>OU342661.1:27500-2960000 GCA_910589605.1 Chrysoteuchia culmella | reverse complement strand
TTGTTTCATCTGTTTCTTTGTATCCTCTCTCAATGTCTGAGAAGCTATCACCGATTGCATCTGCAGCAACATACTGTTCAAAAACAATTTTATTTTAATATTATAGTTGAGTTACCTTTTTTTACAATAAAGTGTGTTGATATTATTTATAAAACAACAAAGCTTACAAAACTTACCTGCAGAGCACAGCACAGGAGGATCCCGAGGGTTATTACTCTCATTGTTTCGAGAGTTGGAACCGAACTGATGCTACCTTAGAGAACTCGGACGTTTTTATACCCATCTGACCTAGCTCTTGTGACGCACATAAATCTAGAATATATTTTTACGTTAATCAAATATTGAATACATTAAATATAATTTAATCGTTATTGTTTTTGAGAACAATCGAGGTAGATATTATACAATATACATTAATTAATGCTTGATCAAGAACTTTGTAATTGTTTTTCATTGTTAGTAAACGATTAAAGAAAAGTGATGTTATCAATTCTGACAACCCGTATGTATAGCATATTAAGTACATAAAGAAATTCCAAAATAATAAAAATTATGCTTTAGGATAAACATTTAAAGTCGTCCAGATTTCCTCAATTACGATGCAAGGATATTTCGCTTAAAATCGAACAGGAGAACTTGCAGTAGTTCTCACGGCTACAGTCGACAACAGGAGATTTTGAGACGGCCCTGGGCGGCCATAGCCGTTCAATGAATTTGACTGAACGTAATATAAATTAATATTTATATTTATATTACGTTAAATAACAATTTAAATTAATTTAAAAACCCCCAACTTAACTATGCCTAGGGGGCTGCCATTAAATGAACTTTAGTTTTGCAGTTTCATAGTAACGTGAAAAAAATTGTAATAGTGATGGGAGCCCCTATAATTAAGTCGGGGGTTTTTGAATTATTTTATCCTTTTTCAATTAAGTTTTAATCGTACTGGGTTTTATTAAAAAAAAAAAAAATTAAAACTTTTTAGAAAGTATAGATATTATGTACATTGAACTACAGAAAACCCATTACTGAAAACCGAATCAAAATCAGACTAGTAGTTTTGGTTTCGCGCAAACAAATGTTTACTGCAGTACCCCCTGCTGAGTTGTCATTTATATAAGACCATTCACCAATCAAACCCGAAGCCATCACTGCAAACCGCATCAAAATCAGACTAGTAGTTTCGGAGATAAATGGTAACATTGGTTTGCACAAACAAACAAACAACCTCTCACCTCAGATGCATATACCGTCTCCGTACCGTCGTTGGTAGTAAAAATGCATTAAAGGTATATAATAGCGATGATCTAGTTGAATTTTAGGTTGATTTCGACACAAACACCAACACAGAATCACAACGGCAAGTAGAGCACACAGATACAGCTTACGCGGCGCAGATAGCGATAATTGAATTTTTGCTTAAATTAATAAACCGTTTTATCGCTCGCAGCGCCACTCTTATTAGACATATACACCAATCAAAATAAGAGATCGCCACCAGGCAAGTATCAAGCCAATCAGAGTGAAGGATATTCAATGTTACTAACGCAATTAGTGTTTTTACAAAGACCCTGGTAAGATGACCCTTTCGTCACCATTGTCTAATTATCCGTGTTTTCGCAATAACCCTAGGATTTTCACAAAAAAACGATTTATTAAATTATCCTACGACAATTATCCACATACATAATAAAAACATTTTATAAAAAAAAAACAAACCGACTTCAAAAAGTAAAAAATAAAACTTTTGGAGTCGGTGCCAGCCAGGGCATTCTACATTGCACTTCTATTAACTATATATTATTTTGGCCTTAGCTAGCTAGCATCGACTCCAAAAGTTTTATTTTTTACTTTTTGAAGTCGGTTTGAATTTTTTTTATAAAATGTTTTTATTTCAGATTTTTTAGTTACATCATGTGCCGTTACTTACATTAAAAATCAGCCCATACACAAAAATGTCATCTAGGTAAACGACTACTTGCCAAAAGGTAATTGATATTTTTCAAGATTATGAAAAAACTACTAGCCAGATCTTCGTAAAAATTATATAGGGCCACACATAAACCATCTTCTTTCAGATAAAAAAAGAATTATAAAAATCTGTTAACAACTGGCGAAGTTATGGTGGAACATACATAAAAAAAAATAAAAAAATAAAAAATACCGTCGAATTCCCTAACCTCCTTCTTTTTTGAAGTCGGTTAAAAAATATACCGTCGATTTGAGAACCTCCTCCTTTTTTTGAAGTCGGTTAAAAATATAACAAATTATGTTATAAATACCTTAAATTAACTTACCGAAAAATTAAATTATCTTATAAAATAAATAGCTATCAGTCGGTGGTGGTGAAACTGGCCACAAGTCTGAAGATATTTGACATTCTATCCTAATAATATCACAAGTGCGAAAGTATGTCTATTTGTTGGTACTCTTTCACGCAAAAATCTACTGAACCGATTTGGCTGAAATTTCGCACACAGATAGATGATAGCCTGGATTAAAACAAGAGGCTATTTTTTATCCCGAAATTCCCAAGGGAACAGGAACAACATGGGTGCAACCGCGGGCGCAGGCTAGTGTTGCATAAGCCGGAGTTTCCGTTGACTAAGTACAGGTAACAGCAGCTAGGGCTTTACATGACTGTCAAAGAGCATCGAACCTTGTTGGCATACCTACATACCCCCTCATTTAAAAAAAATAACAGCAACAACGGTTTATATAAAATGACAAAGTTCTCCAGCATGTGTCTTAAAGTCTAAAGTCAATTGGAGAAGGGACGAACATTTTTGTATGAAACCTGGCATAACTTACATTCCGCCTTTTTTGAAAAAAACGTAATTCAGCGGCCAGCGACAAAACTTATGTCAATCGATAGAGTAAGCAATTACAATCAAAAAGTTTTCAATTATCAAATCTCTAAGTGATACGGTTGTTGAGATTGTTGAGTTCAAAAAGTAAAAAAAAAAAGTTCCTGAGCTGCATACATGCGAGTCTATTATACGATTCACTTAAAAAAATCCTTTTTTTATTTTGCTTTATCTTTCTGTCTTTGGACTCGAAAATCCGGAAACCGTATCGCTTAGAGAGTTGATCGCTGAAAACTTGTTGATTGTAATCACTTACTCTGTCGATTGATTGAAGCTGTGTACTGTCGATTTAGAATAGCACTACCCCCTCCCATCCCGTGGGTGTCGTAAAAGGCTCAGCCTTCTGGAGATGGGTAGCAGCGTCTCCTACAAAATTTGGCCGTACTGTGATCGCCAACCCGCCTGCCAAGCGTGGCGATTATGCAAACCCCCCTTTTGGGGAAGGCCTATATCCAGCAGTGGGTGCTATGTGGCTGAGACGACGACTCTGTCGATTGATATGCGTTTTATCGCTGGCCGCTCAATCACGTTTTTTTTTTCTAAAATGGCGGAATGTAAGTTATGCCAGTTTCATACAAAAATGTTCGTTGCTTTCTCCAATTGATTTTGGACTTAAAGACATATGCTGGAGATATTTATCATTTTACTAAATGCCGGATTACAACAATGCTGAAAACATTATTTCAAAGTTAAACAAAGTCTCGGGAAATTACTAGTTTTGTAGAAATAATAGAAGTAATTATTACTTTTGATGGTCCCCGGACATCTGTCTAAATAAAAATGTCTGACAATAATATTTACAAATTAAAGAATTGATTGTTCCATTGAATCGTTTTTCCATTGTGTAATACATTTGACTTTAATTATTTTTCATTAAATAAATCCTTAATTTTCAATGATCGCTAATGGATCGTTGAAATTTTGTTTGAATAAACGATGAACTATTGTTTGGAACTTGAAATCAAACCTTTTTGATCCAGAACATCCATACTTATACAGGATGGTCCAAGCCTGGTGGATATAAAATGTTTAATAGATAGACCAAGCGGCCCATAAGGAGTCATGCAAAAAAATCAAAGAAACATTTTTTTGAGAATAAGCAATAAATTTCGTAACCTAAAGCCAAATAACCTAAACTAATTTAACCTGGATATTTTTTTTATTTTAAAAAGACCTTCCAGGTAAACGCATGTCACAAATAAAATGCAAAAACGATGAGGAAAAGTAAAAAAACACTTGAACAAGGACATATTTCAAAATTTCATATCTTGCAATCAAGTGAGAACGGATTTTTTTCCTTGCGGATCCTAAAAGGCCGCTTTGTCAACTATCTAAAATAAAGTTATACCCGCCAGGCTTGGACCACCCTGTATGTATCATGCGTTGCCATCTTCTTTTGTTTGTTACCTACTTCCCTGAGCCAAAACTATTTAGCCAATTTTGATAAATTATTGAAAGTTAGGAAGAAGATACAAAAATAATTTAGTGGCACATCACTCATGCGATGTAATATGATTTGCATAAGAATTACATAATCTTTATTATTTTCTGTAATATGTAACAATTATATATTAAACCCAAATTACATAGGAAGTAAAAAAAAATACAAAAAAGCAGTTAAAAACACAATAAGCAATACACTCAACAACATACTATACCTTTTGATTGGCAAAGCTCATCTACAACCTTTGGCAAGCTTTTGGAGAAATTTATGATAAGGTGGTACGCCATCCATACAAACAAACATTGAACATTAATTGGTTCATCATACATTAATAATTCATAAATACATGTGCAACTAACTCGTTCCAGTTATTTGTTTGCGCGAAATTATTAAAGAAATAGTCTTTCATACATGAGGTATATAAATGCCATGAGTCACACACACATACTTAGAATTATTGAAATTATAAGATATTAGTTTATTCCTGATTTATGTATGAAAGTACAATTTTTAATGATTTCGCGCAAACAAATATCTGAAACGAGTAAGTTGCGCATGTATTTATGAATTATTAAGGTATGATGAACCAATTAATGTGCAATGTTCGTTTGTGTGGAAGTCGTACCACCTTAAGTCAGCTAGTGCATACAAAAATACCTGAAATGTTGCAATCTAAACAAAGTAGTAATAGTAATTTTCATTACCTGATTAATCCAAGATTAAGATTTTGATTATGGATACTATATTTGACATCACACTTCTAGAGCGAGGTTAATAGACGAAGTCAAAGTCAAAATATTTTTATTCAAATAGACATATATTTAAGTGCTTTCGAATCGTCCAAATTTTTTCCCCTACCAACCTATTCAGGACATCTTTTAACTGACAAGAAGAACGGCCGCAAGAAACTTATTTGTTTTAAGAGAAGCAACAACATTTCCAAAGGAACGTGTGTTGCCAAACACAAATCTACAGTCTTGAAATCATTGACTTATATATTACTAGCGTAAGGACCCGGCCAACGGTGCTAAAAAGCGTGCCAAATCGTTGGCCCTAAAATATCAGTTTAGGGCCAACGGCGATGCAGTTGTCTACAGGAGACTGAAGTTGAAAGACGTTAGCTGTCATTTCATAAAAATGCCGAATTTGTGTAGTAAAATGGTGCAAAAATTATGACCCAATAGTTAACAAGATCCATGGAATATCGTATCGTCCGTAAATAGCTTTACATGATTTTTATTGCATGTCTAACAATTTTATTTAAACGATATTAACTGTTACAAGAATTGTTCGAAGACAGTCTTAACCCTAGAGTGGTCGCGTACTAAAATTACCTGATTGGTCGCGACGTCGTCGCGAGGAATACAGGTGTCTGCAAAATATATATGATAAAAGAAAAAATATGTTATTTTACCGGAGGATAATTATGTCATAATATTGACCGTCATACTAAAGTACGAAGTTCAAATATCGATGTACTGAATTCAAAAAGTATAAAAGTTTGAATAACGGGACCCGCCGTTTCAAGAAAATATGATTTAAACGTATAATGCGGCGACTGAGAGTATGCAATATTTGATAGCTCCTATCTAGACAGGACAGGCGCAACAGCACTGACGTGCTGTCCAGCTGAGACTACTGCCCAATCTTGTCTACACGTACCCATTTGCTGGGTCCTTAATTCTGAAAAACTAAGTCCAGTCACTCGTGTAAATAACGCATTAATTTGAAGAAGTATATAAGGGGTCACGCACATTATTTCCATAAGTATAAGTTGACTTCGGGGAATAAACATCTTCAGAATATTATAAACATCACAGATTAGCACTATACAATGTTTTCGATTGATAGGATTTGAAGCTATTGTAGATGAAACAATTTCAAGAACTTAATCCCTTTTCCCGTATATTGAGCAGTAGGTAATGCAAAAAATGTGATATTGTTCTGTTATTCTACCGGAATGAGCAAATATGTAATCCGTGCGACCACTTGCAGGGTTAATGGCACAAGATCAAAGCACTAGAGATGGGACATTATTATGAACGATTCATAAAAACTGAATGAATGAATCATTAGTCTAGTATGAAAGGAGACGGTTCAAAATTCCCTAGATAAGCAGCTGGCATAAGTTTCATGAAGAACTTGTGTTATGGATATTAGATAACGGATAAACATACATATCGCTCATTGAATGCAAAACGGCCACAAATCAAAAACAATTTAAAATCGTTTTATTAAAAAATTTGCCTCTAAAACCAAAATATTTCACGTTTTGCTGAAGACACTCGTCATTTTCGTTTATTTTGGTGCTAAACTGGCCAACCGCCCTTTTTGTATTGGGCCGACTTACGCGCTAACGTCAGATCAAAACCGCCATTTTGCCGGTTGCGACCACGCGAACGCACGTCAGTTTCGTACAAAACGGCCACAAGTCAAAAAATCACGCAACATCGAGTTCAGTGTTCTGTGCAAGGGAGCCACATTTTGGAATGCGGCCGTTTTGCTTTCAAATTTCAAGTGAGTACATTCAGAATCTATTAATGCGATAGTGCCATATTTTAGGATACGGACATTTTGCATTCCAATGTGAAACAAAGGTACGCCATATTCACAAATCTGTACATTTTGCATTCTAATGTGAAAAAAAAAGCAATGCCACATTCACAAATATGTACATTTTACATTCCAATATAAGTCAAAGCGATGCCACATTTACAACGTGTGATTGTTAAATTAAATTAATACAAAAGCGCATTCACAGCTAAACTGAATTATTGTTTATTTTATACGTAAAAATCATTTATTAATGTTTAATAAGTTGAAAATAAAATTTACTTGTTATCGTTTTCGTTCATACAGTGATGATGAAGAGAGTTCAAAGAACGCAGACAAAACACAGAAAAATCATTCTACCAAGCGACTCTGATAGTGATACAAACAGCTCTACGTCATCTCGTGTAGCATGCTATATCTATACTTTTTTTTAAAAAAAAAGCTTGTAAACTATGATATTAATAAGTAAATTACCCTTCGTAAACTATCTACTATTGCAGCTTATAAATTAATGTATCTCATCTTCTCTGCAAAGCAAGGCTAAAGACCCCAGAGCGAAGCTTACCCGACACTTCACCGAAGATATCCCGGACGTCAGCCTGTACGAGATTAGTATGGCTCTCAAACAGCTCAAAAACAACAAGGCGGCGGCGGGTAATGACGGAATCACTACAGAACTTTTGAGAACGGGCGGTAAGCCGATACTCAAAATCCTCCAGAAGCTTTTCAATTGCATCATTGTCGAGGGCAAAACGCCGAGAGCATGGCATATAAGTGAGGTGATTTTGTTCTTCAAAAAGGGAGATAACACCCGTTTGAAGAATTTCAGACCCATCTCACTTCTAAGCCATGTCTATAAGTTGTTTTCGAGGGTTATTACGAATCGTCTCGCTCGCAGGTTCGACGACTTTCAGCCTCCCGAACAAACCGGGTTACAAAAGGCTTTAGCACCATAGACTACATCCATACGCTGCGGCAGGTTATACAGAAGACCGAGGAGTATAATCTGCCACTTTTATTGGCGTTTGTGGACTATGAGAAAGCCTTCGATTCGATAGAGGTCGATTCACAGAGGTGCCAAGTGGACTATAGGTATATCGAGGTATTAAGTACTTATATGAACATGCCACCATGTCGGTCCGATTACAGAACCAAAGCACAAGTCCCATCCAACTGCAGCGAGGTGTGAGACAGAGAGACGTCATTTCTCCGAAACTGTTCACAGCTGCGTTGGAGGACATTTTTAAGCTCTTGGACTGGAAGGCTGAGACCTTGGAGTCACCTGAACACAATGCTCGAAGATCTCCGTAGTGCTTCCCAAAGAGTGGGTCTTAGAATGAACATGGATAAGACTAAAATCATGTCAAATTCCCATTTTGCACCCACTTCAGTTCACGTTGGGAACACTAAACTCGAAGTTGTTGACCACTACGTTTACTTTGGACAGACAATCCAGTTAGGTAAGTCCAACTTCGAGAAAGAGATCTTCCGTCGAATCCAACTCGGTTGGGCAGCATTCGGGAAGCTCCGTAAAATCTTCGCGTCCAACTTACAGCAGTGTCTCAAGACGAAAGTCTATGACCAGTGTGTGTTGCCAGTGATGACTTACGGTAGTGAAACGTGGTCACTAATTATGGGTCTGATAAGAAAACTCAAGGTCATCCAGCGTGCAATGGAAAGGGCTATGCTAGGCGTTTCCCTAAGTGATCGAATCAGAAATGAGGAGATCCGTAGGAGAACTAAAGTAACTGACATCGCTCGAAGGATTGCTCAGCTGAAGTAGCAACACATAGCGAGAAGAACCGATGGTCGTTGGGGCGGAAAGGTTCTGGAATGGCGACCGCGCACAGGACGACGCTCCGTGGGTAGGCCCCCGATAAGGTGGACCGACGATCTGGTGAAGGTCGCGGGATGCGGACTGCGCAGGACCGATCGTTGTGGAGATCCTTGGGGGAGGCCTATACCCAGCAGTAAGTGCCATGTGGCTGAGACGACGGAGTTTTTATTTCTAGTAGAGAATATTTTTGTTTGTTTTTTTTATGTCTACTTGGTAAAACAGTAAATAAAGCATATTTCACTTTAAAATATGTTTCATTTTTTTAAATAATTCTTTTAACATTGGTTCAAATCTTGAATGCAAAAAGGGCTTTTGTAGTTTTTTTCAGATTGTGTGAGAGCTATCACAGCGGTTATTATTTTAAAAGATAGAGCAAAATATGATGAAAATAATGATATACTAACATCATACTATTTAACAGAAAAATACATATTATTTTCAAAAATACAAGTTTTAAAATTTGTTTTGGCCACACGGCCACAAACCAAAAACTACACTTTTTACAGGAGGTAAAAAGTGTAGTTTTTGGTTTGTGGCCGTTTTGCATTCAATGAGCGATATATACTTTTTTTTTCGTAAATACATACTTAATATACATATTATAATAAAAATATATTCTTTTAGATATATATATCTTAAACTCTCACCTATTTACCTATTACCCCATAGTAGGTAGTGTAAGGCTTGTGTTATGTTATGGGATACTAAGGTATCGGATATAAATACATGTAATTATACATATATAAGTATTTATGAATTAGAAATATATATAAACGTCCATGACTCAGGTACAGATGCTCGTATTCATCATACAAACATTTGCCCCTACCGGGATTCGAACTCAGGTCCTCACAGGTAGGCGACACCTTGAAACCGGTATACATACGTACCGGTCGTCATGAAACGAACTATGAAACGAACGTATTCTTGACATAACGACAGTGGAAACACTTGTAGGCTGTCATTGTCAAAGGAACTAAAACCAATGAAGTAAGGCCAAAATGTAACGAAACTATGAAAACTCAGTCGCTATCACCGATTACCAGGTGCCGGTTTTTATAGAAATAGTACCTTCATAGCGACAAAGAGTTACTTTTTTTCAGTTGCTCCCACCGTTCTACCAATGGCGCTAGTTTCTATGGAAATATTTTCATAGCCAAAGAGCCAATAGAGTAAAACTTAAAGTATGTTTTGTGATGCTATTTTAAACATATTGTGAAGAATCGGCTAGACTTAGAGGATTTTTTCAACTCATACAGTTTTTTTTCTTTCACTTTGTATCAGCTGCATTTTAGTGAAGTCTTTCTATGGAAAGCTGGACCTTTAGTTCCATAGTTAATTATCTCAAAGAACGATAGTTAATCGAAAATAAAGGTAGGTTACGAACACCGCGTATGGAAGCGAGACAATTGCACGGGTTACGGTGTTATTACCTACGTCTAATATTGCATCAAAGTTTTTTGGAAAATATTGAGAAGTTATTCAATAGTCCCTCTATAAGATGATAATATTATTTTTAAATAAAAATATTTTTCGTTTATTTCTATATAAAATAATTGCAGTGTTGTCAGATCGAGGAGAAAAGATAATTTTAATTTGAAATATACGTTTTTATTTTAAATTAGTTAAACAATATTAAAACATTTAAAAATAATATTAGCTCCCCAAATAAACTAGATGAGTGATAGATAAGATAGGTAGCTCCAATTGAACGAAATCGTTCACTTCTATAATCTTTTTTGCCCACCTCTAATACACCTATGCGACGCGAAAAGTTCGAGAGAGTTGCTCACAGATGGCTCTGACTTTACTGGTATGAGACAGTTTTATGTCAAATGTTCCGATGGGCGCATCCTTCCTTTTGAAATCATTGCTTGAAATATAAATACCGTGTGGGGAATACTGTGTGGGGACCTAGAACCAGGGAAAATATTGAAAATCGATACTCTCTAGAGTATTGGTATATATTCTGAAAAGATTCCAGTTAACCAAAACCCATACATTACTCAAAATAAGAATTTAAAGTTACGATTCGTAATCAGTGTATTATTGCAATACGATATTATCCCTAACGTTGGGAACATATCGTGGTACAAGGGACAATAAAAAACTTGCCGCAAAACATCATGATATCACTATCCATTACAAAATTTACCTTTAACTCCTTGAATAGAACCAGCCCCCGCTACTTCCCACAGCTGAAAATCTCTGTTTCAAATTAATTAAAATCTGTAGTTTATTATTAAATATCGGAATAACAGCTACTGTTTATAATTTTATCCATCATGCATGACATGACATGTCAACCAATACCAAGTATACTCTTTGTACCAAGTAGGTTCAACCATCGAGTTATTAAGTACTAGTACGTAGTAATATTAATCCCATGCATGGATTGAACGCTTTTTAAATTATGATAATTTTAAAAAAGAAGGTCATAGTGTAAAGAGAGAGTGCAAATATAGTTAGAATTGTGTTGATAAGTAAAGTCAAAATATTGTCATGGGAATTTCTTTGGTTTCAGTTTACATTAATTTTAATTTAATTGAATTGGATTTATTCATGAAGTGCGATAATAAGACAGTTTTATTTTTCTATCAGCCGACACATAAATTGTAAAAAGACGTTCCAAGCTTCCGAGTAGCTCCGAAAAATATGAGTACTGTTGTTTGCATTACATTGAATTTACGAACAAGTTTGTTAGAAAAAATCTAAAAGTAAAAATTGGGTTTTAATTAGTTAGGACCATAATGATTAAATTACTAGTGCCTATAAAGACTCCGTTTTTAATATTATCCCCGATTCTAGGTCCACACGGTATAAGAGGAAAATTTTCTCATACTCAGTTATTACAATATTTTGCAATAGTTATGTTTTCATGTTAGTATCACATCACATCCATGCATTGTGGTCTTATAAATAATCCTCTACCTTGTACCTTTGCTTATGAAAGTCTTTTTTAAAATGTAATGAAGGGAAGGATTATTGATAACGAAAAAACATATACCTGCCTAGTATATACTTTTTTGTACGTACATATACACAACATATATATCAACACTTGAACCAAGACAAACACTTGTCTTGTCCGATAATTAAACCCGGACCTCGGCGCCAAACAGGTTGTTAAGAAATAAAATTGAATTGTACTTATTTTAAAATAAAATGTACCTAACAATAAACATTATGGTAACGCATGTTTTGTCAGATGACCAAAATTTTTTTTTGAAGTACGGGATACTCTTAGTTTTTATCATACCTGACGTTAAGTATTGATAAGGCTAAAGATGGAAGCGAGCCTCTCCCGGAATCCCTAAAGAAACTGGCTATCTTATCTGTAACTGCCGGAACACAACAATGCTGAAAACATTGTTGTTATGGCGTCAGACTTAAATAAGATGGTGGTAGCTAGCCAGACGGACTTACAACAAGTTGTACCACCAACCAAACCGACTACAATATGTGCCCCCGCTGGGAATCGAACCCGGGACCCCTGGGTCTGATACCGGTGGTTGTACCACTAGACCACAGAGGCGGTTAAAAAATGCAGAATGATAACAACCAATATAAAAATAAACTAATTATTGTGTAAAATAAATATGAGACATTATAACTAACTAGCTTCCATGGGCGGTTTCACCCGCAGGATTTCTGTTCCCGTGGGAGTATCAGGATAAAAGGTAGCCTGTGTTACTCTCCGTCGCTTCAACTAACTCTATGCCAAACTATTTGACAGGTTTTGAAAATCTATTTTATATTATGTAGTGGACTTTAAGGAACCCAGTAAAAGTTGTTTTTTTTTAATTCTGGTACATATTTGCTGAAAAATATCAAATTAAAAATTCAATATTTAAATAGCGCGCCAAAACGCTACTTTGACAATATGGCGCTGCAATGGGTTCGGTGACGTCATTTGCCTGTATTCTGCATATCATCCACATACGTAGGCAAACGAGGTTTACAAGCAGGTGACGTCATTATAAACTCGACGAATCAGGGCCCTTAGACAAAGTAACATCGTTATGTAGCGAAACGATAATTCGATTCGTTATTGTCTTTAAGCGCCAATTCACTTGCGGTAAGACCACGTGATTTAGCGCGGCCTATGCCAATCCGCCAATCCCATACATTTAATTATTTTCGAACTTCGTTATCGTTTTTGAATTGTTACTTTGGCTAAGGACCCAGGGGGCCTACCATCAACTGTAATGCGATTCATTTTAGGTTACTTTTAGGTAGTTAGTGCGGGACGCCACTAGATACGCCATATGGCAGCATCCCACTCTCACAACCTACAATGAATTGCATTACAGTTGATGGTAAGGCCGCAGGATCGTTTTGTGTCACGTGACAAAACGTTTAAAAATTGCATTTTTATTTACGGATTTTTGAATAAATTTATAATTATTTTCAACTTAGGTACGTTAATAAAAACCCATTTTTAAACTCATACTTTATACTGATAACAGTAATTGACACTTTATTTTTCGCATTGTCAAATAGCCTAAGCGTGAAGGAAGGACAACAAACAAATGCATTTAAAATATTTTTTAAAAATTTATGACGACCTGTTTGGCGGCAGAGGTACTAAACCCGCCTTCTGCGCCAGAGGTCCCGGGTTCGATCCCCGGACAAGACAAATATATGTGTGCATGAACATGTCTATTTTTCTTGTTCTGGGTGTAAAAAAAGGATATAAGTATGTTTATCCGTTATCTAGTATCCATAACACAAGTTCTTCATAAAACTTAACGTGGGCTAGATAATTGGAGTGTTTGTATGCAATTATTTAATTATTTATTTATTATTTAACTAACTCTATGACAAAAATCAAGTTGATTGGTTGCTTTGTTGGTGCGTCAAGGAAGAACAAACAAATACACATTCGCATTTATTACATTAGTCAGGATGTCAAAGTATGTCAGTTTGTTTCTCTTTTACGCAAAAAGTATGTCAGTTTGTAACTCTTTTACGCATAAACTACTGAATTGATTTGAATGACGTTTGGTATATAGGGACTTCAAGTAGTGGACTTACACATAAGCTACTTTTTATACCGATATTCCCACGGGAACGGGAGCAACGCGGGTGACACCGTAGGCGGCCGTTAGCAAAAGATAATTCTAAACAATATTTTAAATCTAGGAAATATAGATTATTGTTAGAATTATATTTTTTTTACCATTACAACAATCAATATTTTACAAAGTAAAATCTTAAAACTAGACTAAAGATTTTTTTTTAAGAAATGACAAATACATGACAATGTATGAATGTTTTGCTTAGAATTGAGTCTAAGACGTTTTCATTTTAAATAAATGCGAAAACCAAATATTGGTGAATTATTTGTGCGTACAGAACGAGCGCCATCTAGTCAAAAACACTGTGTACTACTACTCACTCATCAATGCATTTATGGCAAACAGGATGTTTTAAGGGTGATTCAATAGTAAAGGGCGCGGTGGCGCAGTCAAGCTCAGTACCTGCGGCATCTGGCAGTTAAAGCGGACAGACATTTGTGGGCTGAGAGACATTTAAAAAATAGATATTTGATTTTACAATACTTTTTTGATGTAATAAATATAAATAAATAAAATATACTAGAAAAAAACCACTGGTCTCGAGTCGAGACTAGTGGTTTTTTCTAGAATATTTTCTTACTTATATTTATTACTAGCGGCCGCTCGCGGTTTCACCCGCGTGGGTGCCGTTCCCGTGGGAATATCGGGATAAAAAGTATTCTATGTTTATAACCAGGCTATCTACTATCTGTGTCCCAAATTATATCCAAATCTGTTGAGTAGTTTTTGAGTTTATTCGTTGCAAACAAACAAACAACCAAATCTTTCCCCTTTAATATATTAGTATAGACAACTATTGCTGTCCCGCTTTGGTATACCTCTCTAAATACCGTGCGATAGAGACAACTATAGATCCTGTTGAATATTGCGAATATTTTTTTTTTTACAAAATCGAGTTTTGGCTCTCGACTCGACGATTTTCTCCTCGGATAATAAGTACTTGTACTAGTCTCTATGTTTTGTTTTTTTTGTAAATACTTATTGAATCTCCATACTAGGCGTCTTTAGTGGTAGTAATTTTTTTTGGGTTATTGAGGGCTTTTAATTTCTTTTAAAAACTAGTTACCGAAAAATAGAAGACATAATATGCCTGGAAGAGATTGCTATTTAGCAATAAGGCCTCCTTTTGTATACTTTCAAATAAAAATGATTATGATTATTTCTGACTGTTTTTGTTAATTGTTTGGCTTTGTGTGCAATAAAGCGTTTTTATTATTTTATTAATATGAGCAAATAATAGGTCATATTTAATTTTATGTATGAAAATCATTTCTTTTGTGTTAAAAAGAGGAATCCGTCGAGAACGTTTGTAAGGAAAAAACATTGCCCACCTCCCCTCTCAACAGTCGCACTGCCAAAATCACCCTTATTATCTACGTACTAAGGTAGTGCCCGAGGTGTATAAGGACTAAAATTTTCCTACATTTTCAATCGAAATCCAAAACTATCTGTGTGATAAATTTCATTCAATTTTGCGTAATTCAGTGACAAACTACATCTAAACAATACTAAATGTACTTTTTTAGCTTCTTCTTCTTCTTATTGAGTGAGGGTTAGTGGCCACCTCTGGTATCAGATATCAAATATCAAATATCAATATCATTTATTCAGTCTAGGCTGTTACAAGCACTTATGAACGTCAAAGAAGCTACGCCATCGGTTCACAAACCCTACGGCGGGAGTCAGAGTTTATCAAGTCGCCTATAAGGCCTCTGACTTGGCTTAACGGCTGTAATAAAAATGACAACAGTCGGGACCGCCGGTTTAACGTGCCCTCCGAAGCACAGAAGCGCTCAACTCAGTTATAATGCAACTTTACGGTCACCCATCCGACACCTGACCGGGCCGAACTTTGCTTAACAAACGTGACTGAATACGATCAGTCTCTCAAGCGCGGCCATGAGCGCTTCACTTTTTTAGTAATTAATTAATTATGAATCAATCGCATTTCAATCGTGTTCCAATTTTGTAATGCTCTTTTACACAGTTCTTGTTACTACTGTGTAAAAAACACTACAACTAAAATAGGGGACTAGTTGTCTAATTTTAAAATCTATCGCAATCTCTTTCTGTTTGTCATTTGAAAGGTATATAAAAAAAAAATAAAAAAAATCTTTATTTCTGAAATCTTACTTACAATAATTACGCCGAGACTTCCCTTTAAGTTTTATAGAAACCTGTATTGGGACGTCTCGCAACTTCCCATTCGGATACAAATGATTTTAAGGAAAAACTAAAAACACTAATAAATCTAATAAAACTAGAAATGGGTTAGTAAGCGTAAGTTTGCGTGTGTGTGAGTGTGAGTGTGTGTGTGTGTGTGTGTGTGTGTGTGTGTGTGTGTGTGTGTGAGAGAGAGTGTGTGTGTGAATGAGTGTGTGTGTGTGTGTGTCTGTCTCTGAGTGTGATTATGTGTGCGTTTGTGCATGAGCAAGTAATATAATGTAACTATCATATAGTTCTTTTAAGCATGTTATCAATGTGCTCATAACTACGATCTTTAATCCAGTTAGTTACTAATTGTTTAATTTTGTTCAGTTGCATATACGAGCTTCATTTGACATGTGATAGGGATTGTGATCGGGACGCGCTTTGAAAGGTATTGAATAAACGAAATGTAGTAGTGTGTAGTGTCGAGAGTGTGTTAGAATAGCACTACCCCCCTCATCCCGTGGGGGCGTAAAGGCGACTAAGGGACTCAGCCTTCAGGAGATGGGCAGCAGCGTCTCCTACAAACATGGCCATATTGCGATCGCCAACCCGCCTGCCAAACGTTTTGGGGGAGGTCTATGCCCAGCAGTGGGTGTTATGTAGCTGAGAAGAAAGAAGAAGTAGAATAAACGAAATAAAACTGTCATAACTAAGCAAAGTAACACATAAAAATATATTTCAAATCAAAGAAAAAGAGTCAAATGAAGTGTCATATTAATATCATTCAAAACATCATTCGTTCCGAAAGCGATTGCGACTCCTATTACATGAATATGTTACACTATTCCAAATATCGCTATCGCAATCACTAAACCTTTGAAAGGGACTGCGATTCATTTTAATTCAAAATTAGACAATTATAGCGGCAAGATTGAGATACGATTATGTCTCAAACGTTATCAGAATTGACCCCCGTTTTCAATCTGCTTCTGCTATTAAAAACAATCAGCAATTCCATAATAATGTGTACAACGTGAAGCCCCCTAAGAACCTTCTCCTTAATAGAATTCCATAAAGTGTAAGGCATATTCATATGCAAATTGGAACGTTTCTACAACGACATTTTAACCCCATCGTCTCCACACTACGATATCGCAGGCATCAAAATTTACATCGCTTGCAAAAGCTCACGATTATAGAGGGGATTTTTATATTAATTTTCAATTATAATTTGTTGATTTATTAAACAAATATAAATAATAATGGTGAAAACCTCAGAGCGTGATTAAGTTGCACTATATAGTGCATCTAAATCCGTAAAAGGTTTTTTATGTCAATGATGAGTGCGCAAAGAAACTTAAAATGTGATTATAAAGCATTCATTGTTCTGCCTCTATGGACAAATGCAGGTTTTATTTAGGTCAATTTCGGTACTCATTAAAATTGCTAATTGGACAGTAGAACGGTTAACCTAAACATTAGCATAGGTACAGATCTTTGCAGAAATATGTTGACATTTTTATGTATAGAGTCGCAAAGTGAGTATGCTTGTATGAAAATAACGCGGTGGGCCATTAGATGTGCTGGTGAGTGTATAATATTATAAATGTGAATGTATGTCAGTTTGATGTTTGTTACTCTTACACGCAAAAAATACTGAACGGATTTGTATGAAATTTAGTATGTAGGGACTTCAAATAGTGGACGTACTTTTTATCCTGATATTCCAACGGGAACGGGAACCACGCGGGGTGAAACCGCATAAAATAAACGAAGGTTGATTAAATACTTCGTGGTTTTATTGTATAGTCTTCTTGGTTGACAACAAGTTGCCATCTTTTGTCAAAACTTATAATAATAAATAATAAATAAAATAAAAATAAATTTATTTCCACCAAAATACAAAGAAAGTACAATATTTGACACGAAAACAATTTGTATTAAGTACTTGGATGGACTGGAGCCTAAGCTAGGATATTCCTGTATTTCAGGACTCCAGGTCTCTCACCCATAGTGAGAAACAAGAAGGGAATTAGGAACGGAGCGGAACGGTATATATGTTTAAACTATATAAGGGCAGTTATGTAGTGGAAAGGATACAGAACTGAAATATTTATAAGGAAAAAATAAAAATAAACTAAAATAAAATACAGTAAACGAGTGTGTGTGTGCGTGTGTGTGTGGGTGGGTGTGTGAGTGCGTATTGTAGGGATGCGGGGCTGTATATATAACTGTTGTGTGTGGTATTGTTTGAGTGGTTTAAAGAATTTAACAAAGAGTGGTAAAGAGTGATTCTGTCTCAACATAACTCAGATTTATTAGGTAGTTAGTGAGTGTTTGTTTGCATTTGTATAATGTATTAGGATATATGTCTATCGGAAAAACGACTAAAACCTACATAAAAATATGGAGAACCGCTGGCTCGTATCAACGGCCATCGATTCTCAGACAGAAAACACAAGCCTTAAGAAGTAACTATTGAAATCATTTAGACAAGAAACAACCTTCTATGCTTTAGAAAATATTTAAATGCTAATCTTTAAAATAAGCAAAGCCGGGGCAAATTACTATAACCATTGACTTCGCAACAAGGAATGAAATGCTTCTATTATTCTAAAAAGCTACTAAAAGTATTGAAAACACTAAAGAAATTACTTCACTTTCTAATCTATAACTAAAACTATTTCTTTAAAGTAAAGAGAACCGCTGGCTCACATCTACAGCCATCGATTCAATCAAGCAATCTAATTAATCAAAAGATTAGTAAGCTTTACTTATTAAGCATTAGAACTTTAATTTAAAGAAACAACATTACTCTTTATCCACTGCTTTTATTCACATTTTAAAAACACTTTCACAAAATGAAAGAGAAATTCCAATAAAGACAATTATTTAATAAAAACAACAATAGTTTTACTTACAATTGTTCACTGCACGAAAATCACCAAAAGACTGACTCACAAAATTCACTTTTCAAGCAAGTAACATCGCCATCTTGAACACGGTGCTAATAATGGAGGGAGCGTTTTCCCGCCAACTCAAAACCAGACTCAGATGGCGCTGCTAATGCTTCTTTTTATAATAATTTAAACAAATCTTATTAACAATGATTGTCAACTTGTTTCTAAATTAGTTTTAGGATTTTAGAAAGCAAATTCGTTTTATTTTAATTCCAAATTATTAATTAGCATTAAATAAGTCATTTACTCGTTTGGATAAGCAGAAACACTTCCACCCGACACAGTTCCTTTTTAATAACAATCCTTCCGTTAAATTAAGGTAATTGACTAAATTATTTTTATAAATTGTTATTGAATTAAAGAATCAACTATCACAATAAATTAATCATGTTAAATAAAGACAGAACTTATTAAGTAACGGCATCGATCGATCACCGCGGCGACGTAGCCGTCGCGTAAATAACAAAACTCCTTTTTATAATAATTATTTCTTAAAATCGTAACAACAAATAAATTGTCTACTTAAACAATTATTAAAGTAAATTAGAATGAAATAAACAAATAATTCAGAATTAATAAAATTAGATCTTAAAAATAGTGATGTCGATCCGGTCATCGCACCCGCGGCGACACGGCCATTCTGATGTGCGATGCGTGCTCTGCATCGCTCTCTTTGTTGCAGCTTCAATCTGTGAAATGGAAATTTATTTCTTTTACGCTATGGACTTCCACAGTACATAACGGCATTGCTTAAGAGCAGAATTATCAACTATTAACAGTCCACGCCAATTGCCAACTGTTTAGCTTAACATTTATTTATTTATTTTTATGTTTTCGATTCTACACAGCCCACTCCACGTGGCGACTGCATAACATAATATTTAAACTTCAATATATTTGTAAACTCATGACAGCCCACTCCACATGGCAACTGCATGTCTCATTAGTATTAGTTAGAGTGTTACAGCAATACATAGAATATTGACAGTAGTATGCAAAGATAATGTAAAGAAGGAAGGATGGGATAGTGACAGGTGAGATGATGTGCGGATGGATGTACAGTGATAGGAGGGATGTTGTGCGGTGCGGATAGATGAATGTGAGAATGGATGGATGTGATGTGGGATGATTGGGATTTAGTGTATTACTGTGGTGTGCCTAATGGCATCTTTTAATATTGTGCCTCATGGCATCTTTTGTGTGTGCCTTGTATAGCCCCCCCTCGTGGCTTTGTATGGCATCTTTTGAGTGTGCCTTATGGCATCTTTTGTGTGTGCCTTTTATAGCCCCCCCTCGTGGCTATGTATGGCATCTTTTGGAGTGCCTTATGGCATCTTTTGGGAGTGCCTTATGGCATCTTTTGGGAGTGCCTTATGGCATCTTTTGGGAGTGCCTTATGGCATCTTTTGGAGTGCCTTATGGCATCTTTTAGTGTGCATGTGTATTGTGTATTGTGTCTGTGAGAATATTACAATTACAAACAGCTCACCGGATTCACTGCTTTCAGAGACTCGTTGAGGTCTTTGATCAGTTTGTGGTGCCAGTCCGGATGGTCCCGGTTGCGGCTCATCCAGGGGCGACACGGCGTCCTGGACAGTGCTTGGTTGAGGAGCACGCCTAAGCTGATCGTGTGCCACCTTTCGAGGCCGTCCATGGCCCACAACCTTCTTCACTAGGTAGCGATCGTTCCCGAGAACCCTGTGGACTTCGTAAGGTACACTGAACTTCAAATCTAAAGAGGTTTGGTTTCTGGGATTGTTTTTTATCAAAACAAAGTCACCACGCTGAAAATGGCGTATTCTTGCACGACCACGGTCGAATCGCTGTTTATCTTTCATCGACTGCTCGGTCATCCTTCGCTGTACATGTTGTTCAAGTAGCTCCGAATCTATCGAGGTGTTGTCGAGATTGACCAGGTTCAGCAACTCTGAAGGCACAGAGTTTGGTCTTCGAGTGAGGAGAGTAAGTGGACTTGTACCAGTTGTGCGATGTACAGTGCAGTTCAGAGCAAGCTGAAGGCTATCCAATGCAGTGTGCCAATCTGGAGTTTCGTAGTTTTTTATCATAATAAGACCGTTCTTAAGCGTTGACATTACTCGCTCCACTTGGCCGTTCGCTCTGCTGACTCCGGGGGATATAGCATGTATTTCTATACCAAATTGGTCACAGTAGAGTTTGAATTCACCCAAAAACTCGCGTCCACCGTCGACTATAATTTGCCGAGGAGCTCCAAATAGATGAACGACTTGTTTTAAAGCGGCGAGCGTACTGTGCTGGCTTTTATCATTGGTGTGACGTAGTAGTACATATTTTGTAAATGAATCTATCGTGACTATAACATATTCTTGTACGTTGCGGTTGCCTAGCTTACCGGTTATATCCATGTGAATTACTTCAAAAGGTACAGAGGGTTTTTCAATGGGGTGTAAACGTACTTGAGTAGCTCCAGAGGTTTGTTTCGATGTTCTACAGACTATACAATTATCGACAAAGTCTCTAACGATACTACTCATTTTATCAAAATGGTAAGTCTCTCTAATTTTCTGGAGTGTCTTTTCCCAGCCAGGGTGTTTGAGTGCAGAATGGAATGTGTTTATAAGACTCCACTGGAATGCTTTTGGTACAACAATTAGTTTCCGTTCACCTAATATTTCGTCTCTGTTCACAAATTTTAACACACTACCGTCGAGTACATAACCATCGACTATACCCTCGTTATGTATGCTATCGATAATGGGTCTCAGCTGAGCATCGCGTCGTTGTTCTATGTTAAGCCATTCCAAGTTATTAGAAGTGACGTTGACTATCAGAGGATCTGGATTCCGGCTTAAATAATCGGCATGCTGCATGCTTTCGCCCTTTCTATATTCTATGTCAAACTCAAAGTTTTGTAAGTATGCCCACCATCTATGTATACGGGGTAGTAAATCTTGCTTATGCTTAGAAGCTTTCAGAGCGTTACAATCGGTAATAACTTTAAACTTGCGACCGTACAAAAAGTGTCTAAAGTGCTTAATGGCCCTGACTACGGCTAGAGTTTCCAGCTCGTACGAGTGGTACCTACTTTCAACATCTGTTGTTCTCATGCTAAAATAGGCTACCACGTGTTGTCTGCCGTTTATTATTTGGACAAGGATCGCACCGAAACCGAGACTACTGGCGTCGGTATATAACTCTATCGGTTGCCCTTCTTGGAATATCGTGAGGACTGGTGTGGAAGTGAGGTAATGGATAATCTTTTGACGAGCTTGTTCATGAGCATGAGTCCATTGCCATCGCGCACCCTGCTTAGTTAGTGCGTACAAAGGGGCCATAATTCGCGCAAAATCGGGGATAAAACGTCGAAAATAGCCGGCTAAACCGTTGAATTGGCGAACCTGCTTGACTGTACTCGGAACAGGAGCCTTCAAAAGAGCTTCTACCTTTTTGGAACTAGGACGCACTTGTCCATTTTCAACAACGTTACCTAAGTATTCTATTGACCGTTTAAAGAACAAACATTTATCAATATTAACCGAGAATCCCGATTTACGTAAAGCAATTAATACTCTTTCTAAATTACTAAGTCCAGATTGAAAATCACGACATTTACTTATGACGTCATCTATGTAAACCTGTGCTACGCTATCGTTATGAGCGCCGCTAGCGTCACCCGCACTACCAGGGTTTAAAAGAGGTCCTAGCGCCCGATTTATGCATCTTTGATACACGGACGGCGCATTACAAAGACCAAATGGCATGGTTAGATATTCATAAAGACCGTCCGGGGTAATAAATGCAGTTTTCTCGATAGAATCCTCAGAAATAGGGATCTGATGGAACCCTGATGCCATGTCAAGAGTGGTGTAATATCGCCCGCCTGCTAGTTGATCAATCTGATCGGCTATAAGTGGCAAAGGGTAGAGATCGCGAATGGTGTTAGCGTTCAATTCCCTATAATCGACGCACATACGGTCGTCACCATTTTTCTTTTTTACTAGAATTATTGGGCTCGAATAGGGAGATCTACTTTCGCGTACTATGTTGTTATCAATAAGCTCTTTTACAATTTCTTTAACTTTTTCGCGTTCGACTGGACTTAGCCTGTACGGTCTACGTTCGACATACTTATCTTTATTTTTTAAACGAATCTCTAGCATACCCGTATTTACTCGCGACTTTGCAAAACCACGGACAAAGACGTCAGAATATTTATTCAGTAGGGTAAGAAGTTGTTCAGTTTCTAAATCGGTATTCAAATCGTGATTAATATTGTCGAAAAAGGAATCATTTGATCTTACATGTAAAACGCGTGGAAGGGAACGTAAAACGGCGCTGTCTTGGGTAACCACAACACTTAAGCCGGTTTCATTTAAAATGTTGGAACCTATTAGGATATCAGTCGTCATTTCATAATCAGGTAACACGTGAAAACTGATCTCAACGTTAATATTATCAATTATACAAACAGTTGTTAAAGTACACATAGAAATAACTGGAAAGGGACCTATACCACGTAAGTAATTAACGTTTTGTGACCTACGCCCAGGTAATCTATTGGCAATAGTCTCGCGTATAACAGAACATTCGGCACCGCTATCGAATACTGCCTTTAGGACGACCTCACCTATACGTACAAGCATTGTATTTAAGTTCGAACCGTTTTTAGATACTGTGTTCACATTAGACGCTATTTGTTTGTCACGGCGGTAACAAGTATCAAACGTATGTCCAGGCTTAGAGCAGAATGAGCAATGTTTATTACTAGGTCTAGAATCGGATGAAACAGAGGGTACTACAGAAAGTCTTTCTTTATTTGCGGTATTCGAATCGGCAGCTATTTTATTGCGACAGTTACTAAAAGAGTGACCAGGTTTCTTACAATAATTACAATACAAAGGTACAGTGCGATTATCAATCGAATACCTAGGACGCTTTTGCTGTGGTTGATTAGGAACAGGTGGATGGGGACGTTTAATTCGAATAGAAGACGCAACGGAAATAAGTTCGGGTACCGAGGTGGCCCTGGCATTCATTAACTCAATTCGAAGTCGCTCATCACCGATCGTTCCAATCACCGCTTCCACAGCATCGCAATTATCAAGCTTATCTTTGGTAACACGTCTCCACAAAATCCAAGACTGCGTAAGAAATTCAGCAATATCTTTAGAGGGCTCAAAAGAATGTTCTCTAAACTTAAGCACATCTCGCGAATAACGGCTTTCGGGCTCAAAAGTTAATATAATGTTTTGTCGTAACTCTTCCCAGGACGAAGTGGTCACTAACCAATTATCAGCCCACATTTTGGCACGCCCGCGCAACAAGCTGGTTACTTTCATGCGAATATCGTAATCACTAAGCTGGTAGGTATTCTTCGCAACAGAGACGTGGTCACACCACTCACGAACTCCAACGCTACCGTCGGGGTCGTATGAAGGCAAAAATACGTCAGTAATTTTCACTTTATCGCTCTGTTGCTGGTTTAACAATCGCTCGCTCATAGATTTCATCATTGTAACCATTTGTGAAAGAAAATCGGGAAGTACGTTACCCCCCTGTTGCATTGCTGTTGTATCCAACGAAGGATGTGGCGCAGCCGGCGTGGGGGTGCTAGTTGTAGCCGACGGCTCGCTAGATGTCTCCGCCGCTGCTGCGTCGCTCGTCGGTGTCGACACCATCATCGTTGCTGGTACACTCGGTGGATCACCCATTTCGGCTTCCAATCGGAACCTGGAATGTCAATAATGACCGGGACAGCAGGGGGATCGCGGAAGCGATCCCACTTCTGATATCGGAAAAACGACTAAAACCTACATAAAAATATGGAGAACCGCTGGCTCGTATCAACGGCCATCGATTCTCAGACAGAAAACACAAGCCTTAAGAAGTAACTATTGAAATCATTTAGACAAGAAACAACCTTCTATGCTTTAGAAAATATTTAAATGCTAATCTTTAAAATAAGCAAAGCCGGGGCAAATTACTATAACCATTGACTTCGCAACAAGGAATGAAATGCTTCTATTATTCTAAAAAGCTACTAAAAGTATTGAAAACACTAAAGAAATTACTTCACTTTCTAATCTATAACTAAAACTATTTCTTTAAAGTAAAGAGAACCGCTGGCTCACATCTACAGCCATCGATTCAATCAAGCAATCTAATTAATCAAAAGATTAGTAAGCTTTACTTATTAAGCATTAGAACTTTAATTTAAAGAAACAACATTACTCTTTATCCACTGCTTTTATTCACATTTTAAAAACACTTTCACAAAATGAAAGAGAAATTCCAATAAAGACAATTATTTAATAAAAACAACAATAGTTTTACTTACAATTGTTCACTGCACGAAAATCACCAAAAGACTGACTCACAAAATTCACTTTTCAAGCAAGTAACATCGCCATCTTGAACACGGTGCTAATAATGGAGGGAGCGTTTTCCCGCCAACTCAAAACCAGACTCAGATGGCGCTGCTAATGCTTCTTTTTATAATAATTTAAACAAATCTTATTAACAATGATTGTCAACTTGTTTCTAAATTAGTTTTAGGATTTTAGAAAGCAAATTCGTTTTATTTTAACTCCAAATTATTAATTAGCATTAAATAAGTCATTTACTCGTTTGGATAAGCAGAAACACTTCCACCCGACACAGTTCCTTTTTAATAACAATCCTTCCGTTAAATTAAGGTAATTGACTAAATTATTTTTATAAATTGTTATTGAATTAAAGAATCAACTATCACAATAAATTAATCATGTTAAATAAAGACAGAACTTATTAAGTAACGGCATCGATCGATCACCGCGGCGACGTAGCCGTCGCGTAAATAACAAAACTCCTTTTTATAATAATTATTTCTTAAAATCGTAACAACAAATAAATTGTCTACTTAAACAATTATTAAAGTAAATTAGAATGAAATAAACAAATAATTCAGAATTAATAAAATTAGATCTTAAAAATAGTGATGTCGATCCGGTCATCGCACCCGCGGCGACATGTCTAATATTGAATTAAGCTTATTATATGTGTATGGGGCAAGAAAACATGTTTGTCGACTTAAGAATACTGTGTTGTGTTTTATTGGTTTACAGATTTTGATCTTTCTGCGACTGGAGGTTCCTGGGACTGAGGTGTACTTTACTTGCTTGTGCTGGCGTAACGTGACATGCAAAACAAATAGTTGTCTTATAGTCAAAGTTTTTGATTCCTGATAGAGGCTAAGCGTCGGATATCTAAAAGGCTTACGTAACATCACCTTGATCAATGATCTTTGGGCTCGTTCGAGTTTAATGATTTTTGTTTTGCAGGGACCTCCCCAAGCTGTTATACAATAGCTGAGTATGGATTGAACTAGAGCATAGTATACTGTTTTCAGGAGAGCTGGCTTTAGTATATTTCTAAGCTTCCGAAATAACCACACCAGTTTTCGTGTGCGAGCAGTTAAGGGTGTGTATATGTGTGTTCCATGATAGGTGTTCATCGAGTTGGATTCCCAAGTACCTTACATTTTCAGTTTTTTCCAAAGCAAGACAGGTGCAAGTCAAGGTATTTACGTTATTGCAGTTATGGACTTTTAAAATGAATTTATTTTTTGGCTGTGTGGCTTTGGTGATAGAAAAGGTAAGGTATTGTGATTTCTTAACATTGAGTGTAAGGAGGTTATTACGTAGCCAGCATGAAATTTCAGACAGGCCTTTTTCAGCATGGGAGTGCACCTCGGCCCAAGTCTCTCCCTGGAACACTAGAGCGGTGTCATCCGCGTATGAAACTATTTTACCGTTTGTTGGTTCATACAAACACAGCTCGTTTATGTAAAACAGAAAGAGACTTGGGCCCAGTACACTGCCCTGCGGAACGCCACAGTTAATGGGAAGAGGACTACTGATGTGACTGCCAATTTTCAATGTTTGGAATCTATTGCACAGAAAGCTTTAAAAAAGTCGCAGAGATGTGCCGCGTATGCCGATACTTTCGAGTTTATGTAGTAGAAGGTTCGAAGAAACTGTGTCGAAAGCCTTCGCCAGATCTAAAAAGATTCCAATGCATCTCTTGCATTTATCGAGGTTAATTGCAACATTATTTGCAAGAAGGTTAACTGCATCTTCGGTTGATTTATTCGGTTGAAAGCCATATTGGGAAACGGCGAGAATTTGTTTTTGTTTTAAATAAGACATTAAACGTTTGTTTATGAGTTTTTCTAGGAGTTTAGATAAGGTTGTTAATACCGAGATGGGGCGATAGTTCTCAACACCATTCTTATTACCGCTTTTGTGGATAGGGTGTACGATTGAACGCTTAAAATTGTCAGGAAAGATACCTTTAATCAAACATAAGTTGAATAAATGAGTGAGTATGGGACTAATTTTGTTTTTAACACATTTTAAAAAATTTACCGGAATGCCATCCCAACCAGTGGCTGAATCGTTTTTTAGACTTATATAAGTGATTCGACCTCTATTTCGTCGGTTTCGAGCAGAGCAAATGAATTCAGTTGTGGAAAACTTTTGAATTTACTACTTATTTGGAATGTATTTCCTGTGGTTTTTATTTTATCAGTTAGCTGTTGACCTATGTTAGCGAAATATTCGTTAGCTTTATTTACAGATGAAAGTTCGCCGTCTGGGCTTAATTTTAAAAGTTCCTCTGCGGGTTTTTTACTATCAGAAGTATTGGTTACTTTACGAATTACTTTCCATCTCTGTTTGGGGTTATTACATTTATTGATTTCAGAGCTGTCATGTTCATCTCTGAGTTTTTTGATCAAATCGTTACAGAAATTACGATATCTACGATACGATAATTTAAGTATTTCATCATTTGGAGAAGCGTTATGTTTTTTGTGCAGTGCATCGCGGTGGATAATACACCGTAAAATACCTGTTGTGAGCCATGGTTTTAAGATGTACTTTCTATTAGGAACTTTGCAAACTTTTGTATTTGATTGTAAATTCTCTTTTATAATATTAGTTAACATATTAACGGCCGAGTTAGGATCTGTCATATTTAATAAGTTAGAGAGATCGCTGTTTTCAAAAGCTTTTGCAGCGTTGTCATAATTAATAATGCTTTTATACTTAGGAGGATCATTCCTTTTTTTTGTTTGCGTAAGACTTAGCATGACAGGAAAATGGTCGGTCAGGTAGGTTCTGATGACAAAAGTTTGGGCTTTTTCATTTGTTTTTAGGTTGATATGGTCTAAGCAATTTGGTCCTCTGGTCGGTAGAACACGTGCTGGCAGAATGCCATTTTCAGCAAGGAGATTCAGATATGCAGGACTTTTTGTGTCGTCGTTAAAAGGTTTGATATCGATGTTAAGATCTCCGAGCACTGCTACAGTTTTGTACTTGTGCAAAGTTTGTAGGTTATTTTCCAACGATATTAAGAAATTGTCTAATGTTTTATAGGATGGTGATCTATAAATACCAAGAACAGCAACATCACAAAATTTAAGTAACAAACAACTTGATTCAGAAAACGAAGGTTCTTCTACCGTGTGTTTGATATCCTTGTGTACGTACATAACGACTCCGTCGTTTTGGTTGCGGGTAATAGAAGAGTAATAATCACTATAATTATCGAGTTGTGGAGGAGGTCGGTCGTCCGAAACCCAACACTCTGTAAAAACTATAATATCGCACTTTGTGTCAATGCGTTTTAAAAAGACAAGAAACTGGTCTAGGTTACAAAAAATGCTTCTTATGTTATGTGTTATTATTTTAATACTACTTTGCGGATTTTTGAGAGCGCTGGGGAGTTCGTTCGGCTCTATTAGTGCAGATTCGGAAACAGATACACTGTCAATATCTGTTTGAATGCTGGCAATATTATTGTTATCTATTTTGATGTTGGCTATTACGGGTACTATTCTTGAAACTAAAGTTAAACATTTTAGAGGTAGAGTAACACAATACTGTGTAAAGTTCAATATTGTTTCTTAAGCTTATAACACTTGTGAAACGAAGTGATAAATTTTGTGAGTTAGGTTGCAGATATTTTTTGTGTATAGTGTGTATAAGTATGAAGTATATATTTGTAGGTGTTTTTTCGAGTTTCAGACCGATTTTGTGTGTAGTGTAACAGGTAATTTTTATGAAAACAAAGTAATTGTTGTAGTTAGAATTACCCAATACAATGCAAAGATTCATATTATTACTTAAGTTTATAATACTTGTGTAACGATATGATAAATTTTGTGAGGTAGGTATTTGACGAGATGTTATGTGTAGAGTGAGTATAAGTGTGTAGAATGTGTATAAGTGTGTAGAGACAGATTATGTGTATAGTGTATAGATGTAGAAAAATAATATTTTTTGAGTAGATTAATAAAATAGGGAAAGTAGAAAGGATGCTAACCTTGGAAAATTTCCTAAGCAGTCATTTGTTAGAAGTCAGTTTGCTGATGTCGTCTTCAGTGCAAATTCGAATTGCTCTGAAACCCTCTTCTTTGCGGACATATACGAAGCCATGTTTCGTCCAGCAGAATTTATAATTGTTTTCACTGGCAAATTTGCGAGCCAAAGCAAACATTTTTTTTTTAAAGCGGTGTTAGACTATCTGATATATAAATTGTTTCCTTTGGACCGTTTATCTTGATATGCTCGGTTGTGATGAGCGTTTTCGTTTCTTGGTTAAACTTTTTCAGCATGTTTAAAAGGGCTTCTTTTTTAGGTACGGTTGAAAACTCGACGACAACAGGCATTTTTGTAGAAGATTTAGACTTGTAGCGGAAGACATCCTTAATGTCAGTATCAATAAGATCCATTTTTACTGCTGAACCAATTGGTATTGGTATTGGTGATGGGCTCTTTTCTCCGCATTTAGACTCTCATTTGGTCCGTTATGCGTGAACATAGCATCGGTATGGCTAGTTAAGCCATCCCAGCTCTTTCCAGAAGCGCAGAAGCCTCCTGGGGCGTTCACAGGCTTCTAGGAGCGACCTCACGTCTTTGAGGATTTCTGCCCGTTTTGCGGCCAAACCCACGCACTCCAGGATTACGTGGGCGGCTGTTTCCTCTGCGTCCAGGCATCCCCTACATAGGGGGCTGTCTGTTGCATTCATGATGAATAGTTGTCGGTTTAAAGGTGACCTGTAAGTGTGCCTACAACTGCTGAGCATTCGACTGCTGAACCAATGTTTTTGACAATTTTCAACAAGTCTTTTGTTGCTTTCCGGGTAAGTTCTCGGCATGTTTCTTATTTAGAAACGTTTAATTGTGTAAAAGAATTAAATGTTGTTTATTTTATTTACAGGTAAGTTAAAAAGCCTAATATTTTATCTGTAATTGAATTCGTGTTTAGATAATTGTGTAATTTATAAAAATACAACTTATATTTACAGAGCAACACATGAGCCTTTAATGTGTCAAGAACACATTAAGTATATTGTCAACGTTATATATTGCGATGCAATAAAGAAATTTAAAACAAAGAAACTAACATAGCTTAGTCATAGCATATGAGCATAATCACTGGACACTGAGTTTAAACGCTCAAGACTAAGACAGGTTATCTCGCAGAGATATCTATTGGGTTCGGGAAGAATACCCACATGATATCCTCACTCAGGGTCTTTAACAGCTGATTTCATTAGCAGTTATTTAGACACTCTAGTTAATAAATTAACTCGAAATGCTAGTATGTGGATGATGAAGACTATGACAAAGGATAAACAATCATTTAATTAAGTAACAAACAATATTTAGCTAATAGATTTTGTTTTCAATTTAGTACTTACCTAACAAATTGAGGAGTAACCTTGGACGAATTAACCATTCGTCCAAAGGAGTAACCGATCAAAGTGTATGAGTGAATATTATATGGTTTGTATTCATTTGACAGTTCATATTTTATGTCATTCCATTCAAATTGCAGCCGATCGAATACGACATGAACTGTCAAAATAATTCGAATACCTTATGTAAGTAATCGCATCCCAGACTATAGACTTAACCCTTAACTGGTATCGCTTAAAAAGGCAACGTAACTGGTATCGGGGGTCAAAAGTGACCCCATATGAAATATGCATGATAATAAAACAATAGGTTTAAGTTTTTAATTTTTCTGTTTTATTTATGAAAATAAAACTTATAATCTACATATTAATTAAGTTATTTGGCATATATTAATCAGAGATCACATGTTTCGTTATCAAAATAGCTAACATCTTTCATACTACAAATATTTTCTAAGGTCTTACTTTAGGTACTCTTATTTATATAAAAACTTAAAAATAACGCATCAAACCTTCTTTATATTGTTTTCGTATATTATCAATATAACAAAAATCAGGAACATCTTCTGAGATCACATATAATAAAAAAAATGACAAACTAAAACAAATCCTCATGGAAGAACTAAAAATTTTACCACAAAAGGTTTAACATTTGGTACAAGTGACCGTTATGGCACAGTATGTTCTTTGCATATGTAATGCAGGCACTTCCTACACTATTCTGAACATTTGACGTCCTTTTTGCGATCGCATAAGTCTTCAGAACAACTAAGTACCTCCGCTTCCTCACAATCGCTGATGTTTCATGGTCACAAGCAGCTGTTAAGGCCATCATGAACGATTTCGGAGTCAGATTCCTGGTCTTCGTCTTCTAAGAGTTGTGCAATTTCTCTGTCATGCAAAAAACCCGACATAACGACGATTATTTACTGAAAAAATAATAAAAACATTACAAAATAACTCTTACTATAAAATGCACACTTCTGGTATCGGGGGTCAATTTGGACCCCATTAGTATACATACCTCTGTTTCTAGTAACAGTAGAGTGACGCACGTCCGTCACCCGCCACACCCCGCGACGTAATGAGACTACCAAGGTGCACAAGAGTGTAAGTGCTTAGACTGTAAAGTTCTGATAAAAAATATGAGCAGTTGGGGTCCAAATGGACCCCAATACCAGCTAAGGGTTAAAAATCTGTATAATTAGCATCAAAAACGTCGCAGGTGAATTACCGGTAACCGTTGGATGCAGTGACTGATCACCGCTCTATTTTGAGCCCTATATTTAAAGCCCTTAGCCTCACATTCAAAGGACGGTCACGGTCACGGTTGCGTGGTCCCAATAACCAATATGTTTAGGACCCCAGAACGGAGTTATTTGATGGGTCCTATGGGTCTTCAATATATGGCCACTTGATAAGAAAGACCAGATGTGTGCGCTACGTACAAACCCTTTGGAACAGCTGCGTCTTAGAATAAATAGTGACCTTATGCTAAGAAAGTGGTTTTTGTTTAAAAAAACACTTAACGACTTCTCGAATGTTGATGGAGGTAGTAAGTTCCTAAAAAATATATATATATATATATATATATATAATTTCTTCTAATGGGTTATAAGAAAAAAGATTGGGAACCATACTTACTCTTACTTATTTCTCTTCTTCTTACTTACTTATAGGAGACAATTTAAAAAAAATATCATAAATTAACCGCCTCTATGGTCTAGTGGTAACAACCGCCGGCATCAGAACCTGGGACAGTGCACTGTCGGTCCTAGGTTCTGGTTCGATTCCCAGCGGGGGTACATATTGTATTCGGTTTGGTTGGCGGTAGGACTTGTTGTAAATCCGCCGGGCTCGCTACCACCATCTTATCTAAGTCTGACGCCATAACAACAATGTTTTCAGCATTGTTGTGTCCCGGCAGTTAGAGATAAGATAGCCAGTTCTTCAGTTATTGAGGATTCCGGGAGAGGCTCGCTTCCACCTTCAGCCTTATCAATACTTAACATCAGTCAGGTATGATGAAGGCTAAGAGTTTCCCCGTTGTTAATAAACAACAAAGACTCTTAGCCTCTCTTAGCCTCAGGATCAAGTACGTTTTAAAGTATCGCGGCTATAGATGATAATTATTTAAAATCTTTTGGATTGAAATAAAACAACTTTTACGGATATCAAACGCGCCATATTTCCACGAGCTAAGTTGTAATTGTCCGTAATTTTTTGGTATTTTAGGGGTTTTTTGATTTTCCCGACGTTTCGGCACCTTTACAGCTGCCGTGGTCACGGGATGACTGGCTACTTATAAGTCTACCCTCGAAAAGTTAATTTATTTTCGTTCGGATACGGTTAGACATTTACTATGGCACAAATTATTATTGATTTGATATTTTGATTTAAACCCCTAAAAAACATAAAAATTACGGACAATTACAACTTAGTTCGTGGAAATATAGCGCGTTTGATATCCGTAAAAGTTGTTTTATTTCAATGAACAGTTCGCGCCAAAACATAAGATGTACGTATCTTTTGGATTGTCAATGATTCTTTATTGTTTTCACTATTTGATTAAAGAAATAATTAAAGTAGGCTAGTCTGAAAGACTTCCATTGGATATTTTTTAAAGTTGAAAAGAAAATGATCCCTAGACACTTGGTTTGTGTAAATGTTTGCATTTACAAAGCTATTTTAATAAGGTTTTAGAAAAAAAATATTTAAGTATTAAATTATTGAATTTTCTGAGCTTGACTCTGTCCGTATTTGCAGTCGAACTTTTGCGAGACTTTTGTTATGCAATGTAATACTTATATTATCATGAATAAATAATAATATTAATAATATTATTAGTATTCTAGTCTGAGCAACTAGGTAACTAGTTGCTTGTTCTAGTTAAAATTTGTATCATACTTAGATCATACCTACATCTATCTCGAACTATTGAAGACTGTTGAGAATTTCGCTATGTGAAAAAAAATATCTCTAAAGAAGTTTTGAGTAAAATGTGCCTACACTTTAGAAAGTGGCACAAGTACGAAAGTCATCAATATTATTAATATTATTTTCTGTTCGAAACTTCTACACCCATTGTAAAGTTTTTTTAAACTGTATCATTGTCAGCAAAAAAGATAACGGTCAACTAAAAACAATAGAAAAACTGACACCCCAGACTTTTTCAATCAACGACCTTCCAACTGTTGCTTTCAATAATCAATAGCGTAGTTCGTCAATGATCACCCATTGGGTGCCATCATTAAAAAAATAATGCAACAATTTTTTTCTTCAAAGCACAAAAAAGGTCTGTTGCTCGGTTCACGAATTGATGTTGAATTCTGTGTCTTTTTTGTGGATTTTGATGGAAGTATGTTATTTTTAGTACCTCTGAGGCCTAGTAACACCACTCTTATCAGGTCCAGAAGTCCTAGGTTCGATTACCAGTGGCATTTTGTATTCGGTTTAATAGGTGTTTCGGCTATGTTGCCACAGCCGTGGTCACAAACAGACTGATTGCTGTATTTTTATAACTTTTTAATTTTGCATTTTACAATGCTATTTTTATGTGATAAATATTAAATAAGAAAATAACACGGGAAAATTAAAAACAAGATCCCGCCAGGGCGACATGAGACAAGTTGCTTAGCTTAATTAGATGGCTGTTTCATCTTAATCGATAGTCAAACATTTGTAAAGATTTCTCTCATTGATGAAACGACGGTGGCCAACACCGTACAAAGGTGAATATACTAGATAAATTCGACGTGTCCTCATAGGTCTCTGTAGCATATTTGGTTAGTGCATTGGGATTGGGCTGGATTCCCAAGGATGCGGGTTCGTATCCCGTCAGGGCGACATGAGACTAGTTGATTTTTTCTAGTATATTTTCTTGTTTAATATTTATCATTTTCGTAGGATTTAAGAGCCATATTACAAATCTGCACTCTACGTATCAATCAGCACTGAGTTCAGACGGCCTGTGTCTGAACTCAGCGTCGTGTTTTATAGTAATTTTGCAGTTATATTTATCGTTTTTATTGAAATAGGATAATAAATTCATGTTTAAAATGTATAAAATATGTAGTTATATTAAATTAAATTAAAATTTATTTTAAATCTCATTTCTCATAATGCACCAATAATTCTGGTACAAATTTTGCTCAATAATATTATCGTAGACAGGAGAAGTTTTTGGTTTAGAATAAGATTTTTTTTCTATATTAAACCAATGATGTTTCAAATTTCCGAGGCTGCTACGAACTATACGACTTTAAAAGAGATATCATTCTAAGTTTTTATTTCATTTGTTAAGAACAGTAGTTCAATCCAGGTGTTCAAAAAAGTGCCTTCGCGCATTTTATGAAAATATTTCTCTGCAATTTTGGGTTTATTTAAAAAGTTAACCAAAATTTACAAAAAGCGAGGCTGTTACGAACTATGCCAATAGCTATTCTGCACTATTCAATAAGTCAAAATTGTTATACATTAACAATTTTTTAAATCTAATAACTAGTTCCGCTGTAACAAAAGTGTAATGAAAATCTTATTTACAAACAAAAAATAAATATTCATTGACTATATACAGTTTTAATAAAAGTTCAACTTCGAAATTTAATCTATACAACATAAAAACCTAAGGCATACTTAAACTTATGAGAAAATAACAACTTATTACATATTTAACCACACAAAACTTAAGAAACTAACTGAAAATAAAACAACACAAGAAGATATTGATATTAAAGTTTTATCTTTTATCAACTATGAAATGAAAAAACACATATTTACAATAACCATCAGAATGCCTCGTCTCATTGGTCAGTCGGTAATACACATAATTTAGGAACGGGTCTTTTAATCGTAGAACTCTTACAACGAAGACTGACCACACGAGTGATTTGATCAGAACCAGGGTAAAGCCATCTCTAGCCGGGGGCAGATCGTCTCTTTAACTAAAACAATGTCACCGATCTGTGGCTCCGAAACCTGATTTGAACATTTATGACGTTGTAAAAATTGTGTCAAATACTCTTTTGACCACCTACGCCGAAAAATCTTGCACAAGTTTTTGTGTATACTGCCATAGCCTAAGATCACTGACATTCGATGTCTCATAATTAGCATCCGATACCACTAACGATCCTTACCCTCTTACTCCATGACACACACCACTTATAAGTGGTCCACCTACCAGAAAGTGTCCTGGAGTAAGAGGGTAAGGATCGTTAGCGTAGTCCGTCAGTCACTTGAGTGATAGGTTTCGAACTGAGGCAGGCCTCAATTTGAGCCAAGGCTGTTGTGATTTTGTCGAAAGTTGAGTGGAAGTTTCAATAACTCTCCTCAAATGATATTTTGTGGACTTCACTTCCTCTTCTTACAGTTCACCAAAATTCGGAGCGTGGGGTGAGATAAAGTGCCACTCTGTTCCGTTTATAGCTAGCCAATTCGCGTCTTCTGTACTAAAGGTGGATTTTCCTATATCTAAAATCGTCTTGAGCTCACGAGCTGCTCCGACAAAGTTGGTGCCATTGTCACTCCACAAGTCCGAACAAGGACCACGTCTAGCGACAAACCTTTTAAAAACTGCTATAAATCCTCTGAAGTCAGATCGCTTACAGCTTATAAGTGTATAGCTCTTGTGGACATACAAATAAAAACGCAAATATACCCACCCTTTTGTTGAACTATGACCCCTTCCTTTAGTAGTTCTAATGAGGTTGTATATGTAAGCTTTAACTCTGAACATTGCTTTTAAAAAAATAAGTGCACATTCTACTACACTGACACTGACACAGTTCTAATCTCCATAGATAATAATCAATTAAGTGAATTGTTAGGGAATTCACTTGGCAATATTGCGATAGCGCCCTTTTTAGACCCTCAGATATTATGAAGGCCAAGCGTGCACTGGCTTAGTACAGTAGGGGAACTTCCCGGTTGACCAGTAGAGTTATTTTAGGGAGATTTAAAAAAGTTATAGATATATAGTAAACGTTTTTGTCCCAACTAATAGCACATTAAAAGGTATTTCATTTGAATACTAAATTATTTCTTTAACTTTAGTACTTTCCGAGAAAACGTTTCCCAAAATAAATTCCCCGATTGTACCATTAAGTACCACACTTGAAAAAGCAACTTTTATTGAAGGTACTGTTTTCAAGAAACATCAAACTTTATTTGAAGCTATAGCAATTATTGTGATTCTTTTGACTTACCCCTTTTTATTTAGAAAACATATTCACGTATTGTGTTCTTTAAAAATTACTGCAATTACAAAAGTGTGATACTATGAGTATTTTTTTAAGGCGAGTCTATTTAAATCACGTTTTGTGACAAAAAAATAAACAAAAAATCGATACTTTATTCTTGATTAAATATCTAATATCTCGATCCAATATTTTCTTCATATCATTTATTCATGCGGAAGTTGCCTAAATTCGTGAACCGCGTCACCTCTATCATGCGCTAAAAGAAATGGTTTTTCTTGTTATTTGAGGATGTGATAGATAACTATTCAAAAATTATGAAAAATGAATCGCATCTTTGCAATAATATGATAACGAATTGTCAGCATGTTCATTTACAAATTATATATAAAGAAAAGGTAAAATGTTAGGCGTTGACGAAAGTTAGAAAGTCATTTTACACTTTTCTCTCTGCTCTTAGTATAAAGATCCTCATGTGTATATAGTATACCTACAGTAATACCCACAGACATAGATCTAAATAGACGACGCAAGTACCGCGATTTGTATGAAAACCGAGCGTGCCACTTTTTATGTACTTATAATGACGTCTACGCTAATAGTGATAGGAAATCTCTTTCCGTGCTAATGTTAAGTCGATCGACTAAAGTATTCTTTAGTCGATCTGCGTTGCAACATTCAGGTATTTTAGATGCAAGTCATTTTAGTTAATAATTAATAGGTAAAAACTTTCCAAATCACAAAATTTTAACAAGGTTATAATTCAAATTATTTTTATCTTTACTTTTTTGCATTCACAATGAAATTTGTATTACCGAAAAATTTTAAATGAAGTTTTAGAAAAAGTCTACCCGTCTCACAACTAGTTCCGATAGGACTCAAACCCACGACCTTTAAGTGTCCGGGCGAATGCTCTTTAAATATTTCATTTTAATTTTTTACTTTTTTTTTTAAATAAAAACAGCAATCTTTAATTCACAACTAGTATTCTTCATAATGCAATACTGAAGGTAAATTGTACATTTTAAACTGGATTAATTATGATTTAAAATTAACAAATACGCCCATGCATGTTATTTAGGATCAATTAAAAACCAAAAAAAAGCGCAACATTTAAAAATCTAATTTGACTACTTTAAAACATATCATTATAGACTTCTCCATTGTTCATCAAACTATAGTCTTACACTTCACACTTAATCACGTCAATATATCAATAGTTGGATGTGCGGTTTTGGTCAATAGTCGACGCCTTTTCCCTTCAATAAAGCTGGCTTCATTAAAGTGCATTGACCAAATAGTACTATATTTGGTTGGGAACCAATCTTTATTTCCCGTCGCGTCAATCCATTTTTCTTTTAAATTAGGATCATTCGGAAAACTAAAAAAAAACGAATGGTTAGTGTTATTTCAATTTTTTTTTATTTTACTGCCAACAAAAACTCACTTCCCAAAAACGTAAGTAAAAGTACGTAAAAGCAAGCGTAGCGCAATGTGCAAGGACTAAAACTTTACCCCTTATCTAAATAAGAACACTCAGGCAAGCACCACCCTCCAACTGTTATGCAGTTTTACCTGCCATCAGCTTACCTAAATTACTTGAAAGAATAGAACTAAAGGTCTATTCGTGCATGTGGTACTTAATAAACATGCTTTAACTCCCAAGCGTTAAGGACTTTACCTTCCATCATCAGCTCTCCTAAACAACCTGAAAGAATACTACTCTAAATCTTTACGTTTCAACGATATAGAAAATTATCCTCTAACTCCTAACCATTGAGGAGTTGTACCTTCCATCACCAGCTTATCATCATGAGATGATAACTACCAGATGCAAATACTTGAAAATCTTTAGAAAATATATGAAACACCTAAACTAACTATAACATTTGAGGGTTTTTCTTCATTTCCCCTGGATCCCACCATCAGATCCTGACATGGTAACCTTGGTAACAATGGGATCATCTTAAAAGTAAACTCTTGCGAATAAAAAATAATCATTGAAGTAGATCAATAGTTCGTGAAGATACAGACGCGTAAAGCAGGAACAATCAGTGGACAACAAAGTGTTTTTTCAGGATTCTATAAAAAAATCTGAACCTTCTACTGTAAATTTTTCATGGGACCAAATAGAAACTTTGATCTATTAGATGAAAAAAGAATGATCAAAATCGGTTCATAATTGGCGGAGTTATCGTGGAGCATACATAAAAAAAATACAGACGACTTGATAACCACCTCCGTTTTTCGAAGTCGGTTAAAAAGTTTAATAAGTAAAGTGTACATGCATTTGAAGTTTTTTATTGTGCAACGAATTGTCAATCCAATCAATCCTCTGTTTTAAATATCGATTATAATTTATAATCGAGAAATGTGTTTTGAAGAGTGGACATCACTTATCGATTTAAATTTTGAAAAGCTACGCGTAGCGCGGTATAAAATACTTACGCTGCTTCGATATTCATTGCCTATTAACGCAGTACATTAAATTTACCGCGCTAAGTAAAACCCGCAGTCTATTACGAATTAAGCGGCATAGACGCGTCTGTACATTTTGTGGTTTCAATAACAAAATTTATTGATTTTAATATAAATTAAGCTTAGATTTATAATAAAATTACTTACTGGTGGAAGGAAACGTCTCCGTTTATTCGGTTACTCACAGATGTGGTGTTTTTACAGTTTTTAATCGCTCAATTAGGCATTTTTTCAAATTTTAGATAGCGTTCCAGCTGGCTGTCGCTGAGATAGCGGTCGGACGCGGACTGAGCCGTCATAAGTGTTTTTGGCTTATGCTGGGCACGCGAAGTAGATACAGTTGCGTCGTCTATTTAGATCTATGTCTGTGGTAATACCTCAATGCTTATGTCAAAGCAAACAATTTGTCCTCATCATCGTCGTCATCAGCCATTTTTAATGTCCCCAGTGCTTGGGCACTGGCCTTCCTTATGGATGGATGAGAACGGGCCATGACCCACCACGCGGGCCCAATGCGGATTGGTGAGTTTTAACGACTGCAAATTCAGCCGGGACCAACGGCTTAACGTGCCTTCCGAGGCACGGAGGAGCTCGAGATAGTAAATTTTTGGTCACCCATCCCGTGACCGACCATTGCGAAAGTTGCTTAACCTCAACAATCGCAGGCTGAGCACGCGAACCACTGCGCCACGGGCTCCTCCAAATAAATTGTATTACTCGTATATTCAATGAAATAGCATTTTATGAATTGATAAAAGCTTAGTTTTACGGTAACAGCAGGTCAGCATGACAGAAGGTCGGCATTTACAAAACTGACTTTCTCCAATTGACTTTTAACTTTAAGATGTAATAATAAAAACAAATATTTAAAAAATCATTGCATACAATCACACCAATTATCTAGCCCACGTTAAGTTTCATGAAGAACTTGTGTTATGGATACTAGACAAACGGATAAACTTACTTTTTTTGTAAATACATACATAACATACATATTAAACACCCAGACCAAGACAAATAGACATTTTCACGCACTCAATTATTTGTCATGTCCGGGGATCGAACCCGGATCTCTGGCGCAGAAGTCAGGTATAGTACCACTGCGCCGAACAGGTCGTCGAATGTAAACCATTGAGTTTGCCATTGTCTCGACATTTTATATAAACCGTACTGTTATGGATAGTAAATGTATCCCTTATTGCACACCACACATCCCTATTTTGCTTACCAATCACTCACCCGCTGTCCCATGCATCCATACATTAGATTAGTCTCGTTCCATCATCCTTCCCAGACGGCTGTCTTAAAAATCATTTTTTTTTAAAACCTAATTTATGCAGTTGCCATTGTCCAATCTTTTCCGTTTCTGCAATAAGCCTCCACCCTAAAACTACCCTAACTCCCAACTAATTGTCAATCGTGCCAGTTCAAGTCCCAATAAATCTCCAGGTTAATTAAGTCCCGGACTTAGAGGGACTTTACGAGGGAAGATCCCGTTACGATGTGTGCCGGCCTCTTCAAACAATTGACACGCATTCTAGACTGGCCGCAAATATTTGGCAGTTCTGTGTCATTGTCACAAGAAAGTAAATTGGGTGAAAGAAGTGACGGAGTTTCACTCAGAGCTCTTTTCGTAATAACACGTGTAGCGAGACTCTACTTTTAAGACGCGTTTCGGAAAAAGTATGTATTTTTGAAGTAAAAACTTCTTTAGCGGCGTTGTGCACATCAGAGTTTCAAATTTTTGGGATGGGTAATAAATGTTAAAGTCGCGTCAGGACACGTGACCCTGATCGAAAATTCGTAAGACCATTTACCGTTGACCTATTTTAAATTACATAAAGTCTCACACTTGAAAGATCTACGTATATTAGTTAATAACAACCATTATGTAAAGATCTCTCATATTGATGCCAGGTCAGTTTTAATGGATTTACCTGCCAAATCAAGTTGGTATCCGTTTATATGAAGTTGTTGTCAAGATAATTATAGTGGATTTTGATCGTTCTTTTAGTTTAAGCGGTTTTCACTTCTGCCGGCACTCCCAGAGTGCAACCCGTTGTTTTTTTTATATATAAAACTATAGGACGGTTAGAGATGTTACAAATCTGGTAATAAGATATAAAAAATTTCATACCTTTATCTAGATTTGTAATGTACCAGAAAAACGATTTTATGATTTTGCATCGACACTTTTTATTTTTGAAATGACCCCTTAAAAGTACGAAAATTCAAGATTATTTTCAAATGGGGTTACATATAATAATGGAAATTGATTTAATTAGAGGACACCAATAACATTTAGCATTGTGTAGACGCATTTCTCTTTAATTTGAAGACCTGTTTGGCACAGGGGTACTAAGCCCACCTTCTGCGCCAGAGGTCCCGGGTTCGATCCCCGGACAAGACAAATATTTGTGTGCATGAACATGTATATTTGTCTAGGTCTGGATATTTGATACGTATAATTATGAATGTATTTACAAAAAAAAGTATATAAGTATGTTTATCATTATTGTTCAAGTCGTATAGTTCTATTTGATAAACTAGATGGCGTTGTGCCCATAGAGATCGCGATATGGTTGTACCTTCCCGTAATTGATTAGTAGCCATACTAATATTTTAGTTAATTTTTTTTTTTTTTACATTAAATAGGCTTACTCTTGGCTTAATTCTGAATCGTTAGATTAAGAAGAGGCCTAAGATGGAGCGAGCTTGCCTAGAAAAAGCCTATTCACTCGAGCTTTAAATATACCAGGGTTGTAGACACCCGGGAATACAGACGCAGGCAGGGAATTCCACTCTCTGGCTGTGCGCATAATAAAAGATGAGGAAAAGCGCTTTGTACGCAGACGAGGTATATCAACCAGGTAGGGATATAGCATGCGGTACGTCTGGATTCCCGGTGGTAAAAAGGAGCTGGCGGTATGAGCTCATGCAGCTCAATAGCACACTCTCCGAAGTACAATCTGTAGAACACCGATAATGAAGCAACTCTTCGTCGATGAGACTGTGGAGCTTGTTGTTCACCAGATTATCATCCCCAATGAGTTTTCTGGCTCTGCGTTCCACCGAGTCGAGTGCGGCCAGCTGGTATTTTGCTGAACCATCCCAAAGGTGGGAGCAGTATTCCATGCACGGACGAATTTGTGCTTTATATAACATAAGAAGCTGTTCCGGCGTGAAATACCGCTTAACCCTATTTAAAATGCCCAGCTTTTTTGCCGCAGTCTGAGCTTTCAACTCGATGTTATCGCCGAAGTTGAGACCTGATGACAACTTCATGCCAAGAAGTTCAAGATTCTCAGTGATTGGTATAGTTGTACCGCGGAAAGTAAGAGTCATGTCGAAAGGACTCTTTTTGGCGGAGTATAAACACGCCTGTGTTTTGGCAGCGTTAAAACTGACCAGATTGTTGTCACCCCAATGGGAGACAAGACTTAAGGTCGAGTTAGTCCGCTCAGCCATGGCCTGTCTTAAAGAACGAGACTCCTCCCCGCTGACTTTTGCGTTGGATAAATATCTCTCCGTAACCGTGCTGTCATCTGCATACCCCAACAATACCGGGCACAAGCAGGTCATTAATATGCAGCAGGAATAAAGTCGCGGAGAGAACAGATCCCAATGTTGTTTTCTCTGTGCTATCTCGCTTCGGCCGTAAAGCACCAGCAATTCTATTTATTATTACAAATATGGTATCATTTAATCGATCAGCAAAAAAACTCTAACCTAAACTAACCAATAATTGATTGGTCAGAAAAAAAACCTATTTGGTCAGCAAGTACTAGGTAAGCCAACTAGAGTTGCTGACCAAATAGATAATTTGCTGATCAAAATATTTATTCCTTTACAAATATTCTCTTGGCATTGGGCAAATGCGTAATTATCGCGAACAAGCCATTAATTAAAAAAAGAAGAAAGAAATGAGACGATATTGTAGTTCAAGATTTGAATCAATCTGAATCTCTGAAACGTGTATAAATAAATAAGTAAAAATTAAATAAATCAATGATATTATACAACGTTGTTATATGTTCACCCAAAACCGCAAAACCATTTATAGAACTCATAATTTCGAACAACTTTTTGTATGGAAGTAACCCTGAAATAGCGAACGAAATATATGCATAAGTACATATAATTTTGTTTTTAAATGTGATAACACATAGTTAACTATTTGTATTCTTGTGTGAATTGTGTGTATAAATCTTAATCTGTTAAGCTTCTAAATTTAAATTTTCTTTAAAATTGTTTAAGTTCTTTGTTGTTCTTTTTTCTACTGTTTTTGTGTATAATTAAGGGACTCAGGGTTTAATTTTAATCTTACTATATGTACTTATTATATTTTAAGAAACTGTTTGTTCCTAAATAAAAGAAAAAAGAAAAAAAAACAGCTGTTTTATACATTTTAGCATACTATATGTATATATATTTAAATAAAAATTTCTATGAAACGCTGTTTCTTTTTGGTTTCGAAGTTTTGGTTAAACGTATAATAAGGTTGACAGTGAAAATAGATATCTTTTGTCTGCAACGGAGAAATGCTTAGCTTATTTCAGAAGTTCTTACATTCATTTCATATTAAACATAAATCTATTTAAATTACTTTTTCATTCATTTGGACACACAGGTTCATTTGCTGCAAAATTTAAATATTCTTAATTTTATTTAACACTTTAGCCCAAAAATGCCATAATAATAAAACTAAATTTTAAAAATAATTTTTGTATCGTAGCAGATATAATCTTGATTATCGAGATCTCGTATAATGACGTCAGTGATGAAACAACTTTAATTACAGCAACCTGCGACACCTGCGTAATTACTTTTATGTAATTTCTAAACTTGACTCTTCATGATATACGTAACGCAAACTAAATCGTTTGTCCAATTCAAATAATAATCCATTGTGTAAAATAATAATAAAAAAAACAATGGTTCCCTAATTGCACTGTATTAAAGACATCGTCAATATTGGACGACGACATGTGTATTTTATTAATGACGTCACTTTAAGACACTTGTCTCTTAATGAAGACAACTCAATCGAACATATGGCGCTTTCATATATTTTTTCTAAGCATTCGATGTTGAATAGATTCTTCGCTGTGGGCCCTATTTACAAGTTACGGTAGGTCCAATTAGTGACTTCTATTTTTAATTCAACTTTAGTAACCGTAACAATCCAACAGACAGACGTAAACTATAAGAAGATGGTCAAAGTAATAAGTTGACACTCTTTTGAGTGGCGACGCGTGACAGTTAAAACAAAAGTCAAAAGTCAAGTCAGAACAAAAGCTCTAAATACAATAAAATTGCGGTCTATACATTTAATTCCCTTTGTACGAATTTGATTTCTCAGGTTGTCGGGGTGACGTCAGGGGGTCATTTTTGCTAAATGTTTGTCATAATCGTCTTTCAATTGTGTTTCAATAGTAGTGTTTATTTACACTGTTGTAACAAGAACTGTGTAAAACAGAGCTACAATTGAAACACCACTGGAATACGATTGTGAGTAAGCATTAGCAGAATGAGGCCCCAGTTCAAAGTCTGTCAAAGATTCGGTTTCGCAAATTCAAATCTCGAAAATAGCAAAGAAATGTATGTTAAATCAAATTGGCTGCACTTTTATAATAAAACTTAGATTTAATTGGACGAAAATTACATTTTGATAACTATTTTATTCGCAAAACTTCTTTGAGTTCATAACATTTTATTTGTAACTTTATTAAACGAAAGTTTCCGTTACTTATACTATATTTAGTCTTGTTCACACACAAATCGGATCTAATCGATTATCGTCAGACGTCGTAAAAGCTCTCCAACCCTACACCTGACTCGGAACTAATCAGCAATAAAGAATACGAGGACCATTCAACCCAAAATAACTTCTAAATCGTAATTTATAGAGTGCAAAGTTAGTTTGAAGGAAATTGACTGTCTTTTGATGGAATTTTAGTACCTTCTTCCTTTACGATAAAGTTGTGAATGATTAAAGAAAATGTCAGTAATTGATTTATGAAAGCAGAGAAATCCGTTACACTTTAGATTGTTTGTTTTTTTTATTATTCTTATAATGATAGTTTCGGTTGTTGGAAACGAAAAAAATTTAATGAAGACATTACAAGTTTAATATGACATGAAGATAATTTTTTGTTTTTTTTAAGAAATGGGGTTTGTAGAAAAAGTTTAATTGTTAATGTTATTGTCATTCTTTGTTAATCAACATCGATCAAACTTGTCATGTAATAGAACACGAAACGGCCCAACTATAAAAAATGAAGGCTCATTTGCGAAGTCGTAAGCTTAAGACAGTAAAAAGGTGACTTGCAGCATCGATAACCGCCTCTGTGGTAATAACCACCGGTATCAGACCCAGATTCCCAGCGTTAGTACATATTGTATTCGGTTTGGTTGGTGGTAGGACTCGTAAGTCCGCCTAACTAGCTCCACTAACAATGTTTTCAGCATTGTTGTGTTCCGGCAGTTAGAGATAATATAGCCAGTTATTGAGTCGTTTAGGATTCCGGAAGACGTTCGCTTCCACTTTCTGCGTTATCAATACTTAACATCAGGTATGATGAAGCCGATTTTTAGAAAAAAATCGTCTTCTGATATTTTGTTGTCTCGTCGACGGATGAGTCAGTCTTCAGTCAACAGCTGAGAATAATGAACTTCAATATATTATTTTCCTTCCAGGAGACGGGCAGCAGCGTCTCCTACAAACTTGGCCATACTGCGATCGCCAACCCGCCTGCCAAGCGTGGCGATTATGGCAAACCCCCCCTTTTGGGGGAGGCCTATACCCAGCAGTGGGTGTTATATGGCTGAGACGACGATATTATTTTCCATAACCAATGCCTATCTACTTTTTTCGTACCATTCGTGCAGCGATTGCGATGAGAAAAGATCAGTCAGATAGATTGCTTTCCCATTTAAAATATTGGTGTCGATAAATAAACCATGTGTGTTTACTTCTTAAATCTCTTCTTTATTCGTTTTGCTTCTTTTCCTTTTCCTAACTGCAATAATAGTAATAATAATAACATGCAGAATAGTTAGAAAGTTTTTAGATATTCCCGAAAATACAATCGATTCTTAACTACCTAATATTACATCCTCTTTGTGTTGACTCACAGTTCCACAAAAGCTTAACTTAACAAATATTTGAGAAAACAAAAATAATAATAATAATAAATCTTTATTTCAGAAAAAATGCTTTCCATAGAGTGGGTGAGTGTTTACAAAAAAATTAAAAAACTTATAAGCTAGGGTTAGTTAATTGATAAGAGTTAGGTACTTAAAATGGAACAATGAGTAAGATAAAACTTAGCAATAAAGTGTTTAATAATATTATTATTATCGAAACTAAAACAAATAACTAAATACATTAGTATCAATTTGATATTTCTTGTACTAAGCAATCACGAATCCCACTGCCAATCCGGATAAAACTGCTTTAAACAAGATAGTAACTCGAAGCGAATCTCTCGTTTAGCGACTAATTGTCGCAGCGATCTTCGAAACTTCTCGATTCTCGGACACGACAAATTATTCGATTTGTAAACTTCCGGGAAGCAAGTGGCAGATCCGATGGTAATTGAGGGTAGTCCTAACCGACTTAGGAGTTGGACAGGAGATGCTTGGCAAATAGTTGGCCGGCGTGGCCACTTTACGAGTTTCACTAAGTACTGACAGGTTGTACTGTACATTGTCTCGCATTCGGACACCAATTTGTAGCCAGTGCCTGTAACAAGCTGGGAAGAAGGTGTTAGGAATAAATTAACAACAGTCAGTTTCGTCAAGTGAACTGTCGTTTGCTTAGATATTTGTTTGAAGTAGTTAGGTTGCATTGCAACATATGTTTTTAGAGTTAACTATTCCTTTAACCCTTAAATTAATGTTGATATAAAAATGCAACATAGCGTGCAATCGACTATAGGAATTAGTATATTAGCTCAATGCATGTTATTGAACATTTAGCAACAAACTATTTTCTTCTTATTTGTATTTTGTCAACTTAAGTATGAGACTGACTACCACATACTTTTCTTTTACATAAAATAAAAAACATAAAATAAAAAGCTTAGGCCGCTTTGAGAGTTAAGTTCAACGGTATAATGCACATTAGCTGTAACTGAATTGGTCGTACTAGCTGCTGACTATGTCATATTCAGGAAAGGACTATGTTACGTTACATTACGACGACCTGTTTGGCGCAGGAGTACTACCTATACCAGAATTCTGCGCCAGAGGTCCCGTGTTCGGTCCCCGGACAAGACAAATATTTGTGTGCATGAAAATTTCTATTTGTCTGGGTGTTTAATATATATATTATGTATTTACAAAGAAAATGTATATAAGTATATTTATCTAGATGTCTATATATATCTAGTATCCATAACACAAGTTCGTGATTAAACTTAACGTGGGCTAGATAATTGGTGTGATTGTATGCAATTATTATTATTATTATTACATTTTACCGATAATAACATTTCAATATGATAGGAATAAGCAGCAATAAACGTAAATAAAAATAGTCTCTCCTTAATCACGGTATGACTGACCCACGGCATCCCTTGACCACGGCAGCTGTAAAGGTGCCGAAAATCAAAAAACCCCTAAAAACTACGGACAATTACAACTTAGTTCGTGGAAATATAGCGCGTTTGATATCCGTAAAAGTTGTTTTATTTCAATGAACAGTGCGCGCCAAAACATAAGATGTACGTATAGTCTCTCCTTTTTAATTTGCGTAATGAATATAATATTTGAAAACTTAATCAATGGTAGGATCCTTCTGATGCTCCATTATTTTTTATCGCACTAAAGTTATTTTAATCAAGAAGAAACTTTATGCTAATAATTCTAATACCATGTGGTTACTTTGTAGGGTTGTCACCCTTGCGTTAAAGACATCCGCCGTCTTAACCATAGAGTATGACGGCGCGTGCGTTCTTATCTCTTCCTATCTAGCAGTAACTCTTACACACTAACAAATAAAGGTTATTATTGTTTGACAAGTAAAACGTCTTATAAGTATTGTTCCGTTGAAATTAGCGACTTCCGATCGTGTGCTGCGCACGCGTCGGTGCGTTATGCTTCACTGTACTGTATCGCCGTTGGATTTAAAATACATTTTTAACGGTTATTTCGATATTAATTAACTATACCGTTTCTTAATTTTGAACTGATTAGCTAGTAATTAATTTAGTCATACCTAAATAAAACTGTTCTTTACCTACAGATTAAACAAAAAAGTGACTGAATGTTGATCTTTTTTGCAAAACGGAAACTAGGACCCGCAGCCAAAAGTTAAATGTGTGAACTACAGACCACAAGAAGGAGGTGAGAAGGAGTAGGTATGTCACGTATTTATTAGGTACTGAACGAAGTCTTGGAAATACTAAATCAGTCACTGTCTGACTTGTCTTTTGGAATATTCCGACTCACGGTTCTAGGAGAAAGGTGTACTGATTCTGCGTCACTTATCTATATACTTAATTCAGGTTCGCAAAATGTGTGACGACTCGATAGGGACTTTGGCGCGTAGTACGCGGCCGAGTAAGGTATCAAATTAAAGGTACTCGAGTCTATTTGTTCATCACAAACTGCAATTAAAGATTTTCGCATAATTTGGAATTTTTCGTCGATCGACGAACCCGAGTATCGGGTTGTAACCGCCCTAGTATTTAGTTATTATCTTTTAGCGTTGGCTTAGCTTAGCTCTCGGTGATACTTGTTTCCAAGGTTCGTACTCTATTTGCAGATTACTTAGGGAAAAATGCGATTGTCGATACAATATTAAACATTTCGATTTCGATATTATATACGTGTAGATTATTTTGTTTAATTAGAAAACGTACCTACCTATTTTTTTATGATTTTGTAATTTTTGCATTTTTCAATGCTATTTTATACATATGGTAAATTTTAAATAGGAAAATATTGGAAAAAATTTACTCGGCCACAAGTGAATTCTCAGACGGGAATCGAACCCGCGTCCTTTGGAAATCCATCCAAAGAGCATTGGACCGGATTTCCAAAGGTCGCGGGTTCGATTCCCGTCTGAGAATTCACTTGTGGCCGAGTTAATTTTTTCCAATATTTTTCTATTTAAAATTTACCATACCTACCTATTGCTTAAAAGTAGCTACGAAAAGGGAAAGTTAAGAAAAAACAATGATCATACTTATTTTTTTATTTAATTACATTATGCCTATTATATAAGCTAATACAAAACCATTTATGAAATTGGTCGCTTTCTGTTCATAACAAATAATTTTGTATATTTACTACAATAATTTGATAGGTTACTCATTTAACTTTTAATTTAAACAAAATACTTTGTTTACCCAAAACATAGATAGGTGTATTTTCTTTTTTATACCAATATGTTTTTTATTTTATTTGTCCAGCTTTTTTTATTCTAATGCAAGCGCGTGCGGCGGGCGACCGTTAAAATAAGCCACCGTGCAATACTTCCGACCACAGGGCCGTACTCAGGGGAAGAAGATATTTTTTATTTTCTCCTTGCTTTTTATGTTCGACGGGGAGACTCTTAGCCTTCATCATACCTGCTGTTAAGTATTGATAAGGCTGAAGATGGAAGCGAGCCTCTCCCTGAATCGTCAATCACTGAGGAACTGGCTATCTAATCTTTAACTGCCGAAACACAACAATGCTGAAAACGTTGTTGTTATGGCGTCAGACTTAGATAAGATGGTGGTAGCCATACAATATGTACCCCGCTGGGAATCGAACCCGGCACCCCTGGGTCTGATACCGGTGGTTGTACCACTAGACCACAGAGGCGGTTGTTTTGGTTTATCAAATACTTATACAACATTATTTTACGTTTACTCAAAACCATTTGTGAAACTCACCATTAGGAACAACGTTTTGTAAGGAAGCAAACCCGAAATCGCGAATAAAACCAGCTGCTCCGTTGAACTCTACTTATATGTATCAAACAGCTGTTTCTTTTTGCCATTTCAGAATTGCTAATGTTCAAAATGGTTTTGAGGTGTCGAGTAAATGGAAATCAACGATGTATACAGTTGTAACGTTGTCGTTACAAGTACTACTACGTATTCTATATTTTTATGTTATGTATTTTAAAGCCTCCTTTGTGGCTTACGAACCTATTTGACAAATGTTTATGATAGTTCTGAAATATCATAATTTGAATGTCATATCGTTGTCATAGAATATTTTATCCGTTTTGGCATATTGAGTCACAAAATTACTTTAGTAGAATAACATCGATATAAAATTTAATCTTTCATATTGTCATCCAGCATCAAATCTTACATAAATAGGAAAACCTGCCTTCTACCAGGTAAGACCAATTTTTATAGTTTATAAATTTGTAAACATTTTTGATGCAAATGACTTTTATATAAATTATCTACTTTTACGTATGCGATACTTACAAGGTAATCATGTAAAGTTTGACGCGTCTACAATCGTATTGTATGCACGGCAGTAGGTCAGGTTTTAATAGATTGACCTTGAGAGCGTCATTATGCCACTAGTAATTATGTGTCGTTTTTCTTGTGTAAAGCCTCACGTGCATGTCTCTTCAAAGTTACATTACAACTTATGACATTTTATTGGCCCGATTTGATATGTCTAAGTTTATTCTATGCTAAGCGTATTCAATTTAAATATTATTTTTCTATCTAAACTACATTAGCTTACCAATTATAATGACTTCTATGCTATTATGAGGAAAAGGTGCGCCTCTATGTTAGTCAGACTCCGCGGGGCCACCAACGGAATGCTGAAGGTGTTTGTAGACAGGTGGGACTCCCCATTATTGTGTCATTGGGTGCAGCTACACACACGGCTGTAACATGTTAAAATTAATAAGTTATGATGTACCTATCTACGAGTATATTCTAACACTAGCTCTTAAGATAAAAGTTGTTACTAACACTATATGGACCAATAGTCTGAAATATAAGTGTAATAATAATAATAACTATTATGTCTATAATCAGAATATCACAGTTGGAGATAGAATAAAAACTAAAACCACATAACACAACGACTTATCGTACCTCGTGAACCACTGAGGAGCTCCAGAATGCAAATTTGTGGTGACCATCCCACCCCAATCATTACGAAAGTTGTTGAACTGTCACAATCGTTGAGCTCTTCAGTACTTTATGTAACTTATCTTACCAAAAAATTATTTGTTTACTTACAACACATCAAGAAGGTCCTAATTCGTCCCTGTCTCAATAATCGTCTTTTATGTTTACGAACAATATTAGTGAGCGCGAAGAAAGCTCACCCTCCAAATAAACCTCATTGTATCCTTGAAATATCAGACTGTCTGTATCCCTCAGGTTATAGGGTCTATTTTTCATTGGCAATCAGCAACAGGAACATTTGGTAGTATACCTTAACTGGTCGCGCTTTGTATGAGAACATTGAGGATTGAGACCGTCGCCTTTTTTAAATTCAGCTTTGAATTTTTAGTCTGCATTTTGGTACTTATTTTATTTTTATTTTATTTTCTTTGGGAAGTTTACAGCATCATTTACAAACTAGGTAAATAAGCAAGCACTTAAAAGCTAATTACAAACTTCCACAGATAACACTTGAAACTATTTCAAACATTTCTTTTTAATTTTACATAATTATCAGTTAGTAAAATACAGTTTAACATGTTATTTTTTTTAAACTTATTCTTTTAAGTATGATTAAAGAAAAGTAAGTGAGTAAGTTGAAATATTACATAATATAAATGTAAGTATTCTCTAGCCACACATTCATAAAACGTTCATCATCCCATCCTTAAGATTACAGTTTACAAAACAATTATGAGAAAACATTTAAAACGATAACAATAAATAAATATTATTATTGTCTGTTAAATTCTAAATAAATAACCATAAAACGTTAAAAATACCCCAAAAACTTTTGTCTTCCAAACACCACTAACTAAAAATTACAAGAAATAAAACCAACCGGCCACTAAACAGCACCACGCCACATTTCGCCCTTATCATCATTCAAAACTAACAAGTGAGGGTCCCGAGGGGTTCCGTAACGTCTTTCCGTCCCAAGACGAGTTCCTTGCCGACCGTCGCACGAGCGGGCCGAGTGCGCCACCCCTGGCTAAAGCCCGCCAAATTCAAATTTGACAGTTCTTTTTTCTTAAATCTGGAAATAAAACAAAGTTTTGTAAAGCCAGTGTAAAGAGTTTCACATTTGAATTTGAAAAGAGGTTTGCTTTTAAAATTGTGTGTAAAAAGTTCCTAATTTTTTTTAGTGCAATAGTTAGTGAAACGTATAGTCTGAATTTATTGGTTAAGTGTTATTTATTGTGGGATATTTTTGTACCATTTTGGATTACAGTGTATGGTAAGTGATTTTGGTCTTACTACTGACAAATATTGTTGCTCGCTAATGTGGTTTGAAAAGTGTTGAAAGTAGTAGATAGAAGCTTTAAGTTGATTATTTAATCAATAGTTAATTAGCGTTATATCAGCTGTTGTTCTACGTAGTTTGTGAAAAAAAGTATGTCGCTGAGATTTATCTACATAGACAGAACAGCTGACAACTTGTTCGGTTCGGTAATCTACAAATTGAACTTTAGTACCAAAGGTTAAGGTGCATATTCGTATTAACATTTACTTCAGTTTCATTTTGGTTATAATAAAAAAACTAGGATTATATTAACAATTCATTCGTTAACTTTTATTTTACGTAAGTATTTTTTTTTAATAAAATAAAAAATAAAGTTTGGAAAACCGATCTTAAGTAAATACAATTATAAATCGTTAGATGGCGATAAAATCATAAAAGCACAAGGTGAGCAACACACTGATTAATTTAATTTAAAAAAATACATAGGATCATCAAACAAAATATTGTAAAGTAAAAACAACACTACAAGACAAACAAAATTAGAAATATAAAATACATTTGTCATCTAACAAGCAGTATATTTCAAATTCTACGATAGTCATAAACCACTTTCCGAATTGAGGTTCCCGCAAACGTAAGCTTTAACAATAAAGAAAAACAAATAACAGTCATAGACTATAAAAAAGCAAAATGTCCACCTCTGTGATCCCTTTATTCACACCTTGTAATGGCGCGTAACGTAAGATGCTAACTTCTTTTTTATTGACGCACCTTTAACGGTTCGCATTTCGAATAACTTTGGATTTGGAACGTTTTATCGTTGCTTATCTAGTGTGCACGCCTTTGTGTACCTTATGTTTCTTGACATAAGGGTGACTACCAATTGTTTCGGCGTAAGATTTGAATGTTAACGATAAATAAAAACTTTTTGCGTTTTTCTCGCGATTGCGTCGTATCTCCAAGCCGTGGTAGTTAAAAGATACTTTTACGCTGTTCGGTATAAGGTATAGATTAGATTGACAGTTGCTGATGGTGCAATTTGATTTTTTAAATTTCGAAGTCGCACTTTGTCACAATATTGTTATCTTTTTGATGTGTCGAGTTGTGACGAGATATCGTACTCTTATACTATGGAATAAAGCTAACGCTTTTTATGGCATTTCTATGAGACCTTTGTGAGTATGAATACGAATCAAAGAGTTTTAAAAATGGCATACAATTATTACTTGATAAGTATGGAGAAAATTTTTGAAAAAAGCTAATAAATTTCCATTGTCTATGGTAAGTATTATTTTTTTAGTCTCGACCTTTTTTCATAGACAAAGAAAGAATGAGTTTCGTAAAGGGTTGTTAATACGGGAAAGTATTATACAAGTTCTTTGTTACGAAAGAAGTTTTTAAGTAACTTTTACAAAGGATTGCGGTTCAGTTTAAACGTTCCTTTCAATTGAGTTCGTAAAATGAGTAATAATGCAGTTTTAACGAAGGACTTAAATGTAACTTTTGTAGGTACTTTAGATTTTGCCCTATTATTAAATTTTTACAGAGAAAAGATTTTGATACTTAAACAACATTTTGAAAGTAATTCGAAGGTGCTTACAAAATTCTGGGAATAACGCTGATAAAAGGCTATTTGACAATGCGAAAAATAAAGTGTCAATTACTGTTATCAGTATAAATTATGAGTTTAAAAATGGTTTTTTATTAACGTAAGTTGAAAATAATTATAAATTTATTTAAAAATCCGTAAATAAAAATGCATTTTTAAACGTTTTGTCACGTGACACAAAACGCTCCTGATTCGTCGAGTTTATAATGACGTCACCTGCTTGTAAACCTCGTTTGCCTACGTATGTGGATGATATGCAGAATACAGGCAAGTGACGTCACCGAACCCATTGCAGCGCCATATTGTCAAAGTAGCGTTTTGGCGCGCTATTTAAATATTTTTAATTTGATATTATTCAGCAAATATGTACCAGAATTAAAAAAAAACAACTTTTACTGGGTTCCTTAAACTCCACTACATAATATAAAATGGATTTTCAAAACCTGTCAAATAGCCTATTAATTAAAATTATATGCACATTATTAATTTCCGTTATAGGTACACATACATGATGCACTTAATAATACCTTTATTAAGATTTAATTTATAAAAGAAACTAGCTTCTGCCCGCGATTTCACTTGCGTGAGTCCCGTTTCCGTGGGAATATCATAACCGCTTCTGTGGTCTAGTGGTACAACCACCGGTATCAGACCCAGGGGTCCCGGGTTCGATTCCCAGCGGGGGTACATATTGTATTTGGTTTGGTTGGTGGTAGGACTTGTTGTAAGTCCGCCTGGCTAGCTACCACCATCTTATCTAAGTCTGACGCCATAACAACTATGTTTTCAGCATTGTTGTGTTCCGGCAGTTAGAGATAAGAAAGCCAGTTCCTCAGTGATTGGGGATTCCGGGAGAGGCTCGCTACCATCTTCAGCCTTATCAATACTTAACATCAGGTATGATGAAGGCTAAGAGGCTCCCCGTCGGACATAAAAAAAAAATATTAAAAATAAAATCGGGAAAAATGTTACTCTCCGGCCTTTCAACTTACTCTATGCCAATACATCAAGTCGATTAGTTGCTTAGTGACGGCGTCAAGGAAGGACAAACAAACATACTTTAGCATTTACAATATTAGTATGAAATTTTTTAATATTGCATTATTAATCTATACCACTTAATATTATAAAGCTGAAGAGTTTGTTGGTTTGAACGCGTTAATCTCAGGAACTACTGGACCGATTTAGAAAATTCTTAGACCATTAGAAAGCTACATTTCTCCCGAGTGACATAGGCTATATTTTATTACAATATTCCCACGAAATTAAAATCGAGGATCCGCTAGTAAAGTATAAAGTTAGGATAGGCTATATCAATTGGTACTACTCCCGAGATACATCCATATAGGTATATTTTTTTATATCTTTTTATAGATAGCTCGAACAATTTTCAAATTTTCACTCAAAACGTAGATACTACCTTTCTAATTGGTCATCCGATTCCACATACTAACTATTAATTCCCAGTAGACACCTAGAGATAAAGTGAAATTTAAACTAAGATCGTACGGACCCTTAAGCCGCATAAATCAGTAGCGTCCGCGCGCATACATTAGTCCAGAGTTACTCAAACCTATGTCTCACGTACCCCTGCCCCCCTGCCCCCCTAGCTTGAATACCGCTATATCAACCGATATGATATGATATAGCGCTCATTGTCGCGCTTGACAGACTGATCGTATTCGATCACGATCGTCAACCAACGTTCGGCACGGTCAGGTGTCGGATGGGTGACCGTAAAGTGGCATTATAACTGAGCGCTTCCGAACTTCGGAGGGCACGTTAAGCCGTCGGTCCCGGCTGTTGTCAGTCGTTAAACCAAGTCAGAGGCCTTAAAGGCGGCCTGATAAACTCTAACACTAAAGTTGGCCACTAATACCCATACGATAAGAAGAAGAAGACCCGAAATGATATGGCGCATTGCTGTCTTGCTTACCCCAATAAGAAGAGAGTGAGACAGTAGCACGTTATCGAGCTATGAGTGTCGATAAAAGCTGATCATGCTATACTGATGAAGTTCCAAGACGACAGCGAACCCTTTATCCTAAAATAAAAGGAAATCTACCTGTAGAAGAAGATATGGTTTTTTTATTTCAATGAAAGTTAACAAATACATCGAGTGTCTAAGGAATATAAATATTAATGAAATGGTTATTATTATGTCTTGTTGAACATTAAGTCGATTTCAGGAGTAATTTTCTACAATTTTAAACTATGCGGCCATTACGTAAATCTCGCTTCGAACCCCCTGCAGTGTAAAGAGCCCCACAACACGAAACGATCAATCTGAAAGGATATCGCGACGATCGGTCGATCAGGTCAATACACTGTCGGTTCTTCGTTACGATATTCATGATTGCATGGGTTTTTGTTGCGATCTCCGATATCGTCTGCGTTCAAGTAAATCGTTTACGATCTTGACACTATCGATTCGTCGTTTCGATCGGTCGGAAACGATGGATGGTAACGATCAAACGTTCCGTATAGGGATAAAAATTATTAGCCTATAATTTTTATTTAATTTTATTTAATTTTTTTAAGAAAAGGACAGTTTACAAGACGCACACTTATACATAAGTGAAAAACATGATAGAGTACAAAAGACATGTAGTGTTTCCTTAGTTACAAACTGCCACGGCATGTTAGGTTCACAAAAAGCAGTATATGAAACAGTTCATGAAAATCAAAAAGTTATATAAACAAAATGGTATAATGGCGAATCCCTAGGGGCTCGCGGACCCCAGTTTGAGAAACCCTGCATTAGTACGTCCGAGGACATTCCCTCTTAATTTATAGTGAACTTTCAATTTGGCCGACACACTCGGACCCCGTAAATCTGGCGACGATTTAACATCTTGCGGTCGACGCTGCCCATTGCCCATTCGAATTTGGAATGCGTAATATTAGGAATTCGAACTGAGATTATTCTAAAACTTTGTTGAATGTAGGTGTGATTGTTTTAAAATAAATAGTTTTGAATGAAGACAGCATGTTGAGTCGGTTAAAAAACTTAACGTTCTAATAAATAAAAAATTACCCTCGTTTGTTAAGTCTATCATTGCCTAACAATGCCGATTAATTCCAATTTCGAGTTCGTATTCGAATTTTGAATTAGTTGTCCAATGAGAATCACCCGAATAATTTAACTTAGCATAATAGTGCACTGCACCTTGCTAATTTCTAATGCTACTGATTGCTACTGAAATTTAGTTCAATAAATGTCGTTCAAAAGCTGTCGACCATATGATTGACAATAATAAAATATTACCAACCGTCAAAATGAACTTAGATCGAAATAGATACCGGTAACCTTAACAAAATTAGCAAATTAAGGTCCTTCAATCTTACACTGTCAGTTCCCGTTCTTGAATTAGAACATTCGATCGTTCGTATTTTAGTCGCACGTCCATTTAGACTTAGACTAGCAAGACTTTGTCACAAACCCAATTCCCTTATAGATCAATGGAATACTACGCGTAAAAATTACCAACATGTCGACGTAACACCTCGTAATAAGCGGGAACAAATTTAAAAAGCGTTCCATTGACAAAATAGGCCGTTTAAAAAACTGTCAATGAAGGCACACGCAAACGGACGGTGACCTTGCACCGCATTCCGCAGTAACGTTATTACCAGTGCAATGACCCCGCGTGAATCAATAACTCATTACTTTTTTATTTCGTGTTAAAAATAACGTGCTTTTTTTTCGACGCCCCAATTATTGGCGGCAACGGGTGAAGGTTGCGCTGCGATTGTGACGTCACGCGCCACGTGACCGCCGCCGAGAGCGTACTGATTGTGGAATTATTTTTAAATTTAAATTTTGTAAATGGAACTGTTTATAAAAACACCGGCCGGCTCATTGGCGCTGCGTGGAGTTTTTACTACGCGTCGTGGGCCGGCCGGAGTTGCCAGACAGTGTGTGTGATTTTACTAAAGAGATGCATACTTTTTGCTGTGTGACTTTAAATTTTTCAACAGTTCATATACTTATTAATAACATTTTAACTAACAAACAATTTTGCATTTAATGCATCAAATGCCCCGGCTACACGTAGCAGATTGTCTCGGCTATACGCTCCATCTTGCCTGAGAAAACCGGTTTATGCAGATTTCAGGTAAGACAGAGCGGGTAGCCGGGGCATAAGATCTAGATCTAGACAATCTTCTTCGGGGTAGGAGATGGTATGGCTAAGAGGAATCTTAGGATCTTCTTATGTAGCTGGGACACAAAAAAAATGTGAAACAAAACTTTTTTATAAAAAAAAAACCGACTTCAAAAAACTAAAAAGCAAAAAATAAACCTTATGAAGTCGGTCCCAGCCTTATCCCAGAGTTATTTCACAATTTTTAAAGGTAGAAGAGGTCTCGTGCCTACGCTAATAACCTTATGTCAACTCCTCATCACCTATTACAAAATGCTGCTTTTCCCGGTGCGGGGACGTTACTTATTGAGGAGTTCTCCCGATACTTCATCACCAGCTCCTCTTCATTATATGCATTGAGTCGAGCATAAATTGTTTATGAACCACATTAAAGTAATCGTATCGCTTCCGTGAAATGCTAAGTATTTAATAGTTCCGATGACCATTTGTGGTCTTCATCATCAGTTCCACTTCACCAAATGGTGCATTCCGGAAGCATATGCATAAGTTACTATAGAAAACACCGAAATCGCTATAGGAGTGCCTATAATATTTGAAGAGTTCCCTAGATTTTTCCAGGATCCAATCATTAGATCCTGACATGATGACAATGGGACCACATGGGAAGTATACACTTTCGAACAAAAAAGAATTACTCAAATCGGTCCAGCCGTCTTCGTGTAATCGAGTAACATATATGAAAAAAAAAGACTCCGTCGAATTGAGAACCTCCTCCTTTTTTGAAGTCGGTTAAAAAGAGTATCATCATTACACAATCAGAATATATGGCGATTCAAAATCTTTGAATTTTTAATGTGAATTCTGCTTATATATAAAAACTAGCTGTGCCCCGGGGCTTCGCTCCCGTGGAATTTCGGGATAAAAAATAGATAGTAGCCGATTCTCAGACCTACTCAATACGCTCACAAAATTTCATGACAATCGGTCAAGCCGTTTCGGAGGAGTATGGGAACGAAAACTGTGACACGAGAATTTTATATATTAGATAGATATTATAAATGGCAAAATTTGGAAGTTTGTTACTCAACCACGAAAAAACTGCTAAACAAATCGGGATAAAATTTGGCACACAGGTAACGGACCCGCCAAATTTTTAAGTTTTATACAACATCACCTCAGAAGAATTTGGCTCCTCTACATGTGGTGTCAGTTAAACGGAAGTTTACTGTTGTTCGTTAACGGGGCGTCAAGTGGGCCGCCAATCTGACGTTAAGGAGCCGGTTTATGGCTCGTTTCGGTTAAAATTACAGGGGAGAGTTTATGGGTGAAGCTCGTCATCTCAATACGCATTCGAAGTAAGGTGTTTGTATTTGATACTGTTTTGTTTGTTCGATTTTTTGGTGAATTCCTTTTTTTTTTTACATTCCATTATTAGTACATTTGTACTCAGTACATTTTGTACTGAGATTTGTCTCTGTTTGGGCGACCGCCGCGTCGGCGCCGGCGCCGGGCGGCAGCATGAAGTATAGATCGCGCAGCGAGAGTTGAGGTGAACACGGTACTCACAGTAACGTAAAATTTGAATACAGAATGTTAATTATTGAAGTTCAAATATCGAATATACTGGCTACTTCGCTCATGCTAAATTTAAATAATGTGTACAAGCGAACCAGAAGGCCTAGCACGAATAACTTTTGAGCAAGTATCGAGGAAGTAAAGTAAAAAAAAGTATGATATATTGAGCAGAGTTCCTAGCGAACGTAAACGTAACTATATTTTCCTATACATTTTTTGACATTCCGTGCTCGATACTTACTCGATACTATTTCGATAGGTTTTCGTGCTTGTCCTACAGAAAGCTTTTCTCAGTGATACTACGCATGACGTCAGCACGGCAAGGTATACAGATAGTATTATATCTTAGCTCGTGTTAATTGCTTCAACTCTCGCTTCGCGATCTATACTCTGTTCTACGAGTGCTACGAGTGACGAGACGCAGCTACCGAACAACGCTCCGTATACTACGAGCCTCTGCGCCTTATATCGCGTAGCACTCGATGGCTACGGCCGGCAGTATTATTCTGTTGGATTTGTGATTTGGATGTTTGAAGAATAATGTGACTTAGAATGATATCATTTTCTATATAACATGTTAATTCTTACTTTAATTATATCTTTTAAAGCGAAGTACTTCCGACATAGAAAATTATCCATTCACGCTATGGCTTGCCGGTCTTTTTAAACGACTTCAAAGGGAAGAGGTTATTAACTTGTCGCGTTTTTTTTTAAGGAGAATACATCAAGGATTATCAAGCGTCCGTCAATACCTACCTAAATTATATTCGTAAATAAAATAAAAACTAACGTCAAAATAAGCCTTAAAATGTTTTAAGTCTTGAACTAAAAGTACATTACGATGTAGCATCTTTTTATTTTGTTGTGATAATAATACTTACATAGCCGATTCTTGTGAATACGTTTCATGTCATGGCTTTGTAACGCGCCTCCAAAAGTACAGAGTAGCACTTTTATTTTTTTGGTTGTTGGTTATTTTTTTGGTCCCCCACCCCGCGACCGACCTTAGCGAAAGGTAGGTTCTTAACCGCTTCCGCTTCCTATGCGTTGTATACCTACATCTTGTAAAATAGTGTATGCGTAGGTATAGAAATGAATAACAATCTAGGAAAAATTTATATTATCATTTCGTAGGCGTAGTAGGTAAGTACAGTCCCAGTAGGCCAGTAAAATATTTTTAGGGAGAGTTATTTAAAAAAGTAATATGTATAAAGGAAACGTATGTTACCAAAAAAAGAACATTATTAGATATTTAATTTGAATAATAAATAATTTCTTTAACCTTGTTACCTTTCGAATAAACCTTTCCCAAAAAAAAATTTACAGGCCTGCCAGAATCTTTCCCGACTGTACTTATAACAACTTCGGCTCTCTTAATTAAGGGCATAATTGATTATTATCTATTTTATCAGCTTTGCATTTAAAATTCATAATTAGACAACACGAATCCATTCTAATCCACACAACAAAACCACCAACAAAATTTAGTTTCGTCATTAGGCATTAGCTGTCTGTCCTAGGGGTGGATAAGTAGAAGAGGGCCATGATGGATAGGCCAAAAAACGATTTAAAAAACGTCATTAGATTGGTTAAAAGTAATGAGCAAGGTCATCTAAATCAGTACATAAACAAAAAAGCTAAGGTCGATCATCAAGTTCATATAAATATTAAACACGAAAACGACAATATTTTTAAGATTTTATGAAAACTAATGTGGGTACTGAAACATTAAAAAATTAAAAAATATGTGACAAATTTGGGAACAAACCTGTGTCATTTAGGCATGGAACATTTCATGAATAGCATTTAACATATGAAATGATTTTCATTATTCACACCTGCTCTTTCCCTTCACACTGACTGCTACAATTTCACACTGTGAAAATCGCAGATTGCTCCTTCCCTTCACAAGTTCAAATAATAATATAATATGAATTGTGATGAATGATAGCTAATTAGCGATTTAAATGAAATGCTCCTAAATGAAACATTACTGTGTCGTAGATTTTCATGTCAGGTAAGGCAGAACGGCAAAAGCCGCGGTTGTGGTCACTGCCCCCTTTGTGGCCATTTTGGATTTTAATGTTAAATCAATAATTATTAAATAAATATGTAAAAAACAGATGCTAGCTTTTTTCGACCTTATTGACATTTTTGAAATTTGGTGGCTTCCTTGGACGAATTCGTCCAAGCTTTTTTCATATTCTCGTTCACTACCTTGGCTGTTTAATTTAAAACTTTAATGATTTTTGATTGATTTAAAATGTTAATAAGGTCAGAAATTCCTGGCACGCGTTTTTTATTGTCTACTGCTCTATTGTTAAAAAAAACAAGTGCAAGCAATCTTCGACATTATTGAAGTTTTTTAAATTGGTGGCTTTTTATATTCTCGTTCACTAACAGGGATGACTTATTAAAAACTTAAATTTTGAAAAATGTTAATTAGGTTCCTTTCAATCGTTTTTTATTCAATAGGTATTGATATAACATTAAAATTCAAAAGGGCTACAAAAGGGGCAGTGACCATAACCGGGGCTTTTACCGTTCTGCCTTACCTGACATCAAAATCATACGACAGAGTAATATTTCATTTAGGAGCATTTCATTTAAATCGCTAATTATCTATCGTTAATCCATAATTCTTATTTCACTACAAGGAGCAAACAGTAGCAAATGTGAAATTAGCCCACTGTGGAACAAAAATCACAGTCTGTGAAATTTCACAGGTGAAATCATGTGAAAAAAATAAATCATTTCAATTAAAAGAAAATGAACGAAAAGTGGCAATCATTTCCATGTCTAGTAATTCGAAACGTACGAATTTGCATTACGAAAATCACCTCTATTATGAACAACATAAATGGGTGAACTCAAGCAAAAAGGGCAAAGTCTGACGTGGCTTTGACTACATAAAAAAAATACTACTTATACGCTCAAAATTGATACTCCTCCTATTTTTTAAGTCGGTTAAAATACCTCTATAAATACTTTCAGAAATAGGAATATACCTAACGCCATCTATCAACTGGTTAACTAAAACTCTTCTTTCTACAGACGCGTCACAATCCTAGGAAAAATTACTCCCTTTTCTCTCTAAAATGTAAATTACTTTTGATAGAGTTGACCGATTTTGATGAAATAAAGCCTAAATGTTAAGATAAGATACGAACTATAAATATATATTCAATTCTGTTGACTCAAATTAGTAGTTTTGGTTTGATGCTAATTCAAACACACAGACATACAGACAAACGCACAGACAAACAATCTAAAAATTATAGAAATTGGTTCTGCTGTTTTTTCCAAGTCCCCCAAACGTTATTTTATGCTAAACCAAGCAATGTACAGAAACGCTATTTTTTTATTCTTATTATAAGTATAGATTAAAATTATCAATAATTAATTACATATTTTATGTTTATTGTTCAATTGTTGTATATGATTAATATTTTTATTCATAACATTTACAGAATAAGTAAAGTGTAAGTTGGTAATGCAGCAGTGGTTAGAACACCCCTGGCCCAATTCTGCTAATGCTTAGTCACAATCGTATTCCAATGGTGTTTCAATGGCAGGCCTGTTTAACACATTTCTTGTTACAACAATGTAAATAAACACTACCTACTATTGAAACACCATTGAGAGACGATCATGACAAAATTTTTGCAGAATTGGCAATGTCATGTATGTTTGAATATTTGAAAATGAATTAAATCATAATATTTTTCAATGTTTTTTTTTTACTTAAATGCTATTGTTATATAAAAATACAGCTGCAAATCCCTCGCCATAAACGCAAATACATCCATAGTTCCACCGAGAAAAATTACCTCCTGAAGGTTTATTCAAAATAAGTAATTGTCTTGTTTACGACGCTCGGTTTAGAGCCGAGACGCTCCGCTGTTGACACTTTACGCGCTAGGAGATCTAAAACGATAATTTTATTTGCTACAAAGCAATAAGAAAGACATTTTAAAAAATTAAGAATGCTACATACCTGTGCTTAAGGCATATTATGTAAAATATTAGTAAAAACTATACTTGCGAATTTTCATATCCTAACTAATATTATAAATTGCGAAACTGTTTGTTTGTCCTTCTTTCACGCCTTATTTAAGCAACCGACTAGTAATCGACTTGACTTTTGTCATAGAGTTTGTTGAAAGGACGGAGTTTAACATAGGGAAGTTTTTTATCCTAATATTCCCACGGGAACGGGGATGAGGCCGGAGGCGCAAGCTAGTATTTTATATAGCAACTAGAGGCCGTGCGCGGTTTCACCCGCGTGGTTCCCGTTCCCGTGGGAATTTTGGGATCAAAGCTATCCTATCTCTTAAGTTGGACCAGACTGCTCACGGTGTGCCAATTTAATTTAAAATCGGTTAAGTAATTTAGGAGTCCATCGCGGACAAACATCGTGACAGGAGATTTATATATATTAAGATGAGTACTATCCCACGTTACTACGCACTAGGAGACTTAAAAGGAGATTTTTTGTTTGCGATGCGTATTGCTTTGTAGCTAGTCCAATGCGTTCGGCGTACCGGCGGCGATTTGAGGGATTATTAATTAAGGTTTAAAATGAGGTTTTAGGATTAAGATTGTTTTTTATTTTAAAATTAAATATGCTATTTTTATAATTATGATAAACTAGCGGCCGCTAGCGGTTTCATCCGTGTGGTTTTTGTTCCCATGGGAATATAGAGATAAAAAGTACACGGTCTTAGTGCATACGAATGCATTATTTCATTTATTAATTTAAAAAAAAATCGGTGTGCCACCCGGGACGCTATGGGCCTGCGCAGACGACGGACATTGGAGGACTTTCTGTCCGCGACACGACCTTATTACTAAGAGCATAAAGTTGAATATATAACGAGGACTATCGCGTACTTTTCATGGATATACGCGATCTAAGTTGAATCTGATTTGGTTAACAATAAAGACGTGTCGCGGACAAAAAGTCCTCCGTTATCCGTCGTCTACGCTAGCTCTATATCGAAAGATCACGTACTTTTTTGTATAAAACTATAGAACGGCCAGAGATGTTACAAATCTGGTATTAAGATATATATTTCTTCATTTCTTTATCTAAATTTGTTTAGTTTCAGAAACACGATTTTATGATTTTGCCTAGACATACACATTACACACAAGGCACACTAAAAGTAATTCATGGATGTAAAAGCCTTCTCCGAAGAATGAGTATAAATTGCATGGCACCTAAAATCTATAATAAAATTCCGTTAAATATCAGATCGATTAAAAACAAAACTCGGTTTAAAAGTGCGCTGAATGGCTTTCTGGCTGAAAAAGCTTATTATGACATACGATCTTTTTTTGATGACAAAATAAAATTACGTATGCTATGTTAAATAATGTTAAAAATAATTACTTCAATACTGTCATCTACTTGCCCCTTTATTTTTGTATATATTTATTTTTTAAGAAATGACTAATGTAATTTAATGAATATAATGACTAATTTATAATAATAATTAAAATTGTAATGTTCATATACCATAAGGTGAATCATGGCTGTACCCTTTTTTATATGTGACATCTTGTAATACCCATGCTTATGAACTAATAAATGATTGATTGTTTGATTGATTGACACATATACTATTGGAAATTGGTTAATTAATAGACACCAATAATATTGAGGATCGTATAGTTACATTTAACCTTCTTCTTCTTATCGAGTGAGGATTAGTGGCCACCTCTGGTGTCAGAGTTTATCAAGCCGGCTATAAGGCCTCTGATTTGGCTTAACGACTGTAATCAAATGACAACAGCCGGGACCGACGGTTTAACGTGCCCTCCGAAGCACGGAAGCGCTCAGTTATACTGCCACTTTACGGTCACCCATCCGACACCTGACCGGGCCGAACTTTGCTGAACGAACGTGATCGAATACGATTTACCCTATTTTCGCTATAGTTATTTACTACGAAATGATTTCGTGGTTTTTTCGTATAATCTGCAAAATCCGTCTCGCTCTCGCGCGCGTCCTTTTCTCATTACTATCTCGCTTCAGTCGAGTAGCCCTTATACTGAAGGCTGGTGCTAGAGCTTCTCATAAAGGCTTCTATTATAAGAAATAAAATGATGGTTCAAATAAATACACTGTCCAATATATTTCCGATTTACCACGATTTCTATTACTAGGATAATTAGTTGATAATTTATTTTTCACACAATTTAATGTTCAATTTTCTTTTTTTGTTATTTAGGTACGTAATTAACAGAAAAAGCGGTCACACGGTGTTTATCACACTAAAATTATTATTAAGAAAATATGTTAAAAATCACTTCTATATTATTGACGTGTAGGTCGTCATCATCGTCATCACCCATTTTTAATGTTCCCACTGCTGGGGCACTGGCCTTTCTTATGGATGGATAGGGAGAACGGGCCATGACCCACCACGCGGGCCCAATGCAGATTAGTGGGTTTCGACTGCAAACGCAGCCGGGACCAACGGCTTAACGTGCCTTCCGAAGCACGGAGGAGCTCGAGATAGAAAATTTTTGGTCACCCATCCCATGACCGACCATTGCGAAAGTTGCTTAACCTCAACAATCGCAGGCCTAGCGCGCAAACCATTGCGCCACGGGCTCCTCTAGGACGTGTAGGTGTTTGACTGAAATGAAAAATATTTTTGCAAAAGTTTTCCAAAATAAAAAAAAAAAAAAAACTGAATAAACCAAAATTCGGAAATCTAAATTTGAAAATTTGTATTATAAATGAAAAGACGTTTTCGTGCTATAAGCATGAGTGTCTGCGGCTGTGCTTTACATACTTGTAAGCTGGTTTTGATTTTATTTTAAAGAAATATTGGTTAAAACAAAAGTTATTAGCATCTCAATATCTATATTTTTTACTATAAAACTACCTCGAGCGATTTAATTTATTTAAGTTAAACTAAATAGAATTACTAATAGAAAAGAACCGTACAGCCCTAGATTAGGGTGTACTGAATCGAATGACACCAAAGTTGCCTCATTTCGTAAAGGTTTAAGGTAGACTCGTTATTGCCCGAAACAATATTTAAGAAGGATAAAGTATGCAATCTCCTCTAGGACTCGCGACGTCATCAGAACTACACAATACGTGGTGATTCTGGCTCATAAATGAAGGCTGAGAGGCTAGCCGTCTTTCATAAAAAAAAATACTTAATTCGCGATTGAAACCAAGTTCTGGCATCAAATTATGTAAAGTATAAATTTGGAAACCATTGTATTACGAAAATAATTTCTGTTTCAATAATAGTAATTGTTTATAAAAATAATATTGAGATATATTTTTTATTTTTTATTAAATGAACCTCATTTTTGTATTCAAATTCACTCTTTTATATTTGAGTCAATATGTTATATAAGGGACAGCTATTAAATGACGCAAATTAATAAGTGATAGATTACTGTCGATTTATTTATTCATATAAATCTAATTATTTTCATTCTTCTCATTTCCAAGAGCAAGACGTCTGTTAGATACCACTAACGCCATCTCTCGTAACATCTAAGCAAACAATTTAATGAGTGAAAATTATTTCATCTTAATTTTTTTTTACTGTTGATGCAAATTCGGTACAACTAAAACTACACTAAACGTAATCAATAAAAGTAACTACCCCAAAAAAGTACGAATGTCATCCATAAGGTAACACGAAGTTTTAAATAAAAACTTCTGTACCAATATCAGCACAACGCGTCGATTTGGCGACTCGATCAAAACGTCTGCAAAAACCGATGAAAAAGAAAAAGGAAGTGCAAAACGCTCGTTGAATGGCTGGCGAAGTGAACGTTGCACTTTCACGATTAAAACGAAAATTTTAACGACACGTTAGACGATGGCCGGTTAGTTTGCTTCAGCGCCGCGGCGGCGCGTGGCGCTGCTGTTGCCGAGAATAGAAATAATGAACTTAGTTCTGCTACTCGACGCCGCATTAGCGTGGCGTTAGTGTCGTTCTTATTAGAATTTATTAGATGATTAGATTTGTTTTGGTTTTGTGCCTCGATTTGTTGTTATTATTCAGTATTATTTGGTTAAATTTTCTTTTTTTTTTAATATAGTGACTAATTCAAACTGATATAGATGGCTCATCTGACTTTAATCTCAAATAATCAAAGGTAGCGATAGCTCGCCTTCGCCTAGCCTAGCTCGTTGGCGTTAAAAAAAAAGCCCCAACACACAATCTTTTTATATCCAGCCCAACTAATTAGTTTAAACCGGCACGTTTAACCGCGTACAATTGGAAAATCGAACGCGTGCCAAAAAGTATTGAAAAACGTCGATCACATGATCGGAGATCGAAGCGGGTCAAGCACAACAGGTGAGCGAGGGCGCATCAACTAAAAAATAAAATATCGAAATGCGAAAAAATAATAAAAATCCGGCAAATATAGTAAATTGAAAAAAGATGACTGCTGCCTCGCTTCCTCTATGGAATTTGATATATTTGCGTCTCGTTCTGCGGGCTGCGCACGTGGTCGCCGGTCGTCGGTCGGCGCGACTCCGCGACAATCCCGCCGCGGCCCGCGCCGACCGGTAGCGTTGCCCGTAACCTCCGGATGACCTCATTTTTTTTTCTCCCATGTAAATATTCGGCTGTTGCCGCATAGTCTATAAGTGGTATTTAGTTCCTTGTACTTTTTTTTCTTTTTTATTCGCATAGTAAATTCGGATTTTGGACAGTGCGTTTAAATTTTAGTGAAACCTTCTTTTTATTTAGATGATAAGGACACGATTTGGACTTGGAAGAAAACTTTTTGTGGTGTGCTGTAAATAGTCGTAATTTATGCTATTGCGGTTTTTTTGTTTTCTTACAACGGAAGACTACGAGGGATTGTTTCAACATTGATGCGAGGTAATTTGTGGCAATCAAATTAGTTGGTTTTGTATTTTTTTTTATTTCGCTTCACTCTTTTAGTGATTTCTTATTTTGCTCCAAAAATATTTTAAAGCGGCCAAACTTTTAAATTCCAAAAAAAAACATAGAATTTCGTAAACGTCGTGTCAAAATATTGCACATTATTTAACCTGTATTGAAAAAAAACCCAATTTTAATCAATTCGTTATTTTTATTAAACTTACTACTTACGAAATTAAAGCTTTTCATGGTACTTATATAAAATTTAAAAAAAAATCCAAGTATATCAATTTCAGACTTCCACAAAAAATTGCTTAAAATATTTATTTTTTGCCAACAAAAAAAGTCTAAAATCTCAGGTTGACGTATAAATGTTTTGGCGGAACATCTCATCACCATGACCACAATCAAATTTAAATTGTGAAAAAAAGGCTGTATTTTTTCGACATTCTAAATTCAAAAACAGGGAACATTTATTTATTTCTTGACCTGGGCTGATTCTCGCGCTTCGACATCTGAAATTCGACATTTTTTAATCCGAAAATCTATATCAAAGACTCACTGAAAACAATCTTCGATTGTCAAAGTTCATTGAAACTAAAGGATTTTGACAGTAGCAGAGATTTTACTTACATTATTAATAAAGAAAATAAGGATAGAAACATGTCATATTCGAAATTTTTAGCACCTCGAGAATCAGCCCTCAGCTCAAGAACTAAGTAAATGTTTTCTGATAATTTATTAAGTAAATTAGTTTATTCAGTGGATTATAAATTTTAAATAATTCGTCAAGATATTATTTCCGCGAGTAGAAGAAGCAATACAATTAAAAAAAGCGTAAAAAAAATGTAACGAATCAACTGATATTTGTTATGTGACCGAAAATAAACAATTTGATATATTTAGCAAATAGTAAAGTATTTGTTTTTCCAAAAATTTCAGTAAGGACGAATAGAGATAGAAAACACCAATTTGATGAAAAACGTTTGGGCACTGTCATTTCATACTTAGGTATTTTGAAACAACGCGTTACTAAGTTATATTTCATAAGTACGAAGAAAACGTAAAATAGAAAATTTTAGAATGAATGACGAAGTTTCACGTATGTTTATTAACGGACGGAAAAAATATGAAATATCTGACACTGTCAGTGATGATTATTGTTTGTTAAAAAAACATAATTCTTATAAAAAATCGCTAATTTAGGTCCAGAATTAAAATTTTGACCTAACATATAATGAGAGATCTAATAATGGGTCTCGTCAATAATAGGTAATCATAAACATAATTTGAGAATGACTAGACTAAATTATATTGCTTGTCTTGTTTTTGACCGCCAAAAAAATTTATTTCTGTTTTATTTTTTAAACCTCAATATTGATGGTATTTTGTAAGCAAACTATGTCATTAGAAAACCGAGCGAAACCGAAGTGGCTCTTTAAAATTTAACAAAAGAAAAAGTTACTGGTGATAGTTATATTTATTTTTTTATATTTGCAATGCTATTTCGCGATATAAAATATATTTGAAAAAAAATCTTACTTATACTTTATTTTTTTTCTTTTTGAGTGTATAATGCAGCTTAAAAATTTGTAGCAAGAGATTAGAGCCATAGCCATAAAATCAAAATCTGTTTTGCAATTCAATAACATACAACCTGTACAAAAGGGCTTGCAATGTGATGATACCAAATTATGGAAAACGAGAATGAAATAAATCACAGTAGCTCATAACTTTTTAATTTTGCATTTTAGAATGCTATTTTTATGTGATAATTTAAAAAAAGAGAATATGCTTGAAAAAAAAACACACTAGACTAGTTACTTGAAATATCAAATTTTCGAGCAAAAATGTGCAAATGCAAAAATGATGAGAAGATGACGAAAAAACAACAAAGAAAGGTCGACTTATTTGTCAAAATTCCGTCATTCAAGTCGAAATCATAGAATACTAATTGTAATTCAAATATTTGATACTGGTGAAAAAGTGTGAAAAAACAAAAGAAGGTTTCCTTCTTCAAAATTTCATCATTCCAAAATTGAATCATCGCTCCGCGCGTCTCCGTGCCCATTCGAAAATCGAAGTGGTTAAAAATCCCGACGAGTTCACCGACCCCGCTGCGACAGCTGGCGATGGTCCGGCTGATAAAAGAATCATATTAATTCCCGCGCTCTGTTTACTGGCCGGACCGCGCGAGATGCCGGTCTCTCTAGAAAATGGCCGCCAACCGGTGTACGTACCGTTTTCCACGACGAAGTTCGAAATTCGAATTTTCTAAAATTTTCTTTTTTAAAAGTAATTTCATGGTGTAGAGATGGGTGTTTGTTTTTTTTAGTTCGATTTGTAAAGAATATATTTTTCGAGAAGTCTTGGAAAAAATAGGAAAATCTTTGTTGAGTAGTTATCAACTTAGGGACCTAATTTAGAAAGTTATAACTTTAATATATTTTATTCATAGTGTCAAATAACTCGTAGTGACAAATAACTGGAAAACGCCTTAAAAACCTTCCTCCTGCCTAGATTTCCGCCCCACAAGCTGATTCTAAATTCCTAAGCGCGTCCGCGAAGTTGCATTCATCGCCTCCGACAGATCAGTGTGAACCGTAAAAAACACCATCAACCCGTGACGTCACACCGTTTACTACAGCACAATAACTGAATGCGAATCACTCATTGATATTGTCGATTACGAGGATTTTTTGCGAATGATTGAATTTTATTTACAATTAACCCGGCCTCGGCACAGTCGAAAGCGAGAGTGACGATTAAATGCCATTTAAAAATAAAACAGCTCGCTGCCATAACATTGGTGTGGCATATACATACATACGGGTGCATATACGTTGTGAAGCGCGCGGATCGAGAGCGAGCCGCGGGTTAGAATGCTGACGCGGTTAGATTATGTTAGAAAGGGTTCGGTAAAAAGAACGACGAGTAAAAACGTCTTGAAGAAAACGTCCAATGTGCGGCCAAGACGGGGGCGGGCGGCGCGATTCCGCCTAATTTGTCTTAGGCGGAAAAATCGCGCGGCGATTACAAGTGGCTCGTAACGAAGTCGGGGGGAGGGGGGCGAGCGGGGCGGGGGCGCGGGAGCGGCGCGCCGCGGCCCGCGGACGCTTCTCAGTCGTCCGTCTGGAGTCGCGGCGGCCGCCCGGGCCGCGCGGCGTAATACACGTTCCTCGTGCTCTTGTGATTATAAATATTAAAATTACAAAAAAATAAGTTAACAAAATTAAAAAAAAAAACCCTAAAGAATATTCTAACCGCGTCTAATCGAAAAGTATTTTTAGGCAAACTTCCCGAACCTCACTTTTTTGACCCGAACTGTTGGCAGCGGACAAAAGTTTTTTGCAAAATTTTTAATATTTATGTCGGTTACATTTGTAAAGAGATTAAACGTTTGGCCGTTATTGAGAATATTTTTATTTAAATCTTTATTTTTCTTAATGAGCGAGATATCGAGTGAGCGATTGATAAATTAATCTTAAGCGTTAAATTAATGTTAAGAAGTTAGGCGTAACTAAAGTAAAATTGACTGCCGCAAATATACTTTCTTAAAATATTGAACTTTTGTGACCAATCAGACTCTAGATTTTGTGCTCCAGACACGGAAATATCGGACCAAGGTTGTAACTGTGTTTCATAATTCTTATAGCAATTATTTTGTAGAATTAGTAATTTTTTGATTATTTTTTGTTTTTCTTATTACCTTGTAAGAGTTTGATGTTTTTGTTTTTTACAGTTAAGAAACAGTTCCGATTTAACAATTTATTGTTTTTTGCCTTTTTTCTGCAACTTGTTATCAAATGTATTTTATTTGTTGTTATTTTAATTAAATCTTTTGTTGCATTTTGTTTGGTAAAAAAAAACTTTTTTAATTTAAGATATTATTTTCGCTAGTTTTATTTGATTTTCCTTTTTTTGTAAAACGTCAGTTTTTTAATAAACAATTTTTTTGGCTTGTTTTTATTTTTATTTCTTTTCCTTAAATTTTTTCAGTCTTTTAGAGTGTTGGTTGATAAAGAGGTAAGTAGTGATCTTTTTTTATGACTTAAGTGAAAAATCATCAAGTGTGTTCAGCGCCCGCCCGGTAAACCATATTTTATATTTTTTTTCTGTCTTTGTGTTTGTCAAATTTATTTGACCAACTACGTCTATTTTTGTATGTCTATTTTTGTGAAATGTATTTGTCAAAAAAAATATCGTTATAACCCTTTAGACTTGACTCAAATATTGCTTGTTAGGGAAGATCCTAGTCGCGCTTACATATTATGAAAAATATAATAACTTTTGTTATGAAATTACAATATTTGAATTGGACATATATTTAGATAAGTAAAAGAAAAAGGTTCCTGTAACATTTTAAACTTACAATAATTCAATGATATATCCAAACCTACAACTAATATTTTCTATAATCATAAGCTACTAAAAATTAACTTTGAAAGAAAGAAAGACAATCAATCATCAAATCAGGATTAGGTTATTACCGGCAAATATTAGAGTGTTCGGGATACAGTGCTTAATAAAATTAACGAAAGAAAGATATCCATCTTAATCCTTACTAATATTATAAATGCAAAGGTGTGTTTGATTGTCCTGCCTTCACGTCCTAACTAACCAACCAATCGACTTGATTTTTGGCGTAGAGTTAGTTGAAAGGGCGGAGGAGACTTTTTATCCCGATATTCCCACGGGAACGGGAACCACGCGGTTGAAACCTCAGGCGGTAGCTAGTTTAATATAACTCAGCTCTGGAATCATCTTTATGACTGCTTTTTTCGATAAATAATTTATAACTATGTAATGATACAAATTTAATGACTTACTAAAACTCTAGTTAAAATAGGAAATACCTACTGTAATGATTTATGTAAGTAGTCGTAAAATATTCTTGAATTGTAAGTCATTATTAGATCTCTAAGGATCTTATCACGATAGTGTATTGTCATTTCTATGTCAATTATTGAAAAATCTGTGGCTGTTGATTTCTCGGGCTTGTTATTGCTTAATCCAGTATATTTTTATTGTATTTATGATGATGAAGAATGAAGATGCACTTTTTATTAATGTCTGGGGGTTAAAAAGGATGCAAAAGCAATATTGCTAGTAAATTCACTGACAATTAATTTTTTTGTTTATTTCCTATGGGATTTGCTTTTAGTAAGTTTTCTTGCCTTCAAAAAATTAAAAGCAAATACTTCTACACTGGCACTGACACAGTTCTAAACTCCATAGAAGATGAACAATTAAATGAACTGTCAGTGAATTCACTTAGCAATATTGCGTTTGCGTGCTTTTTAACCCCCCTGGGGATCAATACTATTTTAACTAAAGAAAATATCTAGCAAATGTAGCTCTCAGATTGGCTTCTTACTTTAATTCCATCTTTTTTAAACAGTGAAATTTATAGAAAATTATCATGAACGATCCAAAAAAGCCCTAACTAATATTTTAAATGCGAAAGTGTGTTTGTTTCTCCTTCCTTCACGTCCTAACTAAGCAACCAATCAACTTGATTTTTGACATTAGAAGTTAGTTGAAAGGGCGGAAAGTAACAAAGGTTACATTTTATCCCGATATTCCTACGGGAACAGGAACCACGCGGGTGATACTCCGGTGGAAGCTAATTTAAACTAATAGTCCTCTAATAGCGGCAATACTCTCTAAACAAGATCGGCGCCCTTCACTATCGTAGCGAAGGCATCAGACGACTTCTAAACTCCGTATTTAGAGTTGACATGGCTATGTATCACCTCAGAAAATTTCTGCTTTCTAGCTATAGTAGTTCTCGAGATTGAATCACGGTCAGGGTCAGCACATAAGACTTCTACTATCGTATGCATAGCATAGTTTAGAAGTCTAAAATACTTGTCCCCTAGTTATTTTTTATGTGTGTATATTTGGCAAATGTAGATGATTCTTCTGTAAGGCTGTGGAATTCTTTAGCGGAGGACTTAAAACGTGCACAATTCTCAGATAGATTTAAACGGCTCGTCAAAAATCACTACCTGTCACTCACATCAATAGATCTTCAATTCTTTGTCCGTTCGTTAGAGTATTATATAATTATTACTTAATGGTATTTATTACTTAAGTATGTTTATATACCTATTATGTTGTATGTTTATGTATTGTATTTATAGCGTTTGTGCATTATTAAGCGTAAATATTCTGTAAGTAGAACACCATAAACTACCCAATTCTACTCAGGTTTTAATCCAGCGCAACTTTATGGTTGCCTGGAAGAAATAGCTTTTTAGCGATAAGGCCGCCAATTATTCTTCTTTTAAAACAATACTTTTGTAAACTTTCTTGGTGTACAATAAAGTATATTTCATGTAATCTCATCTTAATTCCTATTTGAATAGTTTTCCCCATATTTTTCTTATAAGACTGTCGTCACTGATGAAAGAATTATGCCCGCGACTTCGACCTTCATCTATAAATCGCGCTCCAGGGATCAGTTAACATTTCGTGACAAAAAGTATGTGGCTAATCAAACTCCAAGGTCTTCAGTGTTCAAAAATAGGTTTAGTGGTTTAGGAATGAAAACGTTACAAACAGACAGAATAGCCTTTGCATTTATCTTATACATTTAAGGATTATGGCGTGGATATTATAAGAATGAGGTCTTTAGATGATTTTACCTGAACCATTATCGACGCAGTGCTTTCATACACCTAAGTAACTTATATTTTTATGAAAATTAGAGGAAAAAAACTGATGTGTTTTTATCGTATAAATAAGTAGATAAAGTACGAAGTGACTTGTCATTCACATCAGTTTGGATAGCAATACAGTAAAAGTTACATAAATAAATCTCTGTTTAAAAAATACCTTTTCAAACCTACTCTCTGATGAGATATGTGGAGATATAGAATAACCTTGTGAAAGCTTAGGTGTAAGAGCTGGAGAAAATTAGTAGATTCGGATTATTACGGACATTATTGAAGACCTCATCACGCTAAAAAGACTGAACGGATTTTGACGAAAATTGACATACAGAAAGTTTATAGCCTGGACACTAAACCATAGGATTTTTTTTATCCCGATATTCCCATTCCCACGCATACCACGCAGATGATACCGCAGGCGGCCACAAGAAATATTTTAACAGTTTAAACGGCTAAAGTAATTTGGATGTTGGCAAACCTACTTATAGTTTAAAGAGCCTGAAGCAAAATTAATTTCAGGAATCATGCGGGTCAAACCGCGTGCGGTGACCAAGGTCTGAATTTTTATTCAGTAGAGCAATTTGACAGGTGTCAATGTCATTTGTAAAACTAATCCTGCTCTAAACTGTTTTTCGTAATGATTTGCGCAGATCCAGTCCCAGTTTAGTAAGTATTGATTCCATTCATGCACACAAATTCGATATTGTCATTATAGCTACATTTTAATTCAATATTATTTTTACAAAGTGACATTGAGAACCTATTAAATCAATCTACTGAAATAAAAATCTGTCTATAGTATTAAATTGACAAGCTCACATATTATGATATTTAAATTAATTGCTAATTAAGAACTTTTCTTAATTTAGAGGTTCCCGGTTGACCAGTAGAATTTTGATCGGGAAACATTATTTATTTTTTCGAAAAGATATACCTAAGGTTTAAATTAAAGCAATACTTTATTATTCATATGAAATATCTATTTATTTATAACTTTTTAATTTTGCATTTTACAATGCTATTTTTATGTGATAAATATTGAACATGAAAATAAACCAGAAAAAAGCAACTTGTCTCATGTCCCGTCAGGGCGACGAGTTTCTAGTATATTTTCTTGTTCAATATTTACCATTATCTATTTATGTTCAAATTCTAATTGTGATATAAACTTTTTGAAACAACGCCCTTAAAAAACTCTACTGGTCTTGATAGTTTCTCGATTGTGCATTAAATTATTTATGTAGGTGAGTGTATTACGTATTACGTGGAAATAGGACCTTATTACGAGCTGTTAAAGTAACACTAGGGCGGTTACAACCCGATACTAAAATTCCAAATTATGCGAAAATAATGACACTTTTTAATTGCAGTTTGTGATCATCACGTTTAACATTTTGTATATTTTATAGTTTTCGGAACAAATAGACTCGAGTACCTTTAATTTGATACCTTACTCGGCCGCGTACTACGCGCCAAAGTCCCTATCGAGTCGTCACAAATTTTGCGAACCTGAATTAAGTATATAGATTGTTAGAGAGTTCGCACTATACCACAGATTAGTAAATAGTAGCAGTGTATAGCTCCGTTCTTTAATCAGCATTTCTTCAATATTGTTATGACAGCTGATGCAACCATTTGATATCAGTTATAATGAACATTAATATGATCACGTATAAGATTTAAATGCCTAGCTATTATGAATTATTTTACAAATCAATTGGTTTTTTACGACATCACCTTGATTCAGTTAAAGTACTTTGTTATATGATGCTTTTTTAAATCTTTACGTGGCTCATTTAAAAAACCTGTAGTAGTTAAAAGATATAAAAATAAATAAGTTAGATTGAATAAGAAAAGGTTACAGTTGAAGTAACGTTTAAATAAATTTAAAACGATTCTTTCAAATTATCTACAAAAATGCGAGGTCCTTTGTCGTTTTCTCTATGGTTTACCTAATAGTCTATATTTATGCCAAAGTCGACAAAATTTGTGGGTTAAATTTGTTTTTGCGGGTGTTTAATCATTTGAGGGGGAGGGGGACATTCGAAACAATAAAAAAGATTATAAAAAAACATCAGGTAATCTTGACCAAACCAAATTTTTGTTTTAGTTATTGACTTTCTATACATGATGATAGGGAAAATCGTATGTTAAACGCCTTACAAAAATATGACTGCAATCATTAAGTGAAATTGCCAACAATATTTCATCAGGCGCTTTTGCGAAATGACATAATTACAATATGATCAGACAAAGTAGTTTAAACTACCGTTTGGTTTATTAAAAAAGTTATATCTTAACATTGTAAGCTAGGCATTTTTTAATAATTAAAAATAAAATTAGTGTTAATAGCAAAATACAGAATTGAATTGATAGAAATTTTCCTGCTTTCAAAATTGTTAATATTTAATTATTAGGTAAATAATTTCTTACTTCATAGACGCTAATAAAGTTATATCAATATTTCTTCAGGCAGATATTCTGCTATTTAAAAAGTAAATTTGTTTGAATTGATACTTATTCTAATAAGACAGCGCCACCTACATACAAACTGAATAATTACTTTGCCCCTAGCTAACTATGCCGGCTCGGCAGCTGCCGTAAACATTTTTGCTGATACAAGCTAGATGGCGCTGTAAAGCATCGCAGGCGCATTGCTCTAGAGTTGCTTCTTGTGTTTCATAGATGGCGTTAGTAACACACTGTTTTAGTTAGGCTAAGGTAGATAGATGTCGTTACTGTATATCGTGTGTTTGAAATTAATATTGTATAAATCTTAAAGTAATCATAATTAATGGTTTTTTTAGCTGAATACTGATAAAAATATATAAGTATACTTATTAAAAAATACTTAAAAAGAAATATGCTTTTCATGAGTTGTATTGTAATTTTATTAGAATGGGTTGTGTTCTGAAACGAGGTTTAGTTGGATAGGGAGGCGTGTCTTCGGAACGCCTTGAAGAGAAGAGCTTAACTTCTAAGAAAGTGGGCGGGGCGAGACGTAGGCGGTGCTGACTTGCTATTGGTCGAGATATCAGGGGACGACTTAGAAGTTAGAAGCTGCGCACTAAGTTATTGAACTATTAATATAACAAGTTGAAACTGTTGTGTTTTGAATTGTTTCAAGGCAATTCGTTTTGTGATGATGACGTTAGAATGTGTGGTCAGTGACTACTTATTAGTCAGTGAGAATACATGGGGGCTAATTATTGTCTAATTTTAAAATCTATCGCAATCCCTTTCAATTCGTCATTTGAAAGATAATTACATACTTCAGGCCGTCACTATTTGATATTTGATAGGAATTGTGATCGGGATGCGTTTTGAAAGGTCATTCAATGAACGAACTTGAACTGTCTAAGCAAAGTGACAGACGAAAATATCTGAAAATAAAGTGTCATTAAAAACACTATAAGTTACACAATTTCATAAATCACTCTCACAATCACCATATCTTTGAAAGCGATTGTGATAGATTTTGAAATAAGACAACTAGGGGGCTGGTTAGGATCCCATCAGTCATTCCCAATCGAATATAAATTAAAGCGATTTAATGTGTTAAATAGATTAAAATCGATGTTTCGCTCATCCCACGAGCGATTATAGGTATTATATAGGTACTTTTTCGAGCCTAGACATTGTTTTTATTTTGCATATACCTACCTATAGGCACTACTTAGGTACGTCTATTTATTCTGTAGTCTAACGTAGTGATTATAACAACATGTACTTAATGTAAATTATAAGATAAATAATACTAAATCAATAAATATTTGGATACAATCACACAATTATCTAGCCCACGTTAAGTTTTATGAAGAACTTGTGTTATGGATACTAGATATCGGATAAACATACTTATATAGTTTTTTTTTGTAAATACATAAGTACATAATATGTACAATTAAACACCCAGACCAAGACAAATAGACATGTTCATGCACACAAAAATTTGTCTTGTCTGGGAATCGAACCCGGGACCTCTGGCGCTGAAAGCGGGCTTAGTGCCCCTTTTTTTGTTTTGTTTTTAGTGAGGGGAATCATTTTTTTAACATTTTTTCTGTAAGATGCTGCCTGGAGTTTAATTGATACGAAATCTACTTGAAATAAACCAAAAATTATCTGAATGTGTAATAATGTTGGACTTGGACCTAATATTTTTTACAACACGCTATTTAAAATTAAAATGAATAGCTCGTTTTTAATCTGTATAATTTTTTTATTCAATGATTATATAATGTTAGGACTGTCAAATCCATTAAGTATGGGATATTGTGAATATCCCCTAACATCTAGTATCCACAACAGTTCTTCATGAAACTTAACGTGGGCTAGATACCTAATCGGTGTGTTTGCAAATAATGCAATTATTTATTTATTTTATTTTAGTTTGTAAACAAACATTTGACTAATTTTTATTATTTCACGTTATATTTCAGTTAACTAATACTACGTATCAATCTTGGACAACATAAGAAAGCTATTTACTCATATTTAAGTGTACATAGGTATTTCTAAAATGTGTAATAAAAAATTTTGTTCACAAACATTATTTCCCTGCAAAAGCTGAGTATAAATAGTTTTGTATTGAACTATGCCCACTATTGGGCAACATTTCAGCACGCATGCGCGATTCTAATAAGTAGGCGTGTTCGAAGGAAGGGGGCGTGATCTAAGACGTTTTAAGACAAGGGGCGGGACTTAAGTTACAGCTTAGAGTATTGTATTCAATACAGAACATGGGAAGTTATATAGAATGTGTGACTGTGAATAATAAGTTGGTTCTGTGGTATTGAAAAGTTGTGGAGCGTTAACCCAGATGTTACTGAATTATAATATTGCATTCGAACTTTACTATATTTTATATGCGGTTAAAAAAAACTAAATTGAAATCGGTTCATTCGTTCGGGAGCTATGATGCCACAGACAGACAGACAGACAGATAGACAGACAGACAGACACGTCAAACTTATAACACCCCTCTTTTTGCGTCGGGGGTTAAAAATACTAAATAACGTGCGAAAAAAAATATGAAAATATATTTTCCTAGTGGAAACTCGGAAAATCTGCGTTGTTTATAAGCAACGCTAGTATAATAGCCCTAAATACCGCTTTTTATCAATATTTTAAAAATTATGTGTTGTACATTCTTGTTCTTTTAAAAGGACGGTAGTAACAAATGGGTTAAAAAAAATCTTTTTTTCTCAAAAATGCTTGGAAATATGAGCATTATTTTGACAACCTTCTTCGAGATAAATATATTGCTGTACTGGCCACATACGTGCGAGCAGCGGCCTGCAAAAGTTGTATGAAAATCCATATCTGTCGTGTTTAGCGGCCAAATACGTTACATAGTAAACTCATATCTGTCGTGTAGTTGAAAAATGGATCAATCTTTTACTCCGAAATATGACAACCAAGGAGGTAACTTATCAAAGGTTTTATTTAAATTCCGAACGGGCTTGCAAATAGAAACCTGTTTTAGAAAAAAAATTAACACATTAACGCGGGAAAAAAAATTGTTGTTCGTTGTTCGTCTGATTTCGAAAAGTAGATTTAATTACCGCGGCTTATTTGAGAAAAGGACTATACAAGCCTTGGCCACAACTAGGCATTGATGGACTCGGTTTTCGTTCATCCATCAATGCCTCTTTTGCTGGCCGCTGCAGTAATGTACTATTATCTTATAAATATGTGTCACGCCTGTTCCTATTCCACTTAAATGTCTATAAGTATTTGGTGAAAGACGTTCTTAACGCATTGTTTAGTCCGTGGCCCGGTATTTCGAGATATTGAAGAAACGCACATATAGTCAAAGTCAAAGTCAAAGTCAAAGATTTTTATTCAAATAGACTTATAGATAAGTACTTTCGAATAGTCCAAATTTTTTTTTCCCTACCAGCCATTCAGGACATCTTTTAACTGATAAGAAGAACGGCCGCAAGAAACTTATCAGCTTTAACAGAAACAACAACATTTACAATGGAACATGTTGTTATGGGGAAGAACATGAAGGAAACGTAAAATATTATGATATTAGACAGAAGTTTCAATACTCATTTGTGCTAATTAAATAAATAAATAAATTATCTAGCCCACGTTAAGTTTCATCAAGAACTTGTGTTATGGAAAATAAATAACGGATAAACATACTTATATACTTCTTTTTTTGTAAATATACCTATCTATACTATAATATATATAATATTATAAAGAGGAAAGATTTGTATTTTTGTATGTAACGAATAAACTCAAAAACTACTGGACCGATTTTGACGAAATTTGGTATAGAGAATCCTTAGACCCCAAGTAGTAACATAGGCTATAAATGATCCCAAAATTCCCACGGGAACGGGAACCACGCGGGTGAAACCGCGCCGGGCCTCTAGTACATAATAAACACACAGACCAAGACAAATAGACATGTCTATGCACACAAATATTTGTCTTGTCTGGGGATCGAACCCGGGACCTCTGGCGCAAAAGGCAGGCTTAGTACCCCTGCGCAAACAGGTCGTCAATATCATTATTGCTATTTAGGATGGATGGATGATACGAAAACGTTTTTTTTTTGTTGAAAGTACCAGGGTCGCATACCTAAGTAACCAGGAGTTATTTTAGATGTTTTGAGAATAAAACAACTTTTACGGATATCAAACGATGACTGTCATCCCGTGAACATCACGGCAGCTGTAAAGGTGCCGAAACGTCGGGAAAATCAAAAACCCCTAAAATAATAACCTAAAAATACGGACAATTACATCTTAGTTCGTGGAAATATAGCGCGTTTGATATCCGTAAAAGTTGTTTTATTTCAATGAACAGTGCGCGCCAAAACATAAGATGTACGTATGTTTTGAGAAGTTCTGACTTTATATTTATTTTATATTACGGTTTTTTTTTTATTTTATTATAGGCAGAAGTTTTTCAAGTATGTAAGTATAATAACTCCTGCTTTGTTATGCTGCCCGTCCCGTCTTAAAATAAATTATATTTCCCATGTCTATTAAAAAATTTTAACATTGGTGCACTTCGTAAGGTTCGCTTCGAGGAATAGCTAAGTATTTCTACGTATAATTTTTCATTGTAAGTCAGCGGTATTCCGCCAATAATGTGAGAAATACCCTCGACAGTAGAAAGATATAAGTACTAGTATTTATATATTCTTTCTTTGCTATTAGCCTATAACTAGGTACTGCCTGTATTTCCTATAGGTAGATATCTTATAGTACAAATAAATTGACGTAGAAAAAGCTATATTGAAAAACCTTTTTTTTGTGTGCGTATCGTCACGTTAACAATTTTGTATGAGTCATTTAGCAGCGGTTTAATTCAACGGAATTATATTTTAACATACATTGGTATGCACATACTTAGGTACCTGTTCGGGGGTGTGTTGTTAGTTTCAGCGTGATCAATCATTTATATATAAACTTAATGAAAGAAAAATATTTAAGATTTTTTCATTTTAAATTTTTCAATGATATTTTTATATTTATGATAAATTTTAAATAGAAAAATATTGGAAAAAATCAAGTGAATTCTCACATGGGACCCGAACCCACGACCTTTGGAAATCCGATCCAATGATCTAAACACTCTAACCAAGTCTCGGTAGCTCAGTGGTTAGACCATTGGATTTTCCCAATATTTTTCTATTTAAAATTTATCATAAGAAAAATATTTATACAAACGGAACTAGGTATCTTGCTATTTACAATTATTTAATGAAGTAGGTAACATACAATTTTAATTGAATTAAAATAGGTATATAATTAATATATTTTTTTTGTTTGCAGACTTTCCTTAACAACAGCAGAGGAACATTCGGTGACGACATTACTCTTTCAACTTAATTTAGGTAAGTAAAATTATTTTATGCTAGCGGATTCTCGCGGTTTTACCCGCGTAGTGCCCGTTCCCGTGGGGAGTATCGGGATAAAATAGCCTATGTCACTCAGGAGAAATGTAGCTTTCTAATGGTCTATGCATTTTCTGAATCGGTCCAGTAGTTCCTGAGATTAGCGCGTTCAAACAAACAAACTCTTCAGCTTTATAATATTATATAGTATAGATTAAATTCAATACCTATGCCTTACACTCTTATACTTAAGAATACCTATTCGAAATAAAAAAGGCCCGATTTTCTTAAGAAATCTACACTAATATTATAAAGAGGAGATTTGATTGTTCGTTTGTTTGTTTGCATTACATATGCTCCGAAACTACTGAATGGATTTGGATGAAATTTGGTACACAGATAGATGATAGCCTGGTTATGAACATAGGATACTTTTTATCCCGATATTCCCATGGGAACGGGAACCATGCGGGTGAAACCGCGAACGGCCGCTAGTAAGTGATATAGCGACTCCGCTACATGTATCGCGCTATTTACATCTTGCTCCTTAAGGACCGTTTAAAATTTTCACTTAAAACATTAGCCTATATTCTTGTCCAAGGTTTAACCTACAACTGTACCAAAACCCATCAAAATTGGTTCAGTGGTTCAGGCATGATAAGAACCGAAAGACAGTTATTTTCACGTTGACTTAATGTCTAACGCTAGCGGCCGCCCGCGGTTTTACATGTGTGGTTCCCGTTCCCGTGGGAGTATTAGGATAAAAGTATCCCATGTTAAAGTCCAGGCTATCTTCTATCATTTTGTCAAAAAATTTTAGCGTGAAAGACTTACAAACTGAGAAATAAACTAACATGCCTACTTTCGCTTTAAAATATTACTAGCGGCTGCCTGCGGTTTTATACGCGTGGTTCCCGTTCCCGTAGAAATATCGGGATAAAAAATAGCCTATGTATTAGTCTACTACTTGAAGTCCTAACATACTAAATTTCATCCAAATCCATTCAGTAGTTTTTGCGTGAAAGAGTAACAAACAAACAAACTGAGATTCTTTCAAATTTATAATATTAGTTGGATCCGACGGATTTGTAGTATAAATCCTGACTTACGATCATAAGTACAATGTAGGTATTTCTACAATAACATGGGTTTAGTTGGGTTCGGTTGGTGGTAGGACTTGTTGTAAGTCCGCCTGGCTAGCTACCACCATCTTATCTAAGTCTAACGCCATAACAACAATGTTTTCAGAATTGTTGTGATCCGACAGTTAGAGAGTTAGAGAATTGAGGATTCCGGGAGAGGCTCGTTTCCATCTTCAGCCTTATCAATACTTAATAACAGGGGCCCAATTCTGCTAATGCTTAGTCACAATGGATTTCCTGTGGTGTTTCAATGGTAGTGCTGTTTTACACAGTTCTTGTTACAACAGTGTAAATAAACACTACTATTGAAACACCACTGAGAGACGATTATGACAAAAATTTAGCAGAATTGACCCCCAGGTATGATGAAGGCTAAGTCTCCCCGTAGTTCATAAAAAACAAAAAAAACCCGGGTATCTCCCAAGAGCGCAGCGGATGTATTATCGCGCGGAAGTAGCTGCTGCCAGCGATAGTCATGGCCGCAACTTTACGCCCGCAAGATGATAACAAGTCCTTCTGCAGTTATGTTTCTGCGTATCTTTTAATGACTAGCGGCCAGCCGCGGTTTCACCTGCGTGGTTTCCGTTCCCGTAGGAATATCGAGATAAAAAGTGGCTAATGTTTTAATTCCGGCTATCTTCTATTTGTGTTCCAAATTTCATCCAAATCGGTTGAGTAGTTTTCGCATTCTCGCAAAATTTCACATTTATAATATTAACTAGTAGGATTAATTTACCGTATGTACAGTTTGAGACTTCCAGTACGAAAAATGCAGCTATAAAGAGCTACCGTAGAACTTAACTTGAAAGCGTTGGGCGCTTTCAACGTCTTACCGTAAAATAGTGCTAGGTACGTATATGAAAGGTCTTCACATAGATGTAAGCTGGATAAAGGTATTATTTTCGCCATATTGTAGTCAAAAAATTTGGTCTCAGGGTTTTTGGAGAAATAGTTTTAGAGAGATTGCGTGCCTCAAAATTGAAGATTATAAACTGTGACAAGTTCGTGTCATTCGAAACCATTCAAAATTCATTGAGTACCTACCTATAGATCCTTTAAGTACCTAACAGGGAAAATCCAAGGGGGAATCGCTATTTTTTTTGGAAAAATATTAATTAATATCTTGAAAACAACGGTGTGCACTGGCCACCCAACTTTCTTTAGGTATTACTAATTTACCTTATGGTTCTGTAATGATTGTATTATTTTTCCTTTTGTCAAAAAATAATAACTGACGCACCTAACATTATTACTTTTGTTTAGTGTCAATTTTCAAAAAAATCTAAGTTATTCTAGAACTGTAAAATAAAAATCTAAGCAACCACAATATATTTCAACAAAACATTGCATGATTGCTGTGATAATTTAAGATTATAATTTGTAATGACTCCCTCGGTGCTTCTCGTGTAGCCATCTTAAGTTGTTAACCGCCGCATCTGGCTCTCTAATGGAGAGTCTGATGCGGCGCAGTCTTTTAACGTTTGTGCCTTTAAAAGTGACTTTTTACCTTCCCGGGTTTTATTTTGCGATAATGACTGACGTACAGTGACTAGAGACGGGAGATTGAGGAAAAGTGGCGGCAGGAAATCATGCTATAAGGAATGCGCTATAAATACAATTTTTGAAGTAACGTGAAAATAATTTAACTTTTGATTATTTTCAATAAAACTATGCGTCATATCGTGGTCAGTAAAACCCATAAGTAAAGAGTTATTGATATGATAATTTTTAATCAAGTAAATATACTAGAAAAAAGCAACTTGTCTCATGTCGCCCTGACGGGACTCGAACCCGCATCCTTGGGAATCCGGCCCAATGCACTGACCAATTATGCTACAGAGACCTACGAGAACACGTTGAAATTCTCTAGTATATTCACCTTTTTCTACGGTGTTGGCCACCGTCGTTTCATCAATGAGAGAAATATCCTCGCATTCGAAAGAAACATCTTTACAGATGTTTGACTATCGATTAAGATGAAACTGCCATCTACTTATAACTTTTTAATTTTGCATTTTACAATGCTATTTTTATGTGATAATTTTTAATCAAGTAAATATACTAGAAAAAAAAAATTATCACATAAAAATAGCATTGTAAAATGCAAAATTAAAAAGTTATAAGTTATTGATATTTTTAGGTAATAACTTACAACAAAAAAAGTTAAATCTTTGAAATTAGCACGAAGTAGTAAATTGTAAAGAAATTCTGCCGCTTATTATTATAAAGCACTTAAACCAAAACTAACACCGAGACGGGAAATATCTTGTTTATAAACAGATATATAATTTCGACTGGGCAAACGTACCATGAGCACAAATAACCCACTAACGAAATTAAAATCCTCATAGAGCCTCGTTGCGCGCGTAGAATCATTACTTAAACTCCATCTTTTTAAACGTTCCCTGGAGTGAATGCACACGACTCTTGAAAAAAAAAGAAAAGCGGTTTAGAAAAAAAAGAAAGCTCACGCATCGCGTTCCATTGTACACAGACACGAAGGTGGATCTCATTAACGGAACGTTCGGAATTAAGAACGGCGATGAAGCGGGAATCTTAGCGATCATTACAGGAACGGAACGCGCGAGTCCTCTTTATGCGAAAGCTTTTCTCCCGCTCTTTTCGGTTTTAGAACGTTGGTTATTCAATGTTTCTGTCGGATTTTCAAAATTCGAACTGCGTTTTCTTTTTAAAGTTTTTATGGTGTTCCACTTCTTCGTATTCCAAATATTTATAGCAACAAAAAAGTATGTGTCAATTATTTTAGATTCTATTTTAGGTTAGAAAACTAATGATTGTTACAAATTTTCCTCGTCATTATCAAGTTTGAAATTTTCTGTGGCGTGAGGAGATGGTTCTAATTACTTTTCCGTCACATAGTGGGGTTAATGTGGAAACTTGTAAGGAGCACGCATGCCTTTCGAGGGTGTCGAGGCGCGAGGTGTCGCCGCCCAAGCTGCCGTGTAAACACGGCTTACACTTATTAGGAAAACATACGGGAATTGAGCTGGGATAAAACGATACAACTGACCGTGTAGCTAACAGTAATGAAGTAAAGAACGACATCAAAAAAGAATCTCTCCTGTTTCACTAACAAACGAAAATGCTAAGGCACACAAACTATGGAATAGTTATGATACTGGTAAAACTTCCAAGGTATCCTAATTCCTATCTCGTAGGTATCCATTAAATTTCAAAAGCTCTTTTATAAAAAGAGACCTATCTTTTCTGCTGACACGAAGCAACCTTAGAAGTAAAAAATACTTCTAAAAAGAACTTACTAAAGTCAAAACTCTATAGGTTTAAGCGTTATTATCATTGGCAATAATTACCTACATTACTCTAACTAAGTCAATTTTACCCTACGAGTTGCAATCATATCATATCACTTGACATTGAATATTATGAAATATATTTTTATTATTACTGCTATATTTTTCAATCAAACAAGCACTTATCCGTAATATGTGAGAAATTCACAGTTTCACAGTATACATATATTTAAAATACAAGTTTATTACCGCTCCGGGCCCGCCTCAACTCGACTCCCGTATGTCTCCACCTCGCACCTCAGCATTCAATTTTCTCCGCGGGGCCGCGACTTGCCGCAAGTAACTCATTGTGTTCTCTCCTTTTGTGCGAACCCGGGTCATGCGAGTTGTTTAGAATTTCTTGAATAGTTTATTTTGTACGCGACTGTACCACCACGGATTCTTTGCGAAGCGCGGCGCGGTTGAAAGGGGCGCGTACATTAGTGTAGACAAATGATTATACAGATTTCGCGAGCATTACTGTTCTTTGTATGAGCAATATGTTAAGCTGTTTTAAAGAACTTACTATACGCAGAGCAAATGCAGATAAGAACATATTTGGAATTTGTGCCTTGTTCAATAAATAAGTGTGTAGTAACTATAAAGCGCAAATAATATAATGAATATTAAAACAACAAAATCTAGACAGTAACTAAACTTACATTTGCTCTGATTGTAAAGTAAGTAACTTAAGCATTTGTGTTATGAATATCAAGGACCACAACAGTACCATACCACAAACACCTACCTACACACCGTAAAATAGATAACCTAAGATTTTCGAAACAAAGTGGACAACACCATAAAAATATTTATAGCACTCTGCACTCATCCGCAGAGGTCTTCAAATAACTATCATTGTAAAAAGTAGGTACTCTACCTGACGTATAAAGAAGTCAGTAAACACACAAAATACACGAATTGTGTGTTACACCTCAAATGTCAGAGTGGCGAACAATAAAACTCCGGTAGATATGTAAAGTTTCCGATCAGCGGGCGTGACGCGCCGTCACTGCCCTCACTTCCGTTTCCTGAAGTCGCCTGTATAAAGACTGCCCATTGTACTCTATAATTATTAATGTGAATCACCTTTTATATTTACAGATCAGTACATTATCCACAGTTTTTGAACATGACGTCTTTTGCTTTTATGCGAACTGTGAGCGAAAGAAAAACATAGAACTTTCAAGTGCAAGCACGAAAAACTATCGAAATAGTATCGAGCACGTAATGTCAAAAAATGTATAGGAAAATGTAGTTCCGTTTACGGCCGGTAGGAACTCTGCTCAATGTGTCATATTTTTTTTGACCTTACCTCCTCGATACTTACTCGAAAGTTATTTGTGCTAGGCCTACAGATAGTGAAACCGATAGGATTTACTATCTGGGCCCGTATTCACTATGACCACTTGATTCATTGCTCAAACCACGCCAATGTCGTATTTGGTTCCGACATTTACAAATTTAGTTTTCTCTATGACACTTACAAATTACAAAGTTATTTTACTTGTTTAATAACTATACAATTTGCGACTGTCATGTACTTGTACCATAACTCTTTAATTTGTGAGTATCATGGAGAAAACGAATTTTGAAAATGTCAAAACCAAGTACGATATTAGTGTGGTTTGAGCAAGGAATCGCTAAGTGGTCTTAGTGAATAAGGGCCCTGCACTGATAAATGACACCATGATAGATGAGACCACTGACAAATAGACAGGGTATCGTCATCAGCCAGTTTTAATGTCCCCACTGCTGGGACAATGGCTTTCCTTACGGATGGGTAAGGTGAAAGGGCCACGCTGTTCCAATGCGGATTGGTGGGTTTAAACGACTGCAAACGCAGCCGGGACCAACGGCTTAACGTGCCTTCCGAATTACGGAGGAGCTCGAGATAGTGAATTTTTGGTCACCCATCCCGTGACACACCATTGCGAAAGTTGCTTAACCTCAACAATCGCAGGCTGAGCATGCGAGCCACTGCGCCACGGGCTCCTGTCGGTACAGGTTATATTAGAAAAAAAAGGTAGGTGATGGACTGGCAATATACAACTAATTGTTTCCAGATAAAATCTAAGACCTAACCAATTAATGCCATAATATAATGCCGTGCGACTTGTTGAGGTGAGACTATGAGAGTAATAGGATATATTATAAAGATATTTTAAAACTTAGAAGAAGACAAATAGTTTAGGCGATTTCTGGCTTTTCTAGTGCTCATACCTGAGTTAGTGTCATAGAGTGTATTGATCCTCATGAGAAACAGTATCGAAAGCCATGAAAATTTTTTTTTTTTAAAACTCATATTTTTTTCTGCTTACTGTATTTTTTTTTAAATCGGTGAATGCAGTTCAAAATTTCTCAAAAAATTAAGGATCATTTCCTAAGAACATTTTTATGTAGCTACAACAGTTAAGGTACCTGCCCTTTGTGCCCCGTTTTAATATTTTTTTTTCGTTCCTAAGACCAGGCTAGGGTCATAGACCATACTGCCTCGTCATTAGTAGGTATCTTTTCTTGAGTGAAGTTTTATAAATATAAATTCATTAGTTTTTATTAGAAAATCCAAGAAATTATTGGTCAATCCAAAAAGTCATATTTCAGTATTTTTTGTCATAGGTAAAGATTTAAAATATTTAATTCATTAGTTTACGTAACGTCTATATTTAAAGATCAATCAAGTTTTTCCAAAGTCAATCCAAGAAGTCGTAAAAGACAAACCACCTCAAAATTCAGGTGTCAAACAAATTCAAATTATACAAAACGTATAAAAACGTCAACGTCAAACCAAATCAAAACAAAACAATGCTAAAGCTACAATAAAAATAGAAAGCATTTAAATTGCCCTACAGTACTAGTTACATATCTATACAGTGGCAAAAGAGTTTTATTATTTACAAGAATAGCCTGGATGGAGCGCGGGCCCCGTTTTAAATTTCCACCCTGTATACTCTTCATCATATTCCCTCTTATCTTATAATATATTGGACCTCCTCTTGTACCAAAGAGTTTTTAACCGTGCAGTAAAAACAAGCAAGTACTAATACAGAGTAATACTTAACCCATACGTACATCTTATGTTTTGGCGCGCACTGTTCATTGAAATAAAACAACTTTTACGGATATCAAACGCGCTATATTTCCACGAACTAAGTTGCCGAAACGTCGGGAAAATCAAAAAACCCCTAAAAAACCTAAAAATACGGACAATTACAACTTAGTTCGTGGAAATATAGCGCGTTTGATATCCGTAAAAGTTGTTTTATTTCAATAATACTTAACCCTTTCAAAAACTACTTATTAGAAACGATTGTCAAGTGGCGTATGCCTTACTGCAATACTGCACCGGTGTTACCAGGTGCGAAGGCAGATGCCTCGGTACGCGTGCCAGAATATTACAATTTTGTTACTAATAAGGGTTGATACCGGTTCTATACAAAATTTACTGGGTATTTGTCTTGATATCACAGGTGAAAGATTGCCTTTAGTTTTGGTAACTTGTTTTAATATTATGTTTAGTTAACTTTTGTTAGAATTACAAATGTAAATACCTAATAATTTTTGGGGTTTTCGGTATTTTTTTTATTAAAAATATTAAAAGAAATATATTTATTTAATTTTTTAACAATATCGGAAATATTTTTTATTAATTCAGACAAAACCTCTTTTTCTAGAAGACACTACCAAATTATAAGTTTGGCCCAGGCAAACAATAGCACCTCAAAGTAAAAGAAGCTACACGAATATCTTTACATTTTCAAAATAAATCATAAATCATTTATTTGCTAGAATATGGTACAGTATAGATTTTAAGTAGGTACATAATTTCCGCATATTCTACCGAATGATTCGATGTGCAAATACAATAAATGTCCAATGTGATGGAATTTAAAAAACCTATGAATTTCATTCCATTTTCGAAATATTCCAAAAAGGTTATCTATTCAGAATATAGGTCGATGAACCAAAAGAGTTATCAATCCTTATAAAAACCATTTTATACGCTAACCTAAAGAAATCTTAAATTTAAAAAAAAAACAACAGTATACGGCAGAGAAGAGCAGGGGTGCGCGCGTGTCGCCAGGTGCGCGGTCCCCCTGTCATCTAACAATATAATACTTATTATTACAACTCCTTATTATTTCTTGTTTTAATTGTGCCTCGACTTGCCTTTTACTCCTTTTGTTCGCGGTTAATGGCGTTTTATTGTTTTTTCTTTTTTAAATGCGTGCACGCGCCGGCTGCGTCTGCAAGATCATTCAAGCAATTTTTGTTTTAAAAATGTTGGTCATTTCTGACGTGCTTTATGAGAATTGACGTTGTGCTTTGTGCTGACGAACTTACTGACTAAATTGTACATAGTAGTTTTAATATTTGAGTAAAAAGAATTCGATGTCCTAATGGATTTTCCACCAAACTTGCATCAACTTGTAATTAAAAGAAATTAACCATTTCTAAAGACGTATAATAATAGAAATAAAACAACTTTTGCGGAATATTTAATGCGATTTATTTAGCCGAAATATATATTTGGTACTACAATTTTTCGGTTTATTTGAGGTTTTTTGGTTTCCCGACTTTGACTGGGTTGTCAACCCGTTGTTTTATTTCAATTATGAGTGCGCGAAGAAACTTAAGATGTGCTTACGTATAATAATTATTAAGAAGTACCCCTAAAAATATAAAAAATGTGGATTATAATAACGCATTTTTGTAATTACTATTCCAATTTTCTACATGGTAATAATTCATCAAGACCTCATTTTACGATTTCATTGCTCAAAAACGTAAAGCGGTCAATCACTTTTCCTTGTAGCAAACATAAAAAAAAAACCCTTAAAAAAATTCGCCACCATCTACTTATTCGGCGTCAACTAAACTTTCCCAATCGCTGATTTTCAAAATGGAACTAACCCAATCTAGTGAAGTGACGTGTAGTGATGTGCCAAGACGTGTTGTTTAATTTAGTTAGTTTAGCGGCAAGATGGCGGCGTTTTGGACAACTTATAATTGACTGCGACAAGTTGCACGATCGGACCGCCAATGGGTTGTGGGCCGTGGTTAATTAATCTGTAAGTGGGAATTTCAAGATTTGATTGTTGTTATGTTTTATACGAAAGTTAATCTGCTGTACATTTTTTCTTCTCATGATTATAACATACACGTTATATTATATTGATTATGACTGTTTTTATTCTATTGATGATTATTTTAATTACTGCAAACACATAAAGACATGATAAGAGTATTTCGGACTGTGATAATCTATAGTTTTTGTGTATATGACTTTGTTTTAAGTAGATAATTTGATTTGATTTTATATTTTTGACATTTGCATGCCGATTTGGCGAGACATGAATGGACATTTTATAAATATCTAAGATCTGTATTGTATTTTACCACGTTTCTAGTAAATAAATAAATTTATTGATTGATTGATTGATACATAATTGTTACATTGATCATTATATCTGGGGGGTTAAGAAGGATGCGAACGCAATATCGCTAGTGAATTCGTTGACAAACCATTTTTTGATAATTTCCTATGGAATTTGCTTTTAGAAAGTTTTCTTGCCTTAAAAAAATTAAAAGCAAATTCTTCTACACTGGCACTGACACAGTTCTAAACTCAATAGAAGATCTACAATTAAATGAATTGTTAGGGAATTCACATAGCAATATCGCGTTTGCTACTTTTTTAGACCCTCTGATCCTTGGTCATTACTTGTTTAGTTACCCACCCGATGAAAGTCCTTAAATACCTAAACCAATAGTTGTTTAACCATCGTAAACCAGAACACGATGGAATCATTGAAACAATTTTGATGAAATGACAGAGACGAACAGAGTTCCCGAAGTCCCAAAAATAAAAAGTGTATGCCGTAAACACTGGCCGTAAATGAGGACTTAATGCTAATTTGTTTGGGGACTTTTCCTTCCAAAGAGAATTCATATCCTCGCATTCGAAAGAAACATTTTTTACAAATGTTTCACTATCGTTTAAGAAGAAACAGCCATCTAATTAGAACTTATTAATTTTGCATTTTTCAATGCTATTTTTATTTTATGTAATAAATATAAATAAGACAATAAATAAAATAACCAGGTCCCGTCTGTGGGTCATGAGACCAATGCAAAATTAAAAAGTTCTAATTGTCTGAGGACCTTGTAAAAGGAAAATAACTAGGGAATTAATATCAAGTACCTAAAATCATCAACATAGATTCTGTTCACTTTTTAATCGCTCGACCAAAGAGAACAACATTAGATACTCATTAGTATAAAAAACCTGTATAATGATCGAAAAAATAAATACTACCTACTTGGTTTTATGAACGAACAATTAAGTAGGAACCTACTTTATAATTACTAATAGAGCACACTGGCTAACCATAAATCCTACTTATATTATAAAAATGCGGAAGTTTGTGAGGATGTTTTTTACTCTTCCCGCATAAACTACTGAAGTGATTTGAATGAAATTTGGAATACAGATAGAAGATAGTCTGGATTAAAACGAGGGCTACTTTTTATCCCGATATTTCCACGGGAACGGGAACCAAGCGGTTGAAGTTGGTTTTTTTTTTTTTTTTTTGTTTTAGATAAGTTTAGTACTTTTTACCAATCGTAAGCACCATAAATTGCTTAGGAACCATAATAAAGGAATTGTATCACACCCATTATATACTTAGTATATAATAGTTCCGATGACCATGTGAATTTAACATTGGAAGACTTTTCTTGATTTCTCCAGGATCCCATCATCAGATCCTGTCTTGACGACAATAGGACCAACTTGAAAGTATACATTTTCCAACAAAAAAATAATAATTCAAAACGGTTCATACCTGAGCGAATACGGAGGTAACAAACATAAAAAACATACACACGAATTGAAACCCTCCTTCTTTTTTGAAGTCGGTTAAGTACGTACAATTACTGACTAAATGTAGGTCCAATTTAAAGTGGGGCCGAACTATTAGTCACACTTTAAACGAAGATCGATATTTACGACTTGCCACATGTAAAAACTTATAATCATTATATTATCACTACTTATAAACCTTAGTAAGATTATTTTCGAATGAAATATCCAATCCTTCAATAACACTTAGCTATGACTAATAAAATCATCCGATACGCGTACCAGATGTCGCTGTTATCTTCCTTTCGTCATTTAGAATGTCTCTAATTACATTTTTTTATGAAGTCTGATTGAAAGGGTGTAATGGTACATCCTTATTTGACATTTCAAATCACAGATAAAAAGTCTGTGATTGAAAAAAACATTAAAATATGTGAAGTTGTTTAAAATTTTCCGATTTACAAATCCGTGAAATCGCAGTTATTTCATAAAATTAAAGGATTAACGATAAATGCAGTTACTAAAATTCAAGTTATCAAAGATAAGTTTCAGATAACAAAGAATACTGCTATCTTATTTTACCTAGTTTATCAGTTTTTTTTGTAAACTTGTTGTAAGTAATAATAGCTGAAAAACTTAACTAAAGGTCAATGCCCTCCCAAGTGCCTCCTGTGGAGTCGTATCGTATGTTTGCCATCGACAAATATAACTTTTGAACGGGTGACCATAGAGTAAATGTTATCTTTTTTTGTACTCTGCGTAAATAAGTGGCGTGTTATCTGTGTTTATTTACTGAGGTAAAGGGTTTTCCCTTTTAATGTCGTAAAAAAATTAAACGTAGCATATTATTAATATAAACTTCAGTACTGATCAGTCTATTGCAAACAAATGACTTCTATTTAAAATTTATCATAAGTATAAAAATAGCATTGAAAAATGCAAAAATAAAAGAATCATAAAATGACAAATTTTTTGTTCCGTGATACTTTCGTAAGTGGCTATCTAAAGAGTCTACTTACCTAAATAATAAGATATTAAACTTAACGACCTTAAAGAACTCTAAACCATTCTCTTTGTTCATAAACGATGATAAATAAACTTTTTTTTTTCACGAGAAGATAGCAAAGATGCTCATTCGCAAATGTCGGCAAAGGTGTTCGATTTTACGGTGCGCACGCGTCGCTCAACATGTGTTCCAAATTCAAACCGCAAAACCGAGGCTTATGTTTGATCAACATTAGCGAAAAAAAAGTTTACAATCAAGATACTCTCTTTTTTTTTATTCGGTCGCAACTAATGAATCGGTGTAAAACCTTTTTTTGATGCTACTGATTAGTTTTTTGCGAAACTTTTTTTTTTAAATATAACTTTAATTCTTTTGTGTAGAGATTAAAAGCGAGATATTCTAAGCCTCTGCAATGTTTATAGGTTATGGAATGTTTTATTTGGCTTTTATTTATGAAAATGTGAAATAAACCTATGCTACTATGGAAAAATAAAAAGTAGGAATTAGCTAGATTTATTTAGAAACACGTAATCATAACCATAAAAATTTAATCACAAAAACTATTAAGGCGTGCTTTATTCGAAAGATAATAACATGTTTTCAATAAAAGCCACAAGTGGCGGGTTAAGAAGTAATTCTAACCCTCCCACGACGATCGAGATTAAGGAGCACATGTCACGCTCCCTCGAGCAAAAAATACCCACTTAAGTGTTTTGTGTGGTCTAAGTGATAAAAAAACAAATACCAAAAAATGATTTTAAAAAATTAACACAATTCACTTCACTACACTACAGCGCACGTCACATTAAGCAATTCTATTATAATTTTCTCACTTGTCTGAAAACACTAAGAACATATTCGTAATGTACTTACTACACAGTTGATTAAAATTCTTAACTTTTCCACATAATTTTTCACGTAATATTCACATATAACACTAATGAACAAAATCGTCACATTTTCACTTACATTATCAAGACTTCACTATAAGAGTTCTTTGGCACAAAGAATACTAGTAGAAAAAATACTTTTACATAACAATGCTGAGGCACTCACTGCTATACCTTATTAAACTTAGATTAGAATTAATTATTAATAACTTAAATTCCAGTAAAGTAACTTTTTAAACGGGACCGTATATCGTCTTATTCTAGAATTGTTATTTTTTAACCCATTCACCTTCGGAGCAATGTTAAGCTTGATAAATTCAATATGCGTAACACTTTAAAGTCACCCACAAAACTCAACTCAATTTCCAATTATATTAAATGAATGTGCTTGAAGCAGATACGATGTCATACGAGCTCGCATCGTGAAAAATTAGGCAGACCCTTTAAGGTGTCTGATTCAATTGGCTATCTCTTTCATTTCCGTGCTTTTTCGTGTTTTTTGTTCTACTTATCAATTGTCAATGTGTGCAGTCTCCGTCACAGATTTCAACGGAAATAACATATCTATTATAAAAAATAATTGTCAATTTCTAATCCCGCTTTCTTTCGTCGCTTGGGCCACTCGTCTTAGTTGTTATTTATACACAAAGCGGTGCTAAGCTTGTCTTGAGGCGGCAGGGGTGGCACGCCACCGTAATCGCTAGTTAGTTCGCACCAACACGTGAATTACAAATTATTGAGGTATTTCTTAAGGGTGGGTTACAGTTTTCAACAGCTAATTACACGGAATTTGAATAGCATGTTTTTTTTCTTGGTGTTAAGATTATTTTAATTATTAACTTCCGCTTGCGATTTGGCAGCGTTGACAACTGAAACTCGCTATCGGGATAAAAACTATCCTGTGTAAATAATCAGGCTCTAAACTGTAGGTATGCCAAATATTATCCAAATCCTCTCAGTCGTTCTTAATGATTGAATAACAAACATCCAAACTTTCATATTAGTAGATAGGATACGATTTAATAAGAGACTCTGTTTTATTTTAAAGTTTAAGAGATTTTATCTTGGCAATATGTTGCTATCATAAAATTTAATGATAATACGTCATGAGCGAGTGCCAAAAATTTAATCCCATACAAAACGAAGACAATATGATTTATGTAGATTATTTTTAAAATTACTTGGATATCCAATTTGGCAACCCTGACAAAAATCTTGAATCGTCTGAAGATTTCCTCCTCGGAGGTCGGAGGTCCGCCCTCTCGGCGATATTCGCACTTCACAAGTGTTTCATTGCTCAGATCTCCTTTCACGAGTTCTCTTCATACATTTTTTTTTTTTTGAAAATTTTAAATTATTTCAGTTCTAGGTAAGAGGAAATTTGAATAAGTATATTTTTTTATCCTACTAATAACAGGCCACTCTGTCAGATTGATGCGTTTACAGGCCTAAACAACTACGAATTGGGATGAATTTTCATATCGAAAACTTATGTAGCTAATTTAGTTACCTATTAGAGTACTGGATTTCTTTTGTTTCTTATTTATGCAATTTTAAATTTTCCTAAATTAATGCTTCCATATCAGTCCATAAAAACCTAGCTATTTATGATTACCAAATGCAGTCACATATGTATCCAATGGCAAATTCACACGAGGCACACATAAAAAAAATCCAGAATAGAAAAAAATGGAAATATCTCACATAATCATCAAATATGAGAACGTTTAAGTATGATTTAAGTACGTTTTTATTGGTTAAGTTATTCATGAAAATGTAACTGTTTGACATTGTATGACTGTATTGCGATGTTACATCCTAATTATTTGTATACCTTATCATTTAAGGTGGAAATGTAGTGATACACTAACAAAATTAACAACTGGCATCATTGTAATACTAACACCTGCATTTCACAAATAAATCATTCTATTCTATTCTATGAAAAAAGGTTTATTTGGGACAAACACTAGAGCGAAACAAACAAAATGAAAACAAGCACTAGAGCACGGTTTGTCCAGTTTGACCAGCGCTGGTCTTCCGTCGGTACCATTTTGGTGGGGCCGAGAGCTGTATTAACTTATCCACTCCTACTCCTCATCGTTTAAAATTTAAATACGACGGTACTTTTGCTAATCTATTGTTTTAATTAAGGATTCCTCAAAGTAGTCCTAACATACTGACGTGAATGAATCATCAATCTTGTTTCAATTAATCAATAACTTTCACTATATCATATTGTGATTTATCTATAATAGAATCTTCTCATACTTTCTAATTTTAACCCTTTATTTTCACCCTTTAAATTTCTCGTTTGCTTTCATTTTTATGAAGAAATAAAGCTAAAGTAGGTATATAAAAATATAAAAGTACCGCCAAAAAATGTAAACTGTTTATTTTTAATATACGGTCCAGTCTAGTCTTAACTAGTATCTAGTTATAAAATATTTCTAAGTTTTTGTTTGTAACAAACTAAAAAAAACCTGTGAATAAACACCTCGGAGACAGCAAACTGCTATTTAGAAAACCTTTTACTAAAATAATATATTAAACATTAGTATTAAAATACCTACCCGACAAGACAATAATACAGCCAATACGCGCACAAACGATAGGTGTGATTAAAACGCAGCCTAACTTCTGCCGTCCTAAACAAAACGGCAATGACGTCACAACACAACGCGGAGATCATAAAAGGCTTGCTACAAAAAGGCACATAATAGAAACAAAACACGCTCGAAACTTTCTGCAGCGCCGTTTCGCGATTATCTAGCGCAAATTGTGCAATTGTGCGCAGCGCTGCAAGACTTTTAATATCCGAGGACCGATGGAGACAATCCTCTTAATCAGGCAGACATTGTGAGGAATGAGGCCACGCACATACGGCTAGATTAGCAGCTTTGTGGCCACTTTTGTGCGCCTGTGCCTACGATTGGTGCGAGGTATTTGATTGCAGTCATGAAAGGTTTTCTTAATATTGAGACTAGTAAGTCGATGTTATGACCATTGGAACATGACATTGTGAATGTAAAAATATTGACTTATTTATTTATTTATATTAAAGGCAAAAAAAATAGAATTTGCTATATTTTCAGAGGCTTGTAGAATTTTTTATTCAATTAAATGAATCTAGTTAACTCGGCCACAAGTGAATTCTCAGACGGGAATCGAACCCGCGACCTTTGGAAATCCGGTCCAATGCTCTAACCGCTGAGCTACCGAGACTTGCGAACCACCGTCGAAATTCTCCAATACTTTTATATTTTTAATACGCTATAGGCCAGCGTTGTCACATCAATGCTAGGAATATCCTTGCATTCGAAAGAAACATCTTTTCAGGTGTTTAACGATCGATTAAGATGCAACTGCCAATAATTTATGATTTTGTAATTTTTGCATTTTTCAATGCTATTTTTATACTTATGGTAAATTTTAAATAGAAAAATATTCGAAAAAGTTAACTCGGCCACAAGTGAATTCTAAGTATAAAAATAGCATTGAAAAATGCAAAAATTACAAAATCATAAATGAATCTATTTTCGAAATGATGAGCTAAGAAAATGTTGTTGCTCTTTCAAGAATAAAGACCTAAAGTCTCTAGAAAAAGCAACTCGGTTTACAAATCAAAATCAACACAGGTGCTTTTAGTAGATTAAATTCTGAAAATATCCATACGCAGAAACAGCGTTAAATACAAAACTGCTACAAATTTCATCACCAAACAAAGCGCACGAATGCTCGCTACCTGTTCTATTGCTTTTCCAGTCATACGGCATCACTGAAAAAGATCCCGCTAAAACAATGCGACGATAAAAAGATGGCGGAATCTTCCACACATCCCTCAAAGCACCGCTGCAAAACACAACTAATTAAAAATCAAATCTCTCAAAGACAAAGACTCGGTTTTATTGCAGCGGAAAAAAGAATGCTGCAAAAAACTGAGTAACATAGGAGAGAGCCGGGTAAAAAACATAATAAAGAAACAATGTAAACAAGTTACCGGGTACTTGAGTAGCTCATTACGTCCCAGATGCGAGTATTAGCCGGTTGGCTCGCTCCGGCTCGGGCCCGCTCCGCCCCGTTTTGCCCCGCTCCATCCCGCTTCGGCCCGTAGCTTAACCGCAGCTTAAGCCGTCGGAGTTGAAGCCGACTTGCTTTGTATAACCTATTTCGGTTTAGATTACGCTTTTATTCTGATGACGAACGGCTAATTAATTACTTAGCAATTATGTTATGCTTTCTTGATGTTTCACTATAATTTTGCGATTGTTGTGGTTTCTCTACTTCAAGTTATTTGTAAGCTTAACTTTGTCAGTCAGATCTTTGTTTCATGTAGCTATTGGTATAAGTAACATTTAGGATTGTTTTTTGAAGAGCTGTAGTCTGCAAAGCATAGCGATGTCCCTATGAAACGAAGTCGCTATGCTTAGTTCATCAATACATCTTATGAAACAATTTCAGTTCTAAACGTGAATGTTGAAGAGTGTTTCACTACGTCATAAAATAATATTAAGTAGTATTAGTTTAGTATTTAAAAAACGCCGTTAATATATTCAATGTACCGTGAACGTAATTCTCTTAAAACAAGCAAGCTTCCTATTACGGCTGACATAATTAATTTTATAGCTGATCACACCACAATGAGCTGTCGTCCTATAGATTAAATCATCCGATAACTTACGGTACTCGCTTTATGGAAACAAACAACTTGACTAATAGAATAAATCCAAAATAAACCACGCGAAAATTCAACAAATACATTTGACACTCAAAAGACCTATAAAAAAATAACGATAAGCTAAAAATAGAATCACTTCTTTTTCAAACTCGCGTGCAAAAATGCTCGATGCCACTGCATTTATGTATTCTTCAAAAAACAAACTAACAGCGGCCAGCATGAAAAACAAAAATATTAAACAAAAGAATCGAACTTGCCCATTCGATTAAGGTTTCGAATCGATTAATTGAGTAAGCAAGTTTGTACCGATGTATTTTTAGGGGCGTATTTTTCTTTCTTTTTGCACTTCTAACGATGGCGGTTTTTTATCTGTCTGAGTGGCCTGTGTTCATTATTATGGCGACATGATACATGTGAATCTATGGCAGTCCATTTTTGTCTCCGATTAATCGAATGATTTTTCCGTCTTTTCAAAGCGGTTTCGAATCGGAATGTATTGTGATATTGAAGGATTCAGTACTAATGAGAGGAAAATCTGATATTTCTGCGGTAATGTTTTGTACAGTTTATTTTGTCAACGTACGTGTACGGTTTGATGCTTTTTGAACACAAAATGAGCATTTGGTATTTGTAAAGTGTCTTTGTGTAATAATAACCGTGAAATCACTGTATGAAAATATTGTAGGTAAATTGCTTATTGTAGAGACAAATTAATTGATGAATTGTCGTAAGTAAATATAGGTACATATTAAGAATATTTCAATTTAAGTTTGTAACAAAAGATCAAAGGTCAAATAGTTACTCAGTAGCCGGTATATAATCTCAGAACAAAGGTTTAAGTTCAAGAAAAATATTTCGCCTACGACTTTACACTGGCACCACGAATATCGTCATACCAAGAAATCAATTAAACTTAACTATTGTTTCAACAAATCTTTTTACAATAAAAACAATAAACATCAAGATATCACTTCGCACGACACGTGTTAACAAGATCGCGATGGAGTAAGCGATAAGCGCGCGCGGAAGTGGGCGGAAGTGGCCATAGCGCACGGAAGCGGGCGCGACAATAACGTGGCGCCGCTTCCGGTCCCTCCGAGTCACGCACCGAAGAATACGGTACTGTGGACCAATAAGGAAGTTTCCATTTTCACGAAAACAAAAAGTTATTACAAAACTTGTAAGGCAATACAATTATAATATATATGGTGAAAGGATTATTTCAATATCTTGCAAAAATGCTTTTACTGAAGCTTGAAATAATTCACTCTGTGACGTCACAAATCACGGCGACTACTCACGGGCAACCAAGAGTCATGACATCATTGACGGGACAAGTATCATAACTGCCTCATTTGAAAATAATTGAAAAATAAACTCAAAGTATAGCGCTATCTTTTTAACATAAAAATAAAAAATTTAAACTTCCTTATTCTCGCGCTGAGAAATGTCGAATGCGACATTTTTCTATCCATTTCTTTGTTAAAAATTAAAGTAAAATCTCTACTACCTACTGTCAAAATCACATAGTTTTATTGATCTTTGACAATCCTTTAACGCGGAAGATTGTTTTCAGTGAGTTTTTGATACAAATTATTTGCTCCAACAAATGTCGAAACGTGCGAATAGTGAATTACTTGCTTTAAATTAAACGAAAATTAGGTTTATATTTTAGATAAGCTTTTTTTTTATTAATGCTGGAAATATTGTTGTTATGGCGTCAGCGTTAGATAAGATGATGGTAGCTAGCCAGGCGGACTTACAATAAGTCCTACCACCAACCAAACCGAATACAGTATGTGCCCCCGCTGGGAATCGAACCCGGGACCTCTAGTTCTGTGGTTCATAATTAATTTATTCTTACTATAACCCATTGTTGGTATAACCATTAGACCTCAGAGGTGGTTCAAACTTAAGTTTCTGTTCTTTTCAACTTAAGAATATTAACATTACTGCATTGTTTTGCTGTCCATACGATGAGAGTATCAGGTGCAATAATTTTATTACAAGCAGTGGGGAGGTGCGGGAGAATGCGGCCGCCCCCATTGTCCGGGGGAAATCGGGAAATGCGCTTGTTATCGCTGGCATTCCCGCCAAAGATTGCGGCTAAATTGTTGGACGATTTCTAAACAAATCAATTGGTCCTAGGACTCCTAGTTTCTTCCAATGTTAACGTGACTCACTGGTATTATTTTTTTGACACAGTTCTTGTGAAAAACATATACGTATTTACTTATTCATTTCTTATTGTTAGGTTTATAAATTTACTATTTTGTCTTTTAGCAATAACAAGAAAAATATGAAATGCTATACCGTTGAAATACCCTTGTATTTTTTTTATTTTTATAAATTTACCAATGATTTAAGAAAAGAAAATAACGAGACAATAAAAATCAGTTAAGTTGGTTTTGTTTTCCTTTAGAAATTTCCGTTATTTTTCCAATGACATTTCACACGAATCCAATCGAGCATCAAAACAAGGTCATTAAACGTCCTCTTTTAAGCGTCATGTCAAATTTATACCACACATTTTGCATAACAAATCTGAACGTCCCCCAATACCATCAGGTGAATCTTTTCTCCACTTGCTATCTCGAGAGGAAACAGCAAGTGAGCCGACCGAGTTCCGATTCCGATACACGATAGTATAATTATATGTTTCCCGCTCATCTCTTTTGTCGAGTTGGTCGGCTTCCTGTCTTGCGCGAGGGGCGTGTGGCGCGAGCGGTGAACTGAGCGAGGTGTCATATTTTTCTTTTTTTATGGGAGAAAAGAGGTGTAGAACACTTGTTTTATAGATACATTTTCCTCATTTTTTTGTATGATGAGTGTGTTGTAAAATCTATTCAAAAAAAAAAACCTATTGTCCTCCGATACCACATCAGGTGAATATATTAGCTCCACTTGCTATCTCGAGAGTAATCAGCATCTGATTCCGATACACGATAGTATAATTATGTTTCCCGCTCATCTCTTTTGTCGAGTTCATTCAGTAGTTTTTGCGTGAAAGAGAAACAAACAAACTGATAAACTTTCACATTTATAATATTAGTATGATAGAATGATCGCAAAATCTTTTTCACTGTTTTGTTATACAACTTACTAAAGTGTGATCTATAAACATATTCGCAAAAGACGATATCTTGGACCATACCCTAATGAATGCATGCACTTTAATTGAAAGGGTCGCTGTGATTTCATATTTATTGACCATTTGGTAAGTGCTTTCTTCCTATTATTCGACTATTTGTGTCAACAGATACTTCCTAGATTATTACTTAAAACGCTTTATCAAGAAGAAACAAAATAATGGTAATCATAACCTCTAAAGGAGTTTAAAGAAACAAATACAAAAGCAAAACTTAAAAGTCCTTTTTTCTTTTTTTTTCTTTTTATAAGCTCTTTAACCAATCCATCATCAGCCTGTCGACGTCCACCGCTGGACATAGGCCTCTCCTAGCTCACGCCTATTGTGGCGTTGATAGGAGGCTATTAGCCTACTGCTATCACGCTGGCCAGACGGGTTGGTAGAGGGTTTGTTTCAAGTTTTCCTTCTCTCGCACAAGGTGTGCAATGCGTCGAGCCTCTTAGTCGACTCTTACGACATCCCAGGCATGTAAGGGAGTGGTGACACTTGTATTCTTAGGCCGTCACCACACGGCACAATCAATACACCACGGGTATTTCAACCTCAAAAACCTACAACATGAAGTAGAAATTACAATAAAGTTTGAAGTAAACCATAATAAAAGTTTCGTAGACCCCTTTTACATTTATCAAATACGAGATCTTCACATTAAAAACTTTAAAGGGTTGTCCCAAATATCGCGTGTTGTAGTGGCAGCCTCAAGACAATTCAAATTGACGCCATATGGCATCAAATTCTAAATAATCAGAATGCTTATGTTCTTTATTTTAAGGTTCAAATTCGAATACTTTTTTTTAATTGACATGGAATTGAATTTCGACAGTATTGTGTACACACAGTCGGTTTGGTGGTCAAATGTTTACTTGTTGCAGTGTTATGTATATTGGTAATAGTAATAAACCGCGATTAAATGAGCGATTTCGACGTCTTTGTAACTTATTAGGGTTAGAAATATAGCGAGAAAAAATACAAAAATCAGAACAAATGAAACTATTACATACAAATATACGCATGACGAGGAATTAAAATACCAGCCGGGAACAAATCGTACACAAAATGTTAATCACATCGAATCCATAATTTTTTGTCCATATTTAGTCAAAAAGGTTATAATTTTTTTATAAACTTTTTTTTTTAATCCGAAAAAACAGTAAACTCTAAAAATCGGAAACAATTTTCTTATAATATTCTGCATCGAGATTTCAAGAAAAAAAAAGCTATAAGCACATCTGAAGTTTATTCGCGCACTCATAATTGAAATAATTGTCGCACGATATCTCTTTTCAAAAAACGTCTGAAAGAGTTTTATCTGTCCTCTTGTCCTTAGCACTGATCCCTTTCTGTCTTTCTCTTCGCATTATATGAATTATTTTATAGTATTATATGTATTTATAGGTTTATTTTGTATATATTATATCTAAGTATTGTGTATTTATTGATAATTTTGTTATATTATTTAAATAAATATTACACACTGTCTGCCCTTCTCAATGTCCTTTCCTTTCACGGGCCGGCTGGAAGAAATTTCAATGTGAAATAAGCCGTGCCCCTGTACAATAATTCTCTATAATTGTTTTTTCTGTAATGTTGTGTGTGTACAAAATATATAAATAAATAAATAAATAAAATAAAACAAATTTTGCGGATAGTAACTTATATATACCCGAAACATATAATTTCGTACTATATTATTGGGTTTTTTTGTTTCCCTAGGTTTCGGCATCTTTTCAGTTGCCGTGTTCACGGGTTGACTAGTACTTAAAAGCTAATACCACGAAACAGCCAGTACTTTCTCAAGGTGTTCCAAACACGTGTCGCGACAGGCAAAATTTTAACCTTAAGAAGAAAAAAAAACTCAAAGATGACCTACTTCAGATTTGCACCTTTGATATTTCTTTGTGCAGCCACCTTGCACATATGCGCCCGCATCCTCTTTAAGTGTCTGTTAGGACTGAGATGGGTTAACGTTTTTGCTATATCAGTAATGTTATAAAGGCTTATTGATAGGTCCTTATTTGAAGGAAAAAATGGTTTAAGCACAGATCTATATCGAGATAAATCAATAACATTTCCCATCACTAAATCTCGCTCGTGACGTCATCGTAGGTTTCAACCGCCTCTGTGGTCTAGTGGTACAACCACCGGTATCAGACCCAGGGGTCCCGGGTTCGATTCCCAGCGGGGGTACATATTGTATTCGGTTTGGTTGGTGGTAGGACTTGTTGTGAGTCCGCCTGGCTAGCTACCACCATCTTATCTAAGTCTGACGCCTCGACAATGTTTTCAGCATTGTTGTGTTCCGGCAGTTAGAGATAAGATAGCCAGTTCCAAAGTGGTTGAGGATTCCGGGAGAGGCTCATTCCATCTTCAGCCTTATCAATACTTAACATCAGGTATGGTGAAGGCTAATTGTATCCCCGTCTTAAATAAAAATAAAAAAAATGTCCAAAAAATTCGACACGCTAGGTTCTCATACAGATTGAAGCGCTCTTTTCGTCTATCACGATATATGTCTGTGGGTTCAAGAAACTACCTAAATGTTACAAAAACGCTCTCTTTCAAGGCTAACATTTTCAATTGGAATCCAACAAAAAAAAAATTGCAGTAAACAGATTTATTACATGGTGAAAATGTTTGCTGCAACTCAACAATCATTAAAAACGTACGCCTACTGACATTGCAATCATTAAATTTTAATGTTCATCCAAAAACATTATCCAAATCTTCGATTACATTCTTGCAATTTTCCCAAAAAAAAAACTATCATCAAAAGTTACACAAGCACAACTACTCATGTAAAATTTATCATCTATACTAATATTATAATGAGGAAAGATTTGTATTTTTGTATGTAACGAATAAACTCAAAAACTACTGGACCGATTTTGACGAAATTTGGTATAGAGAATCCTTAGACCCCAAGTAGTAACATAGGCTATAATTGATCCCAAAATTCCCACGGGAACGGGAACCACGCGGGTGAAACCGCGCCCGGCCTCTAGTCATAAATAAGTCAGCCAAATCGAGTCTCTCAAAAGTATACAGAGAGATTTTACATTTTTCAATGAACAATAGCTTTCATCTAATAGCACGATGGCTAAGTATAATCTTACGAGAATATTATTTAATAGAACGGTCATGCCCTATTGTTTGCCGATCAAGCATAGGGTTAGGGATGTAATAATATAAAGTAGTAATATGCACGTTTGCTTATTCCGGGACAAAATGTCGCGTGCCCTTAGAAAAGTGGCACACCTTGCGAGACTTTGAAATATTATTAATAATAAATAACTTTTATGATTTTGGAACTTATAAAGATAGAGCAAAAATCGCCACAGTTGTGGTAAAAATTATATGAAACGCATTTATTGATAATTTTATTTTACGTTGACAAAAGCTTTTTAGTGATGTGAAATCCCTGCAATATTTCATCCATAATCATAATCATAATCACAACATTTATTTAGTACAGGCGAAGGACATACAAGTGATATTAACATAGTACAATAAAAAAGATACTCCATCCATCCGGTATTTTTTAACAAATCTTTTTGCAAGGTCCAATTTATCTAAATAACATAATATCTAGAATCCGTTGAACAAAGTTAGGTAATCTATTTCAAGTTAACAATCCTTATGGGAAATAAATCGATGCAAAAAATATTTTTAATAACTTACAAAATAATCCTCTTAGTCTCTGTAGAGTGATTGCAGAACAGCTCATCGACGTAATCAACTAAATGCAAATCAGTTCTTTCACACTTCGCGATCGCCGGACAGATGTGAAATCAATATCGCTTAAAATTTGCATTGATTTTTCAATCACGTAGCTAATATAGGGGTGCAATACTAAAGGTACACACACATGTATCAAAATACCTACTAAAGATGCACTTCTAAATTTGAATTTGCGAGTTCGATCTATCGCATCTGCGGGAGCGTGCGCTCTCGACTTTTTGCCAAAGATGTTTCGCGAATGATGGATGATGTTCGTTTTTATTCGATGTATTTTGTTTTGATCCGATTCCGTATCGGGTTTCGGAAGCCGACTGTCTTTTGTTCGGCGATTGGAAGAAAATTAATGATGTTATCTGTGGTCAAAAGATGAAGACATGTGTTTATTTATGTGTTAATTAATTTTGGGTTTTTTCAAAGCAGTATATTTGAACTACACTCGACTGCAAAAAAATCGAACCACTGCGTTATTTTCATACAAACATACTCACTTTACAGTCGCATTTGTTCATAAAGTATAAATAGTTAAAAAAAAATACACCTTTGTACGAGTCGAATACACGATTCAAGAATAAAAGTCCCAAAAATTGAAGAGACTTTCAGTTTTATGCAAAGTAAGGAAAGAAAATCACTCAAATCGGATTCCTACAACTTTATATAGAATCAAAATTTAACATTTGTTTCATAGAAATTCTAGAAAATCTTTTTTTTTTCAGTTGATTTAAATTCTAGTTCGCCACTTGAACATTTGACTTTGCCATTCTTTGCTGAAATACCTACACACCTTTTTTATTTATCCTACCGCGAAGTCACCATGTTTTTATGAAAATAACGCTGTGGTTCGATTTCTTTGCAGCCGAGTGTAAATAATATGTAACTTTATGTACAAAAGCTTCTTCAATCAAATATGTAAGTAATTATGAATTGTACAAGAATGTTACGTACTAAATACATATTCATAATGGAAGAAATACTAGTAAAATCTTTCTGCATAGAAATCCCTCACAACGCATAAAAATTAATTCAAACTTATAAGAAAACCATGCAACATGATATCAAACCACTCTTTTCCACTTTTGTTACCTACTTTAAAAAAAGATAACTGTATGGATAAGTAGTAAAAATCGATTAAAACCTCTTTCCAAACACGCCACAGAGTATCGCTGGTTCGCTGCACCTCAAACAGCACTTCAGTGTATCGATCGCGCATCCCCCACGGCGGCCATCTTGGCAGCTGCGCGCGCGCCGGTCAAAGGTGAGCAGGGGAAGCGGCGATCGATACTGTTCGATATTATTATTGGGTGAAAGACTTTCTTTGTGTAGGTGGCGGTATCAGACACGATAAATATTTTTTTTTATGATTTTCTAATTTTTGCATTTTTCAATGCAGTGGTGCTACACGATGCTATAATGATAGTTGAGATATTTAAAATTTCCACTAGTTTCTTAGTAGGAGCCAAAGGTGTTCGATTCTGTACGATATTATGATTGGGTGGAAGATAGAGGTGGCGGTATTAGACGCGATGAATATATCAATTTCAATAGAGGAGAAATTAGAATTTTTCAATAAATTTTTTGTAGCCAAGTGAAGTCAAATGTGAGATGGAGAAACCGCGATCGATACTGTTCGATCTATATTATTTTTGGAAGAAAGTGCCGCCACGGCATGTATCATAGGCGCATGCTATTATTATCTTTGTTGTTGAGATATTCGAAAAGTTTAAGTGGTGCCTTCGAAGCATGAGTATGTAGTTAAAATCTTGAAATACGGTTTTAGTGTAGTGACTTAGTGTTAAAGATAATAGGGAAAACCTGATGTATTTTGAACCAGCTCTTGTATTTTAATACGTTGATTTTAAATTGTAACCAACACCACAGTCTATTAAGCGAGCCAAACTAAGCGAGGACAACTTGATTGTAGGTATATTTAAATAAATACAGAATAGGTCATTGTCTGCCTCTTAAGAAATTGTTATGTAGAATGATTAGACTGGCCTATTAAATTAAGTGACAGTAATGGGTTAAACACACATATATACGTTTTATGGCCTGCGCAGACGACGGACATTGAAGGACTTTTTGTCCGCGACACGACCTTATTACTAAGAACATAAAGTTGAATAAATAACGAGGACTATCGCGTACTTTTCGCGGATACACGCGGTCTAAGTTGAATCTTATTTGGTTAACAATAAAGACATGTCGCGGACAAAAAGTCCTCCGTTATCCGTCGTCTGCGCTAGCTCTTAAAAAATAAAGTTTATGCTAAAGTAGACTGAGCTTAACTCACTATCAGACAAGGATACTCAAAAAGTTAAAAGTGAAAGAAAAAGTTGAAAGTCACGGGAACCGCTTCCCACCTGGTCGCAGACCTCAAGCGCCTCCGATAAAAAACCTCAAACCAAAGACATCCGATACGCCCACCAAACACATTAAATCGCCGGATCAAACAACATGTGTATTGATGTTATCACTCAAACACGTGCCTTTGGGAAAACAAGAAAAAACACCTTTATTCCCACTCAGTTAAGCTCCTCGACATTTAAAGGTGTTGGGCACAGCCTTATAAATACAGCCTTCAAGGAGTTTTACATCTTAAGGCGACGACATAAGATTGAAAAAAGAAGCGACGTAGGTTTACGATTTCCTACTACGTAAGGTGGTCGCGTAAAATCAGCTGGTTGATCGTCTTATGTTTTGTATTGCGCTTAAGGAACATTATCGTCTTTAAGTTCTAGATGGTAAAGATTAGTTGATGTGCAGGAAACGTTTTTCTTTTGTTGCAAAAATGTTGCGGAAATTTCAACTTTGTGGGGTAAGGTTTAGAATTCAATGGATTTCAAAGGTGTTTGCTAAACTTATGAGCATGGATGAACAAACTGTATAATTTTTTGTTGATACTGATGTTTCCCTTTGAAAATATTTTATGAATGAAGGGACACTTTTACTTATAAAAGGCCAACATTTATGATTAATTTGCAACCTCAAGTTCCAAATGTGTGTAATAATAATAATAATCAAATCACCCGAAAACTAAAGTTACCACCAGTAATCCTTGAACAATACGGAAAAATACAAACGAGTAAGAGCATTATTACGCACTTCTATTTGGGGTCGTACTCTTAGGGACATGTGCGCACGCGCTGCCAGTAATAATATCTAAAAAATAATAATAAATCCGGGTGAAGAATAAAGAAAATCACCCCCCGGCTCCCCTTGCCTTTATCTTGCAAACAGACTTCGAAATGTTAAAGATAATAGGGTGGCTGGCCCCCCCGATCGCGCACCTTTCGGGGGTTGCATCCGCGCGAGGGCGACAACGCGACTGACGCGTGCAAGTCGGCGGTTAATTTCAAATTTCGAACGCCTCTCCTTGTTTACTTTTTAACTGTGCTTTGATAGACACCAATTTGAATTCCGAACATCAAATAAATACTTTTTTCTCCGACTTAACGTCCTTTGTTTTCTGATATCAAAACCTTTTTCGTAGAGAATAGATAACAATGTGCTTTATGGAAATGAACGTTTTTTTTTAAACACACGCCTCTAATTACCGCCCAAGGCGCTTTTTAACCCGACGATAGGAGAGTCAGCAAAAACTAAATCCTTCGTCCATTTTTCCCCCGCATTGTCCCGCGAATGTCCAGCGCAGGTAATCAAAGGCACGACAAAGCCTATCTCTGCTTTTTGAGCGGCCTTTGCTTGGCTCACTCTTGTTTCATATCTCAGTAATTGCCTTTCGATTCGTGTTGAGACAGCTTCGTTTTGTTGCAACATTCCTATGTTGGTACACAATGTTTTTTGTAAGTGTGTTAGACGTGAAAATCGAATTCTTTCTCATTTCGAAATTGTGGGAATTTTAACAGCAGTCGTTTAAGAAATTGCGTTGTGCCTAATACAGCCTTTTTCTTTTCTGTCGTTGACTATTATTAAAGTATATTATTGACTCTAAATTAATTAATTAATTATTCATAATTTACTTTTTATTTTTTTTAAACAAAACTCGGTTCTAAATTTAATTACTGCAAACAAATAACGTTTTTCTTTTTTACCTTAAAACCTTAAGAACCTTATTTCTCTCGACTTCGGTACTTTTTTTATATTATTGAGAATTATTTGTTTTTCATCAGAACTCGGTTCTAAATTAAAATATTTAGCACACATAACGTTTTCTTTTTTATTTCTAAGATCTTTAAGAACCTCATTTGTCTCGACTTTTCCTTTTTTAAGCCAGAAACTCCTATAATGCATTTACGTTAAGCATTATGACTTTGTTGGACATAATTAAGCATGTAGTAACAAATAGGTCACTGTTACAGCAGACATGTTTGTAAGGACTTATTAAGAGTGACTTCCGCACAATGACTCGACTCGTCATCACTTCCTATGCTATCTTTGTTAATGGATTGCTCTGTTGCCATCATTGTGGTTTATTGTTATGTTTATTCTTGTTATTTGCTTGTTTCTTTTAAATAATGTGCAGATGTTTTTAAAACCGGTAGTTGATAATTGAAGTCGCTAACGGTTAATGAGAATTGTTCGAAGATTATGAGGAAATTATTTCAGTATTATTATTATAATAGTTATGTGATACCGAAATAAAATAATTTGTATTTGTATTAAAACAGCAACAAAATCTATTTTTAATTACTTAACATATTTTTGAACTTACACTAGTAATAAAAAAAAATACAATTAAAATTCAAGATATTGACCTATTAAATATCGTACTTTGTCGTCGAATTTTGTTAGTATTGAAAAAGTTTCAACATTTTGTTACAAGAAAAAATAAATACTGCAGCAGTACAAACTAAAGCATCGTCCATTCATCTCATAACTATTAATTAGTCCTCCTTGATGCCAGTAATCAAGCATTAAATTAAAACTTGGCACACGCCAAGCACCCAACAAAGGTAAGGGTGTGTCCACACCGAACCGTATGGCGCGGCAATTTGTTCAAGACATCTGGCCGCGAGCACACCTGCCCGCGCCCCATACCTCACCACCCCTCAACAAGCCACAATCAAACTAACAACATACACAACAAAGCTCTAAATAGTTTGACAGCAATTTCAAAACAGTTTTCGCAAAGGTCCGATGCCCCCGTCATTCAAAATTTCAAACGACACGTTTACTCATTACCATTTCGGAAATGACGAACAGTTTTTACGGGTGGCAATTGTTTTGAGCGAGACGCAATGACATATGTGACAGCGTTACAAACTTTTTGATGGCGAAACCATTAATACGCCGGCGTCCGGTTTAGCGGACGTCTTCCAATTACGTCGCGTCGGTTATCACAACGCGTAGCTGTCAGTCTCAATAGTGCACGTACATTCACACGCGCGCACTGCTCGAGACGCAACACTGTGCGTCATTTAAGGCTAGCCTCAAACAGCGAACTCACAACACAAATTCATAATCGCAATACCGTTAATAAGACCCACATGTCATAAAAAAAACTGATTGATCAGTATTCGATAGTCTTTTACCTAGGCATTTTTAAAATATAGATGAAGGAAATGATAATGCTTATTACGCTCTACTTTTACATAATAAAAAAACATCTACAAACTTATAGTGACAACTGAGAAAATTTATAATCTGATTCCAGTAGGTGTGTCTTCGGCCATAATAAATACATTTTGTAGGGAAACGTGCACCCTGTTCATAATCTTAACTTTTAAAATTCGGAATTCCTCCTTTTAAGATCCTTCGGATCTGAAAAAACCAAAAACTGTGCTGAGCATTATAATGTAGTATGCATTACGGGTTTTCTGTATTAATAACATGAATCCAGAAAATTAATTCAGTGACGCATTCCGGCTGTATGAGGCCGGCCTAAGGGTCGCGACCTTCTTTCGTCACTTCCGCCGAGGCGTCAGTCTTCAAGTGGGCGTGTTTAATGACATGTTCCATTCCATATTTTGACAGGTCAAAGTCACCTCGCACCGCGAAGGGTTAAATTTAAATTAAATCGTTTATCTCCCCTTGAAGACTTCATCGTTCTTTTATTACACAATTGACACTTCCGATTTCTTGTGCGAAAACTGTTGAGCTACGGGGGGCGATGCGGGACACAGTATAGTGGTAATTTGGGCCAAGTGGGCCAATTCCGGAGTATATTGTGCCGGAAGGGGCTCTAAGAATTGCTCCTTCAATTCGGTAACGCCCGCATGCCGTGCCAAATAAATATTAATGTGCTATTGAATCTTTTTTTGTGTTGCAATCGTTTTGTCGAAATAAATCGTTTACAATTTGACGTGGGCTTTCCGGATTCGATGATTTCTTTCTTTTTATTTAAGAGCTGTGCTCTGATCGGTGAAGTCTTCTCTTCAGTCTTCTCCACCAGATGATATACTTAACTGTATTATATTTGTGTCATTGTGAATAGCAAACGACTTCTCAAGATTTATTTGCAGCGGAGATCTAAATGTTTCGTCTAGTTTCACAAAGATTAGCAACCGGTTCCATTATATCCAGGTTTGCATGTACTAGTATTTTAAGGATGCCAATTCTAAAGGAGTTATCAGGCCTTACGGTAGATTGAATTTCTAATCATGAATTATCTTTTAATTTTCTAATTAAACTCAACTTATAAATCTCTTAAACGATCTTAAACATCTGCGAATTTACAAATTTGGTGCTAAAGTTGAATACAATACGTAGTCGTGTTCGACAGCCATTCGCGAGGATCAACTAAGTCGCACAAAAGATGCTTTAAACAGATGTCTGGTTCGATATCTTTAGGATTTGACTTTAAGACTTATTAGCTTTGTATGGGAAACACTATTTAAAAAAAAAAACCGTAAAGTTTGACAGTTCAAACTTTTTGTACTGGCCTATGGAGATGATATACTTTTTTTTACATTTCTAGAGAATCTCTAGTAGAGATTTTTTTTTTGTCTCAGTCAATCCCGATGACTTGTTCACTTTATTGAGCATAAAATATTGACATTAGTATCCATCTTCATTATTGAATCCTGTAAATTTATAAGAAAACATCCAGAACTTTACTCGCCCATTAAAAAAAATAAAATAAATAATAGATATTTAAATAAACTAGGAGTACCCTTTACAAAATTACAATTAGTTTCTTCAAGCCCTCACTTCTTGACAATCAAAATCTATAACCATATACCTAATTATATAAAAAACAAAGAAAACAATGAACAATTCATAAAACAATTAAAAATATTCCTGATTAAGCAATGCTTCTATGACTTAAAAGAATTTTTTGATTATAAAGACTGCACCAAGTAGATAGATTGTAATTATTGAAATTTATTTATTATATTATTATCATTTATTAATTTAAAATATTAAAATTGTTTAAATGTTTTTTTTTTTTATTCCATACAAATATTATAATTCTCTGTTTTATTATTGTAATTTCAAAACTATAAATGTAATTTAATTTAAATATCATTAAGTATTGTAATAGTTTAAAGCCCTCTAGTCTAGTGGTATTGCTATGCCCTTGCAGGGCGTCACATGTTTACTAAAATATTACTGTATCATCTCGTTATATAATGTGACTTGCAATAATTATATTATGAATTATGAATTATGACGATGAAGGTTCGGGACTTTTACCTTTAAAAATTGTGAAATAAAAAACTTTAAAAACAAATTAAAACCGACGGAGTTTGGAGTCGGTGGCAGCCAAGGCATTCTACATTGCGGTCCTACACTTTTATTTTTCTAGCCTTGGCTGACACCGATTCCAAAAGTCTTATTTTTTGCTTTTTAGGTTTTTTTAAGTCGGTTTTCATTTTTTTAATAAAAAGTTTTAACCTCTCAGGCTCAGAGTTATGAGACACAATAGATATTCCAATGTTCTCTGGACACCGGTGTCCTGCTAACAAGTGACGAATGAGTAATCTACTAAACTTAGGACTAGGAAATACAGTCTCGCATTATGAACCTCTGTTGCCGACTGGGCAAAAACCTATATTCCAATACTAACAATTAACTCTATCTATTTTTTTTTATTACCGTGTCAAACAGCAGCTTCGTAAATCGCTTGTAAGTGAACACTTAATCGCTTCCTGTGGTGAGAGGGCATTAGGCCTAAGTGGCAATGAGATCAATGAGTACACGCGTTGTGCGCGTACGCACCTGGTCGGAAACATCTTTACCGCCACTTGTGATTTGTTACACATTTGTTGGCAAACGAGAATCTTTAATAGCGATAAATAAATCAATTGACAAACTTTTATCACTTATAAAAAATACAAAGGAAACGGTTTCGGTTTGGTCACTTCAAATAATATATCGTTGGTGAAAGGTTTGGACAATTAATAAAGGCATAATAAATGTTTTATTGGGGATAGATGACCCTGGGGTGTTTATTATATTATGTCATGTAATGGATCAGAGGGTTCAAGCTTCTTTTTACTTAAATTATTGATTTTCTTTAAAACTATCAATTATTATATTAATTAAATTAATTGAATACTACCAAAAAAAATCAAATTCTAAATCAAACAGAAGAACGGTGACCCAGAAAGCCAAAAGCGACTTCTCGTCTCTCTTGGTTTCTGGGCAGTGGGACCAAATTTACCTAGTTTTTATAAAAAAATGCTGAGGCAGGGTATTTAATTGGCCCTACAATACCTAGTTTAGTTCGTTTATTGTTTTTTTCTTTAGTTTCAAGTGTTGGTGACAGTTTCAGCTAACAAATGTTTTGTCTTTGCTTTTTTTTCTTTTATCTTAAAGCAGCCAAATAAATAATTCAGTGCGTCACCTTACGTTCAATACAATCTATGGACGTGATCTATAGGGGTGGCCACGTGCGCTGCGCCAGCGCCGAACGCGTGCGATCGATCTGATGAAAACGATGGGTGGGATTATTATCAATTTGTAGGTATGCTTTTTTGTAGTATATTTTCTCTCTCTCTGTCTTTGTGTACTCTTTTCAACCTTCTCTTCGATCCACTTGCCACAAAATACCTGAAAAGTCGGTTTCAATTTCTGGGTGACTGACTCACATCAATGTGATCTTAGCTCCAGCAGCAATCTTCTTTTAAAAATTCCGCCCCATAGTTCTGACTTCGTCTCCCACTCGTTCTCCCTTACAGCAGTACAACTCTGGAACGCTTTACCCCTGAACATTCATAGTGCCTCCAGTAAGTTTGTCTTTAAGAAACTGGTCCGAGAGCATTACTTTAGTTCTTACCCTAACCTCGTCGTTTCTGACTCATGTACGCTATGTATCGTATTTTTATGAGTTATATATATAGGTAAATATATATTATATTTATATATTTATTAATATTTATGTATTATTCGTTTGTGTAGGTATGTATGCATTAATGTATGTATGTGTATATTTATCTATAATGTTGTTAGCTTTGTTAATTACTGTCTTTTTATTGATATTTTTTTCTATTCCCGCTATGATCCCTTAACATCCTTTTCGGTTGACTGGTAGAGAATGCCTATAGGCATTAAGTTCGCCATTAACTGTATATGTACAATAAAAAGTTAATAAGTCAATAAAATTTATCACATAAAATAGCATTGTAAAATGCAAAATTAAAAAGTTATAATTAGATGGCTGTTTCTTTTTAATCGATAGTTAAACATTTGTAAAAATGTTTCTTTTGAATGCGAGAATATTTCTCTCACTGATGAAATGACGGTGGCCAACACAGTATACTAGATATACTAGAAAAAATCGACGTGTCTTCATAGGTCTCTCTGCATAATTGGGCCGGATTCCCAAGGATGCGGGTTCGAGTCCCGTCAGAGCGACATGAGATAATTTGCTTTTTTGTAGTGTATATTTTTTTAAATGTTTATCACATAAAAATAGTTTTTCATAGTTTTTTGAAAATATGGTTATTTTTAAATAGGTCTATAGTTTTCGAGTGTATGTTTATTACCCGTTTTATAGATTGGGCTTACTACGGTTAATTTAAGTCTATCGTAGTCCAGGGAAAGTTTGAAAGGATAGGAGATAATATATAAGAAATTCCGAGGTTATAAAAGAAATAAAAACATTTTATAAAAAAAATTCAAACCGACTTCAAAAAGTAAAAAATAAAACTTTTGGAGTCGGTGCCAGCCAGGGCATTCTACATTGCACTTCTATAAACTATATATTTTTTTGGCCTTAGCTAGCTAGCACCGACTCCAAAAGTTTTGTTTGATTTTTTTTTATAAAATGTTTTTATTTCAGATTTTTTAGTTACATTATGTGCCGTTACTTACATTAAAAATCAGCCCATACACAACAATGTCATCTAGGTAAACGACTACTTGCCAAAAGGTGCTTGATATTTTTCAAGATTATGAAAAAACTACTAGCCAGATCTTCGTAAAAATTATATGGGACCACACATAAACCATCTTCTTTCAGATAAAAAAAGAATTATAAAAATCTGTTAACAACTGGCGAAGTTATGGTGGAACATACATAAAAAAAAAAAAAAAAAAAAAAAAAAATACCGTCGAATTGATAACCTCCTCCTTTTTTGAAGTCGGTTAAAAATATATATTTATCCATATTAAAACTGTTCGTACTTGCCAAAAACAGTGTCACTGGAGTGACATAAAATTTATTGGTTGTCAAGGTGATACTAAGTTCACGGGTCAGCAAGTTATGATTAAATGGAAGTATTAAAAGCTTACAGTGGGTTCCACCATGTTTACATTAAATTGAAAGTACTTTTATTTTTCGGCAGTCAATTTAATGCTAAATAATAGTGAATGAACACAGAGGACATTGAGCCTAGCTGTAGGGATCTTTTGAAATATCAAAAAATAGTGTTTCTCCTGACCTAATGTTGATTTTTTTTTCTTTACAGATCATCGAGCGCCGCGGGCCTATTTTCCACCGGATAAGCGTTTAAAATCATATTAATGGTAAGAACTAGATAATCTGATAAGTGGAGCTAACTAGCAACTTCCCAATAAGAAACATTCATAGGTATTATATTTTTAAAGTAATAGTTTAACATTTAGTAAGTAATAGTTCTTATACCTACATTTTATCGTGTCTTACGGAAAATACATTTTTATTTTAAATTGAACTTAATGTAAGATTTACTAATTTCATTTGAATTAACATAAAAATCGACTGCGTTTTGAGGCTCAGCAACGAAGAAAAACACACATCTTTAATTTGTTTATTTCGTAGTACAATTTTGACCAACGAATTGTCTCCATATACTTCATTATTTAAGCCCAACGAAGCAATGCCCATCGGTAGCGCACCATCTCTATCTCGCCGTGAATAAAACCGGGCGAGTCCCGCGCGCCCGTATTTTGTCTGCCCACTGACAGGGAGACAGCGCATGAATTTTGCAATAAGCACACCAGCGCAGCCGGCCTTTTGTGCAGAGGCTCGATTTAGCATGAAAATTCGATATTTCGGCATTAAAACTTCTTTATTACAAGACCTAATTAATAAAGAAGTTCGCAGTCTTACTAAAAACCGCCTAAAGCGTCCAGTGATATAAACAAATGCCGAAAACAAAAGACTCCCGAAAAGCCCTAGAGTGTTCGAGAGACAAGGCTCTACCGGTTTCCTTTGCCGTTTTCACAAATAAAACTTTAAAAGTAAATGAATCCTCTTTGGAATCAATTGCACATTTAAAAAAGTATCGATATTTTTTTTAACTACTGGGCTCTATTTCACGAAACTTATTAGACTTATAATAAATAAGTCCATGGACTAATATTTTTTATTAGTTTACTTTGTGCGTTTCATGAAAACAGAGGTAAAGTATTAGTTACTATTAGTGTTCAACTGATAAAAAATTGTGAATTATCACCCAAGTACCTAAACTCGGTTTGTTTCATGAAAAAATGATTTGTCAAATACACTTATATATTACACGGATAAATATACTAGTCTAAAGACACTTGTAAAAATAATTGGCATAAATTATTAGTGTTACATTTCCTAGTATATTTTCTTGTTTCATATTTACTAATGAAATTATATAAAATACTCTCTTTTGATATATTTTTTCACTATATTGTGCTTATGGGATGGTTAAAATAGTGCCACATATCCCATCCAACTAATATTTTTATTAGTCTTTATTATTAGTGACAAGTCTAATAAAAATATTCATGAAACAGGATTTATTAGAAGTAATAACTAATACACAGTACCTAACTAATAACTAATATTCAGAAAACTAATAATTTCGTAAAACAGCCACTTTCTGATTAGAAATCTCGATTGGAATATGAAACGAAACGAAACATGAATCAACAACGTTTTGAATATCGAACGTCAAAAGGGGAGCTATCGCGTATCAATGCACAAATTGTAACGCAAATTCGAGGTTAAGTGTGGAGCCATAAAACCTATTCGCCTTTATTAATAAATTATCTAACGGAAATTCGGTTCAGAATCAGTTTCATCAGTCTCTATAAAGCTTAAGTCCAACCTTGCATGGAATATTGCAGTCACCTATGGGACGGCTCAGAAAAATACCAAATAGCTGCAGCAGAGCTGAGAGGCTAATTGCTGACAAAGAACTGGTGAAGAGCAAGTTTCACACCCTAGCTCACCGCCGCAAAGTTACCTGACTGTCGGTCTTTTACATACGGTACTTCGGAGAGTGTGCTCAGGAGCTGCATGAGCTCATACCGCCATCTTCCATCCAGACGCACTACGGGACACCACCCTTTTTTGGTGGATATTCCTTAATGTCGTACAAAGAGCTACTCAAGGTTTTTTATACTGCACACAACAAAGGAGTGGAACTCCCTCCCTGCGTCTGTGTTTCCGAGTAGTTATAGCCCGTCCATCTTCAAAGCAAGAGTGAATAGGCACCTTCTGGGTTAGCTCGCTCCATCGTGGATCCTGTCTTAACCCCTGGGCTTGATTGGGATCAAAAGCCGACCCATTTATAGTAAAAAAAAAAAAAAAAAAATGAAAAATTGTAAATTAAACAAATTCATATCGTTTAAGTAGGTATATAAAAACATCGTCAGATTGCTTCGGACAGAATATTTTAAAATATTTTAATTTAAATAGCAACATATTTTAATATAATAGTAATGGGTATGCAAGCGTTGCTTAGTCATTAAAGGTAATTTGTTGAAAACTTCAAATCGTTTTATATACAGTATCTTTGGAAATTTACGTTTACTCACAGGTACAGAAAAATGAGACACGCCGCGTAGAATTTTAAAGTTTTAAGAAGTACCAAGGGTATTTTAATCTATTTTCAACTGAAATAGACTTTCAAGATAGTCACTGCTAAATCATAGCGTGCAAATATCGCAAGTTTCATGGCCCAACTTCCCACTGCCGATAAGACTTGATGAGGCGTTATGAGTTCCCGATCGCCTTCTGGGCCCGCCCCCGCGCCTCTATTGTTCCAATAACGTAGGTCGAATCGTTTTTATTCGATTTTTTTATTTAAAACTTTTTAGTGAACTGGCACGATTACTGAAAAAAAAAACATCAGAACAGGGTGAGGCTAGCACGAAAATCTTTCATAGTAGTATCGAGAGAGTATTCGAATTGCCACGTAATAAAAACCTAAGTCTACGAAAATTTCTTTTTTGTAAGCTTTTATTGTTGAAGTCTTAATAAATTTTGTAAGTTTATTATCTTTCTTTTGGCCTTCCTTATTACATTATGTATCATTATTATCGATAATTTCTACGTAAGTAATTTTCCTAAAAACATAATTTTACTTTTACAGACCAAATCTACTTAAATAGTTGCAAAAATGGCTTTCAAAATTGGATTATTAGTTTCAAGTTAAGCTAATAAAAACGGTTTAAAAAAAAAACTATTTTCCGATATCCACTCACACAGTAAGAACCGTAAAGCAATATCCGATAGCTGCATAGAAAACTACAAGACTAATCAATATAAGTAGGCACAGCTCATTCAGACGCTATAATTCCGTTAATAAAAATACAGCGAGGCTCAAAGGGGGCACTGTGGGGTCGGAAGCGCAATGGGCTTCGGAAAATTCACCCGGTGAATGGGAAAACGCAGCGATAGACAAACAGCCAGGCTGACCCCGCTCCCCCCCGAACCCCCTAACGTACATTTTGAAATAATGCCCCCAACGGCTGCGTTACCGTGAACGTACTCCGTGACTTCCATTTTCGAATTTTGTTGCGCGTGCAAATTCGAATTACGTTTTAAATTTCGAACTCACCAGCGCACCTTCCTTTTTTATTTGTATTTAACTAGCGGCCGCCCGCGGCTTCGCCCGCGTGGTTCCCGTTCCCGTGATAATATCGGCATAAACAACAGCCTATGTTTTAATCCAAGCCATCTTCAATTTATGTGCCAAATTTCATCAAAACCAGATCAGTAGTTTTTGCGTGAAAGAGTAACAAACAAATAAACAAACAAACTGACATATTTATAATATTAGTAGGATTTCGTGGCAGTTTCATGCAAAAAGTATTAATAACTTCGAAATTAAACCGTCTACCATAACAACGCACTGTCAGACGCAAACGTACGAGTATCTTACTAAAGTTAGCGCGAACGCACAGAAGGGTTATAAATCTCGTCGACACGAAATGGCTGACCAACTCCATCCCCCTTTCACAGATCTATGTTGCAATAGCTGAGCTGCTGCAAAAGTGTGCGCTATAAATTTTATACAAGCACCAGTGTGCGGTAAAACTGGACAAGGCCTTGTGTGTGTGAAAATTCGTGTCGCGCAGTGGACATTACCAGTTTTGCTTTGTGTTCGCCATATAGGTAGGCACTGTCTACGAGATACGAACGGATTAATCTTAATAAATTGACAGAAACAAGTTTAATCGACGCAAGTTTGTTAGCAACGTGTAATTACGCGGGTAGCTCGATTGTGTTATAGAAATCTAAAGCATTCTTCGCAAAATGAAATTTTCGGGATTTAAAATTAGCTTTGGCTTTAACGAAGTTTTAGATTTAGTTTCTAATAAAGGATTCCTGTAGTAAAACCTGTTTGATTTTATTAAAAAGTAACTAGGTACATAACGATTTTGTTACCTTTTTATTTAGTTGCTGTTTTAAAAGTTACATAACAGACGTTGGACAAATCGATGCACATTTTTCACGCGCCCATTTTTTTCTTGTCTTTGAGGCCTTTCATGTGGCTTTCCGTTCGGCCGGTTCGGGTCCGGTGAAAGAAGTGTGAACCGGCCCGTGAGCGTCGTCAGTCAGGTGTTAACTGCCGGACGGGCTTCCCTGGCCACTTAGTCTGCCGTTGTCACTAAAAATACTAGACTTTTATTAATACAGCCTACCTTTTTCGGTAAAACCAAACCTCCACGAGAAATGGTAACGCCAAAAGTAACATTCAAATTTCGAAGTTTTCGAACTCACTCAAAAAAGGCAAGGTAACACTAAATTCGAAAATAGAAAACGTAATTCAAAAACTGGAAACGCCGAAAACGGATTATTGAAAGGTTCTTTTTTTCAAAATTAACGCAGTCGTAATGCGGACGGGAAGCAGGGGGACATTCGAAACGTCTCGCACCAGACGGCCGTAATTGACTATCTAAAAAGTGGGAAACACACAACTATGGGCTGCCCGGGACGTTATCGGCCACGCACTTATACATGTTTACTTACTCATGAACGTAGCTAAAGTGGAGAGTATTGCACAAAAACGCATCTTCCCCCCACCCCCACCACCGCCGGCGGGCGAACGAATACATTCGACTAGCCCATTTCGCCAAAACGCGACTGTGTGAGTGGCGTCCACACGCGCTCGCCGCGGTGTGCGGCCTTTTCCACACAAACGCAAGTTTGCTTAGCCTGTGCGTTTTACCATGTACCTACATGTATATACGGTATTGGTTTTCTGTAGTACCGCTGGGCTTTAACAAATTTCAAACTCACAAAATCGTGATTGGTCGGCATTTTGTTTGAATAGGGACGCACTGCCGTGCTAGCTTAAAATTTGCTAGCCATTAATTCGTTTAGGTGTAAAATGATGAGTTTTATCCAATTTGTTTACGTTGGACGCTATTGTGATGTACAGCGGTCCGCGGGATTGATATTTTGTTTGTTCCGTCGAGACATTAATCATTAGAATTTGGGTGCTGTCGACTAATATTTCAGCGCTATTGATCCGTGGCACGTCAGGGTGAAGAGAGCACGGTGGCAGCAAAAAACGTGTCAGTCAAATGTGACGCATTATCGGTACAAATGAAGCAATTAAAGTGTGCACGCGCCGCTACCCAAAGAATACCGGATGACATGCGTCTAATAATCGTCTAAGATTCCAAATATCAATTTCTGGCGGGTCGCTCGAGCGCATCGACTCAATTTGAATTCAGAACCCGGAAGTCCGCCACAAAAACCGACCCAATCAACCCCGAGAGTTCGAAATTCAAACTTGTTTGTTCACGCTCTTTTTGGCCAGCATGACGCGATAATTTGAAACTTTGGAAATAGAACAATGCATGGCTTCCTTCAAGACGCCATTGCTTAATTAGAAAGGGCGTAGACTGGAAACTGATAGCGGTAACCCTAAAATTTGAACAAAGGGCTTTACGTTTTATTCAGTTGGCATAAAGTCTTTATTTGGTTCGGTACTGTGTTTTGTTTAAGTGCAAGAATGAACAGAAATTTGCCAAGTCATTTCACACATGGTAACTTATCTGACATATGGTTCTAGGATAGTGATAACGCTAATTTCTATTGAAAAGCCAAATTCTATCACATTCAGACACTTTCGTCCATTTATGTTTCACTTCGTTGTCGATTTTATTACTTCAACATTACGGAACACATATGACTTTACTGCTTCCAGTTGTTTCGACGCACATAAAACCTCATTACATCTCAAATGAGATATGACTCTACATTAAAAAGAACCGTTATCCTTATTCAAAAGCATTCCAAATTCAAAAGTTTATTATATAAAAACCATATCAGTTTATTGACCCACAGGTTAAGGCGGGAGCACACGCCAGATGCGCGACGGTACGCCACGCGACGCGACAGACGCGCGGACCGTTGCTCGTTACTGGAGCGATCGTACGGGTATACCACCTGCCTTTGAGATAATATCGGAGAAATGGCAATGACAACGATTATTAGACATATGGATTACGTTGGAAAAGTGGAATACTTTCCAGTAAAAAATAAGTAAGAAAAAGCAAAATTATCTTAGTCCAAAGAGAGAGAAAAGTATTTGAACTTTTGAAGAGATAATGACCAAGTTTACCATCGTTTAAAGTGAAGTTAGTATAAAAATTACATTTAGATGTCAAAGAGATGTCTAGTTAAATATTTACATTGTCAGTAAATTCGAAAAAAAGTCAAAGCACATGTTCGTTATCCAAATCCTTATTCAAATACATTTATTAATTGCAAGTCAAATTCCCTAATAAGATGCTATTTAGAGTGTAGGATCCGTGTGACACACCATGAGGGCAAATCAGTCAAACGAAATAAAGAAAATGTAGTTATTAGAGTTAAAGAAAACATAAAAGATTAATTAGAAACTACTTTTAAAAGATAAACTGTTAATAATTAGACGTAAGACATTCAATCCATCACGTGCAAACCCCGTCCTGTCATTTGTCAATAAAAAAAAGTAATGAGCAGTATTTTCAACGGCGATTACAACGCCCCGCGCGGCATGGCGCCAGTGTAGACGCGCCCTTACACGCGACCGTGAACGAATTCGAATATTATAAAAACGCCTTAGTACTGTTATTATTGCGCGAATTTCCATTATAGAATGTATGCTATTACTGTTTAATAATTCTCTACTATGATGAACTCAAACAAGACTCGGTAGTATAAATGGGGGAGTATTGGACCGAAATTCCTGCTGGTTCGATTCCCGTCTGAACTTGGAAGAGAAGTCCTTTTTCGATAGTTTTCTAGTAAACATTTTCAAGTGATAAATATTAAACAAGAAAATATACCAGAAAAAAGCAACTAGTCTCATTTTTCTGGTATATTTTCTTGTTTAATATTTATCACATAAAAATAGCATTGTAAAATGCAAAATTAAAAAGTTATAAAAACATTTTCAAGTTTATCTAAAATACATATCTTTCAAGTTAAAATTATTAAAAATAATACTCGAGACTAGATGTGTAAATAGAAAAATAAAAAATCGTAAGATTAAGCATAAAATACGAAAAAAAATTTATCTATCTCCTACATCATAGTTTTTGCGAGTACTGTCCATTTATTAAAATAAATTTTAAGAGTTCAGTAGCTTCTTATTTATATTATTTTACAATAAAGACACGTTTTCATCTCTGAAGTATAACAATGTATAACACTTGGTAGCTACTTCAAAGCTCTGCCAAAAATAGCAAACATTGTAAGATAGAACCCTATAAATTTTCTCACGCAAAATACGAGTACGAAAAACAACACATAAAATACTGTCTTAATTCTTAAACAATGTAGGACACTTTGTCCCCCTGTGACAATAGCCTTGAGGACACAATGTGGCGACCTATGGGCCAGGATCCCGTGGGAATCGGTCCTCCCGAGGAAACCAAGAAACAAGATATCTTTCTATACAACGCCTTGTCGCGATAAAACAATAGATTTCTTTGGAACTGGCATCAAATCGTTTGTTGTTAAAAAATAAATATATTCAGAAAGTTCGTTATTTGTGTACGTATGTAAAAAGTGCCTTCTTATCATAGGTAATTTTTGTACTTTATCCTGAATATGGTAGGAAAAATGTTGGGCGATTAAAAAGTGCAATTATTTATGACTGTATTTTACTTTGCCATTTTAATTGTACTTATTTATCAATTTTACTCTTACTTTTAATAAAAAAGACGCGTTTTTTTCAAGTTATGTAAAAACCCATTTAATCAATGCCCACATACTCACAACTTAAATCAATTTTCATGATGTTTTGAGTGTTTGATTGTGGACATTGCTCTACGGCAAAATGTTTAAAATGAAAATCGACTCATCTCAGATGTTGGCAATATACTCCGGACAACCGTTTGAGCAAATATCGAGTTAGTCTATTTTTTCTTGATAATACTTTAGTGTTTTTTTCTATGAGAGTCATTTTAGGCGTATTGTCTTGTTTCTTGATTTCTCTTGTAAATGCTCAATTTGATAATCATAAATGGACAATCTTAATCACGACATATTTATGTGTCCTCGTGGGAAGGCGAACAATACTTAATTTTTTTTCTATAAAAGTCATTTTAGGCGTATTGTCTTGTTTCTTGGTTTCTCTTGTAAATGCTCAATTTGATAATTATAAATGGACAATCTTAATCACGACATATTTATACGTCCTCGTGGGAAGGCGAACCACCTGCTCGGGCGCTCCCACGGCGCGCGCGCGCTTCTCACGCGGTCGCCTTACGCTTCCTTCCTGTCCGACGCGTTCGGATACACCGACGCTTGCTGGGTTAGAGCCCTTAGTTAGAACTATTAATGAAGGAGGTTAATATCATCTTAAGTTTTGGCGCGCACTGTTCATTGAAATATATTGAACGAATTAAGCTCTAATTTCCGTCTTTTTGCCATAGTAAAAATTACTACCTTTTAATTGGTAAATGTCCGTCTATGTTTAGAGTCAATTTGTTTTACACGTCGAAAAATACAAGTGCAATGATTTTTTCTTTTTTACGTTTGTTTACGTCTTATTATTATAGTAAAGTAAATACTAAATTTATTAGATTAAAAACACATTAGCACTTATCAAAACAAAATTGTTTATTTTCATCACAATTAAAACCTCTCTCAACCATAAGACTAAATCGATAATATCAAGAAGGAGAAACTTAACAAATACTAATTTATTTTCCTTTCACACGGTGTATCCGAATATGACACTAGGGTCATCTTGCGGCTGCACCCGAGAAGGGCCTTAAACGTATAATCATTTGCCGGGCGACCGGGCGCGGGCCTCCTTCCGGGGCGTGGGACAAATCTTTTTTTGATTGTGAGACTATCGGCGACAGTCGAGAGGGAAAGTGCTAGAGGATGTCCCTCTCCGGAGGCCTACGTACGATTACGCACTTCCGAAGTTCTCAGGGGGTCGTTACCTCTTTAGTTGGTCTTGTCTATGCTGATTAAACCTTATTAGCAAATAGGAGATTTTGAATTAAGAGTTACGACACATGTTTAAAATTATTAATCCGTTTTACTACAAATTAGAAAGAACAAAAGATTTTGAATTGGGTATAAGTACTTGAAAACTATTAAGCTTTATCTAAACTTATAGAAATATAATGATTTATTATTAGGAACACTTGAGAGTGGAATATGTAAATAAAAAAATCATTAAGGTTTCCAAATTTGAAAACAAAAACATTTTTTAAATTAGGGGAAACAAAAGGAGTTTAGTTCAAAAGGAGAGCTTATTTGACAGATGCACATCGTTCGAAATTTAAAAGCGTGCGGAAGTGTATCATGCATGAGAGTGTCATTCATAATAGGTGGTCTCTCGGTCGTCGTCTGCAACAATGAGGCGCGTGAGTCAGTGCGACAATATGCGTCCAACAAAAAAGATCACAAATCATTCCGTGCTGAAGAGAAAACAATAAGAATTTAAATTAATAATACTCAGCCTATATAACACGAAATAAAAAACGAATATCGAATTTCAAATAAAACGATATACTAGTAAAGAGGAAAGAAGTTCTAATTCGAAAAGAGGATCTCTTAGTCAGATGCAAATTGTTTAAAAAGAGCGCGTAAGTGTATCGTGGCATGACACGAGTATCATAAGCGGATAACCTAACCTCTCGGGCGTCGTCTGCGACAATGAGGCGAGTGAGTCAGTGCGACAATATGCGCCCAATAAAAAAGATCACCAATCGTTCCGTACTGAAGATCAGGGTGCGACGACCGCGTCGCAGCGCGAGGGATAGGAGATTGCGAATTGGGATTCTAATAGATGTAATATATAAAAAAGTTGTCATTGAAAAGTAGGTCTGTATTAAATGTTATTATGCGAAGAAATATAATTATTGTAACTATAAACTGACGTTTTTGGAGCCCATTCAAAATTGGAAGACTACTTATTTAATTAATGTTTTTTTTTAGTTTTATTTTACCTACGTAGATTTTATTTTGAATTGTGAAGTTTATTAAATAAAATAATTTACATTCTTTTTCCTAAGAACTGGGTGTCAATGTCGATGTTGTACTTAATTAAAGTGAACCCAATTATAGAAACCGATATTTTATTACAAAGAAACAGTATCTCCATGCAACCTGTCCACACCATAAATATCGCCTTAATAAAAAAGAAACAAAAACCAAACCATCCTTTTCATAAATGGAACTTCAGTAAAGCTCCGTTCACATGCCCAACCCGCCGCCGCCCGTCGTTTGCAAACCGGCCGGAAGGAATCAGGGCTCGGGCAATCCCGGCGTCCGGCGCGGCTTCCGGCCGCAAGCACCGTGACCTGCGCGCACGCACCGGTAATTAGTACAGATTGTAGGATTGGTGTAGGCGTGTAGGACGGACACCTGTATAGGTATGCTGAGTAAAATTTTAAAGGGTTTTTTTATAAAAAAATATATATAAAAAAAACACTTTAAACCTTATACTAATATTACTTATTGTCTTATTTGACTTAACTGAAAATTTTAATATTATTCTACGATTTTTTGCAGAGTAAAAAAACAATTATTTTGCTTATCATTTAAAATAAACTCGTCTACAAGTAACTAAAAAATGCTACATTTTTTAAACCAGCATCAAGAATCTAATACATGCAGTTCAAGAACTAATATAGCCAATAATAAAGTCTTAATCTCTTGGAAACAAAATTTCAAATTATCTTCAAGATCTGAAACTTAGTGATCTTTCAATAAACGTAAACACAACATAGGCATTCACGCTCCCTGCTCGTAGATCCGGACCGGATCTGCGATCGGAGAGGCAGGCACGCAGCTTCCGGCGCCGGCAGCGTGACCTGCGCACGCGACTGCGCCGCACTAATGCGCTTGTCGTCAAAACTAGCGTTACGCCACAAATCATGTACCCTTAAGAGGATGTAATGGAGGACTCATTCAATTCTTATTTTAAAAAATATACTTACTTTTATAAATTATATTAAGATAAAAATCAAATAAGAATGTTAATTTAAATAGACTAAGCAAGTATTAAAGCGCTTCAAACGTCAAAATTTTCGTAATACCCGTTCAAAACTTTTGAAACTGACAAGAAGAGCGGGTGCTAGAAACTTGTCAGCACAGAAGTAGTTACAAAGAACTATTATGAAATAATAATGTTGAAAGGTCTTGTATTTCCATTTTCATCTAATCCTTATTTCAATAACATTAACTTATATAGTTTGTTTCGCCATATCCATAAGAATGGCCAACAGTGTAAACATTAAAATGAATGATAATGGTTATCATGAAATATCAAAGTAGCCACAACAGGGGCAACACAACAATGTAAATCCTTTATTAAAATTCTATACTTAATTGGAAACTATGGACTGACTCAAATAATCCTAAAAAAATAGCTTTTATTACGCTTTAAATAAACATATGACAATACTAGAAAATTACACTTACCATGACTGCAACTGCGTTTACAAACAATCACTTCATAATCTTGATCACAAATGAAACGGATATTCTCAGCATCTCTTTTATATTAAACTGCTGTCAAATCTCCCGCCAAGATCCATATCCGTAAGCCGCGGGAGAATCACACTTCAAATTAAGAAAACAAAGGAAATTCAAAATACCCTTGACATTCTAAAATCAAATTGCGACAGTTTTTTTCTTTATTTGGTGAAGCATAAAGTTTTCATACCTTTAATTTAAAATAAACGATACCTTTGACAGTCTAACAATCAAATATGTACATACATCTTTTTTTTTTATTTGGTGAAGCAAAAAGTATACATACGTACCTACCTCTAGGTCCTGGCTGGAAGTATTCAATAGTTTGGAACTTCCCCATTGTTCTAAATTAAATCTATAGTACTATCTGACCAAGACAATTAGGCGCATGACAGCTGAGAAAAACTAAAAAAATCTAAGTAAAAACCAACATTTGCAAAAAGCGGTAATCAATCAGTTAATCACTGTAGCGCTTATTAATCACAATGACAGAAGTACGGTGATAGAAGTGGACTGCAGGTGCTAAAAGTGCAAAAACGCATTCCTGTCATGCGCCTAATTGCCTTGGTCGTGTAGTATTCAGAAGGGTTCGAAATACGTAATTTTTTATTCCTGACTTTTCTAATGTCGTGTATATTTAATGACTCATCTGAAGGTTAGATTTTGAGAAATTATATTTCACTCCTTCAGGCCTAAAAAATTAAGTCTGTGTGTATATAAAAAAATGAAAAAGACAGCTTTCTAGTTTTATTATGCATAAAATGCGTAACAAATTTTTTGGCGTGTCATTTCAAAATAGGAATATTTTTATTGTTTGTCTCTTTCGATATGTACTTATTATTTATCAATAAGTTTGTAGTTCAACTACATTCCCATCACAAAATCAAATTTGAATTAAGTTTGGCTATAGCTTTCGGTAAAAAATAAATAATAAAAATAAATGCATACAATCACACCAATTATCTAGCCCACGTTAAGTTTCACGAAGAAATTGTGTTATGGATACTAGATAACGGATAAACATACTCATACTTTTTTTTGTAAATACATACATAATATACATATCAAACACCCAGACCAAGACAAATAGATATGTTCATGCACACAAATATATGTCTTGTCCGGGGGTCGAACCCGGGACCTCTGGCGCCAAACAGGTCGTCAAGGTAATGCCTGGTAATACGAAATAGAAATAGAAATAATTTATTTGCCTTTAAATGACGATCTTTAATACTAGTAGTACACTGAAGATCTTTAATACTAGTAGGCTCAGCTCATTTCGCCATCCGCAATAGCATGCAAATATACATATTTAATTAATAATTATGATTAATAATTTAGTAACATTAATTGTCATTTATTTGTTTCATCATAATCAAAAAGATAAATTTTAAAATTAATCAAATTATCGTTTGAAATAAAATTATTATAGGATGTCAAAATTATACATGTCAAATCAAAATTATATTTTTTTACAATATATTACAATACAAATGAATAAAAGAAAATACAAAAAAACATACAAATTATTAGGTACTTATTTGTTAACATAATCAAATTTAAAATATTTAGGGTTCCTCATAATTTAAATATTCAGTGACACTATAGAATGCTTTTTCACTTAACCGCCTATACAATGCTACTTTAAATCTATTAAGAGGTAATTCCTGTACTGATTTTGTTGTACAAAGTTATGCACGAACTTCGATTAACTTTTGTGAAAAAAACTTTATTTTCTTTATACTATTCTTTATTTGAAAGTTACTAAGTACAAGCCAGTGTTGAACTTGTCGTCATCGTCTTACGCGATTATAATTGGCGGAGCAGTGTGTGCATTAATAATTCATTACTGTTCACCCCTCATTTGCGAGGTACGCCAGTTAGGCCGCCGAGCACGCCACTATTTTGTATTAGGTGCTTATTTTTAATTGCTGATGTGTGCTTAGCTGTTTAATGAGCACGTTCAACCGCCTCTGTGGTCTAGTGGTACAACCACCGGTACCGGACCCAGGGGTCCCGGGTTCGATTCCCAGCGGGGGTACATATTGTATTCGGTTTAGTTGTTGGTAGGACTTGTTGTAAGTCCGCCTGGCTAGCTACCACCATCTTATCTAAGCCTGACGCCATAAAAACAATGTCTTCAGCTTTGTTGTGTTCCGGCAGTTAAAGATAAGATAGCCAGTTCCTCAGTGATTGAAGATTCCAGGAGTGGCTCGCTTCCATCTTCAGCCTTATCAATACTTAATATCAGGTATGATGAAGGCTAAGAGTCTCCCCGTCGATCATTAAAAGAAAGAAACGTGAATTTGTTAAGGAAATGCTTGTGAGTAGTTTTAAAAGGGTTGTATTTAACCGATCGACTAAAAAAACATTTGAGCGACCAAAATACTAGGTGAGCGACTTAGTCGCCAATGTAACCTAACCTAAACCTATTTTTCCGCAACCCAACCTAAGTTTTTAGCAGCTCGATTTAGTTATTTTTAGTCGACCGTAAAATTATTAAGGTTGAAATTAAACTGGTATTGTACGATTGATAGATGAAAAGTCAAAAGCGATTCGATTTATAAAGCAGAGATAGTATGTTGTATATAAACCGTTACAATTTTATCATCATATGCTTGAGCTATTTCGAATCAGGATTCGAAATCCAAAGTTTGGGTTTTGCTATCATTTATGGGTAATTATTAGCTAATCTATACTAATATTATAAAGCTGAAGAGTTTGTTTATTTGAACGCGCTAATCTCAGGAACTACTGGACCGATTTAGAAAATTCTTAGACAATTAGAAAGCTACATTTCTCCCGAGTGACATAGGCTATATTTTATCCCGATATTCCCACGCGAACGGGCACCACGCGGGTAAAACCGCGAGGACCCGCTAGTAAGGTATAATACTATTACTTATAATAGTACTCATATAAGTAGAGTATCACATAATCGATGTCTCTTGGTCCTAAATATACAACTAGAATTAATAAAAAAAAAAAATGAAAAGCAGTACTATAACAACAAACGTACCTACTACGTCAATATGCCGCCAACACAACACTATTTTAAAAACTTTAGAAATTCGAAATCGCACGATCCATATTTAAAAACTCAACCCGTTCGCTGTTTACACGAGACCGCATTAAAACCCCGATGTTGTTCTTGAGGCGATGGAGGGTTGCTTGGGGTGGTCAAGTGCCCCCACCCCCCGGTGCGTGGCAGATGCCGTGGAAACGTTAAATTACGGAGAAAATAAATGAAGACGCAGCCACGGTACGCGCGGCGAGACGCAGTGTCATCGGGGGCTATTCTGCGATATCTCGAATTCGACGTGCTCTGGAGCATCACAAAAACGATAATGAAATCCGAAAAAAAATATTTTTGGATTGACATAAATCGCGGTAGTTAAATCACGTAGTTAATTTGTCATCTTTGAAGCTAGTTGTCAGGTGCATGATGACGAATTTGGATATCGTTTCGTTTCGAAATGATTTTACTTTGACTAAGCCTCCTGTAATACTTAGTATGAAAACAATTTTCGACAATCCTATAATGTCGAAGTAAACCGTTTGACGGTAGTAGTCACTTGCGGCCGGTTTCACCGCCAACAGATAAGTTCTGGATAGCTTAACTGGCAGATTACTTGAAATTTGTTATATGAAAATATGTCAAATTATCTGTCAGATAAGCTAACCAAAACTTATCGGTTGATGGTGAAACCAGACCCTACACTTTTAATTAAGAAATTATATGGCCAGAATAATGACGAATACGAGATGTCACAGCACGAGAATCGCCCCCCTGTCTGATGATTCGAACGAAATCAGAGACACTGTGTCTGCTCGCGTAGTTGGAAAACGGTGGAGCCGTCTAATGATGTGGTTTTATACTTTCCTCGGCCGCCTCGTTGTTTGTGGTGTCTTAATGATGTTAAGAAACGCGAAGGTGGAGGGTCAGTTACAAAAAGATGTTTGTTAATTATACTGTGTTAATGATATTCATGTTTCATTTTAATATAAGAATAGCAACTAAAGGTTATGTTAATAAAACAAGTAATAATAATTAAATTAAACTCAAGCAGTCTTTATTTTTATATTACGTTCAAAAGGTCAAAAGAGATCGCATTACAAAGCTTTTATACAAAAAAAAAGAAACAATAACGAAAACAACCACAGAGTTAAGACAGATTTAATTGTTCTAAATTTGAAAAAGGAACTCGAGATGTAAAAAGGCTGGCAGCAAACAGGCCGGTAAGAAAGCGTACGAACGGCACAATAGCGAGGTGCGTGGAAAGGGCAGACAATGTCATGTATCAAGTTCACTCACGGAGGTTAGCCAAGCGTTGGTACACGCGAATTAGGATGCTTATTACGAGTACTTTATTTTATGATTAATTAACTAACCTTTTTTGGTTTGGCAGGCAAAGGAAACCAATTTTTCGAAGTTAGAACACGGTTTCTTTTACTGCTTCAGAGATTTGGAGATGATCGTTTGGGATTTTAAATATGATAGAATCTACGTAGAATAAAGGTACAAAAAAGAATATTTATTTAATATTTGTTTGATCAAGATAATGATATAAACTGCGTAAAATTGAAGATAAAATATATATATCACAAAGTTTATTAAAAAGCTACTAAAATAAGTGGAGTAGATATTTATTAACAATTTGCGAACTCTATTTCTCTATTTACGCGTGACGTCACTACCGGCTCGCACTTCCGCCGGCGACTGTACCTGGCTACTCCTTCTGGTTAAGATCCAGAAAGGCCACACAATGGCCGCCGCAACGGTAACCAGATCCGGGTCCACTGTGGGAAATTATCAGAGCAGGGCCACTTTCTCGGGGCCTTTTAAGGTTTTAGGTCATGTGTACTATTAACTTTGCATTTTATTTCATTAAAAGAAAATAACGGTATCCCGTGACAACGTCCGCGTAGATTAGGATCCGTAGAGTGATGGACAATATATAGCCAGAAATTAATATTAGCTGTATAAAGTCTTGTAGGTCAATTAAACTCCTTCGACGACCACAAGTTGAAAAATGTAATAATAAAAACAAAACTTAAAATATATTATTGGTATTGGTAATGGTGATGGGCTCTTTTCTCCGCATTTAGACTCTAATTTGGTCCGTTATGCGTAAACATAGCATCGGTATGGCTAGTCAAGCCATCCCAGCTCCTTCCAGAAGCCCAGAAGCCTCCTGGGGCGTTCACAGGCTTCTAGGAGCGACCTCACGTCTTTGAGGATTTCTGCCCGTTTTGCGGCCAAACCCACACACTCCAGGATTACGTGGGCGGCTGTTTCCTTAACATACAAAGCTCCAAATAGTTTTTATTCCAATTAAAAAGAAAAAGTTTGGTATCAAGAATACGCATTCGATATTTAAACTCGGATTTTACGACTGAATCAAAACGACTACCAAAAAAACAAGAGATTCCTTTTTCATCGTTCGCAATTTAAAAATGTACCTTAGCATTCATACTTGAACATCTACTCATCTGTAGACGCTTCAATATAACCTATAGTCAACCCTCCCTTATTTTTTCTTCCACTAAAGTCTAGGCGGCGAACTTAGGGAGTCTGTCTTACCCCTTTTGGGGGGTACTTCAGGCCCTTATCTGTCGTAAGTTTGTACAACGTAGTGGATCGCAGCCCCCTACGGTGACGTATCTTGTATCTTGAGCGTGTCGCGGTCAAAGTGTTTGATAGGATTTTTGGTGGAATACCTTGGTCGAAAAGCTTTTAATGTGGACTTCAAATAAACGTTGAAAATGTTTCAATATTTATTTGGCTTACCATTCGAGATTGTTAGAATAATTTAAGTATTACCTACATTGTTCTATAGCGATAAATAATGTGGTCAGCTCAATTATTAAAACTGGTATTTTTCTACTTATGATATTTTTAATAGAAAAATATTGAAGAGAAATCGACTCCGCCATAAGTTATTCTCAGAAAGCACTCGAACCTGCGACATTTGGGTATCTGGCCCATTGCTCTGACTGGTTACTTTCTATTATAATTTATTGTTTGTTTAGTGTTATACTTTTTTCTCATTGTATAAAAAATACATTTGAATTGTCAACTGCAAGATTAGATACGTAGTCATAGTAAAGTAGATAAAATTCAATACAATTACTAACCTTCACAAAAACTCATCAGCCAATATTTGGAAAATAATGTAAGTTGTATTAAGAAAATCATCAACTGTCCGTCCCATCCTCACAATGACTGTGACATCTTTCTACTTATGCGTGTACACTTAGGTTTTTTTTTATTTCCTTCATCCCCCTGGCCTGTCTGCTCCTCACTCTGAGACTTCAAACGACCACAATGCTGATTAGTACTCCACCAGATGGGTGGCCAACGCCTTAGACGATGGTATAGGAAAAACTGTCTATTGAAATAACAGAAAAAAGATTTCATTTGATAAAAACGACGGATTATGTTGTAGTGAAAACATCATACAAAATTCTGATATCAATTAATTCTATTATTTGATATCACTGTCTCTCCAAAGTCAAATTCGTTTAAACTTTGTAATGTAACGAAAACCTTTTTATGTGTTTTTTTTTTACTTTTTATAGCAAAAAATATAATGTTAAAAATCTCTATATAATAATATTGAACTTTGTTCGTCTTATATTCTGTTTTATTGCAACACGAAAACAATTCATGTTAAAACAGCAAATTAATAAGTAAAATTTAAAAAAAACGATAAAAGAAATAAAAGAGGTTACATTTAATAATCTACATATTTACATGGCTAGTGCTTTCTTTATAACCCGCCGAAATCCATAAAACCTCCCCAGTTTGCAATGAAACCTCATTACAAATATCGAACGCAAAAATCATCGATTGCGGAGTGGAGTCACTATTAAAAAAAAAGAATCGTCCGGTCCTGAACCGTGTAATACCGGAGGCACAGCGGCCTTCCCGGGCCGTAGTTAAGATTGACAGACGACTGGGCGGCGTCGGGGGGGTTGAATTGAAAGAGAGTGGAAAAATTATACGTGCCAACCGACGCATCTTAACTTCCGAGGACGGATGCGGCCACATTGCTCGGGAAAATATGAGAGATAGCTGTTGAGTGGGCTACGTGAATTTTGAGGTTTATATAATTTTTTTTTGGAGTTAAATCGTAGAAGTTTGGTAACTTAGTAAGAGCAGGAAACCCGAAGATAACCCGCCCCCCCTGTTCTTCAGGGGACTTCTTCACCGGGGAATTGGGTGAAATGGTTGAAATCACCCGTCCGACCTTGCTGGCGTCCCCTCTCCAAAAATAATAATAATAAGAGTAGGAAAAAGGCTAGTACGGGTTTTGAAATAATGTTCCATAATATAAGCAGCATTCAAATATTTCAATTTTATGATTGGGTTCAGTTTATCTTAGTTTTACAAGACACTGATGTGGTCATACTAACTAATTTCAACTACTTTTTTTTAGTTCCACCATGAAAGAGAGTAAGTAAGAAGTTGAAGCATTTGCATTTGCATTTTTCAATGTTACAATTGGTACCATACAAATCTCACCAGCAAACTTAAAAATCATCTGAGCGTGCCACCAAACCCAAACCTCCTTGCTATCGCAAACGTAATAAAAAAAAAGAAAAACAAAAAAGCTACAAACCTCCATGTCAACTCCTTGCAGTTTTCTAAGTATGAATTATGCCGGTCGGTGTATTCGTTAAGGGGCGGATCTATTCATTCTTTTTGTCCGCTGCCAGCATTAAGGAGGTCCGTAGGGGGGCCCCCCACCCTCGCGACTGGAGAATATTTTTTTCTAGACTACTCGAGGGCGCTGGAAATCGACACACTTAGCGGTAGTTTGTTCCGCTCGCTACGCCAATGATAGTTCGAGTGACTTTGGGCTTTTGAAACGTCGGAAAAGTATAATTTTTTTACTTCGTTATTTTTTTGCTTCTTCTACGCGGCGTGTTTTAATCTGTGACTTTCGCGATTTTAAGTACGTCGTCGTGGTATAGTAATTGTGCGAAATTAATGATGGATTTGACTGTAGGATCAGCAGCTCCGAAATACGCTCTTTGTTGTATGCTGCCTTTATGTATTACTAGTGAGCTGTAATACTAGTCCTTAATATCAGTCAAAGCTAAGCATTTATAAAACCAGCAAATTTATTAACTGACTGATTGACTGACCAGCCAATTTTAACTAGCAATTTTGACCGCGTAGGCCGAGGCTCGTAAGCTTTCGTCTTGAACTCATGTCTGAAGAAAAATTGCATGAAAACAAAAAGAGATGCGACTGTAAATCGCATTCCACAATGTCAAATTCTCTGTAGGTACCAAATTCAGAATCAATCTAATTGTTCCAACGATCACCGCGATCACACAAACTACAGCTTTCGGAAAACTTGTGTTATCATTTGCTCCAGAACCATAAGACGGGACAATAAGAAGCGAAGATACATGGAACGTTGCATATTCACAATGCTAATGCATCGCCAAGCTCTAACTAAGCTAGTCTGTGAGACGATAATGAGGTGGTTGGTCTTAGGACTCCTTTGCCTTAAGATCAACACTTGATACTTTTTCCAAGAAAAGTTCGTTCGTTAGATTAGAGTAACAAATAAAAAAAATATAAGTTAACTAAGTTAACTTGCCAATATTTAATTCCGAAATACAACTAGTGTGTATAAGCATTTTTTTTTACGTTATAATTACATAAGTATGTACTGGTTTACCGTAAGAGAGTTCGGATAATGACTGATAAATAATAAAACTGTTTTAAACTTGATAAAAAAGTATATATGAAAAGAAAGCTAAATACTGATAAAACTATAATGAGTACGCGTTGTGCGCTTGATGACTACTTAAATGCGAACTGAAAATGTGTGTAATTAATTTGTAATGTGAAGAAAATTGGGTCAATAACTAAATGATGTGTCGGCAATGTGCAAGATTGCTCGTACAAAGCACTTTCGACATCATCAGATTTTCTGAATTTTGAGCCACACCTCATTTAGCTAATAATAAATAAATAATTGCATTGCACGTTAAGTTTCACGATGAACTTGTGATATGGATACTAGCTAACGGATAAACATACTTTAATACCTATTTTGTAAATACATACATAATATACATTTTAAACACCCAGATCAAGACAAATAGTCATGTTCATGGACACAACTATTTGTCTTGTCCGGGGATTAAACCCGGGACCTCTGGTGCAGAAGGCGGATTTAGTACCCCTACGCCAAACAGGTCGTCAACTTAATAATTATACTAAAATTACAAGTGCTAAGCAAAATAAAGAACTATTCTCATCCCATTATACGAAAAGAAGCTATCAAATGGAACTAGAATTATTACGTCGCACTTTTAAAACAAATTCAGAATTTCAGAATTCAGAAATTCAGAAACCTCAGTCAGATACCCTAATAACTAATGAAAACATTTTATGTCACTATAGTACAATCAATGAATATATACCTACACTTCGTACGAGTAATATACCTTTATTTAATTATTTATTTAGCTTACCAACTAAACACATGCCTTTGGGACTCCAAAAGAATTTCTAAACTGATATTATCGAGTTATAGGCCAACTGTGCAATTTTTTCAAAATATTTTCGTAATAAGACAAAACACTTTAACGAAAATAAGTACATGATAAATTTAGATGTAGAATTTATTCAGATGGAACTCACTTGTGGCCGAGTTGATTTTTCCAATATTTTTCTATATACAATATATCATAACTATAAAAATAGCATTAAATAATGCAAAAAGTTCAAAAATCACAAAATAAGTACAATAAAGTTTTTGATTTTAACGAATAGTACGTTATAATTATCTCTCCTTCATCAATGACTAATGCAGCACAATTAGGACGAGTTCCACCGTCAAAACTTAAACTGTTTATTTAACCAGCCGTCAGACGTCTGTATAACCTGGGGTTATCTTGTATCGCTCTTGGAGTGCAGTTTGATCGTGCGATAGTGGCGGTACTTTTGAAGTGTGTTGCGAAGTGTATGTTCCGTACGTTTGGAAAGTTTAGTTTTGGTCTAGTCTAATTTTAACTATGAGGATTACACAGTTGAAACTTGGTAGGTGGATGTACATAAAAATAAATAAGTATATGTTATATGTTAAATGTCTAAATAATTACCTAATAGAGAAATGTTATTATAAACTCAACGAATTTTATATACCTATGCAATAAAAAGTTAACTTATAACTTGATAATACTGAAAATATTTAATACGCAATAATTTAATTTAATATCCAATGTTTATCTTACTGTTTTGTTTTTCTTTTTTGTTTGTGTATTTATTGTTAAAGATAACATTTTTAATTTAATTTAATTTTGTTTGAATATTTTTAACTAGATCTTAAGTAATTAGATTTATTATTGTTATGTCCTTACAGGGCTCATGTGTATGTTCTAATAACTACCTCTAAGATCTTAAATGTACCACATGAAACGCAATAAATTATTCTGATTCTGATTCTGATTCTATATATACATATATAAATATTTATTTTTATGTGATGTATTGAGGGTAAATACATGGAACTGAAACTGTTTTTTTTTCATCGAACCTATACGTGTGGGGCATCTATAGGTCTTTAAAAAATACATTGAGGTTTCTAAAACAGTTTTTACTCAAAGTCAACCGTTTGGATGATATACACTTTCAAAGTCGTAAAATGCGTGTCCAACCCTCTAACTTTTAAAATAAGAAAGTGAAAAATCTAAAAAAAAATATGCTGTGATCTTTATAAAAACTTTCAGCGATAATTGGTTTGAACGAAATATATTTAGCAGTTTCAGAGCTATAGCACATTTTCCAAAACCGCAAATATAACTTTTTCATTCATACAAACACTAAAAAGTTGGTGTATTTAATATAATAATAATAGAAACTTTATTGCACACGATACAAAAACAAACACATACAGAGAAAATGACAAAAAAGAGGAACACACAATAGGCGGCCTTATGCTACATAGCAATCTCTTCCTGGCTACCTTGGGTGAGAGACGGAACCTTACATGTGCGAGTTCGACTCGCACTTGGCCGATTTTATTTATAGATAACGAATTTATAGGTCACTTAGGTTCAGTAGTTATTTTTAGTAGTACCTATGTACATTCGGGGAACTTTCCGGTTGACCAGTAGAGTTTTTTTTAGGGAGCTTTATTTAAAAAAGTAATAGATATATAAAAAAACGCTTATATCACAAATACTAGAACATTAACAGGTATTTCATTTGAATGATAAATTATTTCTTTAATCTAAGTACTTTCCGAGAAAACGTTTTCAGGGAAGTTACCTATGTGTAAGAAAATTTGACGACACTTTTTCCACTACAAAAATCTCGTTTTTTTTATTATTATTTATTTCACATATTGCGTTACATGCGATTTAGCGGCTAAACAAAACATGCAGGCACCATATCGCATGCACCTCGAAAGGCACTGCAACGAACAGGAGTTTGTTGTTTACGAAGTAACTATTTACTAATCTGTGATCTGTGACTGTTCTTCTACTTGAACAGACTCGGATTATTCGGGTACAGTTAACAGCACGACAGACTTACCATTGTACTACGAAAAGCGCTGTTATTACGAGCAACATAAGGGCTCTTTCAGGGTAAAACTGTAAAGCAAATGCTGATGTCAACTGTCCTTAACTGCAATGGCATGTAAACAAATAAAATAACAAAATTTTTTTTATCACATCGTTAACAAAGCATCCTACAGTGAATGGTAGCCTTGTTACAATGTTGATAAAGCAAAACTAGGTCAAACTTGTTTATAATTTTATCATATACTTATTACATTAGCTTTTTTTATTAACGAGACGTGGAGTCGGTCAGCCTTCATCATACCTGATGTTAAATATTATTGAAGAATGAAGATGGACACGCGCCTCTCCCGGCATACTCAACCACTGAGGACCTGGCTATCTTATTTATAACTGCCGGAACACAAAAATGTTGAAAACATTGTTGTTATGGCGTTAGACTAATAATAACAGCTCAAACGACAACCTCTCAGAAACTTCTTCTAAGTTACTTAAGGCATATGGTCCCCTAAGTTGGGGTTAAGTCACATTAAAAGATTAAGGAGGTGATAGTCTCGAACTAAGTTCAACTTAATAGGCAGGGGCTACGCTAAGTTGGAATGCAAGTGCATAAGACGATATTGTTATTATCTTCAATAGCTTGAACAGTGCTATTATAGCCCGTAGGTCAGCAAAAGTTAGTTAATAGATACATTATACTTTGTTAAGAGTTTGAATCGGACTTGGGTCTGTATCTAATAAAATAAAACAAGATTTTTATTTGGTTATTCCAATCATCATAAGAAACTGTCATCTACTCAAAATCTTAAAAATACTCAAATCAGCCAGTTGCAAGTTGCAAGAAATAATTACGACATCTATTTACGTCACAAAAAAAATATTTACTTACGTTTTTTACGATTTCGTTTTAGCCAGATGCAATTTACTACGTTCTATAAAACCGTATAGGTTTTTAATTTTTAATGTAATTTCTTGACTAGTTAGAGTAATGCTAATTTATATTCTCTAATATTAAGATTATCATCTAAACTAGTATTATAAAGAGGAGAGATTTGTTTGTTCGTTTGTTTGCATTGAATAGGCTCCCAATATAGAGATGCAAATCTTAAATCATAAGAACGCACAAAATTCCTCAACTCAACAATAGTCAAATCGTCCCACGGCACTAATCTCTTTGCGACTAATCGCTCAATAGCTAAAGACGCCACAGACGCCACAACAAACAGTGAGTCACCTAATCCTTGGTCCAATTGCGGCACCAAGACGATATAGGATGTGGCAAAGGTTAAATCCATATCGTCACATCCTCGCGCGCTTCCTGTTTAAGCGCGCGCTAATTGTTCGTGCCTGTACGTGTATGGGTGTCTTTATGTCAGTGTGTATTCTTTTGTTTTTGGTTGTTTTCGATTATGAAATTGGAAGTATTTCTTTAATATTTTTTTTAGATAATAAATGTCAGACTTAGTGTTTGTATTTGGAACGTTAACTTTTAAAACATCGACACGGACCTATTTTCTTAAAACATTACTGGATTTGTTTTTGAATTGCGAACGTCATGAAGGACATGAAGTATGTAACGGCTTTTATTTCGCATTTTGTTATTGAATAGAAAAAACAAATATGCTTCAACTTTCTCGTATTTTGTATTTGTTTTTTTTTTAGTATGAAATGTATCCAAGATATTAACGAAAGGAACCTTTAAAAACTCTTCCTCCCTTGATTGGAATTCTATAGCTTGCACCATTAAGTCCATTTACTGAAATAACACAGTCCAAATATTAACATTTGTAGACTGCGTATTATCTACTCTATGGCCCAACAAAGTACTCTAAATACGTACGCGCACCGTTAAACAGTTCAGCGTGAATTGAGTCCGCGGATTAATTGTTAAAAAGGATACATCCTTAATGAGTGATGAAACCGGCCAAGACTTGTTCCATATATGACACACGCAGATTTTAAATGTAATAGGATACCCACTTTGTCAAACAGATTAGTTTGACATTACGGATTATCGGATGATTCAGCGGTTTTTAGGCGGGAAGATTCAAGTGCTGTCATGTGGTTGTAGTTTTTAATTCGCACAGATTAGTCATTTAAAATGTTTGTTTTTAAATGTGTTCTTGGTGTCCTACTTAACGTAAAAGTAAGATTTATAATAAAAAACGTTGCCTAGAAGGTCAGACAAAAATCTCAATATAACAATATCTATTTAAACAAGTTTTTTAAACACCTAACTGTGTTATACATTAATTAGAATATCTTCTTGACATGCCTTAAAATACTTTACTTATTACGCAGTAATCAAAAATAATACTCAATACTCTACTAGAAGACTAAAGAAAAGAAGAAAAAATTGTCACCCATCCGAAGTTCTACATTCCTAAAGTGGCTTAACTTGTACGATCGCATCTGTTAACTCCTAATTACCTCTTCCGTGCAAATATTGTATCTCTTATTACATTAATTACCGTCTCGTGCGCATGCGCGGTTTATTTTTACAACTGGCTAAATTGTCAGTTAGACTACTTTAATGGCAGCGTCCTGCTAGGTGCGATCATAGACATAGTTTTTTTTTTTACTATAGTAACTTTTGTCTTTGTCCCGGTATCCAGGAACTGAAAGATCTGTTAATATGAACTTTAATACTTTTATGTAATTCTTTTACGATATACTTATCATTGTGCCGTGTGGTGATGGCCTAAGAATACAAGTGTCACCACTCCCGTACATGCCTGGGATGTCGTAAGAGTCGACTAAGAGGCTCGGCGCATTGAACACCTGTGCGAGAGAAGGAAAATTTGAAATAAACCCTCTACCAACCCGGCTGGCCAGCGTGGTAGCGTAGCAGTAGGCTAATAACCTTCTAATGAACGCCACAATAGGCGTGAGCTAGGAGAGGCCTATGTCCAGCAGTAGACGTCCATAGGCTGATGATGATGATGATACTTATCATCTGGTAAGCAAGTTCTAATGAATAGTGAATACCAGTGCATAAATTATAGATCTTTGATTGCGTATCACATGCAAACACTTAGAATTTTAACTAGGTATCTCAACATTCCGTATTAGGGTATCTCCTATGACTGAAAAAGTAGATAATCCATTTGGTTATTCTAAGGAAAGTATACATCATGCAAGAAAAAAATAAAAGTGGACTGAAAATGAAAAAGCTATTGCAGGTCGAATGAGAGCAAGAAGGTATACAAAATACATAGAAAGTACCTACTTTCTAGGTATTTTGTATGGATACCTATATATAATAATAAATATGCAAAGAATACTAACTATTAGCAACTCTCATAGCAGTTGGGAATTTGGGATTAATATAATAAATAGATAATTGGTGTGATTGTATGGAAATATTTGTATGGAAATATTTATTTATATATATACCAACCAAACACCCTGTCCAAGACAAATAGACATGTTAATGCACACAAATATTTGTCTTGTCCGGGGATCGAATCCGGGACCTCTGGCGCAGAAGGTGGGCTTAACACCCCTGCGCCAAACAGGTCGTCGTCATAGATTGACGTGCCTTCCAAAACACGGAAAGTATAGGTACTTCAAAGGACACCTATGATGACCCACTTTCGGTAGTTGATTTAATTTATTAAACCCGAACTGGACACACTGGTGTCCAGAAAACAATAGTAAATCTGTGTCTCACAATCCGGGGCCTGAAAAGTTCATTCGGTTATTCAAAGTACCCTCGCTAAAGGGAAGGTTTTAAAAAAGCAATTTCTTAGATATATAGAACTACAGAAAATTTTATTTCGACGTACAACGATTTTGACTTACTTAAACAAATATTATTATTATTAGTGTTCCAAAGAGTCTTTATTTGTTCTTTTAATTAATTTTAAGAACAAATAAAACAATTGAGCTAACGAAACATTTTAAAAAGACCTCACATTTTCAATAGACACCAACCGCAACCAAAATTTTCGAGTCCAGAAAATCTCAAACTTTTTCCTCCAAAATCTTCGCAACAACAAGGCTTAATTTTCAGCTCAACCGTTCAAAATTTACGCGTTACCCGAGCCCTAATACCCACCTGCCTTAAATGCCTTAAGTGTCCAACGGCACTTGCATCCCGCAAGCCAGGGTTATTACCAGATATTACACTTACGAACTACCGGCATTAAAACGGCGAACTTGCACGTTACATATGCATGCGGTTTTGCAGTACAGGGCCATCCGTAACGCAACGAACAACTTTACAGATTTCAGAAATGTAAGACATAAATTATGGAGGTAGGGATTCTTCTTTAATTTCGGAAGTCACGGCATTGGGTACAAAGCTACAAACCATAGAGTATATTTGACATGTTTATAAATAAGTCTCTAGAAAATTTGTTGATTGAAATTGAATTTTGTGTGCACGGTCCGAAAGCTAATTTAAGAAAAATAATTTAATTCGCCCCTTGATGCATTGTATTATCAGTATTAGTGAGCTGCACCAGTGATTCTGGGTTCGATTCCCATCGTCGATAAGACAAATATTTTTGTGATGACCACTTACTTTTGTTGATAAACTATTTTTTTTCTTTATTTTAGTTATGTTTTTTAAAACGATAACATATTCTCAACTTATTTTGAAATTAGATCTATCGTATGTGATTTTGAACCATGAATTTGTTTTGTAAATTTTAAGTAATAACTACCTAACTATCCTAACTAATACTATAAATGCGAAAGTGTGTTTGTTTGTCCTTTCTTGACGCCCTAACTAAGTAACCAATCAACTTGATTTTTGGCATAGAGATAGTTGAAAGGACGGACAGTAACGTAGGTAACTTTTTATCCCGATATTCTTACGGTAACGGGAGCAACGCGTGTGAAAGCGCGGGCGGAAACTAGTAAGTATATAAGTAGGTAGTTGGAAAACTTTGACTAAAAAAAAACGAATATATTGGTTGATAATAATTATAAACTATCACCGGTCAATCAACGTCACAGGGCAAAATTGCTTGCCTTAATAACAAAATAAAAAAGAAAGCCCAATTTTCAACTGAATTAGAACTGCTCGTTCGGATGTAGCTCGTTCTAATTCCACAGCGTCCACAGCCGTGTGTCCTCCGCACGATTGCATTAAGACTTTTGTACACTGGCAGCCGGCCAAGGTCTTTTGGCCTCAAGATGTCGTTGCAACTTCGCTGCGCATCTATGCCCACTGAGCCGTGCCTTTATGGACTTAATGCCTGGACTGGATATAACCTTTGGAAGGCGATGCCTTTCTGGAAGTTGCGCAATTAAGATATATGGGAACGATAGTTGTGTGCTTTAAGTGTTTCGAAAGTTTATATTGATGGGTATTTTGAAACAGCATACAGTGGTATTTCTTAAGTGTTTATATTTCACTTTAAAACTTCATTATGTTTCTTTTGTTTATTATAAACTCGGACTATCGGTTCGATTGTAACGGGTTTTTTTTTGCAATGATCAGTCACAGGGTGGGTAACCAAAATGTATTATGCGGAGCTCTTCAGTGCTTCGAAAGGCACGTTATCAACCGGTATCAACACCGGTTCTATTTACATTTATTGAATTATTCAATCCGAATTGGGGCTGCATGTTGGGTCATAGCTCATTCTCCTTGTCGATCTATAAGGAAAGCTCAAGCGCTGATAATTAAAATGACATGCTGATGATAAATGACCACTTTTCATAGCTTCTACATAAAAATCAACAACATAATGAATAACGAACTTATTGTTTTTTACGTCTGCATGATTAAGCATATGAATAACGAATAGTGACCTAAAATGTTGACAGAAAAGCAATCACTAATCAGAACATTTTGCCACTACCGCTCAAAACGTAAGAAGCTAAAATCAAAGTGACAAATTGGATAATCTGCGAGGATTAGCCGACTCAACCGAAGAGTATAAAAGTAACACACTTGGGGGGAGCTATTAGAGGGGGGCAAGGAACGGAACCGACAATTGGCCGGCTAACGAGGAAACAATCTTGTACGCGCACCGCTTGGCGGAACTCTAGTCAATCTCGGCCGTGCGTAGGTTGTGGACACACGTGGTGACTATCTATATACTTAATTCAGGTTCGCAAAATTTGTGACGACTCGATAGGGACTTTGGCGCGTAGTACGCGGCCGAGTAAGGTATCAAATTAAAGGTACTCGAGTCTATTTGTTCCGAAAACTATAAAATATACAAAATGTTAAACGTAATGATCACAAACTGCAATTAAAAAGTGTCATTATTTTCGCATAATTTGGAATTTTTCGTCGATCGACGAACCCGAGTATCGGGTTGTAACCGCCCTAGTTACTTACTATTAGCAAAGAATACTAAATGGTACTTGTACTATTAGTAACGTTACGACCGAATACTCAAACACTACATAGTTTATAGGAGCTTTTAAAAAACATGGCGTTGATGATTTGCTAAGTTTGCTGTTTCAATGCTATATTTTATTATAAATAGAAAAAAACACATGTAATTTTTTCTTTTTAAAGCTACAGATATACCTATTTTATTACTCCCAAGTTGCTCCCGTCTGAGCAACTATATCACCTAAATTGTTGAAAAAAAAATATTCGCGCATCAAAGGAACAAACATGTATATGTATTAGTCTCATTATTATCAGCAATTTTCAATATCCCAGCCACAGCAGATAGTACCAGAACTCAGGCTTTCCTCACGGATGGTCGTCATTTTTATGATTTTGAAATAATTACCAATGAAATCTGATCATCGTCGTTACTTACCTGATTCTTATTTTAGCCGTTAATTCCACTATACCGTATTGGTGTATTTAAACTACAAGTGCTAGTGTGCCCCTTGCCTTACGCCACTGTTTGAGAGGAAGGGACAATTTGATCACATTTTAGATGTGGAAGTAGAGACAACGGCAAGTGGCTAGTAATGGGTTGGGGATGTTTTGACGGCGGCCACTGCACCAATTGCTGCAATCAAACGCATAGATGAATGCACTATTCGAGTGGGAACTAGAACTTACCTGTTATGTTGTGTATCGACATTGCGAAGCTGCGTCAGTCAGTACACGTTTGAAAGCCCAAGTCCTACTTTGTCTTCCATGTCGCAAGTGCGAGAGGCAATGCGCATGCATTCCCTCCCTGAGCATCCTTTTAGCACCGCCACCCGGTAGCGAGCCGAGCGACGCTCGCGCAACTTAAAAATTCTCTTGCGAGTCCAGCCTCGCAATCACGACACACGCCAATAGATATTATATCCACCGGAGTAATCTACTGGCTCATCTTCACACCAAAAAAGGCACACGTATTAACACACTAGGATTTTAGAAGCTGAATCTCATTTGGCACTTCACCAGAATTCCAGCTAATACCTAACTGCTTTTCTCAAACTCAATATCATTTATCCAGCCTTGGCTGGTACAAGCACTAAGTGTGACTTGCAAGGAAGCTAAATCAACGGGTCGGAAAATCCTACAGCGGAAGACCTTGTAACGAGAAGAACCAGAAAGAATATTTGATTTTTGAATGGAAACATTTGAGAGGAAGGGACTATTTGATCACATTTCAGATGTGGAAGTAGAGACAAGTGGCGGGTAAGGGGTTGGGGATGTTTTGACAGTGGCCACTGCACAAATTGCTGCAATCAAGCGCATAGATGAATGCCCTATTCAATCTCAAATTCCATATCATTTATTCAGTCAAGGCTGGTTATATCGTGCTTACTTCTTCGTCACAACTTGCAGTACAGTAACCTTGTAATGCGGGAAATGTTATAATGTAGGTCCTTCTTGAAAATTGTTTACGGTTAGGATAACCATAAAATGTAATATTATAATTAGTATTTTCTTTTTCTGTGACGGAAGTTGACCTGACTGATATATGTTAAGGTCACATTTCAATTTGACGACTCTGTATGAAATATAACAGGGAGAAAAAATAGCCATTGACGAGTTTCTTGCCGGTTCTTCTCGTCATAGTCATAGTCATAACATTTATTGCAACATGTTGGTTATTACAGATGGTAAATACATAAAAAATGACCCATAAACATGACCCTGCAAGGGTATGGCAATTTAAATATTTTAAAAGTATGTATTCTTAAACATAAACATTTTAAGTACAATCAAAAAATTCCCTCAAGGTATAATAACATTTTTGTATTAAATATTCCTTCAGTTTTGAGCAAAAGATCTTTTCTGTTTGGATTTCCTGGAATTCCTTTGGTATTTTATTAAATATTTCAATTGACATATGGTAAGCCTGAGCTCACCATTATATAGTTTTGCGAAAGGTAAAGCCAGTCTATTTTGGTACCTTAGGTTACGTGGATGTTGGTAAAAATCTTTTGCTTGTGAATACAAATGTATGTTCTGTTTGACAAATTTACATATTTCAAATAAAAATAATGAGACAAGTGTTAGTATTCTAAGTCTAATAAAAAGTCTCGTTACAAGGTCTCCCGCCGTAGGGTTTGTGAACCGATGGCGTAGCTTCTTTGACGTTCATAAGTGCTTGTAACAGCCTAGATTGAATAAATGATATTGATTTTTTTTTCTTTGGGGCTAGGCTAAAGGGTGGAGTCAGAAATATATTAATTTATTTATGCAGCTTGAGACCTCAATAATGCCACATTTGGTATTGGTAAGATGTTGTCCGGTAAGGGACAGGCTGCCAGCCCATAGCCTACATTGGTTTTATTGAATCTATACGGTTTCTTAACTACGTATACAAAACAGATGTTGTTAAGAATGTTGTTTTGAATATGAAACTCTAAGTATATTTTTTTTATTCGTAAGCTGCAGATTTGAGAAAGGGTTGTCCCTAAGGACGACATGGGTTAATAATTGAAAATCAGCAAAAAGGTTACCTACATGTTATGTCTCCTGAGACCACAGAATATTATAATAATGTAATAAGTACTTTTCTAGGCATCTCAAATTCGAATTTTTTCTAGCCATAATTTCTTTTTTATAAACTAGCTTTCGCTTACGGCTTCGCCCACGTAGCTCTCGTTCCCATGGGAATATCGGGATAAAAGTAACCTATGTAACTGTCCGACCTTTCAACTAATTATTTGCCAAAAATCAAGTCGGTTGGTTGCTAAGTTAGGACGTGAAGGAAGGATAAACAAACACACTTGTGACGGAGCTCCTAGTCCGGCAGCACTACAGTCGCCGGAACGTCGGAACCGCCGCACTCGTTTAATAAAATTGGGAACCAAATAAAAGGAACGATTTCCAGGAGACTTGTCTTTTATTAATGGAAATAAGGAACTGTAACAATACGAAAATACAAAGATATAGCAAAAGTCCTAGTTATAAATACTTAATCTAAATAATGAGTAAAAAAGTAGGTAGTTATGCTTACCCCATGTATCGGGTTCCTGATGCTTATGAAAAATAAATTATTTACACAACTTTAGAATAGTAGCGTTTAACTAGCTGGTTTCTGTAAGATTACGTCAAAATGAGCTGAACAGGAATCGTGGAACGGAGAAAATTTGAATTTAGACAGAACAGATAAAAATATAATTTGATTACCATAGAGTGAAACTACGGAGTTTCCAGCCATTATAGAGGTTTCATCCATCCATACACACTTTCTCATTTAAAATATATGTTAGGATTAGGATGGAACTGGCGTCTTTATTACTGTCTATCCCTCTTATTAATAAACGAGGAGTAAAGTTACACCTTGTGTATGTAACGATGCCATTTCGTTCTAGCCTTATGGATGGATGAAACCTCTATAATGGTTAGAAACTCCGTAATCTCACTCTATGGTAATCAAGTTGTATTTTTATCTGTTCTGTCTAAATTCAAATTTTCTCCGTATCACGATTCCTGTTCGGCTCATTTTGACGTAATCGTACAGAAACCAGCTACCTGAACGGTACTATTTTAAAGTTTGGTAAATAATTTATTTTTCTAAATACATCAGGAACCCGATACACGGGGTAAGCATAATTAGCTACTTTTTTACTCGTTATTTAGATTCAGTATTTATAACTAGGACTTTTCTATATCTTTGTATTTTTATATTGTTTCAGTTCCTTATTACCATTAATTAATAAAACAAGTCTTGGTGAACGATTCTTTTATTTCGTTACCAATTATTAAAACGAGTGCGGCGGTTCCGACGTTCCGGCGTCTGTGGTGCTGCCGGACGAGGAGCCCCGTCACATGTATATCTCATGTGATCTCTGACTTTTTTCGAGCGAATAAAAGTGACAGCATCTCTTTTAAACTGGGTTTAACTTTGCCCCACGTTCAAAAATAAGGGCGTATATGTTTTTGTCAAGTTGTCAAATATTTGACAATCCTATAATGATGCAGTCAAAGTTACTAAGCGAGAGCCGAATTGGAGTTGTAATAGACAAGTCAGTCTGTATGTTTACGTATATTTCACATTCAACTAATTCATGGTAAATTAGACTAGTGCATCACAAAAACGTCATCTCATACGCATAGGAAGAGAACGATTTGAATTGTAAATTGGTGGAATTTGGACATATTCGTGAATAGAGAAGGTCTGTGTGTCCTGTATTTAGACAAAGTAAACAAGATCGGCGCCCTTCACTATCGTAGCGAAGGCATCAGACGACTTCTAAACTCCGTATTTAGAGGTTTGACATGGCTATGTATCACCTCAGAAAATTTCAGCTTTCTAGCTATAGTAGTTCTCGAGATTGAATTATGCGCACACACGGACAGGGTCAGCACATAAGACTTCTACTATCGTATGCATAGCATAGTTTAGAAGTCTAAAATGGTAGGTCAATACATTCGTCTGTCAATTAGGAAAGATTGACCACAACAGTAACATCAGGAATAGATGATGATTTTTTTATAAATACAATGTGATGTCGTCAATAGCAACTCAAGCTCATATAAGAATAATGCAAGGATCATACTCGTACATAAATACTTAAGGATAGTAATTAACCGCTCGAATAAAAAAAAAATAAGCTAGAAAAATACGAGGTAAGCGACTTAGTCGTCAATCTAACATTACATAAACCGATAAATATTAAACAAGAAAATATACTAGAAAAAAGCAACTTGTCTCATGTCGCCCTGACGGGAAAATAGCATTGTAAAATGCAAAATTAAAAACTTATAATTACATAAACCATTTTTTTCCGCAAACCTAACCAAGTGTAATTTTTCTTTAATTACTCAAGTCCCATTGGATTGTGACAGTATCACAATCCAATGGGAACAATAAACCCCTAGTAAATATTAAAGGTGCAAATCGTCCCAAAACCTCGATCGATGTGGGCCCTGTTGCCTATTAGCAAATTTCAACGGGGGCAACTGGTCCCTGGTTTATATGGGGACGACTAAGTCTGATTATTATTATATTCCAAAACTAGTAATAGGACGTCGCCGTTTCTAAATAGAAAGGAAGTACAGTCAACAGCTGCTACGGTTTTACACTTTGACCTTGAGAGCGCCCTTAAATCGCTCGTAATAGCGGCGATTTTCGCTTTGCGAATGTAAAACCGTACCTGCTGTTGACTATACACAAAACTAATTAAAAAAAACAACGGGTTACACTCTGGGAGTGCCGGCAGAAGAGAAAACCGCTTAAACGAAAAACATTTTTTATCCATCCAAAAAAATAAAAATTCTGATGTGCACAACGCCGTTTAAGAAGTTTTCACTTCAAAAAGTTCTTGGTAATGTTATTCGTATGCATAAACCCTATAAAGGAACCGGCATTCCTTAATTACCAACTATATCTAAAACAAACAAAAATATTTTGACATCCTAAACCCTCATCTGGTTATAATTTTATTGTTTCTTTGCCATAAACCGTTTGACTCCCGCCAAGCGGACGGAAGTGTGAATAACTTTGCGATAACTGTGTGTTTTCCTTCTGCAACAATACTGGTGTTTCTGTTGTTGATAAGGAGCCAGATGGGGCACTGAGCTATGGCCACGTTTGGTGCAAGCGATGAGAGAATGAGTATGATATCAGGAAATCCTACTAATAAAATAAAATTTACGGATATCAAACGCGTTGTATTTTAACCGCCTCTGTGGTCTAGTGGTACAACCACCGGTATCAGACCCAGGGGTCCCGGGTTTCCCAGCAGGGGTACATATTGTATTCGGTTTGGTTGGTGGTAGGACTTGTTGTAAGTCCGCATGGCTAGCTACCACCATCTTATCTAAGTCTGACGCCATAACAACAATGTTTTCAGCATTGTTGTGTTCCGGCAGTTAAAGATAAGATAGCCAGTTCCTCAGTAATTGGGGATTCCGGGAGAGGCTCGCTTCCATCTTCAGCCTTATCGCTACTTAACATCAGGTATGATGAAGGCTAAGAGTCTCCCAGTACTTCATAAAAAAAAAAAATAATGCCGATTTCCATTGGCTTCCATATTAGAAATCCCACCCCACCGATCCACCATGCAGATCATAATAATTATTGATACTAATTACTTCAATATTGGGGATACCAGGCAGTTGCAAAGTGAACAAAATACTATTTGCCGCCTCTGTGGTCTAGTGGTACAACCACCGGTATCAGAACCAGGGGTCCCGGGTTTCCCAGCAGGGGTACATATTGTATTCGGTTTGGTTGGTGGAAGGACTCGTTGTAAGTCCGCCTGGCTAGCTACCACTGTTTTATCTAAGTCTGACGCCATAAAAACAATGTTTTTAGTATGTTGGGTTCCGGCAGTTAGAAATTAGATAGCCAGTTCCTCAGTGATTGAGGATTCCGGGAGAGGCTCGTTTCCATCTGCAGCCTTATCAATACTTAACATCAAGTATGATGAAGGCTAAGAGTCTCCCCGTCGTTCATAACAGATTTTTCTTGGTCCGGCTTACCATCACCATATTTTGTCCTGTCGCCACTGGCAGATACATATACGACGGTTACTGCAAATATTGGGTAGATAATATCCTGAAACACAACCGCTAACGCTTGTGAATCGGGCCCCAAAATTAATTTGTAACCAGATACATTTTATCTGTTTTCTGGCCAGGACAAGCGGACAGTCGATAAGACAGCGGCCGGCGTGACGTTTCGCAATGACTGAATGCTGTCATCTGAGCATGGGCGGTTAGCTTTATCAGCAATAGCACAAAATGTAAAGTGTGTGTTTTATCGGACACGTCGCTCAATAAGGCCGCCTGCCCACTGAAGCGGAGGAACGAGGAAATATTAACAAATAGGATGTCATTAAATCTTATACGCGGAGATTTTATGCAATCTTGTTGTCCTCAAGCCTTCAAGCTGGTTCATATTAAAGACGCACCCGCATCTCATAATAAAAATCCTCTGCATCACCTTCGTACATTTTAAGGTGGGTCCATATACGTTGTTTTGTCCGTACCGTACCTCCGTTTCGTATTAGCGTCGCGATCTAAGAACTCTGGACGCAAATTCGTCGCTGCGATCATCGCGCGCTCATTTCCTTTGAACGGGCGAACAGCTGACTCGCGATGGATTGGAGTGTACCTATAAGACGCTGGAACGGTGCGTTCCAAACGAGGGTGTCCAGTGCCCTTAGTACGAGTTGACATTTACTGTCAACGTTTTCGACAACTATAGGATGCTCTACTCATGTCGGTAAAGCAGTCTATGGATATGAAAGAGACAAAGTGATAGTTTTCAAAAAGGATTATAGTTTGCCAAATTTGTATACGCTAGTCTGTGCCCTTGCTGAGGGCACAGACTAGAGTACGATACGGATATCTGGACCTTCCATTATATTATGAACTTATTGTTAACCAAATAAGATTCAACTTAGATCGCGTATATCCATGAAAAGTACGCGATAGTCCTCGTTATTTATTCAACTTTATGTTCTTAGTAATAAGGTCGTGTCGCGGACAAAAAGTCCTTCAATGTCCGTCGTCTGCGCAGGCCATTATAGACTACCCACCGCGCGTACCGGGCGGATTGCTTCTCAGGCGTATTTATTTGTGCGTTCCGTTGCAATGCAACTGTAGTATACGCGAGCCTTTATAGCACAAAATGTAAAGTGTCTGTGTTTTATCAGACGCGCTCAATAATAATTACGATCGCCTGAAATAGTATATGCTATTATTATTTTGAAAGTGTCACGGGTGGGTGGATCCCGTTATAGTAATCCGGTTTGGTCCAAAATTATCTGTAAGGCGCATTAATGACTCGTCTATCACAAGCCCATTGGGCGTTCTCACAACTATGAAATATTTATTGTGTCTCATTTTCAGCAGCTCCTTGTTTGTTACAATATATTTGTCTGTATAGTACTTATTGCATCTTTAATATTATGATCTTCGTCACCTAATACTAAAAAGGAAACATGTAATTGAATAATATTGAAAGTTATGTCAAAGACTTGAGCTTGATTTCGAACAACTTCACGTAAAAAGAAAAGAAAAAAATTATACTTTCTATATGGTGCAAGTCAGAGGAAAAGCACGGGCATTATTATGATTAGGTATCGATAGTTATTTCACAGAGCGCTCTGCCCGCGATTTTATTATTGTATAGGGCTGTTTTTGGCCTGAAAAGGTAACCGACAGATTTACCTTCATATTTTATATATAAGTACAGATAAAGCTTACAATTTGCCAGTATTTATTTCCTAATAAGTGGCGACATGCAAAGAGTAATTAAAGTATTCGGAATGCCTTGTAGTGGCGATACGGCGACCGATATTGGCCATATGTCACCACGATACCGCGTAGATAATGACGACTAATAAGTGCCTGTCTTCCAACGCGACGGGTAGGGAGGGGAAATAACGATATGTGGCAATATCGATAGATTTAATCATAATCATAATCATAATCATTTATTTGCGTAAAACTTGGTATAAAATGATGCTACAATAGTTTGATGTTCACAAGTTTTGCCATTCCATAATTAGCATGCAAATCAAAACAAAATAATAGTAGAATTTAAATTAGATTAGAATTCAAGAAACAATCAGAAGTCAACTTAATTCTTAAGTTCCAATAGCTGCTTCAAGTCATAAAAGTTATTTTGATTTAGCCACATGTACAATCTTTTTTTAAATATATTTAACGGCAGTTCCTTTATTTCTGTCGGAATCTTATTATATTTCGATTGAAAAGAGAAATTAGATAGCCAGTTCGTCAGTGGATAAGGATTCGCGAGAATCGTGATTCCACAATCAAATTGTACTACTAAGTATGTCATTATTTTACGTAACAACCCTTTTATCCATAGTCTTGCAATTTATTTTTTATTATGAACAACGGGGAGACTCTTAGCCTTCATCATACCTGATGTTAAGTATTGATAAGGCTGAAGATGGTAGCGAGCCTCTCCCGGAATCCTCAATCACTGAGGAACTGACTACCTTGTCTCTAACTGCCGGAACACAACAATGCTGAAAACATTGTTGTTATGGCGTCAGATTTAGATAAGATAGTGGTAGCTTAGAACAAGTCTTACCACCAACCAAATCGAATACAAAATGTACCCCCGCTGGGAATCGAACCCGGGACCCCTGGGTCTGATACCGGTGGTTGTACCACTAGACCACAGAGGCGGTTTCTTAATTTATTTATTTAAAGTTATCATTACTTATTCTCAGATATGATGAAAGCTAAGCGTTTCCCAGTATTGTGAAAAAAACTTGGATTATATAATATTTTCTGAAGATTCTATAAAAAAATACTACGATAATTTCATTTTCATCAGAAAAAATCTCAAAATGTCAGTGAGAAATATAGTTGTTATCCTTTCGTCCTAATAAAAGATAAGGCAGTCTTTCACGAAATTATGTTCTTCATCTTTCTTAATTAATGGAGTGCTCGCGATAAAATTCGAATTTTTGCCAATGTCAAGTAAATATATTTTTATTAGAGAAATTGTACGGTAGATTGAGTCAAAAATGGAGCCTCACAACACGTGTTATTACGAAACGAACTCAGATGAATTATCACGTTTCTAATTTACTAACTAGCTACCACTTAAAGCTTTCATGGTTGTTATCAATGTCGTTATTACGATAGTGGTAATAATTTTTTGTAACAAAAATAACTAGCAACTATCCTTATCTAAAGAAAAATAATTCGAATGTTTACTGTCAAAATTGACAGCAATTTGAAAAAAATATAATATTGTTGTATAAAAACAATCAAACTCCACTCAACTTTGTCTTACCATCGATACTGAAACATTCCCCGCTCACACGGCGATCTTATCTATTGTTTTTATTCTCGTGATATCCGGCGATAACGCTGAAATGTCCTTTTTCATAGAAGCATTAATGGTGGCCGAGGCACGCCAGCTCATAATATATGCATGCTGATTGCCCGCTTCACCCTTTGCTGGACATGCCACGGCGCTATCTGGTCAGGTTGCTTTCAAAAAGACGGTTTAAAACTTCCATAATCAAAGACCTTCAAAATGATATCACTGACATAACAAGACAACTATTTGATGCTAAAGATATCGTCATCTCATTATTGGTCACAACACAAAATACCTTAATAAGGTCTAAAATAGGTCTCGCAGGGCCTATTAAAGTGTCTAAGACCCACTTGCGCTAAGCTAGGTTAAACACATTTAACCCAGAATTAGTCTACTTTTGTATGCACTAACCCTGGGTTAAATGTGAACCTAGCTTGGTACAAGTGGGAATTAGATCGGCAATTGGAGTCACCAAGGTTTTAGAAGAAGTTGCTACTCGTCTCCTTATCGTTCCTTTTACAATTATGATACAAGAAAGGTAGTACTATTGTAGAGACTTTCTTACCAAGTGCCTGAACGTTTTTTAGTTTCTTTAGGTTCAAATTTAGAGAGAGCTATCACCTGATATTCAATAAAGATAAGATAAGATCATTCTTTATATACTAAACACATAAATCAAATAAAGTTAGACACCGTGACCCGTGGTAGTAAAAACTGTGCTACAGTCCACGGTACTCCCAGGTAGATTAATAAATTAATACATTTATTAAAACAAACAAGCTTGCGCCAAACATCCAAATAGATTCACTGATTTTAAGAAAATGTTATTGTAAATTCTGTCTCGGTAACTTACACATAAAATAAGTTTTTTATTAGAGTTTTTTTTACTTTTTTATTTTTATGAATTGCATCATGTACTGCTTCTTGTGAACCTCACTTGCCGTGACAGTTTGTTAACAAGGCTATCTTTTGTATCCGATCATGTGATTTATTTATGCATGAGTGTGAGTCTTGTAAACTGCCCTTAAATAAATAAATAAATCTAAACATCCAAACTTTCACATTTAATTGGTAGAATAAAATACAGGACTCACAAAAAACAGAACTGACAGAAAATTATATATCGGCGACTTTAAAATGACCATTATCTAAATTATCTCAAACTGATTTCCAATCTTGAATGTCCTTCTTTTTAATAACCGCTAAAGCATGTTTTGGCTGCATGCATCTAATAGCGTCTAATAGCTGAGACCAACACGACAGACGGACAGATACAATCTGCTATATGTGAAGCATGGAAATGGGCGATGACACGCGACGCGACCAAGCCGCCATTACGTGCATATCTGTTATCTTCAACCTTCGACGCCATTTTGTGCGCCATTTTGATTTCGTAGCGTCACCTACGATTAGGCGGGAAATAGTATATTTTGAGGTAAACTTCTTGGTAGCTTTGCAGTTGAATAAAAAAAGGTTTAGAAACTTACAATCTGACTACAATAGGTATATTGTTATATTCACTGAAAAATTATATCAACTACGTTCAGTTGGAAAACTTTTGAAAAATGTAATCATTTGTTACCTTACTACATCAATGTTCAGTTATTGACGTAGATTTCAGAAATATTCTTAATTCAATAAATAAAAAAATAATTTTACATCGATTAAGGAAGTATTTGCACAATTCTTGCTTTTAAAAACACTTTTACAACAAATTAGAAATAATAAATTAATCGTAATCAGCACAAAAACAGCTTGGTTCACGTGTAAGGTTAAATAAATAGGTATAGGACTTTTATCGAATTATTAGCAAAGTTACAAACATATGAAATATAACTCCAATGTTTACATTTTAATATAAATTTACCAGTTTACATTTCTTAAACGTACATCTTATGTTTTGGCGCGCGTAATAAAACAACTTTTACGGATATCAAACGCGCTGTATTTCACGAACTAAGTTGTAATTGTCCGAATTTTCTTTTTATTGTTGGTTTTTAATTTTCCCGACGCTTCGGCACCTTTTCAGCTGCCGTGGTCATCCTGTCCAGTCATCCCGTGACTACGGCCTCTGGATAAGGTGCCAAAACGTCGAGAAAATCAAAAAACCCCTAAAAACAAAAAAAAACACAGACAATTACAACTTAAATATCCGTAAAAGTTGTTTTATTACAGTTTATTTCTTCTTGTATCCTTGTTTATTTCATTTCTCAATATGCAAAATCAGGAAGTAACACATTTCAGGTGGCTTCGTTGTATGCTTTCTTTAGCAGTCTATACGAGGAAGATAAGATAGCCAGTTCCTCAGTGGATGCGGATTCCGGGAGAGGCTCGCTTCCATATTCAGCCTTATCAATCGAGTCTTACTTGATGAAGGCCAAGAGTCTCCCCGTCGTTCATAAAAAATAGTAAATTATTGATTAATACAACGTTTTTATACCCTGATTGATAAATTTGAAGAGATATTCTGATGAAATGCAAATGTTTGAACCCGTAATTTAGTACGACGACGGCCTAATTAAAAAAAATGGTGTAGGTAGGCTTTAGACTACCACGCACTGAGTCCATACGTACGTGACTGCCAGTACCTAACAACCTTGACATAAAATTAAATAAAAGAAAAATATGGTACTGAAAAAAAAATATGAAGACAAACTTTTAGTTTTGGTTTTTTTTTCTCCTGAGAGATATACGCTCACGCTTAACCCCCCCTTCGGGACGGGAGAGACAGGAAGGCTATTTGTGAAAACGTAACTTTTCGGATTATATGACAGAAAGTAAATAAATTAACAAGTTCTCCGCAATGTACATATTATAATAACAATTTCCACAAAAGTAGGAAAAGTTAACCCTCCACCTTCGCCGTGGTCACAGCGTGACGACGCCATGTGCTCCTGACCATAAGTCACCGGTCAATTTATCCAACAAAGAATAGATAAATAAATTCAGTACGTAATTGCAAGGGTGGCGGTTTCCCACGCATTCCCATGCAACCCCGTGCCATATGGTGCACTATCGGTCTTTATAACACATTAATCGCTTTAAATTTAATGAGTTTGACGGTTGAAGATCATGGCACTGTTCGGTTGGTAATGACTTTTACTAGTTTCATGAGCAGTATCTCTCCAATTCAATTCAATATCATTTATTCCGTCAAGGGCCAGTGAAAAATAATCGTGAGTCTTTTCAACGAGCACTTTCTTAGGTGAATAGTTTTCAGAGCCTGAAAAGAGTAAATGCACTGTGAAACGAAGACGTCGCCAAGTCACGGTGAATTAAACGTAGGCTTGCATTTGTAGGGTTGGATCCACTATTTCGAGAAATAGTTCTAATTACTTATTTTCGTTGACAATGATATGCAATGGTTTTGGATAATTTATAGAAAAAATATTCTCTATTTATCCCTGCGGCTGCACGAGCTTTACTGCTCTTCAAAACCGCAATATACATAAAATATTTTTCATCAAATTCAAAATTCGTTGCAATATAGACGTTTTCATTTTTTTCTCAATCGTAAAGAAAGGTTGTTAATTTCCTTTCTTGAAAAAAAAAAAGAATACCCAAACAAATTGGTTATTTCGGAACGCATACATAATGCAAAAGAAGATTTAATTCTCTTGTTCTTAAAAACCAAAAAACCTATGGAAGTTTTTCAAACTTTTTATTTTTTTCTCGAAATCGCAAAGAAGGTTTTATACCACCTCCTGTCTTGAAAAAAGAACTGCCATTTGTATCACCGTTTGAATAGGCACCCCTAACTTGCATGGCTGATCAACAGGTTGGCGGGACCACACGGCAGGGCGATTTACATCTTACGACTGCGTGTAACGTGGCCCTAACGTCGCAATATTGGCACCGGTTGTTGTCTTCATCTATATTCAGGACTTATGTGTCGAACGCGTTAGGCAATTGTTTACGACACAAATGAACGTTTTAAAGTGCAGTCGAAAATTTGACAGATGAAATACGTCACAGGAAATTTTATAAAAAAATTAAGGGAAGAAATACGTAGAAAGTTCTTATATTCAACTTTTGTAGATAGAGACACGACTAGATCACTGAGTTATGTACTGACGTACGACTACAGTAGGTAGGTATGTATTTCAGCAGTTATATTGAGAATACATTTTCTTCTTTCTTCCTTTCGAGTCGATAGCAGACTTAAATTTGAACTAACATACGTAAATTTCGAATTGAAATTAGTAATCTAAAACAAGATTCAAGAATCTTAGACATTTTCAATGAAAAAATTCACTTATCTTATGGAATTTTTTATGAATTAAAATAAAATAAAAAATAAAAAATTGCATACAATCACACGAATACATAATTGTAGCCCACGTTAAGTTTCATTAAGAACTTATGTTACGGATACTAGATAACGGATAAACATACTTAAATACTTTTTTTGTAAATACATACATAATACAAATAAAAAAACACCCAGACCAAGACAAATAGATTTTCTTTATGATTTTTTTATTTTTGCATGTTTCAATGCGATTTTTATACCTACTTATGATAAAGTTTAAATAGAAAAATATTGGAAAAAAAAACAACTCGGTCACAAATAATTTCTCAGATGGGATTCGAACCCACGTTCTTTGTAAATCCGGTCCAATGATCTACAAATAGACATGTTCATGCACACAAATATTTGTCTTGTCCGGGGATCGAACCCGGGACCTCTGGCGCAGAAGGCGGGATCAGTACCCCTGCGCCAAACAGGTCGTCTTCAAATTGAAGATAAAAATTATTTCACCTTTTATTTGTAGGTACTTAGTATATGCCTTAGGTAAATAACTTACATGCCAAAAACAAAAAAAAACTGATCACTGACCATAAAACATTATTTACTATGTAAGAGATAAATTAATTCCACACTAACGAACCAAAGAAAAATGTACCTATTTTTTTTAAAACATCACCAAGTATTTCACCCTCGGCCAGGGTGCGCCTGCACATTCGCGGCGTTATTTATTCACGAACCGGTAATTACCGAAATTGTTTCCGGTTACACGGCATTACGATACAGCACCGCACCGGTGGGGTGCAACGGATGCCGATGGTCTTATTAGAATGCATACAGGGAAAAACTTTTTGATGTAGCCACAAGTACTTATGAAAATTACGGAAAATCCCTTAAAAATGTAGATACCCACTTTAGTTGATAAGGAGAAAAAAACGAAAAATCATTTTGGTTTAATACATTTCAAGAGAAACTTTCGAAGGTTTTCCTATTCAACTTCATTATCTCCTAATATTTTCATCACAATTTTTAACCATATGATACTTGTTTGCACAATTTAGACAGCCATTTTTGGTTAATGTCCCAGCGATTTCAGTTGCCAAGATTTCTTTAGAATCGGTTCTTACGTAACTCAGTTTATAGTTCAGCAGTGCTATCCTAAGCCCGCTCTCCAATAAACAATAAAATTTTTGTACAACTACATCCACTTGTCATTGTGTTCACACGCGCTCTCCACGCACACATAATTATCATAACTAATAAGACTCATAAATCACACGGACAGTGAGTTTCCACAAAGCGAGTTTTCACCGCGACCACGTACTATGTCGAAAGTATATCGACCTGCTGGATCCCGATACGAATTATAAAGAGACCGGAAACACCGGAACAATTTCGAGACGGTTCAGCGACTCACATGGTCTGTGGCCAGAGACAGAGGAAACTGCACGGAGTTAGCACGTAAACGTATGTGGTTAAAGCCGCTTTTTGTTTGAGATGTTTGATATGTAACGCAATCCTCCAAAAATGACCGCAAATTGCCGTGAATGTAATGACGAAGTGACCATTCTGCGCAATAGCATTGAAGTTAAGTATCGCAAGAGGAAAATTGTGTATCATTATTCCGTATCACAAAGATCGTATACATTTTTTATATTCATTTGTTTCCATCAAGATTTTTATTTCTTTTTTATAACTTCCTGTTTAACTTGGCGTATTTAAATTTAGAATTCGTTTGATCGACATAAAACCTTTCTATTCCTCTAAGGAGGTGTAACCTCCATGCTCAAATAAAAAAAGAAAACATCTAAAGTGGTGGCTTGTTTGCCAAAATTATGTTAGCTAGTCTCGTCGCGCAAGCAGGCGAGGCGTGACGCGGCAAGTGGTCACGCAGCATCGGAAGCCGCCATTGATACCATCTCATTGTGCCGCAAATGACGCCGGATGTTGCCAGAGACGAGAGAGTGGTGCGTCTCCATGGTGTCACCATAGATCTCAGTATAGGTACTGAAATATACACTGCGTATTTAAAAGCGTCACTATGAGAGCTAATTAATGATTATGAGTAAAAATAACGAAAAAAGCGTCGTCGATAAATATAGTGCTTTTTCTTGATAAGCTTAAATTATATTTAAAACATTGTACTTTTTAAAAATATTACCCACCTAACTGTCAAATAAACTCTCAGATATGTATAAGTCTAAGAAATTAAAAACACGAATTGCAAAGCTAGGTGTAGAAAGCCCTAAAAGCTTGTCAAGTCCAATAAGACACAATCAGAAAAAAGGAGCAAAACTTTCTTAAAAATCTGTCTAACATCCAAAAAAATCCATTCACAATTTTTTCCCGTATCGTCCGTGTAATGGAGACGAGCCCGCCAGCGTGTCTCACAGAATTATTTCTGACATTTTTAGCCTCATTGTCCGGCTGAATGCAAAGTCACGCTCCAAAAGGAATTAATGTCTGTACATACATACATACATACAGCCTTTGTTATGTACGGATGCGAACGGTATTGGTCAAGATTGTAATCTGGTGGGCGTTCTCTGTACTATCGGCACAGATTTATATTGCCTTGCTTCTGTATCTGTAGGTATTTTTTGGCAAAAATCTGATTAAAAGTTGTCTGCAACTTTTTGATTTGTCTGTCAATGTTAATTATTGTAGCTACAAAAAAGCTCTAAGTACCTCAATACACGCACAGAAAAGGCGGAAATTTAAATTAGAGGCGGAGGAAATATAATCTTAGATTTGTTTTTCAAACTAAAAGAAACATAATATTAAAGGAAATAAAAGGTATCTTAATTTTATAAAAGCAAACAATATTCTTTAATAATTCAAAGATCGTTTGATACCGTGGGATCGATCGATCTAAATAGGACTCATTTATTGGAACCACAACAAAATTGCCTTCAGTAAGCTTTATGTTATTATGAGACATGGAAAATTTATTATCTAGAACTCTGATCGCACTTTCCTTATCCTAAGGCAATTTAGTTCCTCTATTTTTTGTTTGTTTTATAACCAGTCATTACCTGAAATTATCAAATTACGTTCGTAACTTTTGTTGTTTTCTATTGATTGTTATGATAAAAATTGTATATCTATTCAATGTTTGCATCTACATAAAGCTCAAATAAATTTATATTATAAAAATAAATATTTTCTTTATCTAACTCATTTTAAAGTCGTATTCTTATTTGGGAAGTTGCTCGTATAGCATTGACGAGTGTGAGGCATGCGCACGCGGCGCCGGCAGGTGTGTGGTGTGACGCTCCCCTCCTGTTTCAGAGCGGGCGATGCGGCGCCCGTAGCGCGGGGCCCTGCCCGCCGCCCGCGCGGCCAATCGCGGCGCGTCCCGCCTATGATGTCATCGGAGGAGGAGGCCGACTCGGCGCCCTACTCGGATAAGCTCCTAAAGAAACAGAAGCGCGCGAGACAGCGCGTGGACGCCGGTGAGCCGCGCAATTCTTATTCGACTCTCGCGACGAACGGACTCGCGCCCGCGCGCGCCGTACACATGAGCGGCGGACTTTACGGCGCCATCTTCGAGGGCCGTCAACACTTCAGCCTTTTCGGACCGGGCTACGCGCCGGCCGAAATGCTCAACGAGCTCCTGGGCCGGGCTCCAGCGGAGACCGGCGACGAGGCGTCCGGCGGAGACCTCGCGCACCGTGTGCTGCGGGACATTCTCCAGAACCGCAAGAAGGAACTTTTACGCCTCTCGCCGGACAACAACAATGTGCTCGCGAATAACAACAACGACGAGCCCAAGGAGAAGCGTTCCCCGGAACGGCCCGTGTCTCGTGACTCGCGGCCCGACCTCGACGACGCTCTGCTCGGGCTGGACAGCGCTGGCGACTCGAGGACTTCGCCGCCACCCGCCCCTCCGCCCTCGGAGCCCTTGCTCGCCCCCAAGTCTGAACCAGAGGACCGTGATAGTGACGCGCAGCGCTCCTCGCCGCGACCGCTCGATGTGAAACGTGCCCGTGTTGAGAACATTGTGTCGACTATGCGTGCTAGTCCCGCGCCTCAACAGCCACAAGTGAACGGTTGCAAGAAACGGAAACTTTACCATCCTCAGCAGCACGACGGAGCTGCAGAACGGTACGGCACCAGCCACAGCAGCAGCGCTCAAACAGTGTCGGACGACTCCGAGGACGACAACGATCGACACCCACCTATTCAACAAAAGTTAGTAGAAAAGAATGCTTTAAAATCACAACTTAGGACTATGCAAGAACAGCTCGCTGAGATGCAAGAAAAGTATATGCAACTGTGTAATAGAATGGGACAGGAATCGGAGACGATTGAAAACGACGGTGCTTCTAGTGATATCGAGCAAAACGACGAGACGGTGCCTAAATCTGAGCCGGCGTCGCCAGCCAAGGAAGTTCCTCCGCCCATACCGAGTAGTGCCGCGCCCAACATGCTTTCGCAAGTGATGAGCAAGATGATGTCGGCTAAGATGCACGCACACGCGGCGGCGCACCCGCACCTGCCGCCCGGCTTCAACGGCGCGCTGCCGCTGATGCCGCACCTACCGCCCGCCGACCACCTCCATCCGCCGCACCCTCACCAGCATCTCAACAACGCCGCCGCAGTGTACCTGAACGTTAGTCAGAAACTATTCCTAGAACAAGAAGCCCGAATGAAAGAAGCGGCGGAACAACACCAACAACAAAACAACCAACAACAGAGGCCACAGTCTAACCAGCACTCGCCGCAGCAAAGACATATGGGCCAAACGCCGAAGCCCCCTATGACTTCAGAACTGGCTGAACGTTTAGATGCACTTAGAAGTAACGCTGGCTCTGTAGGCCCCGTCACGGGCGCGGACCTGGAAGGATTAGCTGAGGTGCTTAAAAGTGAAATATCCGCATCGTTAACGACTCTCATAGACTCTATTGTGACGCGGTTCGTGCATCAGCGCCGCATTATCGGGAAGCAATCAGAAGCGGCTGCCGCGGCGGCGGAACAGCTCAACAAGGACTTGCTGCGGGCGACGCGGATGCTGGAAAGAAAGTCACCCACACCGAAAGCGCCGGAGAGGCCGTCGGGGCAAATGTCAGGTAACCCTCCCATCCACCACCCGGGCGCCCCTAACGGCGTCCCGTTTATTACACATAACGCGATGCTGATGAGTCAAATGAATGGCCCCCGTGCGCCAGGCGGCGCGGCGTTCCCGCTGCATGCCGAGGCGGGCGGGCCCGGCCACGGTGCTCAAGTGCGGCCTCCCACAGGCATGTTCCAGACACCGCCGAAGCCGCTAGGCTCGCTCTACGGCCCGATGAACGGGCACTTCGAGCGGGAGAACCCCGAGCAAAACGAGGCGCTCAGCCTGGTGGTCACGCCGAAGAAGAAGCGGCACAAGGTGACGGACACGCGGATTACACCGCGCACCGTCAGCCGGATACTAGGGGAGGGTGTGGGGACGCCGGAGACGAAGTTCCCGGAGTCGCCGTCGCCGCGGCCGTACCCGGGGGGGATGGCGCTGCCGACGTCAGTGGCGATTCCTAATCCGTCGCTGCACGAGAGTCAAGTGTTTTCTCCGTACTCTCCGTTCTTCGGGGCGGGTGGGGGGCTGGCGCGGTCTCCGCCAGCGCCAGAGCGGGATTCTCCGCCACTGCCTCACGCACCGGTGCTGCTGCACCCTGCCCTGATGGCAGCGGCACACCACGCGTCGCCGGACTACCTGCGCCACCACCACGCGCACGCGCCGCTGCACGCCGCGCAGCACCACCCGCAGCATATGGATGCGCAGGACCCGCATTCTGACTGCAATTCAACGGACCTGCCTTACGACGGAGTGCAGCCTACTATATCCTTTTCAATACTGAGTAAATATTTTTCAACCTTTTTATTAGTCATAAGTAATTTTACGATCTATGAATTTGCTTTGACTTTTTGAGTAGGATACAAAAGTAATTTAAGAGTTTCACAAATATTACCCGTGTCAACAAAAACACAAAACAAAATCAAAGAAATTAACCTTCTCAATACCAACCCGTAACTCAGGTCAACTCGACGTTAAACGAAATCCGAGCTACTAAAATAGGGCACAAATCCTTAGCCGCAAATGGCCACAGATATCTTATTTCTGTAGTATTTAACCTTATGACTGCGACCGCCTATTTCCTACTTAGCAGTTAGATGTTACGACTCTGGAAACCTCACTAGTGCTGCGGTTTCTACGTTTTCCACCCCGATAGCTATCTATTGTGTCACAGCTAAGACTAAACAAAACCTTATACGAGGAAACTTGTTCTTCATTCAAATAAACGTAACTATTTTTAACAGGATTCTTTTTGCTACGAAACTTTATTCGTTTGTAAAAGTGCCAATAACTTTGTTAAAGAATCACTGGCCAGTGTCATATGTAAAAAAGTATTATATTTACGAATAATAAAAAGTATTCGCAATAAGAACGAAACAATGAATACGTAGACATTGGATAAGGCACGTTATAAGATTAGAAATGCAAATGGATTAAGACTTTGTGGTGCTTCATCAATGAGCCTATGAACTAAGACTGGAATGGAATAGTACATAATCAGATTGACTATAGCTACTTAGAAAGTCATGGCAAATTCTACTTTGAATAATTCTACAAATAATACCATAATATTAATTAAAGGTTAAGTCATAAACACCTAATGAGATCAACGGAAGGTTATCCTTATTCACACTTAACTATAACGATGAAGGCAATAATATTCAGAAATTTTTATAGTTCGTTAAAATTATCGCAGTCGAAAGGCTAATGTATGCGTCCTTTGGTTATCTAAATTCGCTTTCGTTAAGCGTACAGATTTAATTTCCAGTTTGTTTTTTAATTTTATCGTTAATTTTAATTATGATAACGATAGTGAAGTTTATTAACTTGATCAGTATTTTTTTCAATATAATAACATGTTTGTATCTTAAAATTATTTTTAGAGAGAGAGAGAGAGATCTTATCTGTTGACATACATTTTGGAAAGCCAAATGAAGCAAACTAAACAGTTTGTTTAGAAATATATTCCTCATTTCGTGCGTTATGTTTACCGATTCACCTTACATTGCTTTCCATTATTCGATACACTATACTATTCTAAATTACTTTTTTTGGAAGCAAAGGAATCGTCTACCTTAACTTGAGACGAGCTTTTTTCATATAAAATATTGCATCTGTGTTAGTAATACCTACGCCAGAAAAAACAATAACGGCTATATTATGATTCTTTTAATGGAACCAAAGTTCTAATTTTCACGAGTTTTTCTATTACAAAAATGCATCCTATCGTGTTAGTAATAAGCCAGAAATTCCAATAGCGGCCTTAACTCCATTGCACTCCTCAACGCTGACTCCGATGCACCTGCGCAAGGCCAAGCTGATGTTCTTCTGGGTGCGGTACCCCAGCTCCGCGGTGCTCAAGATGTACTTCCCCGACATCAAGTTCAACAAGAACAACACCGCGCAGCTCGTCAAGTGGTTCTCCAACTTCAGGTATGTTTTGCTCCTTACGTTTATGTGTGCCTAGTACTTTCATTTCAAAGGCGATGTCTAAAAATGTATGAAGTCTGGGCCACGGCTGTGTACAACTACTTATTACCAAAAGAACGATAAACATTTCAAATCGCTTTGTTTTCTGGAAGAAACCTTAAATGTAATTTAAATAATGCAAAAACTCATCAAAAATACATCATGGCGGAAGATGTAGTTTTGGCACTGTCACTGTCAATCAATAGAATTACAAAATCGAACACAGAGCAGAACTCAATGAAAGTGACACTAACATTTTTTTTACGAGGAGTTGTCACATTTCACGCCTTATTTCGAGGAAAAAATATTTATTAATAACCACATAACCGTGCATTATACAAAATTAAATGTATATTTCTTAGAATCAGTCTTTCTTAATGAACGACGGGGAGATTCTTCATACCTGATTTCTCCAACTTTGGGGTTGTTGTACATGGACGTGGCCCATATTGGGACATGTCCTTTTAGTATGTTACATGCGTTTTTGCGATATTTTACAAGTGGTTCTGTAACTTTAGATTTGTTCCTTACATTTATGTTTGCCTGGTACTTTCATTTCATATTTTTTAGACAGGACATAATAAAGAGATTAAAGTTGCTTGAATTTACTTGAATTTCTTTACTTTTTTCATGGCAATATGACTGTTTTTGAGACGACGTTTCTTTCAGCCCTAACTTCGTCTTCTTAAATTCTTTTGTGTTCTGTACGTGGTCCTTTGGATTGATTAAACTACTAATATTACGTCATCATCATCATCATTAAAACCATAAGCATGCGGTTACCTTTCAATCTCTTAACTTTCATATAAATCTGGTACTTCAATATAGTCCTTGGTTATTAAGACTGCAATTAAATTTGGTATCAATATAGATAAAACGTACGTAACAAAAACAGGATATCAAATAATAACAAGTTTCAATGTAACTATTAAGGAAAACTTCTTTTCATGTCACCTTGGTTATGAAACAACGGAGTACAAGTACGTTTCTACGCCATTAAATTATAACAAAGCTAATATTTTACTGAGTTAGAAAAATTATTCTTATTATTATAATTATTCTTCAAAATATTTGATAGAATCAGGCGTTACTTGGCAGAAATCCATATCCTAGTAGAAAACTAAAATTATGCTACATATTTTTCGTTTTATACTATTCTTCAAAAGAAAAAAATGACTGGAAATACAAATCTGTGTAAAATTTTGCTTAAAGTAAACATTGTAATTTCATAACAAATAGGTTAAAACGATTTATTAACAGACATCCTTTAACCCCTTCATAATCTAATAACAAAACGGCAAGGGGTTAAATTCACTATTTCCTGATCAAAACTTGGGTCACACCCCTATAACTATTAACTAACGATTCGGTTAAACAAATAAACAGCGTATCAAAATTTATATTTAATAATTATGAAGTTAATAAGACATAAAATTAACACTTTTTTCTAACATCGTTATCTACGACAATTTTCCCTATTGAAATGCTAAAATAAAACGCTGGAGTATATTGTAATACTGATTAACAGAATAACAAGGAAAGATATAATAGAAATTAGAAAATTAATTATAAGTTTCATATATACTTTTATTATTTTTTATTGCCTTTAAATTGTACGCTAGCCACTGAAACTGAAAACACTGACTGATTTTATGTAACAAAAATCAGCAACCAGTTTCGTCGCTGTCATTACTGTCACATTTTCATACTGTATGACAGTCAAAACAGTGACGAAACTGAAATTAAACCGAGTCTTCATTAGTTTTTTTTTATTTTTTTTTAAATACATTTTCTAAATTCAATTCAAGATCACGACATTCCCAAAAAACCACGCAGGTTTATACCAGGAATACGTCGCTCCAACATCATTAGATAATCAGCTCTCCGTTTTCAGAAGCACCCATTTCATATTTAAAAGGTATAAAAATATCTATACTACACCTACGTCTGTTACCATGTAGGTAAGCAATTATGAAAGCTTAGTTGAAGAATCAAGGAATAGGTTCCTTCTTTCGCGTGATGTGGATTTAAAGTTTGACCTTTGTGGAATCCAAATTTTCTTATAATTTTTATGACGTTTGAGCGATACGAGATATTTGCGAGTTTTCTTTATCTTACTAGATCATTAAAGCTATCATACATCAACATATGTTAAGTACTAAAGGCATTCCTACAAAACCTGTGTATTAATATAAACCTATCCTAGTTCGATCCATATTGATTTCTACTTGACTAATTTCGCGTTATCTCAGGCTTCGATAAAGCCACCTGCTGCAAGATAAATATAACCCTCCTTCGCATTACCTATCTCCACTCGACTATATCACCCTCTCTTTCAAATGTGTTGAGTGTGCGAAAGACAAATATATAAATATGTCACCTCACTCGAAGCTATGCTACCGCGAGCTACCAGAACTAACAAGAATGCAATGTAGCTAGGTATCGATTGTTATATTATACTTGTGTCGAGTCGAAATAAATAAATAAATATCAACAAAAAGCTCAGGTCGAATTTTTTTATTACAAATTGCTAATTTTTATTACCAACCTACTCTCCATACAATTGCGTATTTAGCCTCAATTGTTAAGAAAAAAATCAATCAAACAATATGCCGTAATTAACTTGCAGTTAAGTAAACTTTTATGAATGAATATAAAATGTACCTTATACTCGTAAAAAACAATAACAGCCTTATCACAAAAAAAAAAAAACACTTTAATTTAGACAGTGTTTAAATGTGATGTTATCTCTTTTAAATAATATTGTCAAAAAGTGACAACATCACATCTAAACACTGTCTAACTTAGACACACGAAAAACACTGTTTTGTAATACGAACATAAGAGCTTAATTTACTAAAAAAAAAATCTCTTCTCTTATCCTGTGAAGATTAGTGCCCACCTCTGGTGTCAGAGTTTATCAAGCCGTCTCCTAAATGGCCAAATAATAAATAAAAATTAATTAAAATTGTATAACTCACGTTATGAAATTGCATCTTCACAATTTATTATAGGAATAGTAGATTCAATGTTCATGTTGCTTCGCCGATGTCCAGGGGGTCAATTCTGCTAAATTTTTGTCATAATCGTCTCTCAGTGGTGTTTCAATAGTAGTGTTTATTTACACTGTTGTAACAAGAACTGAGTAAAACAGCACTACCATTGAAACACCACTGGAATACCATTGTGACTAAGCATTAGCAGAATTGGGCCCCTGGTCGTCCCCAGCAATATATCATAGTAAGAGTATAGCTAAAATTAATGTACCCAAAAAACTAAAGAATTAGCTTAGCATAGCTTCAGGTCGTCCCCAGCATTAAAAGTAAATCTATTCCACGCGTCACTGTTGGCGCAACACTCCACCTATCGCCTACGATATTAAACCTTTCCGATATCTCAAGCTTGTAATCTGGACTTAGATAAGCGCTCCGTAAAAGCACAGATAAGGATTTTCCATAAACTTATTAAAACAAACGCGATAAATGAGTACTATCGACATCGTATCGAGTAGAAACCAATTTTCTCTGTTGATTACAGCTACGTTTCCGTACGGTTTACGAAATATTTTTTATTCTGTTTTTTTATCATAATTTGTCAATTTGTCAATAAAAGGTTTTCAATTCTTTTCTGTTTCTGTGATTTATCGATGTTTTTTTTTCATTTTCAAACAGTTTTAAACTTTTAACCTGCTCGAGGTATCTAAAGAAAACCTAAAACTTGTAGATCGAGCTGAAAGTTTGAGTCAGGAAAAAGTCTACGCGGACAAAGTCGCGGAAGACCACTAGCACCTAAACTATGAAATAGACTGTGACATTTGAATCGTTATAGAACCAAACAGAACTGTCATATCACCAAGCACTTTTCAGGCTACTCAAGTTATGAATGTAAAATGACTAAAATGTTATTTTTCAGCGTTTCTTTGAAAGGTTGCTTTGGACAACTTAGTCCATTACTATTGTCCGATAATGTCCCTATTGTGGACAACGGAAAACGGCCATTTCCTTGCGATAAACATCTCTGAAAGCTGAAAGGGTGAGGGGGTCATCTACAATCGCACGAAGGCAATTACTACCAGTGGGCTAGGGTGACCAGGCGACGAGAAAAGTTCCAGTGTCCCACCACTAAAATGGACCAACTTCTTTTTTCATTTTCAAATATGATCAGCTGTTTTGAGTGACCCCTATCTGCTGGTAGAGCAGCACTTTTATGGTTCAGGACATAAGCCCTTTAATATATTTTGTTTTATAGGGTGATACCAAAAACAATTATAATTTCTTTCTCTCTTTTAATTCTAATAATTTCTTAAATGGATTAGAAATATTTGTATTTACTTAACAAAGGACTCCGATCTCTAATGGTTTTGTAAAACAACTTTTCATAAAAAAAAATATACAGTATATTAACATTTTTAGTATAAAAGGTAGGTACTTCCAAAGATAGATTCTTTGCTACATTTGCAACGTAAACCACAAAACACTTTGGAATTTGTAAAAGGTACAAAACCTATGAGCGCTTGTTGATTAGAACATAAACAAGACACGTTTTTAATGTATTGCTCACTCAGCAGCTGCGGTTAACAATAATTTCAGTAGCTAAACTAGTAGCTACGAAAACCGCAACTTTATTTACGGAGGCTTATTCATTCAAATACCGAGAAAAACTTACAATACATTCATAATTACATAGTCTTGAAGAAAATCCTATCTATGGCAGCTACATTTTTAACTTACAGCTACATTGACCCTTTGGACAGCATGAAGTCAAATTGTCTAATTTTGAATATTCTTCAACAATACATTATTTACTTTTCCCGTTCTAAATACAAAAAAATATATTTCAAAACCGACAGTTACATTTATACAGTTATAGTTATATAGATTTTAAAAATTAATAATATCTTTAGCTTTTATTTTACCTCTGCATAAAGATAATAAATTACTAGCTAGCTTAGCCTTACTAGCAAGGCAAAACTTTACCAAGTTAGGAAAAACACTTCAAAACACGTTTTTTTTTCTTTTTCAGCATTCTATGCATCTTTATGTAACACGAGTAATAGTAGTTGTTTCTCCAAAATATTTATAAAAGTATGTTCTTTTATTTTACAAACTAATGCCACTACAAACCAATACTTTCGAAACGTTACCAATTAAGGAAAAAGCCAAAAAAGAAAAAGGTTCGAAACGCATTTTTTTTTTTTTTTCGTTTTCAGCATCTTTGAAAAATTTATAAAAATGACCATTTATTTTCCAAATTGCAGCCACCCTAACCCAACACCTTCGCAGCAGAATGGGGTATTGCATTTTAAATTTACGGAAAACATCGATTAGCCCGCTCCCCTTAATTAGGCTTGGTCATTTGTGAAGGAGCGATTTACGTCAACGGGCCTTACCGGTTTTCAATCTTGTGTGTTATTTGTTCTATTTTTGAAAGGTTGTTTTTTTTTTTTTTTTTTAGTAACGCGTTGAGTTCTAATGAGGTATTTTCTATTTTTCTTAAATTATTACTCATATATAGCTTCATGTACATGGCGTTGTACAATGGAAGCAAATGCAAGGCAACGGAACGTATCTAAACTTCGAAATGGGAACTATTGAGATCTTAAAATGAAATTTACGCATACACGTATAACTTTTTAAGAATTATTATACTCTTATCTATTTTTATAAGGAAAAATAATAAAAATTCAAAAAGAAATTGAAATCTGATATTTCGCGGAATGGAACGTAAGTATGCCGTGATATGGCCATGATGACAGATGCGTGTAAGCGAGAAGGTATTTTGTCGTTTCTTTACTTTCAAAATTTTAAAACAATAACTTAATAGAGTTCAGCTCTTTAAATATAAATGAAGATTATTGGCGCGTTAGAAAATGTTATATGTAGAGGAATTAAGATACTTTTAATAAAAAGTATAATTTTCTTCCACCGTACAGCGTCATTGAGCGAGTTCTAGAAAACTATTATTTTTTTAAAGAAAAATCCTCATTCTCATGGACGTGAAAAAAAATACATTTGTAAAAAGTTCCGAACTTTTTTGAAGCTCCAAGAAGGCTGCCAGACGTCGATGCATATTTTTATTATTAATTTTATTGTTTGTTCTATTTTCAAAAACATTGTTTATAATTTTTGTTTACGCTTTGGCTCGAAGAATACTGCAAGAAGTTAGCGTTATGTACCTTTTTTATTATTTCAAATTAGAAACATCTTAAAATTAATTAAAAAAAACAATTTAAAGCTAAGTTATTTATAAGTCTAGTTGAATAAAAAAAGGATATTTTGCTGAGGTATTGAAAAAATAAACTTGTCACAAAGACTGAAACAGAGTACGAAAGTTTGACGATCGAGCCCGTTGTAATTTACTAATTCTTTGTCCAACATTTCCAATACATATGAATAATTATAATTAAGTATATTTTATTTATAGAGTTACGGTGGTTAATTATTTCTATCGATAATACCATTAAAGTCTCGATTATAGAAGTCAAACTGAACGATAGCCTTTCAACATCTATATTCGTTATAATTTTACTGATAAAGTGAAAAACCTAATTATAACAATTTTATGTTTACAATCTCACTATTAATATATTCATTAGATTTTTATCAAACATAGCGACTTTGTATTTGCTTAATATAACAATATAGAGTCAATTAAGTCAAGGGAACTCTAATAATACCCAATTAACTGTTATTAAGCACCGAAAAGTTAGTCTAAACTCAGTTTTTCATAAATGATGTTTGGAATGTACTTCGCTACTTACTTACCCTTTTATACACTAGACTATGGATAATTTATACATAAAACCTAATTTATTAGCTACAAATCTTATTGTCTTCCTAAAACAGTCATTAGATTTTCTTCATCTATTGTGCATCTTGTGAAAAATGGAAAAGTGGCCATAGGCACGCAGGGAAAATAATCCCTGTAACCTGATACACACTTGACGTCTGTTGCTGTTTTATGAGAAAACACTACAACAACATCGACAACAGGTAAACCTAAAAAAAAATTCGTCGACATATTTTTAAAAACATTTGAAACTACTCCCTTCATGATAGGACGAGGACTAGGTTTTTCCTCAAAAAATGCAAAAAGTTGTCGTACGTAAGTTTTTATCCGTACGAATGTTGTAGTGTCGTTAAAAGCTAAAAGGCAAAAACTAAAGAAGACGTAAGGCCCTCCACACACGGCCGGCCACTTGTTGACGAGCACACACGAGGGCTCTACCAGCGAGGGCCCTCGGCGTCTTTTAGCCGCCGCCGTCACGTCTCTAGACGCGATTGGCTACTTTTCTTTCATATTTTTTTTAAGTTCTCGAAGTTCAAAGGTTCCACAAACACAAACCTTAAAACGTTTAATAAAAAAAAACTATAACCATACAAACTTCTTGTTAGAAAATATGTCGATACGATACGAAAAAATATTAATGCTGATTTGATTTATTACGTCTAGAAGTTGTCTGTAGTAACTTAGCTGCATCTCAAAGCTGTCACAAGTCATTAAATTTCCTTAGAATAGTAACATAAACCGCACAAATTCAGTGTCTAACAAAAAGCAAGAAAAAGCACAAAAAGGCCACTTTTGCGACTTAAAAAATTACAACAGCAAAGTCGCGGCAGCAGTCTCCATAAAGGTTCACAAAACAAACATCCTTTGGCGAAGTCGGCGCAAAGACAAATTCTTTGCGCGCGAACTCAAAGAAACGAGCGTTAGCAAACAAAGAGTCTCTCGTAGAATTAGCCATAGCAACGATAGCACTAATTAGCAACGGTGACTCATTTAAGTTATTTCGCTTAATTAAGTCGCGCAAGTGGTCTGCGGTCGGACCGCGAGAAGGCGTCTCGTAAATTGTTAGAACGCGGCAACACTCCAATTAATCTTTTTACACATCCAACTAGTGCTAGGGCACTTAGAGGCCACGCTCACCTTTTTAATTCGCACACGGCCTGCTGCCAGTACGAACTCCCCGCGAACCATAGACTAACTAAACTAACACGCAGCGATTTGAAAAAGTTTCACTCCATAAACAGACTTTTCGATATCCAAAAAGGTTCAAGAACAAAATTAAAAAAAAACACGTATTTAAGTAGGTCGTTTGATTAAATTAAAACTGAGAATAAAATAATTTCCCGACGAGCACTCTTACAGACGGCAACGGAAATGTTGTCAACCTTACGTCGCAATTTCCACATGCTTTTTAAACTTACGCTAACCGGTTGAAGTTCGCCATTAAGTTCGGTAGATTTTGTGCAAAAAAAACAACTAATTTAGACGTGGAAATCCGTCGAAGAAAAAAAAAGGGTGTCGTTAACTAGTTTTATGCGGTCTAGTAAGGCTGGTAGCAAAGGTGGCGGTTTCAATGGATCTGACGTGTGAGGGCACCTTGCAACACCATTGTGACTGAGATTTAATTGGTTGGCTAATATACTAGTGGATGCAGTCTTATTTACGTGTTAACATTTTTAATAAGGCAGCCCTGGGGCGGCAAGTGGCCAGCATTTAACGCTCCCGTAAGCACCTCCAGTAATTAATACGCCCTTTTCGAGAAAGCTTATGAGTAGTTTTCCTTCAAAAAGCTGCTAATTACATGCTAGTAAGTCGCCAAGTCTACAAGTGGCAACACATCGCTAAAATTATGAGGACGTAAGCAACCTTCGCCAGATTAAAAAAAAAGAAGTTTTTATACAGATTAGTTAGACTAATTTCTCTAAGTTTTTCCAGTGGTCATTTAGCACACTTGTTAACTCTAGAAAGATTGGTGTAGTGCAGCTATTATCTAATCCTATTAGTGTAAGTATTTTCGGAAGAATTTCGACAATGAGCGAAAGATAATGTCACACCTTAGCAGTAAATTCCAGCTAACGTGTCTTTACTTCCGAATTAGCGTTCGCACGCACGCAAACGTAGCGAGTAATAGGCGTAAGGGCGCGGCCGAATATTTACATATCATTGCGATACGCGAGCCATTATAAAATATTAGCCTTTCGCCGGCCGTCGTCGTTAATAATATAATTAAAACACGCGAAGGCGCGGTCTTACTTATCGCTGTAATCAAGAAGTGTGTAGGGGGCTTTACCGAGCTTCGGACAGCTTTGGCCTACTTAATACAAATTTGAATTACGAACTTTAATTTTTTAACCGTGACGTATATAAAAAAAAAGGAAAAGGAAAAAACGGACCATGGTATGATGTTAATTAAAATTATAGCCAACACAATTTTGACGATGATTTAATGAAGAAAGACTACGGTAAGCTTAGATAACGCATATTCTTTACCTATAGGAACTTATTTAGGGATTCGCCGGCGAGCCCCGCACGTAGGTAACCATCCATCAGCTAATGAAAGTGTAATTAGAAAAGTGGTGGTTTCTTCCGACTGGCCTTATCTTGTCTTCGATGGGGCATAAACTTTTTAATTACTCCACCCAGCACCCGTGTGTTCCTTCCAATAATTATGACGGGCTATTTTTTAAATCTTTTGTGTAATATTCTTTATTGCACCGAATGTGTGTCAGCATAAGCGAGTTATTTCGAAATGGAATAGGTTACATAATGGTGAGTAGGCATTCTTTGACTCTAATGAAATTATAATTGCCTATTTTCGTTCTCAGAACGTAATATACGGGCGTACCAGTGTAATAATAAAGTTTTTTCATATGACATGACAATGTATAACGTACCCTTGAGTTGTTTGTCATGTAACATGCAAGGCACGCCTTGCTCGAGTCTCGAAGGAGCGGGCGCGTCGTTCTTTCATTAGCGTACACCTTAAAAAATCTAGTGACACATGACTTTTAGACGGGAAAGTCACGCAACTTTTTAAAGTAAAATAGGACAATGCGTAAGTACGAATGAGTCATAGGCCAAGTTAATCGCAAGAAAACAAAATGCCTTCATTATAAAATCTTTTGTTTTTTTTTTTATTATGTTTCAATACACAAGTCATTTAATAGTTCAAATTCTTAGAAACAGTATATCGCGCACAAACATTTTGTCCTTGTTATATCCTTCTACTGACACTATCAGCTCGGACGGAAACCAGTGCGCGCACGAGGCCTTATCTCCCGCTGAAGTCCGGTGACCAATCATCGAAGACCTTGCACAAGTATATTATTCTCACATAACATCTTTTGTTTGCTGCCTATCAATAGGTCTCGTAAAATCGGCCATGGAATTCTGAAGACGGCTAATTATATTATATGGTTGTAGTTTTATAGTTTATTGTTCCATTTCTGAGACGTTAATTAATAATTAACCAATTTAATGTTTTTCGGCTCCGATAAAAATGCCACGTAACAACAACATGATAATTTTAACTTTTTTGAAATGGCGACTTTGCCAGAAATTTAAATCAAATCACATGATTTTAACTATTATTTTTAGTGTTTAAAAATGAAATCTTTTAATCAAAATTTCTTTTCTAACTACAAAAATTTGTTTCTTATTAAATTAAAATACTTAAAAAAAACATGTAAGTACTTATATTTTGTTTTTTTTTTTTTTTTTTTTCAACTATTTACTAACATTTTGTGTTTGTGTTGGCTCTGTAACTGAACTCCTCCTCCACAATTAAAGCAGAAACGGCTTTTGTAGCGGTGAGTAAATTAAATATCATGTCTTTTGTAATACTTTTAGTCAATAAATGAAAAAAAAAAAACTTTTCCACCACCTTTTTTTTAGCCACCTCTATCTAATCTGTATCAGAAAGCGCGCCACCCTCGCAATTCAGCCATAGATAAAATGCGCGCGATGTGTAGTTGTCGCGTTTTAATTCATTACGTCTTAGGGCGTGACTTACTTGTCGCACTTGGGTAATTTCCCTGGTGGGCATATCCTTGTTCAGCTAGTGACTCCTTGTTATCGCCAATTTTAATTTCTTACTGCGGTTCCATTTTCAAATTATTTGTGCGCCATTTTTTTTTATATAAAAGGTCGAGTTGGCTATCATTTTTCGCAATAGTTGTACAAATTATTTCAGCGCCATTTTTTTATTTATGTAGAGATGTCCATTAAAAAAAGCAACTTGTCTCATGTCGCCTTGACGGGATTCGAACCCGAATCCTTGGGAATCCGGCCCAATGCACTAACCAATTATGCTACAGAGACCTTTGAAGACACGTCGAATTTTTCCAGTATATTCCTTTCTTATATTATTTACTTTTTACCTTTCTACGGTGTTGGCCACCGTCGTTTCATCAATGAGAGAAATATCCTCGCGTTCGAAAGAAATATTTTTACAAATGTTTGACTATCGATGTAACTTTTTAATTTATCATTTTACAATGCTATTTTTATGTGATAAATATTGAACAAGATGTCTAGTGCTTTCAAAGGTATTTATAAAGTTATAAAATTAGCGTAAATTGACTCGCTCCTTAAATCGACTATAACGTAGTCTAAACATGGCTGTAGTAATAATTTAAACCAAAACATTATTTGTCAACAATAATACTTAGGTAAGTATAGCCCAAATACTATAGATAGACATAATAAACAACTGACTACATTATAATATTTTAACAAATTTTCAGTTCTTGTTTTCATAATAGGCCTTAGCACCTAGTTAAGTATTAGGTAAACTAATAAATATGACACTAATAACATAAACACTGCCACTTCCTGTTTTCCGAATTAGATTGTATTTAATTAGATGTTATATAAATTTAATTACCGATATCTACATTTCGGTGCATATTTGGATGTAACACGTAGATAGCTATTGTAACCGAAATGCTTTAAGGATAATTGTATCAAAATTACAAACGAAATGTTCTGAAGTAAACCTCTATCGCCTACAAAAATACCTACCTCAAATAAAAAATACTTAAGTTATTTATAATCTTCAGCCATAAAGGAAAAACTAAGCTAAAAATAAGGCGACTTTTGAACTAACCTATTACTACTGCGTAGAATATATTAACCGCAGAACTATGATTTACAATAACTAAAAACGGTCTTCATAAGCCAACTCGTGTATTATCAATGATAACTCTAACCTCAAATCAGTTAAAATAATCAAGTGTAAATCTTACTTAAATAAGAAGTAAAGAATCGACGAGAATTCCATAGACACAGCAAAGTGATTACCGTTAGAAATATAATAAACAAACACTTTCCATCTCACTCATATACCTAACACTTCTTCTTATCGTATGAGGATTAGTGGCCACCTCTTATGTCAGAGTTTATCAAGCCGCCTTTAAAGCCTCTAACTTGGCTTAACGACTGACAACAGCCGGGACCGACGATTTAACGTGCCCTCCGAAGCACGAAAGCGTGCAGATATAATGCCACTTTATGGTCACCCATCCGACACCTGACCGAGCCGAACGTTGCTTAACGAACATGATCGAATACGACAAGTCCGTCATGCGTGGTCATGAGCGCTACAAATACCTAACACTGACTTTTCAGATGCAAGCTCAAGCCTACTCCAACAAATTTCCAAAGCCTTTGAAATCGCAGGGCTACTAAAAAAAAGCGACGCAACTCGAAAACAGTTAACAACTGTCTCCCAGTAATTAGCGAACTAATTCTGTAATCAAGTAACCGTGAATGGTCAGCTTTATCCGCCCTTAAACGGCCACGCGTCTGCTTAACCCTTTTTTCGAATTTTTAATACCGAAACGAGTAGTTGGGGGTTAATAAAATCTCAGCGAGCACTCAAATGAGCTGAACTTTTGAAGCGGTAGTGCAAGACAGAGGCAGGTCAGCGAGGGAGCCGCGCCCAGGATCGCACTGGGTCGACTCCATGGTTATTAAACAGATTAAACAAAAATTATTTTGGAGCTGTCAATCGTATTTGGCGGCAATTCCAAATTTGAATATTTGAAAAAGAAAACGTTTTATCTGATCGAACACTAAAAAGTTTCTATTTAAATATATAACAAAACTTAGCTCATGATTATACAACTGAAGAAAACACTGTAGGTGAAGGCAAATGAGAACTTACATTGTAAATTTTAATGATTAGATAAAGGAAAATATTCGCGAGAAAGTGTTAACCGTAATAATAACAGATAGGCGGTTGTCTACAACCCGCATTCGAGGCGGTATTTAGCCTACGACATAACCATGTCAGACTCTAGTAATATTGACACAAAAAAAGAAAACGTTGACTATTCCACGTTTAAGTTCTTAAAAATAACAACACTTCTTTGTTTCCTTTATAATAAGTAGGAAAAATATTAACAATATTAAAGTTACAATGCGCGGGAATGTTGATTTCCTCATTTCAACTAATCTTTAGGAGTTCCCAAGTTATTTATATTCTTTAGTTGCGAACCCAATCGTACTAACTAAAACGTAAATAGTATCAAAACAATTCCCAGAACTGAAAAACTAATAGAGGTGTCATTAAAAAAAAAGTCATCCAGAGCCATCAAAGCGAATTAGCCGTCGCATAATACAATCCGACATCCCAAAAGCGGCCCTGGCCGGACGGCGCAGTCTGAAAAAAAGTTTTTTTTCACTAACTGAAGCATTAATCTGGGCTGGTATTAGTTTACTCGGCGCTCCCGTCTGTGTGCGGCGCGCGTGTGTGCGCCGCTCCGTGCAACTTTTCGCATAGACCACGTAATAATTCAGAGCGCCAAAGTTGCCAGCTTTCGGCTTAACTTGTGGACGTACTGTAATCACTCGATTGATTGTTTGTTGTAGTACGTTATAATTTTGGTTTAGTTAATAAATTACTTATACACTAATTTTCACAGAGATTGAAAGTTAGTTTTTTACAAACACGATTTCTGATGTTTCCAAATAAAAGTAATGAATTTCATATCGAAACATTGTTGTAACCTTACGTAGTGTACCGAAAACATAACATGAAGTGAGATAATTACTGTGAGATAGATTAATATGCTACTTTACAATTCATTAAGAGCTAAAGGTAAACTTGTCATTATAAAGTTAAGAGGTTGATGTTATGAGTATTAGCTTCTACAAAAAAACACGAATATTTAACTCCTGACCCTGTCTATTCGTCGTTACGTCTGCGCGGTGTGCATTCTCCCGTACTTCAGCGAGCTGGCCGCCGTCCACTTTCACACACACTCACACACACACCCACACGTAATGCATAATACCACCCCGTAGGTATCATTCGAGCTGCATCACGTTTTAATAACCATTGTATTTGGCAACGATCGAAATGAGTGTTTGGCGTAGGCGTGCAATGTCTGGAAACTATTTTTAACTACGGCAACTTTGCGTTTATGAGTTTTTTTTTTGTGGCAGCACGGTGTGTGCAGTCTGTCTAACTTTACGTTCGGACTGTGAGCTTCGAATTTCATTTTTTGAATTTTATGATTACGTCACTGGTTACCTGAAAAAATGTTTCCTTTTTTTATAGAGTTCGTATAACCTCTTTGTGACAAAATTCATAAATGTATTATGAAAGTGATTGTTAATTTAAAACGAAGAAAATTTGATGTCCATAGATATTCATATACAGCTGTAATAGTTTATTAGCCAGGAATTACCAACTACCTGTCTGAATATATTTTGGCTTTATTTTTAAATAAAATCAGTTTGGATGTTTTTAAAATGACCTATCAAGAATAATATACGTGGATTGTAAACATAACAAAACGTCAAACAATCAATACTATCAGTATAGGTATGTATAGGAAATTTATGGAAATTCCTACCCAAACCACAAAATGATAAAGGGACAAACATGCTATTAAAATAAGCATACCTATATTAAACATTCTTAGGAACTAAAAAAAGGAAGTTAATTTTAGCAAATATTGCGTTCGTTTAATGTAATGTACATAGTTCTAAACCTTCTTCTGCCAAGGTTTTATGTTTTGTTAATCTTTTCTCGAACCCGCAAACAAGAATAAGATGAAATATGCGCCATTTTGTGACATCATTCTGTCAAACTAACTTCACTTTAGAAGGGTATGCAAAAAAAGATCTAGGACTAATAAAATAAAAAAATAAATTCGTTGTACCTATTGTATGAAAGCCGAATTTACATTACTAAACTAGTGGCATTAAATTAATGTCGCTACACTAATTTTCATCAACAAATGTAGGTGTAAGTAAATGTCAAGTTTCACAACGCATACATTAATTTCACGACACTATAAAGTTTCGTGAATTTAACTTTCATTATGCATGACAATAATTTCGTAACGCAAATGAGACTTTAACGAAGTCCAATTGTAAAAAAAAACGTGTTACATCGAATAGCTAAAAGGTACTTTTTTTGCTAACAGTAATTTCGCGTCTGAAGTTAGCCAACGGCCCGTCCTATTCTTATTTGGACGACATAGTAAGTTAGATATTCTTTCTCTTCTCATTTTCTTTTATAGCTTAAAGACATAGGTAGTTTAAACTACTTCAGATCTTAGTTTACAATATTATCTGACTTCTTAAGTATTTTTCATATAACTTACCATTTTTTTTTCTCACACTTACTTTACAATCGCGATTATTAATTGTTTTTGAGACATGCTACGAAAATTACAAAGCATATATTTTCACAGTACAGTTAAATATTAAACAAGCTAATATGCTAGAAAAAAGCAACTTGACTTATGTCGCCCCGACGGGATGACGGGGACATGAGACAAGTTAATATTTATCACATAAAAATAGCATTGTAAAATGCAAAATAAGTTGTAACTAGACTACAGTTGTTAACATTTCCTCTCAGTACAAAATCCATGAACGGGTTCTATTTAGAAATTATCAAAAATACTGTTATTTAAAAATACGTTTACTGTTTTTTTTTATAAACGTCTAACGGACTCGGCGAATCTCGTTCCGAACAAAAGCTGTACATTCGCACGGAGCAGCGCCGGCGCAGGCAAAGAATAGAAGTAAACAATGGTCGACCCCTCTAAGAAACGTCTTGGCTTTACTTGGTCGGTGTAGAGCTTACGTTTGTTGGGGCATAGACAGGACTGTTACTTTGAGTTGAGTTGTTGGATATGGGATTCATTCAATAACTTACTTCAAGTTGAATTTGTATAATTATATATATTGTAAAATTATATATAAGTACATCTTAAGTTTCTTCGCGCACTCATAATTGAAACAAAAGAACTTCTGCGGGTTTGACGTGCACTATATTTACCCGAAATATACTATTTGGTACTATATTTATGGGTTTTTTTTTTCCCGAAATTTCGGCAACTTTTCAGCAGTGGTCACGGGCTGTTTTATTTCAATTGTGGGAATTATCAAAACTTGGTTTTTTTCTATACGACACTAATTTGCTTTGCTTCTTGTCTTATTGTGTGTGTATACACACACACAGTCACATCTTATCTTCTGAGTGTATGTGATCAATTAATGTTTTTTCTTTCTTTTTTTCAATTAAAAAATGCGTTTAAATATTGCTAAGTATGATTATGATAATTTTGGTGTTTTTTAATACAAATTAGTGCAGTCAGGGAACTTCCCGGTTGACCAGTAGTTTTTTTTTTAACGTTTTTTCCGTAACATGTTGAAATAATTAATAATTGATCAAATGTAATACCTATTAATGTTCTATTATTTGTGTTTTTTTATATAAATCTATTCGTTTTTGCCGGTTTTAATGCCAGGAAGTTCCCCGATTATACATGAATAAATCTTTGTAGATTTGACATAAAAACGTAGTGACATAAAATCAGTCTTAAATAAGATAGTAAGAATTCGTAAACGTCGACAATTTGTAAGCAAGTCTATCGCTTTATTTATAAGTCTATGGTCCAATCGTTTATGCTGGTTTCACACGGGAATCGAATGTGATCTTGAGGGGAGCCAACCACAGCCAGTAAGACTTTAGCTCCACTATTTACAACTAATTAACATAGAATATATTTTAATATAAAGTTTTTGTAATTTTATAATGCAAATATTGTCTATTTGTGAACATTGTCTTTCAATCTGCCATTCAAATAAACATGTGTAATAAATAATAAACAAGAAAATATATGTACTACAAAAAAGCAACTTGTCTCATGTCGCCCTGACAGGTTTGGCATGAGACAAGTTGCTTTTTTTTCTAGTATGTTTTTGTTTAATTTTTATCACACAAAAAATAGCATTGTAAAATGCAAAATCAAAAAGTTACAAGCACGCGTATTTTCCTTGTTTCTACCTGTTGACTGTAGCTATGCAATAAAAATAAATATAATAATTTATTTGTGTAACACAGTACGTAAATCCCATGCTGTAGCAAGATAAGGCGTCCAATATCATTTAATCAAATTATTTTTAAACATAGCAACACAAGAATAGGTCCTTCTTAAAAAAATTACAGTTTAAAATTGGAATAATTGAACTCCCAAGCCAGGAGTTAACAAGCGTAGTTCAAGAAGCTTGGCAAAAGTTTCTTCTTAAGTTTTCGTTCCAAGGAGTTTGGTTCACAATACTCTTTCGATGTAATTTAAAAGTTTGATTGAGAAAAAAAACATCGCAAAAACGAACAACTGTCTTCAACAATAGTCCTAAGAAGTTCCACCCCAGGTAAACGCAAGATGCTATTCCTTAAGAAAATGCCAACAAAGACACTTTTTGTACAAATATTCTAAGAACTAACCCCTTAACTTAAAGTTAAAAATCGTATGGCAATACTGATCACCTGTTAAACGCACAGCTTTAGTGATTTTAGCTCACTAAAAGTCAGTGTGTCGCGACTTATATGATTATGTGACTTACTGGATTGGAGTAAAGTTTTATTTTGCTTGATTATGTTATTTCTTAAGAAATACGTTAAGGGCGAGTGTGTGAATATTGTAAAAAAAATATATAAGTAACAGCTGATTCTCACAGTAACGGTTTTCGGTTAGTTAACAATGAGGAATAGTTAATCTTATTTTGCAACAAGAAAACAACTAAAATTCTTAACGACAAATTATAGCATCGCTTATTTCTAATAACAATGGTGGAATTTATTTACATGTACTTTAATTAAGGATTAATATGTAATTTAACCCTTGTACTGGCAAGCAGACATAACTTATAACAATAAAAATCTATGATAAATTTTAAATAGAAAAATATTGGAAAAAATTAACTCGGCCACAAGTGAATTCTCAGATGGGAATCACTTGTGGCCGAGTTAATTTTTTCCAATATTTTTCTATTTAAAATTGATCATAGTATAAAAATAGCATTGAAAAATGCAAAAATTCAAAAATCATAAAATAAAAATTCTGTTAGGTCTCGTTCATTGCCAGCGAAAGGTTTAACTATGAATAAGTTAAGGGAAAATCTCTTGAAAATGTCAGAATTTTCAATATTTCTAAGTTCGTGTTAAGATTATTTTAAATTATATTATTTTTTATTTTTAACTTTATTACCTACTTGAAAAGTACTGAGAAAAACAAATACTATCCAAATTTCTCAGACAAGCGATTTGGAGACTTTCAGTAAAAAACTTAGCTATAATATATATAATCTCTAAATCTTCTACCTAAATTCCGTACTCCTTTTTCTAGTAAAAAATATCAACGTAAATTAAAAAATAAAGAACCCATAGTTAAAGCATATCGTGATTTTTTTGTTTATTTGTTTGCTTTGAATATGCTCCGAAACTACTAAACGGATTTAAATGAAATTTGTTACACACATAGAGATAGCCTGATTATGAACGTAGGATACTTTTTATCCCGATATACCCACGGACGCGACCGGCCGCTAGTTGTAAATAAAACAGAAAATGATTTAATCAGAAATAGAAACTGTTACTTCAAACCTCAATAAGTATTGTTTTACCGGTTTCTTTCAGCATGTTTACTGTTAGCCCGCATGCACTCTAAATGGGTCGGTTTGGCTAACTGCTTACAAATCGAGACACGGTTCGACTCAATTCTTATCGATTTGCGATTTCTAATCACCAGAATAAGTGGAACATTCTAAATTCTAAAAGTAAGTTTATGGTTTGCTAAAAATGGCGTGGAAAAATCTTTTTGACCCTTCGTTTACGAAGTCAAATATTCAAATGGTTTTGCAACATATGTTTGGTTTTTTTATATATTAATACGAGTTCGTTACTTAACATTAACAAATGTGTGGTTAGTTCATTCAGAGCCTAATATATATATAAAACCAATAATATCTAGAAAAACACAATTGCTCAGACGTGATGGTGTAATACAAAATTTTGTTTAATCCGCCTGAATTTTTGGGGTTCAAGTCAAGAATTTTCTTTATTTTTCGTGGTACAATATAAGTTTTTAGCTTAAAAAAAATCTTTTATTTTCATATCGAATTTAATCGCCAAATTGCTTAGCGCACTTACAACACTAATTAGCGACAAAAGTGTCACGTGTAGTGGTGAGCGAGCAGAGCGAGCACTGACGCGCCAAAAAGACAACCACCTGATTATTTAGACACTTCATTTTACTTACTCAATTAGTAAGGCTGCAATCTCCAGAGTGCCAATTAAAAAATAATGGAAACCCTCAGCGTGCGAGCGAGAGGTTCGAGGGCCTCTTTTTCTCGCAAGTGGCTTAGAGACGCGACCTGTCGATGACTGCATCACGCTCAACCATGGATAGTAGACGGTTAACGGAATTCCAAGTTTCAAATAGTTTTCTTTTTTTATATATAAAGTTTAAGTTTCGTTGAAAAGAAAGAAGAAAGAAAAAGCGATTTATTTGAGACAAATTACACAGACAGTTTCGAAAGCCAGTACACACACAGAGAACATTGAGATTTGGCCCAAAACGGTCACGACTCAGCATAATGCATGGTTTTACGACCCGCGCTGGTCTTCCGTCGTGACCGGAAAGAGGTTCGGTTATCCTGGTTGCGAATCCAGTATACTTATTTGGTCTTGTGGTTTGATACACATTATTAAAATACATTATAAATTCAGGTACTAAATGAGTTGGCAGCATGACATACGTCAGTTGAAATAAGTCGTATTTAAAATAAAGTAACAATATTAAATTAACTTAAAGTAAATGCTACATACGACACGTACAGCCGGGTAACTTTCAAGTTAACCAGAGGAGTTTTTAGTGAGCTTTTTTAAAACAAGTAATTGACTTATAACTTATTAAGTTTGCATTTTGCAATGCTATTTTTATTTAAAAAATATTAAACAAGAAAATATAGTAGAAAAAAGCAAATAGTCTCATCCCGTCAGGGCGACATGAGACTAGTTGCTTTTTTCTAGTATATTTTCTTGTTTAATATTTTTCAAAGTAATAGACATATAGAAAACGTTTATATCACAAATCAAATAACACTAACAGGTATATCATTTGAATAAGAAATTATTTCTATAACCTTAGTACTTTCCGAGAAAAATATGCTAATTTAAATGTGAGTTACCTTCCAAGAAAGTCTTCAAACTTTTAACCGCCTCTGTGGTCTAGTGGTACAACCACCGGTTTTAGACCTAGGGGTCCCGGGTTCGATTCCCAGCGGGGATACATACTGTTTTCGGTTTGGTTGGTGGTAGGACTTGTTGTAAGCCCGCCTGGCTAGCTACCACCATCTTATCTAAGCCTGACGCCATAACAACAATGTTTTCAGCATTGTTGTGTTCCGGCAGTTCGAGATAAGATAGCCAGTTCCTCAGTGGTTGAGGTTCCGGGAAAGGCTCGCTTCCATCTTCAGCCTTATCAATACTTAACATCATGTACGATGAAGGCTAAGAGTCTCCCCGTCATTTATAAAAAAAAACATGACAACCATAACGCCATCAGCAATTTCTGAACCGTTTAGGGGACTACCGCCATCTCTTAGCGCAGTATTGTTTCAATCTTACCATGTTATTTAGTACTACGAATATATTTTAAAGTAAGCCTGTTTTTTGACGGAAGTTTTGTGACGTCTTCGCTTCGCTCAATCATCGCCTGCAAAGTGTGAAGTGATTCGAAATTAAACTTACTAAAAACAAAGCAAACAAAACGTACGTACATCTTATGTTTTGGCGCGCACCTGTTCATTGAAATAAAACAACTTTTCAGTCATCCCGTGACCACGGCAGCTGTAAAGGTGCCGAAACGTCGGGAAAATCAAAAAACCCCTAAAAACCTAAAAATACGGACAATTACAACTTAGTTCGTGGAAATATAGCGCGTTTGATATCCGTAAAAGTTGTTTTATTTCAAACAAAACGTTCTTATGACATGATGGTTTCTAATAGACGATGGTAGGCTCGCTGGTTACGCAAATAAAACTTTCAAGATTTCCCCTTTCATGGAACTTCCGCTTACCCCGTCACTTAGAGCTATGTGAAAAACTGAATTAGCCAGTTTGAATGCGATATAATTAGCCTCCAGAGACTCTCGATTCGCTCCGCTCGCTCTCGCAAGCGAACCGATGCGAAGATGCGATGCGACGCGAGTGAAGAGCGAAAATGGCTAATCAAATCCTTTCCCGCCCTCGACGGCATTCGAGTGGCATTTTTTTTTTCATTTCATTGTGACTGAAGTGACGATGCACTGTCAGCCTAGCATTCTTCATTAGCCTTCAATTTTATTTATATAATGAGGCATAGGCCGTACGTCATAGTATGTTTTACTACGATTTTCATTATTTTTTAATGTTTTAGATTGTTTATAAAAAAAAAGTAAGTTGTATTTAAGCATGTCATCCCGTCTAAGTTAGTAAAAACTCGTTTCTTGTAGAAATTTAAGTAATAGAAGCTTGATAAGATGTTCTTGACCACAGATGACGCAAAAAAGTATCTTTTCAACAAATCATAAAAAAGCACTTTTCGAACCTTTTTGATTTTTTTTACAATTTCTCATCCGCTGATGATGTGATGATGCAATAATAAAAAAAAAAATCAATACGTATAACTTTTCAGATTATGAAATAGCAGACCATTCTGCCTATTCCAGTAGCCGTTGAAAGCAGATGTACTTACAATTCCATTATTTTTTTTCCACAGAGAGTTCTACTACATCCAAATGGAGAAGTACGCGCGGCAGGCCATCAGTGAGGGGCTGAAGGCGGCGGAGGACCTGCACGTGGCCGGCGACTCCGAGCTGTACCGGGTGCTCAACCTACACTACAACCGGAACAACCACATTGAGGTACACAACCATTTCATACATACACTCACGCTATACATCTCTTGCGGGATTGGTAGAAGTGCAACTTGAGAGTGAAATGTATGAACATCACTCTCAGAGCCATACCTCAACCACGATGATGCCACATTTGGCAATGGTTAGGTCTAAGATGTTAGCCTCTGTGGTCTAGTGGTAACAACCACCGGTATCAGACCCAGGGGTCCCGGGTTCGATTCCCAGCGGGAGTACATATTGTATACGGTTTGGTTGGTGGTAGGACTTGTTGTAAGTCCGTCTAGCTAGCTACCACCACCTTATCTAAATCTGACGCCATAACAACAATGTTTTCATCATTGTTGTGTTCCGGCAGTTAGAGATAAGATAGCCAGTTTCTCAATGATGAGGATTCCGGGAGGGGCTCGCTTCCATCTTTGGCCTTATCAATACTTAACATCAGGTATGATGAAGGCTAAGAGTCTCCGCAACCTTCAAAAAAACCTTTGAGATAAATCAAAATTGTTGTACTGGCCAAATACATGCGAGCAGCGGCCTGCAAAAGTTGTATGAAAATCCGTATCTGTCGGGTTTAGCTGCCAAATAAATTACATACGGTCGGTTTCAATAATCTAACCTCAATAAGAGATATGCTTACTAGAGCTTTGTTGCCTGGATATTTTTGTTAATCAGGCCAAAATAACAGCCGTTGCCAAGTAACATAACCAAGATAGGCCTATCTCTTACTAGGGTTAGATTATTGAAACTGGCCGATAGTAAACTCATATCTGTTATGTAATTTAAAAATGGAACGATCTTTTACTCCGAAACATGGCAACCAAGGAGGTAACTTATCAAAAGTTTTATTTCAATTTCGAACTGGTTTGAAAATAGAAAGCTGTTTATTGAAAAAGAAATGAACACTTTAACACGGGAAAAATTATTGTTGTTCGTCATTAGTTTTGCAAAGGTACCTAATTGTTTTTGAATTTCATACAAATGATGAAATCAAATTTTCGCGCATTATTTGAGAAAAGTACTATACAAGCCTTGGCCACAACTAGGCATTGATGGACTCGTTCGTCCATCAATGCCTCTACTATTTCATTCCATTCCAAAAGCATCATTTTGTTCCTCGATAAGCGGGAGCAAAGTAGCCCTTTTCTGTATGAGAGTTTTTAGCGGGCAGAAATGCATTTAAATTTGAACATGAATCGTTCATAGAAATCGGAAGCAAGTCTGTTGTATTATTATTGGCTTTACGGCGCTCGGGGACCCGCGCATACTAAAAAACGGACTTTATTTATTGTATTTTGTAAAAAACAACTATTACGTTAAGTTATGTTGAAATTGTTATAAACTTCTGAAACAGTAAAAATAGCAGCTAATAACGTCATACACTTACTTTAATGTGTCTCGTATTTATTTTCTCATAGAACGAGATGAAAAGTAGAGTGAATCACGTGAGAGCAAAACTATTTTTCCCTTGAGCGATGACGATGTACTTTGAATCCCTCACCGAGTATCTGGGTTCAAAATAGCGCCCTCGCCGTAAAAAAATTATTTTGCTCACTTGTAATACAATCTACTATTCCACTACATGAAACCGTTTTCACTGCTATTAACTCCATTATAAGGTAAATACATTGACTAAATTGCCACTGTCCATCTTTCCAGGTCCCGCCAAACTTCAGATACGTAGTGGAGCAAACCCTGAGGGAATTCTTCCGCGCCATCCAGGGCGGCAAGGACGCGGAGCAGAGCTGGAAGAAGTCCATCTACAAGGTCATCTCCCGGCTCGACGACCCCGTGCCAGAGTACTTCAAGTCGCCAAACTTCCTCGAACAACTTGAATGAGCGCCAACGCACAACGTTCGAAAAACCAAACTATTTGGACATAAACCTTTTTGGACGTAACGAAAATTCGTTTCGCACACCAAAATTTTACGACACTCGCATTTAGGCCTTCAGATTCAAAATTATTGATAAAAGAAAGTTAAAATTTAAATTATTGAATTTGTACGTTGGAAGTCGGTGGCACTCGCCACTAGCGCTCTACTAGGAAATTCGTTAGGTTTACGAGTAAGAGAAAATTTAAGTCACCTAGAATTTTATTTCTGCACATAATATATTTCGCTATATATAATTATTATTATATTATTATTAAGTATTATCTTAAAATGGTTTTTATAGTTGTGTACATCTTAAAATCATTTATTGATTTATTATTTAAGAAGAAAAAACGATTAATATATTAACTGCTTAAGTTTTGAATTTTTTTGTTGTTTTTATTTTGTTTTCTCCTTGTTTCCCGCCCTTTGGAGATGTTACCCCTGTCCCAAAGCGTTTGCGTTCTTGGCCCGTGTGGCCGAAAATTGTCAACCTTTACCTCGTCATAATTATTTTAGGAATAATTAACGTTAACCATAGATATTAGTACAATAGAGCAGGGTTATTTTTCGATCCACAAACAAAGATTCTAAAGATTATTTTTGTACCGATAGCCAGTTTTAGGTTCGTGCAGAGAAGTTTTCAATAGAACTAAATAATGCAGTCAAAAAATTCGAAAATGTTAAGCATCTTAATTTGTTATTGAAGTAAGCATCCTTGGTTCTCTTATGAATGTTTCGCCAACGTCCGGATCGCATCGTTCAGTTCGTCCGGGACACCCGGACATAGGGTTAAGTTTATTCGTTAGATAAAATACTATTTTCCAAAATTATGCGTGGGCCATAACATCACAACACGAGTGCGGAGCGTCACACCATTTTTTTTAGTTTCTGTGATACAGAAAATTTTTTGGCCGACAGAAGGACTTTTTGAAACCAGGTTGATTTGAATTTTCAACAAAGTAATGAAAATGTTTTTATTTATTTAAAATGGGATTAGTTAGTTTTATGCAGTTATTCGAATTAGATCAAAATTTATATTTTTCGAGTAGTGATGGTGACGCGCGCGCTCCGCAGGCGGGCGCTCCGCGGCGGCTGTCCCACTATAGTCATCACCGCAACGCAATCAGGCGCAATAGTTGAAGGCAACAAAACCAATAGACTGAAATACCTCTCAAATCAATCAAAATTACAGTTAAATATATGTATTTGGCAACCATCAGTTCACACAAATAGCACTGGGCCACCTCGTCCGATCAGAAGTGCCTTCAGAAGAATGTTGTTTTTTTACGAAAAAATAAGAAATTAATACAAAAGGCCCTCAATAGTACCTAACGCCCAGCCGAGGACGCCGCGCAGCGCCCGCGCAGCCCCGCCTCGCGCACGCAACAGTTCGAACGAACAATCAGTATACATACACACACTTACTATTATACTATAGAAGAATAATTAGTTTGATTCGTAGATATATGTAGCGCGCCCCGCTCGCGGCTTGCTTTCTGGCCAGTCGGCCGCCAGCATTAACCGAGGTCGCACGTTAAAAGATCAGCTGGCAAGCGCGCGCGGGAACGCATATCTCGATGTATTTGTTATTATACCATGTAGACGCCGGCCGCCACCCCCGCCACGCGGGAGCACTCTCAGTTCACATCCTCAGTTTCACAGGACAAATGAATATCACACATTTTATTTCGCTTCTCAAATAGATATAAACCGATAAGATAGATTGTACAGAGATGTATAGCGATTTGTACATAAATACAATAGTTTTAATACAGAAGAGATAAACTAAACTATCTTAGCGCTAATAACGGTATTTTGTAAGGCACAATAGAAAACGGAATATTGCGAATTGATTTGCGGAATTGTACAAACGTTTACGCCATCCTGAGTTTCTCGTCTGAACCCGCGCAGGGCGGGCGGCCGGCCCTAGCTAAGCAAGTGTAAGCATTTTTCATTTGATATTACACGTTTGTTATCGTTTCATTTGTAACCATTTGATCTATTACGATAATGTAAGGGTACCTCAGTTTAGGATGGACCAGGCGTCGACTGGTGTGCTTAGTTAGTTCAGGTTAGGTGAGAGATACGTAACTCTTATCAGAGACATCGACACATAGTATAGACGCAGCCTCCCCCCGTCCGGCCTCCGGTTTTACGTTCCAAATCGATCCCGGCCCTCGTGGCCCCCCTCCAGCCACACACTCCGCAATAGCCCAGGTTCGATTCCCAGTTCGTCAGTGAGCAAGTACGCAGTCGCCGCAGGGCTTATTCGAGAACGATCATAGTTCCATGTTACGTTACCATTGTGTTATGTTACGAGTTGTTTGTTTCAGATAAAATGCCAGATTAGAGCTGAAAAATTGTAAATAAGTGTAGAAGTAATGTGTCTCTTTTTAGTCTTGATGAACCATTCGAATTGAGAAATGGAATTGATTACATAACCTTGGAAGCAGTAGCGAGGCACGTAGGTGGGACTGGGCGGCCCGCGCCGCCAGCGCGGCCGGACGTTTCAGCTCTAAGCTGTCAGCGATCACTTATTAATTCCTTGTATAGTAAGTAATGTATCCGTTATTCCGATCTCTCCATAGATTTCTTCATACTACTAGAAGTGTTACCGCAGGCTACACAACACATATTACAATAGAAATGTATTGATTTTCCATCAACAGTATTCAACCGACATGCCGTAATTTGCAGATACTTGGAGCCGTTAATGTTTTGAATATAATTTCTGGCGGAAAATTGTAATGATATTTTGTAAGTCTTATTTGTATACGAGATGATTAGTCCGGATTTTATACTTGTGTGACTCACTGTGCAGCTACAAGACCACAAAGGATATCAGTGCGATCTAGTCGATTCAGATCATTCGATATTCTATTATTCGTAAGTTATGGGTTGACAATTTTTATAAATTTAATGTAAAGACTCGAGTTTGACACATCGAAGTATTTAGTCCACAGTGATCATGGGGACTATCCCACAGAAAAAGTACAAAATTCGGTGTTGACTTTAAAGCTCATGTTTGTATCTATTAATATGTATGTAGATTTATTGAAATTGCCCTTTCGGCGAATCATTTCTTATTGTTTAAAACTATGTATTAGATGATAGTTTATTTCGTTCAAAAATTGTATCTGACGTTTTTGCTTTACATTTTTAGTATTTTCGAATCCGTCTACGAAGTGTTTGGATAATCAATGTAAAATGAAATAAATATGTAATTATTTTCAAAATTAATTATAATAAAAAAAATCAATATATGTAGAATGTATTTGGTTTCACGTTTGGGTATTATGGTTCCTAAATTTTCGAAATTGTAATAGACTCTATTGTATGTAGCATTTCATTTTTGGAATTTAGAAAACATTTAGGTGTACCAAATAGCTGTATCAACTTTTCTATACGTGAGAAATAAAAATTCAAATAAGGGAAGTGCTGAAAAATTAGGTAGTTATAAATAAGTAACATTCGTTTATAATATCTGATTATGTAAACTGAGAAAAACTGAGCACGGATATACTATTAGGAAGTGTTATAATACAAATCGTACTGCCGACGCTTATAATCTAAGTAAAAAGACACCGGGCGCCAGGAATGCGTAGTCCCAAGCGATCGGAAGCAAAGCGTTCATAATTTTATATTCGAATGTAATTATAAATTATTATATATCCTTGTGGTCTTCATTCGTAACAGCGATACACGTTCATTTCGTATTGACTTATGTGAATTCGGTTTAGTTGAATTGGTTCGGCGAGCTACGGTCCGCAGCGATTCGTTTGATATATTTGTAAACTACGAATAGCGGATGCGGACACCAGTGATAAAATTAGTGACAAAATTTTGAAAATAAAACGAAATTATTTTAGGTGTGCAGCGCGTATGCCGCCCGCGGGCGAGGCGCGACCACTGTGCGCCTGCCGCGGGCCGCGCGCGCGCTGCGTTTAACTTTGACTAGTGTTTAGGCGTCGTTTCGGTATCCTCGCATTTCGGCTAAGTGATAGGAGCCCGCGTCCGCTAGTTTCGATATATTTAGTACAAATTTCATGATGTTAAGGTTTACGAGGCTCAAAGCTTTTCTTTCGAGCCGACCGCGCCGCCCCCCCCGCACCCCGCCTGCGATATAATGACTCGTGTATAAAATTTTATTCAAAAAGAGTATTTTTGTATTGAATATTTCTAAAGTTGGTGTAAAGATCAAAATTTCGTAAATTATAGCAATGACAAAAAGGGGACATTAGGTAAATTTAGAATGTCATGCGTTTTTTGTATTTAATTTTAAGAATAGCGTCGGATATAAACGTTTAGGAGCATTAACCATTTGTAAATAAAAAGTTGAGAGGCGGGGGCGCGGGGCGGCGGGGCGGACGGCGTTTATATAGATAAAAAAATATATAAGTAACTCAAAGATGTTTATATGGTTCTGGATGTAAAAAAGATAAATTTAAATCAAGTTTAAGGTAAAAAGTGGAAAAAAATTGTAAACGATTCCTCGGTATTTGTCTTAGAATGGCTACTTGCGGGTCACTATTGTAATCTGTGGGCCTCAGACAAGTCATACCTGATGTCACGAAACTAACCTAACCTTACTACGCATTAATTATAACGGTTCTTAATACTACAACAATAATTATACATTAATATAATATCACATTGTCATAATGCTTATAATTTACGAGCGTGTGTCTTTGTCCGTGAATGTTTTAGGATCTAACCACTGTTCGGTGTAGTAGACATAATGGAATAATTGTGGAAGAAAAAAATGTTGTTTAAAAAGATAAATTTTCGGGCCGAATGGCCAGTGGTTTGCAAATTGCATTCGCACATTGGTATTAAATATTGGCGGTTCAAAAATATATTGATCAAAATTATCAAAATTAATCGATTGTGCAATTGGAAATACGGTGAAATAATAATATGTATCTCTAGTGCAATGTCTGCATGGACACTTGTTGATACCAGTGAGGGATGTTTCTTCGTGAATATAACAAGTAATAAAGCTAAGCTTTTATTTGACAACTGTCTTTTATTTCTGTCTTCCTCAAACCGTGAATAATAAAACAAGTAGAAGAGAGAATAAGAAGCTATCTTACCTGTATACAGCGTAGCGATTATCTGCAAAGAGAAATAAAAATCACAAAAGATAAGAAAGATAAGAAATAACAAAAGGGGTATTGGTAAAGTTGACGTAATTTTAAACTTTCTACTAAAAGTTGAAAATAACGGTTACTTTCGGAAATAGTCAATTTTAAAAGAACATATTTAAAGACACAAATTTCATTATGGAACACTAGCGGTCGCCCGCGGTTTCGCCTGCGTGATTCCCGTTCCCGTCGGAATATCAGGATAGAAAGTACCCTATGTGTTAGTCCTCTACTTGAAGTCCTTACATACCAAATTTCATCAAAATCAGTTCAGAAGTTTTTGTGTGAAAGAGGAACAAACAAAGTGACATACATTCGCATTTAGAAAATTAGAAGGATAGGTAGACGAGTATACTAGGTTGTTCCGAAAATTGATAGCCGCAGAATAAATACAACCTCTTCTTTCATGAAACTACTTTGAATTGACGGCTAATTTCAACACAAACCTCCTTTGTGAAAAACACTGGCCACCTATATGTGGTTTTTTATTATTGTTTATGTTTATAGATTATCTGTCACTCTTGTTTTTTATGATTTTGTAATTTTTGCATTTTTCAATGCTATTTTTATACTTATGGTAAATTTTAAATAGAAAAATATTGGAAAAAATTAACTCGGCCACAAGTGAATTCTCAGACGGGAATCGAACCCGCGACCTTTGGAAATCCGGTCCAATGCTCTCTCTTGTTTTGTTTGCAACTTGCAACAATGGACGTCTCGCGGGCTCCGCGGAATATTGTGTAGAATGCCGCTGCCCGTTGCATTGTTATTACGGAAATAGCCTAAATTCCCCCCCCCACTGGGAATCGAACCCGGACTGAGAGTCGGGTCTGATACCCTTGGTAATTATAAACAAGTAAGTATACATGAAGTCCACGCGAACGAAGTTGCGGGCGAGAGTATGAGTATAATATGAGTAAAAATATAAAAATTGTAGTCAACCAAAATTGTCGTAGCCTTCGTAGCCGTAGTCGTCGTAGTAGCAGTCGTAGTACTCGCAGTAAACTTCTTCATATGTATAGGCGGTGCCCTTGTGGATCTCGCAAATGTCGTTTTTTTACTCAGTTGTTTGTTCTTCAGACTCTGCTTCCTTCTCCTGAAGGCCTACTCCTACCGCCATCTCTTAGTGCAGTATTGTTTCAATCTTACCATGCTATTTCGTACTACAAATCTCTTAAACCAAGCTTGTTTTTTGACAGAAGTTTTGTAACATCTTCGCTCAATCATCGCCTTCGTATGAAATATGTCAAAATCTGACAACTTCAATAAAAACAAAACTTGGCATGATGGTTTCTAATAGAATAGTGTGGTGACGGCCTAAGAATACAAGTGTCATCACTCCCTTACATGCCTGGGTAAGAGTCGACTAAGAGCATTGAACACCTGTGCGAGAGAAGGAAAACTTGAAACCAACCCTCTACCAACCCGTCTGGCCAGCGTGGTAGCAGTAGGCTAATAATAGCCTCCTATGAACGCGACAATAGGCGTGAGCTAGGAGAGGATTATGTCCAGCAGTGGACGTCCACAGGCTGATGATGGAGGCCCGCGGGTTTCTTGTAAGAATACAAAGTAGGTAAGTACAGAGGTGATATTTAATCACCATCATCATCACTACAACCCCTTTAAGACTGGACCAACCTTTTTAACGAAAAAGGACAGTGACGGTTATGGTATTAATAAAAATAGTTTATTTACACAGAGTTTACATAGTTATTTCCACGGATAACGTGTCTGTCTACGCTGATTGTGAGGCGAAATTTTAAAATAGGCCACAGTTTTTATTGAACTCGCCTAAAGTTGCATAAAATCTTCGAAAACGTCTGTTGGAGTTTTCGTATATTTTTCCTTTAAAATACTAGGAACGGCTCCAAACTGCACCACCTTCGGTGGCGCTTTGGAGCCCAAGAGAGGCGGAGCGCCGCGAGCCTCTGAAACTTTTAAAAAATTGTCAAATTTGGTCGGACTTTTACAACTTTATGTCGGCATAACTCTGTTAGGACATGACGGATTTAGACGCGGTTTGTTGCATTAAACGCAGAATTACATTCTGGTCAAATTTGTAATGTATCGCGATGCACAAAAGTCTATACTTTTTGAGCAAAACCCTAAAAACCGAATTTGGCTCTTCTTTGGCGCCAAAAGCGAAGGTTATGGTGATGGTAGGACATCGAATTTTTATCACCTCCTAGGTATGGTTGATGTCTAAGTATGTGCCAAGTTTCATTAGAATCGGTTAAACGGTCTGGGCGCTATGACCGGGCGGACAGATTTTCAAAAGAGTCAACGTAAGAGAGGCTCCGCTACGCTCCGCCTCAATTATGTATGTAAAAACTAATTTTAATTAATGTCAATCTACAAGTTTTGCGTCTTACAGTTTTAATTTAAGGTCTAAAAGATTAAGTATAATTTATTAAAATAGCATTGACTTATATATTACTAGTATGTACGCGATGCCGTACTTTATATGTGAATCGTTTTGACGTTGTCATCTCATACAATAATCGGTGGAGTCTTAGGTATATAGGTAAACTCATTTTTCCTCTAGAAGTTCAGTGACGTCTTCGCTCAATCATCGCCCAGTGTGTCAAAGACAACTTAAATTTGGTCCTTGTCAGGAATAACAAAATTTTACTTTTAGGTAAAAGGTCATGGTACGAATTTAAATAGTATTGAAAACAAAACAAGATGATGGTAGCGGCCCCCAGATCTTGGTCATATGCAATGACTTATATTCCTAGTTTGATACTCTAACCTATTTACTACTTTATAACGGATATTTAACGTATTTACGGTTTATCGTTAAGACGTTATATGGAAAAAGTACGTTCTTCTATACTTATATTATAAAGAGGAAAGTTTGATTGTTTGTTCGTTTGTTTGCATAGAAACTGCTGAACGGATTTGGATGAAATTTGGTACACAGATAGTAGATAGCCTGGTTATGAACATAGGGTACTTTTTATTCCAAAATTCCTACGGGAACAGGAACCATGCGGATGAAACCGCGAGCTTCCGCTAGTTTTGTTATAAAACTATAGGGCGGTTAAAGATGTTACAAATCTTCGCCCTCATTTTCTATTATTTAAATCTATCGCAATCCCTTTCAAAGATTTAGTGATTATGATAGCGATTTATGGAATTGTGTAACTTGGAGTCACAATCGATTTTGGAACGCATGATGCTTTGAATGATATTAAGATGACACTCCATGTAATTGAAAGATATTTTCGTGTGTCACTTATCACTTACAAAGATACTTATGCAATAAGGCGGCGAATCGTTCCGCATATGCAACTTAAATATCATGTATCACTAATGAATTATCTTGTCAAGTCGGTTGTTTCATTGGGATTATAATACCGATGACACAACTGGTAGTGCTGGCGGGAACAGGCGCTACTGGCGTCGCTTGGTTGTTTCATTGGGATTATAAGATTCCCGATGGCACAACTGGAATTGCTTGGTTGTTTCATGGGGATTATAAAATAAATTTCCCGATAGCCAAGTAGAATCGCTTGGTTGTTTCATGGTGATTATAAAATTCCTGATGGCACAACTGGTAATGCTGAAGGAAATAGCAGGTCCTTGGACGAATCAACCACTGGACACGAAACCCGAGAAGAATGTATGAAATCACGATCAACCAATTCTTGCGGGGGTGAGGGGCGATTACTAATGTCAAATAATGACAGTAGTGAATGAATGAACCTATTGAGTTTAATAAATCATGTGTGTTTTAAAGAAATTAGTAAGTTAATTGTTTCGTAGAAAAACAAAAAGCAACTAATAATTTGAAATCTCATTAAAAAAAATCCCTCAAATTCATAAAAACTATAAAATATGGTTTCCAAAGCGTTTGTGTTTGGGATTTTTTTTTTGTGAAAAAGGGGTAGATACATGCAACATGATACTAAGTACTGATAAGGCTTAAGATGGAAGCGCGACTCTCCCGGAATCTCGGAACTGGCTATCTTACCTCTAACTGCAGGAACGGACTTAGATAAGATGAGTCGCTAGCCAGGTGGGTTTACGAATTACTTACTAACACTTTTTAAGTGAGTAAAAAACATTAATATTTGGTTTATATAATAATATAATTCATTATTTACATTAACTTCTTCAATCACTCGAGCTTTTTTATATAAAACAAAATATGGGTAATCTCGAGCTGTGATATCTCGTAAGCCAACAATCTAAGTATACTAAAACTTACTGAAAATAACCATCGACATTATAGGATTGTCAAAGATCGTTGAGACTAAAACATTTTAATTTCAACTCTAGTATCCATTTACATTTAAGAAATATGCATATTTGTAAGAAAAAATATAAACTTGTTTTCACTTTATTAAAGATCTCAAAATTTACGCCACCGTACAAAATTAGCACAACCTAAACCTAAATTAGAAATAGTAGACTAGCGTTTGGATAGAGTATGGTCTAGCATACGCTATGACAGTTTTAAACAACAAACTCCCAGAAGTTATCAACAAAACATCGCATATAAATTACCTATATTTAAGAAAAAGCCAAGGCAGTATCTTTCTAGCAACTACTAGCTGAAATACTAATTGCAAGATATTTCAACCAATAGTTTATTGTAGTTTTAAGATTATTTTACTTGAATATAATATAACGATATTAAAATTAAAATAATTAAAGATTAAAAAATAGTATAATATAGCTTACGTACATACATTATATAATATAAATATAATTAATTTTATTCTTGCTGTGACCTAACAAGGTCTATGTTAGAAACAAATAATAAAAGTAACCACCAGTTTTGATAAATTATAACAAGAAGAATATTGGACAAATGAACTAGGCCACAAGTGAATTTTCAGATGGGACTTGAACCCACGACCTTTGGGAATCCGGCCCACTGCTCTAACCAATGAGCTACCGAGACTTGCGGACCACTGTCGAAATTCTCCGATACTTTTATATTTTTAATACGCTGTAAGAATATCCTTCCTTGCATTAGAAAGAGAAAAAAAAACAAATTTTAAATGTTTAAATTCACTTGTGGCCGAGTTAATTTTTTCCAATATTTTTTCTATTTAAAATTTACCATAAGTATAAAAACAGCATTGAAAAATGCAAAAATTACAAAATCATAAAAAATGTTTAACGATCAATTATGATACAACAGCTAATAATTTATGATTTTTGAATTTTTGCATTGTCAATGCTATTTTTATAATTATGATAAATTTTAAATGTTAATGTACAACACACTATGATAATGTACAACATAAGTCTAATACTAACAAAAGATCGGCGCCCTTCACTATCGTAGCGAAGGCATCAGACGACTTCTAAACTCCGTATTTAGAGGTTTGACATGGCTGTGTATCACCTCAGAAAATTTCAGCTTTCTAGATAGTTAAGACTTCTACTATCGTATGCGTAGCATAGTTTAGAAGTCTAAAACAATACCGTGACTGATTGATAGGCAACGCACAGCCCAAACGGCTAAACCAATTAAACTGAAATTTTGCATACAGGTTCTTTTAACGATATTGGCGAGCACTAAGGAAGGATTTTTGATATTACCACGGGAACGGGAACCATGCGGGTGAAATAAACAACTTTTTTTTTAAGTTTGAAGCTATATTTAAAATATAACGAGCTCAAAGTTCGTAGGGTTGCGTCGTTTAATTATAAAGTTCCTATAGTTATCTTCTGGCTCCATCATCAGGCCTTAGATGTTATCTAAGACCTGAGTCCTCGTCCATGTTACCTCCCTGCGTACCGCTTCCACCCAATTTCTTCTTGTTAGGGGTTCAACTGTAAATCTGAAATTAATTTGAATTGTTCCTACATTAAAATTGGATTCGTTCGTTCATTTACATACATCGATATGATTATCGATATGTTCAAGCCCTATACGACATAAAAATGACAATTGATTGAATGAGTCATACATATAACCCAACCAAATTACTTATGCAATATCTTTGAAGAATTTACATGTACAATGATTACTTTTTGAAATGACGTATTACATTTTGTTTACATACCAAATTTTATTTATTTTACGAAGAAATTGTACTTACGCGTGAAAAGAAAAATTTTTTGATTGTCCGGTATGATTTTTACAAATTAACACAGCGCATTTACTTTATTTTTGAGATAATGTTCCACTTCGAGATATCGCGTCATACTGACAACGCCATATTGCTTACTGTGTCTAAAAGGCTCAGTAAGTGACAGAGGGGTAAAGGCGAACGCGGACCTCGTTACGCGTCCAGTGGTTAATTCGTCCAAGAGCAGGTCCCAAGGCACTACTGGTAGTGCCACGTGGATGTGCGACGGGTAAGAAAGGGCAAAATAAATACTAATTTAGCTAGTTTTATTAATTTAGATCAGTGAGATATCCATGAAGAAATAAAATAATACCGATTCATTTGTGGGTAGGTATTGTAAAAACGGGTTTTTATAAATCAACTAATACCAATTACCCACAGACCTACTCGTATATCGAGATAGACGAAAAGAGCGTGTAAATCATATGTGTCAATAAATAATTAATTAAAAATGTACTGGAAGGGTTAAGAAGCTTCAATTTGTAGTCAAACTAATGTTCTACAAGGGGTAAATAAATAAAACTTAGAAATCTTTCAATAACTACTCAAATTTATTAATTAGAAACAACAATTAGAAAGTTCCTCCATAGGTCGCTGGTTCAGATCCGGCTCGAAGGACCAAAAATGTGACTGAGGGACTGTAAAACTGGTTAGCAATTAAAAGGCGGCTACGTAATGGAAGGGAATTTATTATGAATATTAAGGCAAACTTTTAGATATAATTTTTCACACTTGACACTAAAATTACAAAGCCAAAAAGAAAAGCCGACGTCAACGTCACATTTAAAAATAAAGAAATACTAATAAAAAGGTGCGTTATGCACAATTATTATTGCAAACACAACTTTATAGTTGTGTTAATGCTTATGCATCCAACACATATAATTTATTTATTTATCGTTTATAGATAGCTAACAGCTTATAAACATACAGATAACAACAAACATATAAAACTAAAAGCTATTGACAAGCTACCACATGTAGTATTCAAAAGAATTTGATCTTACAGTAAACGTAGCCCAGAAGGGACAGGTGCGCAACAATATAATGAACATAAATTGTCACTTATCAGACAACTTGAGCATAACTTACCTAAAAAATAAACAGTAAGAAACTACTTAGCTTTTGAGACCTCTCTGCTTGACTGCCCATACTATGGATGTGAAATAATAATCGGTAATTTTTCTTTAAAAATCGATTTTTTAACTATGATTAATCGATTATTAAAAAATCGATTATTTTTTTCTAATTTCCAACAAAACAAAACGATTTTTTTTTCAGCGCCATGCCACGCCGCCATCTATCACGTCTAATGGCGCGTTTACATTTACTTTGGCTTTATGGATTTTAAAGCATGCTAAAATATCTCCCAAGACAGCATGTTTTTGCGTTTATCCAAATCCAAAAATCTAAAAGCATTCTAAATTTGTCAAGCTTGAATGTGTCAATATGGAGTCAAGTCAACTTTGCAGGCCGTTGTTATTTTATCCCAGCTAATGACTTCAAGATATCGATATCACTCGTATTTTTCATATTCAATGAGCAAATTGCGTGTCAAAGTGTCCGTCTACTTCAGTGTCGCCATTTTGATCAAAAGCACACCCCGCAATCCCAAATCTATCTGTAGCACGCTAATTTAGCACAGCAAGTTCACATAATATGCTAAGTGCGTGATTTTTAGCAAGATATCTCAAATCGTGCTAAAATAGCCTGATAAAATAGCAAATTTAAACGCGCCATAATAAACAAGTAAGTACCATCTCGGGCCGTATTATTATTATTGTTCCTATTAAATTTGTGTTTTAATAATAAAAAAAAATTAAGTTTTTTAAGGGTTCTTTTTCGAAGTGCAAAAAAATCTATTTTTTGAATTAAAATCGATTATTTTTATACAAAATAATCGATTTTTATAAATAGATTTTTTACTGAGTAGAAATAATCGATTATTAAAAAATCGATTTTGTAATTCACATCCCTAGCCCGTACAAGACTGGTCCAAAATATGTGTCGTCTATCCCAGAGGGAGTCAAAGGAGTGGGGTTTCTCCCGCCAATAATTACAACCAATCAGAAATCAGTATGAAAATATCTTTGCTACAGTGGCGCCAACCGGTCAAAACCACCTTTTTAATGAAATATCAAAGATAAAGTTAACTGTTTGTACTAACAATAATGTAATTATTATTTACATTATATATGGTTTATTTTATCAAGTATTAACACTTGTTAAATATTTGTATTTCAATATGATTAAGAATTAACAGGAAATAAACGGAAGACTACTAAGCAATACTACTAAAAACACAAGTTTTTAGTATTATACTGTTTTTACAACAACACTTTTAGTATTTTGATAAACCAATAACGATAATTTCCATTAATATGATTAATTCAACACCAATTTTACACAACAATTATCAATATCTATTAAATCGGAAATTATGTAAGAATAATCGTCTTGATCTAATAATCAAATCACGTCTTTTAAAAGCCGGAAATGTTTAAATAATTATGCTTTGAACATGTTTATTCTACAAAATAAGACTATTATTTAACGGGATCTCAAGTAAAATTAATTTAATGAATCAGCAATTTACTTTAATATAAACTTGAATATTCTTGCGCTTCAAACTGTATGAGACTGACTTTGGTCAAAAAACTTTGAAGTGAATCAAACTTTTGACACGCAAGGTAGGTACACTTTTACGGTCTATCTAGATATAGGTTTGTGCAAGTACCTAATATACCATCTTTTATTATACATTATATACCATCTTTATTATACATTATATACCATCTTTGTAACATTTTGGAACGCAAATAAATTGAAATTGAAATTGAAATAGTACCAAATAAAGCCGCTAGTGGCGCTGCAGTACTATAATATCAGAGCTGCCCCCTGGGGAGGTGGCCACAAACTACATAGCTTTAATGCTGTAGCAGCACGGTAGCGGTAATAACAGACAGCAGCGTTCCGACGAAAGGACGACATGGAGGTTTGACAAACATTAACGAGTTTGAAGCTTTGTTTGATGAAATTTCATAATTTTCGTTCCGTTTGATGCGTCTTTGATCAATTTCGGACGTGTTTAAAAACACAGAATTCCAACGTTTCCAGAATATTACTCAAAAAGACGGACCTTCAAACTGGCGTCAAACGGTTTCACCAAACACGCATGTTTTTCATCATAATATTATTATTATATTATGTTACTAGCTAGTTTTGACTTTCAAATTTAACTAATAAGTACAATAACATTTTATTTTTTATTTTTGGGCCCACACGGTTTAAATACAATTTGCAGGTTGATACGGTAGCATCTATAGATGTCGCTGCGCTACTGTTTACATTATTTCCTAAACTGCGGTGTTAAGATTTTTACCGAATTCATGACTTCATACGGATAACTTCGTTTCGACATCGCTTCTCGGCCTTTTGGCTAAGATCAAAGTGTAGTATCTGTTCTTTTCAGCTTAATATCTGAAAGTTCCCTCACTGAGGGACCAGTATATTAAACTGATTTTTGTAACTCGACGGGATGTTCGGGGCTCGCTCCACTCCGGTCACGGGTCGGCCCGGCATTGCAGTGCCGCCGGGATCGGCCCACTTAATACAGAAAATATGGTTATAATTAAACATTTCTTTCATACCAGTCAATTACCTACTCAACGCAGACTAAATTCATAATCATAATCTGTATTCCTCAGTCTCTGAATATCATATTCTCAAAATATCATGATCTCGTAACACCACACACACTACATTCGCAAAACACATAATTCTTAAAACCGAGTGCTCAAAGGGGACCGATTTACCTAATTTTATAAAAAAAAAATCACCTCACCCTCTTGGAAAAGGAGGATTTGTCATTCAGTATCAGCCTAGAAAATAGTAAAGTATTTAGCGGCCTAGCGCGGTAAAGTACTTTTTTAATTTAAAATACTTTTTTAAATGAAATATGTCAAAATGCGTTCCGAATCGCACTACTAATAATAGAATATAATATAATTTATTTGCATAAGATATTTACTGATTTTAGTTCATCTAGGCCGTATAACCAACCAGGAGCTTTTAATGCAATTTATTGTTGACATGAGGTAGTAAGACAAAGACAATTAAAAAATAAAGGATTATTTTTATAGTTCATTGACTCATAAAAACAATAACAACAGGATTAAACTATTTGATATAAGAATTTTAAATTAGGCTGGGTGAGATTTCACAACTATGATTGGATTTCGGAACGTGGCATAATCCTTTATTTTTAAATTGTCTTTATCTTGTATCTCATGTCAACAATAAATTACATTAAAAGCTCCTGGTTGGTTATACGGCCTAGCCTAGATGAACTAAAATAATATAAAAAAACCAAAACGGAGTAATATTATTATTTCAAAGCTATTTAAAATAAGTTTAAAATGTAACAAAAAAGTCAGTAGTGCGATTCAGAACGCATTTTGACATATTTTAGGTATTCAATAAAAAAAGTACTTTACTGCGCTAGGCCGCAAAATACTTTACTATTATATGATTTTGTATTTTTTGCATTTTTCAATGCTATTTTTATACTTATGGTAAATTTTAAATAGAAAAATATTGGAAAAAATTAACTCGGCCACAAGTGAATTCTCAGACGGGAATCGAACCCGCGACCTTTGGAAATCCGGTCCAATGCTCTAACCGCTGAGCTACCGAGACTTGCGAACACCGTCGAAATTCTCCAATACTTTTATATTTTTAATACGCTGTAGGCCAGCGTTGTTACATCAATGCTAGGAAATCCTTGCATTCGAAAGAAACATCTTTTCAGGTGTTTAACGATCGATTAAGATGCAACTGCCAATAATTTATATATAAATTATTGGCAGTAAACGGTGGTTCGCAAGTCTCGGTAGCTCAGCGGTTAGAGCATTGCACCGGATTTCCAAAGGTCACGGATTCGATTTCCGTCTGAGAATTCACTTGTGGCCGAGTAAATTTTTTCCAATATTTTTCTATTTAAAATTTACCATAAGTACTTTACTATTATTTTCTAGGCGGATACTGAATGACAAATCCTCCTTTTCCAAGAGCGTGAGGTGAAAAAAATATTTAATTAAATTAGGTAAATCGGTCCCCTTGGAGCACTCGTTTTAAGAATTTTGTGTTTTGTGAATGTAGTGTGGTGTTACGAGATCATGATATTTTTAGAATATGATATTCAGAGACTGAGGAATTTAGTCTGAGTTGAGTAGGTAATTGACTGGTATGAAAGAAATGTTTAATTATAACCATAATTTCTGTATTAAGTGGGCCGATCCCGGCGGCACCGCAATGCCGGGCCGACCCGTGACGGGAGTGGAGCGAGCCCCGAACATCCCGTCGAGTTACAAAAATCAGTTTAATATACTGGTCCCTCAGTGAGAGAACTTTCAGATATTAAGCTGAAAAGAACAGATACTACACTTTGATCTTAGCCAAAAGGCCGAGAAGCGATGTCGAAACGAAGTTATCCGTATGAAGTCATAAATTCGGTAAAAATCTTAACACCGCAGTTTAGGAAATAATGTAAACAGTAGCGCAGCGACATCTATAGATGCTACCGTATTAACCTGCAAATTGTATTCAAACCGGCTGTTCAAATACAATTTTATTGCTCTTTTTACTTTAATTTTGAAAGTCAAAACAAAGTAAACAAGTAACATTTTAAAATAATAATATTATGAAGATAAACATCATCCCGTGACCACGGCAGCTAAAAAGGTGCCGAAACGTCGGGAAAATCAAAAAACCCCTAAAAAACCTAAAAATACGGACAATTATAACTTAGTTCGTGAAATATAGCGCGCTTGATATCCGTAAAAGTTGTTTTATTTTAAGAATAAGGAACTTTTTGCTAAAGTAATTGTTCACCGGAAGTTGACCACGGAAACTACCTAAAAAACCCTAACTGTTGCGAGATGAAAAATTGTGTGTTGCGCTCGGTAGTAAAGTTTTTAGCGTTTCGTACCTTTGAACCCTCGCTACTACGCTCAGGATTCAATCTTTTTTTATTTTTGTTAAATGTTTCAAAGAAGTATATGTAAAAATGTAGGTTTGTTTCCTAATTAATAAAAACTGTTTAATTTTAAGTGATTTTTTATTTCCTATTCCCTTCTTCTTCCATCATTATAGGGCCTCGCGAAATGTACCTTGCCCACGTTAAGTTTAGGTCTTGCGCCGCCACTGGAAATGAGTCTTTTTAACCGACTTCAAAAAAGGAGGAGGTTCTCAATTCTACTTTTTTTTTATGTATGTTTTACCATAACTTCGCGAGTTGTTAACATATTTTTATAATTCTTTTTTTATCTGAAAGAAAATGGTTTATTTGTGGTCCCATATAATTTTTACGAAGATCTGGCTAGTAGTTTTTTCATAATCTTGAAAAATATCAATCACCTTTTGGCAAGTAGTCGTTTACCTAGATGACATTGTTGTGTATGGGCTGATTTTTAGTGTAAGTAACGGCACATGATGTAACTAAAAGATCTGAAATAAAAACATTTTATAAAAAAAATTCAAACCGACTTCAAAAAGTAAAAAATAAAACTTTTGGAGTCGGTGCTAGCTAGCTAAGGCCAAAAAAATATATAGTTAATAGAAGTGCAATGTAGAATGCCCTGGCTGGCACCGACTCCAAAAGTTTTATTTTTTACTTTTTGAAGTCGGTTTGAATTTTTTTTATAAAATGTTTTTTTAGAATAAGTTGTTATAAGGGTTATGGCACAGATTAATAAATAATTTCTTCGTAACTAATTTAAAGACTAAGGTTCAGGAAGGGCCCTCATAGGACTGTGTCCGTTTCCGGAATATTGTATTATCGTTCTAAACTTTGCTGAGTCACGTAAATCAACAAAAAAATGCTCGATAAAGTCTCATTTGATAAATTAGACGAAAATAAACTATGTATAGATAGTGACGCCATCTTTATAATTTTTGACAAACTCCTTGCTATCGTTCTGCGTAGCGCAGTAGAAGCTTCCCTGCACCATACTGCATAATAAACTCATTATCTGATCATAGATGTCGCTGTGCTACCTATTTACATTATTTCTTACACTTCGAAATAAAGTTAACCGAATAGTGAGAGTTTAATAAAAATTTTAACACCGGATTTTTGTTATCTGAAAGTTCCCTCACTAAGGAACCAGTTTAGTAAACTGATTTTTGTACCTAAATCGACGGGATGTTCTGGGCACGCTCCACTCCCGTCACGGGTCGGCCCGGCATTGCAGTGCTGCCGGGATCGACCCACTTAATACAGAAAATATTATCTATCACCAACAGCAAATATTATAGACCCTCTATAGTATTTGCTAACAGTAACACCAAGTACTCTCATAATATGGATGGAGTAAAAAATCAAGAATTACTTTAATTTCTATGTTGCTTGTGATAGTGAAACTATAAGACACAGATTATAATTATGTAATAAACTATCTGTAAGCACATCTTAAGTTTCTTCGCGCACTCATAATTGAAATAAAACAACTTTTGCGGAGTATTTAGTACGAGTATTTACCCGAAATATATATTTGGTACTATAATTTTTCGGTTTATTTGCAGCTTTTGGTTTCCCGACGTTTCGGCACCTTTTCAGTTGCTTTAACGTTTTATCTGCAACGTTGAGGATTGCTTAGTAAAAAAACAACATGAAGAAGCAGCATAACGAAGCTATACGTAAGACATTTCATCCGTCTTACGGTATAGCCAACTACCGAATCCAGCCTCCCTCGAGACAAATATCTCGCATTGAAAAACCTGCGAGCTAAGCCAGAACTGACTATTCCCCGTGCAGATAAAGGTAACGCGACGGTTGTTCGGTTTATTATTATAGGATGAGAAAACGTACAAACACGTCAAAAGCGATCAGACCACCAAGATCCTTAAAAAGACTACCGATCTCATCAAGGAACATACGAAAAACTTAAATCTAGACGTCAATTTGCTTATTCCTTCCTGCCCAAAACCGTTAAAACTGTATTGCCGAAGATACATCAGCCAAATTGGCTCACCAACTTACAAATTGGCTCTACACGTAGCGACAACCCCCTCCCCACTAAGAGGCAGCACAACAGCTTTTGTGAAGGATTCTTACCACTTCATTAGATACAACACCTACATCTCGGTGATGATGAAATAATGGTCAGTTTTGATGTACAGTCTCTATTCACATGTCTACCAGTACAGGACTGCATCAATATCACTAGGAAGAGACTAGAAGATAACAATAGGTATGCCTATGGAATATGCAGAGCTACTAGAACACTCCCTTACATCGGGCTATCTCTTGTGGAATGATGAATTCTATGTACAAGTTGATGGGGTAGCAATGGGTTCTCCTGTATCTCCCATAGTCATTTTCATGGAGGATTTCGAGTGGAAGGCACTGGCTTCAGCACCAGTGTATCCCCGGTTCTACAAACGGTACGTAGATCACACTTTCACTATACTACCTAGAGATAGTGCTTCTGCTTTCCTTAACCACCTTAACTCTATTCACCCAAACATTAAATTCAAAATGGAGTTAGAAGCAAATTATAAATTAGCCTTCCTAGATGTACTTATTATTGTTATTAGGAATCCTGATCATACTTTAAGCCACACAGTGTATCGGCAAGCAACACATACAGACAGGTAGATACCTCAATGGTGATTCACACCATCATCCTTCTCAGTTAGCTACCGTAGGGAAATCTTTGTTTCAAAGAGCTCGCGGCATCGGTGACGAGAAACATCCGACTGACGAGCTTCGATATGTCAAGCAAGTACTGAGAAATAACAAATTTCAAGTACCACGCAGACGTCAATGAAACCGCGCCAAACTAGCCACAGTAGAACGTTAACCTGCCATTCTACCATACGTGAAGGGTGTCACTGACAAGACTGGAAGAATTCTAAAGTGTGCTTCTATTAATACTTACTTCAAGCCGCCCAAGAAGATCAACTAATTCCTGCCACCAGTCAAGTGCAACATGTTGCATATGTTCATACTCTTCAAACTGGATTACGACTGTGGGCTCTCGTACATCGGACAAACAAAGAGAAGCATAAGGACCCGCGTTATAGAACATGTAGCTGACGTGAAAACTAGGCGCGAAAACAAGTCTGCAGTGTGTGAACATGCTTTTGAGGGACCCAACCACAACATCAGGTTTGATAAGCTACAGATCCTCGCCAGGGAACAAAAGTTCGTCTCCAGAATGTTACGCGAAGCTATTGAAATCACCAAATATCCAAATTTCAATAGAGATGATGGTTGGAAGATACCACCAGCTTGGGACCCTATTATTCATAAATTAAATTCTCAACCCAAATCACACACTGTAAGACTTAAAGATACGGTTAGCTCTTTTTGTAGATAAATTACAAACTTAAACTTTCGGAGTTTTCTTGGCAGTATCTTTCTTCGAAAGTCTTCCCAATTTGTGAACTGCCAGTAGAATCATTAAGTAGTTCTTCTTTCTTTTAATTTAAATAGCAATTGTATCAAAATATTAAACTCAATAATTGTTGCCATAGTAAAATAATAAATCAACTTTGTGAAGGTGGACTTATAAGCAGCTAGTCAACCCAGTGACCACGGCAACTGAAAAGGTGCCGAAAGTCGGGAAACCAAAAAACCGCAAATGAACCGAATAATTATAGTACCAAATATATATTTCGGGTAAATACAATACATAGCACTAAATAGGCACTCCGCAAAAGTTGTTTTATTTCAGTGAAACCATAGTTGAAAAGCGTTGGACATTAAATATTTTTTTATGATGGTTCAACCAAATCTTGCAGGTTTCTCGAATTTTAAGCAATTTCAAGAATGAGTCCTTCTGCAGGAAAGTCCTTTCCGGAATAAATAGGTCATTTTAGGAACAAGTCATTTTTAACCGACTTCAAAAAAAGAAGAAGGAATTCGTCGCATATATATATTGTTATGTATGTTCATTGATTATTCGAAAATGGCTGGACCGATTGAAATGATTCAATTAAATTTTGAACTCGGTTCAGTAGTTTTTCACGAAATCTAGAAATAGGGTTGCTTTTGTTATTATTTACCTCGATGACAAGTTCATAGTTCCGATTTTTTGTGTAGACGAGTGCGGAACTATTGTGAAATAAAAAAAATATATTAAAAAACCGACTTCAAAAAGTAAAAAATAAACCCTTTTATTGGTCATAAATTCGCAGGTCATAAAGTAATATGAATGTGTCTCCATTTCCGGAATTATCGGACTAAAAGTGTCGTATCGTAATCTTGGTACGGCAATGTGAATAAGCGAAGCCGAATAATAAATTATATCTAGCTCTTTTTTCTAGCTACTAGCTACTGCTACGTTACTAGCTTAATGCATACAGTAAGTAACTTCTATACAGAATGGGAAAAAAAGACAGTAATTGGAGGGAAAGTACCCTAAATATTGATGAAAGCAAATTTTACTCAAAGAAAACATTCCTTCATTTTCAAAAATAAATTAAACTTAATTCATAGATTTTTGAATAATCATTCAACCTTCACCGGGAATCTAACCGGCCTTCCCGGAACTTCCCGGTTGATCAGTAGACTTTTTTTGAGAAACGACACTTCCGAAACTATTAAGGTTAAAGAAATAATATATTTATAAAATGAAATACTTACCTATTAAAGCTCAATTATTTGTGATATAAACGTTTTCTATAAGTCTATTACATTTTGAGATTTTTTTAAATATCTTCAAAAGAAACTCTACTGATCAACCGGGAAGTTCCCCGATTGTACAAATCGATAGTATTTTTTTAAAGATTTCAGATCGAAAAATAGTTATTTGTTATGTAAGGCTGGAAAGTTGGTTATTTAGCGGATTCTAGGATCCTGAGCGAGGATTTCAAAGCTACAAGAAGCTAAAAACTTTTCTGCCGAGCGCAACACACAATTTTTCACCTTACAACAGCGATTAGCATTTTATGGTTGTTTCCGCGGTCAACTTCCGGTAAAAAAATCTTTAAACATAAAGTTTAATCTAAATATACCTTATTCTCGTTGTTTTAATGATATAAAAAACTAAAATAATAAAAAGGGAGTATTATAGTTAATTCAAAGTTATTTAAAGTAGGAACATATTGTTAGTTATAAATAATAATAAAAACGATTCCGTAAATGTTGACACTGACATGAGGTACAAGACAAAGACAATTTAAAAATAAAGATTTATGTCACGTTCCGAAATCCAATCATAGGTTGTGAAATCTCACCCAACCTAATATAAAATTCTTATAATAAATAGTTTAATCTTATTGTTATTGTTTTTATGATTCAATGAACTAAAATAAAATAATAAAACCAAAACGGAGTATTATAAATAATTTAAAGCTATTTAAAATAAGAATAAAATGTAACAAAAAAGTCAATAGTGCGATTCGGAACGCATTATGACATATTTTTAGGTATTAAATTAAAAAAGTACTTTGCCGCGCTAGGCCGCAAAACTCGATTTTCTACGCCTAAACTGATTGACAAAACCTTCTTTTCAGAGCGTGTAAGGTGAAATTTTTTTTGAGTAAAATTTGCTTACATCAATATTAAGGGTGCTTGCCCTCCGAAGACTGTCTTTGTTTCCACATCCAAATTTGCTCGCAAAATCTTCACTTCACCACCCCCGTCTATCAAGAGACCATCAAAATTGGCAAACAGCCCTGAGATGACAAAACAGCTCAAGTCCTAAATGCTAATTTTATGCGTCGTCCTTCCGCTTGAACGAGTGATCTGCATCTTGAGTAGACATTATTCAAATTGTCTAGGGCATGTGCAGAATTCGAGCTGATTACGGTATTAACCAATTGAATTAGTATGGACACTTGGTTTTTTATTAGTTAGTCACTAAAGGGTGGGTTGAAAAGCCCGATTTAAAATTTTAATATGTCCCGCCTAATTAACAATATTAATGACATTTGATTAATTGGATTTAAAGTCTTAAGTAACAAAAGGGGGATGAAGTTGAGTAAGAAAAGTCTTTTATTTTCAAAGTAAAAGTCACTCATTTTTATAAGGTTGGAAATTAAATGCAAATAAACAAACCTTAATTTAGTGATTTATCAACCCCTAAGGGGGTAATAAGGGGTAAGTAATTTTAAAATCGATATGGGTGTCGTTATTGAGGTTTTATGGGATGTTGATTACGAAAATGGCATCTATTTTGAATTTTTAATTTGTGATTTTTTACTTTTTGCATTTTTCAATGCTATTTTTATACTTATGATAAATTTTAAATAGAAAAATATTGGAAAAAATCTCGCCCACAAGTGAATCCTCAAATGGGAATCGAACACATGACCTTTGGAAATCCGGGCCAATGCTCTAACCGCTGAGCTACCGAGACTTGGAACTTGTGGCCGAGATTTTTTCCAATATTTTTCTATTTAAAATTTATCATATCTATTTTGAAGTACGATGCGGTGGACATAATTCAACCCTTTGAAAAAGAACTTTCAATTTTGTTTAGAAAAATTATGCAAAATAGACATAGCAACTTTTACGCTATGGAATATTTTTTACAATAATTCGTGACATCAAATACTTCTCCATTCATACTTATACATGCTAATAATATTATAAATGTGAAAGTGATTGTTGTCTGTCTGACCGTTCCCTTTCTCAAGTAAACCACTGAATAGATTTTAATGAAATTTGGTATGAACATAACTTGAACCGTGGAGATAGATTTAGAATACTTTTTATTATGATAAATGGCACGACCACGCGACATTCTAAGTCCGCGCGATAACCTTACCACCGTTGAAAGTCAGTCAAAGCATTAAAATCCGTCATTCGTTGCATTATAACAATAAATAATTAATATTATCCTATCCTATCCTACTAATATTATACTAATATACTATATAATAATGTATTAATGCGGAAGTTTGTGAATATGTTTGGATGGATGGATGTTTGTTACCCTTTCACGCGAAAACTACTGAATCGAGTTTGATGAAATTTGGCACACAGATAAAGAAAGCCTGGATTTAAAACATAGGCTACTTTTTTATCCCGGTAGTCTCACGGGAATGTTACTTAATCTCGCAAAACAGCTAAACGGATTTTAATGAAATTCGGGACCCAGACGCTTAATTGCCTGAACAGAGGAACATATGATACTTTTTGTCACGTTAAAATATCTCATTCCTAAGGGAAAACATAAAAAATCAATGTGGGGTAAAATAAGCGACGCCACATAATTTTAGAAATCCTGCTTCTATTATAAATGTAAAAGTATAGATGTTTGGATGCTTGTTACTCAATCACGCAACTATGGCTGAACGGGTTTGGATGAAATTCGAGACACAGGGTAGGTACTTAAAAGCCTGGAGAGGAACATTGGATACTTTTTGTCGCGTAAAAATCCCAAACTTCTACGCTAAAATACAAAAATCGATAGGGGCTTAAATAGATGGCGCCACATAATTTTTCAAATCCTCCTATCCTACTTCCGATTTAGATGGAATTCGAAACACATATACTTACTTAATGGCCTGGAGAAGGACATTGGATACTTTTCGCCTTTGGTCGCGTTAAAATCCCGCATTTCTACGGGAAAGAAAGCAAGTAAGTACAAAAATCAATGCGGGCTACACATAATCTTAGATTTTTTTTTTATCCTACTTCCTACTTATATCATAAAAATGTGAAAGTTGTTTGTTACTCAATCACTCAAAAATGGCTGAACGGGTTGGGATGAAATTTGGGATGCAGATACTTTAAAGCCAAACATTATAGCCTTTTATAACCTAAAGTAAACATCTCTTACTTTTTATCGCGTAAAAATCCCTATTTTCTACGGGAAAATACACTTCATCGCAATAGATGGCGTAAGTAGTATTTTTTTAAAGATGGATTATGGAATTATGTTAGGTTTCTTTCTTTCTTTTACTAAATCTTTCTGGACCAAGTTCTAAGACCACGCGGACGCAGTCGCGGGCGGAAGCTAGTTTATTTATAATATTAGTTAGTTTAGTGGCATTCCTAGTCATGGGTCCTCCCTCCCAGAGTCGAACAATATGGAATTTACATAAATATTCAATTTCATAAATTACTACTAGTCTTCATATTTTTAAATGGATTATTCTATTCGTACTTAAATATAAAACTAATAAATACTAAATTCTAATCTACAATTCTATTTATTTAATAAAATACAATTTCAAATCTGATTTGTTTTATTGTAGAAAATATTCATTAACAAAATATAATTTATATAATTTATTACTTACCTTGGCTTAAATAAAAATACAACATACTGATGCTGGTATTCAAATTGTTTACATAGGTTTGTTTGTACTCTTTAGAAATAGTTTCAATTTCAGAAAATTATCACAAATCAGCTTGTTCGCGACAAAAAAATACATTTTTATCTGGACATCAGTTTTTTTTTTTTGCATTTACAAAGCTATTTTTGATATATTTTTTTTTACCAGAAAATTAACTTGTGTCACAATGTCAATTTAAAATTTAATATTTTTGACTGTGCTTGCATAAACATATTAATTTTCATGAGTAAACTACTGAGAAATATTTCATTTCACAATATTAATATCATTTAATCCTTTTGACTTGTAAGTACTACAAGTTTGCAGTCTGTCCTAGTTTTCCCAGATAGCATGCTGGGACATCCACCGAGGGCCCAGGTAAGGTTTAGCTAACAGTTATAATTCTGACATCATGTATATATAAATTGACTGGGTTTTATCTTATAATACAGGTCTTTCAATTGCTTGGTCTCAAATAAAATATTTTCAGATGGCAACCTTACTTATACAGTAATAACAATTCTGCTAGTTTCTTGTTGAATAATTTACTATATCACATGCAATAACGTAGGCACTAATATTAATTTAAGTGTTGAAAATCTTACTTTATAACTTAGGCATTTTTAACATTTATCAACTCTTCTTGAAAAGTTTTTGATTATGCAATTCACCAATATGACACAACATTAGTTTGATGTGCGCTTTGGTCTCCGCTGCCTTTAGTTGTAACTCCTGGCCCTTTTCTTCAAATGCTTTTATTCTTACGTCTAGGTATTTATTAGCTTCTTCTATACTGAGTTCTAGGAAGTGATTTAGACCTATATTCATGAGTAAAGTTGATGTGTCAGTGACTGAGGCTTCCATAAAGAAATTACACCCTAAATTAACCTGAGTTTTGAAGCCTGTTGGATGCACATTCTTGTCTGTTATCACTTTCAATGCATGTTTCTGTTGTATTAAGTCGGCTACTTCCCCATTGATTTGTTGCAAACGTACTTCCAATTTTCGTAAATCTTCCTTCAAAACGTCGTTTATAAAACTTTCGTATTTGAGAACGCTCTCGTCTATTTTAGTGCTATCCATTATTTACTTTGTAATCTGAAATAAATAAGTAGAGTTATTTTATTATAAACATAACCTCCAATCAATCAAATAGCGGGAACAACAGAACTGAAAAATTAACTCTTGTACGTACCTCATATAAGTTGATTTACAAGTAATTGGTGATATTTTTACCCTTACTTTTGGAAAACTTATCAAAAGGTGGAAGGAATGAACGAAGATGACTGACAGTGACAGGTGACAAGCAGGGCTGGCTGGCCAGGCAGCCAGTGACAGTGACACTGGCAACAAGTCAGTCAACTGTCTGTCATGTCAATTTAGCTTTGCTAGTCAGAGTCAGCGCCATCTATGATTTTTTTGTAGTATTAGAAACGCAATAGCATTCGCTATTTGCTCCCCGAAACGGCCAAACAGTTTGACTCAAATCAAATGTTTGATCAAACAGGCATGAAGTTTCCTCAAATGAATGGCACTGTGCAGCACCGTTACCAGACTTGTGACTCCCTAAAGCTATGTTCAAAACAAAAATGATCAACAACGAGCAAAATACAATTATTGTGACATCAAAACTTCAAACCCGTGAATTTTTGACAAACCTTTCGAGCTAATACTTGTTCGAGTCAAATTACGTGTTTGAATCAAACCAAAAAAAATCAACATAGTATTTTATAAAACCTACCAATAGATGGCGCGATAAGTACAGACAACAAAAGTAATTGAATTATAATTAATTATAATTAGTCACATCATAATAAAATTGGATGATTGATTACACATAAAATGTCCGTAAAAGTAATCTACGGTGGTGGCTACTTTATGCCCTTAGTTGTTGTCATACCAAGAACTATTTAGGCCGTCTACGGTCTATCTACCATCATGGCTACCATACTAAATAAACGAAAGACGAACATTTTCATTAAATTCGTAGTTTCATCCATATAACTGTGAATCGTATTAAAAGTTTTCAACTTTTTAAATTAAAATATAGTAGAAATAAAACAACTTTTACGGATATCAAACGCGCTATATTTCACGAACTAAGTTGTAATTGTCCGTATTTTTAGGTTTTTAGGGGTTTTTTGATTTTCCCGACGCTTCGGCACCTTTTTAGCTGCCGTGGTCACGGAATGACTGGTCGTCCGAAACGTTTTATTATTTCAATAAACAGTGCGCGCCAAAACTTAAGATGTACGTATAAAATATAGTTTTGCACGTTTATAGCTTTTGTTACTTCGGTATTGTGTAGGTATCGAGTGCTTAGTGTGAGTTTTCTCATCTTACTCGCTTACGCCGAAGTTTGCGAATTACTCGCTTACGCCGAAGTTTGCGAATAGAGTTTAATTCTCAACCTTATTCCTATTGCATTAAGGCTATTTGTCAAAACTTATCTCTCAGGCGATGGGAACGTTTGGACATTTTCAAACTCACAAACTAAGCCCTCTGGAAATAAAAGGGCTTATTGCACTAAATTAATTTCAGCAAATTAATTTTAATTAAATTCAGCATCTGAATTTAGTAGTTTAGCAGTACATTGCTTTCTTGAGCTCATTTTTGGCAAGTGATGCAATCAAAACCAGCAAATAACACATTTTCGAGTTTCATTTTACCTGCTTATTAGTTGAATAATTTTATTTCAAACTCGCCTTTATCTTTTATACAATGAGAGCGGATTTTGCGGTGCAAATGTTGAACAGTCAACAGCACGTCAGGCTTTTTTCTTGCACGACGAAAACCGCCGCTATTACAAGCGACATAAGGGTCACAGTAAAGTCCTCAGACCTATATTGAGATAGACGAGAAGAGCGGGCGCTTCAAACTGTACGAGAACCTAGCGTTATGCTAGCTTGTCTAATTTTTTGCTACGATGACGTCACGATCACGAGTGAGATTTAGTGGTGTGTAAATGTTATTGACGAGCTTTTACAAGAAAGCACTGCACAATTAACCGTTTCCGTTTCTGAGTGACGCGTGTTTTCAAGGCAATGGTCTCAAGCAGACTGACTTAAGTCGTAAAACTTTGACCGTGGATCAAACTTTTGGCACACAAGGTACGAGTAGGTACACTTATACCGTCTATCTTGATATAGGTATTCTGTGGTAAAGCCTGTCGTGCGGCTCACTGTACATGGGTTAGCTGCTTATTAAATGTTATTAAAGTGATTTCAAATTACTGGTTGCCGAACTTGTGAAATCCAATACAATTTATTTTAAGAATTGAATATGAAATTTTCGAATTGGCTACCCATATGGCGAGGTAGGATGTAGCAATTTAATAGTAAGTTATTGTTAGGGCAGCGCAGCGGTTAACGTTAGGTTAAGGATCTCATTATAGTTTATATATATATTTTTGAGAAAAATGCTATACAAGCCTTGGATACACACAACTAATCATTGATGGACTTAAATATGCTTCGCCTTCGCAACATTTACACGTTAGTCCATTAATGCCTCTTTTGCTGGCCGCTGTGTACTATTATTTCAAAAATGTACAATTCTTTATAATGCCACTGGAAAGTTAGGTAGCTGTGCTGTGTGAATTGATTAAAGATTTTATAAGTTCAACAAAAGAAAACGACTTAAAAACTTTGCGTTTTTATTTTATTATACCGAGTGTTTTTGGTAGAATAGAAATAAAAACCGCGACATTTTAATCCAATCCAATATTATTTAAAAACTGCAGCATTTTAAAAAAAACCCTGAGATTATTCTGCGCGCGCCTGCCGTCAGGCAATTTTGTCATCATCGCTGAGATCAATGAGCTTACAAAATATTGGCTGAGATTATATAGGTTTTTGGCCCCAGGCTTTTGTTTGTACTGAATAAAGTGATATAGATTTGGGGTGACCATGTTTAAGTACAAGCGCGGGACACTTTTGGTGTACATAAGCTAAGAATAGTTAGATATTCCGTATACACAATATACTGAAGCATATTTAGGAATAACAGACTATTTATAAATTTTTAATTTTGCATTTTACAATGCTGTTTTTATGTGATAAATATTAAACAAGAAAATATACTAGAAAAAAAAATAACTGGTCTCATGTCGCATGAGACTAGTTGTTCTTTTTCTAGTATATTTTCTTGTTTAAAGCAAATATGTTTTTATGAAAGGAAATGGACCGTAATTTTTTTGTTCACATTGTAGGTTTGTTATAATAATATTACTCAGTTTAAACACTGATGATGTCTAAATAAAACACATCATTATCTAAACAATTGCCGATTAGTTACGATTACGACAGCCTGTTGTTATTTACTATATTACATTTCAATAACAAAATTTAGTTTAGTATGATGCTATACTATTTATTGACGTATCAAATTAGACAACTCACGATTTAATTCACTCATACTCGAAGGTACTACATGCAATATGATTAAAATAAACAAATATATTACAACATCGGACCGTGTCTGCAACTCTGTAGCGAGCATTACAAATCGAATGTTATTTAATTTTGCATACTTACATAACATGACGAATCTGTGATAAGTTTTATTCTAAGTAAGTACAACAAAAGATTTGTTAAAGGCGAAATGTAGCTAGACAGTGTTATTAATGACTGATTGGATTCGGTGCGAAAAAGGTGCGATTTTTCTTATGGTGAGTGTAGTTAGGCTATAGCCTATAACTCACCATCAAAAAAATCGTACCTTTAAAAAAACCACTTTTAAACTAGTTAAGCTTATTTGGAATCAATTATTAGGGAAATGTTGGATATCACTTGGTCAAAGGTAACGAAAAGGAGTACCCATACAATCCGACTTTTTTATTTTTATTGGAATAGAACAAAAAAATATATTTTACAAAACAATAATACTCAAGTTACAAAACAAAAAAACTTACTGAATACTTTTTTTAACGGTTAGATAACAAATCACCACCTATTGAACCTGCGTTGACCCTTTAACACCCACAAATAGGCATTTTTAAAGTGTTAATAACGCTTAAGATTTTTTAAAACGATTTTTTATATTGAGTGTATGTGGCGGTATGCAGACTCAACCCCGGCGTGAAAGACAAACTGGCTTAGGGTTATAATCTCAGCTGGCCTGTCCGGAAGTCCCTTAACCGTTTCAGGACTGGGGTGGGAAGGTCTAAGGCAAACCTTGCGAAGTGGTCAGACCATCGCGCTCATGACGGGGTTCCCTGCGTGCGTGCTTTTCGGGCTGCCCGTATTTGAGGTGACCGTCGACTCGAGAAGAAGAAGAAGAAGATTGAGTGACTGACTTGCTTATACGTGTTAGCTAGCCTGTCGGGCTTTACACTTTACAAACAATACAATCAATTATAATGATCTACACAATCATACATCATGTAACATATATATCTTATTCATATACATTTTTAAAATGGTTGCTGATTCTTTTCCTTTTCTGTTTTTAATTAAATAATTATTATTTTTAATTAGTATTCTTATTATTTTTATTAATTACCTATCGAAGACTCAAGAGAGCTGTTTAAATGTATACGCAATAGTTTTACCTGAAAGTTGTAATTATTTACTAGTTGTGCACATTTGTATTAGTCTTATAAATAAATAAATACAGTTTGCCTTCACCCATAAGACCCTAAAGCTCTAGTGAATAGGCTTTTTCTAGGCAAGCTCGCTCCATCTGAGGCCTTTTCTTAATCTAACGATTCAGAATGGGGCCATTGAATAAGCCAATAGGGCCATGGAATAAGCCTATTTAATTTAAAAAAGAGTTACCAAACAAGGAAGTCCTATATCTCAGGTGTCATGAGTGTGAGATATACACGTAAACTAGTTCAGTTCCGTTGCAGTTTACACTATTGAAATGTTTTTACTCATAGTAATAAAAAACGAAAGAAAGAATATTAAACAAAAAAAAATAACAAAATAACTTATTAACAAAAAAATAATATTCCCGTCTGAGAATTCACTTGTGGCCGAGTAAATTTTTTCTATTTAAAATTTACCATAAGTATAAAAAATGCATTGAAAAATGCAAAAATTACAAAATCATAAATAAAAAATACAAAAAATAAAGGCATTTTTTTTCTAGTAAAAACTAATTATATAACCAACAATAAATAGCAGTCATTAAATTGTATGTATTTTTATTACTCAATAAGGAAAACATTTTCCGCAAAGGATCAAATAAGCATGGTCACCCTAAACCTACCGTACAAAATAAAGTCGCTTCGATCTCGCACCTTTTTTCAATGCCTGTCGCTCGATATGCCTGTATGCCTAGAACATTATACCGTCTGGGGCCTAGAACCGGGGATAATATTAAAAACGGAGGCTCTTTATGTCACTACTGAATAAATCATTAGGGTCCTAACTAATTAAAACCTAATCTTTACTTTTTGATTTTCTCTAACAAACTTAATCGTGAATTCAATATAATGCAAACAACAGTAGCGCTCAACTTTTCGGAGCTACTCGGAACGTCTTTTTGACAATTTATGTGTCGGCTGATAAAAAAATAATACTGTCTGACTTACTATCGTAATTCATGAATCCACGAAGGTATTGTTTTCTTTCTGGAGTGTTTTTTGCACTCAAAGCCATTTTCACATAAATTGTGTAAATGAATCCAATTCGATTACTTAAATTGAAATCAATTTAAACTGAAACCAAAGAAATTCCCATGACAATATTCTGACTTTACTAATCAAAATTATTCTATTGAATTTACACTCTTTTAACACTATGATCTTCTTTATAAAAATATCATAATGTAAAAAGCGTAGAATCCATGGAATGAGCAGGTACTACGTACTAGTACTTAATAATTCCATGGCTGAATTTACTTGGTACAAAGAGTATACTTGGTATTGATTGACATGACATGTCATGCATGATGAATAAAATTATAAACAGATAACTGTCATTGCGATATTTAATAATAAACTAATTCAATTTTTTCTGCTGAAATACTTGGGTTGATTTTTGCCTGTAAATATATTATTCAAAATTTTCTTAGTTCTAAGTTTTCTAAGTTCTTAATACTATGTGATTCTATGAGTGCTTTACAAGCCATACAGTTACAATGTATTAGTTTTAATTGCAATTATTTAATTTATGAATTAAGATATCTTATTCAAATAATCCTTAATAACAATATTTTTGTTGAATTCTGCTGGGTACCGGGACATTCTGGCATTTTCGGCAATGAGTTGGTAGATAAACTCGCGCGGTCTGCTAAAAACTTGGCGACAATCTGTGATTATAACGTACCATGCAGCGATTTAGTAATTTATTTGAAAGATAATTTACTTAAACGATGGTCTTTGAATTTGGAAAACACACGAAAAGTTAAAGGCAAATGGCACGCTGAAATTGTCCCCGTGCCCAATACGAAAGCTTGGTTCGAAAAACCAGGATATCCTGGTAGAAATTTTAGAACTAGTTTTTGTAGATTAAGACTTGGTCATTGTAAATTCCCATCTCATCTTTATAGACTCAAACTTACTAATAATTCTATTTGTAAGTACTGTTCTCACGAAAACTGCGACCTCCAACATTTATTTTTTGATTGTAAACATTTTAATTTCCAACGTCTTCTATTAATTTGTTCTTGCAATGAAATTATAAACCAAAACTATGTATTTCCAACTAATGTACAAGATTTGTTAAAGCGTAGAGAATTGTACAATATTGTTTTTCACTTCTTCATCAACACTTTCGGTCCTCTGTAAATATTTCATTTAGGTAATTTAAATATTTAGATTTAAGTTACTTTCATTTACTAATTATTTTGTTTTCTTTTCTGTTTCTTTGTGATTTTATTATTTTTATTTTGTGAACATAACATTTATTTCTTGTAATTGTAACTGTTTAAGCAGATGGCCATGAAGCCAGAGCTTTCAATAAAAATAATAATAATAATAATAATAAACTAATTTTAATTAATTTGAAACAGAGATTTTAAGCTGTGGGAAGTAGCAGGGGCTGTTGCTATTTAATGAGATAAAGGTAAATTTTCTAATGGATATCGATATCATAATGTTTTGCGGTAAGTTTTTGTTGTCCCCTGTACCACGATTAGTTCGCAACGTTAGCGATAATATCGTTTTGCAATACTACACTGATTATGAATCGTAACTTTAAAATTCTTATTGTGAGTAATGCTTGGGTTTTGATTAAATGGAATCTTCTCAGAATAAATACTAATACTCTAGAGAGTCTCTATTTTCAATATTTTCCCCGATCATAGGCCCCACGCGGTATAACTATCGAGGAAGTAAAGTAAATAACGTATGAGATATTGAGCAGCATTCCTAACGGACGTAAAATTATATTTCCTTATACATTTTTTGACATTACGTGCTCGATACTTACTCGATAGTATTTCGATAGTTTTTCGTGTTAACCCTTCAGCTCATATTTCCTAAAAATTATTTATAATCAGCCTGTTTTGTTGACACTTCGCAAGAAGCGGCTCTTTGTCAGTAGACAATCTTGCGCACCTTTTTTTATTAAAGTTGTTTCTTATGTAAATCCACGGAATTGTAAATGTAATCATGTATTAACTCTTGGTGGAAACTTAATTGATTTTTGTTTGTTTATATTATTTAATGTATTAGTAATAAAACACATTTGTTTCCCAAATAAATAAAAATAAAAATAAAATAAAATAAAATCCTAATTAATATTATAAATGCGAAAGTGTGTTTGTTTGTCCTTTCTCGACACCCTAAGCAACCAATCGTCTTGATTTTTGGCATAGAGTTATTTGAAAAGGCGGACAGTAACATAAGCTACTTTTTATCTCGATATTCCTACGGGAACGGGAACGGGAACCATGCGGGGAAACCGCGGGCGGAAGCTTTATGTTTTTACTAGACAAATAGTAGAAAATATCTACTCCTATTTAGTGACTCTACAATTTATTCTCTTCCAATTTAGCTATGAAATTCTAGACCTAATTGTAAATTTTGAGGTTTACTCTCATGAGAACATAATTGGTACGTTTTACCCTTTCCTATCAACATATTCGTATGAATATTTTTTCCAGAGTTTCAACATAATGATCCAATATGAAACGGCCATTAAACGATTTTTTAATTTTCTATTTATTTTTTTTAATTATAAGGGAAGATACGGGCCTCCGTCCGTAAGTTTCCCGAACTACGGATGCAGCCTACTGTCTATTGATTTCGGATGTACTAGTTTTGGACAAACGGCACAAACACATTGGGAGTAGGGAAAATGTCGAAACGTATTCTCATTCATTCTTAGTTCGGGTCTCCGAACTAATAAGCTGTCCGTAGGTGATACGGAGTAGGAAACGTCCGTAAATTACGGGTTTCGTGCTTAGAGAGTAGACCTCCTGTTTCAGTTTCGTAGCTGTTGTGGCTGTCATACAGTATGAAAATGTGACAGTCATGACAGCGAAGAAACTGGTTCTAGGTAATTATTTGTTGGATAATCAGCCTGTCGGTCATCCAAAGGTGGAAAGGTGGAAAAAGGTTCGAATCAGGGCAACTTGTGATACGACTCGATTTATTATTAAATTTAATATTACTAATATCATAGCGAACTCAATAACTGTTGTTTCAATATGAGATAATATGTCTTCGCTTGACCTTTAATGAGGAGTTTCACCCGAGTTCTTTTCGTAATAACACATGTTATGAGTCTCCATTTTAACTCTATCTACCGTGCAATTTCTATTATAATTATTATTTTACTAAAAACCGGTTTCTGGCGAAATCTAAAAGGGCACCGCCATTAAATTATTATTAAAAGAAGAAGAAGACCTTTAATGATTGTCAACACAATTACTACTTAATTAAGTTATGATGTCAATTGTAAATATTGTGGGCATGTTTAGTGCGCCCCCCAGGTATTTACAGCTGCAGCGTCTTGTGCAGGATGATCAGGTGTAGACAAAGTCCTTCTGATCGCTCGACAACTCGATCTCGATCGACTTTGGTCATGGCACGGCAAGTCATAAAACTTGTATGTGACGACTTGTACTATTTAGTATTCTGTGGTGACATCAGATCAGGCATAAGAAAAGAAAATAAACGAAAAAATTTTTGAGAATATGCATGTGTTTGACACATGTGCATGTGTTTGAGAATGTTTCATATGATACTCCACATGACCTAGTAGCCATACTTTGAATTTAATGACCCCATGTCAGTCCCTGTTGTAAAAAAAAAAATGTATATTTATTTCTCTCTTAATTGCAAAATAGTTGGGCAAACGTCATCTAAAACTCCAAATTTCAAGTTCATAGCATAAGGAGTTCTTGAGATATCCAGAAGTGACAGACAGACGGACAGACAGACAGACTGAGTCGCACCAAAAGGGTTCCTTTTTACCATTTTGGTAAGGAACCCTACAAAGAGCCGTGCGCGCCATTTACAACCTTCGACGGAAAGATGCTCTTAAATATTTGTTCAAAGAGATTAATATTCTCATTTTGGCGGGACAACACATCTATGATAGATAATATAGTATATTATGTAAGGAAACACTCCTATTTATATATTGAGCATAGCGATGATGTTCATAATTTAAATACTAGAAACAAGAATAAGCTTGCCGTTCCAAGATTACGACTTTTAAATAAATCATTTTAAAAACCCACGACGGTTAAAAGTAATTGAAATAGGATAAAATAATTTAAAATCCGCCGCCTTTATTATCCGTCGGGGGCTGCCATTAAATGAACTAAATAGTTTTGAAGCTTTATAGTAACGGGAATAATTGAATTTATTTATGTTCATGCTGAAATTTATAATAGTGATGGCAGCCCCCGACGGATAATTTAGTCGGGGGTTTTTAATTTATTTTATCCTTTTTCAATTACATTTTAACCATCGTGAGTTTTATCAAAAAATATATTTTGCTTTTTATTTCACACTTCTTAGAGAGCATAGATATTATGTACATTGTACTACAGAAAACCCATTACTGAAAACCGCATCAAAGTCAGACAAGTAGTTTATGTTTGGCTCAAAAAAATGTTTACTGCCGCGCCCCCTGGTGAGTTGTCACCGTAACACTTATTTAAGAACATTCACCAATCAAACCTAAACCCATTACTGAAAACTGCATCAAAATCGGACTAGTAGTTTTGGAGATAAATGGTAACATTGGTTTGAAAAACAAATGTTTACTGCAGCGCCCCCTGGTGAGTTGTCACCGTAACACTTATTTAAGAACATTCACCAATCAAACCTAAACCCATTACTGAAAACTGCATCAAAATCGGACTAGTAGTTTTGGAGATAAATGGTAACATTGGTTTGAAAAACAAATGTTTACTGCAGCGCGCCCTGGTGAGTTGTCACCGTTAAACCCATCTAAGAACATGCACCGATAAAACTCAAACCCATAACTGAAAACCGCATCAGAATTGGACTAGTATTTTTGGAGATAAATGGGAACATTGGTTTGCACAAACAAACAAACAAACAAACAAACAACCTCTCACCCCAAAAGCATTTATACCGTCTCCGTCCCGTCGCGGGTAAAAATGAAAGCTAAAAGTGTTTGAAGTTTTCAACAAAACCTCTATTTAAAGTTCGAGCTCGTGATGAATCTTCTGTTATTTCTAGTGTACCTTTTACTGCAATAGATTACAATGTAAGTTATTTCGGATCCTTATTTGAAAAACAAACAAACAAACAACCTCTCACCCCAAACGCATATACCGTCTCCGTACCGTCGTCGCGGGTAAAAAAAAATCACGAATAAAACAACTTTTAGGGATCTAATCGCGCATCGGGCTTTTTTTGTAAGTTTGTATCTACCTAGCTTGGTTTTGTTTGTGTGATTTTGTAAGATTGTATGGTTTTAGGTATTTCGATATTTTTTAACTTTCAGGGGCCGTCACGCGGAGACTGAATAATGATCTATCTTCTCACCATAAAGTCACTGTAGGCTTTTGAGGGTAACAAAGCTAGCACGAAAAATTTTCCATAAAGAATCGAAAAAGTATCTATTCGAATCGTCATGTCAAAAAATGAGTACTTATTATACTACTTATGTTTAGTTCCGTTTACGTCTGGTAGGAAGTGTAGGAATGCTGCTCAATACGTCATAACTCCACATTTGCTGACCCTTTTTCGATACTTTTCCTAAAAAAACTACCTACACTTAATTTGTCTCATTGTCTCTATTATTTCGAGTGACAGACATCTTCCTCCAACAGCTAACTGTTGAATCGCTTATGCAAAATCATAGATAGCATTATATCCCATTTGAATATCGAACGTCACGTGAGCGGCCATTATCCGTCCACAGATGCGCATACAACGCCACCATTACGAAGAACCATAAAATTTGTTTAAAACCTCCTCTGAATGGGCTACGTGAAACTTTTTAAAACTATTAAAATGTTTATAATGCCTTTTACGATTTAAGATTGGATGGATGAGTCTTATAACGATACAGGCAAGTTATATTGTCTTTGGTGTAGTTTATTATGACTTAATTAAAGAAAAAGTGCAAACGTCAGAAGTTGTGAGAAAGTAGTTTTTTTATTACTGTGCAATTTATTTATATGATTTTGTTTTAAAAATTATTTTATGAAAACAATGTGTGTTTATAAATAATTTGCCTATATCATTCACAAAATATTATTAATGAATCATTCAACCTACAACGTCCGCGTAGAATTTGGTAAGGTAAATATATCGCACTTTCTTGGGATTACCGTAACTGTTCGCAATAAAAAATAGCATATAAGTAAGCATAATAATATTACATATATTTAAGCATAATAATTATATACTTCTCCTATCCTCCAAGATCTTTTTCTCTAAGGAGCGCTATAAGTATAGGGAGTTAGAGTTTAAATATTTAAATGTTATAACTTAGTCTAAAAAATTGTGTAGAGTTTCCGTCTAATCTCTTTATTATCTTATATATAAAATTCTCGTGTCACAGTTTTCGTTCCCATACTCCTCCGAAACGGCTTGACCGATTCTCATGAAATTTTGTGAGCGTATTGAGTAGGTCTGAGAATCGGCTACTATCTATTTTTTATCCCGAAATTCCACGGGAGCGAAGCCCCGGGGCGCAGCTAGTTATATAATATTATTTCCACAGATCGTCTACAACTTCGACAATTTTGTCAAGGTCCGTCAACGACAATTTCGTGTACAATGACACGAAATTGTCGTTGACGGACCTTGACAAAATTGTCGACCTTGAAATAATGTCATAACTACGTAAATGTCGTTCGTTGTACGTAATATGTTTTATTTAATGTGATGTGAGTGTCGTTTTGTGTTTGTCCGCAGGTACCACAAAGAAAATCAGGGTGAAAACTTGTAAACGTGCTATTTTCACCGGGCAAATTCTCTATAAACCGTGTCTCTTTCTTCTGTGATAAACCAAAGACAAATCTAAAAATAAAAAAATACGTTTGGATTACAATCGTTAAAGTGAACCTGACTTAATTTAGATGTCTCGGTTGGCGCCAAAATATTTCATTTTGTACAATGATTATGCAAGTGTATACTTGAAGTAGATAATATGTCATACGAGCTCGCATTATGAAACATTGGGAAGACCCTATATATGGGTTCCGATTCAATTTGCTCTTTCATTTCTGTGCTTTTTTTTGTCTTTTGTGTCAATTGTCAATGTGTGCAGTCTACGTCACAGATTTTAACGTAAGTTAGGTCAGTATTTGGTAATTTACCATCATAAGCCATTTTAATACTCCAATACTCGTCCGATATAAAGCCCTAACCAGTAAACTAATTTTGTTGAATTTCGACATAAAGATATTTAGACTTTGGAGAAAAACAAAGACTACTTTTTGTTGCGCAAAATTTGAAGTAAGTACCTATTAGAGCTTGATAAACTGAACTCCACGCAGATCGAATATAAATGTTCCCAGCACTAAAATTTTTTGACGGTACTTTCTCGATAGTTTTTATGTGCTAGGGGAGCACGAAAAACTATCGAGAACGTATCGTCAAAAAATGTATGATATATTGAGCCGCGTTCCTACTGGACGTAAACGGAACTACATTTTTGACATTAGGAGCTCGATACGAAGATGCAAGTTGCACGTGATAGAAGCTACAGATAGCTGCACGTTATGTTCCACCTGTTTGAACCGCCTCTGTGGTGTAGTGGTACAACCACCGGTATCAGACCCAGGGGTCCCGGGTTCGATTCCCATCGGGGGTACATATTGTATTCGGTTTGGTTGGTGGTAGGACTTGTTGTAAGTCCGCCTGGCTAGCTACCACCATCTTATCTAAGCTTGACGCCAAACAACAATGTTTTCAGCATTATTGTGTTCCGGCAGTTTGAGATAAGATAGCCAGTTCCTCAGTGACTGAGGATTCCGGGAGAGGCTCGCTTCCATCTTCAGCCTTATCAATACTTAACATCAGGTATGATGAAGGCTAAGAGTCTCACCGTCGTTCAATAAAAAAAAAAATTAAAAAAAACGTGTCGTTGTCATTCTGCGAATGATAAACCTTTGCTAGAATTAGTCCGAGTTTCACCCGAGTTCTTTTCGTATAACACGTGTTGTGAGGCTCCATTTTTAACTCAATCTACCGACTCTACCGTACAATTTCTATATATTACAAAATATATTTATTTCACATTGGCAAAATTTGCGTATTTAACGCGAGCACGCCATTAGTTAAGAAAGAAGAAGAATCAGTCCTACAAATTATCAAAAAGAGAATGAAATAGTTCTTGGGTCGAAAGCGGAATTAAATAGACGTGAGTTGGAAAAGTGGGTTAAACTCGGAAAACGGCAAAAATACTGCTCTTCCGTTCTTCAGGATTCCCGGTCGACCAGTAGATTTTTGTTGTGGAAACGGATTTTCGAAAAGCAATAAGGTTAGAGCAATAATTTATTTAAAAAAATAACTATGTTATTTTATTAGAATTTCTAAGTGCCGACAAATTGCCGTCCATTGGGTTAACTTTGCGCATTTTATACTTCGCAGCTTCGGTACGAACAGTTCAGTATAAACGAAAGTTTTCAAGTTTTTTGAGACCGTTTTCTCAGTGTTATTTTGTAAGATTTACGAACTCTATTGAATGGGTGGCAGGAAAAGTGGCGATTAAATCAACATTGCCTAATATGCCACGCATGACCCATGCCCAGTCTTTTTAAAGAAATTCAATGAGTTATTGTCTTGTATTGCTAATGACGACCTGTTTGGCGCAGGGGTTCTAACCCCACCTTCTGCGCCAGAGGTCCCGGGTTCGATCCCCGGACAAGACAAATATTTGTGTGCATGAACATGTCTATTTGTCTTGGTCTGGGTGTTTAATATGTATATTATGTATGTATTTACAGAAAAAAGTATATAAGTATGTATATCCGTTATCTAGTATCCATAACACAAGTTCTTCATGATTGGTGTGATTGTATGGAAATATTTATTTATTATTTATTTATTGTAACTTTTTTCCATAGAGATGTCAGTTTTTCTTTTATCAGCTCCCTACAATTAAGTTCTACAACTAAGAGATCATGTTCACTTGGTTTAGCTAAATTAAATTCAGTTTATGTAATCAAAATTGACTTTGTCTTCGGACAAACGATGGATGATCCTCACCACGTGATTGATAACCAAGTAACCTATCAATCAATCAGATACTTTTTTAGAACGACACCAACACCACGCATTACCGATCAACAAAAAGTTCTGTCCATCTTCCGATCAGCGCTCATATAAGTGCCTGGAACTACTCCAGTACTTACTTCCGTAGTCTCTGATTTACGCAAATTGGTCCCAACTTGTTGAGGAGGTTCAACGGCCATCGCAGCTCCTGTAGTAGAGTTATTTTTGTAATGTTCGGGTATGAGATTGATGACCGGATAACGATACGGATTTCGGAATTTGGTTTCTATATTATGATCTCTTCAGGCGGTACCCCCACCGAAAGTGGCGCCGCGTTGAATTTTATGTAATATCGTAATTCTAATACACAATTTTAATAAAACTTTACGTGGAATTTTTAGAGCCCATAGTCTAGTATTTTTAGACGGTATCATTTTACATTCCCTCGTAGTCACTGCTAGAAGTAGATAGCAAAACTGCTAAAAGTGGCCGTTTTTGACACATTTGCTATCTACTTCTACGAATGACTATGACGAGATGTACCTTATAAAAATACAAGACAATGGGCTCTACAAATTCACGTTCAGTTTTATTAAAATTGTGAATTAGAATTACGATATTAAATAAAATTCAACGCGGCGCCACTTTCGGTGGGGGTACCGCCTTAACTCCTGACAGCTCAAAATGCATCTTTTTTACACCGTATACAATATTTTGCTATGTGTACTGTTTTTTTGCTTTTTTTTTTTGGCTTAAATTAATTTTCTTTCTTCCTTATTATAGCAGTTCCGAAAACTGCTTAAAAACTAGCCCCAGTTCTAGTAGATTTTCTCGTCAGCATCTACATGATTGATAACCAGCGGGTTGACAACTAATGGTCATAAATGATATGACATTAATAATTTTCAGAGTACAACGTTTTAGTTGTATCTCCAAATTCAAAATCGAGTTCGCTACAAAATTAAGACGTCACAATTTCTTTCACATGCATCCGTGCGTGTGCTTCAGATTTTGACACCAATGTGTTCACGCAATGGTAGTGTAGTGTCACACACAAGTGCCAAGGCGCGCATACAAGCGTGTGTGCGTGTGTGCAATTTGTGTCCGCACGCGATTCAACGCACGCGAGCGGGTATTTAGGGCTCATTCACAAAATGACAAAACACGACACAACACAAGACGACGCGGTGTCTTGGAAATCTACGACGAGCATAAAATTCACGACACGACAAAGCAACGTGCCAAGACGCGACGTACGTCACGATGTCGTATCGTAGAAACCCATGGTGCACCTCTTTCCATAGTGTTATATTTTCTTATGCTCCGAATGCTCCTTGACTAGGGTAGGGTATTAAAAATCAACCTCAATTTCGTCTGCCATCTTGAATTTGAAAGAGAATTGTTACGATGTTTCGACGTAGATTTCCAGAAAACGACGTGACGTCGCATCGTGAAACGAATGTCGCTTCGTAGCTAGAGTTGTAAATCTAGGCACTTTCTCATCGTTAGGTACCTATCGGTATCGGTAGACTACCGATAGGCTACATAAGCTACTGTAGCAATTGTAGATTATCCAGTAGTTACTAGAAATTTCGGCCAGATAACAATATTTAAGGCGGCTGAAACTTCTTATTTTAGGATAAATAAAAAGACAGCTTCAGCAATAATTTTAGAGAAAGTAAAAATCAACTTAGAACGCGAAGAAGGAGATCGACATACACTGTATATAAACGGTTGTTTATAATGTAACCTTATGCACTAAGCAACGATAGCCTAGTAGTGGATAAAACACTGACTTAGTGCTCCTAGCCTAGGGGTTCGATCGATCCCCAGAGTACGTACAATCGGGGAACTTCCCGGTTGACCAGTAAAGTTTTTTGGGAAATGTTTTCTAGGAAAGTACTAAGGTTAAAGAAATAATTTATTATTCAAATGAAACTCCTCTTAATAATCAATTATTTGTAATATAATCGGAATATATTTCTATATATCTTATACTTTTTAAATTAAAGCTCCTTGAAAAAACTCTACTGGTCAATCGGGAAGTTCCCCGACTGTTCCATGAAAATTTGTTTTTTTAATTAAATTTTCATGTCGGTACGGACGGTTTTAAAAAATAATCATTGGCTTTTTGATGAAGAAAAACATCCTGAGGAACCCAATGGAGGAGAACAATTATAATACGAACGTAGAAAATCATCTTTTGAAGACATTTTAGAATCCTAAGATCTTAAAATTGTTTAATCCTTTCTTGATGACAGTTTAAAATACTTATTTCATAATAATTGTATGTATCGATTTCTATCTTCCCCTATAACATACATTGACCATTAACAAAAAAAAAACCACATTACCTAATATAAACCGGTAGTCTACCATAGTCTACCGGTAGATTACGGGAGGCAGTGGTAGGCCAAGTAGTATTTACAACTCTAGTCGTAGCACGACCCGATATCGTATCGTGTTTATGTGAATGAGCCCTTATAAATGCGCCATAGTGCATCGCTTGCCACTACTGTGACGGAAAGTTACAATTGAGATTAGATACAAATTGTTATAAAATATTCTTATCAGATTGAGTAACTAATTCATATCTTATCATTATTCATGTTTTAAGATTCTTTAATACTGATCTGTTTGTATTGCCATAGGATTCAAAATAAAATGATTTCCTTTTGTAATTGACGAAGGTTCTTTTCGAAGCTATGAAACTTTATTGACAATACTAATCATTTTATGCTAATTACGAAACCTAATCAATCGCGGCATTGAGTTTTCTCAAAAACTTTCCGTAATCTGAAAATGCACCAATTTTACACAAGTAGCCATCCATCTAGACACCATGAAACAAGTCCAAATTTTACAACCGGCAAATTCATTACAGATAGGAATAGGATGCACGAGACGAGCGAAGATAAAAATTAAAGTACCTACAAGGAATTGCACACTTGCATGCACCTCAATATGCAGCGGCGGGGTGGCGAAGCGCGGGGCGGGGCGGCGCCGCGAGCAGTCGCATCGTGACCGCACGACGCGTAGGACGTGCGCTATCGCGCCGCGACCACGGCCGACTACGAGAGCACCATGGTGTCCGTGGGCGCGTGGAGGCGCCGCGCGCCCGACGACTGCGAGGAGCGCTCCGAGCCCGGCGCCTCCAGCTCGGGGGTTCCGCGCGCGCCGCCCAACTGCGCGCGGTGCCGCAACCACCGCCTGAAGGTCGAGCTGAAGGGGCACAAGCGCTACTGCAAATACCGCAACTGTACGTGCGAGAAGTGCCGGCTGACAGCAGACAGACAACGCGTGATGGCATTGCAGACAGCTTTGAGGCGGGCGCAGGCGCAGGATGAAGCGCGCGCGCGGGCGCAAGGGCTCCCACCACCAGGGGTTGAACTTGAGCATCCAGAGCCACCTATAGTGAAGGCACCGCGGAGCCCTGTAGTGCCGCCACCTGCACCGCAGTCCCTCGGCTCTGCCAGCTGTGACTCTGTTCCTGATTCGCCAGGGGTGTCTCCTTACGCGCCTCCCCCGCCGCCGCCGTCGGCGCCGCCACCACCCAACATGCCGCCGCTGCTGCTGCCTCAGCAACCTGGTTAGTCCTAGGCCCTAGTGCTTCTAGTGATTATAGTGACACCTTTATCATGCTATTTGAAAAGTTTTGAAGAGCATTTGTGTAGGCTAGTAATCTGAGTGGGCTACTATGTTATGCATTCGTTTTGGAAAACAGGTCAGTGGAAAATTTTGCAGGTAGTCGAACACCTTTTTGTACTAAAACGAGCCGGAATAAGGCTGCTTAAGTTTATAACATTTTTAGGTGACCTACTAGCGGTAGTAATTTTTATTAAAAAAAAAAGAAAGAAATCCTTATCAATTACATTGTCGAAAAGCCTAAGTCAAAAGTTAAAGTGTTTATTATAAACAAAGAACTTTTAAGGGTTATTTATAAACAATCCAAGTTCACCAAACTTCTTATCAGAAAATAGAAGATTAAAAAAGTGGCTGTGACATACGTATCGGTCATGACGAATCTATAAGGGTTTCGTTTTTTGCCATTAGGCTACGAAACCCTAAAAATGATAAAAACCTGTAATCTCCCTTATCAGTCTAGGTCTTGAATTTACCATCTTGTCCAAAAAAACGGAAAAAGTAAAAAAAAACATTCAAAATAATTTATTTGAGACAAACAAAATCTATGGAATTTCAGTTTTTTTTTAGAATACAATAGATTTTTGCTTTATCACAAGAATTTCAAGTGATTTCAAACTAATAAATTACGTGTAGTTTTTTAACCATCAACCATAAAAGTATTCCCCTGTCATTGAAAAGACAATTTTTACAAGTTGATTCTATATTATGAAAATTAAAATAATAAATTAAAATAGTTACTTAAATACATTATATTTCTTACACTCACACCAATTAACTTAGCGCCAAAGTAAGCACTGTATAGCTTATGTTATGGGATGCTGGGTAACGGCACAGAATAATAAATAGTTACTTGTAACGGATATAAATACATATAATTCTACATAGATAAGTATTTATGTGTAGAAATATATATAAAGCTCCATGACTCAGGTAAAAATTCTCGTATTCATCATACATACATTTGCCCCTACCGGGATTCGTACCCAGGACCTCAGAGTAAGCGACACCTTTAAACCGGTGTACGTACCACTCTACCTAAGTATTTGTTAGGTGACCATATGCAGATGTTTTATGTTATTTTCTATATTTGTTTACTAATAAATCAATTTACATGTAGAGGCTTTTTTTCGGAGAGAAACCATTTGGTTTTCTGCTTAAGCACACTTCTTAGCGAAAAATTTTACCGTTTATTAATTAGAAGAATTCTAAATCAACAGAACACTTCCCTATGTTTTTCTAGATCTCATCCAGATCAAGAGATACCCTCAAAGAAAACTAATAAAAAATAATTACTTAGTTGAACATTTGTCTGATCTTCTCGTAACTTATTTATTCATGGCAAAATGGTAATGGTTTTTGCTAGAAAGATGTTCATATATCCGTTAAGCTAAAGCAAGGGATCCGTTTCTTACAATGCTATTATGACAACCGTATATAAAAGCGTTAAAAATAACATGAAACACGTCATGACCAAACAAGCTTTAAATTAGCTAAACAGATTTTCTTAAAACTGGTTTAGCGATCTTAACCGACCAATACAAAAGCTTAAAATGTTCCATTGATCCCTCTTCCGAAACACATTCTAATACCTGAAAACTAAGATTTACTTTGAAACAAACCGGTTTAGCCAATATATTTATAGTTTAACATTCGTGAAACATATTGACCAAAACTGAAAAGCGATAAATATTAAACAAGAAAATATACTAGAAAAAGGCAACCCGTCTTATGTTGCCTTTTACAAATGTTTGACTATCGATTAAGATGAAACAGAATAATATTTATCACATAAAAATAGCACTGGAAAATGCAAAATTAAAAAGTTATAATTAGATGGCTGTTTCATCTTAATCGATAGTCAAACATTTGTAAAAATGTTTCTATCGAATGCGAGGATATTCGTCTCATTCATGAAACGACGGTGCCGGTGGCCAACACCCTAGAAAGATGAATATACTAGAAAAATTCGACGTGTCCTCATAGATCTCTGTAGCATAATTGGTTAGTGCATTGGGCCGGACTCCTAAGGCGACATGAGTATATTTTCTTGTTTAATATTTATCACATAAAAATAGTATTGTAAAATGCAAAATTAAAAAGTTTTATGGAGCAAAGCGAGCATAAATCCACTATAGCTTATTATAATTTTCAGATGATCTCAAAAGATCTTGAACCAGTTCTGTATACACTAGAGTTTCAAATAGTATTCGGGATACTCCATTACATATTAGGTGCTAAATAAACTCTATTTCGGAGTTTTTTTTTATCACTGAAACACAGTGTAAGTATAGTTTAATTAGGCCAGTTATATAGTACAAAAACTTATTTAGGTCCACCTAGATAGTTCATATTTTCCTAGATTTGCAGCATTTTAAAATGTAAGCGCACTGAGTTATTGCTTAAAAGATAGAGAAAAACTTGCGTAATTTTTCTCTTTTAGTTTTGTGCAAAAAAGAACGACATAGGAAGGCTCTGACGAGAAAGGTCACTATTACTTTTTAAAGTAAACAAAATTCTGAGTTTGATCCCTAATACAATTTTCAAGGTCTAATTAGCTCACAAGCATTCTAAAGCATTTCAGAATGCTGCAAATCTGGGAAAATACTATCTAGGTGGACCAAACGACAAATCAAAAAAGGAAGTTTATTGCAATTAGAATGTAACATTATGACAGACCTATAAAATACACTGGTAAACCGAATTTAACTGTCAGTAGGTAACCTAATTATTAAAATCTGATTATTCAATATCCCGATGAAAATTATTTCTTGGTACTATTACGAGTATAAAGGATTTGCCGGATTTAGGAAATTCTTTTTTATCTGGGTCATTATCAAAATGTTAAAAAAATAAACATTATTGAATTTGTTTTATTCCGGTGAACACGAATATTGATCACAGTTTATGATAGTTTCAGAGATCGATAAGGCTTACTAAAAAAATCTTAGAAATATTTTATAAAGGTCATGAAAGTGACGAATAATAACACTTTCTTAAAAAATACGCTTTCTTCTTATTTATACCTTTATAAATTATTAATTTATTAAATTTTTACTAAAGGTGGACAAGAGAAGCCATGATTTCTTACAGATCAAATGGTAAAAATTGTTAACCTTGCAATAAAAAAATAACAAGCATTGGACCACGAAATTGATGTCTCCTTATGTTACCTCAAAATGTCGTCATAAATAAGATATTATGCTTTTTAACCGACTTCCAAAAAGGAGGAGGTTCTCAATTCGGTTAGTATATATTTTTTTTATGTATGTAGACCGATTAACATGACTCTTTTCGATTTCGATTGTTCGATACGGAATAGTTGTATGCATAAATAATTTTATATAATAATGCGGTATAATAATTTTTATACAGTTTGGTCCAGTAATTTTTATTTTATGAATCAAAATCAGATATGAGCATATTTGTTGACCTAGACGATGTAATTTTCACGATACTTACTTTATTTATAATGTGCATTAAACTTAATCTAATCTAGATAAACCCCACTAGTTTACAAAACAAAATATTTCAGACACTAAAATGTAAAAAAAAACCGACTTCAAAAACTAAAAAGCTAAAAATAAGCCTTTCGGTGCCAGCCAAGGCAAAAAAAAATAAGATGTGTTTATGAATTGGAAATGTCTTTCCATTTTCTCACGCATACAATAATGTAATCAAGTTCCCAATCTTTAGTAGATCTAAAACGAATATTATAAGTGGTTAAATTTGTTATCCCTGGAACTACTGTAGGTACCTACTGAATGTACTGATTATTAATCAAGAGTAATGGGACTCAATGATCATCATAATAATCTTTCTTGTGAAACATAGTTAATAAATATGTGATGTCAGCTTACAGTTATTGGTCATATAGGTCAGCCATGATGGCGTACAATTATTGATTTTTTTTACAATTTAAATAATATTCTGAATTTAAATTAAATTAATGTCAAAGGAATTAATAATATTAAAGAAATCAAATAATTGTTTTTTTTACAATTTAAATCATATACTGAATTGATAATCAATGAATATCTAAAGAATTAATAATAATTATTAGAAAAAAATACAATTAATTTGCGTTAAATATAAAAAAAAAACTTTAACCTTTAAATAGTAAACAAGAAAATATACTAGAAAAAAGCAACTAGTCTCATGTCGTCATGACATCCCGTCAAGGAATGTTCAATATTTCACATAAAAAATAGCATTGTGAAATGCAAAATTAAAAAGTTATAATAATTTGCTTTAGTCAGATTAAGTTAAATTTTCTAAAATTTAAAAATTAGTCAAGTTCATAACGTTTTTCTAACAATAATGACTTCAGATTCTGCTTAAAAGTATGTTTCATATGGATTTAGGTACCAGATTATAATTACGTGATGCATTACAGAAAACACTCTGGCTCGTTAGCGTTGTCTTTCAAGGAACCGTGCAAAGCGTACCCTAATGACGAGCAGTTGAACATGATTTAAACAGTTCAATGTTATTTTTGACAAAAAGTGCACATTCAGAAATATACAGAAGTGTAAGAATCTTGTAGTTTGATAAATATTAAACAAGAAAATATACTAGAAAAAACACAAAATTAGATAGCTGTTTTCATCTTAATCGATAGTCAAACATTTGTAAAGATGTTTCTTTCGAATGCGAGGATATTTCTCTCATTGATAAAACGACGGTGGCCAACACCGTAGAAGGTGAATATACCTACCAGAAAAATTCGACGAGTCCTCGTAGGTCTCTGTAGCATAATTGGTTATTGCATTGGGCCGGATTCCCGAAGATGCGGGTTCGATCGAATCCCGTCAGGGCAACATGAGGCTGGTTGTTTTTTTCTAGTATATTTTCTTGTTTAATATTTATCACATAAAAATAGCATTGTAAAATGCAAATCTCTATCTGCGTCGAGTCCCGTTACTCTTGATTTATTAATGGAACGCGAAAGTTTAAAATCTTATAATGTACCTACTGTATTCACACACATTTTGAAAATTCTATCATCAATAGAAAACTACATGCTTTATTTAATAGGCTATTACACCTTTTTTTGAAAACTGGTTTAAATCAATCCTGAGGTTTGTAATGAACCATTAGAATTTTTATTTCAATTTAGAATAGCCGAAAAATGCCTTAAATCCCATTTTTTTAAAACGCTAGCCTCCATGCTGTTTCGCCCGTGACTCAGTTAGTAAACAATATTACGACTACGAAAGATCAAGCAAAATATTTTTGAAAATGAGTTGTCAACAAATGTAAAAATAACATATAAATTTTCAAATCGTTGCAGAGCACAACAAAAATTCATGTTTGTTTACTAACGGAGTGACGTCACGTCATAACCCAATATGGCGGATCGCGTTTTACACATTTGAAGAACAGATGAAAATCATCTATTATAATTTTTTTAATGCAGTTTAAAGAATAAATATCAACGTTTTTCATTTACATTTTACCAAATCTATTATAGACATGCATTTTTATATTTTTTCGTGCGTGGTGTAAAATACCGTAATGTGGGATTCATCATACCAAGTAAAAAAATTTACGCTTACCGAAGTTGGCACGGGTCGGTATTCTATTGAATTTTTATAATTTCTACAGATAGGGTTTTATCATGTTTTTTTTAAATTTTAATAAAGAAGGCTCATCCATTGTAGATTTCAATAACAAAAAACACATAGTAACTAGTTGCTTCGCTGTCATTACTGTCACATTTTCATACTGTATGACAGCCACAATGAACCGAGTTTTCATTCATTATCTCACAAAAAATATCACATACCAACCAGTTTCTTCGCTGTCATTACTGATATATTTTTATACTGTATAACAGCCAAAATGGCGATAAAACTGAAAATGAACCGAGATTTCGTTAGATAAGCAAGCCTCGGGGTCTGGCTGGAGAAATTGCCGCCATTGATTGTCAATTGCGCTAGGTTCTTTGTTTTTCTTTTAATAATTTCTTGATAGAACCTAGGAGTAGGAACAGTAAGTATGTATACGCAATGGAAAGATTTTCCAGAATTAGCGGGCATATCAAGTACTTAGTATACTTTTTGTTAACTCTAAATTCAAGAGTATTAAATGTCGAGTTCTTATAACAAACGTCTTATCTAGTTGATGACGTTATGTAGAATAAATATCTATTATAGTATAGATCTATATCGACTTATGTTTGTGCTTTGAAAGTATGTTAATATTGTTTACAATACTAAACAAAACAAGCTTTTTATTACTTGTATGTTTTATTATCAATTGAAAGAATATAATAACAAACGTATCATCAAATGATCTAACTCTGGATTAAAGTTACGTACTTTAAGCTTGAATGAACACATCGGACTTATTTTATTATTGTTTTATATTTTGTGCTCATAATATTGTTTTCCGCAGTTATATTTCATACTACGAAAAAACTTTTCTCTCCTAAAACTTGCGGAGATGTTAAAAGACTAGCTTTTACTTTGTCCTTGTAAGCTAGCGTCGATATATGAAAGATACCTTTGACATTCCAAAGAAACAATTTTGTTAATCAATTATGACGTAATAGCGGTTTTAAACAATACTATTAATATAAAAAAATCACAGTTCTTCTACAATATCAAAAGGGACTCGTATCCACGACTTGTTTTCTGTTACCCTTTAACTGAAGTCTTTTTTTAGTGTTTGTTTTATTTATAATCAGTAGCACTTGTCATCAAATATCTAAAGTTTTATTTATCAACTGACACTGAGGAAGCAAAAAGTGAAAAACATAAATAATAGATTAACTTGTTGAGTTAACTCTACTTACGAGCTTTTCTTTTTACCATCAGATCGTCCGTTACTAAGCTACTTACATAATTTTATTCGGGGTTTTTTTTAAGTTTTATGTTCGACATCTTCCGTGAGGGCTTTGTAAACAAGCACACTCCTCAGATATTTTTTTAATTTTTTTATTTTCTGCTACCATAAACTTCATTATAGTTGCATTGTAATCGAAGTGCACTCGCGGATGCGCGGTGTAGCTGCGGTTTTGCATCCTGCGCGGGCGCACGCTGTTCTCTGTCCCACAGACCAATATCGAGATAGACGGTAAAAGTTACCTACCTTGCGTGTAAAATATTGATCCATGGTCAAAGTATTCCGACCTAATATCCTGCGCAGACGACGGATATTGAAGGACTTTTTGTCCGCGACACGACCTTATTACTAAGAACATAAAGTTGAATAAATAAAGAGGACTATCGCGTACTTTTCGCGGATATACGCGGTCTAAGTTGAATCTTATTTTTAACAATAAAGACGTGTCGCGGACAAAAAGTCCTCTGTTATCCGTCGTCTGCGCTAGCTCTAAGTCAGGCCGCTTGAGATCGTTGCCATGAAAACACGCGTCACTCTGGTACGAAAATGGTTAATTGTGCTGTGCTTTCTTGCAAGAGCTCGTCAATAACATTTCCACATCACTAAATCTCGCGCCTGACGTCATAGTATGTACGAAAAATTCGACACACTAGGTCTCGTGTACTCGTGTGTGTCTCATACAGTTTGAAACGCTCTTTTCGTCTATCTCGATATAGTTATGTGCTCTGTCTGTCCGTCCGTACTGTACCGTAACGATAGATTGTTGCTATCGTTCCGCTGGCCAGTTGCCATCATTCTTAATTGGGCTGTGATTTGCGAATTGAATCAACTAAATTGTTTTTTTTATAGTGATATTATTATAATTCTTAAAAGTCGAAAAAAGTAGGTAAGTATAGTTGGTCCGTAAGAAAGGAATACTTATCATAGATAGAGCATCAGAAAACTATGTAAAACCCAAAAATAGATTACTAATTTGCACAATTTTTTTTTGATTTGGAATATGGATGCGTTTGAGTGTTTTGAGATGAGAAGTATGAAGATTTTTAGGTTAGTTTGGGTTGCGTTGGTGATGACTAATTAATGTAGGTAACCCTAAAGAAATGTTGGTGGTGAGCTTCAAGCTTTTTGCAATTATAAGCGTAGTAGCGGCTGCTCGTGGTTTCACCCGCCTAGATTCCGTTCCCGTAGGAATATTGGGATAAAAAGTATTCTAACCAGGCTATCTACTATCTGTGTACCAAGTTTTATCCAAATCCATTCAGTTGTTTAGGAGCCTATTCAATGCAAACAAACAAATAACTATTTTTTTTATTCTTTATAATATTAGTTAGTATATATAAGATCTACTAAACTAAACTGTAAGTACAGTAGTTGTGGGGCTTTGCAATGTTTCTATGAATTTAGTTGAACTAAGAAGCCGAAACATTCTAAAAATAAAATGCATAGATTTATTAATGTTTTTCGCTTTCGTAGAAGCAAACATGTATGAGTTTGATTTTCTCACAAAACGTGAAAATCTTTCATATTTACGTTTGATTCAATTAGTTTCTGACCAGAATGGCAAGTTTACTCGATCGCTAATATGGTATGGATATAAATATGTCCATACCTAATCACAGGTGTATTTTTTTTTTTTATTTCTATTGGTGTCTTATTTCTCCGTGATTTTACTATTACATGTACAGTGTGTGTTATTTTTAAACTAAGACTACGGTTTGGCTACGAGGAATTAATTTTCCTCGTAGCCAAATTAGTTTGGCATTTTAGTTGGGCCACGAGGAAAGAGGGGTAAATCGTCCTTTTGTTCCTTCATGCCTAATTAAAACTAAAAGTGTCAGAAGTTACATAACAGGGCGCCGGGTAACGTGACAGTTGCCGTAACACTAACTAGGGTGTACGGTTAATTATATTTCATAATGCGATACAAATCCTCAGCGAGCAATTTCCTTCACATTTGCATCGATTAGTGACTAACAGACATCTTACTTCACTAAATAATACTCATTCATGCATACGCTTACTATGTTTACAAGTTACAAGTTTAAAAATGTACTTCTGTTTATATTTTTTCTTGTTTGCCTAATTGATTATACAGTTTGATTGAATTAAACTTTACTCATATATTAATACGTCCCTCAAATAGTAATGATCTCCCAAAATGTTTATACTTAATTTAATTATCTTCTATGACCTAGTTACACCAGTTCCCTTTATAGGTAGGCATTTTTTTTTTAATGAACGACGGGGTGACTTTTAGCCTTCATCATACCTGATGTTAAGTATAAGGAAGCCTCAGCCACTGAGTAACTGGCTATCTTATCTCGAACTACCGGAACACAATGCTAAAAGCATTGTTGTTATGGCGTTAGGTTTAGATAAGATGGTGGTAGCTAGCCAGGCGGGCTTACAACAAGTTCTACCACCAACCAAACCGAATTTAATATGTACCTCCGCTGGGAATCGAACCCGGGACCCCTGGGTCTGATACCGATGGTTGTACCACTAGGCCACAGAGGCGGTTACATTTAGAAAATTACCGTATTAGACAGATATTTTCATGGAAATTCCTAACCTAACCTAACCGATGACTGATTATTATTGATGACTGATTATTTTGTTTTTATAATGTCGTAAATTATAGATAAGCCCTCTCTATTACAATTGCTACACCCATACAGGGTGTCACATGAACTGTACTTACTTGTAACATCCTTGTAAACTTTGTGACATGCAATACATAAATAAATAAACCTTTGTTAAATCGGAAAATAATAAGTTCTCGACATTCTCACACCCACTAATAATAATAATAATAAAATAATAAATTAAATTCTTTATTGCAGACACGAGATCCATATAAACACAATTACAATTTACAAATTAAATATAAAATTAAATTAAATTATAAAAGTATAACGTCATATTTATCTTTAAGTTAAACATTAAGTTAAGTTAATCTAACCCTAATCTAACCTACACATCTAAATCTTTGAAATTCTCAAATTTATTTTTGCCAAAATCATTTTCTTTACCATATTTATTAAAAGATTTTTGTCCTAATTTGAGATAAAGATTTTGCAGAAAAGAAATAAGTTGGATATGCCTTGTAAGTACTTATTAAAATCAAAACAAACTAGGAGCTATCTCGTTTTTTACTTTAATTTAGTACTTACTGGCGGCCGCTCGCTGTTTCACCCGCGTGATTCCTGTTCCAGTGGGAATAAATCGGGATAAATAGTATCGTATGTTCATAAACAGGCTATCTACTATCTGTGTACCAAATTTCATTCAAATCCGTTCAGTAGTTTCGGAGCCTATTCAATGCAAAAACAAACAAACAAACAATGAAATCTTTCCACTTTATAATATTAGTACCTATAGATGTTCTTCAATTTGTGGTCAAGTGTGCATATTAGACGATTTTTTTCTTTACATAACTTAATAAAATCTACAGCTATCTGATTCGTCCGAACGCAACCTAAATAATAATAGGGTTCAAAATATCTTTTTTTAATTTATAGTATCGTAAATCTGGTTTTATTGACGATCTGTTTGGCGCAGACCTACTAACCCCGCCTTCTCCGCCATAGGTCCCGGGTTCGATCCCCGGACAAGACAAATATTTGTGTGCATGAATGTGTCTATTTGTCTTGGTCTGGGTGTTTAATATGTAAATATATTAAGTATTTAAAAAAAAAAAAAAAAAAAAAGTATGTTTATCCGTTATCTAGTATCCATAACACAAGTTCTTCATGAAACAACGTGGGCTAGATAATTGGTGTGATTATATGCAAATAGTTTTTTTTCTGTACATGTAAACGAGAGTTTTAGTGATTATTTCAATGAAGAATCAGTAAAATTGTGTAGGAATTCAAGTAGGTCAAGTAACAAAATACTTTACTCTTTAAAAGAGTTTCTCCAGAATGTAAGAGATACTTAAATGCACTGATAACTTTATCTACAGTTCAATATGCAAACATTATTAAATCAATCAAAGAAGGTTATCTTCATTTACAAATTAATGCAACAATAATGGAGTTTCACCCGAGTTCGTTTCGTAATTACACGTGTTGTGAGGCTCCATTTTTAACTCAATCTACCGTACAATTTCTATTTAATACAACATATATTTACTTGACATTGGCAAAATTTGCGAATTTTATCGCGAGCACGCCATTAATTAAGAAAGAAAAACAAGAAGCAACAATAATGATGCGGACTGTATTTTATTAATTAATTAACTTTTTTTTAATGTGACTTAAAAGTGTTTGGTATGTGTTTGTGTAAGTTTTTTTGGGGAACTATATTCAAAAAAGGAGTAGATATATAGAAAATGATTAATCACGAATAATACCTAGAACATTAACAGGTATTTCATTTGAATAATGAATTTAATAACGAAATATTTTAACCGCCTCTGTGGTCTAGGTACAACCACCGGTATCAGACCAGACATATAGTATTCGGTTTGGTTGGTGGTAGGACTCGTTGTAAGTCCGCCTGGCTAGCTACCACCATCTTATCTAAATCTGACGCCATAACCATAATGTTTTCAGCATTGTTGTGTTCCGGCAGTTAGAGATAAGATAGCCAGTTCCTCAGTGATTGAGGAGTCCGGGAGAGGCTCGCTTCCATCTTCAGCCTTATCAATACCTAACATCAGGTATGATGAAGGTTAAGAGTCTCCCCGTCGTTCATAAAAAAACTAATTAAAATCTAAAGCGTGCCTTTTAACTGACTTTACAAAAGAAGGTTATCAATGCGTCACGTATAATTTTTTTAATGTAAGTATGTTCTTTATTAACATTGCCACTTTCTGAAGTCTCTATTCAATTTTTATATTAGAAAAAAAGATAAGTAAGTACTGATGTTTTTTCCGAATTCAGTAAGATTATAAAAATACTTTTTAAATATTTTGGAATTGGTGTCGGCTGTATTTAAATCATTAAAATAGTCGTGTCTGATAATAACGCATGTCATAATCATAAGTGATAAGAACTGATAATTTGTTTGTTGTGTCTGTGCAATCATCATGTGCATCTGGCTGCATTTCTGATGGGAACCTACCTATCTATTATTATAATAATAAAACAATACCGTGACTGACTGACAGACAACACACAGATGGATACAGGATCCTTTAACGATGTAAGCTTGTGACGGGGCTCCTAGTCCGGCCGCACTAGAGTCGCCGGAACGTCGGAACCGCCGCACTCGTTTAATAGAATATTAACCAAATAAAAGAATCGTTCCAGGAGACTCGTTTTATTTAATGGAAAAAAAAGAAAATAAGGAACTGAAACAATATAAAATACAAAGATATAGAAAATTATAAATACTGAATCTAAATAATGAGTAAAAAAGTAGGTGTGCTTACCCCGTGTATCGGGTTCCTGATGTATTAAGAGAATAAATATGGTTGATTGATAAAAATATGGAAGGGATAGCAGCGTCTAGCCTACTGGCTTCTGTAAGATTACGTCAAAATGAGCCGAAAAGGAAACGTGGAACGGAGAAAATTTGAATTTAGACAGAACAGATAAAAATATAATTTGATTACCATAGAGTGAGACTACGGAGTTTCTAGCCATTATAGAGGTTTCATCCATCTATAAGGCTAGAACGAAATGGCATCGTTACAAGCTAGCACTAATCACTAATAAAGGATTTTTTGATATTCTCACGGGAACGAACGGGAACCACTCAGGTGAAATCTCAAAATACTTACAGTACCATCCCTTTATATATACAAAACTGCAATGTTTGTCAGGGGAAATCCGCATCTTTTTCCTACAATATCCACTGGCCAATTAAAAGAAGGCAGACGCCATGGAAATAGATGACGAGTACCGGATAGAAAAACTGCATTGAAAGGAAATAGCTTTTTCTGTGAGGCACCAAAAAATTATAATAAATTATCGAATGGGCTGAAAGAAGCTAACTTAGCTACCTTTCGTAGGGAACTGTTGTCGTTATTATTATTATATATTGACAGAATTCTTGATTAAAAAATTTTGATTATGTACTTTTTTATTGACATTGAATTTCATTAATTTATTGACACAAAACTTATACAAATACAAATGACTTTATTTGCAAAATATGGGTACAAAAAAAAAAGGTCTTACAACTATGGGAGCGCCATTATCTAACCATTGATGGTGTGCAAATATGTATTAATTAATATTATTGTTAAAATGCAAGTAGGTACAGCATATTATATTAAAACCATAAAATTGATTGCAGAACACAAGATAAATATTAGCTAAAATTTAAATTCAAATTTAAATTAAATCATTAAGTTAACTTACCATATTTAATAAAAATAACAATAATTTGGCATAAATTAGGAATAAAAATTGTTTGCAGAATAAATAAAAATAAAAAAATCAATATATTATCAAATTAAAATGTCATAATAATATACAATTAAAAAGTTCATTAAAAACAATCAATATTATCGTGCAATATATTTATCAGTAATTAATTCGTTGATTGAGTAATATGCTTTTTCAGCCAAGAAAGATTTTAATTTATTTTTAATTGTTATTTTAATATTATTGTTATTTAATAGTGTTGACATTTCTAACTTATTTACTGACATCTGTTCTGTTTGAATGTATAATTTAGTTGACATTTTCAAATACTTAAAATTATAAATTTTCATAGCTCATTAAAATAAATCATGTAGTCGACTAAGAGGATCGATGGTGAAACATAGTGATACATGATTATCTATTTTCACACCAGCTGTATTTCTTATACCTATGTTTACAAATAAATGATTTGTATTTGTATTTGAAACCGCGGACGGCCGCTAATTATATTTAATATCCGTTTAATTCAACACACTGGACCAATTTTAATTCTTCTTCTGAACGTCTACTCAGGCTTTTATGTGTAAGGATCAGAAGTCAGCCACCGACACAGCTCTAGCACTGGTTTGATTAAGAGCTAGCGCAGACGACGGATAACGGAGGACTTTTTGTCCGCGACACGTCTTTATTGTTAACCAAATAAGATTCAACTTAGACTTAGTCCTCGTTATTTATTCAACTTCATGATCTTAGTAATAAGGTCGTGTCGCGGACAAAAAGTCCTTCAATGTCCGTCGTCTGCGCAGGCCATAAGATCCTCGCGTGTGCATGTGTAGGGACTCGCAGGGCAGGACAAAACATGTGCCTTAGACCAATTTTGATGTTTTTTTTTGTGGCTATACTGAAATAAAATTACATTTTGATTTTAGAATTTTCTTATATTTATGATAAATTTTAAATAGAAAAATATTATGAAACCAACTCGGTCACAACACAAGTGATTTTTTATAACTTTTATCAGATAAAAAATCTTAAACGCATAGGTAGGTACTTTTTATTCACACGTTCAGCATTGTTTTGTTTTGGCAGATTTGGCAGATAGATTTGAACTAAGCTACTCAGAACTTACTTCAAGATTGTGAAACAATCCCTTAATATTTTTTTATGTAGAAACCTGTTTTTTTTACTGCGCTTTTCACTAATTTTTAATAGTGTTTTGTACCAACTATAGTTTTTTTTTTAAATAGATAAAGTAAGTAACTAAGTAGAATTAAATAAACTACAACTTTCACCATTGTTCCTCATGTAATTTCCTCCTTCAGCAAACATTTCTAAGCAATAAAAAACCCGGTCCCGCCCCCAGGGTCTAAGAGACCATCCTTTATTACTCCATTACTTTATCCTGCTGTCCCTTTTACTCCTTATGATGACTCCGTTACGTTATCCTGCTGTCTCTTTCCCTCGTTAAGTACATATTAACTGCGCTGCAGGGGTGTAGAATGGCCACGATAGGTCGCCGAGTGGGGAGGGTTCGGGGTGGGGATGCTATAAAAACTTACGCCTATGTTAGGGTAGTTTATTCAGTAAATAGCCGGTATACGGGGTATACGGGGGTACGCAGTTAGAAACATAAAGCGGAAGCCATAAATTATATCTTTCTCAAAATTCTCTGTCGTAAAGTAACCTTAATTTATTTCTTACTTAAATTTCGGTGTAGTAACTTCTGTTTTGATGGAGTAAATAGGATTTAGGAGTTTTGTTAACATTTCTAATGATTTAACAATTGCCTTTTGTTTTTCACTTCAGTTGATGAAACAATTAGATGTTTGTTTCAAGTTTCAACGTTAAGAATACAGTATTATTATATTACCATTTTCTTACGAAAATATTTGTAAGAGCCCAAAAAGATCAAAATTAAGCTAAAAAGTTCATTTGTCATCTTTAAATTTTTGTTCACCCTGGGAACTTAAATGTTCCGTAGCGTACTTACCTAAATAGAGAGTGAAACAATGATGTTTCATAATAGACTAGCGGACTCGACGAACTTTGTACCACCTCAGAATTATTAAATTGTAGTTTCACCCGAGTTCTTTTCGTAACAACACGTGTTTTGTGACACTCCATTTTAACCCAAACTACCGTACAATTTTTATATTTTTTTTTTTATAGAAACTGGATACTGGCGAAATCCAAAAGGGAATCGCCACTAAATATAAGAAAAAATTAAGAAGAATTATTAAATTTTGTCTATATTCGTATCTCTTATACCTCATAAGGGCTGCTAGGGTTCCACATCAGATGTAGGTACCAGATCTATAATTTTTGCTATCATCATCATATCAGCCGCACGACGCCCACTGCTGGGTATGCCCTCACCACGATCTCCAAGAACTCCATAACGATCGGTCCTGCCCTGCGCTGCTTGCATCCAGCGGCTACCAGCAACCTTCATCAGATCGTTGGTCCACCTTGGGGGCGATGCTATGTGGGTGGGTCCACATAGCATCACCCGGTGCGCGGTCATTCCGGAACCATTCCGCCCCAACCACCATCAATTCTCATACCTAAACAGAAAGTGCTCATTAGCTGAAGAACCTTACCCAAGGCGCTATATTCGTATTTCCTATACCTACTTAAGCTGGGCTGGTGAGTTCTACATCAGGTGTGCCAAGACCTTCAATTTTTATACGTCAATTGAAAATACTTATCACGCTTAATAACTAACCCCAAGGTTGTATATTCGTTATTTTTATTGTTTTTTTTATGAACGACGGGGAGACTCTTAGCTTTCATCATACCTTATGTTAAGTATTGATAAGGCTGAAGATGGAAGCTAGTCTCTCCCAGAATCCTCAATCACTGAGGAACTGGCTACCTATCTTATCTCTAACTGCCGGGACACAACAATGCTGAAAACATTGTTGATATGGCGTCAGACTTAGATATTCAAATTCAATACCATTTATTCAGTCTAGGCTGTTACAAGCACTTATATGAACGTCAAAGAAGCTACGCCATCCAAACCCTACGGCGGGAGACCTTGTAACGAGAAGAACCGGCAAGAAACTCGTCAAGGGCTGTTTTTTTTCTCCCTGTTTTATTTCATACAGACTGTAAGATAAGATGGTAGTAGCTAGCCAGGCGGACTTACAATGAGTCCTACCACCAACCAAACCGTATACAATATGAACCACCGCTGGGAATCGAACCCGGGACCCCTGGGTCTGATACCGATAGTTGGACCAGTAGACCACTGAGGCGGTTAAACAATTGTTTAGCTTGGCTGCTAAAGTTCCACAATAGAAGTAGAATAGGTCAATAGAAAATATTCATTACGCTTAACAATACGCTGGCCTGATGGAAAGCGAGCTGTGGTCTAAGATGTAGCATGGATGGATGGATGGAGCATTTGACGACCTGTTTGGCGCAGGGGTACTAAACCCGCCTTCTGCGCCAGAGGTCCCAGGTTCGATCCCCGGACAAGACAAATATTTGTGTGCATGAACATGTCTATTTGTCTTGGTCTGGGTGTTTAATATGTATATTAAGTATGTATTTACAAAAAAAAAGTATATAAGTATGTTTATCCGTTATCTAGTATCCATAACACAAGTTCCTCATGAAACTTAACGTGGGCTAGATAATTGGTGTGATTGTATGCAATTATTTATTTATTTATTTATTATTTATGTTTTCTGCTTTTGAAGAGGTCCAAATTGTAGCATTCAGGCATTACATCAGCAGGCAATTAATTCCAGTCCTTGGCTGTTCGTTCCAGGAAGGAGGATGCATAGCGCTTCGTGCGGATGGCTGGAATGTCTACGATGTTCTTATTACCTTCATCAGATCGTTGGTCCACCTTGGGGGCGATGCTATGTGGGTGGGTCCACATAGCATCGCCCGGTGCGCGGTCATTCTGGAACCATTCCGCCCCAACCACTATCAATTCTCATACCTAAACAGAAAGTGCTCGTTAGCTGAAGAACCTTATATTGGAACCTTATATTGAAGAACCCTGAATAACCTTATATTGAAGAACCTTATATTCTTATATTGGAATTAATAAATATTTATTCCAAGGCGGACTCTTAGGGCCGTAGTCCCGGTCCCAAACACCTCCCGACTCATCTACCTATGACCTCTTCCATGGTCTTAGCTGTAAACAAAATAACATCGAAGTCCGTTCAGCCGTCGTCTTCGTCACATGATTGAGTACCTAACAAACTTAATGTCATCTCAGAAAATAGTACTATTACAAAAAAAAATAAGTACCTATAAATGCAAAATACAGTTGGCCTATTCTGTCTTCATATTTGAATGATCTTAGAATGCAGTCTGAAACTTTTAAATATTAAATCCGGTGTCACCATGTTTGCGATAACTTACTTACCATAAATAAATATAGGTATTAGAATAACGGACCGGGGTACATAATAAAGGGAACGGTGAAAAATTCTAGCTTTTCTAGCATGAGCCAAAGACGATCTACATAATAATATGTACGAAGTAAATAAAAACGTAGCATTTTAATGCTAATATATAAAAGTTTTGCCGTGTGGTGACGGCTTATGAATACAAGTGTCACCACTCCCTTACATGCCTGGGATGTCGTAAGAGTCGACTAAGAGGCTCGACGCATTGAAAACCTGTGCGAGAGAAGGAAAACTTGAAACAAACCCTCTACCAACCCGTCTGGCCAGCGTGGTAGCAGTAGGCTAATAGCCTCCTATGAATGCCACAATAGGCGTGAGCTAGGAGAGGCCTATGTCCAGCAGTGGTCGTCCACAGGCTAATGATGAATGAATGATTTAAAAGTTTATTGACTTTTTTTTGTGAGATTCGGCAAAGGTAACCGATATGTCGAATGTCTGGATTCGGTGTTCATATCGATAACTTGAACTCGTATTATCGATACACGATGATAACGAGTGCAGAATCGAATGGACGGATTGAATGACCCACATTCTGCAACTTAGCAACGAGTATTCAGACTACCCGATAGTATTATTATGTCACGTTATCATTAAGATAGTTACATACAACAATGTACGTACTTCACATCTTTAATCAGTTGAAAGCAAACAGTTTGAGTTCTACTTCAGTCAACTTACGGATGTTTGTAAACAAAACTTGTGTGTATTTTGTACCTGTTTCACAAATTCGTTAAGTTTCTGTTAATTCATGCCATGTATCAACATTGAGGAACCCCTTGGCGCAGTGGTTCGCGCTCTCATCCTGCGATTGTTGAGGCTTAGCAACATTCGCAATAGTCGGTCACGGGATGGGTGACCAAAAATCATTTTGAGCTCTTCCGTGCTTCGGAAGGCATGTTAAGCCGTTGGCCTCAGCTGCATTTGCAGTCGTTAAAACCCACCAAGCCGCATTGGGCCCGCGTGGTGGCTCATGGCCCATATCTCCTTATCCATCCATAAGGAAGGCCAGTGCCACAGCAGTAAGGACATTAAAAACGTCTGATGACGAAGTGACGATATATCCACAATTTGCCAGCTATTAAAAGACATACCTATTTTAAAAACGAGAAATAATAAAATATTTATGATGTTAATTATTACATTTGGTTTGCCTACAATCGTTATTGCCGTTACTGGCTGAAGTACCTACAGGTAATACTCGCCCAATATTAATTGAGTTATTTTTTTAGTCACAGTCCTAACCTAACCAAATGTTTGTTATATTATTGCAAAGAAAAACAGTTAAAAAACTGGGTAATTACTAATTATTCGCTGTTACTTTAGAAAATTAACAATTAATATTTAAGAAATACCTTTGTGTGGCCACGACAGCATCAATTACAGGTATTAATTTACGTACTTCAGGCTCAGGCATCAGTCTCACATAAACTAGGCTAAGATCATCTTAAGGCACTAACTACCAAGTTCATTGTTTGTGACGAGAAATGAAGATTTTATTATTATTAATTAATCAAATAATTTAGGCACTTCCGAGCAAAAAATAAAACCGGCCAAGTGCGAGTAGGACTCGCGCACCGAGGGTTCCGTTTAAAATTTTCAAAAATATTTTTTATTGATGTAACTAAAAATTTACGGCTTTCGCCATTTTTCCTTTATCTGTACTATAAGTCGTTACTTCGTACCAAATTTCAAGATTCTAAGTTCACGGGAAGTAAGTACCCTGCAGGTTTTGATTCAAAGTCAAAGTCAAAGATTTTTATTCAAATAGACTTATAGATAAGTACTTTCGAATTCTCGTGCGAGTTTCGAAAATTTGCGGAAATTTGCGGCATAAACGGCTGTATCTTTTGATTGCTTTGGCTTAGAAGTTTGATTTTTTCACACCTCCAAGGGACAGTAGACCTGAGTATTAGATATAAATTTCAGTTTGATACCTCCACGCGTTCCTGAGAAAAACGGTCTTGACTGACGGACGGACGGACAACGAAGATCCTATAAGGGTTCCGATTTTCTATTTTGAGGTACGGAACCCTAAAAATGTAAGATGCACCGCCCAATAAATGCCCATACAAGTCAACTAACTTTTCTAAATGTGTTCCACCCCACACGGAGCTTCCTCAGGAGAAATTAGACCGTGCAATACCAAGCACTAAGAGTCAAATCTAATTTTGTACGTCTATTGAAAATTTAATGCGTTGAAGTCTTTTTATTTGACATTCAATGTTTTAGAATATACCGAGCACAGCAGATGAGAAGGTCTAACAAAGGGGGAGACTTAGCCTTCATCATACCTGATGTTAAGTATTGATAAGGCTGAATATGTAAGCGAGCCTCTCCCGGAATCCTCAGCCAATGAGGAACTGGCTATCTTATCTCGAACTGCCGGAATACAACAATGCTGAAAACATTGTTGTTATGACGTCAGACTTAGATACGATGGTGGTCGCTAGCCAGGCGGGCTTACAACAAGTCCTACCACCAACCAAATGTTTAATCCTCCATGATGTTTAATCCAGTGATACCTAATCTAGCTCGTAATATTGTTGTGCAAGTGTAGGCCCTGACGTGCTATTAACTGTGCAAGAATAAAAATAATAAAAAAATAAATAAATAAAAAAAGTTTATTCCAGTTCCTCAATCAACATTGAACACAAGATATTGGAACACTCTTTTTATTAACAAGAGCTTTTATTAACTCAATATCAGAAATAAAGGTTCAGTTATATTTGAACTTTATTTTCATACATTTTTCATTTGTTTTTGCAACCCTAATATTAGGAGGTGTAGGTCAGTAGGGCTGCCCTAAATATATTCCTAGCAAGAGGGTTGTAGGTTGTAAATCTTTTATGTCTTTCAGGGTTGGTATTTTTCAAGCACAGTTTTTAAAAACATGACAATCAGCAAGAATATTACCGTACTTCTATAATTTTCATGAATTTCTTATACTTTTACGACAAAAAAGTAAGTAATTTATTAACAAGTAAGTATTAGCCATCCGAAGTTTAACTATTAGTTTTTTTAATTATTATTTGGTCCTTCATTTACTACTAACCTGTTATTATTATTTGCATAGTCGATTAAACAGTAGTTAACACTGGTTATGATAATGCACCAGCGATCTATCGCTTGATAAGATCGATAACTGAACCGTCTAAATGCTGCAAATACTAGATATCATATTACTAAATAATCTGCCATGCGGTCTAGACATTATATTCTGCAACAAACTTGCTTAGAGATAATTAATAAATAATAATAATCTAAATTTCTTACGGTCACATGACAACACTGTAAGGCTTGTTTTATGGGATAATAGGTTTACGGATAGAAATATATATAAATATTATACACATATGAATATATTTGTGTAGAAATATATATAAACGTCCATGACTCAAGTAGAATAGGGGAACTTCCGGTTGATCAGTAGAGTTTATTTGAGGAAAGTACTAAATATTTATGAATATACTAAATAGTCTATAATTTGTGATATAAACGTTTTCTATATACCTTGTACTTTTTAACCGACTTCAAAAAAAGGAGGAGGTTCTCAAGTCGACGGTTTTTTTTTATGTATGTTTTACCATAACTTCGCCAGTTGTTAACAGATTTTTATAATTCTTTTTTTATCTGAAAGAAATGGTTTATGTGTGGTCGGTCTCATATAATTTTTACGAAGATCTGGCTAGTAGTTTTTCATAATCCTGAAAAATATCAATCACGTTTTGGCAAGTAGTTGTTTACCTAGATGACATCATTGTTGTGTATGGGCTGATTTTTAGTGTAAGTAACGGCACATGATGTAACTAAAAAATTTGAAATAAAAACATTTTATAAAAAAAATTCAAACCGACTTCAAAAAGTAAAATATAAAACTTTTGGAGTCGGTGCTAGCTAGCTAAGGCCAAAAAAATATATAGTTAATAGAAGTGCAATGTAGAATGCCTTGGCTGGCACCGACTCCAAAAGTTTTATTTTTTACTTTATGAAGTCGGTTGAATTTTTTTTAAATAAATCTCCTTGAAAAAACTCTACTGGTCAACCGGGAAGTTTCCCGACAATGTACGAGCGTTTGTAATCGTCTCAGCCACATAACACTGGCCTATGCCCAGCAGTGGGTGTTATGTGGCTAAGACGACGACAAATGTTGTATTCATCATACAAACATTTGTCCATACCGGGGTTCGAAATATCGAACCCAGGGCCTCAGAGTAGGTGACACTTTAAAACCGGTGTACTTACCACTCTACCATGGAGGTAATCAAGAGATGTGTCATTGTATTGTAATTGTAATGTCAAATGTGTACAATCGACGATGTTCCCGGTCGACCAGTCAACACCGAGTTTTGAAAAACTTTGTCAGATCCTCTTCATTTTTCCACCGTTAAAGACACAGTTATCATATATGCTATGGTTTGTATGAAGCGTTAAAATAATTAATGATAGACCTCTTCCATTCTTTTAGTCACTGAACAATAATGTAATTTAAAGTACAGATCATAAAGTTACTAACTTGCTGTTGCAACATACATCTTAAGAAAAAAAAAAATAGTTATAATATTAAAACTTATGTAGAAATTTACAACTCTTCTGGGAAGCGATAAAAAATGAATAAACGGAGGATGGCTGTTTAAAATTCAAGTTGACATCCCTAACGCGAGACGTTTGATGTTTTACGACCTCACCGCTCGTCATCAAAGCTTCCCTGTTGCAGACGGGTGTCAGGGATGACACAAACTACCCTGAAAACTTCTCATTACAAAACAGAAGAAATTAACACTTATCGAAATGTTATAAAATATACAAATCACGCTAGATATCCTAGTATTTATCGACAGTTAAAGAATGTAAAAAAAATCATTAAAAGTGCCTAGTATACTTAAATTCAGACAGAATCTCATTATTATAATATTTGTGTGCATGAATTTGTCTATTTGTGTACGATTTTTAAATTTTGGCAAATATAATTAATCTTCTTATTAGAAAAATTTGTAGAAAAAAATCGAACCGTCTCACAAGTTCCGTCTTGTAATTTATTTAGTAGTATTTAGTATTGGTCTGGGTATTTACTATGAACAGATGTATATTGTATGTTTCTATTTCCAAAAAATATACCTATCTTATTATATATCTTAAATTCATAACTCAAGTTCTTTATGATCCTACTTGGGCTAGATAATTTGTGTTATTGTATTTTTATTTACACAAACCTTTTATTAATATCATTATTATCTCTTTCATTTATCGCAAAACTCAGAATTTTTATTAGATTAAAAAAAAATAGCAATTTTTAAATATTTAATTTACCAGTTTTGTCAGCCCTGACGTCAGGGTTCAACATTTTCGCATTCGGTCGGGCAAGGTTGCACAACACTGACCCGGTGCGGTATTGACCTAATGCGCCAACACACTTACTTGAGGCGTCCATGTAAAGAAAATTGGTGAGGATTTACCAAAATCATTACCAGTTTAGTTTACGAACAGTCCACTCATCCCAAAAGGAGGTGTAGAGTAAGTAACCCTAAGCGATTTCTTCAGGAAGTTGTTGAATATACTTAGGGAGTAAACATAGGTACTAAAAGTCCCCGCGTTTAGGAGTTGCGCCGGAGTGGGGAGGGGATAAAAGTTCCCACATTTGAGATTATCGATAATATCTTTGAAACGGAGCGTCGTAGAATTTCGTTAAGATACGTCTGGGAGGAACGCTACTCAATACGTTACATTTGCCGACGATACTTTTTTGATACGTACTCTAAAGTTTTTCATGCTAGGCTTACAGAATTTACTTTTAAATTGTGAAACAGGCTATCAAATTTTAAATTATTCTTTCAGAAACCGGCTGTTAGACACATTTAAATTGAATTCAAGAAGAAATGTCTCCAGCTGCTCTCAGTTCACAATACTATTTTGTAATATAAGTAATACAAAAAAACATGACCAATACTTAGCGATTTCAACTACATTTGCTCTTGCTTAATTTAAAAGTGTTTTGCTTCAATGTAATGTTTTGTTTTTATAAAATTTTCTGTCTAATTTAAGTCAGTAAGGAAGCGAGCTTGAAAATTATTTTCAATTAAATCTTCTGTCTGGTGTTTGCATCGCTATTGCACGGCCCATACAGCAAAGAGTAAAGTAATTCGGTTCAACCGTAATGCCAAAAATGCCAGCGTTCAACGCTTTATTTGTTCTGTGTTGCATTACATTGTTACGTGGAATACATATAACTTACAGTGGGCAAATTCTTTGTGAAAATAGTAAGTTGGGTAGATCTTAATTTTTCAATAAAGGAAACGATAGAGTTCTTGTCTATACTCCAGCCATCTTAAGGAAAGAATGTTTGCAAACAAATATTTGAGCATTTTTTGTAGTTATTTCACAAATAAGTTATATTACAGTTAACTAATACCATATATCAAACTTGGACAACATAAGAAATTCGATATGATTTAAGTAGTTGGTTCAACAGCGGTATAGACTAACTGAATCTCAAATCGTAGTCGCGATAGTTATTTAAAAACTAAGTACATACATTTCTGTTTTTTAACCAATAGCTTTAAAAAATATTCCGCAAGAAAAAAAAAATGCATCACTGGCCCGTCTGTTTTTTTTTATTGTTATTTAGGCGGTAAGTTTGGGACATCTTTACTTACCACGAAATCTTTCCCAAATCTATTTTAAACGTAATATTATTTAATTAACAAAAGCTTGAAGTAAATTGTAGTTTGACAGTTTTGTAGAAACATATGAGGTGTTGACTGTACATCCACAAGTTACAGAGTCAACTAAATCTGATCCTCAATAAAATCCGGGTTGTGGCAATCTGCCAGATAACATTTATGATAAAAGGTCCAAAGGAAAGTAAGCAGTCAGGCTTAAATTAAATCATATTATCAAGATGTTACGTATCATTTTCCTTTGATTTCAATTCGACGTGTGAAGATTGGCTCTAGCTAGATGAAAAATTATTTCGACAGTTGGTAAAGGTTAGTTTTCAATGATAGCAATATCTCGTTACATTTTTGGAATTGTGTTAAAATAATGAATTATTTAATATAGGACATCAACACTTGTTTATGTAAGATCTGCTAGTTGATTATCTAACTCTGTTACTAACAGATTTTGAATGAAATTGATTGAAAGTGCAGTTACATTGCTGCTATTTACTAAAGCAGCAATGTGACAGCACTTTCAATCAAACGTTGGTAGAAACAAGTTACATAATCAGGGTGCTGATTCCTTAACTACTTGTGTTGCGGATATCAGAACTAACAGAGGTGCTATAAATATAATTAAACGTTTTGATAACAAATTAACACAATCGTCCGTAAAACGAACTTTAGTTGTTGGTTACATCCGATTTCTTCATCTACCATCTGTGTGAGGTGAGTGAGACGTGGTAAGCCTCGATACGACTGTCCAAATCGAGCACACGAGAAAACTACCTAAACGGGAATATTGCATAAGCGCACAGGAATATTGTCTAAGCGCACGGGAATATTGTCTAAGCGCACAGGATTATTGTCTAAGCGCACGGGTATTATTGTCTAAGCGCACGGAAAAATTGTCTAAGCGCACAGGAATATTGCCCAAAAGTGTTCAACCGGCAACTTCCGACACCTATACATTTTTCACACTCACACCTTGCCCCTCAGTAAGCACTATATGGCTTGTGTTATGGAATTACTAGGGCAACGGATATAAATACATATAAAAGTATTTATGTATATGTGGAAAACATGTATAAACGTCCATGACCCAGGCACAAATGCTCGCATTCATCATGCCCTCACCAGGACTCGAACCCGGGACCTCAGAGTAAGCGACACCTTGAAACCAGTGGACGCACCACTCTACCACGGAGGTCGTCAAATTTAATATTTAGGACCTGTATCATCTATCTATACTAATATTATAAAGAGGAAAGATTTGATTGTTTGTGTGTTTGTTTGCATTGAATAGGCTCCAAAACTACTGAACGGATTTGGATGAAGTTTGGTACACAGATAGTAGATAGCCTGGTTATGAACATATGATACTTTTTATCCCGATATTCCTACGGGAACATGAACCACGCGGGGGAAACCGCGATCGGCCGCTAGTAATATAATAAAATAATAATAATATGTACCTATCGCTCAATAAAACGGACCTTCATACAACTTTATCGGAAGTTTGCCCAAAATCTATTACTACACCTACTTAAATCTTACATATTCATACATTTTAGGAGAGTTTAAATAAAATGTTGTATGAAACAGCTGTTTTATTTCGCGATTTCAAGGTTACTTCTTTAAAAAAACGTTGTTCCAAATGATGAGTTCTACGGATTGTTTTAAGGTTTTGGGTAAACGTAAAAAAGAAAAACGTTGTATAATACCTCCATTTAATCGGCTAATAAAGTTACCGAGAACAGTTACCTAAATCAGACTTGTTAACTGGCGATTAACTTGACCGATCCGTGTCATCCATAAAATGATCACATCAAATAACGGAGATGAGCGGATGCGAGAAAAGAATTCTTCAAGTCGAGATTAGGGTGACCATTTGTCCGGGTATAATAATTATAATAATAATAATTGTAATTATGTACTTTTTTATAAATACATTACATAATATACATATCAAAGGAGGAGCCCGTGGCGCAGTGGTTCGCGCGCTTGGCCTGCGATTGTTGAGGTTAAGCAATTTTGGCAATGGTCGGTCACGGGATGGGTGACCAAAAATTTACTATTTCGAGCTCCTCCGTGCTTCGGAAGGCACGTTAAGCCGTTAGTCCCGGCTGCATTTGCAGTCGTTGAAACCCGCCAATCCGCATTGGGCCCGCGTGGTGGGTTATGGCCCGTTCTCCTTATCCATCCATAAGGAAGGCCAGTGCCCCAGCAGTGGGGACATTAAAAATGGCTGATGACGATGACGATATATATCAAACTCCCAGACCAAGACAAATAGACATGTTCATGCACACAAATATTTATCTTGTCCGGGGATCGAACCCGGGACCTCTGGCGCAGAAGGTGGGCTTAGTACCCCTGCGCCAAATAGGCCGTCAGGGTATGTCCGGACTATATTTAATTTGCCCAAATAATTTTATTACACTCACAAAAAAAAATGAAGTACCTATTCATTTTGTTGGAGTTAAGTCTAGCACTTAAACGTAAATGACGGTCACTAATAAAATCTCGATTAGAAAAAATTAAGATATAAAGATTTTGCGGAAATGCCTTTTTTCTGTCACGTTAATTATTAAAATTTTTCGTAATAATGCAAATGATTAAGTAGGTATAGTTTTAATTTGCCTAACTCGAACTTAAGTTACAGAACCCTACAAAACCAGAAAATTTGACAAATAATATCATCTCCAGCAGTAGGTACCTGATTAAATTTAAACATTTCACAATTGTAAATATATGCTTTCATGATTTTGTTTTGTTGTGTCATAAAAAGTAAGAAAATATTAACGTTGTATAAATGGTAATGTTACTATATATAAATTTTTTTACCACGTCTTCGGATTAAATAGGTATGTGATCTTTCAACTTTCAATATGGTAAACCTAGTCTAGACTTAGTTGTTTGTTTAGGCGAGCAGACATTTTCTCTACCTCTCGAAAATAAAGAAGAACTATCTTCTTGTTGAAACATTCCCTTTAATAAAGCCCTGAATTTCCTCACCAAAGAATAAAAACTTTTTTATAAAATCAACATTTTCTTGAAGCTTTATAAATTTGTTAAATCGAAGCAGAATTTCATACGAGCTCACATTGTGAAAATTGGTGAGACTGTATTTATTTATTTGCATAAAATATGATAATACAAAGTTGTTATAATTAGGTTTAAATATTTTGTTAAATTGATACGAGTTTATCATATTGTATTACAAATGCTAATAATCCAGATACAATTATTATAAATACTGTATATGGGGTCCGATTCAATTTGCTATCTCTTTCATTTCCGTGCTTTTTCGCATCTTTTGTCCTACCTACTTGTCAATCGTCAATATGTGCGCTTCGTCACAGTTTTCAACGCAAATTACTATGAAGGCAACATATCTATACTAATATATAAAGATTTGATTGTTTGTTTTTTTTTGTTTGCATTACATAGGCTCCGAAACTACTGAACGGATTAGGATGAAATTTGGTTCACAGATAGTAGATAGCCAAATTAATTGTACGTAAGAAAAAAAAAATACAAGTTTTCTTGAATAAAATGGATGCATGTAACCGAAGCAAAGTTCAGAAACGTATCTCAGAAGTCAGAACCCAATTATGAATTGAAACGATAACGTATCTCAAACTTTACGGCTACCAGTTGTATTCTTACTACAACCCTAGAACAATGATGCAAATCTCAATTGTGATATTCGTGTAAGATGGCCAATTTTGGCAAAAGATCAAGAAATTCTCAGAAACAAAAATACACTAACAATTTTGACTTATTGAATAGTGCAGAACAGCTATTGGCATAGTTCGTAGCGGCCTCGCTTTGTAAATTTTGGTTAATTTTTAATTAAACCCAAAATTTCTGAGAAAGATTTTCGTAAAATGCGCAAAGGCACTTTTTTGAGCACCTAGATTGAACTACTGTTCTACCTATAAGCGAAAACCTGTAAATGGCTCATTAGTCACCTAATAATATTTAACTATATTGTATTTATTTGATAGAATCAGGCGTTACTTGGCGGAAATCCATATCTTAGTAGAAAACGAAAAATATGTCGCGTAATTCCGCAAGAAAAAATGCAGATGCAGCCCAGTGCCACACCTTGCACCTTCACCGACTACTCTACACGTGTTTCGCCCACACACGGAGCATCCTCAGGAGTTGTTAGACCGTGCCAATCTCAGCACATAGTCTCAGTCAGCACATTCTTGCGGAATTACGCGACATATTTTTCGTTTTCTACTAATATATTGTATTTATTTTAGAGCTGTAAGTTTTCCTAACGAAATAAATAAATAAACAAATGAAATAAAAAAATGATATCTCTTATATAGTCGTACTTATTGTTCGTATCAGCCTCGGAATTTTGAGATATAGGCACGATAAACGATCAAATTGACGATGAAATTGAAAATGTTTGACAAAAACTTGTCAAATAAAGTTCAAGAAGTAAATGGCATCAAATGAATTTTACTAACACGAACATCTGACGAAGATCATTTACGGTGCGTTTAAAAATAATACTTTAGGTAAGGGCCGGTTTCAGCACTTACTGATAAGTTCTGGATAGCTGATTGTGCAGATAATTTAACATATTTTTCTTATTACAACTGTCAAATAATCTGCCAAATAAACTAATCAGAACTTATCAGTAAGTGGTGAATTCAAACATCAAAGTTCGCTGCCTAAGCATAGGGCTTATCAAAACTCAGAGAACCTTGAAATTTCAAGCAGACTTTGCTTGGGCAAATATTTCTAGCACAAATAAGAAAACTTCAAACATTGTCATTTATTACATTACGAAATATGTAAAAATATATGGAAAGCCCACCTTGACACACCTAATGTTATCGATATATTTGCTCACAACCACATTTTATATTTTAAAATCGATAAACATTTTCTCAGCGTCAAATAAATAACTTAGTGTAATACTTAAAGTGTTAGTGTATTATTAACAAAAAAACAGATCAAAAAGCATAATTTCCATTTCAAACCATCACGTCCAGGAGTCACAAATCAAACGAAATATATTGGTTATAAAAATGCAACAAGTATGTGAAACGCATACAGCCAGTGTGTATACTGCACTTGCTTTTATAGGCAATAAACCGTTTTTACGACTGCAAGGATAATACCATCCGGCTAAAAGGGTCCTGCACCGTTGCCAGTCCGGTCACTAATTAAAAAAGTCTGCACACCAAGTGTGACGTCACTCGACTTGCAGTTCTCGATTTCATACGGCTGAATACCGATGAATCGATTCACGGCTTTTTCACAGCCTATTGATACGTCGGCATTGTCTGTGCATTTTGAGTTCTTAATTTAAAAAGTTTTTATTCCGAGTAAGGAGTTTGGATTTTATTAGATCGAATAGCTGTTGGTAATTGGAGAGGAATCTAAAGTAAAGACGATTCTTTTTCTTCTTTTCGTATCAACAGGAGATGAACGCCGTAGTTCATCTAAACCGAACCGGCCACCGGTGTCCAGAGAACAATGGAATATCTAATGTGTCTCATAAATCGGAGCCTGGGAGGTTAAGTTAAAAGTCTCGGTAGCTCAGTGGTTAGAGCAATTCCAAAGGTCGTGGGTTCGTGTCCCATCTGAAAATTCACTTGTGGCCGAGCGTAAATCTACGGGCGGTTTGAACGCCGTCATTGTCCTCAACATATTTAAATATTTTTAGTGTAATAAAATTCCTTCTTCGTGCCCAGTTACGAATATAGGTCCCAGACGAGTAGCGTTTAGCAGCATAACCTTTTTTATTTTCGCACTTATTCATGACACTTTATATGTCGAGGACAATGACGGCGTTCAAACCGCCCGTAGATTAACCCCCGAGTTGATTTTTTCCAATATTTTTCTATTTAAAATTTATCATAAGTTTAAAATTATTCAAAAAGTACTTAAATACCTTTCGTATAAAATGCGTTCAGTGAAAAAAATTCAGAAGCTCAGATAAGAAGTCTTTCTTTCTTTAGATTGATGAGTTCTATTAAGCCTTAAAAACTAACTGCCTTTAACTAAACGAAGCATATGTGGTAAACTGTATGTGTTCCTAGCCACAACAATGGCCAGTCCCAATGTTTAAATATGGCGTTGCAGTATTCGTGAGTTAAAGTTAAAGTAAATGTAACTTATAAAGTATAATAAGTATTCATCTGAGCACTGCGTTTTGTAAGTCGCCATGCCATCCATTAAATTCATCGCTGCCACTCGGCATGGCAGTAAAAGCTGAACGAGCTAGTCCGTACGGAAATTCGACGGCAAGTTACGTTACGTTAACCCCCTCTATAAACGTACATTCAGGGACAGGGTTTCTCAAAGTGGGGTTCGCGAGGTATTCCTCGAAGCGCACCCATTTTCAAGCGCACCTAAGCTTTTCCTCGAAGCGCACCTTTTAGGTGATAATAAAATTACACCTCGTTCGCGACTTCGACTTCTTCATGTATGTCGATGATCCCTACCTTATACGTGTTTGGCCTAGTGTACAGTAAATTCAATGGCGTTGTCTGTATTAAGTGCACTGTGGTACTGTGATACCCACCGGTGGATATATATATATATATATATATATATATATATATATATATAAGAGCGTGTAGCATTAAGAAAGATTATTATAAAATTTAATTACAATAAGACCCTCAGAGAAGAGGGTCGCCATATTGGGAGATGTCCAGTGATACGACCGTATTGTTGTATAATCTTTGTTAATGCTACACGCTCTTACATATATATCCAGCGGTGCGTATCACAGTACAAGGGGTTCACTATTAGTCGATAGATTCGCGGCAAGATTTGCGTAAGAGTGCTCCTAAACGGACCATATTTTCCTTCAATTTCTGGCTGGCAACTTTTGCTGTCACCCGATGACTTTACAAGCTAGATGATGCATTTAGTGACCGGTTTCACGTTCAAAAATATGGCTTGTATAGGAGCACCCTAATCAATAAATTGTCTAAAACTACTCCTCCAATCGACTCAATTTGTGACCAAAGCCAGGCCACCCATCTCTCTCATACATAGTATTTGTCAATATTCATTTAATAAACGACCGTATTATGAAATAAAACAACTTTTACGGATATCAAACGCGCTATATTTCCACGAACTAAGTTGTAATTGTATGTATTTTTAGGTTTTTTAGGGGTTGACAGGGAGTCATCCCGTGACCACGGCAGCTGTAAAGGTGCCGAAACGTCGGGAAAATCAAAAACCCCTAACAAACCTAAAAATACGGACAATTACAACTTAGTTCGTGGAAATATAGCGCGTTTGATATCCGTAAAAGTTGTTTTATTTCAATGAACAGTGCGCGCCAAAACATAAGATGTACGACCGTATTTTTGTCTACAAGTAGATCTTCTTTTCTTTAGGGGTTAAATGTTCGTTGTCGCTGTTGTCTCCAGGGGGCGCGGAGCAATATGTTTGAGTATCCCTGTTCGGGAACATGGGAGGTTTCGCCCCGAGACAATCGTAAACAACCCTCGCCTAAATATGAAGAACAAATAACCTATATAATTATACAAGGAATAAAACACATTTTATTGCAGGAACGTTTATTCGTTTTACGGCGCGGTAGATGCGCGTCAGTTGAAAGTCTAGATGTCGTAAATATGTATGAAATATGATAATTGCAAAATTCTTAAATATATTACGATTTGAACATTGATGATGCTCCTGACGTGTTGTGAGCCATAACTTCGATTCTCGGAACCTCGTCGCTTGCTCCTCTAAAGGTCAGTTTAGACCGAGAGGCAAAAGACTCCTGCAGTTTTACTTTAAGACGCTATACTTTTATAGAAAACAGAACTATATAGAATGTTACTTTTTATAGAAAACTATATAGGATGTTACAAATCTGGTAATAAGATATACATTTCTTCGTACTTTTATCTAGATTTGTAATGTAACAGAAACACGATTTTACTATTTACCCTTGACAGTTTAAATTCTTTCTTTTCGAAATGACCCTTTAAAATACGAAAATTCAAGATTATTCTCAAATGGGGTTACATTACTATTGGCAAGTGGTTTAATTAGTGGACACCAATTAATATTTCGGATCGTGTTCTTTCATTTCTCTTTAATCGCTAATAGTTATTTACTACGAAGTGATTTTGTGGTTTTTCCGCCTGATCTGCAAAATCGTTCTCGCCCCCGCTCGCGTCCTTTTCTCATTACTAACTAGCTTCAGTCGTATAGCGTATATGACTAATAACATTGGTTTAAAGTGCATATGTCGTAGGAGGATTTGATAGTTAGAATTTTCGCAAAAATCCTAGAGTTATTGCAAAAACACGGATAATTAGACAATGGTTTTGATATTTCTCAATCTTACTGAAAAAATATAGGGTTTTTGCAAAAATACGGGTTGCTTTAGTAACCCTAATAAATTGGTTTTATTTTTGCTTGCTTGCGTTAGCAATAAGAGTTATCTTATTCTGATTGGTTCACAAAAAGTTTACTACACGTGAGAGAATGGATTGACATTTGAAACGTCAAGTCGTCAACCAATCAGAGAAGATGTTGTTTTGGACGGTCCGACCAGCCAATCAGTGTGCTCATTTCATAATGGCCAGCGATTCTTTTCGTAATCTTACTAAGGCAATCAGTTTTTTCCGCACAAATCCAATATTTTTTCAGTGGGATTGAAAAATGACAACAACATGTCTTATTATCCGTGTTTTCGCAATATCCCTAGGATTTTCGCAAAAAAAACGATTTATCTAATTACCCTGCGACACATAAATGTTAACGTCAGCAAAAGATGCTCGCGCGGTCTCGAGGCCACGCGTTCGCGAAAATACCCGAGCGGAATCGAATAGTACCTTATATGGACCAATAGTTTGCTAAAAAATTGCTAGGGTCTTTTACCTCTCGGTCTGAACTAACCCTAAAAGGTTCATATTGTGTTACAAAGGCCCGTGAAAGCATTCGGGTTTGTTTGCCTCTTTTAATAGCTTAAGTATTGTGGATCAAGTTATACTAGCATTAATATAAAGGTTTCTTGTTACACCTCCACGGATGTTTATATGATACGTTTTAATTTTACGGCATCTTTTAGGATTTGCGTATTTCTTTTGTGCATAAATTGAGATGGTTGTAATTGTAGAGGTATATATATGTGGATATACAGGGTATTAAAAGAGCCATAACGAAAACGAAAACCACGTATTCTCCACATCGTTGCTATCATTTTCTTGTATGGGCCCAAATCTGGGAAACTAATAGTTAAAGAATTATTGAGGATCAAAGTCAAAATTATTTTTAAAGGTTATCGTTTAAAATAATAATAATAATAATTTATACTTTATTGCACAATTAAAGAAACAAGTAACACAGTACAATTTACAAATAGACAACAAACAACAGGCGGCCTTATTGCTACATAGCAATCTCTTCCAGGCAACCTTGGGTTAAAGAAAAAAATAAGTGGAACAATAGGGGAATGAGTGCAAAAAAAGATAATATTTATAAGTTAAGGAGAAAGGGAAAGGAAGTGACTTCTAACATGATCGCCAAAGGATTTTAGAGTCTGAGCCTTTCTGATACCTTCTGGCAGGGCATTCCACAAGCGAACACCATGTACAGTGAAGGAGTAGGAAAAGAAATCCGAGGAATGACGCGGGATATCAAGGGCACGGTTGTAGGAAGAACGCAAGGAACAGTGTGTAGATGAAGAACGAAAGGAGAAGCAGTTTTTAAGATACGGAGGTGAAGTAGGTACGAAAAGAATGGGAGTAGAGAAGTTTGAGGGTGTGCAAGTCCCTGCGCCGGCGAATAGGGAGCCAGTTGAGTTTAGTACGGAAGTGTGAAACGTGGTCATATTTACGAAGGTTAAGGATGAATCTAATAGCAACATTCTGCAGACGTTCCATCTTGTCCAGTAACTCCTCCGTTTAAAGTTACGAAACCGCAATGAATGTCAAAACCAATCAAAGAAGACACATGCAGACGTTGTTGCATGCATTTTTTGGCGTGTAAAAGAACACCCAATATTTTAAAACGAAAAATGACAATCGTTTCACAGTAATTATTATTACATAAATTCTTATTTAGTTTGATGTACACTACGCATATTACGGCTTCGGTATGAATCTTTTAACACCCTATAATCCCATTTATAAACTAATATTATAAGAGTAGAAAGCAAAAACGTTGTAAGTATCCCTTTTTAAGAATTTTGCGCGAATGGCGTGTTTTATTTACAGTTACTAGTAGGTATGTAGTAATAGTTACTTTAATAATCATTACGAACACTTAGTTCAGCTATACATACTTACATTCACATCATCAGCTTGTGGACGTCCACTGCTGGACATAGGCCTCTCCTAGCTCACGCCTATTGTGGCGTTCATAGGAGGTTATTAGCCTACTGTTACCACGCTGGCCAGACGGGTTGGTAGAGGGTTTGTTTCAAGTTTTCCTTCTCTCGCACAGGTGTTTAATGCGTCAAGCCTCTTAGTCGACTCTTACGACATCCCAGGCATGTAAGGGAGTGGTGACACTTGTTATTCTTAGGCCGTCACCACACGGCCAACTTACATTACTTACATTATTCAATACTAATTCAGGCCATATATATCAGCCCCCTGATTATGTAACTTGTTTCTATCAACGTTTGATTGAAAGTGCATTCACATTGCTGCTTTAGTAAAAATCTATGTGATAACTATCTTACTAAAGCAGCAAAGTAACTGCACTTTCAATCAATTCCAATCAAAATCTGTTACCAACAGAGTTAGATAATCAACTACCAGTTCATTCAGCTTTGATTCACATTATTGACACGATATCTTTTGAGATATTTTGTAAATTTTAAACAACGGAACTTTTGGAACTAAGTATTTATTTACACACTTATGAAAAAAAATGGTTTTTTTTATTTAATTTTATGCCGGAATCCTAAACTATTGAGGAATTCACTTCTTTTCTTACTTTCAGAACACAATAATGCTAAAAACATTCTTGTTTTGGCGTCAGACTTAGATAAGATAGTGGTAGCTTAGCTACCAGGCGGAGTTCTTGTAACAAGTCTCATTACGATCATTAGACTGTGTTTAACAAACAGGTTAGTGAAATAAATTTCCGAAAGTTTAACTCGTCAAAAATAGCCGCAACCGGTCAAATAAATTTGACAAACACGAAAATGTGACATAAAAATAGATGCTTTAGGTACGAGGTGCTTAATAAATTGTAATAAATTCTGTTTAATAGTAATAACTAATAATAATAACACACACACACCTTAATTTCCTATTTATCGAGGATGTTAATTACAATTAAAGTAGGTTTAATGAAAAGTTTATTAGCTACGATTAAGTATCGTATAATTAAATAAAACAACTTTTGCGGATTTTAAGAGCATTATATTTACCCGAAACATTATTTGGTACAATTTTTTTTGGGTTTTTGGGTTTTTTGGTTTCTCCCGGGTTAACCCGTGATCACGGTAACTGAAACGGTGCCGAAACACCTGAAACCAAAAATTACGTGTTTCTGAATTTACTTTATTGTATACGTACATCTTATGTTTTGGCGCGCACTGTTCAGTGAAATAAAACAACTTTTACTCATCATGACTCATGAGTCATCCCGTGACTGTAAAGGTGCCGAAACGTCGGAAAATCCTTCCTAAAAATACGGACAATTACAACTTAGTTCGTGGAAATATAGCGCGTTTGATATCCGTAAAAGTTGTTTTATTACTTTATTGTAGTTACGAGCCCAGATTAAAATTTTCGGTCCCGTTAAAAATTCAAATGTTATTTTGGACTTTGCCTTTAGCTACTATCAAATGATTCAGGAAACAGAGAGAGAGAGAGAGAGATGGTCCCCATCGTACGGTTCGGACAGTGACAATGAATGTAGTGAAGGTGCGTAAGTATTCAGAAAAATCCGGTTCAAAAATTTAAAGTTTTGGCATTGAGAACGACAGTAAAAAGAATGTTGCACGAAGACCTAAGATTAAAGACTAATCGTAGAAAAAAATAACATCTCCTTGATACATGCTGATCTCGTATTTTGTTAGAGCGAAAAGCAGGAATTGCAGACTGCAAGACATGAAGAGCACTGCAATAATCAGTAGCTATTAGCTGGCAATCTTGTTTTCCTTTCATTCCCAGTCCACAACACCACACACACACACCATCAGCCTGTGGACGTCCACTGCTGGACATAGGCCTCTCCTAGCTCACGCCTATTGTGGCGTTCATAGGAGGTTATTAGTCTACTGCTACCACGCTGGCTAGACGGGTTGGTAAAGGGTTTGTTTCAAGTTTTCCTTCTCTCGCACAGGTGTTCAATGCGTCGAGCCTCTTATTCGACTCTTACGACATCCCAGACATGTAAGGGACAGGCAGGGTGGTGACAAGTGTATTCTTAGGCCGGTCACCACACGGCCCAGTTCAGCATGGGAGAATAGACATTCAAAATTAAAAAGTTCTAAATTGAATGTCATTTATTTAGTCTAGGCTGTTACAAGCACTTGTGAATGTCAAAAAGCTACACCATCGGTTCACAAACCCTACAGCGGGAGACCTTGTGACGAGAAGAACCGGCAAGAAACACATATAGCCACTTAGTTCCTATATTGTTTTGTTTAAAGAAACTAAAATAGGAACTAAGTATTACTTCCATTAATTATTTCAATAAAATCTAAACAAGTTGTATTACAAGTTGGCTTCAGTTCCAAGTGCACAATTTTAATTAGCAAAACGGCTTTATGCGTCCGATACACCATTTCTAAACGCGCCCGTAACGAGAGCGCATGTTAATTAATTTTTCATACTTTTGCACACAATTAGCTCAATCCACGCTAATCATTGTTTGGTTTAATATCGGAGCAAATTATGTGTGACGCTACCAGATACTGGGTTGATTAAAAACTTAGCTTGTGTTTTTTTTTATTATTATGAACAATGATAATGGCTGAATGAATTGTATTCATAGATTGAATCAATGAATTCATAGATGGCATTCGCAAATTTAAATAAAATGGCTGTGACATAAGTACATCGGACATGACGAATCTATAAGGGTTTCGTTTTTTGCCATTAGGCTACGAAACCCTAAAAAGCGCTCAGTTAGGTTAGGTAGCATGTTAAAAAAAGCGCTCAGTTAGGTTATGTAGCATATAGAAAAAAGCGCCGTCACTTTGCTCTGCGACGCGAACGAAACTGTCAACCAATTTTCATGTACCAAACATTTTTACATTTCATTATATTTTTTAAAGCAAGTCTAATTTTTTATTCATCAATCAAGTTATGTTAGATGCCCTAACACTAACTATTACGCCTGAGCAGTTGTTTAAAATCCTTTTAGAAGTTTTGAAAGTCAAAGTCAAAAGAAGTTTTATTTTTATATACGTATTGCTAAATATCTATAAATTGTCCTGTTTTTTTACCACCTATTCACGACGCAAGGAGCAAAAGGCCAATTATCAAATATATTTAAATTATTTTAGTAAAGTTATGCCTTTTAAATATGCCAGTTATACTTTTTAGGGTTCCGAACCACTAAAGAAAAAAAATGGAACCCTTTTAGGATCACTTTGTTGTCCATCCGTCCGTCTGTCCTCGTTTACCTCGAGAACGCGTGGACGTATCAAGTAGAAATTAAAACCATATAGGTATTCAGTTCAACAGTCTGTTGAAGGGGTAACAAAATGAAACTTGTAAATTAACGTAAAAAAAGATAGGACCGTTTATGTCGCAAAAAACGTATAACTTTTACACTCACAAGGGAATCAAAATTCGTAAGGTACTTCCTGTTGAACCCCCTAGAACTATGAACTTTGGCAAGAAATAATCGTATTTTACTAAAAATACAGAAAAAAAACTCAAAACTATACAATTGTAATTGAATCATAAAAATATAGTCTTTAGTTTCGGTAACTGAATTTCGAAAAAAAAAACTCGGGACCGCGTGGCGGTATCGAGTTGTAATTAAAATCATATATTAACGTTAACACTCTATTGAAGCTGTGAAAAAATCCAATTTTAAAATTAACGTTAAAGAATGTAAGGGGATTTATCATACTCACAAGGGAATCAAAATTCATAGGGTAGGTACTATCCGTTGACCTACAATTATGAAACTTGGCAAGTAATATCGTCTTTTACTACAAGTACGGGAAAAAATCTGAAAACTAGACATTTGTAATTAAATCATTAAAAATTTAGTCTTAAGTTTTGAAAACTGATATTTCTATAATAATCGGTTAACTATTCCACTATTAAAATTTGCCACAGAGCAAATTATCTACAGCTGTTTCATTGCAAGTGAATATGATAATAACATAAACTGTTTTATCAAAAATATCATCGCACATAGCAACATTGTATCTTGACCTACAAATAATAAATTCAGACGTCGAAAGTCGAATGGCTTATCTTATCAACAGCTATTACGTATAAATAAACTGATATAAGTTTTTTTTTATTAAACGTTACCTTGCCAGTTTCGGTATTGTTTGTATTATGTAAAAAATGCATTGCAATAAAATATGAATTAGAAACTAAAACTTATATAAGTAATATTTATTAAAAAAAAACTTTTAAGAAAAGAAACATTCATTGATTTAAACTTTAGAACAATAAGCCATTTTCGTATTATTTACGTTAATTCTATAAATTTTCAGACGATATTGTTATTTACGGGTTCCAAAAAATATCAAAATGATTTAGTTGTAGACAGATGTCAAAGAAAAGGACAGTCCGCTTTTATAGGATTGCGAAAATGCATTCTGACTTTAGCGAAACCTACTGGAAACTGGTACTTACATAAGAAAAGGAAATAGTTTCTGAATTATAATTCTGAGCTTTTATTAGTTATTTGTTATGCAAGGCTGGAAAGTTGGTTCTTTAGCGGCGAGTTACCTCTATTGAAATCTGAGCAAGTGAAGGATTCTAGGATTGAACCCCGAGCGTAGCGAGTGTTTCAAAGATTGAATCCTGAGCGAAGCGAGGATTTCAAAGGTACAAGACGCTAAAACTTTTCTGCCGAGCGCAACACACAATTTTTCACCTCACAACAGCGAGGAACATTTTCCGCGGTCAACTTCCGGTAAAACATTCTTTAAACATAAAGTTTAATCTAAATATACCTTATTCTCGTTGTTTTAATGATATATAAAACTAAAATAATAAAAAAGGGAGTACTAAAGTTAATTCAAAGTTATTTAAAGTAGGAATATATTGTTACTTATTAATAAGAATAAAAGAGATTCCGTAAATGTTGACACTGACATGAGGTACAAGACAAAGACAATTTAAAAATAAAGATTTATGTCACAGTCCGAAATCCAATTATAGGTTGTGAAATCTCACCCAGCTAATATAAAATTCTTATAACAAATAGTTTAATCTTATTGTTATTGTTTTTATGATGCAATGAACTAAAATAAAATAATAAAACCAAAACGGAGTATTATAAATAACTTAAAGCTATTTAAAATAAGAATCAAATATAACAAAAAAGTCAATAGTCCGATTCGGAACGCATTATGACATATTTTTAGGTATTAAATTAGAAAAGTACTTTGCCGCGCTAGGCCGCAAAAAGCGATTTTCTACGCCTAAACTGATTGACAAAACCTCCTTTTCAGAGCGTGTGAGGTGAAAAAATAATTATGTTTCAATGTCATCTTCTATTTGCATCAAAGATAATTATTATTAAAATTATTATACTTTGTTCAATCAATAATTACATTCCACCCTAAGGCGAAAAATTCACATACTTATTGTGAAATTTACTTACGGCCGCACAAAGGTGTGGTCAAAAATTACACCCCGGAGGTGTAGGCCAGTCAGATAATAGATAGCCCTTATTGTTTTGGGAATAATGCTTAAAATACAATGGGTTCACTGGAACCCGCACGCGATAACTTAGAAAAGGAAATAGTTTCTGAATTATAATTCTTAGCTATTATAAATAACTATGTTTCAATGTCATCTTCTATTTGCATCAAAGATAATTATTATTAAAATTATTATACTTTGTTCAATCAATTACATTCCACCCTAAGGCGAAAAATTCACATACTTATTGTGAAATTTACTTACGGCCGCACAACGGTGTGGTCAAAAATTACACCCTGGAGGTGTAGGCCAGTCAGATAATAGATAGCCCTTATTGTTATGGGAATAATGCTTAAAATACAATGGGTTCACTGGAACCCGCACGCGATACAATACCAATTGTTGGAATACATCGGGAGACTTTTGAAGTATTTCTGCCATTTTGTTGATGAAATTAAATTGTGTTGATTGACGGTGGATCGTGTATTTCGGACCGAGCCTTTGTTGCTTTTTCTCTTTTTTCATACAATTTTAAGCCAATGAATGGCTGTTGCCTGTGGGGCCCACCGCGCCAGCAAACAACATACATCGTGGATCGTAGCATCGTGGTGCTGGTATTGCACGGTCTAACAACTCCTGAGATGCTCTGTGTGTGGGCGAAACACGTGTAGAGTAGTCGGTGAAGGTGCAAGGTGTGTCACTGTGTTGCATCTGCATTTATTTGCGGGCGGGCGGTGCATCTTGCATATAAGTTTTTCTTGCGGAATTATGCTACATATTTTTCTTTTTCTTCCTTATGAGAAATTTTGAACTAGAAAACATTTAGTTCATCTTGCAACCAAAGAAAAGTCACTACAAAAAACAGTTGATTTCTGTGAGTGATACCATTTTCATTTTTTTCTGATGCAAAAAGTTAACTTGTAATCTGCTTGTTAAAAGGGGAAAAACTAGGAACTATTAACTGAAACCCCTTCGGTGTCCCCCCTAGCGAACGCTACTAGAGGCTCGGGTTTCAATGACATGCAACATGACCTAATCCGCTGATCAAAAATATTTCACTTGACTACAAATTTAGAAGAAAAAGCTATCAAGAACAAAATAAAATCGTCTTTATTTTCTGATTATTTAATTAAAAGATCATCTTAACTGAAACTTGAAACTTATCATATTGTTCTAAATGACTCTCAATTTAAAAATGTTTAGTTTTTAATTGCGTGTTATTTATTATTTTTCCCGTCGTTTTCGTTTCATTTCGTTTTCGTTTTCGTTCCCGACCTTTCCAGGGCCCGTATTCACTATTTCGTTTTGTACTTAGTACCAATTTCGTACTTGGTAAAGACATTTTTTAAATTCGTTTTCTCTATGACACTTACAAAGTATATAGTTATTGTACTTGTACATTAACTATATCATTTGTGAGCGTCGTTTACTTGCACAATAAATATAAAATTTGTTAGTGCCATAGAGAAAACGAAATTTGAAAATTGTTAAGGTCAAGTACGACTTTGGATGGTTTTGAGCAAGGTCATAATTATTAAGGCGGTACCCCCATCGAAAGTGGCGCCGCGTTGAATTTTATTTAATATCGTTATTCTAATTCACAATTTTAATAAAACTAAACGTGGAATTTTTAGAGCTTGTTTTTTCTTTGCTAGTCTTGTATTTTTAAAAGGTATCTAATTCTATGAATGACTATGACGAGATGTATCTCGTCATAGTCATTCATAGAATTAGATAGCAAATGTGTCAAAAACGGCTACTTTTAGCAGTTTTGCTATCTACTTCTAGCAGTGACTACGGGGGAATGTAATGATACCGTCTAAAAATACTAGACTATGGGCTCTAAAAATTCCACGTTAAGTTTTATTAAAATTGTGTATTAGAATTACGATATTAAATAAAATTCAACGCGGCGCCACTTTCGGTCTGGGGACCGCCTTAAGGGCCCAGGGGCCGTGGTCACGGCACGGTATCTGATACTTAGGTCATAAGATGACTTCTAAAACAAAATGTATTGATAAACTTGAATTTTAATCCGTAAAAGTCGATTTAATTAACGTCTTAAGGAAATATAATTAATAAAATTTAAGTTCGTAAAATACTTAAAAGTTCTTAAACATCTCGTAACCACGGCCTATGGAAAGTTGTCGAAACGTTCGCGAAAATCAAAAAAACATTAAATAAATCACAGCCTATACATATGTGTGACTAAAAAACTAACTTCAAAAACTGAAAAACTATTTTGTTATTTTATTTATTTATTGAAAAAGATTCACCAACGACATAATATCTTTACACATTTCAATTTAAAAATTAGAACCAAAAGACATGCCTTTACAGGTGAATACAGCATTTTTTATTTTCTTATTTACTAGTTAAAATAACAAAGTAGAAATTTGAAACAGAACAGATAACTTATAAAATAAAGATTAATTATTAACCTTATTTTCAATCAATTTTGCTACACACAGCCTCTTAAACGCACGATCAGAAAGATGAAAGACGTCGACATTGCTGTTATCCATTTCGTTATAAGTACGCATGCACCGGCTTAGAGGAGCGCACCGACCAAGATTAGACTTGCAACGAGACAAGCTGAAGATATTTGTCAACAGATGTCTAGGGATATGATATGGGACAGAGAGACTTATCTGTTGAAGAAGATTTGGGCAGTTCAATTTACCGAGGATAAACTTATGAAGTGTAACGAGATCCAAAGTTTTCGTCGGTCGGCTAAAGACGTTATTTTATTTAACTAAAAATAAAGTCTTTTGGAGTCGTTGCCAGTGCCAGCCAAGGCTCTTGTCTTAGGATAAAAATTTAAGAATAGGAACTCAAAGTAGAATGCCTTGACTGGCCCTGACTCCAAGGGCTTTATTTTTAGTTTTGAAGCCGGTTGTGTAACGTAGTTTTTTTTATTTTTGCTTTTTAGTGTCTGTAATAGCTTAACCGCCTCTGTGGTCTAGTGGTACAACCACCGGTATATCAGACCCAGGGGTCCCGGGTTCGATTCCCAGCGGGGGTACATATTGTATTCGGTTTGGTTGGTGGTAGGACTTGTTGTAAGCCCGCCTGGCTAGCTACCACCATCTTATCTGAGCCTGACGCCATAACAACAATGTTTTCATTGTTGTGTTCCGGCAGTTCGAGATAAGAAAGCCAGTTCCTCAGTGGTTAAGGATTCCGGGAGAGGCTCGCTTCCATATTCAGCCTTATCAATACTTAACATCATGTATGATGAAGGCTAAGAGTCTCCCCGTCATGCATAAAAAAAAAGGTTATTTTGTAAGCTACAGTAGGGTTTTTCTAGGTTAGATTAGGTTTCATGTACATTATAAACAAAGTATCCTGAAAATTACATCTTCTAAGTCAACAAAAAATGCTCATAAAATAAAAAGTGCTGGGTCGAACTGAATCAATTTTTGTAGAAACAAATAGCAACTATTCCGCATCGAATCACGTAAATTAGATCAGAAATCGCGGCGTTATCGGTATACATACATAGAAAAAAAAACATAGCAACTGAATTGAGAACCTGACTTTTTCGTCCGTTGAAAACCATAAAATACACGTGAAAATAATTGTTTTATTCAATGACTCGTAGTCTAAAACCAAATGTGTGACTAATGAGAACATTCCTCATTTTTGGAAGTCGGTTAAAAAGCGCTTTTTATACCGTAAAAGTAGATGTTTCAGTACAAACATTATTAGCTATTGTACGCACAAGAAACTGGCTGTGGCCTGCTGCGCGTACTTTACAATGCAATACAGACGCAATTCCTAATGAAATTCGACCAACTCAATTTCCTTCCAAATAGGTTTTCACTGGGTCACCGAGATTGTGGTGGGACTGCCCCGTTGGTCCCATGGCGGGCCCACGAGCGAAACTTAACTTTGAATTCAAGAGTTAAGGTTTGAATTGGTTTGGATGATCGATCTGAATTAGGTCATGGTGTTATGGATTTGAATGATTTTCTTTTGTTTTGGTGAACCAAATCGAAGAAATTTTGGATGACGCTTTGCGCTACTTATAACTATATACCTACGAATTAACTCGGCAGTATTTCTAAAGTATTTTTCATTTTGTTTACAATGCTATTGAGATTTAAGTTAGTTAATAAGTTGCGAGTGCGAGGATCCCATTTAAGCATCTTCTAGACTAGTTGTTTTAATAGTACAAAAAATATGATTTTAAAATTTTATTACTCATGGGAGCTGGCTTTCTTCTACTACTATTATAAAGAGGAAAGATTTGATGGTTTGTTTGTTTGCATTGAATAGGCTCGGAAACTACTGAACGGATTTGGATGAAATGTGGTACACAGATAGTAGATAGCCTGGTTATGAACATAGGATACTTTTTATCCCGATATTCCCACGGGAACGGGAACTACGTGGGTGAAACCGTGAGCGGTCGCTAGTTGTTAATAAAGAAACAGTAACACCGAACACAGTTGTTATTTATAAACAAACACACAGAAGACCAAATTGACATCAAAAATGTTAATTATAAATTAACTTGAATACTTACTGTACGGTTTAGCAACCGCACAATATTATTATGTAGGTCGAGTCAATGTTCGCATACTTGCGTGTCAGCATATTCCGCGACAATGTAATTTTATTTAATTGATTTTATAGTCAGTTAAGCGTAAGCCACCAACAAACAAACATTAACTAAAAACTGTATCTTTTAAACCTAAATAAACTAACTAAAACCGCGACGTCGTTTAACTCAAACAACTTCAAATATCTCCATAGATGTAGGAAACCCTACATCTTTTTGGTCCTTCGAACTCTACAACTTTGTGGATTTCGTGTTAAGCGTAAGCCACCAACAAACAAACATTAACTATAAACTGTATCTTTTAAACCTAAATAAACTAACTAAAACCGCGACGTCGTTTAACTCAAACAACTTCAACTATCTCCATAGATGTAGGAAACCCTACACTTACTTAGCTGATAAAATTGCAATAAATATATCCAATCATGATCTCCGCGGTAGGTTCTAAATTAAAAAACAATAAAAATCAGAGTCCAACTTAATACTTATTTTACGACCGATAAATTGTATGGTGACACTCTTGGGGAAGCCGGCGAACCGCTCATTATTAAAATATTATTTTAATTATTAATTTTAATACAATTTCATTAATGATATGACGATTTGAATTAAGAAATACGTGTTACTTCGCTTGCCTTTACATTATTTTTTTTCAAGTTTCCAGTTATTCCATAATTATAAATATTATTATTTACTCATTTCTACATAATTACATCTGTTTTTGTATAGAACTGTTAATCTTACGTGAAATAGATTGTAAATTCTTACTTTTCTGTGTGTTTTAAAATTGGTAGAATAAAAAACTTCTTTTATTAGTTTAAACTTTATTAAATATAGTATTCGAGATTTTAAAGACAGCACAGTTGAAAAATAGCCTTGATTTATTACCTAACGGCCGCCCGCGGTTTTACTCGCGTGGGCACCATTCCCGTTGCTATATCGGGATGAAAAGAGTCCTATGCTATAATCCAGCGTATCTACTATTGTGCCAAATTTGATCCAAATCAGTTGAGTAGATTTAACGTGAAAGAGTACCAAACAAACTGACATTCTTTCGCATTTATAATATTATTTGTGATACACCAAACAATATTCGTTGTTAAATAGATTTCAAGTTTATCTCAGTGATTTAAAATGCTAATAAAATTCAATTGCAGTTCCGTGCATGCTGCCTTCGCAATGCTTGCCTTAAATATTCACACAATACTCTATGTTGTCTGGGGTCAGAAAATTCCACTAACTTATTTTTGCAATGGTCGATCTCGCGAGGGGTGATCAAAAATGTATTAAGTATCTCAATATTCTCTGCGCTTCGGAAAGCACGTTGGTTCCGACTTCTTCAGCAGTCCCTAACACTCATTAACCCACACTGGACCCGCGTGGTCATGGTCCAACTTCTTATCCATAATAAGGAAGACCTCGGTGAGCCCTAACTGATGATGAGCCAATAGGCAGTGATATTAATTGTTAAAGAAAAGAAGGCAATTTCTTTTTAGGACATCCTACTCATATTATAAATACGTAAGTTAGTGAGGATGTTTGGATGTTTAGATGTTCATCATCATCATCATCATCAGCCTGTGGTCTTCCACTGCTGGACATAAGCCTCTCCTAACTCACGCCTTTGTGGCGTTCATTGGAGGCTATTAGCCTACTACTACCACGCTGGCCAGACGGGTTGGTAGAGGGTTTGTTTCAAGTTTTCCTTCTCTCGCACAGGTGTTCAATGCGTCGAGCCTCTTAGTCGACTCTTACGACATCCCGGGCAAGTAAGGGAGTGGTGACACTTGTATTCTTAGGCCGTCACCACACGGCACGATTTTAGATGTTTGGATGATTGTTATTCTTTCACGCAATTTGGATGAAATTTGGCATACAGATAATAAATAAATAAATAATAAATAAATAAATATTTCCATACAATCACACCAATTATCTAGCCCACGTTAAGTATCATGAAGAACTTGTGTTATGTATAGGTACTAGATAACGGATAAACATAATTATATACTTTTTTTTTGTAAATACATACATAATATACATATTAAACATCCAGACCAAGACAAATAGACATGTTCATGCACACAAATATTTGTCTTGTCCGGGGATCGAACCCGGGACCTCCGGCACAGAAGGTGGGGTTAGTACCCCTGCGCCAAACAGGTCGTCAAAGATAGAAGAAAGCCTGGATTAAAACATAGGAAACATTTATTCCGATATTCCCACGGGAACGGTAACACGCGTTTGAAACCGCGGGCCGAAGCTAGTAATCATAAGTACCAAATCTTGAACTTATCCCCTACAATTTCGTTAACATTATTTAATGGTAATCATTTGTTCAAATCCCAACCCGACCAACACCGCCACTAGCTGCGTTAGTTCAGATTAAAGCATTTTATTGTCGTTCGTACAACTTTTATATCGCATTTGCATATTTTTATGGTTTTCTGGCGGTGAAATTAAAGTAGGTATACGTATTATAAAACGGACGCAACTTCGCGATACGAAGCAAGCTCGTAAAACATGGAGCTCGTAAAATCGCGCGAAATAAAAACTGTTCAGCCAAAAAAAAACATGCCGGCCCATTAAGCTTTATAACTACAAAGCGAAATAGCTAAAAATAATCTTAACCCTCCACCACTAAGGTCCCTATTCGCCTACGTCGATCCGCGATCGATACAAAGTCTGCGGTCACAGAAACCCCATAGTTTCAATAATGACAATTCCGATTCCTTATTCTCTAACCCTTAAAGATCACTATTAAATACACGTTTCTGTTTTTAACACTCGACTTGCGAAGTAATCATTTGGATATCATTTTGAGTTATAAAAACATGATCTGTAAATACTGATCGTAAAGGCAACTTTAATATGTTACCCTCCGTTTGTTTGATGCTTTAAAGATAATGCGCACAGGGGTTTCGCTATTATGTTATAAAAAGAGCATAACGATTACTTAAAATTTCATACCGAATAATACGAACTTTACTTGATCTTGTGCTTATTTGTAGCCGGCTCAATTTAGTTCCAATATTCGAAATCGTGCCGTGTGGTGACGGCCTAAGAATACAAGTGTCACCACTCCCTTACATGCCTTGGATGTCGTAAGAGTAGACTAAGAGGCTCGACGCATTGAACACCTGTGCGAGAGAAGGAAAACTTGAAATAAACCCTCTACCAACCCGCCTGGCCAGGAGGCCAGCGTGGCAGTAGTAGGCTAATAACCTCCTATGAACGCCACAATAGGCGTGAGCTAGGGGAGGCCTATGTCCAGCAGTGGACGTCCACAGGCTGATGATGATTTAAAATCGATATACAGTGGTGGCCACATTATTAACGGCACTTGCCGATTTTCATAGAAACCAAGAAATTTTGGAGCCTTGGTTCTCTGCCCAGGATTGACCGAGCTGAGATCTGATAAGGGTCACCCAGGCAGTGAATGGTGGAGATCCAGATTGCTATACACACCTAACTGATATGATCTACATTATAAAAGATATAAAAGATTTAGGAATTCCATACATTTTTATACTTTTTTCGCGGTTTTTTAAACAAACTTCTCTTAGAATGTAGATCAGGGGTGCGATTGTGTAAGGAAATCGTATTCATTTGACAGTTCATATCGTATTCAATCAAGCAAATCAAATTTAAAAAAAAACATGCTTTTCGCACTACGAATCTTTTAAAGTAAGCTTGTTTTTTTACGGAAATTTTGTGACGTCTTCGCTCAATCATCGCCTCCAAAGAGAGGAGTCTATCAAAATGTGACAACTTCAATAAATACAAAACCCATACAAAACGTTCTTAAGACATGATGGTAGGCCCGAAGTGTGTTCTATCGTCTGACATAACCCATTCAGTTTACCTTCCATTCCTCCTCTTCATTCAACATGGCAAAGTGGTTCTCTCTTATAATAATTATACTCATTGCCATCTAAATGAGGATTGTGAGGGATCTAAGAGATAGTACTACAATGACCATAAATAGAACTGGAATAAAAACAGGTTGTTGATGATGACCCATTTTCAGGCACCCATAGTACTTTGCTTAGTTTGGGACTGGGTACTGTGCTAAAACTCACTAACTGCCTAGCTAGTTAGCCTAGCGGCTTAGCTATAAGTCATTAAAAATAGCCGATATTATAACACAAACTCAAAGTTTAATATCAATCTTCAATCACAAATTATTGTCACCACTCTGGATTCCTCAGTAATTCCGACAAATATGTGTATGGGCCATCAGGGCATTCTCTGCAATTGGTCGGGACTGTGACAGATAAAGCTGTCAGCTGGGCCCGGGACAATGTAGACAACTCAATGCGCTCTCGGGACGAAATCGTAAACTTAGCAATTAGAGGAGCTTAATCCTTAGATAACTACGCGACACGCGGTGGTGAAGGATGGCCAACAATTTAACGCATACTTTGGAAATTGAACGTCTCGACGTTTGTGTGGATACTCGTAAATATAATAAGATTAATGGCTGAATTTTATTTAGTTCCTGATTAAATAATTGCGATGAAATCACACGATTGGTGAAACATTTGATAATTGCAGGCACTTTTAACAAAGTTATAAATATAACAGTAGGAATGAGTAGGTAATAAAATATAATAATAACTTTTTATAATTAAATTTGAGCCTGGGTTGTTTTATTATTTTCTATCAATGGTGAGGTCCATAGCGATATTCATGCCTTATATAACATATAATAATATATTTTTTTCAGTTAATAATTAGGCGTGAATCATTTCTGTTATTTTCCATATTCTTTAAATCAGCCCCCGGTCGATGCGCGAGCAACGGGTCTCGATGGTCTTAGTGCATATTCCACTCACTCCTCCATCGACCCCTTGTAATTTGATAGGAGATCTGCCATGCGATTCTGTAACAAAACCCACGATCACTGCGACACCGAACTTACTCCTAAGCTTGCAAACGCATTGGCCACTACTGCACAATGTTAAAGTCGATAGTTATCTGCACGTCTTGAGTGAGTTTGGTGTCGACGTGATCGCGGAATTGGTTAGAACTGCACGACAGGAGGTGGCCCAAAGAGAAACGCCGTCGTGAGAAAGTGGGATACTCTTGGGTGAGTCCTACATGATCACAGCGTTATGCATTATGCTCACTAGGAAGAAATACCTACATACCTTATTCGCTTTTGAGTCGTTCATCAAAACAATTTATACTCTACAAACTTGTCAGAGTAGAAAAACTAAGCGTTTCGTGTCATTAGGCTTTTTATACGACTCCCATGCAAAAAAGAGTGTATTTTGTTCATGGTTCATGAACGTATGCGTGAGATACTTTCATTAAAAAAAGACAATTTGGTCCTGTTTTCCTTTCTTCCTGCCCGTGTGTCTCATACGTCCGTCATCTCGTCCTCGTAAATACAACAGCCAAACACACTAAATAAGGCGAGGAATTTCTCCAGGACCACGGCACTTAGTGCCACCGAGGCTGCCCAGTTTATGTCCTAGGACAAGGTTCTATTCTATTTGATCTTGGGTTCAGTCACGAAATTGCTGAGGCTTTTAACCTCGTTTCAATTCAATATCAGATGTGGTATTTACACATAACTAGTATTTTGTACTAAACATGATTACGCAAGATATTACAAGTAAGGAAATTACTTACATTGAGTATTTTTAGCAAAGTAATTAACGGATGACATCGCCGTTCACTTATCAACATTAAAATCTTACGTTGTGGAAAATCTCTTTAAATTTTATAACTTAAAAAAGGGGAAGAAATTGAAATGTTCGTTAAAGACTTTTCCGGCATGCAACTCCCCACTCTACCGAATAGCATCTTCTTCCTAAACCAACATGACTAAATTACAAATTAGGAAGTTACCCAGAACTCAAGTTCCCGCCGCATACTCCATAAACTTGCATGACACAATAGGGTTGCTACTACTTTTATATTGACTATGTGTTTTATTGGTGACATTGTGGAACTACATCTATTCCGTCGTGCTGACACGTCATTAAAATTCTGACACACAGCATTTGCTTTAATTATCGTTAGATTTTTTTTATTTTAACTGACGGCGGAACGTTAAGTCAAACTCGCGGCCATGGTAAAAGTATGTTTTATATTTGTCTCTTTCTATTTTGATAATTAAGCAGCTGCCATAATGCCCACTATTTAAATTGCTAATCAACAAGATGGCGGATAATATCATTGTTTCAGGAGCTAGGTTAAGGTAGTATATATTTTTTTTATATTGTCAGGTAGTTATCATTAAAAAGTATAAAACAAAAAAAATGCGATTATTTTGGCTATAGTTTATACGGAGAGTGGTAGCAGTGGATATTCGGCCTTTTTTTTTTTTTTTTTTTTATAGTGAGGGGAATGCTTTTACGCATACACTGAAGTTATGCTGGGCTCACCTAGAATACCGGACTCGTGAGTCCGGCACCCTATCCCTCGCCGCTCCCCGACGCCCCGTCGAGCCTAGTAGGCTCGGCGGGGTTTCGGGGTAGGATCGAACCAGCTCCCGCCCCCCCATCAAGCTCAAAATCTCGATGGGAGGACAGGAGAAGGGAGGGACCGCCGCCTCCCGGCCCCCCATTCAGCCTCAAAAGGCTCAATGGGGGGCCGGGAGGGGGGGTACTACCAGCTAAACCCCTCACTACTTGCTCTCGTACCGTCATTAGGTCACGGGGGGTGTGGTGACAGTCGCCCCTAAGACCTGGCGGCTGGCCCGACTATCCGGGCCCCCTCGCGGCTGGGAGATGACCGAGCAAGTATGATCATCTCCCCAAGTGGATATTCGGCCTGCGATTTATAGTTGTTAAGCAATGTCATGGGATGGGTACCAAATATTCATTAAGTATAATTTTACTATCGTGCTCCTCCGTGCTTCGGAAGGCACTTTAAACCGTTGGTCCCGGCTGCATTTATTTTTGCGTTATATTTTTGTCACTTAAAGCCATGGTGACGCCATGAATATTTATCAAAATAATTTAAAAAAATATGTCCAGAATTATCAGGATTTCCGATTTCAATGGAACTTATTAAGATTTATAATTCCCGTCACGTAACTGTGTATGTTTGAGCGGATGTGCAAATGTGACACGTTTAGTGCTATTTAGCTCGTTATTAGAGTATTGTCTACACGATTATGTATCTTAATTTATATGTTAATATGTGTCACATTTTGTTGGCTCAAGTCTCGTTGAGATCCGGTGTCGAATGATTTTTATGGTTTCGCGGGTACTACTTACGTTTTTTGTTTATTTTAAAATAAGATAACACTAGGGTTGCCAAAGATAAAATAAAGATAAAATATTGTTTATTGTACCTACACCAAGATAGTTTACATTTTTTTTTTAAAGAAGAACAATTTGCGGCCTTATCGGTAAAAAGCAATAAAGTTGAGCTGAATTAAAACCTGAGTAGCAAACGCAAACAAATGCAAACTTAGAATAATACTCCTGTTTATCTTTGAAGCAAGATATACTAAGCTAACTTAATTTTCACCGCCTCTGTGGTCTAGTGGTACAGCCACCGGTATCAGACCCATGGGTCCCGGGTTCGATTCCCAGCGGAGGTACATATTGTATTCGGTTTGGTAGGTGGTAGGACTTCTTCTAAGTCCATCTGGCTAGCTACCACCATCTTATCCAAGTCTGTCGCCATAACAACGATGTTTTCAGTATTGTTGTGTTCCGGCAGTTAAGAGATAAGATAGCCAGTTCCTCAGTGATTAAGGATTCCGGGATAGGCTCGCTTCCATCTTCAGTCTTATCAATACTTAACATTAGGTATGGTGAAGGCTAAGTATTCAGGAAAAGTATTGCACAAATGCAGTCTATCAAGTAAGAACAATAACAGGGGGAATATATGAGAAAAGAAAACTATGACATATAGAACCTTCAGACCCCTGGTCAAATGTATGTAGCCCCTTCTAAATACCTCTGGTAGCATGATGACTTCTAAAAAGGTTTTGTCCATACCAATATTTGAGAAAATCTTTATTAATATTAACATGTAGGCACACTTTTGCTTAGCTGTTTTTAAAGTTAAAGTTAGGCTATCACTATTATGACCATGAAAGTTTAAAATATTATTAAAGTTAGGCTTTACAACTTTTTGATTTTCCCAAAGGCGTTTAATTTTTTTCCAGTAACCACGGTACCACTGCGTTTACTAACGCAACTAAACGCAAATACTGCGTTCGTAATTGCATGCCGTGGCTGTCTATAATTAGAAACTGTACTTAGACTAAGATTCTATATTTAATTTATTACATATTGTTAGTACATGTTTTTGTTGACTGCCCAATAAACAAAAAGTGGAAGCTTGATAAATGTGGTCAGAAGTTATCACAACAACTCGGCCAAAAATTATCCAACATTTTCTTCGGTTCCCAAAAAAAATACTTTAATTAAACCGGATTTAAATTCACGCACGCCCTTTGTTAGTACCATAAGTAGGCACCTACTACCCAGACAGCGAACAATAAGGCACAGGTGATTCGTGTTCCAGCGAAAATCTTCTCGGAATCACTGGGCATGGTAATCCGCGTGCTTGCGCGCATATACATGCTCTTGATTAACAGCCAATAAGAATAAACTGATGCTCCTAGAATTTATACGACCGATGCGGTGGGTCAGATGCGGTGTTGAACAATGACGTTTTTATTATGTCATTGGTTTGGTTGTATGTGTGACAGCCCTATGGTGATTGCGGGACAATGGTGATTTAAATATTTTTGTCTTACTTTTTTCTATTTTTGAAGTGAAAACTTCTTTAGCGGCGTTGTGCACATCAGAGTTTTAAAATTTGGGATGGGTAAAAAATGTTAAAGTCGCGTCAGGACACGTGACCTGATCGAAAATTCGTAAGACGGAGGGAGAGTAGACCGCCGGCGCTGCGTAGGAGAGGAAGTAATAATCCCCTCTCTTTCTACCACGCGGCGAAAATGTATGCCTGCTCCTGCTATTTCGTATAAGCGGTTTTCACTTCTGCCGGCACTTCTGCCCGTAGTTTCGGCCTAAGTTACGGACGTTACCTACTCCGTATCACCTACGGACAGCTTAATAGTTCGGAGACCCGAACTAAGAATGAATGAGAAAACGTTTTGACGCTGTCCCTACTCCCAATGTGTTTGTGCCGTTTGTCCAAAACTAGTACATCCGAAATCAATAGAGAGGAGGCTCCATCCATAGTTTCGGGAAACTTACGGACGGGGGCCCGTATCTTAGTTGACGGGCTTAGAGAGTAGGCCTCCAGATGCGGTATAATTAAACATTGTTTGAAACCGTTTTTTTTCCCTTGGTTTGTTTGCATTGGTATGTGACTAGTGACTCCTATGGTGATTTCGAGAGAATGGTGACTTTGAATTGTATGTATGTCTTGATCAATAAATAAATTAAAATTGTTTCTATTTAATGATTTTTCCAATTTTTTTTATCTTCGCGTGATTTCACACCCATGCAACACGAGAAACATAAAATAATCCATTTTAATGTCGCCAGGTCTTCCTTAAGGGTGAATGGGCCAAGACATGACTGATTGGTTGGTTTTTCCACGACAGCAAATACAGCTTGGAATGGCTTAACGAGCCTTCCTGAGCTTGGTGGAACTCGAAATAATGCGTTTTTGGTCACCCACCCCGTGACCGACCATTACGACAGTTGCTTAACCCCTCAATCGCAGTGATTGCCACTGAGTACCAAGCCCCTATTTTTTTAAGTACTTACCTACTTAACTTTTTTTTAATAATTTTCTTACAAGTAGGTAAAATAAATACTTAATTATATCGGTAGAAGTCACGAGGTGTGTCAAACCAAAATCGTGCATTTTTTAATCGGTTAAAATAATGATATGCTCGGTAATGTGTTTTCAAGTAAGTATGATGGTTTTCTTTGTCTTGTAATTCCTTTTTATGTAGACTAGAAAACATTTCTATAACAAAACCTAGAAAGGACAATTTTGTTTGGAGAGTTGCATAAAATTTGTATGATTATAATGTTTTAAGTTTCCCTATCGAATTCGTACAATTTCTAATATTTGTGTTACAAGGCGAGTAAAATCTGCGCATATTAAATGTTTTGACACGGAATATTCAACAATTTTCGCATGTTTGTATAACGTGCAACGACCGATGCGCAGGCGCATGGGAACACCAAAACACATGAAATAGTATACTATTATTGTACTAATTTGACATGTTTCAATTAGAGTATAAATGGTTTTTATACTAGTTTACTTAAATAAATAAATAATTCCATACAATCACACCAATTATCTAGCGCATGTTAAGTTTCATTAATCATTAAGAATTTATGATTTTTGAATTTTTGCACTTTTCAATGCTATTTTTATACTTAGACTGTTCTGAATCGAACCCACGACCTTTGGAAATCCGGTCCAATGCATGGGAGTAAAAACATACATAATATACATATGAAACATCCAGACCAAGACAAATAGACATGTTCATGCACACAAATATTAGTCTTGTCCGGTGATCGAACCCGGGACCTCTGGCGCAGAAGGTGGGGTAAGTACACCTGCGCCAAACAGGTCGTCAAAAGTATTTGTTGATATAGCGGCAACAGAACTACATCATCTGTGAAAATTTCAACTGTCTAACTATCATATCACGGTTCATGAATACAACCTGGTGACAGACGGACAGATAGACCGACGGACGGATGGACAGCATAGTTTTAGTAATAGGGTCTCGTTTTACCCGTTGGGTACGGAACCCTATAAAAAACAAATAAAAACGCTCGATTATTCCAGTACGTTCTGTCATTACTTAAACAAAGAGTTTATAAGAATCGCGTTTTCACAAGAATGTGTGGACTTAGGTAACCGATGCCATCATCGATTGTCTAAATCTAAAACATCTATATTAACAATGGAATCGCGGCATCGGCCTGTTTGTAAATATTACAGAGATATACTACTATTATAGTATTTCAGTAATAAAAACTTTCTATACTAAAACAAAGATATTGTTATATTATTTTGCCTGTTTATATGACAGTCGAAATATATGACCAAGCTGGTACAGATGGTGTTTGTTATTGAAGGATAGTTTGATGATTCGAAGCTAACAACAACAAGAGATATTTTTAAATTCGTGTTCTACTAATATATTTAGAACAAAAGTTGTTGGAGGAAGGTTGTTGATTCAATTAGGAGCTAACAATTATTTTTCAAGAGAGATATTTTATTACTAGCGGATCCTCGCGGTTTTTAAATAATATCCTATGCCTAAAATAATATCAATAGCCTATGTCACTCGGGAGAAATGTAGTTTTATATAGTCTAAGAATTTTCTAAATCGGTCCAGTAGTTCCTGAGATTAGCGCGTTCAAACAAACCAACTCTTCAGCTTTATAAGCTTTATATTATAGTATAGATTTAAAGTAAATTTTATCAATACTATTTTTATTTAAAAGCGTATGAATTCATTAATTGTAAGCAGGTACCTTATTATTTTGAGTAGAGATTTTTTTGGTTTTTTCCTTCTTTGTCTTGACAGTGAGAGCATAGCAATGAGAGAATACGAGTATTGTACCTGACTTTTTAATTTTACTTATAACAATAAATATAAAAATTAGAAAATACGAGTATTAGTTGCCCTGTTTATTTTTGAAAATATTTAACAAACAACACAAACGAAGTTATTTTTTAATATAATTTGTCAAATAGGTGTCAGTTGTAATGACTTATTTAATTTTTATTCAGTAAATAGAAAACGCGAAAATTGGCGACAACGTAATAAGGGTTTATTCATACTAGCGCAAAGTCAAAGCGCATCGAAATGTCAATCTGAAACTTTGGGCTTGTTTCACAATCTGTAAGTAAGTTCTGGCAGATAATTTGGCATAATTTCATACCACAGCTGACAAATCATCTATCAAGTAAGCAACTCAGAACTTACCTTTAGATTCACGCTTATCACCACAATACATTATGTAATGCACATAATTATCACTTCTGTAGGCCTAGCTTTTATAGACTCGATAACTTGATACTTAACGTGTCACTGTCCCGGTCACAAAGTAGCGGAGAAAGCAAGACTGCATGATGCGCTATATCATATCGCGGGTTATAGCAGTGTTCATGCCATTGCCAGGGGGACTGGGATAAAATGAAGAAGCGCGAATACGCGCATTCGTGTTAAGTGTCAGATTTTTATTTCCTTTTTTATTATTATAATTAACAAAATAGTTTTATAAAGTAAAACTTACACATTCACAAAAAACCACCAAGGTTGAAAATAGGAATTTGCTATTCGACAATCATTCGCTTAAAAATACAAGTACATATTAATTAACAATCACGCACGCTAATTTTTCAAGTAGAAAGGTAAATATATTACAAGATCGCTTCATTAAAATTAACCCTTAATGAGAAAATCTAATCTAGGTTGGTAAGCACATTATACGCTTATAATATGCTTACCTATGCGCGGCACAATAGAATATATATCGACGCTTCGATGCACTTCGAGTCTGTGCTGGTATGAATTGACCCTAACTCTTTTCTCTTTCATGAGTTTTTGCCATTTTGTATCATTACGTACGTTTGTTATAACAACGGCTATGACTTAAAATTACGAGCAGTTCGCATTTACACCGTCTGTAATATGGTAGCAGAATAAGCCACGGCTATTTTATCATAATCTCAACACACGTTTTATACGGTACGGAACCTTGTCTTTTTAACGGAAGTTAGGTTTTAACGATTCTCAGTTTTATGACACCCAGTAATCTGATAAATGTTACCTAAATTTCTGATGTTAATTTTATGATTAGAACAATTAAGTTGTATTAGGTTCTGGCTAAATGTTGTATTGTGTATTGGCTTTGTTGTATTTTATTGAAGGGTCAATTAGAATAAATAAATAAATAATAAATATTTCTTACACTCACACCAATTAACCTAGCCGCAAGACCTAGCCCCAATGTAAGCACTGTAAGGCTTGTGTTATGGGATACTAGAGTAACGGATATAAATACAAATAATTATACATACATACGTATTTATGTGTAGAAATACATATAAACGTCCATGACTCAGGTACAAATGCTCGAACTCATCATACAAACATTTGCCCCTACCGGGATTCGAACCCGGGACCTCAGAGTAGGCGACACCTTGAAACCGGTGTACGTACCACTCTACCACGGAGGCCGTCAAGGTATGTGAAGTAAAATAAGTAACTAATCAAATTTTGTTAAGCCAACAAATTAAATATGATTTAACTGCTTTTATAGATAATACAATAGGTTACAGAATTTAGTAAAATTAAAAATATTAATTGATTACTTATAAATCTTATAATAAAAATGGCATACAGTTTATAGTTAATTTTAAACTACGTCTAAGTTAAGAAGTTTATATTACCGCAGAAACATTTCAATACAATATTCATATTCTCTGTTTATATCCGCAATTTTATGTACTATTTTCCATTATCCAACACTTATTTCTATAATGGCCTGCGCAGACGACGGACATTGAAGGACTTTTTGTCCACGACACGACCTTATTACTAAGAACATAAAGTTGAATAAATAACGAGGACTATCGCGTACTTTTCATGGATATACGCGATCTAAGTTGAATCTTATTTGGTTAACAATAAAGACGTGTCGCGGACAAAAAGTCCTCCGTTATCCGTCGTCTGCGCTAGCTCTAAGTAAAATATGAAAACTTTTTCAAGAAAATACTTTAGATGTCACTTCTTCGTCTTGTACAGCCATGTCACGTCGTAGGGGTGCCAGCAAAAGCTCTTTCACGGTGGTCATAAAAACTTTTCATTGGCCACGTCACGGTTACTTCGTTTTATGGCCGCCCTAACACACGTCTGCTTCATTTGAATTGTGGACATAGAATAAGAAAAAGTAGGGTAGGGGAGGCGTTGGAAGAGTGGGGGTTGCATAGAAAGCTAGTACAAAATAGTCTGAGAAACGAAAGGCTTTTGAGAATGAAATACAGTACTGCTAACAGTACTACTTAACAAAAGAAAAACATGACTAGAGATCACGTAACTTAGGAACTTAGAAACTGAGATAAACTTAGAGAAACATGTCTGAAACTAAACTCAGAAATGTTTCTCTCCTTAGTAAGTCACGCAAACTATGAGGCTCAGCTAAAGGTACTCTTACACCAATTTGAGTATGTAATAAAACTGCGCCAACATATCAGGGACTCTACCACAAGGATTCTTAAAATGTTTGTATTTGTGGTCGAGTCCCCGATATTTCGGCGCAGTTGCATGCGTCAGTTACACCGGGATCATGGCGAATGAGACTGCGCCAACATATCGGGGACTCGACCACAAATACAAACATAGTAAAAGTCCCGTTTTTCGTAATAGTAATGGTGATTACTGATTATGACCATGAAAGTTTAAAATCTTACGAATTATGGATTATGAATTTGGCCTTATAAATACTTTTCTGTGCTATCTTACACCTCGCATTCTTTTCTCTGTCAATTATTATTATTGCCATTAGGTTGTGTGGAAGAGATCGCTCTGAGCGATAAGACCGCCTTTTTAACACTTATTAATTAATAATTTTTATTGTAAATGTTTTCTGTGTATGTGGTGTTTAAATAAAGTGTTGTAATGTATTGTAATTTGACAGCAGGAAACGCTGTTTTCGTAACAGTGCCATCATCATTCTGACTACAACCAAATAACGGCGTGGCTATTACCTATCTTTGCAACAGCAACGCGACAGCAGAAATTGCGTGATAATTTTTTGCTTTACGTCACGTACCAACAGTGCGGCCTCTACCGAAAACAACAAACGATGAACTATGTGCATTAAGTTCCTGTTATTGCTACAATTTTTTTTTGGCGCTAGCGTCATAGCTACACGCTGCATCTTACGACGAGATGAGACGCCGCTATACGAACTATCAGCAAGCGATTAGCCAGCTATCACAAACGTTCCGCAGCGATTGCGCGATATCTGCGCGATAATTGCTATTTTTAGGTAATATGGCCCGGGGCGGTAATAATGTTCGAATACCTGTGACCAAAGATATTATACCTGTGTGTACTTGAAGCTGATGTGTCATACGAGCTCGCATTATGAAAATTGGGAAGACCCTATATGGGGTCCGATAAAAATTGCTATCCCTTTCATTTCCGTGCTTTTTCGTGTCTTTTATCCTACTTCAGATTTCTTTTATTATTCTTGTATCCAGATTTCACCTCAAATTACTTTAAAGGTAATATATCTATACTAATATTATAAAGAGGAAAGATTTGTATTTTTGTATGTAACTAATAAACTCAAAAACTACTGGACCGATTTTGACGAAATTTGGTATAGAGAATCCTTAGACCCCAAGCAGTAACACAGGCTATAAATGATCCCAAAATTCCCACGGGAACGGGACCCACGCGGGTGGAACCGCGCCCGACCTCTAGTCTAGTATAAAATATCATTGCATGTGTGACTATATTAATTACTAGCGTTCCCGTTCCTGTGGGAATATCGGGATAAAAGTATCCTATGTTCATAACCAGGCTATCTACCAAGTATCTGTATACCAAATTTCATCCAAATCCGTTCGGTAGTTTTTTAGTTTATTCGTTCCAAACAAACAAACAATCAAATCTTTCGTCTTTATAATATTAGTATAGAAGACACACTATCCAACTGTCCATTCTTTCGAAAGGCAGGAGTGGCTAATATCTCGACGTAATGCCATATGCCTTTTATGTTAGGGTTCAAATTGGCGTGGCAATCGAATAACAGCGTAAATGGGTGGAGTTACTGGACAGATATTAATGATTCCTAGTCTCCGCATATTATTTCGTGAGATTTTAATGTATTGTACGAGAGGCTGCGCAATGGATTCGTTTACAGCCGAGAATACACGTTGATTTATTATTATGTCCTTTTAAGACAGTCTCATAGTGAGATTTACTTTTGTTGTAGTTTTAATCGATTTGGCTGTAAGACTCGTCCGTAATCATATTTCAAAACAGCTTTTGTAAGGCAGAATTATTGTTTTAAAATAAATAAAACTACACGGTTAGGTATTTTTGAAGTGAAAACTTCTTTAGCGGCGTTGTGCACATCAGTTTTTTTTTTTTAATTTTTGGGGTGGGTAAAAAATGTTAAGGTCGCGTCAGGACACGTGACCCTGATCGAAAATTTTTAAGACCCATTTACCGTTGACCTATCTCAAATTACATAAAGCCTCACACTTGAAAGATCTACGTATCTTAGTTAATAACAACCATTATATAAAGATCTCTCATTACTACCAACATTCTTGTTGATGCCAGGTCAGTTCTAATTGATTTACCTGCCAAATCAAGTTGATCGTTTTCATCAACTTTTTCTCAAGATATAGTGGACTTTTATCGTTATATTCGTTTTAGCGGTTTTCACTTCTGCCGGCACTCCCAGAGTGCAACCCGTTGTTTTTTATTATTTGGGTAAACAGTGCCGAGGGGTGGAAATAAAGCGATGGAAAGCAAAGAGAATAAATATATAAATAATAAACATGGAAAATTGTAAACTTTTCTCACGTTTTGCAATTGCCTCGCATCCACGTATATTTGAAAGAAAGAAAGAAAAAACATTTATTAGCTACATACACACAACAAGGAGTTACAATTTAGAAGTACCAACATAGACGAAAACCAAATTAATGTGTAGAGGGCCAATAAATACCCCGTCTCAGCATAATGCTACTGAGCCACTAGGTAATAGATGTGCAAAGTGACCCAGTAGCGCTGTTATTCTGACGGGGTTACAACGAAGGACACAGACAGTCAAAAACAAGTAAAATAATAAAAGATAAAGAACAAAATTTATAAATAAAATATAAAGCAATAAAAATGTATATATATAACATGTGTTGTTGTTGTGTTGTTGTATATAATATGTTTTTACTGAAATTATCTCATTTAAGGCCTCTGACCTCCGTGCTAGATTTTCAAAAGTCTGTATGACAGAGGTCAGCTGCTTCCCTCAAATTGACAGAAATTAGTCTAACTATTGTATTTGATAGACACATGTAAAATTAAAACTTAAGACAAAAACATGCGATGGACCAAACAAGTTATAGTTACAATGTGTGTCATACAAGTAAATAATTAAAAATATAATATTGTGGCATTACGTTCCCTATTATTTGCCGATGACTCGGAGAACGACAGTCGGTGATTCGTTTGCAGACGGGACAGATTGACAGACTTACGAAATGTCAATGTCATTCTCGCCTCCTATTAACTAATTGGAATTGGAACACTACGGGACGTTGGCGGAATTTCTGTGGAAAACGGAAGACCCAAAACAGAAAAAAAAATTGGAGGTAATAAATTAATGACATAATTGTTATGATCTGCATGCTGGTGGTGGTGGTGAATCGCTCGGGGGGATTTCCGGGAATCGGTATGCATGTACCCTTCACCACTGCTGGTAAACAATTAGTAATTAACACCTGCCTTTAGTGACATAGAATAATAGAATGCTGTATGCAACTGTGGCCAATACCTAAGCATTACAACATATTATCAAACTAGACTTAAGCGCGTGCTACGCACGGGTGCAATCCGTCAGAATTTTTAAGTTTTTTTGACCTTTGACCTTGATAAGGTCAATTTACAAAAAATATTACATTTTTTTGTGTTTTTTAAAGCTATTAGTGAAGGCTGTAGGTGTTATACTTATGGCGCTGGAGGGAGAACATAGATACATTAGAATGGATAACACGGACCTTATATATAGAGATGAGATTTTATTTAATTGACTTATTGAATGTTTTCTGAGCCACTGAGTAGGTAGATCTTAGTTTCTGTGTCGTGTTAAATTACAAAAATCGCCTAAACAATTTGCTTAAGTAAGGATTAGACCATGGTTTTGTATGCGACATATACAATAATTCATTAGACGCTATTGTTATCACGGCTTATACTGACCAGAGGCTATTTGGTATTTTTTTTCTTTCATTTTTGTTTATTTATTTGTTCTATTTAATCATACAATTTATTTATTATTTATTTATTTATGCAAAGATATACATCATAGTTTAATTTATTGCAATGTTACATAAATCAGCGTAGATTTTACTGAACACTACCATTTACCATCTTCAACACTTAGACCAACTACATAGATAAATAAAGTAAATAAACTTAAATAATAGACAGTACTTAGTTAAAAGAATAGACCAGATAAATCTTGTACCAAATAAACGTTTTTCTTTTCTATTCTATTCTAAAACGTCGTAAGCTCAGCTCATACCGTTATTAATTAAAAAGAAGTAGGTACAACCTCCTATAATAAAACGCAATCAACAATTTAACGAATTAATTACTCATGATATCCTTTCGCAATAAATTAAATGATAAAATGAGTAACGTGGGAAGTACTAATTAAATATAACGTATCATAGCTAGGAACAATGTGCCCGTGACGAGTTTCCGGCTGTGTGAGCCCCCATTGTCGCAACTCGGATGTCTTTGTGCTTATGAGTTGCTACATTGTTCGCGCACTACGTGACCGAGCCGAGGCCGAGGCGGATGCGATAAGACTATCACTCGCGTTTGAACAACGACCATGTTTTGAGATCAGGCACGGTAGGCTTTGGTTGGGCTGGACTAGTCTAAATGATGTCTACGTGACGTTACCGCGGTATTTGTAAACGTAAACAATACTTAAAGCACAGGGCTTCCGTTATGTTCAACGAAACAAAAATAAAATCAAACTTTTAATTTTTTAGTGATTTTTTCCAGTAAGCCATCCAATATACAGGGTGGCTAAGGTCATTTTTTTTCTCTTTATTTGGGTCAACAAACAACTACATATTACATATAAGGGTTTACGTAAACAATACTTAAAGCACAGGGCTTCCGTTATATTCAACGAAACAAAAATAAAAATTAAACTTTTAAACTTTCAGTGATTTTTGCCAGTAAGCCATCCAATATACAGGGTGGCCAAGAAGGTCATTTTTTTTCTCTTTATTTTTATGTCAACAAACAACTACATATTACATATCAGGGTTTAAATTATATTTCCTTAGGTAACTTAAACAAATATGCAGTGAAATACGTTAACCACATGTTACTTAAAAAAAAGAGTTTATAAGACAGTGTGATGCTAAGCAACAACAAAATATTAAAAAAACTTTTTATAAAAAAATTAAAACCGACTGCAAAAAACTAAAAAGCAAAAAATAAACCTTTTGGAGTCGGTGCCAGCCAAGGCATTCTACTTTGCGGTCCTACTATTTTATTTTTCTTGCCTTGGCTGGCACCGACTCCAAAAGGTTTATTTTTTGCTTTTTAGTTTTTTGAAGTCGGTTTTAATTTTTTTATAAAAAGGTTTTTATTTCACAATTTTTAAAGGTAGAACAGGTCCCGTACCTACGCTAATAACCTTATGTCAACTCCTCATTACCTTTTACAAAGCTGCTTTTCCCGGTGCAGGGACGTTACTTATTGAGGGGTTATAGCCTATAGGTATGTTAGCGAGGACCGATAGCTATTTAACAAAAAAGTTTCATCAAAATCCGCTCGGTAGTTATTGCGTGAAACTTCAGCTCGAACAAGAATCTAACAATTACCTGGATGATATAATTGTTTCATGACTTCCATGTCATTAGGCCCCATATCTCCGAAGATTATCATCGGATCTCAATGAGACTTATATGGGACCAAATTGACAGTGTACCCGATCGAACAAAAAAACAACTATTAAAATCGGATCACCAACAACGGAGTAATCGGTAAACATACATCAAACAAAAAATAATAATACGGGTTGAATTGAGTACCTCCCTCCTTTTTTCTTGAAGTCGTTAAAAATACCAAGCATGACTACTTTTATACTAAAATAATCATTGGAGAGAAAGCACCCTAAATATTGATGTGGGCAATCTTTACTCAATGAAATCGTTCCTTCATTTTCATAAATAAGTTAAACTGCATTCAAAGATTTTTGAAAAATCATTTACCTACACCGGATTGAGAATAATAACACCGTGTACTTTTATGTTACCAATCGATTGTTAATCATAAAGATCAATTTAGTGTCTTAAATTAAAAACAACTCTTAAAAAAACAGAACCTAACGTCATCAAAATTGTAACTGTTCATGGAAGTTTACAAAAATATACTATTTATTAGAATTTTACTCTAAAAATCTTATCGAGTGTTACAGACGCCCACCGGATTAAATAATAATAAATAAATATTTGCATACAATCACACAAATTATCTAGCCCACGTTAAGTTTCATGAAGAACTTGTGTTATGGATACTAGATAACGGATAAACATACTTATATACTTTTTTTGTAAATACAAACTTAATATACCTACATATTAAACCAGACCAAGACAAATAGATATGTTCATGCACACAAACATTTGTCTTGTTCGGGGATCGAACCCGCAACCTCTGGTGCAGAAGGTGGGGTTAGTACCCCTGCTCCAAACAGGTCGTCGATTGGAGGAGGATTGATTGCAGCTATGAAAATATTTGAGTTACAATACACAACTTGTCGCAAAAAAAAACCTCAGTAAGAGGTTTGGTATTATTCTTCTAAAAAATATATTGAAATTGAGACGTCACGTTGAACCGGCTTTAAAAACTAAAAAGCAAAAATAAGCCTTTTGGAGTCGGTGTCAGCCAAGGCAAGAAAAACAAAAGAAAAGGATCACAGAGTCGAATGTTTTTAGTTTTTGATGTCGGTTTATTTAACGTAGTTTTTTTTTTAATTAACATTATTGTTTTTGTAAAGTTAGTTTAGTTGGGCTGAATATTTGACACTTTTGACCACAGACCTATATCGAGATAGACGGTCAAAGTGTACTTTGCGACCTGTTTGGCGCAGGGGTACTAAGCCTGCCTTTTGCGCCAGAGGTCCCAGGTTCGATCCCCGGACAAGACAAATATTTTTGTGCATGAACATGACTTTGGTCTGGGTGTTTAATAATATAATAATAATAATAATAAAATAATAAAATAACTTTATTATTTCCACACAATAGAGCAGTTTACTAAGAACTAGGTACAGTATAACTTAAATCTATTGTGGGAGACTGGTGCCTGTACTAGGTAAGACCTGTATTACTGGTCACGTTCCCACCTCACGGAATCGTACACTACTGGTAGTACCATTATAAATATGGTACCTATGTATCACTGTTACTTAAACTAATTACCTACACAAATTCCGCAAATAAAAAAAAAATAAAAAAAAATCTATATGATGTACCTATTTACAAAAAAAAGTATATTTAAGTATGTTTATCAGTTATCTAGTAACCAATAAGACAAGTTCTTCATGAAACTTCACGTGGGGTAAATTGGTGTGATTGTGTGTAATTATTTATTTATTTTATAATTTACGATGTATTTCTCTTTAATCGATGACAACCTTATTCATAGACGTACCTACCTACATATTTCTCTATACTTGCACACCTACCTATACCTATTTAAATATAGTTTCACTATCACCCGTAGGTAATAGTAAAACGGTGAGCATTATTATTTCCGTGGGCAATTTAAGTTACTATGTATTTTGATTGGATTTGCTTCAGGATAAAGCTATAAAATTGCTATTTATGATCTGATGAAGAATAAGTAGGTACCTAAGTAATTTGTTGGAACTAACAGGTATAATAAATATATAAATAAATAAATTCTAGAATCGTGTGGCATTACCGCGAAACTCATATTTTATTAGAATTAAAGTCTCATTATAATTATCGTTAAAAAGAAAATATTGGAAATAGTCTCAGATGGGACTTGAACCCACGACCTTTGGAAATCCGGTCCACTGTTCTAACCACTGAGCTACCGAGACTTGCGGACCACCGTCAAAGTTCTTCAATACTTTTATATTGTTTTTATAACTCATTTATTTCGGTAAAACCTAGGACCTATCTGGCTATCTACCTAGGAGTACCTATGTTACAAAAACTTTTTTTTTTCTTATTTGTGTCCGTCCCCGGTTCGATTTCCATCAAAACAACTGAACTGCTTTTAATTTTTGAAGTGAAAACTTCTTTAGCGGCGTTGTGCACATCAGAGTTTAAACATTTTGGGATGGGTAAAAAATGTTAAAGTCGCGTCAGGACACGTGACCTGATCGAAAATTCGAATGACGGAGGGAGAGTAGACCGCCGCCCGGCGCGGCGTAGGAGAGGAAGTAAAATATCCCTCACTTTCTACCGCGCGGCGAAAATGTATGCTTGCTCCTGCTGTTTCGTTTAAGCGGTTTTCACTTCTGCCAGCACCAACAAAACTGCATTTAATTTTTTTGTGCAAAACAGAAGTTAAAAAAGATAACTTAGTGAAAGAAAAACAGTATGTAATAAATGTTTCCAAAATGGCGTGGGCGTAAAACGGTCTAAGAACCTCTATCATATTTCATTCACACACATTTGGCTCGGAAAAGTTTGTATCGCAGACTGCGCAAACGGAAAACTCGAGACTCGAGCCTCGAAGCTTATGTAGGCGTTAGAGAAAAAAGTGGTTCTATATTCAAAGTTAGCTCATCAGCCAATAGCGAGCGAGGTAGGCGGGGCGGCTCTCTGATTGGCCGTTCGCTGGCCGCGCGCGCTCGCAGTGATGGATAGCTAACTCGATTTTAATGTTATTACGAGCCGACGCTTTCTTGAAACGTTTCTCGATTTAATGTAAATCGATTTTCTTTAGAAATTCACTGTGTAAATATCGTATGCTTTCACATTTCCATCGTATGAAATATTGTGACTAAGTTTAGATTTTATTAATAGGGAACAGTTGTGAAGGCAGTCAATGACATTTTCTCTTTCAATTTCAATTTTAATACTTATTAAATAAATAAATAAATGTTTCTTACACTCACCAATTAACCTAGCCCCAAAGTAAGCACTGTAAGGCTTGTGTTATGGGATACTAGGGTAACGGATATAAATACATATAATTATACATATATAAGTATTTATGGTAGAAATAAATACATATAAACGTCCATGACTCAGGTACAAATGCTCGTATTCATCACACAAACAGTTGCCCCTACTGGGATTCGGACCCGGGACTTCAGAGTACCCGACACCTTGAAACCGGTGTACGTACCACTCTTCCACGAGCTCGGCAAATTGGTTATTGGTTTTGTAGTTTTAGTTTCTAAATTATAGTTTCTAGCCTTTGCTAGTAGTAGGTAGGTAGGTATAGGTACCAATTAGCTATTGGAATTAGGAAATATTATTACGGCACTGCAATATCCGTAAAACATTTATCTTAAGATAAATTTTAAATAGAAAAATATTGGAAGAAATTAACTCGGCCACAAGTGTATTCTCAGATGGGAATCGAACCCACGACCTTTGGAAATCCGGTCCAATGCTCTAACCTAAGACTCTGTAGCTCAGCGGTTAGAGCATTGGACCGGATTTCCAAAAATCATAAGTATGAAAATAGCAAAGAAAAATGCAAACATTCAAAAATCATACATAATATACTTATGGTAAATTTGAAATAGAAAAATATTGGAAAAAATTAACTCGGCCACAAGTGAATTCTCAGACGGGAATCGAACCCGCGACCTTTGGAAATCCGGTCCAATGCTCTAACCGCTGAGCTACCGAGACTTCATACATTTATCTTAAATTTTCACAAAAAACGTTTCGCTAAAAACGTTTTCGCATAATAGCTTCATATTACCATTTTGTGTTTATAGTTTGTTGGTCAACTGTTAACCATTGACCACGGCTCCAGCAAAGGTACTGGCCAATTCGAGAAAATAGCAAAAATACCTTAAAAAGTAACGCCAATCAAACAAAACTCCGTAAAACCATTTAGGTATTAACACATGTTGAGTAAAAGTTTAACGAAAATATGAAATTGTAGACAAGCTCGCTAGCTTGCATAGTATGACAAAATTAAATTTTTAGAAGCATTATAACTAGTTGCTTTTTTCTAGTATATTTTCTTGTTTAATATTTATCACATAAAAATAGCATTGTAAAATGCAAAATTAAAAAGTTATCATTATAAGTTTTCTTTAATGAAAACCACGCACCAGTTAAATACCTACAATAATATTCAGATTGAAAGTGTTTTTTTTGTGAGAAGGTATCCTATATATTTATTGGTTAAATAATAGCCGCAGGTTTGTTCACATTAATCGTATTTTTAGGAATTTCTAAATCGGCTCTAGCCACTGAAAAATGTATCTAAATGACGAAACATTTAAAAAATCGGCCAAGTGCGAGTCGAACTCGCACATAAAGGGTTCCTTCTCTCACCATAAATTTCGTCTGCAAAAATAACTTTGTTTTTCATAGTGTTGGTATGAATGACAGAGTTATATTAATAGTTTTGGAAAATGTGCTATAATAGCTCTGAAACTGCTAAATATATTTCGTTCAAACCAATTTTCGTTCATTTAAAAGTTAGAGGGGGGGGGGGGATTTTACCACTTTGAAAGTGTATATCATTCAAACGGTTGACTTTGAGAAAAAGCTGTTTTAGGAACCTCAATGTAATTTTTAAAGACCTATCTATAGATACCCCACACGTATAGGTTTGATTAAAAAACATATTTTTAGTTTCAGTTCCATGTATGGGGAGCCCCCCTTTTATATATATATATATATATATATATATATATTTATTTTTGTGTAAAAACGTAAAGCGGTTTACAGATTACATCTACCTACCAAGTTTCAACTGTGTAATTCTCATAGTTTTAGAATAAATTGACTGTGACATACATCGGACATGACGAATCTATAAGGGTTCCGTTTTTTGCCATTAAGCTACGGAGCCCTAAAAACGAAACATTTAACAAACAGTTAGGTATGTGCACATCTGTTAGGATCTTTTAAAAACAATTGGGTAGTTTTTGCGTAATGCTTTTTAGTCATATAAACAAACAATCAATCAAATAAACATCTAATCAAATAAACAAACAATCTATCAAATAAACAAACTCTCAAACGAACAATCGAGCTTACGAACAATTGCTGTAACTTAAACAATTGTACTTACAAACAATTGCTCAAAGTTGAACAAAGAAACTTATAAACAATGGCCCAAACTTACAAACAATTACTCAAACTTAAACAACCTTGCTTACACACTACCTACTGGAGCCTGCCCCCTAATTGTCTAATTTCAAAACCTATCACAATCCCTATCAAAGGTATTGTGATTGTGATAGTGATTTATGGAATTTTGTAACTTATAGTCGCAATCCCTTTCGGAACGAATGATGTTTTTTTTTCGTCTTTTTAAGAGCGTATTTTTTTAAACTTTAAAAGCAGTTTTGTTTCTTTTAACCATGTTCCTTTTATAATGTTTCCTTTTACTAAAACGAGCTAACTAAAGAATTTAAGGTAGATTCCCTCCAGGGCCCATAGATTTTTGCCACCCTGTATATCCCGATATTTTCACGGGAATGGGAACCAAGCGGGTAGAAGCTAGTTACATATAAACAATAACCATTTAACCCAACACACAAAGTTACTACCTACATAATAGGCCCAGTGGCCTTTTCTGGCTAAAGATTTATGCCTCAGCTTTATTAAAACAGCCTGGCCTTATAATTGGCCATCAATTTGACGACTCTGTATGAAATAAAACAGGGAGAAAAAAACAGCCTTTGACGAGTTACTTGCCGGTTCTTCTCGTTACAAGGTCTCCCGCCGTAGGGTTTGTGAACCGATGGCGTAGCTTCTTTGACGTTCATAAGTGCTTGTAACAGCCTAGACTGAATTAATGATATTGACTTTGACTTTGACGTAAACCAAACTTCAAGGTTTACAGGTAGGTAATATGTGTTCTGCTTTAGAGAGGCCAGATGATATAAAAAATATAGACCTCCTCCTTTTTTAAGTCGGTTAAAAATTAACTTCAATTATAATGTAACTGTGGTTCCAAAACAAATAGAAAGTTATAATTTCTATTCTACTCTATTATTAGTATGATTTACAATGCTATTTTACGATGCTATTCCGGGTTCTTGCTATGAAAATCATTAAAGCTAAGGCCTGAGAAAACAGCACAATATTATTTTCTCTATTCAAATCAATCTTACCTACGACATTTTCAATTAGAAAGTATCATTACCTATACAACGTTATTACTTTTTAGGGTTCTGTAGCCTAATGGCATACACGGAACCCTTATAGCTACATAAAGCTACTTTATTCCAAAACTATGAAGATTACACAGTTGAAACTTGGTAGGTAGATGTATTCTGTAAACCGTTTTACGGTATTTATAAAAAAATAAAAAAATATAGGTATATATTAAGGGGCTCCCCATACTTGGAACTGAACTGAACTGTGGGGTAGGTATCTATAGATAAGTCTTAAAGAATTACATTGAGATTTCTAAAACGATTTTTTCTCAAAGTCAACCGTTTGAATGATATACATTTTCAAAATGGTAAAATGTGTGTTCTCTAACTTTTAAAATAAGAAAGTGAAAAATCTGTAACAACAAATATGTAAATTGTAAGTATGTAAAATCTTGTCGACATCACGATGAAAAAGATTTTTTTTTTTAAAATGAATTTAAAGAAGAGATAAGCTTTTATGTACCTACGCTTCTATTTGATCATTTTAAATACCAGTACTCAGTAACTTCTTAAACGTTACAATAAAAAAAAAACTTCCATCATTCCAATACATTTTATTTTGACCTACACGGGCACCGGTAGACCTTCCCTCTTCAATATTAAAGTGGATCTTCAACAACAAACTACCTCCGACCGAAAGTGGCGCCGCGTTGAATTTTATTTAATATCGTAATTCTAATTCACAATTTTAATAAAACTTTACGTGGAATTTTTAGAGCCCATAATCTAGTATTTTTAGACGGTATCATTACATTCCCTTGTAGTCACTGCTAGAAGTAGATAGCAAAACTGCTAAAAGTGGCCGCTTTGACACATTTGCTATCTACTTCTACGAATGACTATGACGAGATGTAGCGATACCTTCTAAAAATACAATACAATGGGCTCTAAAAATTCCACGTTTAGTTTTATTAAAATTGTGAATTAGAATTACGATATTAAATAAAATTCAACGCGGCGCCACTTTCGGTCAGGGTACCGCCTTAAAGTTACATCGTAGTTAAACACGAGTTAACACCTAACCATAAATGAATATCTCCTTAAACATAAAAAAAAAAACATTAAAACTCCATCAAACCTATACAATTTAACTACACAATCGCAGCGGTAGGCATTCCACACTTTCATAACTATCAAGTTAATCTTCAACAACAAAACCTTACGTTAGATTCCGTTCCAAATAAGTTATTCCAAACAATACCCTGCCTCCATAAAACTTAAACCCCCTACACACGTTATCAGCTGTCGACTTTACACGCGTCGTCGTAAAACGTCGCCATTGTCTCCGAACTATTCAGTGGAAAACTAGAGGTGCGCCGTAAAACTCCTCCCACATTATATTTACTTTGTCTAACGGATGATGGCCATGTTTTTATGCCCCCTTATGCTTACTTCTGCTGTCACGCACGGCAGCACTGATTTTATGGGAAACGTGATGGACAACTGGTTAGGCATTTGTGTCGCAATATTAGCTACTAAAATGTGAAACTTGAGAAAATGTAAGATTTGGAACTGAATCGTGGCAATTTTGAACGAAAATACTTAAGGGAAGTCCCCACTCAAGAGGTAGTTGAGACATTTGATGGCACAAACAAACGGGCGGAAGATCTTGCAAGCCACTCCAGCAAGAAACTCTTCAAGGACTGTTTTTTCTTCTTATCTTATTTCGTAGTCGTCGTCATATTGAAAAAGGACTTCAAATATTTATAATATAGGTTAGCTTTGTGGTTTTATCGTTTAGGTATATCTTTAGGTATTGCAGTAGGTAGTTTGAGTTTTCAAACCTTTTTTTCTGTATTAATGTTGTTTTTGTGTATGTTTCACAAGTTTTTAATGAAACTTACCCTTTTGGCTACTTAGTTTATTTTTAAATAATAAATAATAAATAAATAAATAATTGCATACAAACACACCAATTATCTAGCCCACGTTAAGTTTCATTAAGAATTTGTGTTATGGTTACTAGATAACGGATAAACATACTTATATACTTTTTTTTTGTAAATACATACATAATATACATATTAAACACCCAGACCAAGACAAATAGACATGTTCATGCACACAAATATTTGTCTTGTCCGGGGATCGAACCCGGGACCTCTGGCGCAAAAGGCAGGCTTAGTACCCCTGCGCCAAACAGGTCGTCAACCAAAAACCAGTAAAGAACCAGTAGTTAGGAATTCCTTTTAAAATTCCAATAAAACATTTATAATTTAACCGTCTTTCTATTTTGACTATTCTCCTCTGTGAACTGTGAACACTTTAACCCTGTTCTCTTGGTACTATTCGTATATTACCAAACACGTTTAGTTTAAAGTCCAGATGTTAAGGTACCTACTCTCAAACTCAAGTACGTGTATCGGCATCCTAGCGGAATAGGTTTTTTATGTTCCATGGCTGAGGACAAAGGGAAGCCGTAAAGATCTAAGTGCCTGCTTCAAGCGACCTTCTCAGTAGAACTAGTGTTGTGAGTAGGATCGGATATTTCGTACCTTATGCGAAAGCGGTTACTGTTATAGATAGGTTGGGTCAAAGAGAATAAAAAGGTTGGTACGTTAAGATGTTAAGTGTCTGTGTGACTGAAATGAATTTGTAGAGCTACTGCAGTGATTCTTCGTTTCATAAACCTTTTGCTGGCAATGAACGAGACACAATATAGTTTTTATTGTTATAAATTATAATATCGTCCCCTTAGTGGTAAAACCGATTATCTGCACTTTTCTTTTTTGCAAAATGTTGTTATAATAAATTCTCAAATTATTGTCAAGATGGCAAGGTAATATACACCTTAACTATGTGTTAAGGTGTATATTACCTTGCCATTGTATACCACCTTGCCAGGTGTATATTACTTTGCAAAATTTTGTTATAATAAATTCTCAAATTATTGTCAAGATGGCAAGGTAATATACACCTTATACCCACCTTATACCCAACTTTGTGTTAAGTTGTATATTACCTTGCCATCTTGAAAATAATTTGAGAATTTATTATAACAAAATTTTGCAAAAAAGAAAAATGCAGATAATCGGTTTTACCACTAAGGGGACGATATGTCCTCTTGCCAGTGCAGGTTAAGAGGTTTTTGTTTAATTATCTGGAACAAATAGTTGACTTATTGCATTTCGCATTTGATAGTCTTATTTTTTTAATTTTAAGTTTTTTACTAAAGAGCTTTGACCGATAAACCACGCCGACGAAATATCAGACCTATATCGAGATCGAGATAGACGAAAAGAGCGCTTCAAACTGTATGAGAACCTATCGTGTAGAACTTTTCGTACCTACGATGAAGTCACGAGCGAGATTTAGTGATGTGGAAATGTTATTGACGAATTGAATATTGGCGAAATGAATGAAGTGCGCGCCAAAACATAAGATGTATGTTATTGACGAGCTCTTGCAAGAAAGCACTGCACAATTAACCATTTTCGTTATTGGGGGATGCGTGTTTTCATGGCACTGGACAATAATTTACTGACTTAGGTCGGAAAACTTCGACCGTGGACACTTACCGTCTATCGATATAGGTCTGTGGTTGGTTGGGTCTAAGTTGTGATGTTGAGATGATCTCCGTAAACATAAACCTGTTTGGCGCAGGGGTACTAACCCCGTCTTCTGCGCCAGAGGTCCCGGGTTCGATCCCCGGACAAGACAAATATTTGTGTGCATGAACATGTCTATTTGTCTTGGTCTGGGTGTTTAATTTGTATATTAAGTATGTATTTACAAAAAAAAAGTATATAAGTATGTTTATCCGTTATCTAGCATCCATAACACAAGTTCTTCATGAAACTTAACGTGGGACTAGATAATTGGTGTGATTGTATGTATTGGATATTTATTTATTACAGTGACAGGTTGCCAGCCAGTCGTCTACATTACTTTTTGAACATACCCTGTCCATTAATAGGAAAAGAAAGAAAGAAAGAAAGAAAAATTAATTTATTTAAGACAAATCAAATAACACGCCACAAAAACAGACTTAAAAATAAAAACAAAGAAATTTGTCTCAAATCGGTCACGACTCAGCATAATGCGTGGTCTACGACCAGCGCTGATCTTCCGTCGTGACCGGTTTGACAATCCGATACGGAGACAAAAAAATAAAAAAACACCAAGGTTAAAAACAAATAAAAACAAAATACTTAATTAGCTTAAAAGATTTTACACTATAAAAATACATAACTATGCTATATCAAACGCACTGACTCAGATCCAAGCAAAGACACAACGAGAACAAAAACGACACAAACGTTTGGGACAGAAAACTAGGTAAGTAAACAATGACAATGTTTGGTTACAGAACACTTATGTCCTGTCTTAAAGTTTCCTGCATTCTTTGAGAATTAATGAGGAATAACTTGAGTTTGCCCCTAAAACTGTAAACACTTTAATAGGCTTTTTACTATCTGTGTTAGAAAGTTAGCAGCTGGAAAATTCTGTTTTTCTTTCACATCCAATCCAACACGGCGGAGTGAGAAACATATTTTCCACTGAAAAGTAGATTAAGCCTACATTGCTTTTTCCAATTGCGATTAAATGAATCAGTTATCTTAATATCCGTTATTATTTACCGAAATCCAACTTACCACATCACTACACCATTCGTTTACGAGCGGTAGTGACGTGACGACGCTCGAATATGTTTCTTAATCCTTGTTTATGTCTACGGTCTCGATTGTGTTCACGGCTGACGATTGACGATTTTGCTGTGCATCCTTCTTTGTGATGTGTCCTCAATTCCTCATTGTATAGTTACAAATGTTTATCGGTTGAAGACCATAGAAGCTAGGGTCGGGTCTAAACGCTTAAAAAAGATCCCAAATGATTCAATAAACATTTACTACTTGCTTTTATATGAATGGGTTAACGTTATGTCTTTGTAACTGTTTGTAGCGGCTTCTAGTGTGTAAAATATTTGAAGACGGTTTTGTTTTAAATTAATTTCTACTTAGATAGCATTAACTGCATCCCAATCGTTCGGCGGACTTTTTTTATATGTTACAATAATAAGACCCACTCCCGTTCTACACTAAGTTATTAAAAAAAAAATGGAATTTATTGTAAATTGCTATCACAAAAGCTTTGTAGATTAGGACTTACACCCATATTCTAAGTCGTTCCTCCAAAACTTACTCGTCCTCGACTTAACGAAACCTCATTGAAAACCTCTTCGAAATACTCCTCGAAATCGGTATTCTAAGTCATAACTTCGTAAGGACCTGGAGGAGCCAAAGAGTACTAAGCCACTCCGTGTTAGGCCTAGCGCACGCTACCGTTTTTACCCACGACGAGGTTGAGTCGAGTGTAAAAATGTTTTGGAGGAACGACTTAGAATATGGGGGTTAGTTTGTAAAATCGCACTTGAGTTAATTTGTAAAGGATAATTTATAATTATACACAATTATTTAAAAAATTAAAACCGACTTCTTTTACTTACATATACGATATAACTTTCGAACGTAATTAAATCTACTTGAATAACAAATATGTTCAATAAAAAAACTTTTTATAAAAAAATTAAAACCGACTTCAAAAAACTAAAAAGCAAAAAATAAACCTTTTGGAGTCGGTGCCAGCCAAGGCATTCTACTTTGCAGTCCAACTATTTTATTTTTATTTATTGGTTTATTTTTTGCTTTTTAGTTTTTTGAAGTCGGTTTAATTTTTTATAAAAAGTTTTTTATTTCACAATTTTTAAAGGTAGAACAGGTCTCGTACCTACGCTAATAACCTTATGTCAACTCCTCATTACCTTTTACAAAGCTGCTTTTCCTGGTGCAGGGACGTTACTTATTGAGGGTTTATAGCCTATAGGTATGTTGGCGAGGATCAATAGCTATTTAACAAAAAAGTTTCATCAAAATCCGCTCAGTAGTTATTGCGTGAAACTTCAGCTCGAACAAGAATCTAACAATTACCTGGATGATATAATTGTTTCATGACTTCCATGACATTAGGCCCCATATCTCCGAAGATTATCATCGGATCTCAATGAAACTTATATGGGACCAAATTGACAGTGTACCCGATCGAACAAAAAAACAACTATTAAAATCGGATCACCAACACCGGAGTAATCGGTATACATACATCGGACAAAAAAAAAATACGGGTTGAATTGAGTACCTCCCTGAAGTTGTTGTTGAAGTCGGTAAAAATACAAATAGCTTATCGGATCTTGTATGAGTTTTCAATTTGCCTAAGCATTTTGTAAAACGACTCATTCTACAATATGCCTGCGACATATCGACGTAGTTAATATAACTCTTTGAACAAATTACAATCACCATTACTCGCAGAAATAATCTAAGGTTTACCGAAACAAAGTCGCGGCGGCAGTCTACTATTTCAATAATACCATGACCATTCCCATACCTCAGATAAAGGTTCCAAGAAGCTTGACGCCGATTGACTTATCAACAAAGAGCTGTTTATTTACATTAAACTTAATGTCAACAAAATCTCAACTAATGCTTTATTCCTGTAACGATTAAGTACGTACTTGGAAGTCGTGGTGAGAACTGACTTTAGGAATGCACACTTTAAAGTAAGTCGACGCTACTTTAACACTAGAGCGCTCACGCGGGGTACAAATGTAGCCCACAAGAAAAGATTATTAAATAACTTTTGAACGAAACGCGCATCGGAGCTGTCTTTTCAGGTATTCTTCTAGTACGGATCGTCCCACACTTTAGTAGTGTGCCATCTTCCTAGGCGCATAAATGTAAGCGCAGTGCAATTTTATAGTAGGGCGGGACCGGTTTTGGGACAGATTAAAAAATTAATAAAGGTAGAATGTGACGAAAACACTATTGAATAAGAACAACTCTTTAGTATACATCATAACAAAATGGTTCACTTATCAAAGTTGAACGAATAAAAAATTATTGATCTGAATAGGTCCGGATTATGTAATTTTTTTTTTATAGAAGTTCATCATCTGTTCATAAATTAAAAAAACTTAAGCTATTGTTGACTTTTGATATTGTATTTAGTAAGACATAAAGTGAAGTCGTCACATTATAACTTCTTTACTTTAATTAAATAAGTGTGTTATGCAAAATACCTATATCATAATGGGCTACATATGTACCCCGCGCGAGCATTGCAGAAGAATTTTATGGGCGTGTACTCTAGTGTTAAACACTATGTGAGAATATTATTATATTCACACTCATGCTTATTCAAGTAATTAATAAATAAAGTTACTTTTTATTTTTATTAATTTTTTACCTTTTTTGCCTGTTCCACTGAACCATGGTAGAATAATAGAAGATTTTAATATTGGATTAATCCGGGAAATAAAGAGGGTCTTATTCATTTTATTATTCATCAAACCCGAATCGGACACCGGTGTCCAGAGAATAATGGAATACTTATTGTGTCTCAGAATCAGAGGCCTGAAAGGTTAAGTAAAATTGAGAATGAAAATTTGTAAAAAACCTCTAATAAAAACTATCTTTATAAGGAACACCGTCATTATTCTATTTTATAATTTTTAACGTTTTTAATTTTTTATGCTATCCTATATGATAATTTTATCAAAAAGTAATAGAAAAAATCGAATGGACTCACAAGTTATGACTACTGAAGCCAGGAGGCCCATCAACTAAGATACGGGCCCCCGTCCGTAAGTTTCCCGAAACTACGGATGGAGCCTCCTCTCTATTGGTTTCGGATGTACTAGTTTTGGACAAACGGCACAAACACATGGTAGTAGGGACAATGTCAAAACGTATTCTCATTGATTCTTAGTTCGGGTCTCCGAACTAATAAGCTGTCCGTAGTGATACGGAGTAGGAAACGTCCGCAACTAAGGCCGAAACTACGGGTTTCGTGCTTAGAGAGTAGACCTGAGGCCTGAGGGTAACTTGTGAGACGAGTCGATTTTTTTCTAGTTAGTATTTTAGGCATTATTCTACTTCAATAAAAAAAATACTCTTAATCAAATTTCTCTTTGTTTACAGCTGTATCCCTCGAAACGCTAGTGGAGAACTGTCACAAACTCCTGGAGAAGTTCCACTACTCCTGGGAGATGATGCCGTTGGTGTTGGTCATCCTCAACTACGCGGGCAGCGACCTCGACGAGGCCTCCAGGAAGATAGACGAAGGTAAGTCTACCAGAAGTTTTCAATAAAAAGGTCTAAATGTCAGTTTCAATGGAAAGTCTTGGGCAAGTAAGGATATAGAACCTCTTTAATGCTAAAACGAACTTGCAAAAGAATCTACGTCACCGTTTTCTGTTAGGTTAGATTACACCACAGAACATAAAAAACAGACACTTTTTTGTCCGAAACACAGATGCAGTGCGTCCATACATTTTCCTGTCTACGATTATGGATTGCTTCATAATCTTTTCTTCTTCTTTCGTAGGGTTTGTGAACCGATGGCGTAGCTTCTTTGACGTTCATAAGTGCTTGTAACAGCCTAGACTGAATAAATGATATTGAATTTTAAATTGAGTTTTTGAATTTTCGCGTTGTCGTGGTAGTGTCCGATTTTTCTAACCGTTTTTCTTACTGAAAGCGTAACCTGGAATTCCATGATCCCGTCTTAGCCCAGGGACTAATCCACGATGGAACCAGTCGCATTGACTACTCATTAAATACTTTATAACATGTCTGAAAATGTTGTAAGATTGTTCAACTATTTCTATTGAAACTGACCTTAGAAATTTTCTTTAAGGTTCTTATGAATATTTTTTTTTGAGACGTATTTATGTTTTCTCATAACTGATTTTGTTCAATTCTTTGCGAAAGCTAAGCGAATGAATGAATGTGTCTATGCGCAACACACACACAATTAAGTAGTTAATTAATTTTATGTGTGCAATGTACAGTCAGTGACTTTAAAACAAAAAAATATATGAAAAATCTAACCTAGGCTCAAGATGGATTACAATCAGCTAACTAAAGAGTAGTCTTTTTACATTCTTTATTTTTTGTTTAAAAATCACTGAATTTGATATTTTTCTGATATTTCCACAATATAAATTGATATGGTTCAAAAGAAGCACTCTCAAGTGATGTTTAAGTACATATACCATACATAGATACCATGTTACTTACACTTCTTCTTATCTATATACTTAATTCAGGTTCGCAAAATTTGTGACGACTCGATAGGGACTTTGGCGCGTAGTACGCGGCCGAGTAAGGTATCAAATTAAAGGTACTCGAGTCTATTTGTTCCGAAAACTATAAAATATACAAAATGTTAAACGTGATGATCACAAACTGCAATTAAAGATTTTCGCATAATTTGGAATTTTTCGTCGATCGACGAACCCGAGTATCGGGTTGTAACCGCCCTAGTTTTTATTCAATGGCGGTGCCCGTTTGGATTTCGCCAGTATCCAGTTTTAATAAATTAAAATACTAAATTGAAATTGTACGGTAGATTGAGTTAAAATGGAGTCTCACAACACGTGTTCATGCGAAAAGAACTCGGGTGAAACGCCTAAATTGATCCTTATGAACACTATGGATTGGTATCCATACAAGTACAGGTGATGTTTTTTAAATTTAGGCCGGTTCGATTCCCTATTCAGGCAAGTCAAAAATAAAAAAATTTTGAATGCAGTTTTACTTGTTTTTGAAAGTACAGGAATGTTTTCTTTCACCATAATTTTCTATCGTATTAAGGGTACTTTTCCTCTGACGACTCCTTTTTAGCCGATCGTTGCCGAGATCTATTTATTATTTTTATTAATAAAACTTATAAAAAATTCAAAAACCGGGTATGATTGAAAACGTGAAATATGTATGCAATACATAACGATTATTTTTATATAGTTAAATGCGGTTAGTTTGTATTTGAGAAACAACGACTAGTCGTACTTACTGGTAACGTTTTTTTGAACCGACTTCCAAAAAGGAGGATCTTCTCAATTCGGTTGGTGTGTATATTTTTTTCTTGGGTATGTTTCAAATACAACATTTATCTACTCTACATTTTGTAGGTATGTTTTAGGTCCACAATAATTGCATTTAACTTTGATTCTCATACAATTATTAGGTAAATGTCTTATTATTATGTTATGGATTAATATATATATATATAATATTCGAGAGTAGTATACGTTAATATTGTTAAATTTTTATTCTAACTGGTGGAATAGAGAATTATCCTTGGTTAAATTTGATGGCAGAGTGTTTCAATTTGTATTGTATTGTTTATATTTGTATTGTGGGAATGACAGAAAATGGTAGACAGTATGACGTGTTTTTGCGTTCCTCTTCGTCAGCTTAAAAACTGACAAAGACAAAACCTGAAATGTATTTTCAGTGCATCTTTTGACTTATTATTAAAAAACATTTCGTTGTAAACGCAAAAGTCATGGTAGCTACTTTTAATTTTTTTTAAAATTAAAGATGTCAACTCCATAATGTGGGAGGAATTACTGTTTGATAATGTTAATAACTCAATTGCTGCTACTATTGAGCAAATAATTGGTTTATTTGATCATCATGCTCCGTATCTACGCATCCAGTCAAAATTTGTACTAATAAGGAACTGAAATTTTCACCTTTTGATACAAAAGTACAAAATTTCAGTTGAATGCGCGTGCTAATTTACGAATTGTTTTAATTAGAGGTGTTTTGCTCCATTGAAGATATGTCAAATGAAAAATTGAGTAATTAAATCTCTCATTGGAAAAGAATTAAATCATTCTTTGAAGCAAAAAATCTTTAATATCGTCACGAAAGCAACTGCATAAGAAATACAATTATTTTTAAACAACATATGTAAGTAAACAAAAGTTAATATTATTAAACATATTGGATGATTGAAAAGTAATTTATTTAAACATTATGTTAATAAAAAAAACAACGGGGTGCACTCCGGGAGTGCCGGCAAAAGTGAAAACCGCTTAAACGAAACAGCAGGTGCAGGCATACCTTTTCGCCGCGCGGTAGAAAGAAAGGGGGATATTACTTCCTCTCTGCCGGCGGTGGTCTACTCTCTCTCCGTCTTACGAATTTTCGATCAGGTCACGTGTCCTGACGCGACTTTAACATTTTTTACCCATCCCAAAAATTTTAAATTTTAATTTTAAAAACCGTAGCAGGCAGGTACCTTAGCCGTTGTAACTACATGAAAACCGTTCTTAGGAAACATTCACCGGATTTTGAAAAAAAAACAGTTTACAGAAGAAATCATTTTTTTATAATAATCGATCCTGTTCCTTATGAAGATCAAAACGGTCTAAGACACCAATTGAGGTTCAAGTACTAGGAAAGTCAGAAATCCCGAAAATGATAATCCACATATATTCACTAAGAAAATAAGTTCCGTCAACGAAGGTACTCGTCGGTGAAGCGGATACGGCTGCGAGAAGTGTGTTTTTTCCGTTTTTCGCGATTTCTGTCTTTTCTAGTACTCTTACCTCAGTTAGTGTTCTTATAGTGTTTTGATCCTCATGAGAAACAGGATCGTTTGGTATAAAAATTTTTTTTTTTTGAAAAGTGACTTTTTTCCTGCTGCTTTTTTTCAAAATTCGTGAATGCAGTTCAATATTTCTCAAAAAATTAAGGATGGTTTCAATAACGTTTTCATGTAGCTACAACGGTTAGGGTACATGCCCTTGCAGCCCCCTCTTAAATTTTCACTTTGTATATGTTTATTACTTCCGTAAGTGGCCGAATTTTTGCTAGAAATTTGAAAATGACGCCAAATTTACCTATACCCCTTTAAAAATTCCTTCTTCTGCAAAAGTAATGATATTTTAGTGTCACTAGGGTAAAGAATGGCCAACTTAACTTTAATAATAAATATTGTCATACAAGATAAAACCACTGTTTACTAATAAGTTACACAACTAAAAGCAAATATAACTTTCCCAGACAAAAATATATTTAAATTTTAAATTCTCCGGTTAAGGTTACTAATTATAAATATCTCATATTGAAAACCCATAAATTAATAAAAAAGACATCCCCATTTTACCACCCAAAGCGAATTTTTAATATTTATTTTGTAATAAAAGCTTTTATTTTCAAATAAAAGTCGTATTTTAAATTTCAATGGGTAATAATTATGGTCCATGAATGGCGTATTTTAAATGGCTGCAATTATGGCAATTAACGTGTTTATATAACACCGTAAAAAGTTATTTAGAATTGTTAATTAGGGTAAGTTTTCACGCTATAGCCGCGTTACGAAGTTAGCGTGCAGCGCCTAGGGGACTACTACGAAAGACAGATTACGATAGCCGTACGATATGCATCTTACGATTTACAAAATGTCCATTATTTTGATATTGATAGTCTCGTCTTGAAGAGCTTGGTGGCGCAAAAATCCGCGCTTTCTGCCTCCGATTGTAGTGGTTAAGAAATTTTCGTAATGTTCGGTCGCGGGATGAATGACCAAAAGGTTTATTATCGAAAGCTCCGCCGTTGGTCTCAGCTATATTTTGCAGTCGTTATAGCCCGCCAACTCACATTGGCCCGCGTGGTGGGTCATGGCCCATTCTGCTCATCCATACATAAGGAAAGCCAGTGTCCCAGCAGTGGGGACATTAAAATGACTCTGGAAAATAATCGAACGTTCGTATGATTATCGTTTCCGGAGTAGATCCCCCTGCGTCTGCGCCGCCGATGGCCAGTTTTATCGTGCGCTTGATTCGTTAAGTATTAACGTTAATAGAATTTGTTATCAGTCACAAGGTCATATTTAATTTGTAGAAAATATTATTGGCTCTTAAATGTTAGTACAAAAAAATCAATAAAAAAACATGTGATTTCAAAGTGTTTAATACTTACCGCTACAAACTTCATAAAATTCACCACCGTATTCAATAAAATGTATGTACTCTACTGCTTCCTTTGAGCAGATTTTGCAAATATATTTTAAATCCTTCGTTAATAATAAAAAAATATGCAGTTGTTTTCCCTATAATGCTAAGCGAATGTGCAATATTTTGTCGTTTGTTCACAGGGAAAATGATCATCAATGAATACGCGAGGAAGCACAATTTGAATATCTTCGACGGTCTAGAGCTCAGGAACTCAACACGCCAGTACGGACTTTAATAGTAATAATAGTTTTTCAACAAAAAACACCAAAATACAAGCCCATACTAATTTAAACAAGTAACCGAATCCATCTATCATACAGTACAATGCTTGCGTACTTCCGCTCATATTACGTACCTACGTTCGTACAGTCGGGGAATTTCTCGGTTGACCAGTAGTTTTTTTTCAACGAGCTTTATTCAAAAAAAGTAAAAGATGAAAACGTTTATATTACAAATAATAGACTATCAAGACGTATTTCATTTGAATAATAAATTATTTCTATAACCTTAGTACTTCCGGGAAACCGTTCCCAAAAAATTCTCTACTGGTCAGTAAAGTATTTGGGTATCGTTTTTTCAATAAGTTTTTTTTTTACTTTTCGATAAAATGTTACCCAAAAATACTCTACTGTAACTAACTCGAAAAACTTTTGAAATAGTATCAACGACATATCGTATAAAAAAATGTTTGACGTTACGTCATCGATACTTACTCGATAGATTTTCGTGGTAGACCTGCGGTCTGCCGTTAAGTTCCTCGATATACCTCTTACGATAGTGTACTTGTTTTTTTACGCGCGTTTAATCCGCGCTTACTTTACTATACGCGTTTTGCGCAGCATTTTTCGTTATGGCTTCGGTTCTCGCTTTGATACACATACCACTGACAGTTAAAGTGATCACACACGATGGCAATATTTTCGAAATTTGAAATTTATTATTTATTTATTTTTAAAGGTACAATAACAGAATACAAATTGTTACATTGCAATTTACATCAAACCAACCCTTTTTAAATAAGTGTTCCAATAAAAATTGTACACAGCATTGACCCAAAACAACAGTTAACAAAATATTTAACTAACTACATAATTTAACTAATTTAAAATAAAAAGTTATCAACTTTCTAACGATTGGGAAATACAAGAACAATTGAAGTAAAGCAACACCTAAGTATCATGTCAGAGCGACATGAGACAAGTTGCTTTTTTCTAGTATATTTTATTGTTTAATATTTATCACATAAAAATAGCGTTGTAAAATGGAAAATTAAAAAGTTATAATTACTTAAGTATTTACTGTCTTTTTAATGTTGTATTTTTAACCTTCATTATTGTAAACGAATAAACCATTAGGTACTTATATTTTCTTTATTTATAATAATGATCATGTCATTTTCTCTGGCAGATCCAAATAATTAATACCACTTTTTATTCTTACTAGCATCATACTAGTATATCTTCTTAAATAATCTGGTCACGAGATATATACTTCTTGAGGCAGTTAAACTAAACTAAAAACAGCACTTAACAGTTATATTATAGTTACTGTATTTTAAACTACCCATAAAAAACAATCGCAAATAAAACCTATTAACATACCGAATTTAATAAAAATCAGTCAATGTCATGCATTTTATCACCATAATTGGTTAGTTTAATAATATTCAAAGGCCTTCTGCCAAGTCGCTTTTATTACTGGGGGTCAGCAATGTTGTATTAAATAATGGTTAATATTTTATTAGCAAATCATAATCATTTTAAAACAGTTGTTAAGAAATACGTTTCGGATAATATAGTTAACAAATAGCAAGTCATATAATGAATGTGTTATTATACAAAAATCACATCATTATAACTATAATTTTTAGTGTATAAGAAAATAATCTTCTAATCAAAATGTCTTTACTAACTACAAATTGTGTTTCTTATTAAGTTATAATACTTAAAAAAACATGTACTTATATTTTTTATGTTTTCTAACAATTCATTAATATTTTAAATTTGTTGTATTTGCTGAACTCCTCCGCCACAGTTAAAGCCGAAACGGCTTTTGTAACGGTGTGTAAATTAAATATCATGTATTTTGTAAAACTTTTGGTCAATAAATGAAAAAAAAAAAAATAATGCGCAATACTAAAGGACTAGAAATTTTCAAGATTAATAAACATTGATTATTTAACTTTTATTACGAAAATGATTAATCATTAGCATCGTGTGTGATCAGCTTTACGTAGAGTAGGTCCCTAGACACTTCACAAGTAACAACATACACAACCAATTTTTAAGATCTCATTCTTTAACCTACTATAAAAAGACTAGACGACAACGTAATTTATTTAATATATCATTGACAAATACTCGATACTCTTTTTCACATCACTATCACAGGTTCTAAAGACGTGTTGATTTGTTTATTTGATTGAAAAGCGCATATCATAACTTAAACTAATAAAATTTATTAATCTTAGATAAAATTTTCTTGAATGCTTGTCGAGAGGTGAAGAACTCCTGAAAATCATAAAAAAAAGATATTTTACGGTTGATTTATGAAAAACATTAATTTTAAAAGAAAATTAATGCTTGATACGCTGAATTTTGCTATTAAATTGTTTTATCATAATCAATAAATTAAATAATTCGAAAATTTAAGGATATGACAGTTTACACATAAAGTTTAACTAAAATAAAGTTAATAAACTGAAATTAACGTTTAAGATATTTTGTTAACAAAAAGGCTAACATTCCGTGTTATTTATGTATGCTATTTATTATCCGTTCCCAAACTTCTAAGCCAGTCATCTCGTAGTTATGGCCTTTGAATCTATCAATCAAATTTTCAATATGTATTGTACCTTGATAGTGATGTGAAGCAACAAAAATAACACCTATATTTAAAATGCTCACAAATTGTAGACGAGATTATAAATGAATAATATATTTAAAAAAATAACTGCAGTCTATTGCACACAAATGTATTATTTTATTTAGCAGAGAAAAGCCTAATAAACAAAACTAAAGAAAATATAGTATTGATTTAGTCAATGCATTGCTCATGCCAATATTTCTTACATATAATTTTCGCAGCTCATTATAAAATAATTATGTAATAGATCCATAATATCGTCTACAATTCTAAGAAATGAATTTGCAACGTAACAACTCACGCGAATTGATAAAATAAAATGAAAGCTATTGATAAAAATATTTTGAAATTAAAATCTCTCTAAATTATCTACCTACATACGAATAAGATTGAAAACCCAGATGATGTATTTCATACGGTACAATATACATAATACTTTGACAAACAATATCATGGACAAACCTATGTATAGGTAAACAAGTTTCGAATTTTTATTTTTCTTTGATTAGAACACAGACCTATCTCGATATATGTCTGTGCATTAGAAAAATGTAATTTTGTTGAGCACTACATTTTGCAAAACCGAAAAAAGCCGAACAGAGACACGTTACTCGTTTCGATTAGTCCTTCGCCTTAAAAGGTTTTTGTTTGCGAATTGTTGAAGTATTAAACAGAGTAATGGTTAGAGTAATGGATACAACACTTAAGCAAGTTAAACGGCTCAGAACAATGCTCAAAGGTGGCAACATTGACGGCGTTTCGTTACGCCGAGTGCGGCCGACAATGTGTTACAACGTTGCAAATTCATCCCGCCCAATCAGCACAACACAATGTAGCGACACAATACACATATTAGCATTCCGATAAAAGTGGCCAACTCGATCAGACGTACACAACACTAACCAGTCCTGATTTCCACTTTGCAGCGACCGGACGAAGACGAAATTCGAAATTTAAATGGTTCGAAAGTGAAACCGATAGTGCTGTGCCAGTGTCGATGTTATTTTATTATTATTTTCTTTTTTGTAGGAAAATGCTGCAAAGCGAAATAAATAATATAAGTGGTGTAGTATCAGCGTCGATGAAGTTGTTTTGCGAATGATGTTACTTTGTTACACAAGTGCTGTGTTTGTGGACGTGCTGTGCGATGTTGTGTGGTGATGCGGGCTGTTGCGACTCCACGACAGACATTTAGGTGAGTTTAGATGTATCGATAACTTATTGAGCACTTGACAACATTAACCATATGAAAACATTAGGGATAAAAAGTTGATTTGTAGTTGCTTTGTGACCAGTAAGTAGATGGTTATTAAATGGAGTTTGTAATTGATTAAGGTCATAACTTCTTATTACTATTGAAATCTATGGATCGCTTTAGATAGCATAAAAGAAAGCCTGTCAATTGATTGATGGTGTCAAATACTCAGTTCTAAATATTAAGATGTGCCTATGTTTACCCTACTGCTTTTGTTTCTTTGAATTTTCAGGTACCAAATTTTTTTTTAATTTGACTATCATGTTTTAATATTTTTAAGAAAATTACGAAATTCTATAAGACTGATTTTGAACTCGGAATGAAGTGAGAGCCTTTTATCTCTTATTTCGGAAAAAGTTTATTTATGTGTTTAAACATTATTTTAATTACTCGTATAAGCTACAGGTACTTATACAAAGATAAGATAGGTATACAACAGCTACATAAAGCCTAGATTATGGAAAGATCTCCGCGTGCGCTCATCTCCATAAACAATCTAAGTGCGTAAAGATAATTTCAAAATTTCATAACATTGATTGTTATGGGAATAATGTAGGTACTAGGTACCTACAATATATACAAGTTCAAATTTCATTTTACTTATTGACAATTAAATACCAAGCAGGTGCTGACTTTTGCAAGCGTCGAACTTTCAAGTCTATTCTATAATATTTTATCCAATTTTAATTATCTTTTGATAATTGCTTTACAACTTCTGAATACCTACACACAAACTCCAATAATCTCACAATCATTTATTATGTAAGGGGGCGCTGTTGCTGGCGTAACACAGGTTCTTTTTTTTATGTACGACTGGGAGGCTCTTAGCTTTCATCAGACCTGACGTTAAGTGTTGATAAGGCTGAAAATGGAAGCGAGCCCCTCCTGGAATCCTCAATCACTGAGGAATGCCGGAACACAATAAACCTGAAAACATTGTTGTTATGGCGTCAGACTTAGATAAGATGGTGGTAGCTAGCCAGGCGGACTTACAGCATGTCCTGCAACCACCAACCAAACCGAATACAATAAACATTCGATTCCCCGCTGGGAATCGACCCGGGTTCCCTGGGGCTGATACCGGTAGTTGCACCACTAGACCACGGCGGCGGTTAAAAATTAAACTAACTTCATCCATATAAATCAAAAGCAACGGGACTCAACGCGACATTTATTATGTAGTACATTATGTACGTACAGCTTGACGTTTCGGCTCTGTTGCTACAGCCGTGGTCACAAGCAGACTGGCAAATGACTGACTGGTGACAATTTGAGGGTGGCCGAAAATCTCCAATCCCACCCGAAAAGACGACGCGCGTACCGCGAGTCAGCTTTATATCAAAAGTAACGACTTTTAACACTTTATAATTATAATGGAATATGAAAGTTTAAAATCTCATACAGGTTCATCCTACCGCAGGCAACAGAAGTCACCAATTTCAATTCTATGTCTATTATATTTTATTGAAACTAAGTCATTTAATGTAATAATAGTAGATTATGCACTAAGGGGGATAAAGCAGTTTTTTATGTCACGGGCAGCATATTAAATTCTAAGCGAAATGAAGGAATTCCCGAGCGAAGCGAGGGATATATGCTAAGAATCCTGAATGAAGGCGGTACCGCCACGGAAAGTGGCGCCGCGTTGAATTTTATTTAATATCGTAATTCTAATTCACAATTTTAATAAAACTAAACGTGGAATTTTTAGAGCACATAGTCTAGTATTTTTAGACGGTATCATTACATTCCCTCGTAGTCACTGCTAGAAGTAGATAGCAAAACTGCTAAAAGTGGCCGTTTTTGACACATTTGCTATCTACTTCTACGAATGACTATGTCGAGATGTAGCGATACCTTCTAAAAATACAAGACAATGGGCTCTAAAAATTCCACGTTTAGTTTTATTAAAATTGTGTATTAGAATTACGATATTAAATAAAATTCAACGCGGCGCCACTTTCGGTGGGGGTACCGCCTGAAGCGAAGGATTCAAGTCTACCCAAGGCTAAGACGCTTTTATCCCCGAGAAGCATACTCTACTTTAAAACATTTATTTTCAGACCAAGGAGTCCATAGGTACATTTTATAGCACACAACATAATCATTAAAATTTATCAAATTATAATTACAATCAAAATTAAAATTAAAATTAAATTCGACATTTTATGCATAGTAAGTTATAGATAAGTATTATAATTTAATTATTAAGTTATGTCATTATATTATTATTATTATTATTATAGGTAAGTATTATTAATATTATTATAGTGTTGAGAACCTACTTAGTAGATTAATCAAAACACTGTTCATAGAACATGTAGCTTAATAAATCTACCAAGTAGTTGGGAATCTACCCTATCGGCTATCATCCTCAGGATACTGTTCCGGCTTCCCCTCACCCTATACATAAGCGAAATGGACTTTTTACGCATTGCATAGAAGTCATCCACTGCGGCATCTGCAAACATTCCAGATGCACTGCAGTATCGAGGAAGCCTGAACAATGCCCTGAGTGTATTATTGTATTGTACTCGCAGTGCATTATAAACCCTCTGTGTAAGGCTGGTCCACAGACTGCTTGTGTAGAACGATTGGCAGAAGGCCTTAAACAATGTTAACTTTACTTCTGCAGAACTACAAGCAAATCTGTGCACCAGCATATTACCACGAACTGACAATGCCCTGCGTTCCCTATCAATATCAAGGTCATCCTTCAAACTATCTATTACAATATGACCAGGGTATTTAAATTAAAAAACACGATTTAAGGGCATTCCATTCAAAGTGACAGGTGGCACATTCAAAGGCAGTTTATTTTCACTTTTGAAAATCATAAATTCGCTTTTCTTTTCATTATATTTTAGTCCGTGTGCTAATGCATAGCTTTCACACTTATTTAGCAAGGTTCTAAGACCTCCAATTGATGGGCTCAGCAGCACCATGTCATCAGCATAACTTATATTGTTTACACAGATGTCATCTATAAAGCAACCAACATGAGTACTACTGAGCTCATCAATTAATTGGTTAACATAAACATTAAATAACAAAGGAGATGTCAGGCCCCCTTGCCTCACACCACAATTCAACTTATATCGTCTGAGTCGTTTATACACCTACTGTACCTACTGTGACGTTAAATAAATATAATAATTACGTTAAATAACTAGTTTTATAATTTATAAGAATTTATAAATTATAAAACTAATAAATGGCAATAATTCACGGAAAAACTATCGAAATGATCTAAAATCACCGTTTTTTTTTTTAAATATTTAGTTCCGTAGGCAAAGCATAATAGATATAATAAATAATTTATATTTTTCATTATATATGTGACCAAGAGTCAAGACTACAGACATTTACAACTTGATGATTTGTTGAGTCTCCTTATCTTATGACTTATCCTTCCATATTGAAGGCCAGTGCCCCGGCAATTCACAAACTTGTAAGATAAGTAGATCGATAAGTAAGTGTAAACTGTAAAATGTTATTGTAATTGTTAAAACTGTATTTGAAATAAATAAATAAAAAAAAAAAAAAAAAAAAAAATGGGGACATAAAAATAGGTTAATGACGACTGTTCAATCTGTTCATTAGGTAGGTACTAAAACATAAAACTTGCTTGTGTAATGAAGAACTTGTATTACGAAAACCGCATCTAAAATGAACGGCAAAGGTAAAGGGCAATCTCAAGCACAAAGTATATAGCCTGACCTGCTGTTGACTACATAAAAATACCACTTGTATTCGCGACACATTGATAAACTCCTCCTTTTTTTGAAGTCGCTTAAAAATTTATAAAAGAACAACTTTTGAAATTACGACAAAATATACATACAACGCCATCTTTCATGCACGCCATACTGCTAAAGTAATAAAAAGCAGCAAAAAGGATGTAGTTAGTTACGTCAAAATATATTTTTCAAGAATTAAATACAACAATTGTTGCTAGGCAACCAAAACTTGAACGACGCATAAACACTAACTCTGCCTTCCGCGTCACAATATAAATTTCTCCGTCCGTCCTCTCTTTAAAATGTAATTAGTTTTGATAGAGTTGACCGATTTTAATGAAATAAAGTCTATACGGTAAGTTGAAATACGGACTTTAAACAAATATACAATTCTGTGGACTCAGATTAGTGGTTTTGGTGTGATGCTCATTCAGACACACAGACATAAAGACAGACGGACAGTCATTAATTCTTAAAAAGTTAGAAATTGATTCTGCTGCTTATTTTGAGTACCTACCATCAATTTTTTTGCAAATCTAACCAATGTACAGACACGCTGAACTTTGATTCTTATTATAAGTATAGAAAATATGCCACAGGGCAATGCTTTTGTACACCATTTTATTTAAAAAATATAAAAGTGTAAATCGCTTAATATTTAGAACGTTACAAAAAAAAGTAGGTTTTTTTTTTTGTAACGTGTATGAAATTTTCACCAGAATTTAACACTTGTTCGATTCTTATTTTAAAACGGCTTGCGAAAAACGAATACTTGTACGACGCATTTCCCATGGTGGTGTGAAATTCGTATGGAACTCGCCAGTGTGAACCAGCCCTTTTTTATATATCGAATAATATCGGGCCATAGGGTTATGTGGGGCTCTCCTTTGGTAGGCATACCCCCCCGGTTTCCGGCTGCATATCGCCAGGGTTGTATAAATGTGGGGGGGTAGTTGCAGTCTCCACCACAATCCTGGGCGACCTTTCCCGGCCGAAGCCAGGCTTCCCTGCGGGGATTTTTCCCAGTCCGACGCGTCCTGATTCGCCCTCTGCCGCCCCTGGTCAGCACCGCTCGTCGCTCTAGGTACACCTCCCTGAGTACCTGAGCATCTAGCTCCCAAGGAGGTGTACCCGCCAATACACACGCCGCCGTAAAAGACATGGTCCGATATCCACGGACTATTCTAATAGCCATGGCCCTTTGTGGCCTACGGAGAAGACGACGATTCACGACGTTCAGTGTGAACCAGCCCTAAGGTTCTCGGTGACATGTCGGAACATCTTTTATTACAAATTTTAATTATCTTGCATATAAACAGTACCTCACTTAACATCAGTCAGTAATAAGTTTTGCAACTTTTTACGACTGCTATTATACTTACAAGTTAAGTTTATAGATATAGTATTAATTTCAAAGGTCATAGTTACTTCGAAAACGGTTTGTTATTAATTTTAATAACCTCGTTAAATGTATAGGTTATTAAGATTGCGCATAAGCAGTACCTTTACATTTATTGAATACTTACACTGGACCGAGTATACGAAAATCTTCAATATCTTCAAAAGTAAGTGACCAAGCTTTATGAAATAAGAACTAAATTAAAGAATATTTGAATGTGCTTATACAAAAATAAAATAAAAAATAAGCTTTTCATTTTCATAGATGTAAAAGAAATAAAAATGCGTAGTTAAGATATTGAAGACTAGCAGCCGCCCGCGGTTTCACCTGCGTGGTTCCCGTTCCCGTGGGAATATCGGGATAAAAGTACCCTATGTTTTAATCCAGGTTATCTACTATCTTTACTCACTTTAGAGTACTGTAGTGTAGTCTGGCGACCTCACTATGACTCACTCCCTGCGTATAGAGCGACTTCAAAAGCGATTCGTTAGATATTTGGCCTTTTCTATCGGCAAAGCTAAAGAACTTCATTCTTATTCTGAAAGGCTCAGTTTGTTTGGTATGTTGTCCTTATCAGATAGATGAGACCGTTACATATAATGTTCTTCACAAAATTAGTAAGAAATATGTCTGATTGCCCACAGCTACTAGCCCTTTTCAACTTCCGAGCACCAGCTAGAATCCCGCGTAAACCAATTACACCTCTCTGCCCCCCACTAAGGAGAACATTACTTGGATCCAATTCCCCAGTCGCAAGGATATGTCGGACTGTAAACCAGTATAGTGACACTGTTGACATCCATCATGATTCAGTGAGCACGATGCGGAATAAAATACTCGATGTATTAACTGCTTGAGTTCATATTCATATTCATTTTTCATAATTTTTCACACACGCCCACAACATACATATACTCATACATACCCTTTAATTTAATTTAGTTCTATTAGTTCCTTATGTAATTAAAATAGAGTTTATTTATCGAGCATGCTGTGTTCACCTATAAGTGGTTGTACATTAAGTTAAGTCTTTGATTAAGTATTTATTTCTGATGTATCATTGTATCAACCGTTGGTGATCCTAATAAAGAGAAAAAAAAAAAAAAAAAAAACTTTGTGCCAAGTTTCATTCAAATTCGTCCAGTAGTATTAGTGCTCGCGCTCATGGCCGCGCTTGACAGACTGATCGTATTTGATGACGTTTGTTAAGCAAAGTTCGGCCCGGTCAGGTGTCGGATGGGTGACCGTAAAGTGGTATTATAACTGAACGCTTCCGTGCTTCGGAGGGCACGTTAAACAGTAGGTCCAGGCTGTTGTCATTTGATTACAGTCGTTAAGCCAAGTCAAAGGCTTGATAAACTCTGACACCAGAGCTGGCCACTAATCCTCACTCGATAAGATGAAGAAGTAAGTTTCTAAAGACAACTATCTCAGATCCATGTCCTTCTATAATCATTGTTCCCTGCTAACAAACAAATTGAAGTTGTCAAATTTTGACAAATTTGACACTTCGAAGGCATACCACTTCTGTCGGAATTTATGTTTATTTTAGAGGGTGGTGGTATGAAATAGCATAGGTATGATTGAAACAATACTGCGCTGAGATATGAGATATGAGTAAGCCGACTCGAGGGAAGCCGGTCTTCTCCAAGCCGGGCTAATTTGGAGAAAATTCACAGTCGTTGTATCAACGCAGTGAACTGGAGGAAAAACGATGGTCTCAGGCCAAAGTTAAATTGAGCAGTAAAATTGAAGCATGGCGGTAAGCCCCCTGATTTCGGAATCAGAGCAATGCGTGTGAAGTTGTCTTAAAATATATACCAGTATATATATATACAGGCTGGAAAACTATCAATGGGCCCTGGAGGGCAACTACCTTAAATCCTTTAGTTAGCTAATTTTACAGAAAGGAAACATCCCTTTGTTTTAAAAAATAAGTAGTCCTGCATTCAAAGATTTTTGATAAATCACTTGCCTACCCCGGGATTCGAACCGGCATAAATTATTTAAAAAAACTCCATGTACTTTTATGGTACCTATCGAGTCTTAGTCATAAAGATCAATGCATAGTGTCTAAAATTTAAGACAAAGCCTAGAAAGATAATCAAATTAAATCAATATAATTTATTCAGTCTAGGCTGTTACAAGCACTTATGAACGTCAAAGAAGTTACGCCATCGGTTCACAAACCCTACGGCGGGAGACCTTGTAACGAGAAGAACCGGCAAGAAACTCGTCAAAGGCTATTTTTTTTTCCCCGTTTTATTTCATACAGAGTCGTCAAATTGAAAAGTGAGCTTAACATATCAGTTAGGTCAATTTCCATCACAAAAGAAAATACTAATTATAATATTACATTTTATGGTTATCCTAACCGTAAACAATTTTCAACTCGCAAGGAAGGACTTACATTTAAGATTTCTCCCATTACAAGGTTACTGTACTGCAAGTTGTGACGTACATACAGGTCGATAGCAATTTATTTGAATCAATCACTAATAGTTCTACCTCGCCCACCCTTTATGGTAAGGTACTTAAGTACCTACTTACTACTTACACCCACAAAATAAAATAAAAATGAAGTTCACTTATTCAACTTTTAAGTGACTCGAAATGAGAACCATTTGCATCAATAAACAGATTTTAATGTTTTAAGTTAATTACATTTTTTCCCTACTCATATTCACCATTAACTCGATACTCGAGGAGTATTCATAGTTGGGTACAATACTAATGGGTGGGCAAGGTATCTAGAACTATTAGTGATCTTTTATCTTTCTAGGCTTTGCCTTTGATTTTAGATACTAAGTTCCTAAAACTAAATTGATATGTATGAAGAAGACTATCGATTGGTACCATAAAAGTACATGGTGTTATTTTTTCTAATTTAAACAGGTTCGATTCCCGGGGCAAGTGATTTATCAAAAATATTTGAATGCAGCTAAAAATGAGCTAACCAAAGGATTAAGGTTAACCCTCAAAGGCCCATAGATTTTTTCCACCCTGTATATATACAGCAGCATTTTCCGTGCGGTCGACCCTACAAACCGCACATTGTAACTACCTTCACATAATTGAAAAAGCCCCTTACAATCACTTTATTTCGCTATCTCACAATCTTCTCCGTACATACACTCAGACTCGAATACTTTTACGACAATATAATATGCAATTATGGATTGTAAAAGTGTAAAATCTTCCAAGTTAATGGCCCAGGTTGTAAACCCAGTCTGGACACTAATATAGGCAAATTGTATATATTCGCCGATTCACAGAAAAGTTATAAAAGTTTTTCTTTTGTTGTAATTTTATTGTTTCCCTTGTCTGCTTAGTGGCTATATTTTAACGGTTTTTTTTTAAATAAGATCTTGTTATACATTTATATAAATAATGATTTAGTTTACTTAACAAAAAGGCAGTTTGCTTGATAATTGTTGAATGATTAAATGTTGTTTATACAAATTGTGAAGTTGGGCTTGGGAATGAATTGAAATCATATTGTATTCCTACAAATACACATGAAAAAAGAATGGTGAATGAATGGTCATTTCTCAGCCTCTTTAAACTGACAAGAAGAATGGGCGCAAGTATCAAAAGTAGTAAAAAAGTAAGGTTAAAAATTAACAAAACAATAAGCAACAATAAGCATTAAATTAGCTGACACACACACACACACACACAAACACACACACACACACACACACACCCATCTCAGGCCATAAAACCCTAGCGGGATTGTAAGCGCCTCAGCGCAGCTTGAGAGTGCAATACATCATCATCACTCTCATACATCAACCCCTCAAAGTCGCCACATTGGACTTTCTTCAATTGCACCTCGACAGATTTTCAACTCGTCAGATTTTCAACTAGTCAGATGTTCAACTCGTCAGATTTCCAACTCGTCAGATTTGCAACTCGATAGATTTCAACACAGTACAGTTAAATACACATATTTGGTCAGGTCTATTATTATTATTTAAGGAGCTGGGGTATCTAAAAGATCTATTGTAACTCGACTCCCATTAATAGTAGGTACGTCTTTTAGCCCGGTGGCCTTTAGGGCGAAGGCCTTGAATAAGGATTCACTATGAAAACTTAGCGATTCCTTGCCCAAACTACGCCGATATTGTACTTGGTTATGATATTTTCAAAATTCTTATTCAGCCTGTGGACGTCCACTGCTGGACAGCCTGGACATGAGCCACTCCTAGCTCACGCCTTTTGTGGCGTTCATAGGAGGCTATTAGCCTACTGCTACCACGCTGGCCAGACGGGTTGGTAGAGGATTTGTTTCAAGTTTTCCTTCTCTCGCACAAGTGTTCAATGCGTCGAGCCTCTTAGTCGACTCTTACGACATCCCAGGCATGTAAGGGAGTGCTGTCACTTGTATTCTAAGGCCGTCACCAGACGGCACTATAAATTCTCCATAACAGTAACAAATATATGGTTGTTATACAAGTACAATAATTTTAAAGTTTGTAAGTATCATAGAGGAAACAAATTTGGGAAAGGAATCGTTAAGTGGTCTTAACGAATACGAGCCCTGAAAGTCAAGAATATTATCGTCGGGTGTAAGGCGTTGTCCATACAATGGCTGATGAGTATGATAAATAAATAATGGTTCTGCTTAAGTATTGAAGAAACACGTAAGCAAACATAAAGATCCGCATTATGCAATAATGTAGCATAAAACTAAATATTAACATCTAGACCATCTAGTTGCTTGTTTTATTGCTTTTAAAGAAACAACTTGTAATCTCGGCTACATTATTACAACGCGATAACATACACGTGTTAGATGTTATTATTAATATGTACAATATATGCGTTTCAAAATGATTCGATCTGGCCTACAGTTGTTAGTGTAATGAATTGTATTTAATGCAAACTTGCATACTTTTGACTTAAAAAAGTATAAATTTCAATTCAATATAAATTTGTTTTCAATTTGTACCTTACACATTTTTAATTTTCAACGCCTATAAAATCTGTTGAAACATAAATATTGTTACGGAAAAACCTTATTGAAAATACCGTGAAAATCGTAGCTCGTTATTGCTAAAACAATGGTTAAGTTGTACCAAGCCGTTCTCAGACATTTAGCTACCTGATACTGAAATAAAAAAGTTGAATAATCTAAGTACATCTTAAGTTTTGGCGCGCACTGTTCATTGAAATAAAACAACTTTTACTGACAACGGGAGTCACGGGAGTCATCCCGTGACCACGGCAGCTGAAAAGGTGCCGAAGGAAATTCATAAAACCCCTTAAAAAAACCTAAAAATACGGACAATTACAACTTAGTTCGTGAAATATAGCGCGTTTGGTATCCGTAAAAGTTGTTTTATTTCCGTCGAATAATATTTCGCCGAAAGCACAGATTGCTAAATAGCCTAAAGCTTATAGCAACGAAAAACGTATTGAATCATCGTTTCTACTAATTCTAGACTAATTTTTGTAAGATTCTTTGTAGGACGTATTTTTCTGAATTACTGAACCAATTTTAAAAATTCTTACTCCAGTAGAAAGCTTTATTCCTAAGTATCATAGGCTAAATTTGATGGTGATTTAACTGTATTTCTTTTTTTATTTGAGGAATTATTTTGCTAGTTCATAATCAGTGATCAAATAACCGGATGCATATTTACCTAAAGTAGAGGTGTTGGCTGTTATGGAATGTACTTTTGAATCGAAAAAAAACCGGATTTTGACTATGCCGAAAGTGACTTAGCCGAATTTTTGATAAAATTACAATGGGAACGCGACTTGGAAAAATTTTGAGCAGTTTTATTTTTTATCTTTGGTCTCTAAGAATGGTTGATTGATGAGAATTGATTTATGGGTAACGTAGGAGGACGAACAATATCTTATTTTTGTGCTACGATGCACCTTTTCCGAGGTAAATCGAAAGTTTCTGGAATCCCGGGATTTATAATTAAAAAATATGTTTTAATAAGCCGCTTCCATACTTTCATAGCCAAAAACTAAGTTTAGGTAAATATGCATCCGATTATCCGATCACTGTTTATAATACACCAGATAATTAGATATGTTTTTTTATGAACGACGGGGAGACTCTTAGCCTACATCATACCTGATGTTAAGTATTGATAGGCTGAAGATGGAAGCGAGCTTCTCCCGAAATCCTCAATCACTGAGGAACTGGCTATCTTATCTTTAACTGCCGGAACACAACAATGCTGAAAACATTGTTATTATGGCGTCAGACTTAGATAAGATGGTGGTAGCTAGCCAGGCGGACTTACTACAAGTCCTACCACCAACCCATGTTAGATTATTTGTTTGTCTTATGTGTGACGATTTTTGCCAGGGCGTGCATTCGTTGTTGCATGAATTTCATAATTCATAGTTAATCATATTCAATCGCTGTAGAAATTCATTATAACTGTGGCATTTACTTTCAACAATAGATATTTAAATTTCGGTATATAGTTCTTAGCGGGTTCGTCGTTTGAGGAGTCAAAATAGGTTGATTTATTGAACAGTTCAAAACAAAACAACGCTTTTAAAATACAAGCAATATTTTAGTTATCATTACAATTACGCTTTAAAACATCAGTGACATTTCAGTAGGGTTTCAACCGTTAGCAAAGGTCGTCGTCATCTCAGTCACATAACACCCATTGCTGGGTATAGGACTCCCCCAAAGGGGAGAGGGGGGGTAGGTTTGCCATAATCGCCAAGCTTGGCAGGCGGGTTGGCGATCGCAGTATGGCCAAGTTTGTAGGAGACGCTGCTGCCCGTCTCCTGGAGGCTGAGTCCCTTAGTTGCCTTTTACGACACCCGTTATCAAAGGTACTTGACTTAAATATACTTTTATAATATTTCGCTTTCGATTAATTGATACAATTTTTATAAACAATATATTTTTATGACAAGGCGACCGTCCATATTTAAGTATGACGGGCGTCCCTTTCTTAATTTTATTACAAAAAAAACCAGCCAGTGTACCGGCCTGCTTGCAGTGCGGAAACATTACGATTTCCATTTAAAAGTTACATTTCATTGGGCTGAGTGTATGTTTGTTTGTAAAAAGCAGCACATTTTGGCGAGCTAGACCCATTTATAGGGGAAAAGTCTATTTAATAATTCTAATTCTAATTTTAATATTTACTTATTCTCTTCTATACTTATTTTTTTTAGGACTTGTGTGTGGTGTTATGGTATTGTATTTTATTTTAATTTTATGAATAGATTATTATATTGTTACTTATTTTTCTAAATGCTGCTGGTGTCAGTACTTAATCAATCAATCGATCCAATCATTTATTTGCTTAAACATGGGTATACAATGAATATACAGGTTACATAATGGAATACAATGAGCGTCATGTCCTACCCTCACGGGTGTGCAACTTACATTGCTTAACTACTTAAAAACTGCGTTAAAAAAAACCGACTTCTTTTAACGCAGTTTATTTTTTTTAATTTTTAGTGTCTGTAATAGGCTGTTTTGTAAACTAAAGCAGGGTTTTTCTAGTTTAGATAAGGTTTCATGTACATTATAAACAAAATTAACGTAAATACTACATCGTCCAAGTCAACAAGTTTTTATATATTTCATTTCATATATAAAAATGCTCTTAACATAAAAAGTACTGGGTCAAACGACACCAAATTTTAATGGGACCAATTGGCAACTATTCTGCATCGAACAAAAAAAGAATCATGGAAATCGGTTCAGAAATCTCGGCGTAATCATGTACATACATAAAAAAAAAAATACCAACCGAATTGAGAACCTCCTCCTTTTTTAAAGTCGGTTAATAAGTAATATTGACTAGTATAAACACTTGTCTTTTGTTATTTATCTATTTCTATTCTGATTTAACTCTAATCACTTTAATAGATAATAATTTGCCATAAAGGTGTATTGTTGATTTTCACTGAGGTCGAAAATTTAATAATCTTAGTCTAAATATGGCTTTTTAAGTAATGTATGGCTGTTGTTGTCACTATAAATAAATTAATAAAACCTAGGTTTTGGCAGATATATCTTAATGATAAGGCAGTAAGATCGAGAATTGAATGTGAACGCAATAGTAGCGAAACATTTACACATTTTTAAAGGGTACTGTTACTACTTGTACTATTAAGTATTCTGTGCTGTAACTGTAATAGAAACTTAAAAAGGTATGACTTTACAATTACTGGGCTCGTAAAGTCTATGCCTGAGGGCCTGTGTGTCTGTCTGTGCGACCACAGAGTAAATTACCCCTATCCCGTATGTTAGTATTTTACTAGCTTTGAAACACTAGATTTAGTAATTTCGTTGCTTTAGGGTTCCTTTGAAAGATACTTAGAAAGAGCAGAATGATTGTTTATTGTAATTATAATTACAAATACTTAACGTTTACAATTTGACATTGCACTGATTTAAGTCCCAAAAGCCCAGATAAATTGGGGAACCGCGGAAAAGAAAAAATGAAAATAAAAATTAAATTATGTACATGCTTTATAAAAATGCATTTCTTTTTATCTTTTATCTAATTCATCTGTTTTATTATTTGTTTTAAATCAACTAAAAGGTGGAATAATTTATCATTCATTGGTCTTCTGCTTTAAAGGTATATCCAATAGATTCAGTTCTCTTCATTGAAAAAATGTAATTCTTTTCAACTGTCCACTTTTAACAGTCAGAGCAACCGTGAGACTAATAAGAAGTTGTAGTTAAAGTAATTGATGTGTACGGAACCCACTCAACTTGGTCCAGGTCACGCTTTTTGCTGTTTTTATTTGCGCAATGTGACTGCGGTAGGTCTGCCAGTTTACGACCTAAGGAAACAATGTTTAACTTATAAAAAATATATCTGTACGTAATGGCGCTAACTTTCAATTATTCAGGAAACATAAAACTTGGTTAATTATATTGGTTCATCATCGTTCAGTGGTTGAGGATTCCGGGAGAGGCTCGCTTCCATCTTCAGCCTTATCAATACTTAACATCAGGTATGATGAAGGCTAAGAGTCTCCCCGTCGTTAATAAAAAAATAAATAATAAATAAATAAATATTTTTTTTACATTAAAAGTTCGCTGTCGTGGTATATTCACTTTTAAAACTGTTAATGCATAAATTATAATATGTATGTTTGATGTTTGTTACTTAATCACGCAAAAACGGGTGAAGGGATTTGGATGACCCCAATAATTTTATTCGAGTTTGGTTGATGGTAGGACTTGTTGTCAGTCCGCCTGGCTAGCTACCACCATCTTATCTAAGTCTGACGTCAAAACAAAAATGTTTTCAGCATTGTTGTGTTCCGGCAGTTACTATTTTATTTATTTTATTATTTATTTATTTTATTTTCTTTGGGAAGTTTACAGCAGTATTTACAAATTAGGTAAATAAGCAAGCACTTAAAAGCTAATTACAAACTTCCACAGATAAAAACTATGTAGTTACATAATGGTAAGTGAAATTAACAGATAAATAAGCATTTGAAGATAGAAAAAAAAATTATATAAAACAATTTAAGCATTACTTAGCTGTTGAAAAGCAGTGTCGTTATCCATCATCAATTTACGCACGTGCCTTATTGAGCTACAAAACAGATCCAATCGGCTATCATTCATAAACTCACAATTGAAAGTGTTGAACAGCTTGCATGATCTAACCAAATAACTGTTTGCTCTGTAATTAGTTCGTGTGAAGGGGATAAAAGTAACCAGTTCCTCAGTGTTTGAGGATTCCGGGAGAGGCTCGCTTCCATCTTCAGCCTTATCAATACTTAACATCAGGTATGATGAAGGCTAAGAGTTTTCCCGTTGTTCATTTAAAAAAAAGTCAAATGTATGAGTTTTTTCGAATGTCCACGCGGGGAAAAGTCGGGTGCGGACTAGTATTTAAAAATAAACTTTAATTTTAACTCAAGCGTAGCAGTAACAATGTTACTTTTCAATTCCCTCGCTATCTTAATTGCAGCGACCTGTCACTTGTCGTCAGTCAAATGCGCTTATCATTGCAATGTGTCACCGATGCACCTCGGATGCAGTCATCCGATATCACGGGTACTGACCCGCGATAGCCAAAGATCAATGCTATTGGTTTAATATTTATTTGCAAATAATTTTATATGTACTACCATACTGTAACATGACATAGAATGAACATAGCTGTTTAGTATCGGCTTAGAATAGCACTACCCCCTCTCATCCCGTGGGTGTCTTAAAAGGCGACTAAGGGACTCAGCCTTCAGGAGATGGGCAGCAGCGTCTCCTACATACTTGGCCATACTACGATCGCCAACCCGCCTGCTAAGCGTGGCGATTATGGCAAACCCCCCTTTTGGGGGAGGCCTATTCCCAGCAGTGGGTGTTATGTGGCTGAGACGACCTACAACATAGATTTTTTTTCTCTTATCCTTCCTTATTCATCCATAAGAAAGGCCAGGTTCCTAGCAGTGGGCACATTAAAAATGGCTGATGACGACGAATCTGAATTGAAAGAAGGTTATATTTTATCGACCTATTATACAAAAAAACTGTATATGATTTTTAACCAATTTAGCATTTCATTTCATATATTTCTTAAAACCAAATTACGACGAAAAAAATTAGGAAATTCATATGGGAACGTCAACCACATGGTCAAAACGGACCGAGCGAACGGGCGAGCGGACCCTGGTTTAGTATAATAATAATGTTTGGAGTACAAAATGAGCAGCATTTATGATAAATTTTAAATATAAAAATATTGGAAAATGTCAACTCGGCCATAAGTGAATTCTCAGATGGGACTCGAACCTACGACCTTTAGAAATCCAGTCCAATGCTTTAACCACTGAGCTACCGAGACTTGCGGACCACTGTCGAATTTCTCCAATACTTTTATATTTGTGGGCCAGCGTTGTCACATCAATGCTAGTATTATCCTTGCATTCGAAAGAAATATCTTTTCAGATGTTTAACGATCGATTAAGATGCAACAGCCAATAATTTATGATTTTTTAATTCTTGCATTTTTCAATGCTTTTTTTATACTTATGATAAATTTTAAACAGAAAAATATCTGAAAAAGTCAACTCGGCCACAAGTGAACTCTCAGATGGGACTCGAACCCACGACCTTTGGAACTCCGGTCCAATGCATTTCATGCAATAAATAAATCTGAATCTGAATCTGAATGCTCTAACCACTGAGCCACAGAGACATGCGGACCACCGTCGAAATTCAGTAGTGATCAGTATTTCTCTTACAATTTCTCACAATAAGTACATAGCTAAAGAATTAAAAGTCCCTGGACAAGAACCACAGAACAAGGAAAATTAATGTTCTGTGGGTCACACCATCTTTATTCGCCGTAAAAGGTTACAGTTTTGCTAAATAGAATCATAAATAGCTTAAGGGGGTAAAATCCCATCTTCCAAGCTACTCGTATGTAAAGTAATCGAGAGTTTTGTGTGCAAACGACTTTGTTGCAGTAAGTTTCTATAGACCAATAAAACATAGCGATTCATTAAATCTATCTGGACTTTTATAAGATATTATAAAGACTTAAATTGTTGGTTGTAGAACCGTAAAATGTGGAATCGTTTATTGCACAGCGTAGAGTTTGTAATGTTGTTTTCTTGTAATCGGAATTTAAGTACTATAGTATGTAATGAAACTCGTGGAGTTAAATAACGCTAATTTTGAACTGTAAAACTCGATATAAAAAGTATGTTTTTTTTTTTCAATTATAAGCTGAAGGGAAGAATATTTGACGACCTGTTTGGCGCAGGGGTACTAAGCCCACCTTCTGCGCCAGAGGTCTTGGGTTCGATCCCCGAGCAAGACAAATATTTGTGTGCGTGAACATGTTTATTTGTCTTGGTCTAAGTGTTTGATATGTATATTATGTATGTATTTACAAAAAAGTATATAAGTATGTTTATCCGTTATCTAGTATCCATAACACAAGTTCTTCGTGAAACTTAACGTGGGCTAGATAATTGGTGTGATTGTATGCAATTATTTATTTATTTATTTATATTGATTTTTATAAAGACGAATTTAGACCAAGAAGAAAAACATAGACTTAGCCTTTGCTGTTTAAATAAATTGCTCTTTAATCTTATCCAGATGTCCCGGTATCGATTTCCAGGATTCCATATTGTATTCGGTTTGGTTGTGTAGAAACTACATATTAAGGACCAGGACCAGGGACCACTACCATTAAGGACCAGGGGCGTGCATTGGTTTTCAAGCGTGGTAGGCACTGTAGATCTAACTAGTAACTTTGCACTTATTATCCTATCCTGCTACCTAATATTATGAGTTCGAAAGTTTGTGAGGATATTTGGATGGATGAATGTTTGTTTCACGCAAAAACTACTGAACTGATTAAGATGAAACTTTACAACAATGTAGCTTATACATCAGCTCACATAGGCTGCAAATTATCCCGATATATTTCCACGGTAACGAACCACGCGGCTGGTGAACGAAACCGTGAGCGGCCGCTAGTCATAAATTATTAAATTAGTAATATTTAGTAGGAATATTATATTGCTGAAGAGTTTGTTTGTTTGAGCACGCTAATGATGGAAAGCAAATATTTTGCAAAATTAAAGTAATAAAATAAAAATGTCAGCATATAATTACTGTAATAAAGTTTGTGCTTTTAAAAATGATTACTAAATGCGGGATTCGGAATCCGATTGTCGGTCCGACATTAGCAAAGGTGGGGTTTTAATCGGACACCTGTCGCATTTGGACTCGTTTCATTTGCGTCAAACGCAAACAACATTGATCTAAAGATGTAAGAACGGACAAGATAATGTAATGAGAAAAGATTTTTTTATTATTTTTTACTTTCAAGATTATTATTTTTTCACGTTTTTTTTAAAGGCAGTTGTAATTTTTTATAAAAGGTATTTCTGAGATAATAAAAAAAAACTATTCTCCGTATTTACGTATCGTTTTTTTTTCAAGTATTAAATAGCTACACATACTTTTATGCAAAACTGTTCGGAGGATCGATAGAAAGTTTTGAACAACCTATATTTATTTTTAGGGTATCATAAATAATACACATTACCCCCGACCCCCGACTTCGTCTACCTGCGCCGACCTAATCGCAGCTTCTTGTATGCATTCAAATGACAAAAAAACTGAAAAAGAACTTAATACTTATGCCCGGTTAGTCATAAGAAGGCTACTTTCGGATTCCATATTAAAAAAGTTTAAAGCCATTTTTTATTCAAAACGGCGTGTCTGCGATTACTTAATAAGGTACCGCGTGCGAAATTGCAGACTCGCGTAACGATATTATGAGCTACCATCAAGTTAAGTTACGAGTGTAGGATTAGCGATGAGAACGCCGAGTCCTTGAGTAAAAAATCGGCCAAGTGCAAGTCGAACTCGCACATGAAGGGTTTCGACTCTCACCCAAGGTTGCCTGGAAGAGATTGCTACGTAGCAATAAGGCCGCCTATTGTGTGTTCTTCTTTTTTGTCATTTTCTCTGTATGCGTTTGTTTTTGTATCGTGTGCAATAAAGTGTCTATTATGATTATTATTGCCAAAATGCCACTATAATTTTTCATCTGCAAAAATAATTTTGTATTTCATAGTGTTTGTATGAATGACAAAGATAAATTTGGAAAATGTGCTATAGCTCTGAAACTACTAAATATATTTCGTTCAAACCAATTTTCGTTGAAAGTTTATATAAAGATCTACATCATATTTATTTTTTTTGATTTTTCACTTTCTTAGAGGGGGGGGGGGGGGGGGGGAAATTTTTCCACTTTGGAAGTGTATAACTTTCAAACGGTTGACTTTGAGAAAAAAACTGTTCTAGAAGCCTCAATGTAATTTTTAAAGATCTATCTAATGATATCCCACACGTAAAGGTTAGATGAAATAAAAAAATTTCAGTAACAGTTCCATGTATGGGGAGCCCCCCCTTAATTCATATATTTTTTTATTTTTGTGTAAAAACCGTAAAGCGGTTTACAGAATACATCTACCGACCAAGTTTCAACTGTGTAATCCTAATTCCATTTTACCACTTTGGAAGTGTATATCTTTCAAACGGTTGATTTTGAGAAAAAACTGTAATAGGAACTTCAATGTAATTTTTAAAGACCTATCTATAGTTATGCCTCAAGTATAAGTTTGATAAAAAAAATAAAAAAATGTTTCAAATCCCTTCGGGAAAAATGCTATATTTCTAAAACTGACAACCATATTTCGTTCAAACCAATTTTCGTTGAAAGTTTTTATAAAGATCTACAGCATATATATATTTTTTTAATTTTTCACTCTCTTATTTCAAAATTTAGAGGGGTTGGGGGGGGGGGACACACTTTGGAAGTGTACATCTTTCAAACGGTTGACTTTGAGAAAAAATCGTTTTAGAAACCTCAATGCAATTTTTAAACACCTATCTATAGATACCCCACACGTATAGGTATGATGAAGGTAAGGTAAGGTGTCTCAGTAAGCGACTGACGACAGCTCAGACCTATATCGAGATAGATGTAAAGAGCGCTCACTGTATCAGAACCTAGCGTGTCGAATTTTCGTACCAACGATGACGTCACGAGCGAGATTTAGTGATGTGTAAATGTTATTGACGAGCTCTTACAAGAAAGCACTGCACAATTAACTATTTTCCTTTCTGAGTGACACGTGTTTTCATGGCAATGGTCTACTTTGTAATTAACTTTGTAATTTCGACTTATCATATTTTTTATTTTTTTTATTTACGCAATCTGTTTCAATTTTGAAGTAGTAACACAACCTGAACAATAACAATAACAATTAAGCATTTATTTCAGGTCCTTACAGACCCATGTGTAAAAAACATACAGAAAAGTAATACTTGCATTCAATAAAACTAAAGAATGGCTTATCTAGTTACTTTAGTTCTATGGTGTGAGTCAAAATAATTGCAAAGGGTTGGTCAATTGCGCCTCTGTTTTAATTTTAATTGACATTTCAAAGGCAACATTGAAAATAAGTTAATACTATGTATGTGTATTATTAAATAATTAAATGCGCGACAACTGAAACTATTCATGATGAAAAGGAGGAAGAAAAATTGTCTAACTTTCCGAATCTATCATGTAAGTTATTAATTTTACTCTATGAGTACCAAAAGACCCATTCAAAATAATTATAATTTTTGATGGTGCACCACCTTAATATTAATCACTAGCGGCCGCTAGCGTTTCACCCGCGTGGTTCCCGTTCCCATGGGAATATCGGGATAAAAAGTATCCCATGTTCATAACCAGGCTATCTACCATCTGTGTACAAATTTTCATCCTCATCCGTTCAGTAGTTTCGGAGCCTATTCAATGCAAACAAACATTTATTTATTTCCTATTTATAATATTAAGTATAGATTATTTTTAGTGGTATGTTGGGTGACCACAAATATCGATACAGTTTCTATCTTTATTTCCTACTAGAGACCTAGTAATATTATAAATTCGAAAGTATGTTAGTTTGATTGTTTGTTGCTCTTTCACGCAAAAACTGCTGAACCAATTAGGATGAAATTCGGCACACATATAGAAGATAGCCTGGATTATAACATAGGCTACTTGTTATCCCGATATTTCCACGGGAACGGGAACCACGGGGCACACGCGGATGAAACCGCGTGCGGGCGCTAGTAATATTATTGTGTCTACTTGAAGCAGGAGGCCTACTCTCTAAGCTCGTCAACTAAGTGCCCCCGTCCGTAAGTTTCCCGAAACTACGGATGAAGCCTACTCTCTGTTGATTTTGGGTGTACATACTAGTTTTGGACAAACGGCACAAACACATTGGGAGTAGGGACAATGTCAAAACGTATTCTCATTCATTCTTAGTTCGGGTCTCCGAACTAATAAGCTGTCCGTAGATGATACGGAGTAAGAAACGTCCGTAACTTAGGCCGAAACTACGGGTTTCGTGCTTAGAGAGTAGACCTGATACCTATGTCATACGAGCTCGCATTTTGAAAATTGAGAAGACCCTACAATGAAGTCCGAATCAAATTGTATCTCTTTCATTTCCGTGCTTTTTTCATGCCTTTTGTTCTACTTGTCAGTAAAACATTTCATTTGTCTTGGTCACAGATTTCAACGCAAATTTCTATTAAGGTAAAATAGCTATGAGATCATTATCATTGATGGTAGGCAAGTCTTTAATAACAAACCAAATAAAATTAAATACCAACTTTAACTGATACTCGTTCATTATCTATGCGACGCGACTGTTCCGTACATTGCGGTTTTACTCTCTACTTGTCGCCAATTTTAGGGGTCAGCGGCTGTTCATTAACGATGCAAATTGGAGTTTATCCCTACATTTAATAGAGTTTAAATTCCATTAATTTGGAATGGCAGTCTGTGGGTAAGTTGCGAAAGTGTGCGACCGCAAATAAACTCTGGTTTGCGAACAATCAACGCATGGATGGACTTGACGAAATTTGTTTTCTGTGTGGTCAACGGGAAAGTTTATTACGTTTATCTTAATTAGTTGGTTAAACATTTAATTTTATTAACATTTAGTCGTCGTGCGTGGCGTGTTTCAAGAAATGTAATAAGAGGTTAGCTGTAGATAAAGAGATATTACATAGACTGTGATAACTAAGAGCTAGCGCAGACGACGGATAACGGAGGACTTTTTGTCCGCGACACGTCTTTATTGTTAACCAAATAAGATTCAACTTAGACCGCGTATATCCGCGAAAAATACGCGATAGTCCTCGTTATTTATTCAACTTTATGTTCTTAGTAATAAGGTCGTGTCGCGGACAAAAAGTCCTTCAATGTCCGTCGTCTGCGCAGGCCATAATAGTAAATATAAATATAGAAACTTTAAGCCATGACTAAAACGGGATGTCTGGACTGACGGAGTCAATCCGTGACCACATACGTGCCGAAACGTCGGTAAAACGAAAAAAATAAATTAAATTTAAACTCGTGTGAATAAAGTGTGCGCTAAATATCCGGAAAAGTTGCTTTAATTTCAACTTTAGCTTACCCTGCAAAAGTAAAACGGAGGAAAATCTTTTATCAGAAAAATGGCTAAACCTACATGTGATGTGGTTAAGAATTGAATGGCTTTAAAATAGTAAATTCACCACTGAAGTGACTTTCTATGTAAAGAAACAAAAGTATGTCGTGAACCAGATTACACAACCACAAATGTTGAGTTCAAGTTCTTAATCACTATACCCTACGTATTTTGACCTGTTTGGCGCAGGGGTTCTAAACCCACCTTTTGCGCCAAAGGTCCCGGGTTCGATCTCCGGACAAGACAAATATTTGTGTGCATGAACATGTCTATTTGTCTTGGTCTGGGTGTTTAATATGTATATTATGTATGTATTTACAAAAAAAAATGTACATAAGTATGTTTATCCGTTATCTAGTATCCATAACACAAGTTCTTCATGAAACTTAACGTGGGCTAGATAATTGGTGTGTTTGTATGCAATTATTTATTATTTATTTTAGTTATTCTGGTAAATAGTTATCTATTTTGACTCTTTCATACACATAGTTGTCTTCGTCTAATTTTAATTTAACTTTTTTAGTTTCTTTAGCAGCAGATCATATTAAGATTACGACAAAGCAAATAAAATATTTCAACATTTTAAGAGCTCATAAAAGCCAGGCAATACAGGGCCCAGGCTGATAGTAAAACCTCCCGATATCCAGGATTCCAGCGGATCCTATCAAAACTTTTATTGCTATGCGCATCTTTTGTCCTGCTCACACTAACCCGGTTGTAAAGAGACGGCTATATGGCGTTATTATCTTTTTCAGGGATTCAATGTCGTAGGAGTTTTATGATTCTTGTGGATGGCATATTTTTATTGCTGCCAGTGGATTGAAAAGCTCCTTGGTCTAGATCTTGAGGGCGCAGGGATGCCGACTATGTTTTACATTTTCATGGAACATTTCATGGAACTTTGAGCTTAAAATTGATACGAATGTAGGATTAGAATGTTCTGGTCTTGGACAAAAGTAGTGTTATGTTTGTTTATAAATGTGTCTAGTATTTGTCTACCCCGTGAAGTGGGGGCTAGGACAGGTTAAAATATAAAAGACATCAAAACAACCAAAATGTTACTTACTTCCCACGCCGCAGCGACCCAAAGTGGATCTTGGCCTCCGACACCAAATGACGCCATTCCTTCAGGTCCTGTCCAGTCAGCCACGCTCAGCTCAGACAGGTCCTTCTGCACAACGTCCCTCCAGCGGTATGCTAAACGACCTACCGGCCGCTTACCAGCCGGTCGTCCAACATATATTCTTCTAACCTCGCGATCCTTCCCTATTCTCTCTAGATGTCCAGCCATCGGAGTCGGGCAGATTTAGTTTCACCGATGCTGTTTGGCTCGGACACGAGGTCTTCAATTTCTTGGTTCTTTCGAATCCGCCAGTTACCATTCTCCGTTTTAGTCGAGCCCAGAATCTTGCGGAAGATTTTCCTCTCCGTCACTACAAGCTTGTTCTCCTCGCTCAGCGTCAGCGTCCAAGCATCCATACATTAGGTTCGGTCTAATTATAGTTTTGTAGACACGGATCTTCGTTTTGCTGCTGAGGAGCTTAGATACTAGCACCTGGTGGAGTGCAGCTATGCATCGTAGGGCGTTTTGGATCGGATATTGATTTCCGTTCGTGAGTGTGCAGCCAAGATATTTAAATTGTTACCAATATTTAAATTAATGCTGTGACAATGTTTACAGTACGGTAACGGTATCTTCGTTTCATATCGCTTCCAGTATTTTTACGTTGAATTTTTTGCTGTTAACAAAATGTACACAGTTTTTAATGCTAGTAGCAGCTGACAACCCTAGTCTTAAAGACTAATGTGACATCCATTTTGTTTGTGTGCTCCCTCCGCTCCATGTTACTAGTCAATTTGTGTGATTGAGTCTGTCTGTTTATCTTATTAGCGAAGTCGTTCGTCAGTTTACTAGTCTACATTGGCAAGCGTACTGCTCGTAAAATTAGAAGAATCAGAGTGAATACTTTATCCTTATATGAAGGTAGTTTCAATTTCATTTTTTTTTGTTCCAGACAGTCGAAATTCTTAACCTCAATTGCGACCATTCTTCCCCTTGGCTTTTGTCCAACTCTCTCCCTTTTCCGTGGGAGTAACGACAATCTGATATATTATAAATGCCAAAGTATGTCCGTGTGTTTGTTTGTTACTCTTTCACGCAAAAACTACTGAACGGATTTGGATGAAATTTGGCACAGAGATAGTAAATAGCCTGGATTAAAACATAGGTTGTTATCCCGATATTCCCACGGGAACGGGAACCATGCGGGTGAAACCGCGGACGGCTGCTAGTGACAAATATGTGTCAGAAAGAGATGAGTAACATCTCATTTCTCATTGTCTGTATCGTATATATGTGTGTGTGTGTGTGTATCAATAAAGGCGCTTTCGTTCTTTCTTTCCAACTTAAAAATTTTATGTTAGTGCTATTAGTACCACGGTACTACAAATATTTATTCGGTTATTAGCTTCCACCTTCGACTTCTTCCGTGTCGTCGTCTCAGCCACATGACACCTACTTCTGGGTAGGCCTCCCCCAAAGGATCTCCACGACCAGCGGCTTCCAGCAACGCACCAGATCGTCGGTTCACCTTGTCGGTGGTTTACACGTGGAGCGTCGTCCGGTCCGCGGTCGCTAGTCCAGAATCTTTCCGCCCCAACGGCCATCGGTTCTTCTCGCTATGTGTCCCGCCCACTGCCAGTTCAGTTGAGGAATCCTTCGAGCGATATCGGTTACTTTAGTTTTCCTACGGATCTCCTCATTTCTGATTCGATAAGTAGGGAACTTATGGTCTTCGCCCATGAGGATAGTGGACATTCTGAAATCTCCAGAGAACATATTTATCCGGGATGAAAACTATCGTATCAAACAAGAAAATATACTAGAAAAAAGCAACTAGTCTCATGTCGCCGTCCCGTCATCCCGTCAGGGCGACATGAGACTAGTTCTAGTATATTTTCTTGTTTAATATTTATCACACAAAAACAGCATTGTAAAATGCAAAATTAAAAATGTATAACTATCATATCCTTTAATTCAGGCTACAAAACTATATACCGGCGCAGGGTCCATACATGCCGATTCCCAACGGTTTTCCTTTTAGAAATCCCACCTTAGTGATCTACTATGCAGATCATAACAAATAAGTCACCGATCAGTTTCAAAATGAACAAAATGTTTTAATTTCCATGTTTATTATTCTTCGATTATTGGTTTTAACCTGCGACCACTGACAACAAACTTTCTCCCTTACTGCAGATTCCTAAAGCTAATAACAGACATCTTTCCTGATTTAAAATTGAAATTATTTAGCACTCTGCAGCCTGCAGCCTGCAACCGTAACAAACTAACCAAGTCAGCAGTTCAAACTTCTCGAAATAAAAATCTGATTGAAAATGGAATTGCGAATTTGAGACGGTTAATGTAAACTTTTAACTTATCTTGTAATAAACCAGTTACGTCTGCATTTACGAATTTACGTGCAATTCCTGAAATGGAAGTGCCGTAAATATATTCTTGGTCATAAAACTGCATTTCGGTTATACATCCGCGGCTTTTACATCCGCCGTCGTTACTCCTAGACGACGGTTCCGTACGACATTCACGTAAAATTTCGGGACTTTAAAATTTAACCTTTGAAGTTAAAATGAGTTTTGAGTCATGATTGATTCATATCAATCTTTATTGACTGATCCGATGGAACAGTGAGCCTTACCAGTGGGAACAAACATGTGAGGTGAAAATCAATGTGTGGCTGAAATATATTTTCACAATTTTTTTCTGCATTTTCGGTCGTCTTTTGTTAAAATTAATGAATTTTCTTCTCATCTACGTATTTTGACAAGACACTCTTTTCCAATATTTTCCCGAAATGTTTTTGGTTTTTGTTTCACGTGGTTTGTTAAAGGTATTCGCTAAGTCGCAAATAAGGTAAAATAGGAGATAAACGTGGTAAAGTGATGTAAATAAATCTGGAAAGAAAATAACCCACGTCCGAAGTAGCAGTTATTCGTTAGTGATATAAGATGTGGTTCTTTTTCAGTCTTGTAAGTGATGTTACCTGCTAAGGGAATCTATAAAACTTGCTCGCTTTAATTCGAACGTTCAATGTCTAAGTGAAGGAGTATAAATTCGGTTTATATTTCTACTGCTAGTAATATAGTTACTTGAATGAACTATTGAAGAGAGACAGTTCGCTCTCAAATAACAGAGAATTGTTAGTTAAATAAGTGACATTAGCGTAAAGTGTATCGAGTTAAAGTCAAAATTAACGTTCGAAAAACGGAGTTAGGGCCTGTTTCACAAAGTTCAAATCAATTTACGTCACAACCACAAATACTTTCATATATACTCAGTTAAATGTCCCGGCTACACGCAACGTCTTATCTGAGAGCATGCCCTCACAAACCGGTTTGCGCAGGTAAACCTAGCGGCGGCGCAAACCGGTGTGCAGGCATGCTTTCAGGTAAGACGTTGCGTGTAGCCGGCAAGTAAGAAACTTCATCGTTTTATTTGAAACTAGTTTCCACTAGCGGTTTCACCCACGTGGTTCCAGTTCCCGTGGGAATATCGGGATAAAAAGATGTTACTCACCGTCTGTTCAACTAACTCTATTCCAAAAAAAAACATTTATAAAAAAAAAGACAACTGCAGTGAAACCTATTTAAAAATACGCTTCCCACACCCAGGAATCAAACCAGCTAAAATCTGTAAAAAATTACATTCTGTACTTTTATACCATCAATCGATAGGGTATAAAAGTACAGAATTAAAGGAAACACATGAAACTCAACTTAAAAACTCAATGAAACGCGTAAAGTACTTTTATTCAAGGCTCTTTTGAAAATAAAAGAATGTTCCCTTTCAGTAAAATGGGCTAACTAAAGCATTTAAGGTAGTAAGTAGTTCCCCTCCAGGCCTCTAAGATTTTTCCCACCCTGTATAGCATATTAAATCGGACCCCATATAGAGTCTTCCCGATTTTCACAATGCGAGCTCGTATGACAGTTATCTGCTTCAAGTACACATCTTCACACATATTATATGATTGCTTCAAACGTACAGTCTTGAGTGCCGGAACTTTATTGAAGCACGGAATAAGTTAGTCATTAAGTTAAAATAATGACACTTTCGAGTAATTTGGTTAATGGCCGAATAAGCACCTAAGTTGCTGCGTCCAAGTAAACTAGAATTTATTACCACAGTTTTTATGGGCACGTAAAAATTTAATTTTGGCGCTAATGGAAACGTTGGCTCTCGTTATTTTAAAAGAAACATGAATAATTATTTTGTTAAATTAATACTTTAAAGAACTAAAAAAAAATATTAAAAAAATATAGCAATATATACGTTTAGAGTTAATTGATCGGTTTAACAAAAAATACAAACGAATTAAGAATTGTTCCAGTTTAATAAATTTATTTCATCTCGATAGTTCAAACAATTAACAAATCATTTCTAAGACGAGAAGTACTTTATCACGCTACACGCAAACTAATATGTCCGTGCCAAACTTTATTGCGAGTCCGAAGTTAGCTGCGATTGCTTACTTGCGCAGCATTTCTTCCCGCTGCTTTCCGCTGACACCCAAAATTAGCTACTGCGACTTGTCTTGCGACCAACTTCGGACCCGCAATAAAGTTTGGCGCGGCCTGTAATTTCTTTTTATCTTCAAATACAATTAAGTTTTTTGAAACTAAGAAATCGGAAAATAAATTCAAGTTTATTGTCAAGGTTCCAAAAGAATTTTTCAGTAAAACTCTCACAATCTGCCACTTAAGTTTTTTAAGTGTAACTAAAACACTTTAATTAAAGTAAGGCGAACGTCGTGGACGTTAAATGTATGGCGTGGCGTCCATTGTAAATTCCTTGGACGTTTCAGTTTCATGGCTTTAGTTAGAAAACGCCGGACTTTTACGAGCTATTTCGGTTCAGACGTTTTGTTATATTACCAATGCTTTTAAGGTGCTGTACCTCGCTCCGGTAGACATAATTGTGCTATTTTATGGGCGACTACTTTATGGAATATGTCTGGTTATGCTGCTGAGATGTCGAAGGGAAATGGGAAATTCGATCGGTTTGAGAGTTACACCTTCAGTGCTGTCATTGTTTTACTCAATTTAATTATTGCCGATATCGAGAAATTGTCTTGGGTTTTTCAGGAATAAAATCATGAGAGTATAGGTACGGTTTGAGTTGCGTGTGACGAATCCAAGTTTGATCCAAAGCGACTATCTGTTTTTCCTTCTAACGATAAAAGGGTGTTGTGAGTTGTGAACACAACATTAGTAACTTATTTTACTTAAAACTTTTTAATTTTGCATTTTTATGTAAGAAATATTAAACAATAAAATATACTAGAAAAAAGCAACTTGTCTCATTACGCCCTGACGGGATTCGAATCCGCATCTTTGGGAATCCGGCCCAATGCACTAACCAATTAATTATTATGCTACAGAGACCTATGAAGACACGTCGATTTTTTGTAGTATACCTTTCTTCGGTGTTGGCCAGCGTCGTTTTATCAATGAGAGAAATATTCTCGCATTCGAAAGAAACATTTTTACAAATGTTTGACTATCGATTAGGATGAAACAGCCATCTTAACAACTTATTCTACCTATTATAACACATTTGAATAGTGTTTATTTTTTTCAAAATTAGAGGGCAATTGTTGCTGTTACAGATTTCTCTAAACATGTTGAAGTAATAAAGTTCTACGGACCCACCACGACATGATCGGCTGTCCAACGCTTGCCAAAGAGGATTGTCTAGATTTTTTTACATGTTGTTGATATATTGGATTAGATGGCCGTACGTTTTTATTTGAAAGAAATATTGCTCATATCAAAAGTTATTAGCATCTTAATATCCATATTTTTTACTATAAAAATTCCTCGAGCGTTTTAATTTATTTAAGTTATATCATACCGAATTCCTAAAAGAGAAAACCGTACAGCCCTACATAAAGGTGTACTGATTTGAATGACACCGAAATTGCCTCATTTCGTGAAGGTTTCGGTGGGTAGAAGGAAACGCTATCGCCCGAAACTATATCTCAGCAGCAGGAAAAAGTAGACAATCGCCTGTAGGACTCGCGACGCGTATCGCCACTACACAGTTCTCTTAAACCACTACCTACAATACACCAAAACGTCTTCGTAAGCTAAAAATATTTTTGGCGGGGCCCGATGGCCCAGTGGTACTAAACCTACCTATTGCCCCAGGGGTCGAGGGTTCAATATCCACCTGGGCCCCTACCGCGCAAGTGGCGTCGGCATCGAAATCAGCTTCATTTGACAGATGGATGTGACACATTGCTGCTTCTTTTTGACACAAATGAAAACTTATCAAAGACTAATAGCAATATGCCACATCCATCTGTCAAATAAAGTCGATGTCGTTGCCGACGACAATTGCGCGGTAGGGGTAGGGCCTCGGACAGTAAATATTTTTATGATAAACATTTTTGTTTGTCTTGTGCCTGGGTGTTATATTTCTATACAAGCCTTTCGCCCGCGTCGTCCCCGAGTAGTTAGGTATACAATCTCGTTTTATTGCCTATACCGTGGGGATATCGAAAAAGCCTTTCTTAGTGTTCGCGTATATCGTTAAAGGATCCTGTGCATCGGTTCAGGCGTTTGGGCTGTGCGTTGTGTGTCTTTCAGTCACGGTAGTTTTATTAGTATATATTAGTATGCATTTCTGTTATCTGAAAATTAAGTTCAACTATAACTAAAGCTACATAAAATAAGGCTTTAAATTGTATCTTCCATCGGTTTTAGTTATTAACAGAATTTATTTTAATATGGACAACGCTCCGTGCTCGACGCTGTACAAAGTTTTATAGTCACAAACAGAGGAGAAAAGGAACAGAGTTAAAACAATTTTTGCTCTTATTAAGTACCTAGGTCCCAATTAGGAACTTCTTAGTACACTGTAGAGGTCATAAATACAAGTTTATGAGCCTCGCATGGTGTCCAATAAACCCGCTTTTAGTGGTGACTTCGCACACTCTTTAGAGAGACTTAGCGTTTTCCTAGGGTTGTCTCCTTTGTCTGCGTGACGACTATGGATCCTGAAAATTCTAAGAAAAAAAAAATTAATCATGAAAAGTTAAATCCTCCTTAACTGTGTGGGGTTTCACTATTTTTGCAGTCTTAGCAAATATGACTAAAATTCACTCAAATATTTAACACACGTCACTTTTTATTTTTAGAAGGGACTATACGTTTGTGCCTAGAAATTTATTAAGTATACAGCTACAAAAATATGATTAAATACATTGTAACAGTCAGTTTTTACTTCACGGCTTTGACATTAATATTTTTTCGTTGAACACATAATTAAATTTACTCTCACGTAAACATGTTCAATTAAATTTCAGCTATTTGACAACCCTACACTAGGTGCACAATTATTGTGCAACAGTATTGAACAGTTTTAATGGCGGCCGCTAAAATTCATTATATTACTTCTGCAACTGCCAGCTGTAAATTATAGTGAACTATTAACTAGAGGTATAAAAACTTATAGAAGTTATAAAAGCATCGATGTACGATGTCAGTCAGTCGGCTAGTGAGCGAGACTTGCTAAAAAGTATTTTAATCCCCGACGTAAAGTATACTTTATCTTGAATAAAGTATACTTTACGTCGGGGACAATATCAATGCCACATTCATTGTTTACATATATATGACACCGTCTTTTGGAAACCGATTGTTAGTTAACATTCGAGGGTATTTATAAAGTGACGAATTACATATTGAAAACAAGCCGATTTACAATAAAACAAAAAATTTTCGTTGGTTTATAAATAATCATTGTTCAAAGGTCAGTTTATAAACAAACGAGATCAGCATCGTTTAATTGTGAATAAACGCGTATCAAATGCACCAATCGCGGCACGATGTACAAATTACCCGTGGTACCGTATTTGTGTTATTGTACGCGTTCATCTGATTGGCCCATGGGTGTTAAATAGAATTGTTCATCAATAAATTCAGAGTTATTTAGCACTGCTTGGTCATTAATTTCTTCGCCCGCAGGCTCCGTTTCACTCATTTTCCACTCCTTGCCTGTGCGCATAATAAAAGATGAGGAGAAACGCTTTGTACGCAGACGAGGAATATCAACCAGGTATGGGTGATAGCCGCAGTACGTCTGGAGTCCTGGTGGTAGAACGGAGCTGGCGGGATGAGCTCATGTGGCCCAAGCACACTCTCTCGAAGTACAGTCTGTAGAACCGACAATAAAGCAACTTTTGGACAATGAAGGAGACTGTGGAGCTTGGTATTCACTAGTTTATCGTCCCCATGTCTGCCACTGATTTATAACATAATTTTGTGCCTTTGACAAACGTGTTATGCATGCATTTAATCATGCAAAACACGGTTATCATGATTAGCATAATCGTGATTAGTGACACTGCATTCGGCCACAGAAGGAAACGTACAACTTTTAAGTACTGCAAGATATTAACCTACTCGATCGCGTTAACGTAAATGATATTTTGTATGGTATTTGCGGCCCACCATTCAGCGGAATACTTTAATATAAAAATAAGAAAGGGCTTAAATAAACTTAAGCAGATTGTTTCTTATTTATGTTTTAAAGTCAACGCGAACAAAGCTGTTGCAGCATAAACTCGCTGGCGCTTTAAGCCTTGCAATTTCTCGGAGCCAATCAAAGTAACTAGCCGTCGAAAAAGTCACGTGCCACTCTGCAAACAGTGCGGCCATAAAACCAACGGTTTACGGTTTTACGATTTTATGCTGCATTTTTAAAGGTTTTAAGGGAAAACTTGTTTTATTGCGATGCCTTGAAGGCGACGCTTTACGACCACGCTGTGATTAATAAGTTTTAATTGGTACCAGTTCTAGACTTCGTCTAGGTTTGTTGATTTTGTTTGTACTGGAAATAGTGAAATGGGCAACTTTATTAGTGTTACTCTGCTTTATTATTAAGTTTCGACAAAGGACAGGACTGGACAACAGCTAAATACTTACTTAAGAGTATATGTGAGAAAATTAAGTAGTTGTTACAGTAAAGTTTGTTACAGTAAACTTCGCCTTTTTGGCGACAGGCAAAGGTACTGAGCCGTACTGCCAGTTATTGACTATATGAAATTAAAAATGATAAAAAGTAAAAAAAAAACTGCGTTAAAAAAAACCGACTTCAAAAACTAAAAAGCAAAAATAAGCCTTTTGGACCGACTCCAAAAGGCTTATTTTTTGCTTTTTAGTTTTTGACGTCGGTTTTTTTAACGCAGTTTTTTTTTACTTTTTAGTGTCTGTAATAGGCTGTTTTGTAAACTACAGCAGGGTTTTTCTAGATAAGATAAGGTTTCATGTACATTATAAACAAAATTATCGTAAATACTACATCGTCCAAGTCAACAATGAAATGAAATATATAAAAATGCTCATAACATAATAAGTACTGGGTCAAACGAAACCAATTTTTTATGGGACCAATTGGCAATTATTCTGCATCGAACAACAAAAGAATCACGGACATCGGTTCAGAAATCTCGGCGTAATCGGTGTACATACATAAAAAAAAAATTAAAAAAAATTATACCAACCGAATTGAGCACCTTCTCCTTTTTATGTGATAATTTTTAATCAAGTAAATATACTAGAAAAAAGCAACTTGTCTCATGTCGCCCTGACGGGACACGAACCCGCATCCTTGGGAATCCGGCCCAATGCACTGACCAATTATGCTACAGAGACCTACGAGAACACGTTGAAATTCTCTAGTATATTCACCTTTTTCTACGGTGTTGGCCACCGTCGTTTCATCAATGAGAGAAATATATCCTCGCATTCGAAAGAAACATCTTTACAGATGTTTGACTATCGATTAAGATGAAACTGCCATCTACTTATAACTTTTTAATTTTGCATTTTACAATGCTATTTTTATGTGATAATTTTTAATCAAGTAAATATACTAGAAGTCCCGTCAGGGCGACATGAGACAAGTTGCTTTTTTCTAGTATATTTACTTGATTAAAAATTATCACATAAAAATAGCATTGTAAAATGCAAAATTAAAAAGTTATAACCTTCTCCTTTTTTGAAGTCGGTTAAAAATAAATAGTTTATTTCTTCCACTTAAAAAACTTGTTTGTATGTACAATCGCGTAGATATTTGCGGTCATACTACAAAATAAAGACAAATTATGAATTACAACAAAGTTAATTAAAACAATATCATAATTATATCAAAATACTATAACTAAGTTCACAATTCATTCATAATTCATTTATTCTCACAATAACCCATTTGAATAAAATTACATAAACATGAACATAGGTACACTATGCTTAGCTTAAATATAGGATCTAAGATAGTAAATGACATTAGTTCATCAAATAGTGTTACGGCGGACTAACACCTGAAGTAAGAAAGTCCTGTATCGCAGGTTGTGAGCCCTCCGTCCGAAGTTAGTTACAATAAAAAGCAATTACAGTTACGTTACGTTAGCATTTAACATAGCTGAATAGCATAGGTACATGTAAATAATAAAAACAACATTGAAAACTAAATAACTAAATTAAAAGCAAAAATATTTTTTTAAGCCAAACCATTGCACACAAGAGATTTTCTTCTTCTTTTTGAGTGAGGGGAATGCCTTTACGCATACTGAACGGTTATGCTGGACTCACCTAGAATACTGGACTCGTGAGTCCGGTACCCTATCCCTCGCCGACCAACTTAGTCATTTTTTGTCGACCGGTAGGATCGGTACTTATTAAGCTCCAAGATGGAACACTTGTAATTGTTGCGTACAAAACAACAGTTTTATTTATCTTTGCAGTCTAAATTGTACAGTCCCGATTACTCGACGTGTGTAGCACACCCATAATAGACGTAACAAGAGATGACGTAATAACTTCAAGAATTTGGTCACGTGATTCCGTCCGCCGCATGCACTTCAGAGATCACATCACACTTGAATCAAAGTGTTAAATTTTTTTCTGACACTCACAAAATACGATGTATAGTCTAAGTTTAAGATCTAGAGTAATACAATTTACCTTAACCTGGAAACACTATTTACTATCTGATTAGCGTGGCCTCACAATCAAATGTACTAGATGCAAATTAACAGAGCACAGAGTATATGGCCTTAGCAAAACAATTTTGCTATCTATAGCAGAGTTTATCTAACTCAATAAGATTTAGATAAATGTGTGATGTGGTCTGATATTTTTTATTTAGTTATTAAAACATAAATCTATATAGATTTTTATCGCTGTTCCCTGCGAACATATAAGGCTGTTCCTATGTTTTAGTATAAATATTATTAATAAATAAACATAAATAATTGTATACAACCACACCAATTATCTAGCCGACGTTTAATTCCATGAAGAATTTGCAGAACGTGTTATGGATATATAACGGATAAACATACTTATATACTTTTTTTTTGTAAATACATACACAACATTTTTATTTGTAAAGCATACCATGGATATATCGCCTCTCTCTTACGGTACACAATTCTTCTTTGGGGTAATTCATGTCACGTCAGTTAGGCATTGCTTGCACAAAAGCCTTAACATCTTAAGGACTCCTTAACGTCCTGCCGGCCTCTTTATAAAGAACTCTTTATACTAACTGTCCCAAGCATGTATATTTACGAAGCTTGCATGTTTGTGAAATACAACAAACACTTATTTGAGCGTAAGGGAACAATATGTAATTTTAGTACGAGGTATCCCAACAAACTTGTTCAGCCCGCTAGAACAACTGCTCTTTACAGTCGAAATGCATACTGTATGGCAATCACAATTTATCACAGACAAATTTATAATAGATTAAATGACGATATGAAAAATCTGCCTGCTGTAACTTTTAAGAATAAGTTAAAAAGTTGGTTGATACAAAACTGTTTTTATTCTGTTGACGAGTTTTTCAACAGTTTCATGCCACAATTTTAAGTAACCCAAATATTTTTAATACCTATTTTTAACTGACATATTTTGTCATTTTATGATATTTGTATTTTATTTAATAGTTGACTGACCTGCTGTATATTTTATTATTGAATTTATAATTGAATTGTGTGTTAATATGCTATGTAATTAATTTTGCATGCCAGAGTCAGGTGATTAGTGTGATTCTAATAATATTTTCTGTAATGTACCACTTTTCAAGCAAAATAAAATGAATTGAATTGAATTTAACAATATACATATTAAACACCCAGACCAAGACAAATTGACATGTTCATGCACACAAATATTTGTCTTGTCCGGGGATCGAACCCGGGACCTCTGGCGCAGAAGGCAGGTTTAGTACCCCTGCGCCAAACAGGTCACCAATACTTTTGGATAAATAAACTAAAATAAAATCTGATATTGATATTTCAATCAAATTTCCCTTTGAAATAACTAAAAATTGAAAACACGAATTTAAAATGCTCCATTTTTTTGTTGTTGTAATCAAGTTATTTTTCATCCAAGAACCCTTTCTTCTTTCCAAGAAGAAGTACACGAAACAGCATGCCGGGCTTCACACTTTAAAACCTGCCGCTATTACGAGCGGACATAAGAGTGCTGTCAAGGTCATATTGTACAACCTGAGACGTTGTTGACTGTACCACTTAGAACATTCTGTATCTACCTTGTAGGCGCCAAGAGCTAATGATAGCTCAGGGCATCCTTCAGACTGACATGAAAGTTGTCAACTTGGGGACTGAAATTAAATATATGCTATGCTAGTTGGCTTTTAGCGCTCACACAAGAAAAAAAACTTAAGAAAAGAATATACTGGCGGTAAAAGTATGGTCTCAGTTTCAAATTGTCCAGATATTTATAAAAGTGTATTTAATATTTTGTGACTAATAATAGTAGCAAAACAAGGAATATTTCATTTGTTATTATTTCTTATTAGTTAACCTGTTTGGCGCAGGGGTACTAACCCCGCCTTCTGCGCCAGAGGTCCCGGGTTTGATCCCCGGACAAGACAAATATTGTGTGCATGAACATATCTATTTGTCTTGGTCTGGGTGTTTAATAATATTAAGTATGTATTTACAAAAAAAGTATATAAGTATGTTTATCTGTTATCTAGTGTCCATAACACAAGTTCTTCATGAAACTTAACGTGGGCTAGATAATTGGTGTATTTTATTTATTAGTTAAGGTATTTTTATGACTGAATTACGAGTCACTAAGGCTCATTTGCACCAATTAACTTTAATAGATTTCTAATCGTCAAAGCTGTCAAATCCTATAATTTTTCCACCGTTAAAGTTAGATGTGCAATCCACCCTTAATAACATTGGCAGCTGGCACCTAGCTAAATGTAAAGTGAACATGAAACAATAATCTTTTAAATGACAACCAGTGTTTTGTTCCCTCGGGGCAAGAATATGCGCTGAGCTTTTGCCTCTTTCCATCGCTATGACAAACACGCACAGGTATACTTATGAAATTAAACAATAGCTTGATTTCATGGGTAGGTCTCTGTACGAACTTACGTGCTCGCTTATATTTGTTAGTCCGTAAGTAGTTTGTTTATTTTTCTTTTCTTTTCTTTTGTTTATGATGCAAATAAATTAATTTTTAAAACTATTTACCACCCTGGCACCCTATTCTCGCGCTGAGATATGTCGAATTCAACGTTTTTCAAACCATAATTTCTTTATTGAAATTTTAAGTAAAATCTTTACTACGGTCAAAATACTTTAGTTTCAATGATCTTTGACAATCCTGTAATGTTGAAGATTGTTATCAGTGAGTTATAAATATAGATCTATAGCTCCAAAAAATTTCGAATTCAAAATGTCGACGGCGAGAGAATTACCCCCCAGAGGTGGTAACTTTAACATGAATAAAATGTGGGTACACAGTAAAAACTGTTGTGATCATTATCCATTGCAATATTTTTCTTTATACAGGGTGGAAATTAAATACGGGGCAGTAAGGGCAGGTTACCTTAAGCGTTGTTGCTACATGAAAACGTTCTTAGGAAACCATCGTTAATTTTTTGAGAAATATTGAACTGCATTCACGGATTTAGAAAAAAATATACAGTCGGGAGGAAAAGGGTCAGTTTAAAAAAATATGGCAATCGATCCTGTTTCTCATGAGGATCAAAACACTCAGACACCAACTGAGGTGTGAGTACTAGAAAAATCAGAAATCGCGAAAAACGCAAAAACACTTCTCGCTCTCGCGCCACATGCCGCCGCCGTATCCGCTTCACCGACGAGATGGAACTTATTTTCTTAGTGAATATGTGGAATTACATTTTCAAGTTTGATGAAAAAAAATGCAAACTGTTTTTTTTTCAAATTCCGTGAATGCAGTTCAATATTTCTCAAATAATTAAGGATGGTTTCCTAAGAACGTTTTCATGTAGCTACAACGTTTACGGTACCTGCACTGCCCCGTTTTAAATTTCCACCCTGTATACACGTAGGTAGTAAATGGCTATAAAGAAACTTTACTTATACGGTAAATACCAGCCTAAATAAAAGATTATTTTTTACTTTGTTTCACAGTCATCAAATACCTAGTCACAGTCCGATGTGAAAACCGGCCCAAGTGTTGTAAATGACGCCTAGCGTGTATGAAAAGTGTCCAATTACATTTTTAAACGCGCACTAAAACAAGATACCTCTTTTGCTATTATACTGACCCGCAGGACATACACACAAAATATAAAACAGTAAGTGAACTTTGTACAATCATTTGAAACGCGCCGTGCAATCATACAGGGAGTCTATTCGTATACCTAATTTTACATTCCGTGATTTCTATTTATTTATCTTAAAATGGGAAAGGTTTACCCATCTTCAGAAATGATAATGTTAAAGGTGAATCGTGTTTCTCCCAGAATCCTCAACCACTCAGGACTCTTTGGCTATTTAGGAACTTAAAAAAAAACATTATTACAGCTTACAAAGTTACACAAAATACCATCATCTTCCACCAGCTAGCCATGCGCAATACCGCCTACTACCAACCGAATTCAATACAAAATATCCACTGGGAATCGAACCTGGTAGCTTTGGCTTCGTTATACCATTTTTTTTTATCGAGTGAGGATTAGTTGCCACCTCTGGTGTCAGAGTTTATCAAGCTGTCTATAAGGCCACTGACTTGGCTTAACGACTGTAATCAAATGACAACAGCCGGGACCGACGGTTAAACGTGCCCTCCGAAGCACGGAATCCAAAGCAGTTATAATGCCACTTTATGGTCACCCATCTAACACCAGGCCGGGCCGAACTTTGCTTGACGAACGTGATCGAATACGATCAGTCTGTCAAGCGCGACCATGAGTGCTTTACCATATACCAATGCAGTAAGCAATACTGTAGTTTATGGGTAATAGAAAACACCAACCATATCGGTACGTAACTAAGTAAAGTTTTTTTTTCCTCGTCTATGTAACATTGTGAAAAAACTTTGGAAAATGCTTAAGTTTACCAAAATCTATAAAACTATAAGTATTTAAATGAACATTTACCTAAGGCGCGAATAACTTTCTAGAAGGGGCGATTAAAATTTTTTTTTAGCGCAGTTTTTTATTTATTGCTTTTTGGTGTCTACAAGGGCACCAAAAAGCAATAAATAAAAAACACACACACACACAAGCGCCCTTATCTAGAAAAAAATTAGGGAGCTTTCAATTTAGACGTTTCGTGTCGGACTGCTGCGGTGCCGAAGCGGTGCGTTTGTCGTTTTGCACACGGACGGTCGTTTGTTTTCTTACCAAGCGGGCGGGGCGGAACGACAAACGCACCGCTTCGGCACCGCAGCAGTCCGACACGAAACGTCTAAATTAAAAGCGCCCTTAGATGAGGTTACATATACATTATAAACAAAGTATCGTGAAAATAACAAAAATGCTCATATAATAAAAAAAACTGCTGGACCAAACTGAATCAAATTTATATGAAACCAAATGGCAACTATTGCGCACCGAACAAAAAAAGAGTCTCGTAAATCGGATCAGAAATCTCGGCGGAATCCGTGTACATACATAAAAAACATGCTAACCGAATTGAGAACCTCCTATTTGGAAGTCGGTTAATAAGTAGGACTGCAAAACTGCACTGAATATATTATTACCACATCAATGAAGTCAGATAAGTATCATTTGTATTTTAAAGCAAACATTTACGTAGTTAAAGACGTCAAAAGTTAAATCGTTATCGCTGCACGCCTTATCTGATTTACTTACAAAAGCATCAAGACATATAATTTGCAACTAAATAATTGTGGCAAGGAAATGAGCAATAATAACGACTAACAAACGTAATATTTTTTTATACAAAAGATTCCGTCGAATTGAGAACCTCCTTTTTTTTAAGTCGGTTAATAATAAATCTAACGTAAATAATCTTGAGAATCTCTATGGCGCAGTGGTTAGCGCACTCGATCTGAGGTTGTGGTTAAGCAACTTTCGCAATGGTCGGTCACGGGATGGGTGATCAAACATTTTTCATTACGAGCCCCCGTGCTTTGGGAGGAACGTTAGGTAGTTATCGTCGGTAGCAATACCAGGCGTTCAAACCCACCAATCCGTATTGGTCCCTCATGGTGGGTGGGTCATGACCTCTCCTCCACCTTCTTCAGCCTTGTGTCACCCACTGCCGAGTGTAGGCTTCCTCATTTACACGCAATCCCTTTCGGTCTTGTGCTATTTTCATCCAATTTTCTTTCTCAGTCACATAACAACACATATAGGCCTCCCCAAAAGGGGGGGTTTGCTATAATCGCCACGCTTGGCAGGCGAGTTGGCGATCGCAGTATGGCTAAGTTTGTATTCTGGTACGCCGCTGCCCGTCTCCTGAAGGCTGAGTCCCTTAGTCGCCTTTTACGACACCCACGGGATGAGAGGGGGTAGTGCTATTCTAAGCCGACACTACGCAGATTATTTGTTTATTTATTTCAAAACTATATAAATTTGTTGGTGGTAGGACTTATTGTAAGTCTTCCTGGCTAGCTACCACCATCTTATCTAAGCCTGACGCCATAACAACAATGCTTTCAGCATTGTGTTCCGGCAGTTCGAGATAAGATAGCCAATTCCTCGGTGATGAGGATTCAGGGAGAGGTTCACTACCATCTGAAGCCTTATCAATCTTTAACATCAGGTATGATGAAGGCTTAGAGTCGCCCAGTTGTTCATAAAAAAAGCCCCGCTACTTTGAAGATACTTTGGAGGTTCATAAAAAATATATATATATCGTCTGACCATCTGGCTTTTTGGCTGCCAGCGCGCCTGGTGCTCTTGCAGTAGGGACAGAATCTTTATAGTATTCTTCAAGCACTAATTATAAAAAGAAAACATTTTATAAAAAAAAATCAAACCGACTTCAAAAAGTAAAAAATAAAACTTTTGGAGTCGGTGCCAGCCAAGGCATTCTACATTGCACTTCTGTTAACTATATTTTTTTTTTGTTTTAGCTAGCTATCACCGACTCCAAAAGTTTTATTTTTTACTTTTTGAAGTCGGTTTGACTTTTTTTTATAAAATGTTTTATTTCAGATTTTTTAGTTACATCATGTGCCGTTACTTACACTAAAAAAGTTTCATCAAAATCCGCTCAGTAGTTATTGCGTGAAACTTCAGCTCGAACAAGAATCTAACAAATTACCTGGATGATATAATTGTTTCAGGACTTCTATGACATTAGGCCCCATATCTCCGAAGATTATCATCGGATCTCAATGAGACTTATATGGGACCAAATTGACAGTGTACCCGATCGAACAAAAAAACAACTATTAAAATACTATTAAAATCGGATCACCAACACCGGAGTAATCGGTATACATACATCAGACAAAAAAAAAAAAAAAAAAAAAAAAAAAAAAACGCGTTGAATTGAGTAGGTACCTCCCTCCTTTTTTGTTGAAGTCGGTAAAAATAAGATCGTAGTGTGTTAGAAAAGTTATTTTTGGAAACCAGAGTTTTGAAGAAACACTTCAGATTCAGATTTCTTTATTGCAAGTCACAAGTTTAAAAAGGTGGTAAAACAATCCTTCTTGTACAGCTCGTACTCATACTTTTTTTTATGAACGACGGGGAGTCTCTTAGCTTATGGTATTGATAAGACTGCAGATGGAAGCAAGCCTCTCCCGGAAACCTCAATCACTGAGGAACTGGCTATCTTATCTCTAACTGCCGGAACACAATGCTGAAAACATTGTTATAAGATGGTGGTAGCTAGCCAGACGGACTCAGAACAAGTCCTACCAACCAAACCGAATACAATATGTACCCCCGCTGGGAATCGATACCGGTGATTGTACCACTAGACCACAGCGGCGGTTAAAAATATTCCATTACTAGCTTCCGCCCGCGGTTTTACCCACGTGGTTCCCGTTCCTGTGAGAATATCGGGATAAAAAGTACCTTAAATTACTCTCCGTCTTTTCAACTATCTCTATGCCAAAAATCAAGCCGATTGGTTGCTTAGGACGATAAGAAAGGACAAAAAAAACACACGTTCGCATTTATAATATTAGTTAAAATTAGGATTAAGGTTTTTGGTCCGAACACTGTCATGTCCAGCCGCCTTACTCTTGACACGATCGCATTGAAATCGAAATTGAATTAACGTGAAGTCAGTAAATATGGCTTAAAATAGGTAAATAAACTAAAAATTATTATGACTTTGAATGTTTGCATTTTTCAATGCTATTTTTATACTTATGATAATTTTTTAATAGAAAAATATTGGAAAAAATTAACTCGGCCACAAGTGAATTCTCAGATGGGAATCGAACCCATGACCTTTGGAAATCCGGTCCAATGCTGTAACCGCTGAGCTACCGAGACTTGCGAACCACCGTCGAAATTGTCCAATACTTTGAACAAGTGAATTCTCAGATGGGAATCGAACCCATGACCTTATTGGCTGTTGCATCTTAATCGATCGTTAAACACCTGAAAAGATGTTTCTTTCGAATGCAAGGATATTCCTGGCATTGATGTGACAACGCTGGCCTACAGCGTATTAAAAATATTAAAGTATTGGACAATTTCGACGGTGGTTCGCAAGTCTCGGTAGCTCAGCGGTTAGAGCATTGGACCGGATTTCCAAAGGTCATGGGTTCGATTCCCATCTGAGAATTCACTTGTGGCCGAGTTAATTTTTCCAATATTTTTCTATTTAAAATTTATCATAAGTATAAAAATTATTACTTGAAATTAGTAAATAAAGTAATTTTGTACTCTAGAAATCGATTGTAGCGCTAATCAAAATTGAATCAACGTCGATAATCATTAATAATTATTGATATTCAATCTCGATCTCAACGCGATCCCGTCAAGAGTAACCCCCCAGATCCAGCTGTCGAATTATCTGTCAAATTAAGCTACTGCAAAAAAGAAGTTAAATATTAATGTTATTTCATCGATTTAATTTCGACTGATCGGTGTTGCGTGCTTTATAAAATCGTCTCCGTTCCGAACACTGTAACCAGTTGAGTGACTTGTAAAACATCAAAGAAACTCGCCGCCTGCTGTATCGTGTTGCTTCGAGCGAAATAAGTAGGTGGCATCTTTTAATACCTATACATAATTTTGTCTGCTTTTTTGCGTCATCGTCGCTTACATTGTTGGCAATTTTTTCGTGTCGCGTTTTTCGCTTTTTTTTTTGGTGGTAGGACTTCTTGTTAGTCCACCAGCAGGCCTACCGCCATCTTTTAGAAACCGTTATGTCGTAAGAACGTTTTGTTTTCCTTTTGTTTCAATACTGTTTAAATTACAAGCGTTTGATTGATAAAAATCTTGTTTGAGTGAATGATTGAGCGATGACGCCACAAAACTTCCGTCAAAAGACAAGCTTGTTTTAAGAGGTTCGCTGTACGATATGACATATAACAACATTGCGCCGATACAAACTGACGAGATGGCGGTAGGCCCCCTGGCTAGCTACCAAATCCTACCTACTTTAAATCTGGTACCAAAACAACTATGTTTTCAGCATTGTTGTGTTCCGGCGGTTAACAGGTAAGATATATAGATGAGATATACAGCGGTTAAGAGATAAGATGTATAGGATTCCAGACAGGCTCTCTTCCATCTTCAGCCTAGTCAATACTTAAAACATCAGGTATGATAAAGACTATGCGTAGCCCCGTAGTTCGTAAAAAAACAAGTACACCATTTGCACTAAGAATCACCTAAAATCTCTCTTTAGATAAGCCTTACGCGCTAAATACTATTCTTAACTTAGGGCCCAATGACCAATGACAGAGAAGAACTTAATTTGCATTCTCTTCGTATGAAATAGAAATAATAAATGAATTATCCCACTTTGCCCCACAGAAGCCTTAGTGGATTTAGAAACGTCATAAAAGTTAGTTTTTTATGATTTTGAATTTTTGCATTTATTTAATGCTATTGTTTTATAAACGGTCCAATGCTCTAACCACTGAGCTACAGAGACTTACCCCCATATTCTAAGTTGTTCCTCCAAAACTTTTTACACTCCACTCAACCTCGTCGTGGGTAAAAATGGTAGTGTGTGCTAGGCCTAACACGGAGTGGCTACGTACTCTTTGGCTCCTCCAGGTCCTTACGGAGTTATGACTTACACCCATATTCTAAGTCGTTCCTCCAGAAATTACTCGTTCTCGACTTAACGAAACCTCTTTGAAAAACTCCTCGAAATCGGTATTCTAAGTCATAACTCCGTAAGGACCTGGAGGAGCCAAAGAGTACGTAGCCACTCCGTGTTCGGCCTAGCGCACACTACCATTTTTACCCACGACGAGGTTGAGTGGAGTGTAAAAGGTTTGGAGGAACGACTTAGAATATGGGGGTTTGCATACCGATTTCGAGGAGTATTTTGAAGAGGTTTTCAATGAGGTTTCGTTAAGTCGAGGACGAGTAAGTTTTGGAGGAACGACTTAGAATATGGGTGTTAGTGGTTAGAGCATTGGACCGGATTTCCAAAGGTCGTGGGTTCGAGCCCCATCTGAGAATTCACTTGTGGGCGAGTTGTTTTTTCCAGAAAAATATTTCTATTTTAGAGCTAGATTCTATTTTCTATAAATTTATCATAAGTTAGTTTTTATTAAGATTAAGAAAGATAAAAATAGATTCTTAAGTTTAGTGCAAATAGGTCGTAATATTTTTCAAAATAGCAAAGTTTTAAAATAGTGCTAAACAGTGTAAGCTCTAAAATTTTTGCTTAATTTATGTAGTTGTAGACTTGTAGTGAAACGTGTTTTCAGTTAAGTATTTTATTTATCTTTCGTGGCTGTGTCGTTGAATTTAAAGCTGTGTACAGATAAAGGAATTTTAAACGTGTTCATAATAAAGTCAATTAAATATAACTTTTTAATTTTGCATTTTACAATGCTATTTTTACCCGCCTGCAAAGAAAGGGTTGTGTTATTCGCGCGAATTTCGCGTGTTTATATGTAATATTCTTTATTACCTCTTATATCTAAAACAGCTGAACGGATTTCGATACTTAATATATCGTTAGGTTTGTCTTGACAGCTCAAGTGTTTTTAGGTAAGTGATGTTAAAAAAACCAACATAGCTGCTGTGAGGTACTATTATTTGAATGAAATAAAGAGCTAGTCTTACAAATTTCAAAAAGGTATATCATGACCGATAAATAACTAAAAAGATAAAAAATATATAAAATTAAAAAAAACTAATAAACCCTGCATCAAAAGACAATTCAACTGAAAAGATGCAAACAAGATCAAATATTGAAGGCAAATTTAAAAATATTTTGTCCAACATAAGAACATGCATTCGGAGGCATAGAATTTCGAATCATCCATAATGTCATGCTTCCGACTGCATGGTATTAGGTATCACAGTGTATTCAAGAACTAACTGTGGCCCAAGGCCTTTGAAGACTCGCGCCAGCCGCTTTTGACAGGACTTTCGTTAGGGTTGGTCAAGTTTTCATTTTATTTTTTACTTAGTCTTTACCATGTAAGAAATATAAGTCTACGCAGACGAAGTCGTGGCCGGAAGCTAGTTTTTAAATAATCGTAATCGGCACCCCCGAAAACCATGAATTCGATACCCATATGTTGACTTTCATTAAAATGTCGAGCCCGTGGTTTTGGAAATAGATGTATCATTGTATGTTATGTTTGTTATAAGCAACATCGTGAAGCATTTTGCTTTTAACAATATATCATACACCAGAAAAAAAAAAAAACATAAGTAACATTCTTCTGTGTGCGGAATTTGATGGAACTTCAAATTATTATTTACTATTACTAACGGTCGCCCGCGTGGTTCCTGTTTAAAAAGTAGCCTATGTGTTAGTATACTACTTGAAGTCTCTACAGACCAAATTTCATCCAAATCCGTTCAGCAGTTTTTGCGTGACGAGAGTAACAAACAAACTAACTGACGACTTTCACATTTATAATATTAGTAGGATACGCGATGATAACACGCAGTCTCTGTGCACATGTAGTATGGACCAATAATAATATTATTATTAATATTAATACATAAAAGTATTATTTTTCACGTCACTCCCACAAAGTATATAGGTAGAGTCACTCCTGACAGTGTGTTACAAGCGAGAAACGGCCAGCTCGGTCTCGTCAAAGAACGCGATTTTGTCTGCCGCAACCGCGAGAAGACACTCATGAGGCCTAATAGACCTCATAATGCCGTGAACGTGTTAAGATGTCACCACAAAAATATCACAACCGTTTCGGTATTGGTTCATAAAAAAGCAATAGTAATATTTCTAAAAAAACCGTCTTTCTTAAATCTGCCGGGTCCGATTTTGATGCCACTTTGCACACTTTCCACTTTTATTTAAGGTGTCCCCCTACAAATATGACAACAGTTCATAGACCACTTCCCATACAAAATTGCCCAGTCACTTTTGGCGTTGTTGAGGTGTATCGTCGCAGATCGCCCACCTGCCCACCAGTGATAGGACATAAGGCCCATTTCCACCTCGAAACAAAAAAACAAAAGAAAAAGGTATGATGTGAAGGCTTAGCGTCTTCCCGTTGTTCAACAATATAGTAACAGATTCGGACGAGTTGAGAACCTCCTTTTTTTTTGAAGTCGGTTAAACAGAAAAAAACCACCACTTCGTGTATAACTGTGTTCATGTGTTCTTTTGTTACCACCTGTCAGTGTGTGCCAAGCTTAATAGTAATTTGCAACAATGTGCAATTTGTGTATGAGTACAAGCTCTGAGTACCGCAATTACTTTAAATGACGGCCGCTGTTGAGGTGTCGCGTCACATTACGAAAAGTCGCCGTTTCAGTGCGTACGCGCTCATTCTTCATTATTGTAAAAAGCTTATACAATCAACAGCAACTACGGCTTTACATAACTGTAAAATGTCTCCAATCTACTTGGACTTTAAGACATAAGCCGTTGAGTTCAGATTTGTCTGTAAAAAGGACATGTATGGGCCACGTCTACGTACACAACTCCCAAAGATGGAGAAAAAATTACTGATTCTGAGAAAAATAGCATTAATCTTATATAATGCATGGTTATGTTTATGTAGTTATTAATAAAAATAAATCAATATTTTTACTTGTCAAATATGACAACTCTATACGTAAAAAAACTGCCAGTGTTACTGTCATTGATTTCTACTCTCTGTTCGACTTTGTAATTCTATTAACTGACAGTGAACTGTCACTTTAAATTGCTTAGATTTCTGGAAGGAACAATAAATATAATGCAAACACACTTCAAAAATACATTACTGACAAAATGACATCTTCCTTCCTCATATTGTTCCTTCCAGAAATCTAACTCTTTAACTATTGTTTGGTATACTGTACACAGACGTGGCCCAGACTTCATACATTTTTGGACATCACCTTTGACATTTTATTTAAACCGTAATTGCTGTTGACCGTACATTGAACAACTCGTCAAATATGACAGCTGAACTACGACAATAATAGCAACTTTAATTACTTACGTACTTACAGTTTTTAGCAAGCGTTGTTTCAAAACGTTATTTATAGATACATTTTAGGGGAAAAACATAAAAGACGCTGTTTGTTTAGCAAAGGTTGTTACGAAATCCAAGATTAGGTAGGTAGCTTTAAAATAAAAACTGTAATACATTGATGTGATATCTTACTATAATTAAGGTAAAAGTTAAATTTTCTAGTAATAAAATATGAGAATTTTCTCTTACATTTGGATTTTTCAATATTGTACGTTGTAAGTTTGGCAACGACATGTCTATTAATACCGCTGCTTCTGTCAAAGCTGATAAGTATCATGAGCCTGTTAGTATTGCCGGTTTTAAGTTGTCCTGAATATATCACAGGAAAATGGTTGATTCAAAAGAGCTTATTTATAAGTTTACTTCAAAAACAAAACTGACTTTTACTCGATAAAACGGCGCGCGCCAAATGTCGACATGCAAAGTTTGATACACGGCTGACTGTACACAAGAAGCAATACGCCCACATAAATACTGTTTTGGTTATTGATTGCCAAATAAGATCGAGTAGGGTCGTCTTTATTAAGTAATTTGGTCGGTATCTTTCGTAAAATGTCCTGAAGACAGATGGTTCATTCAATACGGCTGTCTTATCATTTTCATGCAATTTAATTCAAAATGGCAATAAAATAAAATCTTGTACAATTTGTTGTACGTCCGTTTGTTAAATAACTACAGTATGACCTTTTTTCTCGAGAACGCATGTGTGTTGAGTTGAAATTACTAACCCCTACCGCGCAAGTGTCGTCGATATCGACATCGGCTGCATTTGACAGATGGATGTGACATATTGCTCTTAGTCTTTGGTAAGTTTTCATTTGTGTCAAAAAGAAGCAGCAATGTGACACATCCATCAGTGTGTCACTTTATTCCCGTTTTGATTCCCGTGCGAAAATTGCGGAAATTTGCGGCATAATCGGCTGTATCTTTTGATTGCTTTGGCTTAGAAGTTTGATTTTTTCACAGCTCCAAGGGTCAGTAGACCTGAGTATTAGATATAAATTTCAGTTTGCTACCTCCACGCGTTCCTGAGAAAAACGGTCTTGACAGACTGACGGACGGACAACGAAGTGATCTTATAAGGGTTCCGTTTTTTCCTTTTGGGGTACGGAACCCTAATTTGCTGATTAGGCGAAAAAACCACGAAATCACTTCGTAGTAAATAACTATAGCGACTAAAGAGAAATTAAACTACACGATGCTATTAACCATTTGAGAATAATGTTGAATTTTCGTATTTTTCGGGGGTCATTTTGAAAAGCAAAAGTTTCAAGGCAAAATCATAAATTTGTGTTTCTGGTACATTACCAGTCTAGAAAAAGGTATGAAGAAATGTATGTCTTATTACCAGATTTGTAACATCTCTAACCATCCTATAGTTTTATATCAAAAACTTTACTTTACTTTGACCGTAACTTTAACTTTTACCGTGTAGCGCCTTAATATAAACTCGTGCTATGGCATACAGAAAACCATAATAATGATTTATGATTTTTGGAAAAAAAACTGATCTGTCCTATCTGAAAATTCACTTGTTTTTTTCCAATATTTTTCTATTTAAAATTTATCATATATATAAAAATAGCATTGAAAAATGCAAAAATTTCAAAATCAAAATTATTGACTGTTGCATCTTAATCGATTGTTAATCAACTAAAAAGTTGTTTCTTTCGAATGCAAGGACATTCCTAGCATTGATGTGACAACGGCGGATTAAAAATATAAAAGTATTGGAGAATTTCGACGGTGGTTCGCAAGTCATAATAATGATGTTGACATATCGCTTCGCAGTCAACTCTAAGCTCATTCAAAGATTCAATATTTTATTCCGCATTGCGTTATAAATAGATATCCAAATGATCAATCAACCAATTAACATGTGATCCGGACTTCAATTCATACGACAGACCACGTGCAGCAATGCAGTTACGTCAGTGATCACTCGCGGCAACAACCGGCAACAGTGTAACTAACGCGACCTTGATCGTGAATGCGCCGCTGCAATCTGCACCCTCATACATTGTGTGTATGCTAATGCTCAACAGTGTTATGTAACGTTCCAGTGTTTGTTTTGCAGATATGTAGGTCAACTTTTTACGTTTCTGTCGTGTTGTGAATCAATGTTTGTGGAAGTTTGATTCTTCTGAACAAGGAAGGAAGTGATGTAGAGACGTATAACCGTACGTAATCTAAAAGTTTGGATGGATGTTTGTTACTGAATAACGCAAAAACGGATCCGCACGGAATTTGACACAGAGGTAGAATTTGATAAGCTACTTTTTTTGCGAAGTAATTTCATATAATAGCGATATATAACTAGGAAAAGCCTAGCCCTTAACATACCTTAATATTCTGATGGCTGTAGACATTGGCACTTCTCCGTCATCACCAGCCATTTGTAATGTCCTGATTGCTGGCGCACCGGCCTTCCTCGTGGATGGATAAGTCACGCTTATTATTATTAGATAGGTAAAGCGCTTGACCGCTTTCTTGCCTGATGGAAAGCGAAGATGCGATCTAGGATGTAACGCACTTGGCTAGAAGATATCTATTCACTCGTGACTTGAAGACCCCCAAATTGTAAGTGTCAGGAAACACAGACTGAGGCAAGGAGTTCCACTCTTTAGCGGTGTGGATGATGAATGTCGAGTCAAAACGCCTCTTGGGTATATCAACCATATAGTTGTGGCTAGGGTTTCTACTCGAGTTTTCTCGAACTCGAGAAAACTCGAGAAATTTGGCTTCATTCGAGACGAGAAAATAATGACTGGAACTCGAGAATTCTCGAGTCTCGAATTTGCATCGCTCTAGTCGACGAAAAATAAGAAACCGACTTTCGGACGAGTCTATATTCCTACAAGCCTATTTTCTAAGACAACAGTAATTAATTGCAGGATATAGGGGCTATGCAGCTCCAGTTGGAACTGTAGTCACTGCGACCTATAAGATCTATTGTAACTCGCCACCTTGTTATAGTATCTCTTTTAGCCTGGCGGCCTCCAGGAAGTCTAAAATCTTCCTAGCTTTGAGAGATTTTAGTTCCTCTGGCCGAATTATATGCCGGCCCAGGTGGATACTGCGTTTGTGAATAAGGGGTCCGCAGTCACATAGGAGATGTTTGGGTGTTTCTCTGTCTAATCCGCAGTAACGGCAAACGTCAGTGTCACTTAATTTCATGTGAAATTGGTGTCTTTTTAGTTTGCAGTGTCCAGTTAAGGCTCTTGCTATCGCACTTATGTTTGCTCTGCTGAGTTCTAGGAGTTCAGCAGTTTGCTTTTGCGAATAGCCTTCGATAAGGGATTTGGCGTGTACTAATCCTGGTTGATTTAACCAGTATTTTTTTGACTCGCCAAGTAGGTTGCCCTTGAGAAGTTGCATGGCCTGTGCCTTTGAGATGCCACAGAAAGGCTCTGGACCTAGCTGGTGGCCCTGAGCTCCAGTCCTTGCAAGTTCATCAGCTTTTTCATTGCCAATGATTCCTGAATGACCTGGTACCCATCTCAGAATAATTTTATTCCGTTTTCCCAGCTCATTCAGCTTATCGACGCAGTCCTTCACCAATCTCGAATGTATGACATTTGAATTGATAGCGTTAAGGGCTGCCTGACTATCTGAGAAGATAAGAATAGTTTGATTTATGTAGTTTCGTTGGCGATTGGCCTCCGCGCATTCTATGATGGCGTATACCTCTGCTTGGAATATGGTGGCGTGTTTGCCTAGATTCACGCTCTTACTGAAAGACAACAGTAAGTTTCCTAATTATTTAATAGGTCAACTTTGCTTCTCAGCCAGAAACTACATATTAACAAGTACACCTATTCCATTATATCTTTGATAGACTGATTTATAGTTGTTGTTGACTGTTGAAAAATGTGTCTACTGTTTGTTAGGCTGCACGACATAACAGTAGAAAACGGTTTTTGAGGAACTAATTACCAACTTCAATGTAAGGCAGCATGACGACTGTCAAGATGGTAATTCTGCTGTCAAACCTTTAGCGTCTTTATAATAAATAGATATTTTCGTATTAAGAAATGGAAATAGTGAAATATTTCCTAGATGGTTACCAATTGTTGACTAGTGGCACCCCCAATAACTTTGTCAGTTCAGTATATATTCATGGTGGATTATTGATGAAAGTCATTCTTAAAAACAGATTTAATTGATATTATCGCAAAGAAGTGCTGGGCTCATTCACGCAGTTAAGGCATGCAAAATAGAATTTAAATCAAAAATTCAAATTTGCACTAAATACACAAATTATAAATCAACCGTAAATTACTAAGTTTTGTGTATAAAGTAGGTATGTAAGAAGTATGTAAGAAGTTTTTAGTTTTTGTTCCTTTTCTTACCTAAATTCACAGCGCAATTAACGTCAGCCATGCGCTATGACAGTTGAAAGAGTAGCGTGCGTTGCGAGTTTTTTTCATCGTCATTGACATGGTATTCTGTGTCCAACACCAAGTAAAATGCTCATATTTCAATAAGATGGCAGAAACTCAAATGACTACTTTATCGTCGCGTTGATGCATTTGTTAGTAATTTGATACATCAAATCGATACTTTTATTAAAATAACATAGATTACTAAACTATTTGTACCAATTATAAAGATATAATTATAACCATTATTTATATTTCCCTTACCAAGTAAATAACACATGTTAAATATTTATGTTACAATATGATCAAGGAATAACAGGAAATAAACGGAAAAGTGATTCGATGACCATATGAAAGTCAAAGTCAATATCATTTATTCAGTCTAGGCTGTTACAAGCACTTATGAACGTCAAAGAAGCTACGCCATCGGTTCACAAACCCTACGGCGGGAGACCTTGTAACGAGAAGAACCGGCAAGAAACTCGTCAAGGGCTGTTTTTTTCTCCCTGTTTTATTTCATACAGAGTCGTCAAATTGAAAAGTGACCTTAACATATCAGTAAGGTCAATTTCCATCACAAAAAGAAAATACTAATTATAATTTTACATTTTATGGTTATTGTAACCGTAAACAATTTTCAACTGGCAAAGAAAGACTATCTATCCTACATTACAACATTTCTCGCATTACAAGATTACTTTACTGCAAGTTATGAGGAACATACAGGTCTGTATCAATTTATTTTAGATAAAAATATTTAGGCTTTAAGCACAGCATTAAGATAAGCAGACTGAGGTAGACCCATTTCCGCTGGCGGCACCCGTTCACAAGCATGACGCATGAACCAGCCATCGCTTCGCTCAACCATATTTTAGGGAACGTAACGACCCGCCTCACACGACCCCGCCGAAGAAACGTTTGAGTGAGCATGACGTACTTCAGGTACTTATGTTAAGCTGTATGAATAAAAAAATACAATGGCAACAGCAAAAAAAGAAAGATAAAAGTGCATTAATGTAAGACACAACTTACAATGTTATTAGAAGACGCATCAGCTGGGTCATAATCTCAAAGCGTAATTAAAGTAAAAAAAAATATCGTCAAAACACATCCTTTTTAGTTTACTGCCATTCTTATGATAATGTTTTAAATATTTGAATAAAAGAATAAATTAGTGTCAATAATAAAATGAATTTAAAACATATTTTATAAAACAAATAATATTGTATATAAAAACAGGAAATAACATACGATAAAATGACTCTCTTGATCAAATACTCGAATCACTTCTTTTAAAATGTTGTGATGTTCGAATAATAGTAGGTTAAACAACTTTTATAAGAAAATTAATTATGGATGTGAATATATTGTGATAAATTGCAATCACGTTATAATATAAACATTTTGATAATTCATTTGGACATTTTAAATTAAAACAAAGCTTTATATAATTTGCATCACAATTAGGTTTTATAATTTACGATAACTTTCGTAAATTTCAGCTAAAAATTAAACTATAAACTCATCTTTTAAATAAGTATTTTATCTAATATATAACACATTCATTAAATGAATGTGCCAATCGAAAGTTGAATATAAAGATGACGACTAAAGTTGAAAGGGCATAGTGAGGACATTAGCTATTGATTGTGATGCATGCAAGAAAAGAAGCATTAGATTAAAAAAACCTTTTTTTTTTATTAAATTTTACCAGATTTCAAGAGTTTTAATTCAATGACTCGACACCCGAGAAAACTCGAGAATTCCCGAAACTCGAGAATTCCCGAAACTCGAGAAAAAAATTAGGTCGAGAAATCAGAAACCCTAGTTGTGGCGCCTATTTGGCGGTCTGGTTGTCCGATGAAAAAATGGGGATGGTGGAATGAGGCTGTGCAATTCCGCTGCACACTCCCCGAAATGCAACCTATAGAACGGATAGACCAGCAACCTTCCGTCTATGTTCAAGGCTCTTTAGTTTATTAAATAACTCATCGTTGCCGATGAGCTTCTTGGCCCTACTTTCAATGGACTCAATTGTCTGGAGTTGGTATTGGGCAGAACTATCCCAAAGATGAGAACAGTACTCCTTACACGCTTCTCCCTCATCATTAGACATTTTTAATGTCCCCACTGCTGGCGCACTGGTCTCCCTCGTGGGTGGATAAGGAGTTAGTTCATTGCCCACCACGCGGACGCAGATTGATTGGGTTTCACTCAATACTCAAAAGTTTATTGCAAAACCATAATGTACATGTAGATGTTATAAAATAATGTAAGACCATTGTTATGGACCCGGTTGGGCACGCAATCAGGGTTAGAAATTATCGGGAAATACAGCCGATTAACGGCTTACCGTGGCTTTCGAATCACGGAGTAGCTCGAGATTGTAATATTTGGTCACCCATCCCGTGTGCCGTTACCGACCTATGTCTTTATCTAACTCTAATTTATGTGTGCCAATCGATGCGTCGATCGATCCATTGCAACCTGATCCCGGCCCGGTGTGTGCCAAGCTAAAACGATCCGACTCTAATCGACCGTGATATCATATCATGCGCGAACGTCCAACCACGTCAGTGCTTTAAATAGAAAAATATTGGTAAAAAATAACTCGGCCACAAGTAAATTCACAGATGGGACTCGAACCCGTGACCTTTGGAAATTCGGTCCAATGCTCTAACCACTGAGCTACCGAGACTTGCAAACCACCGTCGAAATTCTCCAATACTTTTATATTTTTAATACTAGGAATATCCTTGCATTCGAAAAAAACATCTTTTCAGGTGTTTAACGATCGATTAAGATGCAACAGCCAATAATTTATGATTTTTGAATTTTAAATTTTTTTATGTTATTTTTATACCTACATATGATAAATTTTATATAGAAAAATTAAAAAATCATAAATAAAAAAATACACGTTAGTGTTACAGAAGCTTTTCTACTATTAATATATGTGTCAATAGTTAATTCCAGACAAAACTAATAGAATATGGCTGATGAGACTCGTCCAAAGAGTAAAGTAATGTCTCGTCTGTTATATTGTTTTGGTGATGTGACTTTTCGTCGTTAGTGCTCGCCTAGAATACCTCCCCCCCTCTGATCCTGCGGGGGTCGAAATCCCTATTATTTATCCTGATATTACTACGGGAACGGGAACCGCGCGGGTAAAACCGCAGGATTAAGAAAATGATTTTTTTTTATGGAAATATGGAAAATGTGGTCGCTTGTATTAAAACAACGTTAATTCATATAACCATCATTTTAATTATTTCAAATTATGAAATTATACTTCATGAAAAGATTTCTATATATTTTTTATTGAAAGATCTATGGCCGTAACGGTAATACGGTCTTAGATTTTTTTATCCCGGTATATAAAAAAAAACTAGATTCTCCGTCTCATTTTAGACTATAAAAAGACTTAAGAATGTAGGGCTATGATTTATTATGTAGTTAAAAGTTCATTATCAGTATTAATTCTGCTAATGATAGTCATTATCTTATTTCAATTGCAAAGCAGTAAAAATTTATTCTTGGAAAGTGTAAAAGAGACTACAATTGAAAGACGATCGAAATGCGATAATGACTAAAGAAACGATAACAGAATTAGGCCCCAAGTTGTGTCAACCTGTCAACGTGATATTTTCATATTAAACGAAAATTATTAAACGATCATGCCAGTTGGAGTTACATCGGCCATGGTATTAGTATAATTACCGACTAGTTTCTTTGTGAACTTGGCGCAATTATTGCTCGGCTGCACACTGTTACTAGGCTAGGAGACAAGAGTCTGGTTGTTGTCAACACACAGTAAGGCATAATTACTCTGTGGGTGAATATGCCGCCGTTAGAAGCACAATTCCACTTTCAGCATTATCATTTCTACACATGTTATGAGACGGATAAGTATTTCTCCATTGTTAATTTTTTTTTTTTACTTTTTTGTCATGTATAGAAAGAAGCCAGCAACCTCATATTAGTTGCAGTATAGCAATAATAGCTTTTAATATCACTTGCCTACGTCAGATCGCTTAAGCATCTCTTTGATAATAACTTTCAAATTCTAATAAGATGTTTTTTAAAAGAAAGTCTCCCACTCCATGAATCATTAACAAAAACACAAATTGTATTGTTTTCTGCCCTAAATATAAAATTTCTAATGAGCCTTATGTAAACTTAGTTTGGAATACCCTTGTTTTTGAAGGTATCTTTTTTTAAACTAAAATAAAAGCTATCTTTACTTCTGTGTTTTTATCCTTGTTTATTTTTGCGCGTAAATGTACTCATGAACATTGTACTTAAGTACTTGAAATTGAGAACGTAAGAGAAGCTATAAATATAATAAAACACAAAGAAATATAAAAAGTTAAGTATAACTGGGTACTGGAGATGTCAGCTGATAAACAGCTTAAGAAGGCATTTATCTTGCAGCGACCACTAAAATAAAAATCTTAAATCGTAATTTAAGTAATTTACGTAATTTTTTTGTCAATACATCTGCAGATGTCAATTCTGAATCTCACAAAACCGAATACCAGCACCAGTTGCAGTAAATTTAGGACCACAAAAAGCTAATTCACTGTTACGTGTTGTTAAATCAATTATGTTCAAAAAGTGCTTTCGTTTAGCGGAATAGAAATAATGAAGTTAATAAGTTGTGATAAAACAATCGACGTGAATTTATTCTGTAAGCACTTTTAAAATCACCAAATTGAACGCACATTTTTTTTTGCATTTACAATACCATCTTTATAATTAATAACATACCAATACCATACTATTACTATTAAAAAACAACTGTCTATTACTTTGTGATCAGTCCCCTGATTATGTAACTGTTTCTATTAAAGCTTGATAAAGTGCAGTCACATTGCTGCTTTAGTAAAAATCAAAGTGACAACTATCTCACTAAAGCAGCAATGTAACTGCACTTTCAATCAATTTTAATCAAAATCTGTTAGTAACAGAGTTAAATAATCAACTAGCAGGGAACACAAGGGTAGCGAAAGGTTGTTTGAAAAACTTAAAAAAAAACGAAGTACACTTCTTCTTGTCTGATTCCCACTTTAAGGCCAGGACGGTCTCTCCTGGGTTGTCGGATCGGGCAACTATTCCCTTTTTTATAGTCTCGAGGGGTGATTATCTAACGAAAAATCGGTTTATTTTCAGTTGTAGCTGAACTATACACTATTTAAATGTGACAGTAATGACAGCCACGTAACTGTTTACCAGGTGATTTTTTGTTATGCTTACTTTCTAAGACTACGTCCACGTGTACATTCGGAAAATTTCTAACACCATTAATGTTTAAACTTTACTACGGTGTTCCAAACTTCACCCATATCCATTCAATGATTTTTGTGTGACTGAGTAACAAACATCATATTATTAAGATAACATTAACCAGATAGTGTGAAATGTAAGAAGTGAAGAGACGTAACCTGTCTGCACCCAGTCCCCTGACCCCGAGTCAAGGTGGCTGCAACAGTGTTGCAGTTTGTTGCTCTATCGGGCTATTTGCGCTGGTGCATGTACGACATTTTTTAAGCGCGTATTTCGTCCGTTGCACTCCGGTACCGTTGCGTTTAGTTATAAAAAATCTATTTTTACCTTTTTATAATATGACACCATGTTTGCAAATTCTTTTGATTCGGAAACAGCGTCTGGTTTTTCCAAAGCTAATAATACTATATTCCGTCATTTTGACAACGTTTTGTGGGATCTTTTGGTTTTTAATAACTTAAAGATGTGTTATAATATAACATATCACTACATCGTTTGATGCAAAATGTAGGTATAGCACCGTTAACCTAACAGCTAGCCTTGGCTATGCTAGTATAATCACTAATGAGGTAAGATTTAAATTCCTTGAAAACTTTTATTTGTAAGGAAAGAACTTAATTTCTTTTGATTAAGAATAATTTTAAAAGGTTAAAATAGATGCCAACCTTTTTTACTTTCTACCATTTAGATGTAAATACACACCGTCCATAGTCGGCTAAATTAGGTATAAATTATTATACAGGCAAGTGTGCCAACATCAGCTTTACAAGATATTTAAAATTGCTATACCAAAAAATCTGTAGGGAAAGTGACATGACTTCGTTTTGAATTTCGTTCTGATGGTTAACGTCAAGATTTTTAAAGGTTTTTTATCTTAATTTCGGCTAGATGGACGGACAACAGAATTCTGTTGACAATTCTTTCTGCTGTAGAGGAGGAGGTTTTTCCTGACAAAAATGGAGGAAAAAATCTCCTTATTTTATAAGTGACGTATATAGAATCTATAGAATATATAGAATAGTATATAGAACCACAGAATAAATAAATACCAGAACTAAAACTTGCTATGTCACATTTCAAATCGGAAAAAAATCAAGTCAAACAACTTGTAACTCTCCGTTGAGACACATTGTCAGACAAAGTCTCACAGCAAAATGAAAACGACCTTCCAATCATCATCCGATTAAAACATAATACAGATACTTTTATTTACAGATCAATTCTTAGCAGAACTACATTGAATGTCTGAAGAAATAATTATGAAATATAATCGCTCTTCTATTGTAATACAGATTACGCCGTCAGTGACAACCGCCTATCTTTCTAGTCAAACACTGTAATTAGGTTTAATAACCCGAGTTAGTTTAGTACCAAACTTAGGGCTGGCACGCACAAGGAATGATGTAATAATTAGTTTTGAATTTTTGGTTTGGCTAAAAGTAGCTTCTTTGTAATTTGTTGAAACTAAAACTGATTTTGTAGTTATTTGTCTTTCTAGGAAGTAGGTTTTTAATTCACTATTACCGATTACGAGTTTGACGACCGATAACTCAAAAATACGAGCTGTGCTGTACCTAATCCTAATTTCAAAGATATCATAATGTGACTTGTCCCACCAGTTACTACACGCTATTTTCTTATTTTCGCTAGACTAGTTCTAATTTACATTAGGACTATACTTACTAGTTATATGACAAAGGCTTAGGGAACCAAGGCTATGTCAAATAGTTTTTTTTTATGAACGACGACGGGGAGACTTTTAGCCTTCATCGTACCTGATGTTAAGTATTGATAAGGCTGAAGATGGAAGCGAGCCTCTCCCAGAATCCTCAATCACTGAGGAACTGGCTATCTTATCTCTAACTGTCGGAACACAATAATGCTGAAAACATTATTGTTATGGCGTCAGACTTAGATAAGATGGTGGTAGCTAGCCAGGCGCACTTACAACGAGCACCAACCAAACCCAATACAAGATGTACCCGCGCTGGGAATCGAACCCGGGACCCCTGGGTCTGATACCGGTGGTTGTATCACTAGACCACAGAGGTGGTTCAAACCTAATTGTAAGTTACGAACAATAAATCCCGTTGTGGATAAATGACGGTTCATAACGGGACAAATGGGAAAACATCCCATTTGTCCCGCCACAGGATTATCTGACGGGACATCTGGGGTTACTGACTAACTAGTAGGTATTGTCTCAGTCAGTAGGGTCGATTTTACTCAACAAAACTTAAATAACTGGGACCATTTTCACTGGGACCCTTTCAGGAGGCCCAGATCTTACGTACCTAAGCAATTTTGACGGAAATTATCTTTAAATTCAGAAATTAGATTTTTTTTAATTTTGAAGTTGACAACCGTAGAGTTCTACAGCTACAATGATAGCACTATAATTGCATATCTGCTGCATGTTACTAAAAAAAACTAATAAGTTTCGGTTGATTCCGCACAACAAAAGTCTAAAATAGTAAAAATCAATTAGACGAGTTTCACTGCTACAATTTTACAACCCTACAGACAGCTACAATGATAGCGATGGCATATCTGCTGCTCTTTACAAAAAAAAAACTAAATTTTGGTTGATTTCGTACAACAAAAAGAAAAAAAACGGTAAAAATCTATGAAAAATAAAGAAAGAAGAAAGAAAACAATTTACTGGCACACACAGTTATATAGAATAAAAAAATAAAAATAAAAAATCTTAAAATTAAACCTTGCCGACAATAAATAAAACTTATGGAATATGATGTGGGGCCAATGAATACCCTGGCTCAGCATTTTGCTTCTGTGCCATTCTCAGATGGGCAGAATGATCACAGAAGCGCCGTTAGTCTGCCAGGGTGTTAAAACAGACGTTTACAATAATAGTAAAAAAAATACTACATATACATACACAAAATTAAATAATATACACATAAAATGAAACGAAAGAAGGCAGAGTGTTCCACTTCTTTGCCGCTCTCAAGGTGCGGAAACGGGACGTTTGAGAAAAAAAGAATGAAAACTTTTGACAGTCAAATGCGCGTAATGCAATGAGACGAGTTCCACTGCTACGAGTTGACAACCCTACAGCTACAATGATAGCGGTATAATTGCATATCTACTGCATGTAACAAAACAAAACTAACAAGTTTCGGTTGATTCCGCACAACAAAAAGTCAAAAAACAGTAAAGTTAGTTTAAACCAAGTGCGTGTCGGGCCACGCGCAGTATTGGGTTTTACAATAGTTTTTAATGGTTATACGTAAATTAATTACTCTTTTTGACATTTCTAACCACTATTTATTTGTCTATTCAATGAAATTTGTACGTATGTCAACTTTTTCAAATATTTTTTTTTAGTTATCGTCTATTACTCGTTAACCTGTAAATTCTCTCTAACAGTAATAGTTTTAACTTCATTAAAACTTAAAACTTCATTAAATGTGCTACTCTCCTGAATTCACGTATCCGTAAGCGACCGTTTAAATTTGATACTCAAACAAAATTTTGCATTTTAAAGATTAATTAAGCCGCGGACGGACAGACAGACAGACAGAAGGAAATGGCGAAATTATAAGGATTCCTTGTAGGTTTTACTACGGAACCATTATAAGGAATTTCTTGACGGGTTGACAGCCCTAAAGCTACAATGATATCGGTATAATTGCATTCTGCTGCACTCTAGCTATCGATGCGGCCTTGACCCGCAACCACACGTGTATGCATAGCGATAAAGCTGCACAACACGATGTTATGTCCGTGGGATACTTAGATTTCGTGACCCAATATCAGACAGACTTGTTATCTAATAGTTGTGTTTGTGTAGTCCAATCTGAGCTTAAAACATTTTAAGTAATAACTATGTTGATAAAAAAATTGCTTCGCTAGTTCTTAGCGTAGGCGATAATTCCCCCTTGTGGGCGTTTGTGACTTTCAGGGGGGCAAATACCCAGAGGAAATAGGGGCCTTTAAATATAATCGTGGCAAACTCTGTTCTTTTTGTAATTTTTAAAAAGTCTTATAAAACGAGTTTCCTATACTGAATTTTTAAGAATTAGGGTTTATAGAATGTGCTTTTTAAAAGCATATTTTTAAGAAATGAATTGTACTTTTTTATTCTTATACCTTATTAAAACGATAATTACTGACTTTTTGGGTGCGATAACAATTAAACATAAATTGTTAGTGTCATCCCTTCCGTATTAAAGACAGTTATTAAGTCTTCTGTCACATTGAATCTATAAATGTAATTTCCTGTCACAAAACAAGAGAATTAATTGTTATTTATGGACTTAATGCATTCAGAAGGCAGTTACAAACTCTTACGCCCGTCAAGAAATTACGCCATCGGTCGGTAAAAATTACAACGGTATGCCCTGTACCGTCAACAATGTAAGTAAGCGATATTTTTTTAATAGAAATTATTGAAAAAATCGTTTCGGCCACAAGTTGTTCTCATCATAAACGTCAGTGTAGACATTCATATAAAGTGGCATTTTTAATTGTCACTAAAATTATAAAGAATTAAAACGAAAGCTAACGCTGGGATACCTAAAAAAGCATAAAATACACGGAATATTAAATCAGATAAGTTGTGCGTTTAATATCCGAAAAGATTCTTTATTCCAAAAACGAAAATCCTTCTCCGTGTTCTACCGAAGTCAGCTCAAGAGGTGTCGGGTTTGGGTCCATAGGGGAACATATTCTATTTGGTTTGATTATTGGTAGGACTTGTTTTATGTCCGCCTTGCTGGCTATCACCACTTATCTAAGTCTCTCACAATCTTTACAGGGTCGTCTCGTCCTGGCAGTTAGAGATAAGATAGCCGTTCCTCAGTGGTTCTTCGTTGGCTCAGACAGAGGCCGAAAGTCGATTGTCATTACACGAAAGTGCATTTTAAAGCGAAACATAAGAGATCTTTCGAAACCAAAAGGTGGTAAGAACCGTCTAAAGATTTGACAAATACCTTCAACAGTACAGGCGTTTGCGTCTGATGTAAATTAAAATCAATTTAGTCTTTAAAAAAAACGCGTTTTTAAGTAGGTACACGAAAAATGTGAGGTCATTTTAATTTTTAGATTTTTCGGTCCACATACGATTTTACTGCTGACTGTATAGAACCGACAAAAACTAGTCAAGGTTAGTTTTTACCCGACAGTGGCTAAATTAGTACGGGTCTTTAACATATGAATTAAGAAGAAATATTGCATTTTGAAGAGTTAATTGTCTTGAATAAAATTAAAACAATTGACAAAGTAAAAATTCCGATTGACCTTTTAGGGATTTTTTGTCGTCATTTCAGTTGATGTTGGCACTTATTTATAAAATATCGTAGATGTTGATAAATTAGATAATAGAACCGATGGCTTGATGGATGGCACAATGGTTTCCATCTTTCTGCTAGTTAAGGTATAGTTAGTGTACATACAGTGGCATGAAAGCCGGCGCTATAACGAGTGACATAAGACGGGCTTAATGTGCAGTTTTCTGTGCTTTTAAATTAACAAATTTTAGACTGACAATATTTTACGGGAGTTTTATCGCCATACTTTCCCTTATCTCTCTCTGGTTTTCGAGGCTGTCGTCTCCGCGTCTCGTTATGTATATTATGTGTCCTAAGTAGCTGAGCAGACGCTGATAGCATTTTGTCGAAAGACGCTTATTTATACTTATGATGAATGGAAATCATTGAGAGTATTGGACCGGATTTCCAAAGGTTCGAAGGTTCCAAGGGTTTGATTCCCATCTGAGAATTCACTTGTGGCCGAGTTAATTTTTTCCAATACTTTTCTATTTAAAAATTATCATAAGTATAAAAATAGCATTGAAAAATGCAAAAATTAAAAAATCATAAACGCTCATTTATTTTAGTTCAGCCACAGGTTAATAAATAGTTACTTCGGTTCCGCTCCTTTATTTTTAGTTTACGCTATGTGAGGATTGACACATTTTCCACTTAGTTACTCACAATTGCTTCCATCAATAATCGAACTAAACTCCGTTCACATGTTGTAAATACGCCATAGTAGTGTAGTGACTTGATTAATAGCTGTACGTAAATTTCCTAGCTTTACCTTCCGCAATATTGACCTTTATGCAATTGACTGCGTCTATGTAGGGTGTATAATATACTATTATCTATGTATTATTCACCACATTATAATTTAACAACTGCATTATAAAAACAGAGGATCAAATGATAAGGGAACATTAAAACTCAATGAACGTTTAAAATTACCCCTTAGATCGAACATTCTTGTACAATTTTGTACAACATTCATCTACAATTTTGTACAAATTGTTGAATTATGTCTATGTTACTTCTTTATATTAAGTATGTTAGACAGTAACTTTTTCTGCCTTTTTAACGCCTAGCTCCTCATCTATTTTAAAAACTTTTAAAACCATACAGAAAATAAATATTAAAAACCGGCCAAGTGCGAGTTGGACTCGGGCCCGAATTATCTATAAAAACGGCAAAAAAAATCATGTCTGTTGTATGGGAGTCCCCTTAAATATTTATTTTCTGTTTTTTAGTATTTGTTATACAGCCTGGTGACAGACGGACGGACAGCGGAGTCTTAGTAATATCCTCCTTTATGTCCATGGTCCTTTTTTACCTTTGGGTACGGAAACCTAGGAAACTTATCCTGTCCAAGTATTTTCTTTTTTACAATATCAGATTTGTAAATTGAAATCATTTAATTTAAATTTTAAGTTTGCCTAAACTTTGGTGTTAGGTTACTTTTCGGTTTGGCGGTACAAAGTAAAAAAATCTCTTAAATATACCATGTGGGGTATCAATTGGCCAATTTTTTTACCTAAGTATCTATTTAAACGTTATCAATAAAAAATGGGTACAGTAACCCGTTTTAAATGTATGTATTTGAAGCAGGCTTGTAAGATTCGAAATTACAGTGTTAGTCAAATTGACATACACACTATCATCTCTTTTTTTTATCTAATTTTTTATTTAGTCCAATATAATAACGCTTACAGGGCAGTGTTGGGGCTGCCCCGGAGGCGAGAACCGATTGTTTTCATGCAACTATGCGCAAACGCACCGCATCCCTGGTGCGCAGAGTGCGGGTCAGTGCTAACACTGTACTGGCTGCTGAGAGGATTGACAGACCCTACATCTGGCATTGCTCAAATAGACATATTTCCAAATCAATAGGACAGGACAGGAAATACTGACCAGAGTTAAATATAATGTTTTATTTTTATTTTTGTTAATGTTAACATTGACATTTTATATTTTGAATAATTTATTCAGTTGTGATATGTATTCTTTCAAATAGATTTACATTTTAAACATACCTTTATAATCTAAATTCTTATGCTCGTAGTTTATTATCATTTTAATTATATTAATTTAAATCGAGTAAATATATAAATTAATTATAAATCATAATTAGATGACAAAAATGTTAAACTATTAATAATTTATTTTTAAATATTTAAATTATTTTATGTAATTCCTAACAATGGGTGTAACTTGCCTGAGTAAATGAAATTCTATTCTTCTCTATTTAACAGATTAGTTAATTATAAGTAGACATTATATCGATAATATTGAAAATAATTTGGTTCTTATTTTGGAAAAATCCATTTAGTGTTTCATACTATATACTACATACTTCATACTATCTTCCATCTTCAGCCTTATCAATACTTAACATCAGGTATTATGATGAAGGCTAAGAGTCTCCCCGTCATTCATAAAAAAAAACTGCATTGTGTTTTTTTTGGATGTTTTCGAATAATTTGTTAGACCAAGTAGTGAAAATGCTATAGTGTGTTATATATTTGGAATCTACTTGCAAAGCCCTTTCATTTGACCACATCGATACCTTGGGGCTCAAAGGGCGTAACCACCATTTTGGTCAAAATGAGTTTTAAATGCCATCTTATTCAGTTTTTTCTTCGCTATCGAACTGTATTTTTAAAGTTCTCAAATTCGGAAAACAATGGTGAATACGACCCCAAATTTCAAGGCTGGTAATGCAGATTTTTTTGTATTTTTGGACGTAAAAGCAATAATTATTAGGCATCATCAAAGTACTGGGCGTAAACGACAATCTCAAATGCAAATGTAGGGCGTATATCTGTACGACTTAAAGCCATAAAAAATATATTTAATATATTTCATCATAATTTATTGTTGTATGTTAAGGTTTAGAGGGTGGAAACGTTATCGCAGTTTGTATGGAGACCGTTTGCTACACATTCCTCTTAAAAAGTTTAGTTATAACCCATGTTAAGGCCCTCCAAAACTAGGTTTAATTTTAAAGCCACAATCATTGCTTTAATGTGCCTAACATTTGACAAAGCTGTGAAGCTTTGCAAATTTTGTAGCTTAAGGTTAGTTAAACCTTACTGGTTGTGTAGCAAATTGTTAAAAATAATCATTAAAAATAATTTGTAGTTCAAATAAAATTGTCTTAATATTTATTACCTTCGTCAGAACTAGCCAACAATCAAGATTGTTTTGCAATAGTAGCCTTTTACTCTTATCTTCCTTCTAGTAACTAACTATAAAATACTAAATTTATTTTGTCATTCCAAAAGTTAAAAAAAAACTTCCCTACTTATAAATATCAGAATACAAGCCTCTGATGGACTAAGGGTTGCCAAATTGACCTATTTTACTAAAAACAGTTGTAAGTATTGTAATATAAACCCAAAAAGTTGAATAACTAATAACAGATCGATAAAAACTACAGTTTTCATTTTGAAAGTTGGTGGTTACACTCTGCGTTACTAACGCAGCACTCATTTTATGGGGCATAAAAGACAGCGTTACTAACGCAGCAGTCATTTTATGGGGCATAAAAGACATTCATGTTGGATTTTGTGGGGCGTATTCACCAGCTAACTTTTTAATTACAAATATTTCTTAAAATGTTATGTTTTAACATTATGCACATCAAAAATTAACGACTTTTGGTGTAAGAATCATATTTATAGGATCAATAACAACAAAGTTGTGATAAATACAAAATTTAAATTTTAGTTTTTTGGCTCTCCTGAAAAGTCGTGTTTTGGTGGTTACGCCCTTTGAGCCCCAAGGTATCGACATGGTATATTGAAATAAAACAACTTTAACCGACGTTTCGGCACCTTTACAGCTGCCGTGGTCACGGGATCAGTCATCCCGTGATCACGGCAGCTGTAAAGGTGCCGAAACGTCGGGAAAATCAAAAAACCCCTAAAAACCTAAAAATACGGACAATTACAACTTAGTTCGTGGAAATATAGCGCGTTTGATATCCGTAAAAGTTGTTTTATTTCAATGTACAGTGCGCGCCAAAACATAAGATGTACACATGGTATATTTAAGAAAAACATTTTTTTCTTTGTACTACCCCCTTTGTTACGTCACAGTTTCTACCCCCCACCATTTGCGCGCTTGTCATCCTATATATTTGTGCTAGGACACCACACTGAATCCATTGGTACCATATTATATACCCATATCCGAGTTGATTTGAGTTCAATATTTGAGAGAAAATCGTTTCTAAGCGTCTTTTGGCTTCGTGGGCGGCCTACTAACAATAGATATCACATCGAGAAAAACTTGGTTTGGATATAATCGTCATCAGCCATTTTTAATATCCCCACTGCTGGGGCAGGCCTTCCTTATGGATGGATAAGGAGAACGGGCCATGACCCATCACGCGGGCCCAATGCGGATTGGTGGGTTTTACAACTGCAAATGCAGCCGGGACCAACGGTTTAACGTGCCTTCCAAAGCACGGAGGAGCTCGAGATAGTAAATTTTTGGTCACCCATCCCGTGACCGACCATTGCGAAAGTTGCTTAACCTCTACAACCGCAGGCGGAGCGCGCGAACCACTGTCCCATAGGTCCCTCTTGGATATAATATAATTACTTTTTACTGCGATGAATCAATTGTACGAGTAATACAGTGTACTAATTGCATTATTATTCTGTTCTAATGGCACTGACGTGATTAACTGTCTGCACGAATAAGAATGGAGCTGTTAGAACAAGATCAAAGGCTTTTTGCCGACCTGGGGCCGTATTACGGCTTCTTATTACCAGCTATGTGCCAGTTAGTAAGTAAGACGCTGCTGTACGCGCGTTAGAGACCTATTAACGAAGAAACTGTTTAGGAATCTATGCTATCACGATTACGACCACTTATAGCGGTTGTGATGCGGTTGTGTTGTCGTTGAGTAAGTGAGATGTCTCACTCAATCTATTGTGGTTTTACCAAATAATAAAAACTATTGCTAATGTAGTAATACGGTCCCTGTTTGGCAAAGATGTAGAGATACCTGTTTTCTATGAAGAGGTCGTGTTAGATTCCCGCACTTTAGAAATATTTCAAATCAAATCAAATCAATATCATTTATTCAGTCTAGGCTGTTACAAGCACTTATGAACGTCAAAAAACGTCAAAATTTGTGTGGATAATTGTGTCTTAACAATGTACTCGTATATATATTATGTTTTTACCTAAAAAGAATATATATTGAAGCGCTCATGGCCACGCTGACAGACTGATCGTATTCGATCACGTTTGTTAAACAAAGTTAGGCCCGTTCAGGTGTCGGATAGGTGACCGTAAAGTGGCAACTGACCGCTTCCGTGCTTCGGAGGGCACGTTTAACCGTCGGTCCCGGCTGTTTTCATTTGATTACAGTCGTTAAGCCAAGTCAGAGGCCTTATAGGCGGCTTTATAAACTCTTGACACCAGAGGTGGCCACTAATCCTTACTCGATAGGAAGGAAGACTTAAAAAGAACGTAGTTTGTTAGTATGTTTATCCATTATCTACCAAGTGTCCTATTATCACTATTAAATTTTTTTTTATATAAAAATAATGAAAACCGACTTCAAAAAAACTAAAAAGCAAAAGAATAACCTTTTGGAGTCAGTGCCTTTTTAGTTATTTGAAGTCGGTTTTCATTTTTATATAAAAAGATTTTTATTTCACAATTTTTCTTCGTCTTCTTCTTTCTTAATTAATGGCGTGCTCGCGATAAAATTCGCGAATTTTGCCAATGTCAAGTAAATATATTTTGTAATTATGTAGAAATTGTACGGTAGATTGAGTTAAAAATGGAGTCTCACAACACGTGTTATTGCGAAAAGAACTCGGGTGAAACTCTTCACAATTTTTAAAGGTAGATAATATCATGTCATCCAAGTAACAAATGTGAAATGAAATATATCAAATGCTCAAAACATAAAAAGTACTGGGTCAAACTAAACTAATTTTTCATGGGACCAATTGGCAACTATTCTGCATCGAACAAAAAAAGAGTCGATGTACATACCTACATGAAAAAAACTAGCATCACTTAACGTTCAACTAGTTGGCATAATGTAATTTAGCCCTTTGAAGATGGCTGACATCAATTCAGCCACGTGATTCAAATTAAGTTTCATTTTTTTGCCACTGGAGCACTGCTGGTAGTCTCAAAACAAATATGGCTTCATATTGCTCGCATCAGCTGGAAATTTTATGTGCTTTGTTTTCGTTTCAACATATCTTACAGTGTTTTATTAATATCAATATTGATATAATAAAAATGTGTGATAAAAATGTGCCTGATATTACTTCGCCGGGTACAAGTTTTCAAGAATAGTTTGAGTCATCTCATATAATGAGACGGCTCAATATGACGTTCAGCCAAGTCGTTAAACGTTTCATTCAACGACTTGGCTAGTTGTCCCTTAGCCATTTCATTGAATGCCGGCATTTAGTTAACGGGCTAGCCCTCCAATTGAACGGCTGATTTAACTAGTTGATGCGACAGATATTTGGTTGCCGCAGCCAGAAGTTTGTGGCTGCCTATTGCGCGAGCTCCCTTAAACCGTCATATGTTCGACTGGATGCCGCAGCTAGGGTGCCTAGTGCGCTATAGGTCTTAAAGTTCCAGACTTGTCATGTACACACAAACAGGCATGCACATAACTGGTAACTAGCCGAAACGTCGGGAAAATCAATAAACCCCTAAAAAACCTAACAATACGGACAGTTACAACTTTTTCGTGAATTATAGCGCGTGTGATATCCGTAAAAGTTGTTTTATTTCAATGAATAGTGCGCGCCAAAACTTAAGATGTACGTATAGTAAGAATGTTATTTTGACATTAGCCTGCACCACCTGTCCTGTCCTGTCCCTATGAGTTATTTGTTCCTAGTTGGTTATTTGAAGTTTGCTCAGATCTTTCCGGACTTTGTCCTTAAAATAATTTTCATTTCGGTCAATTACGTTAAAGTATCAATAAAATTATGATTTTTACCTGCTTCATTACAAATAACGGACGGTATCCCATTACCATTACATTCGTAATTAGACGTAAAAATGAAAATTTTCAATATTTATTTCTTGACTTACCATATTTCATTCTGTCCAATTTTGAACCTTACTTTGCTTGAGATAAGCGTTAGAGTTGCTTAGCAATTGTATTCTGTAATGTTGTACATTGTTCTGCGTTCTTACCTTGACTGCGACCTGGTCTTCGACCCTCGTTGCGCATGCGACTTATATTATTCTAGTTTTACAATGGGCTTGTTGCAGATTTGAAATTCATGCAAGTTTCCATTATAACTAGTTGTTGCTTGAACGTTGCTCTTTATGTTGTAAAAAGATTTAAGATAATAGAATAATCTATACAATAATACTAACACAAGGAGATGTTCAGTACCTCGCCTACGAGGAATCACTTTTTTCTTTTATCAAACCTGAGATAATTAGGCTGAAAGTAGAATTGAGTTACTTTGAGAGTCCTTTATTTATTTATTTTATTTATTTAGAAACTCAACAGCTTTTTTTTACAAAATCAATTAATGTAACTTATAATTATTAGACTCTTAAGCCAATTACAGAGTTTCGTGGCATTTTTAGAGGCTATACAGAATAAAGAAAATAACAGTAAAAATCTAGTTATCTAATAGTGACAAATTGCAAATTAAATTAAATTATTTCTTTAATTTGACTTGCATGCTTATACAATTTATGATCATGATAACTTGATCATAAACATATCTAAAATTAACTTATAGTTAATGAATTACTTATATTCCAATTTTTATTCGAAAGCTACAAACAGACCGACAAGTTAACTAATACAGACTTTAGCAAAAACAATAATATGCTTATATAGTTACTTACATTGTCCTCAACCATTGAGGAGCTGGCTGTCTGGATATCTAGGAACCGACAACCATAAATCGGTTAAAATTAACTGGCGCAATTCGGCCTAAGATAGTTTTAGCTAGCTATAGCTTGCCAGGCAGACTTAGAACAAGTAATTTCACTATAGTGTTATCTATGGTAAAATCGTTCATCAATGCCGATTGAACAACATGGTGGGTGTTAATACGAAACACCATTGGCTAGAGAATCGATAAATTCCTATGAAAAGTAGACAAATTCACCAATTCCTAGTCCCCTGATTCCTTCTCCAAAACATAACCGATTTAAGTACTTTTCAGTAATAAATAAAAAATGGCTTTCGCTGTGTTCCTGTTTTAATTTTTTTATATAATGTAGTCAAATTAGTTTGCTGTATGTTTAAACATAAAAGAAAATTTGACCAAATTTTTTGGTTTTTGAACGTTCATATCTCTTTGAATAGTTAATTTTTCAAAAAAAGGAAATCTTAGGAACATGCTAATAATGGCTATAAATATTCAGGAAAAAAATATTACCCTACCGGCATTATCTAGGGAGGAAACAAGAGACTACGTTTGTATGGAGAAACGGTCCTAGTGTTTCCTCTGCCGGACAGGACCAACAACGGCTAAAGTGCTAAACGTACAATGCTAGGAGGAGCTCCGGCTAGTTGATTATCTAACTCTGTTGCTAAGAGATTTTGATTGAAATTGATTGAAAGTGAAGTTACATTGCTGCTTTAGTAAGATAGTTGTCACATTGCTTTTTACTACAGCAGCAATGTGACAGCACTTTCAATCAAACGTTGATAGAAACAAGTTACATAATCAGGGGGCAGATAATAAAGCCATTGACCCGGCTGTGTTTGCAGTTGTTAAAACCCACCAATCTGCATTGGGTCAACGAGGTTTATCATGGTCCATTCTCCTCATCCAGCCATTTTGACGACCTGTTTGGCGCAGGGGTACTAACCCCGCCTTTTGCGCCAGAGGTCGGTTTGATCCCCGGGCAAGACAAATATTTGTGTGCATGAACATGTCTATTTGTCTTGGTCTGAGTGTTTAATATGTATGTATTTACAAATAAAAAGTAAAGTATATTTCCGTTATCTAGTATCCATAACACCAGTTCTTAAAGGAACTTTTTAGATTAGTTAATTGGTGTGTTTGTATGCAATTATTCTTTTATTTATTATCCATAATGAAGACCAATGCCCCAGCAGTACAGACGCAGTCAAACACCTGTCTCTCTCAAATAATGCGTTAAATAAAAACTTTCATTGCTGTGCGTCAATTGAAAAAATCTAATCGCAACAAAGGTAGAAATAATTTTGTAATTAAATACATTCCTTACTTCACTGTACACAAGAAGTAAACAATGCCGAGCCGTTACCTACTTAACAGCGAATAGGTAATTGTTTATTTATGTACGATGAGCGATGACTGGTGTTTGCTAAGCATTTTAATCGTGTGATAATTTTTAGATTTCCCTTTTATGTCTTTCATTCCCTAGTTTCATTTTCAAATCGTATGAATGTATCATATATTTTCGTCTTATTCGTCTTATCCAATTGCTAATGGAACTATAGATTGAACTTGGTCCATTGATACAGAAATGTAATGGAAATGATGGACAGGCATATTGTCATATATTTACGCAACCTCGTCCTTGAAACTTACCCACTTACTTCGCTGATTTAGCGAAAGGAAGTGGATCTTTGCCTCTTTAACCGACTTAAAAAGAGGAAGGATGTTATTTTGACATTAGGCTGCACCACCTGTCCTATCCTGTCCCTATGAGCTATTTGCTCCCAGTTGGTTATTTGAAGTTTGCTGAGATTTTTCCGGACTTTGTCCTTAAAACAGAACCAGTTGGTTTTTATCTATATACTTAATTCAGGTTCGCAAAATTTGTGATGACTCGATAGGGACTTTGGCGCGTAGTACGCGGCCGAGTAAGGTATCAAATTAAAGATACTCGAGTCTATTTGTTCCGAAAACTATAAAATATGCAAAGTGTTAAACGTGATGATCACAAATTGCAATTAAAGATTTTCGCATAATTTGGAATTTTTCGTCGATCGACGAACCCGAGTATCGGGTTGTAACCGCCCTAGTTCAGTATTCATTTCAGTTCTTAGCACTCATCATTTCTTATTGTGGCTACGATAGGTCATGGTCTTCTCTCTTTATCCACCCATGACTGTTGTCCAGGGAAAAAAGTGACTGATGACGATGACAAAACTAACACATAGTATATTCGCCACTTGTTTTTTTTTTTCAAATTCATACTGTGGCCCTGTAATATAACATAAAGACATGCACTCAATATTAATCAGCCTATACTTGACCTACAGTTCGTCACCTTGTAATAAAGAGTTCAAACGAAATTTGAGTTATCTTAATCTTAAATAACAGTTTATTTAAAATGTATTTCATTTCGAACAAGGCTGGCTTTCTGCTGCAACTGTTATCGGTAGGGAGTCCATACTTTGTGGTCGAGCTGGGATAGTCTGGTAATATAGGTTTTTTTTTTATTTATTACCCGCGACGGTACGAAAACGGTATATGCGTTTGGGGTGAGAGGTTGTTTGTTTGTGTGTGCAAACCAATGTTACCATTTATCTCCTAGTTTACTAGTCCGATTTTTATGCGGTATTCAGTAATAATTAAAACTAGATTATACTAAGGACCGATTTCACCACCTAACGACTTGGCTAGTTGTAAATGTCTAAATTACAACTAGCCAAGTCGTTGATTGAAATGTACAACGACTCGGCTGACCGTCATATGTAGCCGTCTCATTAAACGAGATATCATTTTAGATTCAAACTATTCGTAAAAACTTATAGCCAGCGGTGTAAAATCAAGCACATTTTTATTAAATTTGTTATTGATATTAATATATCACTTTAAGATAAGTTAAAACGAAAATGCACATAAAATGGCTAGCTGATGAGAGCTATCTGACGCCATATTTGTTTTAGTGACACTAGCGCCGCAGTGGCAATAAATTAAACTAAATTTAAATCACCTGCCTGATTTTACGTTAGCCATCTTCAAAGGGCTGACTTATAATAAGCCAACTAGTTGAATTATAAGTGATGCTGGTTCAATCAACGATCGGCCTAGGTATTCAATTAAATGCCGGCGTTTAATTAAAGGGCTAGCCCTCCAATTGAACGGTTAGTTTAAGCAGTTTGCTGCGACATATATATCGACGACCTTCGTGGTAGAGTGGTACGTACATCAGTTTTAAGGTGTCGCTGTGTGTCGGTGTACTCTAAAGTCCTGGGTTCGAATTCCGGTAGGGGTAAATGTTTGTATAATTAATACGAGTATTTATACTTGAATCATGGACGTTTATATATATTTCTACACATAAATACTTATATATGTATAATTACATGTATTTTTATCCGTTACCCTAGTTTTATGGGAAACACAAGCCTTACAGTGCTTACTTTGGGGCCAGGTTAGTTGGTGTGAGTGTAAGCATTATTTATATTATATTTATTATTTATTTGTCCGCAAATTGATTCATGTGTATTCCAAATTCTCATGCAAACTCTTCGCGGTTTATTGACGTTGCATTGCAACATAAAACGGCGTCGCTTAAATATCGTCATGGTTCACACTGCCTAAATTCATCGCAATCTGGCAATACCTAAAGATAGAACTTTAGAGTAAACGCATAGAATGAAACAAACTTTTCTGGATTAACGGAAAAACAATTTAGTAAGAAGATTTAGCGAATTTACCGGAACCTTTTACGAGACGCATTCTTCCTGTGGCTGAGTTCAGAGAGTTTATTGCCCGCGTATTGCAACTGTCCCGGTCAACACTCGTATTCATTGTCACCCTTGTTATCAGACAATAAGTCAAAGGCGTGCGTAAATTACGCGGCGGACAATTAGCGCGTTGTGGCAGGACTGATAAGGCCGGTGACAAAGTGTAGAACAGTGTTGATATTCAGGCGTTGTTATTTAATGTATTAATGAACTTATGAAAGACATGCTGGCCCACCGCCATCTCTTAGCGCAATATTGTTTTCTGTCAAACATTATCGGCGCATTATTTTTATATGTCACTTCGTACCGCGAACCCTTGGACGAATTAACCACTGGACGCGTAACGAGGACCGCGTTCGCCTTTACCCCTCTGTCACTTACCCTGCCTTTTAGACACAGTAAGCAATATGGCGTTGTCAGTATGACGCGAGATCTCGAAGTGGAACATTATCTCAAAAATGGGTAAATACGCTGATTTAATTTGTAAAAATCATACCGGACAATCAAAACATTTTTCTTTTCACGCGTAAGTATAATTTCAATCTATTAGAGTAGCAATTTTTCGTAAAATAAATAAAATTTGGTATGTAAACAAAATGTAATACGTCATTTCAAAAAGTAATCATTGTACGTGTAAATTCTTCAAAGATATTGCATGCAAGATAGTAATTTGGTTGGGTTATACGTATCACTCATTCATTCAATTGTCATTTTTATGTCGTATAGGGCTTGAACATATCGATAAACATATCGATGTATGTAAATGAACGAACGAATCCAATTTTAATGTAGGAACTATTTAAATTAATTTCAGATTTACAGTTGAGCCCCTAACAAGAAGAATTGGGTGGAAGCGGTACGCAGGGAGATAACATAGACGAGTACTCAGGTCTTAGATAACATCTAAGGTCTGATGATGGAGCCCGAAGATGGCTATAGGAACTCTGTAATTAAACGACGCAACCCTACGAACTTTGAGCTTGTTATATTTGAAATATAGCTTCAAACTTTAAAAAAAATGTTGCTTATTTCACCCGCATGGTTCCCGTTTCCGTGGTAATATCAAAAATCCTGTCTTAGTGCTCGCCAACATCGTTAAAAGAACCTGTATGCAAAATTTTAGTTTAATTGGTTTAGCCGTTTGGGCTGTGCGTTGCCTTGCCTGTAAGTCAGTCACGGTATTGTTTTTTAGTATTAGACTTATCTTGTACATTATCATGGTGTGTTGTACATTAATATTTAAAATGTATCATAAGTATAAATATAGCATTGACAACGCAAAAATTAAAAAAGCATAACTTATTAGCTGTTGCACCATAATATTAATCGTTAAACATTTGTTTTTTTTCTCTTTCGAATGCAAGGAAGGATATTTATACAGCGTATAAAAATATAAAAGTATCGGAGAATTTCGACAGTGGTCCGCAAAACTCGGTAGCTCATTGGTTAGAGCAGTGGGCCGGATTCCCAAAGGTCGTGGGTTCAAGTCACATCTGAAAATTCACTTGTGGCCGAGTTCATTTGTTCCAATATTTTTCTTGTTAAAATGTATCATAAATGGTGGTTACACTTATTATTTGTTTCTAACATAGACCTTGTTAGGTCACAGCAAGAATAAAATTATTATATTTATGTATGTACTTAGCTATATTATACTATTTTTTAAATTTATAATATTTTAATTTTAAGATCGTTTTATTATATTCAAGTAAAACAATCTTAAAACTACAATAAACTGTTGGTTGCAATATACTTGCAATTAGTATTTCAGCTAGTAGTTGCTAGAAAGATACTGCCTTGGCTTTATCTTAAATATAGGTAATTATATATAATTATAACTTCTGGGAGTTTGTTGTTTAATACTGTCATAGCGTATGCTGGACCATACGCTATCCAAACGCTAGTCTACTATTTCTAATTTGGGTTTAGGTTGTGCTAATTTCGTACGGTGGCGTAAATTTTGAGATCTTTAATAAAGTGAAAACAAGTTTATATTTTTTCTTACAAATATGCATATTTCTTAAATGTAAATGGACTAGAGTTGAAATTAAAATGTTTTAGTCTCAACGATCTTATAATGTCGATGATTATTTTCAATAAGTTTTAGTATACTTAGATTTTTGGCTCCAAAAAAAATGTAGAATACGAGATATCACAGCTCGAGAAGCACACAGGGGGTTTATTGTCTAATTTTAAGTCTATCACAATCCCTTTAAATTTTTCATTTAAAAGTACATATTATTCGCATCGCATCACATAGCATCGCGCCACAACTATTTGACCTTTGAAAGGGATTGCAATCGATTATTAAATTAAACACTTATGGAGGGGTTGCTATTGTGTATGTCCTATACAATGGTTCTGTAATGAACTAATTACCCATATTTTGTTTTATATAAAAAAGCTCGAGTGATTGAAGAAGTTAATGTAAATAATGAATTATATTATTATATAAACCAAATATTAATGTTTTTTACTCACTTAAAAAGTGTTAGTAAGTAAATTGTAAGTCCGCCTGGCTAGCGACTACCATCTTATCCAAGTCCGTTCCGGCAGTTAGAGGTAAGATAGCTAGTTCCTCAGAGATTGAGGATACCGGGAGAGGCGCGCTTCCATCTTAAGCCTTATCAGTACAGTACTAGTATCAGGTTGCATGTATCTACCCATTTTTCACAAAATAAACCCAAACACAAACGCTTTGGAAACCATATTGTATAGTTTTTATGAATTTGAGGTATTTTTTTAATGAGATTTTCATATTATTAGGTGCTTTATATTTTTCCACGAAATAAACAATTAACTTACTAATTTCTTTAAAACACACATGATTTATTAAACTCAATAGATTCATTCATTCACTCCTTACTTATCGATAAAAAAAATATCGATTACTTCAAGCACTACTGTCATTATTTGACATTAGTAATCGCCCCTCACCCCCGCAAGAATTGGTTGATCGTGTTTTCATACATTCTTCTCGGGTTTCGTGTCCAGTGGTTAATTCGTCCATGCGCGAACCTCATAAAACAAAATAATTTTTTGACGGAGGTTTTGTGTGAAGTGTGTCAAAATATGACAACTTCAATTCGTTCGTTGGCAGGCTGAGATAGTTATTTATAGAAACTTACATTATTCAAATATATCATAAGTATTTGGATGTCGATATTTTTCTTGCGAATGTTCAGGAACTGCCTAGTCAAGTCCGTCATTACAAAGTACTATCAAGTGCAGGTAGGCACGTTCTTTTTTTTTAAATTTCATGTCCATAGATATATCTCAATGGTTGTGTCATTGGGCAGGAATGAAAAAAATAATACTTTATGAAGTTCGCGGTACGAATTCAAACACTATTGAAACAAAAGGAAAACAAAACGTTCTTACCTTACGATATTATATATTATGATGGTCTCTAAAAAGTGGCGGTAGGCACCCTGCCCTCTACGTAATCCCAAATTTAGTAATTAAGCGCCATGTCCCCTTTAGTTATATTAGTTTGTATTTGCTACATTTTAGAAAAATTTAACGCTTTATATACCTAACAGATTTTGACGATATTAGACATAATTTCTACTTATTCTAAATAATTCTACTTTTCTTTTTCGTGTAAAGCAAACCTAAATTTTTTCGAGCGAATCGTCAGATACGCGAAGACGCTTGGTAAGTATTATTTTAAAATTGAGATTAGTATTTATTTCCATTCAATCTCTGATTGCTATGCTATGACAAGCTTAAAAAGGATAATTCATTCAAAATTTTTTAGTAGAAAACAAAAAATATGTCGCGTAATTCCGCAAGAAAAAATGCAGATGCAGCCCAGTGACACACCTTGCACCTTCACCGACTACTCTACACGTGTTTCGTCCACACACGGAGCATCCTCAGGAGTGTTAGACCGTGCCAATCTCAGCACCGACTCGGTGCATCTGCATTTTTTCTTGCGGAATTACGCGACATATTTTTTGTTTTCTACTAAGATATGGATTTCCGCCAAGTAACGCCTGATTCTATCAAATCATTCAAAATTATTTCATTTCAATGCTCGTAACAAGTCGAACTAAATACATGAAAAAGGCAAACAAAATGTAAACAGAAAAGGCGACCGGTTTAGCCTCTTCTAGACAAAGTTCTTTTTAGACCTCGTGGGTAAAGTCGCAGCCGACCACTAGTAATAAGATAATACACTCCATTCGTCTAAAATCTTAAATAGAAGAATTGTCTATTAAAATGAAAAGCTAAATGGGTGATTTGAAGGTCACGAAACGACGCTTTGTTGCGTTCAAGTTACGATTGTTTAATTAGGGCTACCACAAACTTGCTACTGAAAAATCTAAGGCCAGACTTATAGTTTAACGGTCGGTTTCAAAAATCTATCCTCAGTAAGAGATAAGCTTAGCTTTGTTACCTAGATATTTTGGCTAATCAGTCAAAAATAACAGCGGTTGCTAAGTAACGTAACCAAGATAACTTTTACTAGGAATAGATTATTGAAACTGGCCGTATATCAGATTATAAGCGTGTAAGTTAGTTATAAAGTTTGTCTAAAAAGTTACTAAAAAAACAGGACTATCTACAAATTACATTTCCTATGGAGACATTAAACGAAATGTATTGTGATCTGTAAAAACCATTATGAAAATCTCCACTATAACAGTGGAAAATTACATAATAACTTTACTAAAACCTTAGAAGTTATTGAAAGTAAATAAAGTCTGCAAGCCATATTTGAAATACCGAAGATTCAAAATATTACTGTCAAAATAACAACTATTGTACCGTCTTGCTAAAATGTTTAGTTTTGTACTTGTTTACATTATATTATGATAACATAAGGTCGCAAGACCATAAAGTCATGAATTTATGGCCTTGCGACCGTCGTCATGTCACAAATAAATAAAACACCTTTAGTGTTTAAACATTCCAGTATTTTTTTGGTAGTTTCTCATTAAACTGAATGTATTGTTTGAGGATTATTTTTTTAACCGACTTAAAAAAAAGGAGGAGGTTCTCAATTCGACGGAATCTTTTTATTTTTTTTTATTTTTTTATGTATGTTACTCGATTACTCGAAGACGGCTGGACTGATTTGAGTAACTCTTTTTTTGTTCGAAAGGGTATACTTCACATGTGGTCCCATTGTCATCATGTCAGGATCTGATGATGCGATCCTGGAGAAATCCAGAGAACTCTTCAAATATTATAGGCACTCCTATAGCGATTTCGGTGTTTTCTATAGTAACTTATGCATGTGCTTCCGGAATGCACCATTTGGTGAAGTGGAACTGATGATGAAGACCACAAATGGTCATCGGAACTATTAAATACTTAGCATTTCACGGCAGCTAAACGATTACTTTAATGTAGTTCATAAGCAATTTATGCTCGACTCAATGCATCTGATGAGAACTGAGAACTCCTCAATAAGTAACGTCCCTGCACCGGGAAAAGCAGCATTTTGTAAAAGGTGATGAGGAGTTGTCATAAGGTTATCAGCGTAGGCACGGGACCTCATCTACCTTTAAAAATTGTGAAATAAAAACTTCACAATTTTTTAAGGTAGAAGAGCCAAGGCAAGAAAAATAAAATAATAGCACCTCAAAGTAGAATGCCTTGGCTGGCACCGACTCCAAAAGGTTTATTTTTTGCTTTTTAGTTTTTTGAAGTCGGTTTTCATATTTTTTATCCTTATTAGTAATGTGGCCACTTAAGTCGCCAGTTTGTACGTACCCTAAGCTATTTGAGATCTCGCCATCGTGCGACGGGCGTCGTGGGAGTCACGCTCAACAAAGTGGCTGTCGGGGGAACATCCACTGACACAGTCATATTTTCTTTGTTTGTTTACACTAGAGACCGCCCGCGACTTTGCTCGAGTAGCGATAACATTTCTATTTTTTTTTCTATGAATGACGGGGAGGCTGATGTTAAGTATTATTACGGCTGAAGATGGAAAAGAGTGTCACATATTGCACAAAAACTCATTGCGTCACATATTGCACAAAAACTCAACTTAAGTGATACATGATGAAGAGTTCGGTGGCGCAGGGGTTTGCACGCTCGGCCTGCGCTTGTGGAGTATGTATAAGCAAGTCACAAAAGGGTCAGTCGCGGGATAGGCTGTATTTATTTATTTATTTATTCATAATTTTTTTTTTACATTTTACATCGTAAATAGCTGTATATTTACCAAGACATTACAACATAATAGAAAAAAGAAAATACTTAAAATAAAACTAATTCTTTAAAAGTAAACAAAACTTAGCACTTAGTGAGGCCAGTAAATCCACAAATATGTCGGCATCCTGGACACAAGCTAAAAATGCATTAAGTAAGTAGATCGCAGGGCGGTCGGAGCATAGATAGCGTGCCGCGTGCGCAAGCATCCTGGAGACGCGAATAATAAATGCCGTCGCCGACCAACTCCTCGCATATAATTTTGCGGTACATAAAGCCCAATCCTAAATAAACTTCTAAATCTTCTTCTTAATCTTAAATACACAACCCCTCTCACAGCCCTTTGGACGCGTGCAGCTCACACATTGTTTATTTAGATATGTTTATTTTTTTGTTATTGTTTTAATTGTCCCTATATTTTATTGTTTAACTTTTTTGTTATTGTTTTAATTGTCCCTATCACTCGTCCGATGTAAGCTCTGAATATAGTACGTACCTACTTTTTGTCCTTGGGTGGGCCTGGCGACCTGTAGCTCAGGTTTCTACTGCTGAAACCTATTTCAGGCACCAGTCCATCACAGGTATAGGAGATAGTTATAACACTAACTGATTGTAAGAACCCTGTTTGTGATGGAAAAATAAAGTTATTTTTATTTTTATTTATTTAATCCGGTCTCTAGCTTCCGGATTATCTACCCTATTGCGTAGAAGTAGTGTGTAGTGAATTAATAAATTCAAATTTCGCCTAAGCTCCAACGTATTCATGCGTACCATACCGGCTACAAACAAGGATACAAACTGTTTTTTGCCATCGTTAAATCCCACGTGGTAGGTCATGGCCTACCTTATCCATTAATAAGGAAAGCTAGTGCCCCAGCAATCAGGACATAAAAAATTGCTGATAATGCAAAATATGAAGGCGTACCTAAAGTTAAACATTTTAATATTACCAAAAGATGCGAAAGTAATAGATATTGAAGCAAGTTTTAGGTAGAAGTATGGTATGACTTTGAAGTAGTTTCAATATCATCATTCTAAAAATAGGGATCATTGAGGAGTTATCGTAGTATCAGTATAGTTAGTATATCTCAATCAAAGATAGGGATTCACATTTCCTGCATTTAGTTTAATATTTGCCTAAAGAACGTAGCTCAGTTTTGGTGAGTTTATAGAATTGCATTAGATCTCACTGAGTCAGATTATATTAATAGACCATCGCTTAGGCAAGTCTTCTGGAGTTCAAGGTCACACGCGCGAAACTAAAATTACTCAGATAGTGTGAAAAACGGTTAAATGCGATTCAAAACAGATACAATAATTTCAGACATATCATACATAATTTGCTCCATTATTTTTTTGTTATTTTTTTCACAATAAAGTTGTGAACAACTTTGGTCCTATATAAAACTAAAATAATATCATCAAGGAGTTAGGTAAAGACCGACTATCGAATTGGTCATATAAAAATAAGTAAGCAGTAGCAGTCGTTATTTACATTCATCTACTCTAATTAGAATCCTCATAATCTATACTAATATTATAAAGAGGAAAGATTTGATTGTTTGTTTGTTTTCATTGAATAGGCACCGAAACTACTGAACCGATTTGGATGAAATTTGGTACACAGATAGTAGATAGCCTGGTTATGAACATATGATACTTTTTATCCCGATATTCCTACGGGACAAACCACGAGGGTGAATCCGCGAGCGGCCGCTAGTTGTTTATAAATTATTTAAATAAACAATATTGTTAAGCTGATGGTTCACAGAAAAATAAATAAATATAAATAGTTTCTTACATTTAGCTAACATTCAGAATTTTCTCTATGTTTGCAATTAGATTTAACCTAATATTTGATACGTATCAAAAATACTGTCCGTATCGTAATATTAGAAACATCCAGGAAAAGGAAACTTAACAAAACGTGATTTCGTTTCGTTTCGTTTCGTTTCATTTGTTCCGTACATTGAAGGATACGTAAATTTATCAAAGCAAGTGCCAGTTAACTCTTCCACCGTTTAAGAACAATGCTATAAATCACTCCTACAACGGTATCAGTCCTCATGTAACATTCTATCTTTATAGTTCACTAGAAAACTGCCTTGAAAATGTTGATCTACCCTGCCGCTCTCTTCTCAAGACATTCGAGCTATATAGCGGCTAATGCCACATTCAATAGAGGTCAAGTTACGTTGGCTGACAGCCCAAACACATGTATACTTAGAACTCCACGTGGTAGGTATGTACGATAGACTGTTGTGACGCCGAGCGCCAATGACTACCACATTATCAATGCAATCGTATGCGAAGCGCATACGCAGCAACCGTGAAGCGATTCTGATGTTTATTATTTAAAGCTTGAAGTTTACAATTGCGTGCCGATGCTGTCAATGTGTGGGTGGTTAGAAATAGTTTGATATCAATATTAGCTAAGATTTAAATATGCGTTGAGTGCAACATTGTAGGCGAGCTGTTACTGACCGTTTCGTTCTTCCTTATTTCAATAATAACATCCTTTATTTACGTTCTGATATTATGATCGTCGAGGCAAGGACTTTATCTAGTATTATTTGCTTATAAAAGCTCCTTGTTACTACAAAGATTTTATATGAGTTGTGTATAATGCGCAAATATGTCAAGAAAATGCAAATTTTACTTCTTTATTTGAACCTTATTTCAAATTCAACTTTGCTATTGCTATGTTTATGTTAATAAGAATTGAACATGCAAGAATCTACATAGAAATGTCAAACATTTAGTTACCTTTTATTACACAAATGTTATGATTCTCTAAAAAAATATTAGTAAAGTGCGAACGTTTCGTTTAACACCGATTTCATGTAACACTTTGTATTGTTAATAATCTTTAATTACTTAATGCTTCTATTAATCGATCGGTATGCAAAAGTAAATCGTCGACGTATAAGAATATCGATGGACATTTATAAACGACCGACTATAATTAGTCAACAGGAGTACTATTTCCGTCACGACATCATGATTTATAAGTCAATCGAAGTAGTTTATCACATTTTTCAGAAGTTAATTCCGTAGGTGTACGTTAATATTTTACCAAAACTTTACCTTTGAAAATTATCTGACTAACAAAAAAAATGTAGATAATCATTAATATTCCTTTATAACAATTCTTTTTCGTTACAGTATAATGATGACTTATCAAGATTGACAAAAACATTTAACAATTAATTAAGCAAACAAATTAACTCTCAGATTTACATAAGGCTTGCTATACAGTCTCTGTTCCATTATCATTGAAAATGTTACAGAAGACTATGAGACTTTTTAAAATTCAAAGACTATCTAACTGATAGGTGACAGGGAGTGTGATTTACTAATAAGTATAGGTAGATATAGTAGCTTACAGTGTACCACAAGGTAGCATACTAGGCTCTAGATTCTCTCTTATCTCTTATTATTGACGTGTTAGATCTTCATTTGTTATCTTTAAACATTGATGTTCTATGAAATGTAGTTTATACAAGGTTAAAATAAAATATATATTTTGCGGCGGATTCTGCTACTCATTGAGGTAATTGAGGTATTGATATACATTATTGATATTGGAACACGATAGTGATAATTTTCATAAGCCCCACTCCATCATTGATGTCACTTGGGTCTTAGTGACAATTAGAAAAAATATCAATTCGAAAATTGTAATAATATATAAATATAATAAACTTTTTTACGCTTTATCAACGACTGTTAGTTCTTTAATGTGGATTTAACGATATTGAGCGATGCAGTTTTATGTGTACTAAACCGATATGGCGAATTAAGGAGCTAGCTAGGACGTATCGCTTTATATTGATATTAAAGTCTCCACTACAAGTAAGGAACCTTTCTTGATAGTGCTCTTAAAATGCCGTTACTACGAGTATATAACACAATTAGATATTGAAGTTTTATACTCTATATAAGAGGGAGATACTGAAATATGTCAAGGTGCCTCAAAATTTAATTGTAATTTTATTTTATTTTTTTAAAGAAAAATAGGGTAAAATCATTAGTTAAAGATAGGTAGTATATCATAATATATTAGTCATAATATCTATGGAAGTACTTATTATTGGTTAAGAAGTATCTTCATTGAATCAATTAATATCATTTAAGCTAGCCTAATAAAGTCGGACGGAAGTTTCAAAATCTGAATGCATTTAATGATTTTATGAGTTTGTAATTTACTTGTGGCCGAGTTAATTTTTTCCAATATTTTTCTATTTAAAATTTACCATCTGAATGCATGTTATCTTAATTTTATTTCAAAGTCCAGATTTGCATACATTTGCATAAATCCTTTTTTTTTCTTATGCGTTTACGTCTTTGGTGTTTTGCGTTTTTGCCATTATGCGTCGAAATGTTTCAATTCTGGTCTGGGCTTCTAATTCAAATCTTTTTAGGTTTTGATTGATTATAACAAAGTATGTCCTATGCAGTTTCGACCTTTCTAAATCAATAATATGAGCTTAGGGACACGTTATGGCATTAAGGCTAGCCTAAGTAAACTGATAATTTTATGATTTTTGAATTTTTGCATTTTTCAATGCTAATTTTATACTTATGATAATTTTTTTAAATGGAAAAATATTGGAAAAAAATTACTCGGCCACAAGTGAATTCTCAGATGGGAATCGAACCCACGACCTTTGGAAATCTGGTCCAATATTTTTCTATGTAAAAAAAATATCATATTTAACTGAAAATTTTACTTTATCAATACCCTATATTTTAATTTGACATTAATCGAAACCCCGACTTTTTGTAGACTCATTATATGAGTCTACAAAAAGTCGGGATATAAAACTCGTAGATATTATTTGTATTGCTGCAATGCGAATTAACTGAATGATTTCTTAACAATGGCGGTCGTAAATTTTTCGACTGTTTCCATCCAAAGAAATTGCATTAAATCCAATGTTGCATCTTATCGTCTTGGATTCAGTCAATTTGTCAAAAATATAGTACAGTCAGCGGACAACTGACTGTACTTTTGTAACTTCATTTATGTTATACATATACAGGGTGGAAAAAATACGGTTTTTGGAGGGAAAGTACCGTAAATATTGATGTAAACAAATTTTACTCACAGGAAACATTCCTTCATTTTCAAAAATAAGTTAAACTGCATTCAAAGATTTTGGAAAAATCACTTACTTGCGTCGAGAATATATCCGGCTTCAATAAAATAGTATCTAAAATTAAAACATAACTCTTAAAAAACCTGTTTAAAAATCTTATTCATCGATTGAACACATGTCTTGTCGCCGTTTATATGAAATTATGGTGATAATTAGGCAGAAAAGTCAAGTCACCTAATAATTAAAATCAGCGTATTGCTGCAAATGGTTCTCATTTCGTGCAACTTAGTAAGTGAAAGTGAACTTCATTTTTATTTAAGTTGTTATTATTAGAGTAAGTTTTTTTTGTATGTACAATAAAATATTGAACTAGGTATTATGCAATCTTTTATCTTTCCTGGCTTTGAGTTTAATTTAAGGCACTAAGTTACTTTGAGGAGCCCGAAGCGCAGTGGTTTGCGCGCTCGACCTGCGATTGTTGAGGTTAAGCAACTTTCGCAATGGTCGGTCACGGGATGGGTGACCAAAAATTTACTATCTCGAGCTCCTCCGTGCTTCGTAAGGCAAGTTAAGCCGTTGGTCCCGGCTGCGTTTGCAGTCGTTAAAACCGATCCGTGATAATGACCGTCTTTTTTTCCACCCTGTATACCTACGTTTACTTTCTGTGCTCGGCGTTACCCGTCTGTGTTGTGTGTACCTGTGGTCTTATCTGCCATTAATCATAATAATTAGGTTAAACATTTGGTGTGAAGAATAATGCTGAACTCCATTCGTGTATTTTCTAGTGCTGGGCTTAACGAGTATGTATACCTGCATTAATTAGAATAATTAGACCAGACGTTTGGTGTGAGCATCGCATAGCTCATGGCGTGTATCGACATTGCGACGACGCCTCGCGAGCCAATTTGAACGATGCCACCCAACAGCGAGCCATGGCAGTAACAGTACTGCCATGGCTCGCTGTTGGGTGGCGGTGCTGAAAGGGCGCCACGAGGACGCAGTAACAGTACTGCCATGGCTCGCTGTTGGGTGGCGGTGCTGAAAGGGCGCCACGAGGACGCAGTAACAGTACTGCCATGGCTCGCTGTTGGGTGGCGGTGCTGAAAGGGCGCCACGAGGACGCAGTAACAGTACTGCCATGGCTCGCTGTTGGGTGGCGGTGCTGAAAGGGCGCCACGAGGACGCAGTAACAGTACTGCCATGGCTCGCTGTTGGGTGGCGGTGCTGAAAGGGCGCCACGAGGACGCACGTGTATTGAATCGCGCGCTCGCGACATGGAGACAAAGAAGAACTTCGGATTTAAAACGCATATTGACGCCTAGCAGCCTCGCAGGCTCAGCCTGGCACGTGTTGACTGTGTAGACGTAAATTGAGCGCTCTGTGAGGCTGCCTCTCGACTACTGCTCAAACGAGCAGCCTCAAGCGCAGCCTCGCGCGCAGTCTTGCGAGCAGCCTCGCGATGTCGATACACGCCATTACTTTTGTATCTTTGTGCTAGGCCTTGCGTTCTTGTATGCCTATGGTCTTATCAGAATGTTCATTGTTCCTGTTGTCTCAACATCGTGAATATTTGCAGCCCAATGGGTGGTCCACCAGTGGCGGCTATACGAGCGGTCGCTGTGCTCGCTGCTGGAGCTGCAGGCGCGGAAGGGCTCGTACTCGATGTGCTGCTCGCCACGGTACGTGCTCGCGCCCGAGTACGCGCCGCACATCCTGCCGCTGCCACTCACGACGCAGCGCCCGTCACCGCCGCCCGCGCACTTGTAGCACCGCGACACTGCGCCGCGACAGGTTAGTTCACTGCAACACATATTAGACGCTACGCTTACGAGCCTAACATGATTTAAGCGCAAATTCGCGTAGTGTGCGTTCAGCTCGTGATCGACTGGTCTGCGCCAATTATCAGTTTGTAGATGAACACAAAAGGTTTTTGCATCGCCTAAAGATGCGTCCGGATTATGTCTTCGTACCTCCGTTCCGTATCAGCGTCGAGGTCAAAAACGCTAGTTTGGACAGCATCTCGATACGGTACACTCCGTCGTTTTTTCCCCGCTAAAAGGAAATTAACGCGCGATGATCGGAGGTACGGTACGGACAATCGGGACAATGGAACAAAACTTGGACGCACCTTAAAGCTACGGTCGACGGCAGTAAGTTGGTGGCTCTGGTAGGTACACATTTGACGTCGCAAACGGTGATGCAGACGGCGGCTCCGTTGTGCTTGGCTCGTCTTGCATAGATGGAACCCCACATAATCGTGGCTCCCCGCCGGGGGCGTGCATTCCATATAGGCAATTAGGCAGTGCCTACCTCATTCAAAACCTAAATAAATATACAATAAGTGTTAAAGTTATTTTATTTTAGTTTAAACTTCTATTCAACACTCACCCACTAAGATTTTCCTTACGCTAAATACTGAATACCTACCGGTAGGCAGTCTCGAAATTGCCTACTCGAAACACGCAGCGTTTCATACAAGAATACAACTTATTTAGAAAAAGTCTTGCTCATGTATAAACCGCCCACGGCAAGAAGGGCGCTATTTGTACGTATAACGTTCTAACTTGTCTTCGTCGTCGTCGTTCTAACTCGTTAAGACTGATATTATCAAATTATGTAAAGCCTTTAATATTAAAACTAAGTCTAAGCTTTGTGCAAAACACCTGGGCTTTCAGGTTCAGGAAGACACACCTATTTTTGTGTCTGAACAACTTACAGCCAGAGGTTCAAGATTACATTTTCTCGCGCGCGATTTAGCAAAATCCAAATCTTACAAATATTGCTGGACTGCCTATGGCAGAGTGTACGTCCGTAAAACAGAAAATTCTCCAATTGTTGCAATTAAATCGGAAGCCCAGGTGCATCACCTCATGCAGTCTGACTGACTAGTTTTTGTAACTAACCTACTTCTATTGCTTGTTATGTTTTTTGCTAACTCCTCCTATTTTAAAAATAGGAATAGGTTGGTAACCTCTTCTTATTCAATAATTAGTAACGTATATTATAACGCATTCGTTGTAATATCGCTGTTGATTAGTAAACTTGCTCAAAACCTACTGTCTTACTTAATAATTAAGATATATTTAAGAAACACAACCCACTACAAAAATCTGTTAGCTTTTCAAAGACTATATAATTGTCATCTTTTCATAACCGTTAGTATCTACTTTTTGTTTTTATTCAATTTTATTTTATTAACTAAGCGGCCCCAGACAAAGAGTAAAGATTATAAATCACACGTAATCACGAATTTTTGTAACTTATTTTATATCAATGCACTTTTATACACACATAACTTCATACACACAACAACACACACACACATACATAATTCTATACCTATTTATTTATATTCATTTTTATGCCTAAAATATAATAAACGACGAAAACATTCTCATCCTTTCCTAACCGTTAGTATCTACTTTTTGTTTTTATTCAATTTTGTTTTATTAGCTAAGCGGCCCCAGACAAAAAATAAACATTATAAATCACAAGTAATCACGAACTTTCGTGACTTATTTTATATTAATGCACTCGTATACACACATAACTTCATACACACAACATATACACACATACATAATTCTATACCTATTTATTTATATACATTTTTATGCCTAAAACATAATAAACCTCGAAATAATTCTCTGATTAAAATGCTTTTACACCTTTTTACAATAAATAAAACCTGTATGTTTTGTACGAGCGAATACTTAAGTGTAGATAATGAATAGCACAATACATGATATAAATATATTAGACGAAATAAATTTTGCAAACAATACCAACAGCGACATAGAACAAACAGTAAATATTTTTAAAATAAAAGAAAATGACATGGTATTGGTACATCAAAATATTCGTAGTATACTATGTAACTTTAATGATTTTCTCGTCACACTTACGCAACTTAAACATGACCCGGATATTATTATTTTAACGGAGTGCTGGCTGAGCAAGGATAAAACTATTCCTTCGTTAACTGACTATAAATGTTTCTTCTCCACACGTTATTTTAATCAATGTGATGGGGTTGTGGTGTATATTAGGAATGATCTAACAGTCTGTGTTAATGAAATATGTCTACAAGACTCTTCATGCATTGAAATACAGACTAACGATAGCATAATTCTTGCAATATACCGCTCACCATCAAATACGAATGCCGAAAGTTTTATAACTACACTTAACACATACTTAGAAACACTAAAAACACACAAAAATATTATCTTGTTAGGAGATATGAATATTAACACAATATCACGAGAAAATGAGCAAAGCTTTGAACGCAAAAATAGATCGAGCTATTTAGATATGTTGGCTACACATAGTATTATGATGGGACATAATATACCCACAAGAGGAAATGCCTCTTTAGATCACGTTATGCTGAAACTCGACCGTGCTAAACTCGATGCTCAGGTTGCAGTACTAAATACCACAACCACAGACCACTCAATGGTTCTATTACACATTAAATATCTAACTAAAAAAACAAAGGCTAAAAAAACAAAGTTAGTAATTAACTTTGATGACGCTTTACATGCTTTAAAAGATAAAAATGTAACAAAACTTGCCGATTGTAGTAATCCCGTGATAGTGTGTGAAAAGTTAGTTGATGATATAGCGGAGTCTTTAAAAGAGAACACTAAAGAAGTACATATAACAAAAAAGAACCGTGTCATTAAGCCATGGATGACACCGGGAATATTAAAATGTATAAGACATAGAAACAAACTACAAAAAAAACTTCGTTCTAATCCAACTGACGAGATACTGAAAATTACCTATAGAAGATACCGTAACTTCTGTAATAAATTGATAAAGAAACTAAAGCGAAACTATGATAGGCAACTTCTTAAAAAATCAAAAGGGAACTCCAAAAACTTTTGGAGCACAGTATCTTCTATAACTCATTTAAGACCTTCGAAATCTGCCGGTGAAGAATTGCTAAACGTGAGACCTACCCCACAAGATTCAGTTAATTATATTAACGACTACTTTAGTAATATTGGGAAAAATCTAGCAAATTCTATATCTCCAAACGTTGGCTCAGCACCTTCTACAGTTTACAATATGTCTATGCCATCACATTCCTCATCTTTCGTGTTGCTAGAAACTGACGAAAAAGAAGTTCACAATGTTCTGATGAGTCTTAAGTCAAATAGTGCACCTGGATCTGACAATATTCCGACAAATTTTCTTAAACTCGCTAAAGAGATACTGGTTCCGGCTATCACTCATCTGGCCAATCTTTGCTTTTCTCAAGGTGTATTCCCATCTAAATTGAAAGAAGCTTTAATTACACCTGTCTACAAGAATGGGGATAGAAGAGATGCGAGTAACTACAGACCGATTTCCGTTTTACCTGCTATTTCAAAAATTATAGAAAAGCTTATAAACATAAGATTGCTCAGCTATTTAGATAATTACAACATCTTATCGGATTCACAGTACGGGTTTAGAGCAGGAAAATCTACTGTGCATGCTTTAGAGTCACTTACAAACACTATAACGGAAAATTTGGACAATAAACGGAAGAGTCTTGCGGTCTTTTTAGATATGAAAAAGGCATTCGACACCGTTTCTATCCCCATCCTTGTCGAAAAGCTTGAGAAAGTAGGTATTAGGGGAACACCATTGAAGCTACTTAAAGATTATCTGACTAATAGGACTCAAAAAGTAAAAATTGGTCAATATGTGAGTGAGAGAGCGGAGGTGGCCTACGGCGTTCCGCAAGGAAGTGTCCTCGGGCCAACCCTGTTCCTCATTTACATAAATAACCTTTGTATCATCAACATCGCAAACGCCAAAATTGTGTCTTACGCAGACGATACAGCTGTAGTTTTTACTGGTGATAGTTGGGATACTGTCAGATCAAGTGCTGAGCGTGGACTAGCTACGATTGCGGAGTGGCTAGCTGCGAACCTCCTTACCCTAAACGCAGCTAAAACTTGTTATACGTGCTTTTCTATCTATAACAGCACACAACCGATGGCTGACTACGAAATCAAGATCCATAGTGCCTCCTGTCTTCACAGTCAATACTTAAACTGCAAGTGCCCACTTATAACTAGAGTAGACAGTCTAAAATATCTAGGGGTCATGATAGACCAGAGACTATCATGGTACTCCCATATTGACTTAGTTGCAGGAAGAATGCGGAAGTTAATGTGGATTTTTAAAATAATACGACACGTAGCCACAAAAGAGATGCTAAATCAAATATACGTTGCATTGGCTCAATCTATTTTGCTATACTGTATAAGAGTGTGGGGAGTAGCACTGAAGTCAAAGTTTCTTGTGGTTGAACGAGCTCAAAGAGCCCTCATAAAAATAATGTACTTTAAAAAAAGGGATTTTTCAACTGAGTTACTTTATTCATTATCAGATTTACTTACGGTTAGAAAATTGTTTATACTACATACTGTCTTATGGAAACACACATTACTTCCTTACGATCCGAATATCACAAACAGAAGGAGAAAGGACGTAGTAGCTATGGTTCAACGTACAAAAACAAGCTTTGCTCGTAATCAGTGCTTGCATCTTTCATCCATCATCTATAATCGTATAAATAAGATTCTAAATATCTATCCATTAACCTACCGTGAGTGCAAACACAAGCTGACGTCATGGCTTAAAACCTTAAACTATGATAGATCAGAGAGTCTCTTAAACTTTAACACGTAAAAATTGTAATATTGTACTTATTTTATAATTATATAAACGTTATTATATATATATATATATATATATATGTATATACACCCATGCATTTACACACACACACACACACACACACACACACACACAATACCGCTTAGTTCTAGTTAATTTAGGTACCTAGTTTATATGATTGTAAACTTAGTTTAAAATTAGTTAAGTACTTACTTAGTTTTACACTTGATTGAGACGACCAGGACCTTTACCATAAGAAACCCATGATATGGAAGAGTAGTTTCTTCTGGCACAGGTGTTTTTACACTTAAAAGAAGGAGCTTACATTGTTCTATGTAACCCGATTTATGGAAAAGAAATAAAACATTTTTATTTTTATTTTTATTTTATAACTTAAACTTCCGGAATATATCGGTATAAAGTAAGCAAGCCTACCTGACGAATGAATTTGGTCGCGAATTATTTTGTTGAGGAGTTATTTTAAAACTATCATATTTCCTAAGATATTCATTAAAATTACATGATGTAAAGGACAATTTTGTTCAAAATTAAATACTTGTGATGATTAACGTATTTATTTAGATAAGAATTAATATCATGTTTATGAAAACAGCTTCTCAAATAATACATTAGTTTAGAACAAATTTTATTATCTTAAAAATGGTTATAGTTAGGTAACCATAAAACGCGGACTTTTTTTTAGAACTTTTAATGGGGAACAATTTCATCATAGATGATTTTAACGTAACTTTAACCGTTTACACATCGTCCGCAACGGAAGCTCCTAAAGAAATATTTTTTCCCTGTTTTTGCAACGTTTTACATTAATGCTCTGCTCTTATTAATCGTAGCGTGATATTAAATATCGTATTACCTTCCGAGATAAATGGACTATCCAGCACAAAAATAATTTTTCAATTCGAACTAGTAGTTCCGGAGATTATCGTGCTCAAACAATCAAACTCGTCAGCATTTTAATATTCCTACTAAATATTACGAACCTTATCATTTATGACTAGCGGCCGCTCTCGGGTTCACTCGCCGCGTGGTTGCCGTTACCGTGGGAATATCAGGATAATTATAAATATTTGCATACAATGTGGTTTTCTGATGTATAAGCTACATTGCTGTAAAGTTTCATCTTAATCAGTTCAGTAGTTTTTGAGTGAAAGAGTAACAAACATTCATCCATCCAAATATCCTCACAAACTTATAATATTCGGTAGCAGGATAGGATAATTGCAAAGTTACTAGTTAGATCTACAGTGCCTACTACGCTGGAAAACCAATGCACGCCCCTGCTCCCCGCACTCTTGTAACGGTGCGACGCGACCCCGCGCTGCGCCTAAGCATATTATTATACATTACATACCTACATTGGTTCTGCCACTGTAATATAATAATTATTATATATTTTATTATAATAATTATTAAATAGGCGCAGTGGTTCGCGCGCTTAGTAAACTGTTACAAATAAATAAATGGTATAATTCATTTTTTTTTAATAATAACGAAAAGCGTCTCACGGAGATATTAGTGCCGCAATTCATTGTCTAAAATGTATTAACCGCCACATTTTTTTATTAAGTTCATAACTAATAAGCTACTTAACTAAAAAACTGTGTAATGAGATAGCCACTTAAGACATTTTTTTCTGTTGAACTCCGTACAGCTTAATATTACTCATTAAAACTTTAATACTGACCTTCCCAGATCTTTACAAACTAAGTGTTGGTTTGCATGTCGGCAATTAGCCTGTCACACACAACTGACAGGAGATGGTTACAGCTGACCTTATCTGTCATGCTGAGGGTCAAATTGAGGGTTAATCACATTTTAGAGCAAGCGTCATTGATTAAAAGCCAACTATGTCATATAATGTCGCATTATGTCCTCATACTAACAAAGAATGATCAGTCTTGCAAAGAAGAAATAAAACAAATGACTTACAGCCACTTTCAATGATCTATCTCTAAGAGAGAGAGTAACGGCCAGTTTTAATAATCTAACCCTAGTAAGAGATAGGCCTATCTTGGTTATGTTACTTAGCAACGGCTGTTATTTTAGCCTGATTAACAAAAATATCTAGGCAACAAACAAAGCTCTAGTAAGCTTATCTCTTGTTGAGGTTAGGTTATTGAAACCGACTGTAAGAGATAGGCCTATCTTGGTTAAGTAATTTACTTACTTTTTTTGGTGTAATTAACAAATTCTCTTGCTTAGGATAAGTGATTATAGAGAACCTGTCATGAATATACATTGTCTCGGCCGAACTTGAAGCCGGACTTAAATTTTAAAGCTAAGCAGTTTACTTATTTGTTTTAACGAGAAAAACTGGTGCGATAACTTTTGGTGTAGGAAAAGATATGTCAGTGGCAGAAAATAAAACTTACTTATTTTATTTATTTATTTCAAGGAAGACCAACAGCAACAAACAGTAATAAATAATACAAATAAAAGTAGATGGCCAATTAAAGGTCCTCACAAATAGTAATTTAAAAATATTAAATACACACTTACGAACTAAGTCACACGCATCGCACACACTGGAATCGCTTACACAAAAAGAAAGATGTATCAAAAACTACTTGTTACATATTTTAAAACAATCAAGTATTGAAAAAATGTCCACTGATCGCATTCCTCACACTAGCCACACTTGTGTTAAAAAGATCAAAATTGAAAGTTACACTAAGTTCATTAAATTTTACACAGCAGTTTAATTAAATACAGTAGCACATACGTATTCACAACTAAATGCAAAGAGGTCATAATGTCAATAAGTTACTCGAGTGCGGCTTGCACGAAAATATTTCGAAAAGTATAGAGAAACTATTCGAATCTTAAGGTCAAAAAACGGTAGGAACTGCGCAACACCTCATACCTACATTTGATGACAATACTTTTTCGAAAGCTTTTCGATCTCAAATCACAACATTGGACTTGTTTAACTCCGCCTGGCTAGCTACCACCATCTTATCTAAATCTGACGCCATAACAACAATTTTTTTGCTAAAAGCTTATCGATCTCAAATCACAACAGTGGTACTTGTTGTAAGTCCGCCTGGCTAGCTACCGCCATCTTATCTAAATCTGACGCCATAACAACAATGTTCTCTGCTGTGTTCTGGCAGTTAGAGATAAGATAGCCAATTCCTCAGTGATTGAGGATTCCGGGAGAGGCTCGCTTCCATCTTCAGCCTTATCAATACTTTACATCAGGTATGATGAAGGCTAAGAGTTTTCCGTGTCGTTCATAAAAAAACAGTCACTTAAAACAGATGAAACCATTACAGTTTTATAGCCAAGTTCAGTCTCTTCTAGACCGCAAACGGTTTTGTCTCTCAGTATCGCCACAGTCTATATTGCATCGCTTGTATCGCTATGGGCCGATTTTTTTTTAAGAATGACGGGGAGACTCTTAGCCTTCATCATACCTGATGTTAAGTATTGATAAGGCTGAAGATGGAAGCGAGCCTCTCCCCGAATTCTCAACCACTGAGCAACTGGCTATCTTATATCGAACTGCCGGAACACAACAATGCTGAAAACATTGTTGTTATGGTGTCAGACTTAGATAAAATGGTGGTAGCTAGCGTGGACTTACAACAAGTCCTACCACGAACCAAACCGAATACAATATGTACCCCCGCTGGGAATCGAACCAGGGACTCCTGGGTTGTACACAGAGGCGGTTGAAAAGTAAGTTAAACAAGTAGCTGTCGATAACGACGTCAGGTATCCGATTAGTGCTGTAAACGCGGCTCGGCCACTCGCCCAGTTACGACCTATAAAACAGCGCAAACAAACCCATTTTAAAGCTACAATACAACTCGTATACAACCCTTATAAAGTTATCGCCGTCGCAGAGGTCGTGTGAAGCCCCTTTGTCTTTATCACAAAAGATTTGTTCTTTATCGCCTGTAAGGGTGCAGTGCTAATACATATGGGATTATTGCAATCACAGCGAGTAGCGATTGTCCGCGCGATTTCGTTTTCAATATATTTTTTGCGCTTTATTAGTGACCAACGAAAAGTGAAAAAAACCAAAATGCATGGATGTGATACTAACATAAACCATAACTATTATAAATATTGTAATAACTGCATATGAGAAAATTTTCCTCTTTTAATATATTTTACATTGTAGATTTGTGTTTGACAAAAACATGTTCCATTGTAAATTCTGTTGTTTATGTTAAAGCTGATAAGTTTCTTGCGACCGTTCTTCTTATCAGTTAAACGATGTCCTGAAAGTCTAGTAAGGAAAAATTTTTTTTGAACTATTCGAAAGTACTTATCTATAAGTCTATTTGAATAAAAATCTTTGTCTTTGACTTTGACTTTGTATGCCACTCCCATTGTTTTTTTCTGTGTTCTGTGGTTCCTACCCTAAACGGAAAATAACGGAAAGATGAAAACTGAAGAACAACATTTTATTAAATTAGTTAAGTAAGAAACTGACTTTAGAAACAATGAACAACATTACAATAATTATTTTCGTTACAAGGTCTCCTGCCTTAGGATTTAGGGCATTGCGAACCGATGGTGTAGCTCACAGACCTTCATCGAGATAGGCGGTACCTTGCGTGTCAAAAGTTTGATCCACGGTCAAAGTTTTCAGACCTAAGTCAATCCGCTTGAGACCATTAATTGCCATGAAAACATGCGTTACTCACAAACGAAATGGTTATATCTATGTGCAGTGCTTTCTTGCAAGAGCTCGTCAATAACATTTCCACATCACTAAATCTCGCTCGTTATGGTACATACGAAAAATTCACACGCTAGGTTCTCATACAGTTTAAAGTGCTCTTTTCGTCTATCTCGATATAGGTCTGTGGTGTAGCTTCTTTGACATTTATGGTCCTTGACATATCCGTCAATACCGAACCTGCACCCCTACCGCGCAAGTGACGTCGGCATCGACATTGACTTCATTTGACAGATGGATGTGACATATTGCTCTTAGTCTTCGGCAAGTTAACATTTGTGTCAAAAAGAAGCAGCAATGTGTCATATCCATCTGTCAAATGAAGCCGATTTCGATTGCGCGGTAGGGCCACTGGAGTAAATTCGATAGTGTGCACGGATGTGGCTTGCAAAGCCAAATTTGGTTTTAAATGTCCTGTTGCAAGGCGCACAGTGCAACTGGCCGTCAGCATTGTAAGTGTAGATTTAGGAAGACTTCGGACGGGTCTTTTTGTGTAAGCGTTTTGCATCCAGATTTTCTATGCGATACTTTTCAAATTCAGTTGCAGCCTTATGAACAGAGCTGCGCCACTTTCCTCTCTGTCGTGCGTGCTCTTCCCAACCATCGGATAAGATGTTGCATGCGGTAGGTACATACGAAAAATTCGACACGCTAGGTTCTCATACAGTTTAAAGCGCTCTTTTCGTCTATCTCAATATAGGTCTGTGGTGTAGCTTCGTTGACATTAACAAGAGCTGTAACGTCCTAAACAGTTGTTATTATCAGAGGATTACGTTAAGTGGATGCGAGCAGTACTTAGCAACATTGTTCGGAGTCGTATATGTTGACCTATGCTAATGTTCGGGCGGTGCGAAGGCGGTCTGACCCACTGACAGTGTTTGATCGTCAATCTACCTATATGTGAGGAGTTACGTTATTTTCCTAATCTAATTCCGGAGTCCAGCCGTACTGCGGACTATCACCACCCATACCTGGTTGATATTCCTCGTCTCCGTACAAAGGGCTTCTCCTCATCTTTTATTATGCGTACAGCCAGGGCGTAGAATTCCCAGCCTGCGTCTGTATTCCCGGGAGTATAATCCTGGTATATTTAAGCTCGAGTTAATAGTATCTAAACTTTAACTAAAGTAATTCGCTTTTTTTAGAGCTAGCGCAGACGACGGATAACGGAGTACTTTTTGTCCGCGACACGTCTTTATTGTTAACCAAATAAGATTCAACTTATTTATTCAACTTTATGTTCTTAGTAATAAGGTCGTGTCGCGGACAAAAAGTCCTTCAATGTCCGTCGTCTGCGCAGGCCATTAAGTAGTCTATTATGCATGTCGTGGCGACCTATAAATAGAACATGACTTAGTTGAAGTCTCAATTCGCATGTTTATAATCTTCCATCATCAGCCTGTGGACGTGCACTGCTGGACATAGGCCTCTCCTAGCTCACGCCTATTGTGGCGTTCATAGGAGGCTATTAGCCTACTGCTACCACGCTGGCCAGACGGGTTGGTAGAGGGTTTGTTTCAAGTTTTCCTTGTCTCGCACAGGTGTTCAATGCGTCGAGCCTCTTAGACGACTCTTACGACATTCCATGCATGTAAGGGAGTGGTGACAGTTGTACTCTTAGGCCGTCACCACACGGCGAAAACCTTAATAACCTTGTTACCACGGTTATTAACCTTAGTATGTATAATATAAAATAAAATAAAATTAATAGGCTTTTTCTAGGCAAGCTCGCTCCATCTTCAGCCTCTTCTTAAATCGAACGATTCAGAATGAGGCTAAGAGCAAGCCGATTTGTTGTAAAAAAAAAACTACAAGGGTTGACTTACTCCCATGCACCATGCTGGACTAGGAGCGAAAGAAAAACATAGAATGCAAGGGCTGCTATCATTTCAGTGCAGATGGTAAATGCATATCAATGGACAGGGAAGCACTCATGGCGGCACTAGACCGCCTCTGTGGTCTAGTGGTACAACCACCGGTATCAGACCTAGGGGTCCCGGGTTCGATTCCCAGCGAGGTTACAAATTGTATTAGGTATGGTTGGTGGTAGGACTTGCTGTAAGTCCGCCTGGCTAGCTACCACCATCTTATCTAAGATTGACGCCATATCAACAATGTTTTCAGCATTGTTGTATTCCGGCAGTTAGAGATAAGATAGCCAGTTCCTCAGGGATTGAGAATTCCGGGAGAGGCTCGCTTCCATCTTCAGCCTTATCAATACTTAACATCAGCTATGATAAAGGCTAAGAGATTCCCCGTCGTTCATAAAAAGTCTTATAAAACTGGCAGGAAACTTGACTTTACTTCTTAAGTAAGTTTTTCTTCTTCGTGTAGTTAAGTCTCACATTTATCATTTCAAAAGCAATAGTGGTAATATAAATTAAATATATTTATGATATTTAAATACTTAATCACAAGTTTATGACCATTGTCGCAAGTTCTTAGTAGCATACGCTGCTATACCGTGAGATAATAAAATACTGCAATATAGCTATCTCGCGTTTTCACGCTCGTAAACTCCCGCCAGAAAGAGACGGCAGCTTTTATAGCGTCGGGCTTTTCGCAACAAAAACTTTTATTACTGGCTACTCGTAAATTATTTACGCAGTTTTACGATTTAAAAAAGTGTAACCGCCTCTATGGTCTAGTGGAACAACCATCGGTATAAGACCCAGGGGTCCCGGGTTCGATTCCCAGCGGGGGTACATATTGTATTCGGTTTGGTTGGTGGTAGGACTTGTTGTAAGCCCGCCTGGCTAGCTACCACCATCTTTTCTAAGCCTGACGCCATAACAACAATGTTTTCAGCATTGTTGTGTTCCGGCAGTTCGTGATAAGATAGCCTCCTCAGTGATTGAGGATTCCGGGAGAGGCTCGCTTCCATCTTCAGCCTTATCAATACTTAACATCAGGTATGATGAAGGCTAAGAGTCTCCCCGTCATTCATAAAAAAAAAGAAAAACTTTCCGCTCGTATTTTTATCAATGGGCGTAAACTAATATTAAGTACTTATAACTTTTTAATTTTGCATTTTACAATGCTATTTTTATGTGATAATTTTTAATCAAGTAAATATACTAGAAAAAAGCAACTTGTCTCATGTCGATGAATATACTAGAGAATTTCAACGTGTTCTCGTAGGTCTCTGTAGCATAATTGGTCAGTGCATTGGGCCGGATTCCCAAGGATGCGGGTTCGAGTCCCGTCAGGGCGACATGAGACAAGTTGCTTTTTTCTAGTATATTTGATTAAAAATTATCACATAATAGTAAGTAATTTTATAATTTAACTAGGGGATCCTCGCGGTTTTTCCCGCGTGGTGTTCGTTCCCGTGGGAATATCGGGATAAAATATAGCCTATGTCACTCGGGAGAAATGTAGCTTTCTAATGGTCTAAGAATTTTCTAAATCGGTCCAGTAGTTCCTGAGATTAGCGCGTTCAAACAAACAAACTCTTTAGCTTTATAATATTAGTATAGATTTTATAATTTAATGATATCGTAAAGCATTTCAAGTTTGAAAATTCTACGTTATGTTTCAAATGTCCAGTCAAATGCATTGCAATGTAAGCTCCTTCGTACGCTAGAATACTCAAGTCCCCGATACCCGGCGCTTTCGGTATCTGACGACGCGTGTGTGCCTGTGTGTGCGGTAGTCGCTTAGATACCGAAATAGCCGGTTGATACTCAAGTGATTACGATTCCGATATTTCGCTTAGTTACCGAAATATCGGAATCGTAATCACTTGAGTATCCTTGTGTACGAAGGAGCTAGCGCTGATTCCCTCATAAATAAAACAAAATAAAACAATATTTATTTGTTTTGCAAGGCTGGAAAGTTGGATTTGGCGGCGAGTTTCCTCTATTAAATCCTGAGCGTTGTTTGCGTAGACGCTAAAAACTTTTTTGCTGAGCGCAACACACAATTTTTCACCTCACAACAGCGAGGAAAAAGAGGTTTTGTCAATTACGTTAGGTGTAGACAATCGCTTTTTACGGCCTAGCGCGGCAAAGTACTTCTTTTATTTAATACCTAAAAATATGTCATAATGCGTTCCGAATCGCACTATTGACTTTTTTGTTACATTTTATTCTTATTTTAAATAGCTTTAAATTAATTATAATACTCCGTTTTGGTTTTATTATATTATTTTAGTTCATTGAATCATAAAAACAATAAGAATAAGATTAAACTATTTGTTATAAGAATTTTATATTAGGCTGGGTGAGATTTCACAACCTATGATTGGATTTCGGAACGTGACATAAATCTTTATTTTTAAATTGTCTTTGTCTTGTACTTCTTGTCAATGTCAACATTTACGGTTTACGGTTACATTTATCGTTTTTGTTGTTATTTTTAAGTAATAATATATTCCTACTTTTAATAACTTTGACTTAACTATAATACAGGGAGTATTATATTAGATTTTTATTATTTTAGTTTTTTATATCATTTAAACAAGAATAAGGTACTATATTTAGATTAAACTTTATGTTTAAATAATTTTTTACAGGAAGTTGACCGCGGAAACAACCATAAAATGTTCCTCGCTGTTGTGAAGTAAAAAATTGTGTGTTGCGCTAGGCAGAAAAGTTTTTAGCGTCTTGTACCTTTGAAATCCTCGCTTCGCTCAGGATTCAATCTTTGAACCACTCGCTACGCTCGTGGTTCAATCCTAGAATCCTTCACTTGCTCAGCTTTCAATAGAGGTAACTCGCCGCTAAATAACCAACTTTCCAGCATTGCATAACAAATAACTTTTGTTTTTGTTATAAATAAACTGTAAATATTATTCTTTTTTGTTTGTGAATACTTATACCAGTTACAATAATTTTTTTTTAATCATTTGCACTTTGTGTAACTACTAAAATATAGTAAGAATCCAAAACCCTAAATAAAAATTATTAATTAAGCCTTTTAAAATAAACAAAACAAACACTATTTTATTTTAGATTGTCATATTTATATAGGATAATATAGTTATAACTGTACCGCGTGGGGCCTATAACCGGGGAAAATATTGAAAATAGAGACTGTCTAGAGTATTAGTATTTATTCTAAAAGATTCCAGTTAAATAATTATAATAATATTTACGTACTGGTACATAATACCTATTAATTCCATGGATTCTAAGCTTTTTACATTATGATCTTTTTAAAAAGAAGATCATAGTGTAAAAAGAGTGTAAAATGAAAAGAATAATGTTGATTAGTAAAGTCAGAATATTGTCATAGGATATTCTTTGGTTTCAGTTTCAATCATTTTTATTTAATTGAATTGGATTTATTTACACAATTTGTAATAATGTGAAAATGGCTATGAGTGTAAAAAAGACTCCAGAAAGAAAACAATACCTACGTGGATTCATGAAGTGCGATAATAAGTAAGACAGTATGATTATTCTATCAGCCGACATTTAAATTGTCAAAAAGAGGTTCCGAGTAGCTCCGTAAAAGTTGAGCGGCACTGTTGTTTGTATTACATTGAATTTACGATTCAGATTAGAAAAAATAAAAAAGTAAAGATTTGGTTTTAATGAGTTGGGACTAAAATGATTCAATCACTTGTGACCTATAGAGCCTCCGTTTTTTTATATTATCCCCGGTTCGAGGCCCCATACTGTATATAGTATATAACTATATAGATAAGCTGTGTTTATTCATTTCGCTATAATACGTATAAAACGTACATGACGGAAAAGGGTTGTGTTATGTAAGGTGACAAAAGACGATAGCTGTCAGAATTAGGTCGAATTAAAAATTAGACTACAGGTTGTGAAATATCACCTAGCATAATATAAAATTCTTATAAGAAATAGTTTAATCTTAACCCTTAATTCGACGCCGTACAGTATACTTCCCATTGAATTAAAAAAAATATACATAAATAATAGACCATTATTTCTTAGTTTTAGATGCTATAATTGCATCTGAACCTATTTAACTACGTTGTCAAAAATTAGCAAAGCGTGTGCATCAACGGGGCGCGAGCAGTCACCAGCGAGATGGCGGAAAGGAATAACACGCTGCGTGGGCTTTCGGTAAATTGCATTTTATTAATTGTGTTATGGCTTATTTCCTAACAATGTAATTAAAAACTAAAGATAACATTCCCGAAGAGCTTCTCGTATTGTTTTGATTGTCTTACTGAGTTTTATTTAGTTTTTACGACGCCCACAACTTGCATGTCCAGTATACTACACGTCGTCGAATCACTAGTAAAGTAACTGTTAAATACTATGTCCAGTATTCTTCCCGTTGCCGTATTACTAGTATATTAACTTTCGTTGTTTCGCGTATTAATATTTTTAGGGATCCGTAGATAAATTGTTTATATCTTTTTGTTTTTCTTTTTTCAGAGCTAGAAATCGAGAGGGCACCATTTGGTAGAGTTGGTGCCGCCTGAAAACGCTCTTTCGGATATAGATAGTGGTTCTGAACCTGAAAATTAAGAGGAAATTGCTGATAAAACTGAGGAGTTGTCGTCCTCACCTTGCCCTTCCATCGATTCATACATACAGAACATTAACATTTTAGACAGGTCTGAAAATTATACACAAGACAATATTTCTATTGACACTGATCAAGATAACGTTGGTACTGATACTTTCATCGAGACAGTAAACGAAAATCTTCAAACAGAGGACTGTTCCAGCATCAGTAGGAGCGAGAAACCTCTGTGGCTTAGTGTTAACAGGTACTGGTCAGACCCAGAGGTCCCAGCTTCGATTCGAAGCGGGGGTACATATTATTGTATTCGATTTAGTTTGGCCACTAAGCACTACCTCTGCTTGCATTTGGAACAATGTACGTACGTTCGTTTTATTTTTCTTGCAGAATTTGCATAATCAATAATGTCGTATATTCGTATATTATACGTAATAATGTCACATGTCGACGACTTGGCTAGTTGAATCTCTGGCTCATTTCTTCAGATATTTGTTAGTTAATAGTTCCTTGCAATCTTTCAGTCTGTTTTGCCTTATTATTCCGAAGCCAAACTTGGTAAAGCATTATAATGTACTTCACCAGTCGGTGTGGTAACAATAATAGAAGTCAACGGTTTATGGATCAAGATGTCTTCAGCTTCTTAAGTATGGTTGCTGTCTTTTTTTATGAACAACGGGAACACTCTTAGCCTTCATCATATCTGATGTAAAGTATTGATAAGGCTGAAGAACCGAAGATCTGAGACCTCTCCCGGAATCCTTAACCTCTGAGGAACTGGCTATCTTGTCTCTAACTGCTGGAACACAACAATGCTGAAAACATTGTTGTTACTTATAGCGGTAGACTTAGATAAGATGGTGTTAGCTAGATAGCTAGCCAGACGGACTTACAAATATAAGACCGATCACCAACTAAATCGAATACAATAATATGTACCCCCGCTTCGAATCGAAGCTGGGACCTCTGGGTCTGATACCAGTGCCTGTTAACACTAAGCCACAGAGGTTTCTCGCTCCCACTGATGCTGGAAGAGTCCTCTGTTTGAAGATTTTCGTTTACTGTCTCGATGAAAGTATCAGTACCAACGTTATCTTGATCAGTGTCAATAGAAATATTGTCTTGTGTATAATTTTCAGACCTGTCTAAAATGTTAATGTTCTGTATGTATGAATCGATGGAAGGGCAAGGTGAGGACGACAAGTCCTCAGTTTTATCAGCAATTTCCCCTTAATTTTCAGGTTCAGAACCACTATCTATATCCGAAAGAGCGTTTTCAGGAATTGCTTTTCTTATTTCCACAATAAGTAAGTAGGGTAGGGCAATAAAAAATAAGTGACAGTTGGTACTTATATTACTTGTACTATTAAGTATTCTGTGCTTATATAGATTAAGCTATATTGATATTTTAAAAAAAACGGGAAGGCTTATTATTTTTGAATAAAGAAAAATGGTGATTATTATGAAGATTTTATAAGTACTTAATTATTATGTTCAAAACATAAGTGAGTTGTTCGTACTTATAAGTTTTTGGAGTTTAAGCATAAGAAATGGAACTATGAGACTGATTTGCTTTAATATAATTACTATTTTTCTGCGGAATCACTTGTTTCTTTCATTCTTTCTCTTTGACAATGGGAAGTATACTGCACGCGGTTGGAGTGCATTAGTTTCTTATGAACTTGATAATGTCCAGTATAGTGGACGTATGTTTTTCAGGAACCTGAAATGGGTAGATTTTTTCAGCTATTTTTTCGCGGGCTCTCTACAAGCTAAGAATCAAAATCTATAACAATTTTACAAATTTTAATAAAAAAAAAATCCGTCGAATTAAGGGTTAAAGTTATTGTTTTTATGATTCAAGGAACTAAACTAATAAAACCAATACGGAGTGTTATAATTAATTCAAAGTTATTTAAAATAAGAATAAAATATAACATAAAAATCAAATCAATCAATCATATTTAAGTTTTAAATAAAAAAAAAGTACTTTACCACGCTAGGCCGCAAAAAGCGACTTTCCAGGCAGAAATTGAATGACAAAACCTTTTTTAGAGCGTGTGAGGTGAAAAAGTTATTATATTTTTTATCTTCACGCTATCGCATATTTTTTATCCAACACATACACACACACACACACACACGCACACTTGTACTTACCTGTAATTTAAAAAGAAACAAATCAATTTAATTCTCATTTTGGATCGAATAATGACCTTCGACAAGAAACGGAGACCCATTTTAAAAATGGAACACGCGGCCAACACGATAGTCGTAAAACGAACCACGAATCAAAGTGATGTCCCATTTTGTTTAATATTGTCGATAAAAAGACATTGTGGTTAAATAAACTCGAATCACTTTGAAGTGGACATTGTACCATTTGTAAAAATTACGAGCATAATAATGTACCGGAAAATCATGAAATGGAAAAGCTTAGTTTTAATTCGAAGAGGCGATTGACACCACAGTCCGTAGAACCCTACGGCGGTGAGAGAGCAAGTACTGAGAAGTATAGCTGGTGGTACCTCCTGGCAGCCCTCCATTGAGCCTTTTGAAGCCGAATGGGGGGCCGAAAGGTGAGCCCAGCATAACCCTTTGGTATGTGTAAATGCATTCCTCTCACACAATTAAAAAAAAAGGTTACTTTGAATTAAATTAAACAAAAAAAATACAATTTATTCTTGAACAGGAGAAGCGCGGCAGTCGTATTGAGCCGTCCAAGAAATATTACGTAATACAAACTAACATACAAGAATAACATTATTAATACAAGACATTGGCATGAATCAAGGCATACCACAAAGCAAACGACCGATAAAACCGTTCTATAAATTATGATACAAAACATCGTAAAGATTTGTTAACTACATTCTATCATAATTAGTGTTTTATTGTAATTGATAATCTATGAGACTGAACTGTTTTAATCTTGAAATAAAACAACTTTTACGGATAGCAAACGCGCTATATTTCCACGAACTAAGTTGTAATTGTCCGTATTTTTAGGTTTTTTAGGGGTTTTTTGATTTTCCCGACGTTTCGGCACCTTTACAGCTGCCGTGGTAGGTGATATCCGTAAAAGTTGTTTTATTTCAATGAAAAGTGCGCGCCAAAACATAAGATGTACGTATGTTTTAATCTTCTTAAACATAAATTATTTAATGGGCTGTAATTATTTATTGAGTAGTAATGAATTACTGGTTGTAATAATAGTAAAAAGTGTCGCTTTCCACTTTCATATCCCGTTACTGTCGCATGTCGGCCGTTGTTCTAAGTGAAAAGCATCAAAGATTTTAACTTTCGCGTTCCATTATATATAATATATTAAAACAACGGGACTAAAACAACAACAGTCTCCTTGTGACCACGGCTATAGCAACAAAGCCGAAACGTCAAGCTGTAAGTACATAGTTGTACTACATAACAAATGTCGCGTTTTAATATATAATTGAAAAGCATCAAGTAACGCAAAGGTGCTAAAATTTATATTTTATAGAAAATTTTATGGATGCAAGGCTCGGAAGCACAATTGGAAAAACAGTTAACTGGATTTCCGCTTCTGGAAGTTGCGCTTCAAGTTCCGCCTGAGAATTCTTTGTGAGCTTAATCGTATTTTTCTTATATTTTGCTATTTTTACTACGCATTATTTATTTAACACAGTAGGTTTACTATCGACTGGATAATCTCAGGTGTCACAGCACTATTTCGTCAGGCGCGTCTCGTCGTCTGCAAATCGTAAAACTTTTCGCGCGTAAACGTCACCGTTGACACTGGCTAGCAGCTGCAGCGCTGCAAACCTTTGTGCTGTACCGTCTAATAAATAACTGTATTGATTTACAGCGGATTGCGCTTAAAAATTTGTACGCACCTTTGTGGTTTGTTGTTGTTCGGGTCAACGAACTTTGCGCTGCAAATTATTATGTGATTTGGAATTTGAAACGTGAATTCCATGTTTTTACTTTTTAGTGATGTCATTTTTTTATGTTTGAATGATGCCAAGTTTTACCATGTGTAGGTTCAATTTATTGCTTTTTTTGTAGTTTTACTTGTATGAGTCTGGTTTGTTTTAGCTGCAATAAATGAGTCAGCAAAGTTGAGGCAGGTCGCTTTTAATTTATTTCATCTTATAAGTACATACTTCATTGTCTTATGACTTGACATACGGAAAAGTTAAAAAGAATGACGCTGGCGACGAAGACTGGCGAAGGCAGGAGGCTGAGGATTTTTAGGACGATCGGCTCATCGTGCACTCTGATGTTTTTATGAAGTATTTTCCTTTGACACCCTCACTGCTCTCAAACTCAAAATAATTTATTCAGTCTAGGCTGTTGCGCGCTTGTGAATGTGAAAGAAGCTACGCCATCGGTTTACAAACCCTACGGCGGGAGACCTTGTAACGAGAAGAACCGACAAGAAACTCGTCAAGGGCTGTTTTTTTATCTCCCTGACTTATTACATACAGAGTCGTCATATTGAAAAAAATAACCAGAATAAGGTTACTTTCCATCACAATTGTTATGCAGAAAATTAAAAAACCAAATAAATAAAAATAGTAAAGAATCCATTAATCATAGAAGTAAACAATTTTCAATCATTATAACAAGTATTTTTTTAAAAACATACTACACAATGCATTTAGTCTTCTCTTCTAATCACTGAGTTACCGATACTCAGCTTAGTGGTAAGAGCAGTGGGCCGGATTCCCAAAGGTCATGGATTCGATTTCCCATCAGAGATTTCACTTGTGGCCAAGTTGATTTTTTCTCAAATTTTTCTATTTAAAATTTATCATATGCTTTGAAAAATGCATAAATTAAAAAATCATAAAAAAGTCGTAGTAGTTTTTTTTTGTTTATTAAACTATCTCGATTGTTATTGATATTGATGAAATTAAATTGTTTAATTTTCATCATTGTCGTTTTGCATTTCGTTTCCAAAGGTCGTGTACCTATCAACCACTTTTCGAATTTCCATTTCACATAACCACTGAGGGTATCTAGCGTGAAATTTTCTTCCGTAACTTAAAGTAAAACTAAGTTAATACAGAAATGTTTGAGTGCCTCGCTTCCTGATAGCTACAGCTGGGTCTAGGGCTAGACTGGCCGTAAAAGCCCAGACATCCAGCCAGCCCGCCTCTCCTCGTAAAACGTCCCTAAAATAACCCATAAAATATTGTCTGAGTATTTAAATTTATCTTTAGTGCCGCCACTGGCTCACTTGGTGAAGGCAGGTTTAGATTGCGGTCGTTAAGCAACTTTAGTGGAGGCTAGGTTTGGGATGGGTGACAGGTTTTGCGTTGATAGTCCGGTTACGTGTTTTAATTAGGGTTACATATTCTTTTAATTAGACTCTAATTAAAAGAAATTATAGTATCAATTACAAAGTGTTATTGATGACTCAGTCAGGCGATTCATCCACTGGGGAGCGCGGAGCAGTGGATCAAATGCGCGGCGACGGAGAAGCAGGAGCTGTATTTTTTAAACGATCGAATTAGTACTTCTCGCATACGGATCGCAAAATTTGCATGCGAATTCGTCGTTATTTAAAAGCATTTATTCGATTGTTCCAAAAAAAAACAACTCTCTGACAGATTTCGCGCCTAGTGGCGGAATCCGCTAGCGAATCGCGCTACCGTTCCGTGGCGCGGTTTCGGTGTGTTGGACAACGCGATTTTCTATACTAAGTGATGACACTTGCATACAATATTAAAATCCTCACCACCGCGTGGTTTACCGTGTTATACAAACCACAAAGTATGTAAGACGGCGTTGGATTCCCAAGCAGTGTCAGCAATGGAAATGTCGAAAGAAAGAGTACCCTAATGTACTATTCCGTGTTATTGCATCTATTTGATTGAGCAACAGACAAACAAACTTTCCCATTTATAAATTAATTATTAAGGTTATAGTTGCTTTACATTTAAAAAGGAGATCATTTAGGCTCCATACATTTTTTGACCTTTTCTGAAAGTGCCGGTTAACAAAAACAAAATGCTACGTATGGTTAGATAGAACTGGACTAGTCGTTTAGAGTTGACGGTTCCGGAAGAAGCGCATTTCACCTTTTTTTTTACCATTAAATAGGCTTACTCTTGGCCTAATTATGAATCGTTAGATTCAGAAGAGGCCTAAGATGGAGCGAGCTTGCCTAGAAAAAGCCTATTCACTCGAGCTTTAAATATACCAGGGTTGTAGGCACCCGGGAATACAGACGCAGGCAGAGAGTTCCACCTTCAGCCTCACATGATGAAAACTCAGCGCTTCCCCGTTGTAGATATTTAAATAAGTCATAGGTTTTCAAGAACTTCGTCGCCGACATAAATCAAATGTCAGTATGTATGACCAATACGAACGTTATGATATACAGAGGGGTTTATGCGAGAGTGACAAAGTCTGGAAATAACTCGCGCGACATGTTACAAGGCGAGGCGTAAATTTGCAACTTTTAGTGGGCAATTAAAGCGACTATATCGCTTACCAGTCGTAAAGCTACCGGAGGTACTAAATATATTATATAGTTATATGTAAATATATAATATATGATACTGTCTGAATTTTTTGTCTTTTAATTATATACAGGTTAACACTGATAAATGTTTTAGAAAAAGAAGAGCTTTATGCATAAAACTAATACAATTAATTTTACTTTCGCTCAAAACGTCAAAAACAAAACCATGTAGAACTCATTGTTACGAACAAATTTTTATTTAGAAGTTGGGATTTAAATAGAAAAAAAATGCTGTAAGTAATAACAGTACATTATTTCAAAGGCCGCGAAATAGGCAATTGTAGGTCAAGTATGAGTTTGTTATACGAGACAGACAATTGCCATTCCCGCCGAGGCATTTACAGTGCTTTTCTCAAAAGAGTGCATGGAAATAAAACATACTTTTTATATTATATATTTAATTTAATTAATATTAAAAGTTACATTAGTCATATTGGGGCAATTACTAAAAGAAATTCAAATCCATTGCAGGAGCGTTTTTTTTAATTTGGAACATTACAACACTCCAGCAGTGTTGTATGAAACGGCGTGCTGGGTTTATTAAATACTCTTTGTAATGTTCCAAATTAAAAAACGCTCCTGCAATGCAATGGATTTGATCTTCTTTGTCCGTAAATTCGCTACTACGCGTGTTCCATTTTCGAAAATAATGACAACATTTCCATGTATGTTTGAGCAAAAACTTTAATTCTAGACTTCCGCCAGCGACTTCGTCCGCGAGGAATTTAGTCCACCCAACAGAGGAGTTGTAGAGTGCGCAAGCGATTTCTTCAGAAAGTTGTTCAGGGTGTTAGGGAGTGAACATACTAAAAGTCCCCGCGTTTCCGCCGGACCGGGGGGATAGGATCTCCCACTTTTGAGTGTTTCGCTAATATCTTTAAAATGGTGCGTTGTAGAGAAAAAACTACTTAAAGATAAAAATGCTCTTATTCATCATTACAATCATTTGCCCCTACCGAGATTCAAACCTATGATCTAAGAGTAGGCGGACCTTGAAACCGGTATACCCACCACTCTACGTAGCATAGAGGTCGTCCAATCCTCCTCCAAAACTTTTTTTCCGACAAATGTATTAGTTATTACAAAACTCTCAGAAACTCTCAGAAATAAAACAATTCAAATTATATTTCCAAGAATATATAAAGTTGAACGTTTATGTCAATCGTCGGAAGTCAGACTTATTTATTGACTGTGATACGAAGAAGTGGTTTACATTTATCGACTCTAGCGCAGTTGGCTATGTTCTATTTAGCTGATGTGTTTTCTAGAAAACACTACAACATTGGTATACCTAATATATCGAATAGTCCATTCCTCGTACAAGAAAAAGTTTATAATCGATCGATTTTGTTGTAGTCGATCGATTGTTGTTTAGTGGATCGATTGTACACTAGTCGATTATCGTTTTACTTACTAAAACTACCTTGGAGTTCCTGGTTGAAACATGCTTTATTTTATCGTTATTCATAATATAGTCACAGTCTATCTATGCATACAGTCGTCCGACGGACAAGTGTTGCCAGGGCAATCGTGCAGGGTTCGCGGGGCGAGACTGAGCTGCCATACGCTCACTCGGGACAATGACATATGTCCTGTCAAATACTATGAAAGTCTTGTCAAAAGCGGCATGTCCGCGAGGTTTCAAGGGTGTTGTTAAACTGTAGCTCCTTAGTTACAGTTACGGGTCTGCTAGTTATTTATAATTTACTGATATAAATATTATTGGCTTTTTCACTTGTCCGATTAGACGTAATTTGTCATATCGGTTGCCGCCAAAGTTTCGATATTGCTACACCTGAAAAAAATTAAGCTAAGCTACAACTACTAGCTTACTCTACGACTGGATGTTACCCCTACGACTTCATTCAGTAGAATAGAAATGAGTAAGTGGTCCTAGATCAAGTCTCTTAAAACAGAAAATAATATTTTTTACCAAAACTTAAAACTCAAAATCTTCCCATCTAAAATTGTAGTAAGTATAATTTATTTAAATGTCAGCTGGCGGGAAAATTTTGCCGTGTGGTGACGCCCTAAGAATACAAGTGTCACCACTCCCTTACATGCCTGGGATGTCGTAAGAGTCGATTAAGAGGCTCCACGCATTGAAAACCTATGCGAAAGAAGGAAAACTTGAAACAAACCCTCTTCCAACCCGTCTGGCTAGCGTGGTGGCAGTAGGCTAATAGCCTCCTATGAACGCCACAATAGGCGTGAGCTAGCAGAGGCTTATGTCCAGCAGTGGACGTCCACAGGCTGATGATGGATGGATGGATAGGCGGGAAAATTATCATGATACCATTCTGCTAATGTTTAGTCATGACATGATGTCGTCGTCGTCGTCGTCTCAGCCACATGACACCCACTGCTGGGCCTCCCCCAAGGATCTCCACGACGATCGGTCCTGCGCTGCCCGCATCCAGCGGCTTCCCGCGACCTTCACCAGATCGTCGGTCCACCTTGTGGGGGGCCTACCCACGGAGCGTCGTCCGGTACGCGGTCGCCATTCCAGAACCTTTCCGCCCCAACGGCCATCGGTTCTTCTCGCTATGTGTCCCGCCCACTGCCACTTCAGCTGAGCAATCCTTCGAGCAATGTCAGTAACTTTAGTTCTCCTGCGGATCTCCTCATTTCTGATGACATGATGTATGTCGATTGAAATACGTTAGAATTAGGTGGCTTGGGATGATGATAACGACACTTTTGTTCTTCTATGTTGTTTTGTTTATCTTGCCTCTCATTATTCTTCAAAATCGAAGTCTTCAGAATTGAATAAATTCGTCTAAACGTCCAAAGTCTCTATCCAATCCAAGTTTGAGTATAAACCGCGATAGTAAACCAGGGTTACTACCAACTATTTACCCAAACCACAGAATACTTAATACCCAAACTTGGTTTCTATCAAAACAAAGGATTTTCAACCATACTTCTTAATATTTTAAAAAGTGAAAGGCTGTCTGTCTGTGCCTTGCACTACTTAGCCAAATATATTTTCTTTATAAAGAAGTTAACAAGCTATGAAGAGATATACTACGTCTCCCTGTCATATTTTCTTTGTTACATTTTTACACGGCTTTTCACTAAGCCAATTTTGTTGAATTTTAGTAGTACATTGGACCATTGAAAGAACGAAAGGCTACCTTGTGTCATGCAAAATAATGGAGCATAAAACTTTTGAATAAGTAGATAATTTAAATTCTCAATATCACCTTAATGATATGAAAATTCAAATGAATTAGACATAAAAATGTTTTACTTTGTGTAAAAAATAATAATCAATGTTGAAACGAGAATAAATTCGCGCAGACAAAGTCACCGCCAGTCGCGTGTATGCTAAAAGTTCACATTTGCCGAAATTGGATACTTTTTGAACGAAGATCCTTCCCAAATAGGATCACCGGATGACTGGCAAAGTTTGTGAAAAAACTTTAGAAAACTTTCTATGTACGATAAGTAGAGCTTTAAACAAAAAGCAAATACAACTTTTTTGTTGTTTTTCAATTATGTTAAAACTAATAATTTAAATGCGAACGGAATAATATAAATCAGCTAAATTATTAAGACTGCTCCACTTTACCAATTTCGATGAATTGTAGTCCAGAAAGAAAAGATGCTTTTGAGCTTTGAGGCTACCATTTTCGGTAAAATATTTGTTTAAAGACCACCCGTCAACGATTGGCTCTTTTCATTTATCCATACAAATTAATTGTCAACACAAACATTTTAATCTCTTTTTCCTATGCCATACATACCTGAAGTATAACAACGTAATTAAAAAAATCGTGAACAATTTTACTGCTTCCTCCTCAATAGTTTCTACAAAAACTACCTACTTATTCTCACGAGCGCAGTTAAATCTCTTATAGGATTTTTCAAGTATCAATCGATTTTGTACTTATTATTTAATTGATTAGGGTTCAAAATCAATTGGAGAATCTTGACAGGTTAAAAGCCAATGTACAGTCGCGATCTGAAATTTTACAAAGTTTTTTTTGAAAAAATTTACTACGTTCGATTGGGCCGGCAATAGGTATCTTCTTTCTTGTCTCTATTATATTGTAATATGTTTTTTTTTTAAATATCAACTTTATCTATTCACGAAATTAACCAATTTCGTGAATAGATTTTTTTAGATAAGAGACAGAATAATTTACATGTAATTACAATCAAGATATCGAATGATGACGATGATGATGATGATGATGATAAATAAAATCGATGTTTCACATATAGTAGATTTAGAGCTATATAAATAAGATATTAAAATATATTGAAGCATTATAGTGCTTACAATGTTATAAGGTGATAATGAATTAAAAACTGACAACCATTTTGAGCGCGACTGTACTGTCAACACAAAACAGCTTATATTTTACACCGTTTCGCCTGATTCTTGCGCAGTAAACTGAAAAGTGCCTGGCCTTTTACGAGTTTCATACATTTCTACGGACCCCTCTTCTCATCCGGTTATGCTTGTTGTATCTCTATTAAAAAAGCAATAAAGATTACTTTTGACTATTGTAAATATGAATGAAATGACTGATAGTTTTAAATTGTTAATCCGGTACAAACTAAGCGGTAATAATGTTGGAACGCAGCGTTGTTAGTTACTTTTTTGTAGGTCTTAAAAAGTTAGTGTGTTTCTGAAGTATCGACCGCCGATTGCGTTTGCTAAAATAAACACTGAAACTCTCGGTCCAGAGTTTAACCGCTTCTGGTTCTGTGGTCTAGTGGTAACACCACCGGTATCCGATCCAGTTATCTCGAGTTCGATTCCCAGTGGGCTACATTTATAGTCAGTCAAGGGTATGGGTTGTTTTTTCTCCGCCTGGTGAGCTACAAACAACTTATCTTACGAGATTTTAGCATTGTTGAGCGTGGTAGAGGATTCATTGCAGTCTAAAGCTTCATACAAACAAATCAAGGAATGATGGAAATTTCAAAATTACCCCAGATCTCATTTAATTTTCTCCCAAAATGATACGTTTTCAATTATTAATATTTACAGATGATATTTTTCGCGACCTTATTTTTTATTTTGCTTTTGGATAGGATAGTAATTTTTAATTTCCCTAGATCTCATATAGATATATTGATATATATAGATCTCATATAGATAATATTTATCACATAAAAATAGCATTGTAGAATGCAAAATTAAAAAGTTATAATTAGATGGCTGTTTCATCTTAATCGATAGTCAAACATTTGTAAAGATGTTTCTTTCGAATGCGAGGATATTTCTCTCATTGATGAAGCGACGGTGGCCAACACCGTAGAACGGTGAATATACTAGAAAAATTCGGTCTCTGTAGCATAATTGGTTAGTGCATTGGGCCGGACTCCCAAGAGACTAGTTGCTTTTTTCTAGTATATTTTCTTGTTTAATATTTTTCCCCAGATCTCATTTTATTTTCCCTCAAAATGATACGATTTCAATGATTTGTATGAACAGATGATTCGCACGCGCGGAATTTACCTCAGTGTATCTGCTTTATCAATTTTATCATGCTTCTACATCGGTGTGATGAAGGCTATGCGTTTCCTCGTAGTAATTAAATAACTTTTTTCTGTGTTTGCTGTTTTCTTTAACTTCTTTAACATAATGTCATTTTAATTGGAATTTCAAAAATACGGTTTTTAGCAATCGCATACGGAAATTTGTAAGATTCGTATGATTAAAAAATACTTCTCCAGCTCCACACGTCCATACGTCTTCGTCTGAATGAGCCTTTGTCGTGTGGACTTCCATTTTTTATCGGTTGTCACAGACAGACAAGTGAGGATCCTGCTCCCTCTACATGCATACATAACACCCAGACACGGAACAAACAAATTTCTCGGCCTGCGACTGTATTGTTGTAATTTTTGGAGTTTCTGAAAAGTTATGAGATAAAGTGATATAAGTATTTGAGTTTAAGCCGGCATTTGAGACGAAATAAAAGTGCCGGTAGTTGCTAGGCCGGACTCCCAAAAGTTACGGGTTCGAGTCCCGTCTAAGCGATATGGAGACAAGATGACTTTTTCTAGTACATTTTCTTGTTTAAAATTTATTACACAAGTAACTTGTTATGCTAATATAATGTCCAAGCTCCACACGTCCATACGTCGTCACCTGAATGAGTCTTTGTCGTGTGGTCTTCCATTTTAATCGGTTGTCCCACTATTGCGAGTGAGGACCCTGCTCCCTCTATTTAATGATCTGATGGTAGGGTTGTTACTTAATTATAAATATATATTCTGATTTTCTGTTTAAGTTTATTTGCATTGAAATTGAAGTAAAGCAACTTTTACGGATATCAAACCCGCTGTAATTCACGAACTAATTTGTAATTGTCCGTATTTTTAGGTTTTTTAGGGGTTTTTGATTTTCCCGAAGTTTTCACCTTTTCAGCTTTTTCAGCGGATAACTTAGTTCTGAAATACAGCGCGTTTGATATCCGTAAAAGTTGTTTTATTTCAATGAACAGTGCGCGCCAAAACATAAGATGAAGATGAAGTACGTATGCATTGAAATTGTTTATCATTGACATAAAGAGCAGTTCGTTGTTGCAAACAGCTTGTATCTATTTTATAATTAATATTTTACTTTACTTTAGTTTTTATTTAATTATTCGCTACGTAATATCATGTATTACTATTAACAGTATTAATGATTATAAGCAGTAAATAATAAAATGCAATTTAAAAAAATGAAGATTAAAAGGCATTAATAAATTTCAGGAATCAGTAAAAACACACTGAATTATTATGTCAATTTTTATCTCAAGCTTACATCTGTAATAAAAAAAATTATAAACAAAGTTGCCTAAACGATAGTTATCACCATAGTAAATTATCACCAAAATAAATTCAAATCTTATTTGACAGCCCTACCCAGTCGAAATTTTATCGTCCAGACAATATTTCACACACGTGTAATCCCATAAACGGGTCTGTCAAAAGTTTTATGTCTTACCAGTAATAAAAAATGACGAAAATGACGACAAAATCAAGTAGTTTTTACGTCACGGTCGCACGGGTGGCAACTCTGATAACGCATCACTTATCGTTTTGATACAGTTGTTAATAACGTGTTAGTAAACGGTAATGTTTTATTTGACAGCTTTATAAAGCTGGTAACTTGTTGAAATGCTCGATTTAATTATGCGTAGCGGTAAAAGCCATATTTCTTTTTTAAAGTTCGCGGCATTGCATAACAGGTATTCTGGTTTCTGTCCCAGTATAGAGAGAAATAATGTTATATTTTTAATAGACTTGCTTTTTAAATCACTTAGATCGATTACTTATGGTTTTCACTCGATATTTGATATTTTGTAGCGTGCGGTGTCAGTTGGGGCTTTATGGTATTAAATATTTATGTTGAAGTGCTTAATAAGATTCAATACTTAGTAGCCCCATTTATTTCGTCTTGTTTGAATTGATGTCTTATCGACATGTGTTTGCACTCAAATTCTTTCTAATTATTAAATATTATTTACTATACGTTGTGTTGGATTTCAGTGTTGTTACTTAATAGAATAGATACCTAGTCCAAACAAAGTAATAATGCAATGAAATAGCTGATTTTATTGCTTTGAAAAGTGATATTGAGTTAATTTCATTATGACGAACCCTATCAGGCTAACTCCAGTTAGCTTATAATTATAACGTCATCATTAATAACATAATTAAAAACCTTTTAAAAGAAAATTTATCTCACAGTCACAGACAGTCGCATAAAAAGTATTAGCGGTTTCTTAATGAATAAGATTACAATTATATTCAGTTACTTAATTTTTTTGTCCCGACGTTCTGACACGTCATACAAGAATATAATACGGGGCGCCCGAATCAGACCAGAATCGTTAAAAATTTACGATTTCTCCTCTTACAGAGAATAAACGACTTTAACTTAACGCCTTAAGACTCATAATACCGTCACACAAATTGTCATGTCCCCACTTTGTACCCAACCACTATCAAAGTTATTTATTTGAGTTTTTCCTTCTTGAGATATTTCGGGTTAACTTTTTCATTCATCATACGTTAACTTTAGAAGTTCATTGAAAGTTTATGTATGTAATAACATACTTACATAATCTTTGAATGAACTTCTAAATAATATTTTTTATGATTTTTATTTATTGCATTTTTCAATGCTTTTTTTATACTTATGATAAATTTAAATAGAAAAATATTGGAAAAAAACAACTCGGTCACAAGTGAATTCCTGAAGAGATATTGTGTCTTTCGATTGCAAGGATGTTCCTAGCATTCATGTGACAACGCTGGCCTACAGCGTATTAATAATATAAAAGTATTGGAGATTTTCGGCGGTGGTTCGCAAGTCTCGGTGGCTCAGTGGTTGGAGCACTGGACCGGTTTTCAAAGGTCGTGGGTTCGAGTCCCATCTGAAAATTCACTTGTGGCCGAGTTGTTTTGCTTATCCCTAAGCAAAATAGTATTTTTTAGATAATTAAAATTAGATAAGCATGGAGTTCAATAGTCGCTACTATAAGCTTTGCGATGAAAAGCTTTTTATAAGGAGTATGTAAAGGGTTAAATGTATAGAGAATGAATATGAATATTAACTTAAAATCTATGTTTGGCAACCGCGTCTACCTTTGAAGTACCTAGGTACTGGGACCGGCCCGATAATTGTCTAATTTCAAAATCTATCACAATCCCTTTGCCGCCTCTGTGGTCTAGTGGTACAACCACCGGTATCAAACCCAGGGGTCTCGGGTTCGATTCCCAGCGGGGGGTACATATTGTATTCGGTTTGGTTGGTGGTAGGACTTGTTGTAAGTCCGCCTGGCTAGCTACCACCATCTTATCTAAGTCAGACGCCATAACAACAATATTTTCAGCATTGTTGTGTTCCGGCAGTTAGAGATAAGATAGCCAGTTCCTCAGTGGTTGAGGATTCCGGAAGAGGCTCGCTTCCATCTTCAGCCTTATCAAAACTTAACATCAGGTATGGTGAAGGCTAATAGTATCCCCGTCTTGAATAAAAAAAAAATACTATTACTTTTTTAAATAAACTCGCTAAAAACTCTACTGGTCGACCGGGAAGTTCTACTGTAACTACAAATTTGTGTGGATCCCTCCGTCAAGTCTGACTCGCACTTGTTTTATTATTTTTGTTTGTTTTTCTGTATTCATATTCGTTTTTTCTTAACTCTCCTTTGGTTCCTTCCAGATGTCTGCTAAGGAATGTCTTTTAAGGCGTGTTGTCTACTAAATAATCAGTTAATAATATATTTTGCGACTTAATATCGCGTAATTTCTAAGACCGCGTCGTTACAATGATGGCGACCGAGTCACCCCCACCGGATGTCGAACTCCCGACCCGTTTAAATCACGGGAAAACGACTCCCGCGCACCGAATAACACCCAGCGCTGACCGACGGAAATCATTATTATTATATATATATTTAGTTTATTTGACAGAAGTAACTAACTACCTACTCGTTTATTCGGATAAAGATTAGTGCACGAGCTTGAGCTTTTAAGGAATTTTTATATTTTGTTCTCGCGGCCGCCCCGGCGGCGCGCCGCCTGCGATTTGTATGGTAATTCGGCATGGCCTCATTTATATTTTTAGGTACTTGTTTTATAAAAAAAACTTACAAAACTTTATGAATAGCGTAAGTGAATGAAAAGTTTCTATGTGGCGACCAAGGCAATTTCTTCTTTTTCCCGCAATAAAAAAGTAGATAATTATGCGCGTTGAGCCGAAAAGTAAAAATATGATGCAAAGTCGGTTCAGTAGTTTTTGCGTCAAAAACGAGGTCGAAGGTTTCCTCGAATTTTCTGCGAAAAAGTAGGTAATCTGTAAGGACGTACCAGAAAATTCCGACGAGTCTGTTTAACATTATTATGACGTCTCGACGACTTAAATGGAGGAGCCTGGATTCTTAAAGATTGTGGGATTGAGTACCGTCTGTGAGCAGTTGTAGACAATTAGTGAAAAAATACTTTTGATATGTATTATTTTAAATAGTATGATATATATTAGGCAAACAAATATAAATTCCCTTTTTTTACTGTTTATTTAGCAAAGAACTAGGATAACTTACTGAATGCTCTGTTTAAGTATCTCTACAAATTGTTACCTTTATTCCTCCGCTTCATTCTGCCCGCAGCCTTACATCCAGTCGATTCTTACGGTTGTTTTGAAATCGCCCGGCCGCCGGTCACGCGTGCGTGCCCGTAGCGTAAACAGCCGTTGCGTTCGTGCGCCCAGCGTGGACGATGCTTAGTAACAAAACTGTGATTTATCATACAACAGCGTGCAGCTTGTAACACATTGATTGAAATCGCCGTGTTAGTAAATAAGGGTTCTGTTCTGATTCTGGGGATATGTATTTGTGGAGAAGGTACCTATGTTATAGATTATAATATGCGCGGCATGACATTTATAGCTTAAAGTCAAGAGTAAATTTCTTAAGGCACTGTTTTAGTTTCAGAAGATTAAGTACTTATTACTATTTTTACATACTATTTGACTTTGAATTTTGTAAAAAAAAACGGTGTAATGTGTTTGTCTTTGCCCATCTAGTAAAATGATTATCTAAGCGTAAGCCGCTTTAAAGACCGACAGAGGTTAAAATTACAAAGGTTTCTAGTTGAATACGTTTTCTTTTTAATTTTTTAGAACTGTGAATGAATAAACCGTGAAAACTAAAAAGAAAAGCTACTTTACTTTCGTTAGTATCTAGGTAGAGACCCTTCATGCCTACCAAACTACTGACTTTAAAGTGTTTAAAAGGGCTTCTGTATTTTACTAAACAATAATTAAGTATGATAGCAGTACTGTCCGAAGCACACGACGTATTTCAGCTGTAGTACAAAAAACGCTCTTAGGTAATGAATACACTAAAGTGCCAGTTCACGATCAACTTTATTCTTCACTAGCGGCCGTTCGTGGTTTCACCCGCGTGGTTCCCGTGTGAATATAGGGATGAATAGATAGTTAGGTGTTAATTTCCGTCCTTTCAACCTGTTTTTTTTTTTATTAATATCAATAGGTTCGCTCCTGATCCTTATCTAGCCCGGAGACTAAAGACAGGATCTATGATGGAGCGAGCTAACTCAGAAGGTGCATCACCAGGGGCGTGCATTGGTTTTCCAGCGTAGTAGGCACTGTAGTAACTAGTAACTTTGCACTTATCCTATCCTGCTACCGAATATTATAAGTTTGAATTTGTGAGGATATTTGGATGGAGGAATGTTTGTTACTATTTCACTCAAAAACTACTGAACTGATTAAGATGAAACTTTACAGCAATGTAGCTTATATATCAGAAAACCACATTGTATGCAAATTTTTATAATTATCCTGATATTCAGTACATCAGTGTTAATGGTTTCATTCTTGATTCAAACGTTACTTCGGCGGTGTCGTGTGAGGCGGATCGTTACGTTCCCTAAAATATGGTTGAGCGAAGCGATGGCTGGTTCATGCGTCATGCTCGTGAACGGGTGCCGCCAGCGGAAATGGGTCTACTTCAGTTTGCTTGTCTTAACGTTGTGCTTAGAGATTAAATATTTTTATCTAAAATAAATTGCTATCGACCTGTATGTACGTCACAACTTGCAGTACCTACAGTAACCTTGTAATGCGAGAAATGTTAAATGTAAGTCCTTCCTTACGAGTTGAAAATTGTTTACGGTTAGGATAACCATAAAATGTAATATTATAATTAGTATTTTCTTTTGTGATGGAAATTGACCTTACTGATTGATATGTTAAGCTCACTTTTCAATTTGACGACTCTGTATGAAATAAAACAGGGAGAAAAAAATAGCCCTTGACGAGTTTCTTGCCGGTTCTTCTCATTACAAGGTCTCCCGCCGTGGGTTTGTAAACCGATGGCGTAGCTTCTTTGACGTTCATAAGTGCTTGTAACAGCCTAGACTGAATAAATGATATTGATTTGATTTGATTTGATAACTTCTTGGTAAGAGGGCAGACATTTGACCACCATCGTGATTAATGAACAGGATGTGGTCTAAGGTGTTACATGCTTGCCCAGGAAATGCCTATTAATTCTCGCCTTGAAGAGAACAAGGTTGTAGGAATCGAGGAACACATGAGCAGACAGCGCGTTCCACTCTTTAGCTGTTCGCATAAGAAATGTGTTAGCAAAGTGCAATGTCAACTACGTACGGGTGATAAGCTAACCTGCGTCTGGTACCCCGATGGTGGAAAGGGGCTGGGGAATAAGGTCGTGCAGTTCTCTCGCACAATCTCCAAAGGACTTCCGCTTGAGCGATATGAGACAAGTTGATTTTTTGTAATATAATATTTTCTTGTTTATAATATCTCACATTAAAATATCATTATGAATGCAAAAATAAGGAATCCTAAACATCTGTGTTATCAGAATATTTAATTATTTTATAAATTTATGGAAGTTTGACAAATATTTTACAATGGAACCAGGCATGCATGTACAACTTGTGTGTTACTTTTTTGTGGTTTTTTTACTCAAACGGTGAATGGAATAACAACGAAATTTTTCATGCAAAAGAACCTGTTTTTAGAACGAGAGAACAACTAACCGAGCTAGGCCGAGCCTACATAACCGCCTCTGTGGTCTAGTGGTACAACCACCGGTATCAGACCCAGGGGTCCCGGGTTCGATTCCCAGCGGGGGTACATATTGTATTCGGTTTGGTTGGTGGTAGGACTTGTTGTAAGTCCGTCTGGCTAGCTACCACCATCTTATCTAAGTCTGACGCCATAACAACAATGTTTTTTTCCGGCAGTTAGAGATAAGATAGCCAGCTCCTCAGTGATTGAGGATTCCGGGAGAGGCTCGCTTCCATCTTCAGCCTTATCAATACTTAACATCAGGTATGATGAAGGCTAAGAGTCTCACCGTCGTACATAAAAAAAAAAAAAAAAAAAAAACATGCTCCTGCCTAGATCGACAACACCCTCTGTTTTAAGCAAAAATGTTGTTCGCAAATATGAGGATTTACACATCATACTTATTTGCTGACAAAAATCTTTCGCGTAAGACAGAAGTCATAAAATGTTTATTAATACCGTCGCGTTAAAATGACAGGCATCCTCGGCGCGTGCGCATTTAAGGTTGCCAGGCGTCCGGATAATGTCGGACAGCGTTAACTTTTAGAATGAGAGTCCTGCCAAATTAGACGGTGACCGTCCTGTCCGGCTTTTGTCAGGCTTTTTCAATTTGATCCGTCTTGTAGTCAGTTAAAAAGATGTTCTGATAAACAACTCCTTTTTTACGTATATTTTACGCTAATACTAAGATATAAATCCTAAATATTGTAGGTATAGGGTGTCCGGCCTTTTTACCCTAATGTCCGGCACCGGCTAAACGACCAGGTCTGTCCGGCTATTCGGTCTTAGGACCAGGGGGATAATTCTCGAAATTTAAAATCTATCGCAACCCTATACCCTATCAATTCGTCATTTGTAAGATATTCACATACTTCAGGCCGTCACTATTTGACATTTGATAGGGATTGTATAGATAGGCATTCTGCGTTTTGAAAGGTATTGAATGAACGAAATTTAACTGTCTTAGCAAAGTGACACACGAAAATATCTTTCAAATGTATGGAGATGTGTCAAATGAAGTGTCATTAAAACATCATTCGTTCCGAAAGGAATTGCGAGTGTAAGTTACACAATTCCATAAATCACTATCACAATCACAATACCTTTGAAAGGGATTGTGATAGATTTTGAAATAAGACTATTAGGGGGCTGGTATCCCTACGTACATGTGACCACCTATTTACGGCGCGTACGCACTCGCCACCTTATTTACAGCGGGTACCTACACACTGGCCGCCATAATTCAGTCGGTTAACCGCCACGATCCTCATTGCGTCATCATTTACAACTCTTTGGATCAACGAAGACTTTTACGAGAAATCCGATGGGATGAGGACTGAGATATTGGACTATGGTTCGTGCGAATCATACGTCATTATAAAACTAATGACAGGTGGTCTGAAGAACATAGTGTAATCGTAATTCTTATTCGTCGTTATTTATAATATCTTCAACCTTTTTTGCAGTCAATTTAACCAACAAAGAACCAAAAAGATTTTTAAAATTAAAGTTAGAAAGGGCAGACCCCACTGACCGCGAAGCTAAGCTAGAAGAGGTTCGTTTGCTACGGATCTATGGTGAACTCCATATGCTACACTCAGATAAAACTCATTTCCAGTCAAAAATACTTGACTGGTTGCCACTAGCCCAGGAGTTTGGACATATTTTCCGGTTAGGTTAGAACTGACAAAACAAAGCGCGAGCCGAGCGCCAAAGACTGACACTTTTTCTATGCTTCTTTAGTGTTTTCCTGTGGGTTTTGACCAAAAAGTAGAACTCGGGACCTTATATCTGGTTGACACGATGGGAGTTCACGACGAGAAATGCTTCTAGATCAGGGCCGGTCCAAATACGGCCCCCGGGCCATAATGTGGCCCGCATAAGTCCTTCATCCGGCCCGCGAAGACATCAATAGCTAAAAGAATGCTTACTTAATACTTCGCTATTGGGATTTTCTTTTGGCCCGGTACGGTTACAAAAATACTAAACCTGGCCCTCCACAAAACTATGTTGGACACCCCTGTTCTAGATGATTTTCGAAAGCTCGCATGCGTGCACGAACATAACGAAAAGGAACGCGAACGCTTCACGAATGCTAGTTATCTCGTTCGAGAATACGAGCATGATCCCCACGTACGTGAAATCTCGCATAGTGTCGACCTGACTTTAGAGATGGTCACGCCAGTAAATGGGAGTGCACCAAAGCTTGATGCCTTCAGAAATTATATTATTATTTTAAAATATTTATTTGACAAGGCGACCGTCCATATTTACCCACGTGGGGCCTCCCTTTCTTAATTTTATTATAAACTAAACCAGCCAGCAACGGCGGTGTAGCGGCCTCCTTGAGTGCTGAGACTTAAACGATCTTCAGAGTACCATGGATCCATTTAAGTCGGTTTCACTCTTACTTTGTAGAAAGAGAACAATCGTAAATCAAATATTTGTCCTTTTGAAAATTTTTATAGTTCCTATCACGTGGGTGGGCCCGCTATAAAACATTACTAGTATATCTAGTAGCGTCATTATACACAACCTAATGTTGGTAATTGCCTTGATCCTAGTATCCAGCCTATTGCGGTATTGCTAAACCTCTGCCGAACATAAAATTAGTTTTAATGCGAATGTATTAAATTTTATACGCATGTTACAGCTGTTTGTTTTGATCATTTGTAGGAAAACCAACAGTATAATCGACTTATGTGAGTTAAAACGGCGATAAAAATTAAACTTAGATGTTTAACTGCGCTTTAAGCATCTTGTATTAAGTTGAATTGAGTTGAGTTGTGTCATTTGGCTTCATTATTGCGTCATACATTCATTTGTTTTGCAAATTAATAACACCGTAATAGGGTAATAACGCCTATTACGGTTTTACAACTTGAAGTTTTCTATCAACGTTAACGTAAGAGCAACTTTTGTCTCCACAACTATTTTGTATCGTCGGGCCTACCATGAGTTTTTCTTTCCGTTTACTGTACAGTAAACGGGAGACATTTTGTATGAAAATCTGTAGTTTCGCTACTGTACTGCCCGCTAGAGGTGCTGTACAGATCCGCATACAAGAAAGAAAAAGTCATGGTAGACCCACTGGTATCAAGTCTTGTATGAGAGTACGCGCATGTAGCGACCACGGAGACTTTTATGTCCGTGGGTTTGGAGTATTTGGAGGCAACCCCGCGACGCAACTGTTGCGACGACAAAAAAGTTGCTGAATGCGGAAAGTTATATAGAAAAAGTTGTGTTGTTATCGTTCTCGTGTCTGCTACTTTGAAACCTCAGCAAGAAGACGGCGACCGAGACAAATTACTTGCGGAGACAAAAGTTGCTCCTGTGCACAGTGTCTGACCTATCGGTCTGTCTCCTTCATATCTATCGACTATTTTACCAAAACGAGCAGTGAATCCGTTTAATGTCAAAGTCAAAGTTGTTTATTCAAACAGACTTATATATTAGTGCTTTCGAATCGTCCAATTTTTTTTCCTACCAGCCATTCAGAATATCTTTTAACTGATAAGAAGAACGGCCGCAAGAAACTTAATATAACATGTGTGTCTACGTGTCCCTGGCTAGAGGTCTCGGATAATCATCACATCATCACTCATTTCAATGTCCTACTGCTGAGGTACAGGGTCAGTACCGCGCAAGTGGCGTCGGCATCGAAATCGACTTCATTTAACAGATGGATGTGACATATTGGCTTTGGTAAGTTGGCATTTGTGTCAAAAAGAAGCAGCAATGTGTCACATCCATCTGTCAAATGAAACCGATTTCGATGCCGACGCCACTTACGCGGTACGTCCCACGGTCAGCGTGCGTCAGCGTGACTCTAAAACAAGCCTTACTCTTTTTATATATTAAAAGCCGAATATAATTATGCATATTTCAATCCACCTAATGGAATCACACTTATAACTAACCTACTCCCAATACCTATATCGCAATAACTGGGGTTTCACGGTCTGCCGACTCGCCAAAACAAAAAAAAACAACATTAATTTTATACGTTTCTCTTCATACGTTAGTATGCCATTCTTGAACCATTAGTGTCGTCCAATGGCAGTGTGTGGGTGTTGACGGTTCGTTTAGAACGGTAGGTCTAATCGAAATTGTTTAGCTTTTGAAATAAAACAACTTTGACGGATATCAAACGCGCTATATTTCACGAACTAAGTTGTAATTGTCCGTATTTTCAGGTTTTTTAGGGGTTTTTTGATTTTCCCGACGTTTCGGCAACTTTTCAGCTACCGTGGTCACGGGATGACTGGCTACTTATAAGTTTACCCTCGAAAAGTTAATTTACTTTTTCGCTCGGATACGGATAGACATTTACTATGGCAACAATTATTATTGATTTGATATTTTGATTTAATTATTATTTTATTTTTTTAATATTAACAACAGAGAAAACTAATGATGATGAATGATGAAAAAAGTAAATGAACTTTTCGAGGGTAGACATACGGACAATTACAACTTATTAGTGCATTCAATAAGTTCGTGGCCCGAAGTACTTCCAGGAGTTTTGACGAGAAAATTTTATTGCATCTTAAAGCTAAGCCTATTCCATGCTAAAATCACCTAAATTTTTTAAAAAATATTCCTCCAGCTTCGTCTTAAAAAAATTTAAATAAAAAATATCTATTTTGCCATGTCGGCCGGATTTTTTACACAGTTTTAAAATTTATATTAAACTGCTACAGATAATTTTAAAATTGTTCTGCTTGACTTTATTTCATTAAAATTTGTCTGAATTTTCAGAAATAGTCGCTTTCATGCAAATGGTTTTACGGCAAAAATTCAAACTGAAAATCAGTTTGAATTTTTTTCGAAACTCGTCTAAAATAGTTGGTTTATCAGTTGCCATCGTCAAAGTGTCCAAAATCTACCTGTAAGTACTTTGCGCCACGAACTTATTGAATGAACTAGTAGTTCGTGAAATATAGCGCGTTTGATATCCGTAAAAGTTGTTTTATTTCAATGAACAGTGCGCGCCAAAACATAAGATGTACGTATGTTTAGCTTTTGTTCTAAAATATGATGTTCAGATTCAAACAAAGTTACATGAACCAACGTCATTTATTAATTTATTTCTAATTCTCGATGATGATTCTATTTTGATTGGCGCTACATTCAATTTCCACATCTCGCCTAAAATTGTCGTCGTAGTGCGTCAATAAAAAACAATTTATGATAGGAAAGCACATATTCGAATCGTATCCATTTTAATGTTAGTTTTTCTGAGTCGTCAACGTTTTCCTATAAACAATTAATATTTTATTAAACTTTACACAATTTAGGCGAAAAGTTAAACAGAGTCGTTCAAGAAATATTGCGAAGTGCTATAACAGCTGCAGTATAGAGCTATAACGAAGCTCTCTGGAAAACCGACTGCAAACCAATAAAAGCTAGCTAGATGCGCTTTTACTACTCACTTTAACGAGACTTCGTATTACTTAGAATAACTTACCATGATTAAACTATGCATGGAGGCCAATATAAGCTTGCTAAATTAAATTTCATTGGAAGTCGGAGATCTTTGGAGCATCAGCAATTTTAGTGGGACGTTAATTCGGAGTTTATGCCACATTTTTATGGCTGCGTTGTTTGGCACTACGGGTCGGCTTTTTACAACTGAAGCCAGTTTAATATGTAGTTCGTTATTATTTACAATCGCTACTTAATGTTATCGATAAAAAATGTGATTAAAGAAACGATACGCTTCGGTCTGCTTGGTAGAACGTCTAAAAGAAATAGTATAGGTACCGTAATAAATAACTAAAATATTAGCTCTTGTAATCCCATCAGTCTTCATTACAAATTACAGATTTAATAAATAAGTTGTGACGTAGACGATTATACGGCTATTATACAACACAATTAACAATTCAATAATGCCTCATAGAGTCATTATTAATAAGCACTCTACATACGTTCGACAAAAGGTGTGAAATTAAAAAGTTTTCGACGGTCCGTTGGTAGTTCCGCCATCCGTAGAGGCCGTTTCAGTGATCCTAAAGTTAAGTATCGTAGTTACTCATCGATTGACGAGGAATACAAATTGTCCATGGATCCACCAGTGGATCGATGAGGAAAAAAATGTGTCCATCGATCCACCGGTGGAGCCTGGCGGTGGATCCAAGTGGACAGAGGATCGGGATTGGAAAATAAACCAACACAATCGTCGACCTGCGACCACGTGAATTTTTTCCATCGTTAAGTATAAGATTAAAATAGATGGGATCTTGTAGTAACTCTGTCGCTGCTTAGCGATAAGGCCGCCCCTTTTTTTTTTTTTTTTTTTTTTTTTTATGTACTTATCGTATTATTGTTTCCATGTATGTTTCTGTTCTGTGTGTGCAAATAAAGTGTTATCTAATCTAATCTAACTCTGAGCTGTTGAAGTGTTGAAACTGGTCCCAAGTCCAAGTTCATTTTTAGCATTTTTAACCAGCGGCAGATCTCAAAAGCTTCCGTGAGTATTAATATACCCGATATTTTACTAAAAAGTTATGCTCGAAACTCATTCTTTTATCGTTCCTCCAACGTGTATAATAAAGAATTTCTTAAGCTTGATTTATTTAACACCTCACTTAGTAGCATCAAAATAAAACTTAAGGCACATTAGTTAAAACTTTTTTTTTATGAGCGATTTGGAGACTCTTAGCCTTCATCATACCTGATGTGGAGTATTGATAAGGCTGAAGATGGAAGCGAGCCTTTCCCGGAATCCTCAATCACTGAGGAACTGGCTATCTTATCTCTAACTGCCGGGACCAAACAATGCTGAAAACATTGTTGTTATGGCGTCAGACTCAGATAAGGTGGTGGTAGCTAGCCAGGCTGACTTACTACAAGCCCTACCACCAACCAAACCGACTACAATATGTACCCCCGCTGGGAATCGAACCCGGGGCCCCTGTGTCTGATACCGGTGGTTGTACCACTTGACCACAGAGACGGAGAAAAGTTAAGTTGTTGTAATATGATATATTATGGTATAATATAGTTAGTTAAAAAAATATTCGGGTGGGAAACGGCGTCATATTGTTTTGGCTACATTTTTGTATGGTTACAAACTTTGATATGGAAATACAAAGCCAATTGTTTTATGGAGAAACAATAAATATCCGAATATGGGGCTGATGACCGAAATTATCAACAAACCCGAAGCTTGGGGTAACAATGTCAATTACTGTTTTTTTATAAAAAAAACACGAAAATAGAAGTAATCCTACCTTTTAAAATTGCAGGTTATCAATTCAAATAATTCAAAAGCATATACATACATATCTAGAACTTTTCATACACACTTTCTGCTAACCTCAAAGCTTATAATTATTATGATTGGCGTGTTTCTTTTTGTGCTAATTTAAACATTTATATCTTTTAATGGCAGATGTAACCCGAAACACTCGTAAACCCTTCAAACTTATAATCTGGGTCATTTTGGCCCATAAACCGATGGCCATAAATGACAATATTAATCAGACATTTTGTTTCCGAGAATGTAACTCTACGGTCTTAAACTTTGAAGGGCAGAGGAAAGGATTAACATTTAAATCGCGGAGCTAAAAATATAATTTGGTACATTTGTCTTTTTTTTATTTGTGGCTGCTGGTATAGATTATTGTTGTTTTACTGGACATGCTGGGTGTGTTGTATACAAAATATTGTTTTTATAATAATTTATAGAAATTCACCCATTAAGAATCATTGTATTTGTCAATTAAAAAAAACGAATCATAAGTATTTTTATGATTTTGTAATTTTTGCATTTTTCAATGAATTCACTTGTGGCCGAGTAAATTTTTTCCAATATTTTTCTATTTAAAATTTACCATAAGAATCATAAGTAATTAATTTGTAAGTTATTGAGAATTCACTTGTGGCCGAGTCAATTTTTTCCAATATTTTTCTATTTAAAATTTACCATAAGAATCACCATAAGAATTACAAATTAATTAAATTAAATAAGTAATTAATTTGTAAGTTATTTGGGGCAGTGTTTATTTATTCTAAGGCAGTGGAGTGCTTTTTCTTAGTTAAAAAAAAAAAATTGACTAACTCATCGTTATTCATTAAAGTAATTATTTGATGGCGTTTTCATTGCTATAAAATGGTAGCTATAATCATAGTTTTAGAATTGTTTCGCTCCGACTATAATATTAAAATAAGCATCGTGTTAAAATGTCACGCGACTTCAAACCTTGACCATTTTAAGTTTATGAGAAAGCAGGTGACATGCAAATCATAGTGCAATGATGTTTTTAGGGTTCTGTAGCCTAATGGCAAAAAACGGAATCCTTATAGATTCGTCATGTCTGTCCGATGTATGCCACAACCACTTTATATAATAGATATATTACCTTCATAATTATAAATTATCTTTGAAATCTGTGACGTAGACTGCACACATTAAGGTGGTACGACTTCCATACAAACAAACATTGCACAATTATTGGTTCATCATACCTTAATAATTAATAAATACATGCGCAACTAACTCGTTTCAGTTATTTGTTTGCGCCAAATAATAAAAAAAATGTACTTTCATACATAAATCACGAATAAACTAATATGTTGTAATTTCAATAAGTCTACGTATGTGTGTGTGACTCATCGCATTTATATACCTCATGTATGAAAGTACATTTTTTTTATTATTTCGCGCAAACAAATAACTGAAACGCATGTATTTATTAATTATTAAGGTATGATTAACCAATAATTGTGCAATGTTTGTTTGTATGATTGACAAGTAGGACACTAGACACGAAAAAGCACGGTACCTAGTGAAAGAGATATCAAATTGAATTGGACACCATATAGGGTCTTATCTTCTTCTTCTTATCGAGTGAGGATTAGTGGCCACCTCTGGGGTCAGACTTTATCAAGCCGCCTAAGGTTTCTGCCTTGATTTAAAGTCTGTAATCAAATGATAACAGCCGGGACTAATGGCTTTACTTGCCATCTGAAGCACAAAAGCACTCAGTTGTAGTGCCACTTTACGGTCACCCATCCGATACCTGACCGGGCCGAACTATGCTTAACAAACACGATCAGTATGTCAAGCGCGGCCATGAGCGCTTACGTCTTATTATCAGACCCCATATAGGGTCTTCCCAATTTTCACAATGCGAGCTCGTATGATATACCTGCTTCAAGTACCTAATATACTTAATATAATATCATTGTCATAGTGAAAATAATAAATTCTAAATAATTTGTATTAAAGTATAGTAAATTATGGTTAGCCCGTGGTGCAGTGGCTCGCGCGCTCGGCCCGCGATTGTTGAGGTAAAGCAACTTTCGCAATGGTCGGTCACGGGATGGGTGACCAAAAAATTACTATCTCGAGCTCCTCCGTGCTTCGGAAGGCACGTTAAGCCGTTGGTCCCGGCTGCGTTTGCAGTCATTTAAACCCACCTATCCGCATTGGGCCCGCGTGGTGGGTCATGGCTCGTTCTCCTTATCCAATATCCATCCATAAGGAAGGCCAGCGCCCCAGCAGTGGGGACCTTAAAAATGGCTGATGACGATGACGACGAAAATTTTTTACTGTTATTGTAATATGCATTTTTTTATATGTACCTACTTATGATTTTTTTGGAGAGGGAGAAAATTTAATGGCGTATGTTCTCTATCTCACAGGATCTCCTCCTCTTCAGGCTCGTATTCCGTTTTCCAGAACGTGACTCAAGCAGTGATCTATACTTAAGATCAGTTAGAAAGAGACAATGCTTATTGCATGTAGCGACGTCCCTTTCTAACTGTACTCAACTGCTCGAGTCACGCACGTTCTGGAATACGGGTCTAAAGGACTATCCACATACGTCAGGGCCGTGCCCAGGACGTGACCCAGTCGTCAGGTGTCAAAAAAATAACGGTGCATTAATTTGTCTATGAACTCGATCACACAACATGTCCGTGCCGGCAACGGAGCTTTAGTGTTAGGGCCGACGCCGTGACGTGTGAAAGTGGTTAGATGCCACGCCGCCCGTGCCGTTGCGTATACGTGAAAATGAACGATGAATTATTGATAGAGACGGTACGCTATCCGTTATCTAACGCTATCGTATCTATACCGTTTTGTACGATCCATCAAACCCCAAATACCGTCTGGGGCCTAGAACCGGGGATAATATTAAAACCGCAGGCTCTATAGGTCACTAGTGATTGAATCATTAGGGTCCCAACTAATTAAAACCAAATCTTTACTTTTTGATTGTTTCTAACAAACTTAATCGTGAATTCAATATAATGCAAACAACAGTACCGCTCAACTTTTTCGGAGCTACTCGGAACGTCTTTTTGACAATTTATGTGTCGGCTGATAGAAAAATAATACTGTCTTACTTACTTACACTATCGTAATTCATGAATCACGTAGGTATTGTTTTCTTTTTGTAGTGTTTTTTGCACTCAAAGCCATTTTCACATTGAATTACAAATTGTGTAAATGAATCCAATTCGATTATGTACTTAAATTAAAATTAATTTAAACTGAAACCTAAGAAATTCCCATGACAATATTCTGACTTAACTAATCAAAATTATTCTTTTGAATTTACACTCTTTTAACACTATGTTCTTCTTTATTAAAAGATCATAATGTAAAAAGCGCGTGTAGAATCCATGGAATTAACAGGTACTACGTACTAGTACTTAATAATTCCATGGTTGAATCTACTTGGTACAAAGAGTATAATGGGCATTGATTAACATGACATGTCATGCATGATGGATAAAATTATAAACAGATAACTGTCATTGCGATGTTTAATAATAAACTAATTTTAATTAATTTGAAACAGAGATTTTAAGCTATGGGAAGTAGCGGGGGTTGTTGCTATTCAAGGAGTTAAAGGTAAATTTCCTGATATCGGATAGTGATATAATTTTGTTTTGCGGTAAGTTTTCTGTTGTCCCCTGTACCAAGATTAGTTCGCAACGTTAGCGATAATATCGTTTATGAATCGTAACTTACTGATTATGAATCGTAACTTCACTGATTATGAATCGTAACTATAAATTCTTATTGTGAGTAATGCATGGGTTTTGATTAACTGAAATCTTTTCAGAATAAATACTAATACTCTAGAGAGTCTCTATTATCAATAGTTATAGGCCCCACGCGGTATATGGATTCATAGTACAAAAATAATGTTTGGAGCCCCTGGCGGACACGGATGCACGGTCTCGGCACGGCCACGGCCCGGTCACGTGTGTGGATTGGCCTTAAGTCTAGTTCTGTCTAAGACATCTAATGCCATCTGTTGTCGTAATTTGTAATTTTGTAAGCCCGTCCAATGAACGAATTAATGTTTCCGGATTTATATGTTTGATTCATTATACTTAGTGTGGATACCAAATCAAATTGATTCGGTCATAAAACGACTTCATATTGGCACGATCTTGTGACGAACTAAATGTTTTACGACCGATCCGAATTTATTATTGAATCATAAAAACTTTCTGTCTCACCTATTCAATGACAAGATAGCAGTTTCTAAGGTCTTGTCGCAACGCCATACAAATAGATTTATTACAATATTCTTTAAGACTTTTGAACAGTTGATTCATTCTATAAGATTAGCTGTTCAATGCGTACATAATCAAAGAAGGTCGTTATTTCTACATTAAGAGCATTCTTTTCTTTATAACGTTATTTATTTATTAATTATTTATTTGAGTTCTTAATAAGTGCAAATAGTGTTCTAAAAAACTAAACTTCATCATCATCATCAGCATGTGGACGTCCACTGCTTAACATAGCGGCCTCTCCTAGCTCACGCCTATTCATAGGAGGATTCATCAGGTTCATAGGAGGCTATCAGCCTACTCTACTGCTACCACGCTGGCCAGACGGGACGTAGAGGGTTTGTTTCCAGTTTTCCTTCTCTCGCACAGGTTTTCAATGCGTCGGGCCTGTTAGTCGACTCTTACGACATCCCAGGCATGTAAGGGAGTGGTGACACGTGTATTCTTAGGCCGTCACCACACGACACAAAAATCTGAATTGACTAATATAAAAAAAATGCTGTAGTAATTACGACAGTGACGCTAACGTTTCTTAAGCTTAGTTATATGTAAATATATGAATGATCAATACAAATATTATTGAATAAAACCCTCACATTATATCCCTAGCGATACGTTAACCGTCCTGGCAAGTACCTATCACCTAGTTTTTGTCTGTAAGAAACAGTGTAAAATACGAGAAAACTGGGTTAAATTGAGCAGTTTTTTTTGAAATATGACTCAGTTCTTACCAATAATAACATTTATCGCGATTAATCGATCGAACGCCACAATGTAGCTAAGAGCTCTAAGTAGTCAAACATTTTTTACATTGAAAATACGCATTTTGAATAATCTCACGTGAGATTAGAGAGAGAGGGGGAGGGGATCGAGCCAAATCTCACTCGATTTTCACTATTGGGTATCGCCAAAATCATCTCATGTAATTAATGGACGCCCCCTTATGGCCTGCGCAGACGACGGACATTGAAGGACTTTTTGTCCGCGACACGACCTTATTACTAAGAACATAAAGTTGAATAAATAACGAGGACTATCGCGTACTTTTCGCGGATATACGCGGTCTAAGTTGAATCTTATTTGGTTAACAATAAAGACGTGTCGCGGACAAAAAGTCCTCCGTTATCCGTCTTCTGCGCTAGCTCTAATAGTTTTCGAAATATGGTTGTCCTCTAATAGGCTTTAACTAGGGTTGCCAACCGTCCCGCAATTTACGGGACGTCCGAGCGTCCCGCTCAGGTTGCGTGCGGGACGCTAGATATTCCGCTTTTCAGGATAACTAATCCTTAAAACTGACAATCTCCAAAAAGAATACTCATTTCAATTTAAGATGCTTGAACAGTTCATTGAACAGTGCACTAGGAATATTTCACTTATAACAAACATCAATGACATGCAATAAATAAATCAAAAGTGCAGTATTATTACTAAATTTATTACTTAGATTTTTCTATCGTAAGATTACAGGATACACGTGTGAACTCATTCATATTGACTAGAAATCGGATCCGACATGTCTTCGTGTGAACGGGCGATTAGTACTTTTAGGAAATCTTGAAAAAAAAATAAGTCGTTTGATCCCGTTTTAAACCCTTGTCCAGCATTTATCATCACGATCACCCTCAAATTTGAAGTTGAAAGTTGGCAACCCTAGCTTTTACTATCTGCAATACACTATGAAGCATGCTAGGTGGCGTATTCTAAGTATGTTTTTATTCTGCACCCAGTTACATGAGAGATTACATGGTACCATTCATATTGACTAAAAATGTAGATACAACATGTCTCCATATGAACGGGCAATTAGTAGTTTTAAGGAAATCTTAAAAAAAAAAGTTAGGTCCCTTTTTAACCCCTTGTCCCGCATTTAACATCACGATTTCCGCAAATTCGAAGTTGAAGGTTAGCAACCCTAGCTTTTACTATCTGCACTATACTATGAAGCATGCTAGGTGGCGTATTTTATGTATGCACCCAGTTGCATGGGAGATTATATGGTACTCATACAATAACGTTCAAGTAAATGACGCTCTAACAATTCTATGATTTAAACCAAACCCTCCCGACACCTACTAGCTATTGTTTCACAAAGTGTTCGTTGCCTACAATAACATCTCATATTATGAGTCAACAATCTGCAAATGCATCAGACAGTGTTTCTCAAATAACTGCCAACTTCTGTTTAATAATATCCGTGTAATGAGGTATAATTAACATTAAACTAGGTAAAGTCGCAGTGTAAACATCATCTTCGATCAGGGTGCCCATCGGTTTTAATTTTTGTAGGACTTTATTTTGCATTCAGTACGTCACCAATGACGTTGTATTTTATAAATGTTCCTGTATTTTCATACTTTAGAGTAATCTGTGCTTTGTTAATCATATCCTACTAATACTATAAATGTGAAAGTATATTAATTTGTTTGTTTGTTTGTTCCTCTTTCACGCAAAAAATACTTGATGGATTTGGATGTTTTTTTTTTATGTAGGGGACTTCAAGTAGGGGTAACTAACACATAGGCTACTTTTTATCCCGATATTCCCACGGGAACGGGAATCACGCGTGTGAAACCGCGGGCGGCCACTAGTATACAATATTTTTAAAGAACTATCTTGATACAATCAGCTTTAATATCCATTATACGTAAAATCTTTTTTAAGTTATCTATATATATAATACGGCAGTGAAGCCGCTTCTCCTCCTAAACTAAAAGTCGCACAATCAAGTGCAATACACCGTTAGAAAGGTATTTGTCTGAAGTGGTCGGATAAGTCGAGAAATTTAGCAAAAACTCTAATCTAGAGCGATTTAAACCGGATTTAATGGATTATGTGTTTTTTGCGCATTATGCGCACACGGGTTGCTTGTTGGTTTTAATTGTTAACTTATGAGTTTGATAATTAAAAGAACTTAAAATGAGAAAAGATCAAAATAAAGCAACTAAATTAATTTCACATATTTTTCAAGTTGTTTAGTTTAAAGAAGAAAACATTTAAATTATTACTGTATGTAACTAAAACAAAAACAAGTAACTTATATAATGTAAAATATTTTGATATCACTCGGCAACGGAAAAATGCGTTAAGTATCAATATTTTCTTTTCTAGTCCTATTTTCGACTATTGAAACTCGATACGAGTTTAATATGACAAGCAATAGTATCAAATCGGGTGATGTAATTTTTTTTTCTTTTATTATATCTTAGCTAATAATCTAGTTATAACCAAAAACTTGGTTACCCTACACGATCGCCTTGTGTTGCGACTTTGTGAGGTTTCTGTAAAACACGCCATGCGAATGTAGATGAAAACTCAGGCAAGTTTAAAAACAAAACCAAGAGTTTTCATAGCGATCTTCGCAGTTTACACAAAATTAAATACAGTTGCTCCAAATGAACGACACCTAATTAGTGCCTATGTTACTTATTATGACAAATTTAAAACAAGAAATTAGTTCATAAGTTTTTCGCATTTTTTTTTTACAGTTAATTGGGCAGGCATTTGAACACAATCGTGCTTAGTAAACAGGATGTGGTCTAAGGTGTAACATGCTTGCCCAAGAAATGCTTATTCACTCTCGCCTTGCAGAGGCCAAGGTTGTTGGAATCGGGGAACACATGAGCCCCCTAATTGTCTTATTTTAAAATCTATCACAATCTATTTCAAGGTATTGTGATTGTGATTTAAGAAATAATTGTGTAACTTATAGTCGCAATCCCTTTCGGAACGAATGATGTTTTATAAGACACTTCATTTGACATTACTCCTTACATTTGATGTTTCGAGACATTTTCGTGTGTCACTTTGCTTAGACAGTTCAATTTCGTTCATTCAATTCAATAATTTTCAAAACGCGTCTCGATTACAATCCCTATCAAATGTCAAATAGTTTCGGCCTGAAGTATGTAAATATCATTAAAATTACTAATTGACAGAGATTGCGATAGATTTTAAGATTCGACAATAAGCCCCCTTGGTTTTACCCAATTTGGCTAAAGGCTAACCGAAAACTGAAACCGTCCATACATTTCCGGTTTTAAATTTTGAATTTCTTTACAAGAAAAAGGAGACAGAAATACGAATAGAAAATATATTGACATAAAACAACTTTTACGGACATCACACGCGCTATATTTCACGAACTAAGTTGTAATTGACCGTATTTTTGGGTTTTTAGGGGTGACCACGGCAGCTGAAAAGGTACCGAAAAGTGTCGGTAAAATCAAAAATAACCCTAAAAACCAAAAAATAACTAAGTTCGTGAAATATAGCGCGTGTGATATCCGTAAAAGTTGTTTTATTTCAATGAACAGTGCGCGCTAAAACTTAAGATGTACGTACCTATAAGAAAATAGGTAAGTATATTGTTTTATTTCATTAGCGGTTTTGCATGTCATAGGTAAGTATATTGTATTATTTCACTAGCTTAGTTGCTTAGGAAGAAATGTTCTAACAACATTTCTCTGAAATTGTTAAGAATGTAAAAGCGATCATACTTAACATACCATTGTAAAACTGACAACTTTATTCTTGGTTCATTTTATAGTTTTTATAAATAGGGTACTTCATCAGTGAGGAATGTCTAACAACGTGTAACGGTGGATGCAATTATGATAAAAAATCTATAACTTTGACGTATCCGTCTCACTGAAAATTTAAATGTTTTAAGACTATTGCGGATTAATAGAACCTTTATCACTATTGTTATAGAGCTTAGATTGTCTTGACAGAATGCTGAAAACGGCATCAATAAAATTAAATAAAACAAAAATCTTTATTTACCTTAGAACTTAACTATAACAATATTTATCTGGAGTCCCCTTTTAAACATAAAAATGTCTGTAGTAAGGGACTCCGCTCCTCCTTATATTTATTTTATTTATTTATTTGAATATACAATGTGAACTTACAGCTAAACCAAAACATTCACATTGGGCAATTTATTAAGATAGGTAATAGAATAATTTACAATAAATATAACTCATATATAAAACAGGACTAAGGTGCGCATATGACCAATAAACTAAAAAAAAAGATAACGGTAGGTACAAAAAGAAAGGGGAAGAAAAAACAAAACAATTAGGTATACCTTTTACAATAAAAAGTCAGATTTTCTGACAAAGGTATTATAACGATGACATTTATGTAGTCTATGTATATTAATAACTAGCGGCCGCTCGCGGTTTCACCCGCGTGGTTCCCGTTCCCGTGGGAATTTTGGGATAATTTATAGCCTATGTTACTACGTGGGGTCTAAGGATTCTCTATACCAAATTTCGTCAAAATCGGTCCAGTAGTTTTGAGTTTATTCGTTACATACAAAAATACAAATCCTCTTTATAATCTAATATATAAAATTCTCGTGTCACAGTTTTCGTTCCCATACTCCTCCGAAACGGCTTGACCGATTCTCATGAAATTTTGTGAGCGTATTGAGTAGGTCTGAGAATCGGCTACTATCTATTTTTTATCCCGAAATTCCACGGGAGCGAAGCCCCGGGGGACAGCTAGTATTAGTATAGATGTATGTGTCCGTGTATGTGTCCGTGTGTGTGTGTGTGTGTTTGTGTGGTTGTTTGTGCGTGCATATGTTTTCGTTTGTTCGTGTATATGTTTGTATTTATGGGTGGTGTATTTATTATAGTGAAATCATCTTACAATTAGTGTACTGATAACAGCGATTCTGTTTCATCATAACTTAAAGTTTTAAGCTCGTAAACTTTGTGTAAACTCATGATAGCTTTTTGTGTAAATTTGTAGTTTTGTTTACTTTATTACAAATGCACGCCGATTGTTTTTCGTATTGAATTCCCGCAAAGGTCGTTTTAGTAGTAGAAATTTTAATAACATTCTGTCTCCTTCTTTTCTTTTCAATATTTTTGTCATGCAACAGTGTTTTATGTTTTTTTAATATTATATTAATGACATACAGTCCGCTTACTGACCGTAGATTGCTAATGGCATCGATCTGCAACAAACATGTACTTGAGTTATTTATTACCGTAAAGTATTATTTCATTACTGACCGGCAAAAGGGAGAAACTTCTAATAAATAAGCAGTTTACAACCGAATGGGGTACTTGATGATGTAATAACGGTATAAAAATTATCACGACCAGTAAGTTATCAAACTATGCGTTTTACTAAGTACTTATCATTGACCTATATTTGAAAAAACTTTATAGTTCCGATCAAGACATTGACTCAATAGATAGTAGAAGGCGATCCTGTATTTTATTCTAACACTAGCGGATCCTCGCGGTTTTACTAGCGTGGTGCCCGTTCCCGTGGGAATATCGGGATAAAATATAGCCTGTCACTCGGGAAAAATGTAGCTTTCTAATGGTCTAAGAATTTTCTAAATCGGTCCAGTAGTTCCTGAGATTAGCGCGTTCAAAAAAACAAACTCTTCAGCTTTATTATATTATAAGTATAGATTTTATCGGATTCCTACCATATTGTTACGTCACGCACGACGGTTGACATGACTTGTCACGAGTTAACTTGTACAACTTGTAAAAGTAGACCGATTATTATAACATTTAAGATTTGACATTATATTCATTTGATTATTAAACTTTGACATTGTATTATTAAAATATTGAATTTAATTTAGACATAAATATTTTATGATTTTTTATTTATTGCATTTTTCAATGCGATTATATTTAGGTATGATCAATTTTAAATAGTTAAATATTGGAAAAAAAAACAACTCGGCCACAAGTGAATTCTCAGATAGGGCTCGAACCCACGACCTTTGGAAATCCGGTCCAATGCTCTCGCAAGTTTTGGCAGCTCAGTGGATAGACATAAATATTTATAAAATTGTCAAAATATGAATGAATGGTTTAAATTAATGTTTAACTGCTTAATTTAATTTTTATGTTAAACATTTACTGATTTCCACGCCGAAAGAAGGCAGAATATACCGAACATATATTATTTATTATCATAAATTGTATACCATACTCTGGGAACAAAGATTATGATTATTATGATTATGAGACTTTTGCCTTTTTTACATGAAACCGTATGTTCGACATGTACTTACATGTTATTTTGTAAATTACCTCATTGCATAATATCTGTTGACATTAATTTTTCATAAATAATCGATGATGCACTTTAGTTAATTAATGAAGATAGGTAGGTAATTTGTTTCCTATACCCACGTGGGGGACTAATTGTCTAATTTTTAAAATCTATCGCAATCCCTTTTAACTTGTCATCTGAAAGATATTCACATACTTCAAACCGTGACTATTTGTCATTTGATAGGGATTGTGATCGAGACGCGTTTTGAATGAACGACATTGAACTGTCTTGTCTGCAAAGTGACACTCGAAAATATCTTTCAAATGATAATGATGAGACGTGTCAAATGAAGTGTCATTTAAATCATAATTCGTTCCGAAGGGATTGCGACTATAAGTTACACAATTCCATATATCACTATCACAATCACACAACCTTTGAAACGGATTGTGATAGATTTTGAAATTAGACAATTAGGAGGCTGGTTTAAAGGATAAAGGGCATTAACCTCGCCTCGCTTAAGAAGATAAGCTTCAAGATCATTAACCTAATTTTTTTAAATATAGAGATAAAATTATTTTTAAAATGATACATACCATGAATGTCGAGGATACATACCATCATGTTACTCCTTGATTCTTTCGGATGTCCAGGAACAGCCTATAAGAAACGTTGAACTCCCATCTTCGTATTATCGATACCCCGAAAACGGCAGCCGACACAGGGCCGTATTAAGAAGTAAACTAATGTGATTGATTTTGATTTCAAAACTACAATAGTTTTCGTTAAATGAAATATAATCTTATAGCAAGATAGTCCAAAGTAAAATGAGATAAAATGCATTCATATACCGACGACCTCCGTGGTAGACCGTACACCGGTTTCAAGGTGTGGCTTTCTCTGAGGTCCAGGGTTCGAATTCCGGTAGTGGCAAATGTTTGTATGATGAATACAAGCATATGTACCTGAGTCATGGACGTTTATATATATTTCTACACATAAATACTTATATATGTATTTATATCCATTACCCTAGTATCCCATATCACAAGCCTTACTTTGGGCCTAGGTTAATTGGTGTGAGTGTAAGAAATATAAATATAATATAATAATAATCTACCTTGTTCTTTACCACGTAAAAAGAAGGAGTCATTCCATCATCGCTCAGGTATGAACGTAATACCGTCCGGTCGACCTTAAAAAGCCTACAAGTAAATATATAAATTACAAAGTAAATTGTTTTGAAACTCTTACTCTATTCTACTTTAAACAAGATTATTACCTTGTCTGTATATTTGTCACATCTCTATTTTATTAAACGTACTACTCTTTAATTTTCCTTCCTAAAGACAAATATACTTACTCTAAATTTTCTACAAAATGCCGAAAATAAATAAATAAATAAATATTTCCATACAATCACACCAATTATCTAGCCCACGTTAAGTGTCATGAAGAACTTGTGTTATGGATACTAGATAACGGATAAACATACTTCTATACTTTTTTTTTTGTATATACATACATAATATATATACTTAACACCCAGACCAAGACAAATAGACATGTTCATGCACACAAATATTTGTCTTGTCCGGGGATCGAACCCGGGACCTCTGGCGCAGAAGGTGGGGTTAGTACCCCGGCGCCAAACAGGTCGTCAAAAAAATCGACTCGAAAATCCTAATAAAGTACAACCACCGTATCAAGTTTTAAAGTTTACAACGTGTAACATTTTAGTATAATTTCGTTTAATAATATACATTTAAAAGCGAGTGTAAAGAAATATAATTGCATGATGTTCTGACACTGTTGTTCTTTTCTATCATAAGCTATATTTAACTAAGTTGCTATAAGTATGTTGCAATTACGATAATGAGACCTGCTATTGCTTAGTACTTGTTAAGTAAAAAAAAGTTTTGAAGAAGCAATGGCACTGAATATAACTGTTATGTAACCGGCCCTTAAACAGAGTTGTATTTAGGGTCATACATAACATGTACTTATATTTAAATTAAAATTATAATTTATAAAAAATATGTTCAAACATTTAAGTATTTAAACATGACGGGATGACTAGTGACTGATAGGCTAGTTTATTGTTAATCATATCATCCTGTGATCGATCTCGAGCCTACGAAAAGTGCCAAAACCTCATAAAACAACACGCAAAATTCACTTTATAAAATGTGTATTTTAATCCGTCAAAGATGTTTTATACATGACGGCCTGTTTGGCGCGGAGGTACTAAACCGGCCTTCTGCGCCAGAGGTCCCGGGTTCAATCCCCGGACAAGACAAATATTTGTGTGCATGTCTATTTGTCTTGGTCTGGGTGTTTAATATATATATTATGTATGTATCTACAAAAAAAAGTATATAAGTATGTTTATCCGTTATCTAGTATCCATACCACAAGTTCTTCGTGAAACTTAACGTGGGCTATAGATAATTGGTGTGATTGTATGCAATAATTTATTTATACATAGTATGTAAGAAAATTATGAGCAGTATACGTGCGAAAATTTTACTTTGCCATTTATGGGACTTGGGACTCCCATTTTAAGGGATTCCTATGTCTCCTTCAAATTGAGGGGTATGCAGTGTACTAATATTATTTTAATTGAAAACACTCAATTTCTAGTTTTCAAACTAAGGAAAACTTTCTCATGAATAATATCAAATTCAAAAATAATCTTATGAAACCTGCGGCTCGACCAACTAACGGTATTGTTTCTGCTATCGCTATAGCTATCAAACTTTAAACTCTCATAAAACCCTTCAACGATAGGGTTTTTGACTAAGTAATTCCTGCATATTTCTATTCATCTATTGGATTCACTATTGCATTTTTAGTATGAAAGTGATAGCATCAGCGAGAGCCCTTGTAGGGGGTTTGAAAAATCGAAGCTATAGCAATAGTACAAGCTATATACCGATAGGCGGTCGGGGTGCTGATGACCATTTTGGATTGGTTGCAGAGGATCGGATGGGAATAACTCTATATTTGTATGTTTTTTATACCAATTAACCTAGCCAAAGTAAGCACTGTAGGCTTGTATTATGAGATACTATGGTAACGGATATAAATACATATACTTAATTACACATATGTAAGTATTCATGTGTAGAAATATAAACTATAAACGTCCATGACTCAAGTACAAATGCTCGTATTTATTGTACAAACATTTTCCCCTACCGGGATTCGAAACCAGGACCACAGAGTAGGCGACACCTTTAACCCGGTACACGTACCACTCTACCACGGAGGTCGTTATTAAGGTCTTCATTAAGTCAGTCGTCGTTCATAATCAGATTACACACTGAAATTCCACGTGTCTCAAAGCGGAGAAGACCACGACAATTTGGACCATAAATAGATTCGCAACAGTATCGCAGATGGTACCAATAATAATTTTCTAATAAGATCTCGCTGTGATCTAGACGCGCACGTGTCTGGCTAAATTTAGCTTGTTCACTTCGACATGTGATCGTAGTACCTAGTTACCAGCAATAATGATGTTAGAATTAGGCATTATTTAATCCGCAAAATTAAATAATGCCTAACCGTTTTAAGAAATAGCTTCATATCAGCTGATAATCAATTTTCTACACATCAAATAAGAAAGAAAAAGTGAAGATTGGGTTATGGGCCTCTTTTCGAAGAAATAAATAAAAAAATTAAATGTGTGAAATAATTCTTGATTTTTTTATGAATATACGCTATTTGGGTATGAAAATATTTGCCAATTTAGTACTTAATTAAGTAAGAAAAGGTATTCCAAAAATATACTACTTACCAACTATAATATCGAGAAACCGTAAAATTCTACAACTTATTTCAGGATTGACACATTCTTTTTTCTTCTTCATCCGGGGTAAAATTTCCAATGCAAAAACGTAGGTAGTAATGGTCAAATTTAGAATAAATTCTCAAAGTATTTTTTTATTTTTTTTTTACAGTTAAACATACCATATAACTCTAACCCATTCACAATGTATTCTAGCAACAATGCTTTCCTACAATCCCACTTGGAACACCGATTCGATATACCCAAACTTTTATGAACCGTTTATGTAATATCTCGCAGCCCTGAGTGCGGCCCTGGAGAGCCGGTTTGCAACACTGTTGCCAAGTCGATTGTTTTATTGTTTTTTATTTGCAATCCGCCCGCGATCCGGTCCGTGTAGTGACACTGACGGGAATTGGCGTGTTGACATAACTACATCGAGACTGTTCCGATTCCGAATAAAAAGCGAAAAAGAGACAGTTTCGGTTAACATGATATTAAATAAAACAGTTTATTTGCACAGTTAACGTTTATATAGTTATTACGACGGATAATGTGGCTTTTTTTATTGGATTTTTATTGGAACAGTTTTTTTATTGGAGTCATATAAAGTTGCACAAAATATTCAAAAACGTGTGCGTTTACAAGATTTAGTATAATTTTCCATATAAATATTTTGTAAAAACTAATTTTACTAAATGTCTAATAAGTAGTCTAATCTAGAAGTGTTAATTTTTTTTCAATAATTGGTCTAAATATACTTTATTAAAAAAAAATGCACTCAAAATTCTCCATACAAATTTACTATGGAAGCACATAGATTTAGAATGTGCGAAAAAATTCTAAATCTATGGGAAGCGATGTGCCGTATTGTGAAACGTTTTGACGTTGTCATCTCATACAATAATGGCATTAGGGTCGGTGCAGTCTTAAGAAATACAGGAGAAAAAGAATCTCGCAAGAAATTTCATAGTGTAGTCAACAGCACGCACGGCCTTACACTTGGACTCTGAGAGGGCCCTTATGTAGCTCGTGAAAAGCACGTCAGCCTTTACACTTCCACTGCGAAAACCTCTGCGTTTACGAGCATCATAGGGGACTCTCAATGTCAAAGGGTAAAAAATGCCTGACGCTGTTGTCTATACTTTAGGTCTTCATCTTTTTCGTTTTTTCGTTTGACCCAGTACTTTTTATGTTATGAGCATTTTTATATATTTCATTTCATTGTTGACTTGGACGATGTAGTATTTACGATAAAGGACATCAGGCAATCTGGTCCAAAAAAAAAAAGTGAGCGGCCAGACCCGAGATTAATTTCAATAGATAGTTCCTATTAAGGCCTAAAATAAATTATATGGACTTAACCCTGTCACCGCATGAACTGAGTAGCTATTTCGAGTTAAAAATTCTGGACAAATAAAAGTGAGCGGCCAGACCCAAGATTATTTCCAATAGGTAGTTAATACTAAGACCTAAAAAAATATATATGGACCTAACCCTGTCACCATTTGAACTGAGTAGCTATTTCAAGTTAAAAAATCTGGACAAAAATAAAAAGTGAGCGGCCAGACTCAAGATTATTTACAATAGGTAGTTAATACTAAGGCCTAAAAATATGTATATGGACCTAACCCTGTTACCGCATAAACTAAGTAGCTATTTCAAGTTAAAAAATCTAGACAAAAAAAAAGTGAGCGGCCAGACACCAGATTATTTCCAATAGGTAGTAAATACTAAGGCCTAAAAAAAATTATATGGACCTAACCCTGTCACCACATGAACTGAGTAGCTATTTCAAGTTAAAAAACCTAGACAAAAAAAAAGTGAGCGGCTAGACTCGAGATTATTTTCAATAGGTAGTTTATATTAAGGCCTAAAAAAATTATATGGACTTAACCCTGTCACCGCATGAACTGAGTAGCTATTTCAAGTTAAAAAATCTGGACAAAAATAAAAAGTGAGCGGCCAGACTCAAGATTATTTCTAATAGGTAGTTAATACTAAGGCCTAAAAAAAAAATATGGACCTAACCCTGTCACCACTTGAACTGAGTAGCTACTTCAAGTTAAAAAATCTGGACGAAAAAAAAAGTGAGCGGCCAAACCCAAGATTATTTCCAATAGGTAGTTAATACTAAGACCTAAAAAAAATATATGGACCTAACCCTGTCACCACATGAACTGAGTAGCTATTTCAAGTTAAAAAATCTGGACAAAAAAAAAGTGAGCGGCCAGACCCAAGATCATTTCCAATAGGTAGTTAATACTAAGGCCTAAAAAAAATATATGGACCTAACCCTGTCACCACATGAACTTAGTAGCTATTTCAAGTTAAAAAATCTGGACGAAATAAAAAGTGAGCGGCCAGACTCAAGATTATTTCTAATAGGTAGTTAATACTAAGGCCTAAAAAATTATATGGACCTAACCCTGTCACCACATGAACTGAGTAGCTATTTTAACTAAGGCATTCAGATAAGCTCACTTTTTTTGTCCAGATTTTTTTGACTTGAAATAGCAACTCTCTTCATGCGGTGACAGGGTTAAGTCCATATATTTTTTTAGGCCTTAGTATGAACTACCTATTAGAAATAATCTTGGGTCTGGCCGCTCACTTTTATTTTGTACAGATTTTTTAAATCGAAATAGCGACTCAGTTCATGCGGTGACAGGGTTAAGTCCGTATAATTTTTCTTAGGCCTTAGTATGAACTACATATTAGAAATAATCTTGGGTCTGGCCTCTCACTTTTTTTGTCCAGTTTTTTTTTACTTGTAATAGTAATTATCTTCATGCGGTGACAGTGTTAAGTTAATATAATTTTTTTTAGGCCTTAGTATGAACTACCTTTTGGAAATAATCTTGGGTCTGGCCGCTCACTTATTTTTTTGTCCAGTTTTTTTAACTCGAAATAGCTACTCAGTTCATGCGGTGACGGGGTTAAGTCCTTTTAAGTTTTTTAGGCCGTACTATGAACTACCTATTGCAAATAATCTTGGGTCTGGCTGCTCACTTTTTTTTTGTCCAGATTTTTTAATTCGAAAAAGCTACTCAGTTCATGCGGTGACGGGGTTAAGTCCTTTTAAGTTTTTTTGGCCTGATTATGAACTACCTATTGCAAATAATCTTGGGTCTGGCCGCTCACTTTTATTTTGTTCAGATTTTTTTGACTTGAAATAGCAACTCTCTTCATGCGGTGACAGGGTTAAGTCCGTATAATTTTTTTTAGGCCTTAGTATGAACTACCTTTTGGAAATAATCTTGGGTCTGGCCGCTCACTTATTTTATCTAGATTTTTTTGACTTGAAATAGCAACTCTCCTCATGCGGTGACAGGGTTAAGTTCATATAATTTTTTTTAGGCCTTAGTATGAACTACCTATTAGAAATAATCTTGGGTCTGGCCGCTCACTTTGTTTTTGTTCTGATTTTTGAACTCGAAATAGCAACTCAGTTCATGCGGTGACAGGGTTAAGTCCATATATTTTTTTTTAGGTCTTTATAGGAACTACCTATTAAAAATAATCCAAGGTCTGTCCGCCTAATGTTACTTGTGTTTTTGCCCAGAATGCATTATCTTAAATAGCTTCTCAGTTCACGCGGTTACAGGGTTAAGTCCATATATTTTTTTTTAGGTCCTAATATGAACTACCTATTAGAAATAATCTTGGGTCTGGCCGCTCACTTTTTTTTTTGGACCAACTGTGTATGGAGATTGCCTGGTGTCCTTTGTTTATAATGTACATGAAACCTTATCTAATCTAGAAAAACCCTGCTGTAGTTTACAAAACAGCCTATTACAGACACTAAAAAGTAAAAAAATTAGCCTTTTGGAGTCGGTGGCAGCCAAGACATTCTACTTTAAGCTCCTATTCTTTTATTTTACTTGCCTTGGCTGGCACCGACTCCAAAAGGCTTATTTTTTGCTTTTTAGTTTTTGAAGTCGGTTTTTTTAACGCAGTTTTTCAAATGGCAAAAAAAGACTTTTTATCATACATCACAACATTTCTCGCATTACAAGATTACTGTACTGCAAGTTGTGAGGTACATACAGGTCAGTATCAATTTATTTTAGATCCATCTTCAGGCTTATCAATACTTAACATCAAGTATGATGAAGGCTTACCCCCATATTCTAAGTCGTTCCTCCAAAACTTTTTACACTCCACTCAACCTCGTCGTGGGTAAAAATGGTAGTGTGCGCTAGGCCTAACACGGAGTGGCTACGTACTCATTGGCTCCTCTAGGTCCTTACGGAGTTATGACTTAGAATACCGATTTCGAGGAGTATTTTGAAATGGTTTTCAATGAGGTTTCGTTAAGTCGAGGACGAGTAAGTTTTGGAGGATCGACTTAGAATATGAATGTAAGAGTCTCCCAGTCGGCGTCGTGAATAAAAAAAAAGGTTGTTTCCAATTCTCGACAGCTGTACTATGATTGCCGTCATCCGCTCAAGCGTGTACAAAAACCGATATGGCATTGGAGTGCATAAATTCCATGCGCGTGCACAAGTGCCCACTACTGGGTTACCAAGTGATCCGCACGGGTCAGCCCCCTTACTCTGTAACTCAGTTAATAACATTTGGTCAGAACAAAAAAGTCGCTGGACATAAACGCTTTGTTTCAGGGTTGATTTTTTTGCGGCATCACACATTAATTATAAATTAATTTAGGTAACTACAGTTTATGTGTTTCCACAACCACATGGCATTATTTCAATTTACTTGTAAACGAAACGTGGCGAATTGACGTGGAAGAAGGTGTGGTGTTTTTTTTTTTTTATTAAAAGCTTTACGGTTTTGGTTTGTACCAGTTTTCTTGTGAACATTTTCGTGTTTTTCGTCATCTTCTTTGTTCTTTCTTGTTTATATACAGTGTTGTTATATAAATGTGAAAGCAAAATATTTATATATGCACTTCTTTGTTCTCTAGCAGTGATGGCAAGAGGCGGGGTATGTCTTCATCTTTATAAATCTTCATTAAATCATCTACTAGCAACAATCTTTGTATATTGAAGGCAAGACAATGTAAAAACTAGACAATGTCTAAAGTTGCTACAGCAGAATGAAAGTGCTCACATTCATCAGAAGAAATAATCTTGATACGTTTTAAATGAGCTGGAAACTTGCCATGACCAAATCGCAATCTATTTAAAGTAGTGATGAACTTCCTAGATGGTGACTTCCATTTAAAACACCAAGGTTTGACAGGTATGCTTCTTCGAATTTGGGCATACCAACCGCCTTTGTGAACTTTAGTATTTTCCCGATCTTAATGCCAGTTGTCATACATGTATGACTTAATAATTTGAAAGTAATCTGTCAAGGGAACTGGTGGCAGTGGATATGACGAGATGTTATTAGAGGGGTACTGGATCTTTATTAATGTGTCAACTGTTTCATTGTCTGTAATTCCAGAATGCGATGGGACCCACATAAACTCAATTTGTCTGTCTTCTTTATACTCTTGCAGTAATTCTCTAATTTTTGTTATATAAATGTTATTCTTATACGAAATATGTATATTCTCCAGACAGGTAAGAACACTGAGTGAGTCAGTTACAATTAATAACTGACTATCATCACTAATTCCTCTTATATATATTAAAGCGGTTTATATGGCATAGGCTTCTGCGGTAAATATCGATGCATTCATATACAGCAAAAAACATCTTCCAAACTTATTTCTTGAATCATAATATGCAGCTTTAGTACTTTCTTCAGTTTTTGATCCATCCGTATATATTTACGATATTCAGACTTTTCCTTGTTTATAAACTCTAAAAATTGCTCATTATTACAAATTTTCTTATGACCAATATTAGGAGTAGTAATTTGAATTTGCAATGTACTTAAATCCCACTTATCACTATGGTCAATGTATTTACAAATTAGTTTTAATTCATTTCAATGCTCATCTTTTAATATACTATTCATTTCATACATATTTATATACATCTTATTAGCTAAAATTTTAACATAAAACTTTTCCAATAAATATTTCAATCTAATTAAAATTTGTGGAATACCTGCTTCAATCTCTAATGCGTGAATAGGTGTAGAACATATAGCCCCTGTAATTAACCTTAACCTCTTGTTTTGTATTACTTCTAACTTCCGGTACAAATATTGACTTATATATTTTCCATAAACTATTAACCCATAATCATAATGACTTCTAACTATAGCTTTGTATAAAATGTTCAAAATTTTGGTGTCCATACCCCATGTTACACTGGCTAAATGCCTCATTATATTTACAGCCTTTTGCATTTTATCAACAGTTTTTAACACATGAGAGGCAAAGCATAATTTTGAATCAAAAACAATACCAAGAAACCGTTTTTCTTCTACAACTTCAATATTTACAGAATTATATATAATATTTACAGAATTAAAATAATCATTTTTTCTACTGAAAATCATGGCGGAGCTTACACAAGGGTTAATATCTAATTTAAGATGAACCTTATAAAATATATACAATTGCCTCAATGCTTCATTCAAGGTTAGTTCAGCTTGTGATAAATTTTTTTTAGTAGTATACAATACAAAATCATCTGCATATTGTATTATGGATACTTCAGGAATTGATACAAATTTATGTATGTAAGATATATACAATAAATACAACAAAGGTGACAAAGTTGCTCCTTGTGGCACACCTTTAAATGCTGTTTTTGGGCCTATAATTGTTATTCATTTTAATATATACAGTACGTGATAAAAGAAATCAAAAATCCATTTACATATTTTACCAGGAATATTTAAGCTGTGAAGTATTTCAACTAAAATAGATAAGTCTATATTATCAAATGCCCCACTTACATCAAGAATAGCACTAATTAAGTAATTGTTATGATCAAAAGTTTCTTGAATATCACCGCAAAATTTCAACGTGCTATCTATAGTACTGCGGCCTTTACGAAGTCCAACTGATCGTAAGGTAAAATTGATCTAGACTCTTCGTACAATTCTAATCTAGTTTTCAACATGTTTTCAAAAATTTTGCCTATACACGGAGATAAAGATATTGGACGATAGGAATCAGTCAACTTTGGGTCATTATCTGGCTTTAAAATTGGAACTACAGCTATAGCTTTCCACGACTCTGGTATTAGGCCATTTACCCATAAAGTATTAATTTTTTTTAGAAGGATGGACTTAGCTGCTATGTCAAGTCGTTTTATCAAAATGTACGGAATATTGTTGATGCCAGGACTTGATGTATCTTTCTTTTTATTCAAAGATAAATTGAACTCAGCTTGTGTAAATGGTGCATTAAGATGCTTGTTGATTTGATTGTATTCAAATAAGTTACTAAGATGATCTGGATCAAAATGTGGGGTAACTGGTGCTACTTTATTAAGGAAGTCCGGCAGAAACAAATCATCATTATGCTTTGAAGAAACCTTTTTTCGATTAAAGATTTTAACAAATTTCCATATGTTACTTATTGGTGTATTCCTATCAAAGTTCGAACACAACTTTTGCCAACTAAGAGACTAAAAGACTTCTGTTGCTTAATTGTTTTTTTTTAGCTGCTTCTAATTTTTATTTTTTATATATTCATTAATTTTCTATAGATGGATAACGTCTGTACATAAAAAGAGCAAATTTACATTCATTGACCACAGTACTATAAATTCATTCCACCATGGCATCGGCTTATGAAGTTTCGTTTTATGACTAGGAACATTATATGCTTTAGTTACAGGTATGAATTCATTTCTTAATTCGTTAAGTAAAGTACAAAAGTCACTATATGCTGTAAGACCATCTATTTCATAGTCAATATCATCGAAAATTGTCCGACACTTAATCATGTAACCTGACCAGTCTGCGTTTGGATACTTACTTGGCCGTGAGACATTATTATTGAGATCATGATCAATTTCTAATGTGACTATCGTAGGAAAATGATAACTACCCAATGTATCATAAATATTGACGCTTTCCATGGTAAAGGTACTTAATAATTTATCATTACTTTAATTATTATGCTCATTTGTTTATGTAAATAGAGAAAAATACCTTTAAATATTAACAAATTTATAAAGTTTGTACTTTAAGATAGTGGAATTCAGCTGAGTCCTTCTTTTTTACTTATCTTGTCTTACTATAACGGGTTACATAACGTGTATTCGATGACACAATTGCTCTTTCACCAGGAAATTTTTAAGTATTTATTGTGAAGGAATTATGAATCGGACAAACTACTTCTGACCTTTGATATAAAAGTCAGTACCTAAAGATTCATTTATTTAAGAGTTCGTTTTTTTAGTTACCTATCTGTGTTTAAAAATAAAACACAGATAGATTGAAGCGCTCATGGCCGCGCTTGACAGACCGATCGTATTCGATCACGTTTGTTAAGCAACATTCGGCCCGGTCAGGTTTCGGATGGGTGACCGTAAAGTGGCATTATAGCTGAGCGCTTCCGTGCTTCGGAGGGCACGTTAAACCGTTGGTTGTTGCTGTTGTCATCTCATAACAGTCGTTAAGCCAAGTCAGAGGCCTTATAGGCGGCCTGATAAACTCTGACACTAGAGGTGGCCACTAATCCTCATACGATAAGAAGAAGAAGATTTAAAAATAGACTTAAAAATTTACCGCAAAAAACTTGGATTACAATGGCAAAGTGTCTATGAAATTAGCCAAAAATTTACTATCTCGAGCTCCTCCGTGCTTCGGAAGGCACGTTAAGCAATTGGTCCCGGCTGCATTTGCAGTCGTCAAAACCCACCAATCCGCATTGGGCCCGCGTAGTGGTTCATGTCATGGCCCGTTCTCCTTGTCCATCCATAAGGAAGGCCCTTTGCCCCAGCAGTGGAGACATTAAATATGACTGACGAGACAAACATTCTTATAAAAGTAATTTATCATAATTTGTCTCGTCCGTTTTGCATAATAAGTCAAACAAGCTTACGTTTACACAACTTTATATGAAGCTTTAAATATAATTTGCAGATCATCAATCAATATGTTGTTGTTTTTGTTAAGATAAGTTGAAAATTGTCGTCAAGCTTAAGAAGAACTCTCCAAAAATCGCTCGTATGTTGCACGCTATAAGAGCGCTCTTAATGTATGTCTGATTTGCTGTTGACGGTGTAATCTGTCATGTCATGGGTCTTACCACGCGTAATTACGGCATGTTTATGGCAATGTTAAAGTAATATTGTAGCGAGATGGCGCTATTCGCAGTGTAAAACTCCGTCCTTTACTTCAACATTGTGATGACAGCTGATAATATATGTAGGTAGGTATGTCATTTCGTTGCAACTATATGTGATAAGTATGGAATTACTTAGTTCATGCACACAAATATTTGTCTTGTCCGGGGATCAAACCCGGGACTTCTGGCGCAGAAGGTGGGCTTAGTACCCCTGCGCCAAACAGGTCGTCAAAAAAATATCAAAGCTTTAAGCACAAGATAAACAGGTAAAAGTATGTAAGACAACTTACGATGTTACTAGAAGACGCATCAGCTGGGTCATAATCACAAAGCGTAATTAAAGTTAGTTAACAAAAAACAATACTTTTATATAATTGGAATAATTGAAGAACAATATTTTATTTTTATTAATTCTGATCAAGCAGTGCCACGCATCTCAAAAAAAAAGCGTTTTGGGACAAACGGTTTTTCGTCTGTGTTTTTTTTTATTCGAATGTATTGTCTTTTGTTTATCCCAAATAAATTTTACTTTTCTTTCTTTTCTAAACATGTCATTACTGTGGATACACATTCTTCCCGCGCTCGGTCTGCGATTGTTGAGGAAGAGATAGTAAATGATTGGTCAACTATTCCATGACCGACCAGTGCGAAACTAAATCGTAGGCCGAGCGCGCGAACCACTGCTCCTCCTCATACCGTACCTACGGTAGTTTACAGAAAATTTCGTTGCCTTTAAAATTATATGAACTTAATGGCCTGCGCAGACGACGGACATTGAAGTACTTTTTGTCCGCGACACGACCTTATTACTAAGAACTAAATAACGAGGACTATCCCGTACTTTTCGCGGATATACGCGGTCTAAGTTGAATCTTATTTGGTTAACAATAAAGACGTGTCGCGAACAAAAAGTCCTCCGTTATCCGTCGTCTGCGCTAGCTCTAATAATGATTGACCTTAACTTTAACTACTTAGGTACGTTAGTAGCACACTGGCACCAACTCTGGCGTATTTACTGTAAATGGATTTTTGAAATGACAATAATTAAATGGTATCATGTATTAAGTATTCTCTTCAAAAAGTAAAGAATATAGGCGACTCAATAGCCTCTTCCTTTTTTTGAAGTTGGTTAAAAAGACAGCCTTTCCAAAAATAAAGTCGGGATGTATTGCATACGATGTTCCGGTTCTCACGCGAACGAAGTTGCAGGGGAATTTTATTGTTTTTTTTGTTTGCAACGAATTTACTAAAAAACCACTAAACGGATTTGGATGAAATTTGGTACACAGATAGTGTATAGCCTGGTTATGAACATTGGATACTTTTTATCCCGATATTCCCACGGGAACGGGACCCACGCGGGTGAAACTGCGAGCGGCCGCTAGTTTCTTATAGTTGTGATTGCGCACTCAATATCTTTCCTATCTAAAGGTGTCTTTTCCACGTATTTTAACCTTTGTTTAACTAATCGGTAACGTTGTTTAAATAATAAAATGTTAACATGTATTAGAAAATTAGAACTTCTACTAACGGCTACTAAACTTTTAAGGAGATGTATGGTGACGCTGTGGCTTGCTATTGTAGCGGTTAAATAATTTCGCTATGATCGGTCACGGAATGTGTGACCTAAAGTTTTGTTATGAGCTCGACCGTAGATGGCTAGACACCGGCTGCATCTGCAGTCGGTCATTAAATATTCATCAGAACTAAACTGTAATTTTTGCAAGTTGGGCTCGCGTCCGCGTATCTCCTTGAACATTTATAAGGAAGGCCTGTATCTCAGTAGTAGCGACATAAAAATATGGCTCCTATTCTTCTTTGTATACTGTATAAAGACATTAATTTTGGCGCGTAAATCCATACAGAAAATCAACCTAATATATTTTTTTCAATTAATTCCAGGCGGCGCACGAGCCCACCGACCCCCCCTCGACGTCAGCCAGGGAGGCCAGCGACCAGTAGTGGGCTCCAGCGGGCCTGGGCCCCCCGGCCGGGCCCCCCACCTAGTGTTACACCGGACGCCAATATAGTGATAACGTGTAATAGTTTTACGCCATCTTGACTTTGACAGGACTCACTGTTGACAGTGTTTTGTTTTGTTGTGGAATCGAGCCAAAAAGTGACTTGAGCAATTTATTTTTTTAATTCTGTAGTACAGGTTTGGACGCGCCGATATTTAGACTGTCTGAAAATCCACGCGTGCAAAGCTGGTAACTTTTTTTGTTTTTATTTTACTGAAGATTTATATATGGGTCTAAGCCAAATTAAATGTATGTGGACACTCATTATTATTCATTTATTATATGTACACATATATAATAAAGAAATACTAATGAGTGCATACCTACATTATGTACATCACATACCTACACGCACATGCTGTTTTAGTATTAATAAAAAAACTATGTAAAGTAAACCGAAACATTACACGATTTAAAACTATCGTGGTTGAACTCATTAATAATAATGTCAACGGGATGTTTTTGCGGTGTATATGTATAAATATATAAAATATTTTTTTATATTGCATACAAATTCATTCGACAAAACTACATTTTTGTATGGAAAAGTGCCATTTGAATTGTTCACATGGTCTGATTAAAGCCTGAAAAACAAATGAGATTTAAAAACCCATATTGTATATAAAGAACTCCATGGTAAATATCCCGCTCGTTAACATGATTACTGAAATAAACAAAAAAACATAAAATCTAAGGGATTCCACAAACCTTCCAAAAGAACCAAAATAAACCAAAACAGACAGAAAAGACCCGAAACAAATCTAAAAAAAGTTTAGTTTTATCAATATCAAAACTAACGATCACTCTATTTTAGTCGTTACGAAAACCAAATTTTGAATTTTTGACTGATTTAATCACCAAATTTTTAGATTTAGTATCTAGTCTATCGATTGAAAGTATTTGTGCCTACACCCAAATCTGATAACGTGACACCATGACAGATAAAACATAAAAAATAAATACTTTGAGAAACAGTCATGAGAGAAGTAATGCCAGTAAAACGAACCTTACTTTTGCATTTCTGTTCGATCATTTCTCACAGGCATACCAAAATACATGTTTCAGTGTCACTTTCATCGATATAGGATAGGTATAAACTAAAATTGCATAAGTGGAAACACGTTATTTGCTGTATTAGCATCACATTTAGCTAGTTAATTGTTTTGCAATATTACTGAACGTAAACATTACTTAGTTTTCTCGATTTTACTCACAAGATTTTTTTGCAAAAATACACGACAACGAACATTATAACCTCCATAAACTTTGGCGCAAAGACAATGGAGACTTTTATCTCTTTAAATAACGAAGTTAGATGATGCCCACTTAAAAAATATATTGAGGTGACAGTTTTTACGACTGTATTATGGTTTAAATAGCATTTCTCACAGGTATGAAATTGAGTAATTTTTATTTTTGTTGTTTTGAACTTATATTTCCTATGCTAGGGGACAAATAACAATAAAACAGAAGCCCAAGTCCTATCCTAACTATTTATATGATTTCATAAGAAAACGGCGCTGGACACGATCGTTTTACCCAAATGTACATTTATTTTGGCTCAAACCCATATTTTAATACAATCATATTCTGTTGAAGTCACTTTTTAGCTAAATGCTCAACAAATTTTTGGTAATCTGGAGGTATTTCTCAACGGATTATTTTATTATTGTAAATTTATTTGTTACCATTCATGTTTTTCTCCTACGTATGACAATTCATGCTAATACACAAATTATTTTATTAAACTGCATGTGAACAGTTTTAATATTTCACAAAAAAAATACATAATGACGAAATGAAACCACTTAATTTCATTAGTAGAAAATAGCGTCAAAGGAAAATACCCTAATTCTCAAAATTACAAAAATGCTACGGCCGGTTATCATAAATTTTACACGTATTCAAATGTTGTTTAACCATACAAATAAATATGATTGTCCAATTATCGTAATCCAGTTTTCAATAATTAAGACAACTTTAGTGCGTTCTCGAGTCCCTCCCAGAAATATAAATTCCGTCCGTTTCGTTCGTTTTTCGGGGCAATATTTTTGTAAACTCATATTTCATAAAATTAAAAACGATCTGGTAAAAATAAAGAACAGTTTGCACTTATAGGCTTTGTAAAAGGTAAATTATTCCGCTCAAATTTAATTAAATTTGCGACTAATTTATAATCGATTTTTGCATGCGAGTTGCGAACGTTGACCAACTATAAATATTTATAGGAATTTCTTGACAACAATTCTAAATTATTACCCATTCACTTTTATAGGACACTGCTGTTTAATTAAAACACAATTAAGTAAAATTGTGTTTTAGTAAAAATATAGTGTCGTAAATATTTTATGTTGCAGTGAAACATCATAAACTTTTTCATAAACGTTTTTGACGCAAATTGTGTCAAGTTCAGTGTGTCAGCTATTTGTCAATCTTTGTAAGTCTGAGTTTCGAAACTATGCAACAAGACAGAATTATAAAATTGCAATAGGCGCTATTTAAGTTAAGTGTTAAGAGCCGGCGATTGTTTTTTAACAGAGTGTGTGACAAGATTTTTTGATGCCAATTGCCAAATAGAAAGTCAGACTTTTAAAGCTTCCACTTCGTTCGGTAGGCAAAATTATAAGATCATACAGCCTACTCGATTCGTCATCAGCCATTTTTAAAGTCTCCACTGCTGGGGCACTGGCCTTTCTTATGGATGGATAAGAAGAACAGGCCATGACCCACCACGCGGGCCCAATGCGGATTGGTGGGTTAAGCCTAGTCCATTAGATAAGCTTAAATGTCATTTGCTGTTGAAACATAGATTACCTACATTGAATACTGGGTATAGGACGGGCGGGGCGTAGCTTACTTACGTCCGCCCACGGACTTTCAGATACGAACCACGGTCTATATAACTTCTTACGAACGTTGTCTAGTAATGGATTTGTTACACATTTATGTACTCGTCGAATAGAAAGGGTATAGCTTTTAGCTCGTAAAAGTCAACCGATCTTCGTAATTACGCCTTCGTCGTCTAACCGCCTCTGTGGTCTAGTGTTACAACCACCGGTATCAGACCCCGAGGTCCCGGGTTCGATTCCCAGCGGGGGTGCATATTGTATTCGGTTTGGTTGGTGGTAGGACTTGTTGTTAGTCCGCCTGGCTAGCTACCACCATCTTATCTAAGCCTGACGCCGTAACATCAATGTTTTCAGCATTGTTGTGTTCCGGCAGTTCGAGATAAGATAGCCAGTTCCTCAGTGGCTGAGGATTCCGGGAGAGACTCGCTTCCATCTTTCAGCCTTATCAATACTTAACATCAGGTATGATGAAGGCTAAGAGTCTCCCCGTCATTCATAATTAAAAAAAAAATAAAAAAACGGTCGCGTAGGTTCAGCTAAAGAAACATCACATTACTGCCTCAAGTCATTGAAACTTTTCCAATATTTGTACAACGTTAAATTCCCTGATCGACGTGGCACGTAAAGTCATAAAACTTGTTAGTGACGCCAGTCATTATGTTTGTCAGCAATATATACAATGCTATTTCCACATGCCATCCCTCGGGTCACGACCACAGAATAAAATATAATAGTAGGTACAAGCGGGGAATTCCCCGTTCAGTAGAGTTTTTCGAAAACGTTTTCTCTGAAAGTACTAAGGTTAAAGAAATAAGTAAGTATTCAAATGAAATACCTATTAAAATTCTACTAGGGCGGTTACAACCCGATACTCGGGTTCGTCGATCGACGAAAAATTCCAAATTATGCGAAAATAATGACACTTTTTAATTGCAGTTTGTGATCATTACGTTTAACATTTTGTATATTTTATAGTTTTCGGACCAAATAGACACGAGTACCTTTAATTTGATACCTTACTCGGCCGCGTACTACGCGCCAAAGTCCCTATCGAGTCGTCACAAATTTTGCTAACCTGAATTAAGTATATAGATTAGTTGTGATACAAACGTTTTAACCCTTTCGCGGACATTGAACGCCTTTAACAGTGATAACAATAAAAATTCTATTGCGTCTCGTTTTCTGTCCGCGAAAGTGTTAATATGTACGTCTATTACCTTTTTTTTAATAAAGCCCCCTAAAAAAGCTGTACTGGTCAACCGGGAAATTCTCCGACTGTGCCTAAGAGTTCAGGAGAGATCAGGAGAAAAAGATATCGAGCATACAGCCTGACAATCAGCAAAACAAATAACACAATATGCAAACGAAATATCAAACATTATTAATAAGCGAAACTAAAAACCATCTTATAAGCCAACTTAAAACCTCTTTATAATATTTTGTAAATTAAAGTCTAGAATGTAAAAAAAATTAACTGCAGTGTCCTATAAAAAAATGTCAAATGCTGTAGCTGCATGGTAACGGCACTTGAGCACATAAAGCAATTAGGATCTAATATATTTAAAAAAACATTATTTTATAACATCGCAAAAAAAACAATTTCAATCTTATTTTAAATTTGCACTTGTTATATAAACACGAAATATAAAAAAATCTGCTTTTATACTTAAATTGAAGAAAAAGACTTTCGTCCACCTATTATATTTAATGAATTATGATTTCATATTAAAAACTATTCATTGCTAGTCAGCTTTCTTTTCTATTCAGCAGCTATTTTTTCGCAATCAGATTAACGCCGCAAGACTAAACTTAGTACGTTACCTGACTACTTATCAATACTATTTAAAAATTATTGTTTTTTTAATTAAAACTATTGTGGTCAGATAAAAACGGCTTAATAATTCTCCTTTAGCAAAAAACAATACATTATTTAAGTTTGTTTTGCAGATTTTTTGAAGAATTGTATTTTTTTCTACTTAAATCATTGGGATGAGTAGTATAAGTTATTTTAACTTTTGAATTTAGGAATAAAAAAGGAATTTATTGTGATAAGTAGGTACGTAATTTATTTTGGAGTTTTGTTTTCAAATTCAAACTAAAGACTTAAATATAACTATACCTTTATACTAAACTAACAGAGGGTCTAAAAAGCTCACACAATATTGCTAAATGACAATTCAATTTAATTTATTTTTTTATTTTCAGTGTAGCAGAATTTGCTTTTAATTTTTGAAGGCAAAAAATCTTACTAAAGCGTATTCCATATGAAATAAATTAATTGTCAGGAAATTCACTTAGCAATATTGCTGTAGCGCCCTTTTTAGATCCTTAGGTGACACATAAATGTCATTGCTGTTTTTCAGTGTTTTATTCGTATGAAAAAAAAACAATATAAAATAAATACTTTTTCGTCCATTAATTGTTCAAAACTAAAAGCAAAAATTCGTCCTTTACCGTCTCTTTTTATCTGTTCCGTTTACGAGAATTTATTGAGGTCGTCCAATTACTAAGGGAGTTACTTGTAATTGTAAATTAAGACATATTAATTTTTACATGAAAATTATCCGATTAAATTAAGATTACTACACTGACTAGCCAAAATAACTTACATAAACGATAGAGCAACGCAGCTTCCGTACTCCGAAGCCGTGTTGCTCTATGACAGAAACAACCGTATTCATATATCGTATTTCATTAAATCTTTTTTTTTCAGTGGCTTACTTGTACGTACACTTGCCTACGTCAAGTAACATAGACTAGTAAAGCTAGCAGCATTTTAAACAAAAAGTACCTACCCATAACTCTTTTTTACCACCATTAAAGGCTGTAAAAAAAATACGGTTTCGTAAGTTTATTTTTGCTCTTGAGTGTATTATTTAACATTATTAAAGTCTAGCTAATTAAATCTGAACCTGAAAAATATTAATGCAAATAAAAAAGTCACAGTCACGTCACATTGATTTAATATGTGAAATTGATGTCAAAATAAAAGTTCAGAAATACTCAGGGTCAGCTTTCATTAGCCATGACTCATTCTCCAGTAAATATATCGTGTTTTATTTCTTTGTGCATAAAATTAAGGGCTAAGAGTGGAAGTGTAAGCTAACACTCCCCCTTAACTTTGGGCATGAATAAAAAAGCCATGGTATATAACCGCAAAATGTTTACTACTACGTCATTAATGTAATTTTTTCAGTACCTATGTAATTGTAAATATTCTGTATATATTAGTATATTATGCATTCATTTTTGTTAGAATTGTAATGGGAAAATTTATGTTTTTGCACGTTTTTTGAAAATGTCGATGTGATTTTGATTTTTAACAACTGCGGGATATGGCAACCTGTTTTAAATGATTTTAGATGTTTGGATTGTCTAGCGCATCATCGTGTCACAAATTAATTGTTATAAACACAAAAAAAATGAATCTCAAAAAAATGTTTTATGTTCAAAAATCAAAATCACATTCTTGTAAGGACTAGACGAACATCACAATCTTATACATCTGCGCATGTAAAAAAGCAAATTTTTGTCATTATAAAAAAACTGTAATATTACTTTATACTTAGCGTACTAGGAACTGAATTTGAATTATCACTGATATAATTAGATTTAATTGTAAATTGTGAATGGTCCTAATAATTTAAGGTCTTTTTAAGTAGTAAGTTAGTGTGACGTCATCACTTATTTATGATCTTAACTTTTAATAATAGCTGTAAAGTTTTAATATCTCTGTCCGCCCATAAAACGAGGCATCACAGTATATTGTGATAAATTTATATTAATTAATACTATACATTTCCTATTGATAAGAAAATTCGGCAGTCTTTTGAATTTACCAATATTATCATAAAATATAAACATTAAATTGGAACATGTATATAGATATTGCTTAAGATATCATTTTACTTTATTAAGATACCCTTTAGGGGCATGGCTGTTCACATGACAGAATCTCCAAATTGTTCGATTACCAATGTGCTAAATATTGGTTATTGGTACTAAATAATTCTTGTATTTACAAGAGTTAAATGCACAACTGACATTTAATACGATTGTTTGAAAGAACGATTGTTAAATACATCACTAGTCATATAGATAATTTGTCAGAACGAGCTCGTATTTAAATTTAATCTAATAAGTCCATTTAATGGACTAATTGTACAAAGTGCGTGTTAGAACGAGAGTGTCAAAATGTATAAATTTTTGCCGAAAGTACCAGAATAGCAAATCTAACCAGGAGTTATTTTGGATGTTTTGAGAATTCTGATTGAATTCAATCAACTTTTATAGGTAGTAAAGGATAATAACTCCTGGTTGATGATGCTGCCCTGGTATAGGTATTTATTTTCATTAATTAAATAGATTTTAAGACTTTAATTAAATTGATCTCCCTCCTTTTTGAAGTCGGTAAAAAGTAATTAAGTATGCACAGAGAGTGTTGTTTTAAGCTATGACTAGGGTTGGGCTACGAGGATCAATGTTTCCTTGTGACCGAATCGGTTTGGCATTTTACTTTGGCCACGAGTGAACGCCCGACTTCATCTGCGTAGAGTTAGTTCGGGTAGTTAATTACTCTCTGCCAATAAGGCTTCATTCGGATTTACACGATTTAGATTTTGTAAGAATCAGCTATTCATAGTCACTAAAATATTGTAATATTTATATATTTTATGTCTCTGACATAATTTGACATTAACACATTTTAAAATCTTTACATTCTGACACAAACATGATGTAACATAATATATACAATATGATTTTTTGTCATTTTGTCACCGCAACATTTTAACCATTAAACTTTGTACATTTTGACACCTACACATTCGAACATTTTAGACATTTTGTCATGACAACAGCCATGTCCAAGGACATTTACCAACCTTGTGGCGCCATCTACGGTGTCAATTTTCATCAATATTCTTAATACCATTTAAGTTTGAAATAAATAAGTACTACAGTTGACTGTACCTCATTTATTATTTATCCACATATTGTGTCCATTAAGTGTAAGATACAAATTATTGATGAGATATTCCTTGCTATTAAATTACATTCAAGTAATTCAAGTAACATTACTATGAATTTTTAAAATATTGTTTGACGAAATATATTTAAGAAAGACGAATATTATAGTTAGTTTGCTAACACATATTCACCCTGCCTGACACAAATATGAATTTTATTTGTGGAGCGCTCTTTAAATCAAGTACTTTCCCCACAGGACAGAGTGCTTATTACAAGTTTTTTTAACTCACGGTCGATTGTAAATGGGTCGATTTAAGTATGAAATTAGCGGTCCGCCATCTAGCGGATTACGCCACGGACTACACCGACACCATACCAAAACCTAACGCTCTCACTGTCGACCGTGAGTAGAAAAAATTCGCACTAAGCACACAGGGCTCTGTCTAGTGTGGGGAACAGAAATCTTACAGATTTTTATGGAAAATAAGATTGAATGATTTATTATAATTCAAGATAGTACGCTAGAGCAACTATATTTACGAAAGAAAAATGCTACTTTTAAATAACTTAACGAATTAACTGAACACAGCACGCTTAATATAAATAATGAAAAAACCTTACACGTATTGTATCATGATATTTATAAAAACAAAAACTATTTTCCATAATATGCGGTGCGCATATTCAAATCTTTATAGACTTAAAGAATTCCGTTATCTAGCAGGTTAAATTAAGTTATTTTCGTTATTCTGGAAACTTCCTTATTAAAAGTAACATAACAGCACAAGAAAAAGTCCATTTTTGGTAATAATTATCTAACAAATTTAATTTTGAAACTATTAAGACTAGTCATTAAGTAGGAGATGTTCTTGGAAGGTGACATGGGTATTTTATGGAAAAGTGATGTCTAGCCGCCGATCTATTATTTAGTATTCAAATGAAAACTGTTTGGATTCCTAAAGAATATTTTATTTAACAGGCAAAATCCTAAGGCTGGCTTTAATTTCCAGTGCATTCCCTGTCAATTCCTGCTCTTTGTAAGTTTTCTGGCCTTCAAAAAATTTAAAGCAAATTCTGCTATACTGTCACTGACACATTATAGAAAATAAACAATTTAATGAATTGTTAGGAAATTCACCAAGCAATATTGCGCTAGTACCATTTTTAGACCCTCTGTTCATATTACGAAGAATCAACAACAAGTAACAACAACGCCCAATATATTTATAATCCCCCCCGTTACTATAACTTACATTTCACCTAAACATTAATTTCATCTATAAAAAATATGTCAAAATATCTGTCCGTACCCATAGGCAAAACAACACAGGAAACCGGGGTGTGAGAGCAAGCTATCTTTTTTTAAAGATATGAACAGAACCATGTAGGTACTTTTAAACAACTAAGTTAGTAAACGTAAAAATTGATCAACTGGACTGCATACATACCTTATAATTCGCTTGGCTTAGCCAAATGAGGGATTTAAGCGTAATTAGGTTGCAAATTACATATTGTAATTAAATACAGTTCGCCATTTTGTGGAATTCTGCGGATGTTTATATCTTATCTAGGTACCGCAACAAAGTGATGTTTAAAACTATTATATCTTCAATAAACGATTTTGGTGATCGCTGCCAGATGTGTTATTTTCTAATCGTTGTAATGAAGTAGGTTTTTCTTAAAACAGCACACTAACACCCATTTGCACTATCTTTAGCCGTTCATATTAAGAATAGCTTAAGCGTTTTAAGCTGTGCAGTGGCTTAGAATAGCACTACCCCCTCTCATCCCGTGGGTGTCGTAAAAGGCGACTTAGGGACTCAGCCTTCAGGAGACGGGCAGCAGCGTCTTCTACAAACTTGGCCATACTGCGATCGCCAACCCGCCTGCCAAGCGTGGCGATTATGGCAAACCCCCCCTTTTGGGGGAGGCCTATACCCAGCAGTGGGTGTTATGTGGCTGCGACGACGACGAAGCCTCAGGCGTTCGATATTGGAGCCGTAAGTTAAAAATAGTCTTACTAGACTTATGAATGTCTTAAAAGGTTAGTGCAAAGCAATTTTTATTAAGATTAAGAAAGTGAAGAATTGTCTTAGGGCGCTTTCAATTTAGACGTTTCGTGTCGGACCGCTGCGGTGCCGAAGCGGTGCGTTTGTCGTATTGCGCACGGACGGTCGTTTGTTTTCATAAGAAGCGCGCGGTGCGGTGTCGGTATCTATCTATTTTTGTGGCGGTATCGACGCCGCACTGTTACCGCACCGCGCGCTTTGTATGAAAACAAACGACCGTTCATGCGCAAAACGACAAACGCACCGCAGCGGTCCGACACAAAACGTCTAAATTGAAAGCGCCCTTAGGCGATTCTTAAGTTTAATGCAAATGGGTGTCATATCAGCTGATTTACAAAAGCATCACATGTGATTACTCAATTACTTATTGCTGATCTATCCGCATAAATATCAATAATAATACAAACATGGTAAGTACAGCCGTCAGATCATCACGTTTTATGACGAAGAAAGAAAGAAAGAAAGAAAGAAAGAAACACATTTATTGACACACACACATACGATACAGACAATAAAGTAGAAAGTATAAAAAAAGTATAAAATTAATAAACACAACAAAATATAAATAATAGGAAGAATTGTGTGGGGTCAATAAAACCCTATCTCAGCGTTACGAAGGTATTTTTCATCATTATTCATGATCAAGGAAAAGATCTCAATACCTGATATTGATGGGAAATTAGGTAGGTTGATTAAAACTAACATTTTTATATATATATAAAACCTTGGAATAAAATTAAATTTGTTATCTCCAATATTGAAAGTGGTGAGGTAGTTACACCATTTCCACCCTGTGTATAAATATTAAGACTTATTTTGTTGAGATTTCCGGAAAAAATCTTAGTCCTAACCAATGATATTACTTATACGAGTACAGTTGGACCTACCTAACCATAAAGTCATTAGAAATGAAACTAATAAAAGAAAACACCTAAAAACAGTGAATAGTCTTTACTACGATAATCAATAACCATGAGAGAGAATCAATAATTATAACGAATTAATGAGACAAAGTTCACAACGTTATACTACGTCACAAATACGTCACGCCTAAGCTCGCACACGCACGAGTCCGTTCCGCACTCGAGTCCTTAAGATACGGTCGGACATCTTCGTAGGGACTCGGGTGAGCAGAGACAGCCTGTCCCTGCTCCAGCCACCGCCCGTGCCCGTTGACACCTGCTGCGTCACCGGTTCTTCTCAAACACAGTCTCTCCTGACGGAAGAACGTTCTCGTTCTTCTGAGGCGCGTCAGCAGCTGGCAAACCCTTTAGCCGGTTCAGGTAGTCGCTCGTCGATGGCTCCGGTAACATTGGAGTCGTCTTGTTCTGCATCTGTATAGAAAAACAAACCATAAACTTCTGAGGTCATATGGTGAGCCCTGCTCACCAAGTAGACAGTGAGGTCTGCTCACTTGCGACTGCGAGGTCTGCTCACATTAGTAAAGTGTGATGTCTGCTCAGCTCACATAAGGCGACAGTGAAGTCTGCTCACGAGCGAGGTCTGTCCGTATTAGTAAACTGTGATGTCTGCTCACACGAGGCGACAGTGAGGTCTGCTCGCATTAGTAAAGTGTGGCGTCTGTTCACACAAGGCGACAGTGAGGTCTGCTCACTATTGAGGTCTGTTCGAACTTTTGTCTATGAAAAAAGACAAAACTTTAGATAGGTATTAAATACTAAGTACTAAGGCCCACTTGTGCCAATCCGGGTTAATATTTAACTCGGAGTTAGGCTTAGCCCGCATAGGGATTTTATCCACGCGGTTTGAACCGCAAAATTCTGTAACATAAAGAAATGTATGCTGCACGAACTGCGGCAAAAAAACACCGCGCGGAATTAATTCCGCAACCCAATCTGCAGAATCCCCTGCGGCGCAAGTGGAAGTAATGTGAGTAACCTTTTCCTCTCTCTAATCAGCCCCATAATTGTCTAATTCCAAAATCTATCACAATCCCTTTCAAAGGTATGGTATATGATAGTAATTTATGGAATTGTGTTACTTAAAGTCGCAATCCCTTTCGGAACGAATGATGTTTTAAATGACATTTCATTTGACACTTCTCCATACATTTGAAAAATATTTTCGTTCCTCACTTAGCTTAGACAGTTCAATTTCATTCATTCAATACCTTTTAAAATGCATCCCGATCACAATCCCTATCAAATGTCAAAATATAGTGACGGCCTAAAGTATGTGTATATCTCTCAAATGAATTGAAAGGGATTGTGGTAGATTATAAAATTAGACAATTAGCCAACAAATTATCAAAAGCTTTGACCTCGACAAACAGAACGATTTACTTTTGTTTATAAAGTTAAAAAAGGCTAAATAATTAAAACTAACTAATATCGTAGCATGTTCGTAATTATTAGCAGAAACACGAGAGCGATAAAATATTCAGGTGTGTCAGCTTTTAATGTTTTGTTTCAAAACATGCAACAAAATAGTTACAATGCAAAAACTTTATGGTTAGCACAAAGGCCGCCGGCTGTAGTGAGTAAACTATAGTGGCGTAGTTATTATAGATTTAAATAGAAAAATATTGGAAATAATCAACTCGGCCACAAGTGAATTCACAGATGGGAAACGAACCCACGACCTTTGGGAATCCGGCCCACTGAGCTACCGAGACTTAGTGAGAATTCACCTGTGGCCGAGTCGATTTTTTCCTTTGATGATAAGTATAAAAATAGCATTGAAAAATTCAAAAATTATATAAAACAGTAGTGTAGACTTATGATTTTGTAAATATTAGAAAATCTACGAAGTTCACGATTGTGTTCAGGAAATTTGAGAATTAAGTGCGGTAAGTTTAATCTTGTTTAATTCAACTCCTCGAGGTAATTCATACGTCTCATTTCTGAAACATTTCATCGTGAAATTACAAAGACCTTACCACAACACAATGTACTAAAACAATATCAAAGTGGCATTAAGAGAGATCATAATAATCATAAATCAAATGATCACAAAGCCAAATAAAGCTCCTATCTATATATATAAAATTCTAAATTGATTGATTGTTGACATGAGAGTAGAGCATTTTAGGAGGGTAGATACCTTTCATGGTGTAGGTGAGCACTAAGAAAGTATTTTTCGAAATTCTATCCCTAAGGGGTGAAATAGGGGTTGAAAGTTTGTATCCGCTCAATTTCGAAGTTAGGATCTTCATATTTTGTGTATAGGGTGTCGGTTTAACATTAATATTTATGTGTCTCAGAGTACTTGACAATTCCACCCCCGAAGGGAGAAAAGGGGTTGAACTTGTGTACAAAAAACTTCAAATTGATTCTTTGATTGATTATTGACATGTAAGTGTAGGTAAAACAGCTGAAAGCAGAGACACCATTTTTGGAGGGTAGATACCTTTTATGGTATAGATGAGCACTAAGAAATGATTTTTCAAAATTCTCCCCATTAGGGGGTAAAATAGGGGATGAAAATTTGCAGGAAAGTTCTTGCTGTCGATTAAAAATTAAAATTCACATTTTATCGGCGTTATTGACTATTCAATCTCCGAAGAGGTGAAAAGGGGGTTGAAATTGTGAATGGAAAGTCCTTCATTTTCATGGGGTATGAGGTTTTATGAAATTTTGTTAGTAAAATGACATTTATTTTGAAGTCCGATAAAGTGTTCATGATTCAACCCCTAAAAGGTTATATTAGGGATTTAAATGTTGATGGGAAAATAACATAAAACAGATATTTTCACTTGAAACTTCGTAGGAGTAGGTTCTACGGAGACGAGGGTTACGTAGATGAGTCAGGGAACGGAAACGGGGACGAAGGACGGGGACGAGGGCGAAGACGGGGACGTGTTACTAAGCTCTTTGGACAGTGACTTTCGCTGACGCGAACGAAGTCGCGGGCAAAAGCTAGTCAATCTTATAAGTAGTCAACATTATTTAATGTTGCGATAAGAGGTGATAAGTAAACAGCTTTAGAATAAAAAAGGCACTTATTTTTTTTTTTTATTTAATTTCAGTCTTTTTAAACTAAAGCTAGCTAAGCGATCTAAGCACCTGAGTTAAAAAAAAAAGGTATCAATCCAATATAATGATGGATGGAGGTATAATTTATTACCTAATTCCCTGTAAAATACCTAAATTCCTCTTATATTAAATATGTTTCAAGATTGTAGATTTGTGTTTGGCAACGACATGTTCCTTTGTAAATGTTGTTGCTTCTGTTAAAGCTAATAAGTTTCTTGCGGCTGTTCTTCTTATCAGTTAAAAGATGTCCTGAATGGCTGGTAGGAAAAAAAAATTGGACGATTCGAAAGCACTTATCTATAAGTCTATTTGAATAAAAATCTTTGACTTTGACTTTTGACTGCCCAGTGGCGTATTTACCAAGGGCCAAGAAGGGGGCCATGGCCCAGGGCGGCAGAAGGCTAGGCCCGTTCAGCTTTGCCCGCCCGCCTTACATGATCTATATATATATAAAGTTCTCATAAATTTCGGAATCAGTTCTGTTTACTGTTTATAGGTACAGTCGGGTAAGTTCCCGGGTGAGTTTTTTTAGGGAGCTTAATTAAAAAAAGTAAAAGATACATATAACACATTTATATCACAACTAATAGAACATTAATTATTTCATTTGAATACCGAATTATTTTTTTACCTTAGAACTTTCAGTTTCACGTTTCCCAAAAAAACTCTACCGATTCGATTGGACCTTATGTACGGCTTTACATTTGCACCACAAAAACAACGTCAAAGTGTAAAGGCGTAGTTGCTGTTGGCTGTACAGATAAAAAAAAATGTTTTAGTACATTTTTGTGTCGTTTTAATAGTAAATGGTCTATAGGTAGTATTTTACACACATAACTTTTCCGTTACCACAGAATACTTAATAGTACTTACCTACTTAAATACCTATGTAAATTTATCGTGAATGTAATCTGAATAGCCCCCCAGGGCGCCAGTGTAGTGTGTGCACCTCGCCTCCTAAATTTTATTGTGTAACAATGGCAGGATAATTTGAGTGTTTTTCTAAGGTGGCGCTAGTGTAGATGTGCACCTGTCATTGTCTCAAAGACGTTATTTCATTGCATTTTCTTGCTTGCTATTTTTTTTTTCAATTTTTGGAATCGATAAAATGTGTTTTGATATAAAAACAAATAATAACTCACATGCACGAAAGTGAACCACGTTTGACAGGTCTACATCTACAGCAGCGCCACCAAACGGGATTACTTTTTCTATCATCCTGCCATTAGGATCTGGAGACGTATTTTTTAATAATTCGAAATTCTCATGCGAATTCAATGCGCATTCGATTTGAAATTCACAAACTTTTTGGATCACTCAATTATGGTGTTGCCGTTTTCTTAAGCTGCCTTGACATTCATATTTTTTTTGCAGAATACTTAGAAACCGGAAAGTAACTCTATAGATTGTCACAAACTGATACTGAATCAAACTTGAATCACGTGAAACGAAACGTTTTTTAGTTGTCAAACTATCCGTCATGTCGATGTCAATTTGAAAATGTCAGTAATAAAAGTTTTTTTTTTCGAAGTCATAACGGCCGCAGGTCATAGCGTTTTTTAGATTTTACCGTACAATTTCTTTAAATTGCAAAATATATTTACTTAACATTGACATAATTTGCGAATTCTATCGCGAGCAGGCCATTTATTAAGAAAGAATTAAGAACGCAAAGTTGAAAAATAACTAAAGACGTTTTACTGGAGTCGCCTCCCGGTTCCCACATTGGACCAGATATCAAAATACGCCACTGCCCCTGCCAAAAGCATCCCAATTTTGTATAAGCATCTAGATAAGTTTGCAATAGTTTTCAGCATGAAAACCGTTGAGGAACCATGGTGGCAGGCGTACAGAAAACGACAGCTGAAGAAGTTAAACATGGAAATGGTTCTACGCAAGAGTCTCTTCGACGCAGCGAAGGAGTATACGAACCATAGTTCCTTAGGAGGGGTCAAAAAGATCTTTGAGCGTGACATAGGGATACATTACAGGTAAATTATCATGTTGACCGCCAAAGCTTGAAATACAATACCTAGATAGGGTCCCGATGGGTCGGAATATGGGTAAGGTAAGCTGAACCAAGAAAAGTCCACAAATTAGACATGGAACATTAAACATACTGTGAATTTAGAATTCTGCCTGACAACCAAGCTTATTTAAATAATTGGTGACAATAATAATATTATAATTATAATGATCTGCATAGTGGATCGCTAAGCTGAGATTTCGAAAAGGGAAGTCAATGGGAATCGGTGTGTATGAACCCTTCGCCACTGCTAGACAGACCCTCACATCAGAAATCTCTTGCGGGGTTGGCGGAGAATCATAGATACAGCTTGAGAAATGCACCTCAACCACGCCACATTTTGTATTATTTGGCACCCCGATCGCCTAACAGTATAGCTTGTGCTATAATAATTGAAGTAGTGTAACTTGTAGTATTATTTTCGAATAACTATCAGCACAGGAAAGCTAGCAAGCAGCAGGCACATTCTATGTTGGAGGAGGATATTCAGTGGAGACATTAACTCTTAACAGTAATGGCTGATGATGATGAGACAAAGTACTTATTGGTCTACGTACATCTTATGTTTAGGCGCGCACTGTTCATTGAAATAAAATAACTTTTACGGATATCAAACGCGCTATATTTCACGAACTAAGCTGTAATTGTCCGTATTTTTAGGTTTTTAGGGTTTTTTTTATTTTCACGACGTTTCGGCACCTTTTCAGTTGCCGTGGTCACGGAATGACCGTAAAAGTTGTTTTACCCATTTGGTCGCCCGCTAGCGTAGGTAATACAATTCGAGTCGACTTCACTAACTGACAATTAGTTAATCGTTGTTTAAAACATAGTACACGACACTTAAATGATGTTTAGCGCTATACGGTTAATTAGTGAACTCGGGCTTTATGATAAGTGTGCAAGTGAGTGAAATTAGCAAGACACCCCCGCACCCTTCTAAACACCTCGCGAGCCTAATTAATGGTTTCTGTGCAGGCGCAGGTTCTCACACGTACTTCACAGCCACTTCTTCACACTAATTTAAACCTATATAACATAAGCATAGTGCTTATAGGTCTAATAGTCGATTAACAGCTGCTTAGAAAGAAAGAAAGAAAAAACATTTATTAGCCACATACACACAGAAGATACACACATACACAACAATACAAGGAGCTACAATATTAAAACTTAAATGAAAAACAAATTAATGCGTGCACGGCCAATAAATACCCCGTCTCAGCATAATGCTACTGAGCCACTAATAGATGTGCAAAGTGACCCAGTAGCGCTGTTATTCTGACGGGGTTTACAAAGGACACAGACAGTCAAAAACAAGTAAAATAATAATAAATAAATAACAAAATTTATAAATAAAAATATAAAGCAATAAAATGTATAAATATAAAAAGTCATACAGGTAGATAAATAAAAATATAATATTATGGCATTATGTGCACTGTTGTTTGCCGATGACTCGGAGAAACGACAGTCGGTGATTGGTTGGCAGACGGGACAGATTGACAGACTTATAATATGTCAATGTCATCGCCTCCACCTCACTTCCTTCCACGTCAAATGCGCCACGTTTTGTATATAAGTAAAAATATAAATAATGCCATGTGGTTGTTGCAATACCAAAGCGTTTATGTCCAGCGATTTTTTGTACTGAGCAAATGTTCATCCAGTTCGTAAAGATATGCCCCATGCTCAGGAAAAAGTATTGCGGCCTCATCGGGTGCGATCCCCGTAACGCTAAGTGCGAAGTGAAAACACTGTGCTTAGCAGACTACACCGTTGAAAATCACACAGATATTGCCTAAAACTGGTTGACCGCGCGAGAACTTCCGCGACTGTGATCACTGTGTCACTGTGACATCCCTACAAAAACTTTTAATTACGTTTTAATTTTTTTTTTAATTTTTAGTCGTATTAGCAAAATACTATGTATTACGTATGTGATTGCTGGCTAATGCCTCGCTGATGGTTCGTATAAGCAACATCTCACTCTCTCGCGCTCCTAGCCAGATGCGAGAGTGAGACGCCGCGTGTTGCTATGACGCTAGCGCCAAAAACAATTTGGTTGCAATAACAGAAACCAAATGTACATTTTAGTTCATCGTTTGTTCGGTAGAGGCCGGACTGTTGATACATGACGTAAAGCAATCATCGCGCAATTTTTGCTGTCACGTTGCTGTTGCAAAGATAGGTTTATCTGGATAGCGATCCTCATCGGGATGTTTGACATCATTGTCAAATCGCTTTGATTGATTGAATCTCCCTTTTCCCATCCAGGTTAATCTGGATAGCGATCTTCGTCGGGATGTTTGCCAACATCTGCTACTTCCTGTTCCACATCTGGTTCGATACCTTCACTAAACCGCTGATCGTCACCATGGAGTCTACCACCTACCCCATTACGGATATTGACTTTCCTGCTATCGCCATTTGCAATATCAACAGAATCAGCAAGAAGGCTTTGGAGAAATTTGCTAGAGAAAAGTATTTTATTTTATGATTTTGTAATTTTTGCATTTTTCAATGCTATTTTTATACTTATGGTAAATTTTAAATAGAAAAATATTGGAAAAAATTAACTCGGCCACTCGGCTCATTCCCGTCTGAGAATTCACTTGTGGCCGAGTTAATTTTTTCCAATATTTTTCTATTTAAAATTTACCATAAAGTATTTTATTTTTACATTTTAATCAGTACCTAGATTTAAGCGGAAAATCCTTATGTACGAAATCCTATCTACGAAAACAAAAAATATCCGCAAGAAAAACTGCACCCTACAGCAAATAAGTAGGCACTTATGCAATTATTCAAAACAGTGACACAGTTCGCCTTAACACGGAGTTGTTAGACCTCACCCTCAGGAGTTGTTAGACCGTAGAACATGAGGATTAAAGATGTTCCTTTGAATCTTGCATGATTTTACGGAAGTAAATAAATATTTTGGGTTTCATAGTTATACTATACATAATTGCTGTACCTATCACTTTTCGCCGTATCTAAAACGTCATCAGGAGGCCTAAGACCTCGCAGTCTCCAGCCCTCCTACCCTACGTAGCATGAACACCGCTATCACAGTCCCAACAGTCTTTGCAAATTATGCACTTGCAAATGAGACACGCGCGCTCGCTACATTTGTAGGCTCGAACTACAGCGAAAACCAGCGAGATCCGTCTAGCGATAGCGAGCGGCGCTTGTGTGTGAGAGCGCGTCATATCGGCTGACTGCAACCACTGTTTATTATGTTTAGTTAGTAATATTTTAAACTTTCCTGGTCATAATCACTATCACTATTATGAAAAAACGGGATATTTACCATGTTTGTATTTGTTGTCGAGTTCCCGATATTTCGGCGCAGTTGCATGCGCCATGATCACGGTGTAACTGAAGTTAATACGGGTGGACGGATGTCAGGAGAAGACGAAGTTAATACGGGTGGACGGATGTCAGGAGAAGACGAAGTTAATACGGGTGGACGGATGTCAGGAGAAGACGAATCTGTCGGACAAATACAAACGGTAAAAATCCCGTTTTTTATAATAGTGATATTGTTTAGATTAGACTGTACCGCTAAACCGCGATATGGTATGGCCTTGGAGGAATTAATTCGTCCAAGGGTATGGCGCATGATGCTGTCTTGCCTTGGCCTGCTAAAAAATGTGACACATGTGCTGCAGTTCCACTTTATCGAGCTACGAGTGTTGATAAAAGACGCTCATGCTGGGGCTACAGAATGTGAGAAGATATAACCGTAATGCACTGACCTATATCGAGATAGACGAAAAGAGCGCTTCTAACTGTATGAGAATCTAGCGTGTCGAGTTTTTCGTACCTACGATGACGTCAAGAGCGAGATTAATGGCCTGCGCAGACGACGGACATTGAAGGACTTTTTGTCCGCGACACGACCTTATTACTAAGAACATAAAGTTGAATAAATAACGAGGACTATCGCGTACTTTTCGCGGATATACGCGGTCTAAGTTGAATCTTATTTGGTTAACAATAAAGACGTGTCGCGGACAAAAAGTCCTCCGTTATCCGTCGTCTGCGCTAGCTCTTAGTGTTGTGTAAATGTTATTGACAAGCTCTTGCAAGTAAGCACTGCACAATTAACCATTTTCAATGGTCTCAAACGGACTGACTTAGGTCGTAAAACTTTGACCGTGGATCAAACTTTTGGCACGCAAGGTAGGTACACTTTTACCATCTATCTCAATATAGGTCTTTGCTGTATTGTCCCCCAATTCTAGATATAATGCCTCAATGACCAAACACAATCAGACGTTTGAAGAAGTGTTGAGCTTCAGCCGCCACTTGGGGCGCCTGCTTGACTATTCCTGGCTGGAGGAGCTCAGGAGACATCCCTTGTTGGACTTCATCGGGAGTGATGCCAATAATATTACGCAGCAAATGAAAATGGTAAGCTAAAGAAGATGTAAGTATACGAGTATACTTTGATTAGGACCGTTTTTGTTGCACTCTTCTTCATAATCTTGGTTAAATGAAAATAACCCAAGGTAGACAAAACTTTATATTAACTATTTAATAAAAATTAAAAAAATATTCAGTCTAGGCTGTTACAAGCACTTATGAACGTCAAAGAAGCTACGCCACTCGTCAAGTGCTGTTATTTTCTCCCTGTTTTATTTTGTACAGAGTCGTGAAATTGAAAAGTGATCGGTATAGTCAATTTCCATCACAAAAAAAATAGTAAAAGAAAAGTACATTTTATGGTTATCCTAACTGTAAACAATTATCAACTCCCAAAGAAGGACGTATCATACATTACAAAATTTCTCGCATTGCTACAGGTCAGTATCAATTTATTTTAGACTAGCTGGTGCCCGCGACTCTTGGACGAATTAATTCGTCCAAGCCGCGACTTCGTACGCGAAGACTTTTATGTAGTAAATTAATATATTTTTTATTTGACATTAAAGATCGACCATTAAATCGTGGTACTTACTATCCGACCAAGGCGCATGACAGGAATGCGGTTTTGCACTTTTCGCACCTGCAGCCCACTTCCATCACCGCAACTCTCCTATTATAATAGCGCTACCAGTGATTAACTGATTGATTTCCGCGTCTTAAAAAAAATGGCTTTTTACTTAGTTTTTGTAAATTTTTCTCAGCTGTAATGCGCCTAATTGTTCTGGTCGGATAGTACAACAAAAATGATTATTAAATGCCTTATGCCAAAGGAAATTTATTTTACTAATCTAGCTGTAAGGTGCTTAGAGTATTTCTTTATGAACTACATTGGTGGTTTTTCCGTTTTGAGCCAATATAAATAGACCCGCAGCTCTACTGACCCGCAAAAAGCAACATAGAGCTGGCCGTGGGAAAAACAATCAGACCTTAGTGCGACACCAGCGGATTTCAGCGTTTGTCACTGCTACTTATTTATAGTCATTGCAAAGCACGCATTGTGAGGGATGAGCGGTATACGCGGTATAAACCCAGTCAGGATCTCAGCTTCGACAATATTTCTTTGCAAACACTTACTTTAAGTTTACTTACAACGCGACCCGTTGCATAATTTTGGCTTAGTAAAATTTCGCAAAAGCATTATCGGAACACCGACTTTAAGATTGATCTTGTGAGCAGGGAGACCACTCGCTGGAAGTGAATTTAAAAATTATTTTGGGTAATTTGTGGCGTCGTCCTTATCAACTACATTGTTAAAGCAAGTGTAAACCACTTCATCCGCAACAATTTCCGCTATTTTTTTTTTCATTCATTTAATTTGCTTGGTCATTTTTGGGTGTTAGTATGGCGCGTTCACATAACCAATAATTTTCCTAACTTGCGATACACCTGAGGTCCCCGAATATTGAGTGTATAAGTTCCTCTTCTGAGGCAACGACTTTTCTCAGCATTTGGAGAAGACTTACCTGACCATAATCTACAGGGAGGAGTCCTTCTCTAATTTTTAATAAATTATGCTGAAAATTCTTGGGCATGTGAATGACCGCCAAGCTGCGCTTTCATATTGGTTGTCAATCCTAGCATATGTATCTGAGGCCTTATGGTATATGATGACCTTAGAATGTTTTAATGAGGCGTTAATCTCATCGGCTCTTGTCCGGCGACTTATAATAAGAAGGGTCTGTCTAAAATCTCCCGAGAAAAGGGATGTGACGTTTTGGTTGGTGGTAGGACTTGTTGTGAGTCCGCCTGGCTAGCTACCACCATCTTATCTAAGTCTGACGCCATAATAACAATGTTTTCAGCATTGTTGTGTTCCGGCAGTTAGAGATAAGATAGCCAGTTCCTCAGTGGTTGAGGATTCCGGGAGAGGATCACTTCCATCTTCAGCCTTGTCAATACTTAACATCAGGTATGATGAAGGCTAAGAGTCACCCCGTCGTTAATAAAAAAATAAAAAAAATCCCATGGGTCTGTTATCTCAAAGTCTTCAGAGAGAAATATTTTTTTCACAATACTAAAGTATCCAAAAGACCACAAAACACTAACATAAATGCGAACAAATGTCGTAAGCAGCGGGGGCTGTCACTAACACAGGCCTCCTCGAGAGTCTTGTCCCAGTGTTGATCATCGTCATGAAGATGAAGTGCTCTACAGGTTGCTTGAAACGCAGGAAGCTCTACAGCATCAACTGTCTTTAAAAAACTAAAAGAAGTCGTTCCTCGAATATTATGGAGCAACAGATGCAATAATTAGAATTCTTATATTTTTTTTTGGTAACTTTTTTCGTGTAATAAAGAAAACGTGTCCTTGATTTTTATATTTCAACAGAAAATACCCAAACAAATTTGCTAGGCTAGGCGCCTTTTCCAATCTCCTACTCGTACATTGGTTTATTTTTAAATTTCAACAGAAAATTCCCAACTCAACAAACAACAAACTTAACAACTTTTGCTAAGGGTTCATTTCCATATCTCTAATAGTAGCTGGTCTATTATTTTTCTGGCATTTCTATTGTCCTAAATTGGGTTCAAATATTCAGGATTTTAATATGTCAACAGAAAATGCTCATCACGCTTAACATCAAGCTTAACGCTTGTGACATTTCCATAATTCTCATGGTTTAGCTGATCTCTTTGTATCCTACATCAGGTTTTACAGATTTAAAAAAAAATATAGCCTATTTTATGGCCCGACCTATTAGCTACATATCACAAACAAAATATTCAAATCCGTTCAGTACTTTCGGAGATTAGCGTGTACATACAAACAGATAAACAGACAAACAGACAGACAAAAATTTTAAAAATCATCTTAACGTATTCTCTTACTGTTTTTACGTCCAAGAAGACGGAAGTAGACCCATTTTCGCTGGCGGCACCCATTCACGAGCATGAAAAAAGACGCAAGAACTCGGAAACCAGTTAGTTGATTTTTATAGAGTAGATAGTTAAGCGAATCATAGATGAGATACATAGTAATAAAAAAAAGAAAGCGAACTATGTATATATCATTTCTTTTCACATGCTACGATCTTGCATATCGTGTAATATTCTCTACTCTCGTCATCTTATTCATCTTCATCGTCATTTTAAATATTATTTTTGATACTTTGTAGAGGGGCCTGGGCTTTTCCACGCGGATGAAGTAGCGGGCGGGAGCCATATCGTATATATCTTGTACTATTTAGTATTCTGTGACCAAATATTTCAGTCCAAAATATACGAGTAAAATGCTTTACACCAGTTGGCGCCGAAATGCGAGGAGATGCTGCTGCGCTGCACGTGGAGCGGGACGCTGGTGAACTGCACCGACATCTTCGAGATGCGCCGCACCGCCAGGGGCCACTGCTGCGCCTTCAACTTCATCCTCGACTACGAGTCCGCTGGCAGGTATGAGAAACCATTTTTTTTTTATGAATAATGGGAAGGAGCTATTGTTAGCTTTCATCATTCCTGGGACCTTATTCAGTATATATGACCCCTTAGCGATTCCTTGCTAAAACCATGCCAATCTCGTTTTTGGTTAAGACATTTTCAAAATTCTTAGTCTCCATGACATTAATAAATTATACAGGGTGGAAATTTAAAATGGAATCAAATTAAAGTCAACCACTGAGGAACTGGCTATCTTATCTCTAACTGCCGGAATACAACAATGTTGAAAACATTGTTGCTATGGCGTGAGACTTAGATAAGATGTTGCTACCTTTCCATAAATCAAATATACAATCGCCGAAGATCTCGGTAGTACACTTGCCGCGTAAAATCCATTGAACAGCCAACAGAAGGCCACTTTGTTACACGTCTGTCGAGATGCTATTCACGCTATTTAGTGGTCGACTGGAGGCTGGAGGGCTGATTTATCTAACGAAAACTTGGTTCAGTTGCAGTTACGTCACTGTTGTGGCTGCCATACAGTATGGAAATGTGACAGTAATGACAGCGACGAAACTGGTTGCTAGGTGACTTTTTGTTAGATAATTCAAATTCAAATTCAAAGATTTTTATTCAAATAGACTTATAGATAAGTACTTTCGAATAGTCCAAAATTTTTTTTCCCTACCAGCCATTCAGGACATCTTTTAACTGATAAGAAGAACGGCCGCAAGAAACTTATCAGCTTTAACAGAAACAACAACATTTACAATGGAACATGTTGTTGCCAAGCACAAATTTACAATTTTGAAATATATTTAATATAAGAGGAAAATTTTCCAATATTTAATTATTAGAATATTTTCCTTTTATCTAATTTATAATAGTTATGTTTTATGTTAGTATCACATCCATGCATTTTGGTCTTTTAAATAATCATCTACCTTGTAATAACCTTTGCTTAAGAGTGTCTTTTTAACATATATTTTAAATTTATGCAAAGGCAGCTCTATCAATTGTTGTGGAACTTTATTAAAAAAAGCTATACCTTTCCCCAAAAACGAGCGTCTACATTTTTCAAGTCGAAATTTTGGAACGGCAAGCTTATTCTTATTTCTAGTATTAAAATTATGGACATCGCTATGCTTAATAAATAAATCAAGATGTTTCCTTACATATACTATATTATCATAGATGTATTGTCCCGCCAAAGTTAGTATATTAATCTCTTTAAACAAATCCTTAAGAGAATCTCTCCGTCGAAGGTTGTAAATGGCGCGCACAGCTCTTTTTTGAAGTATAAAAACATTTTCTATATTAGCTGCTGAGCCCCACAACAACAGGCCATAGGACATTACACTATGAAAATAGCTAAAGTAAACTAGTCTTGCCGTTTCAATATCAGTTATGAGCCTTATTTTCTTTATTGCGAAAGCCGCAGAACTAAGTCTACTCGACAAGGCTTCAATATGTGGATCCCATTGCAGCTTTGAATCCAATGTAATGCCAAGAAATTTTGTACTCTCAACTAACTCTACTACATTCCCATTCAAATTGATATGCATATCGACCTGCACTACGTTAGGTAATGAGAATCTAACAAACTTGGTTTTAGAAGGGTTAAGAGACATATTATTACTGTTGAACCAGTGTGCGACTTGAGAGAGAGCACTATTTACTTCGTCAGAACAATTGTTTCCTCTATCAATTTTAAAAATTAAAGATGTATCATCTGCAAATAGTACTGTCTCACATAAATTACTCGTGTAATGAGGGAGATCGTTAATATAAATTAAAAACAGCAAAGGGCCCAATATTGAACCTTGTGGCACGCCCATAATAATGGGGGCTCCAGTAGAAGCAGTATTATTGACAATTACTTTTTGATTTCTATTGTGCAAGTATGACTGCAAAAGGCTAACAGATTTCTTAGAGACACCATAATGTTCAAGTTTCTTTAAAAGTGTAACGTGATCAACGCAATCGAAGGCTTTAGACAGGTCACAGAATATACCAATTACGTCTTGCTTGCCCTCCCAAGCCTCAAAAATATGTTTGAGGAGTGCAATGCCAGCATCAGTAGTATTTTTACCTTTAGAAAAGCCGAACTGATTGTTATGAAGGATTCGATTTATTGTTAAATAGTCTAATAATTGAGAGTATATAACTTTTTCAAAAATTTTACTAAGTGCCGGTAGTACTGAAATCGGTCTAAAATTTGTAGGGTCACTTTTGTCACCCGATTTAAAAAGAGGAATAAGCTTACTACATTTCATTAAATCGGGAAAAGTACCTTCATCTATGCATTGATTAAAAATGAAAGCTAAATATGGAGCTATTGTATCAATAATTGATTTAATAATGTTGGTTGACATGCCCCATAAATCTTCAGTCTTTTTAATATTTATAGACTTGAAAGCTTTTAAAATGTCTTCACTATTAATATGTTTAAAATTGAATACTTTATTACACTTTATTAATTATTAATAAAATATTTAAGTAATAAGTAAAAGTAATAAAAAGGTTGTCATATGTGGGGATTTTAATGTTGACATTTTAGACCCAAAGTTGTCAAAGCTCTCAAGCAGATTTTTAAATTTATTTAAATCGTATAATTTATCACATACCTTAAATGAGCCTACACGAATAACACCCACATCTGCCACCTGCTTAGACAACATTTTTTCAAACTGTGTAGTCACTGAAAAATCTATAATAAATGTTATTAAATCTGACCATAGTGGACAACTAGCCTCTATAGAGCACCATCATGTCTGTCCTAAGCGGAAAATTGTATGTAGGCCAATAACTAAAAAGGGCATAGATGTATTTAGAAACAATGTGATTAATAAAATTGAGTCTTTACCAGTTCCCATTATGGAATCTAATTACCTTTATAATGATTTATTTCATGTGGTTGAAGGCGAATTTAGTAAAACGTTTAAGAAAAAAGTGATCAATGGTAATTCGGATAAAGTAAAGTTTAGTGATTGGGCCACACCGGGAATTTATACAAGTAGAAGGAAACTATATGACCTTTATGCGTCAAAGCATACTTCCTGTGACCCAAATTTTATTGAATATGTCAGGAAGTATTCTCAAATGTTTAGAAATGTATGTGTAGCTGCTAAGGCGATGTTCTTTTCAAATAAAATAAAATTAGCGGATAATAAAATAAAGGCTACTTGGAATATTATTAACCAAACAACTGGGAAAACTAAACATAATGTAAACTCCTTCTCCCTTAAAGTAGATAATAAATTAATTGAATCTGACGTTGAGGTTGCCCGTGTTTTTGAAGATTTCTTCTCTCGGGTACCCTTAGAAACTACCAGTAATTTAAATTCCTGTCCAAACGTTGCTGCTGCCCTCTTAGAGTCATGTGTTGATAAGTGTTATAAAGTTTTCAATTTTAAGCATATTAATAGTGAAGACATTTTAAAAGCTTTCAAGTTTATAAATATTAAAAAGACTGAAGATTTATGGGGCATATCAACCAGCGTTATTAAATCTATAATTGAAATAATAGCTCCATATTTAGCTTTCATTTTTAATCAATGCATAGATGAAGGTACTTTTCCTGATTTAATGAAATATAGTAAGCTTATTCCTCTTTTTAAATCAGGTGACAAAAGTGACCCCACAAATTTTAGGCCGATATCAGTCTTACCGGCACTTAGTAAAATTTTTGAAAAAATTATATACTCTCAATTATTAGACTATTTAACAGTAAATCAAATCCTTCATAATAATCAGTTCGGCTTTTCTAAAGGTAAAAATACTACAGATGCTGGAATAGCACTCCTCAAACATATTTTTGAGGCTTGGGAGGGCAAGCAAGACGTAATTGGTATATTTTGTGACATGTCTAAAGCTTTCGATTGCGTTGATCACGTTACACTTTTAAAGAAGCTAGAACATTATGGTGTCTCTAAAAAATCAGTTAGCCTTTTGCAGTCATACTTGCACAATAGATATCAAAAAGTAATTGTAAATAATACTGCTTCTACTGGAGCCCCCATTATTATGGGCGTGCCCCAAGGTTCAATATTGGGCCCTCTGCTGTTCTTAATATATATTAACGATCTCCCTAACTACGCGAGTAATTTATGTGAGACAGTACTATTTGCAGATGATACATCTTTAATTTTTAAAATTGATAGAGGAAACAATTGTTCTGACGAAGTAAATAGTGCTCTCTCTCAAGTCGCACACTGGTTCAACAGTAATAATTTGTCTCTTAACCCTACCAAAACGAAATTTGTTAAATTCACATTACCTAATGTAGGGCAGGTCGACATGCACATCAATTTGAATGGGGATGTAGTAGAGTTAGTTGAGAGTACTAAATTTCTTGGTATTACATTAGATTCAAAACTACAATGGGATCCACATATTGAAACCTTGTCGAGTAGACTTAGTTCTGCGGCTTTCGCAATAAGGAAAATAAGGCTCCTAACTGATATTGAAACGGCAAGACTAGTTTACTTTAGTTATTTTCATAGTGTAATGTCCTATGGCCTGTTGTTGTGGGGCTCAGCAGCCAATATAGAAAATGTTTTTATACTTCAAAAAAGAGCTGTGCGCGCCATTTACAACCTTCGACAGAGAGATTCTCTTAAAGAATTGTTTAAAGAGATTAATATACTAACTTTGGCGGGACAATACATTTATGATAATATAGTATATGTAAGGAAACATCACGATTTATTTATTAAGCATAGCGATGTTCATAATTTTAATACTAGAAACAAGAATAAGCTTGCCGTTCCAAGATTTCGACTTGAAAAATGCAGTCGCTCGTTTTTGGGGAAAGGCATAGCCTTTTTTAATAAAGTTCCACAACAAGTGATTGAGCTGCCTTTGCATAAATTTAAAATACATGTTAAAAAAACGCTCTTAAGCAAAGGTTATTACAAGGTAGAAGATTATTTGAAAGACCAAAATGCATGGAAGTGATACTAACATAAAACATGACTATTGTAATTGTATAAAAGGAAAATATTCTAATAACTGAGTATAAGAAAATTTTCCTCTTATATTAAATATGTTTCAAGATTGTAGATTTGTGTTTGGCAACGACATGTTCCTTTGTAAATGTTGTTGCTTTTGTTAAAGCTGATAAGTTTCTTGCGGCCGTTCTTCTTATCAGTTAAAAGATGTCCTGAATGGCTGGTAGGAAAAAAAAATTGGACGATTCGAAAGCACTTATCTATAAGTCTATTTGAATAAAAATCTTTGACTTTGACTTTGACACTTATCAACACAAGACTCTAAGAGGGCAGCAGCAACGTTTGGACAGGAATTCAACTTACTGGTAGTTTCTAAGGGTACCCGAGAGAAGAAATCTTCAAAAACACGGGCAACCTCAACGTCAGATTCAATTAATTTATCACCAACTTTAAGACAGAAGGATTTTACATTATTTTTAGTTTTCCCAGTTGATTGGTTAATAATATTCCAAGTAGCCTTTATTTTATTATCCGCTAATTTGATTTTATTTGAAAAGAACATCGCCTTAGCAGCTACACATACATTTTTAAACATTTGAGAATACTTCCTGACATATCCAATAAAATTTGGGTCACAGGAAGTATGCTTTGACGCATAGAGGTCATATAGTTTCCTTCTGCTTGTGTAAATTCCCGGCGTGGCCCAATCACTGAACTTTACTTTATCCGAATTACAATTGATCACTTTTTGCTTAAATGTTTTACTAAATTCGTCTTCAACCACATGAAATAAATCATTATAAAGATAATTAGATTCCATATTAGGAACTGGTAAAGACTCAATTTTATTAATAACATTGTTTCTAAATTCATCTATGCCCTTTTTAGTTATTGGCCTGCACACAATTTTCCGCTTAGGACAGACATGATGGTGCTCTATAGAGGCTTGTTGTCCACTATGGTCCGATTTAATAACATTTATTATAGATTTCTCAGTGACTACACAGTTTGAAAAAATGTTGTCTAAACAGGTGGCAGATGTGGGTGTTATTCGGGTAGGCTCATTAAAGGTATGTGATAGATTAAACGATTTAAATAAATTTAAAAATCTACTTGCTAGCTTCGACAACTTTGAGTCTAAAACGTCAATATTAAAATCCCCACATATGACAACCTTTTTATTACTTTTACTAGTTATTCTTAAAACTTCCTCCATAGTGGACTCAAACTCTGGGTAATTACTCTGAGGGGGTCTATAAACACATATTACAATTATTTGGTCTAGTTCCACACAAGACAATTCAATTATTCGTTCAATTGAGAGGGATATTATATCTTTGCGCTCTTTGTACTGAAAATTATTATGTAAAATTATAAGAGACCCTCCTCTAATAGCAGATTGCCTACTAAATGAACTCACAATTCTATAATTATCCAGATTTAAAATTACTTCATGACATTTTAACCAATGCTCAGTGATACACAACACATCAACATTTTCACAGTTTAAAAACAAACCTACTTCTAGGTCTTTGTCAGAAAAGCCTTGTATATTTTGATGAACAATTTTTAAACATTTTGGCTTTACTCTTGTCAACACTGGGCTAGAGGACACCTCTGTTGTCTCTAATGGTAATTTAAATTAACCAAGTCAGTGTTGGGATTCAATAGAATCAAATTACTTGAAACAGATTCCAAAGTTATATTACAAATGTCAGAATTTAACTGCTCAATAAAAGCAGAGGTTTTTATAGCCAGATTATTGGCTAAATGTTTAAAATAAAAAGATAGCGTAAGCGCTATTTGTCTCTTATAATAGTGAGGCAGATAGTAATTATCTTTTGTCAAGTTAAAATTATTTAACAAAGGATTTATGTCAATTATATGTAGCTTTTCAGTGTTATGAAAGGCTACTGTGTTTAATGTTAAGTTTAAGTTGTATCTTAACTTATTTTCTATCTCTGTGAAACTTTGACTGTAGGGAAATGTAAACATTACAACTTTCCTAACATTTAAAGAGCATAGAGTGTTAACATAAGATATCAACTGTTGTTTCTTGACATTAGCCCTATTCCCCATCAAAATTATGATATTTGTGTTATCACTATAAGATTTCCCAACAATTGTTTTCATTATATCATTTATACTTGAACCAGGCATACAATAATTAACAATATTTTCCTTTGAATTTTTCTGAATTAAATGGCCTAAGTTCTTCCCAATGTCATCACAGAACATAATTGTTTTAGTATCACAGTTTTTAGCAGCAGAAGGGGACATACTTTTATTGCATTGCAATAAACTATCAGAAAGAGAAACAGAGTTGGTTAGTAAATCACCCACCTGAGCAACTTGGCCTGATGAGTCATTTTGACTTAAACAAGTGTTGGCAATCATACAACTACAGCTGCATTTCTTACCTAGTGACTCAAACCGATCTGTGTTAAAATTACAAATGTCTATCATGTCATTTGCAGCAATTTTTTGATAATTTAGCTGTTTGCGAGAGAACTCACTCAAGTTAGTATACATTTCCCTCAGTGAAAGTTCCAAATTGTCAATTTTGTTACCTAATTGAATATCCAACATATAATTTTTTTTATTGTTATTACATGATTCCAACTTAATCACATTTAATTTTTCCAACAATTGGCTACGTTCTTTCCTTAAATCACTATATCTATTATAATAATTTTGTCTTTTAACCAATTTTTGTGTTTTCTTTATATATCTATTAATCTTAATATATTTTTTTAATTTCTTCCCGCTACTGAAACGACAATATTTTTTTATGTATGAACATGGTCTACTAACATCGTTGACACATTCTAAAGGTGAATCGTCACCTGTTGCAAAATTACATTGAGATAACTCATTGAACAGACTTATCACCCTACGGGACTGTATATTGGTAATTTGGTACGTCAGTCAAGGTTCACGCCACACATCCCATCCGTACTGTAAGAATGATTGATGATGGATGCCGTATATTGTAACGGAAAGATAGAGGAATGAGTGAGAGACAAGAGGCAAGGGGTGGATAGGGCGGAACGAGAGATTTTATTTTAGGTAAAAATTAATCTGCGTATCATGTGCGAGATTTGCAGAGCATCAAGAGAAAGCATAGCAAAGATAGCAAAGAAAATGAACCTTTTATGAGCGAAAAATCCAAAAACGTAGTTTTGTTGGGGGGAAAACCACAGATTAATAAATAGTTACTGGAAAAACTAAAATGTATTCAATAATCTAGACTTTAAGCTACCTATCTTGTTTCCGCGCAGGCCCAACGGAACCATAGCAGATGTGAAACATCAGAAATCTTCGGGTTTCTTGAACGGCCTTAATATAATCTTGGACACGCAGGTCGAAGACTACAGCTACCCAATGAGCAATATGGTTGGATTTGAAGTAAGCAAATATCAATATCGACTTATAGTGGCAGTATTTGTCAAAAGCCGTAAAATTTATCGCTAAACTAACTCGTCAAGCTAAGAAACGAAGAGAAACATTAACATCTTCGGATTTGCTTGCCCTCAATTCTTATGTCCCGGCTACACGCTACGTTACTGTCTTATCTGTACAGCGTCTTATCTGCGCAAACCGGTGTGTGCAGGCATGCTCTCAGGGAAGACTGTACATGAAGCCGGGACATTTACATTCTATTTTACTGTGTCGAGACAGAATACCTGTGCTGTGTGTGTAGTGTACTACAATGATGCACCAGTCTCTGTTAATTTACTCCATGATATTTCCCCAAACTACGAATGTTTATACTTTTGGGCACCATTTTTTAGTTAGGGTAAATTTAAAATAGAAAAATATTAGAATTCCCGTCTGAGAATTCACTTGTGGCCGAGTTAATTTTTTCCAATATTTTTCTATTTAAAATTTACCCTAAGTATAAAAATAGCATTGAAAAATGCAAAAATTACAAAAATCATAAACCATTTTTTAGCTTCCAATAATTTATAGATTCTCGAAGTTAAAATTTATACTAAAGAAAAAATAAGTTTAAGAGCCTCCATTCCAGATCTTTCTCTTTGACCCAACGCATTACGCAGACCCAAGTGGCGGGCGGGTCATCCACCGCATCCTGGAGGCCAACCAGACCATGATGCTCGAGCTGCAGTCCGTCGTGCAGACCGCCACCGAGGAGGTCCGAAAGTACCCGCTCTCTACGGTAAGGGGTTGAAACGTGACGAAGTTTGCGAAACTAAACCATTAAACCCCAACCCAACGTACTACGCGGACCTGAGTGGCGGATGCGTAATCCATCGCATCCTGGAGGCCAAGCAGACCATGATGCTGAAGCTGAAACAAAGAACAGTAGGACCCCGAGCACTATACTATACCCGAGCGAAGGCCGCCTGCTGAAAAGTGCCTGCTGGCACTTGAATCTGGCGCCCACTGGACGAATGTAACGGTTTTACTGTGTGCGATTCTGTGGTATCAAACTCTCAAGCAACTGGACCTTCTGTATCGTCGGCATAACACACAAGACCCATTCGGGGTAAAAAAGAAGCGCAAAAATTGACGTTATAGCCAATTATTCACAGCAAGGATCCAAGCACAGACCCTTGTGGTACTCCACAACTCACAACCTGAATACCTTTTTGTAGAGGAAGTGCCTATTCCACGACGAGAACGACAAGTTCAACAAGATGTACTCGTTCAGCGCTTGCATCATCAACTGCCGCACCAGGACGGTACAGTCGTTGTGCAAGTGCACGCCGTTCTTCGTGTCAGCCGGCAGCGATAAGCCGACCTGCACACTCGACGAGCTCAGCTGCCTCAATAAGTATAAAGGTAAGAATACAACGTTGTTTTGTATTTACTCACGACCTTATTTCAATCTGACTCCATAACAACAATGTTTCCTACATTGTTGGCTACCTGGCTATCTTATCTGTAACTGCTTGTAATGTAATAAGATATAGCCTTGAAAAAAAACGTGTGTGATTTGTTACGCAGCCGTTCCACTAAAACCCACCCACCCATCATAAAGCCCCAAATATCTTTTTAACAGAGACACCTGTAATTACTTTTGTGTGGTCTTCACGACTTCCTAACAAGTCACGATCTCTGCACGGGGAATTTCTGTAATTCCGAAAATTTGCCACATTTTAGCAAGTACGTACACTCAAGAGCACACCACAGTACCCTTCTGGTTTGAGATATGCCTCGACAGCACATCCCAAAACACAAGAAAAAATCTAAAATCTAGAAGAAAATACGGGTGGCCTTGTTTCTTGTCGCAAATTAAGGATTAATTGATTTGAGGAGTAATTTGACACAATTTTAACCTTAGCCGCCATTACGTAAGCCTTGCCACGAACACTCAATCATCATAGGGCGAACCCATTGATTACGTGAGGTAATTATGTGATTTTTGACCCTCCCCTAAGTGAGATATCGTGATATTTGGCCCTCGACCCCCTTGTCCTCTCCCTCTAATCTCACGTGAGATTGTGCAAAATGCGTATTTTCAGTGTGAATAAGTTAATTATATCTCATTGCGTTGGATTTAAAAAGAATATTAAATTATTTAACGCCAGAGGTCCCGGGTTCGATCCTCGGACAAGACAAATATTTGTGTGCATGAACATGTCTATTTGTCTTGGTCTGGTTGTTTAATATGTATGTTATGTATGTATTTACAAAAAAATACTATATAAGTATGTTTAACTGTTATCTAGTGTCCATAACACAAGTTCTTCATGAAACTTGACGTGGGCTAGATAATTGGTGTGATTGTATGCAATTATAATTATTATTATTTAGAACTGCTGTGCTACTTTGAGGCGTTCGCATAACCGCGACACATTATTGTGTAGAATATTCATATTCTAATAATGAAGCACGTTTCGCTCATCATTCATCCTCGTTTTCTCGTGATACTTGCCAGAACCCCACGATCGAAATCTCACGATATCTCACGTGGGGGAGACCCCACGTGAGATATCGTGAGATTTGGCTTGACCCCCTCCCGCCCCCCGATTAACGCCTCACATAAAAATTAATGTGTGTTCGCGTACCCCACTTTGAGAAACTTCGTTAGGTCAGTCTGGTGTGCAGCCGTGTGTACATACCAACATAATTTCAAGCATTTTAAGTCGGTCTCCTTTGATACGTGTGTAAAATCGTTGAGCGATTACCGACACGCGACAGGTGCGGACGAAATCATAAAACTTACCGTAATTTATTACTTTTGTGATCTTCAGATTCGTCTACATCGTTAATTTATATTCCCTTCCTGTTTCCTCCAACGCGGATACTTAATTAAATGTTATTAAAACATTGATGGGTATAATAAATAAACGTTTTTGTATCAGGGTGCAGTCTTTTAGTTCGGAAAAGCCCACAGAATCAAAGTAAACTTGTGTTATGGCCTTTTTGAGCCTTATAGCAAGGGCTTTAATTTAGCCTAAAGATGTGCTCCAAAAGATTTTCGTCTAAAGTTAGTTAACTTAAAAAGAGAGTCAGAGAATTAAAACGTAGTACTTAATTACATACTCTTTACAGAGAATGCCCAAGGGACTTAGGACATTGAGTGTGAGAATACCTATTTAGTTTTTTAGATTTTAACACACTTGTTTACTAGAGGATCAAAAATTAACACGATATAAATAAGAATACCTACACTTCATCTTTTTGCTATTCCTCTTTCATAGAAAAGCTCCTGTATATCTACCCTCAAGGGTCCGAAAGTAACGAGGGTTTGGAGACGGAGATCCAGGACTCCTTGTTCTGTCCAGAGTGCCTTCCCGACTGCGAGTTCACCCAGCACTTCACCAGGGCCTTCAAGATACCCAACTCCATGAGGACCTCCAGCCAGCACGAGTATGCGAGTAAACAGCTACTCTTTAAGTTCATGTAGGTACCTGGTAGTATTACAAGATAGAGCTATACACAGGCCGCCCTAATATTGACTGGTGGGTTTTAACGACCGCAAATGCAGCCGGAATCAAAGGTTACCTTTGATTAAAAAAATACTATCTCGAGCATGGAAGACATGCTACGGAAAACAAGTTACCTTCCATATCATGGAGGCGCTCGAGATAGTACATTTTTGGTCACCCATCCTGTGACCGACCGTTACAAAAGTTGCCTAACCAAAATCGGAGGTCTGGAGCGCAAACCACTGCGCCAACGAGCTCCGTTGTAGTTTTACATGGTATAAATAGTACAGACAGTCACTAGCGACAACACTATACCATCATAATATTGGATGTCTTTGGTTTACACGAAGAGCTTATTATCCATGGTTTTATAACTTTTATAATCTATACTTTAATATTATAAACCTGAAGTGTTTGTTTGTTTGAACGCGCTATTCTCAGGAACTACTATCCTGATATTCCCACGGTAACGGGCACCACGCGGGTAAAACCGCGAGGATCCGCTAGTGTTTTCATATTATTGCTACAGTCAAAACAGTATTTTGCTCTGGCTGCTTACAAACGGCCGAACGAGGCACTCACGCTTGGACTACAGTGAAAACCAGCGAGATCCGTGTAGCGATTGAGAGCGACCCGTGCGAGTGTGAGCGCGTCATTTCGCCCGAGTGCAACGATTGTTTATTATGTTTAGGGCCTGCACAGACAACGGACATTGGAGGACTTTTGTCCGCGACACGACCTTATTACTAAGAACATAAAATTGAATATTATAACGAAGACTATCGCGTACTTTTCATGAATATACGGGATTTAAGTACAAAAGATATTTGGTTAACAATAAAGACGTGTCGCGGACAAGAAAAAAGTCCACCGTTATCCGTCGTCTGCGCTAGCTCATAATCGTGATGTACAGTCCGGGAACTACCCGGTTGATCAGTAGAGTTTTTTTGAGAAACGATATTTCGTAAAGTATTAAGCATAAAGGAATAATTTATTTATAAAATGAAATACCTATTAAAGCTATTTGTGATATAAATGTTTCTATAAGTCTATTACTTTTTGAGATAACTTTCTTCAAAAAAACTACTGATCTACCGGGAAGTTCCCCGATTGTATCATCACCAACGAATAAATAGTGATAATCTCACTGCCCTTTTTTGCAGACTTGGCATTGACTTGATTGACAAATGCCTGATCAGCATCTACCAGACGACTGATTTTGGCACCCTTGACCGCCTGGACGTTATTTCATACTGGTTTGAAATTGTCAGTAAGTACACTTTGCTAATAACATTTTGCCAGGCGTTTTATTGTCACCAAAAACTATTATAAACTAGGGTAACCTGCACATAACACAGAAAGTCTTTTCATAAGGACGGGTAAGAAGTATAATGCATGCGTACTATCTTTAGACCAAGACAATTAGGCGCATGACAGACAGCTGAGAAAAGCTTAAAAAATCTAAGTAAAAAACCAAAGTTTCAAGAAGCGGTAATCAATCAGTGTAGGGCTAAATAATCACATAATAACAGAAGTGCGGTAATAGAAGTGGGCTGCAAGTGCCAAAAGTGCAAAACCGCATTCCTGGCATGCGCCTAATTGTCTTGGTCGTATAGTACCATTTAGTATTCGAGAACCAAACCAGTATCGCTCGCCTCTCGCATACAAGTAAGCGTATATTCATGTCACATTTAACGCTGTTATGCGATTCGTCGCTTAATTACTTACTTTCAATTAGGAAAACTTTAAGAAAAGAACCAAGTAAAAAGTATACACGGAAATAAAATGAAAAATCCTAATGGATTAGTTTACACTTGCTACATATTAGTAATCTGTGCTTTACACGTCAATACAAAGAGTAAAAAGTAGTCGTCAATATTTAGCCCACAGATTAAGTATTGGTTTTGTTGTATCTCTATGGTTTTTAGCCGTTACGTTACGTCGTGCAATAATAATAATAAATAATAAATTCTTTATTTACTCTTCCACAATCTTTATACATTATAATGGTGGTTTCTTAACATAAAAATATAAATCATTAACAAAGATTGTGAGAGACTGGTGCCTGAACTAAGCGTTAAGCCTGTATCTCAGTACACCAGTACTCTCCCCCCTGAAGGGGGAATAAGTTGAACATAATATTTAAAGTTATTAAGTTGAACATAATATTAAAGTACATTTCATAAACCAGAAGAGGTGTTAAAACACAAAGAATTTAATTACTTTAAATAAACAAAACTTAGAGGACTAAAGCTCAGGTGCCTAACAAAAACTATAAAATTAACAACAGCAAAGAATCGTCTGGAAAAGCATTTGGGTAGACAATAAGCAACTGTAATGTATTTAGTGCGTCTATAAGAAAATATAACAAAGATATTGAGAGTTGTATCTAAAGAACAGTAAGCAAAGAGTATATAGGTAATATCTAAGCATGAAGAAACAAATCATGTAATGGTGCGTATGAGATCTTCTGATTCCTGATATGTTTGTTTTTGTAAAAATTGGGTAACAAGTGTTTTACATATGTTTTTTGTCAAATGGCTGATATTTAACTTGAGGTGCAATTTCTTATAACAATAAGGACCAAGAAAGTGGAAAAATCTGTGGGAGAAAAAAGTTCTGCACAGAGGCGTAGTGCCAACAAGATGATTTCGTCGTTCAGTGAGGATAGTATGATCCACTACACTGTGTTGTCGAAGGATGGTGTGAAGGATGAAAAGTTGACGAACAGTTAGGACTTGACAAAACTGGTACAGGTCTCTGGTGGGGAACAGGAAAGGTTTCATTGTACACACTTTAAGAACGGCCCTATATAACGGCCAATATTTGCACAATGTTGCCAGTAAAAGAAGAATTTTGGCCATTCTAATAATCAATAGAACGGAATTTTTTAAACCTCAAATTTCATAAAAGTTTACCGTTTGCTAAAAAAATGTGTTAAATAATGTAAATTTACCTATAAATGTGAACGCAAAATTAATGGATAAAAATTACAAAATCGGTTTCAAATTCAATTGTTTTTTTTTTTTTTTTATGAAGTACGGGGATACTTTTAAGCTTTTAACCTCCACCTTACCTGATGGTAAGTAGCGATAAGGCTGAAGATGGAAGCGAGCCTCTCCCGGAACCCACAATCACTGAGGAACTGGCTATCTTATCTTTAACTGCCGGAACACAACAATGCCGAAAACATTGTTGTCATTGCTGTAAGTCTGAACTTAGATAAGATGGTGGTAGCTAGCCAGGCGGACTTACAAAAAGTCCTAGCACCAACCAAACCGAATACAATATGTACCCCCGCTGGGAATCGAACCCGGGACCCCTGGGTCTGATACCGGTGGTTGTACCACTAGACCACAGAGGCGGTTAATTATGACAATTACAAAATAATTGTGACTAAAGTGCGTTTAAAAAAAAATCCTTTGTAGCAACATACAGGCAAAGGAACTTCAGTGAAACGCACTTTACAAACTTTACATATTTTTCTACTAATAGGGTAAGCTATTTAATAATTGGCACTTTAAGAAAAACTTGACTTAGATTTGTTAATTATTATATCTATAACATACTTAGACAGATTTAATATTTTAAAATTCTTTAATGTTTATTTTTTAAATTCACAAAACATTTAGTACGTAAAAATCTTTTTTTTTTAACAATACAAGAGAAAATGTCTAAAAACGGCCTATCTTTTTTGTTGTTTTTTTGTTTTTGTTGTTTCTTTAGTTATACACTTTTAAACTTTCGCGTTGCATTATAAATATTGAAAATTTAAAATTAGGTAGGTGAAATACCTATCACGTTTCTTTAGTTTTTTTCTTTAAAGGGATAATGCAATATTTAAATTCGTGGACACATTTGGGTAAGGGCTACATTTGGATCAATGGCCAAATTGGGTTGGATCAGTGGTCATATTTCGGTAAGGCCACATTTGGATCAATGGCCACAGCTGGATCAGTTGCCACATTTGGATCAGTGGCCACATTTGGTAAGTGCCACATTTAGGTCAATGGCCCCATTTGGATCAGTTGCCTTTTTTAATGTAGTAGCCACATTTGGATGAGTGGCCACATTTAGATCAGTATGTAATTTCTATCGTTAATTTGAGACACTTTTGCTTTTGGTTTTGTAAATAATACAACACTGTGATTCGGGACGTGGAGGCCTGGTGACCTGTAAAACGGGTTTCTTACCTTAGTGCGGGCACCAGTCTTCACAATAATTTATAATGTATTCTAGACAAAATGTATTGTTAAACCAAATTTATTGTGTAACAAATTGTTGTGAAGAGAAATAAAAGTATTGAATTGAATTGAGTGGCTACATTTGGATCATTGGCCACATATGGGTAAGGGTGTCATTTGGGTCAATGGCCACATCTGGATAAGTTGCCACATTTGAATCAATGGCCACAATTGGGTTAGTTAGAGACCACAATTGGGCCACATGGCAACATAAAGATACACATGACTTGCCACAATAATCCCTTTAAAAATACTTTGGTTGGCAATTTGGCATAGGTGCAATAATAAAATTGCACTTCCATTATCCATTCCATAAGCTTTTTACTAATAGTTGATAATGTTTATATTCACTTATAAACATATCAACTAAAAATAAATATTACACTTTATAAAGTAATAATATAAAGCATAATAAGAATAAAAATAATAATTTTGTAAACCTCTTTTATAACAAATCCGTTAGAATTTTTATTGAAAAGACATCAATTCCGCGCGCTCTTTTTTTTAATACTGTGTTGCCATATTAATCTGGTACAAAAATCTTTTATGAGATTTTTAGAGTTTTGCAATGTAAGATTTTAATTATTTCAGAAGACGCATTGTATTTCCATGAAAATTCTTTAATAATTGCGTTTAAATGTCCGAGTGCCAGTCATAAAACTGAAGATATTAAAATTGAATTAACACAAACGGAGACATATCATGATGTAAATAATAGCACCATACTGTCTACTTTACCCATAACTTTCTCACAGTCGTTCATCTTTAGGAAAGTGGTGGTTACCATTTACATTACATCCAATTGCCACACAACGCTGCTTTTTGCGATGAAACGATAAAAATATAAATGTAATCAACTGTTTGTATGGATTCTGACGGATGTCGTGGGTCGTACGTCGAATTATATGTCTTGCCGCCGCACGATAATCTTCAATGAACGTGCGAAAATAGGAATTAATACCGCCATCTTGTGTTTACGTCAATTTTGACAGTAACAGCGCTCCCGCGCCGTCCACTTTCATTAGAAGCCTTTTCGGACTATATCACTTTTTTATTTACATTGGTTTTGGCATACAAAGTAAAATTTGTTCATGAGAAAATATTTGAAATAGGTTTATTTATTTATTTATTTCTATTTATTCTGTTTGCAGGTAACATCGGCGGGTTTGCAGGAATATTTTTAGGATTCTCATTCGTCGCTACAGTAGAAGTGTTTTTTTTCTTAATCATAAGGTTTCCACGCATTCTTTACGAAAATTATAAAGAATTTTACTAGGTAGTTTTCATTAAGTAAATAAATCATACATTATTAATATTAATGCACCTTGAAGATAATGATACTTAACAACAGCAGAATGTTTTGCCCAAGCACCCTAGGTCGTCTTTTTTCACTTGCTAAAAAGAGATTTGTTTAATTAAATGTTTATATTTAATCTCTGTGGTTTCATATCATTAACAAAATTTAAAAGTACCTAATCAATTTCTATTGAGTTTGTTCTTCCCAAGTGAGTTTTTAAGCAGGTAGACACATAAGTACTGTGGAGATCGTATGTCTACGCATTACAAGGAGGCCGCTACACGGCGGCCGTTGCTGACTGTTAAGAAAAGAGAGGCCCGTCGTGCGTAGATCTATACGGATGGTCGCCTTGTCAAATAAAAATAAATTAAAGTAGTGAAAATACTAAATATAACGATAATATAATAACAGTTCAAGCGAGTGCTTATTCATATCTAGAAATACTCCCCCGTCACAGTACCTACCTACTTTTCAATGATTTTATTTAATCAATTAAAGGGCGTACAAGTAAAAAATCTTTATTCATTTATTTATTTATTTATTATCTGGACGACTTATACGACTGACTGCAAAGTTATAACAACTGCAGATTTTCACATCATCAGACGTATTAAAATTAGTGGCCGTACTGGTTGGTGACCCATGAAGTTGTAGGATTAATTCCAATACCAAAAGAAAACGCACTTTGTTTTGCTTTACTTTATTACCATAATGAAGATAATAGATACCATGGAAGTAATATAATAACAGCCCCCCTACCGCGAAAAACATAGGGATATGAATATGGGCTTCATTTGACAGTTGAAACTCGTAAAATTACCTTATAAGGTAATTTAACTGTCAAATGAAGCCCATGTCCATATCTTTATTTTTTACGCGGTAGAGCCCTAGGACTGAGTACTCGCAGCTGAAAAGCGAGCCGAGCGAGATATGTAGCACAGAGGCACTATGTCCCTTTCTAAGAGAGTGCCCACAATTTGTTGTTACGTGAGAAAAATATTTTAATACACGGGACCTTATACATTTATAATTAGTTTTAACCCTAGATCACTAACCTTATTTTTCGACGCTTAATACTAACCGTAGTCCTTTCGACTACGGCTTTTAAACCAATGGGTTAAAAGGTTGTAATAAAATAAACTGTGTACATATTTGTTTTTATTAAGTAATATAAGTATTTATGTGTATTATTTCTTATATTTGTAATAATTATTTGGCATATTTATTAATCATACAGTCTTATGAATGAGATCATAGTCTTCATGCAAAATTCACAATTGTAACATCTTTAAAATTTTACTTATAATTATTGATAACAAAATTATGAGAAACAAACTTTGAATATTAAAATTAATGAATTATACAAACTAATAAAATATAGACTTTGGTGAAAATCTAGGAACTAATACATTTGTGACAAATATCAAGTTTCATCATCCGTTTCATACGCTGGATGTCAACGTGGTGTTATCTCTCACTTCCTGATAAATTTTCGTCAGCGCTATCATCTTCTAATAATAACTGATGATTTGTATCTAAAAGAAGCATTAATCATAAATAAAACACATTTATAAAACAAAAATAAACGCATAAAATAGACAAACCATATAGTAAAAAATATAACGTTATTACTAACCTTCGTCGAATCGACGAGGCATGGTTGCTGTGACGGCGCACACAGGCCCGCTACATTCGAAGCACTACCGTCCGTCGCGGGCCTCGCGGGGGCAACGGGTCGACTGAGATTAGCCAAACTATAAAAGAGATACGCTCGCGCGCGCAGAAGTTAACGCAGTTATTTTAAACCCGCGTCGTCGAATCGACGAAGGTTCGTAATCTAGGGTTAATTTAGAATTAAGTAAAAGAGATGGCAATATTGCCAGTAGGATAATTCTACTAAACAATAGCACAAAGACTGATGCTATCTATATCAAACAATATTAACAACAAAAAAATACAATATTTGTAATTTTTTATCAGAGATTGAAGAATATACTTTAGCTACTAAATTTTTATTTCCTTACTTCACTCTGCATAATCACATCCCTGTTAATTATTTACGTTTTGATATAGAAATCGCAGTATAAACCTATACGTGAAAAGTAATTCAACCTGCCCCATAATTTGATATTTTCAAAATCTATCACAATCCCTTTCAAAGGTATTTTAATTGTGATAGTGATTTATGGTATTGTGTAACAAACAATCCCCTTCGGAACGAATGATGTTTTTAATGACACTTCATTTGACATTTCTCCATACATTTGAAAGATATTTTCGTGTGTCACTTTGCTTATACAGTTCCATTTCGTTCATTCAATACCTTTCAAAACGCGTCCCGATCACGATCCCTATCAATGTCAAATAGTGACAGACTGAAGTATGTAAATATCTTTCAAATGACGAATTGAAAGGGATTGTGATAGATTTTTAAAATTAGACAATTAGCCTCCAGACTTACCAAAAATCATTCGTGCTTTTTTAGCACATGAATACACTACGCTACGATAAACTAATCCCGTATCGCATGGTTATTATATATTCCCGTATATGGTTACCTTAATTGTTATACATTTTTTTTTTTTTTTTTTTTTTTAATTTTGGCTTCTTCCGTTTTCCACAGAAATTCCGCCAACGTCCCGTAGTGTTTGTTATACATATTTAACATACCACGCCATGCATGACACGCATGACACATCAAACAAAGTGTTGACATAGTAAGTAGTAAAAAAAATACTCCCAAGTGTTTGAAGTAAAGACAGAATTAAAATAAGGTAATAATAGGTAAGTTACAAAATAACTATCTATATTTAAAACTTAACCTTAGATACCGTATAATAAATCAATAATTGTCTGAAATAATTTCTACCATTTTCTACAAACTATCACCTTTCTACCGCATGGCAAGCTTTAGAATAGAAAAGAACAAACGGCCTCTGTTGTAGATATCTCACTCGGCTCGTTTTGCCTGTGTCAATATTGCTTCACAAAACAAAATTGAGTCTTAAAACAATATTTTAAGGTGTGTTTTTGTAAGTAAAAATTTTGGCAGGTTGGTTGATTACGTCCATGATAGATGATCCGACATACCTACCTACTTTGTGAAAAACTTTGAAAAAGATAAATAGCATTTACAAAGAACGTCTAAGTGTAAACCATATGTGTGTTGTGAATTTATAATGTTGATCAAGCGTATTCATCTTTGAAACAAATAATATGTTGGTATGGTAATAATCGTGTTTTATTTTTTGGCACCACAACACAACATTATAAACATACATGGGTAACTAAAGGTACTCATATCTATGTCTGCAGTGATAAAGAAAAGTGCGCATGTAATTTTAAAATAGTAATATAGTGCCAAAAGTAGATCAAATTAATTCACAATACCGCTGTGCTTACTTCTCTTGTATATGTTTATGTTGCTGTCTTACTTTAAAGTTTGTGTTGCTGTCTTTGAAAATGCATATCGTACTGTCAATGTCAAAATACCCGTGGAGAAACTGGACAAAGGTTTGGAATCGCAATTTGCTTTGTTTACGAAAAATGTCTGCAAATTCACCACCAGGGAAGAGCGATGGTGAGTAAAAAAATTAAGATAAACGAAATAAAAAATTTAATCTTTAAAAAAAAAACAATTAATAATGTTTTCATATTTTGTAGGCGAAGAACCTATTGATACTATTGGCCCGAGCATCCCGCCAAATCCGATGGAAAGTCTTGGCGCTAGAATCAGAGATCTGGACGTGGATTCCATCAGAAGATACTTGGCACAGAAACTAGGTTTCTACGAACCCGCCGAGCCGTCGGCATCCAGCACTTCCGAAAAAGTGCTGGATGAGGTCAACTTAGATGGCATTGTAAAATGGATAAAAGGCGATAAATGTAAGAGTATCATAACATTAGCTGGAGCTGGAATATCCACAGGTAATAAAAATAAATTCAATTTATATATTTTTATAATTTATCTATCTTGTTTGTGATCTAAACTACGGTCAGAAACAAACATTGTCTTTAAGGCGTTCTCAAGGTCATTGTCAGTGGTGTTAATGTTTGTTTGTTGATGGAATTTTTTCGGATAGCTACTATGTGACTAATGTAACATTGCTCATAAATTAATGTTGGTTACTGAAGTAAAAATAAATTGTAAACTCTGCTATTATGTTAGCATTTGTTGGAGAATAATACCTAATATATTTTTGTTTTGCTAATTCATTGCAAGTTAAATTATACACTTACAAAGCTGCTAACCATATATTTTTTTTGTTTGTAAATGTTACAAAAAATATATATATATAGTCACGTCAGGGCGACATGCAACTGGGTTGCTTTTTTCTAGTATATTTTCTTGTTTAACACTTTAACAGCCAATCACATACACAGTCCGCATTAGCTATTTTCATTAAAAAGCTGATCACATACTCAGTATGTGACTGACTTTCATATTGTTTATTCTAAAATCACTCACTACGCGTGTTAATCGCGTTGTATGCTACTATAGAGGAACTCTTTAGCTAGACGTGTACGGGTTGTTCAAGGGCTTGCGGTGCGGGGTGTGGGTGAGGCGAAGGAGAGGAGAGCGAAGGTGGCAAGAGTGTGCATAGTTTGTGCCGATATTGTAAAAAAAATTTACCGGGAAACGTGGACGCAAAGAATCATTTTTTTTTGCCCAGACTGCAATATCTCTTTGTTTTAAAAAATATCAAAAAAAAAGTTATTACACATGTAAAAAAAAAAAGTTTTTTTTTGTTTGTTTTTGGTACCTTTTTGACAGTTATTTTTAAATATATACATATGTAATATGTAGGTTTTTTATTTTTATCCTCAAAATATACATAATCAACTTTGATATATATAAAAAAATATATATAAAAACCTATATAATTTATACACTAACACTATATTTATTATAAATCTTACAATATTGGCAAAAATGGCCAGCGTACCATAGAAGGCACGCTATAAAATAGCCGGCTGTTAAAGTGTCAATATTTTTCACATATAGCTATATATATATATATATTGAATGTATAATCATTATGCAGATATTTTACAACGCTATCATTTTATAAATTACATTTTTTTACATTTACAATGCTATTTCATAATGATAAATTCAAACTTTGATCAATTGAATTCTATAATCCGGTCCAATGCTCTTTCAATTGAGCTACCATGTAGGTACTCAATTGGAAGAGAATTGGACTGGACATCCAGAGGCTGTGTGTTAAAAGGCAACATATGGCCAGTTGGTACAATTTAAAACAATAATTATATTTTTCTAATGAATAAAATTCTCTTGTGCCTGGTTTTCATAAATCTGACTTATTGGTCAAATGAAGGCTAATCTGATCAAATCAGCATTTGATGATTGAAAATCACTAATTGAAAATTATATATTAAAAAAGATATATAAATTTTCTCTTCTTAGAATTATTTATTTTATATTATGTGGCATACACAGGCTTATTGATGTGTGAAATTTTTCAGCTGCTGGGATTCCTGACTTTCGTAGTCCAGAAACGGGTTTATATCACAATTTGCAGAAGTACAACTTACCGGAACCGCAAGCAATATTTGAAATCAACTTCTTCCGACAGAATCCTAAACCGTTTTTCTGCTTAGCTAAAGAAATGTACCCGGGAAACTTTAAACCTACTAAATCACATTATTTTATTAGAATGTTGCATGAGAAAGGTAAAGAGCTTATTTATGTGATTTCTTATATGAACTTAATCTTTTATACACTTGTGATGATGTGTTGTGATGTGGGTAACTGCCCAAGTTAGCCAAGCAGTGGCGTCTCCGGCACCCCGACCGCCTAACGGTATAACTTGTGGTATCGCTATAGTTATCGATTTTTCAAACGTAAGTTCGTAATGTAAGCGAAATACGTAATCATAATCAGCAAAGACATTTTGTATTTTTTTTGTATTTATATTAAAAAACTAATCCATCAAATTGACGAATTAAAAATTCGGCAATTATTAGACGTTAAGATATTTTGCACTACCAACCATTTTTGACAAACAATATGTGATCTTGTTGAGAAACGTTTATTTTAAAGTTCTTCAATAACTTATAGATTTCGTTTCGTTTCGTGTAGGTAAGGTAAAGTACCCAATGCCCGACAGACCACCAATGTTCGACACTTAAAAAGTAAAAATAAATAAATAAGACTAATATTGAGTATCCGAACTCGCGTGCCGCACGACCCGAATTGGGACGTTTCAAAAATATGCGGACGTGCCGGACGCCCACTTTGGGACGATTACGTCACGAAATTTTAGAATGCATTTTAAAAAAAAACTATTCGATAGATTTTTTTGAAATTTTTACTGAGTATCTAGAAGGCATAAAACTAAAGACGTACAGAAACAGATTTAAAAAAAAGTGAATAAAAAAATAATTAAAAATAAATACCTATTCAGCACCGCCCACGGTGCATCAGCGTATTTTCACAAATGTTTGAACAGTGTTAGTTTATGTTTTAAATGATAAAATGAGATAAAAAAAGAGATAATATTATATAATTAAATGTTATTAACCGTTTTAAATCGATAAATAGTGTATTTAAGTGATAATAAAAAAAAAAAACGAAAAATCGTCTTTACAGCGAACAGAAGGCGGGTTACGGGCGGGCGCGGGGTGAACCACGCGGGGCGGGGGCTTGAATGAAATTCCTTGGCGGCGGCGATTATATAGCCAAACGTAATCACGCCCGCCGGCGTTCAAATAATGAACGTACCCATTATTACCGTACCACTATATTATAATGCTATGTTTGTTTATTTAGCATGTTAAACTTATTCAATGTAGATAAAGTTATATATTATTTTGTTAATGCTTGGTTTGGCGGCGCCAACCTCGCCCACTTACAGGAATCGCCACTGTAGCCAAGAAGTATTTGCTTGTTTATTCCTGTAATATTTCACTAACAGCCGACCTGTGTTTGTTTGTTAATTTATACATTAATTGGAGGCATACATTTGTTCTTTTTTGAGGGAAAAAGAACTAAGTCTGTTGAATAGATGACAAAAAAATTGTAGGACAATGGATGAATAGATAGATTTGTTCAACAAACTAAAAGATTAACTTTTATTTTAGCTGGTATGAAAATATTGACTATTTAAAAGCATATGAAAAAATATGAATTATGTATTTAAAAGTTGATTTTCAGGTGTATTGTTACGTCATTATACCCAAAACATTGACACACTGGAGCGAAGAGCAGAACTCCCCGATGACAAACTTGTGGAAGCTCATGGGACATTCTACACATCTCATTGCTTGGACTGTCGAAAAGAATATACCTTAGATTTCGTCAAAGGTAACGTTTTGCTTCATGCATAATTATCTTGTCTTGATTTTCGGATGTCTATTCTGATGAATTCTTTCCTTGTGCAACACTTTGCTTCTTCCTCTCATTAGGAAAGGGATTTGAATCTTCTGGCCTCGTCACCAGTCCGCCATTTAAAAAAAAAATCAAAATCGCGCCTCACCATAATACCTATATAAATGGATAGGGAACGTAAAGATGAACAATAGTTATTTGTTATGCAAGGCTGGAAAGTTGGTTATTTAACGGCGAGTTACCTCTATTGAAATCTGAGCAAGTGAAGGATTCTGAGATTGAATCACGAGCGTAGCGAGGGGTTCAAAGATTGAATCCTGAGCGAAGCGAGGATTTCAAAGGTACAAGACGCTAAAAACTTTTCTGCCGAGCGCAACACACAATTTTTCACCTCACAACAGCGAGGAACATTTTATGGTTGTTTCCGCGGTCAACTTCCGGTAAAAAATTCTTTAAACATAGAGTTTAATCTAAATATGCCTTATTCTCGTTGTTTTAATGATATAAAAAACTAAAATAATAAAAAAGAAAGAAAGAAGAAAGAAAGAAAAACTATTTATTGGACACACACAAAATAATAATAAGATAAATAAAAAATAAAAAAAGTGCGCGGCCAACTAGGCCCCATCCTCAGCAATGTCACAGTGGCATACGGAGCATGCCACTGAGACGCTGGTATTCTGGAGGAGCCTATTTGGTGACAACAGGAATATTAAAAAAATAAAGACAAACAAAAATTAAATACTGCAATAAAAGATTAAAAAAAAAAAAAAACTATAAAAAAAAATGAAAGCTTTGGCCTTTCCAACACAAAAAATTGATTATCGAGCGTGTCTGGTCTAGTAATACGGTGCTATGACATGTTAAATAAAAAAAAAAAGGATAAACAGCTTTAAAAAAAAGGTGTGTTACATAGATAGACAGTGGATGGATACAGACGTAAACAAAATAAAAATAACAAACAAAAAGGGAGTACTATAGTTAATTCAAAGTTATTTAAAGTAGGAGTATATTGTTACTTATTAATAAGAGTAAAAACGATTCCGTAAATGTTGACACTGACATGAGGTACAAGACAAAGGCAATTTAAAAATAAAGATTCATGCTACAGTCGGAAATTCAATTATAGGTTGTGAAATCTTACCCGGCCTAATATAAAACTCTTATAACAAATAGTTTAATCTTATTGTTATTGTTTTTTTGTTTCAATGAACTAAAATAATATAATAAAACCAAAACGGAGTATTTTAAAGCTATTTAAAATAAGAATCGAATATAACAAAAAAATCAATAGTGCGATTCGGAACGCATTATGACATATTTTTTAGGTATTAAATTAAAAAAGTACTTTGCCGCGCTAGGCCGCAAAAGGCGATTTTCTACGCCTAAACTGATTGACAAAACCTCCTTTTCAGAGCGTGTGAGGTGAAAAAAATATTACACAATATAAAGTGTCAGGTAGTGAGATAATTGGAGTTAAAGATACAAAGGTGACACTTTGGTCGGCATTATTCTTTTTTAATTCTAATTATCTAGCTTATGTGACACTTCTGGGCATTGTATATTACAATTTCTTTTTCCTATGTCCATTTATATAGGTATTATCGTGCGACGTCATTTAGAAATAAAAAACAAAGTGTTGCACTCCGGGAGTGCCAGCAGAAGTGAAAACCGCTTAAACGAAATAGCAGGATTACATTTTCGCCGCGCGGTACAAAAGACCCTGTGAAACATTAAAATTACAATCCATTGATTTTTTCCTTTGCCGCCATGTTCGTACCCCGCATTAGCGATTTAACCTTTCAATGAAATGGCTGATTTAATCAGATGGCTGCGACATTCATAAGAGCTTAAGCAGTTATTAATCACGAATAGGTTTTATTTATCAAAAAATTACAGGCAGGATTTAACTTATTGAGTCAATTGAATAAAGGAAAGCCTTTGCCTACCTTTTGCTTAGTAGTAAGTAAATACTTTTGATGTATAATTACTGAGTATTTTTTATCAAATACGAAACATGTATTTCAAATAATGCTTGGTATTTGATGAATAATGAATGACTGAAATGAATAATTATTATTCATCAAAAACGATATATTTATGCTTATCTTGATTCAATTGGCTCATCGTTAACTAGCGGTTTCACCCGCGGAGTTCCCGTCTTGTGGGATTATCGGGATAAATTGTATCCAATGTTTTAATCCAGGCTATCTATTGTCTCTGTGGCAAATTTAGTAGTTCAGTAGTTTTAGCGTGAAAGAGTAACAATCTGACATTTTTTTGAAACTACAGATCGCATATTCGCGGACGAGATCCCGATCTGCACGGAGTGTCCGGGCGTGGTGAAGCCGGACATCGTGTTCTTCGGCGAGAGCCTTCCGGAGCGGTTCCAGCGGTGCCTGCAGGAGGACTTCGAGAGATGCGACATGCTCATCATCATGGGCTCCTCGCTGGAAGTGCAGCCGTTCGCATCACTCATTGACATGTAAGTAAGTCTGTTAAGCAACCGTCTGTTAAGTCCGGCGAGGTATCGGATAGGTAACCGAAAACTGGCATTACAATTGAGCGCTTCCGTGCTTCAGAGGGCACGTTAAACCGTCGTCGGTCTCGGCTGTTAACAATCGTTAAACAAAGTTAAAGGCATTTTTTTTTTTTTTGATAGAATCAGGCGTTACTTGGCGGAAATCCATATCTTAGTAGAAAACGAAAAATATGTCGCGTAATTCCGCAAGAAAAAATGCAGATGCAGCCCAGTGACACACCTTGCACCTTCACCGACTACTCTACACGTGTTTCGCCCACACACGGAGCATCCTCAGGAGTTGTTAGACCGTGCCAATCTCAGCACCGAGTGACTCACTCATACACTGCATTTTTTCTTGCGGAATTACGCGACATATTTTTCGTTTTCTACAAAGTTAAAGGCCTCGTGGGCAGCTTGATAAACTCCACTAGAGGTGGCCACTAATCCTCATACGATAAGAGAGAGAGAGAGAGAGAGAGGTTAGACTGTTGACGTGTTCTTCGGCGAGAGCCTTCCGGAGAGGTTCCACCGGTGCCTGCAGAAGGACTTTGAGCGATGCGACATGCTCATCATCATGGGCTCCTCGCTCGATGTGCAACCGTTCGCTTCGCTTATTGACATGTGAATGTGAGTCTATGGTCTTTTGATTCAATAGTTAGACTGTTACGATATCGTTTTCTTCGCATCGCTTACATGTAAGTCTTGATGCATTAGAATGTTGACATCTTGTTCTTCGAAGAGAGAGACATGTTTATTATTATAGGGTCCTTGCTTGAAGTGCAGTTGTTGTCATTATTGACATGCGAGTCTATGGTCTTTAAATTCATTAGACTGTTGACATCGTGTTCTTCGAAGAGAACCTCCTGGAGTTCTATCGGTGTCTGCAGGAGGACTACGAGCGATGTGACACGCTTATCATCATGGGCTCATATTCTCATCGCCTATTGACATGTAAGTTGCCTTGTTTCTCCCATGTTCGTCTGGGAGTGAATGAAAAATATAAAATCTGGCACATTCATCATGTCATCTGGCAACCTTTTTAGTGCAGATAGTAAAAGCCCATCAATGAAATATAGACAATGGGCTGACGTGCAGCAGCTGTTCGCATCGCTTATTGACGTGCAAGTCTGTGGTGTTTTGTTCCATTAGATTGTTGATATCGTCTTCTTCGGAAGCGACGTCGTGTTCTGCAGGAAGACTTCGAGCGATGTGACATGTGCTCATCATCATGGGCTCCTCGCTTGAGCCATTCGCATCGGTTATTGCCATGTAAGTGTGTCACGTGAGTATTTTGTTGTAGACTAGGTTTTTTGTTTTGATCTTTATTGGTAATAAGAGTGATTTTTTGGCAAAATTTTATACCGGACATAATCTTCTTTGGCAATGTGAGTGGACCGAAAATCCTAAGGTTGTGGGGTTTGAAACAAGTCGCCAAGTTGCTCAAATGGAATTCAAACTTCGAATCCCGTCCGAGCAACTTGGAAACAAAAAAAGATAGTAGTTGTTTTTTTTTCAGATTAAAACAGTTATTTCATAAAATGGTATAGTACCTTCATTTATTGCTTAAAAACTTAAGTATTTTGTATATACCATACGTTATTATTATTTTTCGTACGATAATGTATTCCATTGGCAAAAACTTTACAAAAAAACAAGTTGTAAAATATAATGCGGCCGCTGAAAGGATGACCAATGGCTCTCGATAGGAGCTGTCAAATAATGCATTCTCTCAGTGGCCGCATTATACGTAAGTTTCCAAACATGTTTTCTTGTAAATGTTTCGCCAGTGGGTAATATACACACTCTGTTAACACTTTGATCTTGAGAGCATCCTTGTCCCTCGTAATAAAGGCGGTTTTCATAGTGCAAGTGTAAGGTTTCATAGTGTTTTTGACAAGTCTTTGGAAATCCTCCACAGGGTCCCCGACTGGTGTCCCCGTTTGCTAATAAACCGCGAGAAAGCGGGAGTTCGATCGCCGCTCCTGCGACTGTGGGGGCTCGGCGGGGGGCTGCAACTGGATGATGAGGCTACACGCGACGTCGCGCGACTGGGCGACTGCGACGACGGCGTGCAGGACCTCGCCGACCGGCTGGGGTGGGGGGTGAGTGACATTATAGCGGGGTGATTAGCAACTAATGTCGCGCGACTGGGCGACTGCGACGACGGCGTGCAGGACCTCGCCGACCGGCTGGGGTGGGGGGTGAGTAACATTATAGCGGGGTGATTAGCAACTAATGTCGCGCGACTGGGCGACTGCGACGACGGCGTGCAGGACCTCGCCGACCGGCTGGGGTGGGGGGTGAGTAACATTATAGCGGGGTGATTAGCAACTAATGTCGCGCGACTGGGCGACTGCGTCGACGGCGTGCAGGACCTCGCCGACCGGCTGGGGTGGGGGGTGAGTAACATTATAGCGGGGTGATTAGCAACTAATGTCGCGCGACTGGGCGACTGCGTCGACGGCGTGCAGGACCTCGCCGACCGGCTGGGGTGGGGGGTGAGTAACATTATAGCGGGGTGATTAGCAACTAATGTCGCGCGACTGGGCGACTGCGACGACGGCGTGCAGGACCTCGCCGACCGGCTGGGGTGGGGGGTGAGTAACATTATAGCGGGATGATTAGCAACTAATGTCGCGCGACTGGGCGACTGCGACGACGGCGTGCAGGACCTCGCCGACCGGCTGGGGTGGGGGGTGAGTAACATTATAGCGGGATGATTAGCAACTAATGTCGCGCGACTGGGCGACTGCGACGACGGCGTGCAGGACCTCGCCGACCGGCTGGGGTGGGGGGTGAGTAACATTATAGCGGGATGATTAGCAACTAATGTCGCGCGACTGGGCAACTGCGACGACGGCGTGCAGGACCTCGCCGACCGGCTGGGGTGGGGGGTGAGTAACATTATAGCGGGATGATTAGCAACTAATGTCGCGCGACTGGGCGACTGCGACGACGGCGTGCAGGACCTCGCCGACCGGCTGGGGTGGGGGGTGAGTAACATTATAGCGGGATGATTAGCAACTAATGTCGCGCGACTGGGCGACTGCGACGACGGCGTGCAGGACCTCGCCGACCGGCTGGGGTGGGGGGTGAGTGACATTATAGCGGGGTGATTGATTAGCAACTAATGTCGCGCGATGTAGCGAATGTGCCGACGGCGTGCAGGATCTCGCCGACCTGCGCAGGTGGAGTCATCAATCATTATCATCTTCATCAGCCATTAACAGTCCAAAAGCGCCACAAAGAGCGACTTGCAGCCAACGGCTCCCCGCAACCTTAGATGATATTTTTTTAAAGCACATCCGAGGTATTTTTGTGGTGAATAACGTAAAAAAGTCCAAAATAAGTAATTGTTGTTTTCTTTGTTATTCATATATTTGATATTCAATTTTGTTCATATTTCATTCATGAACTTGCTAGTCTTGGTACAGAAAGTGTCGCGTGTATCATATGTGATCCGTGTGTTAGGGAACCTGTTAACACAAATTGCTCCAGCTACTTATTTGAACGATATTTTAAACATTTAATTTCATCCTAGGATGAGCTTCGTTCGTTAGTCGCCCGTGAACACGAGCGGCTAGACATGGAGGGCATTCCTGGAAGCAGAGCCGGCGTCTCCGAGCCCAAGCTATAGTGGCGTTGCCAAGGTAACCAGATTATGGGGTAAAACTCATTGGATCAATTTGGGTAAACACCGAATAGCAACACTAGTCCGGCTACTGAGAATGCGTTCCTGAGCAGTCGTTAATTGAAAATGTAATATATTTATAGCGATTTCGCAAAACTTGAAGTTAAATTATAAACAACTAATATAAATTACAATCACAAACAAAAAGAGAAATTAATGACAACGGGCCATCCAATAACTTTCTTTCTTTCTGACTCTTGTCGTATCGTATAATATATAGAAACACAATGTGAGAGTCTGTCTCACGAAAGATGGTGCATAAGTGGGACGCTGTAGTTGCCTTCAACATTTGAAAATGAACGAAGATAATTTTAGTCAGTAAAATTCCGCACGCCATCTTTCGTGTGACGGACTTTAAAATATAATCGTTTAAGGCACTAACCAATCACGTGTTAATGAATTTTCAATTTGGCCGTATAATACAGTATCAGAGGAATAATATTTATCTGAGCATTGATCAAGCAGCTTCGTAGACTTAACGAACTGACTGACCAATCAGAAATTCTCAGTGGCTGCACTTTGCAATCAAACTCGCTATGTAGGCGGAATATTGAAGTTTTATCTAGCATTTTGATACGATTATATATGGTTGGTTTCTGAACTGAGAATGTATCAAACCACACTCATACATGATATTGTATTAATGAACATTTTGCCTTGAATTGAATTGTAACATTCCCAGTTGAAATGGCCATTTCCAGAAAGTTACGTGTCTTTTCAGAAAGTCTTTTATAGCTTGTACAGTCAGGAGCAGAGCTACTCTCTAGGTTTTGCGATGTTTTGGGTTACTTTCGAATCGTTCTCAAGACTTTGTTATTATCATTAACCGCCTCTGTGGTCTAGTGGTAACCACCACCGGTATCAGACCCATAGGTCCCGCGTTCGATTCCCAGCGGGGGTTCTATTCTATTTATATTGTATTCGGTTTGGTTGGTGGTAGGACTTGTTGTAGGTCCGCCTGGCTAGCTACCACCATCTTATCTCTGACATCTATATAGTCTGACGCCATAACAACCTTCAGCCTTATCAATCCTTAACATCAGGTATGATGAAGGCTAAGAGTCTCCCCGTTGTTCATAAAAAATACATAAAAATAACGTAAATTCAAACGTCGCATCGTATGCAATGCCTTAACACTGCTCCTGATGTGGAAGTAAAGTTGATAACTTTTTAATTTTGCATTTTACAATGCTATTTTTATGTGATACATATTAAACAAGAAAATATACTAGAATAAAAGTCTCATGTCCCGTCAGGGAGACATGAGACTAGTTGCTTTTTTCTAGTATATTTTCTTGTTTAATATGTATCACAGTAAGTTTTAGTTATAAATTTTATAGATACGATCCGAAAGCAACCGAAACTCGCGAACGGCTTACGCCCGAAATTAGTAACCTATCTGTAGATATGGATTGGGCTATCTGAGATAGTTGCTTAGGATATTTTTGATAATATGACCAAAATAACGATGGTTGCTAGGCAACGAGGCCAGTATTCTAGGAAACTATCTCAGCTACAATAGGTTATTAATTTCGGCCGTTAGAGAGTAGGCCTTCAGGTCAGGTTAACATCGGTTCCTTATTATGTGGGTAAAGATCGGTTTTATAAAGCAATAGGTTAAGATTGATTGCTGTCGACTGTACAATAAAAGGGAAGAAAAACCTATTTTAAACTATATTAAGTTTTTACTTAGTGCTGATTTTCGAATACTCGGATAAAAGTTATCACTCAGTTTCATTTATTTTAATAACCATCTAAAACAAATATGACAACCCAAAATAGATGTAAATGGCAAGAAGTATCAATTTATTCATATCATACAATATTAGAAACTCGTGAATCTAATATTATGTTTGAAACATGCAGGCCTACCGCCATCTTTTAGAAACCGTCATGTCGTAAGAACGTTTTGTTTTCCTTTTGTTTCAATACTGTTTAAATTACAAGCTTGACTTTATTTGACACAAGACGTCGTAGTAGGTTTGATTGATAAAAATCTTGTTTGAGTGAATGATTGAGCGATGACGCCACAAAACTTCCGTCAAAAGACAAGCTTGTTTTAAGAGGTTCGCGGTACGATTTGACATATAACAACATTGCGCCGATACAAACTGACATTAAACAATATTGCGTTAAGAGATGGCGGTAGGCCCCATGGGCATTAACTAAAAAATGATGATTGTTGCATAATTTTCATATACATAAGCTAATGTTTTGTGAAACTTCCTACATATTGAGTTGATGTTTCGCTTCCAATTATAAATAGTTATCTTTAAGTTACTTATTTATTGGTTTAAGTAAATTAAGGTCCCCGGAGGGCTGACTATCTAACGTAAATACGTTTCAGTTTGTTTCGTCGCTGTTGTGGCTGTCATACAGTATGAAAATGTAACAGTAATGACAACGGCGAAAAAGCCCCCTAATTGTCTAATTTCAAAATCGATCACGATCCCTTTCAAAAGGGATTGTGATTGTGATTTATGGAATTGTGTAAGTTATAGTTGCAATCCCTTTCGGAACGAATAATGTTTTAAATGACACTACTCCATACATTTGAAAGATATTTTCGTGTGTCACTTTGCTTAGCTTAGGTCAATTTCGTTCATAAAATACCTTTCAAATAGCGTCCCGATCACAAAACCTATCAAATGTCAAATATTGACGGCCTAAAGTATGCAAATATCTTTCAAATGAGGTATTGAAAGGGGTTGCGATAGATTTTAAAATTAGACAATTAGCCCCCCTGGTTGCTGTATAGGTGATTTTTTGTTAGAATAATCAGCCTTCTGAAGCAGGTTGATTTATAAACGGTATAATTTAATACGGGGTTAATCCTGGGTTATAGCTGTTTGGGTAAATTATAGATAAAGTTCCAGTTTTGGCACCGACACATAATTCTGCCGTGCTTATTTGAAACGCAGTAAGGAAGGTTAGACAAATTCCAAGAAAATGGTGGTTGATTTTAAAAAATAATAAAAATATACATAATACATTTACGCAATATTAAAGTATAACGTTCCGTATAGCTATAGAAAAGAGAATCAAAGTGCTCAGCTCTTCACGAGGATTCCGAATCTATATTATTATGTAAATCTATACTTGAAAAATATTCCTTACTGCGTTTTTAAATAGCACGGCAGAATTTATGAATAACTTATCTGGCAGATAATTTGTCATTATTCACATTAGAACTGTCTCTGTCGGTGGTAAAACCGCCCTTACAGCTTTTAATGTAAAAAGTTGGGTCAAAATCGAATTATTTAATCTTACCTTTAACTATAATTTGTCTTTGAAGTGACATTTATATACAATTTCGAAAATGCAATAAAATTTTAGTCATCTGGTAATTCTAGTTCATAAATTATTGTAACTTAATTATTTGTTTTGATTTTGATGCCATCTCTAAAATCATGTAAACGGCTATAGTTGTTATTTTTATGACTAAATGTGTGTCTAAACGTTATGTCTTGACTAAAAAATTAATGGATACAATAGGCTATTTGACAATGCGAAAAATAAAGTGTCAATTACTGTTATCAGTATAAATTATGAGTTTAAAAATGGTTTTTTATTAACGTAAGTTGAAAATAATAATAAATTTATTTAAAAATCCGTAAATAAAAATGCATTTTTTAAACGTTTTGTCACGTGACACAAAACGCTCCTGATTCGTCGAGTTTATAATGACGTCACCTGCTTGTAAACCTCGTTTGCCTACGTATGTGGATGATATGCAGAATACAGGCAAATGACGTCACCGAACCCATTGCAGCGCCATATTGTCAAAGTAGCGTTTTGGCGCGCTATTTAAATATTGAATTTTTAATTTGATATTTTTAGCAAATATGTACCAGAGTTAAAAAAAAAACTTTTACTGGGTTCCTTAAACTCCACTACATAATATAAAATGGATTTTCAAAACCTGTCAAATAGCCTATTAAGTTAACATTTTAATGCACATTATTTGGCCTATGGCCTATAGAATGCGAATGAGTTATTTTAATCAATCAATGGCCTTTGCGTCTATTGCAGACAATTTATAGCAGTGCCACGGAGGCAACTTTTTACGTGGCTTAACAAACCGATGCGAGAGCGGCATACTCTCCCACAAGCTTGGCAGGGGAAGTTTGCGGCTGGTGTGTTAGTGCCGCTATGGTGGCGCTTTTCCCTTTTGTCCGCTAGTGCTCTGAACCAGGTCTCATCGCATGACCTCTGACCCTCCGCGACACACTTTCGCCACGTGGACCGCTTGTTTGCAATCCCCTCCCAGTCCTGATGATAAATTATATTCTTTTGCTGTCCTTATTAACTACTAATGTATAGCATTTTTATTAGTAAGTACTTAACTGTACGAAACATAATTTTAGAGAGTATTCTCAAAAGGGCTTAATTGAAGTCACATAACTTCTTGAAGATGGGTATAGATATAGAGAGAATTTGAATTATCATTATTATTATTCCAAAGGGTCATCAAGACATAACATCGTCTTATGTAAAGCCCCTAATGCCCGATTTACACGGGTCGGTACAGAGGCGAGTTGCAAGCGCCTGGACAGTGAAATAAAAGACAGCGCCCGATTTTATATGGAAGGCAGCTTGACAGCTGACAGCAAGCCAATAGGCCTAGCATGAGCGGCTTTTATCGACTTGATAACTCGATAACGAGCCGCTGTCCCGCTCACATCTTAGCGGAGTAAGCAAGACAGCATGATGCTCTATATCATATCGCGTGATATAGCGGTGTTCATGCTAGGGGGGGCAGGTTCACTCACCTCTGTCCGATCTGTAGTTACCACAGAACTATCGAGATAGACGAAAAGCTTCAAACTGTATGAGAACCTAGCGGTTCGAATTTCACGTACAATTGGGGAGCTTCCCGGTTGACCAGTAGTTTTTTTGAGAAACGTTTTCTGGGGAAGTGCTTGGGTTAAAGAAATAATTGATTCAAATGTTATACCTGTTAATGTTCTATTATTTCCGATATAAACATTTTCTATAAATCTACTACTTTTTTTAAATAAAGCTCCGTAAAAAAACTCTACTGGTCAATCCCGACTGTACCTACGATGACGTCACGAGGGAGGTTTAGTGATGTGTAAATGTTATTGACGAGCTCTTGCAAGAAAGCACTGCACAATTAACCATTTTCGTTTCTGAGTGACGCGTGTTTTCATGGCAATAGTCTCAAACGAACTGACTTACGCCCGAAATTAACAATCTATCTGTAGATATGGAGAGCTATCTGAGATAGTTGCCAAGGATATCTTTAATAATGTGACCAAAATAACGAATGTTACTAGGCAACGAAGCCAGTTTCCTTGGAAATTATCTGAGATAACTCTATCCATATCTACAGATAGGTTATTAATTTCGGCCGTTAGTCGTAAAACTTTGACAGTGGATCAAACTTTTGACAAGCAAGATAGGTACACTTTTACCGTCTATCTCGAATCGAGATGGGCAAAGGACTGGGTTTAAACCCGACTACTGTATTTAAACCCAATAAAAACCCACATTGTGTGTTATAGAAACGTATTACGTTTTTTTTTATTTCAATTTACATTTCAAATTTGACTTTGCCATAGAAACAAGCCCTTGTTAAATCAATACACAAAAACATTCAAAGGCCGAAACATCTCTTATATTTAAAGATTTTATTTAGTTCAACAAAATGGTCTATGGGCGTTAACTGGGTTTAAACCCAGCAGTTGGGTCAAAATCGGGTCCTTAGCCCATCTCTAATCTCGATATAGGTCTGTGGTACTTCCCAACTTTGCTAAAGACTTGACCCGTGTAAATTGGCCATAAAAAAAACTATGGCCTTTGACTAGAAGCCTTAGGACGCGTGTTATTTAAGAACTGCACCTTACAGTAATTTTCAATAGGATTTGTTAAAATAAAAAACAAGTATTTTTTGTTAACTTGCCAGATGTTGTCCAACCTTAAAATGATGTGTAATGCAAAATTCACGATCGTTTTGTTGTAGGTACGCTGAAATAAAAAAAAAAACTTTTTATTATTTCCTCTTGTTTCCGATATATTAAAGTTTTAAACTACGGCGGTCATTTATTAAGTTTGACCGTTTAAAACATTGTCACATTTTTAACAAGTTCTATTGGAACACATTTATGAGGTGCACTATTTTACTTATTTTTTGTATATATCATTGTGGCACATTAATTTGTGCGTGTGGGTAAATCTTGAAGTAGATGTTGTGTATCAATGTGTTAATAGTTATAACTATGTATACAAATTCGATAATGTAATCATGCTTGCAACTAATCATATTGTAGATATAGTGTGGCACGAAAAAAGGGGAGAAAACTGTTTCTGTTCCTTTAAACTATTAAGAATTTGTTGGTTTATTTTTTGCAACGGCTCTTATGTAGTTTACATCCTGATTGATGAGTGAAAGTATTAAACTCTGAAGTACAGTGCGACAAGGCTTGCAATGAAGCTGTTACTTTCAAAATTGACTTAAAAACAAGATGGCGGGTTTAGTTACTTTTTCTACCACTTTAATTAAATACCTTATCGCACGTGCGACAAGGCTTATAATTCTTCTTTTTTCTTCTTATATTTATTGGCGGTTCTCTTTTGGATTTCGCCCGTATCCAGTTTTTTTTTAAATATATTAACTAGAAATTTTTTACTTTTTTGCCAAGTTCATTATTATGCCTTGTCGCAATGTAGCAAGCTACCATATGAGGGTGCGATCTGTTCGGTACATTTAATACCTAGGTAGTGTTGATGTTTCGTTTTTTTTTTAACCCACCGCAATGCCTATTTGTGGATCTTTAGCTTTTCTTTTCAGTTCTAAAATAATGACAATTTTAAAACCCAAGATGTTAGTCACTGCTTTCTATTGTTTCTTCTCTTAGCTGTATGATATTTTTATGAAACTTATGCGAAACTGTAAAACTAGTAATATTAATTGGATTCATAATAATCAGTCTTGGTTGCATTATATACTTCAATGGAATGTTTATTACAAATAGGTATTTTGGATGTATCAAATAAATTAAGTCATTTCTTATTTATGACCAACATATTAACAGACAATTCTTTGAACTACGAAATACACTTTATAATAGTTTCACTCTGTTAATTTAATAGTGCTGTAACTATAGATCTAAAAACGTGTCGTCATATCACCTATTTGAGCAATACAGCAACCAAAATGTTTCTAACATAGTGCCTTTTTCAATAATCATTATAGTCATATCGTCAGGTAGTTTCGTGTTTATAAACGAGGATTCAACCTTTTAAACTACTAACTGCTATTCGAAAGTACTTGAAGACAAATAAATGGACTTGTGGACTTGTATGATGGTTAATTTAAATAATATTAAATATACGTTGAAAATACTTTATAATATAGAAAGATGTGTTCTTGTTTTTTTACTCAAATAAATCAAATTGCCGTTTTTTGGTTTGTTTTGATAGAACAGAATCAGTTGATTGTTTTTGCACTATTTTTAATGATTTTTTCAATGAACTTGTTATGTGTGTGTATATTTAAACATCGTAGGTAGTATAAAGAGTTTGAAGTAGACTGATAAAAGCATGTTGGTGAAAACACAAGGTGTAATAGCAGGCGCTCTATTTTTGATTCACTCGTCGCGCGTCGAGCGCTTCGTTTCTACTGATTTTCGTTCGACATACGAATTTCCGTATTTTTGAATCGCTCGATCGCTGCAGTCGAACGAAACAAGCGTGCGAGCGTCGCGTGACTTAAGTCGCATGCGTGTGACGTTAGTCATACGAGCGATTCACAAATAGAGCTCCAGCATGCGTAGCAGAGCACCTCGACAAAGATTTCTCGACACTTTTCTCGCGCGAGCGTATTGTCTGTCCCGCTCACACCGTACTGATATGAGCGGGACAGACATCGCGAGATAAGCGTCGACAGCGAGTCGCGGTGCGCATGCTACGCTGGCAGGACATTCATAAATTTTCAAAACCAAAATTAACTCTCCTTGTGGATCTCTAAGCAATACTAATAAATTATTCTATGCTTAATAAGCATAGAATAATTTATTCAATGTTGTGTGTACCTAAAAAGTTAATCTAAATTAGTACTGACTGTATTTATACCCTTTTGGTTACACCTTTTATAACGGTATGTGTTTTTAAATATTAAATGTAGTGCCGTAGCAGACATACGGCTTCTTAAAAAAAAAAATAGGTTGACTTGGAGACTTGGTTTCGTTTAGTTACCCCCCTTGGTTGCAGTATAAAGCCGTGTACACACGAACGAAAAAAACCGGTGCGTTACAATACCTCTTTTATTACGTACTAGATGAGGACGTGCGAATACCTTAGTATATAATTTATAAGACTTCTTGTCTACGGTTTCACCAGTTTCAAAATCTTTGAAAAATTACATGAAGTCATGATAATAGGTATTTCTAAACACTTAATTTCAGGGGATGACCTGTTAGGCTATCTGCCGTATGTCGTGAATCTTTTAAGGGGTCTTAATGTTAACTTAATGTTATTATGTTATAAGGGGAAAGGTTCTCTTTCAAGTTGTCAGCTGACTGACATTATGGGCCCCAAAGCCTTTTTCACTATTTTCATGAACTCTGTTTAGCTAGCAGCTATCTTGTTTCATGAACTTGATAGATCTCCATCATCTCCATAGACGTTGAATAATATTGGTATTGTATGGTCAACAGCAAGTCAGGCCTTTACGAAACTGTCAATTATCCAAGCGACTATGAACTTTAAGTATATAGGCATAAGTTCGGAATTGTCTGAAGAAGTTGGCCATATTGAAAGCTGTAGTTGCTGTCGATTGCCTCAGCAGTACAGTGGTTAAATATAAAGTGGTTATATCGAAGATAGCCTTTTTATACGTAGTGGCTACATTTATTATATTTATTTATTTTTCTTTAGTTGTAAACTTTATTTTGAAGTTTGCTAATCGGAAAACTTAATTTAGATGCATGTAGTCAAATGAGTTACTTATTGGAAACAGTTAACAAACAAATATAAAGTTGTTGTTTGAAAATCAGTGAAATAACACTTTCACTTTTATTGTTTAGTCTCAAGTTTTGGACGGATTTTAGTACAATCCAGTCAACTAAATAACCTTAAATACATAGAGAAGAAGGTTGAGTTTGAACGTTTTTAAAAATGATTAAATAATTGTTTTTAAATTCAGTTAAATAAACCGTATACTATTTGTTATTTAAGTCTGTAATATATATTGTAGAATCAACCGATAAGGAAATTGAAATATTTATTGCCCGTCGATGTATTTTTTAATCACAGTAAGTGTTGAATTTTATTTATTTTATTTTTTATAAGAATGAATTTGTGCTTGTTTTTTATTTAAACAATTTAATTTAAAATACAATAACGTTTCTTATGATACAGATTTGTGTATGTATACTTAACAATTAAAGCATGTTGTGACATATGTAAAATTGCTCTTAATAATTATTTATTTTTATAAGGGGTTTAGATTATTAATAAAGTGGTAGAATCTTGTAGAACTAGCTAAATATAGTTAATCGCTTCAAAAACACCCAGATGGAAGTTTATTCAAATGCAATAGGTTTTAAAGATAGACATTCCGTACATTTTAAATAAATATTTTAGGCCTATAAATATGAAACTGTTATGTTCATTCTAAACAACTAAATTGGGCTTGTTCTACGAGTATAACTAAATTAGAATAAATTATTTGCTAAATATTCATTCAGTTGTTTTTATTTAAAACCCTTATTATTTAATTGATTTATGAAACTTACAAAAACAACCAAGGAAAAATGTAAAATAAAAGAATGGTTTATTTAAAATATTGAGTTATATTCGATCGTTTATTTACAACAGTCGACTTAAAACATACTTATGAATATTAAGATTGTTTTAAGTTATTTCATTACATATTACTTACCTAACTAAAATTTACATACATTAATAATGAACTCTAAATGTTAAACATTAAGTTGGAAATCAATTGTGGTTTCTATTTTTATTGTCAGAATTTAGTGTTGTATTAAATAAATAAATAATTGCATACAATCACACCAATTATCTAGCCCACCCACGTTAACTTGTGTTATGGATACTAGATAACGGATAAACATACTGTTTTTTTATAAATACATATTAAACACCCAGACCAAGACAAATAGACATGTTCATGCACACAATTATTTGTCTTGTCCGGGGATCGAACCCGGGACCTCTGGCGCAGAAGGTAGGATTAGTACTACTGCGCCAAACAGACCGTCAATTTACAAGGGCTAGCCAGCTATAGTAAAATTACAGATATAAAAAATATGGAATTCAAATATTTTCATATAAAAAATAGTAAATTCCTTGTCTGCCCCAAACAGGACAAATTTCTATAATATTAGCCTTAAATGAAGCATAAAATTATGTGCAGGCCACATCATCAGCTCGGACGGGCGAACATCGTTTCACCTTTTTCATACATAGGTTCAAAATATCTGGTGACTCCAGTCGCCAGCTAGCTCATTCAAGGAGCTGTGAACCTATGTATGATGAAAAAAGGTGAAACGATGCTCGCCGGTCCATATAATGAAAACTCTTATTGAACCACTTGGTTGGTTAAGTTAGTTTCGATTTTGGGAGTTATGCCAAATGCACAGAAAACTGCAATAATCCAAGTCTCGATGTATACCCAGTCATCTATTCTTTAACATCAGTAATCCCCTCGTCGCCGCAGCCTTTGCACAAATAGTCGCGTTCAGAACATGTGCGCTATAATGTGACCACCGATTGGCTTTTTGGAAAGTTGATTAACGGCCGGTTTCAATAATCTATCCATAACAATAGGTAGGCCTATCTTGGTTACGGTACTTAGCAACCGTTGTTTATTTAGGTTATTTTGGGCTGAATAACAAAAATATCTAGGCAACAAAGCTCTAGTAAGCCTATCTCTTACTGTAGATAAGTTATTGAAACCGACCGTAAGTGTCCATGAAACCAGCGTGTGAACTTAGATCTGCATTTCGCCTGTGCAGTCACTTTATAATGCTTAACGAATAAAAACGGCATCTTCTTGCCAGTTACAAAATGTTTCGGAAAAAATGGACAATTCCAAATCTTTTTGCCATTTGACTTTGAAAACACCCTGGATTCGCCGGGTTGGATAAGTTAGATTAAATTGCACAACAAAACTGCTTTAAAGCAGTTATGTTAACTGCATCCTGTAGACAACAATATCGCGTTTGGTTGGACGTCTTATGTTATGTATAACCAAAGTCGCCTATTCTTTAGCATAGCCTCGGTCTCGGGCAGGCAGGGGCTGTCGTATATCTTGCACACGCGGTTGTCACCGCGGCCTTTGCGCAAATTATACAGTCGCGTGCGCTATTATGTGACCACCGATTGGTTTCAACGATAGAAGTTGATAAAGTGTCACGAAGCCAGTGGGTGCTAACAAAGCATTTAGACTGTGCAGTCACTTTATAATGCTAAACGAATAAAATCGCCAAAAAAGTCTTGCCCAAATTCTTCTTGCGATCAGTTAAAAAATGTCCTAGATGAGTTTAAGAAAAAACTAGACGATGCCAAAACTTTTTGACAGACTTTGGGAAACACACACGGAATTCCAGTTAGGGTAGGTTTTGGAGTTATGCCAACTGCACAAAAACTGCATTCTGCAAACTGCAATTTTCCAAGTGTAGATTGATACTAATGCCGCCTATTCTTTAGCGTCAGTAATCCCCTCGTTGCTAATCGCGAACATGGCCTCGGTCTCGGGCAGGCAGGGGCTGTCGTATATCTTGCACACGCGGTTGTCGCCGCGGCCTTTGCGCAAATACAGTCGCGTGGTCGACGCGTGCGCTATTATGTGACCGCCGATTGGCTTCTTGGTGTCCGCATTGAAAACCCCAACGGAATCTACTTGAGCGACTACTTGGTTGGTTATTATTACTGCTACACCGAACTGGAATTAAAAAAAATATTGTTAACTATGTAAAAAACATCTTTTAATTCAATTTCAATTCAATTCATTTATTCCATAACAATACATACAATTGTGTCGGAAATAAAATTTAAAATAAATGTAAAATGTATCGATCAATAAGTAAAAGTCAGTAAATTATCAAAAATTACAAATACATTGAATACTTAAATAAAAAAAATTAAAAAAAACAATCATTAGAAATAAAAAAAGGCATGTCAAAAAAAATATTTCAAAAAGTCGTAAAAATGACAATATGTAAATAATAAAATTATCCTAAAATTAATAATACAGCAATTAATGATGTCCAACAAATTCATTTATACTATAATAACATTTACTAAGCAAGAAGTCCTTTTATTTTCTTTGAAATAATTTGTAGTCTACAATAGATTTTAACGTGATTGGAAGGCTGTTAAACATATTGACTGACTGGTACCTAACGCTGTGTTTTACTACATTTAGCTTTGTTTCAACCAACTGCAATCAATAGAGCAAGACAAATACTAGTCTCCTTAAACCATCTTGGGTCATTTTCCATTTGCTTGACAGGCATCTAACCCACAAACTGACTTAAATCGCCGCCAGAGGCGCTGCTAACGTTTGACCCACGACATCTGTCAGAATCCCTAAAAACAGTTGTTTACATTTATATTTTTATCGTTTTATCGCAGAATGCCGTTTGGATTTAATTCGTCATTTGCTAGCAGAAAACTGGTGTCCTGAGAACAATGGAATATCTTGTGTCTCATAATCCGAGGCCTGAGCGGTTTATAATACTTGAATTCAATAACAGTTTGATATGTTATTACATTAACTAAATAAGGCCTCTAAAAAAATACTTTGGAAATCCGGTCCAATGCTCTCCAATGATCCAATGATTTCCAAAGGTCGCGGGTTCGATTCCCGTCTGAGAATACACTTGTGGCCGAGTTAATTTTTTCCAATATTTTTCTAATTAAAATTTACCATAAGTATAAAAATAGCATTGAAAAAATGCAAAAAATACAAAATCATAAAAAAAAACTATTAAAATTGATAAACGTGACAAATGGCCTGAAACTGCCCCCGTACCGCGCAAGTGGCGTCGGCATCGAAATTGGCTTCATTTGACAGATGGATGTGACACATTTGACACATATGAAAACTTACCAAAGACTAAGAGCAATATGTCAAATCCATCTGAAATCATAGTCACCAATCATAATGAAAATAGACTAAGAAGAAACTGCATGTATTATTGGTAGGTATCTTATGTAATCCTAAGAAGGAGCGGGGTACTCCTAACACAGGTTTATACCTAAAAGGAGACCCCAGCCACTGTTATAACATTGTAAAAAGATACTGAATAAATATTTTTTCATTTTCATTTTCATTTTCATCTGTCAAATGAAGTCGATGTCGATGATGACGACACTTGCGCGGTACGGCCCCTGGTTGTATATAAACAAAGGGTATATCGTCTACCTCGTCAGCCAATCGCAGCAGCATCCGCATGAACCGGCCCAGGTGCTGCTGGCGCGGGTTGAGCTCCCCGCGGCCCGAGTAGTCGGTGCGGTACAGGGCCGTCGCGCTGTCCACTATTATTAGGGAGTATCTGGGAAAATCAAGTATAAACAATTACTACCGTCGCGTCGTCGTTTTAAAACAACGCCTAAGAAAAACACATAATTTATAAAAATATTAAAGAAAATGAGGGTATTTTATGATTTTGTATTTTTTGCATTTTTCAATGATATTTTTATCCATCCAGGTTGCGGGTTCGATTCCCGTCTGAGAATTCACTTGTGGCAGAGTTAATTTTTTCCAATATTTTTCTATTTAAAATTTACCATAAGTATAAAAATAGCATTGAAAAATGCAAAAATTACAAAATCATAAATTATTGGCAGTTGCATCTTAATCGATCGTTAAATACCTGAAAAGATGTTTCTTTCGAATGCAAGGATATTCCTAGCATTGATGTGATAACGCTCGCTGGCCTACAGCGTATTAAAAATATAAAAGTATTGGAGAATTTCGACGGTGGTTCGCAAGGCTCAGCGGTTAGAGCATTGGACCGGATTTCCAAAGGTCGCGGGTTCGATTTACGTCTGAGAGTTAATTTTTTCCAATATTTTTCTATTTAAAATTTACCATAAGTATAAAAATGAGGGTATTTTAGATTTTACTAGCATTGCTTATAAAGAACATTAATTTACCGAATTTCCACAAGGAAAATATTATTTCATATTTTTTTCCCACGACATTTAATATTTATAAAGCCGCATACAAAAATCTTTGAATGCAAATGCAATATTTTAAGTCCGTAACATCTGGGTTAACAGTGGGTGATCCATGGAACTAGTGGCCCAGGGTCAAGATGGACTGTTATTTACTATGACCACTTAGCGATTTCTTTTTTTATGAACGACAGGGAGACTCTAGCCTTCATCATACCTGATGTTAACTATTGATAGGCTAAAGATGGAAACGAGTCTCTCCCGGAATCCTCAATCACTGAGGAACTGGCTATCTTATTTTTTACTGCCGGAACACGACTATGCTGAAAACATTGAAGTTATGGCTAAGATGGTGGTAGCTAGCCAGACGGACTTACAAGTCCTACCACCAACCAAACCGAATACAATATGTACCCCCCTGGGAATCGAACCCGGGACTCCTGGGTCTGATACCGGTGGTTGTACCACTAGACCACAAAGGCGGTTAAAACGGTTTTCCTTGCTCATAAAACGCTAATGTCGTGCTTAGTTACGACATTTTCAAAATTCGTTTTCTCTATAGCACTCATCAAATAATAAAGTTATTGTACAAGTACATGACACAAAGGAATCGAATTATGAAAATGTCGCAAGTAAGTACGACATTGGCGTGTTTTGAGCAAGGAATCCCTAAGTGGTCATGTACAGTCAGCATCATATATATAGACACAGCTCACGTGTTCATATAATTAGGAACATCCAAAGTGATCAAATATATCGGTACAACCAAAGTGCTCTTAAAAATGAGAACTCTATAGAGCGTTCTATGACGTTGTCATCAATTTGAATACTTGAGTTGTAACGATATTTTTGATCACTTTGGATGTTACTGAATATTTGAGCACATTGCTGTCTATATATATGATGCTGAATATACTTACGAATTTGGCGTGTTTTGAGCAAGAATCGCTAAGTAGTCATAGTGAATAAGCCCGCCCCTGGGGGTTAATTCTCTTATTTCAAAATCTATCGCAATCACTTTCAATTCGTCATTTGAAAGAAGTTTTCATATTTCAGGCCGTCGTCTCTATTAGACATTTAATAGGGATTGTGATCGGGGCGATTTTTGAAAGGTTTTGAATGAACATAAGTAATTGAACTGTCTAAGCAAAGTGTACAAAAAATATCTTTCAAATGTATGGACAAGTGTCATTTAAAACATCATTCGTTCCGAAAGGGATTGCGACTATAAGTTACACAATTCCATAAATCACAATCACAATAGCTTTGTAAGGGATTGTGATAGATTTTGAAATTAGACAATAAATAATAAATAATAATAAACAAACACACCAATTATCTAGCCCACTTTAAGTTTCATGAAGAACTTGGTTATGAACACTAGATAAAACAGATAAACATACTTATATCCTTTTTTAATTACATACATAATATACATATTCAACACCCAGACCAAGACAAATAGACATGTTCATGCACACAAATATTTGTCTTGTCCGGGGATTGGACCCGGGACCTCTGGCGCAGAAGGCGGGCTTAGTACCTCTGCGCCAAATAGGTCGTCAAATAAAGGTGCTGGCTGGTGGCCCACAGGCCCTGGGTTACCAACCACGCCCACACTGGTCACTACATACCTGGACTCCGCCATCATTGCACAAGCTTGCACAAGCAGTTGTGTCTGATGGTCTGTGTTATAGGCACGTGCATATGCCACATTGTCTAACACGGCAGCTCCTTCCATACCGTAGCGCTGGGCTACAGCCAGCAAACGCTCCGGACGAAATGTGCCTTCTGTGTCTATGTACATGCATTTGCCTTCCCCACCCGACTGTTCGATTGGGAGCTGATGACAAAAATACATTGTTTAATGAGGGGTTCTTTATCTGTGTGGAAACTTTAATAACTTTTATTCGGGTCCATATTTGGTTGCATAAATCAGACAGGCATATTTTACAGCTGCATAACGTTTCTTGGCATACTCATCATTTCATTTGAAATCATGCAATGCAAAGCACAATAAAATAGTGTTGACAAGCTCCATGGTAAAGTGGTACCTACACCGGTTTCAAGGTGTGGTCTACTCTGAGGTCCTGGGTTTGAGTACCGGTAGGGGCAAATGTTTATATGATGAATACAAGCATTTTTACCGGAGTCATGGACATTTAATTATATTTCTAGGCACAAATACTTATATATGTATAATTATATGTATTTATATCTGTTACCCTAATATCCCATAACACATGCCTTATTATTTTATTTATTATATTATTTATTTATACTATATTTTTATTTATTAAATATAAATACATGCCTTGGCTTACAGTGCTTACTTTGGGGCTAGGTTATTTGGTGTGAGTGTAAGAAATATTTATTTATTTATTAAGTGGAAATATTTAATTACCTGACAAGTCACGGCTAAAGTGTGACATAACTGAGTTTTTCCAGTTCTAAATTCACCAAAAATCTCTGTGATAGAACCAGTTTCAATACCACCACCAAGCAATCTGTCCAATTCCTTAGAACCTGTGGTTAACTGGATTATTTCGGCTCTGTAACCAAAGAATATTAATCCTAACTAATATTATAAAATAAGTGTTTGTTTGTGCTTCTTTCAAACCCTAACTAAGCAACCAATAAGTGTGATTTTTGGTACAAAGGTAGTTAAAAGGACAAGAGAGTTACACAGGCTTTTTATCCCGATATTCCCACGGGAACGGGAACCACAGGGGTGAAACCGAGGGTGGAAGCTAGTACATAATCATACAAACTTACCCAAGGTCTAATGCACAATAAACAATGATAAAACTGCAATTTATTATGATTACTGCACTGTCACTTCACTAAACAATTTTAGAAACTTCTTTGTTACCTCTTTTGGTGAAATTCTGTAGCCGTGGTGAATCCCATAGGTACAAGTTTTGAAGCCTCTGCCAATATTTTGTCTGCCTTTGCTTCTGATATACCCTTTATTGTGATAAGCCATTTCTTAGGCGCATAAGCAACTGACTCCACTGTGTGATAACCTGCTTCTTCCAACTTCTTAATGTCACCAGACGTGATACCATTTCCCTAAAATAAACAGGTACACATGGCTTAAAACAAGAAACCAAATTAGTGCAGTTAATCTCATGGTCAAGATATTACCTCTAGTTTACTAATCAACTGTGGCCCACATTCATCCAAATCTTCCTCAACAGTAGCAGTCGCAGCAGAAGCTGTTGCAGCCATATTTGTCACCGACACCAATTTTTCTTAGACTCGTATGATAGCGGTTTGTAAAAAATTAGAATACAAATCATTTACTATATTTTCCGGAAATATCCTTTTCTCACAAATTATTTTACCTACTTCAATTTTAGTAAACAAACTCGCAACAACATGTTTATAAATGACATTGATTGACATGCAGTTTTTCCCTCCATCCAATCACAGTGCATTTCAAACCATGAAGGTAGAAGGTATAAGCATGATCTAAGTGGAGCTAACATTCCGAATAACTACTTGAAGGCTGAAGCAAAATTTTATAGCGTTATCTCACTCTCTAGAGAATTCTCTCTCTTTCTAATTAATTTTGTTTCCCTTTTTTAACACTATTAGTGAAAATATAAGTTAGCATCTTGGTCTCCCTCCACTTACAATACTTCCACCAACACGTAGAACAAATTTTACAACCCAAAGGAGATGGCCCAAAAAAAGCCCAGTCCGGGCGCAAATGTTTAGTAGTTCAGATTTTAGAAGATATATTTATTTAGATAATAATAATTGAAACTATCACTGTCTGTCTCTCTATCGGGTAGCTAACATTTTTTTTTGCCCAAGAAGTTTCGTAGGCGTACTTTTTAAAACCTTATTTATCAACCAAAATAAACTATTTTTATTCGTTAATTGATACAAAAAAGCAATCTCCTATAAACAAACATTATCCATCCAAACATCCTCACCAACTTTCGCATTTATAATATAACTAGCGGCCACCCGCGGTTTCACCTGCATGGTTCCTGTTCCCGTGGAAATATCGGGATAAGAGAAGCAGTGTTAGTCTACTACTTGAAGTACCTACATACCAAATTTCATCAAAATCCGTTTAGTAGGTTTTGCGTGAAAGAGGAACAAGCACTGACCTATATCGAGATAGACGAAAAGAGCGCATCAAAAACTGTCATACTTTCGCATTTTTAGTATTATGATGATATCAAGTAGGGAAGTCCTACTTATTAGCTCTATCGGCTCGCCAGTAGTAGGTACATTTCGCAGTTTGGATTAAACCGGTTTATTTATGTTTTGGAAGCGCAGCGGTTTTTGTAAAAACCTTAATCAAAGACCTCAATTAACCTTTTTTTTAAACCGGGTCCAAATCCTGAGTAGGACATCTTAGGACTGGAATATAATAAGACTATTAAATACCTATTTATCTTCATGTGGGAAATTAAAATGCAATCTGGGCAAATTAGAAAGCGCTGCGGGCAAACATGAACTTTGTCCATCGTTGCTGACGAGAGTGTGAACGGGCATTCGTTTCGTGTTCATTCGTGTTCGTGTTAACAAAATTAAAAGGGTTATAAGAGGAGACATTCGCTTCGCGCCTTGGTGAAGAACAAGGGTACCAATATAGCGGCAAAAGAACTATTTTATTTTATGAAACTAATGAATGAATGAACGAACTTGAGGAATGAAAAAAAGAAAGACCCAAGATGTCAGTCAACTTTGTTTGACTTTGACTTAACATCTGTGATTTGTGGCGTGCGGCGGCTTGTTTGTATACTGTCTGTGCCTGTGCGTGCATCGTGCATTACCATCCTTCATCCTTTTGTGGTGCATTTAACTATATAATTTGTGGGTGCATTACTTAATCGGCGGCCGTCAGTGCGTGCGTTTGAAAAATTAAAAAAAACCGCGCTCCCAATGCCAATAAAACAAACCTGAGACTGTGTCTGTAATAACAACAAACAATACAAACCAACAACATTCCCGCAGTGACTTCTAGACAATTATAATTTGTGCCCCGCAGTCATAACATCGCCGTCCCAAACGCATTCATATTTTCATTCAGCACAGCAGGACAGACAGCAGTCTCTGTTCAATAACATGGAAGAAGTCTCGCTACATATAGATGATCAAATATTCAAAGTTAAAAAGGAAGTTCTGTGCGAATACAGTGACTATTTCCGCGCAATGTTTAGCGGGAACTATGTAGAAAACGAAAAACAGGATATAGAGATTGATGTAAGTTACAAACAAACAAAATTATACGTGGAACATATTACAACTACTATTATTATTTAGATCAGTAGTTCCCAAAGTTGTCTAAAACAACGACCCATCTAAAACAAGTTTCCTAACTCTAGTCCCACTAGGCTATCTTAGGTAAAAAGTGGCATAAAATTGGTAATTCCCAGATACCCTAGCCTAGTGAGAGTTCCGAGGCTACTTAATGCAGTCTTTTTGGGTCAGAGAATTGTTTAAAATTCAATGAAAGTCAAAGGCCCACTCAATATTTGCTTTTGCACCTTAGTTTGGGAAACCCTGATAGATAATGTCTACCATTATTATTTGACAAAAGAAAATTGCCTTACATTTTCAGGTTGTCGATGCTAACTCTATGAAAATAATCTTACAATACATGAATATTGGTCTGATAGATTTGTCTGACTATACACTCTCAACAATAGCAGATCTCTCAGTTGCTGCAAATTTTCTACAAATACCTGAGCTTACAAAACAAATAGAATACTGTTTAGATCTCCAACTGTCATTATCAAATTGGATGCAAACAATGGCCATTGCTGAATCTTCATCATACCTCAAACTGGAGCAGTTATCCGCTGCTTTTGGTTTGCTCTCTTTCAAATCCATGAGACCAGAATATGTACCATCAATAAAAAAATTGTATTGGTATCTGTCACATCCGTACCTAGATGCACCGAGTGAATTAGATGTTTTTAAATTTGGTTTGCAATGGATTTCAAGTACGGAGACTGGAGCTGATGCTCTGTTACTCATTTTGTGTTGTTTAGACATTCAAATACTCACAACACCTGAGTTGAAAGAGATGAAAATTCTAGTTTCAGACTATGCAAACAGTTTGGCTGCTAAAGTTGTTGATTTTCTGTATGAATTATCAATTAGTTATAAAGAGATATCTACATCAGTTATTATGAAACATAAGTCCATTTTATGTGAAATGTTTACTGAGAGAGTTTATAATGAAGTGTACAATTTACTGAAAGAAAGTAGAAGTAGAAAACTGAAATACATTCCTTCGGTGCCGGTGTGGATGGTTAAGGTACGGTATTAAAAGTTAAAATACATTTCTTATTAAATCAAATTAACCTTCAGACCCTGGATTATAAGATACAATAGATATTCCATTGTTCTCGGGACACCGGTGTCTGGTGTCCGTTTCGGGTTTGATGAATTAAACAGTACTGTTGCTGATTTTGTAATTTTTGCATTTTCCAATGTTATTTTTATACTTATGGTAATATTTATACTTCCCGTCCGAGAGTTCACTTGTGGCAGAGTTAATTTTTTCCAATATTTTTCTATTTAAAATTTACCATAAGTACTGTTGCTTTCACAACAAATGTAATCTTTTCCAGGATACAAAGCCTGAAGTAATTCCACATTTTATGTACACTTATACGCAAGAAAAGGGATTCGAAAAATGGATAGAAGTGGCAGAGAAAAATTTATGGGGCTGGAGTATTGTTGAATGGGGACCCACAAGGCTGGTAGTAGTGTGTGGGGAGCACGGGAAAGGCACGGGGCTGTTTATGAAAGATGTGAGGGTTTATGACACTTTGAGGAATGAATGGACACACCATGGAGTGGAGTTGCCGTCAAGGAGACATGGTGGTTGCGCTGTGATTGGAGATTCATTGTATGTGGTTGGAGGAGTAGGTGGGTTTAGGTCAGTCAGCTATGTAGCTTTAAATATTTTGTGGATGGAGAAGTCTCTATTTTTTTCTATTATTCAAATTATAAAATATAAGTAAAATTAAACATAAATGTGAAAGAATCATGAAAATATCTCTACAAATAGACAGGTAATAGGGCCTTAACGGCTCAGCGCGTGACGTCACACCACTTCGGCCCGCTGGTAACTTGTAGGGCGGTGCGCTGACGTGAGAAAATGACGTCTCGTCACCGCCGTATTTGAGGCCACAGTCAATACTGCGCGAAAATATTTAATTTATAATTTATTTCTTAGCCATTTCTTGATGTATTAAAAGAAAAATCATTGTCTTACTAGTTTTGGATCTATATTTTAATCCCATTCAGTGAAATATAATGTTTTCAACATCAGGGAACTTCTCCATTGAGAGTTAAACAATACTACATTATTAGCCATTTTTATGAATGCAGATTAATCTACATCTCTGACAACTTATATCTCATATCTGACGACATGTACGTCGCAGGATAATTAGATAAATCGATTGTTTGCGAAAATCCAATATTTTTTCAGTAAGATTGAGAAATGTCAACACCATTGTCTAATTATCCCTAGGATTTTGCGAAAATTCTATTTATCAAATCATCCTACGACATACATACAAAATGCAAAATCATCTTATAATTTTAAATTATTACAAAACAATGTAAAATTATGTATGTAAACTTTCAGAGAGTATTGGTTTTAGAGAAATTGCTTGATTTGGGTGGTTACAATACAAATTGGAACTAATTGATGCACAATAAATTCTTTACAGGGTAGTCTTGGATACGGCCATCATATATGATTTAAAACAGAGAACATTCCGAAAAATTGCCAAGTTGCCAGACACCATACAGAATCCAGCTGTATGTACACACAACAATGTAATATATGCAGCAGGGCATAAAAACATATACAGATATGAGGACTCCGGACAATCCGACCATTGGGACATGGTGATAACTACAGAGTTCCGGACTAGTTGTATGGTCTCATTCAAGAATTATATTTACTGTACGCAAAATTACTTCAGCCATCTGCACAGGTTTAGGCCGTCCATCGATAGCTCGTTAGAACTGATTACGTATTTCACGAATCCACCAGCCGCCATTTGTCATTTAGGTTTGTATAGTCAACAAATACGTTTAGTTTTTAGTACATTCTGATCTTCCCTAAGTAGATAGGACGTTTTGTAAAAAAGAAATACAATTACTTTTTTCTGTTTTCTGTACTGAAACTGACGGAATTTCAGTCAGATCACTAAGAATATTCGAGTACTTGTACACACATAAAATCGTCCAAGTAAATGTTAAATAAGCGGATTGTTTCCGAAAATTTTGAATATACGCCCTAAATAAAGACTCGCTCACACTAAAGATATCCGTCATCTATTCAGACCATTAATTTCTGATTCTAAAATTCTGCGCTGTTTTTCAATTACCTACCCCAATTAATAAAACTTCTGTTTCTCCCAGGTAACCGTCTTGTAGTGTTCACCAGAACAATGTGTGGGCAAGCAGATATCCTGGCAGTGGAGGAATACTCGGGGACAAGTGGGGAAGAGCGGCCGCGGGTGCTTTGGTCCGAATCCGATACTATCATCAAAGTGAATGACGTTGCCGGATCCTGCACTCTCGTCATGGCAATACCACCGCTACACCCTGAAGAGTCACAGTACCATAAACGATACTTGAATATCTACTCCGACTTGGCTTAGAATTACATATTCTCGCCATATGTCCTTTGCAGCAGACCTCTCATGTGGCGTGTGCCTATTCATACGCCATTCCTCGAAAGATGCTACATTTGGTTTTGGCTAGGTCAAGATGTTGTTAGGGAACAATAGTGACGAGCTTCCAGCCTATCGCCTAGTCTTTTCAACTAGGATGATTTTTTTTATTGAACAACGGGGAGATTTATAGCTAGCGCAGACGACGGATAACGGAGGACTTTTTGTCCGCGACACATCTTTAAGGCCTGCGCAGACGAGGGACTTTTGTCCGCCCACATAACCTAAAAGTCGCTGCGAATTCAACGAAAACTAAGGTTATTCTGCCCATGAAGCTATCTAGCGATTCCTGATTCCTCGCGAGTCCTTCACGAATGGAATGACCGTCGATATACGTGGTATTCGCGGAAAGTTACCACATTTAGGTTATGACGGCGGACAAAAGTCCCTCGTCTGCGCAGGCCTTTATTGTTAACCAAATAAGATTTAACTTAGATCGCGTATATCCATGAAAAGTACGCGATAGTCCTCGCTATATATTCAACTTTATGTTCTTAGTTATAAGGTCGTGTCGCGGACAAAAAGTCCTCTAATGTCCGTCGTCTGCGCAGGCCCTTAGCGTTCATCATACCTGATTTTAGTATTGATAAGGCCGAAGATGGAAGCGGGCCTCTCCCGTAATGCTCAATCACTGAGGAACTGGCTATCTGATCTCTAACTGCCGGAACACAACAATGCTGAAAACATTATTGTTATGGCGTCAGACTTAGATAAGATGGTGGTAGCTAGCCAGGCGGATTCACAACAAGTCCTACCACCAACCAGACCGAATACAATATGTACCCCCCGCTGGGAATCGAACCCGGGACCCCTGGGTCTGATACCGTTGGTTGTTACCACTAGACCAGAGGGGGTTGATTCCTGTGACGTTTCAAGTTTGGCAGTTCTAGAGATGTCTCATATTGAAATCCTATCGACTTATTTATCGATTTTTTTCAGAGTCAATATAGTACAGTCGGGGACTTCCCGATTGATCAGTAGTTTTTTTGAGAAACGATATTTCGGAAAGTATTAAGGTTAAAGAAATAATTTATTTATAAAATGAAATACCTATTAAAGCTCTATTATTTGTGATATAAACGTTTTCTATAAGTCTATTACTTTTTGAGATAACTTTCTTCAAAAAAACTCTACTGATCAACCGGGAAGTTCCCTGATTGTGCCTATTTTTGGATAACTTGCAATTTAATTTACTACTTATCCGGCCACGTGGAATCCGGTTATATAGCGTAGCTTATATCATCCCACGTAAACAACGTAAGGATAAAAAGTATTGTATGTGCTTATTTCTGAGGTAAAATTTTTTTTTTTTATGATTTTGTAATTTTTGCATTTTTCAATGCTATTTTTATACTTATGGTAAATTTTAAATAGAAAAATTGGAAAAAATTAACTCGGCCACAAGTGAATTCTCAGACGGGAATTTATTGGCAGTTGCATCTTATCGATCGTTAAACACCTGAAAAGATGTTTCTTTCGAATGCAAGGATATCCCTAGCATTGATGTGACAACGCTGGCCTACAGCGTATTAAAAATATAAAAGTATTGGAGAATTTCGACGGTGTTTCGCAAGTCTCGGTAGCTCAGCGGTTAGAGCATTGGACCGGATTTCCAAAGGTCATGGGTTCGATTCCCATCTGAGAATTCACTTGTGGTCGAGTTAATTTTTTCCAATCTTTTTCTATTAAAAATTTACCACATTTTTTTTCAATAAATCGAGCCACTGCGTTATTTTCATACAAACATACTTACTTTACAGACTCATTATTCAAAACGTATAAACAGTTATGGAAACATTTGTACATCGAAGTATGTTTAATTTTCATTCCATATAAAGTTGTAGGAAAACGGATCGAGTGAATTTGTTTTTCTTACTTTGCACAAAACTGAATATTTTCTTGAATTTTTGGGACTTTTATTCACAAGTCGAGTATTTGACTCTTATGAAAATAATGCAGTGGCTCGATTTATTTGCTAGCAAGTGTATTATATTCAATTAAAATGTAGTTAATAGCACAGATTATATAATACTATACTAAATTTTAGATAGAAAAATATTGAAAAAGACTTACTCGGCCACAAGTGAAGACTCGATTTCCAAAGGTCGTGGGTTCGAGTCCCATCTGAGAATTCACATGTGGCCGAGTTGAATTTTTCCAATATTTTTCTATTTAAAATTTATCATAAGTATAAAAATAGCATTGACAAATGCAAAAAATCCAAAATCATAAAAAAATACAATACTAGTTTAATAGACACAGATTTTTATATTTCCAGAGGCGTTTACATTTTTTAACTAAATTGTTAGTAAATAAATGATTTTTAAAAAAATTTTGCTGATATATTATCTGCGATACGGAAAATTTTGAAGTGTCACAGGAATAATCTTAGCTGAAAAAGACTATACAATAATTGTTGGATATGCCCAACCCACCAAATACGTAGATGTATCTGCACTGGACATCTACCAGCTAGCGTGGTCTGTTTTACTTTAGCTCTCAGTCAAGTATGGGAGATTTTAATGTTGTGATAAATATAAAAAAATATACGTACATCTTATGTTTTGGCGCGCACTGTTCATTGAAATAAAACAACTTTTACGGATATCAAACGGTCCCGTGAAAAAAAAACCGTGGTCCCGTGACCACGGCAGCTGAAAAGGTGCCGAGACGTCGGGAAAATCAACCAAAAACCCCTAAAAAACTTAAAAATACGGACAATTACAACTTAGTTCGTGAAATATAGCGCGTTTGATATCCGTAAAAGTTGTTATATTTCAATAAAGAAAATATACTAGTAAAAAGCAACATGTCTCATGTCTTTTGAATGAGACGAGTTGCTTTTTCTATTATGTTTTCTTAGTATTTGTCACATAAAAATAGCATTGTAAAATGCTAAATTAAAAAGCTACAAAAAATATTTTGTTAGTTATAAAAAAAAGTTTTTAAATTATTTATCTAGTTCTAAGGTTTAAGAGCAGCTATCATTTAAATCAATTTTGTTCTGAGAAGAGATAGCATAGTTCTACTGTTTGGCCAGACAGATGTTACTAACTAAAATATATACCTATTTTTTATAGAACTTGGATACTCTTTTTTATCTAAGGTAGAAATAAGCACAATGTAGCATTAATGCATCTACTGAGAAGCAATTTTTATCGCCTTCATAAAACTTGATTTCCATAAAAATTGCATTGTAAAATGCAAAATTAAAAAGTTATAAATTAAACTTATCTGTAGAATTAAAAACTCACTGAGGGCACAACCGCAGGTGGCTTGCTTAGCGCCTAGAGCAGTGGTTCCTTACCTTTTAGGCAAACGGATTTAATTTAAAAAAAAACAATTAACAGTTTGTTACTAACATTTAGTGTGAACGCGAGAGATCGCCATGCCGCGTACCTACTGTTATTTTATTTTGTACATATTTGTTTTTCTGACTCTCATCACACCTTTGTTGCCCTCATAAAATAGCTCCTTAACCCCCGCGGGGGTAATTACCCCCAGGTTCGGAACCATTGGCCTAGAGCAGGGGTGTCCAACATAAATTTGTGGAGGGCCAGGTTTAGTATGTTTGTATCCGTAGCGGGCCAAAAGGAATGCCCAATAGCGAAGGTTTAAGTAAGCACTCTCTTAGTTATTGATGTCGTCGCGGGCCGGATAAAGGACTTATGCGGGCCACTTTGTGGCCCGGGGGCCGTATGTTGGACGGGCATGGCCTAGAGTGTCGCGAATCTGGTAGCGAGTAACTAGGTAAAATGAACTTTCTTATATCTATAAGATCGGCCGCACTGCGCGTTTAGCGCCTAACGCCCGAAATAAATAACCTATCTGTAGATATGGATTGGGCTATCTGAGATAGTTGCCTAGGATGTTTTTGTCTTTTAACCGCCTAGGTCTAGTGGTACAACCACCAGTATCACACCCAGGGGTCCCGGTTTCGATTGCCAGCGGGGGTACATATGGTATTCGGTTTGGTTGGTGGTAGGACCTATTGAAGGTCTGTCAGGCTAGCTACCACCATCTTATCTACGTCTGACGCCATAACTACAATGTTTTCAGCATTGGTGTGTTCCGGCAGTTCGAGATAAGTTATCCAGTTCCTCAGTGGCTGAGGATTCCGGGAGAGGCTCGCTTCCATCTTTCAGCCTTGTCGTTCATAAAAAAATTACCAAAATAAGGACGGTTGCTAGGTAACAAAGCCAGTATCCTAGACAACTATCTCAGATAGCCCTATCCATATCTACAGATAGGTTATTAACTTCGGCCGTAACTAGGCGCCTAGCGTGTATAACACTGTGTATCCGAGCAACCAAGTCACCAGGCGTTAGTAAGGAGCCTGCCTATTCGATTGTGCCCTGCTAGGTGATTATCGAACTCCGTTGCTAACAGATTTTGATTGAAAGTGCAGTTACATTGCTGCTTTAGTAAGATAGTTGTCACATTGATTTTTACTAAAGCAGAAACTGCACTTTCAATCAAACGTTGATAGAAACAAGTTACATAATCAGGGGACTGATAGTTATCACGTATTTACTTATTTTATTTACTTATTTTAAGAGTTATTTAATTAATTACTATTAGTAGACTATAGTTGTCATGTGTACCGATACACACGACAACGATTTGTTCGATTTGGTGGCGATAGCCTTCAGCGGGTTGCAGACCGATAACTAAGCTATTCCGAAGCTGAACTAAGCCAACTTAGCTAAGATAAATTAAAAATATGTCCCGTGCACACCAAGAACTAAGCGAAAGCTCACATTAGATAATGTAGGTAGCTGCGCATCGGCATACGCAACTAACTTGGCTTCGCATATTTTATACTCTATTCCACTTCCTCTGCGACGAGACAAAATGTAAAGAAACAATAAAAAGGTTTTTCAATAAGTCGAATTTAATACGCATCTAAATGTATAAAAAAATGACATTAAAAACACCTAAAACTGTAGCTATTCCCAAACTTTAAACGTATTTTTTATTTGAAAAATAAAAAATGACTTATTTGACTTGACAATTTATTTACATACCTACCAATATTAATAAAAAAGTTTTTGAAACATTGGTTTGTTTGTTTACATTTTGTCTCAGAGGAAATTGAATAGAGTAATAGCTTAGTTTGCATTCCTTTTTCATGAACGACGGGGAGACTGCCTTCATCATACCTGATGTTAAGTATTGATAAGGCAGAAGATGGAAGAGAGCCTGTCCCGGTATCCTCATTTACTGAGGAACTGGCTTGGACGAATTAACCACCGTCCAAGGGAACTGGCTATCTTATCTCTAGCTGCCAGAACACAACAATACTAAGAACATTGTTGTTATGGTATCAGACTTAGATAAGACGGTGGTAGATAGCCAGGCGGACTTATATGGATCTGTACCCCCGTTGAGAATCGAACCCGGGACCCCTGGGTCTGATACCGGTCTGCAAACAAGTATGAAAAACTGCGTCAGCTAAGCTAAACTAACATAGCTTTTAGCTCCTGGCCTGCAACCCGCTTTCTACTTATAACCTCTTGTGTTTGGTGCTATCAACTTTTCAACTTGGAAGAAGACTAGTCCTAAGTAGCTATTAAGGTGGTACGACTTCCATACACACAAACATTGCACATTAATTGGTTCATCATACATTAATAATTCATAAATACATGTGCAACTAACTCGTTTCAGTTATTTGTTTGCGCGAAATTATAAAAAAAAATGTACTTTCATACATGAGCTATATAAATGCGATGGGTCACACACACAAACGTAGAATTATTGAAATTATAAGATATTAGTATATTCGTGTTTTATGTATGAATGTACAATTTTTTTTATTATTTCGCGCAAACAAATAACTGAAAGCATGTATTTATGTATTATTAAAGTATGATGAACCAATAATTGTGTAATGTTTGTTTGTATAGAAGTCGTACCACCTTAATTACAATATTATAACTTTAAGACTGATACACTCTAATGTTCAAAAGTGAGAATAATACTTGTAAGTGTTAATAAAATGAAATGCACATTTAATTTGTTATTCATTTACATTTATTCTAACATTCATTTACACGCAGACAAAATATTGTGTACATACATTTTGTACAGTAGTCTTACATATAATAAGGCAAATTAGTTAATACTCGTCCACTTCTTATACATATTGTGACAGCATTTAATGCACATCTTAGTTAGACTAGGAGTCCACAGTTATAAAATTAAATCTTTGAATTAATGTTAACAACAATATTATTTTTGAAGCGAAAGAATTTATAGTCGTTCAGCGTCAACATTAAGTAACTTAAACTAATACATGCATAGCACATTTTAATAATGATATTATTTACATATTGAAAGTTAAAATCAAACAATAAATCTATATAAAAATCTAAGGCCACTCCGTAAACCCTATATTCCATTGAAGCACCATCTCGTGCAATATTATTATTACATAATGGCACTTATTGATTGATTACTGATTATAAAACATAAAAATTATATTAATCATATAAAATAAAATAACTTATCTGTTATATTTATAAAAGCTTTAATACAAAATCTGACAAATATATTTTCTAATTTTGTTTATCTACACGGTGATGTATAAATATGGAAGCATTTTGTAAACATTCTGCGTCAAAATGATATTTGGCAATTGTATGTTTGCTAAATATTTATGGAAGCACTACATTTCCGTTTAACAAATAAAGAGGGTAAATGTATTTTAATATAGAATAACTACGCCACAATAACCTGCTGTAATCATAAAATCCAGGTATATCAAACTATCTCATAAAGGCACATTTCATAAGCCTTATGTCCATTTCTATTATATTATTTTTGAAAAAGAGTCAAGTTCGTCTCGTCTTCATAGTGTATAATCAGAATAGCATGAAGAAAACAGATCAAATAATCATTATCCTACTGTAAAGTTGTTAAATAACACTTTGTACATAACTATAACAAAATTTTATCGTTAAAAAGTTTAATTTAAATCTCGCCTCTTATCAACACGTCAATAACATACGAATTGTGTCCATTCTGGGGGGCAATTCTCGTGCTGAGATATGTCGAATTTGACATTTTTCTAACCTTAATTACTTTGTTAAAAATGTAAGAAAAATCTACTACTATCAAAATCCTTTAGTTTCAATGATCTTGACAATTCTATAATGTTGAATATTGTTTTCAGTGAGTTTTAATACAGATTTTTGGCTCTCGAAAAATGTCGAAGCGCGAGAATCGGCCTCCTGATATTGCTCTATAAAACCTTGATACCATACATTCCATTATTTTCAAAGAAGAAAGTGATGTCTACATTATTAATTACATGTAGGCCGGTCGCACTTTGTATGCGAATTCATAACATAAGACGTACAGTCGCGTACATTTAGGCAGTATTCGCGTGCCCTCAATTTGTATAGCCTCGTAGCGTCCACGCGCCTTTTGATAGGACAAAAAAAACATGGCGACTCCATACCAGAACTATTTTCAAATAACTTTCAATTACCGCCCATGCACCTTTTAGAAGGACATATTAAAAAAGTCTGTTTATTCGTATACTATCTGATCAAGACAATTAGGCGCATGACAGGTGTGCGGTTTTGTACTTTTGTCACCTGCAGCCCACTTCTATCACAGCACTTGTCCTATTATCTGATTCATTAGCGCTACAGTGATTTAATTGATTACTTACCGCTTCTTGAAATTTTAGTTTTTAGTTAGATTTTTAAGTTTATCTCAGCTGTCATGCGCCTAATAATTGTTTTGGTCAGATAGTAGACTTAAAACGTCGCCCACAGCTGTTAGCCGTTAGGAGTGCCGGGAACTCGCGAAATCACAAGAAATCGAACAATTTGGACATTAAACGCACACACTCGATACTAGCATTTAGAATGCGAATGCAAGTTTAACAAAAATGTTATACCAATAGATTATAAACCTTATTATGTTACACATTGAGTTCAAAATCGGCTAAAGGTATTGGCTTACTGTATCAGGTCATCTGTTATACTGAAATATTAGGGTGGTATTACGAAAACATATCCCAAGTGCGACCGGACGTGAGAATCGACCCTTCAAATCTCATACAAAAAAAATTGTGACAGAACGAAATTCTTACGTCCATCCCCCGGTAAGTTTGTGGAATGATTCTACATCGAGTTGTTGGTTGGCATCTTTGGACCGCATGGAGAGGAATATGTATCCACCGATGAACTCGTGGACTACTTTGCAGTCGGCTGACTGGACGGAGAAGATTATGTTGCCTTCTTCGAACTGTACCATCATGTGTTTTATTTCCCAGTTCACGTTCCATGCCTGTAAGATAGGTGTTTGTTTGAGATAAGAGTTTTAAAGGAATTATCGCTGATAAATCAAATTATTTAAAATTTTATATTTTAAAGATCAAGTCATTGGTTCCTGCTGTTTGCAGTCGTTAAAACACATCAATTAATTATTATTTAGTTACCAAAAGGGAAGATCTATGGGCAGTATAAATAAATAAATAAAAATAAATTTTATTTTCTCATCACAAACTTAGCATTGAAATAAACACATTTACAAAACAGGAATAAGGAATCTAAGTTTGTGAGAGGCTGATTCCTGAGCTTGGTACAAAATACCTGTGTCACAGTTCACCAGGCTCCCACCACATCAAACCACATTATCACTGATAAAACGTTATCTAATAGATTTCGCTGAGAGAACATGAGAAGATTAATGGCTAAACATTAAAAATATAATGAAAAAAAATTATAAGAAAAATTAACAAAGGTAAATGCAAGAGTGCATCTAAATAAGTGTTTATGCGCGCGTGTGTGTTGTGTGAGTGGGTGTGTGTTGTGTGAGTGGGTGTGTGTGTGCGTGCGTGTGTGTATGTATATGTTCGAATAATAGTGAGACCTACAGTGACTTACAGCAGTTATTTTATGCATGTGTGTGGTGCCGTTGTAGTTAGTGCATGTACCTCACTTAGCAGGTAATTTGCAAGAGGTTTTCTGTTTCGTCGTAGGTCAAGTTCAAGAGTCACCTAGTAAGTTTCTTTTTGCAAGCCTTTCTTGTAAGAGAATAGAGGGACTAAAGCATATTTAGGAATGGGTAATGGTAATGGTTCATCCATAGGTCGCTGGTTCAAATCCGGCTCGAAGGACCAAATGTTTTAGAAATAAAACAATGGATCCGGGTGGAAAACTTGAGATTTATTATAACATGAATAACGTGCGACAAGGACTTTAGCGGGAATTAAGACGGCTGTCACTGTCAAAGTTGACGTAACAAAAATTCATACAGCCAAGGCCACAGAGCCATCTTGTAAGAGAACTAATTTTCTAAACAGGGACAAAGCTTTATTTATTTTATTATACAAGTATCCTCCAACAAAACAGAAGAATCTTCCGGAGAGCATGGACTTAAATTGTCGTAAGGGACACACAGAACCCTTACTTCGGTGGTATAAAGCAAAGGCTCGTATTTGAGCTGTGAATGTTGGCGAAGTACGGTATATAGAATGAAAAGTTGGCGAACAGTAAGCACCTGCCACAATTTGTAAACTTCAGTTGTTGGGCAAAGTATCAATAATTTATCTTAAGAAGATAGGTTTTTATTGGTCTCGTTATTTTGATTGTACAACCAAAAATATCTAGGCAACTATCTTTGATAGACTATTCTTTACTTAAGCTTATAGGTTTTATTGAACCTTTAGTAGTATAACAAATTTACCTTCATAGTACTGAACCGCCAAGTCTTGATATGGTCCCCAGTGTTAGGGTCGAGTCTCATGATGCGGTTATTCGCGATGCTGATGATCTCGTCCTTCCGATGGCCCATGAACCTGACGACGAACAGCGACTGTCCATAGTCGGGGAGATTCTGCCAGGACTTGATGTATTGAAGCTTCGCTTCCAGGAGTGGGAGGTCTTTCACGTTCGCGTGGGATTCTAGTAGGCGTTGCGTGAACTGGTGAAGAAATGTTTCGGAATTATTTAAAATATTGATAATACACTCACTGGCACATCTAATGGCCCACCCAGCTATTTTCATACAAACATGCTCACTTTGCGTCTCTACAGGGTGGCAAAAATCTATGGGCCCTGAAGGGAAACTACCTTAAATCCTATAGTTAGCTCATTTTACGAAAGGGAATATTCTGTTATTTTTTTAAAGAAAAGATATTTTAAAACACTCTTCCCACACCCAGGATTCGAACCAGCTAAAATCTGTTAAAAAATAAATTTAAATTAACATCCTGTCTGTACTTTTATGCCATCAATCGATAGGGTCAATCAAAAGGATCAACTCTAACAAACATGTTTAGAGCATGTTTGTATGAAAATAACGGGGTGGGCCATCAGATGTGCCGGTGAGTGTATTTGAATAACAAGATTGTGAGTTCGGTGCAGTGGTTCTCGCGCGCGATTGTAGCGGTTAAGCAACTTTCGCAACGGTCAAAAATGATGTATCGATCGAGCTCTTCCGTGCTTCGGAAGGCACGTCAAGCCGTTGATTCCGGCAGTATTTGCAGTTCTCCGGATGCTATTGCTCAAGAGTGATAACCTAAAAACTCCCTAAGTAAATTAAAGATAGTGTTCTGGTGGTATATTGTTTGAAACAAGCGCTAGTTTACAATATTCATAGCAAGACACTGTAGCGGTACGATAGCTATAAAAAAATATTAGCAGTCTTCTAGGGAGAAGTAACACTTTGGAGAGTGTGCGAGAGAACTGCACGACCTTGTTCCTCCAGCCCCTTTCCACCATCGGGGTACCAGACGCAGGTTAGCTTATCACCCGTACGTCGTAGACATTCCAGAGATTCGTACCAAGCGCTTTGCTGACACATTTCTTATGCGAACCGCTAAAGAATGGAATGCGCTGCCTGCTCATGTGTTCCCCGATTCCTACAACCTTGGCCTCTTGAAGGCGAGAGTGAATAGGCATTTCCTGGGCAAGCATGCAACACCTTAGACCACATCCTGTTTGTTAAGCACGATGGTGGTCAAATGCCTGCCCAGTTATTACAAAAAAATACAACTGACCTTTCCCTTCAATTTCCTCAGCAATCGCGGCGCTAAATAATTCTCCAGCTGCAACTGTTCAAAGTGCGGTATTGCGGCATCACTGTATCGCCGTCCCGGGCTGAGGTCGTTTTAACGCGAGCAAACGTGCGAACATTCGCTTCGGACGCGAACGAGGGGTCGGCGCTATATAGTAACTACAATTTAGTTTTTTAGGGAGAAGAAGCAACTGACCTTTCCCTTAAGTTTCCTGAGCAATCGCGGCGCTAAATAATTCTCCGGCTGCAAATGCTCCAAGTGCGGTATAGCGGCGGCACTCTGTATGGCGGCTCCGGGCTGAGGTCGTTGTAACGCGAGCAGAGTGCGAACAGCGTTCGCTTCGGACGCGAACGACGGGTCGGCGAGCGAGCGCCCGCGAGCGCCGAGCCGGCACGCCGCTACCCATTCCGCGTATTGGTCCTCCTGATAACACATTACACTTTATGTAATCGTCGTAAACGGGCCATTAAGGAGGTTTGTAATAGGCTTTTAGTTCTTATTCATCCTACTAAACTATATAGAGAGCAGTTAAACCTTCCTAACATTGAATAAATAAATATTTTTGCTCAAATGTGTAGCCTGCAACTATATACATCTTCCTCTAGCGTATCAAGTCAGCGTAAGACAGCAATACCTATCGGGTCATAAGTTCTGTCATACCAATCGATTTTTAGGGTTCCGAACCTCTAAAGAAAGAAAGGAACCCTTATAGGATCACTTTGTTGTCGGTCTGTTCGTCCGTCCGTCTGTCCTCGTTTATCTCAAAAACGCGTGGAGGTATCGAGTTGAAATTAAAACCATATATTGAAAGCAACAGCCTGTTAAAGGAGTAAAAAAATCAAGCTTGTAATTTAACGTAAAAAAAAGATAGGACCTTTTATGTCGCAAAAAAACGTAGATTTCGGCACACTCAAGGGAATCAAAATTCGTAGGGTACTTCCCGTTGACCTAGAACCATGAAATTTGGCAAGTAATATCTTATTTTACTCCAAATATAGGAAAAAATCGGAAAACTAGACATTAGTAATTAAATCATGAAAAATTTAGTCTTAAGTTTTGGAAACTGAATTCCGGGGAAACTTCGGAAAAAACTGTGAAACTCAATTCCTGAACTATTTGAACATTATGTACTTAGGCAGGTACCTAATAATTTGTGCGGAACCCTCAGTGGGCGAGCCCGACTCGAACTTGGTCTGGTTTTTTTTTTTAAATTTTGAATGGATATTGAAATACTATTTTTTATGTTCGAATTATAGACTTACGAGGAATACAAATATACAGTTTTACTTTAATTCGTTTCAACGTAGCGGACGTTAAAAAGAGATGCGGTCGTGTAGCTTGGTTTATTCCGTTTGATAATGAAATTAGACCCAATTTAGAGGAAAGGACTTGCGCTAAACCACACCCAAAATTGAAGCCACTCAATGCATCCTTCATTCCAGCAGCCACTAAAATCTACCTACATGGACGCGGCGCGTATTGATGATGCGTGGCCGCGAAGCTCAAGGGCTTGCATCAAAAATTGTGCTGGCTCTTTCGAATTATTTTTATCAATTATTAACTATAGTGTAAGCTTTCATGTACAATAAAATAAATGTTATTTGAAAATCGGTTTTTACTTCACTAAGAACTCGTGACAGAACTTATGACTCGACTAAGTATATATGAAACAATGTAGTATAAAAAAATGTTTAATAAAAACCCGAAAAAAGCTATTTGTTTTTAAGTAAAAACAATTTGTTAATATAAAATTAACTTACGGTTTCACATTTGAGCCACATTTCGTGCATGGCATCGTCTGAAGGCACCTCCAGCTTGATGCTGTACCTGCCGGACGCTGGATGGGCGTCGGGGGTCACCTTTACAAAATAACATATTTCTATTGATAAATATTATACAAGAAAATATACTAGAAAAACGCAACTAGTCTCATGTCGCCCTGACGGGATTATAATATTTCTATTGATTTATGATATTTCTATATATCAAATTTAACGATCTAGCGTCTCTACCATGAATGTCGCTATCACACGCGATATGATATGACCAAAGACCTATATCAAGATAGACGGTAAAAGTGTACCTACCTTGCGTGCCAAAAGTTTGATCCGCGGTCAAAGTTTTCCGACCTAAGTCAGTCCGCTTTGGGCCATTGCCATGAAAACACGCGTCACTCAGAAATTTTCGTTTATGTTAATAATGCAGTGCTTTCTTGCAAGAGCTCGTCAATAACATTTCCATATTACTAAATCTCGCTTATGACGTCATCGTAGGTACGAAAAAAACGGGCTAGGTTCTCATACAGTTTGAAGCGTTCTTTTCGTCTATCTCGATATAGGATAAGGTGCATGATGCTGTCTTGTTTACTCCGTTAAGATTGGACTAGTGACACGTTATCGAGCTATCGATTAATGCCGCTCATGTCATGATAGCTACTGGGACCACAGAACACAAAAGTCATTGACAAAAAAAAATATAAAAATAACTTGCAACAACGGCTCTCACTGCAGAGTCGAACTTTTGGATGTCCGGGCCAGTGGTTATGGGCTACTTAGAGGCTACCAGGGTACCAATAAAAAAAGTTAATGTTTTTTTAGTGTGGCGTCAGCTCGATATTGTATCTAGCACTCACACATCGTAAACTATTTCCAGCTGACGCACATACAATAATCTATTATAATTTAGTACATAAGTTGAGTAAAATCAATAAAAATTGCTCTTATCTATTAGCTCTCAACGCTAACACTATACAGGTTATTTTATTCATCTCCCACGCTAGGAGCCAAATTCTTATCCAATTTATAAATTTACATAATTAAATAATTGCATACAAACACACCAATTATCTAGCCCACGTTAAGTTTCATAAAAAACTTGTGTTATGGATACTAGATAACGGATAACCATACTTATAAACTTTTTTTTTGTAAATAACATTTAATAAAACATATTAGACACCCAGACCATGACAAATAGACATGTTCATGCACACAAATATTTGTCTTGTCTATCGAACCCGGGACCTCTGGCGCAGAAGGCAGGCTTAGTACCCTGCGCCAAACAGGTCGTCAAAGTGCATTTACATATAAATATTTATTATGAATGTAGAGATGTATGGTGGAGGTATGAAAAAGGGTGGTCTTCCTCCGGACTGGGTGTTGGTATGGGTTAATCCGACAGATGATCGTCGGATGTTGTATATATGCGAGTGTCTCGGTGAAACGTCGCTTGCGTGATGTAGGGTATCCATACTAAGATCTCTTGTTTCATACATTTTAACCGCCTCTGTGGTCTAGTGGTACAACCACCGGTATCAGACCCAGGGTTCCCGGGTTCGATTCCCAGCGGGGGTACATATTATTTTCGGTTTGGTTGGTGTTAGGGCTTGTTGTAAGTCCGCCAGGCTAGCTACCATCACCTTATCTAAGTCTGACGCCATAACAACAATGTTTTCAGAATTGTTGTGTTCCGGCAGTTAAAGATACCCAGTGCCTCAGTGATTGGGGATTCCGGGAGAGACTCGCTACCATCTTCAGCCTTATCAATACTTAACATCAGGTATGATGAAGGCTAAGGGTCTCCCTGTACTTCATTTAAAAAAAAAAAAGTTGATATCAGCGCCATCTATTGTATATTGCACGGTGTTACTAGGTACACGGTGACACTTGTTAATTGCATCGTGTTATGTGCGGCGTTAGTAGGTGCCGCCACAATGAATGCCATTTATATTTGCCATTCATTTTTTTTCTATCTTCAAATGCTTATTTATCTGTTAATTTCACTAACCATTATGTAACTACATAGCTTTTATCTGTGGAAGTTTGTAATTAGCTTTTAAGTGTTTGCTTATTTACCTATTTGTAAATACTGCTGTAAACTTCCCAAAGAAAATAAAATAAAATAAATAAAATATAACAAATAAAGAAGATATAAAAGCACAATTACCTCAGCTCCCCTCAGCTCGACGGCGTATGAGGGCGCGTCGCCCCTGGCGGCCGCGTCGCGCGACGAGTGGATGCGCAGCACGCCGTCGCGGCACGAGATCCAGCCGCGCTTGTACGCCTTCAGGGTGAACCTCTTGGGCCTGCACGGGCAGAGAACGACTCAAAATACTTCTAAGAACTGATAAGCACCAACAGTCAGCGTGACACTAAAACCAGCCTTATGTGTGTTAACATACGTCTCGCTCGGTCTACCGCCTAATTACTATCGCTACAGTTTCTGATATTTCAAACCGTCTACAAGGGTTCTGTCATCTATCTATATACTTAATTCAGGTTCGCAAAATTTGTGACGACTCGATAGGGACTTTGGCGCGTAGTACGCGGCCGAGTAAGGTATCAAATTAAAGGTACTCGAGTCTATTTGTTCCGAAAACTATAAAATATACAAAATGTTAAACGTGATGATCACAAACTGCAATTAAAGATTTTCACATAATTTGGAATTTTTCGTCGATCGACGAACCCGAGTATCGGGTTGTAACCGCCCTAGTTTTCATACTGAATACGGTGGGACGCCCCTCGCGGCCGCGTCGCGCGACGAGTGGATGCGCGGCACGCCGTGATCCAGCCACGCTTTGTATGCTTTCAAGGTAAACCTCTTGGGCCTGCACGGCCAGAGAACGGGTTAAAAAACTTCTGATAAGAGCCAACGGTATGTGTGCGTCAACGTGATTGTTATAGCGTGTGATATTTAAACCGGCTACAATGGCTCTACCTAACGCTATCACTTTCCTACTATAAATGCAATGAATACGGCGCGTTGCCCCTCGCGGCCGCGTCGCGCGACGAGTGTATGCGCAGCATGCCGTCACGGCACGATATCCAACCACGCTTGTAGGCTGTCAAGACGGTTTGGGCCTGCACGGGCAGAGAACGGGTCAAAATACTTATAGGAACTAATAAGCACCAACAGTCAGCGTGTCACTAAAACAGCCTTACGTGTGTTAACGTACGTCACGCCCGTCTACTGCCAAACTTTTCTGTTATTTCTAACGCTATCATTTTCATACTAGATGCAATACTGAATACGACGCATAGCCCCTCGCGGCCGCTTTGCGCGGGTAATGTATGCGCAGCATGCCGTATCCAGCCGCGCTTGTAGGTTTTCAGGGTGCACCTCTTGAGTCAAGGCTCTAGAGGTCTCAAGAGGACATCGAGTTAAAATAATAATAATAATAATTTACAAACAATCACAACAACTAACTAGCACAAAACGTTTCTTAAAAACTTGTGTTATATCGATTTTACCAATTTTTACCCGCAACGGTACGGATACGGTATATGCGTTTGAGGTGAGAGTTTCTTTGTTTGTTTGTTTGTGCAAAACAATGTTACCATTTATCTCCAAAACTACTAGTCCGATTTTGATGCATTTTCAGTAATGGGTTTAGGTTTGATTGGTGAATGTTTAACCTAGCCCCAAAGTAAGCACTGTAAGGCTTGTGTCATGGGATACTAGAGTAACGGATATAAATACATATATAAGTATTTATGTGTAGAAATATATATAAACATCCATGACTCAGGTACTCATGCTCGTTTTTGATCAGCATGAATATAAATAAATCCAATTATTTACGTTACTATAAAACTGCAAAACTATAGTTCATTTAATGGCAACCTCAAACGGATAATTAAGTCGGGGGATTTATTTTTCAATTACGTTTTAATTACGTACATCTTATGTTTTGGCGCGCACTGTTCATTGAAATAAAACAACTTTTACGGATATCAAACGCGCTATATTTCCACGAACTAAGTTCTAATTGTCCGTATTTTTTGGTTTTTTAGGGGTTTTTTGATTTTCCCGACGTTTCGGCACCTTTACAGCTGCTTATAAGTCTACCCTCGAAAAGTTAATTTATTTTCGTTCGGATACGGTTAGACATTTACTATGGCACAAATTATTATTGATTTCATATTTTGATTTAATTGTTATTTTAATTCTTTATTATTAAGAAAAGAGAAAACTAAAGACTCTACTGGCAGTTCACAAATTGGGAGGACCTTCGAAGAAAGAAGCTGCCAAGAAAACTTCGAAAATCAAATCAAAAAACCCCTAAAAAACCTAAAAATACGGACAATCACAACTTAGTTCGTGGAAATATAGCGCGTTTGATATCCGTAAAAGTTGTTTTATTTCTACGTTTTAATTACCCTATCGGTATGCATTAAAACAAATGTAAAGCTGAGCTTATGCCTCGCGAACTGTAACGTACGTCCAGCCTCTACGGCCTAACTCAATAGGTATTGCTATCGATATAGTTTGTGATATTTCGAACCGCCTACAGGGCCCCTAGACACAGTAACAATTCAAAAACGATAACGAAGTTCAAAAATAATTAAATGTATGGGATTGGCGGATTGGCATAGGCCGCGCTAAATCACGTGGTCTTACAGCAAGTGAATTGGCGCTTAAAGACAATAACGAATCGAATTATCGTTTCGCTATATAACGATGTTACTTTGTCTACGGGTCCAAGACTCTTGGATCACTTTCATACTAAATGCAATCGCGAACTGTAGGTATGTTAATAACGGTACGTCCAGCCAATTTCCCGCCTCGTCCTATAAATGCAATAGTGAATCCGGCGCGTCCCAACTTGCCTCTGCGCTACAGTTCCACTAAAATGATGATAATATCCGAGAATTAAATATTTATACTTCGCTTGAAATTATTATATGTAATAGATAACTGGATATTTTATAAGTATGATAATTTTATTTTATACATGAAACATAATATGCTTTATAGATGTTAGAAGTTAATAATACACATACAATAACTAAAATATATTATGTTACATAACAATAATTGAAATGTACACATAATACTTTATAGAAATAAGTTTTTACTATACGAGTAAGTAGTTACTGAAACACGAAAATTAACTATTATAAATGTAGTGAGGAATATACTATATAAAACGCTATAATAGCATATAGCTTATAGCTCATAGCACAAGGATATCGCTCACCATACATTTACTTAGAACACGTTCACACTTAGCTATAATATATTTTATTAGCTTACTATACGCTATCTAAGTAAATGTATGGTGAGCGATATCGTTGTGCTATGAGCTAAAAGCTTTATGCTATATATTATAGCGTAGTCTGAAAAGCGCTTATGGAATATTCTGTTTTAAATTAGGGTTTATTTTGATTTATTTAGTTTGTGAGTTTAGTATGCCACGGGAGCTAATATGTAAATTAGTGTAACAAGCTAATAAGGTTTGTGTTAATTTTATTTTACTATACCAAGTCTGAAATTTAAGTCATGCAGAAATTGTCAAGTACTAGTGTTACTTCGGAACTGCGTTTGCGAGGACTAAGGATTTTAAACGGCTTATAAGCGGTTCATAAGAAAGGTTATCAAATGCCAAGACTTTTTCAAAACCGACGTTTAAATAAAATAATATTTTATTATTAAAGTATTAACAGCGGTGACTTGTTTTCTAGACTTCAGACTTGGTTCTAAGAGATACTTTATCTCTTCCTCTATTGTTATACTAAAGGTTATATATGACAAGGATAGCATAAGTTGTGAGTATTGTTGGTGACGATCCGCTAGGGTGCCATGTCTATGAGGCTATGCCAATCTCTTTGAAAACCGTTTAACCGCCTGTGGTCTAGTGGTAACAACCACCTGTATCAGACCCAGGGGTCCCGGGTTCGATTCCCAGCGAGGGTACATATTGTATTCGGTTTGGTTGGTGGTAGGACTTGTTGTAAGTCCGTCTGGCTAGCTATTACCATCTTATTTAAGCCTGACGCCATAACAACATTGTATTCAGCATTGTTGTGTTCCGGCAGTTAAAGATAAGATAGCCAGTTCCTCAGTGATTGAGGATTCCGGGAGAGGCTCGCTTCCATCTTCGGCCTTATCAATACTTAACATCAGGTATGATGAAGACTAAGTGTCCACGTTGTTCATAAAAAAATAAAATAATATTATAAAACATTTATACTCAGTTTAAATAATATTTATTATAACAAGATAAAAAAAATACAACACTTTTTTCTTCAAGTGCTTGTTTGTAAAGGAATACTGTTTTTTGTGTTAATGTGATTTTAAGATTATCATATATAATCAAAAGCACAAAATGTAAGTAAATACTGCTTGCTCAGCCAGAAGTCGCTGATTTGAGTTTAACCTTCTATTTAAAATCCTCACAAAAAATAAGAACCACTTGACAAGTTTCTTGTCGGTTCTTTTACAAGGTCTTCCGCAGTAGTGTTTAGTGAACCGATAGCGTAGTTCCTTTGCTATTCACAAGTGCTTGCAACAGCTTAGACTGAATAAATGATATCGAGTCCGAGTACCCTTAACTCAAAACTACTTATATCGGAATGAAATTAATGTATCTAAAAATTTCTAACGTTTAATTATTTACATAATTTGTATTTACACATACGGATTATTTTACGTTAATTAAATAAATAAATAATTGCATACAAACACACCAATTATCTAGCCCACGTTAAATTTCATGAAGAACTTGTGTTATGGATACTAGATAACGGATAAACATACTTATATACTTTTTTTTTGTAAATAAATACATAATATACATATTAAACACCCAGACCAAGACAAATAGACATGTTCATGCACACAAATATTTGTCTTGCCCGAGGATCGAACCCGGAACGAAACAGGGGGCTAATTGTCTAATTTTAAATCTATCGCAATCCCTTTCAATTCGTAACTTGAAAGATATTCAGGCCGTCACTATTTGACATTTGAAAGGGATTGTGATCGGGACGCGTATTAAAAGGTATGGAATAAACGAAATTGAACTGTCTAAGCAATATGACAGACGAAAATATCACAATCACAATACCTCTGAAAAGGATTGTGATAGATTTTAAATTAGACAATTAGGGGGCTGGTCGTCAAAATTGACAAAGCCTCACGTCTTTTAACACCATCTAGCGGTTCAACTGTACAACTCGTGCTGTTAGCTACTGCACTCTACGTTGGGATAAAAACGTTGGTCTTACGCGACGGCACAGAGGTCGCTGTGGCACTTGCTGCTCGCCGCGCCGAGATGGAAGAAAATGTCACAGTTAGATGTATGTGTGTATGACCAAATACTAATGAAATGCAGCTAAGACATGCTATAAAAATGATAGAAGTAATAGAGTAATGATAGTGTATGAAAGATATAATAAAATTAAATGATATGTATTTAATTACATTTATAAATGATATAATTCATACACAATAATTATATAAAGGTTTGTCAAAGAAAAGTCAAAATATTTTTATTCAAATAGACTTATAGATAAGTGCTTTCGAATCGTTTAATTCTTTTTTCCCTACAAGTCATTTGTCCTCTCCTCAGGTAGGTACATACTTTAGGTGGCCAACCAAAAATGCATATCTCCTAGTACAAAATAGAGATGTGACCTCTATCTTAGTACAAAATAGAGGCGTGTCGTCTCACCTAGTACAAAATATTCAGCGTATGCTATCTCCTAGTACAAATTATTGGGCGTATCCTCTCTCCTAGTCTATACTAATATTATAAAGAGGAGTTTGATTGTTTGAAGCTAATAAACTCAAAACTACTGAACGGATTTCGATGAAATTTGGTACAAAGATAGTAGATAGCCTGGTTATGGACATAGGATACTTTTTATCCCCATATTCCCACGGGAACGGGAACTACGCGGGTGAAACCGCGAGCGGTCACCAGTACAAAATTATTTTGGTTTTTAATTTTCATTCTTTTTTCATCCTTACCTCAGGTACTTCAGATGTCCTGCCAGTTCAGGAACATGCGTGATATCCTGTCTGGCCGGCGGGCCCCCTTCCAGCTGCGCTTGCAACTCGCTCAGGGCGGCTTCAATCTCGTCTTCGGGCGCGGACACGTTGGAGTTGTTCTGAGCACCGTCTGCTGCGTCTATACTGCCCCCAGCTAGGGTTTGGAGCTCGATTTGGAGCTGTAAGGAAAGATTGGGTCATTTAATATCAATTCAATTCAATATCATTTATTCAGTCTAGGTTGTTACAAGCACTATAAACGTCAAAGAAGCTACGCCATCTGTTCACAAACCATACGGCGGGAGACCTTGTAACGAGAAGAACCGGCAAGAAACTAGTCGAGGGCTATTTTTTTCTCCCTGTTTTATTTCATACAGAGTTGTCAAATTGAAAAGTGTCCTTAACATATCAGTAAGGTCAATTTCCATCACAAAAAGAAAATGGTAATTATAATATTACATTTTATGGTTATCCTAACCGTAAACAATTTTCAACTCGCAAGGAAGGAATTACTTTATAACATTTCTCGCATTACAAGGTTACTGTACTGCAAGTTGTGACGTACATACAGGTCAATAGCAATTTATTTTAGATGAAAATATTTAAACTCTAAGCACAACGTTAAGACAAGCAGACTGAAGTAGACCCATTTCCGCTGGCGGCACCCGTTCACGAGCATGACGCATATCAGATACTCCGTCAACTTAAGGAAAGAATGGACTAGTAAAAGGATTTAAACTTTTTTGTATAAAGGCTGGCCTCGTCCAAGGTAGCAGTATGAGACGCCATTTTTTTTTTCAAAATAGTGTCGCAATATAATACTTATATAAATGAACAGGGAACACACGGAGGAACAAAACATGTTATGATATAGAATGCCCTAAAGTGACTCGTTAGCCAGATAATTAGATTTATTGTCCGCGCAAACCACGCATCACTAGGTCCTGTCAAAATACCAGCGTTGCTGTGACACATTTAGTGTCATGGCAACAGTATCTTTAACTCCAATTATCTCACTAAACTGACACTTTAAGGCATTATGTTATGTTATATTTTTAGTCATCTTTTCGTTCCCTTTCCATTTATACCGGTACTAGCCGTCCGAGGAATTAGGGTATCGCGCGGATTTAGGATGTCGCGTGGTGGTGCCATTTCGTCGTCTCAGCTACATAACATCCACTGCTGGGTAAAGGCCTCCCCCAAGGATCTCCACGACGATCGGTCCTGCGCTGCCCGCATCCAGCGGCTTTCCGCGACCTTCACCAGATCGTCGGTCCACCTTGTCGGGGGCCTACTCACGGAGCGTCGTCGTCTTTTCAGAACCTTTTTTGACGACCTGTTTGGCGCAGGGGTACTAACCCCGCCTTCTGCGCCAGAGGTCCCGGGTTCGATCCCCGGACAAGACAAATATTTGTGTGCATGAACATGTCTATTTGTCTTGGTCTGGGTGTTTAATATGTATATTAAGTATGTATTTACAAAAAAAAAAGTATATAAGTATGTTTATCCGTTATCTAGTATCCATAACACAAGTTCTTCATGAAACTTAACGTGGGCTAGATAATTGGTGTGATTGTATGCAAATATTTATTTCTGCCCCAATAACCATCGCCTTTTCTTGCTATATGTTCCGCCCACTGCCACTTCAGCTGAGCAATCCTTGGTGCGATGTCGGTTATTTTAGTTCTCCTACGGATTTACTCATTTCCCATTTCGAGCATAGCCATCTCCATTGCACGATGGGTGACCTTGAGCCTTCTTTATAGTTAGCGACCACGTTCTACTACCGTAAGTGTGCCATTTATCAGAGTAAAAAGTATTATATGTCCACCTCCACGGTTTGAGTTGTATGTCCATATCAAATTTCACTAAAATCGATACAGCGGTTTACGCGTGAAACGGAACAGCTAGACAGACGTGCAGTCTTTCTTTAGCATTTATAATAAAAGCGCATGGATAAGTGTGAATGGAAAAGTAATAGTAGAAAATGCTCCAAAACCCAAAATCAAAAATCACCCTTTTCATCGTTAAGGGTTGATTAATCTCCACCGCAAGGGACTTCAAAATCGATGACATTTTTGCCATCAACATCCCATAAAACCTCAATAACGACACTCATAACGATTTTAACATTATTTACCCCTTTTTACCCCCTTAGGGGTTGATTTCTTGAGAGTGGAATTTTTTGTATTGAAGTTCCAAGAATAAACCTAATAAAAAATAAGCGACTTTTACTATGAAAATATAGGACTTTTCTTACACATCGTCATCCCCCTTTTCACGTTAAATCATTAAGTCCATACAAAATTCCACTAAAATCGATTCAGCGGTTCGCGTGAAAAGGATCAACCAGACAGACATTCAGTTACTGTCGCATTTATAATATTAGTATGTATCGGTACCAATAACCACCCAGTGGTTGGTTGTTGATACTTCTGCTTGCTGTGTTACAGGTAGGATACCTGTAACACAGCAAACAGAAGCATCTCCTCCTCGTTACATACGCTTCCTGCCTTCCTGGTTCAACATGCCTGGTAAAGTAAAAAAAATTAGCCCTTAAACAAAGTTGGCATCCTACCTGTAACGCAGCAAACAGCAGCATCTCTTCCTCAGTACAATGCACCTCCTGGTTGAGGATCTGCCAGCGCGCCTGCTGGTACAACTGGTTGAGCCGCGGAGCGTCCTGAGAGCGTGGCGTCAGGTCGAAGAACGAGTAGAACTTAAAGCGAAGCTGCAGTGTGTCCCACTCGCGGACCCACTGCTCCATTATTGAGAGGGAGGAGTCCAGCCAACTGGAAAGAAAAGATAAGATAATGTCACAATCTTAACTACCTTCGAGGTAAGCACATCTTAAGTTTTTTCACGCACATCATTGAAATAAAATGACTTTTACGGATTTCAGTGCACACTGTTTATTACCCGATATTTAGTGGTAGGTATATATTGTATGGGTTTCGAGGGTAGACTTATAAGTAGCCAGTCACCCGTGACCACGACAGCTGAATAGGTGTCGAAACGTCGGGAAAACCAAAAAAACTTTAAAAACCCATACTATATATACCACCAAATATCGGGTAATAAACAGCTTGCACTGAAATTCGAAAAAGTTGTTTTATTTCCTTCCTTGTGATAACAACACCGGTATCGGATTCAGAGCTCCCGAGAGCCGGCTGACTAGCTTAGGTATATAGCTTCCACCATCCATACCAACAAAGCTTTCAGCATTGCAATGGTTTCGCAGAGTTTTACTGCGGTAGAAGTGCTTATAACGAGAAAAACCGGGAAGAAACTCCTCAAATGCTATTTATTCAGATTTTTTTCTTACAAAGTCGTCAAATACGATATTGCCACAAGGTTTAAACGATTACATAAATGTATGACATTAAGGCGTAATGGCAATAACAAAATTCAACTTAAGTCAATAGTTATAATACAAGCACGTTCCATTAACGACTGCGGTGTCAGCAAGGACTCCTTCGACTGGCTGTCTGGTGAGAGAGGAGAGTCTGGCAGTAGGTCTGCGAGAGAGTCCAAAGTGTCTAATGAGGCTGCTCTGGGAGGGTTGCCGCAGTAACGTCATCTCTGAACCCGTTGATCTAGGAGTTGAAGTTGTGGTTATCGCGCAAATTTATCCAACTTCTGATCTGCTGTCTGGTGAGATAGGGAAGTCTGCCAGGGTTAAGTCGGCGAGAGAGCCCAGGGTGTCCAGAGAAGCATATCTCTCTCGAGAAGGCAGCCGCCTTGGACCCGTGTCTAGAAGCTCTAGGAGATCGCATTAACTTACCCAACATTCATCCTAGCACGTTCCATTAACGACTTGGGTGTCAGCAACGATTCCTTCGACTGGCTGTCTGGTGAGAGAGGGGAGTCTGCCAAAGACAAGTCGGCGAGAGAGTCCAGGGCATCCAGAGAGGCCGCTCTGGGAGGGGTTCCGCAGTAACCACCGTCGCTCGATCCATCACTTTGGGTGCTGTAGATGTGGCCACCGTACCGGCGAAGAGTGCCATTCTGGAAAGAATACCGTGGTCAAAACATCAACCTCATCAGCAAAAGCTTACGTTCTAGGGATAGCCGCAGCCGCAATATAAATTAGACTGTGGCACAGGACAGTGCGAAATATCGAAGAGCGTAAAGATTACGCCATCTGTGTTGCTCTCGAAAACATTATTGCTTTTTCACACTGATTTGGTGAAAAGTATGTTTTGAAGATGGCGCTTGTTGTTTTTGTGTTCAAGGAATTTAGAGCATTCCAAGACATGTCTTGAAATCCTTTAGGTTTGATAAATACGCAACATTATGCTATTTATCAAATTAAACCACTGTGCTTATAGCATGTGGTTAGCAAATTTTCAATAACGACAAGAAATTTGCATGAAAATATAAATTTAGATGAGGTGGAATGTGAGATAGATTGGTTGTTAACCAGTCCTTAGACTGCTGATAGTTTTCTTTTTTAAACCATAATATTAGCCTACTTCTATTCTTTCAATACAAAGAAAGAAAAGCTATGTAATGCAAATCTAAATGGCACTTATGACTTCGAGAGGATGAATTCGAACGTTTTGGTAACAATATAATTCTATTAGATCAACAGTGGACTTTTTGTCCCATTACGAACCGTCTTCTGAACGGTCTGCCCAAATAAAGGGACTTATGTGTTCGGGTTTCATATATTTACATCATGATTAATATTCGCGACAATAAGTAACGTAACCTACGTAATTATACGTATGTTTTTTCCTCATTGTTTAAACTTCGCTTTATACCAAAATTAAGGTAAATGTACAAGTTTTTTATAACTTGAAAATTATAAGTATTGCATTTTCATTGGGTATTGTGGAGATCGTATAATGTTTCGGCACTGCAAGCAGGCCGGTACACCGCCGCCGCCGCCGCCGTTGCTGGCTGGTTTTGCTTTTAATAAAATTAAGAAGCCGATCATCGCCGTTATTTCGCTCGTAATATACAGGATGTTAAAAGACACAGAACGAAGTTGTGACATATGCGTAGTGTACATCAAAGTAAATAAGATTACGTAAAAATAATTGCTGGGAAACTTTTATTTACGTAAAAAAATGGGTGTTATTTTTACACGCAATGGAACGCGTGCAAGAACGTTTGCGTGTGTCTATAGAGTACGAGTAGGCGACCGGGGCCCCGCATCATTGAGTGGTTTTGATATTGAATGCAGTTTTGTTACTTTAAATTTAAACGATAATTTTTTAGAAAAAAAAGAATTACTCAAATCCTCAATAACTCCTTTACTATCCGTTTCCCAGGGTTTTGTTCCATACAAGAAAATGATAGTTACGATTGAGAGAATACGTGGTTTTCGTTTTCGTTACGGGTCTTTTAACACCCTGTATAGCGACGGTTTTCATAGTACTGTTTCAAATCCTGTTGACTGTACAAATAATAATTGCAAAAAATATTTCAATATTTATTAAAAATGGCTGTAGATTTTTAATAAATATTGAAAATTTTTAAAACAAATTTCGAACATGCTGTAGAATTGTCAATTACTTACTTACTTACATAATAATTGAGTCATTAGATTTCTCGGTTAATTGGATATTTGCAATTATGAAGATTTATGCCGCTACAATATTATGAATGAGTCACGAAATTTATTAGGATTTCGTTAAGTTTAACTCGTAAAATGTAATGTAGCGTCTACTAACCAAATGAATCATCGCTTCAAGACACGAGTGCCATTTTGAGGCTTAAGACGCAATGCTAAAGTCTTTAATGCATTGTAATATGTATGATACTATTGCTGCAATTGAAGATTTCCAGACTACAAAGGGAGTAAGGTACAACCTATATTTTAATTTCTGTTCGTTATAGTATACTATAGAGAACTAAGTCTGGAACGTGATTAAGTTTCTTTACACAGGTCGAGTCTATTCTATTCTATTAGAAAAAAAAACAACAGGTTGCACTCTGGGAGTGCCGGCAGAAGTGAAAACCGCTTAAACGAAAATAACGATCAAAATCCACTATATCTTGACCACAACTTCACAAAAAGTTGATGAAAATGGAGACCAACTTGATTTGGCAGGTTACCATTAAAACTGACCTGGCATCAATATGAAAGTTGGTAGTAATGTGAGACCTTTATATAATGGTTATTTTTAACTAATACATGTATATCTTTCAAGTGTTAGACTTTATGTAATTTGAAATAGGTCAACGGTAAATAGTCTTACGAATTTTAGATCAGGGCCACGTGCCCTAACGCGACTTTAAAATTTTTTACCCATCCCAAAAATTTTAAACTGATGTGCACAACGCCGCTAAAGAAGTTTTCACTTCAAAAACCCTCACGTTCGTTGAGATTTCCGAAAAAAATCTGGTGGGTCGTAGGACGTGGTCGGTCCGCCTGGATAGCTACTACCATCTTATCTAAGTTAGACGCCATAACTGTAATGTTTTCAGCATTATTTTCGTGTTCGGGCTGTTAGAGATAAGATAGACAGCTCCTCAGTAGTTGAGGATTCCGAGAGAGGCGCGCTTCCATATTACCATCAGGTATAATGAAGGCGAAGCATCTTCCCGTTGTAAAAATAAAAAGTTTACTAGATATACAGTGGTAGTCACGTAATTAACGACACTAGCCGATTTTCATACAATCGAGGTAACCTTGGTTCTCTGCCAAGGATTGACCGAGCTGTGATCTGTTAATGATAATGACCATCCATGGAGTGAATGCTGGATATTCAGATTGCTATACAGACTCAACTTATCTGATCAACATTCTAAGAGATGTATTTATTTATTTAAGGACAACCAACATAACAAACGATATTCACATTTACAATAATGCACATTCTATAAGCATGAATACAATGTATTGAATGTTTAAAAAAAACGCGAAAATAGCATAAAAAATTATGCAATTGCTGAAACTGAAAACTCTGATCCGTACATCCTTTTAAATGTTGATCAGATCAGTTGGGTATGTATAGCAGTTTGGATCTCCTTCATTCACTCCCTGTATTCCATTATCAGATCACAGCTCGGTCAATCCTTGGCAGAGAACCAAGGCTCCAAAGTTACCTCGATTGTATGAAAATCGACTAGTGTCTTTAACTATGTGACCACCACGTATATCTGACACGGCCTGTGAAAAGTAATCTGTCAGCGGCCGGACTTTTCTAATGGGACTTACGTGTTGTGACGTCACTGGAGTGGCAGACAGTGACCTTGGTGGGGGCGGCGTGGCGGGGCAGGGTCCATTAGACCGATCCAGGCTGTTCGAAGACCCTCTCGTCGCTGCTATGAAGGTGTTCGTGTCAGGAGCGGTCTTAATCCTCTTCGCCTCTTTCAGATTTTGGTAGTTCTGTTTTAAATGTGAGGGCTCTAACGGATAGCAGAGGGACAGTTCTTCTGGATGCCTTATACCTGGAGAAAAAGAAAACTGATAAGATTATATGAGTTTGAATTTTTGTGAGAAATAAAAAGACGGTCTAAATATTGACAAGTTGAAGAGAAATTGACCAGACAAAAATGTAGTATTTTGATCTTTAAAGAAGAGCTAATCGTCATCCTCCATAAATTCTTCGTCAACTCCAAGGGGTCTAAGAAAGATGGCACCTAATAATTAGCAGTGCAGATGAGCCTTGTCAGACACAATCCTTTTTTGTCGCTAGATTTATGAAATTCCTATAAACCAATCAGCATTGTATATTACCTTCCACGTGTTTTACTACCTACATGCTTTTATTTACGTCAGTTCAAACCGGCCTCGATAATGATTGTTTATATGCACCACCACCGTTTAAGTCATTGAGTTGTAAAACAGAAATAAAAACCTGAGTGTTTTGCCTACAAAACAGATAAATTTTGTATGAATTTGTCTTGATTAACATGTTTATGTCTTAATGGAAATGGCAGTAACAATATAACAGTTTAGAAATTCCTATAAAGATTTGATAAAATTTATATTAGGTGCATTTATAACTAGTAGTCTTGATTAAGCGACCCTATTTTTCTATTATAGTTAAGAAGGCTGATTATTGTTCTATCATGACAGAATTCGTAAGATAAATGAAGTCTACTTGTAGAATTAAAAGGAATTGTTTTCTTTTAAAAAGGCATGATATGAAAGTGAAAGAAACGAGATTACAAATCTTACGTCGGAGACCTTATAACTCGTCAAGGGTTATTTTCTTCTGAAAATAACCCTTCCCTAATAATAACCATTCGAGAGAACCCCATTTTGTTTTTACAAAGTCGTTAAATCAAAAATAACCTGGTGTATTATAATATTTTCCAATGTGCATTGTGCCCGCGCGGTGGGTCATCTCATCCCATCCATCCATAAGAAAGGCCAGTGCCTCAACAGTGGGGATATGAAAAGAGCTGATAATTATTTCACATTCTATTACAAAACAGAACGATCTAGCATCGTAGTTCTTTTACAAGGCCTTACTCACCGAGACTTTTGCACAGCTGAATGACCGCACTGAAGGTGTCTATGGAGAAGTCGATCTTGCAGTCGATGTATCTCAGTAAAGTGCAGCGCAGCGTCTGCGTGGACGCCGTACTGGTCCAGTATGTGTTTGGGCCGCGACCGCAGAATAGATAATAATACGACAGCCATTTGTTGCGGGTGGGCCACCAGAGCGCATGGTCTGACCAGTCTTCTTTTAAAAGGCCTTACTCACCGAGACTTTTGCACAGCTGAATGACCGCACTGAAGGTGTCTATGGAGAAGTCGATCTTGCAGTCGATGTATCTCAGGTCTGGCAACTGGATGCGCAGCGGCTTGTGCATCGGCGTGAAATGCAGCGCAGCGTCTGCGTGGACGCCGTACTGGTCCAGCGTGTGTTTGGGCCGCGCCAGCCATTTGTTGCGGGTGGGCCACCAAAGAGCGTGGTCTGACCAGTCCTTCTTGAACTCTGTAAAAGAAAAGTTATATTTAATTAGATGTTCCATAAGTAAGATATTATGAAATGTTGAGAAGTTTCGTAAGTAAACAGTTAATTCTACAACGAAAATGATACAAAATAGATGGCAATCATCAGAAAAGACGATGTCAAGAAGTAAATAGTTTCAATGGAATCCATTACTTATTCGTAACATATTTAAACAGGACAAATTGTCCATTCAGAAGATACCTATTGAAGATCCGAAAATAAAAAAAATTAGAGATTCTGGAAGGGATAGAATTTCTTTTATATAAATGAGGATTTAGATTAAGTATATAGCAATATTCAAAAGACCTTCCGCTATAATATGTAGTTCCCCATATGGACAATAGTAAAAAAAGGATAAAACAGGTGTCGGTCTGTCTACAAACAACTGACAAAGACAAAGACGTGATATGTTTTTTTTTTGTTGTTGTCAATTTATTCAGTCTGTAATGACTCGAACAACTAAACTACATTCTTGGTTCTGCCGAAACAGTATTCTGAATGCGGCGCTGTTTCAAATAAAATAAAACAAATATCACTACGTCATCGGCACTCACATGGTTTCCATTACAGTTAAATAAAATAAACTTCCGATCTCAGATGCTTCATACGATATGGTGATAAAAGAGTTTTTGTTTAACTTAAGTGTTCTGTAGCATTATTATTTTAACTTATTTTTAATTTTATTGATTTAAATAAAGATAATAAAACATTTTGTGACTTTAGATTTTTTGCATTTTTCAATGCTATTTTTGTACTTATGATAAGTGAATACTCAGATGGGACCCGCATTTCCAAAGGTCGTGGGTTCTTGTCCCATCTGAGTATTCACTTGTGGCCGAGTTGACTATTTCCAATATTTTTCTATTTAAAATTTATCATAAATAAAAAAATAGCATTGAAAAATGCAAAAAATCTAAAGCTAAAAGAATAATGCTATAGAACACTTAAGTTAAACTAATACTACAAAAACGGCCTAGTTGAATTTTCCAATATTCTTCTATTTAAAATGTATCATAAATAATAAAACATATTTTAACCTAAACCAAAAACGCTATCAGCAGCTGTAGGTTCGATTTGTATTATCAACATAATATAACTAAAATATGAAAAGACGAGACTTCAAAAATTGAAAATCTTAAAAGCAAATAACCCGCTCAAATCCATATAACTGTTTTATAAGTTTCCCAATTCATCTCAAAAACGGATCCCTAAATCATCTAACAGAAGTTCAGAAGCTCCATGACGTCGATTGGAAACAAAATTAACTTAAACTGTATCTTCTCTCAAAGTGTTCTTATTGTCCACAACTTAAGGTTCAATTTCCAAATGGTCGAAAGATTTTGTTGTCTTGTGCAAAATCACATTCACTACGCTTCCGTTCCGTGAGTCATGTTCGTAGTCGGTTCATGGGGTTGACTTGTAAGAAACATCTAATTAAACGTTCTGAGTCATCGCGTCAAAAGTGCTATTACTATGTCAGTACAATTACCAGTCTAAATATACCGGGAAAATTACTAGGTGCGACCATCAATGAAAATCTTTCTTATTTATTTTAATTTGTACATTATGTAAAGGATGTAGGTTAATTGCATTAAATCAAGAATTTGTGAGAGTGCTTTTGTTTAGCGTCATACTGAGTTTTATTTTTACTTAAATATTAAGAGTACCATCCGCAAACAGATAGTGTCATGTTACAAAACCTTTCAACAGATAATGTTTTAAATTTAAAACATTTATGTAAATTAAAAATCAAAGAGGACCCAAAATAGAGCCTTGAGGTACGCCCATTTACACGACACGACAGCCGGTGATTTTACGCCATTAATATCAACGGTTTGATTATTAGAACTGAGAAAGATAGCATAGTTATTTACGCCAGCCGTGTAGTGATTTACCTTTAACAGCAGCGACAGATGCTCTACCTACGCAATCGAAAGCTTTGGATAAGTCGCAAATGTTGCTAAAAGCATTTTAAAAGTGCATCCTAGGCATCAGTTATAGACGGCTCTTTCTAATACAAATCTGTTTTTTATGCAAAAGATGATGATTTCAAGTTTACAATACACAGCAGGCACCAACTCACAATCGCCCGTGTGGGCTCAACCTAACTTACAGTGCTTAGAACATAAATAATGTTGACGTTGCTTTCAAGCAATAAATTGAATAAGCAGCGGTGGCGCCAGACGGCTTTCTCAACAATAAAAACATCGACCACCAACGAGACGAGATGAACTTTCAACTTGACTAAACACTCGAGATAAGGCGTAAGATGATATGCGAATTGGTAGATAAGATTAATGGAAATTATGCTACATGAAATGCTATGCTAAATGATATAATACCTTGTCAGAAGTCACAATGTTATTATAAGTTAGTACCATACCAAGTTGTATCTAATTTATGCATGTTTAACTACTTGTATGGCGCAGCTTTAATTTGTGAAAAATACTGCCGGCCAGCGGTCTTACGCGTGTGGTTTCCATTCCAGTGGGAATAATATCTCAAAAAGTATCCTTTTTTCTAATTCATGATCAAAACCAACTGTGTGAGATATTTATTTCAAATCCGTTTAGCCATTTTCGGAAAATTGAGTATCAAACATCCAATCTTTTAGTCAAATACTGGTTGTATGGATCATTATTAGGAAAAACGGGATGTCTACCACGTTTGTATTTTCTTTCGATGTCGTTTTTCCTAATAATGATAGTAATAGTCACCATGAAAGTTTAAAGTGTTGGTTGTATGAATGTTTGATAAAATGTCAAAGACTGACATTTTATAAAATTAGTATTATAAAAAGTGTCTATTAAGAATGTCGTCTTTGTAGTCGGTAAACAATAATTTAGTCTGCAACTTATCTTTACCAGACTGAAAGTCGTGACTTGTCCTTAACCATTTGTGTGAAGGACTTGAAGAATGTCACGACGACCTTTTTAGATAATAAACACTGGCTACTTCACTTTTTTAAGCTAGAACTTTGGAATTTTATTAAATATCTTGTTTTGGCACGCACTGTTAATTGAAATAAAACAACTTTTACGGATATCAAACGCGCTATATTTTCATCCCATGACCACGGCAGCTGTAAAGGTGCCGAAACGTCGGGAAAATGAAAAAACCCCTAAAAATCCTAAAAATACGGACAATAACAACTTAGTTCGTGAAAATATAGCGCGTTTGATATCCGTAAAAGTTGTTTTATTTCAATAAATAAATCAACTTGACTGAAACCAGATAGATAAATAAACCTAAAAGAAATAAAAAATATGTAATTAGATATTGTGAGTTAATATTTCGCATTACAATTAATAACCTCTATTTTATTCCTATACTGAACAATATAACGACTATAAACATCACATTCTTTACTTTAGGTACCATTAATTTATACAAAGTCTTTTTGCTCGAAATAACAGATTATTTCAAGAGTAATTTGAGAATGCTTTCATTAAAAAGTGACGTAATTGTAACCTCGTCGTGACCTGAGTCAGAAAGAACGCAGCCAGTACAAAAATATCGTGTCTGCCATATATTGCGAAGATCTGAGTTTGTTTGTTTTGTTACTAAAAATGCAGATGTTGCTCATTCAATACTCTTGAATTAAAAGCTACAAGATGTGTGTTACTTATGTGGAAGGGTGTAATTTTTTTTTATAACAAAATAAATTGTCCATTGCTCTAAAACGCTATACATAGTTTTTCTTCTAAACTATAGATCGTAGATGATTATGTATAGTTTAACTTAGAAGATAACTTAATTATAGATCCATAGCATGACAAATTTGCTTTTTGTTCAAGTTTACAACCTTCGATCAAATGGAACGGAAAGAACGAAACTATAAAACCGTCAACTTAAGTGATACCTTTAATAATCAATTAAAACGCAAATATTTTATAAGGCCAGTTGCTCCTTAAATTACCCTTTTTTTATAGCGAAAATATGTTTCGTAAAAGTAGTTGAAATATAAGTTAAATTCGATAATTTAATGACATGATATAATATTTTTACTCAAATTGCAAATTTTGCTACATTAGATTGTTTCCAGTATAAGGTATTATTTCGCAGTAAAAACTCAATAGCTAATGCCCTAACATTAAATTTAACATAATATTATCATATTATAATAAGCTCTTTTTAACCCACTTGTTCCTGAATTAACTTTTTTTGCACAATTGATTTGAAATTTCATATACTTCACAGAACGTAAACATAAAACTGATAAAAAATAATTAAAAAAATATTTAAGTTCAGGAAAAGCTGGAAAATGCCGTGTCGTAAACGACACAGTAGGAGAATCTACTACTATGATCTTTCACTACGTCGATTTCAGTAGGCTTCGACATAAATAGGAGAAATAAAGTAAAACACCCAAAGAATCACTCTCATATCCACACCTCGACGACGCCATATATGGCATTGGTTGGGTCACAGGTATTAAGGCGTTTTTTTTTATGAACGGCGAGAAGACTCTTAGCCTTCATCATACCTAATGTTATGTAGTGATAAGGCTGAAGATGGAAGTGAGCCCCTCTCGGAATCCTCAATCACTGAGGAACGGCTATCTTATCTCTAACTACCGGAACACAACATTGCTGAAAACATTGTTGTTATGGCGTCAGACTTAGATAGGATGGTGGTAGCTAGCCAGACGGTCTTAGAACAAGACCTACCACCAACCAAACCGAATACAATATGTATTCCCGCTGGGAATCGAACCCGGGACCCCTGGGTCTGATACTGGTGGTTGTACCACTAGATCACGAAGGCGGTTAGACGTTAGGCAATAGCGACAGGTTGCCAGCTCATCGTTTACAATAGTTTTCGAATATCCTTCATTCATCAGCTCTGACAGTTGGAAGACTTTTACTCTATGTACCCGCATTAGACGCATTTTATACTTTCTATCACGCTCAGTCCAGCATGGGAAATAATAAAATGACTCCACTTACATTCATCAAAGAAGTCATTCATGTTACAAATTCAGCAAGTGCTCCGAGTAAAGGCCCAGGGACATTTTGAAGAAAAACAAAATGTCGTCTCCAGAGTCTTCATCCGTTACTTACAATTTTGCGGAGGCATGATGTAAGGTAAAGTCACCCAGCGTAAAATGTAGAAAGACATGCTTGCCGTTTCCCTGCTTGATCGAATCAGAAATGAGGAGTTCCGCAGGAAAACAAAAGTTAACCTTCATCCCTCGAAGAATTGTTCAGGTGAAGTGGCAGTAAGCGGGACACATAGCGAGAAGAACCGTTAGCAGATGGGGCGGGCTGGTTCTAGAATGGTGACTCTGTGAGTAGGCCCCCAACAAGGTAGACCAATGATCTGGTGAAGATCGCGGAAAGCTCCTGGATGAGGGCAGCCCGCCAACGACCGATCAACGTGAAGATCCTTAGGCCCTAGAGGATCTTCACAACGATTGTTCGATGGCTACCCATACCCAGCAGTCGTTCTCATGCCGCTCATATGAATGTGATGATGATAGTTATAGAGTCTGGAACTATTTTTTCATAATTTTGCTCTTATTTCTCAGTAATCTCGTTCAGAGTGAAAGGTTGTCGTAAAGCCCTGTAACAAATATAAGTACTACTGATAGTAGTACATTCTCCTACTGTGTCTTTTACGGAACAGACAAAGTAAAACGAAAATACTTGATGAATATCTTATAAATATACCGTATTTTTTTATTTTCGAGATTATTAGGAATCGACTATTGATAATTAGATAACAAATAAATTAAAAACAGCATAAAACAATATTTCAAATTACCCTGTATTTATCATTTTAATAAGCACGTAATTTAACCTCATTTTGCACAAAAACAATAAACTGCATATCACGGTTACCACTTTACTATGACTGACTAAGGCATCAACAGCTAGTAGCAATATAAAATAAAAAAATAAAGTACCGTCGTACAACAGAATATTTTTTTTAAGTTGGTGTGTCGTTAAAGACACGGTAGGAGCAAGTGGGTTAAAGAACAAAGGAACATACAAGGGTTTACATGCACCATCGTCATTATATCGCTGTAAACTAACAAAGTGCACGACCACTGACAGCCAGTTCTACTCCTGCTGTTATGCCCATATCGGCACACGCGCATTTGGTATCCAAAGTCAAACGACTTCGCCACCCCGATCACGTAAAGCGATTTCTTGTCGAAGAAATAGTCGAAGATAATAAAATGCCTTTGTTGGAAACCTAATATAAGGCATGTTTATATCCAACTTTAAAGGAATACCTTACTACGTTATAGATAGTGTAGTATGAATCTTCAATTTTATCTAAGCAAATATTATCCCAACACCTTTTGTAACAGAAAAGTATATACATGAAGAAGTACTTAATATCCTTAAGAATTCATAATTAGTTAGTGAGCCGATAACCATATCAAACACCAAACAAACCGGTGCAGGGTACGATAATTCCAATGATCTCAATTCTATTTACAACGAGATAAATGCACAAGCGATAAGAAACAACGAAAAGGTTACCAAAGTTGATGCCAGCAATGAATACGATACGAAAACAGCTTAATGAAAAGTTTTATGACGTCCACAAAGACTTACTTAATACTTGAGTATTCAATGTGCTTCGCGATTTGCACCTTAAATGGTAAGTTATACGCAATAAGGCGCCAATATGTAGAGAATATGTTTATGTAGATAGTAAGAGGCCTTAGTTGGAGTGAATAAATTTGAAAAATGTTGTAATACACCGTTTCTGAGTCACTGGAATTTTAACAAGTGCTTTGTTTACGTTATAGGTATTAGAAAAGTTAAAACAGTTGTGTTAACATTGGTCGCATGTTAATTTTAAAAGAATTATTAATGATTGTTTCGTAATACCCGGTCTCGCATTTAATGTTTTGTGTGCTTCATCGATTGTAATATGGGACAAGAGATCTATTTCTGGCGTCGTTTCCTGTGCTTATGTCTAGCCGAGACGAGGTGATGTCGACACGTCAATTTTAACGTAAAGGTGAGATGGATGCCAACCATTAATTTCAACAACTGTGTAGAAAAGATTCAATTACGAAGGCAGGATGAAACAAATAAGGCTTTAGTTAAACAATGGCTGAAACGAAACGGCATTACGGTTAATTATTTCCATTCTAAAAAAGGCAACGTAAAATGAACTCCGCCTTAATGACGCCTTTTCTATGAATCTTACGAGATTCGATTGTCAAAATTGATATGTGAAACTAACAAATCTTATTAGTCTGCGGTCCGAGCGACTGGGTCGATTGCTTCTGCTAAATTATAAACTGCGAATGTAGGTCATCTTGAGAGCTTCATTGGTTACGGTTGGCGGCCTCTCGATATATTTACTGCGGTCGTATCCCGACAACCCGTGATAACATCAGACAAATTTAATTTAACACAGAAACTGTGTAGCTAATTATTAGGTTTATATTAATTACGCTCGCAACTTGCAACTTCATCGTCCATCGTGTCATACATAAGAGTCGCAAATAGAAGAGCCTTATATATTTTTTCAATGTCACTACTAGTTCCAGAAGTAGGCTTGCCCAATTCGTCTGTTTCAGTATGATCACTAATTTATGCTCTATAGATCCATTTGGAATATATTAAAGCGATCGACTAAAAATTTAGGTTGGGTTTCGGAAAAGGATAGATGGGCAACTAAGTCATTCAGCTAGTATCTTTCAAATAATTTTAGTCGATCGGTTAATTACTACCCGGGGACTAATTGTCTAATTTTAAATCTATCGCAATCGCTTTCAGTTCGTAATTTGAAAGATATTCACGCTGTCACTATTTGACATTTGAAAGGGATTGTGATCGGGACGCGTTTTAAAAGGTATGGAATAAACGAAATTGAACTGTCTGAGCAATATGACAGACGAAAATATCACAATCACAATACCTCTGAAAGGGATTGTGATAGATTTTAAATTAGACAATTAGGGGGCTGATCCGTTTTTATGTATCGTCAATCGTCATACATAATTAAAGTTTATTACATGCGTTTTCTCCAATCAATGAACCATACCATTCAATCTTTTACTTACATTAGGAATAGTTGGGACTGTTCTGAAATGAATTCGTTAACCCACAGTTCATAGATAATTGGATTAACATCGGGTTCCAGCGAGTCCAACAACATCATGTTTGTTGTCTGATGATGATGACCCATTTGAAACAGCGATCTACAGGAAGCTAGTACATCCATTGGAACTAGGTCGTTGTAAATGCATTTGTGCAACTAAGTTCACGTTGCTCAAACGATAAACTACATACCTAGCGGAGCTAAATATTTATTTAGAACATTCTTATCCTTAAAAGTAACTGTATTGTATAGGTTCTCTAAATAATATAAACTCGAACGTAGAAGTAATTAAATAAACCGCTATTTAAACCAGTGGTCAGTATTAAGAAAGGTATTTGTGGTATTTGTGAAGAACAAAGATAAACACGGAGGTGCTTTAGAAGCACCTTCGTGTTGCAGCCTTATGTAATTAAAATATTTGCTTTGAATATGATATGTAAAACCAAACAAAGGCCGGTTTATGGTCAATTAAGATAGCTCTAACAGAAGATAGTTTCTTACTATTTGCATTGTTAATAAGGTGTTTCTAAGTGTTCCATTGCCCATAGTATAAGTAATTGAATTTATAAAGTGAACAATATGTGAATAAAAAATAGCGGAGCATAGTCACTCCCTGCGGCACACCTTTTAATAATGAGACGCCTCGATGATTATCAATACAGTGCCATACATAGATCCGCTTTCATATCACAATCATAACAACATTCACCTCACGACTAGAACGAAAACAAACCTTACAAGTCACCGGTGTTTACCTTATTTTTACACCTAGTCTCATGCATGACAGTGTCCAAAGCTTTCTACAAATCTAAATTTTCCATACACTACAAACAAACAGCTACCTTTGTTTAATTTATGAAGGGTTCGCTAGTAGTATAAGTACGTAAATAGACGCGGTCTTCGTCGTAAACACGTGTTCACGACAGCAGGTGTTAAAATTTTTGAATAAAACTGACAATTAAAGTGTTGTAAATCACTTAGAACGGGAATCTTGCTTTAATCAACGACGAAACGCGGAACGTCATAAATACCTCCGTTAACCTCTTCTTGGAAAATGTTAAGGTACCATTAAATGGAACCCATTACGAAAAGTTACCATTCCGATATAAAAAAGAGCTTGCCTTGATTGAACAATTCAATGAATGTTGCGTAGTAGGATCGACGACATTATGAATCCACAGCTGTCCTTATATGATTAGAATAGCATAGGCTATGCTATAGGTGACATAATCAGAGTTGCGTAGGAGCACGCCCCGGTCGCCGCCCACTGCTTCCGTTATGGAGGCGAACTGCCACCTGATAGTGAAGCAATCTGCCGTACAGACATTGCTCAGGTAATAGAGGGCACAAAAGTTGGCACTACGCTTTGAAATGGCAGATTGCTAAACAAATATCAGAGTACCTGTGAGAGATTTTACTTGCGGCGTTTTTGTGTGGGTTTTGTAAAGTAATGGGTAAGTGTATGTATTGCAGCATTTGATACATCTTCTAGATGGTTGGTAAAGCATGACTTTTATTTTTGTAATTGATAGACTTCAAAAAAGGAGGAGGTTGTTAATTCGTCGCGTATTCTATACTACTATATAATGTAACTTGTATACGCACTTTTTCTCCACTTTCCTTTTAATTCGCAGATAATGTAAATTTTTAGTAACTAGTATTTGGCTGTAACTATTTATTAGAAGTATATGACTTCGTTTAATTTCCATCTCTAATACTTTATAAATAAAATCAAAATCTGGGGGCTAATTGTCTAATTTTAAATCTATCACAATCCCTTTAAATTCGTCTTTTGAAAGATATTCACATACTTCAGGCTGTCACTATTTGGCATTTGATAGGAATTGTGATCGGGACGCGTTTTGAAAGGTATTTAATGAACGAAATTGAACTGTCTAAGCAAAGTGACATACGAAATATATTTCAAATGTATGGAGAAGTGTCAATAAATCAGCATTCGTTCCGAAAGGGATTGCGACTATATGTTACACAATTCCATAAATCACTATCACAGTCAATACCTTTGAAAGGGATTGTGCTAGATTTTGAAATTAGACAATTAGGGGTCTGGTTACAATACAGCTGCAACCACTAATCAGTTCTGTAAAGAAATAACCTCTACATTATTATTCATATTGCACTACCATAACAATATTACTAACCAAGTTTGCGTCAACCGACATCGCCAGTATCAGGCACGTTGCCGTTGTGCATACCTAACACTTATTTTGTTTTCAATTCAACTAATGTTAGTCATTAGTCTCTGATAAGCTGGACCTTTGTTAGGTTTAATATAATATTAATTTATCAGAGACGTCTGACGTTCTCTATAATGACCGTATGTGGCCGGAGGAATGTTAATTTTCCTTATACACAGTTCAATTTAATGCATCATTGCTTTGTTTATACTTACTATAGATGAAAACTATATAATTTGTCTTATAATATAATGGTTAAAATATATTATCGTTGTAATAAACGTTAAACCATGTCTATTTAAATTATTTAAAAGCATTTTTATTATTCACTCAACGAGTGATATCGTATCTTAGAAACGATATTATAATTAAACCCGAGTAAAGGATTAATATAACAGAACCTCTGTACAGTGGAGGCCACACACCCACAGAAAGATAATGAGAATGATACACGAAAATCATTAAATGACAAATGGAAGACCGAAAGCAATAAAACGTACGACAATTGAAAGGTAATCGTGGTATAAATAAATCCAACTTATCGCAGTAGCACATCTCTATAACGGTGACATAAGAATAACTTCTATCTCCGAAGATTTAGATTCAAAGTTGTACAAACACGCGAGGGAGACTGAATCGTACTACTTATCTCGGATGTCAGCAATAAATTTAGAGTTTTACTGCATTGGTTTCAAGACCGAATGTCCGACATCAAAGTTAAACTTTTCAATAAGTTTGAGCGCAATGATACGACATGCATGGTGGCGATATGGCGAGTACCGGTTTGCAGAACCAATACAATTTAATACAGAAAGTAAAATATCTAAACTGGACACGGTAAACAACATAGGTACTATCAAGCAAGTTCAACCTACGCGTTGGCCAATTAAGCACAATCACAAGGGCCAAATTAAATGCGGATTATATGCCGGGTCGAATAGAAATTGCCTTTTCTAAAAACTTTGGATAACGTCAAATTGTCAATGATGCTAATAATGAATTCCATTGTTTTGATTATACAATTACCGTTAGATGAATTGAAAACCAAATTACACAACATCGAAACAAAGAATGAATAAGTAATGGGAAAGAATAGAAAGAACACTGCATAAGATTACACTGACGAATGTGAGATGTAGAAATGGCAGAACAAATTGTTTAAGACGTCACTAATAACAGGAAACAGTTCTGAAATAACAGGATGAATGTCATCAGTGAAGCTTCGCGTGCTCAAGTTACTTTTGGAGGGAGTTACTGATGGGACCCTCAAATGAGGTATCATATAACTGATTTTTGATACCGAAATGTCATGTAAACGTCGCGTCGTGAGGTTTAATGATTGCTAGACACGTTACTTTAAATGTCATTTATCATTGTGGGAACCTTGTAACCATTAAGGCCCTACTTTGCAATAAAAGGTTGACATCAGCTATTAAAGTAATAGTTAGATTTATAGATGAGTATACAAATATAATGAATAGATTTGAATTGACCACGTACAAAGTGTCATGGGTACTTTAATACACATGTTTTGAATGAACACTCGATCAATATCTCATCGACGTAATATAATCACAGAAGTAGACTATAGGACGGAAATATACGTTCATTGACAAAACAACTATTATACGATTTATAAGCCAATAGATGTTTGCAGGCGTTTACGTTTATGCACACAAATGAAGTAAAAGGGTTTGATATGAATAATGAGTCAAGTGCCAGACATTTGTTGCTGTAAGATGATAATTTTCATAGTCCTTTTTGTTTTACAGGAATAAGTTTCAATTACATTCTTATTGTAACATCATAATTCAATTAAAGTTTATCATGTGGCCTTTGGAAATCTAGGTTGGTCACTAACAAAAGTAAAAAATGAACTCGTAGGAGGTTAAGAATTATGTAGACTTAACCCGAAACAATTTAACAAAATGGTTGCATACGACTAATTACTTATATTCATAAAACATTCCAAACTTTTGTGTTCCAGAAATTTTTCATTTATTCGTATTAACATAGTAAGTAATGAACACTATTTTGGCTTGTTTATTTCCTCAATTTTATACTCAATATCTGTCGGTATGTTGTTTTATAATCTACATGTCATGGTATTATCTCGACATATTTTTAACTACATTTTCCTTATATTCCTACCTGTTAAAATTTATATTAACACTATAAACTAAGTTGATATTCTGCTCACCTTTACCTGTGAACAAAACAAATAAAGGTTTAGAATACTATGTTTCTGTAGTTTAAAAGGGTTTATTACTGAGTCTAATCACTTTTGTTATTAAATGATCGGAGTTATCTGAGTTAGTTCTTGGGTTAATATACGTTTAAATTTTGTCATCTTTACCTGCGATTTTTAGTATAATGTGGATTAGGAGTCTTTGTTCATGAGATTGCATGATACGTATTTAACGTGTGGGCATGCCCAAATGTGGGCGAATAGTGAAAGCGGTTCACAGTTGTAATCAATTACAACCGTATATAAGCCTTAATGTAATTTTGCTACGTTACGAGCAACAACGTTAATGATTTTACTGTGTCGTCGTCTCAGCCACATGACACCTACTGCTGGGTATAGGCCTCCCCCAAGTTGCTATTCTGCTACTCTCTATCTACTGTATAGTTGATACTGAAAGAGATTATAACGAAATTGTTAGAAATCAAATAACAAATATTGAACGACTTAAGTAGAAGCAATAGATTATTGAAACTATACAGATTTAGTAACTAAATTTACATGACAGGGAGTGTACAATTTACTACAATACGTTCTCGATAGCTATGTTAGTAATCGAGTGTCGAAGAGGAAATTTATGACAGGAGGAATCGGTAGAATGATAAAAAGACCACTTCAAGCACTAGAAATATACGAGACTTGATAACCTATCATTATTCCACTACGTTCTCGGTAGCAGCTACCGGCAACTGGGATTCCAGTAATAAATTTCTCCATTAACGCGTCTGGGCAGGTCAGACCGTGGCATGAATTAGATGCCGGCCATGAAGCTCCGCAATTAACAGCATAGGAACAATTATAGAGGCGCGATGTTGAACCATTTGCAGGCACTGAACCATTAGCAGGCACCATCTAAATAATCACGCATCGAACCCAAAATTAGGTAAGTACTTCAGAAATCTCAGAAGCGTTCCGAGAAAAGAAACGACGATGAATTTTACCAGGATTAACCAGAACTTGATGTGTACGTTCATTCCACTTGATGTAATGTATCAGGAAATCTCGGTTAGGTAAATGTTTGACAGGCGATAAAACGCTTAGCAAAGTGTGGGTAGAAAGTAGTACAGCTTGCAAGTTGCAACTTCTCGGCGTCTGATAAATCGTATCTAATCTTCTTCATACCGCAAATAAACTATATTCTCATGGCATAACTTAGCACTTTCATGGGTCAAAAGTGGAACCCTATAGTACCTACCCTACCTAGTATATTTTCTTAACATTATAAGCTGAACGGCTCTCGGTCCTTATTGGCTGTGCTCTCAAAATTAGTGGGGGCATCTCGAACCGCTATCATCCACTTAGCACGTTTGCGAATCGCCATCTTGCTATCATGTCGTTAACCTCTGACTAAGCAAGTATTATCTTCATGTCTATCTAAAACATCCTAGACTTTTAGAAAAGATAAGGTCCATTATAAGGAAATAAAGTTGGGTTGGTACTTAATAGATTGTTTTAGTCGTGAATTTTAATTCTAAAGATCTAAAATATCTTATGACTAAACTTATACTAGGATATAAACTTTACTTGAAAAGTGACGGTGTTAAAATGCACTCTGACGTTATTGTTTAATAGTTTGTAGTTACCATATAAAATATTTTGCCACATGGCATTGTGTTTACGTAACGACAACGAAGAGCGTCGTATACGCCCTACGATTTGAGTAATGCATCAAATGTTGCGTTAACATCAACCGGCTAGTGTGTAATTTACGACGATTGGCCGAGATTGCAGACGGCAATTTGCAAATAGATACGTGTAGTGCCTTTAATACCAGAGAAAACCTACACAGATAAACGTATCAACATTAATGGATAGGTAATTAAAAAAATATGCGCATTCAGAACGCGAAACCAGATACATAAAGATTTAAATCAGGACGGCATATTATAACACAATTTAATGAAAATGACGATGTTATCAAGGCCTACTAATGTTCTTGAAAATATACAATGTACATTACACGATATAGCGGCCGGTAAATCGCCATTATTTAATGGTTTGCAAAACTCAACTACAAGATAGGTAAAGTAATAGTCATTATAGCACATTTGCTAAAATGGAACGCATAAGGTGCAATCTAAGGAAAACACTTTCAAAGATAGGCCGTCTCAGTAACTTGCTACATTTTAAACGGTATTCATCCACTTATGCAAATAAGCGAACAACGACTTGTAAAGAACCAGTTTTACCGCAGGATGTCTTCGTAAGCGGATAAATTAATTGACTTCTGAGAAAGATTGCTCTGACAGGCAGGAAAAGACGAACTGAATGTTTCGAACACGAAAGTTAATCTCCTGAGAAATCCACCATCTTTATTAATAAGATCGTAAGTACTCATCGATACGGCAATAACGTTTCACAACAGGACAGAAATAATGATGACACAACGAACGTATTATAAAGCGAAAAGTCCATCATTAAAACAAGGGTCGAAGAATCGGATGCCGATATTGGTCCTGGTTCAAAACATAATGAGAATGCATGTGATTCAAATAGTTTAAATACCAAAGACTATTCGTGTGGAACCGTAACATTTAATTAGTCCAGTTTATCTCAATGAAGAAGAGCTTGCGCAACAGGGGGCGGTGCATCGCAGTCGCAGTCAACCGATACATTTCAATTCCCATTCAAATGCATCTGTAAGCACGTGTTTATAGCCAACTTGTTTGAGTAAGACGAACATTAATACATTTATAATGTAGAACGAGATCGAGCTTCGTGTTGAACCATGACCTAAATTACGTTTTTGTAAGTCGGAATTATGAGTGCGACGAAAACAAATATTATTTTGGTGCCATATGGAACAAAGAACCTTTTTATTTTAGGAATGATGACAACCGTACCAATACCTATTCTCAAAACAAGTATCAGTAATTAAAAAAAAGTGTCCTTTTTTCCTGCAAAAAAATTATTGCAAAATATAAACAGTTGTTAATATATGTCAATGTCAACTCCAATGAATTCGCCCAGTTTTTAGACCAACTTTATAAATAGTAATGCACTGTTCATAGCGTCACTATTACATCATATTGGTTGGGCGCGTCTGTCTGTTTATTTTGCCATAAATGTGGGAAAATAAAGATGCGACGCGACGCCTTGAAGTCAATGTTACTAGTTCTCTCGGATATTCTTGTGATTGTTATGACCATGAGTGTAATACTGGTTTTAAACGTCGTGATTTCGAGATCTAACGTCGTTTAATCGATTTAGTTTCTCCGCAATGACGTAAATAGTTTTTTGTTTGTTACAAAAGTTAGAAGCCATTCCTAGGGTATCGATCCCACTCAATCAGGTTATTTTAAAAAAAGCGGTGGTGAAGGGTGGGTCCACTGAGTTATTGTCTATAAATAGCTATTCTAGTTAGTCGTGATTGATGTCTTTTTACCGGTTTCGTTGAAAGCCTATCGACAACTTATAACTCGATGACTGATTGAGCAGATCATATCGGTACTGGATGGATACATTCTGGAAAACCGTTAGATAAACGAGTCTTAGCCAGAAAACAACTTCAAAGTCTTAATGCTAATAACTATTTAATATTCAACGGGTGTCACATCAAAGGTTCATGCCAAAACATTCAAGCTTGAAACTTTCACCGCAGCAGTTATAGACAAAGCCATTTTAAACCTTAGCTACTGTGAGAATATTAGTTTACACAACCGACGTGCTCGGTAGCCGGCCATATTTACATGAGCGGCTCGCATAGGCGGACGAGGCGCGTGCGCAGGGCGGATACGCGTACATTATAAATAGCCGGACGTCTATTTTCGTCAACCGCAGCAACAGGCGCCTACCATGTGCTATTCGCCGTCGTCTGGGCCTCTGCTTTCTGTTCAAATTAATGAAATTCCTAACATGAATCACTTATAGGAAAATCATTTGGAAGAAGTAAAGTGACACTAAAATAACTGGAACCAATGACAATTTCCAGTTGTTGATTGTTTCTACATGGATGACATCATGAACGGTGACGAATTGTCGAGAATTTGTAGCCAACACAACAGATACATTTTAAGTGTAAAGAATGGCTTAACAAATTTTTGGTAATACGATTGATTCATCCACCTAAAGCTTAACTTTTATGTATTACTTTTACTTTAACTTTAACTTTACAAATGTTACGAAGATACTTGGTCACATTATATCTGGAAGTAGCTATTAAAAACTTAATCTAAATCCAGTTCAAGTCCACTGTATTAGCAGATCGTCGTGGTCTCTTTACGCTTGTCAAAGTGTCACTCGCAGAGTACGCGTGAACCAGCCGCAAGGTCAGGGACTCCGAGAGTAGTTTACAAATATTTATCTTCCCACTTGCCACCACACAGTCACATTTCGCGTGAGAACCACCAACCAAGAATTTGAGGGTAAACACACCTATTTGCACCCTGTCACGTTGTGTTTAACGTTTATTATGCTGCGATGATGCATTCCAAGGGAGATGCATCTACATGCGTTCCCAGAGACAAATTTTAGCACGTCTTTGAATATCTTGTCGGACAACTTTCGTTTTCTTAGAATCTCTACGAGTGGATAGAAATAGCTGATGAAGTTGTTTGAACGGTAATATTACACGTTGTTTTTACACGTCCAGTACTTGTTGTTAGCTTTCACACACTTTAGCTTACGACCAAACGAAACAGTTATTGCGTGACTGAAAGTTAGTATGAATATGAAGGAGTCTGATCTTAAGATCTCGCTTTGAGTTTTATTTCTCATAGATATAGGCTGCTGCTGCTGGTCATTAGCATTATTATTATAAATTAGAATGATAATACGTAAGGTACAGGCAATGTAATCAATTCCTCTGATGGCGGACAGAATTGTGTTAAGTCATCGAGTATCAATTTTAATATAATCAATGCGGTTGAACATGCGGGTGAACGAATAAAGGGATCTGTTGCCTCGATATGGAATATAATATCATGGTTACCATCAAGAATAATCTGTGTAATAAGTTCAGAGTTGTTCCGTGGAGGTTCTAGTATCATTATTATCCCGGAGGAATATCGGGATTAAATGTATAACAATAATGCCTATGTCCTATTCTTTATCACGGTTTATTTTAAAAAAAATATCTAAATCTGTTTCCGTTAATGCGTGATTGAATGTAAACAAAAAAAAATTCCTATTCATAATTATCAAGGATAGTAGGATTTATCATTTTCTATCACTCACTCGTACTTAGAAGGGAAAGTAAGTCTTACTTTCCCTTCTAAGTACGAGTGTTTACTTTTATTTCAGATTTTTCTATCCATTACATTAACCTAGTACTTTAGCCTACTTACTACCTCTAATGCATCAAAGATTATCGTGTCATATTTATTTACATACAGACAGATAAATGTGATAAACATTATAAAGTTTAACTGGTTTATCGAAGAATTTTTATGCATACGAGTGGATACTAGGTACTACATAAAACGAGTTATAGAAATATCTTGGTGCTTGGGCATCTTATGACACGAACGTCACAATAAGACACAAAAACATGCTTTCAAAGTTGCCAGTCTAGATTCTTAACACGTATTAAGGTAGCATAAATCAATAGATACCATCAGATAGGATCATAGCAACAAAAACTAAGAGCTTGCTTTAGCAAATCTAAATTGGAAACATGGTATTGCAACATCGTATTGGCAAGTGCAGGCAGCACTGAACAAACGCGTGAAGTAATAGTTATTTTAATAAGTCCTCAATGCTTCAACAGAGTTAAAATTACAACTGACGTTAATAAGGAACTAATTCAGGATGTTTATGTTACAGAAGAAAAGACAAACTTAAAACCAAAAAATTCTTCATTTATGTAAGTCACTTTTTTAAGTTTTTGTAATCTCTGTCTCACTACTAAGGGGGAACCAGGTGCTTTTACTGATAGGGAGAAAGATGAGTAAAAAAACTATTTATGAATGAGACACCACAGTGAAATATTGACTTGGAAGATTTTCAAACTCCAAATAGCAAGGGTTGAAACTGTTGAAAGTAATGTTAGCAAATCCAGAAAATGTGGAAACGATAATATCGAACAGCTAGCAGATGCTCAGCAAATAACAGACAACACGTTCCAATATATAAGTATCTCCTATAATTCTATCGACAGTGTCGACCATACTGCCAGCGCGGTTAAACTGAAGTACCGATTTCAGTTTATGACTAAGGATTAGAAACAGACACGCATATTTTCACCAACACACTGACTGAACAGCAACCTCTGGAATTTAAGCTTAAATTGTTTAAATATTTTTGTTTAATTAAATATATATTTTTCCGATTGTTAGATACAATATATTTCCCTAAAATGAATACCTTCCGTCACATTCCACTGTATTTTTTTATTTTTATTTATTTAAGGAAACAAACAGCATGTTGTAATACATAATAAACTTAAAAACGAGATCGCATTATTTTCTCATGAAATATGCCGATGGCACTGTAGGTACTATTATATTTTCTACAAGATCTAATGAGATGGGTATTAGCCCTATAATTTGTTTTATAGGGAGAAATAGCAAAAGTGAGTTTATGCCTCGCATTGGGTCGAGAACACCTAAAAGCCAATTTACTTAACAAGAAAGGAGAATTGACCGTTAACAATTATATGTAAAAATACTTGGTCTTTATGCTCTTTGCGAGTCAACAGGGAAACGATTTTATCAGGATTAAAGTTCTTAAACCTATACTTCATTCGAGAAATAAATCTGTTCTGTATTATCCTCATGCTGATATGGTAAACAAAGGATAAATTTATTTACTTTAAAATATGTTAAACTGAATAGAAAGGTGTCACCACAGTATTTATTTAACGGTGAAAATAAACACGTCACAAAAGAAAAAAATAAAAATCCAATGGTATAACGTATATCAAATTTCTGTGAAAAACGGAAGAAGCAATTAATAAAAGAACTGTATATCATAATAAATTTTACAGCAAAAATAAAAGCCAACTATTCGTTGGAAAATGTCAAAGCGTATATAAACAGGGTCCACATTAATAGACATATTCTCAGAAAAACTATATTTTGATGAATAGTTTGTGCCATTTTAAAAGCGATAACTCCGTAGATAACGTTCAAATTAACTTTTTGCTGCACCCTGAATCCTAATTTGTTATTATGTAAATTACAATTAACCTTGGCTTACAATGATTACCTCAACAATGACTTCATATATTATTATAACACGCCTCTCCGCATAGAAATTATAATGAAACACGAATGTGGGATAGCGTCATTCCCGTTAGAATAAAGAGCCAATTTTTTTTTATTTCGGTGTCTATTTTATGGGTGTAAAACCAAACAATTTCCCAACCACGCGTAAGCGTAAACACAAACAAAAGGGGCAATCATAAACAATTGAAGAACGCACAACCCATTAGTGTTGAGGCAAGAGTAAACTTTTATAAAAAAATCAATAATGCTCCTAAAGTAGTCGAGACGAAAACAATGAGGGCTAATGGATCGGTAAATAAAGAGCTGCGACGCTCCCATTCGACCTTGACCGGAGCGGCCATATGGGCGAATAATTTGTACACGCAACAGTACAAACAATCAATACAATTGATGCCACAGCTGTGGGTGAACTAGATGAAATCGCGACGGGCATGCCAGTTAGGCCTCGAGTAGTTTGCGATAAACCACCTTAATGGAAAGATAAACAAATTGTCGTATCTTGATAGGTTAACTCGTTTAAATGCCGCATCAATGCTGATAGATAAATAGAACGTTTTAGTGCTTTAAACTTAATGGACCTTGGTGGATGGGAAAATATATTTATATACCCTACCCCTACCCTACTGTATCCGAAGCATGTTGTTTCTGAAAAGATGCCTCGTTACAAAATTATTGGAAACACTTTTAGCGACTGGAATGAGACGCCGGTCGTCCCATAAGTATTTAACGCAGTTCCACAGATTTCAGAACTGCATGCTAACATTCCAACCAATTGAAGTCGTTTAAACTAGAATTCATCGTCTTAAAACGAATCTTTACACATATCTGTAGTCGAAAATTGGCAACACCAGCGAGCGTAAAAGCGCTGAATGGGGTGTGTTATGTTACTAGAAGTGAAGTCACACCATTATAAATAGAAAACGAATCCGTACCAACATTTGAGTTTGTATTTTCACGGGCCAGCACGATTCAACGTTGCAATACGGTCTAAATAAAACACAGGGATTCGATTTCTACACGGGCCGATTGTGAAACGAGAATAATGGAGCAGGATTTATTACGTGGAAACATAACGAGCTTTGAATTACCAGAAATAACTGCGGACGTTGAATTTGTAACAGTAAACAGTAATCAAATCTATTATAAGTTACTAGCGGATCCTCGCGGTTTTACCCGCGTGGTGCCCGTTCCCGTGGAACATCGGGATAAAATATAGTCTATGTCACTCGGGAGAAATGTAGCTTTCTAATAATCTAAAAATTTTCTAAATTGGTCCAGTGGTTACAGAGATTAGCGCGTTCAAACAAACAAACTCTTCAGCTTTATAATATTATATAGTATAGATTATGTATAGATGAGCCAGAGTATTTGAACCGCCTGTCTTTATAGCGGGAATCATTCCAAATAATTTTACTACAGCTAATAAGTATTTCGACATCCCAACACTTACAAAATCAACTCAGATAACCTAAACAAATACACGCATTTTAAGTTGAATAAATCCATATAAGTACGTGTCAGTAATACTCGTTGGCAATTCATGACGTCACCCAAAGCCGCAAGAGAAAAACCGGTCTCGATCATGCATGACCGCTACAAGAGTCATCAGGTAACTTGAATCATACACTACACAATACGACGCGAGAAATTACTACAAGAGCTTGTAGCCTTGTAGGCATTTTGGCGTGTAAAATTTTCGCAAGAAAAGAGATTATTTAGAGATGTGGAGAGACAAAAAGTTACTTCAATCACCCTAGAATAGTAAGGGTATTTAGGTTTGCAAAGAAAACGTTACGAAATTACAGATTCTCCTATTTTGAAATAATGGAAGACCATAATATTTAATGAAGTTTTTCGAATTGAAAATCTTTATATTTATTCAGTCAAATCAATTAATTCCAAATTTACTATTCAGTCAAATCCGTTAATTTCAAATTATTTATTCAGTTAATTGAAGACGTCAGTTGATAAAGGCACTATGTTACATTTATGAAAAACTAATTTTATTATCTGGATAAAGGTGTTAAGAGCTGTTGTAACATATGACCATTGCATTTCATATTAAGAGAGCATTGAAACAATAAAATGGAAAAGGTCATATGTTATAACAGCCTTTAACACCTTTATCCAGATAATAAAATTAGTTTTTGCTTAAATGTTACATAGTGCCTTTATCAACTGACGTCTTCAATTCTATTGCAAGCACATATGGATGTCATGACAAAGAAGATATTCCAGGCTTTAATAAATAATTGAATTCCTAGGAACAAGAAGGGAATATAGTTTACATTTTGTGTCATACAGACCGAGTGTAAACTAACGGAGCGCGTGCCGGTTTTGCATAACAATCTGCTACTAAGATACGTTACGAATTCGCTAAAGCAGAGAAACAAACTAATCAGTGAAACATGAAAACTAGAGATTACTAATATGAAAATTGAAGAAAGTTATTATTACATTCAGTGATAAACGAGCTATCGGAAAAAGGAAATAAAATTGTAACAGTTTCATTTAATAAGACTAAAACATACGTACATCTTAAGTTTTGACGCGCACTTGTTCATTGAAATAAAACTACTTTTATATATATCAAACGCGCTATATTTCACGAACTAAGTGGATGTCACGGCAGCTGAAAAGGTGCCGAAACGTCGGGAAAATAAAAAAACCCCTAAAACAAAAAATACGGACATTTACAACTTAGTTAGTGAAATATAGCGCGTTTGATATCCGTAAAAGTTGTTTTTTTTAAGACTAAAACATTCGTCTGTAAACAAGTAACAGAAGACATAATATTAATAAAGGAATTAGATTACTATAGAAAATAAGGCACACTATAGTGTAATGGTAATGAATTATTCTTAATAGTGGTTGCAAATAGTTGAGACAAGTAGTACTGTGCACTTACGCAAGTACTGTGATAGAAATAATTAGGTTATTAAGTATAGAAAAAGAATATGTTTTTGTATGTAATTAAAATGTAAATGTGATAATGATTCATGTCCAATACCTATGCAATTTAACATCATTAATTCGTTGGATGGATTGACCCCTAATTACCAAGAGGCGACTTACCAACGCCAATAGTCACAATACTGCAGAGTGCCTGCATATTAGAGCATTTTTTTTTACTACCTTCTTATTGATATATCGCGCTTTCTAATTTAATTTTGTATAATTAAATAATAACACTGTCTGGTTGAGGTTTATGGTTGTTGTTATACCTAATAAATAAATAATAAAAAAAAGATGCGTAGTTAATATTAGTCATCGCAAAGGAATGAGTAATAAAACAGAAGAGACTGTTTAGTAGTGACGTCTTAAAGAGAACAAGTAGTAACATATACACCAATCACATAATTAAGAAGTTGCAAAATAGCTATCTACAAATGCCACACTGCAAGCTTAAGCAGTGAAGCAAATTCGTGCAAAAACAAACAATAACCATGAGAGATGTAAATATGTAGGTCAAATTTATATAAGGGTATTCCATTGCCAAATTACCTTAAGCAGACTTTAAATACAGACGAAGACCTGTAGTCCTTTGATATTTGTAAGGTAAACATACATGTAAAAGAGTATTTAGAGGCGTAAAGTGCTTAAATTTGGTGGACCGATCAAAGATACACAGCAGGAAATTTTGTAGGTGGAATTGACACGAAAGAACACGACAATTAGCCAGTCTCAGCCGCGGAAAATCGGAATGCGTACAACCGTTAGTGTCCGGCTGCCACGAGCCTTAGTTGGTGATCCTCCTTCTTTACTACAATATCTAGGAAGTATTCACGCTATACTGTCCGCAGCTTTTGTACAAGATCGACCTTGCCATTCCATTACGGTACTTTTAAAGTAACATTTTACATAAATTATTCCGATCATGTATTAACATGTAACCTTGTCGCGGGACTTACTCCTATCAATAACAAGGACACATAAAAATAACAAGAGTTTCGTTATTGCGTACAAGCTGTCGCACTATCTCCCCACACTCAGCGATAGCACACGCACCCCTCTACAATGAATCCCTGATAGCTATAATACGATAGGCAGCAACATAGTTAAAGGATATCCACATATGGCTAGAATCGTAACGAAGCAACAGTGGCGGAGAGGGTTCCTGTTACATCCAACTGACGGCATACAATGGCTCAGTAATCGCCTTATTTGTAACCAACTTTACTAATTTGGATAATTTCGCTTCGATGGAAGAAATCCTTGGAAGATTCCTAACGACCAAGTGTTTCATGCATACTAATTGAACTTTCGTGCCCTTATCGAGAAGCCTTTAGAAATGATTACTTGGTATGCTAAAAATACCATTAGGTTAACGCCCTGTGAAACTGCGATTGGTCAAGCAACTCATCAGGCAGAACAGAGGAACAATGAGATGATAACGCCTTATCTATAGTTGGAAGGGTGGGGAGACGCCGGAAACAAGTGACACGCCATATTAACAGGAGGCTTCTCGATACATGCGCAAGCGCATCTGCCAATCAAGTTTAAAACAACGGTTTTATTATAGATGTTTTAGATTTAGAATCACACAATACCCATAGGAAAATATTTTGACTCGAGACACGAGTGTTAAATCAATATGAACGCAGTATTTTAACTTAGGCGAAAATCGTCGACCACGTTTTTCTATAATTACTTCTAAGCAGCTTCTAATGCTTTGCATTGTTTCTTCAGGAACATATCTATACTAATATTATCAAGCTAAAGAGTTTGTTTGTTTGAACGCGCTAATCTCAGGAACTACTGGACCGATTTAGAAAATTCTTAGACCATTAGAAAGCTACATTTCTCCCGAGTGACATAGGCTATATTTTATCCCGATATTCCCACGGGAACGGGCACCACGCGGGTAAAACCGCGAGGATCCGCTAGTCTTGTATATTTTGTGAGTGTGGTGGCCAATACCCTTTACAAAAGAAGTGCTTCTATTATTATCAATCGTTCGTAGTAGCTAGTAGTACAACAAGAATATTGTTTATCAATTTTAACTGTCACTTTATCGCTCGTATATCTGTAAATAGAAGCTGAAGGTAGCCATTGCACTGTTTCTATACCAAGACTTTGTTATGCAATCTTAGGTATTTGGCCACGTAATCATTATACGTACCTTACGTTCGTTTTATCTTATCAACGATTTATTCAACACAGCCCAGCTTTATCGGTGGTTTTACTAACGTGACGATGTTCGATGAAAAATATAAGAAACTAGCAAAACTGTTTTATACTTTAAAATGATGGCTAATATCTCTTATAATCTTTCTTTGCCAGTTAAAATTCGTTTCGGCTACAATAACCATAAAATATAATATTATAATTAGTATTTTCTTTTTGTGGTGGAAATTGACCTTACTGATATGTTAAGTCACTTTTCAATTTGACGACTCTGTACGAAATAAAACAGGAAGAAAGTAACAGCCCTTGACGAGTTTTTTGCCGGTTCTTCTCGTTATAAGGTTTTCCGTTAGGGTTTGGGACCCGATGGTGAGCTTCTTTGACGTTCATAAGTGCTTGTAACAGCTTAGACTGAATAAATAATATTGACTTTGACTTTGAATAAAGTTATTTGTAAAGCACCTCAACGGACCACATTTTCCTGTAATTTGTGGCCGACAACTATTGCTGACTGATAGTCTCTTTTTACATGGCCGCGCATATTGCTGTACTGTAACCAATGATTTAAAAAGGACTGGATTTTTTATTGCAACTAAAATTAGGTATGTGAATAGTGGTAGATTTAATTTTCGAAAGTTAAAGGGCACTGCAGCGCCTCCCTCAGGGTACTGTTTTCTTGACAGTTGTCACTGACACGAAACGGCAGAGGCGGAGGTGCTGATCGGCACTGCTCTGTGGAAACTGTTTTCCTCAGACGAGTTTTTTCACGGTCTTAATTTTCATTCACAAGAACCGTCTAGTTGTCAGTGAGTGATGACGGGCGTTATTGATGCAACCGCTTTGTCTCAAGGCCCGTTGCTTTAACGAACATTAATTACGCTTTGCCTGCGTCAGCGCAATCGTATGCAACTTAATTTCGTGGTGGAACTTTTTTATTTTAGGTAACCTACACAATAAGTACTTATGTAGATTGTTAATTATAGGGATTTATTATTTTTATTATTTAATAGTGTTAAGGACTTTGCAGCTCCATTGAGATAAAGAACTTTTTTTTACTTTAAATAGGTTTGCTCTTGGCATCATTCCGAATCGTCAGATTGAAGAAGAGGCCGAAGATGGAGCGAGCTTGCCTTGAAATAGCCTTTTCACTAGAGCTTTTAATATACCAGGGTTATAGGCTCCCGGAAATACAGACGCCGAGTTCCACTCCCTGGCTATGCGCATTATTATAAAATATGAGAAGAAGCGCTTTGTACGCAAACGAGGAATATCGACCAGTAGGGGTGATAGTCCGCAGTATGTCTGGACTCAACTTTGCGGCGGTGAGCCAGGGTGTGAAACTAGTTCTTCTTCAGTTCTTTGTCGCCTTTTAGCCTCTCAGCTCTGCTTTGGATCTTGTACATTGCAGCTAGTTGGTATTTCGTTAAGCCGCTCCAGAAGTGACTGCAATACTCCATGCAAGATCGGACGTGTTGACGACACTAGTTTCAACCCAGTCTAGTGCTGACTTCGCACTCGCAAATCAGACCAGCGACCCGTTCTATATTCGGACAGTATGTCAGTCTCCGATCTTGTCCACACGTACCCAGTTACTGGGTTCAAAATTCCGAGTCACTGGGTCCAGTCGCTGCCTTCGTGTAAAATCTAATATTATAAATGCGAAAGCGTGTTTGTTTGTCCTTCCTTCACGCCCTAACTAAGCAACCAGCCGACTTGATTTTATGGCATAGAGTTAGTTGTCAGGACGGAGATTAACAAAGGCTACTTTTCAACCAGTGTGACCATCTCAGAAACGGCGAATCTGCCAAACCACGAGCAAAAATCTGCCAAATCTGCCAAATCACCAGAAAACCAATATTCCACTTCAAATAACAAAAAAAAAAAAAACTAATTCATAAGGAATTTGAAGGAGTTCTACTACAATTTACATATTAAGAAACTAATGATCAGTTACATTAATAACAAAATAAACCTTATTATAGATTAATTGCCATACATAGTCATAAATTTAAATAATACAGTGAAAAAAATTAGCAAAATTTGGCAAATTTGAAGGAATTCGTAATTAATTTTAAGTATTTTAAAGATTTCTTTCAAATCTGCCAAATTCTGCCACTTTTAGAAATCGTCGGCATAATCTGCCACACTTAAAATTCAGGTGCTAAATCTGCCCAAATGGCAGAAATCTGCCACAAATGGTCACACTGTTTTCAACCCGATATGCCAACGGGAACAAATGCCAAAAAGAACGTATCGCAATGTTCACACTGCCTACTATAAATACCTATTACCTGAACCAAAACCCGACATAGCAGCGGAATACGATTAGAATAGCATAAAACAAGTTTTGGGAATGAGGTGGGCGAATATTGAGAGCCGTTTTGAAAGTCATTTATCGCGACGAATTCGCGTAGGTGAAGAACTTTACGTGTAAACGCTCAGGAGTCGTATTTTTTAAACAATTGAATTGCCTACCTACTTTTCGCATAAGGAATAGAAAGATTCGCATACGAATGCGGTGTTGTACTGTTGTAATTTTGCGATTCCGTGAAAAGTAATTCGATTGTTTCAAAAATACACTCTCTCTATCAAGAGACGCATTTTTTTAAACAATCTTGATCAAGAGACGTATTTTTTAAACAATCTTACTTTTGAATCCTACTAGTAAGAAGGAAAATTAATGTTAACTTAGATCTGAATTTTTGTTTAAGCTGAACCACCGATAGCACCGCTTGTAAGGTAAGTTGTACAATGGGGGTACCCGGTTGAACAGTAGAATTTACTTAGGAAAAGTTTTTACGGAAAGCACTAAGGTAGGTAATATTATAAAGTATTAATATTATAAAGAGGAAAGATTTGATCGTTTGTTTGCTTTGAATAGGCTCCGCAATTACTGAACGGATTTGGATGAAATTTGGTACACAGATAGTAGATAGCCTCGTTATGAACATAGGATACCTTTTAGCCCGCTATTCCCACGGGAACGGGAACCACGCGAGTGAAACCGCGAGCGGCCGCTCGTTCAAATGATATACTTGTTAATGTTGTATTATTTGTGATATAAACGTTTTCTATATATCTAGGTGCTAATTTTGAATAAAGATTCCTAAAAAAAACTCTACTGGTCAACCGGGAAGTTCCCCGACTGACCAAATTGAGGATAGGGGTCAGACAAAAACTTTAGATCGCAACGCAAAGCCCGGGTATCTGTGAAGGACGCGTGCTGCGTTCAACGCACACGCATCGTCCCTCTCCTTCCCACTAATTATTATCTCTCTCTGTCTCGCTCTTTAATCAAGACGTCTTTTATTGCTCCATGGATCATGGGTAGTTGGCAAGACGGTTCCACTCCTTAGGATTAGTATGAATATTGATAATGGTGATATCGCGATTTGCTCCAAATATGGTAATAAAATGCTTCTGTAACAATATTTCAGTGGGTCTAATAAGGCCTCTTAAGCTAAGGAATAATGTTAAGGAATCATAGTGTGAATTCCATTCAAATTTTATTAATTTCAGTATTTGTTTATTTTCTATCAGGGAATCCACATTATGAATCCATAATAATATTGCTTAAGCGGCCTTATTATACCCTATGGTAGTGTAGTTATTTGTACCTACCTATCTCAACAAGTTATAAAATAGTAAGTCAAAAAAGTATCTACCTAACACTTCCTGAAGAATACCTAATACTACACGGAGCAGCAAAGAAAACTGATCATTTTTAAAGAAAAAGCTTAAAGTATTCAAAATATTTTTGATTGAAAAGTGTTATTGTTCATTGCAAGAGTTTTTGTCTGATAAATAGATGTTAAATTAGTTTGATAAGTTTTACTAATAATAATTATTATGTTCCTTTTTTTTTGTAATGTGTTATGTTATTAATGTTATTATTTTAAATATTTAATAGTCAATTATTAATATTTTAGTAACTCTTTTTAATTTTTTTTTTCTCTTAATAATCATGTATTTATTTTCATAAGTTGCAATACCCTAACAGGGTTCATGTTTGGTTCTGTTTTTATTTAATGTGATCTATATACATAGATCAAATTGTTTAATTGCACTCATGTGGTATACACCACATGAGTGCAATTAAACAATTTGATTTAATAAATTCCATAGAATTAGAGTTGGCTGTACAAAATCAAGGCAGTGGTGTTCAGTTTCAAGATTCAAAAGTTTATTTTGAATAAAAGTATGTTAGGTATGTAAAAAAATATCTTGACTTGATTTTGATAATTTATTATAATAGATAGAGTTTTTATTTCATAAATGTAGCTATGATATTTTGTAAGTTAAGTTATTGAGGTTGTTCTTACAATTTTTGTCTATATGAAGTGGTTTTTTCAACAAAACAAGTGGATACCAAAAGAGGATGTCTTTTACAGAACTTTCTACATTGTGAATTATTTTTGGTGAAGTTTATAAAACAATTTTTACATTTGGTTGCACAACTACATATTTTATAGATTTTATTTCATGGCAACTAATATTAGTATGATAATATTTGTGTGCCTATATAGAAAAATATTTATTTTGACATCACACAAAAGTACACATTAACACAAACATATTAAATAGAATTAGGAAAAAGCCATACAACAAAAAAAAGAAAACAAACAAAATAACAAGCAAAAAGAAAAACGCATACAGTCGTGTGATGACAAAACTGTGCTCAGCTCAGTATTAGTAGCAAGCATCAGAAACGTATATGTAACGTATATGTTTTATTAACCTTTTAGGCCCGGAATTATGAGCCACAATTGATATTCGATTGTTCTGTACACCAATGTCCGGTTCAGGTTTGATTAATACACAACAGCAGGTCAGAAATATCAACTGTTTCATTAGGGCGAATCTTGAGGATCCAATGGGTACTAGATCCAGGGGGCTAATAGTCTAATTTTGAAATCTATCACAATCCCTTTCAATTCGTCATTTGAAAGATATTTACATGCTTCAGGACGATTGTGATCGCGACACATTTTGAAAGGTATTGAAAGAACGAAATTGAGCTGTCTGAGCTGTAAGCAAAATTACAAAAGAAAATATTATAGAAAAGTGTCAAATGAAGTGTCATTTAATACATCATTCGTTCCGAAAGGGATTGCGACTATAAGTTACACAATTCCATAAATCACTATCACAATCGCAATACCTTTGAAAGGGATTGTAATAGATTTTGAAATTACAGTTTTACAGTTAGACCTTGGCATCATCCTAATACAGCATATAAAAGTGGCAATATTGATAGTGCAAATGTATATTGAGACAAACTTTCGCCTCTACTTGATAGTAAGTAGAGGCGAAAGTTTGTCTTACAGTTTTACTAGTTCAGCGAAAAATTTGTTCATTGTGATTAAAAATAAAACCATCACAAAAACATATCCTGCAACTGTATCCTAACTAATCTTAATTATAAACGTGAAAGTGTGTTTGTTTGTACTTCCTTCACACCTTAACTAGGCAACAAATTGCATTGATTTTTGGCATAGTTAGTAAGGATGGAGGGTATAATAGGTTACTTTTTATCCCGATATTCCCACGGGAACGGAAACCCCACAGGTGAAACTACGCAGGGGGAAACTCGTATATAATAAATTAATTGATCACTGATCATAATTATATCTAAGGAAATAATAATAAAACAAGCGACCATATTTGTACATATATAATAGAGGAATAAGTAATTATTATAAGTATCTACAACCATAATTTTTTGTATATGGCACTCTTTAAGGCTATGCAAATTTAACATCATACGCTAACCACCTACAGAACGAGCCTTAGATCATCTTTAAAGTAAAAGAATTCAGTGTCCGAATTAAAGTAGGTGTATGTTTGCTTGGACGTTAATATGAAGCAAATAATAGATGTGAGAGTAAATTAGTATTGTAATCTTTCTGTAACTTGGCATTAACTTTATACACTAATATTTTAAAGAGGTAAGATTTGTTTTTTGTACTAACAAATAAATCTCAACATCTACTGAACGGATTTAGATGAAATTTGGCACACAAATACGGGTTGAAAAATAGTATTGTCTAACCCGATATTCCCACGGGAACGGGAACCACGCGGGTGAAACCGGGGGCGGCCGTTAGTAGGTAATAAAGGTATTAAAATTAAGGTAAAATGCGTCCTTACCGAAGCTCTCAGTCAATTTGAGCATAACCCCGCCGATGTGCATGTCACCTTTCACGACCATAGTACGTTTCTCGTTTAAGTCTGTTACATAGATGGTGAGGTTCCATGACCCATCACCAACTATCTCACCGTCCGCCAACATTTTGCACGGATTTTTTACACAAAAAGTCACTTCCGAAGGCACATTACGATCACACGAAATAAAAATACGTCTGCAAACAGCGACTTGCTTTCTTCGACTGAATGAGTGAGTAAGTGAATGAATATAATTACTTCTTTCTTGTTCTAGCTTCATGGTTCTTGCTCACACAAGAACGAATGACACAGGTAGTGAATTGTGCATAGAGATACAACAGATACAAGTCAATGGAATTGTGTGAATGAGAATGAGTGCGTTTCGCTATGTTGGTACCTCCCTGTATGTACACTAAGAACGTAGTGATTACTTACTCTATGGTACACTATATAATTTGTGCCCATTGACAGTTCTGTTGTATCTCTATGTTTGTGCCTGTATGTCAAGAAGGCGCAAATGAAACATCATGTCAAAACCATTTTTCTTTCACCGCTTTCGAATGTTTTGAACACGATTACAAATATATCACAGAATCTGAGAATCCACAACTTACAAAATCTGCATCAAACTCTTATCCTAAATTCCCCTAACCTTTTGACTGATATCGACACGAAAGGGCACAAACGGCCATAAGAGAATATACGATGAAGTACAATCAACAGCAGCTACGGCTTTACACTTTGATCTTGAGAGCGCCCTTACTTCGCTTGTAATAGCGGCGGTTTTCGTAGTGCAAATGTAAAGCCGTACCTGTTGTTGACCGTACCTACGCAACTGTCTTTTCATCTGGCTATTGTTATAACACGTACATTTTAAGTTTCGGCGCGCACTGTTCATTGAAATAAAACAACTTTTCCGGATATTTCACGAACTAAGATCTAATTGTCCGTATTTTTAAGGTTTTTTAGGGGTTTTTTGATTTTCCCGTCGTTTCGGCACCTTTTTAACTGCCGTGGTCACGAGATGACCCCGTGCCGCGCCCCGTTATTGTTTTTTTTATTTTATAATTGCCTTTTTGAAAAATATAATACGCAGGCCCTACCAACAGAGATCCAGAAAGAAACACACTCTTTGGAGTGGTGCAATTCACGACTTTGTTTCCAAGCCAAAAACCATAAAAAAGAAAAAACATGACAGTTCACTTCACACGTTGACACTTTCGCAACGTTGACAGTGACAGTGAAAGTGAGTGAGTGAGCATCATCTCATCTCATTCATTCATCATCAATCATTATTATTCTATTCACCGTCACGTCACAGCGTTGCCAAATCGTTCTAAAAGGGACGTTTTCATCCTTTTTGACGTTGAATCGTCCCTTCAGTGTCCGTTCACATAATACGTCCCTTTTCCAATTCAATTAACTGTAGACGAATACCGTAAAAAATACGGACAATTACAACTTAGTTCGTGGAAATATAGCGCGTTTGATATCCGTAAAAGTTGTTTTATTTCAATGAACAGTGCGCGCCAAAACATAAGATGTATGAATACCGTAAGTTTAACTTAAAGCACGTTTAGGAAACGCTATTTTTTACACTTGTTTTATCTGTCAAGAAGGTTAACTCATCCGTCAGGCAGAAGAATGTAGGTAGAAAAATGGGAAACAAATCAACACATAATATTTCATTTTGTTGAGAGGCCGCAGGCGGGCTTGTGATAGACGAGACATTGATGTGATTGTGATAAGATAAGAATTTATATTCTGCAGATTTCTTAAAGTTTTGGATTCTGTAAGGACATCTTTCGTTTCTTGGTTTTGGACTTAAGTCCGTTTGGGTTTGCTGTTATTTTAGGGTTTTTTTGGGTTTCCCGACGTTTTTGTACCCCCGAAGTTTTTATTTATTTAACCCCCGTCATCAAATACTTCAGCTGTCCTTTTTGACCAAAAACCGTCCCATTCCAGCTATCACAATCGTCCGAAACTCAACACAAGCACTGGCAACACTGCACGTCACGTAAACCAAAAGCAAAGCAAAAAGTACTTGTCTTTTTCAATTTTCTTTCTAATGAAAAGAAATACGCTCCCATTTTTATTAAGTAACTTTTTTAATGCAATTTCTTTACCCAGTAAGTTTAATGCGGTCTTTATGCATTATTTATAGTTCAATTTTGTTGTAAAAGATTCACGTATGAGTAAAAATAAAACATTGTCAATGAAGATGGTCGCTACAAAAAACAAAAATAAAGGTGCGTATTTAGCATTAATTTTAAAACATGCATTCAATCTTATATGCTTGTAACATTCTCTGATGTACTCCAAATAAAAATAAACAAATATAACTATCAGTAAGGAGAAGACGGATTGTTCTTTGACAGCAATTTTTCTATATTTACAGTTGTTACTTGCTCGACTCCTGAACATCAGGCTGAGTCACCATCTAGAGACAGTGATTCACTATGTGATTCTGAAGCAGCAAGTCCTGTTCCCTTTCTTTGTACCCAAGATGGTGTGGAAGGTGACACAGATGTCGTTTGGAATTACTACACACCAAAAGCAAATAGCAAATCACAGTCACATTCCAAAAACTCAACACCTCTCAGCAGAAAAGCAAAAAAATATGTTAGACCAAAAATCATAGAAAAGCAAGTTCCTAAACGTAGAAATCTTAGAGTATCACAAAAGCACACTGAACTCTTTCAAGAGCTCATGGAGCTGAATCAGAAGTTACCAGAATTATTAGCAAAGAAAATGCAAACTGTTCCCGAGATAGGACAATCTGGAAGTGAAGATGATATTTTTAATGAGTCACTAGATTATTCCCCAAAGAGTGGCCTTAAAAGCTCCTCCAGATGTTTAAGAAAGAATGTGCTGAGTTCTAAATTTCCAAAGCCTGATACTGAGACCGCCCTGGAGTCCGATGACTCAATGAATGAATGTTTACTAAGGGCTAGTCAGATAGTTGAAGAAAAGCTTAATAATTGTAGACCCACATCACCAAAACGAGCATGCTTTGAATCATACTACAAAAATGGTCCAAAAGAAGAGAAGTCAAACAAAGCTTTTAAAATGGATCAAGATTCCATGGATTCTATATTGAATAGTATAAAATTAGAGTCTCCCGCTGTTACTAGAGCCAAAAAATTTGATTCACCCAAGTTTGCCAATGATTCGTTTGACAATTTTGTTGGTAATTTAAATGATAGTGTGTTAGAACAATTAACACAAATGCCAATTAAAAGTGAAATGTCTGCCAAGAAAGTCAAGTCAAAATTCAAGGAGTCGTCTGATTGGACTATGAAGGAGCTAACAGTTCATGACAGTAGCCCTTCCTCAAAAGTACTGTTCAGTAGACACAGCTCTATGCCAGAGTCACCATCTGTTGACAATAAGCCTTCTACTAGTGGTATGGCTTTTGGTAGATATAATTCTATGCCTTATGACAAGAATGCTGATACAGGTTTGTATTTCTATAATATTTATACAGAACTAGATTCCACCCGCGGTTTCACTCGCGTTCCCGTTCCCGTGGGAATATGGGGATAAAAAGTAGCCTATGTTACTCTCCTTACTTTAAGGTACCTGTCAGGAGCGCATTTTCTTACCAATGATGTGCGATAGAACCAGAGATGTGCGATAGAAAACAAATAAGATATTACCCATACCTCTCTCTACTGGTTTCTTAAAAATAATTTGTTACTACATTTTGTATTCATTATTTTAGTTACTGGCGATTCTCCAATACGATGTACACCAGATGAAATCAAAAGAAAACATCAGCAGGCTAGAGAGAAACTGCTAGCAAAACGGCAGCTTCCATTTACTTCTTCATCACAGGGGTCCACACAATCTGAACTGACGCAACATAAAAAAAAATCAAATTTTCAGCCAAAAGTATCTAGTACATCTGCATTCAAAACACAAGCAAATGTTCCATCTGATAACAATTCTCAAAATAATTCCAGTGATAATATTGTTGATTTAAAACTACTCATTGAAAAAAAGAGACTAGAAGCACTTATGAAATTAAGACGTCGTCAACTGAAATGAATTTTAACTTATAAGTGAAGATGGATTGTAAATATTATTATTTATCTTGTGATAATGTTAAAAATGTTGGCTGAAATTTATAGGTATCAATTTATGTTTTACACGGTTAATCTGTCTAAATTAAGACTGAAAATAAATAATGTGATTGTATAGTTTATATTTTTACATTATGTGATTACAGCCTTAAATTGCGGAATGTGTTTAAATCTGCGTTTAAGTTAAGGGTTGCATAGTAAAAAAGGAGTTATTTCAGAAATGTTGAGAATTTAAAATTTTTGAAAAAAATAATATAAGTAGCATCTTTTTAAGTAGATAGGAGTTATGCTATGCGACTGACACTTTCAGCTATTTTCATTTTAATAAATTAGGTATATTTTTTGTTTTTTTTTCCAGTTGAGTAGGAACTAGAGTCCACGCCACGAAAGAAGTCCCTTGAGAGAGGCGCTGCACGGCTGCAGTCTACGGCAGGCTAGAGCCCTGACCCGTTCAACATTCGAAAATAAGATCTATTAGTAGGGAGATAATTTAATAATAATTTTACTTAATATTCCGCGGGACTTTTTTCGTGGCGCGGACTCTACTGGCTAGATCGCTTGGTAGTATCACGATAATTTTTAACCCTTGGTACTACTCATAGAGTAACTTGCATATATAGGTACTACGGGCAACAAGGTGTGTTGCCTGTGACTCTCGTGACTCGCGCGAGACCGGATGTCGCGTTAGCAATGATTTCAAAAGGAAGGATGCGCTTACTTAACTGAACATTTGCCATAAAACCATGTCAATGCATAAACTGTTTCATCATACCAGTAAAATCAGAGCCATCTGTGAACAACTCACTCGAACTTCTTGCTTCGCATAGATGTATTAGAGGTGGGCAAGAAAGATTAGGGCCAACGATTTGGCACGCTTTTAGCACCGCTAGCTACTGTGATACTGACTACTATGTCGAAAGTACAAATAGGAACCAGGGATATCCATCGCTGTTTTCACACCTCTGCTGCCGAACGCGAAACTGCAGCTGAACTGCGAAACGACAAGGATCGCATTATATTCAATTAAACAGCTAAAGTTCTGCTACTTCTACTTCTCTCCTATTCCGCGTTTCGCGGCGGAGAGGTGTGAGAACGCGTGAAAGCCAGGGCAATTAATAGAACATTTACGAAAAAAAGTTGTCAGTGTCAGGCAGAGTCAGCTGTTGAGTTGTCTGTCACTGTCAGTTGGTGAATGTGATCAATCAAACACATTAACAAGTTTGTGAAAGCAAAGCAAGTGATTAAAATAAATTTTTCAGTGTTTGTGTAAATCTTGATCTTTTTTTATTTCTGTTTTTAACTGATTACATTAAAATTGTGAACCAGGGGTATTTTTTAAACCAAAAATGGCATTTAATTACCTTCGACAGTTGAAGAAAACTGTTTGTAGAGTTGGAACTTTCAAATCCAGTATCTTGAGGAACATAAATTCGTCGCAACCGGCGTGTCTTGGCATGATACCTATTGTTGTAGAGCAGACCGGAAGAGGGGAACGTGCGTACGATATCTACTCGAGACTGCTTCGGGAACGAATAATATGCCTTATGGGGCCAATAAACGATGATATCAGTTCATTAGTTGTAGCTCAATTACTGTTTCTGCAGTCGGAATCTAGTAAGAAACCTGTCCATTTATACATAAATTCGCCGGGCGGCAATGTAACTGCTGGGTTGGGAATCTATGATACAATGCAGTACATCACCCCGCCAGTTGCTACATGGTGTGTAGGCCAAGCATGTAGTATGGCTTCCCTGCTGCTTGCTGCGGGAGCCCCTGGAATGCGTCATGCCCTCCCTAATTCCCGAATTATGATACATCAACCATCAGGCGGTGTCAGAGGACAAGCTACTGACATTCAAATACAGGCTGAAGAGATTTTGAAGCTTAAAGCTCAAATCAATACGTTGTATGTGCGACATACTGGCCTGCCTATTGAAAAAGTGCAAAACTCGATGGAGCGTGACAATTTTATGTCACCAACAGAAGCCAAGTTGTTTGGTCTAATCGATAATGTCTTAGAACATCCACCATCCCATGCAATGGAAAAGGAGTGTACAGCATCAAGTGGAACTAGCAATACTGGGGGAAATATTTCTTAATAATGTTGTTATTGTAAAATATTTATGAATATATTATAGTCTTATGTATTTTTTACAACCAATATTTCTTATTATAAATCTCTTTTATATAATGTACCTAAGATCTTAAATTCTCAATTGCGGCAAGGTATTTCTCTGGCCTTAGTAGTGACCATCCAATAAAGTAGTTGACTTTTGCATAAAAAACTAGATAATAATAATAATAGTGTTGACTCACAGTTCCACAAAAGCTTAACATATCAAATCGGAAGAAGCCAAAACTAAAAAAAAAAAAAAAAAAAAACATCAAATATTTAAATAAAAATAATAATTATAATAATTTTATCGACACATTTTTCTTACAAAAATTATAATTTGTCCGTGTCTATAGCTTAACACTAACCAGTTCTTTCTTGTCAGTTACTAAACCATTACCTGAATCTCCACTGGAAATGTAAAATTGAGTTGTATTAAAATATGCTCAATATTTTGTTATTTTAAAAACTTTTTTAAATTATGTTTCAGAATAAACTTTTCATGTGCATCTCTAGTGGTGCCACAAACTCTGATTTGCCTGTTTTCACATCATTTACATTTAAATGTACAGTCAATACAATAGCGATTTTCGAACTGCAAGTGTAGTCTGCCACTACTCTTGCAGTTCGAAAACCACCGGTATTCAAATTCAAATTCAAATTCAAAGATTTTTATTCAAATAGACTTATAGATAAGTACTTTCGAATAGTCCAAAATTTTTTTTCCCTACCAGCCATTCAGGACATCTTTTAACTGATAAGAAGAACGGCCGCAAGAAACTTATCAGCTTTAACAGAAACAACAACATTTACAATGGAACATGTTGTTGCCAAGCACAAATTTACAATTTTGAAATATATTTAATATAAGAGGAAAATTTTCCAATATTTAATTATTAGAATATTTTCCTTTTATCTAATTTATAATAGTTATGTTTTATGTTAGTATCACATCCATGCATTTTGGTCTTTTAAATAATCATCTACCTTGTAATAACCTTTGCTTAAGAGTGTCTTTTTAACATATATTTTAAATTTATGCAAAGGCAGCTCTATCAATTGTTGTGGAACTTTATTAAAAAAAGCTATACCTTTCCCCAAAAACGAGCGTCTACATTTTTCAAGTCGAAATTTTGGAACGGCAAGCTTATTCTTATTTCTAGTATTAAAATTATGGACATCGCTATGCTTAATAAATAAATCAAGATGTTTCCTTACATATACTATATTATCATAGATGTATTGTCCCGCCAAAGTTAGTATATTAATCTCTTTAAACAAATCCTTAAGAGAATCTCTCCGTCGAAGGTTGTAAATGGCGCGCACAGCTCTTTTTTGAAGTATAAAAACATTTTCTATATTAGCTGCTGAGCCCCACAACAACAGGCCATAGGACATTACACTATGAAAATAGCTAAAGTAAACTAGTCTTGCCGTTTCAATATCAGTTAAGAGCCTTATTTTCTTTATTGCGAAAGCCGCAGAACTAAGTCTACTCGACAAGGCTTCAATATGTGGATCCCATTGCAGCTTTGAATCCAATGTAATGCCAAGAAATTTTGTACTCTCAACTAACTCTACTACATTCCCATTCAAATTGATATGCATATCGACCTGCACTACGTTAGGTAATGAGAATCTAACAAACTTGGTTTTAGAAGGGTTAAGAGACATATTATTACTGTTGAACCAGTGTGCGACTTGAGAGAGAGCACTATTTACTTCGTCAGAACAATTGTTTCCTCTATCAATTTTAAAAATTAAAGATGTATCATCTGCAAATAGTACTGTCTCACATAAATTACTCGTGTAATGAGGGAGATCGTTAATATAAATTAAAAACAGCAAAGGGCCCAATATTGAACCTTGTGGCACGCCCATAATAATGGGGGCTCCAGTAGAAGCAGTATTATTGACAATTACTTTTTGATTTCTATTGTGCAAGTATGACTGCAAAAGGCTAACAGATTTCTTAGAGACACCATAATGTTCAAGTTTCTTTAAAAGTGTAACGTGATCAACGCAATCGAAGGCTTTAGACAGGTCACAGAATATACCAATTACGTCTTGCTTGCCCTCCCAAGCCTCAAAAATATGTTTGAGGAGTGCAATGCCAGCATCAGTAGTATTTTTACCTTTAGAAAAGCCGAACTGATTGTTATGAAGGATTCGATTTATTGTTAAATAGTCTAATAATTGAGAGTATATAACTTTTTCAAAAATTTTACTAAGTGCCGGTAGTACTGAATTTTTAAACATTTGAGAATACTTCCTGACATATCCAATAAAATTTGGGTCACAGGAAGTATGCTTTGACGCATAGAGGTCATATAGTTTCCTTCTGCTTGTGTAAATTCCCGGCGTGGCCCAATCACTAAACTTTACTTTATCCGAATTACAATTGATCACTTTTTGCTTAAATGTTTTACTAAATTCGTCTTCAACCACATGAAATAAATCATTATAAAGATAATTAGATTCCATATTAGGAACTGGTAAAGACTCAATTTTATTAATTACATTGTTTCTAAATTCATCTATGCCCTTTTTAGTTATTGGCCTGCACACAATTTTCCGCTTAGGACAGACATGATGGTGCTCTATAGAGGCTTGTTGTCCACTATGGTCCGATTTAATAACATTTATTATAGATTTCTCAGTGACTACACAGTTTGAAAAAATGTTGTCTAAACAGGTGGCAGATGTGGGTGTTATTCGGGTAGGCTCATTAAAGGTATGTGATAGATTAAACGATTTAAATAAATTTAAAAATCTACTTGCTAGCTTCGACAACTTTGAGTCTAAAATGTCAATATTAAAATCCCCACATATGACAACCTTTTTATTACTTTTACTAGTTATTCTTAAAACTTCCTCCATAGTGGACTCAAACTCTGGGTAATTACTCTGAGGGGGTCTATAAACACATATTACAATTATTTGGTCTAGTTCCACACAAGACAATTCAATTATTCGTTCAATTGAGAGGGATATTATATCTTTGCGCTCTTTGTACTGAAAATTATTATGTAAAATTATAAGAGACCCTCCTCTAATAGCAGATTGCCTACTAAATGAACTCACAATTCTATAATTATCCAGATTTAAAATTACTTCATGACATTTTAACCAATGCTCAGTGATACACAACACATCAACATTTTCACAGTTTAAAAACAAACATACTTCTAGGTCTTTGTCAGAAAAGCCTTGTATATTTTGATGAACAATTTTTAAACATTTTGGCTTTACTCTTGTCAACACTGGGCTAGAGGACACCTCTGTTGTCTCTAATGGTAATTTAAATTAACCAAGTCAGTGTTGGGATTCAATAGAATCAAATTACTTGGAACAGATTCCAAAGTTATATTACAAATGTCAGAATTTAACTGCTCAATAAAAGCAGAGGTTTTTATAGCCAGATTATTGGCTAAATGTTTAAAATAAAAAGATAGCGTAAGCGCTATTTGTCTCTTATAATAGTGAGGCAGATAGTAATTATCTTTTGTCAAGTTAAAATTATTTAACAAAGGATTTATGTCAATTATATGTAGCTTTTCAGTGTTATGAAAGGCTACTGTGTTTAATGTTAAGTTTAAGTTGTATCTTAACTTATTTTCTATCTCTGTGAAACTTTGACTGTAGGGAAATGTAAACATTACAACTTTCCTAACATTTAAAGAGCATAGAGCGTTAACATAAGATATCAACTGTTGTTTCTTGACATTAGCCCTATTCCCCATCAAAATTATGATATTTGTGTTATCACTATAAGATTTCCCAACAATTGTTTTCATTATATCATTTATACTTGAACCAGGCATACAATAATTAACAATATTTTCCTTTGAATTTTTCTGAATTAAATGGCCTAAGTTCTTCCCAATGTCATCACAGAACATAATTGTTTTAGTATCACAGTTTTTAGCAGCAGAAGGGGACATACTTTTATTGCATTGTAATAAACTATCAGAAAGAGAAACAGAGTTGGTTAGTAAATCACCCACCTGAGCAACTTGGCCTGATGAGTCATTTTGACTTAAACAAGTGTTGGCAATCATACAACTACAGCTGCATTTCTTACCTAGTGACTCAAACCGATCTGTGTTAAAATTACAAATGTCTATCATGTCATTTGCAGCAATTTTTTGATAATTTAGCTGTTTGCGAGAGAACTCACTCAAGTTAGTATACATTTCCCTCAGTGAAAGTTCCAAATTGTCAATTTTGTTACCTAATTGAATATCCAACATATCATTTTTTTTATTGTTATTACATGATTCCAACTTAATCACATTTAATTTTTCCAACAATTGGCTACGTTCTTTCCTTAAATCACTATATCTATTATAATAATTTTGTCTTTTAACCAATTTTTGTGTTTTCTTTATATATCTATTAATCTTAATATATTTTTTTAATTTCTTCCCGCTACTGAAACGACAATAATTTTTTATGTATGAACATGGTCTACTAACATCGTTGACACATTCTAAAGGTGAATCGTCACCTGTTGCAAAATTACATTGAGATAACTCATTGAACAGGCTTTGAGAGTGCTTTTCTTCTATAATACTTTTATTTTCTTTCTCTAATTGAAGTGCTTTCTTTTGAGAAAGAGACAATCTTATTTCAAGGTCAGTAATGCGACTCAATGCCTGTTCATGGGTGTCAGAACAATCCCTAAATGACTGAATGAAGTCTTCCATTCGGTTACACTTGTCTACAACTTCAGAGTATTTATGATGAATCTCAGCGAGTTCATTCTTGAGTTCAGAGTTCCGAGTAATCGTCTTGAGGATTTCATTCTCGCTGTCCTCTCTTTCCTGCAGTAAAGTGTCATTAAGTTCCTTTGCTGCCTTCAGATCTTCCAGGGCATTCTTGAGCTTAAGCTCCATATCCTTTGCAGATATTCTCCGGGTCATCATAATTGTTTAAAAAGGTTGGATTTATGATTCAATGCTAAAATAAAAAAATGAGATTACTATCTTATTAACTCAAAATTCAGGTTTGTTTTTAAAAGAAACAAATGAATTTCTAAAGAATTTATGTGATTGCAGAAATAATTTAGTAAGATAATGATAGCTTGTATTTTAGGTATTGTTTATAAATCAATCAACAAGTATCACCATCAACTTTACTTTGTGTAAAGGAAAGCGAGGTTACTCAAGTTGTATAAGTATAATAATATGTTAAGTTACTGCTTTATATAATAAATTTTAAGATATTATTATGGTAAATCTGAATGTAAGTGACTTACAGGTTTTACCGTCAAATTAACTTTAACAAAGTAAAGAGAGGCCAAACCTTTATGCAGGGAATACTCTGTTTAATTTTAATTTACTTAACTCTAATGAATGTGTACCTACACCTATCAATTAAAATAATAAAACATAAATATTAGTTAATAAGAAAATAAATTAAATACTCAATATGCATAAGCACAAAAACATAACTTGTTGATTAAACTTATATCTTTGCTGAAAAATTGGCTGCACAATCAATGAATGAAGTGGTTTAGATGGGCAGTATTGATGTAAGTAGTGTTTGGCAAGAGTAGCAGTATGGTGAATGTCTGTGACAACAGTAGTCACCGTCAGCTTTACTTCCACAATTTGTCAAGTAAAGAGAGGTTGTTAACAATGCCAAATCGTAATGGATTGTGACGTTGTTCACTGGAAGTGAACTCTGTACAAGTAGTGATGATTAGTGTACAGAAATGAGAAGCCAATTTAACACCAAATCTACTAAGTCACTTCAGTGTTTTATATTATACTAGATAAGCTGAGTAAAATACTTATCAACTAAATTATGGAACAAAGTTACTTCCCCGGTTTATGTGCAGTTCAGGATTTATGCATTCCTCCTTTAAAATATCGGCTTTTCTTGAGCTTGATTCCACGTCAGGATGACGTTTGGTCGTTACAATATTGTAGTCACTTTATTTCAAAAATAAATCTATAGATTTATTGGATAACACTTGTACATATGTTAAAGGGTCCTATTAACACTTTAAAAACAAAACACTATAATAAAGCTATGATTTTACTTAAATTCTAATAATTTTTACACAGCTGATACTATTTGACAAGTTAACCGGCTGGGGTTGCCAGCTTGAAAAAAGTAAGCTTGTATTATAAAAGGGACCGGACGTAAGGACGCTCTTAAGGTCAAAATGTAGAGTCTGACATGCTGTTGACTGTACTTACAGGCCAGTATTACGCGACTAAAACAATTAGGCGCATGACAGGAGTGCGGTTACGTATTTTCAAAGCCACTTCGACTATGACGAGATGTAGCGATACCTTCTAAAAATACAAGACAATGGGCTCTAAAAATTCTACGTTTAGTTTTATTAAAATTGTGAATTAGAATTACGATATTAAATAAAATTCAACGCGGCGCCACTTTCGGTGGGGGTACCGCCTTAAGAAGAGTCTTGGACGAATGTGGTTAATTCGTCCAAGGGGAGAGTGCTTCGAATCGCTCAGCTGCTCATCCAGCATATGCTTCATGGGGGAGAGAAAGGACAAAACCGTCGTTCACCTTTACTTTTTATTTATTTATGTTGACTAGGCCAATACAATATCCTACTTCCTATTTCCTACTTCCTAGAAAGGTAGACAACACTTCCGAATTAAATAAATATTGGCAATAAGGTGTAATTTTTTCTAATAGTATGAAACCTTTAACTCACTACACATCATATTTTTTCAAGGAGGGTAGACAAAGCCTCCGAATCAGATAGATGTTAGTAAGGTGTGATTTTTCTCAACAGCATGAAATCCTTTACGCACTACATCATATTTTTATAGAAACGCCAACGCAGAAGAAGTAGACAACGCCTCCGAATACATTAATTACAACACTAATGGCCTGCGCAGACGACGACATTGAAGGACTTTTTGTCCGCGACACGACCTTATTACTAAGAACATAAAGTTGAATAAATAACGAGGACTATCGCGTACTTTTCATGGATATACGCGATCTAAGTTGAATTTTATTTGGTTAACAATAAAGACGTGTCGCGGACAAAAAGTCCTCCGTTCTCCGTCGTCTGCGCTAGCTCTTATAGAACCGTTTTCCACCCCGAATGGAAGAAAATGAATATTTCAGGTCTTGCCAAGGCTTGACCATTGGGCTATAACCTACAATAAAAAACAATTAAAGTTAAAAATATGAAATTAACGGGAAAAAACGCAACCCTTCGCATCTCTTACTTTGCGCTACTGTTTAAAATTTATTCTCTTTGTACCATTGTAAAATACAAGTACTTAAAAGCTGTTAAAATACTCGCAAGTGTCATCTATCTCTTCATCGACCTTACGAACGACAGTTGTAAATGAAGTGTCTACAGAAAAATCGAAGCCTGGCACAGTTAAAACGATACACACAAGTTTCACATAGGTAAACTGTAGTCGGATTTTTAATTCAGTAGAGAAATTTGACAGGTGCCAAGCCAACGTCACTTTGTAAAATAATCTTGCTTTAAACTGTTCCTATTGACTTGCGCATTTCCAGTTCCAGTTCAGTAAGAATTGATTCCATTCACGCACACAGATTCAATATTATCATTACAGCTTCATTTTAATTCAGTATTATTTTCGCAAAGTGACATTGACAACCTGTCAAATCACTCTACTGAATTAAAAATCCGACGATAGGTACTAGCCATTTGTTCAAAACTTACGCTGACAGGTATATCGTTTTTGTCTTTGACCAAGCGCAGACCATGCCTATCCCAGTTCTTCCGACGCCCCAACAACCATTTTTAAATAGGTTCATAACTTTCAACCTGGAGTCCTGCTGCCAAGATTTTTCCTATAAAATCGTCGAAAATTTATATTATTTTTCTAACAGGTACGGGTAGTACAATCGGGTGTCCGTTTCGACTGCTCGGCCACAGTGTCCCAGAAAAAAAACGACTACGTCAACATTACGAAGTAATTTGTAGAAAACTAATAAAGAAAACCGCAAATTTGCAGAACCGATATTCAGAAAGTTATAAGGGCTTAACCATGGCCGCGCAGTCGAAACGTGGAGAACTGCGCGGCCACGGCGATCTCTGATACGGGAGCTACATAGACATCTCATTCTTTTTGCTAATCACTGATATGATTTCGCAGAAATTGTAGAAAGTCTTAATAGAGCCCTGAAGTATGTACTTTACGAGCTATAGTTCTTTAAAGTCGTGGCCGCGCAGTTGAAACGGTGACAGCCGAGCGAACATAGGGATCTCAGGAACGGAGCTTCTCAGAGGTCCCATTCTTTTTGCTAATCAGAGATACGATTTCGCAGAATTTATAGAAAGTTAGAGTAAAGCCCTAAAGTTTGTAGTTCACGACCTGTAGATCTTAAAAGCCATGGCCGCGCAGTCGAAACGGTTAGAACCGCGCGCCCACTCAGATCTTAGAAACGGAGCGTCGTAGAGGTTCCATTCTTTTTGCTAATGACTGATACGAATGTTGATAGTATATAAATGGCTGGCATAAGGACCTGCATGATATTTAAATAAACCCCTGCGTGTTTCATGAAAACGCCTATAATTTTTGAATAGTTATTTCATGATTCAAAGATTGCTAAGGTACTGAGTACTTTTGCAACTACTATAGGTACGTGCCTCGTACCTAAGATCTTTAAATCTCAATTAAATTAGATATTGCGTGTAATTGATTAAATATTCCGACGAAGCGTCGAAACGTTTTGTGAGAAAAATTACCTGTGAAGCTAGAAGTAGGGTGACCATGATTTGTATTGCGACAACCAGACATTTTCAAAGGCGTCACCATTTTAATCACGTAGGTATTACTTATCATAATGAGGTATACGTATGGTTAGTTGGATGAGGAAAGTATAGGTACAGATACGAAAATATTTATACCGTTTTCGTATACATACTAACAATAACATATTGACAAAGAAAACACTTATTTAATCGGACACTCATTTATATTTCCTTGAAATAGGTATGCAACGTATTATGATTTGTACAAGTACCATTGTTTTATTTACGTTCATGATCATAACGATATCGTAACTGTTTTTGTGTTTCCATCTGATAAAATACTTTTCTATTTTTGTGTCGGTATCAGAGTTGAATTGAAAGGTCAATTTCAATAGAGTAAATAAGACTGATTTCAGAATACGTTCGTATCGATGCCTACTTGTTGCAGTTGCGGTACTGTGTTTAGATACTATAATCTTATCTCTCCCATCAGCTCTGGCACCAATACGGACTTAGACTAAAAATGGCTGCTTGAAATAAAACAGTTCCATAATGAACATTGAAAGTCTTACGATACTACTACCAAGACACAGAAATACTTAAGTACACAAGAAATCACAGTTTAAATAAAAATAAATAAATGATAAATGATGCTTAATAGGTATCTTAATATAAAATATAACAATAGGCAGTTTTATTATAGTAGACTTTAAATCACATTTTTTTTTAAATCACAGTTCGTTTTCATTATAAGAATCTTAATATAAAATATATCAATAGACAATTATTAACAATCACAGTTCGTTTTCATAATTCGACTAACACTTATAAACTAACAAATAGAAATCTTTACCTAAATCACATATGTTTTAACAATCATAGTTCGTTTTCATAATAAGTATTCTAATATAAAATATATCAATAGACAGTTGTATTAAAGTAGGCTTTAAATTACATAATTATTAACAATCACAGTTCGTTTTCATAATTTGACCAACACTTATAAACTAACAAATAATTATCTACAAGTTGTTATATTTTTTTTTTTATTATTGATGGCCGCGATTTTGAAAAAAAATAATAATAATAGGTTATAATTTTTTTAGTCTAAGTATCAAGTAGGGACGTATACGTATTTTTACCAGAGCTGACGTGAGGATGAGGATATAGTACTTACCTACACTACACAGCACCGCAACCACAAAAAGTTTCGATGCGAACTCATTCTGAAATCAGATTAAGTGCTTGGCCAGACTGAACAACGCGGCGCGATGTCTCAAACGTATGAAATTTTACTAGCCGCGCCCATCCGCGTGCCCACTGTGGACACTCGAATAAGGTTTCATATAGGAGTACATCGCGCCGCGCCCGCGTGTTCAGTCTGGCTAAGCACTTATTTATGCTATTGAAATTCACCTTTCACTTCATCTCTGATACCAATGCTAAAAAGAAACAAAGTATACAAACTTATGACGTTGCATACTTAATTCTTTGGAAATGTCTGTTTGAGGCAATACAAATCATGGTCACCCTACTTCTAGCTTTACAGGTAATTTTTCTTACACAACGTTTCGACGCCTTCGTCGGAATATTTAATCAATTACATGACGCAATATCTAATTTAATTGAGATTTAAAGATCTTAGGTACGAGGCACGTACCTATAGTAGTTGCAAAAGTAAGTACTCAGTACCTTAGCAATCTCTGAATCATGAAATAACTATTCAAAAATTATAGGCGTTTTCATGAAACACGCAGGGGTTTATTTAAATATCATGCAGGTCCTTATGCCAGCCATTTATATACTATCAACATTCGTATCAGGGATTAGCAAAAAGAATGGAACCTCTACGACGCTCCGTTTCTAAGATCTGAGTGGGCGCGCGGTTCTAACCGTTTCGACTGCGCGGCCATGGCTTTTAAGATCTACAGGTCGTGAACTACAAACTTTAGGGCTTTACTCTAACTTTCTATAAATTCTGCGAAATCGTACCTCTGATTAGCAAAAAGAATGGGACCTCTGAGAAGCTCCGTTTCTGAGATCCCTATGTTCGCTCGGCTGTCACCGTTTCAACTGCGCGGCCACGACTTTATAGAACTATAGCTCGTAAAGTACATACTTCAGGGCTCTATTAAGACTTTCTACAATTTCTGCGAAATCATATCAGTGATTAGCAAAAAGAATGAGATGTCTATGTAGCTCCCGTATCAGAGATCTCCGTGGCCGCGCAGTTCTCCACGTTTCGACTGCGCGGCCATGGTTAAGCCCTTATAACTTTCTGAATATCGGTTCTGCAAATTTGCGGTTTTCTTTATTAGTTTTCTACAAATTACTTCGTAATGTTGACGTAGTCGTTTTTTTTCTGGGACACTGTGGCCGAGCAGTCGAAACGGACACACAATCGGGGAACTTCCCGGTTGACTAGTAAAGTTTTTTTGTTTCTGTCGAGCGCAACACAATTTGGGAGAGTTTACCACCTATTTCACGAAACTTATTAGGTAAAAAGTAATAATCATATTAGTCCATGGACTAATATTTTCTATTAGTTAACTAGTGAGCGTTTCATGAAACTACAGAGGTAAAGTATTAGTTATTAGTGTTCAACTAATGAATATTAGTGAATTATTATTATTACCAAAGTAAACTCGGTTTTTAACCGACTTCAAAAAGGAGGAGGTTCTCAATTCGACTGTATTTTATTTTTTTATGTATGTTCTACCATAACTTCGCCAATTGTTAACAGATTTTTATAATTTTTTTTTATCTGAAAGAAAATGGTTTATGTGTGGTCCCATATAATTTTTACAAAGATCTGGCTAGTAGTTTTTTCATAATCTTGAAAAATATCAATGAAACTTGAAAACGACAACTTGCCAAAAGGGGCAAGTTGTCGTTTACCTAGATGACATTGTTGTGTATGGGCTGATTTTTAGTGTAAGTAACGGCACATGATGTAACTAAAAAATCTGAAATAAAAACATTTTATAAAAAAAATTCAAACCGACTTCAAAAAGTAAAAAATAAAACTTTTGGAGTCGGTGCTAGCTAGCTAAGGCCAAAAAAATATATAGTTAATAGAAGTGCAATGTAGAATGCCCTGGCTGGCACCGACTCCAAAAGTTTTATTTTTTACTTTTTGAAGTCGGTTTGAATTTTTTTTATAAAATGTTTTTTTATGATAAATTTTAAATAGAAAAATATTGGAAAACATTAACTCGGCCACAAGTGAATTCTCAGATGGGAATCGAACCCACGACCTTTGGAAATCCGGTCCAATGCTCTAACCGCTGAGCTACCGAGACTTAAAAATTAACCCGGCCACAAGTGAATTCTCAGATGGGAATCGAACCCACGACCTTTGGAATTCCGGTCCAATGCTCTAACCGCTGAGCTACTGAGATTTGCGAACCGCCGTCGAAATTCTCCAATACTTATATATTTTTAATACGCTGGGCCAGCGTTGTCATAACAATGCTAGGAATATCCTTGCATTCGAAAGAAACATCTTTTCAGGTGTTTAACGATCGATTAAGATGCAACAGCCAATAATTTATGATTTTTTTATTTTTGCAATTGTCAATGCTATTTTTATACTTATGATAAATTTTAAATAGAAAAATATTGGAAAAAATTAACTCGGCCACAAGTGAATTTTCAGATGGGAATCGAACCCACGACCTTTGGAAATCCGATCCAATGCTCTAACCGCTGAGCTACCGAGACTTAATTAAGAGTTATTTTTTTCCAATATTTTTAAAATTAAAATTTATCATAAGTATAAAAATAGCATTATAAAATGCAAAAATTAAAAATTATAAACTCGGTTTTGTTTAAAAAAAATGTATTTGTCAAATACACTAATAAATTACACGGATAAATCTACTAGTCAGACACTTGTAAAAATTATTGGCCTAAATGAAAGAAGTATTTTTCAGGCAATCACTATATGTGTGTCAAAATTCATTCAAACCCGTTCAGTAGTTTTTGCGTTAAAGAGAGACAAACGTCCATCGGTCCATTCTCACTTTTGCACTAATAATATTAGTGTGACATAAGATGAAGTATATGGTGTAGGAGAATGTGTTTTTTTGTTTGCAATGTAAAAACCAGAAGATATTGTTTTTTATCCTAGCTATTTTGGTGCCTACTTAACGTCGTTATAATTTTAAACGAAAAAAATCTGATATTGTTTTAAAGTCTATATCTACTCGTATATATCTTAGCCATGGCACGTAAGAAAATGAAATGATATAAAATTATCTCTTTTGTTAATTTTTTTCAATATATTGTGCTTATGGGATGGGTAACATAGTGCCACACCACACAGCCCATCTACACAAGTCTAATAAAAATATTCGTGAAACAGGATTTATTAGAACTATGGCCCGTAGACAAAGTAACATCGTTATGTAGCAAAACGATAATTCGATTCGTTATTGTCTATATGCGCCAATCAACTTGCGGTAAGACCACGTGATTTAGCGTGGCCTATGCCAATCCGCCAATCCCATACATTTAATTCTTTTCGAACTTCGTTATCGTTTTTGAATTGTTACTTTGGCTAAGGGCCCAGTAGTAACTAATAACTAATATACTTGCAAACTAATAAGTTCGTGAAACAGGCCCCTGATATTATAAAGAGAGTGAAGTGGCATGAAGCAAAAACTTGCCGCGTAAACGTCGTCGGCATCGACATCGACTTCATTTGACAGATGGATGTGACATATTGCTCTTAGTCTTTGGTAAGTTTTCATTTGTGTTAAAAAGAAGCAGCAATGTGTCACATCCATCTGTCAAATGAAGCCGACTACGATGCCGACGACACTTGCGCGGTACGGCCCCAGTTTATCACAAGTTATTATAAAAAGTAGTTAGCTCGCGCACTAGTGGCCAAAATACGTGCCAGTTGCCACTTAACTCAGAAAAACTAGAGACCTTAGATAGACTATACGACTAATAACGTCCAGGGGCTAATGACTGAAAATGTTTCAAAATGTGTTTTTTTTTGCTTAAAATAATAACAGCGAGTACCTAAATAACAATTGCAAACCAAATTCTATTCGTAATGAATTCTATGCCAGCCGCTGATATGCATAATATTATTACGACATAAAAAGGTTCGCGATAAAGGGTAGACTCTTATTTTTGTGCTATAATATTGACAGTAACGAATCGCTGCAAAACCGACACCACGTAGGCGTAGTCTTGTATCCTACCCCTAGAGTATAATTCAAGCCCGCACAGGCGCGAAGGGGTGAGGCGGCCCGCAAGCTGAGGAGCAGGTGGTGAGCGAAAACTATCTGCGACGATAAGCTCTCGTGGGACCGCCAGAGTCCCGCAGCGCCGGAGCCGTGACAGAAACCATGCATGTTGCATGCTTGTTTGTATGCTGCATGCTTGCTTGAATGGTGCATGCTGCCTGCGCTGCATGCTTGCTTGCATGCTGCATGCTTGCTTGTATTCTGCATGCTTGCTTGCTTGCTACATGCTACATGCTTGCTGCAGTGCTGCATGCTTGCTGCAATTTTAATATTTTACACCAACATTTGGAAATGAAATGCTTTGCGCGCGATGGGTGCCGCGTTTGCCCAGTGTGCTTCTAACGTACCTTAGTAGTTAAAGTTAAGGTCAATCATTATTAAGTTGATATAATATTAAAGAAATTATATGTAAATAAATAAAAGTATAAAGAAATTGTTAAAAACGGAGACTCACAACACGTGTTAATACGAAAAGAACCCTGCTTTTTATTACTTTAGCAGTATGGCGTGCATGAAAGATGGCGTTGTATGTATATTTTTAGTCGTAATCTCTAAAAATTGTAGTTATTTTATAATTTTTAAGCGATTTAAAAAAGGAGGAGTTTATCAATGTGTCGCGAATACAAGTGGTATTTTTATGTAGTCAACAGCAGGTCAGGCTTTATACTTTGTGCTTGAGATTGCCCTTTACCTAATGTCGTTCATTTTAGATGCGGTTTTCATAATACAAGTTACACAAGTTCATTATTACACAAGTTTTATGTTTCAGTACCTATGAACAGATTAAACAGTCGTCATTTACCATTTCTTATGTCTCACCACTGCCGGGGCTTCCTTATGGAAGGATAAGTCATAAGATTAGGAGAATGGGCCGTGATCCGCCACGCGGGCCCAATGCGGATTGGTGGGTTGTCATGACCGCAAATACAGCCGCGACCAATGGATTAACGTGCCTTCCGAGGCACGGAAAAGATAGTAAATGATTGGTCACCTATCCCATGACCGACCATTGCGAGACTAAATCGTAGGCCGAGCGCGCGAACCAGTAGTTTTCAGATAATCTTGAAAACGCTGTCGTTATAAGGATATAGTAAGTTACGTCAAAATATAATTTTCAAGAATTAAAATCAAGAACTGTTGCTAAGCAACCAAATCCTGAACGACGCGTAAATTCCAACTCTGCCTTCTGCATACGCGCGTTACAATATAAATTTCTCCGTCCGTCCTCTCTTTAAAATGTACGTAATTATTTTTGATAGAGTTGCCCATTTTGATGAAGATAGCCTATACGGTAAGTTGAGATACAAATAAACAATTCTGTATACTTAGATCAGTGGTTTTGGTGTGATGCTCATTCAACACACACAGACATACAGACAGACGGACAGACATTATTTCTAAAAATGATATAAATTAGTTCTTCTGCTTATTCTGAGTCACCATATCAATTTTTTTTGCAAATCCAAGCAATGTACAGACACGATAAACTTTGATTCTTATTATACCTAAGTATTAAAGATTTTCTTTGTCGTTTCGGAAACTTATCAATCAGCTCTCGTAATAATAAATCTGAACACAGTCCTCACAATGGGCGGTTGTGTTAAAATGTATAAACATTTCTAAATGCGAACATTTGCCACTTGGCCATAACAAGTCTGGCCAAGCCAAGTCACCTTTCTGATGTGTTGAAATTGTGACAATTCCTTGGCCTGGCCTGACGTGTCGTAAAAACGGTAAATTAAATGTTTGTGATAGCGCGATATTGTGCCGCCTCACCTCAAAGATGCCACGTTTAGCAAAAAATATATAAGTAAATTGATTTACAGGCTTATGACAATCTAAAAATCAGAAATGCGAACTATAGTTGAATTTTTAATTCAGTAGAGTGATTTGACAGGATATCAATGTCACTTTGTAAAAATAATAGTAATTATAATGTTAGTAGCTATAATGATAATATTGAATTTGTATGCGTGAACGGAATCTATACTTACTGAACTCGAACTGGATCTGCGCAAATCATTAAGAAACAAGGTGACATTGGCATCTGTCAAACTACTCTATTTTTTTATGAACGACGGGGAGTCTCTTAGTTCATCATAACCGATGTTAAGTATTGATAAGGCTGAAGATAGAAGCGAGCCTCTCCCGGAATCCTCAATCACTGAGGAACTGGATATCTTATCTCTAACTGCCGGAACACAACAATGCTGAAAACATTGTTGTTATGGAGTCAGACTTAGATAAGATGGTGGTAGCTAGCCAGGCGGACTTACAACAAGTCCTACCACCAACCAAACCGAATACAACATGTATCCCCGCTGGGAATCGAACCCGGGACCCCTGGGTCTGATACCGGTGGTTGTACCACTAAACCACAGAGGCGGTTAAATAACTCTACAATATAAATATAAATCCGACTTTACACAACTCTACGACCGACGACGACGTTGCCGTTCTAAAGTGTCTGTTATCTTATTAAGTACTAGCGGATCCTCGCGGTTTTACTCGCGTGGTGCCCGTTCCCGTGGGAATATCGGGATAAAATATAGCCTATGACACTCGGGAGAAATGTAGCTTTCTAATGGTCTAAGAATTTTCTAAATCGGTCCAGTAGTTCCTGAGATTAGCGCGTTCAAACAAACAAACTCTTCAGCTTTATAATATTAGTAAGATTTATATCTGCCAAATAATGTATTAGGCTTGATGGAGAACAAAAAAAAAATGTCAACAACCTTTAATAGGTAGATAAAGATAGATATCAAATAATCTATATGAAACTTTATCAGCAAGCAGTGAAATCTGCCCTAAGTAGGTATACTAAGTATAAGGTACCTTTGATAAGTAGTCTTCACTTCCCGCAGATGCGTGTACGGTGTGAGTTTTATTTTTCCAATCGCATTCAACAAAGCAATGACCTGCTGTTATAATTATCTTTTGAGTTAGAACAGAGGCACCACAAAAATACGTATCTCCATGTTTACAAGTACATTCGAGAAACACCGCATGAGGGTAGTCTCGTATTTTTGTATAATTACCCCCCACGATTTTGGCAGACATACTCGTATTACTGCGACAATCACATAACGATAAATTTGATAAAATCACCACAAAGTAAAACCATAATGTCGTTCTCTTTACTAAAAGCATCTTGATTGCAATATATAGCTATCATAAGCATTATGTGGTTCATTAATATTTTTTTTATTACGTTCCAATTTGATTACGTGTTCGTTAATTAACCATGAAAAAGGATTGTGTGTGTGGTTTAATCATTGCGAGTTTAACTTTTGACATGTCAATATGTATCTGATGTCTGTTGTGCGTACTTAAGTATTATTACTAGCCTTCCAAGCTTCGAAAATGACTTTTGGAAAATCATTTTCGTATTCGCCTTTGAATTTTGAATTTTTGTATTACAAAACTGTCATTATTTTCGCGTGCGAATTAGAAAGTCAATTTGGAACAGTACCTAATTATCAGAATAGCAAGACTCTATTGATGGAGTTAGGCACATACTGGTCCTAGCGAACTCGACCCAGAGAGCACATGACGACTGTAGAAAATGTTAATCGTAAATTGGGACCACAGAGCTACAGTGGTGGTCACATAATTAACGACACTAGCCGATTTTCAAACAATCGAGGTTACTTTGGAGCCTTGGTTCTCTGCAAAGGATTGACCGACCTGTGATCTGATAATGGCCAACTGAGGAGTGAATGGAGGAGATCCACATAAGCTATACATATCCAACTGATCTGATCAACATTCGTAAAATTGTAAGGATCAGAGTTTTCAGTTTCAGAAATTCCATATTTTTTTATGTTATATTCGCTTTTTTTAACATCGCTTAGAATGATGTTCAGATCAGTTGGATATGTATAGGAATCTGGATCTCCTCCATTCACTCCTTAGATGGCCATTATCAGATCACAGCTCGGTCAATCCTTCGCAGAGAACCAAGGCTCCAAAGTAACCTCGATTGTATGAAAATCGGCTTGTGTCGTTAATTATGTGACCACCACTGTATATCGAGATAGATGGTAAAAGTTTACCTACCTTGCGTGTCAAAAGTTTGATCCATCGTCAAAAGTTTTCCGAACTAAGTCAGTCCGCTTGAGACCATTGCCATGAAAACACGCGTCACTCAGATACGAAAATGGTTAATTGTGCAGAACCATCTTGCAAGAGCTCGTTAATAACATTTCCACATCACTAAATCTCGCTCGTGACGTCATCGTTGGGACGAAAAAATCGACAAGTTAGGTTCTCATACTGTTTGTAACGCTCTTTTCGTCTATCTCGATATAAATAGGTCTGTGACTGGGACAATAACATCAGCTCGGTCCTGAGACTCCTCAGACCAGATTACTATTGCAGAATATGCTAATGGTAGTAGACTGGGACCATAACATTAATTGACTTAAGTGAATGGATATATGTACATACTTAAACGAGTGATTTATATACAAACATGATTTAGAAACAAAAATGATACAGGCCCTTTTTGTATAGCCAAATGAAAGATGGTTGATCGCAAATTATATCAATAAAATAAAAATTGTGCAGGTCCTTTTTCAATGGCGAATTTAAAGATGGACCGGGCAGTCGGCAAATGATGTCAATAAGATCAATAAAAATAAAAATGGCCTAAAAAAGATGAGTGACCGCAAGCTCTATCGATAAAGATTGTTAAAGTTTGTATGTAAACGCTTATTAGTTTTGCGTCAATAAAAGAAGAAAGAAGCGTCCGACGCTTTTTGTTGATTACTCTGGAGCGACATGAAATCGCTTGCCCAACCTTAGATTACCCATGCAATGCTTCGATCTCCCTTTCGCTACATTATTAATGTCGAGCTAATTAACCTGTTAATTAATTGCAATTCGAATACGTTGAAATTCAAAAATGACTGAAAAATTCGAATATTTGGTCCTCCTTAAAACTTCGAATTTCAAAATTCTAATTCGAAGTATTCGAATATTAATGCCATTAAAAAAATATATGATACTAGCTGTGCCCCGGGGCTTCGCTCTCGTGGAATTTCGGGATAAAAAATTGATAGTAGCCGATTCTCAGACCTACTCAATACGCTCACAAAATTTCAAGAGAATCGGTCTAGCCGTTTCGGAGGAGTATGGGAACGAAAACTGTGACACGAGAATTTTATATATTAGAAGATAATATATGAATTGTTTGTTATACCACTATTTTAAATTGTATTTTACGAAGATTAACGATATCACTCTGACCGAACACAACTATTTCTTTGAGATTTTTAATTTTGTGTGCAAACGAAAGTGAATGTTATGAAAGTTATGAAATCTCATGTCAAGCCAAGTCAGTTATTTATAGTAAGGAAGCTCAGCAACTTTATCTTGAATTCTTTCTTAGTTAGTTACGTTAGCAACATTTAGTCGTCTTTACCAATTATAAATATAAGTGCCGCCGCACATATCACTATACCACATTCAGCCCAATAAGAATAATCTATACTAATATTATAAAGCTGAAGAGTTTGTTTGTTTAATCGCGCTAATCTCAGGAACTACTGGACCGATTTAGAAAATTCTTAGACAATTAGAAAGCTACATTTCTTCCGAGTGACATAGGCTATATTTTATCCTGATATTCCCACGGAAACGGGCACCACGTGGGTGAAACCGCAAGGATCCGCTAGTAAAATAAAATAAAGTTCGGTCCATAGTACCTATTGTCAAGCCTCTTCCATCGAGCCCAGAGGGTTCATTGTTCGCTAAGGTTGCATTGTTTTTTTTATGCAGTGTTGGATTAAGATCGGTAGCCCCAGTAGCCCCCCTCTGGCACCGGAGGGGGGGAGGCGCAATTACCTCTCCGCCCGACTTTATAAAAAAAATGGTTGTGATTTTCGTATAAATTATAATAATAATAACATAAATAATAATAACAAAGAATTCATTTCCGGTATTAAAAATGCTATTTCTTAGGTCGATCCTTAAAACTTAGACAATATTCCATTTTTTATGTTTTTTTGCTGTAAGTGACTGTAATAAATAAACTAGTGTTTTCTTAGCAAACAAGAAATTGAGAAGTAAAGCCTATTTCATGTACATTTAAAAAAATATAACATTCAAGTACCTTCGCCAACAATAAGAAATTGTGAACGTCGCCCACCATCGAAGAGCGCTTTGAGAGTCAGTGCGAAACGAATTTTGCTTGCAAATAAAAACACCAGTTTATTAATTACCCGCGACTTCGTCCGCGTGGTATTTAGAACTTGCTCCAGAGAGATTTAGTAAAAGAAGGAAAGAAATATCTTTCTTTTTCCTAACCTAATTCCATAATGCATTTATAAAAATACAACTTACGCTACCTATTGCGATGTAGTATATTTTCCCGTAGAAAATATGGATTTTTATGCGACAAAAAGTAGGTTATGTTCCGCTGAAGGCTATAAAGTATCTGTGTCCCAAGTTTCATCCAAATCTGTTCAGCTGTTTTTGCGTGATGGAGTAACATACATCCAAACATTTAAACTTTCCTGTTTATTAATATAATAGGATAGGAGAGTAGGATTTCTAAAATTATGTGGCGCCATTTTTTTTAGCCCGCATCGATTTTTGTATTTTTCAGTAGGAATGAGGAATTTTAAGGCGATAAAAGAATCCTATGTTCCTCTCCTGGCTACAAAGCATTTGTATCCCTAATTTCATCTAATCCCGTTCAGCTAGTTTTGCGTGATTGAGTACCAAACCTGTGCCGTGTGGTGACGGCCTAAGAATACAAGTGTCACCACTCCCTTACATGCCTGGGATGTCGTAAGAGTCGACTAAGAGGCTCGACGCATTGAACACCTGTGCGAGAGAAGGAAAACATGAAACAAACCCTCTAACAACCCGTCTGGCCAGCGTGGTAGCAGTAGGCTAATAGCCTCCTATGAACGCCACAATAGGCGTGAGCTAGGAGAGGCTCATGTCCAGCAATGGACGGGCACAGGCTGATGATGGATGGAGTACATATGAAATGCTCACCATCTCTGCTATTTCTCGCAATTTTATGCGCCGATCGTTCAGGACAATTTTGTGTTTTTTTATCATGTCCGGATACGTGATTTCATATGGACGGCCCAGGGGCGTGCATTCCATATAGGCAATTAGGCAGTGCCTACCACATTCAAAACCTTAATAAATATACAATAAGTAATATACAGGCGTGAGCTAGGAGAGGCCTATGTCCAGCAGTGGACGTCCACAGGCTGATGATGATGGATGAGTACAAAACATTCAAACATATACATTCACACTTTTACATCTATAATATTAGTAGTATAGCAGGATTACCAAAATTATGTGACCACGTCCATTTTACCCCACATTGACTTTTTATATTTTTTCGTAGGAATAAGAGATTTAACGCGACAAGCAGTATTTTATGTTCCCCTTCAGGCTGAAGTGTCTGTGTCCCGAATTTCATTCAAATCCGTTTAGCCATTTTTACGAGATTACGTAACAAACATCCAAGCATTCATCTACGTTGTTCCCATTGCCGTGAGACTATCGGGATAAAAAGTCAACTATGCTTAAATTCAGGTTAACTTCTATCTGAGTGTCAAATTTCATCGAAATCGGTTTAGTAGTTTTTGCATTGATAATATTAGTAGGATATGATAAGATATAATTAGTTACTTATTGTTCAAATGCAACGAACGGCGGCCTTTAATGCCGTTACATCCGCGAGGAATTAGGTTACCGCACGGACTTAGGATGTCGCGTGGTGGTGCCATTTATCAAAATGAAAAATATTCTATGTCCATCTCCACGGTTCAGTTATGTTCACACCAAATTTCACTGAAATCTGTTCAGCGGTTTACTCGAGAAAAGGAACAGCCAGGCAGACAACAGTCACTTTTGCATTTATAATATTAGCATGGAATAATGTGAATGGAGAACAAATCACGAAGTATTGTAAGAAATATTCCAAAACGTTCAATTCAAAGTCGCTATGTCTATTTTGTATAATTTTTCTATACAAAATTTAAAGTCCGTTTTCAAACCTTTAAAGGATGATTCATTTCCACCGCGTCGAACTTCAAAATCGATGCCATTTTCGTAATAAACATCCCATAAAACCTCAATAACGACACCTATATCAATTTAAACATTATTTACCCTCTTTTACCCCCTTAGGGGTTGATTTCCATAAATCTGAAAATTAAGGTTTGACTATTTGTATTCATAAGCCTTATAAACAATAAGTGACTTTTACTTTGAAAATAAAGGACTATTCCTACTCAATCTTTTTGAATCTCTATTACCTACATAGGATTTACTAATATATTTTAAGTTTGCAAATAAAAACACTAGTTTAAGAATTACAGTGACTTGAAGCAAAAAAAATGAAAATATTGAATATAGTGTAATTTTTAAGAAAGTTATTGAGAAATGTAATTTTTACACCAGAAATGAATTCATCGTCATCGACTTATACGAAAATGATACTAAACTTGACCTATTAGCTAAACATGGAAGAGGAATCCGGGCGAAGACGTACTTTGGCCTTCCTCCTCTGGCGCCAGGCGGAGGCTACCGGGGGCTACCAATCTTAATCCGCTTAATTTGACCCAGGGAAAAAATGTAAGGGTCGGGCGAAATCCTCTGAATAGGCTTTTTTCTAGGCAAGCTCGCTTCATCTTAGGCCTCTTCTTAATCTAACGGTTCAGAATGAAGCCAAGAGTTAATAACGGCAATTTATTAGAAAGGAGAATCTTCTCAAGCGTACTTATGATATGAGATAGCGCTATGTAGATTTTTGGTCTCAAGTAGGTATTGGAAACTTGCCCTCCACCTTTAACTACACCTTTATGGGTGTTGGTTCCTATAAAAAAATTAAAGCATAGTACCTACTTATCTATACCTAGAAAAAATGGTAATTGGTGGTCTACTTTTACGACAATTTGTTCCTGCAATCTGCCCTACTTAAGTATTATAAATTGCATACCTAGACAGTCCAATCACATGCCGTGGAACTTTATTAAAAAAGGTTACGATGTCCCAAGAAACAGGACTCTACTTTTTTCAAGCCCAAATCTTAGAACGGCAAGCTTATTTCTAGTATTGAAGTGATGAACATGGCTCTCAGAGGCGAGGGTTAAAATCAGGCGAATGTAAGCCGCACCACGAAATATCCACAAATCAGAGAATAATAATATTTGGTGACAATAATTAATGACATAATTTTTATGATCTCTCTTATAATTATTATAATGATGGGAATCGGGAATGGGAATCATATTCGCAAGTTCATTCAAGAAAAACCGCATGATCTTGTATTTTGATATTTAAACACCCCCCATGATTTTTGCAGACATATTGCTGCGACATTGAATTGTCGATAAACTCAATAGAGTTACCACAGAAAAAAACCGTAATGTGATTTCGTTACTAAAAGCATCTTGATTGCAATTGCTAGTTTAAGTATTATGTGGTTCATGAAATCAATTGATTTTATTACGTTTCGTTCGGATTCATAATCAGTTAAGGCGATACTCGAAAAAAATATGCTGAAGCGAGATAGCAATGAGAAAACGACGACGACGACGGGAGCGAGACCGATTTTGCAGATTAGGCAAAAAAAACACAAAATCACTTCGTATTAAAAACTACAGCGATTTAAAATAAAATGCTTCTATACGATCCTAAATATTATTGGTGTCCACTTATTAAACCAATTTCCAATAGTGTAAGTAAGTAGTGTAAGTAAGTAAAATTTAAGAATAATCTTGAATTTTTGTTTTTTTTAGAGGTCTTTTCGAATAGAAAAAGTGTCGAGGCAAAATCATAAAATCGTGTTTTTGAAACTATACGAATCTAGATAAAGGTATGAAGAAATATACTTATATGTTATTACCACATTTGTAACAACTGTAGCCGTGCTATAGTTTTATATCAAAAAGTCCATACTTTTTCCGAGTAGCGCCTTAAAATAAAATACTGTCATGCATTTTTTCAAGTCAATATTTTTTTATTATAAATCACTTTTATTTAATAAAAGATCTTCATCAATAGCGGCAAACCATTCTTCTAGCCTTAGCAGAGATCCAATTAAGATAGAAGGTGACATTTGTGTAAACAAGCAATTCTTTCGCCTTTTGGGTTCTAAAGGATACCAGTCCAAGTTGTTCTCCTCTGGTAGTAACTAAGCCACTGCCCGAGTCGCCTCTGAAAATTTAAAACTTTTGATAAAAAAACCGACTTCAATAAGAAAAAAATTAACCTCTTTGAGTCGGTGCCAGCCAAGGCATTCTACATTGCGGTTAAGTAAATACTTACACTTAAAATAGCATTGTAAAATGCAAAATTAAACAGTTATAAATACTTTTCTTTTTCTTGCCTTGGCTGATACCGACTCAAAAAGGTTTATTTTTCACTTTTTGAAGTCGGTTTTTTTTTTATTTTACAATTTTAAAAGTTAGAATAGGGTCCGCTTTCACATACATTAAAATCGGAACTATGAACTTGTCATCTATGATTATGTCATTTAGGTAAATAGTGACGAAACACTATTTTCAAGATTTCCTGAATCCTACTGAACCGATTTCAAAAAATGAGACCAACTAGGAAACAAACTTGATGTAATAGCGTTTGAATAATTGTAATCGGTTCAGCCGTCTTCGAATAATCGGTGAACACATATAAAAATGAGGAACCCGTGGCGCAGTGGATCTTGAGGTTAAGCAACTTTCGCAATGGTCGGTCACGGGATGGGTGACCAAAAATGTATTATCTCGAGCTCCTCCGTGCTTCGGAAGGCACGTTAAGCTGTTGGTCCCGGCTGCATTTGCAGTCGTTAAAACCCACTAATCCGCATTGGGCCCGCGTGGTGGGTCATGGCCCATTCTCCTTATCCATCCATAAGGAAGGCCAGTGCCCCAGCAGTGGGGACATTGAACATGGCTGATGACACATATATAAAAATATATAAAAAATATACGAGTCGAATTGAGAACCTCCTTTTTTATTTTTGAGGTTAAAAATGTAAGCTCTCGCCAACTCATACGTCTACCTAGAGACTAAGACCATGCTCAAATGGTTTAAATGGTTTAAACAATATTATGACATAATTTTGTAAAAAAATGTTTAATGTAAATATTGTTTAATATAAATTAATGTCCTAATATATTTTACGACAACTCTGTGCTTGACATTCACATGCCCGATGTTGGCAAGACAGACGGACTATAAAAATTAAACCAAATCATGTATTACTCTGTTTTCCGTGAATAAATAATACCTTTCTATCTTTCTTTCTCTCACTTTTCGTGTGAATTTTGCTCGTATGAACCCACGCCCGATCGGTTCTAGCCTTCCGAATACTATGGGAGCGCACATACTGGGTGCGAGAGTCGTACGTATACCTACGTGTAGTTCTGACGTCTGAAAACAGTCCGGACTTGTTGGGATTTTAAAACACGTTCGTGCGTAGAACCAAAGAATACTAACTATTACTAGAATGTCACCGGAACTCTACTTACCTATTTGACGGAGAAAAGCAAATCATTGTGCGAACTCCATTCGTACGAAACACTATCAATACGTATTCGTACGAACAACTTCGTGTCCAAAGTGAGCACTGCCTTACACAATAACTTTCACCGTAACTTTCACCGACTTACCAATAAACACATTTACCCCCATATTCTAGGTCGTTCCTCCAAAACTTTTTACACTCCACTCAACCTCATTCGAGAAATTTGGTATTCATAGTTGCAAAAAATCTCCTCCACTCAAATTTTTCCTCACTTCTGTGTAATAATTAGAACTCTTTGCTAGAGTCGGGGAAACAACTGTCAAACTTTGCCACTGACAGTGCCTTTGAGAAACCTCGAGAATATTTACGCATTTTTTTCTATTTGTCAACTTTAAGTGAACATAGCCAAAAAATATAAAATTTATGGTGAAATCTATCACAATACCCATCTGCTCCATTCGAAATGTTTCCATAATTTAAAAACCCCGACTTAATTATCCGTCTGGGGCTATTAAATGAACTAGTTTTGCAGTTTTATAGTGACGTGAATATCTGGAGATATTTTATTGTAATACTTATTTAAATTTGTTGAACTTAAAATAATAATGGCAGCCTCCGACGGATAATTAAGTTGGGGGTTTAAAAACCCCCAACTTGATCCGTCGGAGGCTGTCATGCTATTCAACCTTTTTCATTTACGTTTTAACCGTAGAGAGTATTCTCAAAATTTTAAATTTTTGCTTTTTTTCAATCTTTTTAGTGAGCAGTATTATGTACTCTGTACTAATAAACGCCATTCCTGAAAATCACATCAAATTCAGACGAGTAGTTTTGGTTTTGCACAATCAAATGTTTACTGCATCGCCCCCTGGTGAGATGTCACTATAATACCTATCTAAGAACACAGCACTAATCAAACCCGAACCCATCACTGAAAACGGCATCCAAATCTGACAAGTAGTTTTGGAGATAAATGGAAACATTGGTTTGCACAAACAAACAAACAAACACCCCCCACCCCAAACGCATAAAACCATCTCCGTACTATTTCGTCGTGGGTAAAAATGATAGTGTGCGCTAGGCCTAACACGGAGTGGCTATGTACTCTGGCTCCTCGGTTAAGTTTTGGAGAAACGACTTAGAAGCTAAAGATATCTAAAATATGATTGGATTTCAGCATTTATTTAAAGTCAAAGATGACAGAGCGAGATGTTTTAAATAAGGGCTCGAGCAGCGTGCCAGTAACATTTATGCTGTGGTGCCCCGTGTCACCGTTCGTAGTGTCGTTGCATCGTGCACGTAGCATATGGCAGTGTTAATGCCTAAAAATTACTAATAATCGCGAAGTCATCGCGCGATCGACGCGGAACGTTAAAAAAACTGTATTACTGATGGTTTGTCTCACTCTTTCGCGCTCCTACGGCTCGCGCTTTGTTTTGATCAGAGTTCTAACCACAGAACATTGTTCTGTGGGTCTAACCTAACCTAACCTACAACTATTGTTTTGTCACTTGTAACCCTCAAACCCCCCTTGCGGGGTCCACCCTATAAATATAGTTGTACTTAGCAAAATTGTCCCTGGCGCTTCGCCGGCCGCTGGCACGGCACGCTCGCTAAAAATGTATAAAAAATATGCGTATCCACTTTAAAAATTAAGATTTGGTGATGGGGGACACCCCTCCCTTTACACCCATTCCCCTAAATTCAGACAAATTCAGAGCCCGGTGTTTATTATTATTATGTATAAAATTGTAACATAATATGATGATAATATGAAACAAAATTATACCAAAATGACCGTTATGTGCAAATAAATTTTATATATAGTAATATTATAAAGAGGAAAGATATGATTGTTTGTTTGTTTGTTTGCATTGAATAGGCTCCGAAACTACTGAACGGATTTGGATTAAATTTGGTACACAGATAGTAGATAGCCTGGTGATGAGCATAGGATACTTTTTATCCCGATATTCCCACGGGAACCTGAACCACGCGGTTGAAACCACGAACGGTTAGTATAAAATATTTTAATATTAAATGAGCGTTATGTTAAATGATTTTATAAAAAATATGATTATATAAAATGAACATTCTGTAAAAAGACATTCGTTGAAGTGTTGATATGACTAATGTAAAATTATACATATCAAATGATATTATGATTTTTGAATTTCTGCATTTTTCAATGCTATTTTTATATATACTTATGATAAATTTTAAATAGAACTTATGATAAATTTTAAATATTGGAAGAAATTAACTCGGTCACAAGTGAATTCCCAGATGGGAATAGAACCTTTGGAAATCAGAGCATTGGACCGGATTTCCAAAGGTCGTGGGTTCGATTCCCATCTAAGAATTCACTTGTGGCCGAGTTAATTTTTTCCAATATTTTTCTATTTAAAATTTATCATAAATACCAAATAAAATTATATCATCCAATACGCACGCACCCATTACTAGCGGCCGCCCGCGGTTTCACCCGCGTGGGACCGGTTCCCGTGGGAATATCGGGATAAAAAGTATCCTTCGTTTTAATACAGGCTCTCTACTGTCTCTGTGCCTAACATTCAGTAGTTTTAACGTGGAAGAGTAACAAACCAACTGACATACATTCATATTTATAATATTAGTAGGATTGCTGTCCAAAACTTTTAGTGCAAAACTTACAGTGATGGATATTCCCATTTTGTCTTCATATTTCTAGCGCAGAACATGCCTGGTGCCATTCCGTTGATTTTGGAGCAAACCCACCTTGGTTGAAGCTGTTGGGCTATGTATTTTAGCTTGGATTCTTGTCGCTCTGAGCCTTCCTAAGATAAGGTACGAAAACATAGATTTAGCATTGGTCACGGCGTTGATACAACTAGATACCGCGCTTCATACACACATCGGATCAAAAATTGTGATCTTGTGATCTTTAACGTTTTTCTTCAACCAACTTACTTGGTTGCTAGGGATGATTGTTGATGTCGTTTGCCGTTGTCACACTAGACTGTGCCGTTTGTGGCAGAGTAAAACGGTCAGATTGTGCCGTGTGGTGACGGCCTAAGAATACAAGTGTCACCACTCCCTTACATGCCTGGGATGTCGTAAGAGTCGACTAAGAGGCTCGACGCATTAAACACCTGTGCAAGAGAAGGAAAACTTGAAACAAACCCTCTACCAACCCGTCTGGCTAGCATGGTAGCAGTAGGCTAATAGCCTCCTATGAACGCCACAATAGGCGTTAGCTAGGAGAGGCCTATGTCCAGCAGTGGACGTCCACAGGCTGATGATGGAAGACGGTCAGGAGCTAAATGTATGAGGGCGGTATCTAGTTGTAGCAACGCAGAGACCAATGTTAAATCTATGTACGAAAAACTGATTTTTGTAAAGTCTGTTCTCGGAGACGAGCTAGAGAGAATTGTTCGATGGGCTGAATGGTTCATTGCATAGCCTATGCGCTTTCAGCCACTCGTGAGCGAACAATATCTCTCAGTACTAGCAAAGAATATACTTAATATCGAAATAATATTTTAAACTATAACTTTTTAGTTTTGCATTTTACAATGCTATTTTTATGTGATAAATACTGTCCCGCTTGCACTACAGCACGAAATCTGAATATATCGTGGAGTACATCAGAGTGAAGACCAATTACAATCTGAGGGTCGAGCGGTTGGAGTCCCGCCACAATGTGAACTTCAATTCATTCGTGGTGAGGGCACCGACCGAACTGTCGACCTTCACGAAAGAAGACTTTTGGCCGAAGGGTGTCTTGTTCCGACGGTTTCGCGGTCGGATACCGGACGCTGCATTGCGCAAGCGCAACACGTCGCCGCCTTCAATACCTACGTGTAAATTAGTTAAATGGTTTTAGAACTGTCACTATTTGACATTTGATAGGGATTGTGATCGGGACGTGATTTGGAAGATATTGAATGAACAAAATTGAACTGTCTTAGCAAAGTGACACACGAAAATATCTTTCAAATGTATGGAGAAGTGTCAAATGAAGTGTCATTTAAAACATCATTCGTTCCGAAAGGGATTGAGACTATATGTTTCACAATTCCATGATTCACTATCGCAATCACAATACCTTTGAAAGGGATTGTGATAGATGTTGAAATTAGACAATTAGGGGGCAGACTATAACAATTATTATAAGGTACCTAATGAAACCAACATTTTTATATTTACTTGTAAAAAATCATCGGTTTGCAGACATTGATGTATAATATTTAATGTTTATGTAAGTTTAACTTTATGTATATGTATGTTTATTTATAACAAATATTTATAATTGTTTCCGTCAATACCCTGCTTGCTTTTTTCTGTCAATCTCTCCATACTGTGAGTTGTCTGGAAGAGATCGCTTTAAGCGATAAGACCGCCCTTATAACGCTTCAATTTATTAAAACTTTATTGTAAATGTAATATGTACATGGTGTTATAATAAAGAGTTATTGTATTGTATTGTTCTTTTACTTCTTTTATAAATTATAGGTAAGTACGTGGTTCTGACGAATTGGTAAACTTCTCTATTAAAGGCGATAAGATAATAAGAATGTAATTAAATGGTATCATGTGTTAAGTTTATATGTAAATAAATGTTTTTTATACTTATGGTAAATTCTAAATAGAAAAATATTGGAAAAAATTAACTCGGCCACAAGTGAATTCTCAGACGGGAATCGAACCCGCGACCTTTGGAGAGCATTGGACCGGATTTCCAAAGGTCGCGGGTTCGATTCCCGTCTGAGAATTCACTTGTGGCCGAGTAAATTTTTTCTAATATTTTTCTATTTAGACTTTACCATAAGTATAAAAATCGCATTGAAAAATGCAAAAATTACAAAATCATAAATGTTTTTTCTTTCTTTCTTTAAGTATTCTCTTCAAAAAGTAAAGAATATAGGCGACTCAATAGCCTCTTTCTTTTTTGAAGTTGGTTAAGAAGACCGCCTTACCAACAATTTAGTCGGGAAGGATTGCAAACGATGTTCTGGTTCTCACGCGAACGAAGTTGCGGGAAAAGCTAGTTTCTTAATAAACGAAAAACTATCTGTTTTATTGCAAATGGTACGGTCTGATTACAATAATTCAGCAGTTTATAAATAGCCTTGATTATTTACAAACAATCGGTTATAGCAAAAAGACGGTGACATTTATAAAAAAATAAACAATGTACTTACATCGACAATTCCCCACCCAGCCACAATCCCATTCTTTTCATTTGGGAATCGGCGTGGAAGTATAATTCTTTTGATATTCTCGTTGAGTGGGAAAAATCTTACTAATTCACCTAGCGCGATATCGTTTGCCACTGAATCCTCATCGTAGTATTCATGAATTATCGACTGCCCGAGCACTCTCTTGATGGAGGTCTACAAGACAAATTACAGTAAAGTACAATTGCGAGTGCAAATATGCAATGGTTTCCTTGGGTGCAATGACCTAGTCCGTTCCAATAGCTGTGCATAAATGTCATTCACCTTTCCTGTACCAAGAATTCGAAATTCATTATACGAAACTATCGCTAAAACACTATTGTTCGTGTTTTATAGTATTCTTGCCATTACAATAGTAAATGTACAAATCAGTAGAACATGTGCAATAAAAAAATAAATAACAGATTATACGGCACGATTTATATGGTAAATACACTTTGTCAGCACTTTGAAGTTTAGTGTTCCTACCTTTGACAAGTAGTCTTCGCTTCCTGCAAATGCATTTATGGCGTTACGTCTAGCTTTTAGATTACAATCGACAAGACAATGAGCAGCTGTTAAGATAATCTTTTGATTTAGAACAGAGGCGCCACAAGACCACGTCGCTCCATAATCGCAAATACATTCGAGGAACACTGAATGAGGGTAGTGTCGTATTTTGATATAATTACCCCCCACGATTTTTGCTGACATATTACTGCGAGAATTACATATCGATAAACTCAATAAAATTAGCACAACGACAAAGCATATGTACCGCTTAAGAAAAGGCATCTCGATTCTGTTTAAAAATTATGAATATGGCTCATTTTTTTTTATTACGTTTCAGTCGAATGCACGTCAGTTAATTAACGATTGAGAAGGATTGTGGAAGCAATTTAATTGAATTACTATGGCTTAACCAGAGCTTAACCATTGCGACTTTAACCTTGATGTACCTAATGTTTATCTGACTGTCGTGTGTCTTTTAGGCCCGGTTTTACCACCGACTGATAAGTTCTGGACAGCTTACTTAGTTTGGATTGCACCATCTAATTTTAACGGTAACTATAACTTTAAACCGTGGAAATGTATAGGATTTGACAGCTTCGACAACCATACATCGGTTAAAGTTAGGTGGTGCAACTCAGCCTTATTATAATTCGACATAGGTTTTTTGACATATTACAATTGTCAAATGTTCTGTCTTCTGTCCGCAACTTATCTATTGGTCGTGAAACCGGTCCTTATTGTCCTGAGAAGCTGCTCGGTTCGGCCGTGTCAGATTTGGTGCCAGTGCCGGCATAGAAAGAATAGCATTACCCCGTCTTATCTCGTCACCCCGAGGGTGTAGAAGACGGTGATTAAGGGAAAATCAGCCATATGCCCTATTGACGCGCCATCGTACTCACCACTGTCCTTGTCTGGTCTAAATCGGGCATTCAAGTCTTTAGCGAAGTTGGTAAGTATAGCAAGTCAATTTGGCATGCAAGCTGCTTCGGAAATAGATCCAAATTGAAAGAGATCGTGTTTCTACCGGCACCCTGCGAGCTTTTGCATGATTGGTCCGTGTTATCAATCTGTTGCGTGTGCACGCTTGTGTTTTCTTTTATACTGCCCCTTGTTTTATCTCTTTGTAGTAACTATAGAGAAACTTTACAGCCAGGTATAGTCTACTTTTAATAAAAAATCAGGCGCAGTCTTTTGTTTCACTATCCAGGAGCTCAATTTTTTCGCTTTTTTTTAAGTTTCTCTCTAATTACTATAAAGAATGGGTAGTATTTAACCGATCGACTAAAAATCTTTTTGAGCGACAAAAATACTACGACTTAGTCGCCAATCTAATCTAACCTAAACCTATTTTTTCCGCCACCCAACCCAGATTATTAGTCGCTCAATTTAGTAATTTTTTGTCGACCGGTTTATTATATTCCTAAAGAAATAAAACTCGTCAATCCCCGCTGTACTTGACGTGTATCGGGCTTAGGGTACCTATAGGGGACGAGCGCACGAGCGTCTGCGAAACTTACAAAGCTTATACTGCGATCGGTCGGTAATCCGCCTGCCAAAGGTGGCGATTATTATTATTAAATTAAAAAAATATTTAATTTATTATTTTTATGTCCTTATTTTGGGGGAGATCTATGCCTCGCAGTGGGCGTCAATTGGTTGAAGATAGTGAGTCTTCTAAGACAAATGATGCAATTTTTTAGAAAACATGTAACATATCAGACCACATCCTGTTTACTAAGCAAGATGTTGATCGCCGTTATTCTTTTAAATTAATCTTTCTCGTAATTTTAACTCAAACATAGATTGCGAGATTTGTATCTGCTTTAATAATTTAATCTTACCCCGATACAGTACCTACAATTTAGTCAATAATTTCTACATTTATAATAATATTTATGTTTTGGAGTTATTTCGTAGCGGCAGATAAGGTCTACACTTTAAAAGTCTTTTTTAACCGACTTCAAAAAAAGGAGGAGGTTTTCGACGGGTTTTTTTTTAAGTATGTTACTTGATTTCTCGAAGACGGCTGGACCGATTTGAGTTATTATTTTTTTCTTTGAAAGGGTATACTTCCCATGTGGTCCCATTGTCATCATGTCAGGATCTGATGATGGGATCCTGGAGAACTCTTCAAATATTATAGGCACTCAGATTTTTGTGTTTTCTATAGTAACTCATGCATATGCTTCCGGAAAGCATCATTTGTTGAAGTGGAACTGATGATGAAGACCATTAACGGTCATAGGAACTATTAAATATAGCATTTCACGGAAGCGATACGATTACTTTAATGTGATTCATAAGCAATTTATGCTCAAATCAATCCAAGTAATAAAGTGGAGCTGATCATGAAGTACTGGGAGAACTCCTCAATAAGTAACGTCCCTGCACCGGGAAAAGCAGCATTTTGCAAAAGGTGATGAGCAGTTGACATAAGGTTATTAGCGTAGGCAAGGGACATCTTCTACCTTAAAAAAATGTGTAATAAAAAACTCTTTATAATAAAAATGAAATCCGACTTCAAAAAACTAAAAAGCATAAAATAAGTCTTTTGTAGTCGGTGCCAGCCAAGGCAAGAAAAATAAAAGAGTAAGACCGCAAAGTAGAATGCTTTGGCTGGCACTGGCACCGACTCCAAAAGGTTTATTTTTTGCTTTTCAGTGTTTTAAGTTTTAAGTTCCATTTTTGTGATTGCCACTTCATCTGAGTAATCTTTTCAGCGATGACGGTTACTGTTGTTTTGTTGAGGATCTCTTAATTTCTACATCGCTTACACGTTCTACAACACCAACACCTTCATCATCATCCATCACTTTCACTTAACACGTTTTTCGCTCCTACACGGTGCGTCATTAGGATTAGAGCGGACTTGAAATCTGCTGACTAAAACGTGTAAAATTTATGTTATTGTAAAATATCAAATTAAATACAAACTTTGTTTTTTTTTTTAATATTTATTTTAATTATAAATCAGTTTTATTTAATTTAAGGTCTTCAACTCTCAATAGCGGCAAACCAATCTTCTAGCCTTAGCAGTGATCCATTTAAGAAAGTAGGTGACATTTGTGTGAACAAGCAAATTTTTTATATCTACGTCTCTGAAGGATACCAGTCCAAGTTGTTCTCCCCTTGCAGTAACTAAACCACTGCCGGAATCTCCACTGAAAATGTACTATACTATGACTGGTGTTAAAGTGTAAGTTCACACCAAATCTTATTCTACCTTAAAGAGTTAACGTTCTGACTATAAAATTACTAGCGGCCGCCCGCGGTTTCACTCGCGTGGTTCCCGTCCCCGTGGGAATATCGGGATAAGCCTATATTGTAATCCAGGCTAACTTCTATTTGTGTGCCAAATTTCATCCAAATCGGTTCATTAGTTGTAGCGTGAAAGATTAACAAACATGCTCACTAACTTGCGCATTTATAATATAATTATTAATATAACTATTATTAGATATAATTATTATTAGCTAACATGACATCTCGCTTTGACATTTTACCTGACATTGTTTATTGCTTTTTTTATGACTTTGCACACTTTGTTTACTTGACATTTCTTGATTAATTGTATTCTACTAATAAACTAACCATTTTTATGTGATAAATATTAAACAAGAAAATATACTAGAAAAAAGCAACTAGTCTCATGTCGCCCTGACGGGATTCGAACCCGCATCCTTGGGAATCCAGCCCAATGCACTAACCAATTATGCTACAGAGACCTATGAGGACACGTCGAATTTTTCTAGTATATTCACCGTTCTACGGTGTTGGCCACCGTCGTTTCATCAATAAGAGAAATATCCTCGCATTCGAAAGAAACATCTTTACAGATGTTTGACTATCGATTAAGATGAAACAGCCATCTAATTATAACTTTTTAATTTTGCATTTTACAATGCTATTTTTATGTGATAAATATTAAACAAGATAATATACTAGAAAAAAGCAACTAGTCTCATGTCGCCCTGACGGGATTCGAACCCGCATCCTAGTATATTTTCTTGTTTAATATTTATCACATAAAAATAGCATTGTAAAATGCAAAATTAAAAAGTTATAACTAACCATTTTTTTATTATTATTTAAAGCGTCATTCTATCTGTACTGTTTGCATGCCAGTATCTGGTGCATCACATAAGCGCCACACTTTTTTTTTATTTGTCAACTTTTGTACTGTGAATGCTCGCAAATAAATATTCTTGATTCTTGATTCTTATATTAATTAAGTAAAACCGCGGTGGCCGCTAGTGCATTATATCGTATCGTAACAGTCTACACGTATTTAAAGTTAAGAACCTCGAGTTGAGGACGTTCTGCATGCTCAATTGATTTGATGATGCGTGATCATGCTTGATTTTGTATGAACATCTGGCTTTGAGTTAAATTTGAGACGTTCTCAGTTTGTTATTCTCAATTCAGGAAACCGACCACGAATCTCGTTGATCGTCGGTTGCGTCAAGTCATCAGACATCATGGGTTCGAGTCCCATCTGAGAAATCACTTGTGGCCGAGTTGACTTTCACCAATATTTTTCTATTTAAAATTTATCATAAGTAATAATAAATATTTGCATACAATCACACCAATTTCTAGCCCACGTTAAGTTTCATGAAGAACTTGTGTTATGGATACTAGATAACGGATAAACATACTTATATACTTTTTTTTGTAAATACATACTTAATATACATATTAAACACCCAGACCAAGACAAATAGACATGTTCATGCACACAAATATTTGTCTTGTCCGGGGATCGAACCCGGGACCTCTGGCGCAGAAGGCGGGGTTAGTACCCCTGCGCCAAGCAGGTCGTCAATAAGTATCAATCGTATACATTTGACAGTTCATATTGTCATTATACATTTCATATCATAATAAATTCATCATTCATTCGTCATTGTTCATATCATATTCTATACAAATTGCAGCCGATTGAATACCATATTAACTGTCAAATGAATACGATTACCTTAGCGCAGGACCGATCATCGTGGAGATCTTTGGGGGAGGCCTATGCCCAGCCGTGGGTGGGTGTCATGTGGCTGAGACGACGAATGAATTTGCAAGTACAATTAATATACAATGAACATAGTAGTGGGACCAGTTTCTTTGGGTGCAGTTCTACCTGTTTAAATGCGTTGTCAGCACTGTCAAAGATATTACATACCCTTGTTGAGTAGTCTTCGCTTCCTGCATATGCGTATATCATGTTACCTCTAGCTTTCAAATTGCAATCAGCAAGGCAATAAGCTGCTGTTAAGATGATCTTATGATTTAGAACTGAAGGACCACATCCACCCCTCATCGCAAATACAGCTGAGAAACACCGCATGAGGATAGTAACGTATATTGATATAATCACCCCCCACGATTTTTGCAGACATATTGGTCCGACATTGACACGCCAATAAATTCAATAAAATCACCACAGAGAAAAGTGTGATGTATTTTTTTACATAAGGCATCCTGATTCTACTAGCAATCCTGATTCTACTAGCATATTATGTGGTTCATAAAGCTAATCAAATTTTTATTACGTTTCATTCGGATGTTTTAATTGTAAATTAACTAGAGAATCTGATTTAATTAATGTGGTTTAACTGCTGCGACTTTAAACTTTGAGGTGCCTATGTTCTTTCTTTCTTATCGTATGAGGGTTAGTGGCCAACTTCTGTATCAAGCCGCCTATATAAGGCCTCTCATCAGACGAGAACAGCCAGGACCGACGACTTAACACGCCCTTCGAAGCACGGAAGCGCTCAGTTGTAATGTCACTTTACGATCACCAGTCCGACACCTGACGAAACGTTGCATAACTAAGAAATGTGATCGAATAAGATTCGTCTATCAAGCGCCGCCATGAATGGAATACACAGGCGCATTTAAATCCAATGTCGTGAATCTTCTGACTATCCGATAAAATTTAGAATAAGTATATAAAATACCTGCACACCATTTGAACCTTAGGGCGTATTATCGAACAAAAATTCAGTTCAATTTCAGTTTACCGCTAGTAATATATAAGTCAATGGTTTACAGTATGAAAATGTGACAGTAATGACAGCGCGAAACTAGTTGCTAGGTATTTTTTGTTAGATATCAGTAGTTGTACGTAGAATAATTAACTGAGACAGCACATTTCTAAACCGAATCCATTCTGAGATTGATACTTACTCAATTGTTAAAATTTTTTTTAGATTGAACTTGAAACTAACAAATTATTATTGCGTATTACAACAATTACTGATCATAATTTTTACAATACCTCTACGATAATTTTATATTAATATTAATGATATTCATAATATTTCCACTTTCGAGGGCTGCTAGCGTCCTATAAATATATCGTCAATATTATTATGTAATGAATTGTAAAATACTGGTCATTGAAAAAACAGAGTTATTTAAATATGCTTCAAATTTATTAGTGTAGACAAAATACCAGCGTTGCTGTGACACATTTAGTGTCATGGCAACACAAAGCTGAGGCAGAACCTAATTTGACCAGTGATGTAATGTGTTTTTCTTTTTTAATTTTCGTATTTTTGTTATGTTTGTAATTGGGTCTTTGGTCAGTAAAATGTTTCTCTCTCTCTCTCTAGTCTAGAAATGAACTACGATGAAAATTCTCGTACTCTATCTATTCAAGGTGTTAATGAATGAAAGCCCGGAAAGATCTGAGCGAACTTCAAATAATCAACTGGGAACAAGTCGCTCAGGATCGGGACAAGTGGCGCAACTTAGTGTCGGAGGCCAAGATCTACTTCGGGTCGCAGAGCCAGGGAAGTAAGTAATGGTATGCAGTCTCTTCCGAAAAGGCACCAACTCTTTAGCAACTGAATATTTCCAGCATTGGCCTTTACAGTAGTCTTAGGGTTAGACCAAATCTGTCAGCACGCTGTTCGAAACAGTCACTTGTCAGAGCAAGAAAGAAAGAAAGAAGAAAGAAGAAGAAACATCGCCCGCCGATGCTGCCGCATGCTATAATAGCGTGCTGACAGATATGGTCCAATCCTTACTCTTTCACAGGATTGCCATAACGTCAGGATAATTATGTCCTGTCAGGATTTTTTGATCCATGCCAGGATTTCGGCCAGACTTGACAAATGTTAGAATTTTTGAGACAAATCTTCTTCTCAACCTTCTCTTCTTCGCTTCTTTCACGAGCCGGTACCATGGCAAGAACGTTAAAAGAAAGAACAATAGTATTTATACACCACGTGCATCTGTAGCACGTATTAAATATCAGGAATTCACAATTTGAAAGTAAGCTATTAATGCCCAGAGGGAGCTAATGTTGTATGGAACTTCCCTTGGGTAATTATGATAATATTTAAATTTGGATCCTGGCCCTGTTTCATAAAGATTACAATTGTCAGCGACAGGTGACAGGAAAATTTGACAATTGTACGTTTCTAAAACATTTGTGCAATCTGTGTACTATAGGGAAAGCCGACGTAATTGTCAAATTGTCGCGACAATTCTACAATTTAGCTTTTCATAAAACATTTACTTACATATTTGTAATCGGAAAATCTGACATATTTGTGAAATTGTCGCACATTTTTGATAGGCATCCTTGGGCTGTGTCAGGATGAGGAGTGACAGTTATTTTTTTTTCATAAATTCTTACTTGATCAAAAGTGTTCGTAATATGATTTTGGAAATAGAACGTCATAATGTATGTTTGCTTTTTATAGAAAACCTACCTTCTGCAATGACGACAAAGGTCAAAATTGCATAGATCAGTGACAAAAAAGTATGTTCGAGCATAGTTGACAAATTGTCAACTTGTCAAGCTTTATGAAACAGGGCCCGTCCAAGAAGTTTTCCATAGTATAATATTATAAAGAGATTTGATTGTTTGTTTGTTTATTTGCATTGAATAGGCTCCGAAACTACTGAACGGATTTAGATAAAATTTGGTACATAGATAGTAGATAGCCTGATTATGAACATAGGATACTTTATATACCAAGATTCCTACGGAAACGGGAACCACACGGGCGAAACCGCGAGAGTCCGCTAGTTAACTATAAAATTGACACTTCAAAGAGACTACTTCATTCATAGTTCTATGTATCGGAGTCCTTTCAAATATGTAATAGCTATCTCTTTCATTTCCGTGCCTTTTCGTGTCTTTGGTCTTACAGTAAAACATGACAAATCATCAAATTGTGAATGTGTGCAGTCTTGACTCTTGGTCACACATATAATGAAAATTATCATTGCATTGCCTACGGAACTAAATATCTAAAGAACGAATCGGTGTGTTTCGATCCTTTCGATATATTTTCCGCTAATTGTTTTTTTTTTTTTTACATTAAATAGGCTTACTCTTGGCTTAATTCTGAATCGTTAGATTAAGAAGAGGCCTAAGATGGAGCGAGCTTGCCTAGAAAAAGCCTATTCACTCGAGCTTTAAATATACCAGGGTTGTAGACACCCGGGAATACAGACGCAGGCAGGGGATTCCACTCTCTGGCTGTGCGCATAATATAAGATGAGGAAAAGCGCTTTGTACGCAGACGAGGTATAACAACCAGGTAGGGATGATAGCATGCGGTACGTCTGGATTCCCGGTGGTAAAAAGGAGCTGGCGGTATGAGCTCATGCAGCTCAATAGCACACTCTCCGAAGTACAATCTGTAGAACACCGATAATGAAACAACTCTTCGTCGATGAGGGAGACTGTGGAGCTTGTTGTTCACCAGATTATCATCCCCAATGAGTTTTCTGGCTCTGCGTTCCACCGAGTCGAGTGCGTCAAGCTGGTATTTTGCTGAACCATCCCAAAGGTGGGAGCAGTATTCCATGCACGGACGAAATTGTTGTCATTTAATAGTTTTATAATTTCTTTTTTATAAAAGTGTCTTTGCCTTGGGCTGACTTAAATCTTTCGCTTCATTCAGGATTCTTACCATAATTCCCTCGCACAGAATCCTTCATTTCGCTCAGGAGTCAATATACTGCCCGTGACATAAGACACTGCTTTATTCCCTTAGTGCATAATCTCCCAAGTAACACATTTGGTGACAAATAGCTTGCAAATAGTATTTTTTTGGAAACTTTAGTAATAAAATCCCCCGTGACTAAGTTCTATTAAGGTAGTTAAAACCTATAAGCAACCTGTATGTTACCAAAGGGAGAAAAATTGCAACTTATTTATAGATGCAAAAGCGATGCATAAGAGTTCAAATTGTTACTCTGAGTGGCACTTGGAACTAACGGTGCAAATTGCGCGCTGCTAATGAATGATTGAACGATAAAGCGATACCGTTCATTCATTGAGTGACAAATGAGATCCTAACAAGTCTTATTTTCAATTTGTGCTATTGTGTTGTGACAGCATTCGGATTATTGCATCTATTTGGTGAGTATTAAAAATTTATGTGTATAACGCAGGATAACATCATGAAGCCCTTGCAAATGGTTTTTTATCGTGAAACCATGGTATATTTACTTAGTAAATTTTGATGCGCCTTCGATCTAATCAAAAATTATGCGCTGATCAAATAAATAAGATAATACTTTATAAAAATTTTGTTGTTAAAACCTTACATTATGATTTCACAAAAAGTATAATGTCAAGCTACATCAGAAACAGTTATCAAAACTCATTTTATTTTATTTTATTGTGATAAAATACCATTCAACAAGATGCTTTTAAAGGACTCCATTTTTAAACATGGCAATTTAAAATAGACCTTGTAGTTCATATTTTCACTCATTTGTTGCCTTATTGGAGCTCTTAGGACCAAAAATCACTCATTAGTACCTGGTAGTGATTATTTTCACTTTACAGGTCTCGCTGTCTATGCGTTGAATTGGGGATCCTCAAGACGGGTACAAAACCCATTTATGAAGGTAAATAAAGTAAAATGTACTTAACTTGTAAATGTTGGCTGGAATATAATCCTCGACTTCTTTATTAGATGCCCGATTTCCTACTGATAGTTTCCAATTTGAAATTTTTGATTAACAGTTCTTGTATACAATAAAATGTCCTAGTACCTAATAGATTCGAACTAACTTGTAATTAGGTAACTTTTATCAATTTGTAGAACTAGGCATATAATCACAATATTAGTGTAAAAGATAATAGTGTACGTTAGCCACAACACAACTCGAAAATATGACATTTGTATTAGAAGTTTTTTTTGACAGTTTTATATTTGTTTTTGGCATTTTTACATATATGTAGGGTATGAGGGACAGTGTACCGAAAATATTTGAAGACGTGATCACTCCATTTAATTGATTAAGATTTAAGTGTAAAACAATTACTTAACCTAAATTGTGATGCTGCAGTTATCCTCAAGTAAGCCTATAATTATGAGATTGAAAATAAAGTTCGTGTATGACATGAATTTGAATGTGTTTTATTTTAAATCTTAAAATAACTTAAGTATAAATAGGTATAGGTAAATTACAAATACATTTTTTTTGTATTTAATAGCTACTAGTTTATATTTTATATCTTCAGGAAAACGTATACATTCGGTAACATTAGTTGACGTTAATTTATATTTGAAAATCTTAAGATAGGAAGACGAAACAGGAAGCCAATTATGCCAATATTGACCAGGATTGACATATATTGTATCTATCTGTCTCGGAGTGTTCATGAGCGTTCTTGGGTCTACTGGAAGCAAATTTGGATTTATAGTGTTTATAAGTGTCGCTAAATGTTATTTTCTGTAGCCCATGCTCTAGTTCGTCGTTCGATCGACTCGAAATTGATAAATCTGTTTGTATTAGAACAACTTTTTACTTGGCTCAATGTCATAATTTTCTTCGAGGTCGATTTTTCAAATTTTCATTATTCACATTATAATTTTTAGCCATATTTCCATCACTTGTTTCAGTCGAATTTCCATCAATAATTTCAGTTGAACTTTCACTAGGATCAGGACTGCAAAAAAAAGTTTATAGTATAAATCTGACAAATAGGTACTGTAACACTCCTGTGTCACAGGAGCGCTATTTTAATAAATAAAACGATGATTATCTCGATACTGTTTTTATATTCAGTAATAATTTTCACATTTTTTTATATTATATTTTATCTCAAGGCGACCGCGCGTGTCCACGCACGACACGGCTCTCTTTTCTTAAATTTTTCATATTCAAAACCAGCCAGGTACAGGCCTGGCCTGCAAGCAATGCGGAAACATAGACGGTCTCCACAGTACCTACCTACAACTCGAAAATCAAAATACAAAAGACGTCCAGAAGGGTAACACATTAAGATAAACTGATCTTGCCTTGCCTACCAATCTGTCATAATATACCATGTATAACGTAAGTATAGATAAAAAAATACAAAGTGAACTAAGTGATTTGATAACTGTTTTATAAACTAATCAATTACCTAAAACGTAGGAAATTTACTTAAACACAAATCATTTTCTATTTAAATGTATTATTATGTACGGAACCTACGATAGTGATAGTAAAATTCTCTTGACACAATTACACAAAACAGAACGCCTCTAAATTATTATAATAGGCTTGTTGTACCTTTTATTACGCATTAAATTAATAATTACTTACCTTTCAACAATTGGAGTAGGATCTTCTTTTGATTGTTTCTTAACATTTTCATGGTCTGAATTAGTACCACGTGTTTCCACGTCCATTATATTCTTGAATGTACGTTCTACGTTTCTATCTTTTAGAACTGTTAGATCTTAAGTGGTTCTAAATGAGAAAAAAATGTTTTCAAGAACCATCTTTTGGAACCGATCTACGCGTTACAGTGGCATATTAGAGTATATTAGACCTTACAAAGGCAATTACACTAGGTTCCAAATGACCTACAATAATAACTGTTAAGCCACTACAGGTGATAAATAACTCATATATACTACTTATTTAGTACTAAAGATGCCAAATAAGGAAAAATTACCACCTATTAGGGCATAGTTCTTTAGGGAGGATTTTAAGATGTTATATGCCTGTTTGAGTTCTAAAGGAGAGAATATTAAAACCTTTATGCGTCTATAAGTAATAAATTCGGCTTAATGCTACCCTAAATAATAAAGCAGGAACAAAAGTCACTCAAAAGCAACTGTTAGTGATAAGAGTTACTCATTTGCAAATTCGAGTGCTGTTTGCATCTCTTAGTAATACCGTACCCTCTTGCATCACTTATATGCTACCAACAGTTGCAAAATAAGTTCCAAAATTCACTAACGTGCTACTTGGGCTACTAATAAGATCAGTAGGCCTAGCATGAAAACTTGCGAGTGAGTATCGAGAAGTACATACTGGAAGTTCCTACCGGAAGTAAACGGAACAAGATTTTCCTCTACATTTTTAGGGTTCCGTAGCCTAATTTGTAAAAAACGGAACCCTTATAGATTCGTCATGTCTGTCGTTCTGTCCGTCCGTATGCCACAGCCACTTCATTCCAAAACTATGAAGATCACACAGATGAAACTTGGTAGGTAGATGTATTCTGTAAATTACGGTTTTTACACAAAAAAAAAAAACCAAAACCGCAAATATAACTTTGTCATTCATACAAACACTATGAAAAACTTCTTTTTGCAGACGAAGTAGTATCGGTAGTCAAGTGAATACCTAATTTAATATAATAATGATAGAAACTTTATTGCACACGATACAAAAACAAACACATACAGAGAAAATGTCAAAAAAGAGGAACACACAATAGGCGGCCTTATTGCTACATAGCAATCTCTTCCAGGCAACCTTGGGTGAGAGACGGAACCCTTCATGTGCGAGTTCGACTCGCACTTTTTTTTTACATTACGTGCTCGATACGTCCTCGATACTATTTCGAAAGTTTTTCGTGCAAATGTCGTATACAGGAGTCGTATTTTTTAATAATTCGAATTGCTATTCGCTTACGGAATCGCAAGATTCGCATGCGAATAGGGTGTCCAACAAAATGATTCGCATGTGAATGGGGTGTCCAACAAAATGATTCGCATGCGAATGGGGTGTCCAACAAAATGATTCGCATGCGAATGGGGTATCCAACAAAATGATTCGCATGCGAATGGGGTGTTTAACAAAATGATTCGCATGCGAATGGGGTGTCCAACAAAATGATTCGCATGTGAATGGGGTGTCCAACAAAATGATTCGCATGCGAATGGGGTGTCCAACAAAATGATTCGCATGCGAATGGGGTGTCCAACAAAATGATTCGCATGCGAATGGGGTGTCCAACAAAATGATTCGCATGCAAATGGGGTGTCCAACAAAATGATTCGCATGTGAATGGGGTGTCCAACAAAATGATTCGCATGCAAATGGGGTGTCCAACAAAATGATTCGCATGTGAATGGGGTGTCCAACAAAATGATTCGCATGCGAATGGGGTGTCCAACAAAATGATTCGCATGCGAATGGGGTGTCCAACAAAATGATTCGCATGTGAATGGGGTGTCCAACAAAATGATTCGCATGCGAATGGGGTGTCCAACAAAATGATTCGCATGCGAATGGGGTGTCCAACAAAATGATTCGCATGCAAATGGGGTGTCCAACAAAATCGCATTGCGATACCGTATGCACATGTAATTCGAGTGATTAAAAAATACGACTCCAGATTAGAGATGTTAGGCCGGTATTATACCATTTGTATCTTTTGGTATAATATGAAAAATACCGTATTAAACCGTATTATAACATTTCCAACGGTATTTTTGGTATTTTTCGTTTTATATGTTATATTTTTCGTTTTATTTAAAAAAAACAACATTAACTAGGTATGCTGTACTATTAAACGAGGGGGAAGGGGAAAATTACGCTTAGGGAGGCGAGGCGCGCCAAGCCGGGCCAATCAAATCGCAACTTCATCATCACCACTATCATCATCATCATCATCATCGTTACTATCCCCACCACTACCATTATCATCACCACCACCATCATCATCCATCGATTCGGTGTGTTACGTACGGCGCGTTAAAAAGATTACTTGCACTAATATTGAGGCAATAAGCCCACTAACTGTCTAATTTCATAATTTATCACAGTCCCTTTCAAAGGTATTGTGATTGTGATAGTGATTTATAGAATTGTGTAACTTATAATCGCAATCCCTTTCAGAACGAATGATGTTTTAAATGACACTTCATTTGACACTTCTCCATACAATTGAAAGATATTTTCGTCTGTCACTTTGCTTAGACAGTTCAATTTCGTTCATTCAATACCTTTCAAAATGCATTCCGATCACAATCCCTTTGAATAGTGACGTTTTGAAGTGTGTAAATATCTTTCAAATGACGAATTGAAAGGGATTGAGATAGTTTTTAAAATTAGACAATAAAATTAGCTCCCTGGTTGCTAGGTGATTTTTTGTTAGATCATCAGCCTGCGGGAAGGGATTGAGTCATTGAGTCATTTATTATTTTTATTACAAACCAGTACTTTAGCGCTTTTTCTAATCCAATTATAGAAGAAACTAACATTACTATACACGAGCAAACTCGGCGTTTTCATGTCCCTGAAGGACAGTAATGCTATTTGCTTGTAATTTTCGATCATTAAAGCACTGCCGGAATCACCGCTGTAAAAAAAGAAAATGTCATTTTACCTCATACTATACTAATGTGAAAAGCATATGTACAATCAACTAATCTGTTGAAAATTATCCTCAAGAGCTATGCATATTACATGCGCATAGCTCTTGACGTTTCTCATACAATAACTTGGCAACCTAATAGGCTTTAAACCCGAGGGATGATTATCTAACGAAAACTCGGTACAGTTTCAAGTTTCGTCGCTGTTACTCCTGTCATACAGTATGAAAATGTGACAGTAATGACAGCGACGAAACGGCACCCCGACCGCCTAACGGTATAGCTCGTACTATCGCTATAGCTATCAAACTTCAAACTCTCATGAAACCCTTGAAAGATAGGGTTTTTGTCTAATTTCTACATATTTCTATACGTCTATTGGATTCACTATTGCATTTTTAGTATGAAAGTGATAGCGTAAGCGAGAGCCCTTTTATGGTTTTGTAAAATCGATAGCTATAGCGATAGTACGAGCTATACCGTTAGGCGGTCGGTCGGCTGGTCGCTAGGTGATTTTTTGTTCGAAGTCAGCCACACATTTACCGGTTTAATTCTGTTCTGTTCTTGGTAGAGCGGTCAAGCACAGAATAGAATGAGGCTGATTTTCTAACTTATAATCACCTAGCAACCAATTTTATCGCTGTTATTAGGTACTGTCAATATAATATCATTCGTCTTCTTCGTCGTTTTGCTCTTGGCAGATCGATCGCGGTCGTGTTGAGGTGTCCACGTTGGTGGTAGAGGCGGACACAGCTTGCCGCACGATCTCCCGCCATATCTCCCGGTTGACTGTCTGGCGCAGTCAGACACGCGGTTTCCTACTGTGGATTTCACTTGGTCAGTCACGCGAATCGGTGACCTGCCACGTGATTTGGTACCCTCTACTTTGCCCGGTACGACCAATCGCTCAATGGAGTCGTTATCCCGCCTAGAGATATGGCCAAAGTTTTGCAGTATGCGCGACTGTACGGCGCCGATAAACGCTGCCTGATGCCGAGTTCCTGGAGTATGGACATGTTGATGCGGAACTCCGTCCACGATTTCCCCAGCATCCTCCTCCAACACCACATCTCTAGAGCTTCTATCTTCCCCTTTTCCAACTCGCGCACTGTCCACGTCTCTGCCGCGTAGAGAAAAATGGGGAACACAAGTGTTCGCACGAGTCCGACTTAGGTGACTTTGATAATGTTATAATATCATTAGGCACTCTCATATATGAATACTGTATGGCCGCCACAATAGCGACGGAACTGGAAACCGAAACGATTTTTAGTTAAATAATCAGCCCTCCAGTTCACCGACACATACTGCCTGGTTACAACCAGGCGCCTGTGCGATGTTGGCCGGTTGTTTGCTGAGGCGTCCATGCCGGGTTGGGACGTGCGGTGTAGACTACATATAAAAGCCCTGGATTGTGCATGTACACCCCTATATCACGCAGAATGATTAGGTGCATTATACTCTCTTGCTTACCCCGCAAACATGTGTGCGGGATAGTGACAGGTCTACGATTGTCGATAAAAGCCCGTCATTCTAGGGCTACAGGGATAGCCAACTTACGATGCTGGGTGATCTTCCTTAGCGTTGACACTACCGGCGCATAACATGCCAGGGCTGAGTTCGATGTATTTTGAACAACGGCGATGTGACATCAGACGTTGCTTCACATATTTCAATTGAGGTATCCTCTTTTGGTATTTTTCCTGTGTAGGAATTGTTTAATATTAACTATTCGAACCATCAACCTGTGTTGGGCCCCCGTGGTAGGTCCATACCATGGACCAAATCCATCCATAAGGAAGACTTAAGCCGTGGGGATATTACAATGTTTGATGATGATCATCTATTAGAAGACTCCTCATTGAATTTTTAATGAAGAAATTTTATCACAAAACATAGGAAACAACGCCACCGTCTATAAATATATGGACGATTGCGTTGTGATCCTAGAGCGTGCCCTTGCTCACGAACATTTTAATTGATAAAACTGACGTCCACTGCAGGCCATCTCGAAACTAGTCTGTTGTCCAGTGGTTCTTAGTAAATTAACATTGTTTGTTATACTACGGATGAGTCTTGTACTTCGGAAGGCGAGTAAAGTCGTTGATCGTGGCTGGATTTGTCGTTCAGTCGTTAACTCACCACATTTGCTGACAGTGAACGAGATTCAATAGATGTTATAACTTTTTAATTTTGCATTTTACAATGCTATTTTTTGTGATAAATATTAAACAAGCAAATATACTAGAAAAAAGCAACTTGTCTCATGTTATGATAATAGATAAGGGGGAATAGATGTCTTATTGTTATAACGTCTAAAGCTAACTTTACTGTCAGTGAATGTGTTAACAGCACCAGTTCGTATCAGGGTCGCGTGGTGTGCCAAGGCGCATTCTCCATACTTTTCCATAAAGAAAGATAGTGTGTACCCCAGTTTTGGAGAAATCGAAATCTGATGATAATGGAGAGACATACTTAGTTTAAAAATCTGGTGAACTTGATTGACTCAAGTTTTGACTAGACTTAAACCGTGCTTATCCCATTTTGATGGCACTCACTTCAACGATCCCCCACCCAGCTATGGTTGCAGCAGCAACATTTGGGAATTTGTTTAGTATTACAACCCTCTTGATTCTGTCATTTAGTGGCAATGGAGTCTGCATTTCAGCCAGTGCGATGTCGTTCTCCACTGTAACTTCGTCATATTGTTCGTGGACAAGTATCTCAATAATTTCCCTCTTGGTCAAACTCTGTAAAAGAACATTCATTATAAGCCTGTTGGGCCCAATCATACAATTAGGTGGTTTGGATCATCATCACCGTGAACCATCACCGTGATCATCACCGTGAACGTAATGGAATCTCTCCGTAGATATTTACTAAGTACGAGTATAATTACATTATTTATCATCGTGATTGTATGATAGTTTGCGTTTTTTTTTACTTTTCCTATTAAAACAAAACGAGTATTAAACGCGCACAAATATACGATAGGTATTTCACCTACCTAAAATTTTCTACAGATTTTATATTTTTATTATGATGTCACCAACTACATATTTATTTCGCCTAATAATTTTTTAAATCAAAATCAAAGTCGCATACTTTAGTAATAGTACGTCACTCTGTTGTTTTCTGTTACTGTTGTAAGTGTTGTTGATGTAATATTTTTTTTTAAAAATAATTTTCAGTCTCGTAGCGTTTATGTATAATTTTGTTAAATGCAGTGTAAACAGCCCAGCAAATTATACCTTTTCGTCTGAGACATCAGAACCTCCTGCGAATGAGAAAATCCTCTGATTTTTTTTTCTCAAATCACACGGTTGGACACAATGTGCTGCTGTTAATAAGATTATTTGGTTCAAAACAGAAGATCCGCAGATGAAAGTCGAAGTATCGCAGTCCGCAGTTAAAAAAACTACATGTGGAAATTTTCGTATATTGGCAAAATCACCGCCAACTATTTTTCCTGACATATTTTGGCAATTAAACGATTTCATTTTTATTACAAATAATAATACTATGGCTATGATGAAATTTTGTGTTTTCGTGGAAGCCATAATGCGATAATGGTTTCCGTGATTTCTGGTTTATTGCTCTCCTTATCTCTGATTATGTATAAATTAATTAAAGTTAATTGGTCGGTTGTTTGATTTGGTTTACTTCGACATTTGATTAGCCTTGTTTTTTATATCAAAAGTTATCGTTCGCAAAAAAAATGCATACAACACAAAAGATTTTTTCCATAATTTTTCGGGAGTATTGCACAATGTGCCTCAGTTTTTTTTGTACCCTTACACATTATAATAATATGGTGGCGAGATTATAATATAAGCTTTTATTTAGCCGACATTTTCTTAGTCGAAAATGTCAGTTTTAAATTATAGAATAGAACTAATATTTGCGTATACACCACTATTGTTAGGCCGGCAATAACGTATGCCTGTATGGCATGGTGGAAAAAATCATGCCAAGTGACTGTCATCAACAAGCTCAACAGCTTGCTGTTCTATGATATGATCTGTGTGCTGTCAATGTCAATTAGGTCTGTGTCTGTCAAGGCTATTCCATCTAATCGATGTCACTTAGAATCTCTTCAAGAATATTGTACTATAATATTATACAATAAATATTAATTAGAAATGTGATAAATAATACAAATAAACCAATATCTAAATACTTTGGTATCATTCACATAACACTTGCAAAGGTTGGCATGCTCTATGGGCACAGGTGCCCCTGGTACCATTCAGCTGAAGAAACTTAGTAACAATTTTTGCTAGTATTGGAAAATACATTAAGTAGGGAAATCGGTCTATAGTTTCCTGGCTCCGTGGGTAGACCAGCCTTAAAGATAGGATGAATGGAACTAGGTATTGGTATTGGTATTGGTGATGGGCTCTTTTCTCCGCATTTAGACTCTCATTTGGTCCGTTATGCGTGAACATAGCATCGGTATGGCTAGTCAAGCCGAATGGAACTAGGTAAACACGCCACTATATTCCAAGCAGAGGTTTACGCCATCATAGAATGCGCGGTGGCCAATCGCGAGAAAGTACATAAATCAAACTTTTCTTATCTTCTCAGATAGCCAGGCAGCCCTCAACGCTATCAATTCGAATATCGTAAATTCGAAATTGGTTAAGGACTGCGTCGATAAGCTAAACGAGCTGGGACTACGGAATAAAATCATTCAGGAATCATTGACAATGAAAAAGCCGATGAACTTGCAAGGCCTGGAGCTCAGGGTCAACAGCTAGGCTCAGAGACATTCTGCGGTATCTCAAAGAACCAAGCCATGCAACTTCTCAAGGGGTGTAGTATTCCGTCGGGGCCTGCTCCCTTTGAAGCATCAAGTCTCTTCAGTACCTTAAGTAATGTTCTTTCAGTGATGTGGATTTTACTTAAAGTGCAATCAGATAAAATTTCCTTCGCTGGACCAGGAGCTTGAACTAAATCATTTGTAGTAGTATAATGGGCCGAGAAAGTAGACGAGATATACATTGCGAACGAGTTCGAAATATTATTGTCCGTGGAACTGATTTTACCATCATAGCTCATTTTTGAAGGAAGTTGAACGTTCTATTATTTTTATTTCTGTCATTGATGAACTTCATTAATTTTTTGGGATCAGAGTTTATGGCTCCTTCAGTTTTCTGCATGTAACTGCGGTAACACTCAAGGGAAAGGCGATTGCACCGATCTCTACGGATACCATATTCGATTTCGTCGCGAGGCGATTTCTTTTCAGTATGAAAATATCATAAAGTAGCATTGTGATGCTGCGGCCACCCACACTAACGAAGTATAAACTACAAACCGATGTCCAAGATTTACTTCTTTCTTGAAATTGTGATGTGACTGAAAATTTTATTAGATGATACACACACATCCACACACCCACACACACACCCACACACACACACACACACGCACACAAACATCTATGTGACTGCTGATGATAAATGTGTGTGTGTGTGTGCATTTATCATCAAAATAATATGTACAATAGACTATGAACTATATTATATTGACCAGCCAGTTTGTTTTTAAGAATATTATGTTTTGTTTTTGGAGGTTGGAATTACCAGCTCCTAAGGTACAGAATTTATCCTAGTTTAGAAGTTGGGGACCTGAATTGTTTACGTTGTAATTGTGATAATGCATACCTATTGTTTTAGTTCCACAATGTTATTGTTTGTTGTTAAATAAAGTTTTATTATTTATTACCATTACATTATCGCGTTATCGCGAACGCTTGAACTGCCACGACAAGTCTGGCCAAGCAATATTTACCTTTCTGTCCGTGTTCTGAAATGTCATTATTGCTTGGCCAGACTTGTCGTGTAAAAACGGTAAATGTTCGCGATAGCGCGGTATTTTCGTAGCATGAGTGCAAAATAAAAATAAATACAAAAAGCATTATGTAGTTAAACCATACGAAATATATACCTACATAGTTAATAATCTACTCTAATTAATAACTAAACTAAATATGATAAATATTAAACAAGAAAATATACTAGAAAAAGCAACTAGTCTCAAGTCGTCAGGGCGACATGAGACTAGTTGCTTTTTTCTAGTATATTTTCTTGTTTAATATTTATCACATAAAAATAGCATTGTAAAATGCAAAATTAAAAAGTTATAAATATTGATTTTGTGCGACACGCCGAGGTACCGTGCAGTTGTGAAATTTCGCGTAGGTGCAGTGCATAACGCACGGGGGCCCGTCTGGCGGCGGCGCGGCGGTGACGGCCGGTGGTGTTTATGAGTTAATAACTAAATGAAATCCTCTAGTCCATTAGACATGTCGGTAAAAATATACAATAAACTTCCAAAAGAAATAGCTACAGAAAATAGTTACAATATATATATATAAAGGTAAAAACACTGCTCTTAGAAAAGTGCTATTATAGTGTTTCAGAATATTTAAATGATAAGGATTTAAAATTTTAAGAAATATATACTTACATAATTGTAAAAAAAATAAGTCGTCCTCCATAAAAAAATTGTTGCCTAGGTACCCTATTTATGTTACCATCTTGTTACCATTTGTGGATTGCAATAAAATTGAATTGAATTTAATCTTATTTATTGAATAATAAACATATACGTCACAGTATCACAGCAATGGAGTAAATAAAACAAACAATTCAAAACTCTCTCGAGTTTGAGATCTCATGGTAGAATGATATGACAGGGCATTGAAGTGCTTTTGTAGCATCTGCCTCAGAAGTCGCGTCGGATCCTCTCACTCATCCTACAGTGCAGGTAGTGGGAGTAAGGACTAATTACTGACCATGACATAAAAATTTAAGAAGTACAGTATAAAAATCTGAGCCGTTCTCACTTTTTAACTTCATGTACGGGACAAATGTACTGTCTCTTGTAAGTCCTACCCAACACTATTCCGAAATAGGAAGCTTAATCAAATTCCTCATGAAGGGGTTTGAACTTGTTTGTATGGACCAACCTAACTCAGTCCGCTTGAGACCATTGCCATGAAAACACGCGTCACTCAGAAACGAAAATGGTTAATTGTGCAGTGCTTTCTTGGAAGAGCTAGCCAATAACATTTACACATCACTAAATCTCGCTCGTGACGTCATCGTAGGTCGAAATCGACATGCTAGGTTCTCATACAATTTGAAGCGCTCTTATCGTCTATCTCGATATACTTAGGTCTGTGGAGGCTGGCTTTATCCAAATCCGTTGTATAATTATATCTATACTAATATTATAAAGAGTTTGCAACGAATTCACTTAAAATATAATGTATAATGCCCTAACGTTTCACGTTAGCCAAATAATTAGAGTTAAAAATACAATGATGCCGACTCAAAGTATATCACCTTTGTATCTTTAACTACAATTATCTCACAAACCTGACACTTTAGGACATTATGTTGTAAACTTAATATTTTTGTTTATCTTTACGTTCCCTATCCATTTATGGTATAATTGTGAGGCGCAATTTTGAATAATTTTCAAAATGGCGGACCGGTGACGAGGCCACAAGGTTCAAACACTTTTAAAGTCTTAATCTGGAAAAAGAAAGGAAATAAGTGGGATTCCATAAAATAGAGACTAATTCAGCACTGTATGAATTAGTCCATTAGGTATGTAATAATTAATTCTACAATTCATCAAATTGAATTACAGAAATGAAACAAGTCACACACTTTTTCGAGTCGCTATAACATTAATTACACAAAAGTACTCCAGTAGCCTTATCAACCGCACCGTAATTTCAAATGGCCGTAATTTAATATTACCAAATGATAATTAAAAATAGTAAAAGTAAGATAAAATTTTCAAAGAAAATCACCTGCATTCATCCGAAAAATAAACACGTTATGGTTTTTAGAGTATCAAATGTTTGTTGTGTTTTAGTGATGATAGTTAATATTTTTAAGTTGTCCAAAAGTGAAATGGAGGGAAGAATCGTGGGCGGAGCATATGCGGTACGAAAGCAGTTTCCGCATGCGGTATTTTTAGAGGCGTCCTGTACTGGCGACGAATGGGTTTGCGGTTCATCTGTGTTGAACCAAAATATCTTATTAACAGCCGCACATTGCATACAAGGATGTTCTTCGAATAATAAAAAAGACATAATCGATGCTTTTGGAGGCAGTGAAGACTATTCAACAAAGGTTTGGACACTTGAATTGACAGCCAATTAAAACAACAAGGGCCAGTTTCACCACCGACTGATAAGTTCTGTATAGCTTATCTGGCAGACTATTCGACAATAACACGGGCTAGAGAATAGATACAACTTTTAGTTGAACAACTATTTTGTTGTGAGTCATAAGTTTAAAAGAATATATTGAAGCGCGCATAAAAAAGGTGACATCGTCTTTTCCATCTAGGTACTCGTACTAAACTGTTTAGTTGTGTGGAAATCGCAAGAAGTATATAACTCGACAAAATAGTTTAGTCGATGAAAATTTGTATTATTATTATTATTATTATTATTATTATTTATTTAGTTCTCAGATATTACATACATGCGCTAGCCAGGTAACATAACAATTCATCTAATGAAACATTTATTATTTATTTATTGATAATAATGAAACGGGAGACAAAGTTACACAATTATTAAGAGTGTAACAGGTGTGTAAGTATTAACAGATATTTTCAAAGTGTTCCAAACATGTGGTCATTAACAATTCCCATTGATGGAAAAAAAACTAGTTCTGGAAAGGTGAGTAGGATTATCATCATCGGCCTCATTTATTCCTCATTGCTGGGGTATAGTTTTCTTCTTGGAATGATAAGGATATGAATAGATAATAAGAATTTATGAACGATGAAACATTGACATTAAGCAACAACATGGATGTTAAGCAACTTTCTCAACGGACGGTCACTGGATGGGTGACCAAAAATTTACTATCTCGAACTCCTCCGAGTTTCGGTAGGCACGTTAAGCTGTTGGTCCCGGCTGTATTTGCAGTCGTTAAAACCCCATTAAGCAGCATTGGGCCCGTGCGGTGGGTCACGGGCTCACGGCTCATTCTTATCCTCATTCATCCATAACGAAGGCCAGTGCCCCAGCAGCGGGGACATCAAAAACGGCTGATTGCGAAAAAGTTTTGGCGGCACCTCCCAGATGCCACACGTACAACAACACACGGTGCTAGTAACGTGTAACCACCGTGTAACAAAAGGTGGCGCTGTTAACAACGTAGTACAGAACATCGCTCGATGTATGGAAACCTACATCTCGCTAGCAAAGTTACATCAGTTACCCAGGTTATATAGAACTTCCGACGATATTCAGTCGGCCCTCGGTCCCCGGGCTAACAACACCCAATCCGGAGGAAGAGCTCACAATAAGACCTTCCTGTAAGTGGCATCATCCCTTCCATACCCTACCATCATCACTGTAACAAGGTGAACTAACTCCGGTTTCAGGCTGTGGTTGTAAGAAGAGTTGATTCAATTTTGCTTCACGCCAAATACGACGAAGTCCAAGTCGTACACGATATCGGATTGGCTGTAGTTAAGAATCATTTTCCGCTGAACGAATACATGAAAAGGGTTATCATTCCATGCAGATTCCCAAGTGCTACCAAGGGCACGGTCGCGGGCTGGGGGCTAACAGACGTAAGTAAAGAATTATAACAAGAAAAAGGGTCGGTTGGTGCAACCGACGCATTGGGTGGTGGAACTACAGATATATTCTAGTAGATAGCTTTTATCGGGTAGACAATTTGACAGTTGTAAAATGAAAAATATTTCGGATCATCTGCCAAGTTAAGCTACCCAGAGTTTATCTGTCAGTGGTGAAACTTACCACATCTCCTTTGGCAGAAAAAAACCCAGCACTTTGAAAAATATGGGACCAGATGACGGGACTTTATGACGGGGTGACTCTTAGCCTTCATCATACCTGATATTAAGTATTGATAAGGCTGAAGATGAAAGCGAGCCTCTCCCGGAATCCTCAATAACTGAGGAACTTCTCAATCTATCTTATATCAATTTGTCATTCATAGCTTTAATTAGTTTTGTGATTGTCATTTATTTTTAGTTACGAATGAATCACTCACAATTTTTACCCGAAGATTAAAAACCAGATGTTCTTAATACTCAATCTAATGGTCACAGGAAGAAAAAGAGGAATCTTCGTCAAGACTCAAGTTTGTGGAGACTCAGTTGATACCTAGAGAAAGGTGCCAGATATCGGGATCCCTCGGTCCAGGCATGATCTGTGCGGGAAGTGCTGATGGGTCGGAGGATCACCCTTCATCGTAAGTAAATGATAAGTAGAGTAGACGAACAATCCCATGCTGAACTTGGGTTGAAAGAAAAACATAGAATTTGCCAGCTAGCATCAGCTAGCAATCCAGTATTTCCAGCCCTCCAAGCATGAACACTACTGCTATGCTATTATATTATGCCATTATTGAATATAAAAAACAACTTTTATGGATACTTATGAGAAATTTTAAATAGAAAAGTATTGGAAAAAATCAACTCGGCCACAAGTGAATTCTCAGATGGGTTTCGAACCCACGACCTTTGGAAATCCGGTCCAATGCTCTGGATGCTCTGGATATTTTCTTGTTTAACATTTATGTTTATGAATATAATATAATAATTGTAATACCACTGTTGGTTCTGCTAAAACAAGTGCTTATAGGTAAGTACCTATTTATGATAAATTTTAAATAGAAAAATATTGGAAAAAATCAACTCGCCCACAAATGAATTCTCAGATGGGACTCGAACCCACGACTTTGGAAATCCGGGCCAATGCTCTTACCACTGAGCTACCGAGTTCTCCAATACTTCTCGTATTTTTAAACGCTGTAGGCCAGCGTTGTCACATCAATGCTAGGAATATTCTTGCATTCGAAATAAACTTTCTTTACGGATGTTTAACAATCGATTAAGATGCAACAGCCAATCAATTACGAATTTCTAAATTTTTGCATTTTTCAATGCTATTTAAGCATTGAAAAACGCGCTGAGCGCGTCTATCGGCCGAGTGTTACGACTGTTTATTTTTGGACTGTGTACGAAAATGTGTGTGCTTATTGTCTTGTCTGATATTTCTTTTGACACTCACTCCAATTAACCTAGCCCCAAAGTAAGCACTGTAAGGCTTGTGTTATGGGATACTACTAACGGACATAAATACATATTATACATATATAAGGTGGATCCGAATCATATTTTGGCCAAGCGTCAGGGGGTCAGGTCAAAAGTAAAGAAAACATTAATGCCAAAGAAAAAATTATAAAATAATAAAAATTTAAAAAATTCAAAATATATTTTTTTTTGCATTGGTTTTCTCTTGAAAACTTGACGCAAACAAATCCAAACGTAGAACTAAAATAATTCATAAAAAACAGCTCATTTATTAACGTACAAGTCGATGACCCCGCCACCACGCCGCCGCCGCCGCCGCCGCCGCGCTAAATCAGCTGATCGGTAGCGACGACTGTTCTGCGTGTGAACGTGTGACACTAGTTCGTATGAATGCACCTAAATAACACAGTACCTACAATTTTCTGATACGTGTTGTGTTGAGGTTGTCTGTTATTTTATTACACTATTCAATCCTACTAGTTTAAAGAAAAAAAAACAAGTACCTATAGCTCATAGTCAATAGTTAAGTAAATCTGCAAAGATTCAATTGTTTTAAGTAGGTACTTACATGGCTTGGCGTCCAACAGGATTGTCAAACATTGGCCAAAACTAAATCAACTGATATCCCGTTAATAACCTTTCCATCACACTTAACAGGCTTTGGACTGGCTTAGTTTTCCAGTTCAGTTTCGATAAAAATTGAACGTATTATTACGAATTCATAAAAAAGAACAAAATCACACTCGTTACCTACGTAATCGCCAATACTACCTCTTAGGTAGGTACTATTTTGTTATTCTGTGCTAATACTACTTTCCAAATTACGTTTGTAAGTACTTAAATTTTACACTTTCACGCTTTCAATTCAAATCTAGTACCTAACGAGATTTAATTACCTATAAAAACGATAATTTACCTCGCTTTTGCGTCTAAAGTTAAGTTGGTTCATTTGAATCCTATTAAAACAAGATTTAGATTCACCTACAATTTGCAATTGAAGTAATTATGGATTCATATCAACCCACTCTCGTCAAGCTTCGTAAACTAATGTAATAATGAATAAAATCATACTTAATAATCTAGAACTAATAATCGTATCTAGATCTATCTAGAAGTAATCTAATTCGCCATTTTACACCCATCCCATCACATACGGAATTAAGATAACCAATGTTCTTTAACTTGCAGTAAGTTGAAAGCCATTACCTACTCTAAAAAGACTTCTTAAAATAGTTGAAAGTACTTACATGGGCTCATGCAATCGAGTTCATCTCCATACAATATTAGCGATAACATTTCATCACATTCACTCACTCACATCACACTTATAGGCTGTAAATGTAATAATAACTATCAATTCAATTAAAAATCAAACTTAACACTAATTAATTTGTTATAACACTGATTATTACGTTTTTACATTTTACTTCACATTATTATTTCGTTATTACTATAAAGTAGTATGTATTAGGATATTGTTTGAAAGAGTCGTTGCCTCGCGTGATTTCTCACACGACAACCATCCCTCGCTAACATCCTCAACAGACTAAAGAAAGAAAAAAGAAGACGTCATGATAAAATTGATAAATAGGTAAGAGACCGAGAGAGAGAGAGAGAGAGAGAGTCCGAGGCGAGGTGGGACGGTGCGGATGCCGGTGTTGCTATGCCGCGCGTGCGACACCGTCACCGACCGACACAGCGACACACAAGTTCAAAAGGCCCCGCTCTCATAAAGGTACGCCGCCATGACAGGCAACAAGCGACTTGTCGCTTGTTGCGTGAAGACCACTATGCAGTTTATTGATTTATTATAATTACGACTTATTGTTTACGCGTGTCGTTCGTCAACGTAAAAGTGTTGAATAGTTTTTTTTTAATTAAATTCGTGAAAGTAGTTTTATTTAATTATTTACAAAGCGATGGTCGACGAATCACTAACAATGGCTGCGAAAGTTGGAGTTTCAACAAAAGATTTGAAAAACTGAAGAAGCCGTGATCTAAAAAAACAGATGTAGCTTTTATCTTTTGTGAACGTATCTTACTTTTTCCGCATAATTCGATTTAGTAATTACGTACTTAGTTAAACGAAGTCTTCTTTGACAGTTCATAGGTTCATTTTTTTATCTTGGGAGTCCACCAAAACGTATGACGTAAAACTTTAGGGTCCAACTTTTTTATAAATGTAAGTATAACTTCAAATCCTAATGATTTTCATTGAAGTTACACAGGGTTTTATTAAGAATTTATTTAGTTAACATAATTTTCTGACTTTGTTCAAATTAGGTTTGCAGTTTTATAACTTAAAATGCACTTTACGTAATAATGAATGATATTTCAATCGCCCAATCACTTGTGATCCAGAGACTATGCCGACGTTTCGTGTAGTGTTACCTTTATAATATCCGCGCGCGTCGCACGCCTTTGATATCTTTTTGAATTTTGATTCCTTCTGCAGTCTACTTGTGCATATTAACGCGTGTGGGTGTGTCGTTTACGTTTGCGTAAATATGCCTCGGAATCGATATACCAACCAGGAGTACCTGGAAATGGTTTCTGTTACCGTGGTGAAAAGTGATAGAGACACTTTAAAAAAAGTGGAAAAACATGTGCGCAAGCGTGCCTTTTTGTGTGTTGAAAGACCATGTGACCGTGTACAACAATTTTGTAGATAGTTTTTTAAGTGTTAATAGGACTTGTACACCTTGTAAATGACCTGTTAATTTGTAAATAGGACTTAAAAATGTGTAAATAGGACTTGTAAATAGGTGATGAACTTTTAAACACGTCAATGTAGTGTAATAATAATGTACTAATTCTGATTCTTTTACTGCATTTTATAACCATACCTACCTAATTTAGCAAGAGTCAAATTTCGATTAAGTTATTATTACATTAGTTTGCCAGTCCAAAGCCTGTGAAGTGTGATGGAAAGCTTATCACCGTTTTGTCAAAATCAACTCAGTCCAAAGCCTGTGAAGTGTGATGGAAAGCTTATCACCGTTTTGTCAAAATCAACTTATGAACACCGAACCAACCACGTGAGTACCTACACCAATTATTGAAGCAGCAACTTTTTAGATACCTACCTATTGATAACATAATACTTATGTAATTAAGGTAGTGTGTACTATTACTGTGTCCACATTATGATAAGATACGAAAGTAAGATACCTCACGTGAGGGATCTTAATGAGGAAAGGGTCAGAGAGACGGAAAAGTTAATAGCAAACAATAATCGAGAGTTATTTGATGCATACTAATTACGAACTTAGTGTCAAACGCGGAATAATCGCTACCGATCAGCTGATTGTGCGCGGCGGCGTAGTGGCGCGGGGTCATCGACTTGTTCGGTGTATTGCGTTAATAAATTTGCTGTTTCTATGGCCATGATAATTTAAAATTATTTTAGTTCTACGTTTGGATTTGTTTGCGTCAAGTTTTCAAGAGAAAACCAATGCAAAAAAATGGTATTTTGAATTTTTTAAATTTTTATTTTTTTATAATTTTTTCTTTGGCATAAATGTTTTCTTTACTTTTGACCTGACCCCCTGACGCTTGGCCAAAGTATGATTCGGATGCACCTTATATATGTATTTATGTGTAGAAATATATTACAAATGTCCATGACTCAGGTATATTATTCATCATACAAACATTTGCCCCTACCGGCATTCGAACCCAGGATCTCAAAGTAGGCGACACCTTGAAACGTATGTACGTACAGTCAGGGACCTTCCCGGTTGACCAGTAGAGACCACTCTACCACGGAGGTCGTCTATAATTATTGATTATTTATTCCGCTTTCTGCACAGAGGTGACTCCGGCAGTGCTCTGGTGGTGCCCCCTTGCATACAAATAGGTCTGGTTTCGTTCATGGACAAAACAAATCCTACATTCATGGTCTATACCAACGTGACGTACTACTACAACTGGATCATGGACAACTCCAAAATTTTATACTGCGGTGATGGGTAATCAACGTTAAACATTATATTATTATCAATTATTATATGTTTAAAATAAAATGATCAAGTTTTTTTTCTAATTTTTGCCCTTAGAATAATGTACGCACACACATACACACACATATACACACACACACACACACAAATAATTTTTCCTTTTTAATAGTTATAATTTTATGCATAAATTAGTAACGAAGAAATCAACAATTGCTTGTTACTGTATTATTATAACATTTTGTCTAAAATTGTTCCCTTTTAAATCATTTCTACCAACAATACGTTCATACCTAGTAAGGAAAACCTGTTATTGACCATACTTCTATTAACTTAATTTTATTAGGTATATATTTAGAATACGCTGTTGTTTTTTTTAAGAAAATTAATAAATGTGTACTTTGCATAATTCTACTATATATCTCAATTTCGTCTGTGTCATAGTGTTGATGGTGTCATAAGTGGCACACTATAATGATTTATGGAATTGTGTAATGTATAGTCGCAATCCCTTTCGGAACGAATGATATTTTAAATGACACTTCCTTTGACACGTCCCATACATATGAAAGATATTTACGTGTTTTACGTGTCACTTTGCTTAGACAGTTCTATTTCGTTCATTCAATACCTTACAAAACGCGTCCCGATTACAATCCCTATCAAATGTCAAATAGTAACGGCCTTTTTTTTTTTTTTTTTTTTTTTAATTTGAGTGAGGGGAATGCATTTACGCATAGGCCCCCCACTCGGCCTCGAAAGGCCGAATGGAAATAGTAACGGCCTTAAGTATGTAAATATCTTTCAAATGACGAATTGAAAGGGATTGCCATAGATTTAGATTTATTTTCCATAAATAAAAAACACACAACTTTATTTTCTTAATTTACTCATTGCAGCGTGGTGACGGCCTAAGAATACAAGTGTCACCACTCCCTTACATGCCTGGGATGTCGTAAGAGTCGACTCAGAGGCTCGACGCATTGAACACCTGTGCGAGAGAAGGAAAACTTGGTAGAGGGTTTGTTTCACCTCTACCAACCCGTCTGGCCAGCGTGGTAGCAGTAGGCTAATAACCTCCTATGAACGCCACAATAGGCTTGAGCTAGGAGAGGCCTATGACCAGCAGTGGACATCCACAGGCTGATGATGATGATGATGACTCATTGCAGACAATTTACACAAATACATTATACATACATACACCTACACTTAGGTTTTTACATTCAATACAACATTCACAAACACAAATCATGTATTTCAATACTTGAAATAATATTTACTTTAATTGATTTTCACATTATTTATTTGTTCAATTTACAAATCTTATTTCTTACTTATAAATCACTAAACACAATTTACTCAAACACACACTAGGTACACCGTCACAAAATATACACCAACTATTAACCGTCACAAATATAAACAGTACTTAATATTTGTTCCAAAATTAGAAACATATATATTTACCGACTTCAACAAAAAAGAGGGTACTCAATTCAGAGCGTATTTTTTTTTTTTTTTTTTTTGTCTGATGTGTGTATACCGATTACTCCGGTGTTGGTGATCCGATTTTAATAGTTGTTTTTTTGTTCGATCGGGTACACTGTCAATTTGGTCCCATATAAGTCTCATTGAGATCCGATGATAATCTTCGGAGATATGGGGCCTAATGTCATGGAAGTCATGAAACAATTATATCATCCAGGTAATTGTTAGATTCTTGTTCGAGCTGAAGTTTCACGCAATAATTATAATTCTTTTTTATCTAAAAGAAAATGGTTTATGTGTGGTCCCGTATAATTTTTACGAAGATCTGGCTAGAAGTTTTTTCATAATCTTGAAAAATATCAATCACCTTTTGGCAAGTAGTCGTTTACCTAGATGACATTGTTGTGTATGGGCTGATTTTTAGTGTAAGTAACGGCACATGATGTAACTAAAAAATCTGAAATAAAAACATTTTATAAAAAAAAATCACACCGACTTCAAAAAGAAAAAAATAAAACTTTTGGAGTCGGTGCTAGCTAGCTAAGGCCAAAAAAATATGTAGAATGCCCTGGCTGGCACCGACTCCAAAAGTTTTATTTTTTTCTTTTTGAAGTCGGTGTGATTTTTTTTATAAAATGTTTTTTTTTAAATTCCTCTCATCTATACCGACACTAGCTGTGTAGTGTCGGCTTAGAATAGCACTACCCCCTCTCATCCCGTGGGTGTCGTAAAAGGCGACTAAGGGACTCAGCCTTCGGGAGACGGGCAGCAGCGTCTCCTACAAACTTGGCCATACTGGGATCGCCAACCCGCCTGCCAAGCGTGGCGATTATGGCAACCCCCCCACCCCTTTTTGGGGGAGGCCTATACCCAGCAGTGGGTGTTATGTGGCTGAGACGACGACGACGATACCGACACTTATTTTTCAGTCAATATACACAAACAAAATGTAATTATTATTATTATTATTTATTTAATTCAGAAAAAAATCCATAGATTTGTTAGTATCAAATAGAAAACTTAATAACTATGTTAGTAATAAAGATAAACAAATAAATTTTCTTATTTTTATTATTTCTGAGTCACCGTCAGGGGCATGTGTACGGTGACCCAGTATTTTAGTATGGGACCGTCGCAGCGGTCAGCAATCACAGACAGAAGGCTGTTGGCGCTGCAGCGGACTCTGTGTAACGTGAGGCAATTCTGTTGCGCATTATGGCATAGAAGTCTTGTATGCGAGCCTCGGCAAACATACCTGACGCACTACAGTACCGCGGCAGCCCCAACAGTATCCTGAGCGCATTATTATACTGGATACGCAGGGCATTGTATTGTAATTTAATAATACCCGTATTTCAAAAAAATATATCCTATTTTTACATGTTTTCATTTACTGCAACTTTTCAAATAATTACCTATTACTTTATTTGACATTTGTAGTCGCGTCACGTCCATTGCCGACAAGGTGGGGAGTAGGAAGCATTAAATACCGCTGTTTAGGGCCATTCTACTCACACGGTGCTGGTATTGCACAGTCTAACAACTCCTGAGGATGCTCCGTGTGTGGGCAAAACACGTGTAGAGTAGTCGGTGAAGGTGCAAGATGTGTCACTGTGTTGCATCTGCATTTATTTGCGGACGGGCGGACGGTGCATCTTGCATGTAAGTTTTCTTGCGGAATTAAGCTACATATTTTTCGTTTTCTACATTCATAAAAAAACAACTTTCACATAATTTATGATTTAGTAATTTTTGCATTTTTCAATGCTAATTTTATACTTATGGTAAATTTTAAATAGAAAAATATTGGAAAAAATTAACTCGGCCACAAGTGAATTCTCAGATGGGAATAACCCACGACCTTTGGAAATCCGGTCCAATGCTCTTTATCGTTTAGTTCTCTCGCATACTCTCCAAAGTATCCTATCCTATAAATGACCGAGCTGTATTTACGCCGCCGAGTTCCTTTGCGTAACGCCGATCTAATACTTTTTGTTGATCATTCTGTACTCTTACATAAATTAGATAAGTATGGTGTAAGAGGGGTAGCAAATAATTAGATAAAAAGCTATCTCGAAAATAGGACACAATGTGTAGAAGTTTCTAAAATAACAGAACACCAAAAAATACCAATAAAAGAAAACTTTAGGTCATCATATAAAATTAATGGGTGTGGAGTGCCACAAGGCAGTATCCTCGGCCCACTTTTATTTTTAGCTTACATAAATGACATTGCCAATGCTACAACCGAAAAATGCTTTTTATTCGCTGACGATACAACCCTCGTGTATTGACACCAGCCTTATTATAATACACGTATTGTAGACGGCCATAGTCTCATCGGTAATGCAATTTATGGGAACACTTATTATTACAGACAAAAATAAAGTTACATTACAAGATAAAATAAATAAATGTTTAGACGATACAATGAAATGGTTAAACGAAAATAATTTAAATATAAACGTACAGAAGACTAAAATGATAAAATTTAGGACATACAAACAAAATGAAATAAAATTGAACATAACTTGCAATAATGAACCAATTTGTGACGTAGAAACAGTTAACTTTTTAGGCATTACAATCGACAGGCACTGTAATTGGAAGGCACGCACATATACACAAAGTATGCTCTAAATTAAACAGATTCACTTTTGCGCTTAGGCGCTTAAGACAGACAGTATCAATAGAAGCAGCTATTAGTTCATATCATGGTTATGTCTCATCAGTACTGAACTACGGATTATTGTTGTGGGTAACTCAGTAGACGTATTACTAGCTTTTAGATTACAAAAAAAGTGTATCAGGGCCATATGTAACGCTTGGAGCACTGATAGCTGTAAGCCGCTATTCAAGCACTTGAAAATACTACCTTTAGCGTGTATGTACATAAGAACAATATGCATATTTGTAAGGCAAAACATAGATTATTTCCCTAAACATTCGGATGTCTTAGTACGATAAACTAGACATAAGGAGAGATTGTATTTGCCAAAATGTAAGCTACAAATGTTTAAGAAAAATGTATATGCTCAAGCAATTATTTTTTTCAATAAATTACCTGACGAAATAAAGAATTTGCCATTCCAGTTGTTTTATAAAAACATAACAGACTGGTTGCTGGAGCATTGTTTCTATACAATAAATGAATATTTAGAACGGAAATAATGCCGTATTATATTATAAAATAAACACTTAATTTACATTAATAATAATAATTATGTATCAGTCTACAAATTTAATTAATGTATTATTTAGTTTTTTCTGTCATGTTATTTTTCTGACATGTAAACTTTAATTTTTATATTTGACATTTTTGTAATGATAACATTTGACATTTAAATAATTTTGTAATTTCACTATTAATAATCAATTGTATTTTTTATGCATGTACTAATTCCTACGCTTTTTTAATGGCAGAAAATGTTTGCACTTTATTAATTGTACCATCTTATACAATACCATTTTCTAAGGAATAAATGATTCTGATTCGGATTCTGATACTTCCTTATAAACATCGCATATAGTACATATTTATCCAAATATGCGTTTGTAAGTCGAGTAGAGAGTCCAGTAGATTACGTAACAGAACAGAAGGGAAGATCACGTCAATTCAGTTAGATGTTAATTTTACGGATTATTTTAGCACTACTTTGTAATTTAATCTGCTATCTTAATGATTTTTTGGATTTCAAGACGTTTTGTCATCTCTACAGGAGCCGGAATCACAAAGTCAAAGTCAAAGTCAAAATCAAAGTCAAAGTCAAAGTCAAAGTCAAAGTCAAAGTCAAAGTCAAAGTCAATATCATTTATTCAGTCTAGGCTGTTACAAGCACTTATGAACGTCAAAGAAGCTACGCCATCGGTTCACAAACCCTACGGCGGGAGACCGCGTAACGACAACAACCGGCAAGAAACTCGTCAAGGGCTGTTTTTTTCTCCCTGTTTTATTTCATACAGAGTCGTCAAATTGAAACGTGACCTTAACATATCAGTAAGGCCAATTTCCATCACAGGATGATTGAGTTGATTTATTCGATGAAATAAAACTTTAAGCCAAAATTTTAGACGGGCTTTGATGTTGTTTGTTCATTGGGGCCCGTTCAATGACATTATAATTGAGTACTTAAGCAGATATGTCATACGAGCTCGTATTGTGAAATATTGGGAAGACCCCTACATGGGGTCCGATTCAATTTCCTATCTCTTTCATTGCCGTGCTTTTTTAACCGACTTCAAAAAAAGGAGGAGGTTATCAAGTCGACTGTATTTTTTTTTTTTTTTTTTTTATGTATGTTCCACCATAACTTCGCCAGTTGTTAACAGATTTTTAAAATATTTGGAAGAAAATGGTTTATGTGTGGTCCCATATAATTTTTACGAAGATCTGGCTAGTAGTTTTTTCATAATCTTGAAAAACATCAATCACCTTTTGGCAAGTAGTCGTTTACCTAGATGACATTGTTGTGTATGGGCTGATTTTAAGTGTAATTAACGGCACATGATGTAACTAAAAAATCTGAAATAAAAACATTTTATAAAAAAAAATTCAAACCGACTTCAAAAAGTAAAAAATAAAACTTTTGGGGTCGGTGCTAGCTAGCTAAGGCCAAAAAAATATATAGTTAATAGAAGTGCAATGTAGAATGCCCTGGCTAGCACCGACTCCAAAAGTTTTATTTTTTACTTTTTGAAGTCGGTTTGAATTTTTTTTTATAAAATGTTTTTCGTGTATTTTGTTCTACTTGACAATATTGTCAATGTGTGCACTCTTCGTCACAGATTTCAACGCAAATTTCTGTGAAGGTAACATATATTTATAAAATATCATTGGATGTAACTTTTACAGATTTTAACCGCCTCTGTGGTCTAGTGGTAACAACCACCGGCACCGGTATCAGACCCAGGGGCCCCGGGTTTTCCCAGCGGGGGTACAATTTGTATTCGGTTTGGTTGGTGGCAGGACTTGTTGTAAGTCCGCCTGGTTAGCTACCACCATCTTATCTAAGCCTGACGCCATAAAAACAACGTTTTCAGCATTGTTGAGTTCCGGCAGTTTGAGATAAGATAGCCAGTTCCTCAGTGGCTGAGGATTCCGGGAGAGGATCAGCCTTATCAATACTTAACATCAGGTATGATGAAGGCTAAGATTCTCACCGTCGTTCATAAAAAAAAGAAAAATAATTGCGCGATTATTTGAACACTATTTTGTGATTTTGTGTGTTATCCCGATTTCCCCGACGTTTCGGTACTTTTACAGGAGCCGTGATCACAGAATGATTGATTGACACTAATTATAATTTTCAGGACTAGGTAAAAAACGATAATATTAAAGGCCTTCGTATTTGCTTTAATTCTACTAGCACATTAGTACTTGTGCATTTTCTTGGATCCAATCGTAGAATTGTGTGACGTTTGTGTAACCGTTTATGGACATGAAAAAGTTGGTCGTGTATGACAGCAGTCCTATACACTCGAAGTTCTCCGTCATAAGACAGTGGCCTATATCTCCTCTGAAAAGTAATAAAATAAGATCTTCAAATAATTGCATGCAATCACATCAATTATCTAGCCCACGTTAAGTTTCATGAAGAACTTGTGTTATGGATACTGGATAGGGAATAATAAACATACTTATATACTTCTTTTTTTGTAAATACATACATAATATACCTACATATTAAATACCCATACCAAGACAAAAACACATGTTCATGCACATAAATATTGTTCTTGTCCGGGGATCGAACCCGCGACCTCTGGCGCAGAAGGCGGGTATAGTACACCAAATAAAGGCTCTACTGAGCAAGTGTCGACGGCATCGACATCGACTTCATGTGACAGATGGATGTGACATATTGTTCTTAGTCTTTGGTAAGTTTTCATTTGTGGCAAAAAGAAGCAGCAAAGTATCACATCTATCTGTCAAATGAAGCCAATTTCGACGCCGACGGCACTTGCGCGGTACAGCCCCTGGTCGTCCAATGAATTTGTTCGTACGTATAACATCTTAATATACTTTTAAATTAAGTAGAGACTATAGATCTGAGTGCATAAAATGCGCTGCTGTTGCTCTAATTTGTCTTCATACATTTTTCCATCAGGAGGGCTGATTACCTAACGGAAACTCGGCTCAGTTTCAGTTTCGTCGCTAAACTGGAACTGAATCGAGTTTCCGTTACATAATCAGCCTGCTGAATATGTAAAATAATATGTATGTATGTAAAATAACTTTTTTTATTTTTTATATGATAAATAAATATACTAACAAGCAAATATAAAAGCAACTAGTCACATGTTGCCCTGACGGGATACGAACCCGCATCTTTGGGAATCCGGCTCAATGACCTAACCAATTACGCTACAGAGACCCTCTTAGGTCTCTGTAGCGTAATTGGTTAGGTTAATGACAGAAATTCGAAAGAAACATCTAATCTTAATCTTAATAATGTTTGTCTATCGATTAAGATGAAACAGCCATCTAATTATAACTAGTCTCATGTCGCCCTGCCGGGCTTTTTTCAAGGATTTTGCTACTATGTAGAAAAAAGAAATGTTGCTTGGCTAGTAGAAGTATTATAGTACAATTGAATGGTACAAGTTTTCGTGATTGCCCCTTACGACCTGTTTCACAAGGAGATCGCAAGTTCCGTTCCAGCACAAGACAAAGGGTGAGCGGATGTTGGCGCGCAGATACTTCTGTCGTCTGTGCCATGTAGATCTGGGGGGCAATTCTCGCGCTGAGATATGTCGAATTCGACATTTTTATAATTTATTCATTAAAAATGTAAGTAAAATCTCTACTACTGTCCTAATCCTTTGTTTTCAATGATCTTTGGCAAACATAATATGATGTCGAAGATTATTTTCAGTGCGTTTTTAACACTAGAGTGCACGCGCGTTTTACTATAGTAGAGCGCGGTCATAAAATTAATCGTAACTTTATAGATTATCACGCAATCAAGATGTGCGGCCAGGTAAGCCTAGTCTATGAAATAGTGCGACAAATAAGTATCAACACACCCTCTTACGATTGTACCTGTCGCTGCAATATAAAACTAAAACTCTGGTTCTACTATAGTAGTATGCGCGACCACTGATGTCACACAAAAAAGGTGTATATATTGTATGAAGGAATGTATGAAGTAAATTGAATTTGGCAATATCTAGCCTATACTTCATTATTAAGCTGTTTAATAGCCCCAATATTATGAATCTAAAGAAATATACTTATATATTGAAATATACTTAAATATATGTTGATGTCCCAATCACATTTTTTTGCCAATTTTAGGTAAATAAGTCTTATTTCAAGGTTGTTCACTTATTAATGAAATATTCAACTAAAAATACTAAAACAATAAAATTAAGCTACGAGTAATACCATTAATTTCAATAGACGTCCATGTTAAAATATTTTATGACAAATATACTGGTCTACTATAGTAGAGCGCGCGAGCAATCATGTAAAAAAAGGGGCGCGTGTACTCTAGTGTTAATACAGATTTTTGACTCCAAAAAATGTCGAAGCGCGAGAATCGGCCTCCAGTGCATATGCTGCGGTCGGCGCGCCTGTTTGGACCGCGCGCCAGTATACGCTCACCTAAATATTTGTGTGCATGAACATGTGCATTTTGTCTTGGTCTAAAACGTCGTGACTGCTGACACTCTCAGAGCTCATACCTGCGAGCAGCACTTTGCAGTCGACAGTTGCAGCCAACTGCAGCTATCGTCATTGGTCAGCAGCAGTTATCTACTGAACGATGATTGCTGCCGAGCAATCTCCACAGCTGCAGCTGGCTTGTTGACAACAAGTGCTGCTCGTGTGTGTGGGGCCTTAATGCAAATGTCTGTCAATGATGATATGATTATCTTGTTAGTAGAGTGCGTTTCATCCTATATTCCCTTTTTGTTAAGTTGGTACCCCTGTCGATTTCTGTCAAAAGGTTAGGATAATTTAAGATTTGATGCAGATATTTTAAGTTTTGGATTCTGTGATAAAATCATGTTCAAAACATTAGAAAGCGGTGAAAGAAAAATTGTTTTGATTTGATGTTTCTAACACATTCGCGCCTTCTTGACATACAGGGGTATCAACGTAACAAAAAAGGTAATATAGGATGAAACGCACTCTAACAACCTTTTGAGCTTTTATGACATTCTTGACTTTTAAGAGTAACGTACTGTTTACGCCATTTCCGGCTTCCCTATTTTAAATTCGCGAGACAGTGAGTGGCGTTTCCTGAAGTGCAGCTGAAGGCAAGATACTCCAGAAGCTGAATCGAACCGCGCTCGGTGAGTCCCCTTCCTTCTCCATAATATCTAAGGTCCACATCATTCTTTTTTCTGAACCACAAATCACAAACCGCCCCGCTAGCCGCTATACAGTCCACTTAAATTCCCGCCATCCCATACTGTGTTGGATGTGGGTCATTTTTCCCTGTTTCGCCAGCGCAAAACTGCGTCTTTGATTTCAGGCCAATAATACGACAAGCCTTATCGTCGATCATTGATTGCTCGATATACTGAAGTCTCGCATGCATATAGTCTGTTGTTACCTAAAAAAATTATGGTGATTTCAATGTTTCATTTATACTTCTCTATTTCATAGTTAACTGACAATACAGTGATATTAAGATAATATGTGAAATCGTCACCATACGCCATTTGTGATGGTCCCACTGCTGGAGCACTGGCTCTTTTATGGATGGATAAGTAGAATAGGTCCACCACGCGGGCCAAGTGGATTGGTGATGAATAATGTAGGATATACTGTAACAGCTGGTTATGTTTTTTTTTCACTCCCAGTCCAGAAAAGGAGATGGAATTTGATAATTGATAGTCACACTTACGTTGTCGGAGCCTGAGCCAGCCAGCTTCCCTTTAGCTGCACCCTTCGGAAAAACCCTAGGAATGATTATCCGTTTGATATTTTTACCAAATTCAACCGGTTTATCCATCAAAAGCAAAGCGATGTCGTTGTCAGCGGAATCAAATGAGTATTTTTCATGTATCACTCCTTTACTTATGCTTCTATGTATGTCAGTCTGAAAATGAATTTATACTGTTACTATATTCCACCCGCGGTTTCACCCGCGTGGTTCCCGATCCCGTGGGAATATCGGGATAAAAAGTAGCCTACGTTACTCTTCGTCCTTACAACTAACTCTATGATAAAAATTAAGTCGATTGGTTGCTTAGTTTGGGCGTGAAGGAAGGACAAACAAACACACTTTCGCATTTATTATATTATTGTTAGGATTAGGATGAGGATGAAAGAAGTAGTGAAGAAAGTAAGAAGACCTTGACCTTGAGAAGAACTAACAAGAAATGCATTTAGTTTTCCTTAAAACAACATTATTATATTACCTCAGTCTGCTCATCTTAATGCTGTGCATGGTTGGGTACATGGTTTTCTTCCAGAACCAGGCCTTCTCTCGACGGAACCAGTCTCCTGATATCGCTGCCAGGTCCTTTGGACTGTCGAGCGACTAACATTTAGCCTCCTAGCCACGAAACATTGGCTGCAACCCTCTTCAAGCAGCGCGATAATTTTGGTAGCTTTTACCACTTTATCTACCATTTTTGATACAGCCAAACAGCAATAAATAAAGCTTTGACAGTCAAGGATATGAAATTAATCGATAAAAATTAAATAAAAGTTATGAAAGTCGATGTTAACTCCTGGAACTTCGCGCCAAAAATGTAGGATAAAAAGGGGGTTTCTGTAAAAATGAGCATCAAATGAAAATTTGAATTTAGAACGTACTTTTTTAAATACCACAGCATTTTTAAAACCGGCCAGTAACGTGTACAAACGATTGAAACCTTTTTGGTATTGTATCTTTTTAAAGATGAATGAAAATCAAAACCGCCCGTTTTTTTGCAAATGAGTGTATATATTCATACCTTTAACTGGATTCGTATAGTTTCAAAAACACGATTTTATGATTTTGCCTTGACACTTTTTCTTTTCGAAAAGACCTCTAAAAAATACGAAAATTCAAGATTATTCTTAAATGGGGTTACTTACACTATTGGAAATTGGTTTAATAAGTGGACACCAATAATATTTAGGATCGTATAGAAGCAAATTTTTTTAATCGCTGTAGTTTTTTAATACGAAGTGATTTTAAGTTTTTTTTGCCTAATCTGCAAAATCGGTCTCGCTCCCGTGCGCGTCGTTTTCTCATTGCTATCTCGCTTCAGCATATTTTTTTCGAGTATCGCCTTAATGTTACTTACCCAATTAAGAACTGTTTGTCCTATATAAGCCATCATTTCATATTCCGTTTTATTCACACTGGTGTCGTATGCACAACTTGCTATTGTTAGAGTTATGTATTGGTTTAAAATGGACCCACGGAATAAATGTATACCCTCTTCTGGATAGGTTATTACCAGACCTACAGCGTGTGGATACTCCCAAATGAATGTATTGACGCCTTTCACCGTTCTCCCAACCAGTTTACATGACGATGAGTTAAATTGGATTAGGGTGAAAACCATTTAAATTGACCATTGTGACAAAAATGAAACAAAAATGAAACCATAACAAAAATGAAACCCGTAACAAAAAATAACAAAAAGAAATATTAGGGTATTTTCACAAGTCACATAAAACTGATTTATTTTTTCCAGCAACAATAGTTTTTTATGATTCTTTTAAATAGTCGAACAAAAAAGTAACTTATAATAAAAAAAAAATATTTTAACTCTTATGGACGCAAAAGCCTACCTAGTTCATTGGTAGCTGGTTAATAAAATCAATGTTAATGGCACCTATACTTTGTACAATGTAGCATGGGTCCTATCCTATGACAGCTCATTGTAGTACAAAGCAAAATGTTGACAAACATACATACATACATAAAAACATACATATATGCAAAGAATCATATGTACGTACATGCATACAAACATACTTAACCAACATACACAAAAACACAGGTTAAACACATAACCCTTATTTTGTACTTTGCCGTAGTCGGGTAAAAAAAAAACAGACTTGTGAATGTGGCTTTTGTTCATTTTTATTATTTCATTTTTGTCACGTAAGAAAAAAACGTGACGGGTCATAACAAAAAAGAACAAACTATCTACTTGGAATAGAATCGCAAATATTTTGATTCAAACAAGAACGTCATAAGTAAAAGCTTTTTGCATTTCAATATAGGTCGAAGACAAATCGTGTATATGAAACAATTAAATATATAAGTATTCTCTTAGCCTGTATAGTTTGGTAGACGACAAAAATTAAGAATCAAAATTGTAATTTTCGCTCGCCGATACAACTTTTTCATGCGATGGATGTCAAAATTACCGTTTTAATCGCTTTTGGCATCTGATTGGCTCCTTATAGAGGCAGTGTTGCCATTTGGTAACAACAAATAATACTAAATTAGATCGTTAGAAAAAGGAATAACGAAAATGATTAAAATAATGGACATGTATTTGATGACAAATATTAATTTATAAAAATAAGAAAACAAAATAGTTTAACTCGATATCGGTGAAAAATTATATGTTTTTTTCCAAAAATAATCATTTATTTTAATACTATTTATTATAACTTTATATAGACGTACTTTGTAACGCTAATCACGAAGAGGACACATTATTTTGTATGAAGAAAAACCGGGTTCGGAGCGAATATAGGAGTATATTTTATTAAATACTGATAAGGTACATTGAACTTTATATATAGTTATTTAGTTAATGTTTCATTCTACTAACGTGAGTACTGGTTGCTTTAATTAAAACTATATTTAGTGAAATATAGCGCGTGGACAAATTTTGATGTCAAAATGGTCATTTTAAATGATTTTCACCCATTATTGAAAATACAAAGAAAATTAAGAATCTTGTTCGATCCATGAATGATGAATGATAAATGAATAAAGCGGTTGATCACAGCGACGTTACGAATGAATGAATCTTATGTTTGGCATATTGGAACACGATTAGCGATTAATCTGATTAATATGACGATTATAATGAAATTAATTTTGTTATTAACGGGGAAAATATGACCGGTGTTTTTTGTGATCCGTTTTGCATGCTTGTTGCCGGTAAAGTCACAGTTTATACAGACGGTAAAGTGGACCGGCTCTAAATTTACTTATAATAAATAAGTAAATGCTTCAAATAATAATAGGAAGAGTCATTTTAAAATACCCGTGTATCGTTTATTATTTCTACTAATACAATAAAAGTAAAGTTTTTGTATGCCCAAATGCACTAATCTTCTTCAATGCCTGTTGCGATGAATTCAGGTACAGAAATATTACTCGGGATGAATAAAGATTTTGTAAGGGGTTCCTTTTTTGCTTACACATGTAAAAACTTCCGTTACAAAACGATTTTTACGGACGGTGGTGCCATTCCGTGACCAGGCCCACTATGAGTTTTCTGTCCCGTTTGTTTACTGTACGGCGCTGTACAATATTTATGAAAACCTCCAAAGTTATCCAATAACACATGGGTAGATATAAATCAGCCGTTCCAAAACAATGATGGCGTAACGTTTCATAATCTGAGGAGGCATTCTGAATGAGTTTCGCGCATGCGTCGCTCCCGGGTCGATATGCTGTGACGTCAGCGTGAGCCGGCCTCAGTCTGCCAACGGTAGCCACGCCGCGAACATGTGGCTGAAATGGTTCGCAGCCACGTTGCTGATTGCGGCGGCAGCCTCCAAAGAGGTCTTCACCAATTCCTTCCTGGTACGCTTCAAGAGGTCGGTCCGCCACGACGAGGCGAAGGACTTGGCGACGAGGCACGGCTTCGAGAGCCTCGGTCCGGTGAGTGCACGTGACATATGTAAACATACAAGTATACTAAGCTATCCGAATTTATCACCGTATTGGATTACGGGAAAATGATCCTCTTCATCGTCATTAGAAGGTATCTGATACCCATTTGACTTTCGGGATTAGTATTATTAATGGGTATGTTAGTTCGTCTGAAAACTGAGATGTTGATGGAAAATACCAGTATCTTCTGCTAATTTACGGAAACATGTTTTTTTATAAAGACCAAAACTTTACAGAATACATCTACATTTCAATTCTCTATAACCCTTACTTTTATTTAAATTATAAGGTAAATTGAGTACGAGACGAAAGAAACGACTAGCAAAATGAAAAATTTGTATACGAAACCTATATGATAAAAAAAAGCCTATTACAGAATTTCTGTAACGTCGTTATAATTAATATTTACAGAATCCTTTTTAAGGATTCTCATATATAGTTTATTTGTTTCTTCGTTGGACATAAATGAAACTCTAAATTGTGGAAATTACTTGTTCGTAATCTATACTAATAAAACAATACCGTGACTGACTGACAGACAACGCACAGGCGGACGGCTGAACCGATTAAGCTGAAATTTTGCATACATTCCTTTAACGATGTAGGCGAGCATTAGAAAGGATATTTTGATATTCCTGCGGGAATCACATTTTCTTTAAAATAACGTTACTTTAGGCCTGGCACGAATAACTTTCAAGTAAGTATCGAGGAAGTAAAGTAAAACAATGTCTACGATATTAAGCAGCGTTCCTACTAGACGTAAACGGAACTTCATTTTGCTATACATTTTTTGACATTACGTGCTCGATACTTACTCGATACTATTTCGATAGTTTTATGTTTAAACCCTACTGGTGTGGAAGGCATAGGCACAAACAGTTGAGATGAGCGAATTCCATTCTTTTTTTTATGAACAACGGGTAGGCTCTTAGCCTTCATCATACCCGATGTTTAGTTTTGATAAGGCTGAAGGTGGAAGCAAGCCTTTCCCGGAATCATCAACTACTGAGGATCTTGGCTATCTTATCTCCGACTGCCGGAACACAACAATGCTGAAAACATTGTTATTATGGCGTCAGACGTCGATAAGAGGCGGACTTATAACAAGTCCTACCACCAACCAAACCGAATACAATATGTACCCCGGGACCCCTGGGTGTGATATCGGTGGCTGTTACCACTAGACGACAGAGTCGGTTGGTCGACAGGTCGGACAAAGTCGGGAGCTACTGATAGTGAAGTGTAATAATCATTAACGTAACAAGTTAACATAGCAACAGATTTATGTAAGCATAACTTTGATCATTAAGACGATGTGGATGTCGTTTACGTTTCCACTAATTTAATGGCGGAATCTCATTTAGATAATATTTGTGAGAAGAAAGTTTACATAGCATTAAGTTAAAAACATTTTAGGTATTACAACTTACCTACATTTTCATTTCAAAATCAAAAGTCAAAGTCAATATTATTTATTCAGTCTAGGCTGTTACAAGCACTTATGAACGTCAAAGAAGCTACGCCATCGGTTCACAAACCCTACGGCGGGAGACCTTGTACCGAGAAGAACCGGCAAGAAACTCGTCAAGGGCTGTTTTTTTCTCCCTGTTTTATTTTATACAGAGTCGTCAAATATTTGGAAATCAAATATGCACAGCATGTGATAAATAGATAAATAAATATTTCTTACACTCGCACCAATTAACCTAGCCCCAAAGTAAGCACTGTAAGGCCTGTGTTATGTGATACTTGGGTAACGGATATAATTATACAGATATACGTATTTATAACAACAAGGGGAAGAACTTGGAGAAGACCAAGGTCATGTGATAAATATTAAACAAGAAAATATACCAGAAAGAAGCAACTAGTCTCATGTCGCCCTGACGGGATGATGACTAGTTGCTTTTTTCTGGTATATTTTCTTGTTTAATATTTATCACATAAAAATAGCATTGTAAAATGCAAAATTAAAAAGTTATAAAGACCAAGGTCATGTCGAAGGTACAACCCTTGAAGTTGTCCAGGAGTATGTCTACCTCGGGCAAACAATGCAGTTGGGTAGAGACAACTTCGAGCAGGAAATCACCAGAAGGGTGCAGCTAGGTTGGGCAGCATTTGGGAAGCTGCGTCATATCTTCTCGTCACCACTACCATAATGCCTGAAGAGCAGGGTCTTTAATCAATGCGTTCTACCGTCATGACCTATGGAGCCGAAACGTGGAACGGTGGAGCTATGGAAAGGTCGATGCTGGGGATGTCGTTGGATGTTGTCGTTGGATGTCGTTAAGTATAAAATCCGAAATGAGGTTATCCGGCAGAAGACCAAAGTGACGGACATTGTCAGTCAATGTAGCAAACTGAAGTGGCAATGGGCTGGTCACATCAGTCGTAGAACCGACGAGCGTTGGAGCAGATGGGTTCTCGAATGGAGTCACGTCTCGGTAAACGTAGTGTAGGACGCCCCCTGCTAGATGGACCGACGACCTGAGAAAGGTTGCGGGTAGTAGCTGGATGAAAAAGGCGGGAGATCTTGTCTTGAGGCGCACCTTGGGGGAGGCTTACGTCCAGCAGGCTGAATGATGATGATGACATATTTATGTGTAGAAATATATATAAACGTCCATGACTAAGGTACAAATGCTCGTATTCATCATACTTACATTTCCCCCTACCGGGATTCGAACCCAGGACCCTAGAGTAGGCGACACCTTGAATCCAAATATCCAAACGTTATCATCCCGTAAGAGTAAAATTTCGACAAATAGACCTTAACTCAATCGTACTAAGGTTGAGAATTAACCTCTATTCGCAAACTTCGGCGTAAGTCAGTTAAGTGAGAAAACTCACACTAAGCTAAGCACTCAGTTATAATATCTTAACTCGGCAACGAATCAAGATAAAACTATCGCTAAATGTATCGTAAAAAGGCCTACTATTCACTTTTACAACTTGCGTCACTTGCGTGGGAAGATAAGTACCTAATGAATAGGTTTTTTTGCTAGTTGTGATTAAACAGCTCAGCATTTTATATGCATACTTTACTTTATGTAAGAAATCGTAAAAGTAATGAGTAAATCTTATTAGTTGGGTACAAGTTGTTGTACGGAAATAATAGTGATAGGTTGCGAGCTTATTGAATGCCTATATTTGGGACATAATAATGACAGATTGCGAACCTGTTGATTGCCTTTATTTGGGACATAATAGTGACAGATTGCGAGCCTGTTGATTGCTTATATTTGGGACATAATAGTGACAGATTGCGAGCCTGTTGATTGCCTATATTTGGGATATAATAGTGGCAGATTGCAAGCCTATAGATTGCCTATATTTGGGACATAATAGTGACTGATTGCGAGCCTATTTATTGCCTATATTTGGGACATAATAGTGACTGATTGGCGCCTATTAATTGCCTATATTAGTGACATAATAGTGACTGATTGCGAGTCTATTGATTGCCTATATTTAGGAAATAATAGTGGCAGATTGCAAACCTATTGATTGCCTATATTTGGGACATAATAGTGACTGATTGCGAGCCAATTGATTGCCTATATTAGGGACATAATAGTGACTGATTGGCGACTATTGATTGCCTATATTTGGGATATAATAGTGGCAGATTGCAAGCCTATAGATTGCCTATATTTGGGACATAATAGTGACTGATTGCGAGCCTATTCATTGCCTATATTTGGGACATAATAGTGACTGATTGGCGCCTATTAATTGCCTATATTAGTGACATAATAGTGACAGATTGCGAGTCTATTGATTGCCTATATTTAGGAAATAATAGTGGCAGATTGCAAACCTATTGATTGCCTATATTTGGGACATAATAGTGACTGATTGCGAGCCAATTGATTGCCTATATTAGGGACATAATAGTGACTGATTGGCGACTATTGATTGCCTATATTTGGGATATAATAGTGGCAGATTGCAAGCCCATAGATTGCCTATATTTGGGACATAATAGTGACTGATTGCGAGCCTATTCATTGCCTATATTTGGGACATAATAGTGACTGATTGGCGCCTATTAATTGCCTATATTAGTGACATAATAGTGACAGATTGCGAGTCTATTGATTGCCTATATTTGGGATATAATAGTGGCAGATTGCAAGCCTATAGATTGCCTATATTTGGGACATAATATTGACTGATTGCGAGCCAATTGATTGCCTATATTAGGGACATAATAGTGACTGATTGGGGACTATTGATTGCCTATATTTGGGACATAATAGTGACAGTTTGCAAGTCTATTTATTGGCTATATTTGGGACATCATAGTGACACATTGCAAACCTATTGATTGCCTATATTTGGGATATAATAGTAACCTATTGCGAGCCTATTGATTGCCTATATGTGGGACATAATAGTGACCGATTGCGAGCCTATTGATTGCCTATATTTGGGGCATAACAGTGACAGATTGCAAGCTCATTGATTGCCTATATTTGGGACATAATAGTGACAGATTGCCAGCCTATTGATTGCCTATATTTGGGACATTAATAGTGAGCGAGAGTATTGCTTATATTCGTTATCAAATATACCGTCTCCGTTGAAGGGCTTGTATTATCTTTTTTTTCACTCCCAGTCCAGCATGGGAGATTCTTACGTATGTATATATATTTTTTTGGAACTAAATCAAAGATTGTCTAATGTGATGGTTATTTTTCTCTACATAATTTGTTGTCAGAATTATATTTCCCAAGGGCTTGGTAATTTTCCTATAGTGAAAAGATTTTCTTTCTTATAAATAGGCGTAGGAAGAGATATTTTCTCTTTGTCTGTTCATAATGGAATAACGAAATAAACCACGAAATTGAAGTACCTAACAAAACTCATATACAGAAATATCTTTGTCTTGAAAGAGGAAACCAATGCTAATAGGTATTTTTAACCGACTTCAAAGAAGGAGGAGGCTATCAATTAGTGCGTATGTTTTTTTTAATGTTTGTTACCTCAGTACTCGGTCTTTTATGAACCGATTTGAATAATTATTTTTTTGTTCGTAAGGGTATACTTTTTAGTTGGTCCCATTGTCATCAAGACAGGATCTGATGATGGGATCCTGGAGAAATTAAGGGAACTCTTCAAATATTATAGGCACAGCTAAATCGATTTTGGTGTTTTCTTAAGTAACCCGTGCATTTGTTTCCAAAGAGCACCATATGGTCCTCACGATTGGTTATAAGTACTGGACTTATCTAACACAAAAAAATGTAAAGTTAACTAAAATTTCAAAATTTAAAACCTACTACGAAACGTAATAACGAAAACCAAAAAATTACAAAAAAAAAACCCGTAGTTACAACGAAAGACGTCTAGGTTTTCTTTTTATTTTTTACGTTTTGAAGTCGGTTTTTTGTTCTTTAAGTTCTTTTGCAAGAAAGCCCTTATATAAGGAAGAATTTGTGCTTTTTTTATTTAGGTATTCTGAATAACCAAAAAAAGGTTTATAGATCTAACAATTTAGCTAATATAAAAAGTAAGTTATTGTAAACTCAGCAAAGCTGCTTTCGCTTTAAATACATATTTTTATGAGGAGTCCGTGGCGCGGGTTCGCGCGCTCGGTCTCCAATTGTTGAGCTCAAACTACTTTCGCAATGATCGGTCACGGAATGGGTGACAAAAAATTTACTATCTCAAGCTCCTCCGTGCTTCGGAAGGCACGTTAAGCCGCTGGTCCCGGCTGCATTTGCAGTCGTTAAAACCCACCAATCCGCATTAGTCCCGCGTTTGTGGGTCATGGCCCGTTCTTTTTATCCATCCATAAGGAAGGCCAGTGCCCTAGCAGTGGGGACATTAAAAATGGTTGATGACGACATATTTTTATGTTTACATGCATAAGGTCCACTTTCAGGAAAATTGGCTATATCTCGATTTTGTTAAATCTAGATTTAGTCCTACAAAAATGTCAAATATTTAAATCTCGAATCAATATTTTGACACTTTCGTATGGGTTAAATCTAGATTTAATTAAATCGAGATTTAACAAATTTTGTTGCTAGTGGACCTAACACCCATATTCTAAGTCGTTCCTCCAAAACTTACTCGTCCTCGACTTAACGAAACCTCATTGAAAACCTCTTCGAAATACTCCTCGAAATCGGTATTCTAAGTCGTAACTCCGTAAGGAACTGGAGGAGCCAAAAAGTACGTACTTCGTGTTAGGCCTAGTGTACACACCATTTTTACCCACGACGAGGTTGAGTGGAGTGTAAAAAGTTTTGGAGTTTAAGTGCATTTACATTTATGTGTTGAGATGATTAAGTTATTGCGAAGTAATGTTTCTCACCTTTTTTCTTCGAAAATAAGCGATTTTCAACCATCTTCAAAAGAACTCGAACTGTTTGACGACTTCCATGGTAGAGAATGTACATTAGTTTAAATTTCGCCTAATATTAGGTTTTATGAACGAGACGGGGGCAAGCCTCTCCCGGAATCCTCTATCTATCTTATCTCTAACTGCCGGAATACAACAATGCTGAAAACATAGTTGTTATGGCGTTAGACTTAGATAAGATGGTGGTAGCTAGCGGTGGTGAACTTATTATAAAAAAATTAAAACTGACTTTAAAAAATAAAAAGCAAAAATTAATCCTTTAGAAGTCGGTGCCAGCCAAGGCATTCTACTTTGCGGTCCTACTTACGGTCATCAGTTCCACTTCACCAAATGGTGCTTTCCGGAAGCATATGCATGAGTTACTATAGAAAACACCGAAATCGCTACAGGAGTGCCTATAATATTTGAAGAGTTCCCTGGATTTCTTCAGGATCCCATCATCAGATCCTCAAATGATGACAATGGGACCACATGGGAAGTATACCCTTTCGAACATGAAAAGAATTTCTCAAATCGGTCCAGCCGGTTCGAATAATCGAGTAACATACATAAAAAAAAATAGATTCCGTCGAAATGAGAACCTCCTCTTTTTTCGAAGTCAGTTAAAAATAAAAACATGGAAAATAAAACATTTTGTTCAATTTGCAACTGCCTCGCATCCACGTTTATTTAACTAATTAATGTCATAATTATTATGATCTGCATTGTGTATTGCTAGGGTGGGATTTCTAAAAGGGACTTACAATAAGTCTTACCAAAAACCAAACCGAACACAATATTATGTACCCCCGCTGGAATCGAACCCGGGACCCCTGGATCTGATATCGGTGGTTGTATTAAACCACAGAGACGGTTAAAATCTCGGTTCTGGGTTAAAATCCTGATAGGAGCAAATGGGAACATTTTGTACCTGAGACCTGAGTCCTGTGTTTCTACCCGTTACCCTAGCATCCCATAACACAAGTCTAAGGGCCGGTTTCACCACCTGCTGTTAAGTTATAGATAGCGTATATGACAGATAATTTGACAGTTGCAATATGAATAATATGTCAAATGATTACCCAAATAAGCTATCTAGAACTTATCAGTAGGTGGTGAAACTGGCTCTCACAGTGCTTAACTTGGAGCTCGAATTATTATAAGTGTTTAAAATATTGTTGGCCGGTTTCACCACCGACAGTCCTGGATAGCTTATCTGGCAGATGATTTAGGTAAGTAATTACGTAACTTGATTTATTTGAGACAAAAACAGATACAGAAATTACCTACATAGCTGATAGAGAGAGAAAATTTGTCTCAAAACGATCACGACTCAGCATATTGCATGGTCTTTCGACGAGCGCTGGTCTTCTTCTTCTTCTTCTGACTGGTTTGATGACGTCCCGAATGACAACATGGAAAGGATAAAAAAAGGAATATAAAAATAATCATTAACAAACAAGAATCACAAACACGACAGTGTGATTTCTAATATTAACATAAAACAGTGAAGTTAAACTAACTATTAACACTACAGAGACTACAGAGAGAACAAAATTAAAATGAAGACAGAACACAACACAACAAGTAACAAAATAGTGGATACTTCTACTTTTATCTATTTTTATTTTTTCTTTCGTTTGTTGATGTTCTTTCTGTTCGTTTCGAAAGTCACTTCTGTGCTCAGCAGAATACCAGTGCAGCAAGCTATCTGCTGCTTCCTGCTAATACTGAGCTGAGCACAGTTTTGTCATCACACGACGACACGCGTTTTTTCTCAAACATGCATGGAAATGTTGTCATTATTTTCGAAAAAAGTAAACACGAAGTATCGAATTTACGGACAAAGAAAATGAAGTTTTTTGAGCGTTTTTTACACGCCTCCAGCAATGTTGTATCAAACGGCGTGCTGGAGTTGTTAAATACTCTTTGTAATGTTCCAAATTCAGAAAGACGCTCCTGCAATGAGTTTGATTTTCTTTAAGTAATTATTAAATGTATAATATAAAAAGTATGTTTCATTTCCCTGCATTCTTTTGAGAAAAGCACTATATATGCCTCGGCGGAAATGGCAATTGCCTGTCTCGTATTAGTGAAGTCCTCGCCTACAGCTCGGCCTTCAAACTCTATATTGGTACTTTTCCCTACTTCTACTGTGTTGTAATGTTTGTGTTAATGTGTACCTTTGTGTGATGTCAAAATAAATATTTTTCTATTTCTATTTTTTACTAGGTTGCATGGGCATGATCCCCACGCCCTTTCTATTCCAGTGACCAAATACACAACAGAAACAAAAAATTAAAAAACTATATTCGCTGTCTGTGTGACATTGACATGACACTTATCTGTCAGTTAGGAAAATAAAATAGAAATATCCTGATCAGCAGTTACATTACATACCATACATACAATAATAATTTATCTATTAATTTCATATATACATCTGTCAAATTATCTACCAGATAAGCTATTCAGAACTTATCAGTTGGTGGTGATTTTATTTAACATTATTACTATACGTTTTCTCTTCGAGCGGAATAATCCTCCATGCATGACCTTACTACTTGCTTTGAAGTGTGTGCGTGACGTCATCATCTTCCCGTCCAAGTTTTCCGACCATACAAATTTATGTTAGCGCACTAAATTATGGAATGAGGTCATCCTAACTTGAACTATGTGTATGATTTCTGAATAATGTGCATTTATGACATTGGAAATAATTATGTGCTAGGTTAGACAAATGTAATTGAAATATCATACTATCATCTATCATTCATATCATCCTAGTAATTTAATAGAGGTCACACCTGCAGCACCTATTTAATATATTATAGTCAAGTCAAAGTCAAAGTCAATATCATTTATTCAGTCTAGGCTGTCACAAGCACTTATGAACGTCAAAGAAGCTACGCCATCGGTTCACAAACCCTACGGCGGGAGACCTTGTAACGAGAAGAACCGGCAAGAAACTCGTCAAGGGCTGTTTTTTTCTCCCTGTTTTATTTCATACAGAGTCGTCAAATTGAAAATGACCTTAACATATCAGTAAGGTAAATTTCCATCACAAAATGAAAATACTAATTAAAATATTATATTTTATGGTTATTGTAAATTTACAATTTTTAACTGGCAAAGAAAGACTTGTCTATCATACATTACAACATTTCTCGCATTACAAGATTACTATACTGCAAGTTGTGAGGTACATACAGGTCAGTATCAATTTATATAATATAATATAACCAGGCCTCTTGGTTGAGTTAAATATGTTTTTCTTTTTTTTACTTAAAGAGTGTAAGTACGTATTTCATTTCGTCGTTCGGTAAAGCATAAATATAAGATATTTGGAATATATTGCATAACTATCGCAATTAATTTTAGCCTAAACAAAGTTTGAAGCTTATAGGGAAAACAATTTATAGCAACTTCAACTTTTAGACCATTTTTTTTTGCAAATTATATAACGTCGAGGTGGGCGCTAATAACTGCGACACAGTCTTTGACTACTGTGGTTATTAACATTAATATTGTTTTTGTACCAGGCTTTAGATACAAATAAATGATTTAAATGATTATTATTATAAATATTACCCTATTTTCTAATAATCCTACATACTGATTAACCAAATTAATAGCACATATAGAACACAGAAAGTATTTTTCTTAATTCCTGTGTTCTGTGATAGTTGAATGCTTATTTCAATCTTCTCTTTCCATGGTGATTAATTCATAAAACATTTAAGTACTATAACGAGTTTATGCAAAATACATACGACATCTTAGACTATCGCTCTCTATCTGTAGATACATGTCCATAGTATAAATACTTTTAACCAATGATATTAATATTTTTAATGTTTACTCAAAACCTCAAAATCATTTGTATATAATTTTTTGTATGGAAATAACCCTGAAGTACTTTTAGCAAAGTTCAAACAAAATGTTGTTTGATTCCATACAACGATGTGTTCTACGAATGGTTTGAGGTTTAAGGTAAACAAACATAAAATCACATTTACACCTCACACGCGCGGAAAAAGAGGTTTTATCATTCAAGCATCAACTCTGCACAAGACTGTCTGCTGATACAAGAAGATCTGAACGGGTTGTCTGAGTATTATCATTAAAATAATATTACAGTTATGTAGGTAAATGTGGTATCACGTTCACGCGAGGAACAAAGCCCATTGTCCAAAATTACCACCTTAATGGTACAATAATAAGAACACAAAGTGTAAGAGACTAAGTTGTGCAGTTCGACCAAAAAATGGCACTATCTGATCACATTGAAAACGTAATTGTAAAAGCATATAAAAATTTTGGCTTTGTACTTCGCGTGTATAAACCATTCTCTGATTGATGATGTGCGCTTGATACATTATCATGCACATGGAGTCAATCTCGGCTAATTTTAATAAAGATTGTTGAAACGCTATGCGAAAAAAGTAATTAGTTTTTTTTTATATAACTTTAGGACGGTTAGAGATGTTACGGTATCTGGTAATAAGATATTTTATATTTCTTCACATATTTATCTAGCTTTGTAAAGTTTCAGAAACACGATTTTATGATTTTGCCTTGACACTTTTTCTTTTCGAAAAGACCTTCTCAAATGGGGTTACTTATACTATTGGAAGTTGGTTTAGTTAATGGACCACAATAATATTTAGCATCGCGAAGTTACATTTTCCCTTAATCGCTATAGTTATTTACTACGAGGTGATTTCGTGGTTTTTTCGCTTCATCTGCAAAATCAGTAAATAAATTTTTAACCGCCTCTGTGGTCTAGTGGTACAACCACCGGTATCAGACCCAGGGGTCCCGGGTTCGATTCCCAGCGGGGGTACATAATTCGGTTTGGTTGGTGGTAGGACTTGTTGTAAGTAAGCCTGGCTAGCTACCACCATCTTATCAAAGTCTGACGCCATAACAACAATGTTTTCAGCATTGTTGTGTTCCGACAGTTACAGATAAGATAGCCAGTTCCTCAGTGGTTGGGGATTCCGGGAGAGGCTCGCATCCATCTTCAGAATTATCAATACTTAGCATCAGCTATGATGAAGCCTAAGAGTCACCCGTAGTTAAAAAAAAAACAGTCTCGCTCCCGAGCGCATTTCTCATCGCCATCCTATAACGTTAACAAACATTTTTTTTATTATCACTATAAACACAATATGTTTGAAATGTTTTTTTTCCTTATTGTCACTCAATTACCAATGATTATGAGATAGATAAAATATTTATTCAGAAACCACTACAACACACATAACAGCCAAAATACATTTATGAGGCATTACTTAAGTACAAAAGAAAAAACAAACATAACTTAAAACTAAGACATTCAGCTTAAAAGTAATATACCGGAGTGTGCAGCAGCGGCAGTCTGATAACGAACTCAGCTCAGTGTTGATGGTTTCAAGGAACCAGACACTGATTTTCAGCTGCGTCCCTGTCATCGTTTGGTCAGAAGCAAAGCAATAACACAATGCAAAAAAGTGTACTTAAATACATACACATAACATACACACATAAAAAATATAATTTATTATCAATTAGGTTTAAATATATGTTCCTACGTTTGTCTATTGAACCGCCCGCATCGCACATCGACTCAAACTCTTATCGGAAAACCTTTAGGGTTGTCAAAATTAGAGCTATAATAAAATAAAATTAGGCATTTTTTGTATATTCCGCTAATTCACTTTACATTGTAATAAAAGAATCGACTATTGATTTACTCTTACCCGTTGCTTTATTATTGAAACTTCCATAATGATTTATACCAAAATACAAAAATCAACATTTCTTTTTCACTTATGATAAATTTTAAATAGAAAAATATTGGAAAAAATTTACTCGGCCACAAGTGAATTCTCAGTTGGGAATCGAACCCATGACCTTTGGAAATCCGGTCTAATGCTCTAACCGCTGAGCTACCGAGACTTCTCTCGAGAAGTTAGTGGCCGAGTTAATTTTTTCCAATATTTTTCTATTTAAAATTTATCATAAGTATAAAAATAGCATTGAAAAATGCAAAAATTCAAAAATCATAAAATTCTTTTTCAGTTAAAATACGTATAGTACTATTAATATTCTAAAAATGTGGTTTAAATGAGACTACTTTCACATGTAAATATACACATTAGCCATATTTTAAAACAATTGTTTTGATAAGTAAAAAAGTAAATATGTAATTCCAATTTGCCCGAACAGTGTGGTAGTTTTTTTTTACATTTACTGGCAATCCTGAATGGTTCAGATAAAATCAAGAGCCTGCCATTGTCACGGACAGGCCATTGTCTTTTTGTTGTTTACCATGTCTATTTTAGGTAAAGTACTTTTAAGCCTTCTTTACTGAAAACTATAGAGAAGGAAAATAACGAGTAATTCGTGAAATATAACGAGAAGAAGAGTTTAATTATTATAAAAGTTTTCACATTATTTTTTTGTTTGTTTTTCGTTACTATAGTAAAGAACTTTACATTTTTAGTTTCGTTACCTAGTAAAAATAATTGCAAATAACTGACGATTACATAAATATTTAAAATAACAATTTATTAGGTTAAAAATATAAACAAATAAATCTTATGATAAATTTTAAATAGAAAAATATTGGAAAAAAACAACTCGGCCATTGATATGGGACTCGAACCCCACGACCTTTGGAGCATTGGACCGGATTTCCAAGGGTCGTGAGTTCGAGTCCCATCTGAGAATTCACTTGTGGCCGAGTTGATTTTTTCCAATGTTTTTCTATTTAAAATCTATCATAAGTATTAAAATAGCATTGAAAATGCAAAATTTCAAAAATTATAAAAAATATCTTCTCCGGACAATCTATATTAGTTTATATTGGTATATCAACATGAATCCTTTGATTATGCTTTGTAAATCTTATAACGACCCAACTAAGCTATTTCTTTCAAATATTCTTAAGGAGAGATATAAATTGGAATTCTAACCAAGCAGCCGCGCAGGTGTACCCGCGGTAAACAGTCAGTAATAAAACAGAAATAACATACAATCAGTGCAGCTTGTGCAGTCTTATAATCATAATCATAATTCATTTATTTGCAAGGACATGGTAAATACATGGTTTTATAATATTGATTTTTGCGCATCATGACCTGTCGAGTTTGCCGACGTGCAAATACTATAATCTTCATTCTGAATAATTACAATATCAAAATGCTTAAACTACAAACAATGATTTTTAAAAATGTCACAGTAAATCTTATAGTCGTTAGGTTTATTACAAATGTCAAATTATGCAGCTAGTGCCCACTACTTAATGTCAAGTTCTAATCTTAGATCAAAATAGCAATTAATAATAATGTCAAGTACGTAGTGAAATTTTACAATGTCAACAATAATAATATAGGTAAGTACTTCATTAAGTGAATGTCAAAATATTAATATCCACTATACATAATTCAATCAAAGTAATTTACTATACACAATGCAAAGTTGAAGAAAATTGCTACGAATATTTACTACTACGAGTATGCTCGTAGCGCCGTAGCGTGTAGTCATGCTACGAGTGGTTCTTCGTGTTAAGAAAGTAATAGGCCATCGGTTATTTTCCACCCTGTGTATATTTTTTACTTTTTTTTTATTGTAGGTACTTATTGTAGTAGTAGGTAACTGATATTTCTTGTTTTTGTAGTGTATTTTTGTGATACTTACCTAATACACAATAATAATACAAAAATTAAATTTTCTATCAGCTACTCCAATTGTTTAGCCCATATTAATTTCATCGAAGGAGTTGAAGTAAATAAGTCAAAGCATCAAGACCATATGTTATAGAATCATGGATTCTATATTATCTGCCAAATATACCTACTTATTTTTTTTTGTAAATACTATACATTCACGACAAATATAAAAAAACATATAGAGCAAATAAACAGACGTATTTTGGTATTCACAAATTTTTATTATTATTTAATACATGTATTTTGAAAAGCCTAGATATTTATTAATCACATAATATTGCTTTATTGTTCAATATTCCGTTCGCAACGGGAAACCTCGTGGTAAAAGAATCGCCTTCGACCCCAGCGGGGGCTGCACCACGCTGTTTTATTTTGTACTTAGCCATTTATTAAATTGAAATCACTCTGTATTGCTAAACTATGTTAACACATCGCAGTTGCACAAAGAGTTATGAAATTCTATTCAACTTTGAAAATATACTCTTTTCAGTAGAAAATATACTCCCCTATTACGAGTTTGCTTAACATGACATTTACAGGACTTGTGAGCGTAGACTATCGGATACACTGCTCATGTCGGTAAAACAGTCGCTAAATATGAAAGAGACAGAGCTACATTTTACATTAACGTTTACTGTAACGTCGAGTTTGCCAAACTCGTAATAAGCCTACTGATCTTTTTGCAGTAAGTGCCGTGTAGTGACGGCCTAAGAATACAAGTGTCACCACTCCCTTACATGCCTGGAATGTCGTAAGAGCTGACAGTTGACTTTGAGGCTCGACGCATTGAACACCTGTCTGGCCAGCGTGGTAGCAGTAGGCTAATAGCCTCCTATAAACGCCACAATAGGCGTGAGCTAGGAGAGGCCTATGTCCAGCAGTGGACCTCCACAGGCTGATGATGGATGGATGGATGGATGGCAGTAATTGAGTAGTAAACGAGGTGAAATTTAAACCATACTTTTTATAATAAAATCAAAATCTAGACGTTTCACTTCATATGTACCTATTAACTAATAATTGTTACACTGATTTATTATTGGTCTAATAATAAATCAATGACTGGTTACTTAGAAAAGGCTCTGTAGGCCTAGCACGAATAGCACAAATAAAGTAAAGTAAAAAAATGTGTGAGATATTAAGCAGCGTTCCTACCGGACGTAAACGGAACTTCATTTTTCTATACATTTTTTGACTTTACGTGCTCGATACTTACTCGATACTACATCGATAGTTTGTCATGCTAAACCTACTGATAACGCAATACGAGTTGGTTAAGCACATAAGGACTGTGTTATTTCGGTCTAAATTTGATGGTTTACGTGTATATGTAAGTGGTATACCATCAGTTAGCTTGCGCTCATTAATCTGTGGGTTTATGACGTTGATGTATTGAGAGCGAGCTGGCCACAAAGAAGGACCGCCGTCTATGATACGAGAAAAAGATGCGCAACGTCATTACTTCATTCCGAGTTTCTTGATGACATTTGTTGAAATGTGAAAATTAATTTGCATTATAATTTGAATAATATTGTGATATTGTGCCGTCGGCCTTTTGTGCGCTCATGTGGACAGTTGTGATACCGAAACTCCACGACGCCACGTGCGAACTGGCATCGGGCGATCTAGAGGTCCAGCTCTCCAGGAGGAACGCAGGATTGCTCCGCATACGCCCGCAGGTGAGTGAGCGTTCAGTTAATTAGCTGATGTAGGTATATCCCGAGCATCGGTCAAAATTGTCAACTTCAGGTCTTGGCTATTTACACGCCAGGCCATAACACGAGTAGTTTACCTAAGATTTTTGTATTTATTAAGCTATTTTTTTTTAGTACTTTTCTTGTTAAAATTTATCATAACTATTACAAAGAATACTGAAAACTAGACTTCATAATATAATACAAGTAGTGATAGGCAAAGACCATTATTTTGCTTGCTAAAATATTTGTATTACTTTTATAGGCATCATACATGCCCCATATTATAAATGATACTAACGTAAACATTTTGACAGAACCTACAATAACAAAGGAAATTTTTCTCATATTCAAGAATTATTTTTAGAATATTATCTTTTATACCATGTAATAAATAAAATTACAATTACAATCGCCGTTGAATAATCATAATGTTTTGATTTTCGATATTTTGATGAAAAAGATCTCCATTATCTAAAATTAACCTACATAATGATCGAACAAGTACAAATCTGTTAGCACGTGTAGGCAAAGTAAAAAAAAATGTATTTGTGTTATTATTTCCTGTTTTCTCTAGATTATTTACTTTTAAGAATTTCTGTACCGCTAAGTGATACATTTGTTTAAAAAACCGGGTCAAGAGCGAGTCGGGTTTGCGCACCGAGGGTTCCGTACCATCATATTATATTTGTTCCGTCCCCATACATCGACATATAAATAAACATAAAACCACTTTTGTTATGATTTTATTTTTCCTATAATCTTTACATAAATTGCTATCACATAGAATAATTTCAGATTTTTCAATGTGTAAACTTCAGTTTTTTTTATGAAGTACGGGGTGACTCTTAGCCTTAATCATATCTGATGTTTAGTATTGATAAGGCTGAAGATGGAAGCGAGCCTCTCCCGGAATCCCCAATCACTGAGGAACTGGCTATCTTATCTTTAACTGCCGGAACACAGCAATGCTGAAAACATTGTTGTTATGGCTCAGACTTAGATAAGATGGTGGTAGCTAGCCAGGCGGACTTACAACAAGTCCTACCACCAACCAAACCGAATACAAGATGTACCCCCGCTAGGAATCGAACCCGAGACCCCTGGGTCTGATACCGGTGGTTGTATTTTTTTCTCTCCAATAGTTACACTAGACCATAGAGGCGGTTAAAATTTGAGAAAGTTTGAGAATGTGCAAGCAGCGTTCTTTCATATAATACCCCACACGCCCTAGTAACCCCTCTTTGAATTTTTAAGATTTTTCAGCCCTGTTGCAAAATAAATATATATTTTTTATTTATCTCTTATTTGCAAATTAGTAATATAAACGTCACCTAAAACTATTCCAAATTTTAAGTTGATAGCGTTAGTAGTTCTTGATATATAGAGCTAGATATAGATAGATCTAGCCATAGAATAACTCGGCTTCCGTATTGGTATCCAGCTATGACAGACAGACAGACTGAGTCGCACCATAATGTTTCCTTTTTACCATTTTGGTACGGAACCCTTAAAATTTAAATTGTATTCGAATTGTGTTTTATCCGCTCGACCCAGATTTTCACTAGTGGAATGTACAGTTAACAGAATGTTAAAATTTAAACCCGGCTTACAATACTGCCGGTATGAAACGGTAAGCTTGCTGAATGTAGCCGGCACTACTGAGTTAGCTAATTAGATCCAGTGTAATTAACGATGTACTCGTCCAACGCACAGTGTCTGAATTCAGTGCACTGAATTTAGCCAATTGTAAAAGCGTTTTACTTGCACTACGAAAATTGACAATATCTAATACTTAAGATAACTTTTAAATAGATACAGTGGTTAGGGCATTGGACCGGATTTGCAAAGGTCGTGGGTTCGAGTCCCATCTGAGAATTCACTTGTGGCCGAGTTGATTTTTGCCAATATTTTTCTATTTAAAATTTATCTTAAGTATAGAAATAGCGTTGAAAAATGCAAAAATTAAAGTGTGAAGTTTGTCAAAATGTGACAACTTCAATAAAAACAAAACGCAAGCTAAACGTTCTTGTGACATGATGGTTTCTAAACATGATGGTGGGCCCGATCTTTAGTCGTCGTGCTTATTTACACCTCCATATTCATACACACTACAGACACAGATATAGATTCACTGCATTATTTTGACACGATTACCTAAAAAGAGAGTGAATTAAGTTAGATTTGTTTTTAAAGTTTTGTTAAGTTTTCTTCTTAGACTCTGGCTTATAAACAATGTTTTCAGTTATCCCGCAGTCGTGTTTTTACTTTTTTAACTTTTCCTTAACTATAAAATTTGTAAATGAAGCATCCATTTACAGTTTCTTAATTAAAGACATTTCAATTCAATTTCAACATTTGTAAGGCGAAAGCTTAATTAACGAATAATAACACCTGGAAAATTCAGTACATTTCCATTAAAAGAAGAAAAACAAGTTACGTTTCTCAGTTTCATTCATAAATGAAATGAAAATCTAACATTACTTTGTAAAATATCCAGGAAACACAGACATTTTTGCAACTATTTTAGTAGAACAGTTTACCTGGCTACTTGTTAGTGATTTGTGATCGTTGATAATGATTGGATAAAAATGACCATGACTGTAATTACCATGACTGTAATAACCATGACTGTAATTACCATGACTGTAATTACCATGACTGTAATTACCATGACTGTAATTACCATGACTGTGATTACCATGACTGTAATTACCATGACTGTAATTACCATGACTGTAATTAAAGTAATTGTGTAAATCTAAAGCCATTGATTGTGATTTTTACATTTAAACAATACTATTCTAAGTTTTTTTTTACATTAGATAAAAAAAATTGTAGTTGCATTTTTCTAAATTAAAAGAACTCATTTTGTTATCTCTTCTAAAATAAACCCAAGATAATCGAGCCTTCAAATAGAACAATAAGGCTGTTTTGAACGTCATTTCGTTTCCAACAAGGACTGAACGTTCCGTCCCAGTGGTTACGAGCTCGTTCGATCGAGGCCGTACATTTCGAGCCATTAATCATAAAGAAGCCTTCCTTTGCTGCCGATTCAAGCGGGATTTAGAAAATTGGAAGCTATTATTATACATGTTTGGTAATTGAAATAAAGTATCGTCGTCGTCGTCGTCGTCGTCGTCGTCTCAGCCACATATCACCCACTGCTGGGTATAGGCCTCCCCCAAAGGGAGGGTTTGCCATAATCGCCAAGCTTGGCAGGCAGGTTGGCGATCGCAGTATGGCCAAGTTTGTAGGAGACGCTGCTGCCCGTCTCGTGAAGGCTGAGTCCCTTAGTCGCCTTTTACGACACCCACGGGATGAGAGGAGGTAGTGCTATTCTAAGCCGACACTACACAGCTATAAAATAAAGTATAGCCTAAAACAATTCATATAAACATGGAAATATATTGGGTGGAGTTGTAGACGATAATCCTGCAAATATTATAAATATCATCATTAGGAAAAAACGAGATTTTACCTTGTTTGTATTTGCTAATAATGTTCAAAATATTGTAAATAGGAAAATTTGTTACCCAATCACGTGTGGCTAATCGGATTTGTATGAAATTTTGCATTTAAGTACTTATATCTTGATCCGGGATACTTTTATCCCAAAAGAACGGAAAGCACTCAGGTAAAATCATGGCAAAAGCTAGTATGTTTATAGAATAGTATTACCACGAAGATATACCAAAATAAAATAAAATGAAATAAAGATAAATAATTGTATACAATCACACGTTAATTTGCATAAAGAACTTGTGTTATGGATACTAGATAACGGAGACACATACTTATATACTTTTTTTTTAATACATACATAATATACATATTAAACACCCAGACCAAGACTAATAGTTCATGCACACAAATATTTGTCTTGTTCGGGGATCGAACCCGGGACCTCTGGCGCAGAAGATGGGTTTAGTACCCCTGCGCCAAACAGGTCGTCAAATACAAATATAAAAATACCTCATATTATATTAAATAACACATCACTTGACTGCTTGGTTTTTTATAAATATTAAATGAGCTTACTCTTGAGAACTTCTCAAACTCAACTCAAACGAAAAGGTTCTCAACTTGAAATTCTCATTTCATGAACTTCTTTCACCCTAAGCGTAAGGTACCTAAAGTCTCGATCGAATATTAGCGTAAGAATTTATTATTACAGTTCCCGTCTTAAGATTTGATCAAAGGATCAAGTATGGCGGATATTAATACTCAATATATTATTATTAACCTTTCCGAAAGTCAAGTAACGAAAATCCATTGTTCCCTTACGACGAAGACAAAAATAATGACAAATTGTTTTATTTGTTGTAAGTAAAGGTTAATAAAGGTAGAGCTGTGACGGCATACAGTTTTCACAATAATATGTCTTTCCTTTGTTAAATGACAGAAGGGTGGGAGGCCTGAGTGACTTGGAGGCTTATACAGAGGGGATGAAAGTCACGAAAAGTGATATGGAATGTAACGTGATTCGGATAATGTTAGAATGGAAATATTACATTGTCACAACACTATTCTTGTTTTTCAGCCATTGTATTTTCCCGTTTCTTGGAAGGAAAAATCAAACTCTTTGGAATTTATCTTACTGGTGTTAACACCCTTTAAGCCAGGTTTACATTGATCCAGTATTTTGGCGTTATGTTACTGGCATGAAAAGTAGGCTTACGTTCTACTTCATGCTATACTATTTTAAAAATGGTAAATCATTTTGAAAGTCACCTCGCAAATCACTTCGAAAGTCACACGCGAAGTGAGTTTCAAAAATCCAATGAAATTTTTTGTCAGAATTCATGGGTGTGATTGGGTGAGATATATAGGTACTCGTACGTTACCAAAATCTATTGACAAAGTTCATAATTCGCACGTGGTGCTAGTGTGGAAATCATTCATTTTGAATACTATATTGATTTTACCGCAGATTCACAGGTGATTTGTGAAAGTGCTTTTCAGAACTCCTCAGTGAGAGCTTGTGTATATGATATTCTGTTCAGTCCTATATTGAGGTAGATAAAGTGTGTTACCCCGTTGAGAGGTACCTCCGGTGAATCCCACATGACTACAAGAGCTCATTCATTCATTCATTTATTAATGCAACATGTTGGTATTATAGATATTTTACAATATAAAGCTCATATGGTTATATGCTGGTATAAAAATGATGTATTTTAATTTTAGTTAATATTACTTAGCATATAACTGATTAATGTCCCAAATTATAAAAATAAAAAATAAATATTTTAAAATAACATGAGCCTGTTAGGGTATAGAATATATAAATATAAATTTACAAAGTTAAATGTAATTAAAAAGAAAGAAAAAACTTTAAGAAAAAAAGCATTACTTTAACTTTTTCATACTTATTATCATTTACAATTTGAATTATAGATACATTAACAAAAAAAAAGAAAACTCAATACTTTCGAAAAAAATATAAAATAAAACTACAGCAGTGTGTGGTAGCATTAAAATGCCTGAAAATGATTTTAAAGTTTTTGTCAGAAGTAAAACTGAAATGTTGAAATGATCGAACTCACGACCCCGGATTCACTGGGCGTGATCAAATCCACTGTAGCACTGGGCTAATCAAAATAATTGCTGTATGGCCTTGGTAATTAGTATTGATTCGCTGTGGGAATCTAATTGATGATAGTTTGATAGCGTGTTCGGTGTTATGATACGTCTTTGATTAATCAATTGGAATTAACTCGCATAACGATGTTTGATTTTCTGATCAATATTACTTAATGATTAATAGATAGGGTAAAAGTAAGGTCAAAGTTACACAATACATTAAGCTTTTAGTATAATTTTAAGAAGATAAGATTCCAATTCAGTCTTGAGAATATAACTCAAATCAAATCTATTACAAACTATGTAACCTATTATATTGGTTTGGAATTTTCAAAAGAATTTTCGTAGATATTACGAATTGCAGGCCCGATAAAAGCGAAGATAAAAATAACTGAGCCATGAATTGTGAGTTTGGGAACTTTGAAGTTCGCGCTGTGAAACCCTAGTATAAATAGACTCGGTCTGAAAAAAAACTTATATTTTGCACTAACTACTGCTTCTTGTCGTAATGGCAACTGAATTGAACAAAGACTTGCTATGCTCTTCTAAAAATGGTAAATCACTTCGCAAGTCACTTCACAAATTACTTCGAAGTTCGATAGTCACGGTGACAGGCGAAATGAGTTTCAAAAACCCGAGTGAAACTTTGACAGATAAATTCGTGGGTGGGTGAGATATTTATGATACCACATCCTATTGACAAACGTCACAACACTCATCCGGTGGCACTATGCCAGTCATTTTAAGGGTGGATGTAACTTCAACGATAACTTGAACTTTAACAGATTCGACAGCTTTGACAACCATAAATCGGTTAAATGTAACTGGTGCAACTCTACCTAAGAATACCTACCAAACTTTCACCACGGATTGACAAATGATATTACGAAAGCACTTTTCAGAATGCCAGTGCAGTTGACCTTACAGTTTTATTTAAAAATCAATTCTCCGTAACCTTTGAACCGTTTTAGAACCGTTTTAGTGTTTTCTTACGAGCGTTTAGTCATTAACCATCCCTTCCAGAGCTGCCGTTAAGCCGTGGTAATCAATAAGTGTGTGGCCGGCGGACATTACACAAGAAATAATAGAACGACGACCGCCATGTTGGAAATTGTGTCGATCATCTCAATCGATTTTAACAATCGGATTATGATATCGATAAATTGAGCGTGAAATAAATGACAGACAATAATATTGTGTCTCTCATTCTTTTAGTATTATTAGTGGATATCCAGTCTTTTGTGAAGACGGTTTTTTTGCGATTAAAGGATATAAAAAACATTTTATAAAAAAAATCAAACCGACTTCAAAAAGTAAAAAATAAAACTTTTGGAGTCGGTGCCAGCCAAAGCATTCTACATTGCACTTTTATTAACTATTTTTTTTTGGCCTTAGCTAACTAGCACCGACTCCAAAAGTTTTATTTTTTACTTTTTGAAGTCGGTTTGATTTTTTTTATAAAATGTTTTTATTTCAGATTTTTTTGTTACATTATGTGCCGTTACTTACACTAAAAATCAGCCCATACACAACAATGATGTCATCTAGGTATACGACTTATTCAAAATCTGCCATTTAGCGTATTTTTAGGAACTTGGTTACGTTAATGAATATTTTTGTGTTTATTTATTTTATATTTTCTTTTTGAGTCAATGATATTATATGTGTGCAATAACTTGTACGAGATAGGAAAGTGGACGAGTTAGGAAGTGGACGAGATAGGAAAGTGGATAAGTTGTCCTGAAGGGTTATTTTTAATCGGCCGCTGATTATCTAACAAAAAATCACCTAGCAAACAGTTTCGTCACTGTCATTACTGTCATATTTTTATACTGTATGACAGCCGAAATAGCGACGAACCTGAACCGAGTTTTCGTTAGATAGTCAGCCCTCGGAACGTCATCGGAACGTCACGGAAGATCAGCGGTGGTCGAAAGACTATGCATTATGCTGAGTTTTGGGACAAATGTATGGCTTATGTAATCTGTTTTTACCGACTTCAACAAAAAGGAGGGAGGTTCTCAATTCAACGCGTATTTTTTTTTTTTTTTTTTTTTGTCTGATGTATGTATACGGTTTACTCCGGTGTTGGTGATCCGATTTTAATAATTGTTTTTTTGTTCGATCGGGTACACTGTCAATTTGGTCCCATATAATTTTTACGAAGATCTGGCTAGTAGTTTTTTCATAATCTTGAAAAATATCAATCACCTTTTGGCAAGTAGTCGTTTACCTAGATGACATTGTTGTATATGGGCTGATTTTTAGTGTAAGTAACGGCACATGATGTAACTAAAAAATCTGACTCCAAAAGTTTTATTTTTTACTTTTTGAAGTCGGTTTGATTTTTTTTATAAAATGTTTTTATTTTTGTTCAAATAAATCGGTTTTTCTTTCTTTCAGTTTTTCAATTTCAGTCTAGCACCACAACGTCAGTCAGTGTTAACCCAAAATGCTGGATTAACTGCCCATAATATTAACTTATAAAAACTTCAGGGTACTTTTATTGGATTTCCTAACAAAATCAATCCGATCCGAAATAAATCTGAAAGTTACGCGAAACTTATTTTTATTACTTGTTACTTCATTACCTGTTACTAACGAAGTGTTGCTTAGGGGTTCTTGGTATTTTCAGAAGTTATATTATTTGTCTGATAGGTAGTTTTTGTGAAGGCGTGAACACGAAGGATGAAATCCTAAGTATGTTTTCTTGTTTGTTTGTTTGTTAATTCACGCTAAAGACTAAACGGATTTGGGTGAAATTTGGCACAGTGGTAGTAGATAGCCTGGATTAAAACATGAATACTTTTTATCCCGATATTCCAGGGGAACAGGAACGACGCGGGTGAAAACCGCTGGCGGCCGCTGGCGGCCGCTAGTAATAAGATAAAATATAATCGAAAAGAACGAGGCAGAAGCTAATATTAAATACTACTTAATACGATAAACAAAAGTAAATATGTAGTTTTAAAAATGTCGTCTCTTCGATGGCCCGATCCATTTGTTTTTAGAACACTGATTGATAGGCGTAAAAGTATTTTGTATTTTCTCTTTACATTTACAATAAAAAGTAGAATACCCGAGGATATATAAAAAAAATTTTTACAGTAAAGTTTGTTTGAATCGAATAAAAATGTACTGTAGTTGGTACTCTTCGACTTTCGAAACCTAACAGTGTCAAAACCAAAGGTTTATTTTTTGCTTTTGAGTGTTTTGAAATCGGTTTTCTTTTTTTTATAAAAAGTTTTTTTAGTATAAATTTTGGAACGCAAGCTTGTTCTTATTTCTTGTAATAAACTTGTATTGCACATCGCTATTTTTAACCTATGAATCTAAATGTTTCCTTATTATTGATTTGTTTAAATATATGTACGATGTTCTCATAGATGTATTGTCCTGCCAATGTTAATAAATTAATTTCTTTAAACAGGTATCTTAAAGAATCTCTACCCCTTAAGTTTGTAAATGGCGCGCACAGCACTTTTTGAAGTATATAATTAAATTTCAATTCGAATATTATAGTGTAAATATTTGTCGTTATACAAATACTTTTTTAATAGTTATTACAATCAATTAATTTGCAATCAATTTATTAATTCACGGTCATTTTATATTAGCAGTAGTAGTCTCTGTCGTTTATCGCGACCGAGGCCTCTGGGCAAACGCTGAAAATCAGTGCTTTGCTTATTTGAGCAAAGATATCACGATAGCATTTGCCCTTTTGCATCGCTGCGGCACACATGTTTGCAAGAGTATTTCTGTCATTTGTGAAAGTACATTTTTATCATGTGTGTTTGGTGATGTGAATAAATAAATAAATAAAGTACATTGTTCATTAATTAAATATTGTTAGTCACCATACGAGGAGGAGAGTACTGGCTCCGGCTTAGCTCAGGCGCTAGTCTCCTTCAATCTTTGTCAACTATCTTACCCCTGTGTCTTAGATGTAAGTTTTAACTGTAAGATTGTTGGAGATAAATAAATATATCTTATTATTATTACTATGTTTAAAACTGAACTGTAGAACCGATGGATTAAAGTGCATACTCCAGAACCGATGGTTTAAAATGCATTCAGATGCTTTTAGTCGGCTCTCTGGTAATTAGGTAAAACTGTTTAGGCTCTTAGCAGGCGTCAACCTCAATTAACTATAGCATCCATTTTGGTATTACAGTCGAGAATATAAGTAGTTGATCATACATAACTACATACATACGATGTATTTATCAAACAACACACATATTTAGTGTATTGTGATGTATGTAAAAGGTGTTGTTTCTTGCGTTTAGCCTAAAAAAAGTTTGACAGCTGTCAAGTTACATAATACTTAGAGCAAATTAAAATAAAAAGATTTAGGTGAAGTCGATCACACCATGTTTTTATGGTAACCAAAAACGTTAGCGCCACGTTTGCCATTCTGCCCTATGACTAAGTTAAGGTGGCCGCTTTGAGCTGACCTCCCCTATTCGTTTAAATATCTTTTTCAAGATTCCAATATAAAATAGATAATTAATTCACAATTCGTTGTAATTAGTTAAAGATATAAATATTAAAAAGAAATTTCGATACAATGGAGACAGCATACATTCATAAGACTCCGTAACAGTTGGGAATGGTTCATACAAATCGATTTCCACCATACTCCATACAGTTACCTAAGAGTTTTATTTTTTATTTTTGGTGCGGCTTACTTTCGCTATTATTAATATTACGAACCCTAGCCACCGGAACGTACAATGTCTTAGTAAAGGTAGGTTTGTGCCTTCAAAATTAGCATTCATAACGATCTTGCCTGTCCCATTTCCATTTCCTATAAGTTGGGAATTCAATTAAAACGTGTGGCGGTTTCTCGTTGACTAATGCAGCCGAGAGAGGTCTCTAATGTAGTTTCAGACGGGACCGCCCCATGCAATCTATGTTCAGATTATGTCATCTATTTTTGGATTAGTCTTTGTTTACGATAGCTTTAGTACAAAATAGAATTTTGTGGCATCAAACCAGCAACATTTAATTACCCAGAGTATCTAGCCTTATTATTTATAGACGTGTTATATTTATTATATTTATTTATACGATCGCTCGAGGCCGCGCTTGACAGACTAATCGTATTCGATCTCGTTTGTGTTAAGCAATGCTCGGTGCGGTCAGGTGTTGGATGGGTGACCGTAAAGTGAAATTGCAACTCGACACCTTCATGCTTCGGAGGGCACGTTAAAACGTCGGTCCCACCTGTTGTCATCTGATAACAGTCGTTAATCCAAGTCAGAAGCCTCATAGATACCAGAACTCTGATACCAGAGGTGGCCACTAATGCTCATTCGATAAGACGACGAAAATAAGTAGGTATTACGGCGAACATACTGGCGTAGCATAGGTACGCAGTCGTCAGTTCTGATAGTCATCATCATCTCAGCCACATGACACTTACTGCTGTGTATAGGCCTCCCCCAAGGATATCCACGACGATCAGTCCTGCGCTGCCAGCATCCAGCGGATCCCGCGACCTTCACCAGATCGTCAGACCACCTTGTCGGGGCCTACCCACGGAGCGTTGTCATTTGGGCGGTCTACATTCCAGAACCCCGCCCGCCCCAACGGCCATCAGTTCTCCTCGTTATGTGTCCCGCCTACTGCCACCTCCGCTGAATAATGCTTCGAGCTATGTCGGTTACTTAGGTTCTCCTACGGATCTCCTCATTTCTGATTCGATCACGTAGGGAAACGCTGAGCTTAGCTCTCTCCATTTTAACGACCTCCGTGGTAATGTGTTACGTACACCGATTTCAAGGTATCGCCTACTCTGAGGTCCCGAGTTCCAATCCCGGTAGGGGCAAATGTTTGTACGATGAATACGAGCATTTGTACCTGAGTCATGGACATTTATATATTTTTTTTCTACACACAAATACTTACACTTTTGTTTTTTGTAAATATATATTTAATAATAATAATAAATAAATATTTGCATACAAACACACCAATTATCTAGCCCACGTTAAGTTTCATTAAGAACTTGTGTTATGGATACTAGATAACGGATAAACATATTTATATACTTTTTTTTTGTAAATACATACTTAATATACATATTAAACACCCAGACCAAGACAAATAGACATGTTCATGCACACAAATATTTGTCTTGTCCGGGGATCGAACCCGGGACCTCCGGCGCAGAAGGCGGAGTTAGTACCCCTGCGCCAAACAGGTCGTCTATTTATATCCGTAACCCTAGTATACCATAACATAAGCCTTACCGGTCTACTTTGGGGTCAGGTTAATTGGTTTGGGATGGCATCCCGCTTCGGCAAGCAACTCAGTTGAGGCTTTGGACCAATGCTACAACGATGGCCATGGCCGAGACACTATGGGAAGAAGGACACGGCAAGTGGTTTTTGGTGGGTAGGCCCATCGGCGGGAGAGTCCCACATAACCTTTTGTTAGCTCTCCCAGGCGACATAGGTATGCGTAACCCATTATCCACTCGTTAAAAAAAAAGGTTGATTGGTGAGTGTAAGATTTTTTTTTTTTTTTTTTTTCTGCTCTGGGCGACCTCAGCCTTCAAAATGAGACCCATAGTAACCGACCACGTTTCACTGCCATGTTTCTGATAAAATATATTAATGAAAATGAAATTGATATACTCAGTTACGGCTTTTCAAGCTTATGTGAACATCAAAGCATGGAACATAATATTTGTTATATTTTACGAATAAGAAATTGTTTACGCACTGTGGGCTTCTTTTGTGGCGTAACGGAGTCGTTAATAATAAATATTGACGCGTAAAAAATTATATACGTTGAATAACTCTCAACACTTTGATAGAATAATGTTCAATTTCAATTTATTTGCGTTCCAAAATGTTACAAAGATGGTATATAAGTAAAAGACACAATTTTTAACCCTGTTCGGCATATCAAATTTAAGAAGAGATCAAATGTTTGACTGTCGACTTAGATATAATAGCCATTTTATTTTTGCTTTAGCATTTTTACTGTAACCTAAATCATTATTATCTCATGAAACTTAAATCTTTATTTGTGTCGTACCATATTACAATAGTAGCTAGCGAACTTTGAATTAAGGTGCCATTAATTAATACCCAATCTAAACAAGAACGAATAAGGCTGGTAATAGACGTCCGATTTGCTTCCGATTGTCTGATCAGACTATCCAGTCCCCTTAATTGTCTAATTTCGAAATCTATCACAATTCCTTTCGAAGGTATAGTAATTGTGATAGTGATTAATGGAATTGTGTAACTTATAGTCGCAATCCCTTTCAGTACGAATGATGTTTTAAATGACGCTTCATTTGACACTTCTCCATACATTTGAAAGATATTTTCAACTGTCACTTTGCTTAGACACTTCAATTTCGTTCATTCAATACCTTTCAAAACGCATCCCGATCACAATCCCTTTCAAATGTCAAATAGTGACGGCCTGAAGTATGTAAATATTGCAATAGATTTTAAAATTAGACAATTAGCCCTTGATCGGATTCACTCGATACACGTCCGATTTTTGCCGCAGACTTTTTCTGAACTCAGTCCAAAGAGTAAAATAATATGCGCTAGAGAGTCAACTGGGAAATCGAAAGGAGTATCGGACTTATATTTGGTATCTGTACTGAAGTATGCATACAGCACCTTCAGACAATTGGACATGAATCCTACAATAAAATTGTAAACGCGTAGCATTGTTTCTGATTCGACTATTGGATCGGATGTGTATTGAGTATTCAAACAAATGTATGGCACGAGCACCATCCAATTGTCTGATCAGACTATCGGATCCGACTATCGGAGAAAAAAATCTGACGTGTATTCCAAGCCTTAACCCCATAAACGAAAAAAGCTTGTCAACCACCGTGAATGACAGTATTACACGTGTCTGATACATTAGTCAAACAAATTAACTAATAACACCTACTTCAATAGAGTGATATCATCGTGACACTTAAATAAACGATAACCCATTACTCTGATGACGTCCATTGTAATAAAAATGTTTCACTTCAATAGCTCATACAATATTCGCTGCGAGAACAGAATTATATACCTTAAATAAAAGGGTAAAGACATAACAAGACGTCATCGAGTAATTGAAGTATTACGTCACTACAGCATGCGTAGGGTTGCTAGATTGAAAAAAGACAATGCTTAGTAGTTTTTTGCTTTGAATAAATATTTTTTAAATGATATATGAAATAAGATTTTGTTAAGAGTCACCCCCTGGGCCCGTAGACAAAGTAACATCGTTAAGTAGAGAAACGATAATTCGATTCGTTATTGTCTATAGTCGCCAATTAACTTGCGGTAAAACCACGTGATTTAGCGCGGCCTATGCCAATCCGCCAATCCCATACATATAATTATTTTCGAACTTCGATAACGTTTTTGAATTGTTACTGTTGGAGTATACAACCTCCAGGCTTCTCAGTTCTTTATTCGTATTCGTGTTTTATGTTTTTTGATAGCTGTCTATTATTGTTGTTTATGTCATTCCCATATAAATGTTTTCCCGAAATACATGTACTAAATACTAATCGTGTTTACTCTGACAAAACTGTGTGATCCCCAACAGTTACGTTGGCTAAGGGCCCTGATCTACCTTTATCTAAACAAATAAAATGAAAACCGGATCTTACGAAAAAAATACAGAAGACAAATGTGTTAATATGATTATTTTTTACAAGAATGACAGACGTGAATTACAAGAATGAAAATAGAGCAAGCCATTCATTAAAACGCAGAAGAAGACACACGTAATATTTAATATCCCGTAGTAAAGAATTCATTATCCTGTGTTCAGAATGGTGTTTTTAATTTTATGACCCAAAATTCATGATGTACGAAACGTAACAAAACGTCATCCAATAAGGTTTTTGGTTTTCGGAGTACACCCATAGGTTGTTATTTTTCCAATTCCACCATATTTATTCCTTTCTTAGTAACAATATAAGGTTTCATATCAAGTCTATTGCGACCACCCGAGACTTTTATGCCTACGCTTTCAGCCCACTATATTTATACCAAGATCTAAAGATATTAATACCACCATTGTCGTAGCTATTATGTAGGATCCTTCATTATAAGTGCAGTCATAGGCTTTCCATGACATTAAACTGCCTTTTACCGAGGCTTCCCCCATTTTGTTTGTTCGAATACAACTTTTGTGTTCAACAGTATTAGGTTCATAATATTGTGTTGTTGTGCAATATTGTCTTTGACGTAGTTAAGTTAGTGGCTTACAGCTTTTTGACCTCAATAGCCTGGTAGAGTTTCTTAGGTTCACAGCATCATCTGGTCCCAAAAGAAACATAACTTGAACGGTAGGTATAGATACACTAATATAGCTACTAGAAAATCGATATCATCCCTTTTATATCAGGTACTTGCGGCCGCTCGCGGTTTTACCCGCGTGGTTCCCGTTCCTGTGGGAATATCGGGATTAAAAGTATCCCAGGTTTCAACCGCCTCTGTGGTCTGGTGGTACAACCACCGGTATTACACCGTTTGGTTGTGGTGGGACTTGTTGTATGTCCGCCTGGCTACCACCTTATCTAAGTCTGACGCCATAACAACTATGTTTTCAGCATTGTTGTGTTCTGGCAGTTAAAGATAGCCAGTACCTCAATGATTGAGGATTCCGGAAGAGGCTCGCTTCCATACTTAACAGCAGGTACGATAAAGGCAAAGAGTCTCCACGTCGTTAATGAAAAATAAAGGAATCTACTACAGTAGTTGTTGGTTGCAAGCAAACAAACGAACAAACAATCAAATCTTTCCTCTTTATAATATTAGTATAGATGTAGATATACTTACTTAAAACCTGGTGTTACGAATACCAAATATTGTGTAGTAATTTTTTTGTAAATTCATTTAAAAAAATGCTCTTTAAGGCCTTGCGTCAAGCGAGGTTAAAACATTTAACTCAGAGTTAAATGTTAACTAACTGGCTTTGCGCAAGTGGGCCTCAGAAAGAACATTGTGTGTAACTTTTACGAAAATGCGTCGTTTTGTAATCTTAGATAACGTTAGAACATCGCTACAGTGACGTCATTTACATTTGTGTTACGGCCTCTATATGACGTCATCGTAATCATAGTGAACCGGAGCTTTATGAAGATTATGGGTTGCTTTCAATAATTTATCTTCAGTAAGTCATAAGCATTGTTGTGTTCCGGCAGTTAGAGATAAGATAGCCAGCCCCTCAATGGTTGAGGGTTCCAGGAGAGGCTCGCTTCCATCTGCTGCCTTATCAATACTTAACATCAGGTATGATGAAGGCTAAGAGTCTCCCCGTCGCGAATAAAATAAAAAATAATAAAATAATAAAATAATAATAATAAGGCTTTTATTTTCTCATCACAAACTTACAAAATCTAATTATATAGGAACATGAACATGGTAAAATAATAGTTTGTGTGAGACTGATGCCTGAGCTAGGTATATACCTGTGTTACAGGTCATCAGGCTCCCACATCCTCGAGCCATTTTATACAAGTAATTTAAGTGAACAACACATTTGGATTACAATAAACAGAATAACACTCTTAGAAATTATCATACTTCACACTTTGGAGGCGATGATTGAGCGGGGACGCCACAAAACTTCCGTTAAAAATACAATCAATACTTTAAGAGATGCGTAGTACGAAATAGCAAGGTAAGATTGAAACAATACTGCGCTAAGAGATGGCGGTAGGCCCCAAGGCTGTAAAATGGCAAAACTCTGGGCCACTTTACTCTAGTATCTGCCATTGACATGCTAAGAAGAAGAAGAATGTTGCGTTTTCAGTTTTATTTATTGAAGACTAGCGGCCGTTTGCGGTTTCATCTGCGTGGTTCCCGTTGCCGTGGGAATATCGGGATAAAAAGTATCCTATGTTAATAACCAGGCTATCTACTATATGTGTACCAAATTTCATCCAAATCCTTTCAGTAGTTTTTGAGTTTATTCGTTGCAAACAAACAATCAAATATTTCCTCTTTATAATATTTGTATAGATACAGTTTTCAAGTTTCGAGTCTAGTGGTAGAAAGAGTATATCAGAAAGCTATTTTTATTTTATTAACTTACCTACCAATGTGAGTACAAAGCTACAAATTATTTTTTAGACAAAAAATTGGCAAACTTTTCAGAATTATTAGAACGTTGTGAAAGCCTATAGCGTAAACGATATGTCGATAAAAGTATGCCTCCTACAAAGTTTTTTAGGCCAGTAAAGTTTTATTAATAATTAAAAATAGAGTTCTGGAATATTCATTGAATGTTCCTGGAAAAATTATCATTTGATTTTTATTTTATTATCATTTTATTTCAGTGATATGTAATAGAGTCTGAATTTTCACATTCACAAAAGTAAGTGAAAAAAACACATAATAATTAAATATTTTTTATTACAAAACCAAGCTGTTGAGGAGTTACGAACGGATGTAGAAACGGACACATACACACAAATCGAACTCATAACCATCCTCGGGCTTCACCGCAGTCTGGTAAATAGTAGATTATTAACCAAGGGGATAAAGCAGTGTCTTCTGTCGCGGGTGACGATTTAAATCGCGAGCGTAACGAGGGTGTTAAAAACAAATCACGAGCGAAGCGAGGGACGAGTCCTGAGTGTAGCGAGGGATTTAAGTTCACCCTACTAAGACGACTAAGACAGCTTTATCACCTAGGAAAACACTCTACTTTTCGTACCATTTGCGAAAAAATTAACACAATAATAATATGAGATGTATTTGAAGAAAACAAAAACGCGGCAAATTCCTAGACTAATATTTTTTGTCGGAAAAGCAAAGGCATCAAGCTCATACGGCCTCGTCGGTTTTCGTAATTTTATTTAATAATCGTAACTGCATAATAAATGCGTATTCCTTTTTCAAAAAGATGTAATGCTTTATATACAAACTCAATGGTGAAAACACAGATGTAGTTCAGTATAAATTTCGGTAAGTATTCCAAATTTAAATCACATTCTCCCCCTAGATGATGAATGAAATCAAGTACAATTTTCTTTCCCTGTTTTTAACAGATTAAAAATGACTATTGTTATGTTCGCTTTTTGTGGCATAGAATGTCACTTTTTTGAGTAAGTGGTACGAAAACACAGTTTTATGTCAATAACTTATTTGAAAACATATTATAACATTTGCCATTGCATCATCACTATCTTTATCTTCGCTCTCATCTGATGACACATCAGAGCCTGTGTTAATAATGAAACGCTCCTTAGGACCATCAATAGCGGCGTCACGACCATCAAATGCTTTTTCTTCTTTTACTGCATTGCCACAAACATTTTTCCACTCTTGTACAGTGATCTGTGAACTTTTTCCTTCGTTAATCTCATTATAGTTTCCATATTCATTTTTTTCTTTCTTGCCGGTTCTTCTCGTTACAAGGTCTCCCGCCGTAGGGTTTGTGAACCGATGGCGTAGCTTCTTTGACGTTCATAAGTGCTTGTAACAGCCTAGACTGAATAAATGATATTGATTTTGATTTTGATTTTTGATTTTGATTAATACGTTTTTACCGACTTCAACAAAAAAGGAGGGAGGTACTCAATTCAACGCAATCCAGGTAATTGTTAGATTCTTGTTCGAGCTGAAGTTTCACGCAATAACTACTGAGCGGATTTCTGATGAAACTTTTTTAGTGTAAGTAACGGCACATGATGTAACTAAAAAATCTGAAATAAAAACATTTTATAAAAAAATTCAAACCAACTTCAAAAAGTAAAAAATAAAACTTTTGGAGTCGGTGCTAGCTAGTTGAGGCCAAAAATATATAGTTAATAGAAGTGCAATGTAGAATGCCCTGGCTGGCACCGACTCCAAAAGTTTTATTTTTTACTTTTTGAAGTCGGTTAAAATAAAATGTTTTTTCTAGCTACGTATCCTTTTACCATTGTCCATATATTTTCAATGGGATTGAAATGAGAGTGGTACGGTGGTAGGCGTAGAACCCTGTGACCGTGTGCTCTAAGCAAAGTTTCAATTTTATATTCAATAAATCTTGATTGTCTTGCAGTATTAACTGATTAAGTTGTGGTTTAAGCATCGATGCAGAGTGAACGATATATTTGATCTTTGAGCCAATCGATTGTAGCTTGTTTACGGTGGTTTGAATTGGGGGCGGGATTTTGCAACGAATTGTGGTATGATGAGTTGTCAACCACCACAACACTATTCAGTTTTAAATTTGGAACTAACTGCGTTTGAAACCACTTTGTGTAATTCTCGTGTTTTTTTTTATGTACGACGGTGAGACTCTTAGCCTTCATCATACCTGATGTTAAGTATTGATAAGGCTGAAGATGGAAGCGAGCCTCTCCCGGAATCCTCAATCACTGAGGAGCTGGCTATCTTATCTCTTACTGCCGGAACGCAACAATGCTGAAAACATTGTTGTTATGGCGTCAGACTTAGATAAGATGGTGGTAGCTAGAAAGACGGACTACAACAAGTCCTACCACCAACCAAACCGAATACAATATGTACCCCCGCTGGGAATCGAACCCGGGACCCCTGGGTCTGATACCGGTGGTTGTACCACTAGACCACAGAGGCGGTTACAAGGAGTTTCATATTATGATGATAAAACACCACTTTTTTGGTTTGCTTGAACATGAGTATCATTGGGTACGAAACCGTCCTCTCCACCGGCATGAACAATTATTAAACGATTTCCCTTAGAAATAGGTTTCTTTAACCCAGAAGTACTTACTTCCATCTGAATAAGATTTCAACGAAGTGTGAGACGCGTCTATATATGTACAAAATTTAATCTTATTCGAAGATATCGTATTTCATGTTTCTCAATAAGGATTTTGCAGTTATCTTCTGTCTGTTTCCACTTAAATCGTAAAAGAGATACTTCTTAATGACCAAATAGAACTGGGATTATTGATTTCTATCTTCAACTTTTCGTGTAAAATTTTCATAGTAGGAACCTCTGAGACATCGGTGATGTGAATTTTATGAATTGTTCTGCGAATTACCGCTTTATCAATTTCATCAATGACAATATTTTTTTGTCGGAAAAGCAAACGCATCAAGCTCATACGGCCTCGTCGGTTTTCGAATTTTATTTAATAATCATAACTGCATAATAAATGCGTATTCCTTTTTCAAAAAGATGTGTAATGCTTTATATACAAACTCAATGGTGTAAACACAGATGTAGTTCCTCTATATTTTCCTTGCACCTTGTTTTTTCTGAGATTCAAATTTGCTTCCATCTTCCAAAACCCGTTTACCTTCCAATAAAACCTTTTTACAGTAGACAGCGGAATTCCCGTCGATGTCGCTACCAATTGGGCTGATGTAATGACACTTAGCATATCTTTGTCGTTTATATCTTTTTTATTTTATTTAAATTGCATAAAGTTTCTTTCGTTTGGCTGCTTAACGCTTTTCGTCTAGTCAATTTACTTACATTAAGAGCCATTTCACTAATAATTGAAACACAACGAAATATCTGTAGCTGCTAGCGGTCCCAGAGGTGAAAGCGGAAAGTGCGCGGCAGGGTATTGAATTGACAGTAGACGGACGCGCCGCGCCTCAGGCTGCGTTAAAAAAATCAGTATAAACCGGTATAAACCATGCACGGGACGCGCCGCATCACAAGCCACATCTCAACTATCTGTGTGCACTCTGACATATGCAGCTCATCTTATGCCTCGTCGGACATAAAAAAATAAAAAATAAACTTGAATTGTGTTGACAAATGTTGGCTGAAAGCGATACTAACGATTTGTACGTGAATAACAAAGAAATACCAGGGCCCTTATTCACTATGACCACTTAGATTCCACACTTAAACCTTACCACGCATAAACCCCGTCAATATCGTATCTTGTCACGGTAAGGAATCTGGTCAACTCTATTCTGTAAGTCCCACCGCGCTCCAAGACACCTCCAAGACAAATTGTCTTTGGTACGTTATGAAGTCACGAGTGCGTTCGAAAACTAAACTTAAAACTTTTAAGATTTAAAATTTATTACTTGCAAAATTTAATTTCACTAACAATTAACCGTGATTTATTATGTTTATATTAATATATAATCATTTATATCATAACAATGCAATTTTAGCAATAACAAAGAAAAAATATTACTCAATAATTTAAACAAACACGCAGCAAAACCAAAACGTTCGAACGTTTTTGAACGTTCCTTTTTACTTTTTTATTTCTTGTTATCGATTTTTACAATGAAAATTAATTGATTCAATTTTGTCTGTTTATTATATGTTTATTACATGAAAGAAATAATAATACTTAGTATTTCAATGGAAATATATACATACACTTCAAAACATTAATATTGTACCTACGAGTATATTTTGTTTGAAGAATTTTGATGTACTTGGCGGTATTTTATTTAAAGCGATTTGTTATTGTAAGTACCTAATCGTTTGTTACTCCCAAAAATGTTACAAGTTACTTGCCTTATAATATCTAATTTACTTACATAACCCCTAACATATGTCTTTTGCATTTGTTCCAGATTTAAAAGCGATGTAAAACTAAAACATCACTTCATTGAAATCAATTTGTTTAAAAATGTGATTCACAAGTTCATTCATAAGTGTAGATCAAGAATGGTCTTCGGTAGTTGCGTGCAAATTACTTACATAAAAGTTCATAATAAAATAGTTTTATAGTTACATGTGGTTTAATTCTATACAAAATTTACAAAATCTTAGTAATAGTAGATTATAATATAAATAGCTGACACTAAATTTCCTGAAATACTTAAAGAAAGAGATGGTGTTTAGAAGGTCTTTGGCCTTAGGTACGTTATAGATTTATTTAAATAGTTTTTAGCACAAAAACAATAAATTTCTTCACAGTCACAACGATTCCTTGCAGATTCCACGTTGATTCCACGCGTTTCTAAAACGTGGAATTTTTGACAGTTCAAACCACGCGCAAGTCACGTTCATATCACACGGTTTCATTTAAGTGTCATAGAGAATACGAATTTTGAAAATGTCGTAACCATGTACGATATTGGCGTGGTTTTGAAGCAAGGAATCGCAAAGTGGTCATAGAGAATTAGGGCCCAGCTCGTTTGCGATTGAAATCCGGTACCATTGTAGGAATATCTTTGCAAAGGCATCACACGCAACCACGAAGGACGGAACGACGGGGCTATTACCTATCTTTGCAACAGCAACGCGACAGCGATAAGTTACGTATCACGGTTGCTATGGTTATACGTGCGGTTGCTATGGTGATACATGACTTATCGCTTATCTTATACATGACGCTCGCAGAACGGAGGCGGTATATGCGTTTGGGGTTATAGGTTGTTTGTATGTATGTATGTCTGTTACCATTTTTCTCCGGAACTACCGGATTTTGACGCGGTATGTTGCATTCGAAAGGTGTTATATCAGAGCAGGTTGTTTCATGGTGGAAGACCACCAGGCACCACTGACGGATATTTCTGGCGTTTTTATCTTATGAATAGGTGGACAAATTAAGTATAGTACTATAACGGGGGCGTGCTCTATAGAACTCGATACTGTTTCTATATTCAGTAATTATATTAATATTTTTACAATTTTATCAATAATTTATTTGATAAGGCGGCCGTCCATATCTACGCACGACGGGCCTCTCCTTCTTAATATTATTATAAAAAAAATCAGCCAGCAACGGCGGTGTAGCGGCCTCTTTGTAGTGCTGAGACATATACGATCTCCAAAGTACCTACATCACTTTTAGTCCGGGGATTGTCGTAAAATTATTTTGGTTTCAACGTTCGAAATTAGCTTCGATGGGATCCAGTGGGCATTTCTTACTGAAAACTGGGATCTTCGTTCAATTATCCTATCATGACATAAGATAATTTAACAAAGATCGTTATGACGTAAATTTTTGACAGTTGTGGTGATGATGATATGAGTTGTGTAACATCATTAATTTAAATATGTACATACTGCTCCAAAATTGTTTTAATATTTATCTAAAAAAATATAGGCATTAGTTAGGTTGGAAACGAGGTGCTATTTTTATGTGGGCTTAATCTGATTAGGGGTGGGTAAAGGTCGGACCGGGGTTGTCAGCTGCTGGCCTTCACATTAATATTCGAGCTTTGATTATAATGCTAATTCCAGGTTGTTTGTATTTTGCTTTAGCTTCCTAAATTTTAGGCTGCGGTGTGTAATAAAAGAGCAAGTACACTTTGAGTAGTTACAAATTTTAATTAAAATATTAGGTTTAGGTTTTCGCATGTAGTATGAACTTGTAATAAAATCTCTTTGGCTATACTATTTGTATCTGGCTGGTTTTGGTATCATTAAAAGTTTAAATGAGTTATAGAAGATAATTCCAAATTCAAATTAGGAGAATGTGTGATTTTCATTTGTTTTTCTTACTGTCGAGATGAGTGAATTTAATGAATTTTTATTTTAAAATTTAACTACTAAAAGGTAGAGATGCTACGCAAGCAGCGAAGGTCCATAAAAATCGTAAATAATTGCGATGTTTATGGACCTAGTGCAGTATCTGTGAGAGTAGCACAAATTTGGTTTAAGCGTTTTCAATCCGGAGATTTTGATGTCAAAGATGTACGTCGCTCTGGTCGCCCTATTACGGATAAAATGGATGCCATTTTTGAAAAAGTGAAGCAAGATCGGGATATCAGTAGTTACGACGAAGCTAAAGACTTGGAATTGTTTACATAACATTTTTGGCGCATTTGAAAAAACCAGTGTACAAAAAAGCTCGATATTTGGGTACCTCACGAGCTCACTGAAAGAAACCTAATGAACCGTGTACTCATTTGTGATTCTTTATTACGACGTAATGAAACCGAACCATTTTTGAAGAAGCTGATAACTAGTGATGAAAAGTGGACCACGTACGACAAGAACGTGCGAAAAGGGTCTTGGTCAAAGGCCGGTCAGGCTTCACAGACTGTGGCGAAGCCCGGGTTAACTCGCAACAAGGTGATGCTGTGTGTGTGGTGGGATTGGAAGGGCATTATTTATGAGCTGTTACCACCAGGCAGGACCATCGATTCTGAACCCTACTGGCAACAACTGATGAGATTAAAGCAAGAAGTTGAGAGAAAGCGGCCGGAATTAATCAACAGAAGGGGTGTGGTTTTTCATCATGATAACGCTAGACCTCACACGTCTTTAACCACTCAGCAAAAATCAAGATAGTTTGGCTGGGAGGTGTTAATGCATCCGCCGTATAGTCCTGACCTTGCACCTTTTCCACCTGTTTCAGTCTCTTCAATTCTTTAGGCGGTGTCAGGTTAACATTACGAGAGGACTGCCAAAACCATTTGCCGCGGTATTTTGATCAGAAGCCCCAAAATTTCTATAGCAATGGGATCATGTGCCTACCTACAAGATGGCAAAAAGTTATCGAATAAAATGGCACCTACATACTTTAGTTAAATGTAAATAAACTATGTATAATAAAAATAAAAAAATTATTTTTAAAAAATGCGACGAAACTTTTTTCCCAACCTATTATATATAGACTGTGCTTTTATTAATATTACTCAAAAACCAATTATTACACACTCAACAACCAATTAAAACTCAAAAACCAATCATTTAAAAACAAAACAGGAGTCTTTTAAAAACAAAGTTCAAAATCCAACGCCATTCATTTGTTATTTTCATTTCGCACAACAACAAAAAAAACTAATTTTCTCGCCACGTTTTTATGTTGACCGCAACCTCCGTCGATTCGTAACTTTTTGGGATTCCGAATTTTAATGACATCGACGACGTATTCTCGACTGTGGCTTTATATTTGATTCACTCATCTCGCGTCGAGTACTTAGTTTCTACTGATTTTCGTTCGACATTTGAATTTCCATATTTTTGAATCGCTCGACCGCAACGAGTGCCACCTTCCCTCCCGGCGAGCCCTCTTGTGCGGCTACGTTCGCCCGGGCGAATTGCGGAGAGGGAACATGGCCCATGGGAAGGCGCGGCCTTGTAGGGCCACGCGGTGATTTACGGCAAGGTGGCAATAACAGTTCTGGCCCGATCGGGCCGAGCGGTTGTCTATAGGGTCACCGTCTTTTTGCAAGAACCGATTGTTCCTAAATAATCGAGGGTACTTATTAACAGCCGATTTAATGTAAACAAACCGTACAGTTGCAATAAAACAGATTTTTTTTTGTTTTTTATAAATAATAATTTTCTAGCAGTTTATAAACAAACAAGTTCAATAGCGTTTAATTGTGACGAACTGCACCAATCGAAGCACGGTGTACAATTAGCCGTAGTTACTGTATACCTGTTATAGTACGCGGTCATCTGATTGGTTCATGGATTGATAGCTGTTCATCAACAAATTATAAAAAATCGAAAATCACCTGTTTTGTTGCAAATCCACTTGACTATTTAACGACCTGTTTGGTGCAGGGGTACTAACCCCACCTTCTGTGCCAGAGGTCCCGGGTTCGATCCCCGGACAAGACAAATATTTGTGTGCATGAACATGTCTATTTGTCTTGGTCTGGGTGTTTAATATGTATATTATGTATGTATTTACAAAAAAAAGTATATAAGTATGTTTATCCGTTATCTAGTATCCATAACACAAGTTCTTCATGATACTTAACGTGGGCTAGATAATTAGTGTGATTGTATGGAAATATTTATTTATTTATTTACAATGATTCGAAGGTTTATAAATACTCTCGATTATTTACAAACAATCGGTTCTTGCAAAAATCCGGTGACACCTCCACCCACTCGTAGCAGCCGAGCGAAATAAAGCTAGCGACGCGTGACTTAAACCCTGGCAAGCAAACGTTCGTCACAATGACGAGCATCGATATGTATTGCTTTATTTCTCTTTTGTTGTTTTATCTACACCCCCGCGGAGCTAAAAGCACCGCTAGGAGGTGTCATGTAAAAAAAAAGTACATATAAAAAAAGTTTTGACCTCTAACTAAATAAAAATACTTACCTATTAATTTCTTTAGAATCGTCCAAAATTCATAATCCGTACATTCAATAAACATATTAAAAGTAAAGAAAATATTTTAAAAGGGCATACAATAAACATATAGAAGTCAAAATCGTTAAAAGTATAATGATTAGCTTATTAGGGTGGTTAGGTTAGGTTAGTCGCATGCGACAGCACAAAGTCATACGAGCAATTCAAAAATATATCTCCTGACTCTTAAAACTCGGCTCGGCTCAGAATAAACAAACTTCTTGGTTCGACCCGAAGAGCCTGCAAAACTTTGTCCGTAGTTATAAATCGAACTTGTTTTGATTTCAAAGAAATTTCAGAAACTTTTCGATGAATAGATTCATTTGGCGAAGTCGTCTTGAGCAATGTCAAGCGAAAATGAAGACGTCTTTTAATATAATTGCTTGCATAATATTTTAGAAGACGTAAAACTATAAGTAGGAATAGGAAATAGTTATTTGTTATGCAAGCCTGGAAAGTTGGTTATTTAACGGCGAGTTACCTCTATTGAAAGCTGAGCAAGCGAAGGATTCTATAGGATTGAACCACGAGCGCCACGAGCGTAGCGAGTGGTTCAAAGATTGAATCCTGAGCGAAGCGAGGATTTCAAAGGTACAAGACGATAAAAAACTTTTCTGCCGAGCGCAACACACAATTTTTCACCTCACAACAGTATGGAATAGTTTAATCTTATTGTTATTGTTTTTATGATTTAATGAACTAAAATAATATAATAAAATCAAAACGGAGTATTATAATTAGTTTAAAGCTATTTAAAATAAGAATAAAATGTAACAAAAAGTCAATAGTGCGATTCGGAACGCATTATGACATATTTTTAGGTATTAAATTAAAAAAGTACTTTGCCGCGCTAGGCCGCATAAAGCGATTTTCTACGCCTAAGCTGATTGACAAAACCTCCCTTTCAGAGCGTGTGAGGTGAAAAAGAAATTCCGTAGTGTATACCGTAAATATTGTTATGAGAAGAACTTTCAAGATATTTACTTGAAACCCGAAATACTTTTATGTAAAAGCAAACTACATTGTTGCTTTAAATGTGTTTGGTTATTTATAAAATTATTTATTTAGATAATTGGTGTGATTGTATGCAAATATTGATTACTATTATTAGTTTATTATTTAATAATATTCAGTATGTACGTTTGATAATTTTTAATTAAGAAAATATACTTACAAAAATAAAGCAACTTGTCGGGACTTTTTTTCTAGTTCTTATATTTTCTTATTTAATCACAAAAAAATTGCATTGCAATGTGTAAAATTAAAAACTTATAATCAACACAACATTGATACGTTCATCTTACTCAACACGGCAGCTGAAAAGGTGCCGAAACGTCGGGAAATCAAAAAACCCCTAAAAACCTAAAAATACGGACAATTACAACTTAATTCGTGAAATATGCGCGTTTGATATCCGTAAAAGTTGTTTTATTTCAACAACATCAAGTTACTTAGCTTTATCGTTGTATTAGGGATAAACAACAGTTCAAAAGTGAGCATATCGTTACAGCACTTTCCAAAATATCGTACAGTTCCCTTGGGACTTTCACATAGTAATTTATAACCCAACTTTTATAGTTTACTTACGTAGGGACAGATTAGACAATAAATTATACGAGCCTTGCGACAAGAAAGCTATGACATAGTTCATATCTGTTTAATTTTGTTGCCACAGCTGTGCAAACGATTTTCAGCTGAAATAGACAAGGGTACCCCCTTGGGGGTGAGATTGGGAAAATTAAGGACCTGAAATTGTAAATAATACGAAATTTTGGAATGTGGATAATGTAATGAGAAACATTTTGCTGGTTCTGTGTCTGAATTTGTACGTTCAACAGCAGGTACCTACTTACCTATCTAAGGCTTTCAAAACAAAACTGGAAAATTTCTCCAATCGACTTGGAACTTTAACCCGTAAGCCGTTGAGTTCGTCATTAAGAGGCATACTTCATCAGGTAAGATGAAGGATAATGTACCGGCTACACGCAACGTCTTAACTGAAAGCACGCCTGCACAAACCGATTTGCGTAAGTATGACGGAGCGTGTGGCCGGTAAAACGGTATCCTGTGCTGCAGTCTTGAAAGCGAGGCCTGAGTAATCATTGAAATGCTAAAGATTTGGACTGCGCTAACTTGGACTGCACGCTTTTGCCAGCACGTGTGGCCGCGCGTTCAGTCCGCGCCTAAGTCTTTAAAAATGGCTGATGACGAGATATTTGGTATATTTATACCACGTTAGTTAGATAAAGAGCAAAACCTTCAATCCAACCCATTTTCTGTATCAAATAGCATACTTAAATGTAATGTTTGTCCAGTCCATTAAAACAGAATATTATCCCACGTTTATCGAGCTCAGTCCCACAGAGTAAATTTTAATCTGCTATTTGCGGATAACCGCCACTGCCCGTGCCTGCTCCCTCAGGGAAAGACTCAGCATGTTTGCGTTTGCAAAACGAACAAAATGCATGCCCTGAATTTAAATTAAGGATCGTTGCGAACTTGTATTCTAAGTCCATGACCGATGGCCGCTAGTCTATAAAACTTCTTTAAGCTCTCAGGCCCCGGATTATAAGACGCAATTGCTTTGGTTGTGGTAGGACTTGTTGTACGTCCGCCTGGCTAGCTACCACCACCTTATCTAAGTCTCACGCTATAACAACAATGTTTTCAGCATTGTTGTGTTCCGGCAGTTAGAGATAAGATAGCCAGTTCCTCAGTGATGAGGTTTCCTGGAGAGGCTCGCTTCCATCTTCTGCCTTATCAATACTTAACATCAGGTATGATGAAGGCTAAGAGTGTAACCGTTATTCATAAAAAATATATTGTATGTTGACTTCCCATACTAAATCGATGGCGTGATCAGTCTGATTATTATGAAGAGACGAAAAGTATTTTTTATATTTCATATTTCGAGCGGAGTTTCTAGGAGAAAGTTGCTTACTTACCGATCCCATCTGTCCACAATGTAAAGCAAAGGAAGAAACAAGGTTCATGGCAGAATGCCCAATGTATTCATCGCTGCGCTGGGAACTCTTTGAAGCGGACTAGCTAAATGGAGAGGATCTAAACCAGTTGACGATAAGTCAACTCAACAAGTACTTAGGCGCACAGGAAGGTTCGAGGGTCCGACGCCGGTGGGGGTAAACGATGTTTTTCAGGAGACTTTTTCTTCGGGGAACTGGGTGAAATAGTTCCGACTAGGGAGACTGATCACCCGTCCGGCCTTGCTGGTATCCTCTCTCTAATAATAATAATAATACCGATTCTGAGTTGAACTTAAAAATTTTAGATACCGTTAAAAAATAACCTTGTACTACTAGCAGTCGCTCGCTGTTTCACCCGCATTGTTCCCATTCCCTTGGGGTTATAGGAATAAAAACTATCCTATGTTCATAACCAGGCTATCTACTATATTTGTACCAAATTTCATCCAAATCTGTTCAGTAGTTTCGGAGCCTATTCAATGCGAACAAACAATCAAATCTTTCCTGTATATAATATTAATATAGATATAGCGTGATATAGCGTTGTTTATGTTCAAGGGCTGATATCGTAATGGAAAGTTTTGTGCGCAGGGAATCATTCCCGGGAACTCTGTTCCGTTAAAACTTTTTTGCACCGACGTTTTTGGTTAAAGAACTTGAAAAAAACTCACCGTCATCTTCTATGATTTTATAAACTTTTCTAATTATATCTTTTCTCTTTCTCTCAACCGATGAATTTTGACTCATTCTCGCATACACACATATCACAGGCACCTATTTTTTACTTTAAAACCCTGTATTGTCGCGGGTATCAACACGTATTTACTCGTTCACGGAACGTGCTCAGAAATATCAATACGAGCCGCGTACTGTCAATAAAAGGATTAAGCGATGAATGCAAATAAGAATATTTAAAAGCCCCGAGTAACTGACCAATGCCGGCACAAAAGGGCATAATTAAAAGGCGTATTTGTTTAAATACATCCGAAAATATAATTAACAGCTTTTTTTTTTTTTCTTTCATGAACGACGTGGAGACTCTTAGCCTTCATCATACCTGGTGAACTGCCGGAACACAACAATGCTGAAAACATTGTTGTTATGGCGTCACACTTAGATAAGATGGTGGTAGCTAGCCAGACGGACTAACAACGAGTCCTACCACCAACCAAACCGAATACAATTTGTACCGCTGCTGGGAATCGAACCCGGGACCCCTGGGTCTACTGGGACTTTAAAGCTCGAGTGAATAGACTATTTCTAGGCAAGCTCGCTCCATCTTAGGCCTCTTCTTAACCTAACGATTCAGAATGAGGCTAAGAGTAAGCCTATTTAATGTAAAAAAAGCATTTGTCATCATCAACCTGCGATTTCGTCCACTTTTTAATTTTTCATTATCTTTCGGATTTATTTTTCGACAAAGCTAAGCTATGACATTCCCTATTGTCTTCTTCTTCCTCTTCTTCTTCATACAATACGGGCGGTTTCCGCAACTCAACGACTTTTTGCGCCTATTTTGCGTCCGGAGGGTGTCAGGCCGGATCACTGCAGCCATCCCAGCTCAAACAGGAATGCTCCCAGCGCCTTCACGTCAGAGACGGCTTCCCGGAGACTGCCTGGTGAGCCGAGGTACTTCGCCCGGTAAGGCTATTCCGTCACAATCCAACAGGACGTGAGCAGCTGTCTCTTCTCCATGCAGCCTCTGCATAGTGGGCTGTCAGTGACACCTAAATTGAAAAGGTACTTGTTAAAGTTACCGTGGCCAGTGATGGCCCCTGTTATCAAACGTAACAGCGGTTTACTGAGTTTAAGGAGAGCTCTGGAGAGACGGGCGTCCGCGCGCGGTAGTGCTAGTAGTGCTTCCCTATTGTATATTTCTTATATTATATCTTTCTGAATATAAAAACTCAACGCGCCCTGAGTGGTCGTTCTAGATTTCCAAAACAAATAACCAATCAAACTTTTCATCGTATTAATAAAAAATAGACAACTTAAGGTAGACAGCGAAAAAAATTACAAGTTTCCGCCTGCGACTTTGCTCGAGAAGAAATAAAAAAAAAACCCGGCTAAGTGCGAATCGAACTCGCGCACCGAGGGTTCCGTTTTCAAAATTATTTTTGATTATACGATGTAACAAAAAATTTTACGGTTTTCGTTTTTCCTTTATCTGTACTATAAGACGTTACTTCGTACCAAATTTCAAGATTCTTAGTTCACGGGAAGTATCCTGTAGGTTTTGATTCCCGTGCGAGTTTCGAAAATGTGCGGCATAAACGGCTGTATCTTTTGCTTTGGCTTAGAAGTTTGATTTTTTCACAGCTCCAAGGGACACTAGACCTGAGTATTAGATATAAATTTCAGTTTGATACCTCCACGCGTTCCTGAGAAAAACGGTCAGACGGACGGACGGACGGACGGACAACGAAGTGATCCTATAAGGGTTCCGTTTTTTCCTTTTGAGGTACGGAACCCTAAAAATATCTCATTTTAAAGGACAAAGACATTCTATGTTTTTAATCCAGGTTATAAACTGTATAACAAACATAGAAATGCGCTTAGCCGTTTTTGCGTGTTTGAGTGATAGACATCTTAACATTCATAAATCAGTATAATTAGGATAAATAATAATTAATAAATAAATTAATATTTCTTACATTCACACTAATTAACCTAGCCCCAAAAAAGTAAGCACTGTAAGGCTTGTGTTATGGGATACTAGGGTAACGGATATAAATACATAAAATTATACATATATAAGTTTTATGAGTATAAATACTAACTAATAACTTGCATGTCTTTTATATAACTATTAAACTACTATTACCTATACGTAGCTGTGTAGTGTCGGCTTAGAATAGCACTACCCCCTCTCATCCCGTTGGTGTCGTAAAAGGCGACTAAGGGACTCAGCCTTCAGGAGACGGGCAGCAGCGTCTCCTACAAACTTGGCCATACTGCGATCGCCAACCCGCCTGCCAAGCGTGGCGATTATGGCAAACCCCCCCTTTTGGGGGAGGCCTATACCTAGCAGTGGGTGTTATTATGGTTGAGACGACGACCTATACGTAAGCCGCGCTTGACAGACTGATCGTATTCGATTACGTTTGTTAAGCAAAGTTCGGCGAGGTCAGGTGGTGGATGGGTGACCGTAAAGTGGCATTACAACTGAGCGCTTCCGTGCTTCGGAGGGCACGTTATACCGTCGGTCCCGGCTGTTATCATTTGATTACAGTCGTTAAGCCAAGTCAGGCTTGATAAACTCTGACACCAGAGGTGGCCACTAATCCTCACTCGATAAGAAGAAGAAGATTAGATATAAAATTATTTAATTTTTTTTATTTGAACTACATGCTTTTATCTCATAAGTCTCTGTAAGCTAAAAAAATTCGTTTCAATATATATATATAAACGTCCATGACTCAGGTACAAATGCTCGTATTGATCATAACGGCAAACGCTAAACGCTAAACGGCAGTACTCTATTCAGTCAGTTTTTATTTATAACAAAGTGAATACAAAATTAAATATATATCATAGGAAATTGTATGAGTGTAAGGAAATACTAGTGGAATGGTTGAAAACTTTGACTTATGAAGAGACAGAAAATATATTAAAGAGAATTATATAGATTACTTAAATTAAATATTTATATAATATTATGACACACAAAACATTCACGTGCACACATACACCACACACACACTCACACACACACACACACACACATACACACACACACCCACACACACACAAACACATACACACACTTACCTTTACAAAAAAATTTTACTTTAAAAAAAAATGATACTTTTACATAGCTTTCCATTTTTTTATATTAGTTTTGGTTTTTGTTAACATAAGTTATAATAAGTTGCAAGGGCAATGAGCGAAGCGCCCCATCACAAGTATTTTAGAATTACTTACTGGGGTTGTTTCATTATATGTTAATAATGTATGATTTGTGTTAATAAAGACATTTATTATTATTTATTATTATTATTATCATACAAATATTTGCCCATACCAGGATTCGAACCCGGGACCTCAGAGTAAGCGACACTTTGAAACCAGTGTACGTACCACTCTACCACGGAGGTCGGCAAGGATAGAATTGACTTCAAACATTTCGAAAACTAAATAACTTAACTTTAACCTACAATGTCTACTGTTTATACAAACAATGTCATTGTTTGACGAGGTGCTCGGTCTGCTAGATAATGCCGTGACTATCCCTGCTCCCGAGGGATAAACGGGATACTGGGCATCTCTATTGTTTATTGTAGTTAACATTACAATAACAAACTATGCAATAGTCTGGAAACACTATAATCTGCTAGTTGATTATCTAACTCTGTTGCTAACAGATTTTTATTGAAATTGATTGAAAGTGCAGTTACATTGCTGCTTTAGTAAGATAGTTGTCACACTGATTTTTACTAAAGCAGCAATGTGACTGTACTTTCAATCAAACGTTGATAGAAACAAGTTACATAATCAGGGGGCTGTACATTAAATAGTTTTCAATACTATGAAAACTATGGTATAATTACTTTTGTCTTACTTAACCCTAGATAGCTAACATTCGTCAAAATGACGAGCATCCGATATACATTGCTTAATTTCTCGTTTATAGTTTTATTAACACACCCGCGGTTTCGTGCCAACTCAGAACCCAGTTGATTACATAGAGTGGTGATCGCATCTAAAAAAAAAAATTATGAAAACAAAAAAAATGAGTTCCAAAAAATTCAAAATATTAATATTCTTCAAAGCCTTTAATTCATATTCCGTATTTTCTATAAACATAATAAAAGTAAAGAAAATAAACATTAAAATGTTTATTTTTTAATATTTTAAACAAAATCGTCAAAAAGTCGAGCTTATCAGAGTAGTTCAGCAACGTTAGATATCTAGGGTTAATCTTCTTAGAATTGTTTTTTCAGTCCTCGAATATTCAACCGGAAGGAATATAAAAATATCAATAGGAAGATTAGAAATCTTCCTAATCAACAAAAATATATAATCACCGGATTACGATCAAATTGAAAATGTATCAATTCTCTTTTAGTGTATGATAAAAAATATTCTTGTAATATCGATTAGAAGAATATTTTTTATCTGAGCATAGAAAAATAGGCTCATACTTAATACAATGAAGAAATTACTTTGTCTTTCTGTTCATTTGGTGACATTGACATGGAAAGCCGCTGAATTATTTTTGTAAACGGAACCCAACGTTTGTTGTAAAAATGCTCAAATGTTAAGTTGGTATTGCTACATTTAAAAAAACAAAATATATTTATTTTGGAACCACACAACGATAATTCAACACTACATTGGACATTTCTCATAATTTCCCTCACTGCTTTTTAACCTAATTTATATGTGTGGGGTTGAATTTTAACTTTTTTTATATATTTCTGAATAGAATATCAGAATTATTCTGCCAGGTAGATTTCATACAGATTTCCTTATCTATAGCAGCAATAAACTTTTGGCGTGACAAACGTTGATAACTCATGGCGGCATTATGGAGCTTAGCCGGCAGATAAAACGTGACGTGAGTAGGTACTTTGACGTCGACGGTTTTTGAAAGCCAAATCGTAAAATACGCGCGCGAGCCGGCGTCAGTACTCGTTTGAAATCCCAAGTTTCTTTCTCCCAATCCCAAGTCTGCTTTGACTTCCTTAATAGACAATCCATCTTTCCATTTTTTTTAGTTTTATGTTTGACATTTATTTTTAATTGGAATTGACATAGTAATTTATTTAAGTAATTATTCATTAATGTACCTAATTGTTATATGTAAATTCTATAAAATTAATAATATTCAATACAATTTATATTGTATGGAATAAATTAATTGTATTGTATTGTATTGTAATAATAATAATCAAATATTTATTTGCAAGAATATGGCTATAAATTAGTTATATTTCCAACATTATCGTCAATCGTCAACAGTATCGTCAATCAATGTGAAAATCATTTACAATTGTATTACTTGACTTGTTTTGTGACTGAAACCATGACCACCTGACCATGTCACGAGTGCGTGAGGCAACAGGCTCGCTTAGTGTATACACATCTTAACAGTAGTGGGGCTAGCACCAATAACTATCGATAAAGTATTTGAATAGTCATATCAAAAAAATATAGGGAAACTTAATTCCGTTTACGTCCGGTAGGAACGCTGCTCAATATAACATAGGTTACATTTGTTGACGTGATAATTTCGAAACTTTTTCGAAAGTTTTTCGCGGTAGCCCCACATACACATAAACAGTTTTTCGAAAACTAGTGAAAAGTGTGATTTTTTCTCAGTGGCATGCTACGGAGCATGCCACTGAGAAAAACACACACACGCTGGTATTCTGGAAAAATTCTACTACAAAAAATCGACTAGTCCCACAGTTCTATAACTACATTCAAAATAACCTTTATAGTCAATACATAATAATAAATAAATAATAATCTTGATCTTCTATGTATTCGATTAAAACCATAACTGCCGAAACTGACAAAACACCCGCTTCTTTGCGACCCAGTGATGATGCGAGTTTGACGTATCTTTTTAGTAGTTACGATTTCGAAATAACTCATGGCGGCATTGAAGAGCTTAGCAGGTAGATAAAACGTGACGTAACCGCTTTACGTCGACGCTTGTTTTACTTTATCTTTTCCTTCAGCCATTCAGGAGCCGAGGGATTATTCTGTAAATAAACACAAATTGCACTTGAATGGAATGAATACAGATCCGGAAAATTCATAGGTTTGAAGCAAGCTTTTGACTTTGTACTGAAATAATCTGTTATGGAAAAAAATATATTCTATTCTATTCTATACTTAAAGGTTGATGTTAGTTTGGTTGGTTAAAAGTTGATATAGTATACAAATACCTACGGAGAATTCATGTAGAAATTTGAAACAAGCTTTTGACAAATAATTGTTGCTTGGAGTTGTAAATTTTTTTTTAAGAAAATTAACTGATAATATACCCAAGCCTCTAACTTAGATTTTATTAATTTACGTAATAAAATAGTATAGTGAATAAAAATAATTTGAATAACAAATTAAACCTACTTCAGTTTTACTATAAAATCGTGAAATGTTAAAAGGTTGTCAAAATATATCGGGTCCTCTTGCTCATTCTAACAACAACAGTAATGCAAAAAAAAACACAAAATCTTGGCGCAAATTTTTTATACAAATATTCATTCATACTAGTTATTTTAGACTAAAATGGGATCTTCAAAAACTTCATCAATATAAACAAGACAGACATGTCAGTAACACGCAGCCGAACCCTCTAAATATTTGATAGAATCAGACTTTACTTGACGTTAGTAGAAAACGAAAAAGACTGACGAAAAAGACCGTGCAATACCAGCACCAAGACTCGGTGCTGGTATTGCACGGTCTAACAGTTCAACTCCTGAGGATACTCCGTGTGTGGGCGAAAAACGTGTAGAGTAGTCGGTGAAGGTGCAAGGTGTGTCACTGTGTTGCATCTGCATTTATTTGCGGGTGGTCGGGCGGTGCATCTTGCATGTATGTTTTTATTGGGGAATTATGCTACATATTTTTCGTTGTCTACCCTCTAAATATGATTTTGGACAATAGAAAATAGCAAGTAAAAATAAAATAAATGACCTGTTGAAAATAATGTTGGTGTTTCCAAGGCGATAGCCACCATATATCCCTCCCCTTGTTGTTCTCCCCACTTTTGCATAATTTACAGCCGCAAAAGCCGCCCAAACTCATTCATCACTCGGCTCTTAAGAAGTGCGGACGTGACAGATGAGAAGGACGCTGATTTTAAATCGCCTTGTATTACACGTTGAATATTCAGAACCTGACCATTTGTTATTCTTAAACATTTCTTGTTGACTGCTTAAAAGGAAAAATATTATTTTGTGTATGCCCGGATATGATAATTAGGCCCTGCTTTATTTAAAAAAGGTTTCTTAATAAACTTATTTACGGATATTACCATGATGGTACATATTAATAGTAAATAATCCCATTTACAGATATTACCTTGATGGTACATAATAATAGTAAATAATCATACAACCACACCAAACATCTATGTGTTATATTTGTACTATCAACTTGTGTTATGGATACTAGTTAACGGATAAACATACTTATATATAGTTTTTTGTAAATACATACTTAAGAGGAATCTCCATGGGCGAGAAAATTGATAAATTCTTCTTCTTCAGCAGAAGAAACTGATTTGAAGGAACAATTTACATATTCACCAGCATAAATTATACAATACACATCACGTCTGCAAACGAAACGTAGAACATAATTTATACAACAAAGTTTAAGTAGCTTTTCATCTCCATGACACGCGTTTTGTTATTAACTTTGATGTCGCGATACTCTTGTGAAATTAGATTATTAAACTGCAAGTGACTCAAGCGAGAAGCTTCTAAATTATATCTGATTCACGAAGGTAGATTCATGTTAAAGACATAAAGAAAATAAAAGTGACATATTGTTGGGAATCCGGCCCAATGCACTGACCAATTATGCTACAGAAACCTATGAGGACACGTCGAATTTTTCTAGTATATTCACCGTTCTACGGTGTTGGCCGTCGTTTTATCAATGAGAAAAATATCCCCGTATCCCGTCAGGGCGACATGAGACTAGTTGCTTTTTTCGGGTATATTTTCTTGTTCAATATTTATCACATAAAAATAGCACTGTAAAATGCAAAATTAAAAGTTATAAATGACAAATTGTTGTCATTAAAAGTAGAGCTTTGATTAAGAATACATCCTCTATTAACAAACATTATTTTTTTAATTATTCAAGGGCGCTCGCTTAGTCCCCGCGGCCGGCCGGCCCGGGTGACTGCACGTCCAGTCTCATGTTAGTAACAGCGTGCGTGGTGTGATTTGCTGCTAACAAAGTTATTTCTATCAATACTACTAACAAAACTTTTTACTTGCAGACGTACAAAACTAACACTTCCTTTTATAACCCGCTCGTAAGAATGTGTCGGCTTTTACAACGAGATATCTGTGAAGCATACGCAAATTGATATTTTTAATCCAAATCCCTCAACTTTTGGAAAGTTAGATAAACAACTAAATATATCATAATAACACATAGCCCATACCGCTCGCTGTTATATGTGTAACTACGTATTAAGTAATTTTTTTTTTAAATTATTTTTAAAATTAAATTAATGTCTAAGTTAATCAATTTGTTTTGAAGGTAGATCTTACTTGTTAAATCACTTTGTAAATGATGTGTCAACATAGTTTGGATTACAGTCTAGCACTTAACAATTATTTAATGTACTTATACATATAATTCTGATTGTAATCTGTTTTGTTGTCCGTATAATAATAAATAAATAAATAAATAAATAGACCATCCACCAAAATATTTACAAAGCGTTGACAGGACGTCAAGACGCCCTACTCCTGCATATCGTTGCCCAGCAACGGCGAGCTCGGCCTGCTTCACCAATTTCATCATCTAAAGCTGCGCACGCAGATTCCAATCGTCAGGTCAACAACAGAAAAACTGTCAAGTGCAAATTTATTTAATGTGTCTTTTTACTTACTTTTTAGCTTTATTTTCAGTTATATATTTAGTTTTAAGTGTAAATACATGTTTAGTCAAAGCACGTCGTCCAATAATGTGTCGTTGCTAATGTGCCCTATCTGCGCCGATCATAAACTTTATAAAGGTGAACTGGGTTTAGCAATTCACTCCAGCCGCCGCCACGTCCCTCGTACGACTCTTGCGACACCGCTGTCTCCGTCACAGCCAACGGAAGCCTCAGCAGTTGACAATAGGCTGTGATGGAGCACATAGAATAAAAGGTCTCTGTAAGAGGCTTGCACATCTTTGCCATTGTATTTTCACTCAAACGTTTTTTCATGCTCGTGAACGGGCGCCGCCAGCGGAAATGGGTCTACTTCAGTCTGCTTGTCTTAACGTTGTACTTAGAGCTTAAATATTTTCATCTAAAATAAATAACTATTGACCTGTATGTACGTCACAAATTGTAGTACAGTAACCTTGTAATGCGAGAAATGTTATAATGTAAGTCCTTCCTTGTGAGTTGGAAATTGTTTACGGTTAGGATAACCATAAAATGTAATATCATAATTAATATTTTGTTTTTGTGATGGAAATTGACCTTACTGATGCGTTAAGGTTACTTTTCAATTTGACGACTCTGTATGAAATATAACAGGCAGAAAATAATAGCCCTTGACGAGTTTCTTGCCGGTTCTTCTCATTACAAGGTCTCCCGCCGTAGGGTTTGTGAACCGATGGCGTAGCTTCTTTGACGTTCATAAGTGCTGGTAACAGCCTAGAGTGAATAAATGATATTTAATTGAATTAAATAAGCACAGTCTCAAAATTTTCGTAGGATTCCTAGAGGTGCGCGTGCTTCTGTAGCTCACAGCCTTTCTGAGTGTATAGCCAAAGTTGTCGCTGACAACACTGCCGACGGTTTGGGAAAGACTTCTAACGTTTTCCTACTCAACTCTCCATGTGGATAACAGACAAACCTTTAACAACAAAACTTAAACAATATACCGTTGCCAACAGTTCCCCAATTCTTAACCCACGGATTCAAGAATTATCTTTTAATTCTAATGTGATTGTAAGGAAAGTGTCAGATGGCAACATCAAGAGTGTAGAAAAATCGCTATTTACTAGTGACACTTTGGCTACCGACTCCCCCGATACGCTGGCTGCCCTGAAAGACAAACACCCGTTACCCTTATAAACTACGCAATTTCCTGACCCTTGCGCACAGCCAGCACTTGCAGTTGATGAGGAGGCTACTGCATGAAATTAACTCCTTCCCGAAAGGTCCTGCCGGCGGGCTAGATGGTCTCACACCACAACACCTCAAAGTCCTTCTCCCTTAAATCAAAATTTAACATTTGGTACTTAGATAACGGCACTTTGAGAGAAAATTTGTCATTTGTACTGCATGAGCAATAAAACACAATTTTCTTAATATTGGTTGTTCGCGAGAACACCTTCGATAGCCCACGAGCACAACTATGGTCACTAGTTTTATCGTTTCTTTTGGTTTAGTCCAGACATAGTATTCCCCACTAAGAAGCAAACCACTCACCTTGACACCACAGCTTGGGCTGATAGAGGAACTGTATGCCACCACGTGCTCTGATAGCCAGCGTCCGATGCTATGTCAAGTTCACACACTCCAATAGTTTTTAAAAATTACACAAACATCACCAATGTCCGATATGAATGATAAATACAACATTAATTGTATAATTATTGAGAAAAATCCAGTATTACAAACAGAACACCAATAATCCGAACACCTCAAGCGTTAGCTCGCACCGCCGACAGAGGAATGGACAGAGCGTCGGTCGCGCCCGTCAACGTTCGGTCGCGGGTTTGCAGTTTGCCCACATAATGAAGAAAAACCATGCCTGAACATTGGTTTATATCTCAATTTCAATAAAGTATCGGACGGTATGTCCCCCAATAGAATCCCACTAGTAATCAAACAATTCGAATCCATAGTTCCCAATATATCAGTACAAACAAAGGCGTCTCTAATGCTATTGGGAGCCCCTTTGTTTGAGGAGGCAATCCCCTCGTTAGTAAATTCTAAATTAGATCATTTCAGCAAATTTGCATCACGGTTCCATGGGTTGAAGCCACACATAGCTTTTTACATACTTCGGCTTTGTCTTTTCATTTCATTCATTTTCATATCGGCATGGTGCGATTACTGATTTAATTAAACATGCCCTCGGCACTTCTTCGATCCCATCTCTCTGGAACCTTGTGGTTTATTCAGAGTGTTGGTAAAAGGTATGATGGTGGAACCTTAGTGCCCTGGTGCTTGGGGCGCATATGGGATGCAACTTGCGTAGACACGTTAGGTCCTACCCATATACGTGGTACGTCCTCAAGAGCTGGAGCCGTTGTGGAGCAAGCTCAGTTCCTCAAGCGCCGCAAATATTCATCGCTCTCAGTAAGCAAAGAATTTGCGGCGCTTGCCGTAGAGACAATGGGCCCCTGGTCGACTGACACCAAAAAGTTTTTTTAAGATCTTTTCACAAGACTGAGGGCTGGTGCCTATCTTTTTCAGCGGTTGAGTCTTTGTATTCAGCGGGGCAACAATGACAGTGTTCTCGGTACTATGCCACGCGGCTGTGAGTTGGCCGGCATGTTTTTGTTATAGTTTATTTAATTATACCGTGTGGGGCCTAGAACCGGAGAAAATATTGAAAATAGAGACTCTTTAGAGTATTAGTATTTATTCTGACAAGATTCCAGTTAATCAAAACCCATGCGTTACTCACAATAAGAATTTAAGTTACGATTCATAATCAGTGTATAATTGCAAATCGATATTATCGTTAAAGTTGCGAACTTATCGATACCAAGTATACTCATGACTTTCACCTGAGTGCTTTTCGTATTAACACGTGTAGTGAGAGTGAGGAGTTACAAGTACCTATTAATACAAAAACCTATTAATTCCATAGATTCTACGATTTTTACATTATGATCTTTTTAAAAAGAAGATCATACTGATAAAGAGTGTAAAAATTAAATTGATTAGTAAAGTCACATTATTATCATAGGATATATTTTGGTTTCAGTTTAGGTAATTTTAATTTTATTTAATTTAATTGGATTTAGTTACACAATTTGTAATTAAATGTGAAAATAGCTTTGAGTGGAAAAAATCAGTCCAGTAAAAAAGAATACCTACGGGGATTCATGAAGTGCGATAGTAAGATAGTATTATTTTTCTATCAGCCGACACATAAATTGTCAAAGAGACGTTCCGAGTAGCTCCGAAAGAGTTGAGTGGAACTGTTGTATGCATTACATTGAATTTACGATTAAGTTTGTTAGAAAAAATCAAAAAGTACAGATTTGGTTTTAGTTAGTTGGGACCATACTGATTCAATTAGTAGTGACCTATAGAGCCTCCGTTTTTAATATTATTTCAGCTTCTAGGCCCCACACTGTATATAACGGTTTATAGTCTTTTCTACTAATTTGTAAATATCCTCTTAGAATTCTTATGGTTTCCATGTAAGTTCACCTGGCTAGCCACCACTACCACCAATCTGTCTGATGCTAAAACAACAATGTAATCAGTGTTGTTGTGTTTTGGCAGTTGAAGATAGATAGATAGCCAGTCTTTCAGTCACAGTTCTCCCGCTTTGTAAACCGACGACGGCGTAGCTTCTTTAACGTTCATGTGTTTGTTATAGTCTATTGAATAAATTCATTTTGATTTAATTCACATTCATAATGTTATAATAGTTATTTTGTACTTGGTTTTAGTATCGAATTTAAAATGAAGCATTAGCAATGTTTTAACGGTTCGGTCTGTTTGACTGAAATTACATAAAGCTGTATCGACTCGCATTTTTTCTGTCAAAAATGTTTAAGTATGAATTGATATGAATACGCATTGGTACTCATTAATAATAACGCATTAACCAACCTCGTCCACTTGTATTTCCATAGTTATTTATTATTATTATAAAAAATCACGGGTATATATTAATTTATATAGTCAATTAAAACAGAAAGTGTGGACGTCAAATCAATGTCGTCAATGTTATGTGACGTGATGAGAGATTTCTTGCCATGTTTGTGTAATCACGTGTTATTCTGCGTGATTACCTTATCTTTTTGTTTGTTTGCTTGTATGCATTGAATAGCGAGCGGCCGTTAGTTTTCTTATAAAACACCTTTGCAGAATTCATAGTAAATACGCATCAGGCTATATCAATTGATTTAAACTTTACATGAGAGACGTTCATTGAAACATTGAAAATTTTTAACCCCCTCTGTGGTTATCTATGTTGATTCCCAGAGGGGAATTTATATTTTAAGGTGGTACGACTTCTATACAAACAAACATTACACAATTATTGGATCATCATACCTTATTAATAGATAAATACATGCGCAACTAACTCGTTTCAGTTATTTGTTTGCGGGAAATAATTAAAAAAATGTACATTTATACATAAAACACGAATATACTAATATCTTATAATTTCAATAATTCTACGTATGTGTGTGTGACCCATGCATTTATATAGCTCATGTATGAAAGTACATTTTTTTAATAATTTCACGCAAACAAATAACTGAAACGAGTTAGTTGATGTATTTATGAATTATTAATGTATGATGAACCAATTAATGTGCAATGTTTGTTTGTATGGAAGTCGTACCACCTTAATTTTTATTTCGTGGGTGTAAGTAGTAAGTAGGTACTTGTATTAAAGGGTGGGCAAGCTAGAACTATTAGTGATCTTTTATCTTTCTAGGCTTTGTCTTTAATTTTAGACACTATGTACTTAAACTAAATTGATCTTTATGAATAAGACTATCGATTGGTACCATAAAAATACATGGTGTTTTTTTTCTAATTTAAGCCGGTTTGAATCCCGGGGCAGGCAAGTGATTTATCAAAAATCTTTGAATGCAGGATTACTTATTCTTGAAAATAAAGGAATGTTTTCTTTCAGTAAATTGAGCTAACTGAAGGATTTAAGGTAGTTCCGTTCCATGGCCCATAGATATTTTCCACCCTGTATAATGCCCTAAGGAATAATGCCGACCTAAAGTAATACCTTTGTATCTTTAACTCAAATTATCTCACTACCACACTTTAGGGCATTATGGTGCATGATATTTTTTTTATCTTTACGTTCCCTATCCATTATTAGAGGTATTATCGTATTTTTTTTAAAATGGCGGATAGTTGACGACGCCAAAAGGATCAAACCCCTTTCTGTCAGATTTTCGGGTTTGCCAAAAATATTTGACCGTTTTGGCTATGTTCGATGCGTTTTACTTCCGGAAAATTACTTGACAAACATCTTTGTCACACGAACTTGTCAAATAACTTTGATCGTTTAACGGGCTCACAAGGCGATTTAAAAAAATGACTACACAAAACACGAACTCCATAAAACGAAAAACAGAAAGCTAATATCGTGCTTCATTGTGCTCTCGAGTGTCTAACGATGTCACGTCACGTTTGGTACGTGCCGCGTGTTTACTATCTCGGTGTCTGTTTGCTGTTGGAATAGGTTAGGACTATTACTTACGCCAAGGAGATCGTTCTTAGAAACTTTTATTCGGAGAAGCGTTAATTTCTTTTGCGACGCTTGTTTATTCTGTAACGTCATTTTAAGCTGAGAAGAAGGCTAAGGAGGCTTAAAGGACGAGATAATGAAGGTCTTTGTCTTGCTTTAAATTATAAGTAAATGAATGAAATGCTTTTGAAGATTTGTTATTTTGTAATCCTCTTTAGATCATAGTTTTTAGTGATCTGAATATGTACTCGTTCTACTGCGATTTCGTCTGTTCCAAAAAATATTTGTTGGATACAGTTCTAATCTATTTCATTAAGTTTAATTAAAAAATATAATTATTAAAAAAATCAAGTTACCATACTTTTTCTGTTAGGTATCAACCATATAATAAAAAATATTATGATACCTAACTGAATGATTTTATTTACATATTGTTACTTAAAAAACGACATTAACAATTATTTTTATTTGCTACACGTAAGCACGATAAAGGTGTAATTAAATAGCTGATATGATTTTATCAAGTATCAAATTATTTTTATACTTATGAGTATAAAAATTATATATACTGAGAGTTACGAGCTACAAGTATAGGTAGCTCAGTGGTTAGAGCATTAGACCGGATTTCCAAAGGTCGTGGGTTCGAGTCCCATCTGAGACTTTACTTGTGGCCGAGTTGATTTTCTCCAATATTTTTCTATTTAAAATTTATCATAAGTATAAAAATAACATTGAAAAAAGCAAAAGTTCAAATATCGTAAATGTAATTATTTTCTACTTTCTTCTGTCTTAATCAATGGCGTGCTCGCGATAAAATTCGCGAATTTTGCCAATGTCAAGTAAATATATTTTGTATTTATATAAATTGTACGGTAGATTGAGTTAAAAATGGAGCCTCACAACACGTGTTATTACGAAAAGAACTCGGGTAAAACTCCTATTTTCTACTTTACTGTTGACATTTTCTACTTTTGACTGTTGGCCCTGGCTTTATGATTAGCCTTGGATTAATCTATGTTACAAGCCAAATATGAAATGTAAGCATTTGTATTTTTATACTTAACATTTGATTTCGTTTCATGTATTGGCTTTACAGTTTAACCTTCCGAGAGACCTTATGTCGTTCGTTATAAAGGTGACTTTCTTAGAGCAAGTGTAAGGCCTCTCGTGTTGTACAAAGATTTTATGTTGAATTTTCAACAAAATTTATACAAATTCTTGATTTAATCTTATCAAAGGATACACGTAGTCAAGCTAAAAGCAAATAAAGAAACAAGTTAGAAGAAAAATAAAAGGCTCTCACTCTTATCGCTAACAAGCCTCGACATGTGATCTTTAGAAGCCTGAGGATAAATTCAATTATCCTGGCTAACCACTCGATCCGACGTCTTATATATCAAGTAGATTAAACAGGCTTTAGATCTGATCTTATTATTACAGTATCCCGCAAGATCATTTGAGAATCAATATTAAGTTACTTTGCAAAGAACCTGAAAATAATGTTTAAAAACACGTAGGTACAATACCTAATATTAATATTGCATAATATACTTATAGCATCTTTCAAATTTACACTAGTATTCTATATTTTGATATTTAAAAATATCAAAATATACGACTATCTATTAATCCTTTCACAACTCTCACTTCACTGATAGTTTTTTTCCAAGTTTATTATTGCTAAAAGAAACACGTACATATTAACCCTAATTTTGTCAACGTCGGATATTTATAAATTATCAGATTTAACACACATTCTCTCTTCTCTTATCGTATGAGGATTAGTGGCCACCACAGACCTATATTGAGATAGACGAAAAGAGCGCTTCAAACTGTATGCGACCCTAGCTTGTCGAATTTTTCGTACGTACGATGACGTCACGAGCGAGATTTAGTGATGTGGATGTTATTGACGAGCTCTTGCAAGAATGCACTATGCACAATTAACCATTTTCGTTTCTGAGTGACGTGTATTTTCATGGCAATGGTCTCAAGCGGACTGACTTAGGTCGGAAAACTTTGACACTTTTATGGATCAAACTTTTGACACGCAAGGTGACAAATTTTTACCGCCTATCGCGATATAGGTCTGTGGTGGCCACCTCTGATGTCAGTGTTTATTAAGCATCTTATATAGCCTCTGACTTGGCTTAACGACTGTTATTGGATAAAAACAGCCGGGACCGACGGTTCAACGTACCCTTCGAAGCACGGAAGCGCTCATTGTAATGCCTCTGTACGATCATCCATCCTGGCTGGCCGGACCGAGCGTTGCTTAACGAACGTGATCGCATACGATCAGTCTGGCAAACGCCGCCACGAGCGTTTTAGACAATAACATTTAATGACAAAACTTCTGACATGAAACTAAGAACTTTTATTTCGCCTTACCTTTCAATGATTTAATATTCAAGAATATTAAAGCACCCATCCGTTGAAAGCACATCTATAAATTAATACCATAAAAATATATTTTCTTAAAAACAATTACATTTTAAGCAATAAACCTGCCCGACATTTTGCTGGCGATGTATTCTAATTTTAATAATATTTTTGGTACTGTTTGAAACGGTAAACTAGGTAGGTGCTTACTCAATTCTGCGTTAACCTTTTAATCACCGTAAAAGCTTTCTAAATTTTATAGAACATTTTTCAAATATTTGTCAGGCTTTTAAATAAAAGCTTACCCAAGATTATAAGGGACTTAAAGTAACGGACTTTAAGTAGCAGTTTTTTTTGCAAATACGGTTGAGGGTTAAATATTGATAAGGCTGAAGATGGAAGCGAGCCTCTCCCGGAATCGCCAATCACTGAGGAACTGGCTATCATATCTTTAACACAACAATGCTGAAAACATTGTTGTTTTGGCGTCAGATTTAGATAAGATGGTGGTAGCTAGCCATGCGGACTTACAACAAGTCCTACCACCAAGCAAACCGAATACAATATGTGCCCCCGCTAGGAACAGAGCCCGGGACCCCTGGGTCTGCTACCGGTGGTTGTACCACAAAACCACAGAGGCGGTTAATATTCAGCTTCGTCAAGGTTATTTTAAGCAATTAGATATTAAAATAAAAAGATAGTTGAGGTCGATTAAATAGTGATTAAGTTAAAAGTTATTATTTATTGAAAAATCTTCACATTTGTGTATGAACATTTAATGTTTATTTTTAAACGAAATGAAACGTTGAATTTCAAGTACTTTGCGTGCGTTTTTACTTCATTAGATTCGCCTCAAATTGATTCGACCAAATGGTCTACGCTTTTAAATGCTCTCAACAATTTATGTGGGAATTTCAAAAGGGAAAAATATTCAATAGAGTTCACCAAACAATTTCGTTGCTGTAATAAATTTTAAGTATTTTGTCAATGTTAAAAATGTAGAAATATTTTCCAGATTACATTATTTCATTATGCTTAACTGTTGTCAAGTATTCATTAAGGCCATTCTTTTTAGAATTTACTGTAGTGTTTGTATCTATGGAAAAGGGTACAATACAATCAACCCTGTCTCACACACACACAGGAGGGCAACACTAGTAGTTGTCAAGGTCAACGATGGATTGACAGATGACATATAGCTGGGCGGGAGTTCTGGTGGAGTGCGGATAGGAGTGCCTGTCTTGGTGTGAGGGTGAGCCAGTGGAAACTTCTGTAGGATTGCAAATCCTACACTTACTTTGGCTTACATATTTGGTATGAACATTAATTTATTTAAAGATCGCGTACCTATCCGTATTATCCTAATCATATTCTTATTATGTCAGTTTGTTTGTTTGTTTCTCTTTCACGCAAAAACTACTGATCGGATTTAGATGAAATTTGGGACACAGATAGTGTATAGCTTAGATTAGAACATAGAAAAAGTTTCATTGATTTATATACGTAAATAAACAAACATTAAATAAACATATAAACATACTACACTACCTTATACTAACTATAACAAGAAAACGCCGTCCAACTCGCAGCCGTGTGACATACCTAGTACCTACCGAGAACACTGGCGCTGTTGCCCCGCTGAATACAAGGACTCAGCCGCTGGGCAAGATAGGCACCAGCTCTCAGGTCTCCTGAGGCGTGGACCAGTCTTGTGGAAATATCTTTCATAAACTTTATTGTGTCCAACGACCAAGGGCCCATTGTCTCTACTGCAAGAGCCGCAAACACGTGGCTTCCTGAGAGCGACGCATACTTGCGGCGCTTGAGGAATTGAGCTTAGCCGCTAGTTATTTAATAAGAGTAGACAATCTTGTTTTGGCAACTATAATTTTCCTTATTTGCGTAGCTAGGTTCAAAGTGGCCACACCCGCAACAGTGGCCACAATTGGGGCTTCTACCCTATTCGTATTATTTATAATATTCGTAAAGGAAACATAATATCTATTCCTAGACGAATCTCTGCTATTATTATAATAAATGATGATGGCAGAAAGACAAACAGTAATCAGAGTAGGTTGATTTCCCTCCGGGCGACACATCTCGTCAACAAGACAGATCACCAAGAGGCACACATTCGCATCCTTATGATTATGTAGAATGTGTCTATTTCTACCCTTTGCTTTTATTCAATATGACCACTAGGCGATTCCCTGCTCAAACCACAGCAGTATCGTACTTGGTTTTGATATTTTCACAATTCATTTTCTCCACGATACTCACAAATTATAGAGTTATTGGACAAGTATATACATACATCATCACATCATCAGGCTGTGGACGTCCACTGCTGGATATAGGCCTATTTTAGCTCACGCCTATTGTGACGTTCATAGGAGGCTATTAGCCTACTGCTACCACGCTGGCCAGACGGGTTGGTAGAGGGTTTGTTTCCAGTTTTCCTTCTCTCGCACAGATGTTCAATGCGTCGAGCCTCTCAGTCGATTCTTACGACACCCCAGGCATGTAAGGGAGTGGTGACACTTGTATTCTTAGGCCGTCACCACACGGCAAGTACAATGCAATGTACAAGTACATGTCAGTCACAAATTGTATAGTTATTAAACAAGTAAAATAACTTTAAAATTTGGAAGTGTCATAGAGAATGCGGATTTTGAAAATGTCGAAACCAGATAGGACATTGGCGTGGTTTGAGCAAGGAATCGGTAAGTGGTCATCATTTCATCAGCGTGGTTCCCGCTCCCGTGGTAAATCGGGATAAATTGTAGCTTAAGTGGTATTCTGATGTATAAGCTAAATTACTGTTCTAAACTCATTCAGTAGTTTTTGCTAGAAAGAACGTCTTATTTTCATGTCTTAAATCTAAATTAATCTTAATCTTATGTGTTTGAGATCGGAAATAATCAATTTATTAATTTATTTATTTATTATAAATAGTGGTTAAAAACTTTTTTATTTATTACAAGAAAGAAAAAAAAAACATTTTTTCGATACTAAACTAAGCTACTTTGCTACATCAAATTGCTACGGACTTGCTACGTACTCTACAAATTGGGGGTTACACTTCAAGGTTCAGGACCTCTATTTTTGAATCACTCGTCGCGCGAGTGGTGAGGTGAACGAGGAGGCGATCACGCGATTAGCGATCTTGCAAGCGTAGACATAGCACGCTTTTCGCTTTGCCCCTCACGCGCTCGCGTTCGGAGGCGATCCTACAGGCGAAAAGCGAAGCTATGTATGTCGTAGGATAATTTGATAAATAGAATTTTCGCAAAATCCTAGGGACATTGCAAAAACACGGATAATTAGACAATAGTGTTGACATTTCTCAATCTTACTGAAAAAAGATAGGGTTTTTGCAAAAACACGGGTTGCTTTAGTAACATTGGATATTCTTTATTCTGATTGGCTTAATTTTTGCTTGCTTGCTAACTCTTATTCTGATTGGTTGGATGGAGAGTCAAGTCGTCAACCAATCAGAGAAGATGTTGTTTTGGACGATCCGACCAGCCAATCAGTGTTCTTATTTCATAATAGCCAGCGATTCTTTTCGCAATCTTACTAAGGCAACCAGTTTTTCGCAAAAATCCTATCCTTTTTCAGTAGGATTGAGAAATCACAACACCATTGTCTAATTATCCGTGTTTTTGCAATATCCCTGGGATTTTTGCAAAAAAATAGATTTATCTAATTATATACGGGCAAGGTCGCCTCTTACGGAATACGGAGACTCAAACGTCGCACGAAAATCAGTAAAATCCTCGAGACGAGTGAATCAAAAATAGAGATCCAGGAGCTCTATTTTTGAATCACTCGTCGCGCGAGTGGTGAGCAGAACGGGGAGGCGATCAGGCGAAAAGCGACCTTGCGTGTGTAGACATAGGTCGCTTTTCGCTTTGCCCTCGCGCGCTCGCGTTGAGAGGCGTCATTACAAGCGAAATACGGAATAAGCGCTATTACGGAAGTACGGAAAATTTAGAAAAATCAAACATCGCGCGAAAATCAATTGAAACCTCGAGACGAGTAAATAAAAAATCCTGTAACTTTTCCGGAAACTTGAAAATACCGTCTTTTTCATAACGGTTATTTATATGACAAACGTTATAAAAGCAATTTTCGTAAAGCAATTTAAAGTCTTGTAGTGGTGTCCTCTGTATTTTTCAAAGTCGGGGGCGTGTTATTGAACCAACATCTCAAAATATCTTTGTCGCTATAATTATAGGTTGCTTTTATGTCCAAATCAATGGTTTCATTGATTATGTTAATACATCTAAATATATGCTGTCCGTGGGACAACATATAAATATGGAAATGTGACCTTTTATGACAAACCTTGGTTTATCATAGTTATAATATGTGACATACTCATAAAAGTATGAATAAAAACATTAGTGCATTAGAATAGAGATGAATCTCTGCCCTGCAAATTGAAGGGAATAATGATACATATTATTACGTATGAATATTATTAAAGTAGATATTATTATTCTCCTTATAGGTAGGTACATTTAAAAAATGATGTATAAAACATTTACACTCACACCTATATGTCTAGCCCTAAAATAAGCACTGTACGGCTGTGATGAATTCTGTGTGTATTCCGAACGATTATGTATGCTTTCGAATTGGACGATTCGAAAGCACTTATTTATAAGTCTATTTGAATAAAAATCTTTGACTTTGACTTTGACTTTACGGTTATATATCCCTAAAAATTATGTATTTATACATAATTTTCAGGTATATTTCATCTACTTATACTAATATGACAAAGAGGGAAGATTTGATTGTTTGTTTGTTTGTTTGTTTGCAACGAATAAACTCAAAAACTACTGAACAGATTTGGATGAAATTTAGTACACAGATAGTAGATAGCCGGGTTTTGAACATAGTATACTTTTCATCTCGATATTCCCACGGGAACGGCAACCACGTGGGTGAAACCGCGAGCGGCATAAAAACTGTCACAACTCAGATACAAATGCTCGTTTTAATCATACAAACATTTGCCCCTACCCGGATTCGAATCCTGCACCCCAGAGTATGTGAACCCTGTTAATACGCCTACATACCACTCCACCACGGAGCTCGTAACAAAAGTTTCTACACAATCTCATTAAGTGTGCGTTGGGAACGTTCTAAAGAGGTACTTGGGATCAAAACTTTTTACGTTATCCATATAGAATAGTACCATAAATTTCTTCATTAACCGACGAAGGCTGTGTAGTCAGTAAAAGTAACAGCCACTTGGACTTTACTGCCCGATAATAAAGGTTGTTTTCATTTGCCAGTTGTTTGGAGGTAATAAATCCCTGCAAATGTATTTTACGCGAGTACATTTCGCAGAAAACGGGGAAATGCTGGGAATAGGTGCTTCCACAATTGTCTTAAGTGTCTTGGAGTACTTGTATGCAAATATTTAATGAGGTGGGATGATGGGAATGTTATTAGAAAGTTGATGGATGATGATATAGCATAGAAAGGTGAATATAGGTACCAGAAAAAAGTCTACGTGTTCTCATAAGTCTCGTTATCTTAATTATTTGTTACAGTATTGGTCCGGACTCCCAAGAACACTCGAATCCTGTCTCAATGATATTAGAGAGAGAGGATTGTGAGCGTAATCTTCTAACCGCCTCTGTGGTCTAGTGGTAACAACCACCGGTATCAGACCTAGGGGTCCCGGGTACGATTAAGGTACATATTGTATTCGGTTTGGTTGGTGGTATGACTTGTTGTAAGTCCGGCTGGCTAGCTACCACCATCTTATCTAAGTCTGACGCCATAACAACAATGTTTTCAGCATTGTTGTGTTCCGGTAGTTAGAGATAAGATAGCCAATTCCTCATTGGTTGAGGATTCGCTTCCATCTTCAGCCTTATCAATACTTAAAAGATATGATGAAGGCTAAGACCCCCCGGTCATTCATAAAAATGTAATCATAATATGACAGAGTGAATGACATGACGAGTGACTGAGTGAACGTACTACGTTCTTCTCCTCCACTCCACTCTGCCACCCGTCATCTCCTATTTACTCCCTTCTGTTTCATATCTGCGCTGACCCTGCGGTACACATCCATCCATGTACTCATTTATGGAGTACAAGATCTGCTGTAGGAGCCAGTAGAACAGTTTTTTTTTAAACATATTTTTATAAAGCGGCTGATCAGCAATGTCTAACGGTAGCTTATTGAATAGTTTGATACCCATATAAAAACAATTCCTTTGAAATAAGGTTTTGGTACAACTAATTTATTCTCCCTAGAATTTCGGAGGTTTGATTTTAATTGGTTACATTTTGTAAAGTATCTTGGGTGTTTTTTTCAATAGCAGACATAGTTCTAATATGTACATACATGGCAGTGGGAGTATTTTGTGTTTTTGAAACAGTGGTTTACAAGATTCACTTCTTTTGGGCTCTAAAAACTCTTTAAAAGTCAACTCTGTTATATATTTATGCCGTAACTTAGCAGAGAAGAAAGATATCAGTGGTAAGCAATTTGGAAAGACGCAATATTCTTGATTATTTTTAGTGCAAATACAAATTTGTTTAATTTAGTGCAAACAGTATCTATCTGATTTTTCTAACTGCACTATTCATTTAATTTTATACCTAAGAATACTGTGCCGTCTACGATGTCAATTTTATTATTGTTGTGTAATAAATGTTAGAACTTGTATTACGAAAACCGCATCTAAAATGAACGACATAGGTAAAGGGCAATCTCAAGCACAAAGTATAAAGCCTGACCTGCTGTTGACTACATAAAAATACCACTTGTATTCGCGACACATTTATAAACTCCTCCTTTTATTGATTTCGCTTAAAAAAAAAATAAAAGAACCCTTTTTTGTGAAATTACGACAAAATATACATACAACGCCATCTTTCATGCACGCCATACCGCTAAAGTTATAAAAAGCAGGGAGTTTCACCCGAGTTCTTTTCGTGTTACACGTGTTATAAGGCTCCATTTTTAACTCAATCTACCGCACAATTTCTATAAACTACTACTACAAAATATTAATTAAGAAAGAAGAATAAAAAGCAGCAAAAGGATATAGTTAGTTACGTCAAAATATATTTTTCAAGAATTAAAATAACAGCTGTTGCTAAGCAACTAAATCCTGAACGACGCGTAAACTGAAACTCTGCCTTCTGCATACGCGCGTTCAAATATAAATTTCTCCGTCCGATTTTGATGAAACATAGCCTATACGGTAATTTGAGATACGGAATTTAAACATATAAACAATTCTGAAGACTTAGATCAGTGGCTTTGGTGTGATGCTCATTCAAACACACAGACATACAGACAGATGGACAGACATTAATTCTAAAAATAAAACTTTGATTCTTAATATAAGTATAGATGTTAAGTTTGGCAATAAAAGAGTATAGACGGGTTGCCAAAAAAATTTAATGGGTGTAATTTGCCTGAATAAATGAAATTCTATTTTTATTCTATTAGCGAAGTCTATGTCCTTATGATAGAAATAAAATATATTTATTTGGGACAAGCATAACATTAACTTCAACATATACCAAAATAGCACTCGGTTTGTCCCAAAAGTGTCTCGACTCAACATAATGCTCGGCTTTTTGACCAGCGCTGATCTTCCGTCGGTACCGTTTTGATGGGGCTGAGTCATGTTATCCGGCAAACATGAAATTATTTTAACAGACCCATAAATAATCTTCGTACATCATATTAACTTAACTTATAAACTAATTCTTATTTATCTGCGTCCACTACATTCATATCTCTATGAAACTTTCACATGATTAAAAGTAGATATATATAGCAAAACATGGAAAGCTGGACAAACTGGATGGGACTGGACTGTGTGAGTGAAGTTGTCCTAATTCCTGAAATTTAACCACCTCAAGTCCCGGATTCGATTGCCATATTGTATTAGGTTTGGTTGGAGGTATAAGATATGTTGTAAGTCCGCCTGGTTAACTAACACTATCATATCTAAGTCTGACGTGACGTATATCAGCAATGCTTCAGCATTTTTGTGTTCGTGCAATTAGAGCAAGATAGCCTGTTCCTTAGTCTTTGAGGATTCCGGGAGAGAGGAGCGCTTTCAACTTGCCTTATTGTTACTTAACAGTATGATGAAGGCTAAGCGATTCCTCATAAAGCACATCTTTAGTTTCTTCGCGCACTCATAATTGAAATAAAACAACTTTTGCGGAGTGTTTACCCGAAATATATATATGGTACTATAATTTTTCGGTTTATTTGAGGTTTTTTGGTTTCCCGACGTTTATTTATTTATTTATTTATTTATTACAAATTGCGTTACATGCGACTTAGTGACTAAACAAAACATGCAAGCACCAATGTATCGCATGCACCTCGAAAGGCACTGCAACGAACAGGAGAGGGGCAGACATTTAGAAACTTTTTTCCTCAAAGTATTCATTAATGGAATAGTAAGCTTTTCCTACAAGCAGCTTTTTCAAGGAGCGAATGAACACACCGATATCCGTTTCGGCCTTCAGATACTCTGGCAACTTATTAAAGATTTTTATGTTGCCATTTCAGTTGCCGTGGTCACGGGTTGACTGAAAACCTCAAATAACCCGAAAAATTATAGTACCAAATTTATATTTCGGGTAAATAAATCGCACTAAATATTCCGCAAAAGTTGTTTTATTTCGATTCCTCATTGTTTAAAAAAAACACTGAAAACTAAGCAGCTATATTGCGGGCTAGTAGACATATAATGACAAGTTTTCAAGTTACCTCCTCTAAGTTACATTGCAAGTTAGCCAGTGATACTAGACAATCACGTCACGGCAAAGTTAGCGTTAGATGGCTAACTTAGCTCTTTGAAGTTACCGGCTAAGTTTAACTTGTTAGTTGCGGAAAGTTAGCAAGTTTTCTCTGAAAGAGTTTAATGGACTACACATTATCAATATATTGACAATAAAATGATATTACTTTCAAGCAATGTGACGGAATGATGAAAAACGATGAAATGACGGAAAATTTTGATATTTCGTAAAAATATCAATATACTGTCAATATATTGACAATATATTGACAATGTATTGTCAATATATTGACAATATATTGTCAATATATTGATGACCTTGGAACGCACATTATTCCACGGTATCGACCGCGACTAGGGATGCCCGAGTTTTTGCTATGAATCGATCTTTTGGATCGCAAGATGTAGTCTTTTAATATTAAGTACGTAATAACACTACACGGATCGTGTTATATCCTACTAATATTAAAAATGTGAAAGTTGTTAACTAACGATGTTTGTTACGCAATCATGCAAACACAGCAAACGGATTTTGATGAAATTTGGGATACAGATACTTGATAGTCTGGAGAGGAACATACGATACTTTTCATCCCGATATTCCCACGGGAACGGGAACCACGCGGGTGATACCGACGGCAACTAGTTATTGCATAAGTAGGTAAGGGTTTGAGCAAAAAGTAATCTAAACTTAAATTCCTAAAGTTAGTCGAGTAAAGTTCAAAGTTCTTTTTAAATGACTTGAAAAAGAGGTTATGAAATTTATGAAAGGTATACAAACATTTGTTTGTTCTTATTTTAAATACGCTCCGATGTTTACAAAGGATAATACCAAATGCACTTAAAACAATTCATAAATAAACAACGATTTTATGTATAATATTAATTTTATATTTTTAATATTATAATAAATTTTCTGTGTATCAAATGTAATAAATAAATGTGTAAACACATAAAATCTTTTTTTTTTTATTACGGTTCATCATGATGACGAATTTATTCCGTTTACAAAATAAAATAGATTATTTTGGTCTAATATGATGTTGCTGACACCTCTCTGCATAGTAAAACCTGAATTAAATGGTATCTTATGGTATGTTTCCATTGTGGCAGGTGCTGGGCTCTGACACAGAATGGCACTTCGCCCACCGGGGGCTGCCGCAGGCGCGCACGCGCCGCTCCATCGCGCATGCGCGTCTGCTCAAACAACATCCTCTAGTAAGTACATTATAACATTAATTCGACCCGCAGGGCTATAAGCTATTTTTGTAACAGCAATGCGATAGCAAAACTTGCGCGATAATTGCTTTACATCACGTATCACCATAGCAACCGCACTGTTATTACAATGCGGCTTCTTTCGAATAATCGATGAATTGTAATGTGAATTCATCGCGGCGTCTCACTCTCGCACTCTAGGTAGTAGGAGCGCAAGAGTGAGACGCGCCGCCGCTATACGAACCATCAAACAGCGATTAGCCAGCGATGACTTACATAACATTTTTATTTTGACGATCCGCGACGATCGCGCGCTGATTGCAATTTTTTTGGTGATAACCCGGCGGACATCCATAATACATACATAACTCTGCGGGTTGGCAGCACATTGAAGATGCAGCTTGAGAAAAAAGTATGATAAACGATATACAGGGTGGAAATTTAAGACGGGGCAGTAAGGGCCTTAACCGTTGTAGCTACATGAAAACGTTCTTAGGAAACCATCCTTAAATTGAGAAATATTGAACTGCATTCACGGATTTTGATAAAAATGTACAGCCAGCAGGAAAATGGTCAGTTTTCAAAAATTATTTTTTTATGCCAATCGATCCTGTTTCTCGTGAGGATCAAAACACTCTAAGAAACCAACTGAGGCGTGGACATCCATAATACATACATAAACTCACGCGTTGCGGGTTGGCAGCACATTGAAGATGCAGCTTGAGAAAAATGTATGATAAACGATATACAGGGTGGAAATTTAAGACGGGGCAGTAAGGGCAGGTACCTTAACCGGTGTAGCTACATGAAAACGTTCTTAGGAAACCATCCTTAAATTGAGAAATATTGAACTGCATTCACGGATTTTGATAAACATGTACAGCCAGCAGGAAAATGGCCAGTTTTCAAAAATCTTTTTTTTTTATGCCAATCGATCCTGTTTCTCGTGAGGATCAAAACACTCTAAGAAACTAACTGAGGCGTGAATACTAGAAAAGTCAGACAGAAATCGCGAAAAACGCAAAAAGCGCTCGCGCCATACGCCGCCGTATTAACATGTTATTATGCAGGTTAGCGTAACACCCGTACGTCGTTGACATTCCAGCGATCCGTACCAAGCGCTTTGCTGACACATTTGTAATGCGAACCGCTAAAGAATAGAATGCGTTGCCTGCTCATGTGTTCCCCGATTCCTACAACCGTGGTCTCTTCAAGGCGAGAGTAAATAGGCATTTCCTGGGCAAGCATGTTGCACCTTAGACCACATGCTGTTTACTAAGCACGATGGTGGCCAAGTATTTAAATTAAAAAAAAAACGACGCCACGTTATTTTGGCAATGATTGGGTCTAAGATGCTTTTCGAATAATATAGTAACAGTAGGGTTTGCACAAAAAACTATTAAAATAGTAACGGGTAAGTATTATGGACGTAATGTAAAAAATGTAGTTCAGTTTACGTCTGGTAGGAACGCTGCTCAATGTCTACCTCAAGGAATGATTATGTTTTTCGCGCGTCTCTTGTATGTATGTATGTTTGTTTGTTTGTATGCATTATTCTTTATTACCTCTTATTTCTATAACGGCTGAACAAATTTTGATAAATAAGATATCGTTGATTTGTCTTGACAGCCCAAGTGTTCTTGATAAGTTATGTTAAAAAAAAAACAATATAGCTGTGAGGTGCTATTATTTGAAGTCAGATTTTTTAATTTTTAGAATACTATTAAGGATTTCAAAAAAGTATATCATGCATGGCCGATAAATGACAAAAAAGATATAAATAAAAAATATAATTTTAATTGTCCGTATTTTTAGGTATTTTAGGGGTTTTTTGATTTTTCCGACGTTTCGACACCTTTTCAGCTGCCGCGGTCACGGGATGACTGATGATTGATTTTATGTATTTGTTTTATGACTTACCAAGTGTAACTTACCCTGTTTCAAGGTTAATAAAAAAAACTGAATCTGAATCTATATAAATTTGAAAACGCGCCTGCATTAAAAGACAAGTCAACTAAAAAGATGGAAACAAGATCAAATATAAAAATATTTTGTGCAACATAATAACATGCATTCGGAGGCATAACATGATGATTGATTCGACTTATTATTAAATTCTATGCCTCCGACTGTCTTTTCAGTAGACTTGTCGTTTAATGCAGGCAGATGTTTTAGTTTTTCAAATTTATATATATTTTCTACCTTACTTCCTCGATACTTTCTCGGAAGTTTTTCGTGCAAGCCCTACAGAAGTAACTAGTTAAAGCATCTGTGCTATGGATATCCAACTTGGGTATTCGATTGAAATGTTTGTCTCATGTACTTTCCAGTAAGTTTTCTGTATCGCAAGCTGTCGCCACAAACTTCTCAACTGACTCATACTAACGACCGGCGAAAACAATTAGACAAGTATCGAATTTTATGTATATTAGGTATGTAGGTATGTATTAAAAAAAAAAGGATATGAGTTTAGTTATACGTTATCCATAACACAAGTTCTTATGAAACTCACTTTGGGCTAGATAATTAGTGTGGTTGTATGTATTTATTTATATCTTCGTCTCAGCCACATGACACATACTGCTGGGTATAGGCTTCCCCCAAGGATCTCCACGCCGATCGGTCCTGCGCTTCCCTCATCCGGCGCTTCCCGCGACCGCGCACCAGATCGTCGATCAACCTCAAGGTTTCAATCAATCTGGAATCAATTCCAGAACCTTTCCGCCCAGACGGCCATCGGTTCTTCTCGCTATATGTCCCGCCCACTGCCACTTCAGCTGAGCAATTTTCGAGCGATGTCAGTTACTTTAGTTCTCCTGCGGATCTCCTCATTTCTGATTTCTTTACATAAATAGAAGTCGCAGAATGTGACTAGAATAGTGATGTTTATATACAGTTAGCTCTTAATCTGCTCTTAACCTTTGATGTTCCACCGATGCACATGGGATCCATTTATGGCATTAGAGGAGAACACAAGAAAGTATAAAGATCTGGAGACGTATTTTTGAATCATTCGAAATCCTCATGCTAATTCAATTCGCATTCGAATTGGAATTCACCGACATCCATTTTGTCTCATTTTTGAATCACTCGAATACGGTGTTGCCGTTTTATTAAACTCTCTTGACATTATTTCATTTTACGCAGAATATTAAAAAAACCGGAAACTTAACACTCCATAGATTTTCAAAAACCGATACTCGTCTGGACACAGACACGAACACTGGAATTGGACTTGAATCACGTGAAACGAAATGTTTTTAAGTTGACGAATTAACCACTGGACGCGTAACGAGGACCGCGTTCGCCTTTACCCCTCTGTCACTTACTGAGCCTTTTAGACACAGTAAGCAATATGGCGTTGTCAGTATGACGCGAGATCTCAAAGTGGAACATTATCTCAAAAATGGGTAATTCGTCCAAGACTATATGTCATGTCAATATCAATTTGAAACTTTACTTCTACTCTACTTCTCTTCCACTTTACACGGGGAACATATATTTATGCATCAGTTTTATTGTTTACACAAGACCTTTTTTTAAAATAGAATCAAAATCACGAGTCGAGTAAATATGGCTGACAAACTCAGTGTCTACTCGCGATTTTGTTTGTGTTTTTAAAGAAATTTGTGTTGTGAAAGCAATAAAAGTCGTGCAGAAATTTGTTCTACGTGGTGGTGGAAAAGTGGAGGTCAAGATCCTAAGTCTTATTCTTTCACTGATAGTGTTGAAATAGGAAGTTACGTATCGGATTCGGATCGGATTTGGATCGCAGTGCGTAAGGACATCCGAATTCCGGCCGAGTTTTTTGGATACGGATCAGACGTACTGTATAAACGCTCTAAAGGATAGAGTGACTTGAAACCAACCATAACTATTTTTATAGGTAGCGGTAGTTCAGTGATCAGTTAAACATTCCATAAAAATTTATGGCACATAAATTGCTACCTGGGCAGCAACTCGTTTCAGTATTTGCGGAAGTATCGTTTGTTCTGGTCGTTAATTTGGCTGAGGGCTGTTGAGATCCGATGGAATGACGCTGAATCAATAGCTCGAGACGGCTCTTCAATGAGATATTGGAAAGGTTAAGCATTCGATTTACGGTAAAACTTGATCATATTTTTTGGCACGAACATGAGTGGTATATTAGATATTTGAAAAGTGAAGATATTAATACTTTGGTAATTACTAAAAACCCATGTCTGTCGAATATCGGACGACCGCTGGGCATAAAACCAAACTGACTCCTGCGTGACAAACTGCGGCGGCGATAGAAAGCCGATCTTGACTCGTATTTGAGTGACATTAGCCCAAGACCGCGTGATACGAAAGAAATATGAAAAGACCTTTGCCACACTCTTTGCGCTGCCTGCAAACGGCCGAATTGATGCACTCACACAGACACGCGCCTCTACAGGCGCGCTCGCAACTGTTTTACCAGTGAAAACCATCGAGATCGAGAGTCCAGTCGTGTAGCGATAACGAGCGGCGTATGTCTGTGTGAGTCCGTCATATCGGCCGAGTGCAACGACTTTAATGTTTATTTTTATTCTTTTATTTTTAAGCGGCTTTTAACATATTTCGTCAGCCCCATCATAGCCTTATTTACTTCGTTAACTAAATTATTCAATGAGACACTTTAGAATGTACCTTTTCCCAGCAGCGGGACGATTTAGGGTAAGCGTAGGTATGCTGGCGCGCAGACGTTACTGCGCGACGTAGATCTGCAACCCGACCGCCTATCTGCCATTCCCAATAACCTATCCGCAGTAAGAGGTAAGCCTACTGTGGTTGAGTTGCTAGGCAATATTTGTTATTTGCCATCATTTAACAGAAATAACTAAGCAACAAAACTATAGTAGCCCTATCTGTTAGTATGGGTAAGTTATTGGGAACGACTGTATGTGTATAGCTTGTGCTATCGCTATATGTAAAAGAGGTGCCCAAAATGAAAGAAGAAATGAGGTTAACAATTATTTTACTAAATTTTAAGAAGCCAGATACAATATGAATAACCGCGAGTGCCACACGAAATTGTCCTTAAATAAGCATGGCTCAACGCCACCTGGCGACATATCGGAGAAACTTACAAAGAGATCACTAATAGCAACGTTTCTAATTGGTTGCAAATTATTTCGTTAAGCTATATGGCGCTGTGTTAACACTATAATAGCTATCGATTTTTCAAACCCCCTACAAGGGTGCTCGCGGACACTATCACATCTAAAAATGCTATAGTGAATCCAATAGGTGAATAGAAATATGCAGAAATTAGTCAAAAACCCTATCGTTGAAGGGTTTTATGAGAGTTTAAAGTTTGATAGCTATAGCGATAGCACATTCTATACCGTTAGGTGGTCGGGCCGCAGGGCTCTAATTCACTATGACCACTTAAACCACGCTGAAACCACGCCAATGCCGTACTTAAGTACTTGATTTTGACATCTTAAATATTAAAGAAAGAAAGAAAGAAAGAAAAAACATTTATTAGCCACATACACACAGAAGATACACACACACACACACACAACAATACAAGGAGCTACAATATTAACATTTAAATGAAAAACGAATTAAGCGTGCAGGGCCAATAAATACCCCGTCTCAGCATAATGCTACTGAGCCACTAATAGATGTGCAAAGTGACCCAGTAGCGCTGTTATTCTGACGGGGTTTACAAAGGACACAGACAGTCAAAAACAAATAAAATAATAATAGATAAATAACAAAATTTATAAATAAAAATATAAAGCAATAAAATGTATAAATATAAAAAGTCATACAGGTAGATAAATAAAAATATAATATTATGGCATTATGTGCACTGTTGTTTGCCGATGACTCGAAGAAACGACAGTCGGTGATTGGTTGGCAGACGGGACAGATTGATAGACAAATATGTCAATGTCATCGCCTCCACCTCACTTCCTTCCACGTCAAATGCGCCACGTTTTGTATATAAGTAAAAATATAAATAATGCCATGTGGTTGTTGCAATACCAAAGCGTTTATGTCCAGCGATTTTTAGTACTGAGCAAATGTTCATCCAGTTCGTAAAGATATGCCCCATGCTCAGGAAAAAGTATTGCGGCCTCATCGGGTGCGATCCCCGTAACGCTAAGTGCGAAGTGAAAACACCTAAGGTATGTGTGACCATTCTGTATTTTGCAATGCTAAGAAGTGTTTTCGAATATTCGTTTTCTCCATGATACACACAAAGTTATTGTACAAGTACATGACAGTCACAAATTGTATAGTTAATAAACAAGTAAAATATCTTTATAATTTGTATTGTGTCATAGAGAAAACGTATTTTGAAAATGTCGAAACTAAATACGACATCGGCGTGGTTAGAGCAAGGAATTGGTAGGTGGTCATAGTGAATACGAACCCAGTGCAGCGCGCATGCGGATGCTGCTCGGACGGTGCTTGAGCGGACCGCGCGCCGAACAAGCCGAATTTCAAAATCTATCACAATCCCTTTCAAAGGTGTTGTGATTGTGATAGCGATTTATGGTATTGTGTAACTTAAAGTAGCAATCAACGGTCAGGTGTCGGATGGGTGACCGTAAAGTGGCATTAATTTATAACTGAGCGCTTCCGTGCTTCGGAGGGCACGTTAAACTGTCGGTCCCAGCTGTTGTCATTTGATTACAGTCGTAAAGCCAAGTCAGAGGCCTTATAGGCGGCTTGATAAACTCTGACACCAGAGGTGGCCACTAATCCGCACTCGATAAGCAGAAGAAGAAGTAGCAATCTCTTTCAGAACGAATGATGTTTTAAATGACATTTCATTTGACACTTCTCCATACATTTGAAAGATATTTTCGTCTGTCACTTAGCTTAGACAGTTCAATTTCGTTCAATCAATATCTTTCAACCCGCGTCCCGATCACAATCCCTTTCAAATGTCAAATGGTGACGGTCTGAAGTATGTAAATATCTTTCAAATGACGATTTGAAAGGGATTGCTATAGATATTAAAATTCATCGATTGAACTATGCTGAATATTAGTCAAAAAGTCGATAACCTAATAATTAAAACCAGTGTATTGCTGCATATGGTTCCTATTTCGATCTCCTAAGTAAGATAAAGTGAACTTCATTTTTATTTTCGTTAGTGTGAGTAAGAGGTAGGTAGAATAATGTATTGAACTATGTAATCTTTTATCTTTCCTGACTTTCTCTTTAATTTAAGACATTAAGTTACTTAAGCTAAATTGTCTTTAAACTTGACATTATTGAATAGTACCATAAAAGTACACCATGTTTTTTTCCCAAACAAGCCGGTTCGATTCCCGGTGCAGGTTCGTAATTTATAAGAAATTTTCAAATGCAATTTACCTTTTCTCAAACATGCATGGAAATGTTGTCATTATTTTCGAAAAAAGAACACGCGAAGTATTGAATTTACGGACAAAGAAAATCAAATCCATTGCAGGAGCGTTTTTTGAATTTGGAACATTACAAAGAGTATTTAACAACTCCAGCGCGCCGTTTCATACAACATTGCCGGAGCGCTGTAATGTTCCAAATTCAAAAAGACGCTCCTGCAATGAATTTGATTTTCTTTTAGTAATTATTAAATGTATAATATAAAAAGTATGTTTTATTTCCCTGCATTTTTTTGAGAAAAGCACTATATATGCCTCGGCGGAAATGGCAATTGCCTGTCTCGTATTAGTGAAGTCCTCGCCTACGGCTCGGCCTTCAAACTCATACTCGACCTGCAATTGCCTATTTCACGGCCTTTGCAATAATGTACTATTTTTTTAAAAAAATGAAGAAATGTTTCCTTCTTGTAAAATTTGCTTAAATAAATTTTTAGGGTACTTCCCTCCGACGACTGTCTTTTTTAGGGTTTCATAACCTAATGGCAAAAAATGAAACCCTTAAAGATTCGTCATGTCCGAAGTATGTCACAGTCACTTTATTTCCATCCTGTAGGTATACCTAGATGAAAGAATTTTCACTTATTATTAAAGAAGATGTCTCAATCATATTTTAATATCAACATGTCAGTTTTAGGTTAATTTCAAATTTATTTCAAGATTGTTCACTTGTTCACTTATATAGATATTCTTCTCACAATACTAAAACAATACAATAATGCTACGAGAATTATTATACCATTAATTTCAATAGATAACCTTGTTAAAATATTTTATAACAAATATAAAACTGCTCTTCTATAGTAGACGCGACGCACGAGCACTTATGTAAAAAAAAAAAAATACAATTACAATGCCATGACGCAATGACGAATTTCATATTCTTCTTTATCTTATATAATGGCGGTGCCCGTTTGGATTTCGCCAGTATCCAGTTTTTCGGCTGAGTAATAATTTTCTTTCTACAGACTCTGCTTCTTCAAGGCGTCTCGTGAGAATTTCATGAAGAAGTATAGAGGTAGTCAAATTTTAAATTTAGAGGCTGAAGATCCAGCTGTTGATAGTTCTAGAAAGGGGACAACACAATAAACTTAAGGTGGTACGATTTCTATACAAACAAACAATTATTGGTTCATCATACCTTAATAATACATAAATACATGCGCAACTAACTCGTTTCAGTTATTTTTTTGCGCGAAATAATTAAAAAAAATACAATTATACATAAAACACGAATAAACTAATATCTTATAATTTCAATAATTCTACGTATGTGTGTGTGACCCATCGCATTTATATAGCTCATGTATGAAAGTACATTTTTTTTAATAATTTCGCGCAAACAAATAACTGAAACGAGTTAGTTGCGCATGTATTTATGAATTATTAATGTATGATGAACCAATTAATGTGCAATGTTTGTTTGTATGGACGTCGTACCACCTTAAGACAGGTTTTTTTTTTTAATGAAGTAGTTAGTAAGTAACGTGTACAAAGTATATAAACAAGCAATAATTATAATCTTAAATTATTAGTAGATATACAATTACAAAGAATTTCAATACATGGGGTTTTCACATGACTAAGGAGAGCTTTTAGAATTTCATATTAATATGGCGACATGAATACGACCGTCAGCGTAACATTTATAGAGCCTTTGTTTGTTTCTAGAATAAAATTCATTACGAAATGGAATTATTTTTTATTGAATTGTAAACAGTTGTGTTTGTAAAGGTTGCAGTTCTAATTTGTTCGTGTGGGAATCCGTTTTATCGCACTCTATAAAGGATACTTTAATATGGAGAAAAAAACCTACAGCAAATAAAAACGATTTGTATGTCAATTGGTGCATATTAACCCCTTTGGACAACACACACACGCATATAATATATATATATATTATATGTGTATTACGTATATATTTATATAATTTTATATATAATATTTGTATACATAATTATTTGTATTACCAGAACCTACTTTAGTCGCTGTTTAAATATTTTAGTTAAATATGATTATACTCGAAGATTGAAATTCCGAGTAAAAATTAAAATCTGTGAGAACAGTTTCTTAACGATAACTTACGTTAAATACGCCTTAGTTTGTAATAATATAATTTTGTAATCCGAAAGTTATAAAATCTGAAGCTGTTCATGTAATAACTTTCACGATATGGCGATAGATAAGTTAAATTGACTTTGCAACTTTATTCATTTAAGTGTAATCGAGCGCTAGAACTTTATTTATAGCCATTTAGAATTCGGTGTTAACTTTCTTGGTATTTACAAAGTATCTTAATGAGTTTTAGTCCAAATATAATGTTTGTATGGGATATGTTAGAAAGACTTTTTGGGTCTGATTTACAAGTTATCTTAAAAATGAAGGTAATTTTCACAGATACAATATTTATGCTCTACTCTTAGTAGAGTCTACATAATATATGCGTAAGTTATTGCGCAAAAAAAATTGTATCTGTGAAAATTGCCTATTTTTTTTTATTAAATTGGGTAGCATCAGACAACGTTAATATAAAAACGTTTATCCCTTTACAGTTTTAATAAACTTAAAAAGATTAAGATGTATTATTAAAAGAAAATCTTGATATAACGAAATAAATATTGTTTGTGGAGGGAGGTAAGAAGTACAGGGGAGGCATATTCTGAGCAGTGGGTCTGAGACGATGATGATTGTGATAATATAATAATACTATCGTCATGTCATCAGCAATTATTAATGTCCCCACTGCAGGGGCACGGACCTCCCTTATTTATTTATGGAAGGATTAGGAGAATACGAAATGGCTCACCACGCGGGCTCAATTTGGATTGGTGGATTTTAAGACTGGAAATGCCTGGACCAACGGCTTAACGTGCCTTCTGTAGCACGGAGGAGCTCGAGATAGTAAATGTTTGGTCACCCATCCCGTGACCGACCATTGCGAAAGTTGCTTAACCTCAACAATTGCAAGCAGAGCGTCTGATCCACTGCGCTACGGGCTATCACTATCTGTTAAATAATAAAAGTGATGTCCTTAGACCGTGTGCGATCAAAAATTATTCAAATTATTTCTACTATGTAAACATGTAACATCAGCGAGAAAAGGAAATAAAAAAATATTAATCAGCAACAATCATACACTTTCTTTGTTCTTTGAAAAACGTTTCCTATCAATGTTAAAGTATTAAAACAAGGTTCTATTGTTCTTCGTTCCCTGAAAGGCAAGAAATATCAATTTTAATTTTCCACCACCGTCGTCGTAGTCGGCCATTTTCCTTTTTAATCGTTTTGCGCTGCTGCCTGTGGGCTGTCGATCGGAAAAATGATTTTTTTCTTCCTTTTTTCTATTTTTAGCGCATCACAGTTTAAAAATACCTAGAGTATGCCTAATGAAAGCTGACACTGAAAAAATGTTTTTTTTTTATCTGAATATGTTGCTTTTAAAACTGTAAGTAAAAACACAGAACAAATACTATTTTATTTGAAATAAACAACTTCTACGGATATCAAACGCGCTATATTTCACGATTTAAGATCGTAAAAGTTGTTTTATTTCAATGAACAGTGCGCGCCAAAACTTAAGATGCACTATTTTATTTTATATTGTCACATTCAATACAGCTTACTTGGTATCGTTATACTTATAAAAAGTACATGAGAAAAAGGTTTGTGATGATGAGGATGCCAAAAAATTACATCTGTCAGAATTCCGTCGAATTAAAAATCAGACTAAGTGATAGGTGAACAACTCTCCGGTGAACCGTCTCGTCCCTGTGGTCAAGAACAATATCTTGTATATTAATTTGGTATTTATATTTTCAGCCTTTACCTATCGCCAACAATAGTTTTCTAATAATTATGTTGAATTCTCTATTCATTTGAACGCTACGCGCAAACTTCGAAACAAAAACAAATCACAAGCAGTTCCATTTATTCCAATTTCGACCTACATGTTTGGGCCCCACTTATTTAAATTCTTATTTCACCCCACTTTTTATGCCTATTTTGACCCACATGTTATGTTTGCAGTTCATGTAAATGTGTAATTTACATGAACTGCTTGTGTTTGGTTTGACATTGACGTATTGTATGGGTATTATAAACTTACATTATGTTATTTTAAAGTTTGTATGTTTATTTTAAACTTTTAAGTAGCATTGATGTTTTGAATTGTGAGACTAGCAGCTGTGTGCTGGCGCATTATAGTAGAATTTTTTTATGCTTTCAGTCCAGCTTGGGAGATCCTTTGATTTATGAGTATTCGATATCTAAAGTTTTCGGTCGTTAGTAAGCCAGTTGAGAAGTTTAGGCAACGGCTTGCGTTACAAAAACTTTCTTTGAAACTACGTGAGATAAACAATTTTGAGAGTTACCTACTGATTTGTTGTATGTAATGTTGGAAGATTTGAAAATTATCGACAACCAATACTTGTCATGTAATATAATAAAGTACAACATTTCTATATGATATTTATGGATTAAAACGCGAAATTTTTACTGGCGCGCGCATTTAATTCATGTTTCTATTATATTACCCGATATATTACGTCTTGATAGTAATTTTTGACCACGACGACACCAGGTCACGAAGTCAGTACAGTACCTACGTGCAAAAATTTAAGACAGGTATGCTTTATTTACATTTTCTTTTACCAGGTACACGCAGCAGTCCAACAGACAGGTTTTAAGCGTGTGAAGCGGGGCTTCCGGCCGCTCCGGCTGCCGGAGACGGCACCGGCGCCGGCGGAGCCAAGAGACCCCTACTTCCCCCTACAGTGGTACCTGAAGAATACCGGCCAGAACGGGGGCAAGCCCAAACTGGACCTCAACGTGGAGGCCGCCTGGGCTCAGGGGTACACTGGGGTTAATGTCACCACAGCTATTATGGATGACGGTAAGTTTATTGACTTAAAGCGAATAATACGATTATGTGGCACGCAATAATACCGGTGGTTGTACCACTAGACCACAGAGGCGCTTAATTATAGATAAATCTAAATTAGATAGAAACACATATGAAACAGTACACGCCACGAAAACATTAGAACCGAGACTGATTTCAGATAAAAATCATCGTAAGTGACGAGGCTAGATTCTTCGCCTTTTAATAGAACTTTTTCTGTTCTAGGTGTTGACTACATGCATCCAGATTTGAAGTATAACTATGTGAGTAAAAAGCTAATTATGACTAGGTACCAGTGGCTAAGGGTCCATACAAGGGCCAAATCCCTTTTAGATCCCACCGCGCCGATTCAATATGCAGATCACCAAGTTATGGAGAAATATTTGGTCCGGCTTACATTCGGTAAACGACTCCTCGCCATTCCTAGGTACTTACGTATTTTTTTTTTAGATTTTTCCTAATTGTATTTTCTTTTATCTCCAACTTCTATCGCTTTAGCTTCCTATCAGTCCGTAGGTGGTGTCGGTTTCATCGTCCACAGGTCCCTTGTCAACAACGTGATTTCCGTCGGAAGTGTGTCGACCAGGGTAGCGTATACTGAGCAATATATATACCCTGTATATCCATAGGTGCGATAATACGGTTCGCTGTGATCCTAACTAATATTATAATTCGAAAGTGTGTTTATTTGTCCTTCCTTGACGGCTTAACTAAACAATCAATCGACTTGATTATTGGCATACCTAGAGTTAGTTGAAAAGACGGAGAGAAACAGGCTACTTTTTATACCGATATTCACACGGGAACGGGAACCATGCTGGTATGTGTATAAATAAGCCAGTGATGGATAAACACATAAAAGGTATCGTGGCAGATAAAGTACAGTTACACGATTAGGAACCTATATAGACGACCTATATTTCTCTGTGCTCCGTGAGTAGATGTAATGAACCACTTGTACCTGAAGATGACCATCATCCTGCATTGCAGGTGCAATTTCAGTTGCAAAATCGTGAATGTTTGACCTCTGCCCCACGTACTATTAAACTATTTCGAAGAGCTGACTATGAAGCGATAAATGAAGCAATATTGGCTCATGATTGGACAAGTTTATATAGCATTGACCAAGTAGAGTTAGCTTTGGCCGAGTTTTATAGGGTCATTAATGAAGTGATTTCTGAATATGTACCTAAATTAGAAGTTAAACGCGATTCTAGGTACCCACCATGGTTCTCTAGAGCATTAATAAAAATAATAAATGAAAAATTAAAATTTCATAAGCGATGGAAAGTGTACGGCAGGTTGAGTGACTATCATACTTTTAATCTTCTTCGCAAACGTCAAATACGCGTTCAAATTGAATGTTACGATAAATTTATTGAAGCTGCTGAAGATAATATACATAACGATAGCAAACAATTCTGGTCGTTCGTTAAATCCAAAAAGAGTTCAAGTGAATTGCCGAAGTCCGTATTTCTCAACGACGTTGCTTGCACCGACGGAGGTGACATCAGCAATTTATTTAATACTTACTTCCAATCTGTATTTGAACCTAATTTAAGCTCTAAACCTCCAAAAGTTGCGCCTTATAAAACTACGGATAACAGTCTTGTTTCGTTGGACTCTGTGGATATTTCTATTGATGTCGTAGAAAAATATCTAAGGGATCTAGATGTAAGCAAAGGTTGTGGTACGGATGGTATACCGGCAATATTTTTATAAAATTGTTCGAGTACTCTTTGCGCCCCCTTGCATTATCTTTTCCAACTGTCGCTTCGATCAGGCAACTTTCCTATTGCCTGGAAACAGTCATATATAGTTCCTATCCATAAAACTGGAGATAAGCATAACGTCCAAAATTATAGAGGTATTTCTAAAATCAATGTTATTCCAAAATTATTTGAGAAATGTGTTTTTGATATAATCTATCCGATACTCAGTCCTATCATTATTGATCAACAACATGGCTTTTTAAAGAAAAAATCTACTGAGACAAATCTTTGCGAATTTGTGCATAATGTTGCTACTTCAATGGATAAAGGCTACCAGGTGGATGCGGTGTATACCGATTTCTCTAAGGCTTTTGATAAAATTTCGCATGATTTATTGATTTGCAAACTTGGTGAAGTTGGTATACATGGTGATCTACTTCGATGGCTTGAATCCTATTTACGCGATCGCAGCCAGGCCGTTGTTGTTAAAGGTTTTTGCTCTTCTTTCATCCCAGTTACGTCTGGAGTTCCTCAGGGCTCACATCTTGGACCTTTATTATTTAATCTATTTATTAATGACATTTATTCCGTAATTCGACATTCAAATTTTATACTGTATGCAGATGACATGAAAATTTATAAAACTATTGTAAATGTATCTGACTGTTTATTACTCCAAACTGACTTAAACAATTTAGTAACATTTTGTGAGAGTAACTGTTTAAATTTAAATATTAAAAAGTGCTGTGTAATTAGTTTTACAAGAAAGAAAAAAAATAATATTTCATATAATTACTATATTAGTAACGAGTCTCTAAACCGTGTTGCTGAGGTAAGAGACTTAGGTGTTATTCTCGATAGTAAGTTGTCATTTAATAACCATATTGAACATATAACATCAAAAGCTTACCGGATGCTGGGATTTATTCTTAGGATTAGTAAGGACTTTAAACGATGTTCTACTATGACACTTTTGTTCAATTGCTTTGTGAGATCGATTTTGGAGTATGCCTCAGTCATATGGAATCCTCAATACAATTTGTACATTGATAGTATCGAAAGAATTTACTTAAAATTTGTCAAGCATATTTCATATAGGTGTTCACATTGTAGTTTCAAAAGTGATGAGATCCGCAGTAAATCCTTATGCAATCGTCGCCATGAGAGAGATCAGGTCTTCTTATTTAAGATCAATAATAACATGTTAGACTCGTCTTTCCTTTTGAGTAATATTTTTATAAGATGCCCAAGGGCTAGTTCCAGAAATAAAAAGTTGTTCAGTTTTCCTAATAATATTAAGACAAATTATGCTGCTAACACATTTTTGTACAGGGCTTGCTATAACTATAATATGAAATTCGACTCGATTGATTTGTTTAATAATAGTCTTAATGTTTATAAACAGAAAATAAGGAATATCCTAAATAGCTAACTTTTCTTGTATAACTTTAATGTGTAAGTATTTAATTTATTTAATTGTTACAATTTCTTTTCATATTTTGTTCTACACTGCTCAGCATGTATTAACTCTTGGTGGAAACTTAATTGATTTTTGTTTGTTTATATTATTTAATGTATTAGTATTAAAACATTGTTTGTTTCCCAAATAAATAAAAATAAAATAAAATAAAATAAAATATTTGACGACCTGTTTGGCACAGGGGTACTAAACCCTCCTTCTGCGCCAGAGGTCCCGAAGGTTCGATCTCCGGACAAGACAAATATTTGTGTGCATGAACATGTCTATTTGTCTTGGTCTGGGTGTTGAATATGTATATTATATATGTATTTACAAAATAAAGTATATTAGTATGTTTATCCGTCTTCATAAAACTTAACGTGGTCTAGATAATTGGTGTGATTGTATGCATTTATTATTATATAGATATGGCGAGACGTAACAGAGCTTATGGTCAGTTTCTGTCAAGTTGAAAACGTCTCCATCTCAACTCAAGGCAATATGTTATGTTCATAAAATATCGAGAATAAGTGAGGTTCGAGACTTCTCGACTTGACATTCACTTTTTTATGATTTTGTAATTTTTGCATTTTTCAATGCTATTTTTATTTATGATAAATTTTAAATAGAAAAATATTGGAAAAAATTAACTCGGCCACAAGTGAATTCTCAGACGGGAATCGAACCCGCGACCTTTGGAAATCCGGTCCAATGCTCTAACCGCTGAGCTACCGAGTCTCGGTATTTTGACATTCACTATTCAGAAGCCGACCATAAGTGTTTTATTTTATTGAAGCGCTCGTGGCCGCGTTTGACACACTGATCGTAATCGATCACGTTTGTTGAGCAACGTTCGGTCCGGTCAGGTGTCGGATGGGTGACCGTAAAGTGACATTACTCTTCCGTGCTTCGGATGGCACGTTAAACCGTCGGTCCCGGCTGTTGTCATCTGATAACAGTCGTTAAGCCAAGTCAGAGACCTCTAGGCGGCTTGATAAACTCTGACACCAGAGGTGGCCACTAATCCTCATACGATAAGAAGAAGAAGTGTTTTATTGGGTTAAAACTGAAGAGTATTAATAATTTTCACATTTCATTGTTGAACGAAAACCTTTATTATTTTTAACCGACTTCAAAAAAAGGAGGAGTTTCTCAAGTCGACGGTTTTTTTTTGTGTATGTTTTACCATACCTTCGCCAGTTGTTAACAGATTTTTATAATTCTTTTTTTATCTGAAAGAAAATGGTTTATGTGTGGTCCCAAATAATTTTTACGAAGATCTGGCTAGTAGTTTTTTCAATAATCCTGAAAAATATCAATCACGTTTTGGCAAGTAGTCGTTTACCTAGATGACATCATTGTTGTGTATGGGCTGATTTTTTGTGGTAAGTAACGGCATATGATGTAACTAAAAAAATTTAAAATAAAAACATTTTATAAAAAAAATTCAAACCGACTTCAAAAAGTAAAAAATAAAACTTTTGGAGTCGGTGCTAGCTAGCTAAGGCCAAAAAAATTTTTAGTTAATAGAAGTGCAATGTAGAATGCCTTGGCTGGCACCGACTCCAAAAGTTTTATTTTTTACATTTTGAAGTCGGTTTGAATTTTTTTTAATAAAATGTTTTTATAATTTAAAAATGCCAAGCCGTCTAAATAAAAAAAGAAATGAATAACTGAAACTTTATATTAAGAAAAATGCTATTAGATGGAGTCGCTAGTGAAACCAAAATGTTTATTAAAAAAATATTTACTCATAATCCTAAGCCCAAAATAAAGGTTAAATCTGAAGTATTGGCAGAATGTTCTCAAATAGGTCCTTTTAGGTTTTAGGTGGGTATGCATAATATGAGCGAAATTACCGTCCAAATTTTGCTCAAAGGCTTTGTACATATTTTGCACGCAAAACCTCCCTTTGTTCCACGGAGATATTTCGTTTCAGAATTTTAAATGAGAAATCTCATTCGGTGCCTTTCAGTAGGATTATAATCATCCTCTCATTTCGAGCTCGCTCAGATAAAATTATTCAATAACAATCAGCTTTAGAAGTCATTGCGAGGAAAATACTTTTATTATGCAAGGTCGTTGGTGAATAGTCAGATTTTGTTGGAAATAAGATCAAATGTTACCAAATTTAGTTTTGCTTTTATCTTTGTAATTGGAACAAAATTTGGAACAGTAATTGGAACTTAATCGGACTTGTGAAATGTGATGAATAACATTACTACTGCTACTCTACTGATTGTGACTGTTAATAAGTATATCGTTAAGAAGTATATACAGGGTGTTAAAAGACCCATACTGCTGAAGCAACGAATCCAAAACAAGCTTCTGGAAGATTTAGACGTCGATGAGCTTAATAAGTAGCTAAATCAGGAAATGTTGCAAACTGCATCAAAAGTAGCGAAAAGAATAAATAATCGTCAAAGTAGACTGTCTGAAAATGCTAAAAAGCTATTGCAACAAAGACGTTTAATGTCCTACTCAAGCCATGGCGATAAATATATAGCTCTGTGTAAGGAGGTGAGATCCATAGTGAAGAAAGATATTGAAGACCACAAAGAAAGAACTGTTCAAGCCATTATAGAGAAATACAAGGGACCAAAAGTATTCAGAAAGGAGCTCAAGCCCGGGAACCGAATAATCACGAAACTGAAGAATAATGAAGGAAACTTGGTCATGGAGAGAACACATATGCAGAAAGTGGTAGAAGAATACTATTCGGCCCTTTATACGCAAAGAATAGGGGAAGCAGGCAACAACCAATGTTCCCGAATACAGAATGTGGGCTCGGATGATATACCCGATATCACAAAAGAGGAGATAATCTGGGCTCTCTCCAGGACTAAAAACGGAAAAGCAGGTGGCGAGGATGGGATACTCCCCGAGATGTTGAAGGAGTGTGACGACACGCTACTGGAAGCCTTAGCTACACTTTTTAACAAGTGTCTCCACTCAGGGCAAATACCAGAGGACTGGGAACGTGCTGTTGTCATCATACTGTTCAAGAAAAGATGTAAGACTGATCTAAATAATTACAGACCTATTAGTTTGCTATCACAGACGTACAAACTTTTTTCGAAAATCATCACAACCCGGCTAACTACTAGATTCGATTTTTACCAACCAATAGAACAGGCAGGGTTTCGAAAAGGTTACAGTACTGTAGAACATATCCTAACAGTCCGAGTCCTAATAGAAAAGGCTACCGAATACCAAATGCCGTTGTGGCTGGCGTTTATAGATTACAAGAAGGCCTTCGATAGTGTGGAAACCTGGGCCGTCAAAAAATCATTAAAAAATGCACGAATTGACTTCCGGTACAACGCATTGATAAGTAGAATCTACCAAAACGCCAAAATGAAAGTGTCCCTTCCACAACTCACAAACTTCATCAATATAAAAAGAGGAGTAAGGCAAGGAGATACTCTATCGCCTAAACTTTTTACACTGGTTCTGGAGGATGTGTTTAAAGATCTACACTGGCAGAAAAGAGGGATTTCGATTTCAGGGGCATATTTGTCAAACCTGAGATACGCAGATGACATAGTTTTGTTTTCACACACCCCGACGGAACTACAGGTGATGATCGAAGAACTGGAAGCAGCATCCCTGAAAGTTGGACTCGAGATGAACCTGGACAAAATAAAGATTATGTCCACTGACACTGACAACACAACACCTATCGAGGTACGGGGAGTGGAAATAGAGTGGGTTTAAAAATATGTGTACCTAGGCCAGGAGGTGAAATTGGGGAAAGCAAACCAGTGTAACGAGATCGACAGAAGAATACGACTTGGTTGGGCAGCATTCTCAAAATTGGACTTTGTCTTCCAAATGAAACTAAGAGCCCACCAGAAAGCGCAGATATTAGATCAATGCGTCCTCCCCGTTCTTTCATACGGAGCGGAAACCTGGGTTACCACCCAGGATACTATATATAAACTGAGGGTGGCGCAAAGGGCAATGGAGAGAAAGTTGGTAGGTGTCACTCTGAGGGACCGAACAACAAATAAGTGGCTCAGAAAGCAGAGTAAAGTCACTGACATAGGCCTTAGAGTGGCGAGACTCAAGTGGGAATGGGCCGGCCACATTGCCCGCAAACAAGAATCCTGGTGCAAACGACTCCTAGACTGGAGGCCGTGGGACCAAAAACGACCACGAGGGAGGCCACAAATGCGATGGAAGGATGACATCAAAAAGGTGGCGGGATAATATTCTTTTATCCCTCAAATAATACCCATTAATTGATTAATTTCTTTATTTTTTTTTATTTGTATTTTTATTTTATTTAATATTATAAATTATTATATTTTTATTAATAAAATTAGCAACTGGACTCTAACTGCCCAAAACAGAGAAAGGTGGAAGTATTTTAAGGAGGCCTACACCAAATCATTGGTTGACGACGGCTAAAGAAGAAGAAGAAGAAGAAAAGACCCATAACGAAAACGAAAACCACGTATTCTACTCATCGTTACTATCATTTTCTTGTATGGGGTAAAAACTGGGAAATTGATAGTTAAGGAGTTATTGAGTTATTAAAGTCATAAATTTTTTCTAAAGATTATTAATCATATAAAGTAACAAAAGAGCAATGAATTTTAAAACCACTCAATGATATGGGGCCGCGGTCACCTACTCGTACTCCATAGACACACGCAAACGTTGCTGCACGCGTTCCATTGCGTGTAAAAAAAATAACACCCATTTTTTTACTAAAAATAAATAAAAATATTTTTACATTTTGTTATGTTGGATGTTAGTTTGAAAGAAAGAAAGAAAAAAAAAGTTATTGAGACAACAAATTTTTTTGAAACAACTTTGAATTGAAACAACAAAAAACAATTAACACAAAAACATTGTCTGAAAACGGTCCCGGCTCAGCATAATGGTCTACGACCAGCGCTGATCTTCCGCCGGAACCGGTTTGTTGACTCCGCTTCACGTAAACACACAGATAAACAAACAAAGTAACACAAAGCCTAGCCGGGGAAAGAGAAAAAAAAAGTACAAATCACATTTATAGAAAAAAACAAAAAGTTTCATATACACTATGCATACGTCGCAGGATAATTAGATAAATGGTTTTTTTTGCAAAATCCTAGGGTCATTGCGAAAACACGGAAAATTAGATAATGGTGTTGTCATGTCTCAATCCTACTGAAAAAAGATAGGATTTTTGGGAAAAAACTGATTGCCTTAAGATACGAAAAGAAAGAAATACGCTGGTTATTATGAAATAAGAACACTGATTGGCTGGTCTGACCGTCCAAAACAATATCTTCTCTGATTGGTTGACGACTTGACGTTTCAAATGTCAATCCGTTCTCTCACGTGTAGTAAACTTTATGTGAACCAATCAGAATAAGAGTTAGCAAGCAAGCAAAAATTAAGCTATCAGAGTAAAGAATATCCAATGTTACTAAAGCAAACCGGATCTTGCAAACACCCTATATTTTTTCAGTAAGATTGAGAAATGTCAACACCATTATCTAATTATCCTTGTTTTTGCAATAACTCTAGGATTTTTGCGAAAATTCTAATTATTAAATCCTCCTACGACACAATATCACGGCTTCGGTATGGGTCTTTTAACATCCTGTATGATTTCTTTTATTGAACTGTAACAATGTCGTCAAATCAGATCATTAACTTAAATGTATAAGTACTTTTTTATTTTGTTGGAACAGTATTTATAACAGTAATCGGAACTTAAACTGACTTGTGAATGTTTTGAATAACACAACTGCTACTCTACCTGATTGTGACTGTTATTACGTATATCTATTACTAAATTAATAATTAAGTTAATATTGGGAAGGGACTTGAATTCCACGACACAGGGAATCCTAGTGTGGAATCCATGGCGAATTGCATTGCATTATCTGACTAATATGTCTCGATAATAGTGATAATCTCAAAGCGACTAGACTTTCTAAGAAACTTTCAGACTTAGCTAACTTTCACATTATTTATCCCCAAAACTCCTCTATTTCTAAACAATGGAACTGTAACTTGGAATTTCCATTTAAACATTAAGACGTTGGGACATCGACTTAATATTGACATTCCAACCCTCAGTGATATTCTTGTAAATGAATTGTTGTTGCGACTTGTGAAACTTTGGAAAATTGTAGCAAGACCTATCTAGTTGATAAAAATGTTGCAGCTGACTCCTGACTCCTTATTTGGTCTTTAGTTAGAAGATCAGCTTTGAAAAGGTTTCAGGCCGCTGCAGATTTAACATAGTTTATTATATTTATTAGAAGTAGTTATTTAAATTCGTTGTTAGTCACATTGTATCTTTTAAAAAATTTTGCATTTTTCATGCTGTTTTTTTACTAATGATAAATGTTAAATAGAAAAATATTGGGTAAAATCAACTCGACCACAAGTGAATTCTCAGATGGAACTCGAACCCACGACCTTTGAAAATCTATTGGAGAGCATTGGACCGGATTTCGATCGAAATCATCGTCAACAAATGTTTGAAGTATTGATTAGCGTGCCTACCGGGCACAAACGAATCTTTTCCCCATACATTTTTTGGCTTGACAGCGACGATCCAAATACGTTTTCGCTACTATTTATGGCAAGTTTTTACCCTTAGATAGAGGTATGAAAACTTATGTTCTATTGCATATAGAACACACACTAGGCCGTAAACGGAATTTTTCCCTATACATTTTTTGACATGACGATGCGAATAATTTTTCTCTACTTTCTCGATAGCTTTTCATGGCCCCAATGGCACTATTCAAAACAAAGCATGAACTAACTCAAAGGTCAGGTAGCTGACTTACCTTTTGTAAGATTCACTTAGACACAAAAGGCTATCTGATCTGTAGAAGGCTGTAATCTTAGCCAACTGAGATAACAAAGCTGTTCATCCAATGCCACAAATAGAATTCTTGTATCTGTTTTAAAGAGGATACAATAACGATTATACAATTATAATCGTTTAGAGTTTCTTTTTCTATTAAAGCATTGTGACATCATGGAAAAGATCAGCAGCTCAGCACGACGACAGCCATGGATGGCTGTCGTCGTGCTGAGCTGCTGATCGTTCCTTCGTTTCCTTCGTTTAGAGTTTCTTTTTCTATTAAAGCATTGTGACATCATGGAAAAGATCAGCAGCTCAGCACGACGACAGCCATGGATGGCTGTCGTCGTGCTGAGCTGCTGATCTTTTCCATGATGTCACAATGCTTTAATAGAAAAAGAAACTCTAAACGATTATAATTGTATAATCGTTATTGTATCCTCTTTAAAACAGATACAAGAATTCTATTTGTGGCATTGGATGAACAGCTTTGTTATCTCAGTTGGCTAAGATTACAGCCTTCTACAGATCAGATAGCCTTTTGTGTCTAAGTGAATCTTACAAAAGGTAAGTCAGCTAATCCGTCTTGTGCTTAGTCCCGTCTGAGAATACAAAAGATACTTGTCAAGTGATTCATACAAAATTATTTTATCTTTAGTAAAAACCTCAAAATGATATGGGTCCACATTGGGTTGCAAAAATCAAAAGGCATATTTTAGGGTTGAATAACGTTTTTAGCATACTCATCATTTCGCATAACGTTCATACAGAATAAATTATTCGGCATTTAATTTCTTTCCCCATAACCTCTTTTGAATATCAACATATATTTTTTGTGCATAAAATTGTTTATAGTAACGATTACTTATCATAAAAATTTTGGCATATCAATCTTTATAATAAATTATGCAGTTAAATCCCTTAATGTCAACTAATATAAATGCATGCAAGTGAGTATGCAAGCAAGCATGCATACAAAACAACATGCAAGCATGCAAGTATGTTTAAATTTAATAGGCCTTTAAATTGCACTCTAGTATTGGGCATACAAGCACCACGGGAAGGTGACCACGGCAAGTAGGGATCGGGATCTAATTGCCTACCAAACACGCTAAGTTAAATATAAATGTTTACTCTTCATTGTTAATGGTTACAGAACTGACAATGTAGTTAGGGATAAATCCATTATGCTAATTTACCTTTACGCGTATAGCAATTACATTAATTATGTTAAAGGAAATTGGAGTAAGTAAGAATTATGCAGATGAAACCATTCTGCGTGCATAGAACTCTGCTTATCATAATTTATGCGATCATAATTTATCATAAATTATAACTTTTATGCCAAAACGTTATGCCAAACGACATTATAACCAAAAACATTATGTGACTCGAACGGACACCTGTTTCATCCAGCTCCTTTTTAAGGAATTCAGGGTTGCTGAAGTTTGGATTATAAAGACGTTTTATCCTCAACTTCTCGACTAAATTAAACGCTGTTTAAAAAAATGAGTCTGTAATAAATTCTGATTAGCAGACAAGAATAATACTTGGTAGACCGTTGTTCCTGTGGCAATTACAACGACTATTAATTTTCATTTAGAATTGAACCAGAAAATTAATGGAGCTCGAGATTTTAATGAAAATTTCTAATGGATTAAAATGATGCGACCGGAATTAATGAGGTAAAGGGCCGAGTATTTTGACGAGATTCCATTCCAGGCTAGTAAGTGCTAACGATGCGACGTTTTTTTAGGAAACTTTAACTCGGAAAGTACTGAGGATATAGAAATAATTTATTATTCAAATGAAACACCTCTTAATGGTCTATTATTTGTGATATATCGTATTCTATATATCTTTTATTTTTTTAAATAAATCTCAACTGGGAAGTTTCCCTACTGTAATCATTTCTGTGTGCCCCAGCAGTGGGGACATTAAAAATGGCTGATGACGACGATGACGACTTAAATCTTTCAAACTTAAGCGGATAAGTCTCGGTAGCTCAGTGGTTAGAGCATTGGACCGGATTTCCAAAGGTCGTGGGTTCGAGTCCCATCTGAGAATTCACTTGTAGCCGAGTTGTTTTTTTCAATATTTTTCTATTTAAAATTTATCTGAAGCGGTTAAGTTCAGAATTGTCTTAGGAATTTTGAAATCCTAATCCTAACCTATATTATAATTGCGAAAGTGTGTTTGTTTGTCCTTCCTTAACTTCCTTACTAAGCAACGAATAAACTTGATATTTGGCATAGAGCTAGTTGTAAGGACGGAGCGTAACAAAGACTACTTTTATCCTAATATTCCCACGGGAACGGGAACCACGTGGGTGAAGCCGCGGGTGGGAGCTAGTTTTGAATAAACCACAGTCGCCGTTGACTGTATTAGGTTTGACTATACTAGAGCCATTACAAACGTGCGAACTGAGTCATAAAAAGTCGACAAATCCCTTTTTTATTGTTACACACAACACTAGGAGTGCGAGCGAGAGTTCCGATATGCCTATAAGTGTGAGCAAGGGGTCTGATTAAAATCATTTATGACTCAGTTCGCACGTTTGTAATGGCTCTAGTATAGTCAGTATTGTTATCTTTCTCTTTTTAATTGTACTCATATATGCTACTAGCCGCCGCTCGGGGTTTGACCCGCGTGGTTCCCGTTCCCGTGGGAACATTACGATAAAAAGTATCCTATGTTCATAACCAGGCTATCTAGTACCTGTGTACCAAATTTTATCCAAATCCGTTCAGTAGTTTCGGAGCCTATTCAATGCAAACAAACAATCAAATCTTTCCTATTTATAATATTAGCTATACTTATATTATAAAGAGGTATAATAATATAAGCTATATTAATATTATATAATAACCGCGCTTCAAACTATCGAAACTTTATGGAAACTAATATTCAAACCAGCAACCGCCCCTAATTGATTTTAATTATCCGGCTTCGTAAGACCATTCTTTTTTTTAATCTCTTTGGCTTCTTTACTGTTATCATTATCTTTTCAAATATTCTCTAACTGCGCAACAACAACTAAAACTTTTATTATAAAACTAAACTTAAACTGAGGCCTAAACTTCAATTATTATTAAACAATAAATATTTAGCCCATTCTTTCTGCTAACTTTCAGCCATCTTGGAATATTAAAGTTAATAAATTAAATCATCTAAGAATTTAAATTTGTTATCTTTATACGAGTATTCCAAGAACAAAGAAATATAAATTGCCAGAGGTAAGAGAGAAGCAAAGCAATTTGATGTCACGGTTGATTTTCTTGTTTTTTCCTCTCATTTGTAGATTATTCTAAGTGTTTCAGTCAAACAGAAAATAACTCAGCTCTTGGAAAAGGTCCGAAAGTCCTTTAGGAATTTTATAATTAAATGAGCCTTTTTAACTCGGCCGTCTGCCACTTTGCTTGGCGTTTGTGGACTATGAGAAAGCCTTTGATTCGATAGAGACCTGGGCGGTGCTGCAGTCTCTCCAGAGGTGCCAAGTGGACTATAGGTATATCGAGGTGTTAAGGTACTTATACGAACATGCCACCATGTCGGTCCGATTACAGAACCAGAGCACAAGTCCCATCCAACTGCAGCGAGGTGTGAGACAGGGAGACGTCATTTCTCCGAAACTGTTCACAGCTGCGTTGGAGGACATCTTTAAGCTTTTGGACTGGAAAGGACTCGGCATCAACATTAATGGCCAGTATCTGACACACCTTCGTTTTGCCGATGATATAGTCCTTATGGCTAAGACCTTGGAGGACCTGAACACAATGCTCGAATATCTCCGTAGTGCTTCCCAAAGAGTGGGTCTTAGGATGAACATGGATAAGACGAAAATTAAGTCCAATTCCCATGTTGTACCCACTCCAGTTCACGTTAGGAACACTACACTCGAAGTTGTTGACCACTACGTTTACCTTGGACAGACAATCCAGTTAGGTAAGTCCAACTTCGAGGAGAGATCTCCCGTCGAATCCAACTCGGTTGGGCAGCATTCGGGAAGCTCCGTAAAATCTTCGCGTCCAACTTACCGCAGTGTCTCAAGACGAAAGTACGGCGACGACGACTTACGGTAGTGGTCGTGGTCGCTAACAATGGGTCTGATAAGAAATCTCAAGGTCACCCAGCGCGCAATGGAGAGGGCTATGCTCGGCGTTTCCCTACGAGATCGAATCAGAAATGAGGACATCCGTAGGAGAACTAAAGTAACTGACATCGCTCGAAGGATTGCTCAGCTGAAGTGGCAGTGGGCGGGACACATAGCGAGAAGAACCGATGGCCGTTGGGGCGAAAAGGTTCTGGAATGGCGACCGCGCACAGGACGTCGCTCCGTGGGTAGGCCCCCGACAAGGTGGACCGACGATCTGGTGAAGGTCGCGGGAAGCCGCTGGATGCGGACTGCGCAGGACCGATCGTTGTGGAGATCCTTGGGGGAGGCCTATACCCAGCAGTGGGTGTCATGTGGCTGAGACGACGAACTCGGCCGTAATGTATAAAATGAACATTTATCGCTTTAGGCTGTTTTGACTGGTGTTACTAAACATTCCTACTGAGTCAGTGGACCTGGGGTCAAATATTTACATGTCCTATGCCTGGGTGTTAAGGCGATACTCGAAAAAAATATGCTGAAGCGACATAGCAATGAGAAAACGACGCGCACGTAAGCGAGACCGATTTTGCAGATTACGCAAAAAAACACAAAATCACTTCGTATTAAAAAACTACAGCCATTTTTAAAAGAATGCTTCTATACGATCCTAAATATTATTGGTGTCCACTTATTAAACCAATTTCCAATAGTGTAAGTAACGCCATTTAAGAATAATCTTGAATTTTCTTATTTTTTAGAAGTCTTTTCGAAAAGAAAAAGTGTCGAGGCAAAATCATAAAATCGTTGTTTTTAAACTATACGAATCTAGATAAAGGTATGAAGAAATATATAATGTTATTACCAGATTTGTAACAACTGTAACCGTGCTATAGTTTTATATCAAAAAGTCCATACTTTTTCCGAGTAGCGCCTTAAATGGTAACTGCCGCGTAGGTCACCGGTGACCTACGTTTTACAATTCTTTTGTAAACGTTTTCCCTCAGAAAGTTCTCGTTTATTTTTGCTATTATAGGAATATGCAATCTGTGTTTTTTCAATTTTTTGTGTTCAAGTTACGAGTTTTAAAAAATATGTTTGTATGATGTCGGTTAAGGTGTTAAATATTTATTATAAAACTGCAAAGGCTTTTCCTATATATCTATCTACATTAAAGTAACGACCTGTTTGGCGCAGGGGCACTAACGCCACCTTCTGCGCCAGAGGTCCCGGGTTCGATCCCCGGACAAGACACATATTTGTGTGCATGAACATGTCTATTTGTCTTGGTCTGGGTGTTTAATATGTATATTATGTATGTATTTACAAAAAAAAAGGAATATAAGTATGTATATCCGTTATCTAGTATCCATAACTCAAGTTCTTCATGATACTTAACGTGGGCTAGATAATTGGTGTGATTGTATGGAAATATTTATTTTGTTTCTTTAATACCGCCGTTGATTCTGATATCCGGAACACAAGTGAATACTATTTAGTTCCGAAATAGGGGGCTAATTGACTAATTTAAAAATATATCGCATTCCCTTTCAAATCGTCATTTGAAAGATATTCACCTACTTCAGGCCGCCACTATTTGACATTTGATATGGATTGTGATCGGGACGCGTTTGGAAAGGTATTGAATGAACAAAATTGAACTGTCTAAGCAAAGTGACAGACGAAATTATCTTTCAAATGTATTTAGAAATGCCAAATGACGTGTCATTTAAAATATCATTCGTTCCGAAAGAGATTGCGACTATAAGTTACATGATTCCATAAATCACTAGCATAATCATAATACCTTTGAAAGGGATTGTGATAGATTTTGAAATTAGACAAAAAGGGGGCAGATCAATGTGTGTGATGTTGTTTGATATTTATTTATTGAAATTATAAGTACTAATATTATATTTGAAAATGTTTGTGTTTACAAGACTGTCTTTTTGACGACCTGTTTGGTGCAGGGGTACTAACCCCACCTTCTGCGCCAGAGGTCCCGGGTTCGATCCCCGGACAAGACAAATATTTGTGTGCATGAACATGTCTATTTTTCTTGGTCTGGATGTTTAATATGTATATTATGTATGTATTTACAAAAAAAAAAAGTATATAAGTATGTTTATCCGTTAACTAGTATCCATAACACAAGTTCTTCATGATACTTAACGTGGGCTAGATAATTGGTGTGATTGTATGGAAATATGTATTTATTTATTATTTTTATCCAATCGTGTAAGAACTTTAATACGTACCTAAGTCGTTAAGTTCGGAATTGTCTGAAGAAATTTTATATTTTATGTAACCCGTTAGTTGTCGTTGTCTGTACCTTTATTTGCTTCTTTACTTATTCACGCGTGTTTGGCTGAAGGAAATATTTTTTGACGAAATATGGATAATAATTATAACCCAAAATAAGACATAAGTAATATAAATTCCACTCTAATGTTTTCACGGGAACGGCAATCAAACCACGCGAGAAAAACTCTACTAGTTACGTTAGTAAAAAATAACGCAAAAAACCTTATTTTCTCAATAGGTAATAAAAACCAGATGCTCGTCTGCATAACCCCAAAATTAACATTTAAATTAATTTTACCTTACTGCTTTTAAGGAGGAACGCGGCTTTAAATAAAATGCTAATTTGCACCAACATTATTTAAATTGCGCAAGCTTTACTGCGTATTTGTTAATAATTGTTATTTTGACGTTAATGTACTTGCGTAAAACAATTTAGTTTATTTGCTTAAACCAACCTAATATTAAACTCAGGAAAATAACTTCAGATAAGTCTCGGTAGCTCAGCGGTTAGAGCATTGGACCGGATTTCCAAAGATCGCGGGTTCGATTCCCGTCTGAGAATTCACTTGTGGCCGAGTTAATTTTTTCCAATATTTTTCTATTTATAGGTACTTCTATAAGTACTTCAGATAACTTTCAGGCCTAAATTACTGAACTGATGATTTTTGGCAAATACAATTTAGTTAGACCGTAGACTATAACTTTTTTATTTATTTATTTATTTCCCAGCTTATGTCTATTTTTACAGGCTTAGCCCAAGGCAACAGATCCGTGATTAGGTACAACACAATACAATCATTTAGTCTAAATTTACATTAATACAAGAGAACAGGAAGGCACATATTTTAACTTACACACAATAACATACAACATACAGGGCCATCCTCGTGAATTCACTCAGAGAACAATGATATAGGTAATTGGTAAATAACTTGTTTATGATTTTGTAATTTTTGCATTTTTCAATGCTATTTTTATACTAATGGTAAATTTTAAATAGAAAAATGTTGGAAAAAATTAACTCGAGTTAATTTTTGGCAGTTGCATCTTAATCGATCGTTAAACACCTGAAAAGATGTTTCTTACGAATGCAAGGATATTCCTAGCATTGATGTAACAACGCTGGCCTACAGCGTATTAAAAATATAAAAGTATTGGAGAGTTTCGACGGTGGTTCGCAAGTCTCGGTAGCTCAGCGGTTAGAGCATTGGACCGGATTTCCAAAGGTCGCGGGTTCGATTCCCGTCTGAGAATTCCCTTGTGGCCGAGTTAATTTTTTCCAATATTTTTCTATTTAAAATTTACCATAAATAACTTGTTTATTTTAACCAAATGAAATAGGTAAATAATTGTGTATTAGACCTTACTGAAGAATATAGGCAACTTTTTGTCACAAATATTTGAAGTGATTTCTAAGATATGTGATCTATAACATTACTTGCCATCTGGGCCCATAAAGCTTGACAAGTCGACAATTTGTCAACTATGCTCGAACATAACTTTGTTTGTCACTGATCTACGCAATTTTGACCTTTGTCATCATTGCAGAAGGTAGGTTTTCTATAAAAAGCAATCATACATTATAAAGTTCTCTTTTTTATTCTTATTACGAACTCTTTCGATCATGTGAGAATTTATAAAAGAAAAATAACTGTCACTCCTCATCCTGACAAAGACCAAGAATGCCTATCAAAATGTGCGACTATTTGACAAATATGTCAGATTTTCCGATTACAGATAAGTCAGACCAAATGTTTTATGAAACGTTAAATTGTAGAATTGTCGCGATAATTTGACATTTATGTTGGGTTTTCATATAGCACCAATGTTTTAAGAAACGTACAATCGTCAAATTGTCACCTGTCACCTGTCGCTGACAATTGAAATCTTTATGAAACAGGGCCCTGGTATCATTATTGTCTAATTATCCGTTTTTTCGCAAGTTCACTAGTATTTTCGCGAAAATTCAATTTATATAATTGCGGCATTTCCCTATTGTAGATAAAAACTCTCCTTAACTGCCTAATTATGTTCCAAGTGAAAATACCATCATCAGAAATTGCAATTCTTCCCGAGGGGACATTCGTTTCATAGAACAAACTTTATTATCGAGTATGCTCGACTTCGGTATTAAATCCCTCTTGTGGTGCACATATGTCGTGTGTATGTACTTAGGTAGCTATTGGTTATAGCAGATTGGATGAACGTATTTATATGATAATATTATAACTTTCGGCCGTGTGTTGACGGCCTAAGAATACAAATGTCACCACTCCCTTACATGCCTGGGATGTCGTAAGAGTCGACTAAGGGGCTCGAGGCATAGAACACCTGTGCGAGATAAGGAAAACTGGAAACAAACCCTCTACCAACCCGTCTGGACAGCGTGGTAGCAGTAGGCTAATAACATCCTATGAAGGCCACAATAGTCGTGAGCTAGGAGAGACCTATATCCAGCAGTGGACTTTCTAGCAATACTGAATAATAATAATAAATACCTAATAAAAATACTTCATTGCCTCAAAAAATACAAACCCAACATTTTGCTTTAACAAACAACATCCTCAGAGGCAAAAGATAGTGGCTCAGCTTATGCTGGGCTGGTTACAGTGAGCACCTGATTTACAGTCATCCCTCCTCTTTCCCAAGAAAAATACTTACGGAATACTGCGTCCGTATGACTGCGGATACCAGCCTTCTGCGCAAGAGATCCTGGACCTCTATTTTTGAATCACTCGTCGCGCGAGAGGCGAGGCGAACGAGGAGGCGATCAGGCGATTAGCGACATTGCAAGCGTATACATAGCACGCTTTTCGCTTTGCCCCTTGCGCGCTCGCGTTGGTAGGCGGTACGACAGGTGAAAAGCCAAGTTAAGTATATAAATGCAAGGTCGCTTTTACTGAATACGGAAAGTCACGTCGCACGAAAATCAGAAAAACCTCAAGACGAGTGAATAAAAAAAAATGAAAACCTACTTCAAAAATCTGAAAAGCAAAAAATAAACCTTTTGGAGTCGGTGCCAGCCAAGGCATTCTACTTTGCGGTGCTACTATTTTATTTTTCTTGCCTTGGCTGGCACCGACTCCAAAAGGTTTATTTTTTGCTTTTTAGTTTTTTGAAGTCGGTTTTGATTTTTTTATAAAAAGTTATTATTTCACAATGTTTAAAGGTAAAAGAGGTCCCGTGCCTACGCTGATAACCTTAACTCCTCATCACCTTTTACAAAATGCTGCTTTTCCCGGTGCAGGGACGTTACTTATTGAGGAGTTCCCCCGATACTTCATCATCAGCTGCACTTCTGCTTATGAACTACTTTAAAGTAATCGTGAAATGCCGTGAAATGCTAAGTATTTAACAGTTTCGATAACCATTTGTGGTCTTCATCATCAGTTCCACTTCACCAAATGGTGCATTCCGGAAGCATATGCATAAGTTACTATAGAAGACACCGAAATCGTTATAGGAGTGCCTATAATATTTGAAGAGTTCATCAGATGTGAAGTATACCCTTTCGAACAAAAAAAGAATTACTCAAATCGGTCCAGCTGTCTTCGAGTAATCGAGTAACATACATAAAAGAAAAATATAAAAAAAATATGATTCCGTCGAATTGAGAACCTCCACCTTTTTTTTGAAGTCGGTTAAAACAGAGCTCCTGTTCGAATTATCTAGTTTCTGTAGTATTGATGATTCTATGCTTGTTGCAGAACGCGGAGGCTTCGTATGACTTCAGCAGTAACGATCCGTACCCGTACCCCCGGTATACTGATGACTGGTTCAACAGGTCAGCCATTTTGTTTATGTCTTGTGTTGTGTATGTTTATTATTAGAATTAATTTTTACCCACAACGGACGGAACGGAAGGCGGTATATGCGTTTAGGGTTAGACTTTGTTTGTGTATACCACCAGAGGGAGCTGTAGTATTCTGCTGCGAGTTCTCAAAATTAAAAACCTACGACGTTTAAAACGTAGTTGAAAAAGGATAAAATAATTCAAAAACCGGCTTTTTATCCGTCGACTTAATTATCCGTCGGGGGCTGCCATCACTATTTTAAATTTCAACATAAATTTATATAAGTATAGCAATATAATATCTCTAATTATTCACGTTACTACAAAACTGCAAAACTAATTCATTTAATGGCAGTCCCCGACGGGTTTTTTAAAATAATTATTCAAGTCGGGGGTTTGTAAATGATTTTTTCCTTTTCAATTACGTTTTAATAGATTTTACGTGATTTCAGAAATGCGCTTGCATAAAAAAGTTGTCCGCAATGTTTAATTCTACATGGTTTTTAGGTTTTAAGAAATACCTTACTATGTTATTATATGGTAATCAAGCTGGCATAGTACATGCAGAGCCCTGCAGCGCAATTTTGGGTTCGATTCCCGTTTCAGGTAAACGTGGTTTCTATTTATTCTGTACCTGGATGTGAATTCATCGTTAAAGACTATTATTTGTATTACATTTGGTGATTCTGATAATCGTACATCGTAATTTTCTTCTAGTATTATGTATTTTTTAATTCGATTTTCCGTTGAGTAGTAACATTTTGCAGGGTCTTAATACTTTTAGTATGATGTTGTTAATATATTCAATAAAATGTAAAGTTTTAGACCAAAAAGAAAAATAATTCCCGACTAAAATTATTCCTGGTTAACTGCGAATGTCGCGAGAGTGGCTGTATCGTCCTTAATCGTAGTAATTGGATTGGAATCTTCTGATGTGTGGTAGCTACACAAGTTTGGTATAGAGTAAGGGATTATTTGGTTTACTACTTAACAAGGTGACCCTCGCTTTGAAGGTTAGTTCAGTACATATAGGTCGATAGTAAAGGGTATTTATGTAACAACAAATGTATACTTTGTAACATATCAATGTAGACAGTTAACACTAGAGTACACGCGCCTTCTCCTGCAATGCTCTCGCGGGGTACATATGTAGCCCATTGTGATATAGGTATTTTGCATAACACACTTATTTAATTAAAGTAAAGAAGTTATAATGTGACGACTTCACTATATGTCTTACATTATCAAAAGTCAACAATTGCTTAAGTTTTTTTATTTATGAACTGAAGATGAACTTCTAGAAAAATATATTAAAATTACATATTCCGGACCTATTTAGATGAATATTTTTTTATTCGTTCAACTCTTTTAACTTGTTAAGTAAATCATTTTATTATGATATATACTAAATAGCTGTTCTTATGCAATAGTGTTTTCGTCACAGTCTACCTTTTGATTTTTTTTATCTGTCCCAAAGCCGGACCTTATAAAAATGCACTGCGCTTACATTTATGCGCCTAGGAAGATGGCACACTACTAAGTGTGTGACGATCCGAACAAGAGGAATACCTGAAAGGACAGCTCCGAGGCGCGTTTCGTTCAAAAGTTATTTAATAATCTTTCACTGTGGCTACATATGTAGCCCGCGTCAGCGCTTTAGTGTTAATAGCTTGAGAAAACTGGCATGAATATGTTAAGATTCTTAATTGGCTTTACCATTCAAAAACTACTTATAATCTATATCTGATGTTGATTTTTGTTGCTAGTTTTTAATGGGGAAGCTAACTTAAAGCTAATGACGCCACCACCTCTGATTCCCATAGTCTGTTGTTTTTTTTTTAATATGTGCAACAGGGACAGTCTTAACCTTTATCATACCTACCTGATATTTAGTATTGATAAGGCTGAAGATGGAAGCGAGCCTCTCCCGGATCCTCAACCACTGAGAAACTGGCTGTCTTATCTGTAACTGCCGAAACAACAATGCTGAAAACATTATTTTTATGGCGTCAGGCTTAGATAAGATTATTGTAGCTAGCCAGGCGGACTTACAACAAGCCCTACCACTAACCAAACCGAATACAATATGTATGTACCCCTCACTGGGAATCGAACCCGAGACTCCTTGGTCTGCTAACGGTGTTTTTTACCACTAGATTGGATTGAGTCTATCTAATGAAAACCTAACGAAACCTAAAAAAATACAAAAATTAAGAAATATAAGTTATTGACCAATTAACTTTGTATACCAGCGGTGATGACGCTATTAGTTCTTAGTTTTCCCTCCTCATTTTAAAATTCAATAGTCGGTCCAAAAAGGTTCTAAATTGGATGTAGGTATAATAATATTTTTCACCTCACACGCTCTAATAAGGAGTTTTTGTCAATCAGTTGAGGCGTAGAAAATCAAAAGTACTTTTTTAATTTAATACCTAAAAACATGTCATAATCCGTTCCGAATCGCACTAGGTATTGACTTTTTTGTTACATTTTATTCTTATTTTAAATAGCTTTAAATTAATTATAATACTCCGTTTTGGTTTTATTATATTATTTTAGTTCATTGAATCATAAAAACAATAACAATAAGATTAAACTATTTGTTATAAAAAAAAATATTAGGCTGGGTGAGATTTCACAACCTACGATTGGATTTCGGAACGTGACATAGATCTTTATTTTTAAATTGTCTTTGTCTTGTACCTCATGTCAGTGTCAACATTTTCGGAATCGTTTATAATGTTATTTATATAACAATATATTCCTACTTTAAATAACTTTGAGTTAACTATAATACTCCCTTTTTTATTATTTTAGTTTTTTATATTATTAAAACAACGAGAATAAGGTATATTTAGATTAAACTTCATGTTTAAAGGATTTTTTACCGGAAGTTAACAGCGGAAACAACCATAAAATGTTCCTCGCTGTTGTGAGGTGAAAAATTGTGTGTTGCGCTCGGCAGAAAAGTTTTTAGCGTCTTGTACCTTTGAATCTTCGCTTCTATCAATCCTAGAATACTTCACTTGCTCAGATTTCAATAGAGATAACTCGCCGCAAAATAACCAACTTTCCAGCCTTGCATAACAGATAACTATTATCTGGCTTTATCATTATGTTTATTTTCCCTGCAGTCACGGCACGAGATGCGCGGGCGAGGTAGCAGCGGCGCGCGACAACGGCGTGTGCGGCGTCGGTGTCGCCTACCACAGCAAAGTCGCTGGTAAAACATTAGATTAACCGAGTCAAGCGGGGCGATACGTCCACAACGATGTCACCGCGAGGGACCTGAACGTGGAGCCACTAGAAGACTTCGTGGGTCGGCTGACGCAGCGCATGATGTACGACCGCGCCGACCACGGCACCCACGAGCACCTGCAGGGGATAGCACCCCCACCTGCTCCACCACCATCAGCCACATCTACTCCAGCTCCTTCCCCAGCTACAACCAGACCAAGGGCAAGAAAACGGGTGCTGCCCCGCGAAAGCGTGCCCCCACCACTTCCCTAGCCCACCCCCCCTACTCCCCAAATCCCACACAATACCTCGACCTAGCTATAACCACTACCCCGTTTGCGAACTCTACCCGGCGGGGACAGCCGTTTAGTCGTAAGATGGCCGCTCAACAGCGGCACCCAGTGTGCAGTGGCCCCATGAAATGAGCCCGGGGAAGGAGTCAAGACTCGAACCCATTCCAGCCACTAGGTTGATGACCCCGATGCTACAGACGCAGACACGGCACGAGATGCGTGGGCGAGGTGGCAGTGGCGCTCGACAACGACGTGTGCGGCGTCGGCGTCGCCTACCACAGCAAAGTTGCTGGTAAAACATCCTATCCTACCAATCCTGTTCTTCCTACTAATATTATACTCGTAAATGCGAAGTTTATGAGGATGTTTGGATGGGTGGATAGATGGATGTTTGTTATTCTTTCACGCAGAAACTGCTAAACGGATTTAGATGAATCTTTATAGTAATATAGCTTATACATCAGAATGACACATAGGCTACAAATTATCCCGATATTCCTACGGGAACGGGAACCATGCGGGTGAAACCGCGAGCGGCCGCTAGTTATCTTATATATTTCGTAGGCCAGTCGATAAGCTTGACTGTTCGAGATCTGTCTGGGCAAATCATGATATGCCGGCATTTCGCTTTATCTCAAACGGCCTAGTTCAATGCTTGCCCTACGACATATTGATAACACTAGCTTCCTCTTTTGCAACTTCGTCCGCCTGGACATTAGGAAATCCCTAATGGACCATTTGACAAGAATATAAAATCCGTAAAGCTGTTTTTGCGTAAATGACCAAAAAATACCTGGACCAAACATCTAGACGTCAAAAGCAAGTTCATAGAATACTTGAAAGAGTAAAATTAGGTGTCGCTTTTCATAGCAAGCGAGCCACTACATTCTAAAAAAGAAGCCACAGTACAAATCTGTTACATATTTAAATTTTTCCTCTTTCTTATAAGTAGGTTAATGAAAGGAAAAAGGGTTATCGACACGCAATAAAGGGTTGGCCAAGTTTGGCACAAGATCGGTTTTAGTTAGCATCTAACATACAAGTTATACCTAGGTGCTTACTGATGTTCTTAATAAATGTTAATTTATTTTGTCTTGACATGACCTCAATACCTCCTTCCTACTACCAGTATTATAAATGCAAAAATATTGCAGTTTTCTTTTTTTGTTGCTCTCTCACGCAAAAACTTCTGAAACGATTTGGATGGAATTTGGCATACAGGTAGAAGATAGCTCAGACTAAAACATAGGCTACTTTTCAACCCCGATATTCCCACGGGATCCGTTCCCGTGTTCCCTGCATTCTAAGAGAAAAGCTACAGTACTAATATTATAAACGCGAAAGTACGTCAGTTTATTTGTTTGTTACTCTCTCACGCAAGATCTACTGGACCTATTTGGATGAAATTTGGCACACAGGTAGAAGATAGCTTGGGTTAAAACATAGGCTACTTTTCCATCCCGATATTCCCACGGGATCGGAGGGCTGACTATCTAACGAAAACTCGGTTCAGTTTCAAATTCGTCGCTGTTGTGGCTGACATACATTATGAAAACGTCACAGTAATGACAACGTGAAACTGGTTGCTAGGGTTTTTTTTTGTTAGATCATCAGTCTGCCGGAACCACGCGGGTGAAACAGCGGGCAGCCGCTAGTTCAATATCGTCGTCTCAGCCACATAACACCCACTGCTGGGTATAGGCCTCCCCCAAAAGGGGGGGTTTGCCATAATCGCCACGCTTGGCAGGCGGGTTGGCGATCGCAGTATGGCCAAGTATGTAGAAGACGCTGCTGCCCCATCTCCTGAAGGCTGAGACCTTTAGTCGCCTTTTACGACACCCACGGTATGAGAGGGGGTAGTGCTATTGTAAGCTCACTAGATACACAGCTCAGACACTACACAGCGCAATATAAAGAGAATGAATTATTTACATATTTACGTAATTTTATCGTTAGTCTTTATATTCCTTACGTTAAATATTAAAATGAATGTGACCACATTTATTTAGCCCGGTACTCTCAAAGGAAGTTATATGTTCCAGTTATAAGCAGAATAACATACTAAGGTCAGGGCAAATTGAATAATAAATGGTATTAGTCTCTAGCCTGCCTAAAACAATATTACTTATTATCTTTCGATCCAAAGTACGATCACATAAAATTAATAGAACCTACTTTAATAGTAATGAAGTACCATTACCTTATGTTCTTATGTATAAAGAAAGATGTATCGGTAGAATGATGTAAAGTTTTGGGGTAAATCAATAAATAATTGTTCTAAAGTACTTTTTTTATGAACAACGGGGAGACTCTTAGCCTTCATCAGACCTGGTGTTAAGTATTGATAAGGCTGAAGATGAAAGCGAACCTCTCCCGGATCCTCAATCACTGAGGAACTGGCTGTCTTATCTCTTACTGCCGGAACATAACAATGCTGGAAACATTATTGTTATGGCGTCAGACTTAGATAAGATGGTGCTACCATCATCTCAGTACCAGTAGCCGGGTGGACTTACAACAAGTCCTAACACCAACCAAACCGAATACAATAATGTACCCCCGCTGGGAATCGAACCCGGGCCCGTGGGATTCTGGTTCTTACTCCGAATATAAAACCATAAAGTAACGCGTGGTATAAAACCAAATCCTAACTATCCTAATATAAATGCGAAAGTGGTTTTGTTTGTTTGTTTGTCCTTCCTTCAGCCCTAAATAAGTAACTAATCGACTTGATTTTGGCACATAGTTAGTTGAAATTACGGAGAGTAACATAGGCTCTAATAACACTTTTTATCCCGATATTCCTACGGGAACTGCATTCACACAAGACAAAACCGCGGGCGACCGGTAACATGATAATAAAACGCGTGGGTTAATCTGTAAAAGTTGTTATACTTAATGAAATTAAAAGACATAAAAAAAATATAATTATTATAACATACTTCACTAATTATCATTATCTGACAAGTTAAATAATTTATCTCTCGATAGCAATTCAACTCACATAAACACTATCCATCATAACATATGAAAAAGTTCCCATATGTAAATCAATCTTCTACGAGCCTGCTCCGACATGGATTCAGTTTTAGATAAAAGCTCTCAACTCATTGATAAGAGCCAATACATGTCCATACCAACTAGATATTGAGCTGTTACGGCTAATTCACATGATTACAGTAATACTTTATCGATAGCTTGCAACTGGAATAATATAAATAGACACTGGAATCTAGAATTTCAGTGCGTGGTGTTCAAATATATAACGAAATATTTTTCGAACAATTAACAAAGTATTACTTTCACCAACTGCCACTAAACTATTTGAAATGACATTGCATTTCAGACATTGGTTTGAAATCCAAGTGACGAGTTTCACCCGAGTTCTTTTCGTAATAACACGTGTTGTGAGACTCCATTTTAACTCAATCCACCGTACAATTTCTATTTTACTATTTAATATATTCACTTGACATTGGCGAAATCTAAAAGGGAACCGCCACTAAATAAAAAGGAAAAGCAAACAAAGTGACAGAGCGGTGTATTAGGGCGATTTTCACCAATTTTCACTAAACACATTTATGGCTAAGCATACCTATTTAAAATGACATTGTTAGTCATTTGATTGAAGTCAAAAGTGATAGAGCAAATAAATACATTTAGCGCTAAATGTATTTTGTGGCAGTTGCTGAAAGTCGTTCTTATACATTTTAGAGCTAAACGTGAATGGTGAAAGTCGCTCTTTGTACTTACTTAGTACTAATGACATCCAACCCTCTTGTTAGTTAGTATATTAAATTCGTGTGATAAACAAAAACTGATTATATTCAACGTTGTATGTAGTTAAAATGTTGTGTTATCTAATTTTATTTCGTTCTGTTAAAATTGTATTCGACACTATCCGTTGTAAACTATGCTATGCATACGATAGTAGAAGTCTTATGTGCTGACCCTGTCCGTGTGTGCGCATAATTCAATCTCGAGAACTACTATAGCTAGAAAGCTGAAATTTTCTGAGGTGATACATAGCCATGTCAAACCTCTAAATACGGAGTTTAGAAGTCGTCTGATGCCTTCGCTACGATAGTGAAGGGCGCCGATCTTGTTTCAACATTAAATTACTGTAGAAAAAAAAACAATCTTTTTACTTAGATAATGCAGTGAGCATGTTCCTATAAAAATACAACGATTGGTCTAATGTATGTTTTTTTTCTCCCGCCAGGTATTCGCATGCTGGACCAGCCTTACATGACGGATCTGATCGAGGCTAATTCGATGGGGCACGAGCCCCATAAGATCCACATCTACAGCGCCTCCTGGGGCCCCACTGACGACGGCCGGACTGTGGATGGGCCCCGAAACGCAACGATGAGAGCCATCGTCAGGGGAGTCAATGAGGTCAGTCATATTTTTTATATTCAAACTAGCTGTTGTTCGTCCGCGTCAGTTTCTGTTATTATGATACGGCCTTTTTTTAGATCATTTAAAGAGTAATAATTCTTTCATACATATTTTTTGGGTAACTTGAACCGTTTACGCAGCGCACGCAGCGGAAGCCCTCAAATATGGATAATTTTCCCCGTTTTTGCATCATTTTTCACTGATGCTTCGCTCCTATTAGTCGCAGCGTAATGTTATAAGTATAGCAAAGCCTTCCTCGATAAATGGACTATCCGTCACAAAAAGAATTATAAGTTAAACAGCAAACAAACATTTTTGTATAATACAATATCATCAGTCTTTCAGTTTCATTTCATATAATTTTGAATCTGATCATTATGTTCCCCGTTCCTTAGCCGGGCCGGGAAACAGACGTGACGTTTCAAAAATACGAATAAAGGTGCGAACGAGAAACTTTTGCTTTGTCGTTTTTTTCTAATATTTTTCTATTTAAATTTATTTATCATAAAAGATAGCACTGAAATGCCAACAAAAAAAAATTTTAGCTACAAAATTATTCAATATAATTTATTTAGGATAAAAATAGAGTTTATCTATTTACGTGTAGATCATTCCATCAAACTACTTCAGCCTATATATTTTTGGAAAAACACAATTGACTCTAATCTCCAACAAAATTTCATTAATTTGCGGTTCAGCTATTTGCGTCGATAAAGGTTACAGACAGACAGAGTTACTTTTACTTATGTAATATTAGTATGGATACCTACTGAATTAATGCATAGTAAATTTGGACGTTAAAATATAATCAAAGTATCAACTTTATTTGTGTCCTCCTTTAGTTTACGCATGCGCATTTACTGGAACTTTGGTCTCGCGTTTTCAAATTTTATCATGGAACGCTCAGTCTTAACTTAAAAACTAAACTCTATACTATTGTTAGTGACTAGCGCGGTAAGCCAACACCATTTTACAAACAAGTTTGGCTGCATTAGATGTGGGATTTGACAAAATACTTTGGTATACCTCCACATCGCACGTTTTGAGCCTTAATTCAATGGCCAACAATTGTCGTTCTCGTTGATTTTTGTCACATTCCGTCAAAAGATGATCTACTATCGGGTCTACCCTTTTTGGCAGAACTTTTAAAGGCATAATTTTATTCGGCGTAACAACGGTTGGCATAAATCTCATTCCGCAGAAAGTTGTTTGGCATACACTCATTTATCATACGCATAATTTTGTAAAGCAGAATCATCATTATGCAGAATTTTCTTATCCATAATAATCAAAAAGCAGAATCATCATTTGGCAGAACGTTCACAGACAGAATCGTCTTTTGGCAGAAATTTCATGGCTATAGTAATTATAATGCGCAATCATTCTGCCAAATGATGATTCTGCATTTTTTTATTATGGATTTGCTGCTAAGTGTGCTTTATTATGAACTACTGTCTCTGGTTCAATAATTGGCAAGCATGCAGTAAGCATGCAGGCAAGTAGCTTTCATGCAAGCATACAGCAAGCATGCAAGCATGCAAGCAAGCAGCAAACAGCAAGCGGCAAGCGGCAAGCATACAAGCATGCAGCAAACAAGCAAGCGAGGCCCACAAATTCCACTTTAATGTGGCTTCTGGGGCCCCATTGATGAAGGGGCCACGAAACGCCACCATGAAGACCATCGAGTAAACTAAGTTTTGTGTGGTTTTTTATTAAAAACAGCAGAATATTTGAAATTTAACAGCTTGCTCCACTTAGTACAAGTGTTTGTTTCATCTGGCAACAAATTAAAAACAAATGAAATCTGCTAAATGTCAACAAATCTCAAAGGAAATTGCAAAATAACTCACCTACTGAATTTATATTGTCTTTTCCTAATAGAACAAAAGTATGTCAAATTAAAACTAAGGGTGTGTGTTCAAGTCGGTAACAAAAATTAATATTATCAAATAATATTCTCATAACAATTAGCAAAAACAAGGCATTATATAGTTGTACTCTGGAATATAAGTATTTCCGTTGAAAGCGCTAAGAATGTCGTAACCTTAAAGACGAAGGCAAGTTCCGCAAACTTTCCGCAACAAAAGACGCTTTGTGGAGAAACTGGAATGTCTTACCACCTGTGCCTACATAGCCACGTGTAGTTAACATACCTATGTGTATTATAGACTAGTTGATGCCAGCGGCTTTGTTTACGTGGACAAAATGTATCAGCATGTATTTGCATCCTTTGACATCGAAGTAGTAAACTATTACCACTTTCATCGCGTGGACATGATACAAAAGTAACACTGGAGTAGCCCAGTGTTACTTTTGTATCATGTAATGGAAAATGTCCCACACGTATCCCTGATTTTTATTTGTGCACAGAAAATGCCCAACACGCTCAACAACTTTTGCTAAGACGCCATTTCCATATCTTTTATAGTTCAGCTGGCCTATTAGCTTCCTGCATCAGATTTTCCTGATTTCAAAATTAATTGTAGCCATAACGTTGGCCTAGTGGCTACATGTTACAATTTTTTTTTATTCAATTCGGTTCAGCAGTTTCCGAGATTAGCGTGTACAGACATACAGACAGACAGTTTTATATATGTATACATATAGAAAAGGGCTTCCGTACTGGAGTAAGAGCAAAAGGCGACAACTGCTTACTTGTAAAAGCCTATCAGTGGACAGGGCTTATTCGGAAATTATTGTAGTTGATGGGATTACAACCTGTCATTATTGTTAGCGGAAAAAATCTTAGACCAAACTAAAAGAGTCCTTAATTGGTAGTAGGACAAAAGAGACGACACAAATTAATAAATAGTAACTAAAAGGACATGACATTGTGACTGACAGTATCAGTAAAATATATTCCATCTTTGAGGGTGGTCTTCCAAAGAAAGAAAATTTTACTGATACTCAGAAAAATACAATGAGTTTTGAGTTATGTGGTTAAATAAAAAAAAAAACAAATCAATATTTTTAAATCGAAAAAAGGCGTCAAATATGACAACTGGACGTTAAAAAAACTGTCAGTGTTGTTGTCATTGAGTTCTACTCTGTGTTCGACTTTGCAATTCTATTAACTGACAGTGACAGTGATAAAATGACATCTTACGCCATGAAGTATTTTTGATGTGTTTTTGCATTATATTTATTGTTCCTTGCAGAAAACCAAGCGATTTTAAAGAAATTGAATAATTTGAAACAGTTTATCGTGTCTTTAAATATCTTTTGGTATACTGTACACAGACGTGGCCCAGACTTCATACATTTTTGGACATCACCTTTATTTGAATTAAAAAAATCATTTCATTTCATCATATTTAATAGGAAAGGATAACATTGAAATTATTTTACTGACGGGCAAAAGTTTTTTCGTAAATTTTTACATCCCAAAAAAACGTATCGCACTAGTTTCATTTCCCAAATGAAACTTAAGCTTAAAGCGCTTTTCAGACTACGCTATAATATAATAGCATTTATGGTTTAGCATATCATTTATATGTATAGCTCATAGCACAACTATATCGCTCATTATACATTTACTTAGATAGCGTATGAGAAAGCGCTTTTCAGACTACGTATAGTAAGCCAATAATATATATTATAGCTAAGTGTGAACGTGTTCTAAGTAAATGTATGGTGAGCGATAGCATAGTCTGAAAAGCGCTTTACATTTCGCATTTTATTCCTATGTTATGTCAAATTATCATTTGGCATCATTTTGTAAAACTATCAACGTGGATTTAACTATTCAAATTAGTTTTACTTCGAAAACCTTTTCGTCTATTTATATACTACTCAAACACCTTTCCTCCCCTCGACCATATTTTCTTAACCTTTTATTTGCAAACAAAATCCCCGAATATTTTCGTCAAAAGAGGTTTATATCAAAACCTTTTCCAGTTCATGTTTGCGTAGAGGAAACCGAAAATATTTGCGTTACAAATGGAAACATTCCTAAGTCATTCGATACCTCAACAAAAACAACTTGGGTATCCTAGAAAACATTAAGGTTAGGACTCACGTGCGAAATCAGTATAAAACTCGAGATTGGATTAATTTCTTAAAATTTAGTTTTATTAGGTACTTGTGTCACAGATTCTAGATAACTAATCATCATCATCATCATCATCATCAGCCTGTGGACGTCCACTGCTGTACATAGGCCTCTCTTAGCTCACGCCTATTGTGGCGTTCATAGGAGGCTATTAGCCTACTGCTACCACGCTGCTGGTCAGATGGGTTGGTAGAGGGTTTGTTTCAAGTTTTCCTTCTCTCGCACAGGTGTTTAATGCGTCGAGCCTCTTAGTCGACACTTCGACATCCCATGCCTGTAAGGGAGTGGTGACACTTGTATTCTTAGGCCGTCACCACACGGCACAACTAATAAGCATTCTTAATTTATTTTTTGTAGTTTTAAAAAAAGAGAGCTTCTCTTAGTTCTCCGTGATATCAGAAACGAGCAATATCCAATATTGTGTTTTGACGACCTGTTTGGCGCAGGGATACTTACCGCGCCTTCTGGTCCAGAGGTTCCGGGTTCGATCCCCGGACAAGACAAATATTTGTGTCTGGGTGTTTAATATGTATATTATGTATGTATTTACAAAAAAAAGTTTATAAGTATGTTTATCCGTTGTTTTATCTAGTATCCATAGCACAAGTTCTTCATGAAACTTATTGTGGGCTAAATAATTGGTGTAATTGTATGCAACTATTTTTTTTTATTTTTTTTATTATAAAATTTGTAAACGATCAGCTGTTTGATAATTTTTATAGAAAGTCGTATTTTTCGGAAAAGTCTTAAAACAAACATTAGTAGTTATTAGTATTGGTGTTTATAATGAAGAACCCTAAAGACGCAGAATCAAAACGTCTTTAGCTTTCGTCTAAAATATAAAGTACCTAAGTGCAAACACTCAGCATCACGCACCGAGATCTAATGTCCCGACTACACGTCTTACCTTAGAGCATGACTGTACAAACAAGTTTGCGTAGGTGAGACGTAGCGTATACGTCCCGGCTACACGCTATAGTATGTCTCTTTTAAAACCACTGTGTAGACATAAAGAAAATTATTGAAAGTTCTAGGAATCTCACACTGAACCGGTAAGTCGTTAAATATTAAAGGGCAGTGCGGTCTAGGGTTGCCAATCCCTACTATACACGGCAATTTTTCTGGGTCTTTTTACATGGGTCGAAATACGAGAACAATTTTTGGACTTTTGGAATCGATCACGTGATCAGTCTGATTTGTATGAAGATTCGAATTTTTTTTTCATATTTCGAGCCGAGTTTCTAGAAGAAAGTTGTTTGTGTTGTCGATTCTGAGTCGAACTTTAAAATTTGTATATTATAGTATAATACCATATTAAGTGTTTGCCTCATTTTAAAAATGTATCAACAATGTTTTTTTTTTTTACAAGTTACTGGCCAGGCATTTGACCACCATCTTGTTTAGTAAACAGGATGTGGTCTAAGGTGTAACATGCTTGCCCAGGAAATGCTTATTCACTCTCGCCTTGAAGAGACCAAGGTTGTAGGAATCGTGGAACACATGAGCAGGCAGCGCATTCCATTCTTTAGCGGTTCGCTTAAGAAATGTGTCGGCAAAGCGCTTGGGTACGGATTGCTGGAATGTCAAAGACGTACGGATGATAAGCTAGCCTGCGTCTGGTACCCCGATGGTGGGATGGGGCTAGAGGAACAAGGTCGTGCAGAGCAATGTAGCTTTTCACTGTCATTAACTGTTTTCTGTGATGGGCACAAAATATAAAGATTAGTTTAAAAAAGCCAGTATTTGGTCTGATGGAAGCTGAGAAAATAGTAAGTTAGAATAAGATTGTAGGTATTATTAATAGATGTGAAGTGTTTGTTAATAAGCGCCGCACGAAAATACTCAATTGAGAATGAATATAACATTAATTTAAAAATACTATATTTTTAAATAAATTCCCTATCCTATCTTAGCCTACTAATATTATAAATGCGAAATTTTGTGAGAGAAGTATCATGGATGTATGTTTGTTACTTTTTCACACAAAATCTATTGAACGGATTTAGATGAAACTGTGGCGGCACCTACCTGACGCCGCACATTCTAATAAACACGGTGCTAGAAACTTGTATCCACCATGCATCAAACAGATGGCGCTGATAACAATTCAGTATGAGATCGAACAACATGTATGGAAACCTACATCACGCAAGCGAAGTTTCACCGAGCCACTCACAATATATACAACATCCGACGGTCATCTCTCGGACCGCGGTCCCCGGACTACCAACACCCAGTCCGGAGGAAGAGCTCACCAACTAGTGGCTTACCATCCACACCACCCTTTTCAGCTCATATATCTATATTTGTGGTTGTAATAATATGGTGTAGCCGGTAGTACTGTCACATCGATATAGGTAGCCGCGGAAGACCAGCGTTGGACTGTCTGTGACAACCAACACATGCTGTGTGGATTACCTTTTAAGTGTCACTATTATTTTATATGTGATGTCATGTCATTAATGTATGTGTTTTTGTTGTGACACTTAATCAAATTTTTCTTTCTTTCTTTCTTTATACATCTTATATTGTTAAAGCTGATAAGTTTCTTGCGACCGTTCTTCTTATCAGTTAAAAGATGTCCTGAATGGCTGATATTTAAAAAAATAATTGTTGGACTATTCGAAAGTTCTTATCTATACTTAAGTCTATTTGAATAAAAATCTTTGACTTTGACTTTCCCACGGGAACGGGAACTACGCGTGTGAAACTGCGTTTTAGGGCTACTGAATCCGAAAATAATATACGTACTATGTTTGGTCTAAAAAAAGTTGGCAACCCTCGTGTGATCTAACCTTTATGAAGGGAGGGGTGAGTTAGGCTAAGCTTTTCCACCTGGCAGTCCTCAATATTTTTTTCTGACACCTACCTTAATGGGAATTCCTTTGAACGTCGGTTACGAAGACCCAAATAGATTACCGTTTTTCTATCGACAGTAAATGTGAAGGAAGGAGTTCTGTTATTGAGAAAAAAACATATATCTTTTACTCAACTTGTACAGGATATGAGAAATTGCGTTTGTTTTTAATTTACAATTTCATAGGCTAAGGAGAGACGATTAATTTTAAAGCCAACTGGCTGTACCAGGCAAGCGTTGCAATGCTACGTAAAATATAAAAATGGGCGTCTACGATACGAACCGCTACCAAAGTTTCATCACAATCTTATCAATGGTTTAGGAACGCATATAGTTACTCTTCAACTAATTTCTTTTTACTCATTTTTTACCGACTTCAATTCAACCCGTATTTTTTTTTTTATTTTTTGTCCGATGTATGTATACCGATTACTCCGTTGTTGGTGATCCGATTTTAATAGTTGTTTTTTTGTTCGATCGGGTACACTGTCAATTAGGTCCCACAAAAGTCTCATTGAGATCCGATGATAATCTTCGGAGATATGGGGCCTAATGTCATGGAAGTCATGAAACAATTATATCATCCAGGTAATTGTTAGATTCTTGTTCGAGCTGAAGTTTCACGCAATAACTACCGAGCGGATTTTGATGAAACTTTTTGTTAAATAGCTATCGGTCCTCGCCAACATACCTATAGGCTATAACCTCTCAATAAGTAACGTCCCTGCACCGGGAAAAGCAGCTTTGTAAAAGGTAATGAGGAGTTGACATAAGGTTATTAGCGTAGGTAGGGACCTGTTCTACCTTTAAAAATTGTGAAATAAAAAACTTTTTATAAAAAAATTAAAACCGACTTCAAAAAACTAAAAAGCAAAAAATAAACCTTTTGGAGTCGGTGCCAGCCAAGGCAAGAAAAATAAAATAGTAGGACCGCAAAGTAGAATGCCTTGGCTGGCACCGACTCCAAAAGGTTTATTTTTTGCTTTTTAGTTTTTTGAAGTCGGTTTTAATTTTTTTATAAAAAGTTTTTTATATACCTATAAAATCATTTAACATAACGCTCATTTATATAACATTTCCTCATAAGATATAATTTATTACGACTAATTGATATAACTTTACATCCCCCCACCAAATCATTAAACGTGGAAATGCATAATTTCTTTTTTGTCCATTTTAAGGTTAGGTTATGTAAAGCTGGGTATCCACTATGTTCGCGAACCTCTTGCACTCCGCGCTTCTGCAACTGCTTCACAAACGCGCTCCCGGAGCGTGCAACGGTGCGCGCTCCGCGCTCAGCGCATCAATAGGTGGCGGTTTTTGTGCCAACACAAAGGGGAGCTCAGTCTGCTCGTGGACGAAGCATGCGTGTGGCTTGTGGAGATGGGCTTACCGTCTCCATCAGAGTGGTTGCAGGAGCGCGGAGCGCAAGAGGTTCGCGAATATAGTGGATACCCAACTGTGAACGAAAAACGCGCGAGCCAAGCGAGCGTGCCGCGGGAGCGGCTGAAGAGGCGCCAGGGATTTTTTTTCTTTAAGTACAAAAAATGACGAATGGGGCAATGAGGGGCTCGGGGTGCGGGCCCCCCACCATAAAAAGCTACAATGGGGACAAAACAATTGCTGATAGGTTAGGTTAGGTTAGAACTGTGTCCAAAACAAAGCGCCAGCCGATCGCAGCGAGCGTGCTGCGGCAGCGGCCGGCCTAGCGCCAGAAAGTATTTTTTTTTATTTATTTAACTTAATTAGAATGAGTTTGTATATGCTATGCATCCCGTAACACCCAGTAAAATTGAAAATGAAAGTTGAAGGTACCTACTTCAACAGTTTAATTTCATTACTTCTTCTTAGTTGGAACAACTTTCATAAAACTCACTAATTGATATTACTTTGAAAGTTAATCCGCGTTCAAAATTGCTTCATAATCACGTTAAGCTCAACTCAAACTTGACTTTACTTTTGCAAGCTATCTAGGGGCCTACCGCCATCTCTTATCGAAGTATTGTTTTAATCTTACCATGCCATTTCGTACTACGAATATTTTAAAGCTTGTTTTTTGACGGACGTTTAGTGACGTCTGTGCTCAATCATCGCCACCAAAGTGTGAAGTGTGTCAAAATGTGACAGATTGCAAACAGTTCTTATGACATGATGGTTTCTAATAGATAATGATAGGCTCGCTATTAAACGGTAATCAAACAAAACTCCTCGCTATACTTTCCTTTCACAAGCGAATCACTTTACTTTCACATCATATCTTTTAAAAGTGGTAGTAATCGAAAACAATAAAGATAATCAATTTAACTATTCTTTTAAGTTTTAAACAATCAAAAAAGGGAAGGCTTTTTAACCAACTTCCAAAAAGGAGGAGGTTCTAATAGTTGCTCGGAATAGTTGCCGTTTAATCCCATAAAAAAATTGATTCAGTTTAGCATAGTAGTTTTTTATTGTGAACTTACTTTTTGCTAACTTGGAAGATGTAATTTTCACGATAATGTGCATGAAACCATATCTAATCTAGAAAAATCCAACTGTCGTTTACAAAACAACCAAATACAGACACTAAAAAGTAAAAAAAAATGCGTTAAAAAACAAGCTTCAAAAACTAAAAAGCAAAAAATAAGCCTTTTGGAGTCGGTGCCAGCCAAGGCAAGAAAAATAAAAAGTTGAATGTTTTTTAAGTTATTTTTTTTTTATCTTTCATCATTTCTGATGTTCAGTTATGAAAAGGCTGAATGAAGGTGGAATCGTGCTCCTCACGGAATCCTAACTACTAAAGAAAAGGAACTGGCTATCTTCTATCTTAACTGCCGTAACAAAACAACGCTGAAAACATTGTTGTTACGACGAAACTAGGCGGTGGTAACCAGCTGGGTGGACTTTTTAGTCCTAATTGGCAACCAAACCGAAATACAATATTTAACGCATTTGACTGCAATTTTAAATTGTCTTATTTACAAAAGGAAGAAAGAACAACTTGTTCTCAGGAACTTTCATTAAATACTTACCTAACCCGTAGAACGGTGAATATACTAGAAAAATTCGACGTGTCCTCATAGGTCTCTGTAGCGTAAATGGTTAGTGCATTGGGCCGGACTCCCAAGGATGCGGGTTCGAATCCCGTCAGGGCGACATGAGACTAGTTGCGTTTTTCTAGTATATTTTCTTGTTCAATATTTAACACATAAAAATAGCATTGTAAAATGCAAAATTAAAAAGTTATAATTAGATGGCTGTTTCATCTTAATCGATAGTCAAACATCTGTAAAGATGTTTCTTTCGAATGCTAGAATATTTCTCTCATTGGTGAAGCGACGGTGGCCAACACCGTAGAACGGTGAATATTCTAGAAAAATTCGACGTGTCCTCATAGGTCTCTGTAGCATAATTGGTTAGTGCATTGGGCCGGACTCCCAAGGATGCGGGTTCGAATCCCGTCAGGGCGACATGAGACTAGTTGCTTTTTTCTAGTATATTTTCTTGTTCAATATTTAACACATAAAAATAGCATATGCAAAATTAAAAAGTTATAAATACTTACCTACTGTTGCAGACTCCTTGCACTTTTATGTTTTTTTATAGTCTTTTTAATGTTTTGATTGATGAATTTGTCATTAAGACTTTAAGACGAAAAGTTGTGAAGTTTTGTTTCCATTCGGTTGTTGTCCTGTTTTTCTACTATAATATTCAATTAAAACTTAGATAATACCTACATCTGCTTTCCATTCACCCATCCCATTAACCTACAGTCCACATCGTACGTAATATTTTGGTCCTTCTCCCGTAAATAGATTTTCACAGCACGTTTATAGTTGTCATCATTTGTAATCGTAGTTTTTCACGTAGTATTTATTTGCAAATATTTTAGATTTGTATTTCAATTTTCGCCTCATATGATTACGCGTAGTAAGAGCAAAACCATGGCATCCAAAAACATCCCCATCTCTACCGCACCTCATGTCGAATCATCGTCTGATGCTCACGTAGTGCCAACGGAAGTAGCAGCTATAGTCTGTACAGGCGATGGTGATAACGGTGCCCACGCCGGCAGTACTCACGGCGGAACGTACTCCTCACACACTTCTGCAACAGTGAAAGCCCGAAAAGCCACTGCAGAGGCCGCATTCAAGCGACGTCAGTACGAGCGTGCCGAGCATCTCGCCCGGCAACTCGCCCGGCAACTCGCGGAGGTCGATGAAGCAGAGTATCGTGCAGAGCTTGCACAAATTGAAAGAGATTCACAGGATGAAGGTAGCCATCGAAGTAGGCGTAGCTCTACACGCATGAGCAGGACACAACAGTGGGTACAAAATGTTTCTACTTCTAACTTACTTCATTGTCACAAAGCGGATAACGAACTCGAGGTCTCGCAGCCTGGCCAGTCGGCGATCTCGCCACTGCTGCCTCTTCAGGCTGCTGCTCCATATTCAGCAGCACACCTCTCGTATCCAGCCAAGCCACACATCGCTTCTCAAACGCCCGGGTTGGCGGCCGCTGCGTCGCACTTCTCTCCCGTGGGGCTTAAACCACAACGCGTTCCATCGAATGATCGCAACGAATTGTCCTCTTCATTGGTCTTACAAGCCATCGCTGATACTGCAGCGGCAACTAAAGCGTTGGCTATCCAATGCAAACAGCCAAGGATGGATAAACCTAAGATCGATCTACTTACTTATTCTGGTAGTGCGTCGCAATGGCTTCATTTTAAAAGGTCGTTTGATAGTACTAAACCTGCATTTTCCCCTGTAGAGAACGTTGCGCGTTTACAAAACGCGCTTCGAGGACACGCGCGGGAGGCCGTCGCGTCGCTTCTAATCTCTGCGGAGGATCCCGAGGAAATCATGCACGCTCTCGAGCGAAGCTTCGCGTGCCCTGAGATGATCGTCCTCGCCGAGGTTCAAGAGATACGTTCATTGCCACGTCTGGGCAACGATCTTAAAGAGATAGGTACAATAGCTAACAAGGTACGCAACTCTCTTTCTATCATGAAGTTATTAAGCCAAGGTGAGTATGTAACCTCACCGGCACTCTTTTATACCATTTTAGGAAAGTTGAATTATAATACGAGACAACGTTGGTCAGACTTCGCCGCTGATTATGATTATACACGTTTTCCAGGCTCTAAACTGGAAGTTATGTCAAATTTTTTGACTCGCGAACATGAACGTCATGCAAAATACGGTTTGTCAACAGAACTTTTACATGCTACGCAATATTTACAAACCGCTCCACCTGTGCAACATAATCTTTATAAACCTTTTAAGCGCGAAAACGTACATTCTGTGACTGTTACCAAAAATAAACCAAATAATAAGTCCTCGGAATGCGCGTATTGTAGAAAGGATCACGGAATTAAGTCGTGTGACAATTTTAAAACTTTATCTGTTGACGACAGATGGCGCTGGTTGCGGGAAAATAAAGTATGTTACAAATGTTTACGTCGATACTCGCATCAATGGAAAACATGCAAGGTGAATCCTTGTGGGATCGATGGCTGCTCACTACGCCACCACCCTCTTATGCATGGTAGGCAGGACACGTTAACGTCAACGCAGTCACACGATACACATCTTTTTAACAATACAGTGTGTGCTGCTGCTATTCACAATGATGTTCCTGTCACGTCGTCATCTGCCGCTCCTATTGAAGAGAAACTCGTCGTCTCCAATACAGGACTTCAGCTCGAATCAACTTTCGAGTCATCCGTCGAGAGCAGCACGCTATTAAAGGTGGTGCCAGTTACTGTTTATGGTCCCGCAGGTTCGTATGATACTTACGCACTACTTGATGATGGCAGTTCTGCAACGATAATTGATTTAAATGTGGCTACTCGTGTTGGTTTATCAGGGCCTGAAAAACATATCTTAGTTGAAGGTGTAGGTGGCCTACAAAAACATACTAAAGTCACACTTGTAGATTTTCATATAAAAGGCAAACATTCAACTGAAATCTATCCTGTAAAGCATGCTAGGGCGATGAAGTCGCTCAACTTACATGCGCAAACAATTTCAAAAGAAAAACTGGTCTCATATAGCCACTTAAGCGAATTGAGCGAAGTTTTGTGTTACACTAGCGCCACGCCCACTATTCTCATTGGTGCTCAACATTGGCATCTTTCTATAACACGAGCAATTCGCAGTGGCACGACTAACGAGCCAGTAGCCTGCTATACGTCATTGGGCTGGACGTTATACGGGGAAGTTTCAAGTAAGACTAAACCCACTGAGTTTATCAACCACTGTTTTGTAGGTTCAAGCAAATCGGCAGAAAACGAAAGTTTAGAGAATTTAGTGAAAGAACAGTATAAACTCGACTCTCTAGGCATCTGTAAACGCGACACATTTCATAGTAAGCAAGATTTACGCGCTATAGAGATTTTAGACTCTACCACTAGGCGACTTCCGTCAGGGAGGTATGAGGTAGGGCTTCCATGGCGTGACGACATTGGGGTTGTGCCCGATAGTTACCCTCAAGCTTTATCCCGCTTTTACAGCTTGGAGAGACAAATGATTCGCGATTCTATTTTTGCTGATGCGTACAAGAAATTCTTAGACAACATGGTCGACAAGGGATATGCAGAAAAATGTGATCCCAGTACATATTACAGTTGTTCAAAATTATCTGACAGTTCCATTTCTACTTCTGAATGTTTAATAAACACACACAAAATAAGATTATATTTACCTCATTTTGGTGTCTACCACCCCCAAAAACAAAAAATTCGTGTCGTTCATGATGCGGCAGCAAAGAACCAAGGTGTGTCATTGAATTCTTTGCTTCTACCGGGACCTGACCTATTAGAAAATCTCTTAGGTATTCTCTTTAGGTTTAGGGAAGGTCGCATTGCCATGACAGCGGACATCAAAGAGATGTTTCTTCAGGTTTGCATCCGCGAGCAGGACAGGGATGCCCTACGGTTTCTGTGGCGAAACATTCAATCAAAAACTACCGAGCCCATAAAAGAGTACAGAATGACGTCGGTAATTTTTGGTGCTTCATCTAGTCCGTTCACGGCGCTTTACATAAAGAATAAAAATGCTGAGGCCCATCATAATTCACATCCAGAAGCAGCCAATGCGATTATCCGAGATCATTATATGGATGACTACTTAGGAAGCTTGGATGACGTCAACGACGCAGCTCAGCTGGCGTCAGACATAGTAAAGGTTCATGCTGCTGGTTGCTTTGAAATGCGCGGTTGGATAACGAACGATTATGAGTCACTACGCCTGATACCAGATGAGTTGCGTGCTATACCATCCACGGAAGTGCAACTTGGTAACAACTCTTCAAATGTCAGAGTTCTAGGTGTCTCATGGGATCCTTCTTCAGACACACTGGGTTTTAGAACGGGTCTTGATAGTGCTTTCTTTAAAGGGAATCTTAACAAACGCAAGGTCCTTTCTCATCTTATGAAAGTGTACGACCCATTAGGTTTCTTAGGACCAATTGTAATTAAAGGCCGTATCTTGCTTCAAGAGACATGGAGATCCAAAATTGATTGGGATACACCTTTTCCACCGTCCGAGGTTACCAAGTGGACTGAATGGTATAAAGAGCTGACAGATGTGTCCCACATTAGGATTCCGCGATGGTATGCCAAACAAAATGGCGAGCCTCTAAATAGAGAATTGCATATTTTTGCGGATGCAAGTGAGCTTGCTTATGCCTGTGTAGCCTATTGGCGTTTTTTATACCCTGATGGCATCAGCAAGCTCGCTCTCATCACTAGTAAGGCGAGAGTGTCACCCTTAAAACCGACCTCTATTCCGCGTTTAGAGTTACAAGCTGCTCTAATCGCCTCTCGCCTTGCTGTAAGCGTCAAAGAACACCATAAGAAAAAACCTGTTCGTACTTTCCTATGGACGGACTCAAGGACCGTTTTAGGTTGGCTTAGAAGCGACGCGCGGACGTTCAAGCCATTTGTGGCCCACAGAGTCGGTGAGATCACCGAAAATACAAGTATAAATAGTTGGAGGTGGGTCCCAACTAGCTTGAACGTCGCCGATGACGCAACTCGCACGAATTCTCTTAACTTAAATACTAACCACCGTTGGTTCAAGGGCCCTCCATTTCTGCTCGATTCTCCAGACCACTGGCCCGTTGAACCAGCTGGTCCGGCTGTGGTTTCGGAAGAGCGCAAACAGTCTTCCCGACCTGTGCCTGTCCATCTGGTTGTTACCCCAGATTTCAATCGGTTTAGTGATTGGTTGCGTTTACTTAGAGCAACCGCCCGCGTTTTGCAATTTGCTAATAAATTTTGTTCGGTTTTGAGTCGTTTTCGAAGCATTAACTCTAACACTACCTTTCAAGACCGCCGAGTTGCGACCTCTTCTACATCCACCACGCTCCCTCCCTTGTCAGCGGAACTGATTAACGCCGCTGAAAGGCATGTACTGCAGCGCGTCCAGGAACAATGCTTTCAAGAAGAGATCGATTGTGTCAAGAATTCGAAGCCCATCCCAAGGTCAAGCCGCCTCTTAAAATTATCACCAACGATGGGGAAAGACGGTTTGTTGCGCTTGGCTGGCAGGATAAGAGTTGTCCAAGATGTGGGCATAGATGTCAAGTTCCCGATTCTCTTAGATGGTCGCTACCCAATAGTCCGTATGTTGGTGCAATTTTTCCATCGAAAGGCAGGCCACGCAAACCATGAAATGGTCATCAATGAGATCAGACAAAAATACTGGATTTTACGATTAAGAAACACAGTTCGTAGTGTCGCCAAAGATTGCTTGATTTGTCGCATACGCAAAACCAAACCACTGAACCCTATGACCGGTGATCTACCACCTCAGCGACTTGCCCACCATAAACGCCCATTCACCTTTACCGGTTTGGACTATTTTGGGCCACAAAAAACCATGATTGGACGAAGACAGGAAAAGAGGTGGGTGGCTCTTTACACCTGTATGACTTCAAGGGCAGTCCACCTAGAAGTCGTACACACGCTCTCGGCAGATTCGGCCATAATGAGCCTACGCCGTTTTATGGCCAGAAGGGGTACCCCCGACACGATATATTCCGATAATGGCACGTGTTTTGTCGGTGCCAATCGGTTACTTAAGGAGTTTTATAAACCTGAAGTCCAAGATTTTGCCGCTAACAAAGGCATAAAGTGGAGCTTCATCCCAGCTGCTGCACCGTTTTTTGGAGGTTGTTGGGAGCGACTCATTAGAAGCATCAAAGTTGCTCTGAGCTCCACCCTCCATGAAAGAGCTCCTAAAGAGGAAGTTTTGTTAACCCTGTTACTGGAAGCAGAGGCTATTGTAAACTCACGGCCTCTCAGCCACGTTTCTATAGAGGCAGATGACGATGAAACGTTGACTCCGTTCCATTTTTTACTCGGAAGCTCGTCGAATCAACTGCTTCCATCGACGCCCCTGGATGATGGAGATCTAGTCCGCAGAGCTAGCTGGAAAAAGGCGCTCAGATTAAGTGACCATTTCTGGAAGCGGTGGATCCGAGAAATTTTGCCTACTATGCAGCCACGCCAAAATAGCAATAGAGAGCGCAATCTGGAAACTGGGGATGTGGTCATCATCGTCGACGAGAATTTACCTCGAGGAACATGGCCGCGTGGTCGCGTTGCTACTTTATACCCTGGCAAAGACGGTGTGGTGAGAGTGGTGGATGTAGCCACTGCAGGGGGCTTGCTACGACGTCCCTCTAGAAAGCTCGTAAAGCTTGACATCAAGGGGCCTTCTTACCCTGGGTAGCCTTGTCAATTTTGTGCTTTTCTGCACAAGGGCCTGGGATGTTGCAGACTCCTTGCACTTTTATGTTTTTTTATAGTCTTTTTAATGTTTTGATTGATGAATTTGTCATTAAGACTTTAAGACGAAAAGTTGTGAAGTTTTGTTTCCATTCGGTTGTTGTCCTGTTTTTCTACTATAATATTCAATTAAAACTTAGATAATACCTACATCTGCTTTCCATTCACCCATCCCATTAACCTACAGTCCACATCGTACGTAATACCTACTTTTACGTAAAATATTGGACACTAGCTTCTGTCCGTGGCATCAAAGAAGGACAAACAAACACTATTTCGCATTTATAACATTATAGTTAGGATTAGGATGTTTACAGTGCGAAATATAATACACAAAAAGTTGTTTATTTCAATTTGCTCGTAGCTTTCCTCCAACATCTACGTAATATTCGCAGACCTACTTTGTTTTACTTGTACATGAATTTTACAGGCTTCATTCAATATACATTTGTATTTTTCTTAAAACACAGAAAAGGTTTGGACCAGTTGATAAATATGACTATGAAAAACATATTTACGTAAAGATTTTGTGTAGGTGTTTCGAAACTCAAGATGAAAACAAAAGTACTTACAACATTCTATTTGTTTGAGTACTCCAGCTGTCTTGCTTGGAGTGTTTCACAAACATACGGACAATGACACATACCTTAAATAATATGCGAATCCTATTTCGTTGACAATTCGGTTAAAATTTTTGCGTTGATGTTTGATATATCCTAACAGACATACTTTATTATATTCACCGCTCATACGCGCAATCGCGATCCTAAGCTTTATTGATAAGGAAATAGAACTTTTTGCGTGTTCTCTGAGCGATTTCACAAGGGTTTCGTTATTTATTTGTAGATATAAGTCTTAAAGTCCCTAAATAAAATAAGTTAAATTAATCTTAGTGTTTTGTTTTACTTATGAACAACGGAGAGACTGTAAGGCTGCGTCCTGGACGCCAGCGGCCAATAAATAGAAAGCAAAAAGGAAAAATAAAGAAAAAATCAGTGTTTTCGATCCATGATTTTTTCCGCGAATTGTTATTTTTTTATAATTTATTTTTTAATTTAGTGTCTACTGTGACGCTTAATAAAAAAAAAGAAATTAAAAATAATTGTCAACACAGTACAAACTTACAACTACCATTACGGTTATTCACCACTGCGATAGTGTGTGACTAATGAAGATTTTCGATGTACGGGTTCGATTCCCAGCGGGGTACATATTGTATTCGGTTTGGTTGGTGGTAGGACTTGTTGTAAGTCCGCCTGGCTAGCTACCACCATTTTATCTAAGCCTGACGCCATAACAACAATGTTTTCAGCATTGTTGTGTTCCGGCAGTTAGAGATAAGTTAGACAGTTCCTCAGTGATGAGGATTCCGAGAGAGGCTTGCTTCCATCTTCGGCCTTATCAATACTTAACATCAGCACCCCGACCGCCTAACGGTATAGCTTGTGCTATCGCTATAGCTATCAAACTTCAAAATTTCATAAAACCCTTCAACGATAGGGTTTTTGTCTAATTCCGACGTATTTCTATTCATCTATTGGATTCACTATTGCATTTTTGGTATGAAAGTGATAGCTATAGCGATAGCACAAGCTATACCGTTTTAGGCGGTCGGGGTGCAGGTATGATGAAGGCTAAGGCTGCGTCCTGGACGCCAGTGGCCGGAGCGGGCGGTGCGGGCGGTGCGGGCGGTGCGGGCGGTGGCACGCGCGTCTTGATCAAAGTCCATAGATTTGTTCTCGACGACAGCGGTGCGGGCGACGGAACACGCTCGTCGAGAACTCGTACAAATCCATCAAGACGCGCATGCCACCGCGCGCACCGCCCGCACCGCCCGCTCCGGCCGCTGGCGTCCAGGACGCAGCCTTAGCCTTCATCATACCTGCACCCCGACCGCCTAAAACGGTATAGCTTGAATACAGGTTGACCTAAACTAGGAGTCAGAGTATAATTGTTTAGATTAGCATGGAGATATTGTAAATTATTATTAAGATTTTTTTGTTATGTTTATGCTAGTATTGGACAATAAACAAATTATTATTATTATTAATTAGCTTGTGCTATCGCTACAGCTATCACTTTCATACCAAAAATGCAATAGTGAATCCAATAGATGAATAGAAATACGTCGGAATTAGACAAAAATCCTATCGTTGAAGAGTTTTATGAAAGTTTGAAGTTTGATAGCTATAGCAATAGCACAAGCTATATCGTTAGGCGGTCGGGGTGCTGATGTTAAGTATTGATAAGGCCGAAGATGGAAGCGAGCCTCTCTCGGAATCCTCATCACTGAGGAACTGGCTAACTTATCTCTAACTGCCGGAACACAACAATGCTGAAAACATTGTTGTTATGGCGTCAGGCTTAGATAAAATGGTGGTAGCTAGCCAGGCGGACTTACAACAAGTCCTACCACCAACTATACCGAATACAATATGTACACCGCTGGGAATCGAACCCGAACATCTAAAATCTTCATTAGTCACACATTATCGCAGTGGTGAATAACCGTAATGGTAGTTGTAAGTTTGGTTGAAAATCAATAAATAAATATTTTAAAATAAAGACTATTTAACTTGTTAAAATGGTCCACCTTTTCCATTTTTAAGAATTTAAAATAATAGATTTATGATTCATCTATAGAATTCTTCTGTATATAGACTGTGCCTAGAGTAGAGAAGTAATCTATGTTTGGGCAAAACCAGTGCACTGCCCCACGATTATGAGGATTGTCAAATATAGCCCCAGTTTAAGTCCAGTAATATAAAAGAGCTCATTTATATTATTATCTTTCATACTTTATAGTAAATTTATCATATTGAATTCTGAGCGAAATGACGGATTCTGTAGTTAATTCCCAAACGTAGCGAAGGATTAAGATGTTGATTCCCGTGCGAAGCGTGGGAGTTATAGTAAGAATCCTAAATGGAGCGAAGGATTCAAATCTGCCCAAGGCTAAGACATTTTTATCCCCGAGGAGCATACTCTACTTTTAACATCTACTGTGTTGACAATTATTTTTAATATCTTTTTTTTATTTAGCGTCACAGTAGACACTAAATTAAAAAATAAATTATAAAACTACCTAATAAAACAAAAATTTTACAATTCGCGGAAAAAATCATGGATCGAAAACACTGAATTTTTCTTTATTTTTCCTTTATGCTTTCTATTTAGTTCCGTAGGTAATGATAACGTAGCAATAGATATGTTAGGTACGTTCATAGTAATTTGCGTTGAAACCTCTGACCAAGACCACACACATTCACAATTTTTCATTTTTTTATAAAAAGCTTTTTTTGATAGAAGTTTTTGTTGACATTTTGGCGTTCCAAATTTTAATGTTATCATAATTACTTAAGGGAAGTTCCAACAACATTAGCTCCCTCAGGCATTATTAGCTTACTTTCAAATTGAGAATACTTGATATTTAATACGTGCTACAGATAAAATAAATAAAAATAAAAAGGTTTTTATTTTCCATAATTTGATCACAATAAAGTATGTGTGAAACATCTCCAGGAAGTAATATAATACTTGTGTTGGAGAAGTTTCGCTCTTGGCCTTAGCTTAAATACAATGGAAAACAGTTCATTAATTATTACACGTAAATATGTGTTACAAAGTTATAATATGTGTAACAGATGCAGGTGGTGTATAAAATATGTTAACGTACTCTTTGAATAGTTACGAGTACTATAAAGTCAAAGTCATTTTTTTGTGGGAAGTACTAAATAAATCTCCTGATACCACTCTGGTACACCGTTGTATGGATAAGTGGATCTGGGGGTGCCACCGGCCCGAATCCAAGCTCCCGTAGCACTTCCAGGGGTCCCAGGGATGCCTTGGGTCCGGAATGTAAATACGCGCTATTGATCATCCAATATTTTCTTGCCATTATTTTTTCGAATGTGTAAATGTTATTAACTAAAAATGTTGTTAAACACGTTCACTGCGCATCACCCACAATCGGCCCGACGCGGTTCTTAAAGTCAGTGCGGACAGTAAAAACCACCGTTTTCTCTCTCGTGCTAAGCGTGTATTTTCTTTATTTCCATGAATTCGACGGAGACAAATAAAGTTTTCGGTTTGTGAGTACAAGTGTAGAAATAAATCATCAAAATATTGCGGCGGGCATTATTGACCCCCACCGCACCGAACATAAACAATGACCGTTAACGGTCATCCACCAAAACGGTCCCGGCGCCGCACCAGATAAAGATAATTGTTTTTTTACGCAGTGAATGTGTTAAACCAACATTCTCGCGTGTTCAATGTATCGATCGTGTAAGCCTTAATACGCATTGATGTTAGCTTTTGATGTCTTGTCTTTATAAACTTTGACGTGGGTTAGGCCATTAAAGCGAGTGTTTTACGTACAGGGTGTTCCTTTTTTTTTTGAGGAAATAAACATACTTATATGGTTTATGATAAAAGCACAAAATATTACTTATAAACCTAGAGAACTCCAAAATAGTTTGACAGAATACTAACGCTGGATAGAAGATTACTTATTATGTGTTTACAAATATAACTTTTTGATTGTGGTCGATTGAGATTATTTTATTAATGCTTAAAATACTACAACGTTATTTTTAAAACATCGACAACATTTGAATAACCCATAATTAAGAACAATTTTTTTTTATATAAGCAACACTGAAATCTCGTTAAATAAACAAATAAACTGTTTCATACAAACTTTATCTGTTAAAATTAACACTATAGCAGTGATCATTACTCCGATGCATTAACCTCTCAGGGTTATTATGAGACACAATAGATATTTCATTGTTCTCTGGACTCCGGTCCTGCCTAGCAAATGACGAATTAATAATATTATATTAATGTTGATTATATATAACTGTTATTTGTAAACAACAATAAGCGTGTATCTATTTTTAGAGTTCTGTGCCAAAATGGTAAAATGAAATGGTGCGACTCAGTCTGTCTGTCTGTCACAGCTGGATATCTCAATAACTACTAATGCTATGAACTTGAAATTTTGTAATAGTTTTACATGACGTTGGCTCAACTATTTTGCAATTAAGAGAGAAATAAATATACATTTTTTTTACAATCAAAGTCAAAGTCAAAGATTATTATTCAAATAGACTTACAGATAAGGACTTTCGAATAGTCCAACATTTTTTTTCACTACCAGCTATTCAGGACATCTTTTAACTGATAAGATGAACGGCCGCAAGAAACTTATCAGCCTTAACAGAAACAACAACATTTACAATGGAACATGTTGTTGCCAAACACAAATCTACAATCTTGAAATATATTTAATTTAAGAAGAAAATTTTCTCATACTAATATTAGAATATTTTCCTCTTACACAATTTACAATAGTTATGTTTAATTTTGGTATCACATCCATGCCTTTTAAATAGTCATCTACCTTGTAATAACCTTTGCTTAAGAGCGTTTTTTTAACATATATTTAAATTTATGCAAAGGCAGCTCAATCACTTGTTGTGGAACTTTATTAAAAAAGGCCATGCCTTTCCCCAAAAACGAGCGTCTACATTTTTCAAGCCGAAAATTTGGAGCGGCAAGCTTATTCTTGTTTCTAGTATTAAAATTATGAACATCGCTATGCTTAATAAATAAATCATGATGTTTCATTACATATACTATATTATCATAGATGTATTGTCCCGCCAAAGTTATATTAATCTTTAAACAAATCCTTAAGATAATCTCTACATTATTACAGTTGAACCAGTGTGCGGCTTGAGAGAGAGCACTATTTACTTCGTCAGAACAATTGTTTCCTCTATCAATTTTAAAAATTAAAGATGTATCATCTGCAAATAGTACTGTCGCACATAATTTACTCGTGTAGTAAGGGAGATCGTTAATATAAATTAAAAACAGCAAAGGGCCCAATATTGAACCTTGGGGCACGCCCATAATAATGGGGGCTCCAGTAGAAGCAGTATTATTGTCAATTACTTTTGATTTCTATTATGCAAGTATGACTGCAAAAGGCTAACCGATTTTTTAGAGACACCATAATGTTCTAGCTTCTTTAAAAGTATAACGTGATCAACGCAATCGAAAGCTTTAGACAGGTCACAGAATATACCAATTACGTCTTGCTTGCCCTCCCAAGCCTCAAAAATATGTTTAAGGAGTGCAATGCCAATAGGGATGGCAATAGGGACTGACACGGGTCTTCTCATTTTTTTTCTTTTGTTTTTAGGCCGCATAGTTGTCGTATTTTTATGAAAATTGGTAAAAATATACCCCCCCCCCCCCTTATCTCCAAAGTTTAGGAATCTTAAAAAATGAAATTTTATATTTATTCGCTTTTGGTTTGGTATATCGATGTATGGGGACAGTATATTATAACGGTAAAAGCCCGATAAAAGCGAGCCCGACTCGTTCTGACCGTCTTTTTAAGATCATGAAGTGCTAAAAACTTTATACTTCCGCTACGATATTCGTGAAACACCCTGTAAAACTCTCGATCCTTTCAGGTAGCCGAAACAATCTTGAGGAAAGGCATTCTGCCTTTTCGTTAAATAACTACGATAGCTTCCACCGGCATTCAGTATTTATAAATAATGAAATAGGCTTTCCCAAATAGAAAAGGTATAGACCCCAACTGGACAGGTATATACGTACACAAAGCTGTATTGTCCGAATTCTCTAATCTACTTTCGATAAGGAAGGATTCGCCTGAAATAAGACCTTATATTAAATACGGCTGTTTAGGGCCATTTTACTCACTTGGTGCTGGTAGTGCACGGTCTAACAACTCCTGAGGATGCTTCGTGTGTGGGCGAAGGTGCAAGGTGTGTCACTGTGTTGCATCTGCATTTATTTGCGGGCGGGCGGGCAGTATATCTTGCATGTAAGTTTTTCTTGATACATGCTACATATTTTTCGTTTTCTACTTATAAAATCGGTAAAAGGCTTCAATTCATGCCTTATTTTACGGGTTTTTAACCATTAAGTAGTATACTTACGAGTATGTCATTCGGGATTTAAGGAGAACCTAGTTGTAGGGTTTATTTTGATCTTCCAAAAAGATTGAACTCTTCGTCAATTTAAATATTCTGCTTTAATAGGTATTCGTGGTGGGTGGGTATATAGACAGATAATATGAAAGATTTCAACCGCCTTTGTGGTCTAGTGGTAACAACCACCGGTATCAGACCTAGGCGTCCCGGGTTCGATTCCCAGCGGGAGTACATATTGTATTCGGTTTGGTTGGTGGTAGGACTTGTAAGTCCGTCTGGCTTGCTACAACCATCTTATCTAAGCCTGACACCATAACAACATTGTATTCAGCATTATTGTGTTCCGGCAGTTAGAGATAAGATAGCCAGTTCCTCAGTGATGAGAATTCCGGGAGAGGCTCGCTTCCATCTTCGGCCTTATCAATACTTAACATTAGGTATGATAAAGGCTAAGAGAGTCCCCGTTGCTCATAAAAAAGAAGATATTTCCTATACAATTTGTCATAGTACTGACCTCAACTAACAGAATGCTTTCTGTGAAAAGTTCTATGGGGAAAGGTGTTTCGATAAATCATCCTGAGAAGATTTAGGTACATCTTTAGGTACGGGTAGGTAGCTGTAGGTGTTTAAAGGTTTATCATATTATAGATTACCATCCCAATAGTAATCACGTAGGTGTTTGTTGCGTTGTCAACTTTACGTAATGAAATTTAGTAACTTCGATCTCATAAGATGCCATAACTTTACCCATGACGTGACGATATCAGATTATCAAACATTAATACTGGGGCCCTATTCTAATTGAAATATGACGACCTGTTAAGCGCAGTGGTACTAACCCCGCCTTCTGCACCAGAGATCCCGGGTTCGATCCCCGGACAAGACAAATATTAGTGTACATAAACATGTCTATTTGTCTTGGTCTGGGTGTTTATATGTATATTATGTATCTATTAACAAAAAAAAGTATATCCGTTATCTAGTATCCATAACACAAGTTCTTCACTATACTTAACGTGGGCTAGATAAATGGTGTGATTGTGTGGAAGAAAAAAATTATGTGTCGTTCATCATAATAATTATTATTATACAGGGTAGTTTTAAAAACACTATCCAAATCTTTAAGTTCGACTCGGAATCTGTAAGTAAACAACTTTCTCCTAGAAACATGGGTCGAAATATGAAAAAAAAAACTACTCTTCATACAAATCAGACTGATCACGTGATCGATTTAGTATAGGAAGTCCAAAAATTGTTCTCATTATTTCGACCCATGTTTCTAAAATAGAAATATAAAACATAAAAATAGCATTGTAAAATGCATAATTAAAAAGTTATAACCCTGTATATCTTATCGATATTTGGGATCAGGGGGGCTGGCCCCCTAGCATGAACACCGCTATATCCCGCGATATAATATAGCGCACCATGCTGTCTTGCTTACTTCGCTACGATTTGAGCGGGACAGTGAAACGTTATCGAGTTATCGCGTCGATAAAAGCTCAAAATCGGACTAGTAGTTTTTGAGATAAATGGTAGCATTGGTTTGCACAAACAAACAAACAACCTCTTACCCCAAACGTATATACCGTCTCCGCACGTTGTTTGTAAAAAATAAGTACTTCAATGCCTTTCGATGCTGAAATGTCTTTGCAAAAAAACCATCTGTGATTGCGGTACTTCGTTACTTGAAAAGCTATTTCCTCCGCGGCTGAAAGCCTCTACGTCTGAAACGAAAGCGCTGCGACGCTTCCTGAAAATAACGAGTTTCGTTCCTGAAATACCTCTCTTTGCAAATGCCCCGTGTAATAATACTGAAATGGTCTTCGGTTCGCAAAGTGTCCTTTAAACAATGTGAATTTTTAATTACCCAAGAAACATCTGGGGTAAAACTGTTGTTTGTCCTATTTGTCCTAGTTTCTTACTAGCCTTCCGCCTGCGACTCCTCAACTCCGCGAGGAATTAGGTAATCGTACGGACTTATGATGTCGCGTGGTGGTGCCATTTATCAGAATAAAAGTATATACTAACTTTCATCCCCTATTTCACCCCTTTAGGCATAGAATTTCAAAAAATGTTTTCTTAGTGGATGCCTACACTGTATAAAGTATCTATGGGCAAATTTCAAGTCCCTAGGTTTAGTAGTTTGGGCTGTGCGTTGATATATCTGTCAGTCAGGACTTTGAATTTCATATATATATATATAAAAGTCTTGTCAGTATTCTGAGATATTGTATACTGAGATACTTTTCTAAATAGGTATTATGTCAATGTCTCAGAAGCTTATGCTGAGACAGGGCTATAAATTTTCACATTTTTTTTTGTTTTTTCTTGTTATGATTTACGACGTGGTTCACGTTTCCGTCGAAATGTCGGCATAAAAAGCCTTAGAGCGCTTACACACTACGTCCGAATCCGTGAAAAATGGATCCGTGAAAATATGGTCCGTCTTAACCGTAGAACTATTTGTGTGGTAGCTTACGCACTACATCCGTTTTCTTCTCTCCGTCATCCGTGAATCTCCATGACGGACCGTATGAACAAACTGATTCCCTATTTTAACACTATACGTGAAAGGATAAGTTAGCATCCTGGATTCCACTTAAGAACTTCCACCACTACGGGGAACATATTTATGCATACGTTTTTTGACTGCACAACTATTTTTTAAACAGAATCAAAATCGCGATTCAAGTCAAGTCACTCAGTGTCTCGACTCGCAATTTTGTTTTTGTTTATAAGAAATTTGTGTTGTGAAATCAATAGAAAATGTGTATAAATATGTTCTACGTGGTGTGGAAGTAAGTGGAGGCCAAGATCCTAACTTATCCTTACACTGATTATTAAACTAGGAAGTTACGTATCGGATTCGGATCGCAGTGCGTAAGCGACATCCGAATTCTGTCCGAGTTTACTGGATCCGTTTTTGACGGATCCGTTTTTCACGGATCCGTTTTTTCACGGATTCGGACGCAGTGCGTAAGCACTCTTAGCCTGCGTTACCTGCTGTCCTTTCAACTAACTCTATGCCAACAATCAAGTCGATTGGTTGCTGAGTTACGGCGTGAAGAAAGGACAAAGACACAGTTTCGCACTTTTTTTTATTGGGTTCAGTTTAATAATTTTCTAATAATCAATCCAAATATTTTTATGATGCGACCTGTTTGGCAGTATAAATAAATAAATATTTGCATACCATCACACCAATTATCTAGCCCACGTTAAGTTTCATTAAGAACTTGTGTTATGGATACTAGATAACGGATAAACATACTTATATACTTTTTTTTTTTGTAAATACATACTTAATATACATATTAAACATCCAGACCAAGACAAATAGACATGTTCATGCACACAAATATTTGTCTTGTCCGGGGATCGAACCCGGGACCTCCGGCGCAGAAGGCGGGGTTAGTACCCCTGCGCCAAACAGGTCGTCAAAATTTCATTCGTCGTCAAAGTTGGTATGTATGTATGTACCATTAGCGTATAAGCAATTAAATATGTGATTTATGATGACTGGAACTTCTGTTGCTTTTGGAGTTTAAGGCGGCTTATGATACAACACATTATTTTCAACTTTATGCCAAAAATCAAGTCGGTTGGTTGCTTAGTTAGCGCGTGAAGGAAGGACAAACACACAAACACACTTTCGCACTTTTTTTAGGCGGAATGTTGCTAATGAACGATTCAGCTTTAATTTTTTTCTAACAATCAATCCAAAAAATCTTTATTATGCGACCTATTTAGTGGTATGTACAATCAGGGAACTTCCCGGTTGACCAGTAGAGTTTTTTGGGAAACGTTTTCTCGGAAAGTACTAAGGTTAAAGAAATTATTCATTATTCTAATGAAATACCAGGGCCCTGTTTCATAAAGCTTGACAAGTCGACAATTTGTCTACTATGCTCGAACTTTTTGTCACTGATCTACGCAATTTTGACCTTTGTCATCATTGCAGAAGGTAGGTTTTCTATAAAAAAGCAATCATACATTATAAAGTTCTCTTTTTCAAAATCCTATTACGAACTCTTTGGATCTTGTGAGAATTAATAAAAGAAAAATAACTAATGATACAACACAATATACTTTAGAATTTTCGTAAACTCAATGCTTGTTTACGTCTAAAGAAAGCTGTTTATCCTTCTAATCTGTACTTGTTTTCGCTTCAAATTAGGCCAAATACGGCAATTACGACATTGTTTTGAAGGCCTCATTTTTGTATCAACAAATAAGCCAAAGTTAACTAAACTAATTGTGTTATTGTTTTGTATAATCAGAGAAAAATAAGTAATAAACTATTTGTTTATTTAAAGAGCGGTGTCTGCTCAGTTTTTGCAGAATGTTACCAACTATTCTGCACTTTAATCTCTCTATACCTATATATCTGAACACCCAGTGTATAAAATTGTCTTAGATTATACCTAAAATAATTATAATTTGAAGAATGGAGTGAGCTTGGTGATTTGTCATGCATTTTTAACATAGATTATAGCTCAATATTGTTATTTAATACTAAATAAGTACAATGTAACATTTGGAGAGAAAAATAAAGATTTATTTATTTAATTATAGTTGGCTGACACCCAGCAGTAGCTATTCTATCAGTAGGGCAAGCACGAAAAAATATCGAAATAGTATCGAGTAAGTGAGGAGCCCGTGGTTCGCGCGCTCGGACTGCGATTGTTGAGGTTAAGCAACTTTCGCAATGGTCGGTCGCGGGATGGGTGACCAAAAATTTACTATCTCGAGCTCCTGCGTGCCTCGGATGGCACGTTAGGCCGTTGGTCCCGGCTGCATTTTCAGTCGTTACAACCCACCAATCCGCATTGGGCCCGCATGGTGGGTCATGGCTAGTTCTCCTTAACCATCTATAAGGAAGGCCAGTGCCCCAGCAGTGGGGACATTAAAAATGGCTGATGACGAAGTATCGAGCACGTAATGTCAAAAAAATTATAGGGAAATATACGTCCGGTAGAAACTCTGCTCAAGATGTCATGCACTTTTTTACTTTACTAACTATTCTAAATTACCGTGTAATAAAACACTGTGTGACTGACAGACAACGCACAGCCCAAACGGCTGAACTGATTAAGGTGAAATTTTGCATACAGGATCCATTAACGATGTAGTCGAGCACCAAGAAATTATTTATTGTTTCTGATCCTGGGGGAATATCAATGAAGCCGCGAACGGCCGCTAGTCCTTAATATACCGTAATTATTTTCCCAGTAAAATAATATAAATATAAGTACTTTCTTCTTATTACCCGATTGCAAAGGAATGGTTATGTTTTCGCGCTTATCTTGTATGTATGTGTGTTTTTGTTTGTTTATATGTAAATGTTATTTATTACTTCTTATCATTTAAACGGTTGAACGGATTTCTATTATTATGATATCGTTAGATATGTCTTGAAAGCCCAAGTGTTCTTAGGTAAGTGATGTAAAAAAAACAACATAGCGGCTGTGAGGTGCTATTATTTGAAGTGAAAAAAAATAGTTTTTTAGAATATTCAATATAGGTATCAAATTAAAAGGCTTGTCTTAAGGATTTCAAAAAGGTATATCATGACCGGTAAATATCTAAAACAATATAAATAAAAAATACTTACAGAAATTTAAAATACTAAAAAACACGCCCGTATCAAAAGACAATTCATCTGAAAAGATGGAGACAAGAACAAACAAAAATATTTTGTTCAATATAAGCAGTGAAATCATTCTTATGAATGATGTCATGCCATGCCTTCGCTTGCATGTTATTTTAATGAACAAAATAATTTTATGTTTGATTCTTTATAAAATCTTGTTGAATAAGTCTGAACTTTTTAAATTTAAAGGACGCAAAGAAAATATTTAAGTTATGAACTAGTTAATTAAATAATAGGCTGTTACTGTGGCGGCTCAATTTTGTATTGTTTAGTAAAGTAGTTATTAGTATAATAGTTGTGTTGTAGTCTAGTTTATTTTAGTTTTGTTTTGATGTTACATTAATGTTTTACTTAAAGTAAATATAAAATATATACTTATAAATATAGAATACATAATATACGCAGATACTAAGACAATTATTACTCGTAGTACCTACTAGAGTAATTAATTACAAATAAGTTATATAAAAATGTCCACGAACAGACGGACAAACTGTTTTAATAATAGCAGCCTTCCAAATCGTTTAACGTAGTATAAGCTTTTAAATCTTTCGTTTCAACAATTTTCACTAAGACCTAACCCAAAAAAGAACATTTAATATTCGGCTAATTCCCTTAAGATTAATTAAGGTACTTCGAGAACAAACTTATAACAGCACAAAAGAAATAAACTTTGGGAGAAGATAATCAATTATGGAAATCCCCTGATTATTACCTGGAAACAGGTAGACAAAAGCTTATCGGAATATAACTTTATTCCAGAAGGTCTAAAAAGGGCGCACAAGCAATGCTGCTAAGTGAATTCCCCGACAATTCATTTCTTTTTTTTTATGAACGACGGTGATATTCTTAGCCTTCATCATACCTGATGTTAAGTATTGATAAAGCTGAAGATGGAAGACAGCCTCTCCCGGAATCCTCAGCCACTGAGGAACTGCCTATCTTATCTCAAACTGCCGGAACACAACAATGCTGAAACATTGTTGTTATGGCGTCAGGCTTAGATAAGATGGTGGTAGCTAGCCCGGCGGACTTACAACAAGTCCTACCACCAACCAAACCGAATACAATATGTACCCCCGCTGGGAATCGAACCCGGGACCCCTGGGTCTGATACCGGTGGTTGTATCACTAGACCGCAGAGGCGGTTATAATATATATAGAATATATTTATATTCTATGGAATTTGCTGTAAGTAAGTTCTACTGACACGTTCTAAACTCCATAGAAAATAATCAATTTTAAAATGAATTGTTATGTAATTCACTTGGCAATAATGCTTTACCGCCCTTTTTAGACCATCTGGGAACTTGTAGACAAAAGCTTATGGGAATATTACTTTATTTTAGGACTCGGTGCTAATAAATTATAAATAATTCGTCATGAGTGTTGTTGATAATTAGTCCTTTATAAATTTCTTGAAACATTTTCCTTTCCATCTTGTTTTATTATAGCTTCGTTGGCATGGAAGTTAAGATAATAATTAGAATGAGTATCTGAATAATTTTGACGTTTAACAAAACAATTAATTATGATTTTAATATAAATTGAACTTGGAATTTTAGTACAACCAAATTTAGTTTTAATTTATTTTTATTTTATTTATACAAATACCTACAAAAAATCTGCGAAATGTTAGTACATGGATTAATAACAATAGTATTTAAGTTCTTTGTTAGTGTTGTTAGTCAAAACAAGCAATACTAACTATTACTAACAGAAATAGTTTGATTCCAATTCTGCTAATGCTTAGTCACAATCGTATTCCAATGGTGTTTCAATGGTAGTCCTGTTTTACACAGTTCTTGTTACAAAACAGTGTAAATAGACACTACTATTGAAACATCATTGAGAGACGATTTTGACAAAAAATTAGCAGAATTGACCCCCTGGTAGTGGCTTTGAAGTTTAACGATACGTTAATTAGGATTAAGAGAGTGGCCACAAACGACACTTAGAGAGGCTCTTCTCTTATCGTTTGAGGATAGTGGCTACCTCCTGTGTCAGAGTTTATCAAGACGCCTATTATTCCTCTGACTTGGCTTAAAGACTGTTATCAGATGACAACATTCGAAAGCGGCGGTATAACGTGCCCTCCGAAGCCCGGAAGTGCTCAGTTGTAATGCCACTTTACGGTCACCCATCCGACACCTGACCGGACCGAGCATTGCTTAACAAACGTGATCGAATAAGATCAGGCTGTCGAGCGCCGCCACGAGCGCTTAGAGTGGCTATAATCGGGTATGGCTCGGGTAGCAGTCTTATTGTGTTCCTCATATTATTTTGTCTGCACTAACTGGGAGATACTATTTTTTTACATACAAAGAAATTTAATAAAATAGCTAATAAAACACGATTTTATTTTACGGTATATTTGCATTGATCAGGGCCCCTACCGCGCAAGTGTCGTCGGCAACGACATAGACTTCATTTGACAGATGCATGTGACATATTGCTCTTAGTCTTTGGCAAGTTTTTATTAAACAACGCTGAATTTATTGGATCATCAATATGATTCTGAATCTAGATCCATTTATATACAAAGTAGTTAGCTTTAGTGTTCAATAGGGGGCTAGCAACCATCAAGTATCGAGCACGTAATGTCAAAAAATGTATAGGAAAATGTAGTTCCATCTACGTCCGGTAGGACCGCTATATTTCATATTTTTTTTACTTTACTTCCTCGTTACTTACTCGAAAGTTATTCGTGCTTGGTCTACAGGAACTGAATTATAACATAATTAATTTATTTATTTTCTGTTCGTATACCTACTCGTATAAGTAGGTATATCAGAGAGGAAACAACACGAATCCACAATTAAACCAATCGCATTTCAATCTTCCATTTTATAGCAAGCACAGTATTGAGTCCGTGCCCCACTTAGAAAAATGCCATTTTTATGGGCACGTTGCATCGAGGCTTTGTCTAACGTGCCTGCTCGACAACACTACTCGGAAAGTAGAACTCGAACAGAAATGCTAGACTTTTTCATATTTATATTCTGTGACACCAATTCGTTTGGAATATTATAGATTTTTTTAACATAGGCACTAGTAGCCCCCACGGTTCTAAGGGTAACTTAGGTATAACAATCCAACTAGTTGAACGTTAAGTGTTGCTGGTTCAAGCAACGATCGGCCTAGGCATTCAATTGAGTGCCGGCTTTTAATTAACGGGCTAGCCCTCCAATTGAACGGCTGATTTAACCAGTTGTAGTATTCATTAAAAAATCCTTTTAATCTGTGATAATTACCTAAGTTGTTTTTTCATTGAACCGAAAGATTTTATTATTATGAAAATAATGACCATACCACTATTCTTGTTATCGATCCTCCTTTCTAGTACGAAATTAATAAATTCACCAGCGTTCAAGGCCACTATTTTTTTGTCCAGGGTCGCAATGGCCTCGGCAACATCTACGTGTGGGCCAGCGGCGACGGCGGCGAGGACGACGACTGCAACTGCGATGGCTATGCGGCCTCCATGTGGACCGTCTCCATTAACAGGTATAAATATTATCAGTCATTTTAATGTCCCAACTGCTGGGGTACTGGACTTCCTTATGGATGGATAAGAAGAATGTGCCATCACCCAAACAGCCCACCACTGCTCACCCCCTCCCCCTTTGCTGGGGCATTGGCCTTTCTTATGGATTAATAGGGACCACCTCTGTCGCGTGGTAACACTGGTATCAGATCTAGTGATCCCGGGTTCGATTCCCACTAGGAGTACATATTGAAATCGGTTTGGTTGGTGGTAGGACTTGTTCTAAGCTGCCTGACTAGCTACCACCATCTTATCTAAGTCTGACGTCATCAGAACAATTTTTTTCAGTATTGTTGTATTCTGGCAATTAGAGATTAAGATAGCCAGGGGGGCTATTCTCGCGCTGAAATATGTCGAATTCGACATTTTAATATTATTAATTTCTTTATTAAAAATCTAATTAAAATCTCTACAACTGTCAAAATACTTTAATTTCAATTATCTTTCATAATCCTATACTGTCGAAGATTGCTTTTAGTGAGTCCTTAATACAGATTTTTGACTCCAAAAATGTCGAATTCAAGATGTCGAAGGCGCGAGAATCGGGCCCCAGTTCCTTAGTGGATGAGGATTCCGTAAGAGGCGCGCTTTCACCTTCAGCCTTCTTTTACTTACGAGGGTCACGATTATTGATAAGTATCCGAAACGACAAACTTAAAAAAAAGATACGCAGAAAAAAATTAAAACATTATATTCTAACATCTTTTCGAAAGTAAAACGCTAAATTTGGATTTGATCGAACTGATGGAATTTGTATGACAGGTTCTTCAACTTCTGCGTCGTGAATTTTCTTAACAATGGAAAGATCGCGCCTCTACACTCGTCTATGCTTGCAGTCGCCAAACTCCTAAATGAATTGCGGTTCGAATTGCTACTGCATCCACCCTATTCCCCAGATCACCCATGCGACTTCCACTTATTCCCAAACTTGAAGAAAGGGTAAGGTGGCCAGAGATTTTCAACAAATGATGAAGTCATTATTGCCGTAGATGAGTATGTTGAGGGGTTAGAGAAAACATTTTATCAAACTGGTGTAACGGCATTGGAGAAGTGCTGGACTAAATGCATTGACGTAGAAGGATACTAGGTCGAGAAATTAATTTATTTTAAATGAATTATTAAATATTTTCTTTGTCCTTTCGGAAACTTATCATCAGCCCTCGTATATTGGGTTTGATGAAAACTAAATGTGTCCCTTTTAAATTCTACAAATATACTATGAGCTTTTTACTTAGTAATAATTTATTTCCAACTAGTTTTATGTGGAGTTATCTTTTTAATTGCCGATTATAATAACCAACCGGCCATTATGATATCAGATTTCTAGAGCACTCTAATTAGAGTCTCTCATTGCCTTAATAACACTATAAACTATTTTATTTCGCTCGAAAAACTTGTTATGATTAGGGCGAATAACGTGTACGGCGAAAGAACTACCACTTATCTAGTACCGCGGTTCATTATTCAACTACCTGCAGATTTCGTTGATAGTATAACCAAGTCGAACTTAAAGTCCAAAGTGAAGGAATTTTTGCTTGAAACCTTAGAATGCGCCTAGCTTGTTCCTTTGATAATGTTGTTGTACAAGCCATTTAAATATTTACTCATTTTATTAATTTTACATTACCGCGTCAATGTTGCACAATTGACCTACTTTGCATTATACGAAATATTCGTATATTTTTACAACAGTGCATTAAAGGCATTCAACTCGCATTGACGTCTTTATTATTTCCGCGTGTCGACCTCATCCTGTGACGTCATTCATCTCATATTGACATTAGTGTAGAGCTTCGAGTAAGGGCTCGCACAGTTGTCTTATCTTATTTGTAAGTGATATTTTAGTATATTTTATGACATTTAACGCCAAAGCGAGCTTCTAACAGCGTTGCTATAACCCTCTGTGGATTTCTTAAGCTGTTATTTGTCAATTATTGTAAAATAACTTTTTATACGATACTGTAATAAATGTATAACAAAAAAAATGTAGTGATACTTATAGATCGCTAGTTTCACTATAGGTATTTCATATTTCCTTATCTTAAAAAAAAATTATTTAGGAGCATTACGAAAGCATAAAAATATGATGGAAGAACCGAAAGTTTTGTGTGTGTGTGTGTGTGTGTGTTTTTTTTTTTATTAAATAAGCTAGTAAATGTTTTTAACCCGCTACTCGAGAGAACGTGAACAACATAAAAATTTATACTTTTGCAAAAGGGGCACTTGTAAATACTTCTAGTTTTTCTTTTAAGGTGGTACGACTTCTATACAAACAAACATTACACAATTATTGGTTCATCATACCTTAATAATACATAAATATATGCGCAACTAACTCGTTTCAGTTATTTGTTTGCGCAAAATAATAAAAAATTGTACATTCATACATAAAACACGAGTAAACTAATATCTTTTAATTTCAATAATTCTACGTATGTGTGTGTGACCTATCGCATTTATATATGATTATATATATGAAAGTACATTTTTTTAATAAATTCACGCAAACAAATAACTGAAACGAGTTAGTTGCACATGTATTTATGAATTATTAATGTATGATGAACCAATTAATGTGCAATGTTTGTTTGTATGGAAGTCGTACCACCTTAAGATTATAAGTGCCTTTCCCGATTCAAAGTCAAAAGACAGGTTTATTCAGCTGAACAATCTTGGACTCGATATTTTTTATTCCTAAAGAAACAATAGTTTTTAACCCATTTCAAAAAGGAGGAGGTTTACTATTAGATTGGTTTTTTTTTCAATATCAACGTCTTTAAAGACTAAAACGAGGAAGGAAGGGCAATGAATAGAATAACCTCTCACCTAACAACTCCCAAATTGAGTAACGTAATTCTTGCTTTTAAAAACAAAAATGGTAATTACATAATTAGCAACACAATGGCTAATTGAATGAAATAAGGGATTCAAAAGGAAGGAAATACAACCAATAAGATCTGCTAGTTGATTATCTAACTCTGTTGCTAACAGATTTTGATTGAAAGTGACATTGCCGCTTTAGTAAGATAGTTGTCACATTTATCTATATATATAATACGGCAGTGAAGCCGCTTCTCCTCCTAAACTAAAAGTCGCACAATCAAGTGCAATACACCGTTAGAAAGGTATTTGTCTGAAGTGGTCGGATAAGTCGAGAAATTTAGCAAAACTCAAAAAAAAAAAAAAAAAAAACAAAAAAAAAAAAACTTTTTTGAAAGCAGCAATGTGACTGCACTTTCAATCAAACGTTGATAGAAACAAGTTACATAATCAGGGGGCTGATTATCTTTCAAACTACCAACAACAGTATGATGTTATTATTTGTATTTCAAATTTTTATTTTAACTGTGGTAAAATGTATGAAATAGCTGTTGTTTGGAGGTTACTTCCACAAAAAAACAATAAGTTTGTTGGTTACTTACATCGAATGTCGTCACGTAAAAACTAATATTTGTAAGCTCTCGTGGGACTACCACACTAGTAGTGGTAGTCCCACGAGAGCCCACAAGTATGATTAGATATTTTATTTTATTTTTATTTTATTTTTATAATTTGGGACATTAAACAGTTATATGCTAAGTAATATTAACTTAAATTAAAATACATCATTTTTATACCAGCATATAACCCACACCAATGTCCACGAAATAAGAACTGTAACAACTAATAATAAATAAATAACGCGCGTCGAAACGAACAGTAAACTAGGTTCTACATAATTATATATTAAAGTGGGAAATGTATGATATTCTAGCCCAGTTTGTCGATCATGATCTTATTCGCCATTTTTTTAAATGTCACTGTCGAAGAAGCCATGATGTCGAGTTCCACGAAGTGTGTGTTATATACATCCAGTAGGCGACGGGTAGGTGCGCGCAGCCCGGCATTAGTTCTACACTTGGCAGTATAGAACAGCCGGACTGCGCGAACCCCCCTGTACAAAGCTGTTCTAGGTACTACAAAACACAATCTGTCTGTAAGGTTGTTGCAATCGAATTTGTTATTACATATGCCGTGTAACATCATGCCCATTAATAAAAGACGCCGTGACTCCAAGCCTAAGAGTCTGTAATGCTTAAGTAGGTCTGTATAAGGAATCCTAGTGTGATGACACTTGAAATGAACTCGACGTAGAAACTTTTTTTGGACCATTTCCAGTCTGTCAACGTATGTGCTGTACAGAGGACACCATATCGGTACTGCGAACTCAAGTTGGGATCTAATCAAAGTTTTGTATAAGGTGATAAAGGTATTAGGACGCTTGAAATCTCTAAATGACCGCATTACAAAACCGTACATACGATAGGCCTTCGATATAATATTAGTTATGTGCTGGTCAAAATGTAACTTCGTTATGTGTTGTTATGTGCTGGTCAAAAAGATAATACAAATTGACAATATAGATTTTCAACATAATATCTTTTTACTTCGGGAATTCGAATCGCGATATCTACGTATATCAGATATACGAGTTCCATTATAATTTTATTATTTCCCGTGCCTACGCTAATAACTTTATGTCAACTGCTCATCACCTTTTACAAAATGCTGCTTTCCCGGTGCAGGAACGTTACTTATTGAGGAGTTCTCCCGGTACTTGATCATCAGCTCCCTTTATCACATGCAAGATCGAAGCAATTTATGCTTATGAACCACATTAAAGTAATCGTATCGCTTCCGTGAAATGCTAAGTATTTAATAGTTCCGATGACAATATGTGGTGTCAATCATCAGTTGGACTTCACCAAATGGTGCTTTCCGGAAGCAATGCGCGAGTTACTATAGAAAACACCGAAATCGCTATAGGAGCGCCTATAATATTTGAAAAGTTCCCTAGATTTCTCCAGGATCCCATTATCAGATCCTGACATGATGACAATGTGACCACATGGGAATTGAACAAAAAAAGAATTATACAAATCGCCCAGCCATCTTCGAGTAATCGAGTAACATACATAAAAATCGACGAATTGAGAACCTTCTCCTTTTTTTGAAGTCGGCTATAAAGGTGTCACGCCGCCTCATAATTTGCTTAAACCTCTGGCGATGCTTCGGCGAGCTTCACGCGAAAAATATGGGTTTATTTCATCATCATCTTAGTTCTTCACAATTTCTTATCCATTCCAATAGAAAAAACTTAGTTATGTCGTATTTTTTTTAAATACTACGGGATAAACACAACGGTATTGCTACAAAACGTGGTTAAAAATTAGACCTAGCTTAAAACTGGCGCTGTGCTTTCTTAGCGAATGAAAGTCGTACTTTCAGTTTAAAATCAAGTCTATCTTTAGACAACGTTACCACATTTTTTTTAATTCCCTAGTGCCATCAACGACGGTCAGAACGCCCACTATGATGAGTCCTGCTCCTCTACCCTGGCTTCCACATTCAGCAATGGCGCTAGGGACCCCAGCACCGGTGTCGCCACTACAGATCTCTATGGAAAGTGTACAGCCACTCACTCCGGAACTTCAGCGGCGGCACCAGAAGCCGCTGGGGTATTCGCACTTGCTCTTCATGCTAAGTAAGTCGGCATAAACATTAGTGTTTTTTCCTCTTCTACCCTGGCTTCCACATTCAGCATCGGAGCCCGAGGCCCCAGCACCGGACGCCGCGGCGTCGCCACTATGGATCTCTACGGAAAGTGTACAGCCACTCACTCCGGAACTTCAGCGGCGGCACCAAAAGCCGCTGGGGTATTCGCACTTGCTCTTCATGCTAAGTAAGTCGGCATGAACATTAGTGTTTTTTCCTCTTCTACCCTGGCTTCCACATTCAGCATCAGAGCCTGGGGCCCCAGCACCGGACGCCGCGGCGTCGCCACTATGGATCTCTACGGAAAGTGTACAGCCACTCACTCCGGAACTTCAGCGGCGGCACCAGATGCTGCTGGGGTATTCGCACTTGCTCTTCATGCTAAGTAAGTCGAAATAAACATCAAAGTTGCCACACATTGAGCAACGGTTCCAGAGTCACCAGCCACGGCGTAGTTAATATTTAACTACGCCGTGGCCACTTGCCTCTACGGAGAAAGCATGGTCACTTAGTCCAGCAACTCGGCGGCTCCGCCAGAAGCTGCTGAGGTCTACGCGCTTGCTCTTCATGCTAAGTAAGTTAAACGAGAAATATTTATGTCATGATCATTGAGGCTGGGTAAAGACATCCTGAGGCCTCTCAGTATATACTCAAATTGAGCAAATCTTAGGTTAGTTTGATTTCCATCGGCCAAATGCTTTCTTATATAGTATTAAAAAAAACGTATAACTACCCAAAGTTTGCGGGTTTGAGTACCGCCTGAGAATCGTAATTTGTAAGCAGAGTCGATTTTTTCTAGCATTTCTCTATTAAAATGTATCTTAAAAGATAGCATTAAAAAAGCAAACAAAAAAATGGTTGGAAAGCAAGCGGAAGCAACTTGAATGCTGCCACACGAAGCAGCTTACCTCGTGGTATACATGAATATTCAATAACCAAATTCTGAATTTAAGCGCAATACGTTAATAATAATGATAACTTTTGCTTGTTTCAGTCCGAATCTTACATGGCGAGATATACAACACTTGACTGTGCTAACGTCCAAAAGAAATTCTTTGTATGATGCGAAGGTAATTAAACTCTTGTTAAGTATCAGATTTATAGGCTCAAAAATTTTATCTTCCGTGTCATCAGAGCCGCTGTTTCGGTATTTTGATCGACAACGATTAGAATAATAAGGCGCCAATAATGAATTTGTTCTTGAGTTTCCAGCCCCCCTAGCATGACCGCCAAAACGCGATATGATATAGCGTTTTATCCACACACAAACGTCAAAACTCATTGTATTTGACGGTTAAACGTGATAAAGCGCTGTATCATATCGCGTTTTGTTGGTCATGCTAGGCTAGCAGTATTGGATTGCTGATCATATGAGTTCATTATATTCCCAAGGAACCTAAAAAAATACAAATACTTGGGGTAGGCCTTATCTTTTTCTTTTTCCATACATTAGGATAGCCTGTGCCCGAGCAGGCAGTGGGGCCATTAAAACGGTTCGATATAACCCTATGTACCTACAAGTTCTTCTTAGTTTGAGACTATGGACGGTGTTTAAAAGATCATCACAAAACACCGAGTTTTGTGAAAATTTCCGAAATATAAATAACTATTTCTTTTAGGGTCGTTTCCACTGGACGATGAACGGCGTAGGTCTGGAGTTCAACCACCTGTTCGGGTTCGGAGTGCTGGATGCCGGCGCCATGACAGCTCTGGCCGCCAACTGGCGTTCCGTCCCTCCGCGATACCACTGCGAGGCTGGATCCGTCAATACTCACACGTGAGTATGCTTTCGGTTTTCAATTTAAGTACATCCAACATGGACCGTACTGGCTAATTGTCTAATTTTAAAATCTAGCGCAATCCCTTTCAATTCGTCATTTGAAAGATATTAGCATACTTCAGGACGTTACTATTTGACATTTGAAAGGGATTGTGATCAGGACGAGTTTTGAAAGGTATTGAATGAACAAAATTGAACTGTCTAAGCAAAGTGACAGACGAAAATAATTTTTAAATGTATGGAGAAGTGTCAAATGAAGTGTCATTAAAAACATCATTCGTTCCGAAAGGGATTACGACTTTAAGTTGCATAATTCTATAAATCGCTGTCATAATTACAATAGCTTTGAAAGGGATTGTGATAGATTTTAAAATTAGACAATTAGGACTGTTCCGATTGTTTTTAGGTTTTGAAAGTGACACGTCGCTATCCGCGCAACTCTCTCTTATTTCTCAGAACCTGAAAACAATGGGAACAGAATCGCTATAACTAAGACGTGATGGTACGGCCCCAGACGATGATTGGTCAATCGATTACCTTACATCAAACGCGTTAAGATTCAAAATCGAAGATATGCAGTATTTAAAGCCAAACCTGCTGTTGGTCTTACATTATACTGCCCTGTCTTGGTCCGGTTTGATATTTTCCGAATAATTAGCACCTCTACAATAGTCTTATTTACACCATAACACTTCCAGTGAGATTCCGCAAGAGGGCACCATCACCTTAAAGATAGACACAAGCGCGTGCGCCGGTTCGCCATCAGAAGTGCGCTACCTTGAGCATGTACAAGCAGTGGTGAGCGCCAACTCCACGCGGCGGGGGGACCTGGAGCTGTTCCTCACCAGCCCTATGGGGACCAAGTGAGTCTATTATATTACTACATACTATCCGGAGGAGCCCGTGGCGCAGCGGTATGCGCGCTCGGCCTGCGATTGTTGAGGTTAAGCAACTTTCGCAATGGTCGGTCACGGGATGGGTGACCAAAAATTTACTACCTCGAGCTCCTCCGTCCGGGACCAGCGTCCCGGCTATATTTTGCTGTCGTTAAAACCCACCAATCCGCATTGGGCCCGCGTAGTGGGTCATGGCCCGATCTCATTATCCATCCATAAAAAAGATTACAGAGTTGAATACATTATTCTACCTACCTCTTACTCTTACGTTGGTTCTTAACTATAACTAATACTTTTACTACTTTACAGATCAATGATACTGAGCAGGCGAGCTAACGACGATGACTCAAGAGACGGTTTCACTAAGTGGCCCTTCATGACTACTCACACATGGGGGGAGTATCCACAAGGAGTTTGGACTCTTGAGGTGAGATTTATAACTTTATTAATCCAACAATAAAAAAATAGTAAAAAACTAATTTAGATTTAATCTTCTGCGTCAGGTCAGAGGCAAATCCAGATTCTGGTAGTTGAACTTTGCATAAATTTGTAGTTCCAGACTTATTAGACTGATCTCTAATAATCCTAATTCGTATGATAAATTTCAAATATATTAAAAAAAAATGGAAAAGTCAACTCGGCAAACGGCTTAACAAGTGAATTCTCAGATGGGACTCGAACCCACGACCTTTGGAAATCCGGTCCAATGCTCTAATCACCGAGCTACCGAAAGGGAAAAAAGGCTCCCGCTGTAAGGTTTGTGAACCGATGGCGTAGCTCTTTTGACATTCACAAGTGCTTGTTACAGCCTAGACTGAATAAGTGATGTCGAAATAAAATAACTTTTACGGATATCAACTGGCACCTTTTCAGCTGCCGTGGTCACGGGATGACTGACCATCCAGTGACATCCCGTGACCACGGCAGCTGAAAAGGTGCCGAAACGTCGGGAAAATCAAAAACCCCTAAAAAACCAAAAAATACGGACAATTACTTACAACTTAGTTCGTGAAACATAGCGCGTTTGGTATTCGTAAAAGTTGTTTTATTTCAATGAACAGGAGCTCTATTTTCGATTCACTCGTCTCGAGGATTCTACTAATTTTCGTGCGACGTTTGAGTTTCCGTATTCCGTAAAAGCGACCTTGCCCATATATACATAGCTTCGCTTTTCGCCTGTAGTACCGCCCCCCAAAGCGAGCGCGCGAGGTGCAAATCGCCTGGACCTCTATTTTTGAATCATTCGTCGCGCGAGTGGCGAGGCGAACGAGAAGGCGATCAGGCGATTAGCGACCTAGCATGCGTGGACATAGCACGCTTTTCGCTTTGCCCGTAGCGCGCTCGCATTGGGAGGCGGTACTACAGGTGAAAAGCGAAGCTATGTATATACGGGCAAGGTCGCTTTTGCGGAATACGGAAACTTAAACGTCGCACGAAAATCAGTAGAATCCTCGAGACGAGTGAATCAAAAATAGAGCTCCTGGACCTCTATTTTTGAATCACTCGTCGCGCGAGTGGCGAGGCGAACGAGGAGGCGATCAGGCGAATAGCCACCTTGCTTGCGTAGACATAGCACGCTTTTCACTTTGCCCGTCGCGCGCTCGCTTTGGGAGGCGGTACTACAAGCGAAGAGCGAAGCTATGTATATACGGGTAAGCAGGGGCGTGCATTCCATATAGGCAATTAGGCAGTGCCTACCTCATTCAAAATATAAATAAATATACAATAAAATAAATATAATACAATAAGTGTTAAATTTATTTTATTTTAGTTTAAACTTCTATTCAACACTCACCCACTAAGATATCCCTTACGCTAAATACTGAATAACTCCTGATAGGCAGTCTCGAAATTGCCTACTCGAAACAAGCAGCGTTTCATACAAGAATACAACATATTTAGGAAAAGTATTGCTCAAGTATAAACCGCCCATGGCAAGAAGGGCGCTGTTTGTACGTGTAACGTTCTAGCTTAAACTTCCGGAATATATCAGTATTAAGTAAGCATGCCTACCTGACGAATGAATTTGGTCGCGAATTATTTTGTTGAGGAGTTATTTTAAAACTATCATATTTCCTAAGATATTCATTAAAATTTTATGATGTTAAGGACAATTTTGTTCAAAATTAAATACTTGTGATGATTAACGTATTTATTTAGATAAGGATTAATATCATGTTTATGAAAACAGCTTCTCAAATAATACATTAGTTTAGAACAAATTTTATTATCTGAAAAATGGTTATAGTGCGTTAACCATAAAACATAAACATATGCTGTCGCGGACTTTTTATTAGAACTTTTGATGGGGAATAATTTCGTCATACTTGATTTTTACATAACTTTAACCGTTTACACACCGTCCGCAACGGAAGCTCCCAAAACTAATATTTTTTTCCCGTTTCTGTAACGTTTTACATTAATGCTCTGCTCTTATTAATCGTAACGTGATATTAAATATCTTATTACATTCCGAGATAAATGGACTATCCAGCACAAAAATAATTTTTCAATTCGAACTAGTAGTTCCAGAGATTAGCGTGCTCAAACAATCAAACTCGTCAGCATTTTAATATTCCTACTAAATATTACGAACCTTATCATTTATGACTAGCGGCCGCTCTCGGTTTCACTCGCCGCGTGGTTGCGGTTACCGTGGGAATATCAGGATAATTATAAATATTTGCATACAATGTGGTTTTCTGATATATAAGCTACATTGCTGTCAAGTTTCATCTTAATCAGTTCAGTAGTTTTTGAGTGAAATAGTAACAAACATTCCTCCATCCAAATATCCTCACAAACTTTCAAACTTATAATATTTGGTAGCAGGATAGGTTAAGTGCAGAGTTACTAGTTAGATCTACAGTGCCTACTACGCTGGAAAACCAATGCACGCCCCTGCGGGTAAGGTCGCTTTTACGGAATACGGAAACTCAAACGTCGCACTAAAATCAGTAGAATCCTCGAGACGAGTGAATCAAAAATAGAGCTCCTGATCGCCTCCTCGTTCGCCTTGCCACTCGCGCGACGAGTGATTCAAAAATAGAGGTCCAGTTCGCGCCAAAACATAAGATGTACGTAAGTGTATAAATGTATATCGAGTTTGAGTTTTAAGTGCTGTTAATCCCCGTTGTAGGCGCGGTTCTACGGCGGCTCAGTACCCACATCGGCATTGGGCTGGCTGCGCGGCTGGTCGCTGGTGCTGCACGGCACGCGCGCGCCGCCCTACGCCGCGCTGCAGCCCCAGGACCCCCACTCCAAGCTCGCCGTCGTCAAGAAGGCGCATGAGGACAACGCCGTCACCGACTAATGCACCAAACGTAGTAGTTAAACATGTGCCAACTGAACTATTATCCTTTACAATTTTAAGATTACCTGCTTTCCGAATTCTTTGGAAGACAACAACAACGTTTTGAGAATGAAAAAATATTCCCCTACCCTATAATGCTTTGAAATCGTTATTTGCACGAAATAATAGATTTGTTATTTCTTTATAAAAACAATACCGAAGTTTCGAAAATTAAAACAAATTCTTACTACGCACAATGTTTTGGAATTGATGAAAAAGAAACTAGACATATTAAATTACATTTACTATAAAAATGTAAACCGGCGACGAGAATGTCATCTAAATTCCAATTAAAGCAATTTTCTAAAAATAGTTTAATAATATATTCCAATGGGCTTTTTTTGTCTTAAGACGAATAGAAATTCCAAAATACTATTATTTTGCACACAGTTGATATATTCTATAAAATAAACATAATATCAGATTGAAAATAAACGATACCTTAATCTGTTGTAGTTTCAAGTCTAGGATGCCTTATTAAAAATATTAATTTCGTGATTATTAACGATTATCGTTCCAAGATCGTAAAGTTTTATCTCGTGGTACATGTTTAACTATATAAACTACTATTCATTGCAGAATAAATGGACTATATTGGATTGAATTTTTTTTTGGATCGCTACGATACAGACAAATCTTTGACATTAACATGAGGTTGGTTAGCGAAAGATTAACGAAACAAAACACAATAGCCATTTGTTCTGTATTGAGTATAACATTTTACACAATATTTATTTCATTTTGTTTTGTCTGATTTGGTGACTTTTGATATTTCTGTAGTATCTTTTTTCGACACTTTTTATTGAATTAAAGCAAAAGTCACTTAAATATAAGAATTATAGGAGAATGGGATTGCAATGATTGGAGGTCTGGGATTCCTAAGCCAAAACTGAGGTGATTTATATTTTGAATAACTTTGATCAATATTATCGGAATCCTCAACCAATGTTTAATATCGTAAGGGTAATGATGATTCGGGTACAACTTGGGATAATGCTACCATATTATTATAACTATGAGAACAAATCTATTTCCAATCATTTAAAATGAATCTCTAAGAATATTGTTGTTCTCTTTTATCGTTGAACCTTAAAATTCCGTTTTCCACAACTGAAAGCTTTCTGAATTAAAAGCTTGAGCTATTTATATAATAACTGATCTAAACAAGATAATATTTTCGGACATTTATGTTAAACTATATTTTTGTTTCACTTGCATCAATTTATGATTTTTGAAATATTAAATTTTCATTATTATGTACTTAAAATGATTTAAACTAATCATATTAATAACGTATACTTCATTCAAGCTTCCATCTTACATAATTGGAGAATTCAAGTAACAGGAAAAGAATTCTAGGTTGGAGTAATTCTTCTGCTACAAATATTCTTTACGTTATTAATCTTACTGTATCTTCTGCATAATAACTTGGTTACCAAATAATTATGGAAAAAGAGTTTACATAGTACGGTTATTTTGTATATTTTTTACCTAGTAGCGGATAAAAAAACGTATTTTTCCATTCATATTTTTAACCGTAGAAGAAAGTATTAATTTTTTTTTATAAGAAATTTTTAATAAGAATGTTTTTGCCTAACTACAATTTTACTTTTGAAACACTAACCTTCATTAGAGATACGCTAAATCGAAATATCACTTAACCTATTACCTTATACTAGTCTCAAATAACTTTATTTTTGTAAACTATAAATGCTATATATTTCTATATTCTTTATAAGTAAATTTTGTTCATCTTCTTAAAAATTATCCAAGAGCTTTCCATCAACTGGGTACATATCAAGTGGTGAATCCTTAACTAGCAAAAATACATATTATTATTTTGTACTGTATTATGGAGAAGTTGAGCAAAATTTATATTGTTGTATCAAAAGAAAATCTTTGTATGTCACATCACATACAATTGGTGTGATCCACTTGTTTAATTCATTAATTGCTTTCAAAATATTGTTACTATATTATAACATACAATTTCGTTTTCTTTGGTAATAAATATTATACGAGTATGATAAAAAGCATTTTCAAAAAAAATCGTCATTCATCTATGACATCAATATTACTTTTATTGTCTTCATTAAATTTTTCATCTAATTTTGAGTTATTGACATTCAAATGGACTTTATTTATCCCAGCTAAATAAAGTTTATTTGGATCTTTATTTATTCAAAGTACTCCAGGGTGAATTGCATGGAGTATATTTTAGAATAAAATAAAAGAATATATTAGAAGATTATCGTTACTAAATAAGAATTATAATATAAAAGTTTATATAATAATACAAATTAAAGAACTTCCTTATGGGCCCAGTAACAGTGGATACGGCTATTTAATGGTAATAAACCGGCTCTTTATATCTATTTTCTTAATTGGTAAATTTGTTATTAAATACATTACTACAACATTTGAGTGCGTTTTCAATTCCATTATTGTCCAAGTAACTTGTATGTTTTTTTTATACTTAAAGTAAACTACGGGCGTACTGTAGGATATAAATGGTTAGGATAGTCGTTAAGAAAACTACAATCATATAAAACATATAATGTATTATTATTATTATAGTAAATATAATGTGATTTGGTGTTGTATTTGAATTAAATGACGTTTTGTAATTGCTGTTCCTTTCCCTTAATGTTTTGTCGTTGCTAGTACCTGTTTTGTTATTCTTAACCAAATTGGGGAAAATAAGACAAATACTAGTCAAACTGGATGCTTACAAATGAAGCGGCAGTTTATAAAAGTAACTACTTAGAACATTTTACACGAAGAGGTATAAGATTAAGGCGGTACCCCCACCGAAAGTGGCGCCGCGTTGAATTTTATTTAATATCGTAGTTCTAATACACAATTTTAATAAAACTAAACGTGGAATTTTTAGAGCCCATAGTCTAGTATTTTTAGACGGTATCATTACATTCCCTCGTAGTCTCTGCTAGAAGTAGATAGCAAAACTGCTAAAAGTGGCCGTTTTTGACACATTTGCTATCTACTTCTACGAATGACTATGACGAGATGTAGCGATACCTTCTAAAAATACAAGACAATGGGCTCTAAAAATTCCACGTTTAGTTTTATTAAAATAGTGAATTAGAATTACGATATTCAATAAAATTCAACGCGGCGCCACTTTCGGTGGAGGTACCGCCTTAAGTAATAGTTAACTATTTTATTAACACTATTTACAAAATGGGAAAGTATGTTGTTGAAAAAACTTTTACAACAACTTTTAAGGCACTTGATTCTTGTTCTTTTGAGATATAGTTACACGAAAACAATAGAAATAACGGGCACATGCTAAGATTTGATCACAAATATATCATGACGTCATTTCCTTTCAATATAATATGGCTTTCTTTTTTGAACAATATACGAAATCATAAATATTACACAGAATCAGTTCAATAGTTACGTTTATACATATAACAATAATTATCTTAACTATAACGAAAGAAACTATAATTATTATTATCACTTTATCAATAACCCTTCATTCGCAGTCGGGTAAAAAGTTCGATTTCACTTTCACTTTAACTTTTGTCTTTTCTTGAATTCATACGATCTGTCTTTGTGTCACATGTATTAATATTTGGTGCGTTCAAACGCCCATTTCGTTGTAGGTTCGGCCATTTTGGACGTCGACGCTGCGCTCGTTGATCCCGTTGACGCCATTGCTGTGCCCACGGGAGCTTAATTGTCAGAGATCTGTAAAAAAATGATATAATAATAAATACTGATATACCTAAGTGATGGGACATTTTAAAAGAACATCGTCTATGTCGGACGACCGCTGGCCAAAAATTACATCCAAATGAACCCCCACGGGATAACGTCCATGTGGCAGACCGTGACGGCGGCGATGGAGGGACGATCTTGACTCATATTTGTGTGACTGGTGCGCGATAGCCCAAGACCGCTTGAAATGGTAGGAAGGTGGAGTGGCCTTTGCCCAGCAGTGGGACAATTTGAGCTATCAATAATAACAATCGTCTAAGCCCAAATTACATATATATACACCACAATGGATAATTAGATAGAATATTTTGCCTTTTTCAGAAGATAGTAAGCTATTGTTTATTTTGTTGAGCTAAATGTTTTCAATTCGTACGTGAATATTTTTTACTAAAATCGTATAACATACGTAAGTACATCTTAAGTTTAACCGCGCACTGTTTATTGAAATAAAACTGCTTTTACGGGTTTTAAGTGCACTGTATTTTTACGAGTTAAGATCAAATTTTCCGTGTTCTTCAAGGTTTTTTGGTTTTCCCAACGTTTCCGAGATGAGTGAATATTTTACTTTTTATCAAAATGGTATGGCTTTATTTTCTAAGATATATGACGCCGTCGTCGTCGTCTCAGCCACGTGACACTTACTGCTGGGTATAGACCTCCCCCAAAGATACATGTACGGTATTTCAATTAGTAAGTAGAAAGACTAATCACTGGGCCTACGCGTAAGTACCGTCGGCATCGCTGTGGACTTCATTTTGACAGCCGACGGCGTTTTAGTACAGCTCAACTTCAACGTTATCTTCCTAACAGTAAGATTCCTTTTCAATAGTCAGTTCTTACTCGACCCTATGTGTGAACAAGACCGCGCTATAACATCAGCGCTCGCGTGTAAAGAGTTTTGCCCATATTAGACGTCGTCGTCGACACTTAAGCGGTAGGCTCACAGATACGTATCGAATCTCATATTTATAATGAAATTATTCGAAAGTAACGATACGAAAGGTAAACATAAAAATGTAAATATAATCAACATGACAAATCAAAGTTTATATCTACAACTACATGAAACTAGAATAACGCTATGTTCCTTTGAAAACAAATAATGTTATTATCACACAACATAATGGAAATACGATAAGAATTACCTTCATAATGCTTACCCATGGTTTCCTGTTGCAACTCTAGTTTGTAAGCAGGGTTGTCATAAGGCGGCAGAGATGATTCACGAGGTGCTGTTGGCACAGCTAAAAAATAAATAATTAAAAATACAAAAATTATAATAATCGTGACTCCATCCATGTCTTGAAGGATTTCATAGCAGAACAGAGTCGTAGAAATAAGAAAAAAACACTACGGTGAGGCCATCATTCATTGGCCAAGTATGTTAGCTTTACCAACCACAGTGTTTATGAGAATGTGATTCATCTTAGGCGGACACTGGACCGATGATGTGCTACGAATTATTCAATTGTAGAATTTTGATTTGTATAAAAAACTGAAAAATAACACATTAAGTATAACATCCCCGTTCAGGGGCGAATTTCCGGTTTTTGTACACAAATCAAGATTTTTAACATAAAAGCAAACGAGAGAGTAAGCTGACGATTTTAACGTTCTTTTTTTCAGTTAAAAATGTCTTGAATAGCGGGTAGGAAAAAAAATGGGAAAAACTTATTTGAATAAGTATAAAGTTTTTGACTTTGACTAAACTAACTAAGAAAACTAGGATAAGAAAAATTTGAGGAAGAGGAGGACATCTTCCTCAATTTTTTGTCCGGCTTATCTCCGCCATATTTCGACCCCTCGATAATGCTACAGATACTTAATCGACATACTTACGGGTGATAGGCACTGATCTCGGGCGATGTCTTCGCACAACCACCAGCAACAGCAGCAATGACGTCAGCGCCCCCAACGCAGCAACCACGCCCACTATAACTAGCGCGCCATAGTAGTCCCCATGGGTGTCACCACGACTCCCCGCTACTGATGCTGACGCTGATTCTATATTGTCTGAAGTAAATAAGATTATTAATAAACATCACTTTAACCTTTCGCTAGTCGTTGGGTGTTGGAACATGAAACCTGCAATCTGTCGAAGAGATTTAATTAATTTTCACCAAGTTTATGACATTACTCTGAAAGTAATGGGTAGTTAGTACAATAATTGACAAAAAGAAATTGTATGACAAATAACTATGTTAATTGTATGACTGCGCTGGGGCCACGGGGTCTGCTCCGAAAACCAATCACACGATATCGGTTAAACGTTTTAGTTTTGAGACTTTATCGACAGCAAAATATGGGCCAATATTTGGTAAACCGTAATAGAAAATTGACATTTCTTAGACCCAAGGAGAGTCCTTGGGAATTCAGAAATGTTTGCGTCAACGCCGATCAAACCACTTAAACTACGATTGTTGTCAAATTGCAATACTAAGGATTTAGTAATGAGTTAATGTAGAACTTACTACGTTCTCCATAAGGTATAGGTACTTACTATCCACGTTGTCGTGGGAGTCCAAAGATTTTGTGTTGATATCCAACACGTTGCTGGTCTTCACTTTGCCATTTGTGAGGAACAGCTCCAACCAAACGCGACATCTGTTAACAAAAGACGTAAATTTAATATTGTTTCACTATCGTGGTCTCTTTTAGGTCCTACTGAATAACATTGATGCCGTGGTTATACTTCATCATTTAGAGAAATTTCTAGGCTATTCTCAAAAACATGGTGAAGATATTGACGTGCATTGCAAATATGGATTGCATTGCACGTCACAACGTTTGACGTTGCATTGCAAATGTCTTAATTATTGAACTACATTCACCGTCAGAATCGCACCTTTAAAAAAACTGACTTTTAAACTTAGTTTAACCTTATTTGGAATCAATTTATGAGGGAAATGCTGGATATCATTTGAAACGAAAAGGAGTACCCAAAATAATTAAACTTTTAATTTTTTATTGGAATAGAACAAAAAAAGATAAAGTTTACAAAACAATTCCACTCCTTAATAATGCTTTTTGTACAAAAACAACTTAGAAAATACATTTTTTTTAAGGGTTAGATTACGGATCACAGCCTTTTGCACCTGCATTGACCCATTAAAACCCACAAATTGTAGCGCAATTGCTTGCAGCGGCCCTTATAGAGGAACAAAATTGCATTTTTTTAATGCCACATTTTTGTTATTTATTATGCTTTTTTAATGCAATGAAATCTTGTTTATTAAGTTCATTTATTGGGCTTTTAAACAAGGCCAATATTGGTGGGAGTACAAGCCGTACACGCATTGTAAAGTGTTAATAACGCTTAAGAAAATTTAAAAAAGGTGCGATTTTTTTATTAGTGTATGTGAATAATAAATAAGGGTATTATTGACTGATCACCTGTCTACCTTCATCCGAAAGCTGACTCTAAGAATGAAATCTCACCTGTCCAGTAATATTGAGCTGGGCGGCAAGTCCCTAGTCCCGAGCTTGAACAAATCGTGCTCGCAGCTGCCACACGGTGTGCGCGGCGCGGTGCTCACGCACCCGTCACTGTCACTTCTGAGTCCACTACTCAGGCTCCAACTGTCATTGTTCGTCACAATGAATCTACAAAGGTTTGTCTTACCTAGTGTTCGGCTCCAGTCCAGTGATAGTGATAGCACAGTAGGCCCCTAGTAGCGAGCTTGAACAAGTCATAGTCAGTCAAGATCGCCACACTCGTGAGCGGCGCGGTACACGCCCAGCGCTCGGCCGGTGCTGGTACTCTAGCTTTAGAGCACACTGCTCAAGATTCTACAATCAGCGGCCTGTTGTATTGCTCCAAAAAGTTGTTGGGCTCCAGTTCGATGATGGCAGCAGGCTCCTTAGAGTTTGCCACTTTTCAAGCTACAGAAATAACCCGGCGCCTCTGTGAGAGAGTGCACAAGCTACAAGAGAAGGAGGAGTGTTTAGTGATTTTTATTCAGCCGGTAATCTCGCCTAGTGTTAGGCTCTAGCCCAATAATAGTGAGCGCGGGCGGCAGGTAACTAGTAGCGAGCTTGAACAAATCATTTTCCCGCCGTAGGCGGGCGCCACTCGCGTGCGTAGCGTATTACACGCGCACCCAGCGCTCGGCCGGCCCAGGAAATCTGCTGCTTTTGAGCCCAGCACTCCTACTGTCGTGACCGTCTAGTTGAGTAAATATTGAAAGGTTTATGTTTATCTCACCGAGTATTGGGCTCCAGGCCTGTAATAGTGAGTGCGGGCGGCAGGTCCCGGGTGGCGAGCTTGAACAGGTCATGTTCGCGCCTGGCGCGGTCGCCGCACGCGTGCGCGGCGCGGTACACGCGCACCCAGCGCTCCGCCGGCGCCGGCACCCCTCGCCAACTCAGCTCTGCCGCTTCTGAGCCCACGGCGCGGGCTTCTACTGTCACCGTCCAGTTGTAAGGGTCTGAAAAGGGTTTTGTTTTTGATAAATCAGTCCCCTAATTGTCTAATTTCAAAAGCTATCACAGTCCCTTTCAAGTAATTTATGGAATTGTGTCCTTTCGGCATCCCTTTCGGTTCATTTGACACTTTTTCATACATTTCAAAGATTTTCGCGTGTGTCACTTTGCTTTTCGTTCATTCAATAATCTTTCGAAACCGTCCCGATCAAAATCCCAATCAAATGTCAAATAGTAACGGCCTGAAGTATGTAAATGTCTTTCAAATGACGAATTAAAAGGGATTGTGAAAGATTTTAAAATTAGACAATTAGCCTCCTGGCCTGGTATACCATACCATACTACTAAAACTTAGTGATTACAAAGCCACGAACGGTGTGGTGTAACAGATGACGATGATGTTCTAATCAACAAATCAAAAAGTTCAAAAATTTCAATTGGTGTGTAAGTTACTCTCGCTGTGTTTTGGTGTATAATATGTTTCGATTTATTTGTATTATATTGTTGTTAATTTTATACTTGTGAAATATTTTATTTAAGTAGCTAATTTATCTATTATTATTTGTGTTTGTAATAATATGGTGTAGCCGGTAGTGCTCTCTCATCGATATAGGTAGGTAGCCACGGAAGACCAGCGTTGGACTGTCTGCGACATCCAACACCTTCTGAGTGGACTACCTTTTAAGTGTCACTATTATTTTATGTGTCAATTATGTCATTATTGTATACATGTGATTTCTTGTGACACTTAATATTTTTTTCTTTCTTTCTTTCTTTCAACATAAGCAGAAGTGTTAAACTCCAACACCCCAGAGTCATGGAGCTCAGTTCAAGCTCGTGGTGGCGGCACCAAAACCAATGACGCCTCGTATTTTGCGCCAGACCGCAGCTCGTGTACGTCATATACCGGCTATAGTATAAAGTTTAGTGATGACAAAGCCACGGACGGGTGTGGTGCAAGAGCTGATTATGTACTGACCAACATAAGCAGCAGTGGTAAACTCCACCACCCCAGGGTCATGGAGCTCGGTGGAAGCGCGTGGCGGAGGCACCAGCACCAACGAGGCCTCGTATCTTGCACCGGGCCGCAACTCGTGCAGCTGCGCAGCGGATCTGCTGTGGTGCAGTAGCTCGGTCATGCTATAGATCGGAGTGCCCACTGGCCGGTACCTAAACGGTTGATGGAACAATATTAGAAAAATTATACATAGTTTCTGTCATGGGACTCATGAGGCGGTTTACGTTTGTCGTAATAGGAATTTTACTGTAATGTGTATAATTATTAAAAATGGATGTCTTACAATATTTTACAAATGCTACAACCCGGTGACGTACTATGAAAACTAATCTGCCATAGAACATTTCGATTTAAAAGGTTAACGTTTGTTTTTAACCGATTCATTTTCTATTGTGTACCTATTACAATTCATTCCCTCACCTGACTTGTATGCCATCTATGAACTGCAGCTCCTCCTCTGAGAAGTGTCTCCAGCTGACGTGCGCACTGGTGTCATTTACGTCCACCACCGTCAGTTTACTGTCGATCTCACGCCGCTTTTCTTCTATTGGGGGCACCTGAATATAGAGTTGGAATCAAATTAAAAATTCAGTCAATTTCTGTAATGACGAAAGATGGTCTAATTATGCGTATCCTATCTAATATAAAACGACCTGTTTGGCGCAGGGGTACTAACCCCACCTTCTGCGCCAGAGGTCCCGGGTTCGATCCCCGGACAAGACAAATATTTGTGTGCATGAACATGTCTATTTGTCTTGGTCTGGATGTTTGATATATATATTATGTATGTATTTACAAAAAAAAAAGTATATAAGTATGTTTATCCGTTATCTAGTATCCATAACACAAGTTCTTCATGATACTTAACGTGGGCTAGATAGTTGGTGTGATTGTATGGAAATATTTATTTATTTATTTATTAATATATGCGAAATAGTATTTGTTTGTCCTACCTTGACGCCCTAACTAAGTGACCAATCGACTTGATTTCTGGCTTAAAGTTACTTGAAAAGACGGAGAGTAACATAATTATGCTACTCTTTACCTCGATATTCCCACGGGAACGGGAAACACACGGGTGAAACCAAAGGCAAAAGCTAATATCTGATAAAAGTAACTTACAGTGGGCAAATCTTGTGTCCTAACGGTGTAGACTTCGCTCTCAGGCTCCACAGGTAGGTTGTGAAGGTAAAGTTTGCCTCGCACTTTGTACGTAGTCGAGGGTTTGAGTCCTGTCAGTCTGAACTCAAGTCGAGGCGTGGTGAGCACCTCGTCAGCCGGGGCAAACACTTGGGAATACCAGTGGGATACATCTTCGTCTCTGAAAAGACGCAAAATATTAATTGTTAGAAATATTTTAAACAACTTTATTAACAACAACAGAAACAAAAAAATGCCTATTTTTGGTCAGTAGTTTACTAAACGGTTGGATGCAAAATGAAGTTGAGAAAAGACCTTTGTGTTAACTGTTTATACATGCAGATTTATACATATTATTTTGAATGGTATAATCTTGCATTTAATGCTTAATCATTGAATTTACTCACGCTTTATCAGTGTATCTTAAATCAACGCTTCCACGCAAGCCAACCAGTACAGGGGGCAGACCAAACAGCATCATCACGCTGGTCGGCGAGTCAGATTGCAAGGAGATAACCGACAGCTTCTTGTTGTTATCCCCGTACGGTGGAGCACCGTGGATACCAGGCGATAAGCCAGGTGGCAGACCAGGCAACGCATTAACCGGTCTATGGATATTGTTCTGGTCATAGTCAGCAAGGTCTTCTTGAGGGAAATGTATTTCTGGCGGAATAGTTGGAAGAAAACTAGGCGTTTGGGCATGTGGTGGGTGCGTCGTAAATTCAGTTTCTGGCATTTGACCTGTAAAGTTTCGAATGAATCAAAATGCAACCTTTTATTGATTCAGTTGTTAGTATTAATTATGAGAAAGCTGATAGATGGTTAAAACATGAAACACAAACGGGACGTTAATAACAAAACCCAAGTGAAATGAAACGGTTCTTGTGTTAGTGTATTACGAGTCGTCAAAGTCAGTCAATGATCAAGTTGTATCAAAGTCAGGTCAGAAAGTTGAGTGGACACTACATAAAAGTTGGAACAACAATAGCACTTGCGAACACTGAATCTGACCTTCCACATCACGGCTTTTATCTGCTGATCGTCCAAGATTTCTATTGACTTCTGATTCCACTTCCATTTGACTTAGAATGTGTTCTAAATCTAACGTAGAATATGTTTTTTCGGCAATTTTTGGAGTCTTTGAATGGCGGTCATAGTTAGATGCTACGTCTGTCTTTGCGTTAGGGACTGCTCGCAATAAAACTGTCTCATAAGGATTTGGTGCCTTAGTCAATAAGTGGGTTTTTGTGTTTTCGTCCCATAGCTGATTGCTTTCAGCTGTTTTGAGGGATTTCAATTCTTTATTACTGAGTATTGTAACATGTTTACTTCGAGAAACTTGCATAGGCTCACGAGCAACAGAATCGTGAAGTGCATTCTTTACATTATTTGATGAAATCTTTTCAGTATAATTCTGTGTCATAGGCTCAAAAAGACCATTGACCAGTGTTGGTCTGAAATCTTCTACGTGGTAAGACATGACAGAGGGCTTTCTATCCATAATCGGTACAAAGTAATTAAATTGTTCTATTTTTGATATCGGAATTTTCCTAAGTTTTTCATTGACATCTTTTAAAACAGTATTAATGGGTCCAAAAGACTGAACTCGATTTGTTGGATTTACCACAATTTTTTGTATATTATCGTGCATATTAACGTGAGATGGTTTAAAAGAATTATGTCGATGACCGTGATATTGCATTATTTTGTCTGTACGTTGAGGTATTTTCGAAGATTTGATATCTGGGTCAGATTGTGGATAAGACGAGTGTCTATGACTACTAGTCATCTTTGGCTCCGGGTGAATAACATTTACTTGTGTGTCTGGATCGAGTGGTTTTTCTATGTATGTAGAATCAGGTGTGGGCATATGCCAAGTATTTTCAGCAGGTTTGGGAGTAAATTTAGGATGAATAACATTATCTGGTGTTTCCCCATCTTCTAAAGTGAATACAGTAATATTGTCACCATAGCTGTGCTTATAAGGTGAATCTACAGAATATTGAGATACGTCGTTAACAGTAGGTGCTTTTATGTATTTAGGAATGATTTTAATAGGGTTCAAATGTCTATAAAATTCAGATGGGTCAGTAGTTAATGGTGGAGTCGGTAGTACGGATGCGCTCATTGTCGGTAAAATAGGTGCAATAGGTGTCACATAATTTGCGTCACCCAGAGTTGGCATGGAGTAAGTCATGGTACGGGTCATCTTGTTGCTGCCAGCTGTAAGGAATAATGTGAATGAATGTTACATGCTTTCAATGACTTTAAATTAGTTGATGATCATTCATGCATATGTGATGCCATAGCGACCATTGAAACAGTAAATCCGTGTCTGAATCTGAACGAAGTGTCAATGTTACTTTTTAAACCGCTCATATTCATACATGTCTAAGTGATCGCTTAATAAATCATATCGTGATTATTATTATTTAATAATTTTAATGGTATTTATGTGCTATGTCTTTGATATGAAACCCAACCACCGGTATTAGGTATAATGTCTTTTACACCGATTGCTTTGATTAAAACACTAAATGCTTTTGGTGCTAATTCATCCACCATTAATTTAATATGATCACTTACTATTAGGCACACAACCCCACTGCTTACAACAGTCATCGTCGGACATATTGACGGGCGCAGGGCGGTGCATCGGGGGACAGCGCAGCGTCTGCGGCGGGATGGGAGGTAAAGGACTGCAGGTCTCTTGGCACTCTAATTCGCCGTTCTCGCAGAAGCATCGTTGTTCACATCCGGTTAGTTCGATGGGCACTTCGCTCCAGTTGGGTACACTGAAATTTTACAAAAATGTTGTAGATCACAGTGTTATGCAATGTCTAGAGCATTTCTGAAGCTGTTGTTTCTCATACATTAACAGATTCGTATGGACCTACGTGATACCATATGGTTGAAGTTTCACACATAAAACTACTACGCACGCAACCAGAGAAGGGAAATCAATACTTACCACAAGCCTTAAAGCCAGCGCCTTATACATATATCGCTCAAGGCATCGGTGCAAATATCGGTGGGCGCTCGTACGGAAAAAAATATCTGTGGGGCTAGCATGAATAACTTTCGAGTAAGTATCAAGGAAGTAAAGTAAAAAAATGTATGATATATTGAGCAGCGTTCCTACCGTACGTAAACGGAACTACATTTTCCTATAAATTTTTTGACATTACGTGCTCGATACTTACTGGATACTATTACGATAGTTATTCGTGCTTTCCCAACTGATAATGATAATTATGAAAGGCCGAAAAGTGATATGTTCCATCGTTAATGCAGGCGTAGCGTGCTGGTAGCAGTTGGGCATCCGCGAGGACAGAACAAAGAGTCTGATGATAAAACAAAGAAGCTGTAGAACTTACGGGTGCCCCTTAAAGTGGCAGGTTCCATCGCTCAAGCAGCGCGCAGCACGTGGACAACAGTTTGGTGGTCGTGCTGGCGGTGTAGGCGCCCACCGCACGCACCCTTTCGACACCAGCTCCAGCCCCACGTGTGCGGGGCATATCAGAGCCGCACACTCGCGCTCGTCTTGGCCTGTGCACTCGCACAGCTCTTCGCAGCCGATGTGGAACTCTTCGCCTGTTAAGACATTATTTTGGTAAGTTGATAACTAATCTTTCAGAATTTAATTTCTGTTAGAACAAAACCACTCTTAAATCAAACTGGTAAATTAATCCCGTACAATAAATGTGTCCAAATAGAATATGATCTTGCTTATAACTAATTGATACTTAATGAGTAGCTACAATTAGCGGGTAAATAAAATAGCTAAGGTTGCCACACACCACATACGCCACATTTGTTTTCGGTAAAATATCGACTTTCTTTTATCATCTCGTAGACGACTTAAATAAACCGCCAACGCGGGATGATCATCAGGCCTTATGGGCATAAGTCTTCATGTATTCACGTAATTCAAGATCGATTAGACAACATCTCTGAAGCAATAAGTGCTAAGTAAGTGTTATTTGACCAATTCGGTATGAATAAAAGTTAAAAGATCGAACACACGCTAATACATAGTTTGTTGACCTAGCAATCTTCAAGAGCATGTTCTTGAGTATAGAATCTCTAATTTAATTTACCTTATTTGTCATAACAATAAGAACAGGAGACTAACCAACAGCATAAAACGTTCCATCGTGATAACATCCGACTTTCGATACATTCCGAAGATCTTCATCAGCCACTTCGTTGAATCCAGCATCAGTTGTTGTTATGGTGAAGTTGAATTTGGTTCCAGTCTCTTTAGTTTTCAGTATGTAGTCTCTACCACCTTGTAAGTTGAGTATCAGGTTGGAGTATTTCAGTTCTACATCTTTGAAAGACTTCCCGTTGTCGCTACTCAGTAAGAGATGAATAGGGTCTCCTGTATTATTCATGTGGATTAGATTCACTTGTACTGTATTGTTTTGTAAGACTTTTACGGAACCAATCGGTTCAGATAATACCAGTGGCCTCAATGGCATCTTTGAAGTTGCTTCTTCGGAGTTTTCTGATGATTTTGACATCTGAAAATGAAAAGAATACACAATACAAAAATATATTTCCAGTAACGTTCGTTCACTATCCTAGATTGTTCTTCCAGGTATGGAAATTAAATCCTGATTACTTGTTTTATCTTATGATAAATTTTAAATAGAAAAATATTGGGAAAAAAACAACTCGGCCTGAACAAACAACTGAATTCTCAGATGGAATTTATCTTATTAGATAGTCCAAAGAACAATGGAGTTAAGTTTAAAAATAACTTAAATGACCAATGGCAGCTATAACAGATATTTGACGATATATTCGGGAATGAAATGTGAAAGATATCAACCATCCCCAGCAACAAACCGCAGTTTATGATGATGATGAAACTTTACTTTTTTTTATAAAGAACGGTGAGACTCCTAGCCTTCAACTTACTTCAGTGATGCAAGTGGTGGAGCTGGTGCCGTTCTCCGGCTCCTTGTGCACGTCCTGGGAGATGTCGCACACCTGCACCTCGCAGCACATGTCGCTGGGGTCCTGCACGTTGATGCACTTCTCTGAGGAGTGGTGGCGTTCACACCTGACCTTATATTCAGCAGTCCATCATTTGGACCACCCAGAGTCTAGTGAATAGACCAAAGGCGTCTTGAATAGGTAGCAAGCAAGAAACTGTATATACCTCAGTGGTAGAAGTGGTGGAGCTGGTGCCGTTTTCTGGCTCCTCGTGCACGTCCTGGGAGACATCGCACACCTGCACCTCGCAGCACACGTCGCTGGGGTCCTGCACGTTGATGCACTTCTCTGAGGGGGGGTGGCGCTCACACCTGTAAGCGAGGACTAATAATAAAATTCCTTACAGTAGTATCAGACACGTGAAATTATTAAGAATGATTATTAAGAAGAATGATATAACAACATAATGTTTTACAAAACTAACAGTTGTTTACTCAAAGCAGAATTTAAATAAATAATTGTATGAAACAACTGGTTTTTCCCCGATTTCAGAGTTGGTTGCTTCCATACAAAAAGTTGTTCGTAATGTATAAAACCATTTATACTTAGAACTCACCTAAGTATAAATGGTGTTATACAATTTGTGTAGACCTGAGAATTTAAAGTAGCTATTGTGGAAAATATTGAACTGCAGAAGTCGCAATCACAGCCCCGATGACGATTGTGCTATGGTCTGCCAATTGTGCTATTGTCTGCCGATTGTACTCGCCTACTGAGAGTCCCAAATAGGCGAATAAGGGATCACAGAAGACGAATAGCAGTGTCTTTAGAAGAATTTTCGACCTTCCCAGAAATAAGTTACCCTGCATAGGCAGTCCTTCAGTGGAAAATAAGGACCCTATTGGTTGAAAGGTGAAGGTAGCGCGATGGTAAAAAATGGCTATATAAATTTTAACTTACCTAGGTTTACACGTGACAACTGAATTTTTCTCGCAGCTGCAAGTCTGTTCGCATCCGATGTGCCACTGAGCTCCCACGGGGTACGTGTCGTTTCCGTACCGACACACTTCCAGTTTAGTCGGCTTTACATCTGAAAGCAAAACAAATATATGTTAGATGACTAGTCTGGTGTGGGTGTACGATACTTGCCTTCTTCTACCCAGTGGGTCCCGAGTTTGGTACCCGGACAAGAGAAATATGTGTGTGCATTCGAACAAATCTATTTGTCTTGGTCTAGGTGTTTAATATGTATGTTATGTGTGCATGTATTTACAAAAAAGTATATAAGTATGTTCATATATTGTGTTTTGTTTACCTAGTAAACAAAACACAATATATGAACTTACCGTGGGCTACATAATTGGTGTATGACTTTATGTTGTTAAGAGCAAACTGATTTCAAATGACTTTTAGCATAATTAAGACTTAAGATATCGTTATAGACAAATTGATTATCACCTGTGATTAGTTAACCACATAGACCTTTTGTGTCAAGTCAGTGAACAAATCACGGTTCAACAGGGCTTTTATAGTTGCATTGTTGTTTTTTTGTTGTGTTTGTTTCATCGACGTTCTGATAACTTCAGACCAAGTGTTAATAATAGACCACATTTAGTCCTCTCACCTCCATTGCCAGTAGCGCAGGCTATGATAGAGCAACATTCGTCCAGAGGTGACTCGAAGCACAGGGGATCGTTGAGTCTCCTACCCCGTCGGATATAGGGGTGCTTGCAGCGGGGGGAGCACTCGAATGCGCCTCCTTGCACGCACTCGCAAGTTTCCTCGCAGCCACGGTCGATCTTCTCACCAACCTGTAATGAAAAAGTGGTGAACGAAAGAGGAATTATCAAATAACTACCTATCGAAGCAGACAAATCCTTCTTGCACAACATGGTTAGGGAAGGCAAAATTAACAAAGAGTTGAAGTTGCCAGAATTACGGATGCCATAACAAAACACCTTTTTTTCATAATGTTCACAACTTCAAGTATTGGTTAAATCTAGGCTAATATAGTTTCCAAAATTAGCATTTTTATTAAAAAAACTATAAAATTACGTGACGAACCACATCTGTTACAGTCATAACATCACTATATAATTTAGTTTGGTTAGTTATTAGAAGACCATATTTACTAACCTTATAACTGACTCCATTTTCCCTACAAAATTCAACTTCACTTGATCCTCTATCGATACCCAATACTGGATGGAACGGTGCCTCCAAATTAGTATAAAACTTATCCGATATAACTTTCTGCTTTGTATCTGGCACTATTTTAGGATCGTCTTCATCATCATCTAGTGTTACATCACTGAGATCTGATAAGGGCTTCTTATGAACTTGGTTGTTTGTTTGATTGTGTAGTGCATTCGCAAATGTTTGTAGTTCATCAACGTTTAGATTGAGTAGCCTCGGTTGATGTCGTTGTGCCTCTGTGGCTTGTTCAGTGGCTGCTTCTTGCGCCTCTGTTGTTTTGTCTGTCGTCGTTTCCGTCGTCGGTGTGGACCGAGTTGGTGGAAATGTTGATGTCGTCGCTGCTGTAGTTGGCACATTCTGGAACGAAGATGCTGCCTTGTCTGTTAATAATTCGTCATCTTCTGCGTTTAATTTACCTGTAAAGAAAAAAACACCGTTAAGTTTTGCGCATTCAACCATTATTATTATTAAACTGATAATAGTTAATTAATAATTGTATATAAAAATTCTCGAATATTTCAAACAATCATAATTCGTTTTTCTAACGTTTCTTTTGCATAAAAGTCAAAGTTTACACGAGATTTTGATGGTAGCTTAGCTCCAAAGTTAGGATAAAAAAGATAAACAATGTCTCAGGTGGGTAAATCAATCTTCACTAATGCCATTGCAATGTTCGAAACCCGTTAAATGATAATGTACAGAGTCCAGTTGGTATCTTCGGAAATAAACATCACCAGTAGCATCGAGAAAGGATGTTCCGTGAGATCAAAACATCGGTTACCATAACCTGCTCCACAAAAGTAGACCAAGGTCAGTAGGTGAGAAGAGTCGAGAATCTTAGACTCGCTGGTACTTATCCATTCTTTCTAAAGCCTACAATCAATTGTCACGCTCCATAAAACGATCTCGACGAAATGATCGATGTCCCGAATCGATAGAAATCAATAAAATCGCTGTAGAGTTAATAGGTTTGGTAAAACAAGTGGTTCTACTTTGCCAAAGCATTTTGAATTTAAAGTTTTAGAAGTTATAGTCCATTTGAGTTTAAAAATAATCAATACTGTTTTGACTAAGATTGCACGTTCCTAAGATGGAAGATTTAAGATGATGGAGATGATTACCAAACAATGCGATTGTTGTACGTGAGAAAGTTTTGTAATTTTAGTAATGGTGATAAATTATAGTCATTTTACTTTTCCAAATATTATAAAAGTCTAGACAAAGAAATTTTTATCGATGGAATAAGTTAACTTAGAAATTGAGAAGGAAACGAAATAAAGCTCGTAACAATTAAAATTTTGTTTTTACCAATAGATGGCGTTGTTTTTACTATAACAATAAATACTCAATGCAACTTGCAAAACTCCATACGTGATTTCATATCGCACACACCTGCTTCACCAGCATCATTTATTTTAATCACAGTCGATCTCTCACCGGCTCGTTACGCCAGACACCGATAAATTAAACTATCAACAAACGGCACACAAGGACGACCACATACTTAGCTTCTATTGTAAATAATGGCAACGCCACGTTCGGGCTTTGAATCTGAGAGACCTTAAGACGGTGTATTGTTAGCTATTATTACTTAGCAGTCACGATTTTGCAAGCGGTTTGTCTCAGCTTGAATCCCCAATTGAAGATTAGAGCCACCGCAAACCGGTATGTTTTGAATGAATTATTCTACTGTTCGCATGTACGCTTACTTACGGGTATATTTACCCATAAAGGTTTTTACCAATCTGATTCCATTGTTTCTTTCTTTTCTTATCGTATGAGGATTATTGGTCACCTCTGGTTTCAGAGTTTATCAAGACGCCCATTAAGCCTCTGACATAGCTTAACGATTAGTTTCCCCTTTTTACAAATCTGACCAATTTATTGTAACACACGTCAGGAATACTAAGTACGCTATTCTGGTGGCAGAAGAAAATTTTAAGACCATAACATTGATAAAAAAACTCGCGATTTCCTTTTGTTTTATTAGGCTTAAATCCGAACTTAAGGACTTTCCTTCTATAAAAAAAGCAATTTGTCTCTAACTTGTGTTTTTCTACTAGAAAATGACAATAAAATTCTGAAAGCATTTATTTTAACCAATTTAAAACTTAAAATATCCTTAAGTGTAAGAATATACATATAACAGTTGGCAAAGGTAGAATCAAACCGCATATTATTTTCATCCGTTACAGTCTATTTATAACATTTTTGTAGGTCCAAAAATGAAGTCATAGCACCATATTGAACCTAGTTCTGACCTTCCAACGACCTCCTCAGGCATTATGTAGGTTGGGCATGAGAACCAGTTTGGCATAAATTAGAGTCTACGATTGTGTCGAATCTTATCCATTTTGGATTAATTAGACCCCACTTTAACTGGAACAATTTTATTTGACGTTTGACCTTGTGTCTAAATCGTAAGGTGTTAAGGATTTTTTAGATTAAGCTTGATGAATTCAACAGTCATTATGATTTTGGTTGGACACAATGTTTTAATGCGTTTGCCTTAAACTTTGTTGGTGGTTCTTTAATTATCGGTTCTTTACTTATAATTTTATTCATTAATTATCGTTCTTTAATAAGTCATCGTTTAGTATTTAAGTATTCTTTCCATTATTGTTTTACTAACAACTCTGGATCTATGGTATCTGATAATAAATGATTTTAATTTAATTTAATTTAAACCTCTCAGGCCGCGGATTATGAGATACAAAAGGACACAACTGATATTCCGTTGATCTCTGGACACGTGTCCTGCTAGCAAATGACGAATTAAAAGTGGATTTTTACGCGCAGAGCTGAATCGCGATCATTTTGGCATTATGTAGTTATTTCCAACTGTATTGTAAGTTGTGTAATAGCTGTGAGATATTTATAAAACCGTAACTAATACAAAACTTACCATAAATAATAGTTAATATTGGAATTAAATTATTTATTTTGGAATTTCAAACTACTGAAATGCAGGGTACACTTGTTTTTAAGGAGCTACATTTATATTCTTTATTGTTGAAAATTTCTCCGCTTTACACTTTATATAGCATCCTATCCCACATTTCCGTAGACATTACAAACTCCAGTCAACCGAAACACGCGTTCGAGCGCGAACATTGCATCAGCAACATAAGTCACGTCATTCTTGTTAGGCTGAACACGTAGGTCTTGGATATCGAGGGGCTGAGCTGGAGCTTCTGCGTCCGTGTTATGCAACTGACATCCGGATGACTGGACTTCGAAATAAATACAAGGGCGAAATGTACGAAAGAAATTCGGGAAATACCACAATACATATCGTTATGTCATCATGTTGAATGGCTAACTATTCTGTTTGCTTGGTTGTTGGTTTTTCCTAAATAAAATAAATAACCTAAGGCTGAGTTACACCAGATTTTTGTGACATTGCTATTTGAAACTCCAGATTATGCCCCATATGGGAGCGAAACGCATCTTTTTTTTTGTGCAGAGTAAGGTGAAAGACGTGTCACGCAGTCACTGTTTTTGCTTATTTAGGTTTGCAAGTGACATCCGGCTGACTGGACTTCGAAATAATTAAATAGCAAGGGCGAAATGTGCAAAAACGGGGTCCTTTCTTTTCGCCTAATATTGTCTGTCATAAAATCGGTTGGCATTAACTCACTAGGTATAATCATCAAAACGCATATTTTTATAGGAATAAATGTCATTAGGCATAGTTATTAAAAAGCATAAATAATGAAAACCCCTAATTTCTTTTGGCAAGCAGAAGCTGCGGTGGTGAGCCTTGAAATCATCTGCGACGATAAGCATGCGTGGCCCCACCGGAACCCCACTGCGGCGAAGCCGCGACAGAAACCATTTATGTCTGCATGCCTGGTTGCTTGCGTTAAAAACATTATTGGTTGTGATTATTATGCGAAAGAATTATGTATGTAGAAAATTATACGAAATAATTAATTATGCTTAAGAAATAATGCGTAAAGTTTTTCTGCCTTTCGAGTTTATGGATTTTAATACTTATGCCAAAATAAACTCTGCCACACAATATTATGCTTTTTGAAATTTTGCTTCATGATTATTATGCGCAATGATGATTATTACACTCGACACTATGGGCTATGATATTATGCTTAAAAAATTATGCGAATAATTAGAGAGCCGTGCACAAAAAGTTGAGCAAATAGGTCTTGAAATAGGTACACATTCAAAATCATAATCATTTATTTGCACTTGTTTGAGGTACACTGCAGATGACATTAAAATATAGATCAGCCCAATCAGCCATTTACAACAGCATGCAAATCATATAGGTACATAATAAAATTTATACAATTTATACAATATTGATTCGTTCCATAAACACAAACATGTCAGTATCGAGTGAAATTAGGAAAAACATAATGTCAGAGAAACGATAGAAATCACAAATTACAAATATAAATTCCAAAGTTTACAAGTCAACAAATAATAACAGTTAATAACGTAGGTCATCATATTGATATTGTAGGTCATTGGCACCTTCGATAACTATTCAGACTAATTAGCTGGGATTTGATTGATTGTATTGTTGGTTTTTCTGTGATAAACTATACTATAGTTACTAGGGTAGGTGCACCAGTGAATGAACAATGTGAGCTTTTTCAATAAAATAAGAAAAGTAAAGATTTTTACCAAACGCGTTTTTTTTTTTTAAATGGTAACATTTTGTTATGTAAAATAGTCAAACAAACTTTTATCAGTAGTTACAATATGACAACTGTTTGAAGTGTACGCGTTCTGGTTGTGTTCTGTGTTTGTATGAGCCAGATTAAGGAGCCAGCTAAGGCATTTTGAAATCTGCGTCGCTTACGTTACTCTAGCTAGTGCCTTTGAAAAGAATTGTGAGTAATAAGATAGAACAATGATTTCATGTGTTTTATAAAAATAAAGGGGTGTTCGATTACTGGACCATGAAAGTTAACACATTCTAGTTCTAACTTTTTAATTTTGCATTTTACAATGCTATTTTTATGTGATAAATATTAAACAAGAAAATATACCAGAAAAAAGCAACTAGTCTCATGTCTCATGTCTCATGTCATGTCATGATCCCGTCAGGGCGACATGAGACTAGTTGCTTTTTTCTAGTATAGGTATTTTCTTGTTTAATATTTATCACATTCTAGTTAATGAACGGGTGTTTATTCTCTGGTTCGATTAGTTTTTTTACGAACCCTTTGTATGAACTGTGGAGTATTTGCTATGTTCATTTACTGGTTATTTGAAACCAATAAATGAACATAATCACTGCATATGTTTTGTGATATTTCTTGATATTACCAATACCAACCTTTTCTAGTTGCTGCAATAATACAAATAAAGATTCAGACTGCAATAATTGTGATTTCGAGCTCTTAGATTAGTTACTGCTAAACGTTCATTCACTGGAGTTCAAAATGTTGATTCACTGGATTTTGGTGTTTTGGCAGATTTTGCATAAAATAAAGATTGTCCTGCGATTGTCGTAATAATTATGTTAATAAATGACAAATTGCTCATCTTATTTTAATCTTGAAAAAATTTTGAACACGAAAAATGGCAATGTTATAATAAAGCGAATTTGATATAAATGCTGATAATTTTTAAAGTTCAGGATTGCCTTAAAGGTTCATTCAATGGTGCACCCACCCTATACTATACTATTATATTCTACTCGAAAGAAGTGTAGGTAGAGTAAATTGCAAGGTCTGACACAGACTGCATAATTTTCGGATTTTTTTCGGGGATTTGAGACCAAGAAAAAACAAAAGGTACCGCTAGGTTTGGTTAGGTTAGAACTGTGACCAAAAAGACATATAGGTATCTTGATGGCCTATATTGGCCTCTTGAGTTGTCTGAGGCCATATTGAATGGTTATGTCTATAAATAAATTCTCAATAAATTATTGACACTTACGCAGGCACTATCAAGTACAGAAGTCCATAGGGTTAGAAAACAACAACTTGCACAGAGTTTTTTTTTTGTTTTTTCTGGCTCGTACAGTTTGTACATTCGCCAATGTCAAGTTTTTTTTTTTCATAAATTATAACGTTACTTTTTTAATCAATTAAAGTCGCCTAGTAATCTCGAAGTGGTCTAATAGCACTTTGAATTGCTTCTATATAAATTACTAGCGGCCGCTCGCAGTTTCACCCGCGTGGTTCCCGTTCCTGTATGAATATCGAGATAAAAAGTATCCTATGTTCGTAGCCAGGCTATCTACTATCTGTGTACTAAATTTCATCCAAATCCGTTTAGTAGTTTCGGAGCTTATTCAATGCAAACAAACAAACAATCAAATCTTTCTTCTTTATATTAATATTATAGATATACTTATGCCAAAAATACACACACTCTTCCATCCTCCGTGCGCGTAATGTGCTTAAACACATATTTCCTAAATGAACGAATAAACAAAAATATTTGGCATTAGGCACTCCTTTCTGTTTAAATTTTTTTCTTTACGTATTAACATGATTGTTAACATAACATAACATTGTTTCATTATAGCCGTATATAAATATTTTTACATTAAGTGAATTCTGTTCAGTTAAATGGATGTATGTACAGTCGGGGACATTCCCGGTTGATCAGTAGAGTTTTTTTGAGAAACATTTTCTCGAAAAGTACTAAGGTTAAAGAAATGATTTATTATTCAAATGAAATACTTCTTTATTGTCTATTATTTGTGATACAAACGTTTTCTATATTTCTTTTACTTTTTTAAATAAAGCTCCTTGAAAAAACTCTACTGATTAACCGGGAATGTCCCCGACTGTACATCGAACTTATATGACATAATGCCCGATATAGTAACCTTAGACATAGTCCAGCAATGGACACAACAACTTTTACATTTTATTGGCCTCACCAGTTTTTACGGTGACAAGGACGATATAAGCGAGCTTAGAGTCATATATGACTAATTTATTATTATATCTGTGTGACCCACATATTATTATATTCTATTTATCACTAACAGCCGCCCGCGGTTTCCCCCGAGTAGTTCCAGTTGCCCTGGGAATAGCAAAAAATCTTTTCTTAGCGCTTATGAAAAATTTCAGCTTAATCGGTTTCCATTTGGGCTGTGCGTTGTCTATTAGTCAGTCACGGTATTGTTTTATTGTTATAGATACCTATACGTAGGTGTGTACAAAATAACAAGGTAAATAACAGCTTTCTATAACTCTATGAGCCCTTGGTCGTCTGACACCAAAAGTTTATTAAAGATCTTTCCATAATGCTGATCCACGCTTCAGGAGACCTGAGGGCTGGTGCCTATCTTGCCCAACGGCTGAGTCTTTGTATTCAGCGGGGCAACAGCGCCAGTGTTCTTGGTACTATACCACGGCTGTGTTGGACGGCGTTTTTAGGGTTTCGTAGCCTAAAAGCAAAAAACGAAACCACTTTATTTCAAAACTATGAGGATTACACAAATGAAACTTGGTAGATGTATTCTGTAAACCGCTTTACGGTTTTTACACAAAAATAAAAAAATATATGAATTAAGGGGGGCTCCCCATACATGGAACTGTTCCTGAAAAACTTTTTTTCATCAAACCTATACGTGTGGGATATCTATAGATAGGTCTTTAAAAATTACATTGAGGTACCTAAAACAGTTTTTTCTCAAAGCCAACCGTTTGAATGATATACACTTTCAAAATGAAAAAATGTGTGTTGCAGTTTCAGAGCTATAGCACATTTGCCAAAACCGCAAATATAAGTTTGTCATTCATACAGACACTATGAAAAACAAAGTTATTTTTGCAGACGAAAATTATAGTTTCATTTAGGGTACGTAGGTGTATTTAATATAATAATAGAAACTTTATTGCACACGATACAAAAACAAACACATACAGAGAAAACACACAATAGGCGGTCTTATTGCTACATAGCAATCTCTTCCAGACAACCTTGAGTGAGAGACGAAACCCTTCATGTGCGAGTTTGACTTGCACTAATATATATAACGGTTTCTTGTTTTTCTACTTATTTTAATAAAATAATTTTGTTATTTGTACTTACTTATAAAACAAAAGAAAAGTTCACATTAACTTACCTATAAAAAAACAGTGATGAATATGACAAAAAAAATAAAAGTCAGCCTCACAGGTTTTTCTCAGAGGCGTAATTTCATAAATGTTTCAGTGTTTTGGTGGCTCAATAAAAATCTAATCCTATAGTACATATTGTTATTTTTGTGGTGTACCAGGACGTTTTTAACCATTATTTTTTCTTTTTGATATGAAAGCGCATTCATTTGTATTTTAGATACCAACACTTGATTAAGATAGGACTAATACTTTATCATAAACAATAGATAACGATATTTTTAGACATAATACTAACAATACTAATTTGTGACACTATACCTTAAAATGTTTTGTTTTTATTTATGAACAACGGGGCGATCTTAGCCTTCATCATACCTGATGTTAAGTACTGATAAAGCTGAAGATGGAAGTGAGCCTCTCCCGGAATCCTCAATCACTGGGGAACGGTGGTACGACTTCCATACAAACAAACATTGCACATTAATTGGTTCATCATACATTAATAATTCATAAATATATGTGCAACTAACTCGTTTTAGTTATTTGTTTGCGCGAAATCATTAAAAAAATGTACTTTCATACATGAGGTATATAAATGCGATGAGTCACACACACATACGTAGAATTATTGAAATTATAAGATATTAGTTTATTCGTGTTTTATGTATGAATATACATTTTTTATTTATTTCGCGCAAACAAATAACTGAAACGAGTTAGTTAGAGTTATGATGAACCAATAATTGTGTAATGTTTGTTTGTAGAACACAACATGCTTGTTGCTATGGCGTCAGACTTAGATAAGATGGTGGTAGCTAGCCAGACGGACTAACAACAAGTCCTACCACCAATTAAACCGAATACTATATGTACCTACCCCCGCTGGGAATCAAGTCCGGGGCCTCTGGGTCTGATACCGGTGGTTGTTACCACTAGACCACAGAGGCGGTTTTTAATGTTTCGGTTGCGGGATAATTAATAATAATAATAATAAATAAATACATACAATCACACCAATTATCTAGCCCACGTTAAGTTTCATAAAGAACTTGTGTTATGGATACTAGACAACGGATAAACATACTTATATACTTTTTTTTTTGTAAATATATACATAATATACATATTAAACACCCAGACCAAGACAAATAGAAACGTTCATGTATACAAATATTTGTCTTGTCCGGGGATCGAACCCGGGACCTCTGGCGTAGAAGGCGGGTTTAGTACCCCTGCGCCAAACAGGTCGTCATAATTGTCAAATAGATACATAAAAGAAACTATGTTATTTCAGCAATTAGATATCTCATACCAAATACACAAACGCAACTTGGTAATACTTAAGGTAAATAATTGAATTATCAAAATAAAATAAATATTGAAAAATATCGTTAACAAGCACTGAACAAAAGGAACAATACATATTCATTTACTTTAACTATTTGCGATCTTTAAAAATAGTATATTTCGAATTATACAAACAAAAAATAGTGACTTGCAAATTCAATTTCAAGGCTTTTTGATGTAATAATGACAAATCTATCGCCTTATAAAAATAAAAGTTCGCTTCAATAATGATCTAAATTCTTAAACGAAACGTAAAATTGCATTAAATTGAGTTGCTAAAAATTACCTACCGTTAAGAAATGGTATTTGTACTTCGCTATACTTAGTCATTTCTTGCTCATAAATAAAGGATGACAGTGACAATATAGGGCAAATTTTTAATATCGGCTAGAGGAAAGGGCTTATTACACTTGGCTAAATTCAGCATCTGAATTTAGTAGTTTAGCAGTACATTGCTGGTTTTGATTGCAACACTTGCTACAAATGAACTCAGAAAGCTCACGAACTAATGAAATAATTTTTGCTTGAAAATCAGACAAATGAAGGATACACAGACAAACATTTCTACAACCATAGTCGCATAGCAAACATTGTTTTATTTTATGGTTAATGGTTGCACTCCGGGAGTGCCGGCAGAAGTGAAAACCGCTTAAACGAAACAGCAGGAGCAGGCATACATTTTCGCCGCGCGGTAGTTTATTGGTGATGGGCTCTTTTCTCCGCATTTAGACTCCCATTTGGTCCTTTATGCGTGAACATAGCATCGGTATGGCTAGTCAAGCCATCCCAGCTCCTTCCAGAAGCGCAGAAGCCTCCTGGGGCGTTCACAGGCTTCTAGGAGCGACCTCACGTCTTTGAGGATTTCTGCCCGTTGTGCGGCCAAACCCACGCACTCCAGGATCACGTGGGCGGCTGTTTCCTCTGCGTCCAGGCATCCCCTACATAGGGGGCTGTCTGTCGCATTCATGATGAATAGTTGTCGTTTTAAAGTTAGGTGACCTGTAAGTGTGCCTACAACTATTCGGAGGTCTGGACGATTAAGGCTGAGCAGTCTACAGGTCAACCGCGGCGAGACTGCAGTCATCGCCAACTTGGACTGTCTACAGCTTGTTTGATCTGCCGCGCGGTAGTAAGAGAGGGGGATATTATTTCCTCTCCTACGCCGCGCCGGCGTACTCTCCCTCCGTCTTACGAATTTTCGATCACCCCGACCGCCTAACGGTATAGCTTATGCTATCGCTATAGCTATCGATTTTTAAAACTCCCTACAAGGGCTCTCGCTGACGCTATCACTTTCATACTAACAATGCAATAGTGAATCCAATAGATGAATAGACTAGAAGACTTTTGAATTTCGACGGTGGTCCGCAAGTCTCGGTAGCTCAGTGGTTAGAGAATTGGACCGGATTTCCAAAGGTCGTGGGTTCGAGTCCTATCTGAGAATTCACTTGTGGCCGAGTTGTTTTTTCCAATATTTTTCTTTTTAAAATTTATCATAAGATGAATAGAATTATGTAGGAATTATTCAAAAACAATATCGTTGAAGGGTTTTATGAGAGTTTGAAGTTTAATAGCTATAGCGTTAGGCTGCCGCTGCTGCCTGGTCACGTGTCCTGACGCGACTTTAACATTTTTTACCCATCCCAAAAATTCACAACGCCGCTAAAGAAGTTTTCACTTCAAAAATAACGATATGTCTTCATTAGCTACTGCTATAGCGACAGATTTTGATAAGATGGTGGTAGCTAGCAAGGCGGACTTAGAAAATGTTCTGTCATGAACAAAAAGCTTTTATGTCAAAATTGGTTCAGCAGTTTGGGCGTGAAAAGGTTCTCATACATAATAAATGAATTAATTAATTTCATACAATCACACCAATTATCTAGCCCACGTTAAGTTTCATGATTGTATTATGGATACTAGATAACGGATAAACATACTTATATACTTTTTTTTGTAAATACATACATAATATACATATTAAACAGACAAACCAAGACAAATAGACATGTTCATGCACACAAATATTTGTCTTGTCCGGGGATCGAACCCGGGACCTCTGGCGTAGAAGGCGGGCTTAGCACCCCTGCGCCAAACAGGTCGTCGGATATAATAAAATAATTGTAAGGTTATGTTTATTAGTTAATAACGGTCGATCTGTTTGCTTCGTGCCTAATTCAATATGGACTCTGCCGTAACCGTTTACTCTATCACGACTCTTGGTACAAGGTCGCAGTCTAGATATAAGAGGATCTTTCTGATCTTCGCTACGATACTGTCGGTGTATGATCAGTGTTGTGGTATTAGTGAGTAAGGTATGTTAGTTAGTGATGAATTTAGCAAATGTTAGCACATCTTAAGTTTCTTCGCGCACCCATAATTGAAATAAAACAACTTTTGCGGAATATTTAGTACCGTACGGGTACGGGTGTCAACCCGTGACCACGGCAACTGAAAAAGTGCCGAAACGTCGGGAAACGAAAAAACGTCAAATAAACCGAAAAATTATAGTACCAAATATATATTTCGGGTATCTCTCCGCCACAGTTAAAGCCGAAACGGCTTATGTGGCGGTGAGTAAATTAAATTTCATGTCTTTTGTAATACTTTTGGTCAATAAATGTAAAAAAAATCGCACTAAATATTCCGCAAAAGATGTTTTATAAGCCAATGTTGTTGGAGCTGAACATAAGCTATTTTATTCTGTTATTTAATTAGCCAGCGGGTGATAAATGTTAAAAGAGTTACTTTAATTACGATAAATATCTTTGGATAAATACTTTTTAATAATTGCAGTACTATAAGATACACATTGGATAAATATTAAACAAGAAAAAAGCAGCTTGTCTCTTGTTGCCCTGGCGGGATTCGAACCCGCATCCTTGGGAATTCGGCCCAATGCACTAAACAATTATGTTACAGAGATTTTTTTTAGTATATTCGCCTTTATACGGTGTTGGCCACCGGCGTTTCATCAATGAGAGAAATATATCCTCGCATTTCATAAAAAAACATTTTTATAAATGTTTGACTATCGATTAAGATGGACACATTGGAGTTAAGCTTTTTTTAACTTACTTCAAAAAAAGGAGGAGGTTCTCAAGTCGACGGTATTTTTTATTTTTTATTTTTTTTATGTATGTTTTACCATAACTGCGCCAGTTATTAACAGATTTTTATAATTCTTTTTTTATCTGAAATAAAATGGTTTATGTGTGGTCCCATATAATTTTAACGAAGATCAGGCTAGTAGTTTTTTCATAATCCTGAAAAATATCAATCACCTTTTGGCAAGTAGTCGTTTACCTAGATGACATCATTGTTGTGTATGGGCTGATTTTTAGTGTAAGTAACGGCACATGATGTAACAAAAAAATCTGAAATAAAAACATTTTATAAAAAAAATATCAAACCGACTTCAAACAGTAAAAAATAAAATTTTTGGAGTCGGTGCTAGCTAGCTAAGGCCAAAAAATATATATAGTTAATAAAAGTGCAAAGTAGAATGCCTTGGCTGGCACCGACTCCAAAAGTTTTATTTTTTACTTTTTGAAGTCGGTTTGTTTTTTTGATAACAATAATAGTTGAAGTGGTTATAGAATTATTATCATAATTAACTATTTTAATGACCTCACTGCTGGGGCATTGGTCTTCCTTGTGTATGGATAAGGAGAGCAATGGCCCACCACGCGGGCCCAATGCGGATTAGTAGGTTTTAACAACTGCAAATACATCCGGGACCTACACGGCTTATCGTGCCTTCCGAAGCACGTAGGAGCTCGAGATAATACATATGGTCACCCATCCCGTGACTGACCATTGCGAAGATTGCTTAACCGCTACAATTGCAGGCCAAACGCGTAAACCACTGCGCCACAGAGCATCCAGTTTACAGATTTTACATATATTTTTTAGGATTCCGTACCCAAAGGGTAAAATGGAACTCTATTACAACACTCCGCTGTCCGTCCGTCCGTCTGTCACCAGGCTGTATCTCATGAACCGTGATAGTTAGACAGTCGAAATTTTCACAGATTATGTATTTCTGTTGCCGCTATAACAAGAAATAAAACAGAATAAAATAAATATTTAAGGGGGCTCCAATACAACAGCCATGATTTTTTTGGAGTTTTTATAGATAATGCTACGGAACCCTTCGTGCGCAAGACCTACTTGCAATTGGCCGATTTATTTAACATACATATATGGAGCAACCCTGATGTCTTTCACAATCATCGCTACCCACGCACCACACTTTCGCTGCGAGTCAAACAAACGCATGATTGCTTGGTGTGTAACATTGAGTCACACGTGACGTCTAAACCGGTAATGTTTATTTGATTGCGTATACCCAATGAGCTGTATACATTTATTACACGACGGCGCAAAAAAATTATAATAATAATAATAAATAAAAAAAATATTTTTCACCTCACACGCTCTGAAAAGAAGGTTTTGTCAATCAGTTATCGCTTTTTGCGGCCTAGCGCGGCAAAGTACTTTTTTAATTTAAAACCTAAAAATATGTCATAATGCGTCCGAATCGGACTATTGACTTTTTTGTCATATTTGATTCTTATTTTAAATTATTTATAATACTCCGTTTTGGTTTTATTATATTGTTTTAGTTAATTGAATCATAAAAACAATAACAATAACTATTTGTTATAAGAATTTTATATTAGGCTGGGTGAGATTTCACAACCTATAATTGGATTTCGGACTGTGACATAAATCTTTATTTTTAAATTGTCTTTGTCTTGTACCTCATGTCAGTGTCAACATTTACGGAATCGTTTTTATTCTTATTTATAAGTAACAATATATTCCTACTTTAAATAACTTTGAATTACCTATAATACTCCCTTTTTATTATTTTAGTTTTTTATATCATTAAACAACGAGAATAAGGTATATTAAGATTAAACTTTATGTTTAAAGAATTTTTACCGGAAGTTGACCGCGGAAAAAACCATAAAATGTTCCTCGCTGTTGTGAGGTGAAAAATTGTGTGTTGCGCTCGGCAGAAAAGTTTGTAGCGTCTTGTACCTTTGAAATCCTCGCTTCGCTCAGGATTCAATCCTAGCGTCCTTTACTTGCTCAGATTTCAATAGAGGTAACACGCCGCTAAATAACCAACTTTCCAGCCTTGCATAAAAAGTCTGGCCAGCGTGGTAGCAGTAGGCTATTAACCTACTTTGAACGCCACAATAGGCGTGAGCTAGGAGAGGCCTATGTCCAGCAGTGGACGTCCACAGGCTGATGAGTGAGTGAGTTGACAGATTGGATAAGTAGGGCCGTACGTTTCTTTTTAAAAGAAATATTGCTTCTAACAAAAATTATTGGCATTTCAATATCCATATTTTACATACCATACCTTGAGCGTTTCAATTTATTTCAATTAAACTAAAATTTACGAAATTAGGCAGTAATTTGCCTAATTTCGTAAATGTTTAGAGGGGTGGAAACTTTAACAATATTTCAGAAGGAAAAATTCGCCTACTAGGACTCGCGACGCGTATCGTAACTACACAATCCTCTTGCTGATGAGGTCAAGGAATTCCTTTTACCAACCTATTTAATTTAAGATAAAATAATGTGAAGGTTGTGACGTTATTATTATCGATAAAAGAAAGAACGCCAAATTAGCATAAACTGTTGAACAGAATTATTAATGACAACCCTATTACTTTCGTTATCATCAATCAGGGCTGTCCAGTTACAATTAATCCGTAATTGATTATGATTGATTACATCAAAACTAGATTTTAGAAACAATTACTTTGATTAATCATATTATGAATGAGCTTTAAAGCTACATAATGTTATCTGATTTCGTGCATCAGTTTTGGAATAATGTTTTGGCCACACGTTTTGCGTAAAATAAGTTGATACCCACCTACCGCTACCACCTAGAAAAGCTTTTAGCTTTTCTACAAACCTACTGATGATTTTCTTTTGATATAAAAAGGAAAAACGGAATATTTTTTTTATAAATGCAATAGTTGCAATTCTGCAAATGCAAAATGAAACTTCACAGATGGTTGAAATTAGGTCGACGTACTACATCTACTGCAACATCAATAAACTGTAGATAAAAAAAAATAAAAAATCTAGTCTAAATTTTCCCGAGAAATGGCTATTTTAGAAAATAGCATTGAGAAGGAAAAGTAATCAATAGAAGTAAATAATTAAATACAGTTAAGTAAGTTAAATACAGCCAGAAAGGTAATATATTTTTTCTTTCTTATCTATAGCACAGAATATGAAGTCCCTCCGAGTATGCCACAAACTGTAGTATAGGGCGGAACTGCCTTAGTGTGCTTATTAATCAAGCTTTTGCTATGTCACCCGTATAACATCACGGGTAATTTTTTATTAGTAAGGCAGTAAGACGAGTTAAAATGCGGAGTTAATAGGAACTGTTAATAGGAACCGTTTGTTGACAGTGTAATAGGTCATTATTTCTTAATTATTATATGGTGTGGTAACCCTAAGACATTTGTTATCATCAATCAGGGTTGCCCACGGCCGTACACTTTCCCATGCGTAACTGTCGTCAATCGCATGCGCAAGGTCGCACTGGGGCCCTATTCTGGTAGTGTTTAGTCACAATCATGTTTCAATCGTGTTTTAATTGTAGAGCTCTTTTACACAGTGCTTGTTAAGGTGGTATGAAACGGTTAATTTTCGCGTTCATTCGGTAAATTTCACTTGAAATAAAATGACTGAACACAAAAATTAAATAATCATGCTGAAAACCTATCCAACAGTGTTGGATACTGATATCGCATTTTACACTTACACTCCGACTGAACGAAAAATTAATAGTGTGAACACAAAAGAGAATGTTCACTCAGATGTAATCATTTTGTCTTTAGTTGACAAAATGGTCATTTTGTCTGTAGCTGACGAGTTGAACTAATTCCAAGACGCACGTCTAATTCGACATGTTGTCAGATAGAACAGTTGGATGTTCTTTTTTGTGTCATTCGAGCTTGACCGTGTGAACATGGAAAGAAAGAAAAGTGAATATTCTTCAGAGTGATCCGTCTGATACCACTATAAATACAGTGTAAAAGATCACTACAATTGAAACTCAACTGAGGTACGATAATGGCTAAAAGTTAGCAGAATTGACCCCCTGGTCGTGTGCAGAGATCTAGCGAGGTGATCTATCGATCGCTACACTATTTGTAATGGCGGCAAAAGTCAGGGCCGGTCGCTTGTTGATGTTTGGATTGTTTGTGTTCAAACAGTTGAAGCACGCTTGTTTGATTTGATGGATCATTGAATTTTTTTTTTTATCTAAACAAGTGAAGGATAAGAGCTAAGCCTTTTGCTTATATCTTTTCTTATTGGTGGCTGTGCATTTAAGATTATAGAAACATAACATAATTTTATAACTGTGTACTAGCGACCTCCCGCGGTTTCACCGCGGTTTCCGTTCCCTTAGAAATATCGAGATAAAAGGTATCCTATATTTTAATTCAGAATATCCACTGTCTTTATACCAAATTTCATCCAAACCGTTCAGTAGTTTTAGCAGGGCCGTCTTTATCCGGTGGTTCAAGGGGTGCGAAACACCCGGACGCAGAGTCCTAGGAGTGGTGCGCCATTGTTAACATTTACAGCTAAATGTCATATGTATAACTCGCTACTTATAAGTATGTATATTTTTTTTTATTTAACACACGTCACGTAAGGCGCCTGTATAGTGTGTCAGGCACTGATTGATGTATCTTAGTTTGATTTTGTGTAATAATGTACCTAATAAATTATTGAAGTATAAAATTAAATTTGAAAATAATTCTAATTAAATTCATCAGTTTACACTTCGTCTAGTTCATTACCAATGCGACGGGAACGGGTCAGCCGCCGAGTTAGGACCCGGGTTTCTTTTGTGATAAATTCAGTTACTTTCTTCAGTTTTACGTACTTACAAATATCTTAAATAAATAAGGACATTGTGTGTGTTAATTCAGTTCAATTTCACTTATGGCACATAAAGAGACATAAAAATGTTATTATTTCACCTTAATAACAAATGAAAATACCGACAATTCAATAAAGTAATAAAGTTTTAACCGCCTCTTTAACCCGGATTCGATTCCCAGCGAGAGTACATATTGTATTCGGTTTGGTTGGTGGTAGGACTTGTTGTAAGTCCGCCTGGCTAGCTACCACCATCTTATCTAAGTCTGACGCCATAACAACAATGTTTTCAGCATAGTTGTGTTATGGCAGTTAAAGATAAGATAGCCAGTTCCTCAGTGGTTGAGGATTCCGGGAGAGGCTCGCTTCCATCTTCAGCCTTATCAATACTTAACATCAGGTATGATGAAAGCTAAATGCGGTCACGGAGCCAGCTGGCGAAATATTTTTTTTACTGATAGCGAAAGCGCACGTATTGAATCGCCGTGCGCAAGCGCGATATTTTGAGTTGTATAGAAAAGGTACACAGACAAAGCGCATACTCGCATGATACGTAACATACACGTAGAAAAAAAAATATTTAAGAATTCGTGGCGGTCGCCGAGACCGGTGGTAGATGGTTAAGGATTAAATAATAAATTGGTACCCTAGGTACCTATAAAATAGTAGTATAAAATAAAACATTACTGACGTATTTTTGCCAGGCTTTAAAAAAATATATTTGTATAATTTACTAATTCATTTCTATAATTCAAGAGCGAGGGCGCCGGCTGACCACCCCGCAGCCCGGCGCGAATATGCTTAAGACGACCCTGGTTTTAGCGTTAAAGCAAACTAACTGACATAAGCGCTTTTCGGACTACGCTTATAATAGCATATAGCTTATAGCTCATAGCACAACGATATCGCTCACCATACATTTACATAAAACACGTTCACACTTAGCTTTAATAATTATTGGCTTACTATACGCTATCTAAGTAAATGTATGGTTGGTGATATCGTTGTGCTATAAAACGTAATGTTTACTTATTACAAAAACTAATTTACATCAAATTGTGTCATAGTTTTTGCTTAAAAATAAGAAGAAATAACCGCAGATTCCTTCATCCTTTTCTATTTTCTCTTCACGCGCAATTTCCGTAAGAAATATGTTTTAACACCAACAAAAGACATACAATTTACACCCTTATTTCTCTATAAATGCAGTCTATATTACATGCGCAGGCGCCGTCTTACGCATGACTGCATTCGGTTATGTCAACCAGCCGTTACGTGGACGCTTCCTACACGATTATCGAATTAAGTACCTACACCGTCGATCGAGAAATAATTACTACACACTTAAAAATATAAATGATAACTTCAAATGATTACAAAAATGATGTAAAATGTTCTAGTTACATTTTCACAAAAGTAGCCTTCATCATACCTGATGTTAAGCATTGATAAGGTTGAAGATAGAAGCGAGCTTCTCCTCGAATCCTCAGCCACTGAGGAACAGGCTATCTTATCTCGAACTGCCGGAACACAACAATGCTGAAAACATTGTTGTTATGGCGTCAGGCTTAGATAAGATGGTGGTAGCTAGCCAGGCGGGCTTACAACAAGTCCTACCACCAACCAAACCGAATACAATATGTACCCCCGCTTGGAATCGAACCCGGGACCCCTGGATCTGATACCGGTGGTTGTACCACTAGACCACAGAGGTTAAAGAGGTTATTTCAAGAAAAAACCCTATATGTACCAGATCTTTCCAATCGTATGTTCTAATAGCATTCTTGCGTAGTGACGGTGACAACGTGGGACCGTTTGTATGAAAGTGAGAGAACGTGCGAACGGGACCAACTACCATGGGCCGAGATAGGTCGTTGATCTTGTTATGGGGCTCGTGCCATCACATTAATGGTGTTGTTCTTGCTGTTGAGTGTACTGAACTGGACAAGTTCTATTATCACTTCTTTCAAATGTTATAAATTTGGATTTTTAGAAGTTTGTTACTGAATCATGTTTGGATGACATCTGGCACACAGAAATTTTAAAGCTTGGTTTAAAATATAGAATACATAATTGTTCCGATAATTCCGCGGAAACCCACTAGAAAATATAAGAGAAAACATTTTTTGAATGACTGTGAGACCTCTTTTCCTTCTAACGGGAAATAGTACCTTAAATCGTAAACCAAAATTATATCTTCACCAAGTCGAGTCTGCCCAACAAAATGTGAAACAAATAAGTATATAGTTAAATAAATAAAAATACACAATGATATCATAGCATGATATCATTTATGACCATAATGCAGTGCTTCTCGTTTTCCTGTGGTTGAATCACTGACCAAAGTGCCATCAAACCCTAAATTTTTCGAACCGATAGACAGGTAAATGACTGACAGAAAAAAAGATCAGTCATCAACCTACTTCAATAGGCAAAGTCTTAACAAAAAACCAAATGAAATGTTTGAGAAACAATATTAATCGCTAAAAAGATAACGCCGTGTCCCAATAGCTCAGCTGGCGTGACGTCTAGGGTTGCCAACTATATTGTTCAAAATAGTATTATACCATGATAAATTTCAAATAGAAAAATATTGGAAAAATCAACTCGGCCACAATTGAACTCTCAGATGGGACTCGAACCCACGACCTTTGGATATCCGGTCCAATGCTCTAACCACTGAGCTACCGAAATAGTGGTTGTGGCCGAGTTGATTTAATCCAATATTGTTCTATTTAAAAATAATCATAAATATAAAAATAGCATTGAAAAATGCAAATATTCAAGAATCATAAAGTATTATACTATTTTCCACAATATCATACTTTTTACTGTTGAACAATACAAAGTATTAATAAAAGAATTATAATTAATCGATCTCCAAAAAATAAACCAAAAATTATGCCGTGCTTAAAAATACAACTTTGCTCACCAAATTATTGATTTGGCTAAAATTTGGTGAGCATTTAGCTACTTTGGTGGTTAGGTTAGATTAGTATATGATGTACAGTTAAATGCAAGCAATAAATAAATACTAGTGGCGAAAGGCCCATGCAAACTCATTCCCATCTGCTTCCCATTTAGGAATGCCACCCACCCATCCAACATACAGTTAAGAAAATCATTTGGAGAAAAATAATGACCTGGCTTACCTTCTCCATATATTGACCACACGCCACTGTTACCTACAGACATTAGTTGTGCTGAAGTATTAAAAATATCTAGGCATTTGAAACAATATAAAGAAACTGTTCATTTACTGGTTTTTTTTTCTTTCCTACCTTCATATACTGTAGTGTAGGATATGAAGGTAGGAATTAAAAAAAAAGAACAAATAAAGTATATTTTTTCTTGTAAAAAAAGTTGGCAACCCTCGTGGCGGTGCGGCGCAAGCGCAAGCTCTTCTTTCGTAACACAGACAATAAGATCTCAGCATTCTCACCACCACTACCAAGGAAATCTGAACACTGAAATGAACGTGACTTCGCTATATATGGCTTTGGGAATAAGCAACACTTCGAAAGAAATAGTTGTCAGCGGAGCAATGGAGTTTAAACAATTGATGTCGTGTTCATTATCGTATTACGGAACAAAGTATAGTCATACGAGTATATCGAAATTGTTACAATTCTAAATAGTAAAGAAATATGTTTTTACTTAGAAACAAGGTGTTAAATAGATATATATAGCGATATTATAGATTTATTTACACTTGGTGGAATTACTGAACCTCACATGGAGGAAAAGTACTTATATTCAACTTTAATGTTACTTTAGAAAGAAATAAAATAACTTCTGCGAATTAAAACGCACTTTTTGTTAAGACGCTGTGCGGAAAAAGTATGTACTTTTGATATACTAAGATAAACTATAGGGCGGTTTGAGATATTTCTTCATACTTTTGTCTTGATTTGTCAAAAATCAGAAATTCGTTTTTTTATTTAGCTCGACACTTCATCGTTTTGAAATGACTCCTTAAAAATACGAGAAATTAAGATTATTCTCAAATGGGGTTACATATACTATTGGAAATTGATTTAAATAATGGAAACCAATAATAATTAGCATGGAGAAGCTTTTCTCTATAATCGCTATAGTTATTTACTACGAAGTGTTCTCGTGGTTTTTTCGCATAATCTGCCAAATCGGTCTCGCTGCCGCGCGCGTCCTTTTCTAATTGTTCTCTACCTTCAGTCGTATAGCGCCTAAACTCATTTGTTGATTGATAAAAAATTATAAAATTTATTTATTGCACAAAAAAGAGGATTACATTAAAAACACATAAAAGAAAGTAAAATCAATTGTGCATAGAAGAATGCAGCTTTCAATGCAATGACCAGAGGTGCCCAAACTAGGCTAAGCCTGTAACTTGGCAAAAAAATAATTGAAAATTCAGGAAATATTTTAAAGCAGTTAACATAAATCATTACCTAGATCCATTCCATTATTTATATTTAATTTGTGAGTTTAATTATACCTAACATGATTTCATCAATACTTATTACTGATTAAAATAAACATTACACGCGAAAGTTTATGTTACTATGCTTATTGGAATAAACAACTCAATTCTAAACATAAATGTACCACGTCTAATTTGAAACAATATTGCTATGAAATCGCTTGCTATTGTTATCGAGAACCACAAAACTGAATTAAAAGTATTGCACACTTTCGGTCTTGCCAATGCTGAATTATTATTTAAAGTAGTGACTTTGAAACTTAATCTAGATTTTTATGCAAATACACTTACCGTCGAGAAAAATCGCACCTTTAAAAAATCTGACTTTAAAACTTAGTTTAACCTTATTTGGAATCAAATTATGAGGGAAATGTTGAATATCATTTGAAAGGTAACGAAAAGGAGTACTTACCCAAAATAATTAAACTTTTTATTTTCTAATGGAATAGAACAAAAAAAAGATAAAGTTTACAAAACAATACCACTCCTTAATAATGCTTTTTGTACAAAAACACTGCCTTTTGAACCTGAATTAACCCATTAAAACCCACAAATTGTAGCGCAATTGCTCAACCAGCGGCCCTTATAGAGGATCAAAATTGAAAATTGAAACGGGTATTAAACGCGTAGAAACGTGATAGATATTTCACCTACCTAATTTTCCCGACGTTTCGGCCAAGTTACATCGGCCGTGGTCACGGGCTGACTACGCGTTTCTACGCGTTTAATACCCGTTTCAATTTTCAATATTTATAATGCAACGCGAAAGTTTAAAAGTGTATATGATCAAAATTGATTTTTATTTATGTCACATTTTTGCTGTTTATTGTTTTTTTTAATGCAATGAAATATTATTTATTAAGTTCATTGGGCTTTCAAACGAGGCAAATTTTGGTGTGGGTACGAGCCGTACATGCATTTATTAAGTGTTAATAACGCTTAAGAAAATTTTAAAAAGGTGCGATTTTTTTTACGCTGAGTGTATAAGGATACGGGGTTTTTGACGTTAGTAAAAAAAAGAAACATATTTATTACTGTAAAAGGCTTAGAAACTCAAAACAGAATTTTAATAATATTAGACAAGAATACACTTTTTCACACAAGACTTATATACATAAACAAAGTATACTAACACAAAGTTATAATTAGCAACTAAAACAAATCATCTGCCAGGTAATAAAGACAAAAAGAATTAGTTAATTATGGCTCCCCTAACTGACAATGCTCGGTTTTTGGTTTTGTAAAAATCGTAATAAAATTTTATTACTCTAGTTTCTTTTTAGAACGGAAACAAACTTATAAGTTTATAAAAAGGGTCGCTTTTTTTTAAGCGAGAAAATATACTAGAAAAAAGTAATTAGTCTCATGTCGCCCTGACGGGGTTCGAACCCGCGTCCTTGGGAATCCGGCCTAATGCACTAACCAATTATGCTACAGAGACCTATGATAAAATGTCGAATTTTCCTAGTATATTCACCTTTCTACGGTGTTGGCCACCGTCGTTTCATCAATGAGAGAAACATCCTCGCATTCGAAAGAAACATCTTTACAAATGTTTGACTATCAATTAAGATGAAACAGCCATCTAATTATAACTGTTATTTTTTTTTTTTTTATAGATTTATGCAATTTCGACGTGTCCTCATAGGCCTCTGTAGAATAATTAGTTAGTGCCGGATTCCCGAGGATGCGGGTTCGAATCCCGTCAGGGCGACATGAGACTAGTTGCTTTTTTCTAGTATATTTTCTTGTATTCAATACTTATCACATAAAAATAACATTGTAAAATGCAAAAATTAAAAAGTTATAGTAGTTTTTAGCCAAAATCTTTTAAAGCCTTTCGGTTTCTTCCAAGTTTTTCAGGCGTACAAAATAAAACCTGTATAATTTTTTACATTTCGTTTATTAACCCGAAATCTTTAAAAAACGCCTTGTAAAATGTTTTATCTAAAACTATGATGAATCTCGTCCATCATTAACGTTTAAACCCAATTTGGTACAGTAAAGGGTTAAAACAAAACATCAACAAAAAAGAGCACCAGATCTTGGAATGCGATGAGTCTTCTTAAAAAAGGCTCGATGAAATCACGACTTGACTATTTGGTGGTGCCGCCGCCATTTTTAGACTGTGTCAAATTATAAGGAAATTCCTAAAACTGTGACGATATCCTTTTAAAAATCTCACAGTTTTTTTTATTCAGGTGTTACATTCAAGACATTGAGGAGTTAATGACGTAGTTTTTTTTTACACGAACTAAACGATCCCTATTTTTCTTCATGTACACAACTTTGAGATAATAATAGCCTACAATAATAATAGCCTATTAAAAATATAAAAGTATTGGAGAATTTCGACAGTGGTCAGCAAGTCTCGGTAGCTCAGTGGTTAGAGCATTGGACCAGATTTCCAAAGGTCGTGGGTTCGAGTCCCATCTGAGAATTCACTTGTGGCAGAGATAAGTTTTTCTAGTATTTTTCTATTTTAAAATTTACCATAAATAATAATATAAATTAAGTAGGACTACAAAGTACTATAATAATTGAAATAAAAGCTTTACTTGACATTGACGTCGTAAGTATATTAATGAATAATGGAAATAGATGATAAAAGTGAAGAAAACTAAAAATGGGATATATCAAAGATATTGGAGTTTTTAATCATCTCTGTTAAAAAAATTAAAGAACTTATTTTCATTTGTTTCTTACATGAATTACGAGTATTGTGAGTTTCGTAAAATATTTATTTTATTTATTTATTTATTTATTAGGTACACCAACGATTGTTACTATAATACAATCAATATGCTAATTGCACAATCACTTATACCGCATGCAAAATTAACGACACAAGTAAAGACAATTTTAGTATTAAAAGACTAAAAAAAAAGAAAGATGGTGCTAGGACTAAATAGCTAAGACTTAAAAAACAAAATATTGTTTCTTTTTGTTTCTGTCTAAATGCGCATGATTCATTCGTTCGCTTTCGTCATAATTTGAAAACGATTACTTAAGCTCGGCCAATTATACCAACGTATTGGTTATATCCGTAAAGGCTGTGGGAGCTCGCAGTGCGCATGATTCGATTCGTCCAACGGTACAAATGAACGTGCCACGAAAACATACGTGCCTGGAATTGTTATAATCTACCAATCTTTGTTGCAAGTCTTTGTTTGAAGAAGTTATGTTGTTTTAATTTATTGCTGTGATATTTCCTATTTTATTATAGCCGCTTATTACACGTTTATCACTCATTAAATTCTCATTTAGTTTGATGGGCGCAGTGCCACTAATACGTACTGCGCCAGGAGTCGCGGGTTCGATAGCCATCCAAGACAAATATTTACGTGATGAATATTTGTACTGGTACCGTATCTGGGTATTATTATAAATATACTTACTAAATATGTCTCGTGTAATTATGTTATGCATTGGTTCAGATATAGGTAATACTAGCTCCGCCCGCGGTTTCACCGTTACCGTTCCCGTGGAAATATCGGGATAAAAAATAACCTATGTTACTGTCCGTCCTTTCAGCATACTCCATGCTAAATATCAATTCGATTGGTAACTTATTCAGGGCGTGAAGAAAGGAAGTGCGGAGCGGGAGACGTCTTGTGAGTCGTTTCCCGGATCGCACACGGCAGTGTGATAATGGCAAGCAAACAAAAATGGAAGAAGGACAAATAAACACAATTTCGATAGAGATAATAATAGTTAGGATTAAGATTTTTTTTTACGCGGCAGAGACGTGGACAATACACGAGTTGGAAAAGGGGAAGATAGATGCTCTAGAGATGTGGCGTTGGAGGAGGATGCTGGGGATAAATCGGACGGAGTTCCGCACCAACATGTCCATACTCCAGGAGCTCGGCATAAGGCAGCGTTTATCGGCCGTAGTACAGTCGCGCATATTGCAATACTTTGGCCATGTCTCTAGGCGGGACAACGACTCCATAGAGCGATTGGTCGTACAGGGAAAAGTAGAGGGTACCAGATCACGTGGCAGGTCACCGATGCACTGGACTGACCAAGTAAAATCCTCTGTGGGTAACCGCGTGTCTGACTGCGCCAGACAGTCTACCAACCGGGAGAGATGGCTGTGTGCTGTGTGCGCCTCTACCACCGACGTGGACGCCTCAACGTGACCACGACCGCTCTGCCAAGAGCGAAACGACAAAGAAGAAGAAGGATTAAGATTAGGATTAGGCTAGGATAACACAAGATGTGCTGTAGCTACTTATTTCTTATTTCGGAATCGAATCAATATGTGTCAGGTAATGTAGTAGTGTGTGTCAACAGGCACATAACGACGACGAAAACCATGTATTCTCCCAATCGTTCCTATATTTTTTTTGTTTGGGGACGACTCTGGGAACAATAGAGTTGTTGAGGATCAAACTCAATATTTTTTTAAAGGTTATCTTTGAAATTACAAAACTGCAATGTATATCAAAACCACTTAATGATACGGGGCCACGGCCCACTATAGCAGCTAAAACCCTATAGACACACGCACTCGTTGTTGCATTCGTTTCTTTGCCTTCAATGAGAACCCCGTTTTTTGAAAATAATTTATAACAAAATGATTTGAAAGATGGTAAAGTTAGAAATGTAATAAATTATTGAAGTGAATGTTCTGATGTAGGTAATTACTGCAATTTTGCAAGATTTATGAACAATAAAAATTCCTTTCTGACGCTGATTTTTCCAGTAAATCTTAGTCGATACTCCAAGTATTCACATTAATCATGATAAGGACGTATGTGATGAAATGATGAATGGCTAAAATTAAATAAATTTGTAGATCAATTTTAATAGAAAAGTACTAGAAAAAATAGACTCGTCTCATACGTTATTCCTGGGTGGGGCTTGAAACCGGCTACTGTAACATCTAAGCCACCGAGCCGTAGCTCAAAGGATAGATAGAGCATTGGGCCGAATACCCAAAGGTTTTAAAGAACTTTGAGCCTAGTCTTTTTTTTAAATTATCGTATATAAATATACATTTTTTTTATGAATGACGGGGAGACTCTTAGCCTTCATCATCCATGATGTTAAGTATTGATAAGGCTGAAGATGGTAGCGAGCCTCTCCCGGAATCCTCAACCACTGAGGAACTGGCTATCTTATCTCGAACTGCCGGAACACAACAATGCTGAAAACATTGGTGTTATGGCGTCAGGCTTAGATAAGATGGTGGTAGCTAGCCAGGCGGGCTTACAACAAGCCCTACCACCAACCAAACCGAATACAATATGTACCCCCGCTGGGAATCGAACCCAGGACCCCTGGGTCTGATACCGGTGGATGTACCACTAGACCACAGAGGCGGTTAAAATATATATATTATATTAAAATATTATATTAATATATAGCTTTGAAGATGTAAACCTTATAAAAATATATATATAGATATTCATTGGAAAGTTAATAATATCAGTTTAATTTTAACCCGTCTATGGAAGACGCTCATGGCATAAAAAACAAACCGCATCCACGTTATGACTAATGATTTAAAAAGCTAGGAACTTGTTTAGGCGCAAACCGCATATTAGCCGACTGGCGCGCCGCACCGTCCGAAACTGTTATGTGTTAAGGCTGGTTTACACAGTGCGAGCTGCTGCCTTGCCAGTAGACAGCTACTCGGTTTGTCTACTCGTACGTCCGTAGCTCGGCTCGCCTTTGCTGTCTACACGACACCTAGCTACTGCCCAGTCTGAAACGAGTCGCGATGTCGAGTGAACTTGTTTTAATAAAAAAAACGGTGATACGATCTATGACAACAATATTATGTCATGAATATTATGTCAGAAAACAATTCCATAGGTTTTCTTGTTCTCTGTAGACTTTCATGAATGAAATATTATTGTCAGAAGACCATCTATCCGCAGCATTTCGAACTCGATTTCGTACGTAGGCGTAGCACACAAAAAAAAACACGGGTTCCACTCACAACTGTCCGGCTGGCACTGGCGAGCTACTGCCGAACGCGTCCAAACGATGCGAGCGACGGCCGAGCCGCTGTCATGTGCGAGTTGCTGCCGGGCGAGCAGGCGAGTGAAAACAAAAAATGTTGTAGTAACTCGGATGCGAGCTACTGACCAACTCGCACGTACGAGTGACTCGTAAGTTACGTCCAAACAGTTCGAGTTACTGCAGTGCAGCTACTCGGCAGGCTGACTCGTACGCTAGCTCGCACTGTGTAAACCAGCCATTATGATTGGCGTCGAAAAAAACTGCACGGCTCGCCGTTTTTACTGCTGCCAGTATTCTGTTAGAACCTTTGTTAGCCGGCCACTATCGCGCTAACGCAAATGTTTACCGCTGTCACGACAAGTCTGGCCAAACGAATAGTCTCATTTCATTATTATAATAAATGTGTTACTCTGTAAAGTATATAATGTATGGTCCTAGATACCTGATATAAATGAATAAAAAATAATTGTTTGTAAAAATATGTTTGTATTTGTAATCGAGTTCCCGATATTTTGAAGATACCGTGATCATGGCGCATGCAACTGCGCCGAATAATCGGGGACTTGATAACAAAATTATTATATTAGGTCTCTAACTATTTGACGACCTGTTTAGAGCAGGGGTACTAACCCCGCCTTCTCCGGACAAGACAAATATTTGTGTGCATGAACATGTCTATTTATCTTGGTCTGGGTGTTTAATATGTATATTAAGTATGTATTTACAAAAAAAAGAAAATGTATATAAGTATGTTTATCCGTTATCTAGTATCCATAACACAAGTTCTTCATGAAACTTAACGTGGGACTAGATAATTGGTGTGATTGTAATAAAAAATAAAATAAAAAAAACTATGAAATTGCCGATTTGTATGAAGATTTTCAAAGAAAGTTCGTTTTCTATACTAAAAATTTTTGCTATTGTTAATGCCGCAAGTGCTAATGCCACAATGTTTTAATGTACAATCATTGTTTGTAGACTAAGCAATCTAATGCTATATTTTTATTTTAAAAATGATGAACAATTTATAAATTATATTAAATAAAGTAGTAAGTTTTGCTAACAAAAAAAGGAGAACCTTTCGAGGTATTTTTTATCGTATAAGAAACGAAAATAATAACCATGAGATTAATTATTCTTGATCATCATGATCTTAATTTAATATAAAATCAAGCAATTATAGATGTACCCTTTAATCACAGAAGTAGTGAGGTTTACTAGAAGTGTAAGAAAAACATCGGCAATTTCATACTTCAACCCCTATTATTAATCTTAAATTTTTTTATGTACATTTTTGACATCCGACACATCAATTATGGACATCATATTGCAAAGTTGTTATTAACATGGTGAAAGATAATATTTGTGTTGTTTTCTTGTATTTAATAAATGATTTTATCTATCTATCTTTATCTATATTTAAATATTGACCTGTAGTAGCTAGTATTTTTTTAATAAATTGATTTAATGTTTCGAGAAATGTTAAATTACATATTATTTTAGACCATGACGAGATTACAAGTTTGCTTATTAATATGTCGGTAAAACACACATGTACGTACTAGAATAATTTAAGAACTGAAATGAACCGTGTTTTATGCAAATAAATATTACTATTACTATTAAATACAAATATGGCAAAAATCCCGTTCGTAATAATTATTATAATACTATAATACTCATATTTCAGAACACGATCTGGGGTCAATTCTCGCACTTAGAAATGTTGAATTCGAAATTTTTCTATCCATGATTTCTTTAATACAAATGTAAGTGAAATCACTACCATTATCAAAATCCTTTATTTTCAATGATCTTCTACAGTCCTATGATGTTGCAGCTTGTTTGCAGTAAATTTTTAATATATATTTGTGGCTTCAAAAAATTTACGTTTATTTATTTATTTATTTTTATGTTTTGCGAGACTAGTCGTGATTGCGGCAAATGTTCGCGCTAACGCGAAAGTGCGGTGGTAGATTATATTAAGTATGTCATGACGTCCAAATTGAGTGGGCCGCTGATTTTGAGAAGGAAATGGTGGTATGTTAAATGTGTTCTATAGTTTTTTGGCGCTATGAAAAAGATTTTATATTTTTAGGAAGACTCAATTGAAATGAGGTCATAGAATCTTGACCGCATGTTTTTCTTGTTACAAAATAATTAATAGTTAAATCCGTTCAAAAGTAACAGTCATTGTTATCTGATAGATCTGGATATGAACTGACTGTTTTACAAATTAGTTTTTAGGCAGAACATCAAACATATCACAGACGAAGACATGTTTAGCATCGGATTCTTGTTTAATGCATTAGTGGTTTAAAGAAAAATACTAAATTGAGCTACTAAAATACTAGATTTGGTTGCGGAAAAAAACAGGTTTAGGTTAGGTTAGATTGGCTGGCTAAGTCATTCAATAGTATATTTTATGATTTTTTAATTTTTGCATTTTTCAATGCTATTTTTATACTTATGATAAATTTTAAATAGAAAAATATTGCTCATTGCATTGGACCGGATTTCCAAAGGTCATGGGTTCGATTCCCATCTGTGATCTGAGAATTCACTTGTGGCCGAGTTAATTTTTTCCAATATTTTTCTATTTAAAATTTATCGTCGTTCAATAGTATTTTTGTCGGTTAAAAAGTTTTTAGTCGATCGGTTAAAAACTACCCGAACCTATATAGTAAAAAAAGGTTTTGTATTTATGAAATAAATAAAGTATGCATTAAAATATAAGGTATACTGCATACATTATAAAACCATTCATAGTTGAGATAAGTCTCTTGGTATAAAAGACATCAACGAGCGTCAGATATTTTACTATGACAATAACATTATTTATTTCAGTACTTTATAATATGAATGTAGTACCTATTTTAAATGTTTTTTTCTATATTTACCGGCACTTTTTTCCATACTTATACAATGTTTCATCCCCTTATTCACCCCCTTTAAAGTCTATACCAAAATAAGCCTCGATTAGTGCATTTAAACAAACAAAAACTCATCAGCTCTACAATATTAGTCCCTAATCATAGATTCTGAGCAACTTCCTGCAGAAAAGATACAGGATCTCCCTCATCATTTAACATTTGAACTGCTGGGGCACCGGCCTCCATGATGGATGACGAGAATGGATCATGCCAAGATCCACCACGCGGGTCCAACGCGAAATAGTGAGTATTAACGACTGCAAATACAACTGGAACCAACGTCTTAACGTGCCTTCGGAAGTGCGGAGGAGCTCAAAATAAATATAAAATTTTGCTCACCCATCCAGTGACCGACCATTGCGAAAGAGGCTTAACCACCACAATATGTATTTCATTTCGATTCCTTAAAACTATTTGCTTAGAATCATGATTATGGTTGCACGTTAACTATTTAGGATTCCTTGTCAATTTTGCTCTAACCGTCCAACCGACCGACAACCGTTCCGACCGACCGACTGAAGTATAATTAGCAAATTAACTATGCATGTGTTGGTCATTACCATCTTGTAGATCTACAAAATAGCAATAATCAATCATAGTGATTGTCTCATACACACGAATTATCAGTCAGCGGTCATACATCAAGTGTATAATCAGATGTATTACATTTGTATGAGGCCCACTCAGGAATGCGATGCAGTGACACCTGTGTTGTCACAGTGCAGAATGTGAAACAGTAACTCATTGAAAAAAAAGGAATAAAAAATTAACGCTAGATAACTATTTTTTTGAAGCAATCGTAGTATAGTAGCTGTTCTGAGTCTGCGTGGCTAGCTACCACCACAATAACTATGCTTCCAGAGTGGCAGTTGTTTTGTTTCGGCGGCTGTTCAGAGATAAGATAGCCAGTTCCGCAGTGTTTGAATCCTCAACCACTAGACCGAAAGACAATTTGACAAATTTGTACACGTTTTTTTAGTCATCTTAAAAATGCTTTAATGTAACTCAAAAGTTTGAAACCATCGAACGTTTGCTCGAAACCCTTGCTTGATTTGGTAGGCAGGGCCCCAACTCACTGCGCTTTAAAAGCTAGTCATTTTAAACAGAAGAGTTCATTTCAAAAACCACCCTTGACAAGCGGGATTCTACCGTCTTGTATGATAAGGGAGAATTAGGCTTGATAAACTCTGACACCAGAGGTGACCACCACTAATCCTCATACGATATTTCCATTTGCAATTTTGACATATCACTTTTCTTTCACTTTTTTTTTTTTATCTATTTCACAATTATATTGACAAAGGTTTCGAGACTTTCAAATGCACAAAATGTATTTGAATTGACATTGTTGTAATTGTAGACTGACATGAGAATTTAATTGTATATTGAAATTAATTTATTTTATTTTTATTTGACATTTATTATCATACATTTTTTTTATTAATTTATTTCTCGATTTTATTTTATGACATATCGATCAGTTTCTTAATGTTAATCTAATTTAAATCATTGTATTGTATATTTGCATGCTATGAAAAATGGCTAAATAGGTTAAGCTCCATTTTGTTTTCACAATTGTACTAAACAACATAACTGTAACCCTATTTAGAGCAAATAAAAATATTTGTATTTGTATTTGATAAGAGAGATAGAGGGCGAATATGATGAAAGTGTTTTAAATTACTTACATCAGCAGTTATCAAGTACCCAAACCATTTTCTACAACAAATATTTCGAGTTACTGTTCAAATTCCAGCTGTACTGTACAGTAGTCCACAAAATAATTATGTCACCGAATCACAGCCATGTGTGTACCGTTGTTGTTTAATTATTGCCTCGCGATCGTATCAGAAGCCGGGTTCAATGACTGGAAAACGTCACAACAAAAACTTATTCGTATTCATTCCGAATAGCGTCCGTAACTATTTTAGATACTAAGTTTAATGAACTCTATACCTTTGCAATAAAGCCTATTTTAACATTTGAAAGATAACTCTCAAGTCTCTGTTTTATTCCACTGTTTGTGAATTTGCATCGCTTAAACAAATATAAATTAATTATCATGTGGAAGCAAAATAATGTTTTCTGTGTCTTTTTTTACAATGATTAGTTACTTGTCATATCAAACAGAGGCTTGATTGATATTTACCATAAAAAATATGTTCCTTATATTTAGATTTGTTTTTGTTTAAGACCGAAAGACAATTTGACTTTGTATCAGGCCGATAATACGTTTTTTTAGTAATCTTAAAAATGCTATAAGGTAACTCAAAAGCTTAAAACCATCGAACGTACGACCCTTGCTTGATTTGGTAGGCAGGGTCCTAACCCACTGCGCTTTATAAACCAGTCATTTTAAACAGAAGAGTGCATTTCAAAAACCACCCTTGTCACATTTTGTACGAAATGAGTTAGATACACCATCTTGTAGACGACTTACGGTCGGTTTCAATAACTTATCCACAGTAAGAGATAGGCTTACTAGAGCTTTGTTGCCTAGATATTTTTGTTATTCAGCCCAAAATAACCCAAAATAACAGCGGTTGCTAAGTAACGTAACCAAGATACGCCTACCTCTTGTTAGGGATAGATTATTGAAACCGGCCGTTAGAAAGCTTCTTTTTCACATTTAATTTTTCTTCCAAATCCACCTGAGTCATGACATGTCAGTCATGTTTTCCACAAAAAGAATTTATGTCAATGACATCGGTTGTTTATGGTAGAAAAAATAACAACTGTCATTGTCAAATTATAATCTAATTTTTCACCGTTTCAGTTCTCTGTTTCATAGTCATTTTACGGGTTTTACGCAGAAATTTTATGTAAAATAAAATGTCATTAGGAAAGTTTATTTAATAATTTTTCATCTTTCAATTTGAAATCTCTAAAAAGTACTAATTTAGCTACTTTTTAGAGATCGTTCAAATTGAGTGAATTTAGCGTTTGAGATCGATCTCAAAATAATTTATCAAAAAGATAATAATTATGTTTTATGTTAATTTAGTGACTTGCTAAATGTTGGTGTTAAATCATGACATTGAAATATAGCCTTCTCTCAGGTGGAAGCAGACAGATTTATCGAAACGATACTTTCTCAAATTCGAAATTGCAATCTCATTCTGTGTAACGTTTGTTCGCTAATAAGCTGTGTCATGCTAAATTTACATTACACTGTATCTGTAACAACATAGCATAATACCGTAATGTGGTATTTTTGGTTTATTATTTTTGTTAAATTATGGAACGAATTTACAATACAGCGGTTCGGCGTCGTATAAATCGATTTGTCAAACATAATATGTCTAATTATCAACGTAGTTATGTATCATCATCACTATTTAATCGCTCTAACTAAGCAATTCAATAATTTTCCACGATCTACCTCTTCCTTTTATTCTTCTCGATATTATAAGTACTATTATTTATCCTTAAACCTATTTAAGATACTTGTCGATCTACGGAAGTTATTCGCTGACAACTGCAGTTAGCGATCTAGCGAAAAGTCCGTGTACTCCTGTAAGCCTAGCACGAATAACTTTCGAGTAAGTATCAACGAAGTAAAGTAAAAAAAGGAATGAAATATTGAGCAGCGTTCCTACCGGACGTAAACGAAACTACATTTTTCTATAAATTTTTTGACATTAGTGTTCGATGCTTACTCGATAGTATTTTGATAGTTTTTCATGCTAACCCCACTGGTTGCAGTCGACTGTGTAGGCGGCGGCGCAGGCGACCTGGCACCACAGCGCTACTGCACTGACACTACCAATCTAGCGACAAATTACTTACTGAGCTCGGTGACGCAGTCCGTGTACCTACTCCTGGTTGCAGTCGACTGTGTAGGCGGCGGCGCGGGCGGCCTATTACCACAGCATACTGCACCGACACTATCAATCTAGCGACAAGTGACTCACTGAGCTCGGTGTCGCAGTCCGTGTACTCCTGGTTGCAGTCGACTGTGTAGGCTGCGGCGCGGGCTGCCTGGCACCACAGCGCTACTGCACCGACACTATCAATCTAGCGACAAGTGACTCACTAAGCTCGGTATCGCAGGCCGTGTACTCCTGGTTTCAGTCGACTGTGTAGGCGGCGGCGCGGGCTGCCCGGCACTATAGCGCTACTGCACCGGCACTATCAATCTAGCGACAAGTGACTCACTGAGCTCGGTGTCGCAGTCCGTGTACTCCTGGTTGCAGTCGACTGTGTAGGCGGCGGCGCGGGCGGCCAGCGCCAGCGCGCACCACAGCGCTACTGCACCGTTCCACATCTCGATCACCGCATTCTATCCTATAACAAGAAGTAATCACAGATTACATAAATAATATGAAACTATGTACCTATGCATCCCACCTGTCTATTCAGCTTGACTATTCAAAGCGACACATCAACGCTGTGATCATGAACGAGCTGTCAAAAAGGGGTAGTCAATTCTTGTTACAACAGTGTAAATAATCACTACTATTGAAAACGATTGAGAGACGATTATGACAAAAAAAATGCAGAATTGACCCACAGTTTTGAAAATGGTGCGCTCATTGACTGCCGATATTGCATCCGCTGCTACCAAGGTCGTTGCTTAGAGAATACTAAACCGCTCTAATTATTATTGGAGGTGCTTACATCACATTACGGATTTTAATCAGGATATTTGTTTTTTCTTGGACCAACTAGTGGCGACATTAGACACAGGCAAAGCATGAAATTGCTTTTGCAGTTTGATCATTAGTAGTAGTTAAACTAAAATACAAATCTCTTCGGCTATGGCCTTAGTACATAACCTTATTATAGTCTAATTATAACGAAGTTTAATGAACCTTAGATCATGTGTTTAACCGCACTGAGAACAATAGACCACAGACCGAAATCGATGTCAAACTCCAATAATATACCGAAATACCGCAGTGATCCAGTTACTGTACAAATAAACTTTTTCGCGACTCACCATTTCAATTCTGACGCAGTTGAATTGTAACTTTAAACGGTTCTTAAAGTAACTGTATCTAACCGTTTAGATGTTGCGGCAAACGAGATACGAATTTAATGCTTTTTGCTTGATGAAAAAAATTGGTTTAATCGTGTTGTTTTGTAATGGTGAATATTTAAATATAGTATTTTGGTTTAAATCAAACGTTTGAGCCGACACAAATAAATTACTATTGTCTCAAAGTTTCAGTTGTTGTTATTTACAAATATTTCTTATAATTGATTTATTATGCTAAGTCAATTAGTTTCGTATTATATTGTGTTCGGAAATTTATACAGGATGGGCGACCGGGATCTAGTTTTTTTGATTTGTTTTGATATTCATCGCGGTTTTGTAACTTTAAACGATAATCTTTAAAAATAAATATTTACTCTGCTCCTCAGTAACTCCTTAACTACCAGGTCCCCAGATTTGGCCCCATACAAGAAAATGATAGTAACAATGAGGAGAATACGTGGTTTTCATTTTCGTTATGGGTCTTTTAACCAAAATTCACAATAAATTAAATTCGGCCTTATCAATTCACTGCTTGACTCATTACAATTGCAAATTGAAAATAAGTAAATGGCAAATTTAGAAAATTTAATTAAGTTTTTACAAACTTAATTAAATTTTCTAAAAACTAACTCAGCTGTTTATTAAAATATACTTTCTTAGATATATATTTTTTTTTGTTTTTCACTCTATTTTTCAATGAATTTTTCTTTTCCTTTCTGTTTAAGTAACTTCAAAATACCTACACACAAACTCCAATAGGCAACAATGTCATAGTTATGTCAAGGGTTTGCAATGCCCTGTTGCTTGTAACACAGGTTTAACCTACCACAGGCAACAGTAGTCACCAATTTCAATCCTAAGTTATACAAGCCTTTTGTATCTTGAAACATGTTATTGAAAAAGTGTAACTCATTTCCTGAAATAAACTTTATTTTATTTTATTTTATTTTTTTAACACCCTGTAGATATAGTCTATTCTTTCAGTGTCTTCCAGTTTTAGTCTTTTCTTTCTTTCTATTATAAGTGTGTACTTGAAGCTGATATGTCACTAGCTTCCATTGGGAAACATTGGGAACACTCTATATGGGGTCCTATTCAATTTCCTATCTCTTTAATTTCCTTGTCTTTTGTACTACTCAATTGTCAATGTGTGCACATTGACAATTGAGTCTGCGTTACCGATTTCAACGCAAATTACTATGAAGGTAACATGTCTATTATAAAACATCATTGCTCTATGGTTTTTGAATGGGCAGTAGGGTAAAATGATTGGCACTTTAAGAAAAATCTGACCTACATTTATTAATTATTATTTCTATCTATTAAGACAAGATTTAGTATTTTAAAATTAGTCTTTAATGTATATTACTTAAATTCACAAAACAATGAATACGTAAACATCTCATGTTTTTAACAATAAAAGAAAATGTCTCAATACTGCCAAAACTACATTCATAGGCACTCTTAGTACAATAAATAAATAAACTAATTAATTGGGAGGCTATGCCAAGTTTTAGTACAGGTTACCCTACTTATGTTAAACGAGAATTATGACTTACTTTTAGTTCACAATTTAACTCATTAACTAATGTCACATTTCTCATTCCACTAATTTATTACGTTCGTTTCACAGTTGTATTGTCACGTTATCGTCATCGCTATTGCACGTGAATTCATTACGAACGATTGTGCGCGGCTTCGTCTACATAAACTTTTTATTATCCAGTTATAAATTGTCATCCCATATTCTACCCCTGTATCAATTACTTTCATAAATCGTCATTTTTCTAGTTGCATATTCAAAGAAACAAACAAACTTCATGACTTTACTTAAGACAGGAATTAGTTCCATGAACATCTTATTTTATATTTATAAATCTATTTATGAGACTGATCCAGGGTTCATGAGTTAAATTCTTCGTCGTCTCAGCCACATGACACCCACTGCTCGGCATAAGCCTCCCCCAAGGATCTCCACGACGATCGGTCCTGCGCTGCCCACATCTAGCGGCTTACCGCGACCTTCACCAGATCGTCGTCCACCTTGTTGAAGGCCTACCCACGGAGCGTCGTCCTGTGCGCGGTCGCCATGCCAGAACCTCTCAACCTCCCCGCCCCAACGGCCATCGGTTCTTCTCGCTATGTGTCCCGCCCACTGCCACTTCAGCTGAGCAATCCTTCGAGCGATGTCGGTTACTTTAGTTCTCCTACGGATCTCCTCATTTCAATTCTTACTCAGAACAATAATTGTTCTGAGTAAGAACACATACAATTATTGTATGTGTTTTTTTGTTTGTTTTGGTCCTACTATTTAAAAGTGACATTATTATAGTTGATTTCTACTTCCGACATCCGAAACGCTTATAAATGTGTGTTTTTTTTTCAAAAATTTAACAATAAGAGGTTGTGAATAACATAAATATTCGCCAAACTGAATGGCAGTTTATTGGCGAAAATAAGCACTCACATAAACAATTTATTTGTGTACACCCTTTTAAAAGCTTACTAACTTAACTTTGTCGCATATTCATTTAAAATACACGAATATATTAGGTATTTTGTTTTTTTATTCAATATGACCATGGCAAACGTCTAATTAGAATCCAAGATTTCGTTATAAAGTTGTTTAATACGAAGGTATTACTTCTTAAAAATCAGTCAATAAGCAAAGACAATTGCATAATACGTCGAAATTTTAACTGTTAGAGAATTTAGAAAGTGTTTTCGAAACGGATTAACGAGGAGCAAAATGATTCACCTGTCCTCCGTATAGATAGTTTGTCCGTCTGTATACACATTGTATTAAAATTAGTGGTCGCTTTCGCACAAGGTCGGACAACACAAAAAATGAATCATCCTTTCGATTTCTTACAAATGAGCAATGATTTTGATAGATTAGTCATGTCTAAACGACCTTATTATATCACAGGTAGCGGACACTTGACAATATCGTTTGTATTGTTTTCCATTGTATGAAGTAGGGTTACCCATCGATACTTCGGAATATAAATATCAAATTATTTATTTATTTATTTAATGCATCCTTGTCGTATTAAATATTGACCATTTTTTTTATTAAATTTTCGTGGAAACGTATGAAATTACGCTTATTTTGAGACTGAATTAAAAAAGTAGATATAAAAATGTTGGAATGCGGCATCATAATTTTTTTTGTGTCAAAATGAGATAACCTAATAACATTTCAGTGATGAAATTATACAAGACTAAGTTAATATCTATATTACTTAAAAAAAACCCAACGAAAACGAAGTAAAATTTGTTTTCAACAATACTTTCTAAAAACATGAAATCGCCTTTTGTGGCCAAAACACATACAACCACAGCAACAAAATACTCATATGCCACGTTCTGAATACTCATATGCCACGTGACTATTATTTATTATCCATAGTTAGCTAAAAAAGCCACGTTCTTTCCAGTCAAAACCAGAGAGTTAATTCAGGCCGTTAACCGTTCTTTAGACTTAACTCCACGTTATTGTATGAGCCACATACGCCTCGTAATCCACCATTAAGGTGAAAGAAAGTTAACGAACAATGAAGCGGCTTTGTTTTTGATCTTTTAACTTTCAAGCTATTAAGCTGAGCTTGTTGCTAACCGACTGAGGTTATCCATTATGGCTTGAGTTTTGCATTAGCAGTACCTGCTGCTTTTCTAAGGTTTTTTTTATGAACGACGGGGAGTCTCTTAGCCTTTATCATATCTGATGTTATGTATTGATAAGGCTGAAGGTGGAAGCGAGCCTGTCCTGGAATCCTCAATCACTGAGGAACTGGCTACCATATCTCTAACTGCCAGAACACAACAATGCTGAAAACATTGTTGTTATGGCGTCAGACTTAGATAAGATGGTGGTAGCTAGCCAGGCGGACTTACAACAAGTCCTTCCACCAACAAAACCGAATACAATAAGTAACCCCGCTGGGAATCGAACCCGGGACCCCTGGGTCTGATACCGGTGGTTGTACCACTAGACCACAGAGGCTGTTGGAAGGTATTTTTTTAATAGAAAATACAACTTGGTTTAATCTTCCATACTTATTTATAAGTCCTAATAAAACGGTCTAACCGTCGCGTCGCTTTGTAACCTACCTACCTATATATATTTTACAAAGCTTTTTTTGAGACAAGTTGTTTTTAGGATTTCGTACCCAAAGGGTTTACGGGACCCTATTACTAATACTTCGCTGTCGGTCCGTCCGTCTGTCACCAGACCGTGATAGTTATACAGTTGACATTTTCACAGATAATGTATTTCTGTTGCTGCTATAACAACAAATACTAAAAAACATAATAAAATAAATATTTAAGGGGGTCCCATATAACAAACGTGATTTTTTTGCCGTTTTTATATATAACTAGACTACTAGCGCGTGCTACGCACGTGTGAAGAAAGCATTTGAGAAAAAAGTTTTTCTGACCTTTGACCTTGATAAGGTCAATTTAAAAAAAATATTATATTTTTCCGGCTGTCTACATTTTATTTGTGATTTTTGAAGCTATTAGTGAAGGCTGTAGGTGTTATACTCATGGCGCTGGAGGGAACATTAGAATGGATAAAACGGGCCTTATATAGAGAAGATGGAACGGAACGCGTGCGGTACGACTCGCACTTAGCCGGTTTTTACTAGTATATTTCCTTGTTTAAGAATTACTCGGAATTTAACTTCGGAACTTTATAGTGTTTTTCATTCAAAACAACAAAATAAGCAAGTTGGCTGTGTGGCAAGCAGAGACCACTCAGACCAAAACGCCATTTCTCAAATTCTAATTTCCAAGTGTTGTCAAGATTAATAGAAGGCAAAATATTACAAAAAATATATATATCTAATATATAAAATTCTCGTGTCACTGTTTTCGTTCCCATACTCCTCCGAAACGGCTTGACCGATTCTCATGAAATTTTGTGAGCGTATTGAGTAGGTCTGAGAATCGGCTACTATCTATTTTTTATCCCGAAATTCCACGGGAGCGAAGCCCCGGGGCACAGCTAGTATATATATATATATTATAATGGCGGGAGCGGTCCTTCTGCTAAGTTTTCTATTTTGTGACAAAATTCCTATACTACCTATGCCAAAAATAAAATAGAAAATTGGCTTGAATTTAGAGACTCAAATGCTACGCTTTATCCGATACGCTTGTTAGCTTTGTGTGCCGTCTGGTAGAGTAGACTAGGCCAAAACTTAGCATAATAATACTTATGTTCTATTTTTTATGTATGAGTTTGTTTTGTTTTCGTTTTTAAGATACCTACCTACTTTTAATTATTTATAGCACTCTTTCATTGTGTCACATTTGATAGCAAAAAGTTGTATAACTTAAACTTCTTGGTAAGTCGTTACTAAGCACATCTTTTAGTATCTTCGCGCACTCACAATTGAAATAAAATAACTTGTGCGGATTTTAAGTGGACTATATTTACTATTTGTATTTGGTACTAGATTTTTTAGATTTTTAGGGTTTTGGCTTCCCGACGTCTCGGCACCTTTTCAGTTGCCGCGGTCACGGATTGACTTATCTAAATCTATATAAGTCATTTGTTTCCTTAATCTGTTCTTTTCGTTAATAAAACATATTATTCTTATCAAGCTGACCATGTTGAACCAATTTTGATCTAATTGTGTTGATAAACAGGGACAGACAGACGGACCTCACAAGAACAGGGTCTCATTTTACTTAAATTAAATCTTCATTAAACATTGTTCTTCTATTAGATAAAAAATATACAAAAAATTGAGGCACTGATGATCTAAAATAGTAAGTCTATCTTTCCCTGTAACTTACATAAGAAACTTAGTAGAAAGTTACCGGAAAGTATTTTAATTACTAACAATTCTAATTTATTCAGATAGCTGTAAATTATATATTGGTTGATTATATCATTTACTAAAGATCTAAGTCATTACAATCACGAATATACGAAATACTTTCTTTCTTTCTATTTAAGAGCTCAGTTCTTGTCAGTGAAGTCTTCTCCACTTCTCTCTACACATTGTCATCTTCTTAATTTCCTGGTACGACTCGACTGATCCATATAGGTTCTTCAAGGCCCCTCTCTTCCTCTTGCCTTCCACTTTTCCTTCTATGATGGATCTGATAAAGTTGTCGTTTGATTTAGATGTATAAACTTTTTTCCTCAAGCTTGTTGTTATCTCAAGCGTCATAAAGCAAGTGTTCTCCTCTCTCCTACATTTCCGACACCTTCTCATTGCTCTTTTTCTCCGTCCAGCTAATTGTCTCCATCCTACGCCAACGCCACATCTCGAAGGCTTCCAGTATTGTTGCGTCATAGTCCAGTTTCACTGCTATACAATGCGATACTCCAGATATACGCTTTAATCAGCCGTCTTCGAATTTTGCTGTCTATTCGAGCCTTATAAGAAACTTTTTGCTATTAAAGGCTTTCATGGCCATGGCTATTCTAGTGACAGTATCGGAGGTACATTTGTAGTCACTGGTTGTCAAACTGCCTAAATATTTAAATTGTTTAATTTGTTCTAATTGGATTGATTTTAATTTAATATGTTTAAGTTTTTATGTTGTTTTAGAAGTGATTAAAGTTTTGGTTTTATTAATATTATTTTAAAACCGAATTCGTTAAATACATAATCAATTTCTGAAATTAGTTTTTCCAACTTATTTAAGCTTTCTGCTAGAGCTGCAATGTCATCCGCAAAATGAATAAATTGTATCTTTTGACCGTTAATATTGACCCTTCCTTTCCCAGTCCCCTTAATTTTCGGATAGCACACTCTATAAAAATATTAGAAATAAGCGGTGAAAGTGGCCACATCTGACGAACTCCTTGTTTGATCTTAGCTTTGCTTTCTACTGCCTGTACCTTTGCCTTTTTACGAAATACACAGATACATTATTTTGTCTTTTATGTCTTATTTGACAAAGGATTTGACATTTTTTCATATCACAACTGCAAATCATCTGTCAAGTTCTTTTCGATTGTGAAACAGGCCTTTTGAGCCAATAATATAGACACTCTAGCGAGAGAATCAAACACTTGCCAAAATAAAATAAAAAAACTAAAGCGGTTGCTACATGAGGACCACATTATTCCAGAGCGATCCAAATGAACTAAATGCAATCGTCAATTATGTCGGAATTCGAGCAGCAATCACAGGCAGTTACGTACTTGAAGTAATTACTCTTGGCTTCTCTTTACTAGTTTCCACATATCCAGGAGGTGGCCATATTAAGGAGAAACAGCGGTTTCAGATATCTTATAAGGGTTATACAAAACCGCCTCGAAAGCAAGCGTGTTGCGATAACAATGAGAAAAAAATCAAATTCGTAATAAACTGCTTCTGTTTTTAGTGCTAAAGGTCGCGACGCGACAGAACCAACATACTTCCTACTTCTCACCCCATTCTTGTGGTTTATGATTGTCACATATGTAACTATTAATAATTAAAATAGTATTTTTTTTGTTTTCAAATAGCGCTGGTTCAAAGGATTCTATAGGTCTTGCAACCTTAGTTGGACTTTCTACTTCTAGTTTAAAAAAAAATATTCCTCGTTTTGATAAAATTAATAGGAAGGGAAAAATAACAAGAAACAAAATACAACATTATAATTGTGAGATCGAACGAACATTATCGTTCGATCTCACAATTAAACACTTCGTGTAAAACAACTTACTACAAGGAGCAAAAAGGTTACCCCTTTTAGATTTAAACGATTTCATTACATACAGTGATTATCATCACAAAGAACTACAGTATCGTCGTTGGCATTATCAAATCGTGACTCAAACGTTTAGTTATTATGAAGCATGTTCATGACCTCGGAACGTCTCATATCGCGGTAAAGATTAAACACACCTTTGCACAGATCCTTTATAAGTATTATGTGGATATTGTCATATGACGGTGTGTGGAGTGTGTGCCGTGTGGTGACGGCCTAAGAATACAAATGTCACCACTCCCTTACATGCCTGGGATGTCGTAAGAGTCGACTAAGAGGTTCGGCGCATTGAAAACCTATGCGAGAGAGGGAATACTTGAAACAAACCCTCTCCCAACCCGTCTGGCCAGGCGTGATAGCAATAGGCTAATAGCCTTCTTTGAACGCCACAATAGTCGTGAGGTAGGAGAGGCCTAGGTTCAGCAGTGGACGTCCACAGGCTGATGATGGATTGTCATCGCAGGTCAGGCTCTGTGTATGTAAATGTGCAAACGTATAAACTCGGAAGTTTGAAAATTGAAACTTATATCAAATGCAAAATAGAAACAAAGTATCCCTTTACTTAAAAAAGTCTCAAAAGCGATAGTAGCATTAGTATAGTAACATAACATTTACGAAGTCACACGTACTCAGCCCTTTTAAAATGTCTTCTTCTTCTTCATATCGTATGATGATTATTGGCCATCTCTGGTGTCAGAGTTTATCAAGCCGCGTGTAAGGCCTCTGACTTGGCTTAACGACTGTTTTGATGACAACAGCCGGGACCGACGGTTTAACGTGCCCTCCGAAGCGTGGAAGTGCTCAGTTGTAATGCCACTTTACGGTTACCCATCTGACTCCTGCCCGGGCCGAACGTTGCTTAGTAAACCTGATCGATTACGATCAGTCTGTTAATGGCCGCCATGAGCGCTTTAACAACATGAAGGATTATCGTAACACAAACCGTTATTATTTTAACAGCCTCTGTGGTCTAGTGGTACAACCACCGGTATCAGACCCAGGGGTCCCGGGTTCGAATCCCAGCGAAGGTACATATTGTATTCGGTTTGGTTTGTGGTAGGACTTGTTGTAAGTCCGCCTGGCTAGCTACCACCATTTTATCTAAGCCTGACGCCATAACAAGAAATGTTTTCAGCATTGTTGTGTTCCGGCAGTTTGATTTAATTGTACTTTTAGTTTCAGTTTAGTAATTTTTCATTTAAATTTATTAATTAGTGAAAAGTAGTTAATTTTGTATTGTATAGCTACACTTAGATAGTAGACTACAGTGTTATGTGTTATTTGTCTTTTGCATTATGTTTTAATAGATTGTTTTGTAAGCCAAATTGAAAATAAAATAAAATAAGATAGCCAGCTCCTCAGTGGCTGAGGATTCCGGGAGAGGCTCGCTTCCATCTTCATCCTTATCAATACTTAACATCAGGTATGATGTTTCACCGTCGTTCATAAAAAAAACTCGCGTTCGCTCCAACACTGCGCGCGCGCCGCCATTACCAAGTTACCAACATAGTTCTCATGTAAACAATACCTAACTTGTTTTACTCGCGTTTTTACAGGCTCAATCGGTCAGGGATTTTGTAACCATTGTGTGTGTGGCTCAAGAAAAGGTATTGTTCCTATACCATTTGTCTTTACGCACCAGATGATTTAGTAATGTTTCGGCATCGGTTGTATGCGAACAACTGTACAGTTGGCAGCACGTCAACTTGACAGTTTTTTTTTATGAATGACGGGAAGACTCTTAGCCTTCATCATACATAAAGTTAAGTATTGATAAGGCTGAAGATGGAAGCGAGCCTCTCCCGGAATCCTCAACCACTGAGGAACTGGCTATCTTATCTCGAACTGCCGGAACACAACAATGCTGAAAACATTGTTGTTATGGCGTCAGGTTTAGATAAGATGGTGGTAGCTAGCCAGGCGGGCTTACAACAAGTACTTTTATGTATGTTAACCGATTACTGGAAAACGCCTGAACCGATCGAAATGATTCAAACGTTATAATATCGGGTTTGTTCCCAAGTTGGTCTGGAAATTTTGAAATCGGTTCAGTAGTTTTGAAGAAATCTGAAAAAATCTGTCGTTTTTGCGGTGCTGTTTGACCCAAACGGTTTGACTCAAACTTATAGTTGCCTACACAACTAGTTTGAGTGAAACCGAAGTGCGGGACTTATCCTAACTTTAAAAATGGTAAATTTTTTTTTTGTGTTTTTATTTTTTTAATAAAAAAATAATAAAAAAAACTGACTTCAAAAATCAAAAAGTAAAAAATAAACCTTTTGGAATCGGTCCAGCCAGGGTAAGGAAAATAAAAGAAATAGAAGTTCAATGTAGAATTCGTTGGCTGGTACCGACTTCAAAAGGTTTATTTTAACTATTTGATTTTTGAAGTAGGTTTTTTTTATTCAAGTATTATAATTTAAATATTTTTTTCTGAAATAAAGTTTTATTATTATTATTAAGACCTTAAAATAACTATTACTTATATTTTATTTATATCTGTTTGGAAAGCTCACAGCTAGATTAAACCAACTAGCAAATTTAAAGTAATTAGCTTTCACGAACAACCATAACATAACTATCCCTGATTAAAACGCGGTTAAGAGTCGAGAAATACTTATAAAATACAAAAAAAAAACTAAATAAGTCACAGTATAACCAATAATGTGTTTATAAGAAGCCTTTAAATACCTGTACTTGTGCCTTTGATACCATAATTTATCTATACTAAAATTATAAATAGGAAAGATATGATCGTTTGTTCGTTTGCATTGAATAGACTCCGAAACTACTGAACGGATTTGGATGAAATTTGGTACACAGATAGTAGATAGCCTGATTATGAATATAAGATACTTTTTATCTCGATATTACCACTCGAACGGGTACCATGCGGTGAAACCGTAGTTTGGAAAGAAACTAAACGGTAGGTATCATAGATGACGTTAACACAACAATATCACAGATACCAATACTTACAATAATAAATATACTAAACAATAAACTTCTACACATACCATACATTTATTAGATAAGTAATTGGAAATACGTGTGTAGGAAAAATGATAATATTCATGTTTCCGAGAAACACGTCATTGTCGTAATAAAATATAATTATAACGCTTCTGCTTCGACATAAATATTTATAATAGACAAATAACTTATAAACACTCTTATGGCAGAATGATTTTTACGTTTACGTTATTCTACAAACGTTTTAGGAAAGTTAACATAGGTATGAGGAAGAGTTAAGTAATAACTCGAAATTAAACCACACCTAAAACTATTTCAAAAATTATAATTCAAGAACTCAATATTAAGTTCACTTTAATAAACTTACAAATATTGAATCAACGCGTTCAAATATTTTGTTTTAAATTGCTTATATTCAATACTAGCGGCCGCTCCCGGTTTCATCCACGTGGATCCCGTTCCCGTGGGAATATCGGGATAAAAAGTAACCAATCTATCTCCTATCTGTGTACCAAATTTCATCAAAATCCGTTCAGTACTTTCTGAGTTTATTCGTTGCAAACAAACAATCAAATCATTCCTCATCATAATATTTTAATTTAATATAAATGAATCATTGAATAAGAAAGGGTTGTGTGGATGCTGAACCAGTTGAACTCAGTTGCAGCCAGTTAAACCTTTAAATATTTCTATTTCGTAAGAGGAACCTTCAAAAAGCCCCAAGTCAATAAACTGTTTTACCACAAATTGCGTTTTGTTTTTACACACCACATCAGCGAAACGTCTCGCTTATAAAAGCAAGTTCGAAACCACATGACCCGTAACGAAAACGCTGTAAAACAAACCCGCAAACTATTGTTGTTAAAATCCAACCTTATTGTGAAGTAACAAAGTATGTTATTGTCTGCAGTATTTTTTTCTGAAGTCGCTGTCAAAACTGTCAAGATTCGTTATCCGAGCGCGTAAAAAGCAACTAACAAAAGCTGTCATCCGATCCGATTTATCGTCAAGTTACTACGTAATCATGACGATTGCAACTGTGTCGAAATATCGGTGACTCGATAGCAAAATAAGTCCGAACATTGCGAAAATACCGTATTTTTTGGGAAGTAGTTTTGGACGTCGTTTTGGCTCAGAAATATTAAATGCCAGCTTCGCAGCTTTTGCGCTGAACTTATAGAACAGATTTTGTATTTAAATATCAATAAGTCTAGTAGGTAAATAAATATGTAAGTTTAATAAAAATTCAAACTGATATATAGTGTGTATGCTAATCTGTGGTACGTCATTCTATAATTGTATCGATGGTGTAATCTGTGTCGCCCTCTTCTCCAATAAACGTCAAATGGAACGCACGCCTTTTTATTTATCAGTGGCGACGAGCGGGATTAAAAATCTTTTTACATAATTATGACGGTGGGTCAAATTCAAAAATTCGATGGAACGCACACCTTTTTATTCATCTATATATTAATATAAAACTAAAATATACTTAGGTGCAGTCGGGGAACTACCCGGTTGACCAGTAGAGATTTTTTGGAAACCTTTTCTCGAAAAGTTCTAAGGTTAAAGAAATAATGTATTATTCAAATGAAATATCTGTTAATGTTCTATTATTTGTGAATTAAACGTTTTCTATATAAGTATATATTACTTTTTTTAATAAATCTCGGTGGTGACTAGGTGGTGTTGGCCGTGTGGTGACGGCCTAAGAATACAAGTGTCACCACTCCCTTACATGCCTGGGATTTCGTAAGAGTCGACTAAGAGGCTCGACGTATTGAACACCTGTGCGAGAGATGGAAAACTTGAAACTAACCCTCTACCAACCCGTCTGGCCAGCGTGGTAGCAGAAGGCTAATAGCCTCCTATGAACACCACAATAGGCGTGAGCTAGGAGAGGCCTATGTCCAGCAGTGGACGTCCACAGGCTGGTGATGGAAATAAAGCTCCCTAAAAAACTTTACTGGTCAACCAAGAAGTTCCCGACTGTACATGTATACTGTTGGTGTGTTAGGTATTAAATTAAACAACATTTTAAATAAAAGCTATGATAATTGTTGATAATCTTTAAAATTGTCAAGTATAATAACAAACCGCTATGTACAACTTATTAACTAAGTTATTAAATCGAATCGGGTCGAACAGTGTAAAGAGCCCTTAAAACGGCCCGTAACAGGTGATCACGAAATCATTTACAAGAGAAGACGCAAAATAACGTTAAATTGCGTTTAAAATTAAGTTACGACACAACATTTTATTGTTCATTAAGCGTATATAAATAATAAATAAATTTCATACAATCACACCAATTATCTAGCCCACGTTAAGTTTCATGAAGAACTTGCGTTATGGATACTAGATTACGGATAAACATACTTATATCCTTTTTTTTGTAAATGCATACATAATATACATATCAAACACCCAGACCAAGACAAATAGACATGTTCATGCACACAAATATTTGTCTTGTTCGGAGATCGAACCCGGGACCGGTGACGTCGAAGGTGGGTTTAGTACCCCTGCGCCAAACAGGTCGTCAAAGTAGGTAGGTAGTCAAGGTAGGTAGGTCGTATATACCTACCTACCTAAAAATAACTTAGCGCAGAACGACTGCAGCAGTTAAATATTCGCTACATTGATTCAAAATAGTTTTGCTACTATAATGATTAGATAACTGCGTCATCTTTTAGAAACCATCAAGTCCTAATAACGTTCTGTTTGCGTTTTGTTTTTATTGATTGAAGTTGTCACATTTTGACACATTTCACACTATGGAGGCGATAATTAACCAAAGACGTCACAAAACTTCCGTCAAAAAACAAGCTTACTTTGAGTGATTCGTAGTACGAAACAGCATTGTAAGATTGAAATAATACTGCGCTAAGAAATGGTAAGCCCCCTGATTTACTGACCGATTGATTTTGAACCTGATTTTTTTTCATATTTAGAAAACTTCTTAAAGATGTATAGAGGCAAAGCTTTAAGATTAGACGGCGACGTAAACCTAGAGCGTCGAATTCGCAAGCCGCTGCTAGTCTTTTATTTGAATTGCATGAATATAAAATCGAAGTAAGAAAAAAATTACGTCATTAATAGGATTAAGGTCCACTTGCAGGAAAATTGAATATTTTGACACTTTCGTATGGGTTAAAGTAAACCCATACGAAAGTGTCAAAATATTAAATCTATTGTAGGGATAAATCTAGATTTAACAAAATCGAGATATAGTCAATTTTCCTGCAAGTGGACCTTAATCCTATTAAACATCTAGATTTGATTAAATCGAGTTTAAAAATTTTTTGTTGCAAGTAGACCTTAGAAAAGTTCAACAACCTTTTTTATAATTCCCAAATAGGTTTTGTCAAAAAGTATGCACCTACCTAGCATTCTTAAAATAGCGTTCGTCTTTTGTTTCGGGCATTCCGATTTTGAGTAAAACAAAAGAGCTTCACATACGTCGACACATTGCATTCGATAATGTATCTAAATACAGCAAAATAAGGCTTAAATTAATATGTAGCTTCGTCCTCATTGTGAATGCGTGAGCGCAGTTCCCATGGTTACGCAACACAGCCTTGAAAGTTTCAATCGGCTTGGGGTCAGTAGCTATGGGGTCAACCATGGGAGCTTAGAGCTAACTTATGATGAGACTTATTTCAACATATTTGTTATTAAATGTTAAGCATGTACGCAAATATGACAAATTAATTTTACAATTGCCACATCAGAAGGTGAATTGAAATTTAACGTGATTTCGACGTTGAGCCTGTTGGAAAACTTTTTAAATCTAACGTATTTTATTCCTTTCACACATCTTATTATTTGAAAATGAAAAAGTAAGAAGTTCTATTTAGAGTAGGTAACACTGTTCAAAACGGCCCCCTAATTTTCTAATTTCAAAATCTATCACAATCCCTTCCAAAGGTATTGTGATTGTGATTTTTGAAATTGTGTAACTTAAAGTCGCAATCCCTTTCGGAACGAATGATGTTTTAAATGACACTTCATTTGACACTTGTCCATACATTTGAAAGATATTATCGTGTGTCACTTTGCTTAGACAGTTCAATTTCGTTCATTCAATACCTTTCAAAACTCGTCCCGATCACAACCCCTATCAAATGTCAAATAGTGACGGCCTTAAGTATGTAAATATCTTTCAAATACAGAATTGAAAGTGATTGCGATAGATTTTAAAATTAGACAATTAGATCTTATTGTACAGATCTTGTTTGTAAACCAAGCCATACATTACGAAACTCAAAAGTAGCCAGAAATGCGTTGCCATAACAGAAGTGAGGTAAGGCGCATCGGAATTTTTCTCTCGAAACGAAACCGCTTCAATCAAGGAAGTACAATCAACAGCACTTCAAGATTTCACTTGTACTACGAAAGCCGACATTATTACGAGCGTCATAAGGCCTCTAGATCAAACTGTAAAGTGTGATGTACTGTTGACTGTAAAAAAACTGCGTTAAAAAAAACCGACTTCAAAAACTAAAAAGCAAAAAATAAGCCTTTTGGAGTCGGTGGCAGCCCAAACATTCTACTTTAAGCTCCGATTCTTTTATTTTTCTTGCCTTAGCTGGCACCGACTCCAAAAGGCTTATTTTTTGCTTTTTAGTTTTTGAAGTCGGTTTTTTTTAACGCAGTTTTTTTTTTTACTTTTTAGTGTCTGTAATAGGCTATTTTGTAAACTACAGCCGGGTTTTTTCTAGATTAGATAAGGTTTCATGTACATTATAAACTAAATTATCGTAAATACTACATCGTCCAAGTCAACAATGAAATGAAATACATAAAAATGCTCATAACATAAAAAGTACTGGGTCAAACGAAACCAAATTTTTATGGGACCAATTGGCAACTATTCTGCATCGAACAAAAAAAGAATCATGGAAATCGGTTCAAAAATCTCGGCGTAATCGGTGTACATTCATAAAAAAAAATAAAATAAAAAATACCAACCGAATTGAGAACCTCCTCGTTTTTTGAAGTCGGTTAAAAATGAAAGAAAGAAATAAATAAAATAAATAAATATTCACATACAATCAAACCAATTATCTAGTCCCACGTTAAGTATCATGAAGAACTTGTGTTATGGATACTAGATAACGGATAAACATACTTATATACTTTTTTTTTTGTAAATCATACATAATATACATATTAAACATCTAGACCAAGACATATAGACATGTTCATGCACACAAATATTTGTCTTGTCCGGGGATCGAACCCGGGACCTCTGGCGCAGAAGGCGGGGTTAGTACCCCTGCGCCAAACAGGTCGTCAAAACAAATAAATAAAATTTATTCGTCTAAAAAAACAAGATAAAAACATGACTTACACTAATACACAAAGTAACTATTTATTAATCTGTGCTAATACACACAATTTAGTCGAATTGGTCCCTAAGCTATTGCTACAAGTGTGACGCTGATTTTCAGGTGGAGCCAGTAACAAATAGATAGCAGTCTACACACAGAGAACAGTTACAACAAATAATTTAAAAAAAAAATTATACCAACCGAATTGAGAACCTCCTCCTTTTTTGAAGTCGGTTAAAAATTAAAAGAGGTAACAGACAAAAACACACTTAAAATTAAATGAAACTAGGGCGGTTACAACCCGATACTCGGGTTCGTCGATCGACGAAAAATTCCAAATTATGCGAAAATCTTTAATTTCAGTTTGTGATCATCACGTTTAACATTTTGTATATTTTATAGTTTTCGGAACAAATAGACTCGAGTACCTTTAATTTGATACCTTACTCGGCCGCGTACTACGCGCCAAAGTCCCTATCGAGTCGTCACAAATTTTGCGAACCTGAATTTATTAAGTATATAAATTGAAAGAAGCTCAACAAGTTACTGTCACACGAAGTTTAAATGTTAATGATATTACTGGTATGACACGTTCGAAAGTGTGTACTTACTTATAATTTGATATTTCCTAAGAAAAACGTGACATACGGAGAACCAAATTATCTTCAAAGACTAGGTAGGAACGTAATCTTTGTGTAGTATGGTGTTAATATTGAAAGCAACTAACGGTAGGTATATGTCGCTAAAGCCCGTCGTTTCCTAACTAAGAGAAAAGTGCACTAAGATTTTTTTAAGTGAAAACTTCTTTAGCGGCGTTGTGCGCATCAGAGTTCAAAATTTTTGGAATGGGTAAAAAATGTTAAAGTCGCGTCATGATACGTGACCATCGAAAATTCGTAAGACGGAGGGAGAGTAGGAGAGGAAGTAATATCCCCCTCTCTTTCTACCGCGCGGCGAAAGTGTATGCCTGCTCCTGCTGTTTCGTTGAAGCGGTTTTCACTTCTGCCGGCACTTCCGGAGTGCAACCCGTTGTTTTTTTTTTATCGATTTTATGTTGTCAAAGCTGTGTGTCAAATCTCATACATATTTAAGTTTCCATATAGTTACTGTCAAAAATAAAACAGTGGATTTCAACTTAAGACACTCATGTTAATCAGCAACCACCAGAAACAATTAAGTTATACAGGGTGGAAAATTAAGACGGGTCAGTAAGGGCAAATATTAAAACGTTGTAGCTACATGATAACGTTCTTAAAAAACCATTTTAAACCTCTATTTTTGATATTTTGAACTGTTTTCACATATTTTGAAAAATATGTACAGTAAGCAGAAAAATGGGCTGTTTTAAAAAAAAATCATCTTGTTCAATCCTGTTTCTTGTGAGGATTAAAACACTCTAAGACACCAACGGAGGTTTGAGTACTAGAAATCGCGAAAAACGCAAAAAATACACGCAGTCGTATACGCTTCACCTACGACTCCTACGAGTACCTTTGTTGTTTGAACTTATTTTCGTAGCGAATAATTGGAAATAATTTTTCGCGATTTCTTACTTTTCTAGTACACCGCAGTAGGTATCTTAAAGTGTTTGATCCTTAAAAGAAACAAAATCGATTGGCATAAAAAAAAATTTTAGAAAACTGATTTTTTTTGCTGACTGTATTTTCTTCAAAATCGGTAAATGTAGTTCATAATTTCTCAAAAAAATTAAGGATGGATTCCTAAGAACGTTTTCATGTAGCTACATCTATTAAGGCCCTAAGTGCCCCGTTTTAAATTTCCAGCCAGTATAAAACTTGATAGTTTGTCTTGTCCTAAGTCCGCCTGGCTACTTCCATCCATACCATCTTATCTCAGCCATAACAACAACGTTTCCAGCATTTTTGTGTTTCGGCAGCTAGAGTTAAGATAGCCAGTGCCCCAGTGGTTGAGGGTTCTGGACAAAACGCTTCCACCTTCAGCCTTACGTAACATCAGGTATGATGAAGGCGTTTCCCTGTTGTTCATGAAAAAAAATACATCTTCGACATGAGACGACTTGAGACAAGTTGCTTTTTTCTTTACTTCTATGCTAATATTATAAATGGGAAAGATTTGACTGTTTGTTTGTTTGCAACGAATAACCTCAGTAACTACTACTACTACTGAACGGATTTGGATAAAATTTGGTACACAGATAGTAGATTCCCACGGGAACGGAAACCACGCGGGTGAAACCGTGAACGGCCGCTAGCCTAGTATATATTGTCTTGTTTAATATTTATCAAATACATCGTTATTCGGCGTCGCTTTTGTATCGTCAAAAGCAGACCTACAGACTTTTTAACTGACAAGAAGAATGGGGGCAAGAAATTTGCCAGTTTTAACAAAAGTATCGACGCACGATAAAAAGACAACTTGTACTTTTTTTTTTTCGTATACGACGGGGAGACTCTTAGCCTTCATCATACCTGATGATAAGTATTGATAAGGCTGAAGATGGAAGCGAGCCTCTCCCGGAATCCTCAACCACTGAGGAACTGGCTATCTTATCTCTAACTGCCGGAACACAACAATGCAGAAAACATTGTTGTTATGGCGTCAGACTTAGATAAGATGGTGGTAGCTAGCCAGGCGGACTCACAACAAGTCCTACCACCAACTGAAACTACAGTTTCTACGTAAAAGTTGTTTTATTTAAGATCTAAAAGTTGTTTAATTTATGTTCCCATTGCTTACACGAGACATGCAGCTTAGTTGCGTGCGCGCTGTAGGTCACACCTGAGTACATTATTGCTTTTTCTTCGGCAATTTTGCCACTAATTTGTTACGGTCTACAATAAGCCTTATGCGAATACGGATAATGACCTACAAAATGAATTCATCTGAAACAAAAGTAGAGTGATGCGGTGAGATATGTAAAAAGATCACCTACTTCTGTTAAGGCGCTACTCGGAAAAAGTATGGACTTTTTGATATAAAACTATAGCACGGTTACAGTTGTTACAAATCTGGTAATAACATATATATTTCTTCATACCTTTATCTAGATTCGTATAGTTTCAAAAACACGATTTTATGATTTTGCCTCGACACTTTTTCTTTTCGAAAAGACCTCAATAAATACTAAAATTCAAGATTATTCTTAAATGGGGTTACTTACACTATTGGACATTGATTTAATAAGTGGACACCATATTTAGAATCGTATAGAAGCATTTTTGTTAAATCGCTGTAGTTTTTTAATACGAAGTGATTTTGTGTTTTTTTTTGCCTAATCTGCAAAATCGGTCTCGCTCCCGTGCGCGTCGTTTTCTCATTGCTATCTCGCTTCAGCATATTTTTTTTTGAGTATCGCCTTAAGATATTAAATACAAAGCGACCAAAAAGTGAAAATAACAGGTAAGTAGATAACAGCGATCCCACCGCGATAAAACTACTCATAGAGTTCGGTTCTATCGCACTCCTTAAGGATCATTTAAAATTTTGTTGACAATAAGTAGCCTTGGGAGAGGCCGATACCCAACAGTGGGTGTTACGTGGCTGAGACGACGAAGTAGCCTAGGTATGTGCTTCATCAATGTCTAATCTACGTTTATGCCAAGTTTAGAAAGACGTACAGTAACTTTTACAAATAAAATGTTAATTTAATTCTGTTCTAGAAAGAAAAATTAAAAATGGTTAAGCAAATAACAGATCCCGTTACTCTACTAATAAAATAAGCAAATGAAACAACCCACGCATTTAAGCATGACAACACTTTTAATAAATTTTTAATAGAAAAATATTGGAAAAAATCAACTCGGCCACAAGTGAATTCTCAGATAGGACTCGAACCCACCACCTTGGAAAATTGGAAATTGGAAATCCGGTCCAATGCTTTTGCTCAAGGCATTGGACCTGATTTCCAAAGATCGTGTTGAGTTGACTTTTTCCAATATTTTTCCATTTCAAATTTATCATAAGTATAAAAATAGCACTGACAAATGCAATTTTTTTTTAAATCATTTAAAAAAGACAACACTTTTGTTAAATTGTAGGCTTTACTTTACAAACTCAATCAAAACCGCTCGTTTTATTTTAATGGAAAAGTTAACAAAGCAAAGTGCATAAAACCTCTGTTTCTACGCTGTTCTTTCTATGTATGTATGGCACAAATTATGATCACTGCCCACGACTCCCTAAACATGGGCATACGGCCAACGTTGATTCGCCACAGACATATATCTTGAAAATATATACGTATATCTTTTCCTAAAAGGGATTCTTGTTCTGTTATAACTGTTTAAGTCTGATTTAGAGTTAGTTTATTCAAACTTTGCGAATGTAAAATAACCTTTTTCCGCATAGCAAACATTTTGAGGAAAACTGCTAACAACGAATATGTATTTATGGTAAAATTTAAATAGAAAAATATTGGAAAAATTAACTCGGCCACAAGTGAATTCTCAGACGGGAGCATTGGACCGGATTTCCAAAGGTCGCGGGTTCGATTCCCGTCTGAGAATTCACTTGTGGCCGAGTTAATTTTTCCAATATTTTTCTATTTAAAATTTACCATAAGTATAAAATAGCATTGAAAAATGCAAAATTACAAAATCATAAACGAATATGTATTTTCGGATGAAGCTCAGAAACCAAATAACTGGTGCTTTCAATTGTTTTATTTCAATTATTATTGGTATTAGGTTTTATTTTGTTTCCTTTTCAAGCCGCCTTATACAAATATCTGAGGATCAGTAAATATTGACGAATATCGTATCGATTTTCGATTAACGAGTGTGGTGAAGTTTTGTTCAATCTGAGATTTTTTTAACTGGCCGTATTACGCTATTTATATCACACAGTTAAGCTAATTTAAAATAACTACCAACATTAGAAAATACTTTATATTTACAGATATATAAATAGATATAACGTACGTACTTTAAACGTCATATAGGTAGTTAACGCACGCGCAACACGTCAGTCAATATTCTTCTTCTTCTTTTTAATTAATGGCGGTGCCCTTTTGGATTTTGCCAGTATCCAGTTTTTCGGCTGAGTAATAATTTTCTTTCAGTCACTATTATTTATTTACGGCCGGTTTCAATAATATATCCTTAACAAGAGGTAGGTCTATCTTGGTTACGTTACTTAGCAACCACTCTTATTTTAGGTTATTTTGGGCTGATTAACAAAAATATCTAGGCAACAAAGCTCTAGTAAGCCTATCTCTTACTGAGGATAGGTTATTGAAACCGATCATTAATCGTATGGCGTATAAAGTCACTATTGACAACCCGCGAGACATTTGCATGCAAATTCCCGCCAAGTTACATTTGAGGTTATGTCCAGTCGCCATCTTGAACATTAAACTTATAGGGATAGCACTAAATTGAATATTTATAATCTGTGAAATAAAATGAGTTTTACACCTACACACTAAACAAAAACGATAATAATCCGACTCTATATATTTTCTTAGTTTAATGTCTTTCAAAGTTTGCAAATTGATATCTATTTTATAGATTCCACTTTACCGTTATTTATAGTTTGAATCGTTGTTTCTACCGTAACTATGACGTTTGCATATATACGTGACAATAAGGTAGGGACATGGCCGCTTTTTAATACGAATTAACTATTGTAAGTATTGTTATATTCCGACTGCAATTACGTATGCGTGTGCGTTTCGTTTAGTTAAAATAGCTTTGTACTTAACCAGTATCTAGGACAGATTTTTATATACAATCAACAGCAGCTACGACTCTACACTTTGACCTTGACAGCGCCCTTACGTCGCTCGTAATAGCGGCGGTTTTCGTAGTACAAATGTAAAGCCGTAGCTGTTGACTGTACCTACTGATCCCACAATGACGATAACAACATTTCCCTAAATGACTGATTCTCTAATGTTTTTTAAATGTCGGAAATTAAACTGCCAAAACACGAAACCGCAGTCCGGCCCAATACTCAGAGCATAGTTGTTTTTTTTCTAGTAAGTTTAAAAATCACATTAACGTAGCATTGTAAATATAACATATTCACGTCATCATCAGCTGCTTATGTCCCCACTGTTGGAATACAAACCTTCTTTATCGATTGATAAGGTAGGTTTACTCAAGTTTATCGATTGATCATAAATACAACTTTGAACAACTATTTTGTTGTGAATCATATGTATAAAGGAATATATTGAAGCGAACATTCTATCACCTCGATAGTTGTTCGACAAAAAAGTCGACCTCGACTTTTTCATCAACTAATCTGTATAGTTTTGTGGAAATCGCGGGAAGTACACATCTCGACAAAACAGTTTAGTCCATGGAAAAGTTGTATATATGCGCGATCTCTTACATAAGTAAGTAAGTACGCTTATATATTTTGGTTGGTGGTACGACTTGTTCTAAGTCCGTCTGGCTAGCTACCACCATCTTATCTAAGTCTGACGCCATAACAACAATGTTTACAGCATTGTTGTGTTCCGGCAGTTAGAGTTAAGATAGCCAGTCCTCAGTGATTGAGGATTCCGGGAGAGGCTCGCTTCCATCTTCAGCCTTATCAATACTTAACATCAGGTATGATGAAGGCTAAGAGTCTCCCTGCTGTTCATAATCAATATAATTTAGGTACATTTCATTTTTGCATTGTGATTTTTTTACAAGTAAATGGGCAGGCATTTGCCCACGATCGTGCTTAGTAAACAGGATGTGGTCTAAGGTGTAACATGCTTGCCCAGGAAATGCTTATTCACTCTCGCCTGGAAGAGACCAAGGTTGTAGGAATCGGGGAACATATGAGCAGGCAGCACATTCCATTCTTTAGCGGTTCCCGTTAGAAATGTTTCGGCAAAACAATGGTAAGGATCGCTGGAATGTCAACGACGTACGGGTGATAAGCTAACCTGCGTCTGGTACCCCGATGGTGGAAAGGGGTTGGAGGAACAAAGTGGTGCAGTTCTCTCGCACTCTCTCCAAAGTGCATCCTATAAAAGACTGATAAACATGCAACTTTGCGGCGGTGACTGAGGCTCTGATGTTCCGCCGTGACCAATGCTTAATTTCCTGGCACAGTTTTCAATCGATTCCAGAAGCTCTAGCTGATACTTAGCAGAACCATCCCACAGGTGACAGCAGTACTCCATAGACGGCCGAATCTGCGCTTTGTATAAAAGAAGTTTCTTTGCAGCAAACTTAGCAATGGAGTCGATGTACTAGCCAATGTTCAGGTTGCAAGATGTTGTAGATTTCCGGTTATCGGTAAGGATACACCCTGGAAAGTCGGAGTCAGTTGGAAGGGACTCCTTTTTGCGTTGAATAGGAAATCTGTGGTTTGGTGGCGTTGTAACTGACAAGATTGGCACTGTCCAGCTCTATATCTCACTATCGGAGACAGCCTGAAGTGCCAGATTCATATGGTCGACAAGGGACTCTCGACAAGACTGTAATCTGTTTTGCATACCAAGATGACGGCTAAATACAAGAAAAAAAAAATACCAACCGAATTGAGAACCTCCTCCTTTTTTGATGTCGGTTAAAAAGGGGTGTCCGTACAGCTGCACGCAGGAGGACCTTATGGAGGCTACTGATGCTGCAGTCTTAGTAACTGATTTTTGGGCCGAAACAATGTACGTTTGCTATCGACTCGAAAAAAAAATAACTAGCCAGTCAAAAATCATGATCCAAAAATAATGGCGGTTAGACGGCAAAGCTACTTCCTACTAATATTAAATGCGAAAATATGTCAGTTTGTTTGTTTGTTTGTTGGTTACTCTTTCACGCAAAAACTACTGAACGGATCTGGATGAAATTTGGTATGTAGGGACTTCAAGTAGTGCACTAAAACATAGGCTAATTTTTATCTCGATATTCCCACGGGAACGGGAACCACGCGGGTGACACCGCGTCCGGCCGCTAGTTTTCAATCTAAATGTTACCGCAATAGCAGGCAATAGTAAAAAAAGACGAAAAACCAACTTTAGAATGGTGACTGTTTTTTTACTTCCGTCTTGCACTAAATGACTAACTCAATGAAATCTTCATCATCCATTTAAAAAAAATAAGGAGAAATCATTAATGATGTCATTCGGATGATCGGTTAACCAATCGATATGAGAGATACAGGCGATACTGTTTTGGAAGAATCAATATATCCATTACTTTAGTCATTAACTGTTATCGTATGATAGATACGTTTAACCACAGACTTATATCAACATAGACGGTAAAAGTTTACCTACCATGCGTGTAAAAAGTTTAATCAACGGTCTAAGTTTTCCGAACTAAATCAGTCCGCTTGGAACCATTGCCATGAAAACACGCGTCACTCAGAAACGAAAATGGTTAATTGTGCAGTACTTTCTTGCGTCAATAAAATTTCCACATCACTAAATCTCGCTTGTGACGTCATAGTGGGTACGAAAGATTGGACACGGTAGGTTCTCATACAATTTGATGCGCTCTTTTCGTCTATCTAGTTAAATGTCTGACAGACACGGTCACTTTTCGTTTAATTCTGTTGTTCTCAATTTTTCTATCTCTTTATATAATTTTACATTGATTTTGCTTTAATAAGTATATCGTCACAAGTGATGTTTATATACCTGTACATTTCAACCTTACTTTGACGCTCTACCAACAAGGGATTATGGCATGAGTTTATGTATGTATGTATATGTCAATAGCTGCTTTTTTACATATAACTTATGCCAAACTCAGTATTGGTATTGGTATTGGTGATGGGCTCTTTTCTCCGCATTTAGACTCGCATTTGGTCCTTTATGCGTGAACATAGCATCGGTATGGCTAGTCAAGCCATCCCAGCTCCTTCCAGAAGCGCAGAAGCCTCCTGGGGCGTTCACAGGCTTCTAGGAGCGACCTCACGTCTTTGAGGATTTCTGCCCGTTGTGCGGCCAAACCCACGCACTCCAGGATCACGTGGGTGGCTGTTTCCTCTGCGTCCAGGCATCCCCTACATAGGGGGCTGTCTGTCGCATTCATGATGAATAGTTGCCGGTTTAAAGTGAGGTGACCTGTAAGTGTGCCTACAACTATTCGGAGGTCTGGACGATTAAGGCTGAGCAGTCTACAGGTCAACCGCGGCGAGACTGCAGTCATCGCCAACTTGGACTGTCTACAGCTTGTTTGATCTACCCAACGCTTATTATGTGCAGCACGAGTACGCTGTCTTACCCATGAGCGCAGTTGGCTGAACGGGAGTGGCAGAATGGGTATGGGTCCAGCCACTGTTGTGGAGGATCCCCTTCTTGCCAGCTCATCGGCGGCATCGTTCCCGTGTGATCCACTATGCCCTTTAATCCATTGTAGGATTACTCTGTTGTTGGATGCTAAACGATCCAATACTCGGTGGCATTCGTAGACAATACTGGAGTTGATCGTGTTGGCCTCCAGTGCTGTTAGGACGGCCATACTGTCGGTCAGTATGCGGATGTTCAGTTCCTTCATACCTCTAGACAGGGCCGTGGTAGCTGCGTTTACTATTGCAACACATTCGCATTGAAATATCGAACTGTGTTGGCCTAGTGCTAGTGATGTTTTGATATTTAGGTCTTGTGAGAATACTCCGGCTCCAGTACCAATATCCATCTTGGAACCGTCCGTATAGATTCGGACTTCATGTATGCCAGAGTAGTCTTGGTCACTTTCAAATAACTGTATTTGGTAATTCTTTTCGAAAATGTATTGTTTAGGGATCCTGTCGCATGGAGGCAGCGATTAGTGACTCATGTTTCACTAGATTATTCCACAATGTGGAGTGAGGACCCTCTTGGTTGTACCATAGACCCATGTGTTTAAGCCTTATAGCAGCCATGGAGGCTTCCTGTTGTATAAACAGGTCCAGGGGTGTTAGATCCAGGGCTACTTCAAGGGCGGCTGTGGGGGTAGTTCGCATGCAGCCGGTTATCGCAGAGCATGCCAATCTTTGGAATTTCTGCAGCTTGTTGATTACGGTGCGTTGCTCTGTTTTAGACCACCAGGCAACGGCTCCGTATGTGATTATGGGACGTATAACGGTTTTATACAGCCACATCGTTATTTTCGGTGATAGCCCCCAGCTTTTGCCGAGCAGTCTTTTACATTGGCAAAAGATGATGGTGGCTTTGTTTAGTTTTCCTTCGAGATGTCTATTCCAGAGGAGTTTGTTGTCTAGTAGGTATCACCCCTAGATACTTGACTTCCTTGCTAAGGGACAGACTGGTATTGAAAAGTTTAGGAAGTTTAAGGTTGCCTAGACTCCGTTTGTTTGTGAACAGGATTAGTTCCGTCTTTGTTGGGTTCACTGTTAGATTGTGTTTGATGCACCACTGTTCGACGACCTTCATTGCGGACCTCATTCGGTCACATATCACACTCTCAACTCGTCCGCTGATGAGTATGGTCAGGTCGTCTGCATAGCCTACTGTGAGGAAGTTGCGGTCGTTGAGCCAGCTAATCAGCTCATTGACCACAATATTCCATAAAAGAGGTGAGAGGACACCCCCTTGGGGACATCCTTTTGCTACTACCCCTCTAGTGGTACCATTCACAGTGATTTGTATAGCTCTGTCTCTTAACATGCTGTCAATCCACCCGGCAATAGTGGGATCGACACCATGTTTGGAGAGGGCCTGGCTTATGCTGGTAAAATTGGTTTTGTCAAAGGCTCCTTCGATGTCGATGAAGGTGCCTAGTGTTGATATTTTGTGTTTGAGATTGCTTTCTATATAAGAAACCACCTTATGTAGGGCAGACTCTGTTGATTTGCCTGCAGAATAGGCATGTTGGTTTGGATTTAAGGGGTTCCTGACTAATGCAGTTGTCCTTATTTCCCTGTCTATTAGTCTCTCCAGCGCCTTTAAAAGGAATGATGTGAGGCTAATTGGTCTGAATGATTTAGGTTGAGTGTAGTCTCCTTTGCCGGGTTTAGGGATAAAGACTACTTTGACTTCCCTCCATTTCATAGGAATGTAGCGGTGTGCTAGGCAGCTTCTGTAAATGGCCACGAGGTGGTCAATAAGACCTCCGTCGCTCCACCTCATTAGCCCTGGAAAAATTCCATCTAGGCCCGCTGATTTGAATGGGAGGAAGCTGTTGATTGCCCATCTTACTTTTTCAGGGTTGACAACCTTGTGGGCGGTGGTCCAATCGGTTTCAGCAGGTAGATTCTCATCTTTTTCTTCCCATGTGTTACTTTCCGTTATGCGGCATCCTGGGAAGTGAGTGGTCATTAACAGTTCTGAAGTGTCTTGATCTGTTTTGGTGTAAGTTCCGTCTGGCTTTTTCAGGAAACCAAGGTTGTGTGTTGGTTCGCTGCACAGGATGTTTTTCACTCTGTTAGCGTCGCTGTTGGTTTCAATATTGGTGCAGTAGCGTCTCCAGCATTCTCTTTTCCTGAGGCGGATACGCTTCCTGTAGTTGTATTGGGTTTGTTTGTAGGCGTCCCAATCGTGCGCTTCTCGTGAGTTCTTTGCTTTGTTGAACAACTTTCTTACCTTGCGGCGTAGTTTCTCCAGATCAGGTCCCCACCAATGATACTTGTTGTTTGGCTGGGAGCTGGGAGTGGAAAGTGGGCATGTTTCTTCAAAGCTGGTGATTAAAGTTGTTGTTATGCGATCAACGTGGTTATCAATATCCGCTTTTACCGCGTGAGTTGTAGGTGTGTCTAGACACCTTAGCTTCTCTGCGGTCAGAAGCTCATACTTACGTCGGTCCATCTTACGTGGATTACGTCGGGGCTTGGGCGGTGTGAGGGTCATATTTAGGTTGTACTTGACCCATCGATGGTCGGAACACGACGCCTCATCAGATACATGCCAATCGGAGATGTGATGAGTCGCGTGTTCGCTCGCTAAAGTAAGGTCAATGATTGTCTGGGCTCGTGATGTCACGAAAGTCGGTTCTGAGCCCCTGTTGATTATGTTCATATTAGTCGCGAGTAAAAAAGAAACGAATTCCTCACCTCGCGTGTTGTTCTCCTTGCTGCCCCATAGCACATGGTGTGCGTTGGAGTCAACTGATATGATCAGCTCCAGTCCCTCGCGCTCGCAGTGTTGAACCAGCTCGGCCAATTCGGGCGTGGGGATATCCGCGTCGCCCGGCAGGTAGGCGGACGCCATCACCACGTCAGGCAGGCCTGCGGAGGGGTCATTGCGGAGCCTGATAGTGGTCAGGTCGCTGGAACAGAACTCGGTCATTAGGGTTGTGTTTGCGTGTTTGGGTGCGAAGATGCATGTACGCGGGTTGTCAGCTGTGGTGTCTAGGAGTAGCTTACCTCCGATGTTGCTTAGACCGCATATTCTGCCCTTCCTAATCCACGGCTCCTGGATTAGGGCTACGGTCTTGGGATTGACCTCCAGCCTTCTGCGTAGGTTAGCCGTTGCAGTCTGGCTGTGCTGGAGGTTGGTTTGGAGGACGGGGAGGTTATTTTTGAGGGGTGCTGGCAGCGCCATCGTCGCTGTCTAGCATGGCCTCCTCGTCCACGTCGCTATCTCCGCTCTTAGCGTCCATAGGGGCATCCCTCAACCCCTCCTCCTGGGGGACTACCCCAGGGTCCTCTTTGGGCGGATTAGCGTCGTCGGTGGTTTGTGGTGGTAGTGTGGCGTTTTGTTGTGCGGTGTGGTGTACTGTGCCGCTGCCTAGGTCACTAGTGACCTCCCCAGGTGCGTTGGGGTTCGGCGGGGGCGTACTGGTATTTTCCAGGAAGCGGGCGTAGATATTACCCAGCTTGTAATAAATTCTACGCTCGCTTGCCCTGAGTTTCTCGGCGTCTTCCTCTGGGACTCCAAGCACGAGGAACAGGCATTTTTTGTCTTCCTGCTCCTCGGCGTGGTAGACAGCCCAGTTGGACACGCCGAGATGAGTGTTTTGACACGTTAGACGTTGGCGTACCCTGTCTAACGTGTCGTCCGGTCCGTACTGTGGCACCAGGATCCCCGTTCAAAACTCAGTAACTAGGGATTATGCCTAGATCATACAGCTACCTTCTGATCTGCCCCTGTGAAAATGGGCTGGTAATAAAAAGCATAATACAGGGGGCTGATCCTACTACAGAAATCCAGTAATAATCTCATGGTCGCGTTTGACAGACTGATCATATTCGATCACGTTTGTTAAGCAATGTTCGGTCCGGTTAGGTGACGGATGGGTGACCCTAAAGTGGCATTACAACTGAACGCTTCCGTGCTTCGAAGGGCACGTTAAACCGTCGGTCTACTTTCATTTGATATAACAGTCGTTAAGCCAAGTCAGAAGCCTTATAAGCGACTTGATAAACTCTGACACCAGAGGTGGCCACTAATCCTCATACGATAAGAAAAAGAAAGATGAAGGTACTAAAGAGCTAATCAAATTCTAGGTTTTACTTCTTAATTATTATACTTATTAGAGCGAGTTCTATTCTAGGACAAAAAAGTACCTAAAAGGTCCTATTGAATGCCTTATCGTAACCGCGCGAGTGGAAATGGCGTTGTGTCACCTCGCATTATTGTCTCGTTAGGGTTGGCACATGCCCACTTCGCTGACCGTCAAACCTTTTTACTTGTGATGAATTAATTTGACTACTACTGAAAAAATTTTCAAAATTGTTGAAAGAGTTTTGAAAATTGTTTCAGTAGTTCTGGAGATTACATCCTTTATTCAAACTCATAAACTTACAAACTTTATCCCTTGCCTCAGAGACTATTTAAACTTTTGTACAAACATTTTGATAAAGACAAAGGACTCTTAAAAAAAATTGTACAAGTACCTAAGTACAAGTTTTTCAGTCTGTCAGAACTCATCTGTGCAAATATAGTTGCGACAACCCTACTGTCTTATATTTAACTAGTGTTTAGTACAGAATACATGGGTATTCTGTCATCAGACAACGGCACCCGGCGCCAGCCAGGCAGCACATGCCACTATATTATGCGCACGCGCGTTTATTTTAGCCGGAGCCTGTTCCAGGCGATCGCGCGGAAAATGGCAAAAGTTAATCACTTTTGTTATTGTGTTTTTTAATATCAAACAGCAAATAAGTAGCTACAGAACTTGTGGTGCGGTTATCAGACCCTTTTTTAGTGAGGGGTACGCATTTACACATTCCGAGCGATTATGCTGGAGTCATCTAGAATACCGGACTCGCAGGACTGTGTAAGAAGTACACAGCCCCAAACCGAGCTCAGTACCCTATCCCTAGCCGCCGAAGGATCAAATCAGTCCCGCCATCGCGCTCAAAAGCTCAGACGGGAGGACAGGAAGGGAGGAACCGCCGGCATCCGGCCCATCATTCATGCTCGAAAGGCTGAATTCAGTTTACTACCAGGGGTACTACCAGCTGGTCTAAACCTCTCACTACTTGCCCTCTCGCCGCAAAGAAAATATAAAACGACGGATATGTAGTTTATGCAACATAGTCTTATTTAAAATCAAGTTAATACACTAAAGCTTTTCCTGTGAAAATTACTCTAGTTAGGTACGTACCATATTTTTTTTTCTATGTATTTATGTCCGTATAAGAACTTATGTAAACAAACATACATAAATATGTTCCGGCAGTTAGAAGGAACTTCACTGTTTGAGGATGATTGCGCTTCCGGCTTAATCGCTATAATAATATCTTTGAGTTTTAACGAAGGTCAAATTCTGCGTTATTTAATTCCAATATCAGTTATGTTTTGTAAGATTTGAATTTTTGCATTTTTCAATGCTATTTTTATAATTTTGAAATTATGAATTATTATAAATTTTAATACATCAAATTGTGTCTCGTAATCCGGGGTCTGAAAGGATAAATAGAAAAATGTTGTAAAAAATAAATTCGGCCAAAAGTGAATTCTCAGATGAGAATCGAACCTTTGGGAATCCGGCCCACTGCTCTAACCAAGTCTTGGTAGCTCAGTGGTAGTACTGTTCGAGTAGATAGTGTGACCCTACCGAGCCACGGGTCGTTCCCACTCGGAATTCCCACAACTAGCTATCAACAAAACATTAAATTAATAAACATTTGTATTTGTCCTGTGTCTGGGAGTTAAGTTAACTACATATCATTATGTAGGTATACGTTGGTCTGCTCGATTTGTATATCAGTAACACAGAACCCAAAAATGTATTATTCGACAACCGTTAATTGTATTCTACAGTCGGATTTTTAATTCAGTAGACATAATTTGACAGGTGCCAATGTCATTTTGTAAAAATAATGCTACCTTAAATTGTAGCTAGAGTTTCACCCGAGTTCTTTTCGTAATAACACGTGTTGTGGGGCTAATTACATTTATCGCACATTATTAATAATTGAACCATACTTTTGATAAATGTAATTATTGTTTTATAAAGTCGGTCAAATCATCGATAGTTACAGCCTTTTAACCTAACAAAACGTCAATAGAAGCAGGAGGAGCTTAGTATCATATTTTAGTACTATTTAAAGAAAGTCCGCTGCCACGGCACGCTCGCTCCGCTCGCTCGGCTCCCGCGTCTTTTGGTCACAGTTCTAAACTAACCTAGAGGTAACTTTCGTAAAGTGTTAAATTTCATAGTTTTATCGCATTGACAAATCACGAGGTCAGTATTAATAATTACCGATTATTAATAATAATTTTCACAATATTCACATTTACCGTGACATATACCTACACTGTAAAGCCGAATTATTTTTACAAACTGACCTGACAACCTGTCAAATTACTCTCCATCATCTACCTGTGGACGTCCACTGCTGGACATAGGCCTCTCCTAGCACACGCCTATTGTGGCGTTCATAGGAGGCTATTAGCCTACTGCTACCACGCTGGCCAGACCGGTTGGTAGAGGGTTTGTTTCAAGTGTTCCTTCTCTCGCACAGATGTTCAATGCGTCGATCCTCTTAGTCGACTCTTACGACAGGCATGTAAGGGAGTGATGACACTTGTATTCTTAGGCCGTCACCACACGGCACACGCCACAAATTACTCTACTGAATAATCCGACTATACAACTTATTTCACGATGGACACGCCACTTCTTTTCTTCCTTGTAACTATTGTAGTTGTATGTAGGTAGGTATTTATAATGTTGAAAACGAAATAAATAGAATATAAAAAAAAACGTTGTTAATTGTTAAGGTTAAGCTGAGGTCGAAGTCTATTTCGGCTGTTATGTTGTTTTTTGTAACCTTTTTGTTGTTTTTTAATGTTCCTAGGTACAATCGGGGATGTTCCCGGTTGACCAGTAAAGTATTTTCGGGAAACTTTTTCTCGAAAAGCACTAAGGTTAAAGAAATAATAAATTTTTCAAATGAAGTCCTTTGAATAGTCTATTATTTGTGATATATGCGTTTACAATATATATATATTTCCCTTTTTTTTAATAAACCTTCCTAAATAGACTCTACTGGTCAACCCTGACTTATCTACCTATCTTAGCAGAATAACTGTTTTTTATTCTTTCTTTCTTTAAAAAAAAATTTTTTTTTATTGAATCTACAGTTAGGTACACATAACAGTAAAATAAACCCCTCGTGAAGAAATTGAGTGCGTTCTTATTGTGTAAGTGTAAAGAGCTATTTTAGAGAGTCATTTCATACGGGATTAGCTGTTCTCTGTACTAGCATACCTACAGGAATGCTGTTTGTTACGACCGGCACCTTCCCGATTTTAAAAATAACTTCTCTAATTTTCTACTTTATATGTATGAGATTTTTTTTTACAATTCGTAGTAAATAACTGATGATGTTAGAACAAGTTTGTAATAAGTGTCAATACGCGATAGCTTAATTTGTTTATGATTCAAACTTTAGTAAGTAGATAACATGTTTTGAATAACAAGTCTTCTATTTTTAGTGGCTCTATTTTGTATATTTCATAAAAACGTACATTATTTTTCCTATAAATGCGCGTTCTCGTTTTGGTTTTTTTGTTCTAATTTTATTAAAATATGTGCGCTAAGTTTTTCCAAAAAAATTTTTGCCATGACAATAAATCGGCTGTAATTAAGTTATACTTATAATTTATTTCGTCTCAAAAATATTAACATTAAAGTACATACGTACATCTTATGTTTTGGCAGGCACTGTTCATTGAAATAAAACAACTTTTACGGATATCAAGCGCGCTATATTTCCACGTTTCCATCCCGTGACCACGGCAGCTGTAAAGGTGCCAAAACGTCGGGAAAATCAAAAAACATCTAAAAAACCTAAAAAAACGGACAATTACAACTTAGTTCGTGGAAATATAGCGCGTTTGATATCCGTAAAAGTTGTTTTATTTCAATTAAAGTACATATTAACTTTGACCATTTGAATATTTGCCATGCTTAATTCATATTTCATTTTTCTTATTCCACAAAGTGTTATTACTTTTCGCTGGGTAAAAAGATCGTAGGCAAACATATTTTGCTATTGGAATGAAGATAAGTGGTAGTAACTTTAGTAAAAGTTCTTATTATTATTGCCTTAAAAGATGCTTATTTTATATTTTATTTTACCTAAAAAAAATTTGGGGAAAGTTAAAGAAGATTTGTTATCGTTTCAAGTTTTTCAAGACAAGTTCACATAACGCTCTCGGCTCTACGTTTAAGCCAATGCTAGGCATTCTTTGAACTCTTTTGAGTGACAGTCTGTTTACTTCATGTTTTAACCGATTTCAAAAAGAGAGCAACTTCTATGAAGAATTTGTTACATAACTTGAATGTTTTTCAAAACAAGTTCACGTACGGCTCTACGTTTCAGCAATGCTAGGCATTCGTTTCTTTTGAGTGACACTCTGTTTACTTATTTCATTTTTTTATATGTTTATTGTTTTTAAGAGCTTTTGTACAGTGTTACATGCCATCGTAACTATAATTTATTGAGGCACTTTATTATGCTAGATAACATAATTTGCTCTTAGAGTAATGCTTTGTGCTGCGAACCTGTAAGTCAACCAACACTGCTACTTTGGGTGTAGGGTTTGATAGAACACTCAGGAACATGCCAACATACAGGGTGTTAAAAGACCCATACCAAAGCCGTAATATATGCGTAGTGTACATCAAACTAGATAAGAATATATAAAAATTATTGCTGGGAAACTACTTTTATTTTAAGCTTCCAAAAATGAGTGGTATTTATACACGCAATGGAACGCATGTAACAACGTGTGCATGTGTCTAGATGATAGGAGTAGGCGGCTGGGACCTAGTTTCATTAATTGGTTTTGATATTCATTGCGGTTTTGGTAACGTCAAACGATAATTTTTATAAATAAATATTGACTTTAATCCTCAATAACTCCTTATCTATCTGGTACATACTTATTTCATATTTTGAAGGACTTTAAAGAAGAAAACTGTTATGTTGGATATCGGAGACTGTGCAGCTCAATAGACCTGCATAAACTCATCCCGCCAGCTCCTTTTTACCACCGGTAGTCCACACCTACTGCAGGCTATCACTCATAACTGGTTGATATTCCTCGTCTGCGTACAAAGCGCTTTTCCTAATCTTTTATTATGCGCACAGCCAGGGAGTGGAATTCCCTGCCTGCGTCTGTATTACCGGGGGTGCCTACAATCCTGGTATATTTAAAGTTCGAGTGAAAAGACTTTTTCTAGGCAAGCTCGCTCTATCTTAGGCCTCCTCTTAATAAAACGATTCAGAATGAGGCCAAGAGTAGGTAAGCCTATTTAATGTAAAAAAAAAATGTTTTCAATACGGCTCTACGTTAGAGCCATGATTGGCATTCTTTGAACTCTTTTGAGTGACACAATGCATTTTCTCGTCACGTAAACCCGAAACGAATGCTGGGACTTGTTCTTACGGTAACTCGATTTAAAAGGGAACATGTCGCATTCCTAAGAAGTACCTATGTGTAAGTTTGGAAAACCTATTAGTTATATATAGAAGGTAACCTTTTTAAAGTGAGTTTTAAATTGATACAGAGACCTATGAGGACACGTCGAATTTGTAAAATGCTAAATTAAAAAGTTATAATAAGATGTCTGTTTCATCATAATCGATAGTCAAACATTTGTAAAAATGTTTATTTCGAATGTGAGGATATTTTCTCTCATCGATGAAACGACGGTGGCCAACACCGTAGAAAGGTCAATATACCTATACTAGAAAATATCGATTTGTCTTCATAGGTTTCTGTAGCATAATTGGTTAGTGCATTGAGCCGGATTCCCAAGGATGCGGGTTCGAACCCCGTCAGGTAAATAAAAATAAAAATAGCATTGTAAAATGCAAAATTAAAAAGTTTTAATACGTTTTGTAATACTTAAGGAAATAAAGTACTGCTTCAGATACAAAGTAACACGATAAAATCAAAAATTAAGAGTCACGTCTAACGTATCCGAACGCAACAACTTCAAAACGAAATATCCGAACAAGTTAAACTTTCTTAAGTTTCGTATCATCTCCACTTCCTATCCACCTGTTAACACCGCGTTACATTCATAAAAGTTGAAAGTATAGTAAACAACATCGCATCTACCTGCGAGAGAGTGGCGTCCTTTCTAAGACGGTTCGTCGTTATTCCATAAAAGAAACACGTTTAAAAAACGTACCAGCTTTTTTTTAAAAACAGCATGCAGTTTTCTCAAAGGAGTTGGAACGCACTTTTTAGCACAACACAGCACTGTTCGATATTCGATTTGTTTGATTTAATCGCGTAGGCGCACGTTTCGTTTCACGTGGTGGCGTGGCGACGCGGCGCGCGGCACTGGTGGCGAGACCGGTCTGAGTTTCTCTCCGAACATCGAAAGCGAGCCTTCAGACCTTTCTTCGAAACATGACCCTTACTATCGGTGTGAAAGACTTTTGGATTGAGGTGAATGAACTCGCTAAAAGAAAGATGAGATTGTTTGACAGCATCAAAACTATTTATTTGTTTATTGGTCTGTGTATAAAACTATGTGAGTATTTCATCTTTATTTTCAACAAATTAAAAAAAAAAAATCTTACCGTATATGATTGTTTTTAGTACTTTACAAATATTTTTTAACCACTGTCTCTACCTGCCCCCCTAGCATGAACACCGCTATATCACGCGATATGATATGGCGCATGATGATGTCTTGCTTAGCCCGTTACGATGTGAGCGAGACAGTGATACGTTAGCTATCGAGTTGATAAAAGTCGCTCATGCTAGGCTAGCTGAAGCGGTAGCAAATTTAAGACGTGAATAAACTTATTTGATGACACTAGTATTGTATATTTACTAAGATCGATTAAAAAGTGAGATTTGGTATTTAAATTCATTTATATTCATACTCATCAGAGTGCTTAGTGTGAGTTTTTTCTACTCCCGTCGATATAGTGAACGCGTAGATTTTGTATAAAATTAGCGGCCCGCTCCATTTAGCGAATTACGCCACGGACTACACCAACGCCACACGAAAACCTAACGCGCTCACGGACGGTCGTGAGTTGAAAAAATACGCACTAAGCACACAGAAATGTTGAAATACATAAGTAGTACAGAACCATATTTACATTATATTTGATAGAAATAAAGTCGAACCGAATTCATAAACAACACTATGCACCATTAGTAGGGGCCGGAGGCTTTCGTTTGACTCACATTGCGCTGACGCTCCGATCCGGCTTCCATAGGAACAAACAACTTGAATGCAGTAGGACAATACCCTAGGAAGAAAGTACCACACTCATCATTGTAGAGGATTTGAAGGTAACAAAATAAATATAGGCTTAAATAAAACTTAATCAAGCTTCTATAACAAAACATGATTAAATAAAAACGTGCAATCGTTGAACTTCCCGGTTGATCAGTAGTATTTTTAAAGAAAGTTATCTCAAAAAGTAATAGACTCATAGGAAACGTTTGTATCACAAATAATAGAGCTTTAATAGGTATTTCATTTTATAGATAAATTATTTCTTTAATCTTAATACTGTCCGAAATATCGTTTCTCAAAAAAACTCTATTGATCAACCGCGAAGGTTCCCGACACAAAATTGGGAATAGCTATACTACGAAAAAATTGGTAGTTGGTAGCTATTCCTACTTTTTACCTAACGTGTAACAAACAAAACAAACTCAAGATATTTAATAACTTTTTGGTCGTCTATCTCTTTATTATCCGAACAAAACAATTAGGCTGCGTTGGAAACTGGATCTGTCGTACGAGGATGTCTAGCTGTGCTGTGAAAATGTGTGGGTGTTTCCACCAAAGCTGTTCGATGAAAATGTGCCTACGAGGATGTGTAGCGGAGCTGTGCAAATGCGCATTAATGTGTGGTGCGAGGATGCGTTGCTAAGCTATGAAGAACCCAGTCATCATCAAAGAAGAAAAAAGGCGATGAATTATCAATTGTATTACAACAAACACTTACTTCCAACAAACTCCGTCTATTGACTGGCTGGTACAGTATGCGCAAACCATCCCTCGTACACATCCCTCGCACACATCAATTGCTTGTTTTGTATGTGCAAAAATCTAGCTCCGCTGAGCCGTTTCCACCAGAGCTGTGCTGACAAAGGGGAGGTAAATGAAGCGATTCTATTGGTTCTTTACAAACACATCTCTCGCTACGCATCCTCGCACATCTCTGGTGGAAAAGCAGCCTTAGGCGCAGGACAGCTGAGAAAAAAGTTCAAAACTAACTAAAAGACCAATCATTTAAGAAGCGGTAATCAATCATTTAATCACTGTAGCGCTATTAAAACCTGATGATAGGAGAATTGCGTTGATAAAAGTGGACTGCAGGTACCAAAAGTGCAAAACCGCATTCCTGTCATGCGCCTAATTGTCTTGGTCAGATAGTACCAACCATTGCTAAAGTATCGCATCACAATCTCAGGCCAAACGCGCTAACTGAACCAAACGTGCCACAAGCTTCTCAAATCCAACTGTACACATAAACGAATAACTTTCAAATTATAAAAATAAAATAGTTTGATACAACTCATCAGTTTTTCAAATGGCCGTTAAAAGTTGTCATACTGTCCCCACAGTATACTGTGAACAGGACGCTTTGATATCGGTCAAGGCGTCCCTTCAAGGTTATAAAGAAGTAAGTATGACGATCAAATCATCTGGTAAACTAGAAATAATCGGAAAAAATTATGGATATCTATTAAAGCTATCTGAAGAGTATATTAACTCTGGAATAGCCCGTTGGAAAATGGATCTTTCTAGGAAGTATTATAATTTTAGACTAGAAATAACAATTTGTTTAAATAAGACACTAGATCGGACTAGAACCCCGTCATTGCTGTGAGGGTGAGAATGCCGAATATGAGATACCACTTTTATTTTTGGCCATAAAAAAAAAAAAAAAAAAAAAAAAATGTAATTAGTACTTTACAAATCACAATTTTGGATAGGGAATTTAATATAGTTTAACGAAATAATTTGACGATTAGTTCGGTGCAGGGGTACTAAGCCCGCCTTCTGCGCCAGAGGTCCCGGGTTCGATCCCCGGCCAAGACAAATATTTGTGTGCAAGAACGTGTCTATTTGTCTTGGTCTGGGTGTTTAATAAAAAGTATATAAGTATGTTTAGCCGTTATCTAGTATCTATAACACAAGTTCTTCATGAAACTTAACGTGGGCTAGATAATTTGTATGGAATTATTTATTATTATTTATTTATTATTTATAATTGCTATTTAGGCTTTTATAGAAAACAGGGGTTTATGGGTATGATAAACTAAAAAAGAACCGGAGTTGTTACTTGGGAAAATGGTCTCCTATTATGAGGTTCTAGAGGTTCGTAATATAAGATAAAGATAGTATATCAAAATAATTATGAATAAATAACAAATAAAGTATTTATTAATAAGTAACCGCCTCTGTGGTCTAGTGGTACCACCACCGGTATCAGACCCAGGGGCCCCGGGTTCGATTCCCGGCGGAGGTACATATTGTATTCGGTTTGGTTAGTGGTAGAACTTGTTCTAAGTCCCCCTGACTAGCTACCACCATCTTATCAATACTTAACGTTAGGGATGATGAAGGCTAAGAGTCTTCCCGTAGTTCGAAAAAAAAATGCCTTAATATCTGACGGTGTGTCCTCCAATCCAAGAAAAGTGTCGAATTAAGATAATAAATGCTTAATGAAACGTATTTTACTATCTTTCTCCTATTTATGTCGAAGCCTACTGAAATCGACGTAGTGAAAGATCATAGTACCTAGTAGATTCCTCCTACTGTGTCGTTTACGACACGGCAGTTTCCAGCTTTTCCTGAACTGAAATATTTTTTTAATAATTTTTTATCAGTTTTATGTTTCCGTTCCGTGAAGTATATGAAATTTCAAATCAACCGTGCAAAAAAAGTTAATTCAGGAGCAAGTGGGTTAAATATCAAATATTCTCAACTTGAAAGTAAGCTATTAATGCCCGGAGGGAGCTAATGTTGTATGGAACTTCCTTAAATTTGGAACGCCAAAATGTCAACAAAAACTTTATCATAAATAGATTCGAAAAATAAACAAGTCTGTTCAAGGCATAACTTCCTGGTCAAAGGAGTTTTTAACTATAAAATTACACTTTAAAAAGATTTTACTCCTAAGAAAAATATAAACATTGCTGTATGTATCAGGGTCCCTAGCACCAAGAAAACATTTGAAATTGAAATTATGCGATATTTTGCACTCATTCAAATATAATGTAATAGCTATCTCTTTCATTTCCGTGCCTTTTCGTGTCTTTTGTCTTACTTATCAGTAAAACCTGTCAAATCATCAAATTGTGAATGGGTGTAGTCTTGACTCTTAGTCACAGATATAATGAAAATTATCATTGCATTGCCTACGGAACTAAAAAGTCGGTGTGTTTCGATCCTTTCGATTTTTTTTCCGCGAATTGTTAATGTTGTTATTTATTCGTTTTATAATGTATGATTTCTTTTTTATTTAATGTCACAGTGGCACAGAAGGTGTATAAAGTAGAGTATGATCCTCGAGGATAAAAGTTTCTTAGCCTTGGGCAGACTTGAACCTTTCGCTTCATTAAGGATTCTTACTATAATGCCCTCGCTTCGCTCGGGAATTAACATCTTGATTCCCTCACTACGTTACATTAACTACAGAATCCTTAATTTCGCTCAGGATTCAATATGCTGCATGTGACATAGACACTGCTTTAACCCCTTAGTGCATAATCTACTATTACAAGAATTTCCATGACCACGGCCTCCTCTAAAGATAAACCTGTTTCCATCTGCCATCATACCTGCTTCCCGTAAATATGAACTACGGGAAATTAAAACATTATACAGAAATTAAATGCAATGTAATCTGTAAATTGCCTACTAGGTATACCTACATACTTATATGAAATTTTACCTAGTAAAAAACATCACGAAAATCTCGTGGAAAATCACCATAATGTGAGTTAAACCGGTTTATTGTAGACTAATATTTTAATCGATGAAATGCGGCCTGGATTTGATAACTTTCTTTTTATCAGTACCAATATTATCACAAAACACAGAAAGTCTGTCTGTGAATATTATGCATAAAATGCAGTTAGGTATGCCAGCACTTTCACTGCATTTCTATTAAACTAGTAGCCGCCCGTGGTTCCACCTGCGTGGTTACCGTTCCCGTGGGAATATCGGCATAAAAAGGACCTTATATCGACGACCTGTTTGGCGCAGGGGTACTATATGCCTGCCTTCTGCGCCAGAGGTCCCGAGTTCGATCCCCGGACAAGACAATTTTTCGTGTGTATGAACATGTCTATTTGTCTTGGTCTGGGTGTTTAATATGTAGGTATAATACCTATGTATGTACTTAAAAAACGATAACGGATAAACATACTTATATACGTATTATAAGTATGTTCATCCGTTATCTAGTATCCATAACACAAGTTCTTCATGAAACTTAACGTGGGCTAGGTAATTGATGTGAAAGTATGCAATCATTTATTATTCATTTATTTATAACTAGCGGATCCTCGCGGTTTTACCCGCGTGGTGCCCGTTCCCGTGGGAATATCGGGATAAAATATAGCCTATGTCACTCGGGAGAAATGTAGCTTTCTAATGCTCTAAGAATTTTCTAAATCGGTCCAGTAGTTCCTGAGATTAGCGCGTTCAAACAAACAAACTCTCCAGCTTTATAATATTAATAAATAAAGTCAAAGTCAAAGATTTTTATTCAAATAGATTTATAGATAAGCGCTTTCGAATCGACCAATTTGAAAAAAAGAATAATTGGCGTGCGACTTTTGAGTATGATTGTTAAGTACCTTGGACGAATTAATTCGTCCAAGTTAAGTACAGATTAGTATAGATGATAATCTTAGACTAATAAATAAAAAAATTACCTCAATGCAGTTGTTTTCATTTCGCTGTACGGAATTCATCGAGATCGGCGCGGTATGTCCGACGATTGTTCCAAAGTATCTCTAAACGTCCTTTTGTGAATGAAGCTCTGTTGATCGATCGGCGTTTTAAAGCAAACAAACTTTGAGAATGCCCGTTTTAGAAATCTATGATTTTTTGTGTTTTTTTTGTAAAATGTTACTTAAATTTTTAAAACTGTTATTATTATTAGTAAAATTTATTAATAATCAAATGTTTTTCTGAGGAAAAATATAATAGAAAAGCAACTTGCCTGAAACATGTTCTTTGACTAGTGGGATTTTTTTTCCCCAAGCTGATGCAACATGTATTTTTAAGACGAGACCGTAAATGGCCAAAGACCAAATAGGGAACAAATTTGGGTACTAAAGTACCCACAGCCAATCTACTACAGTTTTTGCTTGGGTACCCTGGGTACCCATGGATGATTGAGCGGACCATCAAGTAACCATTGGTGTCCGTCAACTTCTTCAGCTCAACTGAAGCAATTATGACTCAAATAATGAATTTTGGTTAATAGATAGATAGAGAAACCACGACGAAGGAAATATGTTACTGTCGTCGCGTAAATAAGTACGAGGTAAGCCGGTACGGAATATGTGTAACACAACATTAAATGCAACATCCAATACAACATTTTCTATACACTTGGCGTGCGACTTTCGAGTATACAAGGTTAGAACGCATAGAATGGGACTGCTCACGTATAGTTTCAAATTGTAAAACATATCAAAAGTTTTAGAAAGTACACATAATTATTATGCATTTACCGCGTATATTTTCCAATACCGCAAATTATACTACATTGCAGAAACTATACTGTACTATAACTATTATGGACTAACCAAGTATAATATCCAAGCGGGCGTCCAGCCCGCAACGTCATGGATCTAGACGCGATTAGTTTTGAAATCCAGAATACGGCAAGGCCACTTCAAATATTTCTGAAAATGATATCAGTCAAATGGTATCAGAACGCTACGTGCTAAAAAAACTAGGCTCATATTTACTTTAGTTGAGTCTGAATTTAGGAAAATGGGTGTGAGGGTGGTGGAGGGCGGTGCGGGGGGACGGTAGGGGTACCGTCCCCGTCCCCCACCAAAGCATTTTACGCGGAAACGCATTTTCTGCGTAAAATTTAAGTTAGAACTGCGACCAAAAAACGCGCGAGTCGAGCGAGCGTAGCGCCAGAAACAAGTTTTTTTAGGAAGTACTAAATTTTTTATGTAAAATTTACTTAAATACCACTTTTTTCATACATTTTTAGAAACTTCAAAAATTCATCTGAAAAAAGTATGCATTTCTGCGTCAAATGCTTTGCGGGGGGGAGGCGTGAGGGGGCCCGGAGCATCAATATATGCTTGCGGTAGTTGACGCACTGTAAGCGCGCGCATCAGTTGAAGCTTACGGTCGTTCAGAGGCCTCACTTAACAGCATGTTTAAGTTCGTGGTATCAACTGAGAGTCCCTCATATTTATAAACAAAGCTGCAATCAAGATCGCTCTTGAGATGGTGATTTAGAGCGTGTTCCTCAAGTGCTGTCAAACCGTGACTTGAGGGTGCGCTCTTTATAACTGACTAATAACCAACTTAAGATGCTGCTCATATCTTGAGCGTATCAACTGATATCACTCTTGAGATAGGAATCGAGATTGAGAGGCGTTTATTAATATATGCCTATGACAGAGTGCTGGCCTTGTATACTTACAAAAGTCGCGCTCGCGAGCGCACTGCGCGCAATAACCCTACTCATGTGATTGCACGTAAACAGGGGGTAAATTGTTTAATTTTAAAATCTACGGCATCTTCTTCTTCTTTCTTAATTAATGGCGTGCTCACGATAAAATTCGCGAATTTTGCCAATGTCAAGTAAATATATTTTGTAATATGTAGCAATTGTACGGTAGACTGAGTTAAAAATGGAGTCTCACAACACGTGTTATTACGAAAAGAACACGGGTGAAACTCTAAAATCTATGGCAATTTTCCCTTTAAATTCATTTGAAAGATATGTACACACTTCAGGCCGCCACTATTTGACATTTGATAGGGGTTGTGATCGGGATGCGTTTTGAAAGTTATTAAATAAACGAAATTAAACTGTCTAAGCAAAGTGACAGACGAAAATATCTTTCAAATGTATGGAGAAGTGTCATTAAAACATCATTCGTTCCGAAAGGGATTGCGAGTATTAGTTACACAATTCCATAAATCACTATCACAATCACATTACCTTTGAAAGGGATTGTAATATATTTTGAAATTAGACAATTAGGGGGCAGGGGCGGTAGACAAAGTAACATCGTTATGATTCGTTATCGTCTATAGTCGCCAATTAGCTTGCGGTAAAACCACGTGATTTAGCGCGGTTTATACCCATCCGCCAATCCCATACATTTAATTATCTTCGAACTTCGTTATCGTTTTTGAATTGTTACTTTGGCTAATGGCCCTGTACAGCCCTTAACAAAAATAATAACAAGAAGTCATACACTGTAATAAATACTATTTATTCAGAGATCCACTCCGCTCAATTTATAAAAATAACAATAATTAAGACAGAATAGACAGGATGAACAATACGGATCGAAATAAAAATTTACATGAATCAATACATTGTACGCGTAGATTTATTTCATAATTAGTAAAACTTTCTGTCTGTCCATAACATAGGCACTTCGTATCAAATTACACTACAAAAATATCTAGGATTCTGCACATCTGCATGTCATTCAGTCTGAAACAAAAAAAAACAAGAAAATTATTAGCTGAAAACAAAAATTAAAAGCGGCTGCTAAGATTGAAGTGGCGAATAATAAAAATCATACTTTAACCTATTTAAAAAATTATAAGGTATTTTATATTTATTAAAAAGCAAAGTTAGCGTTTATAATGAGTATTAATGAGGTACATAAAGATACTTCTTCACTATATGCGTTAAAGGGATATTTTTTATGTTTTCTAACAATTTATTAACATTTTAAATTTGTTGTATTTGCTGAACTCGTCCGCCATAGTTAAAGCCGAAACGGCTTTTGTAGCGGTGTGTTAATTAAATATCATGTATTTTGTAATACTTTTGGTCAATAAATGAAAAAAAAAAAGGGCTACTCGGCTGAAGCGAGATATTAATCAGAAAAAGAAACCAATTTTGCAGATTAGGCGAAAGAACCACGAAATCACTTCGTTTTAAACAACTATAGCGATTATAGAGAGAATGAAAATATACGATCCTAAATAATATTGGTGTCTACTAATTAAACCAATTGCCAACAGTATATGTAACCCCATTGGAGAATAATGTTGAAAATTCGAATTTTTAGGGGTCATTTCGAAAAGAGAATTCTCAGACGGGAATCGAACCCGCGACCTTTGGAAATCAGCAGAGCAGAGCATTGGACCGGATTTCCAAAGGTCGCGGGTTCGATTCCCGTCTGAGAATTCACTTGTGGCCGAGTTAATTTTTTCCAATATTTTTCTATTTAAAATGTACCATTACTATTTTATTCTTATTTATTATTACGATTTGTAACATCTCTAACCGTTCCTTTAGTTCTATACTAGAAAGTACATACTTTTTCGATAAAGCGTCTTAATAAACCTAACTTTTTTGTCTCGATAAGAAATTAACCTTAATGAGCATATCATCCATCATTATTATTATCTGTATATTAATAACTATCATATTTGGTAAATAATACTCTTTAATAATTAATTAAAGAAAGATGAAGTGTTAAGTGACACATGAGTCTTCGAGGATGAAGACCAGCTCCCCCCGATGTACTGGCTTACTGAGTAGAAAATGACCACCCAGCTGAAGCTGTGTAGTGTCGGCTAAAAATAGCACTATAACGATGCCATTTCGTTCTAGCCTTATAGATGGTTGAAACCTCTATAATGGCTGGAAACTCCGTAGTTTCACTCTATGGTAATCAAATTATATTTTTATCTGTTCTGTCTAAATTCAATTTTTCTCAGTTCCACGATTCCTGTTCAGCTCATTTTGAAGTAATCTTACAGAAACCAGCAAGCTAAACGCTACATTACAAACTACTAACATTTTTTATCTAAAGTTGTGTAAATAATATATTTTTCATATGCATCAGGAACCCGATACACGGGGTAAGCATAACTACCTACTTTTTTACTCATTATTTAGATTAAGTATTTATAACTAGGACTTTTGCCATATCTTTGTATTTTTATATTGTTACAGTTCCTTATTTCCACTATCTATTACTACAAAATAAACAAGTCGCCTGTGGACGATACTTTTATTTTCGTTTCCCTAATTATTAAACGAGTGCGGCGGTTCCGACGTCCCGGCGACTGTAGTGCTGCCGGACTAGGAGCCCCGTCACAGCACTACCCCCACTTATCCCGTGGGTGTCGTAAAAGGGACTAAGGGACTCCTCCTTCAGGAGACGGACCTACATAATGTCTCCTACATACTTGACCATACTGCCATCGCCTACCCGCCTGCCTAGCAAACCCCCCCTTTTTGGGGGAGGCCTTTGCCCAGCAGTAGATGTTATGTGGCTGAGACGACAAATTAATTAAACACAAGAAACCGTTTATCACATGCGATTGTGTGAAGCAAGTTAACTGTTTTTAAACAACACTTTCAATTAAGAAACCTTCTGTAACCGTCAAAACTCTTTAGTAATTTTTTACTATATTTACAACGGATAACGTATTATATATTATGAATTTTGATACTATATCATATCACATTCAAGAGCACTGAAGTTGTATACTATTTATAGAAAATCCTTAGGCTAATATTTTATCAAATGAAGTAAGAGGTTTTAAAAACCATATTTGCTGACAACCTATACGTGATATACGACAAAAATATACAAGTAGTGTTCGATAACGACAAAAATATACAAGTAGTGTTCAATAATATGTATATTATGTATGTATTTACAAAAAAAAGTATGTAAGTATGTTTATCCGTTATCTAGTATCCATAGCACAAGTTCTTCATGAAACATAACGTGGGCTAGATTATTGGTGTCATTGTATGCAAATATTTATTTATATAATTAATTATTTGAGTAAAAACCTTGCAGATTAGTGCGATTGCGAATAATTTACAAAATGAGTCTCATTATTATTACCTTTTATGGTTTGGATGCGCTATTTTACTCATCATTGGGGAAAAAATAACTCTTCTTCTTCTTCACGTACGTGGCGTCAAGTTCTCTGCAAAAAAGGAAAAATAATTATTCACCAAGTATTAAAATAAAAATAAATTGCAAAAACCCTTCACATTTGAGCTGAGTAAAACCGATGCATTATAACAACAAAAGCCTTAGCTTTTGCTGTTTAGGGCATAATTCTGCAGAGCATGTATTTAAAACATTTTTTTTTTATAAATTAAGAAACATATTAAAGTCAAGTTTAAATACTACGTTATTACTAATAACATGTACATTAGTTACAACTATAATTATGTATATTAATAATTACGCTTTATCAAATAGAAAAATAAAAATTAAATACTAACAGTGCTAAAGTCTCAACAATAATGTAAAAAACTAGTTATAAAAGAGTTTAGAGTTCTTTCATACCTACTACTAATAAAAGCAGATCTGTAAATAATACTACTTAGATTTCAAAGAAGTTTCTATTACTTTATCTTAATATATATAAATCTCCTGTCACGATGTTTGACCGCGATGGACTCCTAAACTACTTAACCGATTTTAAATTAAATTGGCACACCGTGAGCAGTCTGGTCCAAATTAAGAGAAAGGATAGCTTTGATCCCAAAATTCCCACGGGAACGGGAACCACGCGGGTGAAACCGCGCCCGGCCTCTAGTGATATATATTTTTTTAAATCCTCATATATAAACATACTTTAAACCATAATTATGTTTGTTACATCTACATTAACTGCTTTGCAGAACTATGCACTTACTGTTGGGAGATGATTTGGGCTTCTTAAATATATTCCAAATTCCCGACAAGTTTTTATAGAACGAATAAGTTCTGTTAGCCCTACAAACGAGACAAACTATTAATAAATTTACTATGTACACTTACGGACAAAGAAATCGAGCCACTGCGGTATTTTCATACAAACACGCTCACTACACGGTCTAAACGGTCTTATAAATAAGTTTGTGTAGGTATTTCTGTAAAGATTTGTGTCTAACTAATAAAATTTTAAAACAATGGAAACGGTTTATTGATTTCCTAAACTTACACTGAAACAAATGTTTTAAGTTAATTTGTAAAGTTGTAGGAAACTAGATTGAGTGACTTAGTTTTCCATACTTTGGATGGAAAGTAGGGTTTTGTTAAATTTTTGGGATCCCTAAAATACATATTTTTTTACATTACTGTTGAATCTTTCAAAATGAGACTGTAACGTCAATTTGTTTGTATGAAAATAACACAGTGGCTCAATTTCATTGTCCGGCAGTGTATTTGTATGTAAGAGACATAGAACAAAACGTTTAAAAGCCATCAAGATAAGTAAAAAAGTACAGTAAGAGCACAGTCTGCTTCTAGGTAACTAGCATTTGAATCACCTCTCGCATCAAGAAATTGAAGACGTTCGATATGACGTTATATTTCGCGACGTCCATGCCATATTGGAATATATTGTCCGCGCAATAAGTCGACATTGGCGCGACACAAGTATTGTATAACAACAGAGCTAACATCCACTTCTGTGGTCGACTTGCGGAGTTGACTCTCTGTATTGGCTGTTTAGTTCTCATCAGGACAGTGCGGTGGTCGACGTCCTCCTGCTTTTGCTCTTCTTGTGTTTTTAGCTCGTGTGACGTTTCGAATCTAAACATTGGGCTCCGTTCTGTATTACATCCTCGTGGAAATTAGATACTTATTTTTTACAAAGTTAATAAAAAAAAAAAAAAAAACATTTAATTCAGACAATGTCCATATGTTGTTTACAAATGTCAATTACAAAATACATGGACATCTTCAAGAATAGTTATCCAACTGAGTTATGATATCACCCATTCAAAATGGGGTAAAAAACTTGAGTTTATTGTTTAAGTATTTTATGAAATATTGAAAAGGTGAATGCAACTTATAAATGCTGCATTGCAATAGTCTCCTAGGACTTACTCAACATTTCGTATTGCCAATAGACAGAGTATTCTAGACAATTTGCTATTTTTTTAAGCATTTCGAATACGGGATTTAGGCAAATCAGATTATTTTGGTAGCACTTGAGGGTAGTCGTACATCCAATTTGGTGGTCTAATGGCAAGTTATGACGTGCCTACCAGATTACACAGGCTTATGTTATTATTGTAATGCTAACTAAGTTAGCGTGTAACTCACCGTTTTTCGAAGTAAGACGGCGCGGGCGGCGTAGTGTTCAACGACGATTCTTCGCTTGAAGGCTGCAAAAACCACATAGTTATAAATATTAAACAAGAAAATATACCAGAAAAAAGCAAATAGTCTCATTTCGCCCTGACGGGATTCGAACCGGCATCCTTAGGAATCCGGCCCAATGTACTACAATAGGCAATTTGATAATGCGAAAAATAAAGTGTCAATTACTGTTATCAGTATAAATTATGAGTTTAAAAATGGTTTTTTATTAACGTAAGTTGAAAATAATTATAAATTTATTTAAAAATCCGTAAATAAAAATGCATTTTTAAACGTTTTGTCACGTGACACAAAACGCTCCTGATTCGTCGTGTTTATAATGACGTCACCTGCTTGTAAACCTCGTTTGACTACGCTGCCGCACAATTTATAAACGCAGTAAGTACCACTTACTGCGTTTATGAGTTGACTATGTATTCGAGATCGCAAAATTGAGCTTAATATAAATCAAAGACCCGTTTTTTTTTTCTCCCTATAGAAGCCAAGATAGCAAAAAGCATAAACGCAGTAAAGTGTAAATTTTAATTTGTTGTTCATGATTTAAGAGCAGTAAGACTCCTTACGGATTTAATAATATGTAAATATTATATGTTGATAAAGGTACAACATAGCATAAATGCATTAAATGTCAATTAAAGCATTATTGTTGTGTCTTAATAATAGGCAATAAAATTGTACACATAGTACAAATGCAGTAAGTTTACTTAATAATTTTTTGTTATGTTTTGCTAATAACAGCCTATGAATTTCACTTAATAAAAACGCAGTAATTACCAATTATACTGCGTAAATAGTAAGGCTATTCAATAATCCTTTATGAGTGTAACAAATTATAAACGCAGTAAATGTAAATTACGGCGTTAATGTTAAGTCCCGCAGAACCTTTACTCCATTTTTTTACGATTTTACCTATCTTAAGATTATTTACTGTGTTAATATTAGGGTAAAATTTGAACACAAATGAAGCGTTTTCAAAACTTATGAGGCTGTCAAGTATTTTACTGCATTTATAACTACTCGAGTAAAGGGGTGTGAGAGGGGCGGGCGGCAGCTAGCCGCGCCGCGCGCTTCAGTCAAGTCCACAGAACAGAAAAAACAGTAGAAGTCGCAAGTGGGCGGTACCCGCGTAGCCCCATATGAGCAAAGGTTTGCCTATGTTCAAGTACATCGTCGTTTTGCTTACTCAGTCGCGATCGTAACCTCCACGCGGAATAATATAGAGAAAAATTAGAAAAATGCCATACTGTGCAGTTTTGATGTGAAAAATTATAGCCGAGAGACTAATTAGTCTAAAGGAGGCATAACATTATCATCGGTAATTCATATTTTCTGTTATTTTCACTTATTTTCACAAAAAAGTTAAATTGTAATATTTTTAATAATAAACAATCTGAATCCAATCTTCCGTCTATGTTCTTAAGGTGTATATTTCAATGTACAGTTTACCGTTTCTATAAATTTCTAATCATAATCCGAAGTACTGAAAGCATGCTTTGCGCCGTACTTGGTCGCCACTCAATTAGTGATGCGCCTTATCGCTGATACATAACCGGGGTCGGTCGGTTCCAAGTTTTTTTCGGTACCGGTACTGAAGGGTGATGGACCCGGGAAAACCGATACTCGGTACTGAGAACAATAATCTATTTTTGTTATATTGAGCTATTTAAAATGAGTGGTTATATGAAAACTTTAGGAAAACAAGTATTATCAAGAAATAAATAGGAATCACAAAGTTAGATTTTACACGTTACAAAGTTCAAAGTCGCATCATTTTGTAATAGATAGGTCAGCGTTTGACCTTTACCTCGCCTGATGGTAAGAATAAAATAGAATAATATTTGTTATTAGCACCACATGCTATGTGATGCCATTACTGATCTCAGTTCAGTATAATATGACGCAAACAGAGGTTACTGCACTGATACCATGTAGGTAAGCGATGATGCGATCTACGATGATCGCACTAGCCTGTATATACCAAAACACAGACTGCGATAAATAAGTTTCACTCAAGCTAACAAATGCGGAGCGCGTGTCTTTGAGATATCCATAACTTTTTGAGAGTAGGTGATGGGGATGAGATTAACCATTTCAGCTGCACACTGACCGAACTGTGAACCGTACTCTTGAACTGAAGCGTGTAAAGGTTGTATTGGGAAACCACCTCAAAAGTGAGAAAAGTACTCCATGCTTAATCGAGCTTGCGTTTGAGCAAACTGTTCCAGCGTGAAGTACTTTCTCACCTTTGCCAGTAATGCAAAGCTTTTTTAGTCTTACAAGCTAAATTTCTGTATTAGAAGAAAATAACATGAATTAGCAGATCGTTAATTTGAGTATGTAGCAGAAATAGTCAACGAGTATTGAACCTGAATAGCAATGAGAACTCAAATTGACTAACTTCAAGAAGTTCGATATCCAGACACACAAACCAGTCGGGAAGTTGATATGATGAAAGTTTGCCAATAAGGCGTTATTTTCAAACCATGTAAAAAGCCTTCGAGACATGAAAGACGGCTTACCCCTTACCATACCTCTCGATTATTTCACCCATTTTGAAGATAGTTTTCTTTAGAGCCGGGGTAAAACCTAGCTTACGACAAGGTATTCAGAACACTTTCCATTATCTTACAAATAATAGGCGTGACTGTAAATTGGCAGGGTCGCCACCACTGCCATTTTAAACTATTGGAGAATTTCGACGGTGGTTCGCAAGTCTCGGTAGCTCAGTGGTTAGAGCATTGGACCGGATTTCCAAAGGTCGTGGGTAGAGTCCCATCTGCGAATTCACTTGTGGCCGAGTTGTTTTTTTCCAATATTTTTCTATATGAAATTTATCATAAGTATAAAAATAGCATTGAAAAATGCAACAATTTAAAAATCATAAATCTAACACATTAATTTGAATGGTTTTTTACTATTATTGAGCACCGAGAGTGTATACCAATTCTCCGATACAATGATATCGGTACCAGTTAATTCCCGGGGATTCTCGTTGTATGTACACACAGGTGCATCACTAATTGATTAGCGATTTGCTATTCAATTAATGATGCGCCTGATTATCGTATAGACTACAGATATCGATAAGTATAGATGCAGATAATTTGCGACTGATTTCTAATAGGTATTAGCTTTCCATTTCGCAAATTTTGAATTAACATTGATACAAATAATACAAAAACAACGTTTAATTTTAATATGGACATGGATTTCAAATTCTTTGATTTATGAAAGGGTTTTTAAATGTTTACCAAGTGTATCTTCTAACTTTTATCTACTATTACGCCCATGGCGACTACAGTCCCCGAACTGTTAAAATCTTGAAATGCCCATGGGGAGTAGTATAGTCCTCAAAGCGATTTCAGTACGGCGGCCGGCATTCAGATTAATGCTAATAGCAAAGCACAGAGAGCTCGTAGTTCCATCAAAAAAATGTTGCTATCGGTGTTTCTGATTGGTGGTTCTGAGTGAAAAGATTTTTCAAAAGATTTTTTTTTGGTGATAAGTAATATAACTGTTGATTCTTTATTATTTCTAAGAAATTCAGATTGACTAAGTGCCTATGCAACATTGACAGGGTAATATGTGCCTAAACGTGATTAAAGTCAATTGAAATGTATGTGATTTTTTTTAATAAATGTTCTCTAAAAGTATATTCGTACTAATTTTATTTCTTTTTCTCTATTCTCTATTTGGCAAAGTCCCAAATTTAAACGTCATTAACTCACAATAAATGCAGTATGACACCCATTTACTTCATAACTTAAATTTAGATTCGGAAATTTCTTATATGTCTCCTAGTTATAAATGCAGTATAACAAATGGATACAGTGCATACATTATGGTGTAATATTAAAAACTCGTCTTCATCTCTTAACATATTTGCAGTAAGTAGCAGAATCTAGTAATAAATGCAGTAAGTAACACTTATACGGCGTTTATGCATCATTTGAATCACGCGAAAACTTAATTACATCATAATATGAACAGTTTTTTTTATTTTAAATACAAAATATTAAGTTTTGAACAAAAAAATGTATACCAAGGTGTTGGCCGTGTTTTGCTCTTTTAGTACATACATCATTTTTGAAAATCAGATGAATAGGTAACGAGAGACGCCTTAAAACTTTTTTTTAACTTTACCCGCCTTTTTCTCAAAACAGTGCTGATGTTCCTTACTGCATTTATAAATTGTGCGGCAGTACGTATGTGGATGAAATGAAGAATACAGGCAAGTGACGTCACCAAACCCATTGCAGCGCCATATTGTCAAAGTAGCGTTTTGGCGCGCTATTTAAATATTGAATTTATAATTTGATATTTTTCAGAAAATATGTACCAGAATTAAAAAAAAAACTTTTACGGGGTTCCTTAAACTCCACTACATAATATAAAATGGATTTTCAAAACCTGTCAAATAGCCTATTATGCTACAGAGACCTGAGGTCTCTGTAGCATAATTGGTTAGTGCATTGGGCTACTAGTAAAGCAACTAGTCTCATGTCGCCCTGACGGGGTTCGACTCCCGTCAAGGCGACATGGAACTAACTATTTGCTTTTTTCTGGTATATTTTCCTGTTTAATATGTATCACATAAAAATAGCATTGTAAAATGCAAAATTATAAAGTTATAACCACATAGTTAATTATTATATATCAAGTAATAAAATCCAGAAGATTACTGTTTTAACATTTTATTATAAATGTGGTACTAAATACGTTAAATACTGCTAACTATACGCTGTTAAGAGTTGGCCATTTCGCGAATAAGTCTTTTTAAGAATTAGCCATTTGACGAATTAGTCCTTTACAGAATGAGCCATTTCGCGAATTAGTATTTTTAAGAATTAGCCATTTCGCGAATTAGTATTTTTAAGAATTAGCTATTTCGCGAATTAGTCCTTTCCGGACTCGGGTGCCATTTCGCGAATTAGGCATTATGTGACTAAACGCGCCATCGTTGCCACGTTTGGTTAGTCTTTGTTCATTACAGGCGAGTAAATGTACTCTCACAAGAGGAGACTTTTACTGACAACATTTAAAGTTATTGAAATCTTACGCTAGTGAACTCACCTGCATCTCTCTGTCGTAGTAACATTCTCTGCAGAGGTCTATACTTGTGTGTCATAGACTAGGTAGTGTATTTTGCAGCTGAAAATGACAATAATAGAATGGCACAACATTGCACTTACCCAGTTCAATTTGTCTTATTGTCGTGCCGGTTTTTGCAAGACCCGTTCACTTTATGATAACATTCACAGCTGAAAATTACACTAATGAATTCTCACACTAGCACACTCACCAGGTTCTCTTTATCGTTATGCCGATTTCGGCACAATGAAGGCTGACAACGGCAAGAAGCCCCACATCCGTTGGCGGCTTTGACACAGCCGCACATCTTGGTGGAGCAACTGCCGCGACAAGTGCAGTGGGCTGCGCCATCGCTGCCACGTTTGGTTGGTCGGCCAGCGCCGGCAGTTGAATCATCTTGCGTAAAGTTCATTGTTAGACGGGAACGTTGCGCCTGGAGGAAACACGGCGGTTTAAATGGAATTGCGTATTGTATTCGAATCATCAGATCAAAAGATGTATATCATATAGTCTGTTCACTGAAACGAGCTAGTGCTAAGAGAATTTGCTCCGTCTTCATTGGCTGAATATAAGTCGCATAGGCAATGCCCCTTGTTTTCTACCAATCACGAGAGATCAATTTAACTCAGTACTTCCTCGGTGAACAAAATATAGAAAGAATTAGTTCCGATTACGTTCGGTAGATCGTGATGGCCCACCACGAGGACCCAATGCGGATAGGTATTGGAATTATAACATGTGCGAATATACGAGCGAACGCGCCTTCCGAAGCACGAAAAATCTAGAAATAATTAATTTTTGCTCACCCATCCCGTGACCGATCATTGCATCGAATTACTTAGTTTCAGTCGTCGAATCACAAATACAAAACAAATTTAGTTTGACATTGCATGCCTGAAGAAATGAGTTCATGTTTAACATCAAAAGTAGGCCTAATACAAAATAGCTGACCCAATCCAACAGTAGCGATTAAACATATTGCCAACCTGTATCCTCTTGAACAGAGGCGTGGCCCTCCAGTCAGGGTCCCTCTCATGATCTTCGAACTCGTCATCCTCTTCATCAGTCAGCTCCACGTATTCCACCTTCTTGTCGGAAGGTTCCTCCTTCTTGGGCCGCTTTTTGGTCTTCTTGCTGTTGTTACTTGCTGAACGAAGCTGCTCGAGTTCTTCCATTAGCTTTTTCTGGAAATGTTTTATTCTTTAAATATTCTATATACTGATAATAATAAATCCTACTATCCTACTAAAATAACTAAGAAAAAGAAGACTAAGTATTTGATAGAATCAGGCGTTACTTGGCGGAAATCCATATCTTAGTCGAAAACGAAAAATATGTAGCTTAATTCCGCAAGAAAATTTTCTTGCGGTTTGCCCGCCCGTTCGCAAATAAATGCAAATGCAACACAGTGACACACATTGCGCCTTCACCGACTACTCTACACGTGTTTCGCCCACACACGGAGCATTCGGAGTTGTTAGACGTGCAATACCAGCGCCGAGTGAGTCTCACTCAGCGCGGGCGGTGCATCTTGCATGTAAGTTTTCTTGCGGAATTAAGCTACATATTTTTCTTTTTCTACGAAGAAGACTAAAATAATAAATGCAAAAGTGTGTAAGGATGGATGTTTGCTACTACTTTTTATCCCGTATTCCCACGGGAACGGGAACCGCGCGGGTGAATCTGCGGGCGGCCTCTAGTAATTATTAAAAACCAGAAAACATTACACGGAAATTGATCCGATTGTGAAATGAGTTAAGCATTTATTACAGATATGAGATAATAATATGTTGCTGTCAACTTTACAATAACAGCCGACGGCGTAATAATATACCTAATAATGAGATTCCTTTACCATAGTCAGTTAATACTCGACTCTGTGTGCGACCGATACAGCGCTATAGCATCAGCACTCGCGTGTGAAGAATTGCGCCCATATTCGACAAGTCGACGGTGTCAACGACACTTACGCGGTAGGGCTACAGATAATATAAGAGACCCAGATACAGGACAATCACAACACATAAATATATGTCCTTCTGGGTGATCAAACCCACGAGCCCATATGCCACGAGGCGTAGCAGGTAGAATTAGTACACTAAGCGTGTGTAGGGACCATGTCGTGAAATAAACGTATTGGAAACTGTAAAAGTAGACTTGCCGGTGCATTACACGTCAATACTCATACTCATCTTATACTCATCTCATACTCGTCTTATACTCGTCTCACACTCGTCTCATACTCGTCTCATACTCACATTAGGTATATTACTCGATAGTTTTACTTAAAAACGTTTAAAACTCATCGTGTGGACAACAAAACTCACAACTCAATGTGCGCCTGTGACTTGATTTTGGCTTGACGTGTCTGCTCGGACGAGTAACTGTTGGCTCGATCAAGTAAAACCGTATGTGAGAACTGAGAGACTAAACATACACATAAAATAATAACTGATCATACATAACGAAAATTTTCGCTTTGTGCTTGTAAATGTAGTCTATTCAACATTCTTCTTCTTCCTTGAATGTTCGTTCCTTGACCTAAGTATATATTGCTCTAAAATTCTGTCTTCATTTGCCTCAATGTGAATACTTAGAACTGGTATATAACTAGTTGTCTATTATTGAGAAAACTATTCCGAGTTGCCTAGAATCCTAAAGTAATTCTAACTTTAATTGATCTGTTACTTCTGCATAAACAAATAATCTTCAGTTTTCATTAGTTCGTCTTTTGCCTAACCAATTTAAAAACGCAGAAACTGTCTTAATTTTTATCACTTTAAATTAATAGAGAAATCAAAACCAATAACAAAGGTAGGTAAACACTATCTGCATCTAAACTAATACTCAAACTCCGCAAGCGGTTATAAGGTAAGGCGACAAGCAAGGTTAAAAGGTCAGTATTTCGCAGTTAGATTTTCGTCGTCGAGCTGGTCGAGTCGCTAAGTTGCCTATCCTGAATCCTGCTGTATCTCTAGCATCATTGTTTTTTTTCATGTCTCATATTCTGAAAGTAACTCATAACTTGCCTAAAATGCGGGTTGAAAGTGACATGTGGCGGCCCTAGGGCTGTAATAAATTTGAAAAAAGAATAGGGGGTGTCATGTCAAATCGATATCTGTAATCTCTTTGGACTTTTATTTACCAAAGGTATGTAGGCAAAGGCACAGAAGCCTATACAGCTTATTTTGCTACATTATAAAATAATTAAAATCGTAGAAACCTTACAAAATATTTTTTTGAATATTCTGTTTGTTTTTACTTTCCTCATATTCAAAATGAAAAGTAGAGTGTTTACTTCAGGTGTATGGACCCATAACAGTCTCGACCTATCGGCGCCCTCACTTCGTTCGGGCGCCAAAACACTCGACTGTTATGGGTGTCATACAGCCCTTGGTAAACAATCTACTATAGAGTATTTCTGTTATTTATGCATTTTAACTAATATTCACTCTGTGTTTAGCCTAACGAATTTCAGGACGCAGAAACAAACTATAAGTTTTAATCACTGTGACTTTTGCCTAATCAATTTCAGAATGCAGAAACCAAAACCAATAGCATAAATTAGGTATACTCTATCTACATCTAATCTACCACTCAAACGACGCAAGCGGTTCCAGGGTTAAATGCGACAAGCACAAGGCAACAAGGCAACAAGCTCAAGGTTACAAGATCAGGAATCAGTATTTAGCACGTACATTTTCGTCGTCGAGCTGGTCGAGTCGCTCCTGTTGGTACTAGATCACGTTTTGCAAGTGTTGGCATGCCTCACCACAACGAGATAGGACTATCCTAGTATTCCTAGTTGACTACGATTGAGAAAATTATTCCAAGATGTCTATCATGAATCCTGATGTAACTCTAGCATCATTGTTTTTGAAAGAATGTGTGATATTTCTGCATTTCAACTAACAAAATATAAATTTTAAGTAGAAAAATATTGGAAAAATTAACTCGGCCACAAGTGTCTCAGATGGGAATCGAACCCATTACCTTTATTATTATAGTTAATTTTTTCCAATATTTTTCTATTCAAAATTTATTATAAGTATAAAAATAGCATTGTAAAATGCAAAAAATTCAAAAATCATAAAATAAAAATAAAATACAAAATATATTCTGAAGTTTTCATCACTTTGTCTTTTGCCTAACCAATTTCAGAATGCAGAAACCAAAACCAATAGCATAAATTAGGTATACTCTATCTACATCTAATCTACCACTCAAACGACGCAAGCGGTTCCAGAGTTTAATGCGACAAGCACAAGGCAACAAGGCAACAAGCTCAAGGTTACAAGATCAGGAATCAGTATTTAGCACGTACATTTTCGTCGTCGAGCTGGTCGAGTCGCTCCTGTTGGTACTGGATCACGTTTTGGAGATGTTGGCACGCCTGGCCGTTATCACCGCGACCAACTACGCCGCGTTGGAGCGCCACTAGCGCGGAGATCTGGAAGGAATGGTGAATGTTGGTAAAATCACAACTCATCATCAAACAATTAACGATCGATTAAGATGCAACAGCCAATAATTTTTCAATGCTATTTTTATACTTGATAAATTTTCAATAGAAAAATATTGGAAAAATACAACTTGACCACAAGTGAATTCCCAGATGGAATTCGAACCCACGACCTTTGGAAATCTGGTCCAATGGAATAATATTCCTTGCATTGTATTGATGTAAACGCTGGCCTACAGCGTATTAAAAATATTAAAGTATTGGCGAATTTCGACAGTGGTCCGCATGTCTCGGTAGCTCAGTGGTTAAAGCATTGGATCGGATTGCCAAAGGTCGTGTGTTCGAGTCCCATCTGAGAATTCACTTGTGGCCGAGTTGACTTTTTACAATATTTTTCTATTTAAAATTTATCATAAGTATAAAAATCACAACTATTACAATATTTCCATTTGTCCGTTTATTATGATCAGAGGAATATTTTTTATCTGAGCAATTAATCAATTGGCTTTTTTTTATTTACTTGGATTGGTCAGTTTGGCCAGTGACTACTTACATTAAAATAAGATTACAATTACTAAGTAAACGGCATAAGATTACATTTTACGCGACATGGAATGAAGCTTCTCAGTGAGTCTATCCGATCGCTCGCAGTCGCAGTATGCAAGAATACGAAAAATAAACAAAAATAAAATGACGGATATTGCTTCTGCCACTCTCGTAGCAGCTCGTCCAACCTTCGAGAGTAGCAGAATCAAATATAGATGTTCTGACCTTACAGAAAAAAGTAAATCTTTGCTTACCTCAACAAGAGAAAGACGTAATTTTATAGAACTAAGACGTATACATAACCAACTTTTCGTTCACTCTGCATCTTAACAAGTTGAGTTGCCTCGCGAACTCAGTCTTACTACTCTTGTACTCCACCACGAGTCTCATGGGCCTCCTTGATCTCCTCGAATCTCGCCTGGTATCCCCTATCGCTCACATCAGCGGGGTAAGCAAGACAGCATCATGCGCCATAATTATCGTATCGCGTGACATATAAATATGGAGCTGATGACGGATAGGATGTGCGAGATAGCAGAAGCAAAACAGATATGTAACACCTTAAGGTAACATTCGGTTCCTGGCGACCGCGACCACGCCGCGACCGGCTGTCTTTACGCCGTTTTCATTATAAACAGTTATGATAGCGATATGATTCTAGATAGCGATCAGTATAATTTTAACGTACAACTAGCGGATTCTAGCGGATTCTCGCGGTTTTACCCGCGTGGTGCTCGTTCCCGTGGGAATATCGGGATAAAATATAGTTTATGTCACTCGGGAGAAATTTAGCTTTCTAATGGTCTAAGAATTTACTAAATCGGTCCAGTAGTTCAAACAAACTCTTCAGCTTTATAATATTAGTATAGATTACACACCGTAACAAAGAAAAGAGCTACCAGCTGTTGTTAGAGGAAGAAAAATAATACTACAAACTCATTTTGTTGGTTTGGCTTTCGGAACAAGGAGCAAAATGTCGAATCGAATCGAGTTAATAGACACCAAATCTATTAATAAGTCGTCATCAGCGGCAGTAAATGACGACATAATGACGTGTTTATTGACTGCTCTGGAAGCAGTAGGATAGCTGTCCACGCCTACTGGTCGCGGGACCTGCGTATAAATTACAGAGCAGTGGGTCGCACGACAAACCGGTGCGACCGTGGTCGCAGTCGCGTGCCGCGGTCGCCAGGTTCCGAATGTTACCTTTACAGAAAAAGAATAATCTCTTATCTAAGGGTCAAAGATGTGATTCTATAAGTAAGTATACAAAACCCACCTTTTGTTCACTCTGCATCTTGACCAAGTTGAGTTGCCTCTCGAACTCGGCCTTACTGCTCTCGTACTCCATCACGAGTCTCTCATGGGCCTCCTTGATCTCCTCGAACCTCGCCTGGTATCCCTTCTCGCTCTGATTCGTGAGCTCTCGCTTGGCGTCTACTAGTAACTCGAATAGACACTTCAAAGCGACTTTGGCTTCAAGCATGGATTGAATGTTGTCCCATTGCGTGCGAGATTTGTTTTCTGTTGAGTTGATATTTATTAAAAAAAAAAAAATTGCATTTTACAATGCTATTTTTATGTGATAAATATTAAACAAGAAAATACAAGAGATAAAAGCAACTAGTCTCATATCATGTCTCATATCCCGTCAGGGCGATATGAGACTAGTTGCTTTATTCTAGTGTATTTACTTGTTTGATAATTATTGTTAGTATTACATATAATTATTATTTATTTTTATTATTATTAAATTATACTACATGTTTGTGTCATTAAGTAAGCTATTGTGTAGTTACTTTCCATATACTTATTGTTTGTTTGTGAAGAAATAAATAAAGATTATTATTATTATTATTATTTTAAACAATTTTTTTATTATTTATTTATTTTCACAAAATATATAACATTACAAAGATGCAAAGAACAGAAAACAAGTAACAGCATGTTAAATATAAAATCAATCAAATTAAATGGTCCATATTTTTCCTACCAATGTTTTTTAAGGATATCTTTTAACTGACAAGAAGAACAGGCGCAAGAATTATCAGCATTGACAGAAGCAACAGCATACAAATGAATATTCATCATTCACAAATCGATCAAATTTATGTATGTTTACAAGAAGTATACATAATATTGACCTTGATAATTATTTTCTGTGCCACCTTACACCCCGCATTCTTTTCTCGGTCAATTTCTATTATTGCCATTAGGTTATCTGGAAGAGATCGCTCTGAGCGATAAGACCGCCTTTTTAACACTTATTAATTAAGAATTTTTATTGTAAATGTTTTCTGTGTATGTGGTGTTTAAATAAAGTATTGTTGTATTGTATTGTATACAACTCGTCTACCTACCTAGCTCTATACTCTACCAACCCGTCTGGCCCTCTACCAACCCGTCTGGCCAGCGTGGTAGCAGTAGGCTAATAACCTCCTATGAACGCCACAATAGGCGTGAGCTAGGAGAGGCCATGTCCAGCAGTGGACGTCCACAGGCTGATGATGTATTGTATTGTATTGTATTATATGTAGGTTTAGAAACATAGGTCTGCAAAGTCGATACCACACTTAAACCACTAAAAAATTTATAGTAATAGGATTTTTAAACGTGTAAAGGAGATTTTCGATTGACAAATAGCTAATAAATAACCGATTAAGCTATACAGAGGCTTTAACCAAAAAGCAGTCGAATTTAATGTTTTTTTAAGAGAATCCGGCTCAAAGGACCAATTTTAGTAAAAATGAAAATCATTTCAATAAAGTTATAATTATAAATCATGAATCAGCGTAATCTTAAACTATTGGAGTAAAAATACTAAGTATTCCATCCTTTCAATATGATTGGATAATTATTAAATATTCCCATTTATATGTAACTAGCTAGCTAGCTAGCTGTGTAGTGTCGGCTTAGAATAGCACTACCCCCTCTCATCCCGTGGGTGTCGTAAAAGGCGACTAAGGGACTCAGCCTTCAGGAGACGGGCAGCAGCGTCTCCTACAAACTTGGCCATACTGCGATCGCCAACCCGCCTGCCAAGCGTGGCGATTATGGCAAAACCCCCCTTTTGGCGGAGGCCTATACCCAGCAGTGGGTGTTATGTGGCTGAGACGACGATGTAACTAGCGGCCGCTCGCGGTTTCACCCGCGTGGTTCCCGTTCCCGTGGAACATCGTAATAAAAATTATCCTATGTTCAACCAGGCTAGCTACTATCTGTGTACCAAATTTAATCCTAATCCGTTCAGTAGTTTTGAGTTTATTCGTTGCAAACAAACAAACAACCAATCAAATCTTTCCTCTTTATAACATTAGTATAGATAGATCAATAACTTGAATAGAAACAGCAATAAAAAATTAAAACTCCTGTTTCGGTGGCTGAATTTCGGTCCTCATAAATATAAACCAGAGTCGACATGCCAAGAAGAAGAACAAACTCCCATACCCTGGTCTGCAGTTAGGATCTTCTGCTGCAGATCTGATATCTGCGCTTTTCGAAGCGCCAAGTCGTCTTCAAGTTCCGCCAGTTTCTTCCTGCTGGCTTCATCATCTGTGTTGTTGCGAAGATTCTCAATTTGTTCTATGATCCACGCCCTGTTGAAAATATTGTACTTAAATAATTGATATGCAAACAAATATGGGGTAGAAATAATTTTCTAATAGTTCGCGTCTCGCGTGGTGAACTTGGAGCGAAAGAAAAATATAGAATGCGTCAGCTGCTATCTATTTAGCATAGAGTTATGTAAACTATTGCTGGCGGCCTCTCATTATTATTTCCAGTGGATTGGTGGGTTTAACGACTGCAAATGCAGCCAGGACTAACAATATACGTACATCTTACGTTTTGGCGCGCACTGTTCGTTGAAATAAAACAACTTTTACGGATATCAAAAGCGCTATATTTCCACGAACTAAGTTGTAATTATTTATTATTAATATATTTTTAGGTTTTTTAGGGGTTTTTTGATTTTCCCGACGTTTCGGCACCTTTACAGCTGCCGTGATCACAGGATGACTGAGTCATCCCGTGACCACGGCAGCCAGACCACGACAATTACAGCTTAGTTCGTGGAAATATAGAGCGTTTGATATCCGTAAAAGTTGTTTTATTTCCGGACTAACAAGTTTACGTGCCTTCCGAAGCACGGTGGAGCTACAGAAAGTTTTTGGTCAACCATCCCGTGTCTGCAGGCACGAGATTTGAGGGCGGACAGATGGTCGGAGCGAGGCGACGGGACATGTAAACAAGTGTGGCCCTACCACGTAAGTGGCGTCGGTATCGCTGTCGACTTTTATAACACATTTTATAACACCTGTACCTACTTATGGAAAGCAATAAAATGAATGATTGATTGATTGATTGACTTCATTTTGATAGTCGATGGCATTTTCGTACAGCGCAACTTCAACGATACCGTCCCAACAATAAGATTCCTTTTCAATAGTTACACACTGTGTGTGACTGAGACAGCGTAACAACACCAGCGCTCGCGTGTGACGAGTTGCGCCCAAATTCGACGAGTCAACGACGTCGACGACACTTATAGTCTATTCAACTTCCACTGAGACAAAAGGTAAACAACCCAGAAAAAGGTTCTTTAATAGGTCAAATTTTATATACATCTAGCATCTATTAAAAAAAATATGACATTAAAAGCACCTAAAACTGTAGTTGTTCCCAAACATTTAACATACTATAGCACTAATAAATTGAGGAGTAGTGATAAAGCAAACAATTTACGTAAAAATGAGAAAGGACATCAGGCAATCTTCATACAAAGTTGGTCCAAAAAAAAAAAGTGCGCGGCCAGACCCAAGATTATTTCTAATAGGTAGTTCATATTAGGACCTAAAAAAAATATATGGATTTAACCCTGTAACCGCGTGAACTGAGAAGCTATTTAAGATAAGGCATTCTGGGCAAAAACACAAATAACATTAGGCGGACAGACCCGGGATTATTTTTAATAGGTAGTTCCTATAAAGACCTAAAAAAAAAATATATGGACTTAACCCTGTCACCGCATGAACCGAGTTGCTATTTCGAGTTCAAAAAACAGGACAAAAAAAAAGTGAGCGGCCAGACCCAAGATTATTTCTAATAGGTGGTTCATACTAAGGCCTAAAAAAAATTATATGAACTTAACCCTGTCACCGCATGAGGAGAGTTGCTATTTCAAGTCAAAAAAATCTGGACAAAAAAAGTGAGCGGCCAGACCCAAGATTATTTCCAATAGGTAGTTCAAATAAAGGCCTAAGAAAAATTATACGGACTTAACCCTGTCACCGCATGAACTGAGTCGCTATTTCGATTTACAAAATCTGTACAAAATAAAAGTGAGCGGCCAGACCTAAGATTATTTCTAATAGGTAGTTCATACTAAGGCCTAAAAAAATATATATGGACTTAACCCTGTAACCGCGTGAACTGAGAAGCTATTTAAGATAAGGCATTCTGGGCAAAAACACAAATAACATTAGGCGGACAGACCCGGGATTATTTCCAATAGGTAGTTCAAATAAAGGCCTAAGAAAAATTATACGGACTTAACCCTGTCACCGCATGAACTGAGTCGCTATTTCGATTTACAAAATCTGTACAAAATAAAAGTGAGCGGCCAGACCTAAGATTATTTATAATAGGTAGTTCATATTAAGGCCTAAGAAAAAATATACGTATTTATGTACCACTTGTAAAAATATATATATGAACTACCTTTTGGAAATAATCTTGGGTCTGGCCGCTCACTTATATTTTTGTCCAGATTTTTTAACTCGAAATAGCTACTCAGTTCATGCGGTAACGGGGTTAAGTCCTTTTAAGTTTTTTAGGCCTTACTATGAACTACCTATTAGAAATAATCTTGGGTCTGGCCGCTCACTTTTATTTTGTACAGATTTTGTAAATCGAAATAGCGACTCAGTTCATGCGGTGACAGGGTTAAGTCCGTATAATTTTATTTGGCCTTAGTATTAACTACCTATTGGAAATAATCTGGGGTCTGGCCGCTCACTTTTTTTTTGTCTAGATTTTTTAACTTGAAGTATCTACTTAGTTTATGTGGCAACAGGGTTAGGTCCATATATATATTTTTAGGCCTTAGTATTAACTACCTTTTGTAAATAATCTTGGGTCTGGCCGCTCTTTTTTTATTTTTGTCCAGATTTTTAACTTTAAATAGCTACTCAGTTCAAGTGGTGACAGGGTTAGGTCCATATATTTTTTTTTTAGGCCTTAGTATTAACTACCTATTGGAAATAATCTTGGGTCTGGCCGCTCACTTTTATTTGTCTACAATTTTTAACTCGAAATAGCTACTCAGTTCATGCGGTGACAGGGTTAAGTCCATATAATTTTTTAGGCCTTAATAGGAACTATCTATTAAAGTTAATCTCGGGTCTGGCCGCTCACTTTTTTTTTTTGGACCAGAATGCCTGATGTCCTTTTGTAGTCTGGTTACACCGGCCATCTATTCTCTCGTTCAACTCGTTGACTCGTGCATGCCGTGTTTTCAAATAATTCCGTTTAATTCTTGTTATTCGTTTATTCCATTTGTTAAGTTTGTTGTTTCCTATTATTGTTAAGTTTTTAGTTGTTTGTTTGTTGTTATATTGACGTTTTTGTGCTTATAAATTACATAGGTACCAATAATAAGAATGGTAATTTCTTTGCGGTTCTTGCCGTTCTAGACCTTATAATTGATTGTACCTATACTCCATGAGTTCCTCTAAAGACTTCTCGGCTTCCACGATGCTGAGGTGCACCTCCAGCTCCTGCTCGATGTACTGCTGCACGGCACCTGTCTTTACGCTGCCTTTCGCGTTGCGTTTCATAGCGGTACTCTTTTGGCGGTCTAGTGCCTCCTGTTGGGAATGAATTGGTTTGAGTCACTTTTATTTCGACAGTATAGGATTGGCAAAGATCATCGATTATGGTGGTACGACTTGTATACAAACAAACATTACACAATTATTGGTTCATCATACCTTAATAATACATAAATACATGCGCAACTAACTCGTTTCAGATATTTGTTTGCGCGAAATAATAAAAAAATTGTACATTCATACATAGAACACGAATATACTAATATCTTATAATTTCAATAACTCTACGTATGTGTGTGTGACCCATCGTATTATATAGCTCATGTATGAAAGTACATTTTTTTAATAATTTCGCGCAAACAAATAACGGAAACGAGTTACTTGCACATGTATTTATGAATTATTAATGTATGATGAACCAATTAATGTGCAATCTTTGTTTGTATGGAAGTCGTACCACCTTAACAAACGTGATCGAATACGATATCTACTGACCTCTTCCTATGCCTACTTTTTATCAAACTTCTACTAAACAGTATTTTTTTCTGTCTCTTGACGTTTATATATATTTCTACACATAAATACTTATATATGTATCATTAGATGTATTTATATCCGTTACCTTATTATCCCATAACACAAGCCGTACAGTGCTTACTTTGGGGCTAGGTTAATTGGTGTGAGTCTAAGCAATATTTATTTTATTTATTTACCTTGAGTCTTCGGTTAACAGCAACAGCTTCCTCCATCTTCCTTTTAAGCACAGTCTTTTGCTTAGCGTGGAGTGATTCCATACGAGCCATAGCTGTGGCTCGTTTCCGATCTTCGTTCCTGAGCCGGAGTAAGGCACGTTCGTTGTCGGCCTTCCATTTTCGGAACTTCTCGCTTTCTTCGCGCATTTGCTTTATTATTTTCACCTGTTAGATTTGGAGTTAGATTAGTTTTATGCTAGAGAGAAATGTCTCTTAACTATTCAAAGAGAAACAAACCCATGATAGATTTGATCAATCGAAACACCATTATAAATTTAAAGAACGGGACTAAAACGCGGCATTTAATATGTAGTACAGCTATGTTCTTACAGCTTGACGTTAAAATCGATTGATGAGTAAATCTGAGCTGAACATCTTTTAGAAGCTGGAATTAATCATTGGATTGAGTTACATGATCCTAAAATCCTCTCCACCAATCGTCATTATCATACTAGGATGGTATGAGAAGCGATTGAAATAAGTACAAAAAATTTAATCGGGAGGACGGATTTAAATTGTCATCAGCGTGGAATCCTTGTCATCAGCGATTAACAAGTGTAATCCGCGAGTTTTACCGTTTAAAACAAACCCCGATATTGTAAGTGTTATGTGCCGTCAGAACATCTCTAAAGACAATAAAAATAGTGACAATTTGAGGAGGGTATTTATTTGGTATTGGTGATGGGCTCTTTTCTCCGCATTTAGACTCTCATTTGGTCCGTTATGCGTGAACATAGCATCGGTATGGCTAGTTAAGCCATCCCAGCTCCTTCCAGAAGCGCAGAAGCCTCCTGGGGCGTTCACAGGCTTCTAGGAGCGACCTCACGTCTTTGAGGATTTCTGCCCGTTTTGCGGCCAAACACACGCACTCCAGGATTACGTGGGCGGCTGTTTCCTCTGCGTCCAGGCATCCCCTACATAGGAGGCTGTCTGTCGCATTCATGATGAATAGTTGTCGGTTTAAAGTTAGGTGACCTGTAAGTGTGCCTACAACTATTCGGAGGTCTGGAATTTGAGAAGGGATGAAGTTCTCCAAGCCCGCACCGCCAGGCTGCTAGTGACCACGGCTTTAGCAACAGCCGAAACGACATAACATATCAAATGTCGCGTTTTAGTCCCGTTGTTTTAATTTATAATTTTAACGGAACGCAAAAGTTTTCAATCTTATATATAAATCGAAACACCAATAAGAAAAGTGATTATTTCGAAAAATCTAGTTGCAGAGCCACTCAAACCCGACCGGACACACTGGCGTCCTCTCCGAACGTCGGCTTTTCTAACAGCTAGAGTTTAGTCTTGTATGAACATCTTGATTTCAGAACGACGGCTGCTCTAACCCAAAAGAAAGTAAATAACCTCAGAGTCATTTTACGGGAAAAATAAATTGCCAAAATCATCAGTTTTATAAATATGTAACAATAATTCAAGTATATTTTTAATATATTCTATGAGAGCAGTGTTTAAAGAAATAAATTAAGCATTTTGTAATATTAGGACATTTTCAGTTCTTTTTTAAATATCAGAAAAGTGCCAGTAATTACAACTAATTAAAAAATAACAAACGAAACACAAAACAATAAAAAAGTAAAGTAAAAATGCTTGGATTTTTTTTACATAGTCATCATACATATTTTGTAAAGATACCTAGATTTGATAAATATTAAACAAGAAAATATACTAGAAAAAACGGGACTGACGGGGCATGAGACTAGTTGCTTTTTTCTAGTATATTTTCTTGTTTAATATTTATCACATAAAAATAGCATTGTAAAATGCAAAATTAAAAAGTTATAATACCTAGATTTGTCATGGGTTGAAATTGAAAATGACAGTGACATTTGACTGACATTTGCGTTTCGTTTAAATTAATCAAAATTTAAGTTATTTTGATAATGCATTTTAGACGAAATTTGTTTATTAGACCACACATAAAGAAAGTAACTGCCGTAACCACAAAAAAATGTTTCATATGTCAGAATCAAACAATCGAATAAGAATGTATTGTACTTTGATAATGTAAAAAATTAACTCCGCCACAAGTGAATTCTCAGATGGGAATCGAACCCACGACCTTTGGAAATCCGGTCCAATGCTCTAACCGCTGAGCTACCGAGACTTGCAAAGTCGAAATTCTCCAATACTTTTATATTTCTAATACGCTGTAGGCCAGCGTTGTCACATCAATGCTAAGAATATCCTTGCATTCGAAAGATACATCTTTTCAGGTGTTTAACGATCGATTAAGAGGCAACAGCCAATAATTTATGATTTTTGAATTTTTGCATTTTTCAATGCTTTTATACTTATGATACTTAAATTTTAAATGGAAAAATATTGGAAAAAATTTACTCGGCCACAAGACCGGATTGGACCGGATTTCCAAAGGTCGTGGGTTCGATTCCCATCTGAGAATTCACTTGTGGCCGAGTTGATTTTTTCCAATATTTTTATATTTAAATTTTTCGTAAATATAAAGACACTTGTGTTAATAAACATAATGTCATACCTTAGTAACTTTCATAGCTTGCAGCTCTGCATTAAGCGCCACGATCTTGGCCTCGTTCTTTTCTTTCATCTTGATGATGTTGGCTTGCTGTTGGCACTTCTTCTTCAGGTCCGATATCTGGGCTTCCAATGTGGATACCTTGGTGCGACGCTCCTCGTGGCTTGGGTCTTTAGACTGTAATGTGGAATATTATATAGCGAAATTGCTTGAATTTTAAAAGAAAAATACTAGAACAACTCGACTACGACTCGTGAGTAATTCTCAGGCGGGACAAATCAAATGGGAGAGCAGTGGACCGGATTTCCAAAGGGTTCATGTCCCGCTATAGAATAACTTGAGAGTCACATAGATTTTTCTAATTATTTGTGTAGTCTAAGTCAAAGTCAAAGATTTTTATTCAAACAGACTTATAGATAAGTGCTTTCGAATCGTCCAATTTTTTTTTTCAGGACATCTTTTAACTGATAAGAAGAACGGCCGCAAGAAACTTATGTATCATTTAAGATATCTTTAAAAGTGCAAATTTTAACAATCATAAATTACTTGAAGTTATTTTTAAACTATAGCCAAACCTCATTACCGCACTACCTCATTAGCTCTTGTTTTACCTTAAGATTTATGATAAATTTTAAATAGAAAAATATTGAAAAAATCAACTCGGCCACAAGTGGGCCACTCAGATGGGACTCGAACCCAAGACCTTTGGAAACCCGGTCCAATGCTCTAACCACTGAGCTAACGAGACAAAAAATCTTTTTAAGATTTTCTTCCAAAAAAACAGGCCTTCGAATCTTTTTTCACACCAAGTTCCGAATGGTCTTTAGGTAAATATGTACTAACAATTTATTTTTCCATGTTTATAGTACAATTAGCGTCAGATATATGGTAGCAGTTAAGTCAAACAAATATTTTGAAGCATCCAAAGTATTGAATGCTTAAAAATGTCTCAATTGGAATTTGTCAGTTTTGTAAAGACTGACCTGTTTTTGACCGTACATGTTGGTGACAGTTTATTACAATTATTTATACAATTGTTTAATTATTAGACTGTATGGATGGAACAGCAAATAATAATTCTAAACATAAAATGAGACTTGAGAAATGAGTCTCGGTAGCTCAGTGGTATCATTGGATCGGATCTGATTTCCAAAGGTCGTGGGTTCGAGTCCCATCTGAGAATTCACTTCTGGCCGAGTAGATTTTTTCCAATATTTTTCTATTCATAATTTTACATAACTATAAATATGCAAAAAAATAAAATCATAAAAAATAATAATTCGTTAATAAACCCACCTTAGACTGTTTCAACTGCTGCATCAGTTCGTCTCTCTCCTTCTCGAGCTGCGCGATCTTGTCCTCGTTCTCCCTAAGGTTGTGGTGGCTATCCAGCATCTCCTTGTTGTTGGCCAGGATCGCCTGGACTACCGACGCTTTGATTGCCATGGCGCGGTTTAGCTCTTGGAGCTCTTGGTTAAGCGCCACCTGACGGAAAAATATAGTTTGATTTTGATTTGTTTTTCTCTTGGCCGGTTTCCGAGTTCAGGATTTCAAGTTGAGAAGATGTCAAACCTCATTATGCCCTGATATTGTATAAACATTCAGTGAGCCTACCGTCGGCATCGCTGACGACTTCATTTTGACAGCCGACGGTGTTTTCGTACCGCGCAAATTCAATGTTATCATCCTAACAATAAGATTCCTTTTCAATAGTCAGTTTATGTGCTTGCGCGTGAAGAGTTGCGCCCATATTCGAGAAAATATTCAAGTCTTCAACATTCGCAACTTCAAAAATCTTAATTCAGAAACTATATTTATCTATTAGTTGTATACGATTTCAACTAAATTTCAATACCAATACCAATTTAAATATCAATATATCTATATTTATCAATATAATTAACCACTGGAGAAGGGTTAAAATATGGCGAAGGAAAGTCGGGCCAAAAATTTATCCAAAAATTATCTTAATTAACTTAATGGTGGATCTGTGGGGTGGGATTTCTAAAAGGGAAACCGATCTGAATCGGTTTGTATGGACCCTTCGCCACTGAGCTACTTTTTTGGGACCAAAGCATTGTGTAATAAATAATATAATTTTATCTAATCTCTACAAAGGCACGCTTATTACAAAATGGAAAGACGTGGAAACCAAAGTCCAAAGTCAAAGTCAAAGATTTTTATTCAAATAGACTTATAGATAAGTACTTTCGAATAGTCCAAAATTATTTTTTTTCCCTACCAGCCATTCAGGACATCTTTTAACTGATAAGAAGAACGGCCGCAAGAAACTTATCAGCTTTAACAGAAACAACAATATTTACAATGGAACATGTTGTTGCCAAGCACAAATTTACAATTTTGAAATATATTTAATATAAGAGGAAAATCCGATCACTTAAATGGAGATGGACTGGAAAAATAATGAGAGATCCAAGAAACAAAAGGACTAAGAAGCTTGTCGAATGGACCCCTCGAGAAAAAACAAATAGGAAAAGAGGAAGGCCAATACGAAGATGGTCAGATGAATATCGTAACCTGATAGACCCACTCTGGCCAACACTGGCTAGAGATAGGGTGAATTGGGACAGACTGGAGGAGGCCTTTGTATCCCGAAGGGGCAGACTTGCAAAGGATGCTGCTGCAAAATCAAAAGATCAAAACCCAAATTAGCTGTAACTTTATATAACTAATAAAATTGTAATGTAGTACCTTCAACTAAATAAAGGCTTAATAAATAAAAAAAAATCTCTACAACGTTGTAGATGGGTAAAGTTCGTAGTGAGTTTGTCTGTAGAAGATAATTTCCGAATTGATTTTTTTTCACCATTAGGTAGTAACATTATTCCTGCGTTACATAGGGTATATTTAATAGCGAAATAATTTCATCGCAAGTAAAAATTATTCACGCCCAAAGCTAGTTATTAAAAAAGTTTAACAAGTCTTTTTGTTACAAATGTTGTTCAAAACCATACCTGTCCCATAGCTCTCTTCTCCTCTTCCAAAACGGCTTGATCTTCATTCAGAAGCGCGTCTTCATCCACTTTCTCACTATCACAGTCTTCTTTAATAAACGACAACTTGATCTCATGGTCTATGAGTTCCTCATTCGTCTTCAAGTTCACAGACTGTATGTATTCTAACTTCGTCTTTATCTCCTTCAGATAATCCACAACACTACTCCTCCGAGCATCTTCATTATCAACTTTCTCACTTGTATTCAAACACTCAATAGTTTGATTACACTGTTCTGTCAACTCGTTTAGTTTCCGTTCGATTTTGTCCTTTGCGGCTTCCGCTAAGAGTGCTTTTTCGCATAAATTCGTATTTTCTATGAGCATGTTGCTCAAATGTTCAGTGACTAGTTTGTGCTTTTTGAGTAACTCTTGGTATTTGGCTTTTTCTCTTTCTAACTCCTCTTGGAGTTGTTCATTGTTTTGTTCGCACACTGTCGGCGCTTTGCCGAGCAACTGCAGTCTTAACTCGTTCACTAAGTTGTTTAACCTGGAATTAACTTAGTGGTTAGATAGTAATTCTAGACATTAGTTTTAGTATTTATATAACAATAAATAAGCTGTGTAGTGTCGGCTTAGAATAGCACTACCCCCTCTCATCCCGTGGGTGTCGTAAAAGGCGTCTAAGGGACTCAGCCTTCAGGAGACGGGCAGCAGACCTCTCCTACAAACTTGGCCATACTGCGATCGCCAACCCGCCTGCCAAGCGTGGCGATTATGGCAAACCCCCCTTTTGGGGGAGGCTTATACCCAGCAGTGGGTGTCATGTGGCTGAGACGACGAAATAATCCGGCTCGAAGGACCATAAAGTGAGATTAAAATTAACTTTTCAAAGTCATCTAGACACCACACACTAGAGCCTTACTGACAAGTAATTTAATTATTGAATTAAAGCGCTTATTTACTAAAAGCCGATTTCACCAACTGTCGATTAGATAATCGTGGTTTAGATTGGAACATCGTTTTGTCCCTTTCAACTAACGAAGAATAAATGGCGTTAACTCAGCTCTTAGTATATTTGCGTAAAATTTATTTTGATTTCATTTTAATTATGTACCTGACGATCTCCGCCGCTTTAGCATCCTGGTTAATGATAGGTTTGTTCCGGATCCTTCTCGCTCGGTCCGCGTATCGCAATGTGGAAACAGTCTCGTCTAAGTTATAGTCAGCTGGACTTACGCAAGCCACCATGAGAGTGAGGGAGTTGCCGCCTAAACTGTCTGCAAGGAAAAAACTTTTTAGTATCGTTACATAAATCTTGGTTTTTCTTTCACTTAATAAACTATATTGTGTATGTTTCTCTTTTTTTTTATTATTATTTTTATTGTAGTTCAATAATCTACTTCTTTTTTCATTTTAATTTCTTTTTATTTATTTATTTTTTGCGCACAATCTGCCCTATTTAAATCATCGACCAGTCTCAACAAAAAAAGGGTTGTCTGGAAGAGATCGCTGCTAAGCGATAAGGCCGCCCCTTTGTACAACTTATCGTATTATTGTTTCCATGTATGTTTCTGTTCTGTGTGTGCAAATAAAGTGTTATCTAATCTAATCTAATCTAATCTAATCTATATTTGTTAAAAAGATTAGATTAAGATTAGCAGCCACCCGCGGTTTCGCCCGCGTGATTCCCGTTCCCGTGTGAATAACGGGATAAAAAGTAGCCTATGTTTGAACCCAGCCCCATAATTCTCTATAAATCATAAATCATAAATCATTTATTTGCTAGAATATGGTACAGTATAGATTTTAAGTGCATAGTTTCCGCATATTCTACCGAATGATTCGATGTGCAAATACAATAAAATTGTCCATTGTTCATTGAAAAATTATTAGATCTCTAATTTGGAAAATTATTAGATTTCTAAATTATTAGATTATTAGATCTAATTTCAAAATCCATCACAATCCCTTTCAAAGGTATTGTGATTGTGATTGTGATTGTGATTTATGGAATTGTGTAACTTATAGTCGCAATACCTTTTGGAACGAATGATGTTTTAAATGACACTTCATTGTCATTGTCGTGTGTCACTTTGCTTAGATAGTTCAATTTCGGTCATTCAATACCTATCAAAACGCGTCCCGATTATAATCCCTATCAAATGTCAAAACTTAACAGCCTTAATATCTTTCAAATGGCGAATTGAAAGGGATGACGACAGATTTTAAAATTAGACAATTAACCCCCAGGCTATCTTCTATATATGTGCCAAATATCATCCAAAACGGTAAAGTAATTTTTGCGTGAAAAAGTATCAAACAAACAGACATTTCGCATTTATAATATGACGACCTATTTGGCGCAGGGGTACTAAACCCGCCTTCTGCGCCAGAGGTCCCGGGTTCGATCCCCGGACAAGACAAATATTTGTGTGCATGAACATGTCTATTTGTCTTGGTCTGGGCGTTTAATATGTATATTATGTATGTATTTACAAAAAAAAAAGTATATAAGTATGTATTGTATATCCGTTATCTAGTATCCATAACACAAGTTCTTCATGAAACTTAACGTGGCTAGATAATTGGTGTAAAACAAGAAAAAAAAAACAATATTTAAATATTAGTAGGATTGACCCTATCAATTGATAGCATAAAATTACTTGTTGTTTCTTTTTGAAATTTTCGCTGGATCAAGTCCCAAGAGTATTTTAAAAAACCTGTACTTTAAATATAGGTATTCTGGGAAAGTAAAAGGCAACATCTTCAATTAAAGTTGATAATTAAAGCGGTAGAAAATAGGTAGCAAAAAGTTTGTAGACAAATGCCGAATATGCCTATCTGCGATACCTCACGCCGCCAATCGCCAAGACAGATCATAACAATAAATATAAATTTTCTGTCTCAAAAATGTATAGCATTCAACCCAATTAATGTTCATATCAAATCGTATAAAATTACCAACTAAATCGACGAGTAAAAAACAACAACTTATCAAATATCATAAAATTACCTTGCAGCAGTCTCGTGAGTTTGCTGTCCCTATAAAGCCATCTATATGACCCAATGAAGCTCCTATAGGTTCCGTCTACGAGCGCCAATATGACGCCCAGAGCCAGCAACCCTTGGTTGATCTTCACGCTTTCCTTCAGTCGCACAAAAAAGAATATATCAACTAATCTCGTATAAAATTACCTTGCAGCAGCCTGGTGAGTTTGCTGTCTCTATACCCAATGAAGCTCCTATTAGTTCCGTCTCCGAGCGCCGATATAACGTTGCCTAAAGCCAACAGCCCCTGGTTGATCTTTACGCCTTCCTTCAGTCGCTCGCCGCTGGCTTTTGTCTTCTTGATGCGCTCGGAACCGGCCAAATCGACGAGGTGGAACTTTGAAGTAGTTGCTATGTTTCTGTGAATAAATTGATATTCAAATTAAGACAAACTTCTATATGAATTATGGTACAGTCTTTTTTCTTCACAATATATTTCGTTGCCTAAGTATTCAAATCTTAATGCCTTATTCATAAAATATTTTTATACTAGAATTGACATTGTAGCTTAGGCGTAAGTACAATACATTGAGAAACTAGTAAAAGTGATTAATTTCAATTTTAAAATGTTGCATAATGCGCAAATTATTTTTTTAAACTTTTTGAAGTTTAAATAATGTTCAATTCGATAGAAGCAGGTTAGCAAGTAGTTCAAATCATTCCGCGAAAAATACCTGGAAAAAATTAATCGTCGCTCATTTTAATGTACGGCACATGCACATCTCTACGCGCTCAATCGGCGACGCGTATTTCCCTTTCCGTGTTCAATTCAAGACAACGGTTGCTTAAAATCGACACGCATTTAGCACGGAACAGGCCCAAGAAAACCGTGTTCAGTTCGCGTCTGTTGAACACTGTTTTGTAATCGATAAATACGCTTTGGTTGTACAAAACCGTGTACATCCGAATTGAACACTGATTTAAAACGATCTGTCCTATTGCAAAACCGTGTTGATTTCATGCGTTTGTGCTGGGTAAACATCGTTTTCTAGTAAATAGATAGGGCGGTTGTGTCGCTGAACGTTTCGGCATCATTTCAACAGTACTGTTTTTAGAGAGGAACAATATCCAATAGATATATAGATATTTAAAAAGATTTTCTCTGAACTGTCTTGACTGCGGACTTACTCCAACTTTGTTTCTTCTATGAATGATAAAAAAAAATTAGACGTGCTCGAAAAATTACGATATTTATTAGTTTGCCAATGTCTGCATCAAGGCGACAACAAAAGCAATTAACAAGTAATAAAAAAATAGAAAAAATAAATATTTTTTATTTTCTATCTTTCGTTCTAGTGACAAGAAAGTCAAGCTGTTTTGTAAAAAGAAAACATGCAATTATGATTATTAATATATTTTTTTGTGTTATTACTTGAATTCAATTTCCACCCCTTGTCACACTCTTATTTTACAAGATGTGTTATTACCTGTTAACCTGCACTTTAGATCATTTCAATTTGTTGAAACAAATCGCAATCCATCGATTACAAAACAGTGTTTAATAGACGCAAACTGAACACGGTTTTTATGAGCGCTACAAATGCGCGTAGATTTCAAGACACCGGTGTCTCAAGGAAAACACGGAAAGAGAAATACGCCTCGGCGGCTAAAAGCAATTACCTAATAAACAAAAATGTAATTATTTTTTTTCAATAAACTTGTCAGCGGCTGTCCTTAGAGATGACGATGGTGAACACAGCATGACTCCTGCTGGAGGCCCGGATCATGGCCGTGAAGCCAGTGACGCTATATCTGAATGATACTAAGGCTACTAGTCATATAACTATACAACTAACTTGTCAGTGCGGCTCTCCTTATAAATGACGATGGTGAACACAGCATGACTCCTGCTGGAGGCCTGGTTCATGGCGGTGGAGCCAGTCACGCGGCCCGCCGACCCTCGCTCCAGCACCATCATCGTCTCCATCGTTGAAGCTACTGCTAGCTCCGTTATACCTGAACAAAAGAATTATACAGTTACGGCAAAAAAAATACACATCAGGAGCTCCATTTTTTATTCACTCGCCTCGAGTGGCGAGGCGAACAGAGAGGCGATCAGACGATACACCTTGCATGTGGAGACATAACTCGCTTTTCTCGTTGCCCCTCACGCGCTCGCGTTGGGATGCGGTATTTCAGACGAAAAACGAAACCATATCGTCGCTATTACGGAAATACGGAAAATAGGTACGGAAACTCAAATGTCGCACGAAAAATGAGCTCCAGGCGTCACCTCCACGGGCGATACTGCCTTTCTGTCGTCGGGTAATCACGACTAGCAACGGATCACCGCGTTGCATAGTTGTTTTGTCGAAAAGAGATCACTCCGTAACAGACAAGTTTGTAATCGGAAGCGTTGCGAGTTGGTCGAGTCTCGCGGCGAGTCGGCGACATTTTGCTCGTCAAATTTCACACGTCGTATAGCCGATAAGAACGATTCACAGAGTTAGGGCTAGCGCATATATACAACTTTTAGTGGAACAACAATTTAGTTTATTATGGAAGCGCGCATACTATCAACTCGATAGTTGTTCGACAAAAAATTCGATGATCGGCTTTTCACCATATAAACCGTTTAGTTCGCGAGAGATACACAACTCGACAATACAGTTTAGTCGATAGAAAGCTGAATATATGCGCGATCCCTTACTATTAAATTGAATGGCACATCGAGACTATCGTTGCGATACACTCGCCCGTAAAGGTGAAGCCTAACCTAAGAGCATATCGGGCCGAGAGGGCTGTCCGTCGGCGACTGCCTCAGCCGAGGCTAGTGTCTGTGTCGATCGTCACCGCACGCACGGACTAACTACGCGACGCGACCTTGTTCTAACACCTACGATTTCTGCATCAACCCTAGCGTTTACACACTCCGGCGTCAAGTTAACATTAGAAAAATTAGATTAAACACAAATAAATTATTATATTCTATTCTAACATTATTGTATTGACAGTATGTCATGTATGTCACCTATACATAGGTAGATATAGCTATGCTGCAAAGTTGTTTTGAACTTCCATCACCAGCCTGTAGACGTCCACTGCTGACATAAGCCTCTCCTAGCTCACGCCTATTGTAGCGTTCATAGGAGGCTATTAGCCTACTGCTACCACGCTGGCCTGACAGGTTGGTAGATGGATGGTGGGTTTGTTTCAAGTTTTCCTTCTCTTGCAAAGGTGTTCAACGCTTCGAGCCTCTTAGTCGACTCTTACGACATCCCAGGCATGTAAAGGAGTGGTGACACTTGCATTCTTAGGCCGTCACCACACGGCATTGGCACGGTTTTGAACTTATTCTAAAATAAAAGGAGGCAAAAGAAATATAAATACACTTACCAGGTAAAATAACGCCTTTCTTAATATCCTCTCTAATTTCAATAATACTATGGCCTCTCTCCTTTCCAGACAGCAAGTCGTAGCACTGCTCCTGATACAACTCCATGAACGACACAGTGACTCTGAATATGAACTTGTCTTCATGGGTCTCTATAAAGTCGAATATGTCGGCGACAGCTTGTGGAATGACACCTAATTAGGGACAAAGTAATAGGTTAGCACTTAAAACTACTCATACTGTAAAATGCAAACACAAAAAAAAATTAAGACAAAACATCATTATCTCAGCCGCAACCAGGTCCTTCCCAGTTGAGGATTCTGCCATCTTCCTTCATCTTCATGACTTAACATCAGGTATGATGATGAAGGTTAAGCATCTCTTTGTTGTTCATAAAAAGAGAAACATGGGGCCGTTCATGTATTACGTAAGCACTACAGAGGGGTGGGGGCTCTTTGCTTTGCTTATTTTTGATGATATGGGGGGGTGGGGGGATCTAGGGGATCTAGATAGTGATTACGTCAGCAGTAATTATTTACTTTTTTACACATATCTATGCGGAAAACTATAGGGCATGCATGGAATAGATACTGGTCATACAAAGAGATTATGAAAGACAGGAAAATCAACATCTCAGCTAAGGGTAAGTTCAAATTCAAATTCAAATTCAAAGATTTTTATTCAAATAGACTTATAGATAAGTACTTTCGAATAGTCCAAAATTTTTTTTTCCCTACCAGCCATTCAGGACATCTTTTAACTGATAAGAAGAACGGCCGCAAGAAACTTATCAGCTTTAACAGAAACAACAACATTTACAATGGAACATGTTGTTGCCAAGCACAAATTTACAATTTTGAAATATATTTAATATAAGAGGAAAATTTTCCAATATTTAATTATTAGAATATTTTCCTTTTATCTAATTTATAATAGTTATGTTTTATGTTAGTATCACATCCATGCATTTTGGTCTTTTAAATAATCATCTACCTTGTAATAACCTTTGCTTAAGAGTGTCTTTTTAACATATATTTTAAATTTATGCAAAGGCAGCTCTATCAATTGTTGTGGAACTTTATTAAAAAAAGCTATACCTTTCCCCAAAAACGAGCGTCTACATTTTTCAAGTCGAAATTTTGGAACGGCAAGCTTATTCTTATTTCTAGTATTAAAATTATGGACATCGCTATGCTTAATAAATAAATCAAGATGTTTCCTTACATATACTATATTATCATAGATGTATTGTCCCGCCAAAGTTAGTATATTAATCTCTTTAAACAAATCCTTAAGAGAATCTCTCCGTCGAAGGTTGTAAATGGCGCGCACAGCTCTTTTTTGAAGTATAAAAACATTTTCTATATTAGCTGCTGAGCCCCACAACAACAGGCCATAGGACATTACACTATGAAAATAGCTAAAGTAAACTAGTCTTGCCGTTTCAATATCAGTTAAGAGCCTTATTTTCTTTATTGCGAAAGCCGCAGAACTAAGTCTACTCGATAAGGCTTCAATATGTGGATCCCATTGCAGCTTTGAATCCAATGTAATGCCAAGAAATTTTGTACTCTCAACTAACTCTACTACATTCCCATTCAAATTGATATGCATATCGACCTGCACTACGTTAGGTAATGAGAATCTAACAAACTTGGTTTTAGAAGGGTTAAGAGACATATTATTACTGTTGAACCAGTGTGCGACTTGAGAGAGAGCACTATTTACTTCGTCAGAACAATTGTTTCCTCTATCAATTTTAAAAATTAAAGATGTATCATCTGCAAATAGTACTGTCTCACATAAATTACTCGTGTAATGAGGGAGATCGTTAATATAAATTAAAAACAGCAAAGGGCCCAATATTGAACCTTGTGGCACGCCCATAATAATGGGGGCTCCAGTAGAAGCAGTATTATTGACAATTACTTTTTGATTTCTATTGTGCAAGTATGACTGCAAAAGGCTAACAGATTTCTTAGAGACACCATAATGTTCAAGTTTCTTTAAAAGTGTAACGTGATCAACGCAATCGAAGGCTTTAGACAGGTCACAGAATATACCAATTACGTCTTGCTTGCCCTCCCAAGCCTCAAAAATATGTTTGAGGAGTGCAATGCCAGCATCAGTAGTATTTTTACCTTTAGAAAAGCCGAACTGATTGTTATGAAGGATTCGATTTATTGTTAAATAGTCTAATAATTGAGAGTATATAACTTTTTCAAAAATTTTACTAAGTGCCGGTAGTACTGAAATCGGTCTAAAATTTGTAGGGTCACTTTTGTCACCCGATTTAAAAAGAGGAATAAGCTTACTACATTTCATTAAATCGGGAAAAGTACCTTCATCTATGCATTGATTAAAAATGAAAGCTAAATATGGAGCTATTGTATCAATAATTGATTTAATAATGTTGGTTGACATGCCCCATAAATCTTCACTCTTTTTAATATTTATAGACTTGAAAGCTTTTAAAATGTCTTCACTATTAATATGTTTAAAATTGAATACTTTATTACACTTATCAACACAAGACTCTAAGAGGGCAGCAGCAACGTTTGGACAGGAATTCAACTTACTGGTAGTTTCTAAGGGTACCCGAGAGAAGAAATCTTCAAAAACACGGGCAACCTCAACGTCAGATTCAATTAATTTATCACCAACTTTAAGACAGAAGGATTTTACATTATTTTTAGTTTTCCCAGTTGATTGGTTAATAATATTCCAAGTAGCCTTTATTTTATTATCCGCTAATTTGATTTTATTTGAAAAGAACATCGCCTTAGCAGCTACACATACATTTTTAAACATTTGAGAATACTTCCTGACATATCCAATAAAATTTGGGTCACAGGAAGTATGCTTTGACGCATAGAGGTCATATAGTTTCCTTCTGCTTGTGTAAATTCCCGGCGTGGCCCAATCACTAAACTTTACTTTATCCGAATTACAATTGATCACTTTTTGCTTAAATGTTTTACTAAATTCGTCTTCAACCACATGAAATAAATCATTATAAAGATAATTAGATTCCATATTAGGAACTGGTAAAGACTCAATTTTATTAATTACATTGTTTCTAAATTCATCTATGCCCTTTTTAGTTATTGGCCTGCACACAATTTTCCGCTTAGGACAGACATGATGGTGCTCTATAGTGCTCTATAAGTTGTTCAACACTAGCATCCTACCTATCCTAACATATGGGTGCCAGACGTGGGCGTTAACTAAATCCCAGCAAACCAAATTACAAACTTGTCAACGGGCCATGGAACGAAGCATGATAGGCAAGAGAAAAGTGGATAAAATCAGGCACACAAATATAAGGAAAGCTACCAAAGTAGAAGATGTCGTGGTAAAATTGAGAACCCTTAAATGGAAATGGGCTGGTCACACAATGAGAGGGGACGACAGATGGAGTAAGGTGGTAACCAATTGGTATCCTAGAGAGGGGAAAAGAAGGAAAGGAAAGCCGCTGAAGAGATGGGAGGATGATTTGGTGAAGATGGCAGGGAAAAACTGGATGAGAACGGCTAGAGAGAGGAAGGAATGGAAGAGTTTGGAGGAGGCCTTTGCCGGAGGGCACACAGCGGAGCAGCAAAACATTTAGATATTAATGAATTATACTGTAAAAACCTGAATAAAGGCTATAAATAAATAAATAAATAACGCCGAAAACTAAATGCATTTTCGGGGATTACAGTCCTCTATTCCAAACCTATTCCTTATTTCTAGACGTATAACTGCTGCTCATAAATCAATCAACTGTACCAATGTTTACGTAGGCATGGGGGGGAGGGGTAAGAGCTTTGCTTACTTTTGCTGACGAGGGGGAGGGGTGGGTTAATAATTGCAAAACATCTGCTTACATAATACTTGAACGGCCCCCATATCACAAATAGCTATGACAAATCCCAGTTGCAAGACAATTCATAGCTATTTGGCAACCTCACAACAAAATAATTCAAACAAATATTTATTAAAAACTTAAAGGTAAGATAATTATTATGGCCTGCGCAGACGACGGACATTGAAGGACTTTTTGTCTGCGACACAACCTTATTCCTAAGAACATAAAGTTGAATAAATAACGAGGACTATCGCGTACTTTTCGCGGATATACGCGGTCTAAGTTGAATCTTATTTGGTTAACTATAAAAACGTGTCGCGGACAAAAAGTCCTCCGTTATCCGTCGTCTGCGCTAGCTCTTAGAAGAGTTCTGCATGCCTTTAGCTCAGCATTGAAAATGCTTATTGACATTGAAATAAACCAACTTTTCCGGATATTAAACATGCTATATTTCACAAACTAAGATCTAATTGTCCGCATTTTATGGCTTTTTAGGGGTTTTTTATTTTGCTGACATTTCAGCAACTTTTCATCTATCATGGTCACGCAATTTTGATGCTTATAGACATTTTATTAATACAGCCAACATCACATCCTTTACACTTGCAATACAAAAACTGTAGTTATTACTAGTGTCATAAGGGCACCATCAAAATTTGTGAAGCCAGGTGTTAACACTATAGGTCCCGTAGTAGAAATAAATAGAATAAACTCCGTTACAATTAAAACTGTTTATTGCACCTTTTTACACACATTGCAGACAAACAGGTAATAGTCTTATCGCTAGCGCGGACGGTCGCAGACTGCCGCGGCGTTTTAAGAGACGTTTCAAGTATAATGTTAATCAGATATTAAACTACCTGCGTAATGACAGAACAAAATCACAAATGAAATATGTGGGCTCGTCGTTAACATCCCCCACCCCAGTGCTGGGCTCAGCACTCATCAACCAGACTAATAGGAGCGACGCGCGCCACTGACCGCCGCCATACACCCGTTTTCGTTCTTACGTCGACAAGCCTGACACGGCCATCCTTACCTGGATAAACCTGTTCCACAATTCCCTTCCGCCAGGTATTACGAGGACTGTCGGGATCAACCACCAGGACAAGATCGCCCACCTGAATCGCCTTCTGCTCGCCCTTCCATTTCTTTCTAGGTAAAAGCTCCGGCAGTACCTCCTTCACCCATCTCCGCCAGTACATGTCGGCCAACCGCTGGGATTTACGCCACTGCTTTCTAAGAAACAGATCTGAGTCATCGAAGACACCGATAACAGGTAAGTTGGATGAGGAACCCAACAGAAAATGATTGGGGGTTAAGGTTTCGACGCTACCAGGCTCTACTGAAACGTGGGTAAGAGGTCTACTGTTAACTATGTTCTCGACTTCGAGCATAAGGGTACTCAACACTTCTTCTCTTGGAGCTCTCTCTTTCAATATAACCTGAAGCGACGTTTTGACGCTTCGAATCAAGCGTTCCCATGCCCCACCCCAATGAGGACTGACAGGTGGGATAAAATTGAAAGTCATGCCATTGTGCATACCTTCGGCTTTAATTTTTTCCTCGTCCAGTGCCTGTATCGACTTCCTCAGCTCGTTATCAGCACCCCTTATGTTTGTGCCATTATCGGAGAAAAGTTTCAACGGCCAGCCCCGCCTGGACGCCATACGTCGAATAGCCATAATGAGGGAGTCAGTTGTCAATGAGGCTACTATTTCTACATGTATAGCGCGTACTGTTAAGCATGTAAAAAGAACTCCATACCGTTTTTCGCGGCGACGGCCAACAGTCACCTCCATGGGTCCAAACAAATCTAAACCGCAAAACGTAAAGGGACGCTGGTGATGCGCTAGCCGAGCGGGCGGCAAATCACCCATTAATGGAACCCGAGGAGTGGCCTTTCGTAAACGGCATAATAAACATCTACTCACAACGCTTTTAACAGTAGGTCTCAATCGCAATAACCAGTACTTTTGTTTTAACTCATTGACAACTGTTTCCTGGTTTCCATGCGCGAACTTGACATGATAGTGACGAGTTATCAGACGAGCCACTGGATGTTGACCATCAAGGATGAGAGGATGTCTGGTCTCATACGCAACATCAACAGCGGCATCGATGCGGCCGCCGACACGTAATAAACCACGCTCGTCTATAAAGGGGGTTAAACTTAGTAGCCGACTATTCGGTTGCAAGCATTTACCACCTTTTAAAGCAGCTATCTCAGTTGAAAAGGAGTCAGCCTGCGCTTGTTTTAGCTGTAAACACTCCGCTCGCAACATCAGGTCACAGTCTACGTCTATGGTTAATCCTTTAAGTTTATTAATAAACCGGAAAACCATAATTGTAGCTCCTAATAGTCGGCGCCATGACGATATATTGCTCGCATCAGGGATAGCCAAGCGGCTATCTGATGAGCATTGAATCATCATCACAAATCCTGATTCAACTTCCTTTGAATCTGGTTGTGTAATATCAGCGGGCCAAGACGCTTCGTTTTCATATAAAAATTTCGGCCCCGAAAACCATTCATTATGAAAAGAAACATGGTCAAAATAGTCACGTGTTCCCAAATCAGCGACATTTAATTTAGTTGGTATGTAACGCCATTCCTCACTACGCGTAAGTTCGTCAATTTCGCCGAGTCGATTAGCTTCGAATACTTTGTATTTACGTGTGTTGTTTCTAATCCAATAAACAACCGTAGTGGAATCGCACCAAAAGTGTCGCTTCACTGGCGCTAGTCTGTGTTCCTTTTCAATAGTACTAGCAAGTCTAGCAGCTAACACCGCTGCTTGAAGTTCCGCGCGGGGTATGGTTATCGGCTTCACCGGTAACACGCGGCATTTACTCGCTATAAACGAAACAAAGACCTTTCCGTTTTTAGTAACCCAACGCCAGTAAGCGACAGCACTCATTGCTTTGGAAGATGCGTCACTAAATACATGTAACTGTAGGTCGATATAATGGTCGCTGATTATAGAACACAACTCGGAATTCATAGCGCTCGTAGACGACACGTTCGCGTCGTAGCAACATTCGGAGCCGTAGCACTTACTCGTAGACGCTGACGTCACCGCAGGTGGCGGCGACGGTGGCGGCGGCGGGAGGGGGGCCGACTCCTGCGCTACGGCCGATTCGAAAACAGGTTTTTTATTTGGTGACTCATACGTATAACACCGAGGTATACGTAATTGAGATATTAACTGTAGCATATCAATCCATTTGCACCATTTGCTATAAACATCATCGGGAATAAAATCGTCCCAGTCGATATTTTTACGCCAAGTGTCTTGAAGCATAATTTTCCCTTGAATAGTAAACGGTGAAAGAAATCCTAAAACATCAAAGACGGACATAATAACACGTAACATTAACCTTTTGGTTGGTCTCTGATGACCTTGAATAATATTATCAGGGATGCGTTTTAATGAAACATCAAAACCTAACATGTCTTCTTTTGGAAACCAAATCAAACCTAAGGTACGCTCACCTAATGCGTTCTGATCAATTTTGAACCTTGTAGCAACGTTACCTAAGGTTTCTTTTGGAATACTGTTCAGCACAGCCTCACTGTTAGACGTCCAGTTACGAATTTGAAAACCTCCGGACTCATGTATGTGACTAACGTTTTTAACCATTTGTATGGCAGTCTGTTCATCCGGGATACTGTCTATATAGTCGTCCATATAATGTGAGTGGCGGATGGCGTCTACAGCGGTCGGCATGGATGACTCAAAACGCCGAGCGTTTTTGTCCCTGATAAATTGGGCAATAAAGGGGGAACAATTAGCGCCGAATATTAAAGACGACATAACATATGTTTCTACCGGTTCTGTGTTATTATTTCTCCACAGAAATCGAAAGGCCTGCTGATCATCAGGGTGTATTTTTATCCTCAAAAACATATCTTTAATGTCACCGGTTACTGCAATTTTATTTTCCCGGAAGCGCAGCATTATACCAAACAGTGATGACAACAAATCAGGACCCGTAAGGAGGTAATCGTTTAAACAAAACCCAGCCACCCTATCAGCGGCGTCAAATACCAAACGTAATTTACTTTTGTTGGGGTTATCCACCCCAAAGTGGGGCAAATACCATGTTTTCGGTGTGGAAAATGTATCTTTTAATTTTATTGCGTAATCGTTAACTAACAAATGATTTATTCGTTCCTTATATTTACTTTCGAAATCTGGACAGCGAGACATTTTGTTTTCAATACTTTTGAATCTTTTAAAAGCATTAGGATAAGAATTTGGAGTGGTGGCGTTCCCGTTACGCCACGGCAGACCAACGTACCAGCGGCCGTCGATAAGCCTCGCTGTCTTCTCCAGGTGAGCTACTGCGCGGACCTCGTCGACATTTTCGCGTGGTTGACCTGAAATACCTATGGCATCCAGGGAAAAGGAACGGCGGACCTCATGATGCATTTCTCTTAACAGGCGGTCAGGCTCCTCGCGGCTGTCACCACGGTCATCTAAAAATAACACGTGAGATGGATGATGGCGGTCAGTGGTAGGTACCGTGGTCATACATCCATGTACGCACCAGCCCAGGGGTGTGAGAGTAGCGCACGGCTCATTACGTTTCCCTAACCTTATCTCTAATGGAACAAGCAAATGGTGATTGTCCTGCCCTATCAACAATTCGGGCTTTAAATCAGATGAACACAATTTATATGAAATATCAAACAAGTTATCAAACTGTTTATAAGGAACAATAGACATTTTTTGCAAAGGTAAATTCAATTCATTAACACTACGCGCGCGAATAGAATGAATCTTATTGTCCATACCTGTAAGGTTCACATTTACCACGGTCGTCTGTAGAACCAGTTTGTTGTTTAGCCACGCGCCGCTCACGTGCATAGGCTCGCGGCGGCCGCGCAGCCCCGCGCGCTGCGCCAGCGCCTCGCTTATCAGCGAGACAGTCGACCCGTCGTCTAATAACGCACTCGTGTTGATTATAGCACCATTTTGTCCGTGTATACGTATAGGTACAACTTTGAGTAACACTGACATTCGATCACTCGCGCCTATATGATTCACGTTCTCACTTAATGCACTCACGGTAGTAGGTTGCGAGTTCGTAGTATTTTCACGGTTTTGAATCGGGTAATGCAGTAACTTGTGATGAGACTGACCGCAGCCATCCGCATCGCAGGCGGGCGCGTTGCAAGTTTCTCTGTTATGACGATAACAAAGACATTTGTAGCACAGACCGTGATGTTTCACGAAGTTCCACCTTACTTTACGCAGTGCCTTTTTAAACATTTTACAATCTGGCAAACTGTGTTTTGACTTGCGACAAAACTGGCAGTTATTTTTGTTTTCGTAGTCTGACTGCACCAACACTGTATGTAATCGATTATTGTTGTGCTCACTCTGTCTAAATCTATTGTTTTGTTCGGTGCGCTGCACAGCGAATTGCACATTTGATGTTGTTGATATTTTTAGTGCTTCTTTGTGTAGAAAATCGGACAGAATTAGTAATCGTGATCTTTTTCCTTCGGTTATTAGGGGATAACTATAATCTGACCATTTAGATAGTAACAGTGCAGGCAGCTTGGATAAAATAACCGAGACCACACTCATTCCCTGAAGATACTCTTCACGTTTCAAGGACTTTATAGCTTCAATTAAATTCTGTACTTTCACGGAAAATATTATAATATCCTTGTGGTAATCATTAGACAACGGCTGAAGTTTTTTAACATCTTGTAAAATCTTAGTTATGATGAGGTCAGGGTTCCCAAATCTAAGCTCCAAAGTGGACATTATCTTATCAGGTGATGTTGCACTTATCAGTAAGGCGGCTACAGCATCTTTAGCAGCCCCTTTTAAGCACTTACGGAGTCTCCATAAGTTTTCCTTGGAGCTGAATTTACACACATCAGTTGACTCATCATACGCTTCTTTAAACTGCAACCAATCCATCGGTTCACCAGAAAAGTCTGGGAGGTCTCTAGGCGTACATATACGACTCAATAGCTTTCCATTCGGTTCCTTAGCGACTGAGGCGGCAGCCATGTCCTTTAGTGCTGCAGCAAGCAGTTGCAACGTGTCGCCAGTGTCGGCGCCCTTTTGTTCAGGCACTGACGCTTGTCCATGAAGTGGCGCTGATGCTTGGGGCTCACCCATTTGAAGATCACGCTCGGGGGTTAGCCTATCCGCCTGCTGATAGCTTTTTTCCAGCCACTGCTCAACGTCGTGAGTGGTGAACTCATCATCATTGTGTGGACTGTATATTTCTTCGTCTTCGAGTTCTGCTATATCCGCTTCCAACTGTTTGTCTATTAGCTCCATTTGAATTTTTGCCTTTTGTTTCGCAGCTTCTAACTCTAATTTCTTTTTCCTAGCAGTAACAGATGATGATGAAGATTTTCTGGATGTATTTTTCAGCGTAACGTGCACGGTTGGCGGTTGTAATGGCATTTCCGACTTGACGCTGGTGCCCGCCATTTTGGTTATGTCGACACGACACGTTTCTGCCTTTTGCGCATCATATTCACTTTTTTTCGGAAAAGAATTCGAGGTTTCTGCATTTTGCAGCGTGTTTTGAGACACTTCAATTTTATTTATATCCATTTGCTCACGATCGCGACGCACAGTACTACGGGTGTTCACCATTTTCGGCGGCGTATGGAACATGAATATCCGGCACGAAGACCACTTTGTTAACACTATAGGTCCCGTAGTAGAAATAAATAGAATAAACTCCGTTACAATTAAAACTGTTTATTGCACCTTTTTACACACATTGCAGACAAACAGGTAATAGTCTTATCGCTAGCGCGGACGGTCGCAGACTGCCGCGGCGTTTTAAGAGACGTTTCAAGTATAATGTTAATCAGATATTAAACTACCTGCGTAATGACAGAACAAAATCACAAATGAAATATGTGGGCTCGTCGTTAACACCAGGCATGCTGTGTACTGTATCTAGAGCTCTATTATTTAAATATAAAACTGAAAAATTCTAAGCTTACCGAGTTTTGTAGAGTCACCATCTGATCCTGAATAATTAGTACCCATTGTGTAGGTTTTCCCTGAGCCTGTCTGGCCATATGCAAGTATAGTTACATTGTAACCTGAAGAAAAAGATAAATTTCAAATGATAGTTATAGTCTACTGGCATTATTAAAAAACAGACATGATAATTTTCGAACTTTTAACCCAAAAGACATTAAAAAATAGAGGTTTCAGTGATATTACTGGATCAAACACATTCACAACTTAAATTAAGAATTAATAATTAGCTACATACTCCATTTGATAGATTTTTATTCAAGAATATCAATCAAATCATATAATTGCTTTAAACATGTATACAAAGAATATACAGGTAACATAATGGAATCTAATGAGCGCTATGTCCTACCCTCACGGGTGTGCAAAATCAAAATATATGTAGATAGAAGTTAAGTTAATAATCACACATACCTTGAAATAACTTCCCAATCAGACCTTTGACTGCTGTATCATAAAATTCTTGCTGTGTAATATGTTGTGGAAATATATAGTTGTATGTGAATGACAAATCTTTTATTTGAACTTGAGGTTCTCCATTCACAACCTCTATACACTCATCGCAGCCCCTCTCTATTTCCTGCTGCATCAACGGCCTGATCCGAAGAGCCACTTGCACAGTGTCAATCGCACCTTTGCTGTCTCCGTCAACCATTTTTGTAAGGAAATAGGTCTATTTGCTAAGGAAAAAAGTTACTTCTATTTCATGTAAAAAGTCTTTTCATATTATTCTTTTTCTTCTCGCCGATGATCAGGGAAATGTCAGTTTTACTTTTCTTGTTATAACTTTTAGATTTATGTCAAATTTCCAGCCAACAGTTGATGCATGCTACTGCAAAAAGGTTATGTATATTTGAATATAAACAAGGTTGAAAATGAATTTTGGGTACTCTATTGGGTTACTTTTTATACAACGACACAAGTGCATAATGCATGCAGGCATTTAGTACTTGTACATTAGAGTTTTGGACTTGGTGGCAAGAGGTGTAGGAAGACTTACGAAACAACAAGGCTGATAGTAAGTTATTATTATATTCCAAAAATGGAATTAACAGCACACACAACACTTTTTGAGTTAATTCTTTTGTTAAAAACAAGACGCAAAACTTTGAAATTAGTCAACTGCACAACGGTTTCATTAAACGATCCCTTTGAATTTTGAATTTAAGTCACCTTTGAGGAAAATGTGTAACTTTCTATTCTATAACGTTAAAAATAAGAGCTACTTTTGTATGAACAAGAAAGGTACACCTACAAATCTAGTTCGGATATTCTGTCAAAAAACATGTGGAAAACATAGACAAGCTAAATTAGCGTGGCAGCCAAGAGGGACATAAAAGACTTTCCCACATATTCTGATCGTGCGTTCGCACTGCGCCTCCCTGTATACATAATTATCATGTATCCCACAGATTACTAATATGTAGTAAGCTAATGTATCCTCTAAGAGGATGTGAGAGTGAGAGGACTTTTTTTTACTTATTTTTTAGGTACAGTGCAACAGAAAATAGTAAAAAGAGATTTTTTTGAAGAACTAACCACCAGCATACTATATGGATGGCCACACAATTTCCGGTTGTCAAGTTGGTAATTCTACTGTCAAACCTTTAGTGTCTTCATATTTTATTATTATTTATGAAGTGGAAATCGTGACGGTGCGTGCCCATGATGAACAGTGCGACAGAAAAGTGAAGAAAAAAATTGAGGGGTACTTGTACTACAACTAACAACACTGATAATACTACGAAAACAAGTTTGGTACCTACTTGACATATTTTTATTGATTATTTGTTCTATTTTTGTAAAACCAACAAATTATTAGAACCTATTAACCTACCCATTTACTAAATCTTTTGCGCTACGCTAAACTTTATTTTATGCAGCTTAGCGCCGTATAGTCATAGATTTATGTAAGCTAAGATAAAGACAATTATTTAATAGATGCATTAAAACAGTGTAACCTCTGAAATGTTAGAAAATAGTACTTAGATATAATATCCTTTACTACAATCATTTAAGATTTTAATCTAATATTTACTTGATAATTTTTAAACAAGTAAACATACTAGATAAAAGTAACAACCAATGCACTGACCAATTATGCAACATACGTATTATTTTAAAATGCTTTAAATACTTCAGTCGCGCTATAAAATTACGTGTTTTAGTTTACTTCTGTATAACCTCCAAGGCGCCAAGGTAAAAAAAAAATTGATAAAAGATCACTTTTATAAATTTTTTTCTTACCTTGGCGCCTTGGAGGAGGTAGAATTTCCCCTCATAAGTATCAACTTTCGAAATTCTTAGCAAATTAACTTCCATGAACTATGTAATACTTCGTGAATACGTGTCGTACAACTTACTTACTTGTAAAATCCGCTATTCGTTGGTAAACATCGTCAAGAGATTGCTAAGCAACATTCCGGCATGAATTTCTGTCAAGCAACGCAAAAACAGCTTTTTTATGTTACAGTGCAACAGAAAAGATGACATTTCTTACGTGGCTCTACGGGTATAATAGTAGGTACATTACTGCACAGCAAAAGAGGCATTGATGGACGAACGTGTAAATACGTAAGTCCATCAATGCCTAGTTGTGGCCAAGGCTTATATAGTCGTCGCAGCTACGGCGCATACCTCCCGGCTAGGCAAAAGTTTTATTGTTGGATATTATTATGATACAGTAAACCTACGGCTTTTAATATTTATGAAGAAATGTGTGAGTGAAACTAAAAAAAAATCAAGTGGCGTTTGAGGTGGTGCCAGAATCATGAAGATCAAATTAAAATGGACATTTTGGCTTCTCACCATTCTAAAAACGACTTTCACTCTTCTTGGAAACGAACGAAAAATTTCCAATACAAGCCAAGTCTTCCTGTGAGCGTTAGTGTTAGTGGTGTGAGCGATCCTGAGATAATAGCCAATCTATTTGTGGAAAGTTGTGACGAGGCATACAATCTCGTCATAATGCTGGCAGCCTTTTTTTTATGACGATATCCTGGTAATTTTTGAATTAAGAAACAGAATGCCGAAAGAAAAAAACCAAAAGGGACTGCAAGGATTATGACGAGGTTGTATGCCTCGTCATAACTTTGGAGTTAAGTCACCTCTTAGGCCCTCACAATCGTTGCTGGATATTGAGCCCAGTGTGGAGAGGGTAGTAATCTTCACAGTTAGATATAGACCATGTTACTAAGTCAATGTCTAATGGTAGGTAGAGGTAAATTCCCATCATAATTAGCCGGATATGAAAATGGCTCTTATATATTTAACTCGCTGTTTTGATGCAAGTGGCCTTAATTCTTTCATTGGTCCGATTTTAATCGTGGGCGTTATTGCAAGCTTAGCATAATTTTTTTTACTATTCGACTAAAAACGTCGCGAGTACATAGTGGAAGTATTGTTATTTTTTGGAATATCCGAATATTATAGCAAACTGCTTTTTTTTCTTCTGTCAGCTGTCAAAATGTTGTCAAAGTCAATGAATCAAATGTCAAAAAAAACGAGCGAAAAATTGTTTGATTTTCTCATTGTGCGTACACTATTGTGTTTTTTGATCTTTAAAAAACTCGAAGTGTTCTGTTTTGATTTATTTTGATTGCCAATGTGTTTAGACCATTTAGCGTTCGTGACAGATTTGTTACGGTTTTAGTTTGTTCTTCTTACAAAACAGCGTCATGCCTCCGCAAACTCGAGGCAGTAAAATATCGAAAGCTTCCAAAGAAAACATTGGTGTCGTATCGAAAGCAAAGTCAAAGCCTGTCGGTAAGGTTATCAAGCCACGTAAAGCGTTGGCCGATAAAACTAATTCTGCATCGGACGACAATTCGTCTGCAGAAATAACCAAAAAAGAAAACTGTGTCGTTAAGGGAAAAGCCAAGAAAAAGATTGTTGAATCTGTTCTTGAGACCAAATCAAGATCACGTCGTGATAGAAAGCTTCCCAACAGGTATAATGAAAATGAACTTGTGTCTAATTTATCAAACATAAAAGAGGCCGATACGTCATCAGCTCGACATGACGTAAACACAAAAGCCGTGAATAATGATTCCTTTGCATCATCACCATTCAAAACGCCTCTAAAAGATGCTGATAATAGTTTGATAGCCAACCGTCCAAAGAGGGTATGTCGTCTACCATCTAAGTTTGATGATCATTCTATAAGTCCAAATAAATTCATACCAGTGGGCTGCCATGCCAGTACCCCAATTATTCAAAACAAAACTAGTAAACCAATTACTAGTAAAGCTAAAGATGCTCAAAAGAACAAATCTGCTAAAGTTGCTTCATCAACAAATCAGGATCAGAATAAATTGACTTCTAAAAAGAGTCCTTTAAAAAAACAAGTAGAAACATGTGAAAGCTCAGCTCCATCAGATACTAACAATAATGCTAAACGTAGACAGATAAAGTCAAAAAAGATAGACAGTAAACAAGTGTCTCAGGCTTTGCTTGAAAAAGCATCTACTAATAAAAAAACTGTAGGTAAGAAATTACTGGAGAAAAGCTTCTCATTTAGAGTTCTTGAAGACAAAGAAAAGCCTGCCAAGAGGGATAACAGTCATCTCGATGTATACGAGTTTACATACGATCCTAATGAAGAACCGCCACCTCAAAAGAAGAAACGAAAGAGGACTGTCAAAAAGAATCCACCGAAACAAAAAAAAGTGGTATTTAAAAATAATTACAATCAAAATGTGTCAAAAGCGCTGGAAGCTTTAAAGAATGTTGTTGGAAAAAAACCAGCAGAAAATCAGGTTAGTAAGCCAGTTCATGGTCAAACAAACTGTAGACCAACTATAGAGTTAAATGCTAACAAACCAATGGTTCCCAATACTAGTAAACCACTAGCACCTATTATTACACCACCAGTTATAACCATAACTCCTGTAGTGCCATCTAAAGTACCGCATCCACAACCTAAGCCTAATGCATCTACAAGAGTCGAAGATATTGAAGCTGATTTTGAACCGCTTATGGACCACAATGACATGAATTACTCCCCAGTCACAACACCCAATCGTGGCCATTCCCCACTACCCCATGATACAATACATCACCGAACAAACCCTCATGATCCATTAAACTTACAAGATAACCTCAGTTTCTTTGATGATGTACCGGTTGCTAGCAGTAGCATGAATACGTCTGTACGAAGGCCTCATGCCAGTCCATGGAGAGTACAATTCGAGCAACTGCCCATAAAATGGCATGTAAACACCTATATTAAACCTAACATGACACCGGCAGTTGAAAGCTCTTTCATAAACTTCAGTGACACAAATAAAAAGAAACATGTTTACACTAACATAGTGCCAGAATCAAATGATGCTTTGCCGGAGATAGTTGACAACCAACCCAATTTGAAGCAGACAAGTATAATATCTTTTATTAAGGAGGTTGCTGAAAGAAGTGCCAATAAGAAAAAGAGGGCATTGTCAGTAACACCCACTAAAGCGTACTCTGTGTTTGATGAACTTTCTAACATGTCAGCTGCAACAAACGGTGATGTGTATAAGACACCCAAAAAAACACCTAGAAGAGAAGCTGGTCCACATTATTGGTCACCTAATAAAGTTCAACACATTCAGGAGAATAAGGAGAATACTGAAAATAGAAAGAAGGTTCATACTCCTATATCTACAAACAAAGATAAAGATGGAACCTTTTTTGGTTTTGATGAAAGTGAAGATCAAGAAAATGTGTCTCCCGTCAAAATCAATAATCCTAGGGTACGAGCTTTAAGACCCCGAGCAAGAGCAGTTTTGCAGGAAATTAACTCACAAACGGGTCCAACCCGAGCAAAAGTACCTCTTGCTGCCAAATCGAACATCATAGCGAGCTCGGATGCCGTTAATAAAGCATATGAGGAAATGAAGTCGGCAACTGATGCTCCAGTATTCCCTGAAAATAATACTAATAAGGATAATGATGCCATGACAAACGCTGAGGACCAGACGAATCTGCAGGATGAAGACTCACAGTCTGTCCATTTATTTGAAGATATTGAATTGTTTCATCATATAAAGGTAAATAATATTCATGTTTCTATCTTTCATTATAAAATTTAATAGTAAAAAAATTAAGTTTTAAATTGTAAAGGTATACACAGCATTGGCCGAATTTTTAAGAAAAGCTTAAAAATTCGGCCAATGCTGTGTATACCTTTTTCAAGATTTTAAAGATAAATTGTACACCTGAAAACACAACCAGATTTTTTCCAGTTGTTAAATATTTGCGTGGTTCCCATTCCCGTGTTAATATAAAAAAATATTTTCTTAGTGCTTGCCTACACCGTTAAAGGATCCTGTATGCAAAAAATCAGCTGAATCGGTTCTGCCGTTTTTTGTCAGTCAGTCACGGTATTGTTTTTTTATTAAATGGTACAGTTATACAGTGGTGGTCACATAATTAACGACACAAGCCGATTTTATACAATCGTGGTAACTTTGGAGCCTTGGTTCTCTGCCAAGGATTGACTGAGCTGTGATCTGATAATGGCCATACAGGGAGTGAATGAAGGAGATCCAGATTGCTATACATACCCAACTGATCTGATCAACATTCCAAAAGATGCAAGGATCAGAGTTTTCAGTTTCATAAATTCCATACATTTTTATGGTATTTCACGTTTTATTTTTAATTTTTCATACATCTCTTAGAATGTTGGTCAGATAAGTAAAGTGTGTATAACAATCTGAAATTCTGAATCCAGCATTCACTCCCTAGATGGCCATTATCAGATCACAGCTTGGTCAATCCTTGGCAGAGAACCAAGGCTTCACCTCGATTGTATGAAAATCGACTAGTCTTTAATTATATGACCACCACTGCATAACATTTGGTCTTTTTCACATTTCAGCCCTTACGTAAGAGTTACGGGAAAGCCAAGAAAGTGACTTTCCAACAGACTGCAGCATCAGACAGTGACTCTCAAAGTCTTGATGCTCCTCCTCAATATGAAGAATACATTGAAGAGGATGATTTGGCAGATCTCACCTTCACAATGCCTAATGTAGCGCAGAAAAATGTTGCCAAGAAAAAAGTAAGCAAAAAGAAGAAGCAACTATTAAAAAAGGAGGTAAGATTCTAAAATTATTTCGTCATCAACCATTTTTAATTTCACCGCTGGAGGGGCACTGGCCTTATGGATGAATAAGAAATCAAAAAAAAAAATCAAAATCAATATCATTTATTCAGTCTAGGCTGTTACAAGCACTTATGAACGTCAAAGAAGCTACGCCATCGGTTCACAAACCCTACGGCGGGAGACCTTGTAACGAGAAGAACCGGCAAGAAACTCGTCAAGGGCTGTTTTTTTCTCCCTGTTTTATTTCATACAGAGTCGTCAAATTGAAAAGTGACCTTAACATATCAGTAAGGTCAATTTCCATCACAAAAGGAAAATACGAATGAAAATATTACATAAATGAAAATATTACATAGAAGAACGGGGCATGACCCACCACGCGGGCGTAACGCGGATTGGTGGGTTTTAACGACAGCAAATGCAGCCGGGACGAACGGTTTAACGTGACTTCTGAAGCACGAAGGAGCTCGAGATAGTAATTTTTTGGGCATTCATTCATGACCGACCATTGTGAAAGTTGCCGACCCTCAACAATCGCAGGTGCGTGTACCACTGCGCCATGCCATGGGCTTCTCGGGAACAATTATTTGTGAATACAATAAAATTTTACTTTGACCATGAGTGTAATATCAAATTCAAATGTGTCCCTTAAAGAAAAATATCTTTTTCAATTGTGAGAACTAATCCCATCCTAAATGTATGGAGTGGAGACTGAATGTTAAACTGAGGTTCCTTTGCCACCAGAAGTTCTGAAAAGATTCCCTGACAATTTATTTATTTATTTTATTTTTATTTAATAATGACAGTCAATAACAACATGAAATGAGAGAGCAATGCAAGTTTCGAACAAAACTGACATCTAAATACATGTCCACACAGAAATTCATGCGATGCGAAAACATATGAAAAAAAAACATAACTACAATAAATATTGACAATATATTACCTATAAATGCAGTAGAATTTGCATTAATCAACTAACATAAGACTATACAATTACAGTAAAAATAAATTAATATATACAGTGATTACCTATTATTATTAGATTACATTATAATTCGGTAACAATTGCACCAATTGATGTGAAATAAAAACTTGAATAATGTGTACGGTCTAGACTTTTATTCTACGTACTTAAAATTGTAATATTGTGACCTTGTTTTCGTCTCCATTCACTCAGCAATATTGCGTTAGCGTCCTTTTTAGCCCTCTGGGCCTCCTACCGCGTAAAAAATATGGATATGGACTTCATTTGACAGTTAAATGACCATATAAGGTAATTTTATGAGCTTCAACTGTCAAATGAAGCCCATATCCATATCCACGCGGTAGGGGGGGCTGATCCATTCACATATGTTAAACTGTTTTGTAACAATCCCTAGTTTAAGTTATAGAAATAATGGGTATAATATTATTTTGTTAGTATATATTTAATTATTATTTTCCAGAAAGCAGAAATGGAAGCTTGGGCTGCCCAGTTTAACTCGATGTGTGAAGATGTTGAAGAGTTTCCTCTGCTTGTTGAGTAATTGAGAATATATAAATTTATAATGTTTGTCTAACCTCAAACTAACTAGCTTGGTAAGTATCTATTCGAAAAATCGGGGTTAAGACCTTAGCTATTTGCTATGATGCTGATTGATGACGAATTCACAAATATTTCCATGTTTTGTGATCAGTGGGCTTACCATAAGTTTTCCTTACCGTTTACTGTAAACGGGAGAAATTTTGGAAGCGAATCTGCACAGCGCCTCTAGCGGCCAGTAGCGGAACTACAGATTGATATACAAAATGTCTCACTCGTGGTACTTAGTACCCACTGATTGAATACTGAGGGACCAATATCTATAAGAGCAAAATATTTTGTACTGTGTAATCAAGTGATACCCTATAGGTAAACTATTTTAAGCTTCCATTTTGTTCTGGTAATCTTTATGTTATTAATTACTAACTGACTGTAGTCTGTAAATGGCCTTTTAATACTTGCTAAGGGTCAAAATACCAATCAGAAATATGACGTCACTGTAATTCACAGTTTTTTGTTTTGTTTGTTTATCTATATTAAAACCGCATCAAGTTTTCATAGAGGACTTATGTATAAATTTTAAATTAGACTAAGATTGAAATTCATAATTAAGAGATATTATTTTATTGTGGCCATGACAAAATGCCATTATATTTTAAGCTGTGTTGGTTTTTACTTAAAATTAAGCAACTCAATTATTATTTAAGATTTAAAATTATGTTTTAAGTTAATTTACTTAGATGGTGTTATCTCAATTATGATTTACTATGATTTTGAAGTTACAATTTATTTAAAACTATTTCCTAAGGAAAGATTATCATACAGTGTAATTTCCTTGAATTTTTATGACAACACTTTTCATTAATTTACAAAAAAACACAATACAACGGGTAACTTTAATTATTAAAAATTATGAATCTTTTAATTAAGTGATAACTCTATTATTTAATATTAATGATTTGTGTATGTACATATATTTGTAATGTTATAGTGACACTAAACAAAACCCGTAATATATTACATTTGCCTAATCCTGCTTTATTGGAAAGTAACTAAGTTTTAATTTACTTATTTTGAATATTTTAAAATCTACTTCAATAGGAACTAATATGAGATATTATTGCAGGACCAATTCATTAAGCTAATATTTTGCAATAAATATTTATGGTAACATGTGATCTTTTTTTCATAGCATGTATATACCGCGGAAGCAAATTGTAAGACATTTCTGTTAGAAAAAATCTGGAGCGCTATTTTTTATTCTCTCGTCTCGAGGATTCTACTGATTTTCGTGCGACGTTTGGGTTTAAGTATTCCGTAATAGCGACCTTGCACGTATATATGTCGTAGGAGGATTTGATAAATAGAATTTTCGCAAAAATCCTAGAGCTATTGCAAAAATACGGATAATTAGATAATGGTGCTGACATTTCGCAATCTTACTGAAAAGAGATAAGGTTTTTGCAAAAATACTGGTTGCTTTAGTAACATTGGATAATCTTTACTCTGATTGGTTTAATTTTTGGTTGCTTGCTAACTCTTATTCTGATTGGTTTGTAGAAAGTTTACTAAACTTGAGAGAATAGACTGACATTTGAAACGTCAAGTCGTCAAACAATCAGAGAAGATGTTGTTTTGGACGGCCCGACCAGCGTTCTTATTTCATAATAGCCGGGGATTCTTTTCGTAATCTTACTAAGGCAACCAGTTTTTTCGCAAAAATCCTATCCTTTTTCAGTAGTATTGAGAAATGACAACACCATTGTCCAATTATCCGTGTTTTCGCAATATCCCTAGGATTTTCGCAAAAAATCGATTTATCTAATTATCCTGCGACATATACATAGCTTCGCGTTTCGCCTGTAGTACCGCCTCCCAGCACGAGCGCGCGAGGGGCACAGCGAAAAGCGTGCTATGTCTACGCTTGCAAGGTCCCTAATCGCCTGATCGCCTCGTTCGCTTCGCCACTCGCGCGACGAGTGATTCAAAAATAGAGGTCCAGCCACCTGGCTATGTAACTTGTTTCTATCAACGTTTGATTGAAAGTGCAGTCACATTGCTGCTTTAGTAAAAATCAATGTGATAGCTGTCTTACTAAAGCAGCAATGTAACTGCACTTACAATAAATTTCAATTTAAATCTGCTAGCAACAGAGTTAGATAATCAACTAGCTGATGCTCGAGTTAGTATCACGAAAAATGGCAAGCGGAATATTACTGTCTACTAACTAAAATTAACTCCATAGTCGTCGTCTCAGCCACATAACACCCACTGCTGGGTATAGGCCTCCCCCAAAAGGGGGGGTTTGCCATAATCGCCACGCTTGGCGGGTTTTTAGGAGTTTGTAGGGACGCTGCTGCCCGTCTCCTGAAGGCTGAGTCCCTTAGTCGCCTTTACGACCCCCACGGGATGAGAGGGGGTAGTGCTATTCTAAGCCGACACCTACACAGCTAGTCTATAGTAATAGAGTTTATTTTCGAATGTTGAAGGCGACTACAGCGCCACTCTGAGGGCCATCTTTCGTGAGACAGGTTGTCAGAATTTTTCTAATAATGTGCGTGGTCTTATACAAAATGTATGTCGCAGCCAACTGGTTAAATCAGCCGTTCAATTGAGGGGTTGCCCGTTAATTAAACGCCGACATTCAATAAAATGGCTAAGGAACAACTAGCCAAGTCGTTGAATGAAACGTTTAACGACTTGGCTGAACGACATTTTTAGCCGTCTGATGATATTTAATTTTAGATTCAAATTCGTGAAAACTTCTAGCGCGCGGCTGTGTAATATCAGGCACTTTTTATCACACATTTTTTAATATATTAATATTTATAATAATATGTCATTTTAAGTTAGGTTAAAACGTAAAAAAGCACTTAAAATTTCCAGCTGATGCAAGCTATCAGAAGCCATATTTGTTTTTGTGATTACCAGCGCCGCCGCAGTGGTAAAAAAAATAACAAAATTGTAATTACCTGTCTGATTTTACGTCGGCCATCTTCAAAGGGCAAATTTATAATAAGTCAACTAGTTGAACGTTAAGTGATGTTGGTTCATTCAACGATCGGCCTAGGTATTTAATTGAGTGCCGGCGTTCAATTAACGGGCTAGCCCTCCCCATTTGAACGGCTGATTTAACCAGTTGGCTGCGACATATGAACCGAATGCCTTCCGGCGAGCGTTCGAATTTTTCTGACAGAACTTGCAATGTGCGGCTGCGGTTGCGCATATTCTTTCCTAACCTCCCTTTTAACTAAATAGCTACCGCAGAGAATTTGGAAACATACATTATACCTTGTTTCTTTGTTTATTAATAAAAACTTGAATAAATAGTTTACTAGTATATTAGTTGCTAGTGTATTAGTTATTAGTTCTAGTAAATCCTGTTTCACGAATATTATTATTAGATTATAACTTTTTAATTTTGCATTTTACAATGCTATTTTTATGTGATAAATTCATTCATTCAAAATTATTATTAGACTTGTAGCTTATACTAGACTAATAAAAAAATAAGCGTGGATGGGCTGTGTGACACTTACATATGTTACCCATAAACACAATATAGGAAACATTAACAAAAGATAGAATTTGATACCTATCATTTGATTTCTTACATGCCAGTCATGGCTTGAAGATAAATGACTTTTAAACGATATCAGACTTTTTCATTTAAAATTATTAAGTCCTTTTACATGAGTAGTTGACAAAGGCACTAAAAATAGCTAGGATAAAAAACAATATCTGCCCGTTTTTACATTAAAAACGAAATGAAAATCATACTTCTACTTTATACTAATTTTATTAATGCGAACGTGGTGATGGAATGGATGGGTACTTGTCAGTCTTTGACGCTAAAACTACTGAACGAGTTTGGATGAAATTTGACACATAGAGAGAAGAAAGCCTGGATTAAAACAGAACACTTTTTGTCCCGCTATTATAAGTATAAATATTTGCATACACTCACACCAATTATATAGCTTACGTTAAGTTTCATTAAGAACTTGTGTTATGGATACTAGATATAGATAAAAATACTTATATATATATTTTTTGTAAAAACACAATATTTATATTAAACTAATATACATATTAAATAAGATACATACTAGTTCCCGATACGGAATTAACTGTAATAATTTATCCTAATATTTTTTACAAATGTCTTTAGACTAGTAGATTTATCCATGTCATTTAATAGTGTATTTGACAAATCATTTTTTATGAAACAAAACGGTTTACTTGGGTAATAATTAACTAATATTTGTCAATTGAACACTAGTAACTAATACTTTACCTCAAACACACACTAGTAAACTAATAGAATATATTAGTCCATGGACTAATATTATAAGTCTTGTCCAGCCAGCGCATGCGCACCGCGACTCGCTGTCGACGCTTATCTCGCGATGTCTGTTCCGCTCATATCAGTACGGTGTGAGCGGGACAGACAGTACGCGCGCGCGAGAAAAGTGTCGAGAAAGCTTTATCGAGGTGTTCATGCTAAGCATGCAGGTAATACAACTATTTAGCTACCTTTGTTACATTTCGCAGAAGAAGATTTTTCGAATTCATTAAAGAATATTACATCTTATGTTTTGGCGCGCACTGTTCATTGAAATAAAACAACTTTTACGGATATCAAACGCGCTATATTTTCACTAAGTTGTAATTGTCCGTATTTTTTGTTTTTTTTGGAGATTTTGAAGAATATTATTCAATTCTTAAATATTTTTCTTTAAAAATAAAACCTTTTGTAGCTAAAATGCATCGATAGATGGTGCTGCACTCTTACACGTATTACTCGTCTATGGAAAGCGCTCATAGATGGTGCTGTAAGCGACATGAATATAGTCAAACTATTCGTCGCTAGATGGCGTTACTAGTATAATAATTTAAAATGGGAATATAATAATTTTGTATGGAAATAACGTAGTTCTCGATTTATTTCTCTGCGAGTGTAGTTCGTTCTTGCATTATATTTTAGTAGATCTAAATTGAGGTATTTTATTGCAAATAACTAGGGTATTGCGAAGAAATAAAACGATTTTTACGCCTTAAAATGTATTTATTTTATTTTCATCATCAGCCATTCGTAGGCCATTGAGCTACCTACCTACTTAAATAAGTATTTTTTTTATTCACGAGGGAGACTTATCTTTCATCATACCTGATGTTAGCATTAAGTTTTAGAATTTTAGATTCTGTTTTTAGTTTAGTTTTATTTTATTTAAGTAGGTAAGTGAGTCGGTTTCTTTTGATTTCCGGGATAGTGTCCATGTTTGGATGTTTATGTTTGTTACTCAATTACGCGAAAATGCAGGACAGATTTGGATGAAATTTCGCACACACACATAGCATATCTTAATAAAACAGGACTTTTTATCTCGTTAAAACTTTATGTATATACTTATGTATGTTTATTTATAACAAATATTTATAATTGTTTTCGTCCATTATTATACACCATGCTTGCTTTTTTTCTGTCAATCTCTATACTGTGGGTTGTCTGGACGAGATCGCTTTAAGCAATAAGACCGCCCTTATAAAGCTTAACTTTATTGTAAATGTAATATGTACATGGTGTTATAATAAAGAGTTATTGTATTGTACCTATGTATTGTACCCATGGTAACGGAATCCACACTACGACTATATTTTTTCAAATTAATCCGTTGAAAAGTTGTCTTATTTACGCACCAAGCAAGTTTTAAAGTTTTTAAAGTAATTGACTGTAGGACTAAACATTTTGTTACCTATTTATATGATTGAAAATGCAAACTTAATAATCGTAAATTATAGATTTTGTGTAAGAGATATTTGCTTGGGTGTTTTTCTCTCTAGTTTGCAATAACGACAAACGTCAGTGTCACTTAACTACATATGGATTAGGTGTCATTAAAATACCGCAGATACTGCCGTGTGGTGACGGCCTAAGAATACAAGTGTCACACTCCCTTACATGTCTAGGATGTCGTAGGAGTCGACTAAGAGGCTCGACGCATTGAAAACCTGTGCGAGAGAAGGAAAACTAGAAACAAACCCTCTACCAACCCGTCTGGCTAGCGTGGTAGCAGTAGGCTAATTGCCTCCTATGAACGCCACAATAGGCGTGAGCTAGGAGAGGCCTATGTCCAGCAGTGGACGTCCACAGGCTGATGATGGATGATGGAAGATACCGCAGAAAGGTTCTGGAGTTTACTGTTGACCCTGAGCTCCATCCCTAGCAGTTCGTCGGCTTTTTCACATTTGCCACACAACCATACCCAATTAGTAAGTAAAGCACGAACTTTATTGATTACTTACCTTTGATCATAAGTAAGACTAAAGATATCTGTAAAGTCTTATAATGGTTCACCCAACAGTCTGCATTCTGTAAACATGATAGAGTAGAAAGAAAATCATGTTAGTATTCATCTGAGATAAGTAATTGAACAAATCTCTTGGTTATATTATACCATTACGAAACCATTTCGAAATTAGTATAAAAGCCATAATTAAAATTGAAAAATTAATTCATCTAACAAAATATTCCAGCCCTAATACGGCGGCATCGTATTAAAACGATTGCTCTTTGGCAAATATGGCGGCCGGCTGAATTATACAGCGGAAGCAAATATTATGCTCGCAAACATTCCTCCCAGGAGAGCGAGCTAGTTCGCGCACTCAAAATTAAAAGCATACAATGAAAATACTGCGCGAACAAGCCCCTACTCCGGACTGTCGCGAAAAGTGAGTGCGCACTCCATCTCACTCTTAACACTATGTCCCGAGTGCCTCGGCGCATTGTTGTCTATGAAAACAGCCGCCCGAGTGTTTTTTTGTTTATACACTTCGGTGTTGCCACTCGAAAATAAATAGCGGCGCGGTAACGAGCAATATGCCGTAACAAGATAGAACAATGTTTTGTTCTCCGCAATCGATTCGCTTGTTTGATATTGTTCCTAACGAGACGATAACCGACCGATACCGGCTTTAATCTTCAACAAACAGACGAAAATATCGCCCGCTTTCTGCTGTTCGGCAAATTAATAGGAACGGGAAAACAATATGATTGTGGAATGCTTGTATTAACTTTAGCTGGCAATGATGGTTCAGAAAGTAGTTTTTGTTTTATATGGTACTTACCTAATAATTTAAATACTCGTGTATCCCTTTTCTTGGTCTTAACGTGCTCATAACAGCAAAAAAAAGATCTCCATAAATAAAGCCAAAAGACCAATTCTCTGATTCAAGCAAGTGTCAATTAAAAAAAGGTTGATCATCAGAGCCCCAAAGGCAACGTGTTCGATGTTCAACTCTTCTTCGTAATTGAATAAATAATAACCGCCCCAAGACCCGAAGTAATAAATTAACAATGGACTATTTCAGTCATTTAATTAAAGGGTGGCCGCACACGCAGGCAGGTTGGCCGGCCCGGGAATATTAACCGCAATACTCGGCCAACATTCACAAAATTGACACGTCAAATATTTGTAACTTCGTCCTGGGACCACGTTAGACGGCAAACAGAATCGTGTCTGGTCCTCCCTTAATTTCCGATGTTTCTACTCCGCCGGAGCCCGCGTTAATGGGACTTTATTCTCTTGTTCTTTAAGCGCAATTTGGCGTGTCACCCGTGCGGTAAGATAGCCGCTTGTCAAAACAAAATGGCGCTGAGTCTGTTTGAATTGGGCCGTATCAGTCGCTGGCGGAGATTCATTTTGTCGCGTTGCTTAAGACCTTAGCAGTCTCGAACATATTGTCTCTGTACACACCATGAGTGTGTGTCCGTGTTAGGTGTGCATTTAAAGCTAGCTACAAATTTGTTGTTTCAGTACAAATACAATGATGATATTGTTTGCAGTTACACTTACGTTTGATCGAGGAGTTTGAGCCGCTGCGCTGTTTGCTACTCTCTACTTGTAAATTGATGAAGTCCGTGGTTTATATGCAGTCAAATTACCTATTGTAAGACCAAAAAACACCAGTACCAACAAATAATGAATGAGGAACCATCCTTTACATTTTGCCAAATGTTTGTAATCATAAGTGTTTTTTTAATAACCCATTACCCATATATTACATAACGCAAACAAACTTACTAAAAATATTTGAACTCCCAAGTACTTAACCCAAAAAAACGGAAGTAAATCAGCTAATTAACACAAAGATAAACGTTGAAATCAAATCATCTAACTACACCTATATTAACGTGTTTAATAACTAAATATACCTTTGATTATAAACCATGTATGGTGCAAACATCAACTTTCAAAAGCGGAGCATACATAACAAATATTATATTGTCAAGTATACGCTGCGACTGTAAATATTAAATAATATGTGTATTCTACAGGTAAATAATGCTGTCGCTAGAGTCTACCTGCCGCTCAGTGTTGCCATTATCATAAACCAAACACGTCAATATTTACCCACACAAACAAGGGCGTAATTTTTAAATAAATTGTGGCATTTCGCGAAATTGCTTCCGCAAATAGGTACATTGTGGACAGGAGAGCGCGAATGTGTGCGCAACTTTTTTCGGTCATTACATCGCCATGAGCTTTGTCGCCTTTCAGCAGCAACGAATTAAATATAATTTTCGTTTTAATGTGCCAATAGTGTAACACGTATAACGATTTAATTTTGTTTTGCGCGAGTGTACTTTGGTTCTTCCACTCAACAATAGATGGCACTACTTGAAATTTAACGCAAGGAGCACACGTTACGAAATTATTGAGCTATTCTTCCCCACAAGTCTTTTTGCTATCATTAAACCCAAAGTTATATTAACTTGCGAGTGTCATGCATACGAATCAATTAACTACTGAAAATAAATGAATATAAGTTTTAAGAAATAAAATAATAATAATTAAATGAAATAGTTTTATTTCAAAAAAATTAATCTCTTATCAAACGTCCGGCGCGGCGGGCGGCGGCGGGACAAGAAATTATTTTTAGCGACTAAACCTTTAATAGACTAAACTTTCCGCGGTTACCCTTGTACTCCAAAACCTTTGCTAATTGATGTTATTAAAAGCTCCATGGCTGAAACCCCGATGCGGGCAGGAGAACGATAATCCTTCGATTAGGAGTTACTTCGGACCATTTTCCCCTCACATCGGTAATAAGAGTTGTTTGCCCATAGATTTAAGTTTCATCCAATGCAGACGGGAATAATACGAAAATATTTTGTGGAATATACTAGAACATGCGTATTTTTTTGGCTAGATATAGATAGAAAGTGGTTGGTAAAAATAGGGCGAAATTTTCCGTTGTTTTCTTAAGAAAGCTACTGTAAACTGAAACCAGCCGTAGAAGGTACTGCCTGCTATAATAAATGGGAATATAACTGAACCAATTTTGTCAGATTTTGACATACTTCAAGTATGTCAAAATCTGACAAAATAGTGGCATACTTTGGCAAGAATTAGACTTTCGAGTAGGCTTCATTTTGTTGTTTCGTTCCACAAAATGGCTACTTAAATTATGAAGTTGCCTTGAACGGAACATTGTTTACCACTTTTGCAAGTTACACAGTGTAATCATTTGCAATTTCTATGCTTATACTTTTACCAACCCTACATTTTTTTTAATTTAAACAAGAAAACGTGCTTTCAAGCTATTTTAGAAAGGAGACTGTACTCTTTTCAAACTCTATGATCAATATTTTTTTTTCTTTCAAAACATTACAGCTAACCTACAGTCCCTTAAAATTTGATTCCACCACACCGGAATTTTAGCGGAATGTAAGACTCCCGTTACTTTGGTTAGTAGACTGATAGCGTACGCACAGAGGGGCAGACGAGCATATTTTCTTTTTCGTGCGAACTCTTATTCACTCATGTTTCGGTATTTTTATATTTTAAGGCATACTTTATCATTATTCATAACGATTATACTATCTAATAATGGAAATATAGTAGAAAACGCCAAAATATAAGCTTTATTTAAAGTTATACCGAAACAAAATGGAACAAGTCGTGTATCCGTTAAGTGACTATTTTTAAAGACAAATAAAAAAAAAGAAACTACTGAGATGCGACCGACGATACCTATTTACTTTCAAGCATAATTCAAAATTGGAACAGACTGTTCCCTTTTTAAGCTCTATTACTTCTAGTAGGTACTGCTTATTGTATATTCTGTGGCATCAACAATCATGAAATATAACTTTTTTCTTTTTTCTTTTTTCACTTTCAACGCAAAGAGTTTTCATCCGAATACTTGGAAGCGACTAATATTTAAAGACGACAAAAGAATGTCAAAATTTAACTGTTCATAGCTAAAACAATCCGTTCGTAAGTTATAGGAACTGCGTGTAAATTTACCTCCACACGAGAATTTTAGCTGAATGTAAGACTCCCGTCTCGTTGGTTGGTAACTAGTTAGTACTGATAGCGCACGCACAGAGGGGCAGATGGACCGACGATATTTACTTAGGATGCGGCATGCGGCTGCAGCTTTGATCGCAGCGAATAATTGAACTGAATTATTTATAGACTTACCAAGCGAATATTGCGAACTGTTTGCGAGGATGTTTGCAAGATTTTTTTAATTTGTTTAACGGCAAACTACTGTAACTAACTTGGAACTTTCGTTTTGAGGTTTCGGTAGAAGATGGAAAAAAAAGATTTTTAAGCTTATATTATAAATTAGCAGAGCACTGTCTACTTTGCTTACGCTTGGGAAAATCACTTTTATTTAATTAGGTTTATAAACTCCAGCCATCTTAGGGAAAGAATATTTATAAACAGACATTTGAACATTTTTCGCACTTATTCCACAAATACAATAAATTTCGGTTAACAAATACTTACCATATATCAAACTTGGACAACGTAAGTAAGCTATTACTGAGGAGCACATATTTCTTAAACGTGTAATTAAAAACTACTTTTGAGGTTAAGTGTGGCGGTTTTGATTACAAACATTCTTTCTATAAAATGGCTAAAGTATACCGAAATTAACGTTACATAAACTTCTAATGTTACTAAATTATGTCGAAATTAGTATCAGAGTTGGTATAAACATATGACCCATTTAAAATAAAACACCGGTCAAGAGAGAATCGGGCTCGCGCACCGAGGGTTCCGTACCATCATTTATTAATTGCCCGATACATCGACATTGGTTGAGGTCAGTTTACCAAAAGCAAATAAGTATAAAAAAAATATCTTAAGATTTCTGAAAAAGTATGCTATTTAGAGACATCGTTTTATTTTTCCTGTAATCTGTACATAACCTTCTATCACATAGAATAATTTCAGATTTTTCTCTATACAAACTCGGACGGGGGGACCACGGACGGTATTTTTATTTTTACAATTTTTATGAAAAGTCGAAAACTATGCGGCCTAAAAAAATGAAAATATGTTTGAGAATGTGCAAGCAGCGCTCTTTCATAATAATATGATATCCCACATGCCCTAGTAGCCCACTTTGTATTTTTAAGACCCATTTTCAGTCCCTGTTGCAAAAAAAACATATTTTTTTATTTCTCAATATTTGCAAAATTGTTGGGCAAACATCATCTAAAACTATTCTAAGCAAGTTGATAGCATATTATGTATATATATATGTTCTTGATATATCCAACTATGACATACAGACAAACAGATTGAGTCGCACCATCACGGTTTCTTTTTACCATTTTGGTACGGAACCCTAAAAAGAATAATGTATGATATTATATTATGACTAGTTCTTGTGGGCACTTAGATTTTCAGTACCTTTGCATGTTACTACTATAGTTAACAATAAATAAAGAAAAATCTGTGTTTTTATATAATAACATTTTAAGTTTTTTCGCGCACTCTTAATTGAAATAAAACAACTTTTGCGGACTATAAAGTGCGATTTATTTACCCGAATTCAAAAGTTCATTTATTATTGCGTTCGGATACGGCAACAATTATTGAGTTTAATATTTTGATTTGTTTGTTATTTAAGTTATTTATCATTAACAAAAAACTAATGATTCTACTGGCAGTTCACAAATTAGGAGGACTTTCGAAGAAAGATACTACCAAAACCCATATCTTTAGGTCTTGCGGTGTGTGATTTGGGTTGAGGCTTTAATTTATGGATAATATGGATATAGGATATAGCTGTTGGTATCTTCCAACCATCATCTCTATTTCTATCATAAATTTGGATATTTGGTGATTTCAATAGCTTCGCGTAGCATTCTTGGGACGAATTTTTGTTCCCTGGCGAGGATCTGTGGCTTATCAAACCTGATGTAGTGGGTGGGTCCCTCAAAAGCATGTTCACACACTGCAGACTTGTTTTCGCGCCTATTTTACACGTCAGCTACATGTTCTCTAACGCGGGTCCCTATGCTTCTTTGTTTTTAGTAAATATTTTATGTGACGTGATATTTTTAACATTAACAAGTTACAATGTTTTTAGATTTAATTTACTAACATTAGTAGCGTAACTACTATTAAATCTATATACTTAATTCAGGTTAGCAAAATTTGTGACGACTCGATAGGAACTTTGGCGCGTAGTACGCGGCCGAGTAAGGTATCAAATTAAAGGTACTCGAGTCTATTTGTTCCGAAAACTATAAAATATACAAAATGTTAAACGTGATGATCACAAACTGCAATTAAAAAGTGTCACATAATTTGGAATTTTTCGTCGATCGACGAGCCCGAGTATCGGGTTGTAACCGCCCTAGTATTACTCTAATCGACCCTACTTTACATTTCCTACATCAGGTTTTCCACAATGTAATGAAGATCGCCTCATAAGTAGTTGCATTAAGTATTTGAACCTGCAAGCTGAAAAATAAAATTGCACAACTCAAACTTTTTACATTTTCAGGAATAATTTGTCTCTTTACTCTGTAACGAACATTACAGGATCTCAGTAAGTCGCTTATAATTTCATTAATATCCCTAACTTAACCGGCACCGGCGAAGTACAACTTATGTAAAACGCCCGTTTAAGCAAACACAGCTTAATACTTGTGCTGTTAGTTCTAAGTAGATTAAGTACGAACACACTCCTTGTTTAAGTACGTAATGTATTACTCGCGATATATCTTGGTGAAGCCTTTGTTAATGTGTATCTTTATTTTGCCTTGTGGCCCAATTGTGGGCAATTGTGGCTGCTGAACCGGTTGTGGCCGCTGATAACCATGTCGCCACACTAAACTTGTAGAAGAGTCTATTTTACGATCTAAATGTTTTGTTTAACAACTTTAAAAAAAAAACAGTAATCTAGTAGAGACTAATCTATTTGGAAATCATAATAGTTCTTTTTTTTCTATACCATACCAGCCTGAATTAACTGAAATAAGTATAACATATTTGTGAAACAATGTTATTAAAAAGAATGCATAAAGGTTGTTTACAAACATTATTTTTGTAAGTTCTGGAGGACCTACAATTTATAAAATTTACACATTATCTTAGGGATAAGAGAAAAATTTGCTTAAAAGCTTTTTATCAAACTATCACTAAGAATTCTGAAAAGGCGGGAACATACTTGAATTCATAGTGTTCTTGAAGTACCTAAGCCTCTTTTATTAATATTATCATATTTATAGAATACTAGCGGCCGCTAGCGGTTTCACCTGCGTGGTTCTCGTTCCCGTGGGAATATCGGAATAAAAAGTATCCTATGTTCATAACCAGGCTATCTACTATCTGTGTATCAAATTTTATCCAAATTAGTTAAGTAGTTTCGGAGCCTATTCAATGCAAACAAAAAATCAAATCTCTCCTCTTTATAGATAGAGCGAGATTTATGACTTTAAAATATTTCACCACGCCATTTGTAATAAATTAAAGTTTTAAATGAACTAGGATGGCGCACCGACCCAAAATGAGTCTTGGGGCCTTACAATCATCTCTTTGCTATTCTTTTTAGGTTAATTTTAGGTTGTGAGAGTGGGATGCTGCTATACGGTGCGTATAGCGGCGTCTCACTCTTACTACCTGAAAGTGACCTAAAATGAATCGCATTACAGTTGATGGTAGGTTGGCCTCCGATAATAAGAGCTTCCGTCTGGGTCTGGCCTGCGCCACATTTCTAAGAATGTAAAGTTTATAGATTCTTAGAAATGCGGGAGAAAGTATTTAAGGTGAGAGTGAATAGGCATTTCCTGGGCAAGCATGCAACACCTTAGACCACATCCTGTTTATTTAGCACGATGGTGGTCAAATAAATAAATAAATAAATAAATATTTCCATACAATCACACCAATTATCTAGCCCATGTTAAGTATCATTAAGAACTTGTGTTATGGATACTAGAAAACGGATAAACATACTTATATACTTTTTTTTTTTTTTGTAAATACATACATAATATACATATTAAACACCCAGACCAAGACAAATAGACATGTTCATGCACACAAATATTTGTCTTGTCCGGGGATCGAACCCGGGACCTCTGGCGCAGAAGGTGGGGTTAGTACCCCTGCGCCAAACAGGTCGTCAAAATGCCTGCTCAGTTATTTAAAAAAAAAAACTATTTAGTAACTATACTTTTTTCATAGAATATCCCGAAATTTTGTGGATTAATTAGTTATTCAACAAACTTTAATAAGTAGGTATTTACTTAATTTGTCATTAAAACATTCTGAAATTCAGACATTACAATTTGGTGCTTGATATTTTTATTGCTCTATATTATGTTGTATTACGATCATTATTATACACTTTAGCCAAAGTACCTACTTACAATCGAGAAACTTCCCGGTTGACCAGTAGATATAGATAGATAGTCTATTATTTGTGATATAAACGTTTCCTATATTTTTATTACTTTTTTAGATCCTTAAAAAAACTCTAATGGTACTTTTAATACCATTAGAGTTTTTAGGTTAATAATTTATTAAAAACTATCAATATTCAACCTCTTTTTTTACTGCGGCATAATAACTTATTCATTGCGCCATAGACAAGCGTCGGCAACTCGGCACGGCAAGATGGCGTCGTGCCACGTGACCGCGATGCGTTTTTAATTGCAATCATACCATGTTTTATGTTGTTTGTCCTGTCCTGTTGTTTGGTTTGCAGGGCCTTATTTATTGCTTGTGGGAACGGACGGAAATTAATTCGTGTAGGGTGTGGGTTTTTGAAGAGCTCGGTAGTCAAGCAACTTTTGCGACGGTCAGTCATGGGATTGGTTACCAAAACAATTATCTTGAGCTCTATCGTAGAGCTAGTATTTTTTGGTAACCACTGCCGTAGAGCCTATACACCGTGCCTTGGAAGACACGTTAAGCTCTTGGTCGAGCACCCCAAGCACAAATACCGCTATATCACGCGATATCATCATGCCGCATGATGATGTCTTGCTTACCCCGCTAAGATGTGAGCCGGACAGCGACATGTCATCAAGCTATCGATAAAAGCCAGCTCATGCCAGGGAAACTCACTGCATTTGCAGTTCTTCTTCTTCTTCTTTTTATACAATGGCGGTGCCCTTTTGCATTTCGTCAGTATCCGGTTTTTCGGCTGAGTAATAATTTTCTTTCTACAGACTCTGCTTTACAAGGCGTCTCGTGAGAATTTCATAAAGAAGTATAGGTTAATACTCACCAATCTGCATTTTCCATAAATGAATTAAATATGACATGGACCATTGGACATTTTGTTTTAGGTTAGTGATTTTGTTTGACATTGTCACTTTTTTCATTTATTTTTCATGATTATTTTATTTTGTATCGTTCCTAATGAAATGACACATATATTAATTCAATTGTCATTTTTAATTGGTGAATGTAATTTGTCTGATATTTAAATTTTACTTGCAACAATTTTACTGTACCTAATAATTTGCATGCTATCTTCCTCTTTTCGAGTCGATAGCAAACCTACATTGCATCGGCCCCAAACTCAGTTACTAAGACTGCAGCATCAGTAGCCTCCATAAGGTCCTCCTGCGTGCTGCTGTACGGACACACCGGACACGACATCAAGTGCGCCATCGTTTGGGGGACAGCACAGCACCTACACCCCAAGTTGGAGCCGTCAAAAACCCCACCTGACTATGCTGTCATTGACTGCTAAGAGCTAGCGCAGACGACGGATAACGGAGGACTTTTTGTCCGCGACACTCTTTATTGTTAACCAAATAAGATTCCACTTAGACCGCGTATATCCGCGAAAAGTACGCGATAGTCCTCGTTATTTATTCAACTTTATGTTCTTAGTAATAAGGTCGTGTCGCGGACAAAAAGTCCTTCAATGTCCGTCGTCTGCGCAGGCCATAAATGGGCTGAACTTTTACTTAATTCATAATACCTTCAATGTAACCCTATTTATATGCAAATAAATTTATTTTATCTTTATCTTGCTTAGCTTTATTATGGGGAAGGCCTGTGCCCCCGTCAGTAGTGGAGACATCAAAATGATGATGATTTTATTGACTTTTTTTAAATCTTCAACACTCTCGTTTGTTTGTGTTAAAGTGCCGTCAGATATAGGCTCTGAATAGAAGTACAACAAAACTTTTAATCTGTTTATAACAAAACTACATAGCTATGACAGTTTGTGACTATAGTGCATTTCATCGTATATTCCCTTTTTTGTTAAGTTTTTTTTATTCTTTTTTATGAACTACGGGGCGACTCTTAGTTATCAGGTAGTTATAGTCTGATGTTAAGTATTGATAGGCTGAAGATGGAAGCGAGCCTCTCCCGGAAACCTCAATCACTGAGGAACTGGCTATCTTATCTCTAACTGCCGGAACACAACAATGCTGAAAACATTGTTGTTATGGCGGCAGACTTAGATAAGATGGTGGTAGCTAGCCAGGCGGACTTCCTACAAGTCCTACCACCAACCAAACCCAATACAATATGTACCCCCGCTGGGAATCGATCCCGGGACACCTGGGTCTGATACCGGTGGTTGTACCACTAGACCACAGATGCGGTTAAAAGTTGGTACCCCTGTATGTCAAGAAGGCGCGTATGCGTAAGAAACATATAATGACATGAATGATAAAACATTCTAATGTTTCGAGCATGATTTTAAAACAGAATCCAAAACTTAAAACGTCTGCATCGAATTCTTATCCTAAATTAACCTAACCTTTAGACAGAAATCGACAGGGATACCAACCTAACAAAAAATATACGATGAAACGCACTATTACGTAATCTGTTTATTTATCGGACATCAAAACAACCTGATTTCTTAATACTAAACGAATTGTTTTACTCTATGATTAATCCCGAATTTCAGTAGAAAACATAATGATTTTCAGTGATAGTGTAGGTAAGTATTTTATTTTGAATAATCCAGCAGTACCTAATAATCACCAATATCACTTTCCCTCAAGAGGTTGTATGTAGTGTAGTATACTTGTTCTCCCTAAATGTGGGGACTTTTTATAAATTTGTAGCCCGCGGTGCTAATATCGGAAGCTTAGATGATCGGCCCAGAGCGGTGGGTGGAAGAATTAACTTGGTTGTGGGGGAGAAACTGGTGTTGCCATGAATAATTAACTATTATTAATTTTTGATATGTATCACAAAACTAAATATCCAGATTAATTCCGCAAAAGATTCTAATAAAAAAATCTCACGTCTTTACCATACCAACATAGACCTTATATGAATAACTTTTAAAGATAAAAGGAAATGAATCAAGTAAAACTATATATATATATATATATATATATATATTGATCAAACTGAAACACCTTCAGGAGCACCCTCTAGTCTTCTAATATGTTTCAATATTGCATGGCATTATTAAATATTTTAAGGACCGGTTTCACCACTTACTGATAACTTCTGCATAGTTTATTGGTGTAGGTAATTTGACACATTTTTTTTTTATATTACAACTGTCTAATCGTCTGCCAAATATGCTACCCAAAACTTATCAGTAATTGCTGAAAGTCTTCATACAATTTTGACTGTTAAGACTTATCTATCAGTTTACGTTTTAACAGGTTTTTTTTAATCACATACCTACCGGGCTGTAAGTACAGTAGGGGAACTTCGCGGTTGATCAATAGAGATTTTTTGAGAAACGATATTTCGGAATGTATTATAAGGTTAAAGAAAAAAAATATTTATAAAATGAAATACCTATTAAAGCTCTATTATTTGTGATATAAACGTTTTCTATAAGTCTATTACTTTTTGAGATAACTTTCTTCAAAAACTCTACTGATCAACCGGGGAGTACCGCGATTGTACCTTATTTTTTGTCGAGAATCAAATAAAGCATTGCAAATTTATACACACGATGCTTCAGAAAAACGTCATTACATATTTATGTTTTGTACTTTATGTAAGGGCGGGGGCTGCCGCCGGCTCTCATATAGCCGAGATCCACCATTGTGGAAGGGGCTTATGGAAGGGAACTATTCTTGAACCACTCGATAATGTAGCGAGGGTGAATTACATTAATTTTTTAATGTAAGGCATTTTACCACGACTATTCACTATGACTGCCTTACCGTGGAGTTACCACTGTTAAAGTAATATTGAAAGCGAGATGGCGCTTTACACAGTTCAACATTATTCCCATATTGAGAAGCCATGCAGCTGATGGTAGGGTCCCTGTATCAGCACACATTTTGATTTTGAGATTTTGTGTAATGCCGTGTTTTATTTTTGCATTTTATAGGTTTTAATAACACCTGAGATTATAATATACTATTTAACAACACACTACAGCTTTTACGCTAACATAACGCTATGTCTTCGATTAGTATATGTAAATTGCATTAGGAAGATCGACGTATCACGCACCCGCTACATTTCTAAATTAACTAGACACGTATTTTAATTATAGATCCGTGGGGCTATTAGCTATCTTTGCAACAGCAACGCGACAGCAAAAATTGCGCGATAATTGCTTTACGTCACGTATCAACAGTGCGGCCTCTACCGAATAAACGATGAAATACAATATACAATCATTTAGTTCCTGTTATTGCTACCAAATTGTTTTTGGCGCTAGCGTCATAGCAACACCGGCGTCTCACTCTCGCACCTAGGTAGGAGCGCGAGAGAGTGAGACGCCGCTATACTAAACATCAGCGAGCGATTAGCCAGCAATCACATACGTAATACTAATTTAATTTCGACGTTCCGCAGCGATCGCGCGATATCTGCGCGATAATTGTTAATTTTTAGGCAATAACCCCGCCGTTCCTTCTTTAAGTCAAACCAGAAGTTAGTACCTAACAGTGGCTACAACTACAACAGGTACTAAATAGTGCACCCATCATTTTGTCACTGTTTGTTTTCTTAAATAAATGAAAAAAAAGTACGTGATGTTGGAAATTTATTTGCAATGCCAAGATATCGAGCGATTCCTTCTCGCACCCCCTCGAGGGCTAAACCGTCGCGATTTCATGCACCGATTCTTTGATCCGACGTTTATTGTGCGATTTATTTGTGAACTGTTATTGTTGGCCCGATTTGTTTCAGGGGGAATATTTTAACGGAGTAATCCCCCTGTAATTATTTCGTACGATTCCTAAGCCTGAGTTCTAGGCATTGCTTGGTAAACACCGATTTTCTTTTGATCGGTTTAATTGAAATGTTACAAAACAATTAAAGTACATAGTTAATTCAGTGTTTTTTCTACATTAAAGTAGAACGTTGGAAAGAATTAGGTAACTGTATTTAGAAGATAAGTTGATATTACAAAAAAGTTTAAGAATTTTAGTGTAGAGAAAAGAAGGATATGGGATGACTTTTGACGCGAGAATTTAATGGTTATTTAAATAAACACGTTAGTAAAGTGAAGACACTTTTGTCAATAAAAGATGGGATGATTTTTCTCTGTCAAATATGTACTTTATCATGCGATGCAACAGTATTTTGACTGCGCGCGTAAAACTACATTTTATACTCCGTATAATTTTTAAATTATCAACAATATTTCATCTGTCCTTATTACAAGTTTATTGCTAGTCGTCGTCATGCTCGATTACAGCCCCAGTTAAATGGCCATAATATAATAAATTATGCGTATTAAATGTGACTCAAGTTTGTTTGCTGCGGGCAATGACATATCTAGAGCAAACAGTTCGGTGCTTCCAATGTGCCCGGAACGACATTGGGAGTCTTTGGAGTTAGATAAAACTTAAAAAATATGAAATATGATAATTATTAAAAAGATTTTCCTGTTACAGAAAAATATTTATTTTAAGTAATCATAATCGTTTACTTACATTAAATGTACAGACAATGTTAGTACCTAAACATCGTCGTCTCAGCCATATAACACCCACTGCTGGGTATAGGCCTCCCCCAAAAGGGGGGGGGGGGGGTTGCCATAATCGCCACGCTTGGCAGGCGGGTTGGCGATCGCAGTATGGCCAAGTATGTAGGAGACGCTGCTGCCCGTCTCCTGAAGGCTGAGTCCCTTAGTCGCCTTTTACGACACCCATGGGATGGGAGGGGGTAGTGCTATTCTAAGCCGACACTACACAGCTACTTAACAAAACAAGTTTAATTCATTCTTCTAAACTTATAGTTACATAATTTTATAACTTAAGGATTATAACTTTTTAATTTTGCATTTTACAATGCTATTTTTATGTGATAGAAAAAAGCAACTAGTCTCATGTCCCGTCAGGGCGACATGAGACTAGTTGCTTTTTTCTAGTATATTTTTTTGTTTAATATTTATCACAACTTAAGGATTCTTAAGCCTAACTACGAGTAGGTATGTATATGATTCTGTGAAGATAGTTAAACAAGAAAACATACAAAAAAAAAGCAATTGTCTCATGTCGGTCTGACGGGACTCGAACCCGCATCCTTGGGAATCCGGCCCAATACACTGACCAATTATGCTGCAGAGACCTATGAGGACACGTCGAATTATTCTAGTATATTCACCTTTCTACGGTGTTGGCCACCGTCGTTTCATCAATGAGGGAAATATTCTCTCATTCGAAAGAAACATTTGAGATGATTCTGTGTTTCAGGTGATTAGGCCTGAAAGATACATCTTACGAAAGAATAATCATCTTTAAATAAAAGAAAGAATAATCAATCGCATATTAAATCTTAAGATAAAACTATATTTTTCTACTCCAAACAATCTCCATAAGATCACGCCTTGGTTGAATGATGACGATTTTCTTAAAACTTATGCCTATCCAACACAAAACGGAAACATAAAAAACTTTAACCAAGACATAAGCCCACAGATAACACTACGGTCACCCATCCATTCTAAATCAATCATAATAATCGTCTCAACTGCATCGCTTTTATCAGTTTTTTCCCTCATTTTATATACCGTATTCTAAGAAGCGTTTGCCAGCATGGAAATATTTTAAGATACGTAAGTTTACTTATACAGATAAGCTATGTTTGCTTATATCATGCATGTTTTAAGCTTGCTTACTATGCCTTATGGACACATACATAAGGTCGATAATAAAGCTAGTTTGGCTTAGGTACGAAGACGTAGGTCGTTATGTAAAAAAAACATCATATCGATGCTTTAACGTGGCTCTCTAAACTAAACTGTCTGTAGTCGTAAAGAATTAATATTATTTAAGGTTTTCGGTAAATATTTGTGATGGTAATAAAATGGTGGTAAAAAATATATATATTTACCTACCTGTATCTGTTTAATTACACTCACTAGTCTCTGACTTCAAAGAAAAGTCGGATTTTGTAACTAATCTTCTATTAATAATCTTCCTAGCAAGATAAAGAAATTACACCCCCCATAACTAGGAAGATTCTAGACGGTTAAAATTGTATCTTTGTAACTTCAACCGCCTCTGTGGTCTAGTGGTACAACCACCGGTATCAGACCCAGGGGTCCCGGGTTCGATGCCCAGCGGGAGTACATACTGTATTCGGTTTGGTTGGTGGTAGGACTTGTTGTAAGCCCGGCTGGCTAGCTACCACCATCTTATCTAAGCCTGACGCCATAACAAGAATGTTTTCAGCATTGTTGTGTTCCGGCAGTTCGAGATAACATAACCAGTTCCTTAGTGGCTGAGAATTCTGGGAGAGGCTGGCTTCCATCTTCAGCCTTATCAAAACTTAACATCAGGTATGATGAAGGTTAAGTCTCTCCGTCATTCATAAAAAAAAAACTAGGAGGCGAGTTACAATAGATCTTTAGTGACTGCAGCCCCTCTATCAAGAGTTTATTTCCAGTCTACTGTAAAGTGAAAATCGGAAACAGAACGGAAAATTTTATGATAATACTAGCTGTGCCCCGGGGCTTCGCTCCCGTGGAATTTCGGGATAAAAAATAGATAGTAGCCGACTCTCAGACCTACTCAATACGCTCACAAAATTTCATGAGAATCGGTCAAGCCGTTTCGGAGGAGTATGGGAACAAAAACTGTGACACGAGAATTTTATATATTAGATGTAAGAGCGCCTCTACTGGGCAGTAGGATTACTACAGATTCTTATACGTTTTTCGTTTACTGCACAGTTAACGGGAAAAATAATGGTAGTCGTAGCCGCAGTGGTGTTCTCAATGCAAAACTCTCACATGTAATAACGCACCCCATTCAAACAGATTACCTCAGGAAATTACATCAAAACTGCCCAAAAAAACTTACGTAAAGATCTCATCGTCAATAGCTATCGTTAAATATACAAATTATCATATACATACATAAATTAATGTCAAGGCATGCTCATTAGTCGGTAGGCACACTTAATGTGAATTAATGAGGTAGATTCACACCGGCCGCTACCGGCTTACGGTGGGGCGGTGCCGTTAGGTGTGACTTGTGCTGTAAATAATAGTTTGGATCATGAGACGATTGGAGGGAGAAAAAGAAACGCTTACTAGAAACAATGATGGATAACTGAACGTACCTATTATAACTATACGTATACGTATTATATTATAACTGTAGAAAAAAGTAAATGGTAAATTTTAAATAGAAAAATATTGGAAAAAATTAACTCGGCCACAAGTGAATTCTCAGACGGGAATCGAACCCGCGACCTTTGGAAATCCGGTCCAATGCTCTCCAAGGATTTCCGAAGGTCGCGGTATAAAAATAGCATAAGTATAAAAATAGCATTGAAAAATGCAAAAATTACAAAATCATAAAAAAAAAGTAAATGTTTGGTTTAATTTTTGAATCAATCTAGTATTGTTAAAAATACCTATAAATGTAGCACAGTTAAAGTATAAATATGTAATGGAAGGGCGGAGCCATCTGGTACAGGCAAAAATTGCTTAAAAGATGACTTCGGTCACAAACTATTGTATAAACTTGCCTTAAAATGAAATAAACTTTTTATTATTATTATTATACCCGTATCTATATAAGGTGTTAATTTATCAAGTGCCGATCGAGCTGGGGCAGCTCAGGTCAACAATTAATTAAAAAAAAAAAGTTTTTTTATTAAATTTTCGTATTTCTACCGCGGATCCATTTCCTTGGTAGCTTACTTAAAACAAATTTTGATTTACGTTTGGTTTTGCTTATGCTGAATATTCAATAGGGATCTAATGCTTAAAAATATGAAAATTATTAAAAAAAAATCTTCAATTTTTTTTGTTTAAATCTTGTTCGATATCGTTGACCTTAGCAGCACCTGCTCGATCGACACTTGATAAATTAACACCTTATATAGATAAATACAAAACGATAGGTGATTTAACAAAGACAACTTAGGGGCGGTTTCACGACCGACATTAGAATTTCTAAATGACACTAGCAGGTAATTTGACAGTTGTAATATGAAAAATGACCTGCCGGATAAGCTATCCAGAACTTATTGGTCTGTGGTGGAACCGACCCTTACTCTCCAAAACGGACGGGACTATTTGAAGATTATAGTTGTTTATATTTAAGACTATAAGTTATTTACTGAATGATTTGATGTGAAAATTAAGATGTCATTATGTGATTATTTTGGCACTTAAAACAAGTTCTGTTATAAACTATCATTAAGTACAAAGCTTTTATTTTATTTATTCAAGCAGAAAATCAGTACCAAAAGTCCCTTACACATAAAATTTTAAATTTATATTTTATATAATTTATATTTAGCCTTCTAAAGACAAATACAAAACGTTACAAAATTTCATTCCATTCTGCCTCAAGGCTGTAAGTTCCAATTCCTTTGCCGAAACGCAGAGGTTTCGTTCCACTTTTAAAAAGTTATGAGCAACCGGATCATTCGCAGCCGCACCGGCCAGACAAGCCAGTGTCAACATCACAGGAATTAGTCCAAATTATGTGCCTCCCCACCCCTCCAAGCCCCCCACGAATCAATATTTGTTGTCAGCACTCTTCTTCCTTAATACAACACGCACGCAATACTCGAACACACCTAAAAAATTAAATTAATCCCTAAACCGCGCCATGAAGGTTTTAAGTTCCCTGCTTGGAGTTTAATGTTATAAGACCTTTTTGCTGCATTGCGAAGTCTCATCCCCGTTGTTGCTGTCTCTTTAAACGCAATGTCGTCTCTTTCGCTCCCAGTTTTCCGTGAAGCCTTCGTACAAGGGATGTACTTACGTTCTGTAAGTCGCTTTCGAAACGTGTCAGGTTATGTTGTTTTAATGCAGATGTTAATGTTGTTAATTTGTTTGGTACTTATTTTAAAAATGCATGCTTTTTGTTATTAGGTATGCTTTTGGCTAATTATTATCGAGGATACTTTTAAGAAGGTTATAAATCGGAGAAATATAATGGAAAACAAAAAAATACGTAAATTGAAGTAATAAAAAGATGTTTTAAAAGCGTCTTAATCGTTCTAAAAAATTCTAACTGACAAGATTTTTTCTATAGAAAATATTAGGAAAATTTAAAAAAAAAACGGAAGACTTAAGCATTTTCCTTCACGAACTCAACAAAAATAACAACGTCTCAGTTTTCATTTGTTCAAAATTATCATTAAGCACCTACACCTATAGTGTATGCACTGTACACATAAATATGCTGCAATACCTACAACCTAACGCGTACAACCAACAGTAATAAAAATTTACTAAGACCGTCCGTTTGCGCGGCACAAACAAATCAATATGTGACACTGATAGCGAAATAACTCGTTCGGGTGTTTGCTCTTAGGGTTCCTTAATTCAGGTTCAAAGAGGTTTTATAGGTTTGTTTTGGCAACAGAGTGGTCTTAAAAAAATTGCCTCTAACTTAAGAATAAGTAAAGTAACGCAGAATTTTGTAATAGTTAGTATTCTTTGGCACAATATTAAAGGGTCCCTAATTACGGATATACTCGTAGGATATTACTAAATTGAGCACCTAATAGCAATAATAAACTACTGCAAAACATACGTATTTATTATTGCAGGATATAGGGGCTATGCAGCTCCAGCTGGAACTGTAGTCACTGCGACCTATAAGATCTATTGTAACTCGCCACCTTGTTATAGTATCTCTTTTAGCCTGGCGGCCTCCAGGAAGTCTAAAATCTTCCTAGCTCTAAGAGATTTTAGTTCCTCTGGCCGAATTATATGCCGGCCCAGGTGGATACTGCGTTTGTGAATTAGGGGTCCGCAGTCACATAGGAGATGTTTGGGTGTTTCTCTCTCTAATCCGCAGTAACGGCAAACGTCAGTGTCACTTAATTTCATGTGAAATTGGTGTCTTTTTAGTTTGCAGTGTCCAGTTAAGGCTCTTGCTATCGCACTTATATTTGCTCTGCTGAGTTCTAGGAGTTCAGCAGTTTGCTTTTGCGAATAGCCTTCGATAAGGGATTTGGCGTGTACTAATCCTGGTTGATTTAGCCAGTATTTTTTTGACTCACCAAGTAGGTTGCCCTTGAGAAGTTGCATGGCCTGTTCCTTTGAGATACCACAGAAAGGCTCTGGACCTAGCTGGTGGCCCTGAGCTCCAGACCTTGCAAGTTCATCAGCTTTTTCGTTGCCAATGATTCCTGAATGACCTGGTACCCATTTCAGAATAATTTTATTCCGTTGTCCCAGCTCATTCAGCTTATCGACGCAGTCCTTCACCAATCTCGAATGTATGACATTTGAATTGATAGCGTTAAGGGCTGCCTGACTATCTGAGAAGATAAGAATAGTTTGATTTATGTAGTTTCGTTGGCGGTTGGCCTCCGCGCATTCTATGATGGCGTATACCTCTGCTTGGAATATGGTAGCGTGTTTGCCTAGATTCACACTCTTACTGAATCGAGGGTTGTCGCCGTATATTCCGCATCCTACATTTTCATTCATTTTGGAGCCGTCTGTGAACCAAACTAAGCTTCCAGCCTTACAGGTAAGGTGATTTGCAGACCACTCTTCCCTGCGAGGTATCTCCAATGAGTAATATCTGGTGAAGTTACACAGTGGGAGCATGACATCCGTTGTCATTGCCAAAAGATCATGTTCAAGTACTGATCCATGTAGAGATCTTAGTGCTTGAGAGTGCCAGTTTACTTTTCCATTGATGCTGGCTCTATACATGCCGGCTTTCGCCTCTTTTGCAATAAAAAGGTGAAGAGGTGGTAAGTTCAGCAGAGCATTCAGTGCAGCTCCTGGAGTCGTAGACATGGCACCTGTTGCCATGAGGCATGCCAATCTTTGCAAGCTGTTGAGCTTGTTGATGACTGTCACTTGGGATGCTTTTTTCCACCATGCTACACAGGCGTATGTTATTGTCGGCCGAACAATAGTGGTGTACATCCACAGGGCGATCTTGGGGTTAAGACCCCATCTCGTCCCTGCTAAGCGACAGCATATTCCTAAGGCTATTTTAGCCTTTTGGATCACATTACTAATGTGTGTATTCCAAGTCAATTTTTGGTCAAAAGTAACGCCTAAGTATTTGACTTCTTTGGAAAATGGGATTGGAGTCCCTTTAATAGTAGGCGTAACAAGTTTCTCTAGCTTGCGCCTTCTAGTGAAGGGGACTATTGTGGTTTTGCTCGGGTTTACCGATAGACTGTTCTCCATACACCATTTATTGATGAAGTTTAGAGATTTCTGGAGTATAGATGATATAGTGCTTTGACAGGGGCCGATAACGCAAGCCACCACGTCGTCCGCATAGCCCTGTATATCTAAGTCTCTTTCTGAGGCTTCAACCAGCAACTGGTCAATAACTAGCGACCATAGTAGCGGCGATAGGACACCCCCCTGTGGACAGCCTTTCGTTATTCTAAAGCCTTTTGTGGTTCCATGTAAATTAACACTGACCGTTCTGTTAAGGAGCATTGATTCGATCCATCGGGTGGTAGTTGTATCAATCCCTTTAGCCTTCATTCCCTTGGAAAGGGCCTCTATGGTAACGTTATCAAATGCTCCTTCAATGTCAAGGAAAGCACAGAGGGCTATCTGTTTGTCGTCATACGTACATCTTATGTTTTGGCGCGCACTGTTCATTGAAATAAAACAACTTTTTTATCCCGTGACCACGGCAGCTGTAAAGGTGCCGAAGCGTCGGGAAAATCAAAAAGCCTCTAACAACCTAAAAATACGGCCAATTATAACTTAGTGGAAATATAGCGCGTTTGATATCCGTAAAAGTTGTACTGCAAAACATTTAGATATTGCTGTTGGTTTGTGTTAATGTTTTTCCAGATTCTCGTACGTAAATTTCAATCTTTCTCTACTTATAAATTAATTATGTAATAATAAGATTTTAACCGCCTCTGTGGTCTAGTGGTAACAACCACCGGTATCAGACTCAGGGGTCCGGTTCGATTCCCAGCGGGGGGTACATATTGTATTCGGTTTGGTTGGTGGTAGGACTTGTGAGTCCGCCTGGCTAGCTACCACAATCTTATCTAAGTCTGACGCCATAACAACAATGTTTTCAGCATCGTTGTGTTCCGGCAATCGTTGTGTTCCGGCAGTTTGAGATAGTTCCTCAGTGGTTGAGGATTACGGGAGAGGCTCGCTTCTTCTTCAGCCTTATCAATGCTTAACATCAGGTATGATAAAGGCTAAGAGACTCAGATAGTTTCAATCCAATTTAATCTTGCAGAGATAGAACGAACGAATTCAAAGCTAAAATTCTGTTGAGAAAAATATCGTCTCACTAGACTGGGGAATTACTTTTCAATGTAAAATAGAACGTTTGTATATATCTTAAAAATAACGAACAAAGAACATCAATATTAATTATCTTTATTAACAACATCTATTTCAGACAACATCGTAGTTAAGAGGAGACCAAGAAAAAAAAGGAAAAAAGACAAATTATAACGTTTTGTAAGAAGTTTCTCCTCCGAAATTGGAACGACAACACAACCAAAGACTTTTGCTATGTAATAGTATTCTTTGTTAGTACACAGTTTTAAAAATAGCAAGGAAGATAAGTATGCAGTCGAGGAACTAGGTCGAGAAGTAGAGTTTTCTTGGGCATCCTTTTTTCGAAAACTAATAAGGTTACGGGAATAATTTATTATGCAAATGAAATACCTAATAATGGTGGTGGTTATTTGTGGTGTCAACGTTTTCTATAAATCTATTGTTTTTGCTAAAACGCTGGTCATCCGGGAAGTTTTCGTCAGTACATTTCCTTATTAATCCATCTCTCCATCTTCGAGGTCAGAAAGACGGTCTCCATAAAAAAGTGGGTTATATCGAATCTTGTTTGTTCATCCCACGAGAAACGCGCAAGTTACACATCGATTAATATAAAAACTTGCGAGTTGAATATTCATAAAGAGCTGTTAATTGCACAACTTGGCAAATAGCAAGGAGAGAGCCGACTCCTCGGTGCCTGGTAAGGCCCCCGGTGCCACACAGTGTATGGTGGACAGGTAGGTTCTTGTTATGAGGTAGAAATGTTTTGAAGAGGTAAAAATGTTACAATACTTTTTTTTACAGTCTGATCGGACTTCTCAAACGTCGCAAAAAGAAGTGAGGCGCAGATTTTGCTATTTGACACTGTTATAGAGCTACGATGTATTCTTTGAAATTTTCATTTAGGTTTCTTTATGAAAGTTGTTAAGAATTATGAGAATCACTTTCGTTTAGTTCTTTTTGTTCACTGTTGTCTTTCAAAGTAACTCACTTTCAGACGGCCGTTTGGACTGTGCGTTGTCTGTCAGTCAATCACTTATATTATTATATATTGTATTGTTTTATTAATATAGAAATAACCCTTTTTTTTTCAAATATCTTACTTTCCGGATAATCAAAACTTGTCAGAAACGCATTTTCTCAGCAACTGCATGTTAACCCTACTGTCTGCCACGTTGACTACGCCCCCCTCCCCCTCAAAAGGCCAACCCCGCACACGTTCGCGCGCACGCACACACGCACGCTTGCGCGCGCAGCCGGGAAAACTACGTGCCTTTTACGAACGTATCGTGTACAAGAACGTGGCACAGTATATGCGAACGCATCAGAATATACAGAACAAAACGAGGATAGAAACTTAGAAAGCTTTGTAATGTCAGAAAAAAATTACTTTAAAAGACGAAATAGTTATTTGTAATGCAAGGCTGGAAAGTTGGTTATTTAGCGGCGAGTTACCTCTATTGAAATCTGAGCAAGTGAAGGATTTTAGGATTGAACCATGAGCGTAGCGAGTGGTTCAAAGATTGAATCCTGAGCGAAGTGAGGATTTCAAAGGTACAAGACGCTAAAAACTTTTCTGCCGAGCGCAACACACAATTTTTCACCTCACAACAGCGAAGAACATTTTAAGGTTGTTTCCGCGGTCAACTTCCGGTAAAAAAATCTTTAAACATAAAGTTCAATCTAAATATTCCTTAATCTCGTTAACCTTATTCTCGTTGTTTTAATGATATAAAAAAATAAATAATAAAAAAGGGAGTATTATATTAATTCAAAGTTATTTAAAGTAAGAATATATTGTTATTTATTAATAAGAATAAAAACGATTATGTAAATGTTGACACTGACATGAGGTACAAGACAAAGACAATTTAAAAATAAAGATTTATGTCACAGTCCGAAATCCAATTATAGGTTGTGAAATCTCACCCAGCCTAATATAAAATTCGTATAACAAATTAGTTTAATCTTATTGTTATTGTTTTTATGATTCAATGAACTAAAATAATATAATTAAACCAAAACGGAGTATTAAAATTAATTTAAAGCTATTTAAAATAAAATCAAATATAACAAAAAAGTCAATAGTGCGATTCGGAACGCATTATGACATATTTTTAGGTATTAAATTAAAAAGTACTTTGCCGCGCTAGGCCGCAAAAAGCGCCGACACACTAAATTTTCTACGCCTAAACTGATTGACAAAACCTCCTTTTCAGAGCGTGTGAGGTGAAAAGAGATTTTGCTATGCCAGGTCCCAGGTTTAATTTAAAACTTCCGGTTAAAACATACAACGCTATTTAACGTTTACTCAAAACCTAATAAAACCATCTGTTGAGCTCATCATTCATTAAGATTTTTCATATATTTCAGCAGAAACTATAAATTATTACTAACCACTTTAATTATGACAAAATATTATGCTATTTTAATATTGAACTATTTTGTATAAAACAGTTGTATTTTGCGCGATTTCAGCGTTGCTTACATACATAAAGTGGTTAGTAATAATATGTTCTACAAAATGGTTTTGAAGTTTTGTATAAGCTTGAAATAACGTTGAATAACTCAATAGTATTTTTATAAATGTATGTAGAGTGTTTTTTTTATGTTAAACGGGGGTCTTAATCTTAAACGTTATTATTCAGATTTCCTTATCGTTATAAACGTTATTATGTTCAACTAAAATGCCCAAAAAGATTAGCAGGGTAAATATTTCTGCTCGTATACAGCAACTTTTCGTATAGGGTTAGTATCTTAAGCACTCATTTACTCACGACCCGTGAGAACGAAAGTCACTGCGCCATCAGGTCAAACAAATTAGATAAATTCTTTAGTCTCTATTGATCGTCAAACTTCGCATATACTGCGCAGAAAACGCGTGTTGGTTGTGTGCGCATCTATTTACGCGACGAGTAAATATGTACCTGCGCCGTTTGCGGAGGCTGCATTAATAATTCAATTGGTCGCCCGCCCAGGTACCGTTTAAATGATTTTTAACTCAACGCCGACGCCGAACGGGTTAATTGGTATAGGAAGGTACGAACTTGAGAACAATCGTTAAGTGATTTTTAACTGACACTTACAATCGAGTTGGAGAGTTTCTTAGAAAGATTCGATTTTAGGGTGGAAGCAGTTGGATTTTAAGATTTGGCAAGAATGAAGGAAAAGGAAAAAAATGGAAAATCTCCTTTTATGATTATGTTTTAATAAATATTTATAATGTATAGATAACTACTATAAACTTATAGTACTACTATAAACTTACTAGTTGTAGCAAGAAAAGCAATTTCCCCCAAACAAATAAATATCAACATTCAAAATTTTTTGACGACCTCCGTGGTAGAGTGGTACATACACCGGTTTCAAGGTGTCGCCCGGTAGGTAGGGGCAAATGTTTGTATGATGAAATACTTATATATGTATTATTATATCCATTACCCTAGTATCATATAATACAAGCCTTATAGTGCTAACTTTAGGGCTAGGTTAATTGGTGTGACTGTAAGACATATTTATTTATTACTTTTTTATTTTATTTATGTATTTAGGTTATTCCAGAAAAAAGAGTTATATCTAACTTGATCAATCATTTTTGTATTGTTTGGTATTAAAATACAGACCTACCACAAATCACCTCATTGATGCGAAAATATAGGCGGTCAATAAGTGGACCTTAGTAGCCACTGAAATACATTTTAAATATTTTATGATTTTTTTAATTTTTACATTTTTCAATGCGATTTTTATACTTATGATAAATTTTAAATAGAAACATATTGGAAAAAAACAACTCGGACACAAGTGAATTCTCAGATAGGACTCGAACCAACGACCTTTGGAAATCCGGTCCAATGCTCTAACCATTGAGCTACCGAGACTTGCGAACCACCGTCGAAACTCTCCAATACTTTTATATTTTTAATACGGATTTCCAAAGGTCGTGAGTTCGAGTCCCATATGAGAATTCACTTGTGGCCGAGTTGTTTTTTTCCAATATTTTTCTATTTAAAACTTATGATAAACATTTTAAATATTTGACTTTCGGTAATATAAAAAAAAAACAGAAGGTATTGTTTGTAGTATTTGCCATATTCGATGAAAAGTATTTGGGAAATAGAAGGCCTTTAAAAAAAAAGGCAAGTTTTGGAACCATCATTATTAAAACCGCTTATGTTTTTAACAACTCGACCACTGACCCAAATCTCGACACAAGATTAAAAATTAGCGGAAACCCAGCTATAGTTACCAGTAAAGGGTAGGCCGTGGCCGCTTTTAAATGTTAGTGTTTGCCAAAGAATCATACCGGCGCGGGACATTCCCTGTTTGTCTACAACCGATGGATGCATCTCCTTTTTCTGATAATTAATATATTTACACCCCTCCTTGTGGTGAAGGGAATTTGTTTATTTGGGTAATAAACATGACTTAGGAAAGCCAAACACAAAGTTTTCCTATATTCACTTAATAGATATTCATACTATCTCCCCAAGACAATTAGGCCTCTGCCTCGAATCTAGCGGGCAGCGGGGCGGCGGCCGGCGCGACTATCGAAAACGGCAGTGCGCGGGTGGTGCGGGGCGAGCGTTTCCACAGTCGCTCCGCCCCGCCCCGCTGCCCGCTAGATTCGAGGCAGAGGCCTTAGGCGCATGACAGCTGAGAAAAACTAAAAAAATCTAAGTTAAAACCAAAATTTCAAAAAGCGGTAATCAATCAGTTTATCACTGTAGCGCTAATTGATCACATATTAACAGAAGTGCGGTGATAGAAGTGGGCTGCAGGTGCCAAAAGTGCAAAACCGCATTCCTGTTATGCGCCTAATTGTCTTGGTCGTGTAGTAATGTAAACTCTATCTTATAAAGCTTTGTTTTCTTGAACGCGCTTATCTGTGGGGTAAGCACGAATAACTATAGAAATAGTATCGAAAAGTATCGATACTTACTTAAAAAATGTATAGGAAAATGTAGTTCCATTTACGTCCGGTAGGAACTCTGCTCAATATGTCATTATTTTATTACTTTTCATGTCTCATATTCTGAAAGTAACTCATAACTTGCCTAAAATGCGGGTTGAAAGTGATATGTGGCGGCCCTAGGGCTGTAATAAATTTGAAAAAAGAATAGGGGGTGTCATGTCAAATCGATATCTGTAATCTCTTTGGACTTTTATTTACCAAAGGTATGTAGGCAAAGGCACAGAAGCCTATACAGCTTATTTTGCTACATTATAAAATAATTTTGTAACATTTTTCTTATTCAATATTTTTTTAAGAATATTCTGTTTGTTTTTACTTTCCTCATATTCAAAATGAAAAGTAGAGTGTTTACTTCGGGTGTATGGACCCATAACAGTCTCGAACTATCAGCGCCCTCACTTCGTTCGGGCGCCAAAACACTCGACTGTTATGGGTGGCATACAGCCCTTGGTAAACAATCTACTATTACTTCCTCGATACTATTTCGATAGTTACTCGTGCTAGCCCTTCTGAACTACAAGGCAGATGCACGGTATTATAGATAGACTATTTTCTTGTGAAAATAAGGGTTGTACTTAGTTCAAAATATTGCAGATACCTATTTTTTTCCAAAATATTTATAATTCAAAAAGCTGTTAGGATTATCCTATGCTGATAAGTAAATGATTCGAAAAAGGTGTGTGATTGCAAAATTATCGATTCCATTAAAATTGAAAGTCTTAAAAGGAGCAGCACAAAAGCAGTCCATGCTGTTAAAAGTGTATTAGAAATAAATAAATTAAAAAAAAATCTCTCGTAAGGTTTTGCAATTTCTTTACTTTGTCATTGTCTACTTTCGAACTTTTGATACTTTTCACAGATTATTTAAATTCAAATTCAATATCATTTATTCAGTCTAGGCTGTTACAAGCACTTATGAACGTCAAAGAAGCTACGCCATCGGTTCACAAACCCTACGGCGGGAGACCTTGTAACGAGAAGAACCAGCAAGAAACTCGTCAAGGGCTGTTTTTTTGTCCCTGTTTTATTATAAACAGAGTCGTCAAATTGAAAAGTAACCTTAACATATCAGTAAGGTCAATTTCCATCACAAAAAGGAAATACTAATTATAATATTACATTTTATGGTTATTGTAACCGTAAACAATTTTCAACTGGCAAAGAAAGACTTGTCTATAATATATTACAACATTTCTGGCATTACAAGATTACTGTTCGCAAGTTGTGAGGTACATACAGGTCAGTATCAATTTATTTTAGATAAAAAATATTTAGGCTTTAAGCACAACATTAAGATAAGCAGACTGAGGTAGACTTATTTCCGCTAGCGGCACCCGTTCACGAGCATGACGCATGAACCAGCCATCGCTTCGCTCAACCATATTTTAGGGAACGTAAATTAATAATTACTTTGTTTTTTCAATTTAAACAATTTTAAGTAAGCTAGCTAGAGCGTAAACATTAAAGTTTCAAATTAGTTTTATGAAAAATATATGTCGTGCTTCGTTTAAAATATAGTTACAAATTCAATTGAGTATAACATTATACAGTCATCCAAATTTCATAGTAGGTGTTATTACAATGCATTAAGTATAAAAATGCCATAACTCATCTACGGCAGCTGTGCTAACAATGAAACTCGAGTGGAAATAAATTGTATTGAATGCAAGAAAATTTGATTCATTGCTTCATACGTTTAATACATATGGAATATTTTAAATAAGAAAGTACAGCCAACGGCAACCACGTCGTATACAGAATGTCAATTTTCTACAGCCTATTCCGAACTCTTACGGCTCACGTCTTAAAGTTTAAAATTGATTGGAGACATTTGACAGTTTAGTAAATCCTGACTTGTTTTTGACTGTATATACAGTATAGAATGACAGTAAATACAACCATCTGAAGCACTGAGGGCTTTGATAATAAATTGAATAGTGTATTTGGCTGTTTTAGGAAAAGGTTTTTTATTCTTTTTATACCTAATAACTGGGTAGGTATTTGACCACCATCGTGCTTAACAAACAGGATGTGGTCTAAGGTGTTGCATGCTTGCCCAGGAAATGCCTATTCACTCTCGCCTTGAAGAGGTATAAATTATGGTAAATTTTAAATAGAAAAATATTGGAAAAAATTTACTCGGCCACAAGTGAATTCTCAGACGGGAATAGAGCATTGGACCGGATTTCCAAAGGTCGCGGGTTCGATTCCCGTCTGAGAATTCACTTGCGGCCGAGTTAATTTTTTCCAATATTTTTCTATTTAAAATTTACCATAAGTATAAAAATAGCATTGAAAAATGCAAACATTACAAAATCATAAAAAAAGGTATAAATTAGATCAATAAGTATGTTATTTAGTTGCATTCTTCTTTTTTCTTGCCAAGGTTGTAGGAATCGGGGAGTACATGAGCAGGCAGCGCATTCCATTCTTTAGCGGTTCGCATAAGAAATGTGTCAGCAAAGCGCTTGGTACTGACCGTTGGAATGTCAACGACGTACGGGTGCTAAGCTAACCTGTGTCTGGTGCCCCGATGGTGGAAAGGGGCTGGCATTGTAAAATACAAAATTAAAAAGTTATAAAATAAAAAAAGCTAAGCGTTTCCCCGGTGTTCATAAAAATTAAATGTTTTTGTCTTATGCGCTTGTTCAATTGCCATTTGTATGTTAGAACGATTGCAGAATCCTTTTAACAATGTGTGATGTATTTAGTAGTTCATATTCTTCACAGTTTGAACGAATAATCCAAGTTAATTACATTGCTAGTGAAAGACTTTAGTCACAGTAAGTATTGCAAAGTCCTGTGTATACTCCAGTATACTGCATAGTACAGATGAAGCAGAGTTGAGCGCCCCTGTATCTTTGTTGAAATATTTGCAGTGTGAGCGGTGGTTGACTATCTGTTAGGGTAAGAACTGACTATGCGACTGAATTGAGCGTGCGATAACGCTGAATCCACAGGTTGTTGTTATTAATACTAATTTTTGGTACGAAACAGTCACTTCAATAACTACATACTTATTTATACTTATAAGCCTTCAGATAACGAGGTGTGAAATTTAATGTGAGAAATATGGTCTAACTAGTTAACTAAAATAATCATTGTTAGACATTGAATACTAAATAAATTTTAATATGGCCACTCGTATTAATTGCTTGATCAATAATGTGAGAGTAGAGTACTAAGCTAAGTATTTAAACATCTCGGCTATTTGCACCATCAGGAACAAAACTTCGGTTATTTTTAATATTTTTAAGTAATAGTCAATTAACTTTCAGTTCAATACATAAAAAATATAAAATTACGGACGAGGAAAACGCGAACAAAATGAAAGAAAAATAAAACAAAATCATGTCCTCTATCGTCTACATTCTACTTAACAATTACTATGTGGCTGCATGTAACAGCCTCTATAACTATTGTGACCAGTCAGACCAGGCCTAGCCCGAAAAACTTTCGAGTAAGTAAAGAAAAAAAAAACTATGACATATTGAGCAGCGTTCCTACCGGACGTAAACGGAACTATATTTTCTTATAAATTTTTTGACATTATGTGATCGATATCATTTCTACAACAACCCTACCCTACCCTACAACATGTGATGTGGTCGGTTTTTTAATTGAGAATCTTAAGTTGAAAACGTCTCAACTACAGTCAAAGTTAAATTTTCGTACAAAATCATGTATGAGTGTAGTTTGAGATGTCCTCAACATGTAATTTTCATATTTGATAGAAGTAAAGTAAAGGTTACTTGGCGGAAATCCATATCTTAGTAGAACAGTTACTCGGAGCTGGTATTGCACAGTCTAACAACTCCTGAGGATGCTCTGTGTGTGGGCGAAACACGTGTAGAGTAGTCGGTGAAGGTGCAAGGTGTGTCACTGTTTTGCATTTGCATTTATTTGCGGGCGTATTTTCTTGCGGAATTAAGCTACATATTTTTCGTTTTCTACTATGTAATTTTCAATTCAGATACCGACCTTCAGTCGCAGTTGCGACAGTCGCGCGTCCGTTTCAGCCTTAAGCACACGTAGCGACGTTAGGTGCCGGTTGATTGTTGATAGAGCAAATTTGTTCTCTGTCTCACTCGCGGGATTAGCCTGTTTTTCTAGTCGGGACAACAGTATTATCTTGTTTGGACTAATTGTACATTCAGCTCTGTACTGTATGGTGATTGAGGGTCTTTTTTGCGATGCGCTTTTTAAAAGAAGTCATTTTAGGGTTAATTAAAATTTAATAAGAATAGAGGACGACAACGTAACTATATAGCTAAGTGTGTACTTGTTTCCTTTTGTTTGTATTAAGTACTAGCCTTTCGCCCGCGACTTCGTCCGTGAGGAATTAGGTTTTTTTAGGGGCAACGGGGATACTCTTAGCCTTCACCATACCTGATGTTAGGTATTGATAAGGCCGAAGATGAAAGAGAGCCTTTCCCGGAATCCTCAATCGCTGAGGAACTGGCTATATTATCTCTAACTGCCGAAACACAACAATGCTTAAAACATTGTTGTTATGGCGTCAGGCTTAGATAAGACGGTGATAGCTAGCCAGACGGACTTACAACAACTCCTACCACCAACCAAACCGAATACAATATGTACTCCGCTGGGAATCGAACCCGGGACCCCTGGGTCTGATACCGGTGGTAACACCACTATACCACAAAGGCGGTTAAAATCTATCTAATATATAAAATTCTCGTGTCACAGTTTTCGTTCCCATACTCCTCCGAAACGGCTTGACCGATTCTCATGAAATTTTGTGAGCGTATTGAGTAGGTCTGAGAATCGGTTACTATCTATTTTTTATCCCGAAATTCCACGGGAGCGAAGCCCCGGGGCACAGCTAGTATATGTATAAAAATATGACAGCGCCGAATTAGGTGTGATTTTTTGTTAGATAATCAGCGTGCCGGTCTCACATACATAATAATATGAAATTACTTTACCTAAATGTTAAATTTTGTGAAAAATTCACCTACATTTGATACAATTGTCTAAAAAAAAAGCCATGATGATATGACATGACTTGATAATATCTCATGATCATTGAATTCTATAATCAACTGAATGTTATTGATCTAAGGTAACATTATCGTTTCTTAAACCATGGGTTTTCGGGATTCAATTAGCAGTTATCGAAATATTGGTATGCTAAATCCACGGGGTGATTTTTCTGTTGCAAAAAACTTAAATAGGTAAGTCGCTATATTATTTAATGATGATCAGTAGGCCTAGCACGAATAACTTAGAGTAAGTATCGAGGAAGTGAGTTAATAAAATGTATGAGATATTCCGGCTCTTCAGCCGTTGGGGCACAGGATTGTGATCATTGAGTGGGTGCCGGGTGTCGCTCATCATGCTTGTTTTTTTCGGATGAGCTTTCTACGGCCCTACGGATTCCGGGGGGAGCTATTCCAGCAAGTGGATACAGCATTTGCACCTGGGTCGGTTTCAAACAACCAGTGATGATCACTGGTTTTTTTAATTAAACTGAATTCTTTTTTTTGGACAGAGCTATCTATAGAGTAAATTATGTGATATAAACGAGGGTTTCATCATATCAGCTTATTTACTCACACACATAAGTTTTTTATGAAAATGGATTGGAAACTATCCTATGAAATTTTCAGGGTCTCTGCAGGTTATTTTAGAGGGTCATCAAGTACCCATCTTTCCATTTCTTTGGCATTTTCTTCGTCTGAAGGCCTTGCACGAATAAGTATAACCGCCTCTGTGGTCTAGTGGTACAACCACCAGTATCAGACCCAGGGGTCCCGGGTTCGATTTCCAGCGGGGGTACAAATTGTATACGGTTTGGTTGGTGGTAGGACTCGTAAGTCCGCCTGGCTAGCTACCACCATTTTATCTAAGTCTGACGCCATAACAATATTGTTTTCAGCATTGTTGTGTTCGGGCAGTTATAGATAAGATAGCCAGTTTCACTGTGATTGAGGATTCCGGGAGAGGCTCGCTCCCATCTTCAGTCTTATCAATACTTGATATCAGGTATGTTGAAGGCTAAGAGAATCCCCGTCGTTCATAAAAAAAAATAAAAAAAGTATCGAGGAAAAACATGTATGAGATATCGAGCAGCGTTCCTACGGGACGTAATTACGGAACTACATTGACATGTTACGTGTTCGATACCTACTCGATACTGTTTCGATAGTTTTTCGTGCTCACCCTACTGATGTACAATCGAAGAAGTTCTCAGGGCTGATTAATTATCTAACGAAAACGCGGTTCAGTTTCAGTTTCGTTGCTGTTGTGGCTGTCATACAAAATTAAAATGTGACAGTAATGACAGCGACGAAACTGGTTGCTATGTGACTAATTGTTAGATAGGTAATCAACCTGCAGAGTGTAGAGTATTTTTCAGGCAGAGTCGTTTCACAAAGTAAGTAATAGATTTGTTGAGAGAGATTATTTTATTTATTTATTAATACTTTATTGTACACACAGAAGTTAGAATGATAAAAAAAATAAACAAAGAGAAACATACAATTGGCGGCCTTATCACTAAAAGCGAAGCCTTAGGATGGACAGGATAAAAAAATAAAGTATGATGAGGGTAGCTACAGGTGTACCGGGTGAAATGAAAACCAATATACTGAATGCAAATACATAAAAAAATACATTTAAGAGCATAAATACTAAATACCAAACAATAAACTGTGATTATAATTATTTCATTTGAGTGCTTTGAAACCTTTATAACTTCTTAAAACAACGATCTCTAAAAACTCTAATGGAGTAACAAAAAATAATATAAGTTAAAAAATTATTATGAACCTACTTAATTTATCGTATAGCGTATCATATTATGTTCTTGGTTTTGCCTGAAAACAGGCTTTGCAAAAAAATGAAGCGACCTCCTTTTTCAGTGAAAAACAACCATAAATAGTAATTAGTAACCGTTTATTATTCATGAATGCCTACTTCAGATAACCCGCCTTGCTATCTATATCTCCCGCCTCTAAAATGCTTAACCAATGACTAAGTTTACCGCAGCTGTAAAACTTTAATTTGAATAACTTGGTGATAGTCAAAGTTATAGTCAGTAGACTATGTCGTGTATTTAAGAAGGGGCTAGCTATAGCATTTGGCTGTGGTACAGTCGGGAACTTCCCGGTTGACCAGTAAAGTTTTTTAGGTAGCTTTATTAAAAAAAAACTTACAGATATGCAGAAAAAAATTATATCGCAAATAATAGAACGTTACGTACAACTAATGTTTTGGCGCGCACTGTTCATTGAAATAATAAATAAATATTTCCATACAATCACACCAATTATCTAGCCCACGTTAAGTTTTGTGTTATGGATAACGGATAAACATACTTATATACAATATTTTTTGTAAATACATACATAATATGCATATAAACACCCAGGCCAAGACAAATAGACATGTTTATGCACACAAATATTTGTTGAAATAAAACAACTTTTACGGATATCAAACGCGCTATATTTCCACGAACTAAGTTGTAATTGTCCGTATTTTTTGTTATTTTAGGGGTTTTTTGATTTTCCCGAAACCTTTACAGCTGCCGTGGTCATTTTATTTCAATGAACAGTGCGCGCCAAAACATAAGATGTACAAATATTTGTCTTGTCCTGGGATCGAACCCGGGACCACTGGCGCAGAAGGCGGGTTTAGTACCGCTGCGCTAAACAGGTCGTCAACAACTTTTACGGATATCAATGTCATCCCGTGACCACGGCAGCTAAAAAGGTGCCGAAACGTCGTGAAAAACCCCTAAAAACCATAAAAATACGGGCAGTTACAACTTAGTTCGTGAAATATAGCGCGTTTGATATCCATAAAAGTTGTTTTATTTTATAAGAACTTTATTAGGTATGCATTTGAATAGTTAATTATTTCTTTGATCTTAGTTCTTTCCGAGAAAACGTTTCTCAAAAAACTAATGGTCAACCGGGATGTTCCTTGATTGTACCCTGGACTAGTGGACAGTTACCTACCAGTTACCAGTTCCAACGTCTAGATAAATACGAGTACTTTATGGTTAGATGCTTTTTAGAGAAACGAATTATACATCTAAAATGCTAAGTCAGTTTAACTTATTGATATTCTGAGTGCTTAGTCGACCGTGTAGAAAATTCGATCGTGGCAGGTTTAATTTCTTTATAAAATTGGCGGCCCGTCATGTATCGGACTACACACTGATATTTTAGTTTAAAATCATAATATTTGAGGTATTAAATCGCTACAAAAGAAAAAGTATTACGATGAGCTGGCTCTACATTTTATGCTACAGTGTACTAAAGTATTCATAAAAAATATTTGGCATAATTACTCAAAAATTTTTTGGTAGTGATCATACTGATCCGAACTCAACTGTCGTAACCTCGTTCCATTCAAGATGGCGGCCCACCGCCGCCGCCATGTTGTTTGCGGGGCTGCGCAAGAGTTTGTTATCCGGAGACCTGTTTTAAGGTCTCCTTACTTTCAGTATGGCAATGAGTATGGGAGTGCGACCGGTTCTGTTTGCTCTTCGTCATTAAGCAAGCTTTAATTGGAAATTCGAGTTTTTGAGGTCATGGTAAAGACATCTGTGTGGTATGGTTTGTTGTAAGAAAGAATAGGTTTTGGTGTCAGAGTTTAATTTTGATATTATTCGAGTCTTTTTTTTAGTTTTATCACGCCTTAAACTTTAATTTATTATTTTAAAATATTTATACTTATTTGTGATTAAACATTTTATACGACTGTCAAAAAAGAAGGAGTATTGTCATTGACTTATATTTATTGTGTTTATTAATATTTGTATGTATGGGATTATCACATGTTTATGGGAAAAATACTTAAAGGCACCAAGGCAAAAGGCCCAATCTTTCGTTTATTATCAGCACATAGGTATTTAGTTCTCACGAAAGTTTTATTTGTTTGGTGTTATATTTGGTTGTATGTTTAGTTTTCTCGTTTCTGAACTTTTGCGGGAACCGACGACTGACGATCAGCCAGCCCATGAACGCTTTTTTGCACATTTTTTCCTCATAAAAAGCCTTTTTCATTCAATCTCAGTATCAACAAGACACGTTAAATTACTTGCATTGACACTTACTTCACATCGTGTGTCTTTATCAACGTATAAAAGTATTGTTAGGCCCATTCGCAGGCTAAGTTTGTGCTGGGCACACACTGCCCGCTTGCACGGGAAATATTTGGGAACGCCTGAGCAAGCTGACATATCAAACAAATATTATGTGGATACTTTCAATTAAAACCGGACTATTTTTGTATGTCAATAGTGTTGGTTTCGCTTTCAATGGGTTTTGAGGTTTAAGCTGATTTATTTAGCTGTTTTTTCAGCCAAACGCTTTATGCAGATTTTAAAATGTTCGCTTGTTTTTGTTTGATATTGTTATTACTATAGAACAATTCCGTTACTTATACTTCATGGACAAGACAAGATTGAGGTATTTAACAAAAAAAAGATCATTTGAAGAGTTTTATTACTAATATGTTCCTACTGGGAATTGAAACCGGGACCTCTGGATCTGGAGGTCTACTCTCTAAGCAGGAAACCCGTAGTTTCGGCCCAAGTTACGGACGTTTCCTACTCCGTATCACCTACGGACAGCTTATTAGTTCGGAGACCCGAACTAAGAATGAATGAGAATACGTTTTGACATTGTCACTACTCCCAATGTGTTTATGCCGTTTGTCTAAAACTAGTTCATCCGAAATCAATAGAGAGTAGGCTCCATCCGTAGTTTCGGGAAACTTACGGACGGAGGCCCGTATCTTAGTAGGCGTCCTGATACCGGTGGTGTTACCCTAGACCACAGAGGCGGTTGTATTCATCCACACTTTGCGATGTCGTTCGAGTTTAACACCAGACTCATTGCGTATAGGTACTATGGCGCAATGTTCTCTGCGTCGACGCACCGTCTTGGGTCAATAATACCCCAATTATTATCGTTTTCGTAATGGTTGCACAGATGAATAATTTTAAATTAATTATTTTTTATTGTACACTACCTTTTTGTTGTGTGCTGTAATGGTTCCACACTTTGCGATTTCGTAAGACTCGACCAGCCACTCGCAATGTTCTCGGCGATAATAGCCCAAGGCTTCCATAATACCCTAATTACCAAACTTCCCCGCATTTGAATATGGTGTAATAATATTGTCCGTGCAAATGTAACCTTGACCGACCTTGGCAGGTTGGCTCTGATAAGTTGAGTTAATATTGGCGTACACGCCGCTGTTTGACGAGCGATCGTTCTATCAATATAAACATTATATTTATATTTGTACTTTCCGCTCACTTGTGTAACTCTGATACTGATAATCTTTGAGTCTATGTGCTTTTTGTAAACTGTCTGCTGTTTTAACAAGTGGGCTACGTGAGATTATTACTGCTTACGTTTACCTAATTGACAAATCATAACATTAAGTAAAAATAAGATAACTAATAATGTTTATGCTATTAATTTTTACAGCTGTCTACTCAGGTTGAAAGAAATAACCGACCTATGTTTAATAATGTTACATTCTGTAGGATAATTAAATAAGACTTTATTCTGAAGGATTAGTTTAAAACTTTTTATATCTTTTAATGCCGCAATTGTCTATCTCCCTTTCGGCCTGCGATTGTGACGGTTAAGCAACTTTTCGCCAAATTTTTCGCACCAAGACTCGGTTGCCACGACGCGATTAATTACCGCCGCATTAATCGCATCGCTACGCGGCACGCTCGCCAATTGGTTGCTCAAATAACACCTGAGCTGCGCAAGAGTGGAATGTAGACGAGCTTCGTAGAGAATCTCTCACTGGAAACATATGTTGATCATTAATGTTTTATACGAGGATAGCTACGAGTATTTTACTAAAATAACAATTTCTTAAGGGTTTTCTATACACCACGGGGAGACGGTTTGCCTTCATCATACCTGAGTAATGATAAGGCTGTGGAAGCGTGCCTCTCCCGGATCAACGCGACATATTTTAAAAGTTGTGCCACTACTAACTCTGGAAGTTTCAAGGGGTGGACGAACTGTGAGAAATATCAAAATGAAAGCGATGGAACGATACCTCCTTTTCGATAACGAATATAGTCTGTCAAACTCTTTGGCCCAAAGCCCCTCAGGTTGACTCGTCAGCGATTAATTACCGCTGCATTAGCCGCGTCGTTCCGCTGCACGCTCGCCAATTGGTTGGTCAAATAACGCGCCTGAGCTGCGCAAGCGTGGAATGTGGTCGAGCTTAGTAAGAATTCTGTCATTTTAAATATATTTAACATCAGGTATGATGAAGGCTAAGGGCCTATTTCACAATCTAAAAGTTAGTTCTGATAAGCTTACCTGGCAGATGATTTGACAGCTGTGATATGAAAAATATGTCAAATCATTTGCCAAGTAAGCTACTCAGAACTTACTTATAGATTGTGAAATAGGCCCTAAGAATACCGCCTTGTTCATAAAAAAAAATAGTAGGCTGTTCCAAAATTTGAGAATCTTTGTTAAGGGACACATAAGAAAAAAGTTCTCTTTAGGGGGTTTCACTAACCTTTGCTTAGTTAAGGGCTGAATGATGTTGTGTCAAAATGTCTGAAATAATTATTTATTTGCTAACTCACAAAAAAGATGTCGCTGTTTATTGAATATTATAAATTGTTAAGTTCTTGATGAATTAAACCGACTATTCAATATGTGTAAAGTAATTCTTTATTTGCAAGGAAACACGGTGCAAATAGATAAAAATAAAAGGACATACAAGACCACGTGTTCCACCAGGCACTGGTACAAAAATAGTACAGTCAACAGCAGCTCCGACTTTACACTTTGACCTTGAGAGCGCCCTTAAGTCGTTCGTAATAAGGCGGTTTTCGTAGTGCAAATTTAAAGCTGTTGACTGTACATTGGTGTTAATTATTAGCTTTTGATAATATAAAATCAATCCTTCTAAAATGTCAAAGCGAGCAATAATAATTATAATAAAGATGTAGGTAACAATGTCAAATGGTTAATGTAAAGTCGCTAAAAATAAATGCCATAAGAATTAAAACTATGTCAATTAATATAAAATTAATCGTTATTTGTTATGCAAGGCTGGAAAATTGGTTATTAGCGGCGAGTTACCTCTATTGAAATCTGAGCAAGTGAAGGAGTCTAGCTTTATTAATTTAAATTGTCTTTGTCTTGTACCTCATGTCAATGTCAACATTTACCGAATCATTTTTATTTTTATTTATAAGTAACAATATATTCCTACTTCAAATAACTATAATACTACCTTTTTATTATTTTAGTTATAAGGCATATTTAGATTAAACTAAATGTTGAAAGAATTTTTTACCAGAAGTTGACAGCGGAAACAACCATAAAATGTTCCTCGCTGTTGTGAGGTGAAAAATTTGTGTTGCGCTCGGCAGAAAAGTTTTAAGCGTCTATAATATCAAGGATTCTAGGATTCAGAAGCGTAGCGAGTGGTTCAAAGATTGAATAATGAAAACATTTTTTATAAAACAGAACAAAAACAATTACCAAAATCTGTTTCTTACCTTTTCATTTTACAATTTTGCTAACGAGAAAAAATCCGTCATCAACTCACATACGTTATTTTCAAATCTCCGTTATGACTAACAAAAGCATTTGCGGACAAATTAAAAATTGGATCGGAGTCATCCGAAAAGCTTATTAACAGGATAGTTGAACAAAAATATGCTACATGTCACTGAAATTTCAATAAAAAATTCTAAATAGGTGTTTAATGACACTAACCACCAAGACTGGCTCTGGCACCGACTCCAAAAGTTTTATTTTTTACTTTTTGAAGTAGGTTTTAATTTTTGTTTTTTTTTTATATAGTTTTTTGAGACACTTACATTATATGCTGAAGAAGTAGGCATTGATCACACATTTGTTCCATAATTCGTCATTTGCTAGCAGTTCTATTGAGTCTTATAACTCGGCGCCTAAGAGATAAAAACATAAGTGATGCGAAAGCAACAAGTCTTATTACGACGCAGTATCTTAAAAAGACTATTGGTAACATAAATATAAGTTGCGTACGTAAAAATATTTTTTTTGACTTAAAACTATTTAGACAAACCTATTTCTTAAACCCGTAATCGTCGGTCAATAAGCAAGATCAAACATGTTCGGACGCGCGACTTTCAATAATTATGTTTGCACATATCGTTAGCGTCGGCCATCTTAGTCGTGCCAGTGGAAAATCACATACAACACAATGTGCTAATTCGGCATGGATATTTGTGGGCTAAGCTGTGAATTATAATAATTGTTGTGCCCGTGGGTTTTACATGGCTTTTGTGGTGTTGAAACTATGTTATTGTGGTTATGGATAACAGTGATCATGCTACTTTTTTATGTAGACAGCAGTGGTGAAGGGTCCATAGGTATATGCCGATTCCCATCGCTTCCTCTTTAGTAATTCCACCCCAGCGCAGCGATCCACCATGCAGATCATAATTATGTCAATAATTAGTGTCACCAATAAGTAATAATACGTGGATGCCAGGCAGCTTCACAGTGATCAAAAGGTTTTTTGTTTATTAGTCTTTGTGGATTTTTCTTGGTTCGGCTTGCCTAAAAACCTAATAGCTACAGAACTGTAGAAAGTGGATAGTACTGAAAGATGTGGTGCCATGAAAGCAGGTGATTTGCCATGGCAATGTGATGAAAATAAAAATTGTATAAAAGGAAACGCAAAGATTTATGACTGGTCTCCGCTTTGGGGCAAACCCCAAGAACGTGGTAATCAACGCGCCATCAAATTCCAAGAACTAGGTATAGGAATAGTTACTAAAACATAATGCTTAAATGTTCTGAAAATTATAATACAAGAACTGTATAGTCTCTTGTCAAACAACAATATAGCACAATACGAGCTTCGCGACACCCAGAAGCAGTCCATAATCCCTAGATCCAGTCCATGGGGGGTTACTCGGGATCGTTTTGAGATCGGGTTTTGATTACGTCAAAAGTCAGTAATTATGACTTAAAATAAGTATTAATCTAAAAATTTATAAGTACTTGAAGTTAGTTAGTTTAATACTAGTAAAGTAATTTTGTACCCTCTAAATCTATTGTACATATTATGTAGCCTCAAACAACATCGAATCAACGTCGAAAATCAGTAATAACTATGTAGGTTGATGAGATTAACGCCTTATTAAATGTTTTCACTTATGGGCCTCAGATACATACGAGTAAGCTGGAATTGACAGCCAATATTAAACCTCAGCTTGGCGGTCATTCACATGCCCAAGAATTTTCCAATATATTATCAAAATTGGGGAAGGACACCTCCCTGAAGATCATGGTCAGGTAGGTCTTCCCCAAATACTGGGAAAAGTCGTTGCCTTTTAAGAGGAACTTATACAGTCAATATTTGGGGACCTCCAATGTATACCTACCAAGTCAAGAAAATTCTTGGTTATGTGAACGCGCCATATTGACACTCAATATGACCAAGATTACTTTGGGCATACGGCATTTAATAATAATTTATTGTGGGGGTCGATTTCTAACGTAAAAATTAAAAATGTAAGTACTACATACAGTCAACGCGTACAAAGTCGCGGGCTCCAGCTAGTCAGTAATAATTAGTGACATTCAATCTCGATCTCAACGCGATCCCGTCAACAGTAACCCCCCATGGACTGGATCTGGGGATTATGGACTGCTTCTGGGTTTCGCGAAGCTCGTATTGTGCTATATTGTTGTTTGACAAGAGACTATACAATTCTTGTATTATAATTTTCAGAACATTTAAGCATTATGTTTTAGTAACTATTCCTATACCTAGTTCTTGGAATTCGATGGCGCGTTGAAAACTACGTTCTCAACCATTATACTCGCGTGCTGAGTTATAAATTAACTCCCTTGTCCATCAGCAAAGAAGGTCTATATTATATAAAAAAAAAAAATTTAATTAAAACTTACAAGATAGAATCTTTCTATTTATAGCTTTGTCGCACTAACAAAGCAACGACCATACTCAAAATTAAGTGCACAGAGAAAACTAAAACAAGAGTTGAACCAACCATTTACCGCAATCTCGTGAAGTGTCAAAAAGAGCAGAAAACATTTGCTATGTTATTCAAAAACAAATATAATTCGTACGGCTCCAAACACGCTGTGCACACAACAATATGTACAGACGTACATATTTGTAGCTCTCAATCACATTATATCATGATCATATTGATACTATTTATCTCTTCAATTCAAGTACGTTCTAAATGAATTTACCAAGTCTTAGAAATTATTGTACCGGTAAACATTGCTCGTTTATCGAGGCAAATATTAAATATTTGATTCGTATAAATTGCTTTGATTGTTTAGTCTTTAGCTTTGACTTTTTTTTATCTTTTTGTAATTATTGTTTCTGTGACTAACGGGAGCTAGTTATGACGTTAATTATGGCGGTTAACTCTATCTAACGGAGATTTGAGGTTAGTGACTTATTGTAAGCTGTAGATAATGGTTTAGAGATTTACGGAATAAACTTTGATATTATTATCTGTTTAGTGTCGGCTTAGAATAGCACTACCCCCTCTCATCCCGTGTTTGTTGTAAAAGGCGACTAAGGGACTTAGCCTTCACGAGACGGCTAGCAGCGTCTCCTACAAACTTGGTTATACTGCGATCACCAACCCGCCTGCCAAGCGTGGCGATTATGGCAAACCCCCCCTTTTGGTGGAGGCCTATACCCAGCAGTGAGGAATACATACGTAGTTTTGTTTAGTACTATACCGGCCTTCTGCGCCTGAGGCCCCGGTTCGATCCCCGGACAAAAATATTTGTGTGTGTGCATGAACATGTCTATTTGTCTTGGTCTGGGTGTTTATTATGTATATTATGTATGTATTTACAGAAAAAAGTATATAAGTATGTTAATCCAGGATCTAGTATCCATAACACAAGTTCTTCATGAAACTCAACGTGGGTTAGATAAATTGGTGTGATTGTATGCAATTATTTATTTAATTATCTACTGAATCGTGCAAGGTAGGTACCACATACCTAGAGCCATTCTCCTTCTAGTGCCTGGACTATTTTTGTCATATATTTAATAACTCTATTAAATATTTTTCATTCATCATCATAATGTGTGTTCGTTTCCGAAGAGTAAACTTTAAAAAAGGTAAAAATAACATTTATTCAATTATATACTCAAAACATCTGCATATGACAAATTAGCTGATGTTAAACTGCATTATAGGAACAAACAACTCAGAAATACATAGTTTTTTATTTTATTACTATGTATTATCTTACTGACGCAAATGCTACCCCGCACAATGTCATGTGTAAAAATATATACAAACATTGCACAACAAAGAACTTATGTTTATAATCCTAACCGGACTTAATATTTAAAATGTGAAAGTGTGTTTATTTGTCCTTCCTTCACGCCGTAACTGAGCGACCAATCGACTTGATATTCGGGATAGAGTTAGTTGAAAGTACGGAGAGTAACACAATCTACTTTTTATCCCGATATTCCCACGGGAACGGGAACCACGCGAGTGAAACCGCGGGATTCCGCTAGTTACCATATAAAGAAATCTAGTGACGACACTTGGTTTCTTTATGTCATTAGCAGAAAATGGGTATGAAATGGAATTTTCCGAGAAATACTTATCTACAGATAAGGTCTGCCTGTTCTATTTGTGATGACATTAAATTCTTTGCGACGCCTCTAATTGTTCATAAATTAGTGTCAGTCTGTCCATCAGTAAGACTGATGTTTTCCTGTTTAATTTGCAGAGGAATATGCTTTTGTTTATAGTTCTTTGGCTTTTGGCTTTACCGATATTTTATAGTAGAAAATATTGTTCCTCACTTGCTTAGACGGCACAGAAAGTATAACACAATATTTTCTAGTATGTTTAAAAATCTAAAATATACTTAACCCATATTCTAAGTCGTTCCTCCAAAACTTACTCGTCCTCGACTTAACGGAACCTCATTGAAAACCTCTTCGAAATTCTCCTCGAAATCGGTATTCTAAGTCATAACTCCGTAAGGACCTGGAGGAGCCAAAGAATACGTAGCCACTCCGTGTTAGGCCTAGCGCACACTACCATTTTTACCCACGACAAGGTTGAGTGGAGTGTAAAAAAATTTGGAGGAACGACTTAGAATGTACGTAGACGGGTTAAACATTGTAAATAGAAATTGAGTCAGATTGAGAAAGGATGTATTTTTTCTTTTACACAGTTAAAAAGTCTTGAAAGAAAGAAAAAAGTTCTTGTTACTGACGGGAGATAGATTCATTCTAATAATAATATAGAGGCTACATCAAAGTCTGTTGTAGCATCACAATAATGTTTACTAAGAACATGTGGTTTTGTTGTATTTGGCTTTGTTCAGAATATAATACATTGGTGCTCAAGTTAGAAGTCATTTCATTTCCCTTTCTCCTTAATTTATAATACATTATCTTTTTCTTTCTTGGTATTTATCTGTTAATATACACTGATTTTTTCCTTTTACTGCACACATTCCTATATTGTCCTTATTTATTTTCTTATACCCAAGGTTGCCTGGAAGAGATTGCTATGTAGAAATAAGGCCGCCTGTTATTTGTTTCTCTATTTGTAAATTGCTCTGTGTTACATGTTCTTTAAAGTGTGGAATGAAGTATTAGTAAAAGAAAAATTTTGATTAGCCAGTTGCTGCAATACAACAAATGGAAAAAGTTCACATTCTAAATTTCAATATAGATTTTTTCGAAGGAAAAATCAAATTAGTAACTTTTTTTCATTGCACTAATTTGGCTCCAGGTTTTATTTGAATAAAATCAAAAAACGTAGGAAGACGTCCTTCATGTATTATTTTTTGGTAATTGACAAATACAACCTCAGTGAAAATCAAAGTCGCACGCATCTCATATTATCACCGGGCCCACCACCATCTATTTGAAACCATCATGTCTTATTAAGGTTTTGTTTTTATTGAAGTTGTCACATTTTGACTCTTCACACTTTGCAGGCGATGATTGAGCGAAGTCGTCACAAAACTTTCGTCAAAAACAAGCTTACTTTATGAGATTCGTAGTGGAGTTTCACCCGAGTTCTTTTCGTAATAACACGTGTTGTGTTGTGAGGCTCCATTTTTAACTCAATCTACCGTACAATTTCTCTAATAAAATATATTTACTTGACATGGCAAAATACGCGAATTTTATCGCTAGCACGCCATTAATTACGAAAGAAGAAGAAGAGATTCGTAGTACAAAATAGCATGGTAAGATTGAAACAATACTGCTCCAAGAGATGGCGGTAGGCCCCCAGACATAGCGTAAAGCTAGTTTTAAAAGGGGACAATATTTGATTAGCACGTATTAGTGCGAACCGGCTTTCCTTCATACAAATCTTGTTTTTTTTTAATAGCTGTTTCTAATTAAACCCTTTAATTCCTACGTCATTGGGTCGAAAGTTTATTGATTCGGGCTACAATGCATATTTTGGTAGAGGAAGTTCCAATTTGTGGTGAAAGTTGGTGGTTTGCGTAATATGTGTGCATCTTCTGGGTGTCCAATAAGTTAGATAAGTTAAAAAATTTAAGGCTTAGGTAATGTATTGTTATTTGGAATTTGATCTCATATTCAATATCCTTTATTCAGTCTAGCTGTTACATGCCATAACAACAATGTATTCAGCATTGTTGTGTTCCGGCAGTTACAGATAAGATAGCCAGTTCCTCAGTTGTTAAGGATTCCGGGAGAGCCTCGCTTCCATCTTCAGCCTTATCAATACTTAACATTTGGTATGATGAAGGCTAAGTCTCCCCGCATTGAATAATAATAAAAAAGCTAGTTACTTCTTTTTTTGCGAATTATATGTGGCTATTTTGTCTGATATTAATTAATTTATTTATAAGTTCCTCGCAAATTTCTCACGCGTCCCAACTACGCCCAATAAATTGTTTCCTAAATCGATTAGTAAGACGCTCCGTCCCCAGCAATTAGTAAAACTACCAACCTTTTACCGATACAACGCTGGTATCCCAATAAATCTATCATCTCTTACGATTTCACGGACAATTCCACACAATAGGACCAAGTCAAACGAACTATAAAAAGGCCTATTCTTCCCTAAACGGGGGCTAACAACATTATACCCGTGTAATACATATTTCATTATTACTTCCTTTATGGTATGTTTAATTTTATAGCTCTTGCAACCCCGGCGTTTTTTTTATAAGGCAAAGGCGCGATGTTATACTGCCAGCTCCTTTACAATAGGGGGCGTTGTATTGTTAAACAGTATTTTTTTACGCTTAGGTCGCGAAGTACGGTTGGAAAATTAATTTGTAAAGAATTTTGCTGAATGTAGAATAATATTATTTATAACGTGGTCATAAAATATTTTTATTTTATGGAGAACCATTCAAATGATGTTTTTGAGCCTATTACTAAAACTTCCAGAGTGCCTTTACTTATTATCTATATAAGTTTTAACATAACCTATTAAATTGTATAGGTGTTTGCTGGTTGTTTTAAAATCAGAAAAAAATGATGACGATACTCTTCTGCAGACCGTACAGGACAACACTAACGCTTCCACGTCAAACTCTATAGTTCCTGTGCCATCACCGAATGCCGCATTCACCGAGACACCGGGTACGCTTCCGGTCCCATTGTGCAATTTGACAAGGCAGATTCGCGCGCCGCCGCCGGCCATCGCAACAATACCGAACGCCAATTCAAAAATCGAATTCACAATTCAAAAGAGCATCGTTGAGGTTTATTGGCTTATCGCTTGATTGATTGTGCGAATTTTTTTTTTCAAATCCGATGTTGCCAGTTTTTGTTACAGAATTTATACCCGATAATATATTTTGATTTGGGCGTGGCGAATTCGCGAAACTCTTTGTCGGTACAGGAAGTTTAGGTTCCGTATGTCCTGCGAACAGGTACTCTTCGTGTTTAATGTTTTTGTATAAAAATATTTGTATGGAACTACGCTGCACTTGTATTTGAGTTACGCCTGTTAGTGTCTATTGAAAAGAAAGGTAAGCGATAAAATGTATGAAAACAGTAATGAAATGTCTCTTTCATAAATAGTCGCGTTCTCGTAATATTTATAGTTTGTTATACCCATCTTAAATAAGTATTAGTTGTCGGTTCAATAAAATATTTCGACAGATTTACAATGGAAGAAAGTAATCAAAGAAAGTTTTTTTGTATGCACAAATAGCACATTGAATGGTTCTTTTGTGGGTAGAATAAATAAATTATTCTAAATTCAGCTAAATTGTGTCTACATAATACAAGACGATTAAGATACTTAAATAATAATTAATGATGTTGAAATTCTGCATTAGCCCTGTTATTTTCTTAATCAATTTTCTAATACCTAATTTAAAGTAATAAAAAAAGTATAATCGGGGAAATTCCCGATTGAACAGTAGAATTTTTTGGAAAACGTTTTCTGGGAAGTACTAAGGTGAAAGAGACTTAATTTATTATTCAAATAAAATACCTATTAATGTTCTATTATTTGTGATGTAAATGTTCTATGCATCTATTACTTTTTTAAATAAAGCTTCCTATAAAACTCTACCTGGTCAACCGTGAAGTCCCCCGACTGTACAAGGCACGAATTCATTCTCATTCATTCTTTTGTTTCACAAACAATTTTAAGTATTAGTTACCGCTATTAACCAACTGTCATCGTTTGACGACCTCCGTGGTAGAGTGGTCCGTACACCGGTTTCAAGGGGTCGCCTATTCTGAGGACCCGGGTCCGAATCCCGGTTGAGGCAAATGTTTGTAATTTGTATGATAAATACGAGCATTGTTTAGTTATGGACGTTTATATGTATTTCTACACATAAATACTTATATATGTATAATTATATGTATTTATATCCGTTACCCTAGTATCCCATAACACAAGCCTTACAGTGCTTACTTTGGGGCTAGGTTAATTGGTGTGAGTGTAAGAAATATGTATTTATTTATCGTCAAAATGGGCTTTTCCAGATTTATATAAACAGAAGTTTCGCTGAACACCCGTAGCATGTTATATTGACTAACAACTACCAAAACAATAGCATAATAGAAGCAGATCTAATGACCAAAAAAGAAATTAGTCACAACCTCAGTTCGCGGATCAATTTTGCCTTGGTCCCGATGACTCAGTGTGGTTTTCCGAATAGAGACACGTAGTTTTAACTTTAACCGCGTCTGTGGTGTAGTGGTAATACCAGCGGTATCATATCCCGAGTTCGATTCCCAGTGGGGGTACATATTGTATTCGGTTTGGTTGGTGGTTGGACTTTCTAAGTCCGCCAGATCTTATCTAAGTCTGACGCCATTAGCAATTTTTTTTTTCAGCTTGTTGTTTTCCGGCAGTTACAGATAAGATAGCCTATTCATCAATGGTTGAGGATTCCGGTGAGGCGCACTTCCACCTTCAGACTTATTCATTACTCAACATCAGGTATGATGAAGGCTAAGCATCTCCCCCATAAAAATAAAAAACGAAGTGGATACCTCTTATATTTTGGCGCGCACTGTTCATTGAAATAAAACAACTTTCCCGGACAATAAACGCGCTATATTTCACGAACTAAGATCTAATTGTCCGCATTTTTTGGTTTTTAGGGGTTTTTGATTCTCCCGACGTTTCGGCACCTTTTCAGTTGCCGTGGTCACGGGATGACTTGCTACTTATAAGTCTACCCTCGAAAAATTATTTAGTTTTTCGTTTGGATACGGCAGGCATTTACTATGGCAACAATTATTATTGATTTGATATTTTGATTTGTTTATTATTTTAATATTTATTATTAAAAAAAGTAAACTAATGACTCTACTGGCAGTTATTAAATTGGGAGGACTTTCGAAGAAAGAAGCTGCCAAGAAAACTTCGAAAGCGGGCTGATCTCCACCTCTATAAAGAAAATTAAGCTATGTTTATCTCCACCTATATATTTATATACAAAAAAAGCTAACCGTATCTTTGGGTCTTGCAGTGTGTGATTTGGGTTGAGACTTTAATTTATGGATAATAGGGTCCCAAGCTGGTGGTATCTTCCACCTATCATCTATTGAAATTTGGATATTTGGTGATTTCAATAGCCTCACGTAGCATTCTGGGGACCAATTTTTGTTCCCTGGCGAGGATCTGTGGCTTATCAAAACTGATGAGATGGGTTAGGTCAAGAAAAAATACAGACAATCTTAGTTACATCTTAGTTCGTGAAATAATATCCGGAAAAGTTGTTTTATTTCAATAAGTTGATAGACTCAAGCCTTGCTTTAGCATAAACGTAACAGAAACAATAATACCGCTTTCCACTCACGCGCAGGGTGCCTATTACGTAACGAAAACTCTTTGTGACCCAAAATAGGCGCCTCTCCATTGCAAACTGTGCTTTACCTTTCTTGCATTAAGGTTTATTTTTAATGAGTATTGTTTTTTTAATCCGTAAGTTCCGTCTGAAGACCGTGACAGTTTGTGCTACCGTGGCGAAACGGACAGACAGTGCTTGTTGAATACGGACACGTATTAAATACGTAATTAGGTCTCCAACGGAGTCTTGAAAAAATATTAATTATTTATTTTGAAAATTGTCTGTACACAGCGGCTGCTAACTTATCGATCATTCTGTTCCAATTTAAGTATGTGTTTTATGTATGTGTATTTTTTAGTTATATATTAATTTACAATAGAATGTCATAAAAGCGACGCTAGTTTGGTTGTATACATCAAAGAATACTTGTCTAACTTTGTTCTGAAAAACATTTTTAATAAGTAACTACTATTATTAGTTTTCGAGCCGTGTGGTGACGGCCTAAGAATACAAGTGTCACCACTCCCTTACATGCCTGGGATGTCGTAAGAGTCGATTATGAGGCTCGACGGATTGAATACCTGTGCGAGAGAAGGAAAACTTGAAACAAACCCTCTACCAACCCGTCTGGCCAGCGTGGTAGCAGTAGGCTAATACTTAGCCTCCTATGAACGCCACAATAGGCGTGAGCTAGGAGAGGCCTTTCCAGTGGACGTCCACAGGCTGATGATGATGGATGATGGATTATTAGTTTCAAAATTGTTGAACATGCGAAGCACCCGTTAATCGAGGAAAAACAATAATGCTTGTTATTAGCAAGCATTATTTTTTTTTGCCAAACCTACAACTATTTTTAATTGAATGAAAATCTTTTTTCACGAATTATGACTATTTAATTTTATATGATAATCATGTATGTATAATAAAACGTAACAGGCAACACGGCAATATTTGTCCACGACATGCTCTATTCATCAAAAGGGCCATTAAATGTCTATTATGAATGTTATTTTTCGACTGACAACACTCAACAATAGTATTTACATTCGATGTCAGTTTGTTTTACATCCGAAATACACATTGAATAAACGCGTAACAATTTTCTTCCAACATTTCTCGGTTCTTTTATGCTTCAGACATTTGTCCCGTATTATGCGCGACCCATAGTTCCGTGGACCGCTCTTTGTTAACAAAGAAAGGTGAATGAAGCACAGAATAATAATAACACATGTCTCAGTAGCGGGTATCGAGAATATTAAAAAGATTTTTTTTCGTTATGACAATCCCGCCACGTGTGGACACAAAAGGATTTGAAATTGGAATCCGGGCGTTTGACTTTTTCTTTTTTAATGAGCAAGGACACTGGCGTCATAAGGACAGTGTATTAAACGGGCGCGGGATAAATCTTCGTAGGTGTTTAAGGGCTTGGGTTATCACGCGATAATTCACGCGTTTGTGTGCTCAGTGGGCTCATAAATTTGCAAGCACGTGATTTATAGCAGGATTACACCCGTTATCACCACCGTACGAAACATAGGTATCCTGAAGGTTTAATATTATTTAGATACTTTCCTTTTATGTACAATGAATTTTAAGTATCGTATATTGAATATGTATTGTACCTAACGAATTTCCATGAATAATATATCCCTTAACCAAACAGATTAAGGATAAAAACGCGAATAAATCTATGAACAATATTTTGTGGTTTATAAAATAATATTTGTTTATTTCTGGATAATGCTCGTAACTCTGACAACAATATGGTGCTCTTATTGAAGAATAGGTGTCAGAAACAAAATCCTATAAAAACATACTGTTACAAAGGAACGCTCCATAAACCCTGGCAGAATCACTCGACGTCTTCGCCATGTCATTTGCTGGCAACATCGAGTGCTCTCAAAATTGGCGCGTGAATTAACAGTTCCCGCCAATATTTCCCGCTTGATTCCCGACCTTATTTTGACAAATATAAGCGTTATTTTCTCTTACAACGAAATAAACAAATACATTTTGTGCAAAACGTTGCATATTACCTACCAGACCTTTTGAAAAAAGATTACGTAATATGTCTTTAGGTATTATACCTAAATGTTGGTATAAAATTTTGTTAGAAATTGATTCTTTTACATACGGAGCTCGCGTAAATCGTTCCCAAGAACAATTTAATTAATTAACCAAGTGAAAACTTGGAAACCTCGTGCTCGTGACGGCTTCGTTAATCTGGCAACTTGTGTAAAATTCACAAAAACTTCAAGCTCCACAGTAGCTGCTAGTTTGAGTTGAGAACTTGTAATAGGTTTAAACTTTGAATATTTAAATCGTGCAACGTAATTTTCTGAAGGAACTTGTATTTTAGAACAGATTTTCGATTTTAATAGTGTTTTGATGTCATGAAAGGACATCAGGCATATTAGACCCAAAAGTGTATAAATATAATTATGTTACCTATATGTTATTAGAATCATAAAACAATAGTAAGCTTCTTTTTTAACTGCTGAAATATTTTTTTGATGTGAATAGATGAAACGGACACCTTTTGATTACTTAGGCACATTAAAAAGTATAATGTCATGATAACTGACAGCCAAAAATGAGTTTGTCTCTGTTACTGTCAGTCATCTGGCAAAAGCATTTTGTTTCGTGCGACTAGGTACTTCCGTTTCGGCTTTTCTTTAAAAAGTTACAAACATAAATAACTCTCAAAATAAATGATTTTATAAAACGGTGAATATTATCTATTACTTATTGATTATACGCCTTTATTTAAAACTAATCAGAAATGTTCATTTTTGGTTTTTTTTTTCATAGAAAAGTGCCTGATGTCCTTTTAGTGTAAGTATGTATATTTATTTCACAGACGATGTTAATAAAAGTAATAAAAGAGATGATAAAAAGAGATAGCAATAAAAGTAAATTGTATTCAAATCAAACAAGTTAAACACGGTACATACATAAATTGAGTTTTATTTATTTATTTAATAATAAAATAATTGTCACAACAGCTTAACCAAAGTATATTTTAAAACCCAGTTTTAAAACCGTTATGTATTATTTAATTTGTATATGTCTTAAATTATGTCCTTTATGGTACTTGTACCATTATTATTATAATACATACATCGCTATACACTACATTTTTCATAGTTTTTCCTCAACATGGACTTTTTGCAAACTTGTTTTAGATTTTTATGATAAACGGAAGAGCGGTGGTAAATATTTGCAATATTTCGAGCTGGCAACACCGGCGTTGTTTCGCACCGAGCAAACGAAACAACGTTTTTAATCGACTACGCAAACCGTCTCAGTTACACTTTAACGGAACTTTCAGGAAAAGCTGATCTTGAGGGTTATTTCAATATTTTTTTTATTTTATATTTGCTTTATTTATTAAACAATATTATTAAAAATATGTACTTTCATACATGAGGTATATAAATGCGATGAGTCACACACACATACGTAGAATTATTGAAATTATAAGATATTAGTTTATTCGTGATTTTTGTATGAAAGTATAATTTTTTTATTATTTCGCGCAAACAAATAACTGAAACGAGTTATTTGAAAGAAAGAAAGAAAGAAAGAAAAAAATATTTATTTAAGACAAATCAAATAACACGCCACAAAAACATACTTAAAAATAAAAACAAAGAAATTTGTCTCAAATCAGTCACGACTCAGCATAATGCGTGGTCTACGACCAGCGCTGATCTTCCGTCGTGACCGGTTTGACAATCCGATACGGAGACAAAAAATAAAAAAACACCAAGGTAAAAAACAAATAAAAACAAAATACTTAATTAGCTTAAAAGATTTTACACTATAAAAATACATAACTATGCTATAATTACAAGGACAGTTCACAACGAGAACAAAAACGACACAAACGTTTGGGACAGATAACTAGGTAAGTAAACAATGACACTGTTTGGTTACAGAACACTTATGTCCTGTCTTAAAGTTTCCTGCATTCTTTGAGAATTAATGAGGAATAACTTGAGTTTGCCCCTAAAACTGTAAACACTTTGCAGGTCCCTAATTGGTGGAGGGATGTTATTCCAGCACTTGGATGCTGCGTAGCGGATTTGCACATGTATTTATGAATTATTAATGTATGATGAACCAATTAATGTGCAATGTTTGTTTGTATGGACCACCTTAACTTATAATCAGACTCATTATGAAAAACATCAAAATATTTTCTTTTTACAAAGCACGAATGCAACAAAGCAAATATAAAATAAATAAATATTGAAATAACCCTCAAGATCAGATTTTACTGAAAGTTCCGTTAAAATGTAACTGAGACGGTTTGCGTAGTCGATTAAAAACGTTGTTTTGTTTGCTCGGCGCGAAACAACGCCGGTGTTGCCAGCTCGAAATATTGCAAATATTTACCACCGCCCTTCCGTTTATCATAAAAATCTAAAACAAGTTTGCAATGGAAGTCGTACCGCCTTAAGTAGGTAATTGCAAGTGGGAAGAAGTGATCTCTCTACCACTAACAAATATTTTGTAACGATGTGATTAATATTTTTTAGAAACCATTTATTTAGATATTTTTATTAGCTTTTTATGAACAACGGGGAGATGGAGACGCACTTTTACAATATGTAGCTGATTTAGTCAATTTCACTTCTATAGTCAAGACTAACATCCTTATTAGAACTAAAAAAACTTAGAAGGGTATAGACGTGCAGTGACGAAAGTTTCCTTTGAGTACCTTAAGGTAATATTCGCGAGAGCTCGATATACGGCCATAATTAATAACCTATCTGTAGATATGGATAAGGCTATCTGAGATAGTTGCCTATGATACTGGCTTCGTTGCCTATCAACGGTCGTTATTTTGGTCATATTAAAAAAATATCCTAGTCAACTATCTCAGCTAGCCCAATCCATATCTACAGATAGGTTATTAATTTCGGGCGTTAGCCAACATATAGATTGGCATACAATCCACTGATAGCCGTTCAAGAGATTCCTGAGAGACCAGAAACTTCGGAACGTTTGTATTCTCAGCAGTAAGGCGGTGTCAAAAAGCGCATACAGAATACGTCATCAGGACAAGATTTAACTAGGGTCACTATCACTATAATTTCTTCTTCTTCTTTGTCGTTTCGCTCTTGGCAGAGCGGTCGTGGTCACGTTGAGGCGTCCACGTCAGTGGTAGAGGCGGACACAGCTTGCCGCACAATCTCCCGCCATCTCTCCCGGTTGGTAGACTCTCTGGCGCAGTCAGACACGCGGTTACCCACAGCGGATTTTACTTGGTCAGTCCAGCGCATCGGTGACCTGCCACGTAATCTGGTACCCTCTACTTTTCCCTGTACGACCAATCGCTCTATGGAGTCGTTATCCCGCCTAGAGACATGGCCAAAGTATTGCAATATGCGCGATCACTATAACACTACACGTCAAAAACATCTGTAACACGAAGTTGTCATACAAAGGTCCAGGTTCCGCACAGTACCCGATCCACGACGAGCTTATTTGAAACACAAATATTTGGCCCCGATGAAACTTTCAGCACGGGCTATATTAATATTTTATTATTTTGTCTTGAAACTCCCAAACTCCCCTTGTTAGCAACTCTCAGTTTTAAAGCGATTATATTTTAAATTATTTTAATTAAAACACTGAGCAAACGGCGCCTTTGAAATTATTTCGTAGAGTATTACGAATTCAGCTAATATTGGAGCGCACTTCGGTTCCGGACGGGTTGTTGGGAATGTATACGAGCAATTTTATTTTTGTTTTCTTTTTATTACATAACGATCATTGATCATTTTGGGTTATTGAAGTATGGACAGCGGCTCAGCTTTTATTTGCAAGTAATTCTAATTTTAATTTAAGTTATGGCAGAGTTCAATTTAAATTTTGTATGAACGAAAAATACAGTTGTTTAACTGTATTTTTCGTGATCTAAAGATTGCTTCCATACAAGAAATTGATCGTTAAGTTAATGTTTTAAGTAAAGATAAAAAAAATGAAGTTGATGATGTTCCTATTTAAGGAACACAAGCTACTTAAGGCAGAATACAGGAACTGCTATCAGCCTGACCTTGAAATATCAAACGGCTGTGCTCCGCTCCACGCGAAATAAATCAAATAGCACACGTGAACTTGTTCGAAATGTAGTTTTCTAGCCTCTTAGTAGTCGACTTTTTAGTTTTATGTTGATTAAATTAAATTTCAAAGTGATTTTTTTCCATTCACTTTGATATTTTTAAGCTAAATTGGATACTAAAAATAAAGTTCTATCTAAGCAGCTTAGAGACAATTTGGTTTTCTTATCATCACTATCAACCTGTGGACGTCTACTGCTGGACTTAAGCCTCTTCTAGCTCACGCCTATTATGGCGTTCCTAGTAGGCTATTAGCCTACTGCTACCACGCTGGCCAGATGGGTTGGTAGAGGTGTTCAATGCGTCGAGCCTCTTAGTCGACTCTTACGACAACCCAGGCGTGTAAGGGAGTGGTGACACTTGTATTCTTAGACCGTCACCACACGGCAAATGGATCTTAAATAAAATTCAATACAGGTTTCTGCATCAATTATTTAGGTGATTAACAACCGTAAGGAAGAAAGCTACTCAAACGAGTGATATAGTCTAGATTTAGCCAGCGTTATGATTAGAATTGAAACACGACTGAAATCTGGATGCGTCAAATACTTTGGCAAAGTAGTGAAGTACTATACCCAAGAAACGTAGGTACAAACGGGGAATTCCCGGTTGACCAGTAGAGTTTTTTGGGAAACGTTTCACCGGAAAGTACTAAGGTTAAAGAAATAATTTAGTATTCAAATGAAATACCTGTTGATCTTCTATTAATTGTGATATAAGCGTTATCTATTCCCGACTGTTCAATGTCCTTTTTTATTTTTAATAATTTTAGGCCCGTTATAATACTAATATGTTGCCGTGTGGTGACGGCCTAAGGATACAAGTGTCACCACTCCCTTACATGCCTGGGATGTCGTAAGGGTCGACTAATAGGCTCGACGTATTGAACACCTGTGCGAGAGAAGGAAAACTGAAACAAACCCTCTACCAACCCGCCTGGTCAGCGTGGTAGCAGTAGGCTAATAGCCTCCTATGAACGCCACAATAGGCGTGAGCTAGGAGAGGCCTATGTCCAGCAGTGGACGCCCACAGGCTGATAATAATAATAATAATAATAATACTAATAAAAAACATGATTTGTATATTTACCCGTATCTTCCATCATGTTTTTTGTGATTAAGTACCTGTATAAATAGCTGCGCTCACATTTGTTGCGCAGCGTGGTAACATCAAGCAGGCTTCTTCGGCATATTAACCGCCTCTGTGGTCTAGCGGTACAACAACCAGAGCTAGGGGTCCCGCGTTCGATTCCTAGCGGGGGTATATATTGTATTCGGTTTGGTGGTAGGACTCGTTCTAAGTCCGTCTAGCTAGCTACCACCATCTTATCTAAGCCACAACAACAATGTTTTCAGCATTGTTGTGTTCGGCAGTAACAGATAAGATAGCCAGTTCCTCAGTGATTGAGGATTCCGGGAGAGGCTCGCTTCCGTTTTCAGCTTTATCAATACTTAACATCAGGTATGAATACTTAACATCAGGTATGATGAAGGCTAAGAGTCTTTCTTCCCGTCGTTATAGCGCCATACGGCGCGTATAGCGGCGTCACACTCTTACTACCTGAAAATAACCTAAATTGAATCGCATTTCAGTTTCGTTGATAGTATAACCAAGTCGAACTTAAAGTCCAAAGTGAAGGAATTTTTGATTAAAACCTTAGAATGCGCCTAGCTTGTTTCTTTGATATTGTTGTCTAATCTTAGTTGTAAATGATATTTAGTATATTTCATGGTATTTAACGCCAACGCGAGCTTCTAACAGCGTTGCTATAAACCTCTGTGGATTTCTTACGCTGTTATTTTTCAATTATTGTAAAATTATTTTTTATACGGTAATAAATGAAAAAAGAAAGTTGATGATGTTCTTGTTTGTATCGTGCTTGTGTAAACTCTTCATCAAACCAGCCTCTTCCATATCTTCTAGGGCTGCGTCCGATCGTATTCAATATACGAGAAGTAGGGGTGTGTAATTGAAAGCAAACAGGCATTGTTGCGGGTGGTATCAATCAGCCGGCCGGCAGTTTTCTCGGCGCCCGGCTCGGCAAAAAGGGGACCGGACGGTGACGGACGACACTTTGTTACAGGTTTTGGATACCTTGTGATTGTATTTATTGAAATGTAGATAATAATATTAGTAAGGATATGGTATGAAAAAGTTTCTGGGTAATGATGAATTTCGTGCGAAAAGGAGATTAAATTAAACGAATCGCGTTGTAGTAGGCTTTAATTTTCTTTTATCATTTGCCGAAATTTTGAAGTGAAAACTTCTTTAGCGGCGTTGTGCACATCAGAGTTTTAAATTTTTGAGATGGGTTAAAAATGTTAAAGTCAGGTCAGGACACGTGACCTGGAGCAATATTTTAGATTCACTCGTCTCGAAGATTCTATTTATTTTCATGCAACGTTTGAGTTTCCTTATTCCGTAAATGCGACCTTGCATATTATATACTTACCTTCGCTTTTCGCCCGTCGTATTGCCTCCCAACGCGAGCGCGCAAGGGGCAAAGCGAAAAGCGTACTATGTCCACGCATGCAAGGTCGCTAATCGCCTGATCGCCTCCTCGTTCGCCTCGCCACTCGCGCGACGAGTGATTCAAAAATAGAGCTCCTGATCGAAAATTTGTAAGACGGGGGGAGAGTAGACCGCCGACGCGGCGTAGGAGAGGAAATAATATCCCCCTCTCTTTCTACGGCGCGGCGAAAATGTATGCCTGCTCCTGCTGTTTCGTTTAAGCGGTTTTCACTTCTGCCGGCACTCCCGGAGTGCAACCGATTTTTTTTAGGTTTGGTTTTATTTTCATCGTCGTTGCAGTAGTAGCTGATGAAAACAAAAACGGTGACAAGCTAGCACAGAAATGAGCAACTTAATGTGTCCTGTCTCATTACAGCGCGCCCTCGAGGAGGCGCGTGCCGACCAGCGCCGGCGCAACCGCCTGATATATTAAATCGAATATGTTGCCTCTACATGGTGTTCCGAATTGGAAGGTAAACGTAAAATATTATAGTATAATATATAATATAATAGTATAATATTATAGTTATAATATTATAGTATATATTTTATATGTATGTATTTATGTATGTATGTTAAATATTTATATTATGTAGTATGTTTATGTATTATTCGTTAATATTCCCACTTTTGTTACAATATTCTGAACTATGTTTTATAGTACTACTTTATTGCCGATACGGTAGGTCTCACACCTTTTACTGGTTGACTGGTAGAGAATGCCTGATGGCATTAAGTCCGCCATTTGCTGTATTTTTTTATATTGCAATAAAGAATAAATAAATAAATAAAATAATAAAAGGAAAATGTAAGAGACGGGTTGGTGGTAAGATAATTAAAGATCAGAGGGTCTAAAAAGAACGCAAACGCAATATTGCTAAGTCAATTCCTTAACAATTCATTCTATTGTTTATATTCTATGAAGTTTAGAACTGTGCCAGTGCCAGGGTAGCAGAACTTGCTTTTAATTTTTTGAAGGCAAGAAATTTTCGAAAAGCAAATTCCATAGGAAATAAACAAAGAAATGAATTGCCACTGAATTCATTTAGCAATATTGCGTTTGCGTCCTCCAGGATATTTTTAAGAAAGAAAGAAAGAAACATTTATTTTGGTATCACATGACATTAACACAGACAAACAATAAAACATGACAATACCTACACGAAACAAATGAATTTGTGAGAAAAAATCATGTGATGCCAAACTGTGCCCAGCTCAGTATAAGCAGCAAGCGCGCGCGCTTGCTCCACTGATGTTCTGCTAAGCACAGTGGTGACATCAGACACGTTTACAGACACTACACATATACGAAATTACACAATAATAATAAAAAATGACACAAAACGCATTTCATAAAAATAACAGAAATAACATATACCAAGCACCTTAAAACAAAAAAAAAAGTGCTAAACTGCCTGACAGTCCGTCACGTCAACGTCAGTGACATGCCATTTACGCTACACTTGGCGCAAGCACCACACACGACGTAGCCGCATGCCGCATGTCTTGACGTGGCATTTAATAAACAAAAATTTTGGACCAAATACAGGTTTATCTTAGCTACAAATAAGATGAGTCAGCATTCACAAACAAATGCGATGTTATAAACGATGATTTCATTAAATATATATTTTTTTTCATATCTAGGAGATTCAACATTTCTAGATTGAATGCAAAAGTTTATACTTATCCAGCAGCCTTACTATGAGCTCACAAAGTAATATCAAGCAGAACAGTGTTAACACACAGTGTGCTTATATCGCGATAACACAAGATAGGGCCTCTAATAATATGGCATAGATTTATTGACAAAGCTTTCTTTTTACTCTTCAAATAAAAAAAACACTTTCTAAACTAAGTAATACCTATTTTAACCCAACCGAAATCAAAATATAAACGTCTGCTTAATAAAAAATAGTTGAATAAAACCTCAGCCTGTATCGCTCCCGCGGCCGGCCGCGTGTCGCGTGCGTGGACGCCGCCCGCCGCGTCTGCCACCGTAACCTCTCCACGTCACCGATATTCCTCACAATGGGTGCAAAGTTTCACACTGTATTATTGTATGTAAATCCTGCAGAGTGATTCAAGCTGGTGAGTGCAAAGCTCGTAAAGAACATACGAAAGAGATAAGAAAGTAAGGTTAATGGTTTATTATTAAATGCAATGATATTTAGGTATAAATGATGTTTAGGGACAATCGGTTGGTAAATCAGTTGGTGGAAATGGTCAAAGTCGAAAGTCAAAGTCAAAGATTTTTATTCCAATAGACTTATAGATAAGTGCTTTCGAATAGTCCAATTTTATTTTTCTACCAGCTATATATGACATCTTTTCTATATTAATATTTAATATTATTAAAGGTATATTAAAAAAGTCTATAGTGATAGATTCCATAATGCTTTATCTAAAAAGTATTTTTTTAAAAAAAATATTTTTTATACTAAAGATTTTGTAATTCAAAATTACCGAGAGCAATTTTCTCCGAAATTGCCAGACGCTCAAAAGTAATTTTTCTTCCGATTTCATGGAAATTCTATAATGACTGATGTATTAAAAAAAACTCTTTGTTTCAAACATAGCACTATTATTTGCAAGTTATAGGAGGCTATGCAGCTCTAGTTTAGTCACAGCCGACCTTAAGAAATCTAATGTAACTCGCGGCCTAGTTAGTTACAGTATCTACAAGAGATACTCTAGATGATGATGTATAAATGACTCTAGGAATCTAAAATCTTCCCAAGTCCCGACTCTCTTGGCCGTGCAATGTTTAAAATGACTCCCGACCCGATTCACCGACCATTGAAATAAATCATCCAACTTGTACATAATACTATCTAAAGATTTCCCTAAGACTGTTATAATTCAAAATTACCGAGAGCAATTATCTCCGAGACAGACGCAGAAGTATTGTTCTTGCAAGTTTGGGGGCCTAATCCACCCCCGGCGGGGGTCGGCACGGGCGCGCTATCGCCGCGCCGCAGCTCCTTGGATCTGATGGGACGAAGGGACCATGTGGGCGGAGATAAGGTTTGGGAACTTCTTGCCAGTTGGGTAGGACTTTTGAGTTTTCAAGTTTAGGATATGATGAAGGTACGTTATTAAATATCACCACTAGCAACACCATGAGAATAATTATGGAACATTTGACTGGGGTACAACCTTATGTTCCTGACTATATATCTTCGCGACAAACTTTATCCAAACCTGTAAAGACGTTTTTGCGTGATTGAGTATCAAACATACAGCTAAACATCTGCTGATTCCGAATTTTCGAACTATTCATCTTCCAAAAAGGTTGTAACTAATACCCGCCCGGTCACACGATGGTAGACGATGATCTTGAAATCACCTCCACACTAATATCCGTTCTGTTGTTTTTGCGTAGAAACCATGGTTTCAGCTTTACTTGTATAAAATCGTTACTTTTTAATTATGTGTAGAAACGTACATACTCATAAAGATACTAGCGTTGTGCCTCTATTCCTAAACAACAATATCTTACTTTTCATAAAAAGGTCAGTCGTCTTCGTAAAACAAAAAAATATTAATAAGATCTCATAACAAGTCTCCTTGGCCCAAATTAAAAACATTAATATCCTATCCAAAGAAAAAACAACAGTAAATATTTAATCTAAAATTCTAATTATCCGGTGACATCAAACAAAAAAGAAACGTCGTTATATTTGCCGAGATTTGTAATTAGACCGGTGCAGGTCGGCATTTGGGGGGTTTAATTTAGGAGGTTGTTTTATTAGTGAAATTAACCCGTTTTTAGTGAGGGCGATACATAAATGATTAGGCGGGCGGGGCGAGCCGCCCTTGGGACGTAAATAAGAGTTGCAATGCGCGTTGCTGTATCTGTTGGGGAGACGAAAATTATGTGGGCGGATTCGGAGATGTTTTGGGTTGGTCAGGATATGATCATAATATGCTTTGGAGGTTGTGATGATTATTTTTTTCTTTGTTTTTATTTATTGACCTCAGTGTTTCTTTACATTTAAAGCATTTATTAAAAAAGAAACTCCAAAGAAAAAATTTCATAAAGTATAATGGAAAGTCCTTCAAATGACAAGATAGCTGCTAAAACTATACATATATTAGATGGATATCTATGCAAAGGTATGGCTTCTGCTCTGAACCAATCCAGAGAAGGGACACTATATGATGAGTAGAAATAAGTTCAACTGTCAAACCTTATTTTCAAAGTGAAGATACACTTCAATCCTGCAACTTGAAGACTAAAGATGATGACTGGATAATTGTCATCGTCGGTGAACATGATAAAGAACCAATAAATTGTTTGCAGAGCTAAGCTACTTTATAAAAACTAAGGCATAGTTGCATCATACTCTATACCTCATGAAAAAAAGGAGGCGTTTGTATACTTCATAGGAATCAGATAGAAGGTTGCGGACCTAAGTTGCCAGAAGTAGGGAAAATATGCGCAGGAGAGCACGTGTCTATGTGGTATTACTCCCCAGACCATGGCACATCTTTTGTCCTGCCCTGCTTGTCCGTATGGACACGAGGACCTTTACAAGGCCACAGACAGTGCCATTTCGGTACCCAAATTTTTGTCCACTCAAATATAGCCAGAGTCGACTCGCTAAGAAGAAGAAGATCGGATAGAAGTAAAAGAGTTAACATTTCTGAGGAAATACGCCTTGGATTATGTATTCGAATGCTGCGGAATAGAAATGATTTCTATGAAATGTATCATAATTTGTATTTAAAGAACTCCAACTTCTAGTTTACCGCAGTTCTTTAAATTTTTTAAGGATTAAATGAGTATAGTAAGAAATAGAGTAAATCGGAAAATTGTCTTCCCAGGCGATTTTAATATCGACATGTTGAAAGAAACAAATTAATCTAATGAGTTTAGTAAGATCATAGCAAACGAATAACTTTAAACTATATATCTTTTCCAACACGAAAGAAATAATGTATAGACCTTATTTTAAGCAATATCCCAGATGCTCAGGGTACAATTCATAGACTATATTCATAGCCAAAAACAAAAATATAGAGATATTGTAAAAATCCAACATCTAACTCTACATAAAATACCTCTGTAATTTCAATACTAGATACCCTAATAAATTCGTTCATCCTTTAATAACAACAACTCCAAACAGCAAAAACGTGTATTGTATGTCTATAAGAATATACAATAGATTGCCAGATGATCTCAAGATTTTACCTATAAATGCTTTTAAAAACAAACTGAAGAATTGTTGGTTGAAAACTATTTTTATCCAATCGATGAATTCAATGACTTTTTTAGCAGACGACGGTAATTATTATTTATTTATGATTGTAATGACAAAAACTGAATTGTAATGTTATCAAATAATGCTATAACTGAATAATAATAATGTAATTGATTATATTTGCATGCCAGTATCTGGACAAAAGTGTGCGGCATCACATACATTGTAACATCTTTTTTAATTACCAGTTTTTAAGCAAATAAAAACATATTCTATTCTATTCTAAAAAAGGGAGATATTGAAAAAGATAATTATTTAAGTTTAAGCAATAAATCCATACATTTATGTAATAAAGCTAGTTTTCAGGTTTAGGATTCTTTAAAAAAAGCAGTTTGCGGAGAAACTTTAACACCGTAATACGGGTTTCCGAAAAACTCTTTGGTTCTGTCTTTTTACATAGATGCGATACGTCACGTCAACGTCTCGTCTTCAAATACAAGATTAGTCCTGTATATCTTCAATGCAAGTGTATCTAAATGACGGTAAGAGCATATAGCAAAGGAGAACCAGGTGACAAAAAATTACCCATTACATTGCAAGCAACTTAGTAGAAAGCGAAAAATATGTCGCGTAATTCCGCAAGAAAATTTTCTTGCGGAATTACGCGACATATTTTTCGTTTTCTACTAAGATATGGATTTCCGCCAAGTAACGCCTGATTCTATCAAATAATTGCAAGCAACGTCAAAAGTGACTGACATTTAATTATTAGCAAGATGTGTCTCATTCTAAGTTGCGTAAACTACATTCACTAATGTAATGACCAAGGGTCAGTGTTAACGATAATGCCCATTTATTAATGGCACAAGCAACGATAGCTCTAATTTGTCAATGGATTCACACCCTCAGTTTACAACAGTTAACAGCCAAAATTATTGCCGTAACAGAAATAATCTTGTCGATGTGACGAAACACATGTTCCCGTACCTACAAAAAGTTAAAAGTCTAATTTTACAATCACAAATTACAATTGCAACGTCCAATGCTTATACAGACGACGAAATGTTTAGCTAAGCACGTTAATGTCGAGGGCGTTCTCATCATCTTCGTTATAAATGCCTGTTTCGAATGGCAACTGCAAAGCTTGAGCTGTCATCTATACAATGTACACTTACGCCGTTTTGTATTAGAATTGAAAACTATTAAGGGTGACTTCACCCCCGCTGTTAATCTTTATTAAGGGTCGTTCATACCCGGACAGATTCGCAGCGCGGGATTTTAGCTGATTTATCGCGACAACCACCAGAGGTCGCCTTTTATCGCCTACGAATCGGTGTAGAGGGGTTAATGTTATTGATAGATTGTGTTACGATATCTAAATGCCCGTTCCGTTTCCGAAAACGATATGTTATTTAGTTGAAATGGGATATTTGATGTTCCACCTCCAACTTTTACAAGTTAAGTGTTGGTAGAACGTCGTCGACGACATATGGAAAGAAAATTGCTAATGTCAATGTGAAAAAAAAGCTGAATTTTCAGTGGAAATAAAACTACATGTTACATTTTATGATTTTTTAATTTTTGCATTTTTCAATGCTATTTGTATACTTATGATAAACTAGCTGCTGCCCGCGGTTTCACCCGCGTGGGTCCCGTTCCTGTGGGAATATCGGGATAAAAAGTATCCTATGTTCCTCTCCAGGCTATCAAGTATCTGTATACCAAATATCATCAAAATCCGTTCAGCCGTTTTTGCGTGATAGAGTAACAAACATCCAAACTGGCATTTATAATATGAGTATGATTTTAAATAGACAAATAAATTAAAGTTTAAATATTTTACTTACTTACTATGATGGCGCTGTGACCCACGCGCGCCATTTGGGTCTATCGTGTACAAGCTCCTTCCAATCTGGAACTCTCTCCCAAGTCGCGCAAGACCTGTGGGGCCTACCATGAGTTTTTCTTTCCGTTTACTGTCCAGTAAACGGGAGACATTTTGTATGAGAATCTGCAGTTCTGCTGCTGCCCACTAGAGGCGCTGTTTAGATTCGCTTACAAATTGCGTCTCGTTTACTGTACAGTAATCGGAACGGAAAACTCATGGTAGGCCCACTGGTCTTTCCAGCGGTGTATAGGCCGCCCAACAGGGCGCCGACCACTTATATGACCAGAATAGGCTCGCTTTACTGCACGATCGTCCTCCATCTCTAAATGTTTTTATAAAATTGAAATTTTTTCCTAAATTTTTTATTTAAGATTTATCATAAGACATGCAACATTTTCATTTTACGACTTCATATGCAGTAAATAATAAGCATTTAAGATTTTTAAATGATTAACGGGGTTAGTCTAAATATTTTTTTCAATGTAAAGTCTGTACGTAACGTTGCTTGTAAAAATATTTCATTGTAATGAATAGAACGCGTGAATATCAAAGAAGTATTTGCTCTAATCTTCTTCACCAAATCCTTATTCTTTAGTTTAGTACAAAGTTTAACAATTAATCTTTTAGGGGAGCAGTGCCGATTTATTTTTTATGGTCTACCGATTCTTTCTTAATGAGATACAGGGCAAACAGCGAATCCTTGGGGAGGTCGGGGCATTTGATGACAGCTGTATTTCGGACCAGTTGGTGTTTGCTCTTAGTTCGTGTTGTGTATTGAGAGATTTTCAGTTTAAGTTTTGAGCGGGTGGAGAAAATATTGTGTTTATTTTATTTAGGTTTGATGTTCCAATCTTTATTTAAAAAATCTATTTCGTAATTGTTTATTAAAATAAATTTAACCCGCTTCAAAAAGGAAATATAGAAATGAAAACCAAAAAATACTAAATAATAAAACCCCGTAATTACAACAGAAACCGTCTTCAAAATATACTTTTTGGATATGGTGACAGCCAGGGCATCAATGGTGTACTTCTATCGTGTAGAATTAGATTGCATTTCTACTTATAGGCAAGTGCCTACGTTCGGTTTTTATCCGATGTAGTTCAGTTTTTGCACCAACTCCAACCAAAGAGTATATTTTGAAGATAGTTTCAATTGTAATCATGGGTTTTTATAATTTGGTATTTTTTGGTTTTCATTTTTGTATTTTACTTTTTGAAGTCGATTTTAAATATTTTAATTTATTGTTTATTTTTAAATTTTTTGTGTTAGATCAGCCCAGTACTTTTCACCTTAATTGCTTTGGAACTATATTGAAGTTATTGTGTATGTGTGACATACTTATGTAGTATTTGTTAATAATTATGATGACGTTCATCATACGTTTACCTTGGACAGACAATCCAGTTAGCTAAGTCCAACTTCGAGAAAGAGATCTCCCGTCGAATCCAACTCGGTTGGGCAGCATTCGGGAAGCTCCGTAAAATCTTCGCGTCCAACTTACCGCAGTGTCTCAAGACGAAAGTCTATGACCAGTGTGTGTTGCCAGTGATGACTTACGGTAGTGAAACGTGGTCGCTAACTATGGGTCTGATAAGAAAGCTCAAGGTCACCCAGCGCGCAATGGAGAGGGCTATGCTCGGCGTTTCCCTACGAGATCGAATCAGAAATGACATCCGTAGGAGAACTAAAGTAACTGACATCGCTCGAAGGACTGCTCATCTGAAGTGGCAGTGGGCGGGACACATAGCGAGAAGAACCGATGGCCGTTGGGGCGGAAAGGTTCTGGAATGGCGACCGCGCACAGGACGTCGCTCCGTGGGTAGGCCCCCGACAAGGTGGACCGACGATCTGGTGAAGGTCGCGGGAAGCCGCTGGATGCGGACTGCGCAGGACCGATCGTTGTTGAGATCCTTGGGGGAGGCCTATACCCAGCAGTGGGTGTCATGTGGCTGAGACGACGACGACGACGACGACGTTCATCATACGTTCCACTCCACCAAAATGGTGCGTTTCGGAACCAAATGCACAAGTTACTTATGAAAACACCAAAATCGATATAGGTGTGCTATAAAATTTGAAGAGTTCCCTTGATTTCTCCAGAATCTCATCATCATATCCTGTCTTGACGACATCGTCAGTGGGACCAACTTGAAAGTACTATCTTTCAAACAAAAAGAGAATATCAAATCGGTTCATAAGTAACCGAGTATACTAAGGTAATTAGCATTTAATAGCTCCGAATTAATACTAATAGTACTGAAGTAACAAATATAAAAAATTATAAAAAAAATATATAACCGAATTGAAGACCTCCTCCTTTTTTTAAGTCGGTTAAAAATGCTACATTTTATCTCGTATAAAAAACAATTACCGGCGTATTCTAGGATTCAATAGGTTTGAATAGTTCAGGTGATTTTCAGAATGATCCTTCTACACTCAATGTACTTATTTTGTGTCAATCTTGACGTCCTAAAAGTTCAAAACAATAACAGACTGTTCAACCCTACACAACAGACTTTATATTGCGATACAAGTAAAAAATAAAGCCAAATGGCACACTTCAGGCCTTGTATTTCGTCACGCAATTCCCTTAGGTCGCAAGTAGCATATGCTTCAGAAATTCCTACCTTTGCCTATCACGCGACTACGTGTCGCGTCGTGCGCACGCTAAATGTATCGGTTAAACATTTTTAATTAGTATTTAAACAGGTGTGCTCCCGCCCTAAATACCGACCGAGTTGGCGTGCTTGCATTTGGATTTAAAAAGGTGTTGCTTTTAATTGTAATCTGTTTAGAATGCTTTTGTCTTTAACAGATAGGTTTAGTTATCTGTTTGGAACTAAATATAGAGTTCTTTTTATTCTTTAAAAGATCAGCACATCTTATATTTCTTCGCGCACTTGAAATAAAACAACTTTTACGGATTTCAGTGCTTACTGTTTATTACCCGATATTGAGTGGTATATTGTATGGGGTTTTAAAGGTTTCTTCGTTTTCCCGATCCCGACCATTTCGGCACCTTTGTACGAGTCACGGGTGACTGCTACTTATAAGTCTACCTTCAAAAAGTGTAAACTTTCGAGGGTAGACTTATATTTCTTTAAGAGTTATATTGTTTTAATGAAGGTCAGGTTTAACTGTGCCATTTTGAGAGTTCTTTTTTGTGTAACTTGACATGCTGTTGAATTACCAAGCAAAGCAAGGGCTTCTAAAGAATGCAAGTGTAAAAAAAACCTGACCAGAAGTGCGACTATAAGTAGGTACCATCAAGGTACTCAGGTGGATTAGTGGAGTTTGTTTGGTTGATTTATTTATTTTAATTATGAGCGACGGGGAAGCTCTTAGCCTTCATCATACCTGATGTTAAGTATTGATATTTCTATAGATGGAAGCGAGCCTCTCCCGGAATCCTCAATCACTGAGGAACTGGCTATCTAATCTTTAACTGCCGGAACACAACAATGCTGAAAACATTGTTGTTATGGCGTCAGACTTAGATAAAATGGTGGAAGCTAGCCAGGCGGACTTACAACAAGTCCTACCACCAACCAAACCGAATACAATATGTACCCCCGCTGGGAATCGAACCCGGGACCCCTGGGTCTGATACCGGTGGTTGTACCACTAAACCACAGAGGCGGTTCACTGGCGGGAACTGGTAGCGCTATTTCTAATAGTATTAGATCCAGAAATAGAAACCGTTGGTTTCATAGCTATTTTATTTGAGAATACATTACTTCTTTAAACTTTAAGTTACTTTTTGAAAAACTTTCTTAAAAATGCTATACTGGTTCATCTTAAGTTCCTTTATTGCACATTAGTGCTTATGATGCCATTGCCATTCGAAAACAAGGTAAAAGCACACTCTACAGGCCTTTCAAGTGTTCGCTAAAATTGCAGTGTACTTACCACAGTTTACAGTTACCACGCGTCTGACCCGACGTTCGTTGTTTAATCGTGAATATCGCGACATGTCGCGGCCCGCTTGTTTGCTTGCGCGGGCGTAATTATCGGACCAGCAACAGTGGCCTGTTATTCAAATTATTGTTTGATGACAATTTGATACTGTGGAAGAGTATCAAATTATGACACATTTGACTCACAACCTGAAAATAACTTATAAGAAATTGCATAAGAGGTCATCGTCACTAGGAAAATTATATCGCTCTGAAGGCGTACCATCCTTTAATTTTCCTAGTGCAAGTGAAAAACCTGAAGTTCTTGACTGTAAGTACATTAGTGGTTATGATGGCATTGTCATTCGAAAACAAGGTAAAAGCATACAATACCGGCCTTTCGAGTGTTCGCTAAACTTGCAGTGTGCTTAGCACAGTTTACAGTTACCACGCGTTTGACCCACGCTCGTTGTTTAATCGTGAATATCGATACATGTCACGCCCCGCGAGTTTGCTCGCGCGGGCGTAATTATCGGACCACCTACGATGGCCTCTTATTCAAGTTATTGTTTGGTATTTGATATTGTGGAAGAGAGATTTGAGAATTTGAAAGTTTAGTTTTATAATTTTGTACTTGAGGAGAAAACAATCAATATTGACTGAATAAATAAAATTGATGTCTTATCATTAACTTTATAACTTTTTAACTACTATAGTAATTTGCTATTATTCACCGCAATTGATTTTCATTATTTAATGTAATATATGTTTGTACTAAAAAGCACATCGCATTATGTCGATAAACAAAAAAAAAATACAAATGAAACGCGCACTTGTTACACACACACACACACACACACGTGTGAGACACACGACCATAGACAAGTTAAATAGACTGCGCCCATTTTGTGTGGGTGTACACATGTTACAAAAAAACCTATAAAATGTATAAAATGCGGATAAATTGTGTATAATTTTTATACCAAATATAATATAATAATAAATACAAATATAATATCAATAAATATAATTCTATAATATTTGTATGTAGTACATACTATTTAGTTTTTCATTACGCCAGTACAGCTCTAACTACCCCTACATAATTGATTTCGTATCCTGTCCATCCTAAATTTGACTGGAAGAAATAGCTTTTAGCGATAAGACCGCCTTTTGTATGTCTCCTTTATGTTTGTTTGTGTAATATTTAATGTGTGTACAATAATGTGTAAATAAATAAATACGTACAGAAATAAATAAGTTAAATCAATAAATTAATAAGATTCTGAGGTAAATACAAACAAGCTTCTCTCTAAACGAAATAGCAAAATATATACAATTTATTACATCGAGTAAGTACTAGCTCTTTCATCTCACAAAATTAAATTTCAAATATTAAAGTGAGGCTACGAGAAGGAACGTCTTACAAAGAGCTTAGTGGTAATATAACTACTGCCTTAAGGGAACATTAAGAGTGGAGCTTTTAATATTGTTCAAGATATTACTGATATTATCTCACTATATAAAAATGTAAAACTCCCAGAAGTATAAAACTGCATGCATATCGTTATAGAAAAAAATACACTCACCAGCACATTGAATGGCCCACCCGTTATTTTCATACAAGCTTATATTGCGACTCTATACATAAATATTTCTTACACTCACACCAATTAACCTAGCCCCAAAGTAAGCACTGTAAGGCTTGTGTTATGGGATACTAGGGTAACGGATATAAATACATATAATTATACATATATAAGTATTTATGTGTAGAAATATATATAAATGTCAATGAGTCAGGTACATATACTCGTATTCATCATACAAACATTTGCTCCTACTAGGATTCGAACCCGGGACCTCAGAGTAAGCGACACCTTGAAACCACTCTTCCACGGAGGTCGACAAAAAATACATAAAAGAGTCAATATATTACTGCAAAGATATGTATACTAATGTATAGGCGACTGTCCAATTACCATTCATTAATTATTCTGCCTCTATGAACAAATGCAGTGGTTCCAGTACTCATTAAAATTGCTAATTGGACATTCGAACGCTAACCTAAACATTAGCATATGGATCTTTGCAGAATTATGATGACATTTTTATGTATAGATTCGCAAAGTGAGTATGTTTTGTATGAAAATAACGGGGTAGGACATTAGATGTCCCGGTGAGTGTAATTAAACCGCCAACATTTACCTTATTTCGAGATCATCTTTTATCACAGATAACATCACCAATGAAGATATTACAAACATAAACATATAGTATTGATAATAACACCCAGACAAGGAAGAAAAATGAATGTTCGTCACATCAGGCGTCGTCGTCGTCATTAAAATATATGCTGATTATTCTAACACTAATAATACTCGTAGATTAAACTATGGCGTACATCTTTGTATAGTATAAACTAGCAGATCGTCGCGGTTTTACCCGCGTGGTGCCCGTACCCGTGATTATATCTGGATAAAATATAGCCTTTGTCAATCGGGAGAAATGTAGCTTTCTAATGGTCTAAGAATTTTCTAATTCGGACCAGTAGTTCCTGAGATTAGCGCGTTCAAATAAACAAACGCTTTATAATATTAATAAGTATAGATAAACTAGCGGCCGCCCGCGGTATTACGCGCGTGTTTCCCGTTCCCGTGGGAATATCGGGATTAAAAGTATCCTATGTTCATAAACAGGCTATCTACTATCTGTGTACCAAATTTCATCCAAATCCGTTAAGTAGTTTCGGAGCCTATTCAATTCAAACAAACAAACAATCAAATCTTTCCTGTTTATAATATTATAGTATAGATAAATAAATAAAAAAATATGTTTCATCACAACTACGACCCCTGGCTATCACCACTGCTGTCAGGCGGGTAGAACCTTGCTTTAACTACCCTTCTATGATAAAAACAATAGACGGACTTTGTTACTGTTTGTCATACAGTTTTTAGCAAAAAAATACTATCTTTAACCGTAATTGATTGACAACGAAAATTTTTTTAATACGTCGTTACGTAACTCACTCTTTGTGGAAATTGGAATTTGAAATTCGCCGTACGTCATCAAACATAGCAAAGAGACACCTTTGACAAGTTTCTTGCCGGTTCTTCTCGTTACAAGATCTCGCACTGAAGAATATTGCGTACCGATGGCAGAGCTTTTTTGAGGTCCATATGTGCTAGTGTTACAACATTAACTGAATAAATTAATTTAATTTCCACCCATCGACGAATCCTCCGATACTTTAAATCTCAGCTGTACCGATCCTAATGCCATTATTTAATTAACACGGCACTAAAAATAATAAGAAAATAAACACAAAATCCGTCCTTCCATTAGTCGCCATTGTGTTGACGCAACAGAATCACTAAATTGCGAAATAGAGATCACCTTGTGTCGAAAACAAACATTCGATTTCGAACCTTATTACCAAAACAATACATTGGAATATGCACCCTAACTTTCCCTAAAACAAAATGGATTGCAATCAAAACTCGACTTTATGCAACAGCATTTAAGGGTTAAATTAGCTTGGCTTAGAACAAGTAAAGGCGCGTACAGAGGGTGAGAGAGATTATCGCTCATTAGTGAGCGCAAACGAGCGCTCGTTCGTGCGTGCGAGCGTTCGCGGCAAGCGAAAACTTTCCTTGTGATGCGAAAATCTTAGAGAAAAATAAAATGGAAGATGAAAAAACATCGGATGCGCAAAGGAAAACGCTTGTAAATGTAAAAAGGAAATCTTTTTAAGGAGGGTTTTATTTTGTTTGAAAAAAGTCGTAGCACTGAAATTAGGTGAATGGATGTAAAAAAATTGTGCAGATGGCATCACACTACTTCAAGCTTTACCTACAGATACAGAGGAACTCTGTAAATTGGTCAGAAATTGTAGTGTTTTAATCAATATTAGAATGAATGGGTTCCATTTGTAAAAATAGAGTAATTATAATATTAGAGCAGATTTAATTCTACAAAAACAACATAAAAAGACCAAATGAATTGAATAAAAACAATCTCAGCGGTAAACGCGTGCGCTCTCAGCGAACAATGGCAATGAAACAAAAATAATACATTCAGCGCGGGTGTCAGAATAATCCGATGCAACAGAATTAGTGCAATAAAAATCTCAGTTTGCCCTATTTGGTGAGAGGAGTGCACACTGTACGATTGCCAGGGGGTCGCAAAAACAGCGGAGATTGAAAAAATAATATTTGGCTCGATTATTTTTCATATCGACGCTTTAAAATTTTGGTCGTCCATTTATCGACTACTATATAGCTTAAATTATGTTAAGTGAGAATAGGTTACAATTGTGACTTGACTACGCGTGCGAAAAATAACGTTAGTAACTAAATATTTAATTAAATTCATTCTTTCTCATATTTAATCAATTTTTTTTCCTTTCCCATTCCTACTATATGTTTATATATTCATTCAAAGTATGATTATTTATAATGTTCTATATTCAATTGCACCCACTCCCCCCCTTTTCCCCCTTTTCTGCTTTTCCTCTTATTTCTTTACCACTCAAGGTTGCCTGGAAGAAATTGCTACCTAGCAATAAGGCCGCCTTTTGTGTATTTCCTTTTACTGTCTGTTTTTTATTTTTCTTTGTGTTCTTATTATGTGCAATAAAGTGTTTTATTATTATTATTATTATTATTAAATCCTGAGGAGACTGAAGGGATTGCATACGCCTCTGGGCCCAAAATACTCTTTGAGCAAAGTGTCAAGTGTCATTGTGTTGGCTTTGCGATGGTTTTTCTATTTTTTGAGTAACTACGACACCGCTCCGTTTTATTCCATATAATATGGAAAACATTAAAACGTTTTTCAAATTTCTCCGCTCCGCAATTGGGATTTTTATATTAAAAACATATGACTTATTTCTTAGACCATATCCCAACTCTTTACAATAATTGGGCCCACAGATTTCAGTCTCCTTTGAAACAAGAAAAAATATTAGAAAATTTCAAAGTTTCCTCATAACTTTCGGTAGCACAACGATTAGAGCAGTGGGCCGGATACCCCAAATGTTGCGGGTTCAAGTCCCGAGTTCTCGACTGAGAGCCGTTCGAAGCCCGTTGGAGACAAATTGATTTTCTAGTACTCAGTTTTATTGAAAATTACTTTTTGAATTTCGTCTAACAAATGTACAATCTCCCTAAGAGGTACAGACGGTAGCGTGACCGGGCGAAATCGCCGCGGCGTGTGATCTCCCAGCATTGTTGTGCGATTAGTCGCAACAACGCGCGATACCGCGACTCCCCTCAGAGGGAGCAGAGCTGTGCTAAACGTCTGCTATAGAGACTTAATCCCGAATAAGAACATGGAAATTATATTGTAGAGTACGTATGTAGAGATTTACAAAATGTAATAAAAGGTTTACTAAGACTAAGTTATTATTATTATATCTTATTTTTAAAACGAAAAAAATTAATTCCTAATGTAATAACATTGCTGTACTATATTTGTGTGATCACTTTGTTTCTCAAGATGTTTACCTCAAAAACCTTAAACATTTAACTTACATTTTCAACTTTAAAATCATGTTTTGATGCTTGTTTAATGCTGTCAGAGAGAAAGACTTTTTCTAGTTCTAGAATATCAAAGGCAAGCCTGTATCAAAGGCAAAACGTTAAAGTATAATTGATTTGTTTTACAAGAACTAAATTAAGTATTTCATAAAATTTTCGGACTTTTCACACAACAAATACAAAAGTCTTAGAAAGTTATTATTAGGTTTTGAGTTTGTTAATAATCAACAATCAAAAGCGACATACAATCAATAACAACAACCCCATTATTTAACAGCAAACTAGTGACCTCATCAGTAATATTTATATCATAACTTCACCATAGACTACCGTAACACAAACATTCTTTTACAACTTTCCGGAGCGAGAAATCAGTTGATTCAGAGCGCATTTTCCGCGCAACTAAATCAATTATGCGCGTTCTGCGCGTACGCAGGCACTGACAAAGGGTGACGGCTAAACGCCTGCGGTGGGCTTATAGAGGGAGCAATGAATGAATGACGTATGTCGGATGAATTTAAATTAGTTTGTATTTAGAAATGAGCATTAATACGAGCTTATGGAAATACTAAAAGTTTGGATACAAGTGTTTAGAATTGCAAACTCAAGTAATAGCAATAAATACATTTAATGAAATTATAGACATAAGGGCATTTTTATGACATATACTATAAGTCTATGACATGTTTTGAAGTATAAAAACTAATCATGACAACAGATTGTGTAGCTTTTTTTTTACAGACTACATATTAATACTTACATTATTTTTCCATTTTTAGGGAGCCATGTAAATGACTTGCCTTGTATAACACTCTTCGTTATAAGGTTAATAAATAAATAAATATAGTTTTTGGTTATTAAACAACTCTTTTTCTCGTCTACTTTTAATGGAATAAATCACCTTATAAGGTCAACCGTGAAAACGGCACTTGGAAACTTCAGAGAGCTGATTTTCTAATGAAAACTCAGTTCAATTTGAGTTTTGTCGCTGTTGGGGCTCTCGTACAGTATGAAAATATGACAGTAATGACAGCGGTGAAACTGGTTGCTGCGTGACTTTTTGTTAGATAATCAGCTTGCGAGAAATTAAAAAAATCGGGCAAGTAAAGGGTTCCGTAGTCAAAATACCACTAACACTTTTCGACTGCAAAAATAACTTTGTTTTTCATAGTTTTTGTATCAATGACAAAGTTACATTTGTTACGGTACGAAGTTACGGAAAATGTGCTGTATCTCTAAAACTGCTAGCAATATTTCGTTCAAAACAATTTTCGTTGAAAGTTTTTATTAAGATCTGCAGCATCTATTTTTTTAGATTTTTCACCTTATTATTTTAAAAGTTATTTTACCACTTTGGAAGTGTACATCTTTCAAACTGTTGACTTTGAGAAATCGTTTTAGAAACCGCAATGTAATTTTTAATATCCTATCTATAGACACCCCGGATACATCTACCTACCAAGTTTCAACTGTGTAATCTTAATAGTCTCGGAATAAATTGGCGGTGACATACGGACAGACGGACAGACAGACAGACATGACGAATCAATTAGTTTATGATTTTTGAATTTTTGCATTTTTCAATGCTATTTTTATACTCATGATTTTTATGAGATAATTCTCAGATGGAATTCACTTGTGGGCGAGTTGACTTTTTCCAATATTTTCCTATTTAAAATTTATCATAAGAATCAATAAGTGTTCCGTTCTTTGCCATTAGGCTACAGAACCCTAAAAATTGTTATACCACAAACGCGTTTTAATCCATAACAGTAGTTTTTTAATTTTCCATTTTACAAAGCTATTTTTATGTGAAAAATATTCATTTCTTTAACTTTCGGTAAAACTAATAAATAACATGACGATGACTTGATATATTTATTGCTTTAATTGGGCATCTTAATTGTCGTTAATTTTCAGAGAAAATAATCGTTTTCGTTTTCTCTAATAAAATGGTTAATTGGTATGAAATGGTTTAAATTATAATTTTATCCAAATATAATAATAAAATATAATAAATGTAAATAAATTGTCAATTATATCATTTATGCGCTATATTCACATGCAATCGTCAATCAACCGTTCCAACTCAAAATCATCGGGCCATATTAATAGCCCAATAAAATAATAATATCGAGCGAGTATTAATAAAGCCCCTACACACTAGCTGTCAGACTAGCCGTGGCCCCGTGCTCGCGGCTAAACTCCAATCTGACAGTTCATAAAGGCATAATGCTCCATATGGACGCACCCTTTGCTCAGATTTCTATTGGCGAAATTCGAAGTTTAGTTAATTCGACCGATTATTTGTCATATGTTATTGGTGTTTATTAATAAACTGTATGGAATATGAGTTGATTGAGAGGAGTTTATGAAACAGCTTATCAGTAGTAAATAAAATATTGTTGATTACAGCCGATAATATTGACTGCTTTTTTGACTGTTCGTGCTTGTAACAACCTCTAAAATAGCCTTGAATTGGTCCTTTGATCACTATGATTGTATTACAGGTCTGAGTTTATTCAACGACAGTTTTTTTATGAAGTACGGGGAGACTCTTAGCCTTCATCATACCTGATGTTAAGTATTGATAAGGCTGAAGCGAGCCTCTCCCGGAATCCCCAATCACTGAGGAACTGGCTATCTTATCTTTAACTGCCGGAACACAACAATGCTGAAAACATTGATGTTATGGCGTCAGACTTCGATAAGATGGTGGTAGCTAGCCAGGCGCACTTACAACAAGTCCTACCAACAACCATACCGAATACAATATGTACCCCCGCTGGGAATTGAACCCTGGACCCCTGGATCTGATACCGATGGTTGTACCTCTAGACCACGGAGGCGGTTAAAATTCATCCATCCATAGTCCATGTGATTTATTTCTCAAGTTAATCCTTTCTAAGTCTATATTAAAAAAAATGATTGCACTAAATAGTAGGCCGTGTAGTGTCGGCACTACACGGCACTACCCCCTCTCATCCCGTGAGGTTCGTAAAGGCGACTAAGGGACTCAGCCTTCAGGAGACGGGCAGCAGCGTCTCCTACAAACATGGCCATACTGCGATCGCCAACCCGCCTGCCAAGCGTGGCGATTATGGCAAACCCCCCCTTTTGAGGGAGGCCTATACCCAGAAGTGGGTGTTATATGGCTGAGACGACGAAATAGTAGGCTAGTGTATTGCAAATAACGGATCAATTTATCGTTGCTATAGCTGCCTAATCCTTTACATTGTCCAGCCTTAGTTGAGTAATATAATAATAACAAATGAATTGGCGAAGGTACGTAATAATAAATATTTTACTTAGGTACCTTTAAAAACCGACAGAAATTATTATACAAAATTATACGTTTTTTTAATATTTCTCATTCCTACCACGCAGGACCTTGCCAGTAACCTCAAGCACCCATTAAAAAGTCAGCCAACCTTTTTCTGTCGAAATTAATAAAATATTTAATTTGAGCGCGAAACAAAGCCGCGACTGAGCTATAAACAGGCGGGGTTGATTCGTACCCCGGGGTATAGGGTACCCGAGGGAGGGGGTCCACGCGACCCCCTCGGGACCACTTGAGTGACTGCGGTCTGTTTACAAAGCTTGTAATTATTTTGGTGAGCGATAACAGTTTCTTTTTATTGCTGCGTTTATTAAAATGTAGGGTTATAATTTGGGAGGCGGTGTTTTTATTGTTCTTGACTATTTTTTTTTAATTCGATTGTTTATGGTGTGGTGTGACGTAAAGGATTTAGCGCAGGAGATAATATAACGAGTGCAACATGCCATTTGGGGCGATAGGTGTGATCTCACCTTCTGCGTTTAACTTATTCCTAGGTGTAATTATGTTTTATATAAGTAAAGATTAATAAGTAAGTTGTTATGGTAAATTTTAAATAGAAAAATATTGGAAAAAATGAACTCGGCCACAAGTGAATTCTCAGACGGGAATCGAACCCGCGACCTTTGGAAATCCGGTCCAATGCTCTAACCGCTGAGCTACCGAGACTTGCGAACCACCGTCGAAATTCTCCAATACTTTTATATTTTTAATACGCTGTAGGCCAGCGTTGTTATATCAATGCTAGGAATATCCTTGCATTCGAAAGAAACATCTTTTCAGGTGTTTAACGATCGATTAAGATGCAACTGCCAATAATTTATGATTTTGTAATTTTTGCAATTTTCAATGCTATTTTTATACTTATGGTAAATTTTAAATAGAAAAAAAATAATTTACAAATTCATAAAAAAAAAAAAGTGAGTTGTATTCATATTTCAATATAATTTGGTAAAAAAAAGGTTTGTTTAATTGGACCTAGTTATTTGGTGTGATTTGAATGGAAGATAGAAAATGTATAAGATATATAAATTGTACAAAACAATAACAAAAAGGCATTACTTAAAATATAGCATACTTTGCTATTCGTAGCAATCAGACCAGCAATGATTTTGCAGTTCTTATCACCAATAAGAGTGCTTCTTATAAAGAGGAATACACATTTAAAATAAAAACAACATGCTAATACCCACTACGTCACAGCACCTTATTTTCGTCAAAAGTCCCATCGAGTGCCGTGCCTTATCAAATTAAGCCCGTCGAGCATTACGCGACTGGCTGGTTGAACAAATGGCGCGACAGGGATAAATTCGCCATGTTTTCGCGACTCCTTCAAGCTGTCAATTGCCCTCGCAGCTCGCTTATAAGACGCGCACGCACTGGGTTGTATAATGAGACTAGTTTGTAAAAAGCACATTTAAAAAATTAGGAGCACATTTTAAAGATTAAAAAAATCTTATGTTTCTTTATAAAAGATATACAACTTGAATAGAAACTGACTACATTTTTAAGTGCCTTCACGTCATAATCATTGATTAGATCAGATAAATTTCATAACAAAACTTTGTGTTATTCTTTATTAATGTAAACTTTAATATAATTTTTATGAAAAATATAATAAGTTCTCTAACAAAATCATAATGATAATTTTATTATAATTTAGTCTCTAAACAATGTAAGTAAATATTACATAAGTGCCATATATATTTATCAACCATACATATTTAGTTTGCCGAGTGGTGACGTTGCCGTGTGGTGACGGTCTAAGAATACAAGTGTCACCACTCCCTTACATGCCTGGGATGTCGTAAGAGTCGACTAAGAGGCTCGACGCATTGAATACCTGTGCGAGAGAAGGAAAATTTGAAACAAACCCACTACCAACACGTCTGGCCAGCAGCAGCGTGGTAGCAGTACGCTAATAGCCTCCTATGAACGCCACAATAGGCGTAAGCCAGGAGAGGCCTATGTGCAGTGGACGTCCCAAGGCTGATGATGGATGGATATTTATCAATTATTAATCGATAATGTATTTTTGAAACAAAAGTGATGTCAGTATGATACTACGACAACACTGGTTATAGCTAGCTTAATTACCAAATCAGTCAAATATAAATTAAAAGAAATAAAAAAAAAATCTCCATTTGCCCGCGTGCTCAATCCCAACTTGTAGAGCTACACCCCACAGGTCTCGCGATTCTACGCAAACCGCGCCAGATGGCGCAGTGTTTGCCCGCCTTGTTTGAGCACAACTTTGAATTTGGAACTATTAGCCCCCACCACCACCTGCCGCTCGATGACGTTGTTTTGGTTTGACACTAATCAGATAATAGCCTAAGGCTGGCGCATATATTAGGGCGGAACACACTCCGCAACAAAAATCGTTATGGTAAACTAGCCATAATAGATAATTCGTCATGAGAAAAACGCCCAAAAAGTATGTGTTAGCATTTTAAAATAAATTTCCTTTGTGACCTGTGTCGGATTTAAACATAAATTCAATAGTAGTGGCGAATTTACATTCGTTGTATGGAACTTTTCAAAAGGTGAGTTACTATTACACTTTCGTTTTTAATACAATCACACCAATTATCTAGCCCACGTTAAGTTTCATAAGAACTGGTGTTATGGATACTAGTTAACGGATAAACATATTTATATATTTTTTTTGTAATTACTAATTACATACATAATATACATATAAATCACTCAGAGCAAGACCAATATTTGTCTTGTCCGGATGTCGAACGCGGGACGTCTTGCGCAGAAGGCAGTTATAAGTCCTACTACGCCTCATGGGTAAAAATTTAGAGATACCAGTACTCCATCTCATGATGATGGGGAATGTCCAAATGTTACCATCAGGTGAGAGTAAAATTTAACAGATAGCCTTAATGCAATGGAAATAAGGTTGATAATTAGTAAACGAGTTAGGTGAGGAAATCACACTAAGCACTGAGAAGAAAAGAAAGTCTTTAAATAAATAAATAATTGCATACAAACAAACCAATTATCTAACCCACGTTAAGTTTCATGAAGAACTTGTGTTATGGATACTAGATAACGGATAAACATACTATACTTTTTTTGTAAATACATACATATAAATAATAATATAAATAAATAAATATTTCCATACAATCACACCAATTATCTAGCCCATGTTAAGTATCATGAAGAACTTGTGTTATGGATACTAGATAACGGATAAACATACTTATATACTTTTTTTTTGTAAATACATACATAATGTACATATTAAACACCCAGACCAAGACAAATAGACATTTTAAACAAGAAAATATACTAGAAAAAGTAACTAGTCTCATGTCGCCCTGACGGGATTCGAACCCGCATCCTTGGGAATCCTATGTAATCACCCGTGGGGATATCGGCATAAAACGTAGCCTATGTTACTTACTTTCAACTAACTCTATGCCAAAAATCAGATTTATTGGTTGCGTCTGCAGCGCATATGCGTTGCAATTCCACTGTAGTATGAAAGAGCCTTTAGGGAGAGAATATAACCAAATTAATCGTAGTTACTAGTTAAGTATGGATCGTAACGCGACATTTATAATTTACTATTTGCTACGAATTTCGTAGCCATGACTACGGCCTACGAGGTGGAATAAATTATTATCATATTATCATTATCATATTATCATATTTTTTGTAATGTCGTTGTTTATTTTGATCAATTTTGAATTTTTAATAATGAATTGTAAATTGAATAGCTTTTATGCATAATGAACTAATTTTATATATTTTAAATCAAATCATGGTGTTATTGTGTAAAAAAAATATATAAAATATTATCATTATTGTTATTCAAACCAATTATGGGTGCAAGTTTGAAATAAACGATTTTTATTTTTATTTTATTTTATTTTTATTTTTTTATTTATTATTTAAATATAATATAGATAGAGGTAATTATTATTTAAATGATGATTATAGAGACTGGGCTCAATATTTTTATGCCAAGTCGTGGACTAAGGTATTACGAAATCAAAAGCTTTATATGTTTTTATTTCTCTATCATTGTTTAGTAGGTAAATCTACGGGCGGTTTGAACGCCGTCATTGTCCTCGACATATAAAGTGTCATGCATAAGTGCGAACATAATAAAGGTTATGCTGCTAAACGCTACTCGTCTGGGACCTATATTCGTAACTGGACACGAGGACAGAATTTCATTACGCTAAAAATATGAAAATATGTTGAGGACAATGACGGCGTTCAAACCGCTCGTAGATTTACCCATAGGCCACCGTTGTTACATCAATGCGAGGAATATCTTTGCCTTCGAAAGAAACATTTTTACTAATGTTTAGCGATCGATGAAGATGCAACAGCCATTTAATGTATGATTTTTAAGTTCTTTTCCATTTCCAATGCTATTTTTATACTTATGACAAAGCTTGTGGCCGAGTCGATTTTTTCCTATATTTTTCTATTAAAAATTTGTCTTATGACGATCTACAAATGAAAAGGTGTCAATCATGGCTAAATATTTTTTCTGCCATAATTATTATCGTTATGCGAACAAATTGCACTACAATATCTTTGTCTACGAAAATATTAATGTGCTTGCATAACTTTAGTCATTGTCATTACGAACACATTAATCAATTTCCAATTCTTAAAATCAATTTCCACCAACAATTAATTCTGTCGCGATGTCCATCGCCGGTCGAAACCGTTGTTTACCCAATAATTAAATAGCTATTAAAACATACCGAGCAGTGTACAGCTGGGTGACCTAATTTTCGAGTGGCGAACGCTAAAGTGGCATTAGCGTAACTTTACACAGCCTTATAATTGCCTCCATGTCCATTAGATAGTATAGTACAGTAAGTACATACGGGATTAGGGCTGGGCCAAGCCATAGGACTATAAAGAATGATTTATATAAAACTTTGTGATTTTTAGCGGTTTCCTACGTGAGCGATGTGGGATGCGAACGCGAGGCGGCGCAGTAAACGATAAACAGTCGATACCTATTAAAGCTGTGTAGTGTCGGCTTAGAATAGCACTACCCCCTCTCATCCCGTGGGTGTCGTAAAAGGCGACGTACAGCAGCGTATCCTACGAAACTTGGCCTTACTGCGATCGCCAACCCGCCTGCCAAGCGTGGCGATTATGGCAAACCCCCCCTTTTGGGGGAGGACTATACCCAGCAGTGGGTGTTATATGGCTGAGACGACGACGACGACCTATTAGAGTGTCCTATGATGACCATACGTAGGTTTATATAGTATCGGCAAATAACTTTACATTCGCGAAATAAAAGATGCGCGGTGACTACAAAAACTTGTCACTATAGATCGACCACTTAACTGGCGGATAAGAAGTGTGTTTATTTACCCATCTAAAATAACTTACTGAAAACCAAAACTTCAAGAAGCGCTAGTTAATCAGTGATTCCCCTGTAGTGCAAATAAATCAGTTAGTTAGGTAAATGCAATGAAAAAGGCGGGATACGGGCTTTGAAAATACGAAATCGCATTCCTGTCATGCGCCTAATTGTTTTGGTAGTGTAGTACTTCTTCTCGCCCGTGCGATCCGCCAGTTAAGTGTTAGATCTATCTATAGCATCTAGTGTCTCGCCGCGCGCGGGTGAAGATGTTAACCGCACCGCGACGCGCCGCCGCTTCGCGTTCGCAACCAGTCGCTCACGTAGGACGGTGCGTTAAACTTAAGGCCAGGTTTTCCAAAAGTTTTGTTTTCTTTACATATTAAGAGTAAGGATAAATTTACTTTACTTTTGTGCTTTGTCGATGTTTTTCTATGTTATTTTAATCATATCTTCCTTAAATAAAAATCCATCGGATTATTTTTTTTCAGTTGGTTATGAACTTTCTTTTAGTTAATGAATCATAAATAGCACAATATTAATTCACTAATTTCAAACGGAAAGTAGAAGATAAATTAGACGATTACACGAAAAGAGGCAACTTTGTAAATTTATTCGATCGAGCCTTTACTAAATAATGTTTCTATAGGATTAATTCGATTTTAATTTCACTGTGTTGGGAGTCCGCCCCAGTGCTCTAACCACTGAGCTACCAAGTCTTATGATATGAGGACAAGCCTAAAATTTCACACATAATAATAACATTGTTTGTATTATTTTATTTCGAAAAGTATAAACTTTGAAGAATAGAAAAACAATATTATTTTCACCAATTTGTTTTTGATCTCAAGTGTTATTACCGCTTTCCTTCGATAGATGGCGCTGTGCGGTTCTGACACTCGGTGTCGTTTGCCGTAGTCTGTTAGTATGACTGCTTCAAGTAAAATGAGTTTGTTAAATCGGTTCAGTAGTTTCTGAACGCATTTTTGTTGAGCGCCTATTCGAGATCTTCAGAATCCTATGTATGGCGTTAACATTCAAAACTTAAATAAGGCTGTATGCTGAATGGATAAGTTTCTTGAGGGCGCCTGGGTTGGTTGTATCGCATTTGCATCAGTTAATTTTAACAGGGGAATGTGATTGTGGGATTCAAAAAATATTTATTATAATTTTATTTTTATATAAATTTGTTCCCAAAGTATAATAAACGCCTAAAGGCGGAAACATATTTACGTGACGTGGCGTGTCGTGACGCGCCAGAAGCATATCGGTTTCATACATTTAATATTGTTAGAGACATATTTGCATGTCGTGTCGTGTCGTAACGGTTCTGTCGTGGCGCCGACTGCTCGCCAACGATTGCGCCAGAGCGGTGGTGGGGGTTATGACGCGACAAAACACGACACAACAGGCAAATGTGTTTCTATACCGGCGCGTGGCTCGTGGCGCGAACATCTAGCGAACACTTTTTAATTTATTATATTTGCAGCAAAATGACTGACGATGGAATTATTATCTATATATATAATACGGCAGTGAAGCCGCTTCTCCTCCTAAACTAAAAGTCGCACAATCAAGTGCAATACACCGTTAGAAAGGTATTTGTCTGAAGTGGTCGGATAAGTCGAGAAATTTAGCAAAAACTCAAATAAAAAATAAAAAAAAACAAAAAAAAACAAAATTTTGAATGTTATTATGTGTTTTTTGCGCATTATGCGCACACGGGTTGCTCGTTATATTATATTCTAACAAGACGATGAAATTAACTTTTGTCTCCCTCTGTTTATAGGGTGAACCCAGTATCTTCTTTCTTTTTTTTGCCCTCAAGAAGTTTAATTGCTAAGAAAAATTGAAGGTCTTCATCAAAATCACTATCCGAATCAGAAGAAAACATCATGTTTGAACGCTGCAAAGGTTCGTTAAGTACTGTTAAGAATTTACGCCATAGCACGCCACGACACGACACGTGAATGTGCACACTCACCGTCACGACAGTAAGCTTCACGACACGCCACGACACGTAAATATGTTTCCGCCTTTAAATATAATTAATAAGAATGTTTCTTTCCATGTGTTGTTTTCTGGGTTGGTTGTATTGCATGCATTTGCATCAGTTAATTTTAACTTGCCGTGTGGTGACGGTCTAAGAATACACGTGTCACCACTCCCTTACATGCCTTGGATGTCGTAAGAGTCGACTAAGAGGCTCGACGCATTGAACACCTGTGCGAGAGAAGGAAAACTTGAAACAAACCCTCTACCAACCCGTCTGGCCATCGTGGTAGCAGTAGGCTAATAGCCTCCTATGAACGCCACAATAGGCGTGAGCTAGGAGAGGCTTATGTCCAGCAGTGGACGTCCACAGGCTGATGACGAAGACGTAGAAGAAGAATTTTAACAAGGGAATGTGATTGTGGGATTCAAAAAATATTTATTATAATATTATTTTCATAAAATTCGTTCCCAAAGTATAATAAACGCCTAAAATATAATAAATTAGATTGTTTCTTTCCATGTGTTGTTTTAAATTGTTTAGTATTAAGTACTAAATACTTCTTTTTTATTTTAGGGCAATTTTACATTTAGCAGTGCGTAACTTATTGGCAACATGATTGAAATACACTATGTACTCCCACTGGGAATTGAACCCGGGATCTCTCGGTCTGATACCAGTTGACACTAGACCACAGAGGCGATTTTAATTTTTACCTAAAACTAAAGTAATAACCCGCTTTTCACTAGTACCTTAGCCCGAGGCGTAAAGGCCGCACGCCACTATACCACGTCGGATAAGGGACGAGACACACCGCCTGCAAAGCGGCAATTTCGCGCCGTGTCGTGCTGTGTCTTCATCGATGGCCTGACGGTTTGATTACACCGGTGCAGTCGTTTTCGGCTATTTTGCCGACAACAAACTGGCAACACGCTTTACAAAAATGAGTTTTGGATATTTTGTAGGCAATTTACGAGTGGGCCTAGCCTAATAAAGCCTAAAAAAGGTTTTGAATTAAGTCGTCGTCGTCTCAGCCACATGACACCCACTGCTGGGTATAGGCCTCCCCCAACGATCTCCACAACGATCGGTCCTGCGCAGTCCGCATCCAGCGGCTTCCAGCGACCTTCACCAGATCGTCGGTCCACCTCGTCGGGGGCCTACCACGGAGCGTCGTCCTGTGCATTATTGAATTAAGTGGTTAGACAGAATAAATCTATCAATATATCGATACAGATACATATTATGTCCCAATCCTTACTCCTAACTATAATATTATAAATGCTTAATTATGTTTGTTTGTCCTTCCTTGACGCCCTAATTAAGTACCAATCGACTAGATCATTGGCATAGAGTTCGTTTAAAAAAATAAAAATGAAAAAATATTTATTTAGAATCTTTTTGACAAAGTTTTAACAGTGGCTGGGATCTCCTTTTAGGTATAAACCTGTGTTTGGAGTACCCCGCTCCCTCTTAGGAGTACATAAAATACGTACAACAAAATACATGCAGTTCCTTCTTAGTCAATTTTCATTTTTGAAAAATGATTGAGAGAATGCATATAAATTTATATTTTACTTCTTATTTTGTAGTTGAAAGGATGGAATATAGGCAACTTTTTACCTCGATATTCGTTCGCTCCATTACATTTTAACGCTAAGATGTAATTGTTAGTAATACCTTAATAAATAATAGCTTATTATAATATGTAAGTAGGTACATAATTGGTAAAAATAATAAACTTCTTTTAAATACTATTTTTCAAATTATGAATTTAGTTTCAACGAAAAAGACTAAAAAAAAACCGACTTCAAAAACTAAAAAGCAAGAAATAAGCCTTTAGGAGTCGGTACCAGCCAAGGCAAGAAAAATTAAAGTAGAATACCTTGGCTGGCACCGACTCCAAAAGGCAGTATTTTGATTTTTAGTTTTTGAAATCGGTTTTTTTAACACAGTTTTTTATTTACTTTTTAGTGTCTGTAATTTGTAAACTACAGTAGCATTTATCTATTATATTATAAACAAAGTAACGTGATATTACATCATTCAGGTCAACAAATATGCTCACATCTGAAATAAAAACTATTGGACCGAACTGAATTAAATTTTTATGTACCCAATTGGCAACTATTCCGCATCGAACACAAAAAGAATCACGTAAATCCGTCCCGAAATCTTGGCGTAATCAGTGAACATACATAAAAAAAGAACCTTCTCCCTTTTGGAAGTCGGCTAAAAACACACATGCTTAATTGACATCAGATGTTTTCGTACATGGGGCTAGAACTAACGTACTTTATAGGATACACTTTGAAAACCGGGCCAGGAAACTCATTGGAAACACAGCATTGGCCACGGCGGAACTTCAGAGCCTCAGTCACCGTCGCAAAGTTGCATGTCTATCGGTCTTTTATAGGATACACTTTGGAGAGTGTGCGAGAGAACTGCACGACCTTGTTCCTCCAGCCCCTTTCCACCACCGGGGTACCAGACGCAGGTTAGCTTATCACCCCTACGTCGTTGACATTCCAACGGTCCGTACCAAGCGCTTTGCTGACATTTCTTATGCGAACCGCTAAAGAATGGAATGCGCTGCCTGCTCATGTGTTCCCCGATTCCTACAACCTTGGCCTCTTCAAGGCGAGAGTAAATAGGTATTTCCTGGGCAAGCATGCAACACCTTAGACCACATCCTGTTTATTTAGCACGATGGTGGTAAAATGCATGCCCAGGTACTATAAAAAAGGACGCTAATACAACATTTAAATAGGTTATTTTGCGTAGTGTCGAAGTGTTAAGCAATTTCGCAGCAAGTACATAAGCGGTTATTGTAGCAGGTACATCAGAGGGATGATGAAGAGTCGCCGTCTGAATCTCAATAATGGGCCTCGAGGACCCTCCAGCTACCGTCTACTCGCACAGAGTGGAACGACACAGAGACAAAAAATCAGTTTTAGTTCAATTAGGATTATGAAGAGATCATTTTATTTTGTTTCTCAGAGCTATGTACCTAGTTCGATAATCAGGATAAGTTACTTTCTTTTACTTGGACAGTACCTACTCTTATAAAGTTTAGATTTTTTTGCTGTCATGGTTTTGTCGCCCTGTTGGTTGACTCGAAGAGATTCATTTACTTCCCGCTTTTATATTTTAATGTAAAAGCGAGCTTTATCTATTATAAAAAAGAAGGCTATAAAAAAGAGTCATCCGATGTTTTTTTATTTTTTTTAAGATAAAAAAAATCGTAATGATAAAATTAATGTCTCGTCTATCACGACTCGACCCGCAAGGTCTCACAACAATGAAATATTTATTATGTCTCATATTCATATACCCCACGAGTTAATAAAAGAATATAACCTTCAGGACCATTAAGTTGAATTCCCGTTATTTTGAATTATTTAAAGTGGGTTTATGTTAAATTTTCCATTAAAAAAAAACTAACTTCAACAGTTGGACTCCCGTTAATAAACCGACCGACTAAAAATTACTAAATTCAGCGATTAAAAACCTAGTTTGGGTTGCGGAAAAACTAAGTTTAGAATATTTGCATTTTACAACGCTATTTTTATGCTTATGATAAATTTTAAATAGAAAAATATTGGAAACAGTCAACTCGGCCACAAGTGAATTCTCAGATGGAACTCGAACCCACGACCTTTGGAAATCTGATCCAATGCTCTAACCACTGAGATACCGAGACTTGCGAAACAACGCCGAAATTCTCCAATACTTTTATATTTTTAGTACGCTGTAGGCCAGCGTTGTCACATCAATGCTAGGAATATCCTTGCATTCGAAAGAAACGTCTTTTCAGGTGTTTAACGATCGATTAAGATGCAACAGACAATAATTTAAGATTTTTTTAATTTTTGCATTTTTCAATGCTATTTTTATACTTTACGCTGTAGGCCAGCGTTGTCACATCAATGCTAGGAATATCCCATCTGAGAATTCACTTGTGGCCGAGTTGATACATTCCAATATTTTTCTTTTTAAAATTTATCATAACTAAGTTTAGGTTAGGTTAGCTTGGTGACTAAGTCGCTCACCTAGCATTCGTCGGCTTATTGCAAGAACTCATTATGTGACCAAAGTCGAATTATGAGAAATCAATCAATGAACATGCTATATCATGTTAAATACAATAAATAGGTAAACAAAAAAATTAAATGCAGTTTGATAGTGTGATATTTTTATTCATTTAATCACCAATGCCAGAAAATTTTGTGTTTTTTTTATGAATTAATAAGAAAAAAGTCTTTAGACTTCTTGCAATAAGCCGACCAATATATACCTATTGCTCAAAAAGTTTAGTTGATAGATTAATTACTACCCATTAATTAATCTCTGTCATCTCTATTACTCTTTGCCCTCCAACTGCCGGGAGGTTTAATATTAAAAATAAAAAAAAAATAGCGAGCGATCTCTGTAGTGGCTCGCATTGTGTGCCTTTTAATAAATGCCCAAATCACCAAGAGAGGGAGTGGAGTTATTGCTGAGCTCAGCCTGTTCATATCCACTCTGTCCTCTCGATGTGCTCTCAAGTGGCATCAATATGGTGTCAGTACGCTTAGTTGTGGGTCAATATATTTTGATCTCGAAGAAATTTATGCATTCGCAGTTATGACTTCTTGAATCTGGAAAATATTATGAAAGCTTTGAATTATTTTTAACCGACTACCAAAAAGAAGGCGGCTCTCTGTTCGTCTGTATATTTGTTTTTTGTGTATGTTCGTTCCCCGATCACTAAATTACGGTATTTTTTTGCGAAATTGGTCCAATGTGTGACTTTTAATAAGCCCAAATCACCGGGAGAGGAAGTGGAGTTATTGCTCAGATCTCAGCCTGTTCATATCCACTATGTCCTCTCGATGTGCTCTCAAGAGGAATCAATATGGTGTCAGTATGCTTATTATTATTATTATTTTGAAGGTGGGACGCTGGCATAGCCGGACGGGCGATCAGTCACCATAGTCGGGACCATTTCGCCCAGTTCCCCAAAGTCCTCTGAAAACAGGGGTAGCTCGGCCTATCATTTACCCCACCGGCGTCGGGACCTCGAACCTACCTGTGCGCTTACAATACCTATTAAGTTGGCTTATCGTAAGCTGCTTTAAATCCTCTTCTTTCAGCTTGTCTGCTTCAAAGAGTTCTCAGCGCAGCGATGCATACTGCATCGGGCATTCTGACATGAAGTGATAGCTTGTTTCTTCTTTTTCTCTACATTGTGGACGAATCGGATCTTCTGCTCTATTGATCACTGACAGGTGTCTGTTTAGGGGACAGTGTCCTGTCAATACTCTTACAATGTTTCCTATGTCACTCCTACCCAGTTTTAGTAGCTCTCTGGTTTTCTTTTTGTCCACTGATTTGATGAAGACTGTCTACAGTCCTTCTGTTCATCCATCTTTGGTTAGTTTCTTTGATTGTCCTGATCTCAATGATGTTTTTGGTAGTATGCTTAGTTGTGGGTCAATATAATTTTAACTCGAAGTAATAGATGTTTTTGTACTTGAATCTGGAAAAATATTATGAAAACTTTGAACCATTTCTAACCGACCTCAAAAAAGGAGACGGCTCTCTGTTCGTCTGTATATTTGTGTCTTGTGTATTTTCGTTCCCCGATTAATCGAAGATGAATGAACCGATGATGAAAATGATTCAAACGTATTCGAAGTTGGACATTGCCTGCGTTTTAATAAATGCCCAAATCACCGGGAGAGGGAGTGGAGTTATTGCTGATCTCAGCCTATTCATATCCAATCTGTCCTCTCGATGTGCTCTCAATAGGCATCAATATTGTGTCAGTATGCTTAGTAGGGAGTTAAAATAAGTTGGTATTTTCTTAACCTACCTAGTTTATAATTGTGAACGTTTGAATGTTTGTTGTGAATCACTCAAAATCGGCTGAATTTGGATGAAATTTGGCACACAATATTTATAGCCTGAAATAAAAATATTTGTATAGACAATCCGGAGATTTGTACCCGGACGAGACGGTTCGGTGTCACAGTGTGATTTTCCTATCCATGTCACGATTTTACAGTCTATAGTACACTAGGTGCGGAATCCGGTGCAGTGCGATATGCGCCTAAGTTGTACTTTCGTATTTGGTTGGTTTATAATTGAAATAGTTTTAAGTTTGTTAAAAATAAAAGTCTACTCGTACTAGAGGCACACGACGTCCCCTAGTACGAGTAGCAGTGGCGAAAATATGGCCATAATATCTTGAAATAGTAAATAGTAAATACGGAAAATAAAACATTTTGTTTACTTTTTTTAATAATTCGGTGACAATTATTAATGTCATAATTATTATTACGATGCATGGTGGATCGCTGGGATGAGATTTCTAAAAAGGAAGCCGATGGGAATCGGCATGTATGGATGTACCCATTACCACTGGCGAGTAGATGTTAACTATCAACGTTACCGAAAACAATTGGGTGCATTTTTCATGTCGGTGAAGCGATGGTCGTCGATAAACGCGCGATATGTAGAAAACAGAAGAAAACAGAATCAAAACAGAATTAAGCTATTTATTTAAGCAAAATCTTATTATTATAGTTGTAAATTTATTTTTGGACTAAATTAAATTAAATTCTTTGCATTCAGCGGGGCAACAGCGCCAGTGTTCTCAGTACTATGCCACGCGGCTGTGAGTTGGCCGGCGTATTTTTGTTATAGTATAAGATTATATATTTAACAGTTTCTTGTTTTTCTACTAATTTGTCCGCTCATGGCCGCGCTTGACAGACTGATCGTATTCGATCACGTTTGTTAAGCAAAGTTCGGCCCGGTCAGTTGTCAGATGGGTGACCGTAAAGTGGCATTATAACTGGCTGTTGTCATTTTATTACAGTCGTTAAGCCAAGTCAGAGGCCATATAGGCGGCTTGATAAACTCTGACACCAGAGGTGGCCACTAATCCTCACTCGATAAGAAGAAGAGAAGACTAATTTGAAAATATTTAATATACAATTACTAATTAAATTGTAATTAGATTATGTGCCTTAGGATCATGATCAGGTCACAAAGATTTGGTTTGCAATCTAGCTCCTAGAATGTTTTGTTACTTTAAGTTTATGCTTTGATTGTATACTGTATTGTGTCCTTACTTTGCAAATAAATAAACAACGCGATAGTTTTCGATAGGGAGTATAGTTTACCGAACTCGCCCTACAATTCCTGGATCACTTGCATCAATGATGCACCCTCAATGCATCGGGCCAGTTCATTCGATGATGATGGAAAGGTGTTTTGAATAATTTATAGGTGAGTGTATGAACCATGTGTATGTATGTAAAACCGAGTGCCTTCTTGTGCAGACATCAAAGGAATCTAGGAAGCCCGGCCCCTTTAGCCATAATTACGATGCAGCTAGAAAATGTCAATGGAATATTATGAAGTTTTATATGCAACTAAATGGCAGTGCCTCACTGCGATCGTAACAGTTAAGCAACATTCGCTGTGGATGGCCATGGGATAGGTGACCAAAATTTAGAGCGGATGTCTATCTGTGCTTTCAGAAGCAAGCGTGTTAACATGATGTTTTTGTGCGTTTTTGGAGGCTTAGCTGTCGGATTTTAAAATCCATTTTGGAGTTAGTTGAACTGCTTTTATCATCAATATAATTTAGTTAAAATTATAACAATATTTTAGTAGGTAACTTTAACGTCGTATTTGTTCTTTGACTTTTAATAATTTCAGAAGTACACAAAATGAGACTAAAAACTCGTACCCCTTTAATTAGATTTAGAAGGAAAGTTATAAAATAACAACGGGTGGTTAATAGTTTATTATATTAAGTTAAAGCAATTATTGATAAACTTATTTTAATGCTAAAAAGATAGATAGATAGATAATTACTTTATTTCCATCACTCTGCCAAACACAGATTTTAAATTTAAAAGTTTTATTCTTCATCATTGAGTTTCATTTTATTCGATTTTTTTTTTCCAACTGGCTGAGTTTTTTATTAATAAAGTTTAGCGTTTAACAACTCCATAATTTTGTCAAGCGGAAATTCCCATACGCTGTAGGCTTTTTAGACCTCGCTTGTGCCAAACTGTTATGGAGTGCCGAGTGCGACGCATCAAACGCGCCGCTACAAAGGGCGAGATCAAAGGCGCCGCCGCCGCTGCACAAGCGATGGATGCTACGTTCTATTCCGGGTAACCACCGTGTTGTCACATCGGCAATAAAATCATAGTGAAGTCACCTGAAAAATGGTTGTATTAGAATATGATTAAATAGTAAAAACAATAAAAAAACGTTAAAAAAAATATTATTTTGAATGCGAAGATATTCTTAGCAAATTCGGCTTACAGCTTAAAGAAGTAAAAAGTACTTCGGCATTGTCTCATAAGACCCAATTGGAAGAACAGTAGACGGAACCTTCCAAAATTGCAGGTCAGAACCCCGTCTGGGAGAACTTGTGAGACTGGTCGATTATTCCTAATATTTTTCTAGAACCTAAGTAAAAATTTATAATATAAAATAGCATACCTAGTTAATGCAAAAATAAAAAGAATCGACCAAGTGAGATATACATCACTTGATTGGATCCCAATGACTAGATATTGTACTATCCTTTAGGTATCAGTCTACACAAATTAGAATAGAAATGAAATGAAATGAAGCGCTCATGGCCTCGCTTGAAAGACTGATCGTATTCGATCGCGTTTGTTAAGCAACGTTCGGCCCGGTCAGGTGTCGGATGGGTGACCGTAAAGGGACATTATAACTGAGCGCTTCCATGCTTCGGAGGGCACGTTAAACCGTCGGTCCCGGCTGTTATCATTTGATTACAGTCATAAAGCCAAGTCAGAGGCCTCATAGGCGGCTTGATAAACTCTGACACCAGAGGTAGCTACTAATCCTCACTCGATAAGAAGAAAAAGAATAGAAATAATTATATAAGGTATTAACTAAGCTATTTTTTGTAACGATTATTTATTAACTTTACATGTTTGTAATCGATGAAAGCTTTTGAAAAGTCCAAATCATATCCAGTCAAGTATAATTATAATTGCATTGATACCCAACCCAATTGACATCAGAGAGAGAGAGGTTCGGTTCTACTTGCTTTGTTCTTTAGAGCCCTTATTAGCCTTCGAAGCCTTTGAGTGCCGACGGCTAATCAGATGCATTATGCAGCCATCGAAGCCTCAAACGGCACTCTTCACAGGATAGACGGTAAGAGGCCTAATCCAGCTCGTTACGGGGTGCAAGAACTTTAATTTTGAATGTTTGGCGCGAAATCATGTAAAAACGGCTGAAAGAATTTGGATAAAGTAACATACAGATATAACCTGGATTCTGGAGATATTATCCCAGTTTAGAGACTTTAAATGTCTAAGCTATGCTTAAATATTGAATGAATTTATTTTAAATGTATTAAAACTGGAAAAAAAAAATTTTATGAAAAGAGCTAATTGGCCTTAATTTCACCATACCTGATGTTAAGTATTGATAAGGATGAAGATAGCCTCTCCCGGAATCCTCAACAACTGCGGAATTACTAGCTATCTTATCTTTTCTAATTACCGGAACACAACAATGCTGAAAACATTGTTGTTATGGCGGCAGATTTAGATAAGAGGTGGTAGCTAGCCAGGCGGACTTACAACTTATTATTAACCGCCTCTGTGGTCTAGTGGTACAACCACCGGTATCAGACCCAGGGGTCCCGGGTTCGATTCCCAGCGGGGGTACATATTGTATTCGGTTTGGTTGGTGTTAGGACTTGTTGTTAGTCCGCCTGGCTAGCTACCACCATCTTATCTAAGCCTGACGCCATAACAACAATGTTTTCAGCATTGTTGTGTTCCGGCAGTTCGAGATAAGATAGCCAGTTCCTCAGTGGCTGAGGATTCCGGGAGAGACTCGCTTCCATCTTTCAGCCTTCTCAATACTTAACATCAGGTATGATGAAGGCAAAGAGTCTCCCTGTCATTCATAATAAAAATAAAAACTAATCCTACCACCAACCAAACCCGTGATTATTGATTTATTATGTGTGAATCCTGGAGATCTACTCTCTAAGCACGAAACCCGTAGTTTCGGCCTAAGTTACGGACGCTTCCTACTCCGTATTACCTACGGACAGTTTATTAGTTCGGAGACCCGACCTAAGAATGAATGAGAATATGTTTTGACATTGTCCCTACTCCCAATGTGTTTGTGCCGTTTGTCCAAAACTAGTACATCCGAAATCAATAGAGAGTACGCTCCATGCGTAGTTTCGGGAAACTTACGGACGGGGCCCGTATCTTAGTTCACGGGCTTAGAGAGTATGCCTTCTGTTTCCAAACAAGATGGTGGTCAAATACTTGCCCAGTCTAGAATAAAAAAAAGCTATTTCGATTGTTTTTTTTCTAGACATTGTACAACTATTTTTACTTAAAAAAATTGGTAGGTTTAGTTTTGTGCCGGTATGCACATACCTATTTGATTGAGATAGGGATTGTTCAGTAAATAATAAATAGTTTTATTTAAAAGAGATTAGGTCTGTACCGCTAGTGTTAAGTCAAAATGTATTTTAGTATATAAGCACATAGTTTAGGTAAGTTAATATACTTCTATACCATCTACTGGAGAATCCCTATCTCAATTAGATAGGTACCGTCATACCGGCATAATTTTCATGATTAATATAAGCAAGTCATATCGTTTATCAAAAAAATGACGGCGTCTCAAGTGTTCTTTATATCCGAAGACTGACAGTCTTCAGAGGAGGAATTTTGGATCTATATTTAAATGAAATGTTGCCACCATGAAATAAAGGTACAAACATACCTATACTATAACAAACTACAGTACAGAACATTGGTCAAATAGTGTCGTAAGGCCCGCCGCAAGTCGGCTAGATTACCCGCGCCGGACAAACAAGCAAACAGCGACGCGGACGGGCCTTCGGTCGGAATTCTCAAAAACCACGCCGTTGTCTCGATCCCGTCAATATTTACACTGGTCAGTTATTGGCAGGTACTGTCAGGGACAAAAGTGTTACCTAAATCACGCAAAAGTTAAAATAATCTTTATTATTTTAATAAACTTAGGGTGATTATAACCGATTGTCACTAATAATCGTCATCAGCTATTTTTAATGTCCCCACTGCTGGGGCACTGGCCTTTATTGTGGATGTATAATTAGAACGGGCCATGACCCACCTGGCCCAATGCGGATTGGTGGGTTTTAACGACTGCAAACGCAGCCAGGACCAACGGCTTAACGTGCCTTCCGAAGCACGGAGGAGCTCGAGATAGTAAATTTTTGGTCACCCATCCCGTGACCGACCATTGCAAAAGTTGCTCAACCTCAACGATCGCAGGCCGAGCTCGCGAACCACTGCGCCACGGGCTCCTAATAATGATTTACTTTAATCATGCTTAAAACATCGTTCTGTCTTCTTAAACTTTTGTTTTTAGCATTGAAGGTGCAGTTTGAGCGTAAAAAAAAAATTAAAATCACTTTCATACAATATCGAAACCACACTTGGTATTGGTTGTTCGGAAACCATAGTGGTGGATCAGTAGAGTTTTTTTTGGGAAACGTGAAACTACTAAGGTTTAAGAAATAATTTATTATTCAAATGAAACACCTGTTAATGTTTATTATTTGTGATATAAACGTTTTCATATATCTTTTCCTTTTTAAAATAAAGTTTCCTAAAAAAATCTACTGGTCAACCGGGATCTTCCCCGACTGTGCAGTCTTCACTATGGTTTCGTACCCGCAACCTTTCAGCCCTTAGTGTAGACCTTTATAAATAATTTGCATTTTACTTGTCTTTGCGATTGTACAGGGTTCAGATATTGTCCAATGTCCCTGAAGTGAGAGTACAACCGTGAGATACCTCCGGGCAGATTAAAATCGCCTTAGCCTATCCATGGGTTTACTATTGGCTGTCAAAACCATGTAAAAGCAATTCAAATAGCTTTCTAAAATAAGTCTTTTACCACATCCTATAAATAAAGTCGAAGATACTGCTGTACTCCAGGATGAAATCAATTCTGTAGTTGAATGGGGCATTCGTAATCGCCTTCTTTTTAATATTTCTAAGTGTAAAATCATCACTTTCAGCAGATCCAGTGCGCCAATTGCTGCTAATTACACTTTGTCGAATAAACCTTTGGAGAGGGCTAACGAAATACGTGATCTTGGCTTGTGCTTGGACACTGAGTTAAACTTTAGGAATCACATAAAGAGTGTATGTAAGAGTGCCCACAAAGCCTTGGGTTTTGTGATGCGCATGGCAAAACAGTTTAACGATATGAGGGTAGCAATATGTCTTTACAATGCTTATGTGCGTAGCAAGCTGGAATTCGGTGCAATAGTTTGGGATCCTTATGAAAAAAAATACACCCTACTAATTGAAAAGATCCAAAAAAAGTTCGCTAGGTTTTTGTAGGTTGATAATCCAATTGCCCTGAGTAGGTTAGGTCTGCTAGTGCCAAAACCCCTAGTGGATATTGGGGAGGGCGCGATACCCGCGTGTCGCCGTCCAATACTTTTCTACCAACGCCAGACACGCACACGTTATGCACAGAATTGTCCTACAGTACGGGCCGTGACTCTGATCAATAGGTTACTAAGACAAGTACCACAAGCTGATATCTTTGCAGACAAGCCTTATCAGTTTTCAAACATGGTGCTATTGTTTTTGTCCTATAATATGATTTGATTTGAATTAATTTATTTTAATATGATTTACATTGTACGATTATTATTATTATTATATAACATGGGCTAGAAAATTGGTGTGATTGTATGAAATTGGATTTTATTAAATTTTTATTATTAGTTATATAACGTTTGAACTGATTTTTTTAATGTTTTTTTTAAATATTTTTATTATTGAATGTTAATATTATTGTACTGAATTATTGTATATTATTACTATTCTCCAGGACGTCTTGGGTAAAACTGTAAGTCCTGAGAATAAATAAATAAATAAATAAAATAAAGTCAAAGTCAAAGATTTTTATTCAAATAGACTTATAGATAAGTGCTTTCGAATCGTCCAATTTTTTTTTCCTACCAGCCATTCAGGACATCTTTTAACTGATAAGAAGAACTTCTGTAGTAGCACCACCGGTATCAGATCCTGAGGTCTTGGGTAAGATTCCCAATGACGGTACATAGTCTAAAAAAATTGGCCTGGCTAGCTACCAGCAATAATCTACACCTTTCACCATAACAATAATTAATATATTTTACTTATTTTAAGCTTTATTGTACATATACATCAAATGGCGGACTTAATGCCCTTGGGCATTCTCTACCAGTCAACCGGAAAGGATGTAAAAGAGATTGACTGGCGGCAATAAAAAAGAAACTGATTTTAAGATAAACGATATTGAACACATAATACATATGTACCAACATTATTATTACGAAAAAAAAAGTATGGCCATAAAATATACAACGTTTTTTCAACAATGTTATAGCATTGTTGTGTTTCGGTAAGTCAGTTCTTCAGAGGCTGAAGATTCCGGGAGAAGCGCAATTCCATCGTCAGTCTTCATCGTCAGCGAATTTGAATGGGCTCACTGCTGGGGCATTGGCCTTCCTTATAAATGGATAAGGAGAATGAGCGATGACCCACGACGCGGGCCCAGTGCGGATTCGTGAGTTCAGCTTTTTCAACATCATCAGAGGGGCTATTCTCTAACAATCTTGGTAACAGCGGACGCAATATCGATGATCGCAACATATTCAATACTCTTTGACAGCTGACCTGACATGCCAAAGTGTCGACGCGTCGTTAGTGAATCACAAAGCTGGGGCTGTACCGCGCAAGTGGCGTCGGCATCGAAATTGGCTTCATTTGACAGGTGGATGTGGCATATTGCTGCTTCTTTTTGACATAAATGAAAACTTACCAAAGAGTATGAGCAATATGTCACATCCATCTGTCGAATGAAGTCGATGTCGATGCCGACGTCACTTGCGCGGTAGGGCCTATGTGGTGTCGTCGACGTCGTCGACGCGTCGAATATGGGCGCAACGCTTCACACGCGAGCGCTGATGCTATAGCACTGTCTCGGTCACACACAGAGTCGGGTATTAACTGAGTATGGTATATTAACTAATATAATGTAATCTTATTATCGTACATCTTATGTTTTGGCGCGCACTGTTCATTGAAATAATAGTACATTATTGCAAAGGCCGTGAAATAGGCAATTGCAGGTCGAGTATGAGTTTGAAGGCCGAGCCGTAGACGAGGACTTCACTAATACGAGACAGGCAACCTCTTTCAGGTTTCTTTTATACCGCGCAATAAGTATTTCACGAACTAAGGTAATTGTCCGTATTTTTAGTTTTTTTTTTGTTGTTTATAAATTTTTTGTCATCCCGTGACCACGGCAGCTGAAAAGGTGCCGAAACGTCGGGAAAATCAAAAAACCTAAAAATACGGACAAATTACTATTTAGTTCGTGAAATATAGCGCGTTTGATATCCGTAAAGTTGTTTTATTTCAAGGAATCTTATTGTTAGGACGATAACTTTGAAGTTGCGCTGTACGAAAACAACGTCGGCTGTCGAAATGAAATCGACAGTAATGCCGACGGCACTTACATGGTAGGGCCATTACTGGTATGATTAAAGCCAACGCGATTCCCTGATCCTTGTTACCAGATACAAAAACACAGATGGATGATGTGTAGATTGCACTTTGTTATATGAGCTTATATATATCAGTGAATCTATATTTTTAGTTGTAAATCCACTCTGTCAAGTCGCCTAGTTCTACGAACTCGCTTGTTAGCGGAGACACGCGAACAGAACCATACAGAATTTACTAAAAATAACACGATATTCATTTTAGTCTTACGTGGAATATGTACTAAGATTGCTTAAAGCGTTTTTGGGTAAAACCTTAACACATTTTTTATTGATAAATATAAACGTTAGGTATTGAACTAGTGATAGATAGCTTAAGTTGAATATTGGCTATGTTATCATCGGGTGATTTAAATGAAGTCGAGCTTCTTTATTTACGTTTGTTACCTTTTGTTACCTCAGTATATTTATAACTTTTTAATTTTGCATTTTACAATGCTAATTTTATTTGATAAATATTAAACAAGAAAATATACTAGAAATAAAAACATTTTATAAAAAAAATTCAAACCGACTTCAAAAAGTAAAAAATAAAACTTTTGGAGTCGGTGCCAGCCAGGGCATTCTACATTGCACTTCTATTAACTATATATTTTTTTGGCCTTAGCTAGCTAGCACCGACTCCAAAAGTTTTATTTTTTACTTTTTAAAGTCGGTTTGAATTTTTTTTATAATTTTTTTTTATTTCAGATTTTTTAGTTACATCATGTGCCGTTACTTACATTAAAAATCAGCCCATACACAACAATGTCATCTAGGTAAACGACTACTTGCCAAAAGGTGATTGATATTTTTCAAGATTATGAAAAAACTACTAGCCAGATCTTCGTAAAAATTATATGGGACCACACATAAACCATCTTCTTTCAGATAAAAAAAGAATTATAAAAATCTGTTAACAACTGGCGAAGTTATGGTGGAACATACATAAAAAAAAATAAAAAAAAAAACCTCCTCCTTTTTTCTAAGTCGGTTAAAAAGCAACTAGTCTCATGTCGCCCTGACGGGTTAGTGCATTGGGCCGGACTCCCAAGGATGCGGGTTCGAATCCCGTCAGGGCGACATGAGACTAGTTGCTTTTTTCTAGTATATTTTCTTGTTTAATGCCTCAGTATACTTGGTCATTTATGAACCGTTTGAATAATATTTTTTTTCTTTGAAAGGATGTACTTTCAGGTTGGTCCCATTGTCATCAAGAAGGAGCTGATGATGGGATCCTGGAGAAATCAAGGGAACTCTTCAAATGTTATACGCACACCCACATCGATTTCAGTGTTTTCTTAAGTAACTTGTGCAGTTGCTTCCATAAAGCACCATTTGGTGTAGTGGAACGGATGATGAAGACCACACATGTTCATCGGAACTATTAAATACTCAGTATATCAGGGTGCAATACGATTCCTAAGCAATTATGATCCTCACGATGAACATGGTAAAAAGTACTGAGCTTATCTAACACAAAAAAATAAAAAGATATTAAAAAATTCAAAACAGACTTCAAATATATACTTTTTGCAGTCGGTGCCAGCCATAGCATCAATGGTACATTCAACATTGCACTTCTACCTAAAGGTTAAGGTTTGAAAACGGTTTCTGTTGTAATTATGGGGTTTTATTATTTAAATAGGATAAATATTATTAAGGTGTATTTGGTACTTTTTTGTTTTCATTTTTGTATTTTGCCTTTTTGAAGTCGGTTTTGAAATTTTTTGAGCAGTATTGTGGAATAGTGTAAACTGTCATAGTCAAAACTCCATACAAACCTGAAACAACTTATTTGTTCTTTAATTAATTTTAAATAGACCTCTGCTCTGGGTCCGAATTCACTATGTACTCGTATGTACTAGCTTGCAGTACAGTAATCTTGTAATGCGAGAAATGTTGTTAAGTCCTTGCGAGTTAAACATTGTTTACGGTTTGGATAAGCCATAAAATGTACTTACTTATATTTTAGTTATTACTTTTAGAGTTTGCATTTTACTATGCTATTTTTATGTAATAAATATAAAACAAGAAAATATACTAGAAAAAAGCTACTAGCCTCATGTTCCCTTCCCCCCGTCAGGGCGACATGAGACTAGTTGCTATTTTCTAGTATATTTTCTTGTATATAAATGCGATGAGTCACATACGTAGATTTATTGAAATTATAAGATATAAGTTTATTCAGGATTTATGTATGAAAGTACATTTTTTTTTAAAAACAAATAACTGAAACGAGTTAGTTGCACATGTATTTATGAATTATTAAGGTTTGATGAACCAATTAATGTGCAATGTTTGTTTGTATGGAAGTCGATGTCAAAACTTATGACGATTAAATTTTCTTGTATTTTATGAGCGTGATTTTCACGTAAAATAGGAAAGAATAAATAGCTTATGTAAGTAAATAATGTTGTCAATGCTAATGATGTAAAACAAACATGTGATTAGAAGTATGACGCAAGTTTTAATGTTCTAGGAAAAGGTGAAAACTTGTTTCCTTACTTAGGACATGTACATCTAAACGTCGGAATTTTCAAGGTTAACGAATTCTAATAACTTTTATATTAGGGTTCTAAGCGTCTTGTCGTTAGCTTTAATCAGAAACAAAAGACAATAATAATACTTAATAATAAAATAATTGCATACAATCACACCAATTATCTAGCCCACGTTAAGTTTCATGAAAAACTTGTTATGGATACTCTACAACGGATAAACATACTTATATACTTGTTTTTGCAAATACATACATAATATACATAATATAAAACACACAGACCAAGACAAATAAACATGTTCGTGCACACAAATATTTGTCTTGTCCGGGGATCGAACCCGGGACCTCTGACGCAGAGGGCACTTATACATTTTCACATTTAAGTTAACAATATTTTACTTCGCCAATTGCAATTATTTCATTTTATTTTAATTCTTTTTATCTTTGTCTATGACGTCTGAGGCGTAGGTTTTTTCAAATTTTTAATTTTTTATTTTTTTATTTTTTTCTTAAATGTTATTAACTTATTAACTATGGCTCGCATAGGTAACAAGTTACTTAATAATTCATAATTTTAATAGTTATTAATTAATTAAATGATTACATTTTATTAACTAACATGCGCTTAATCTTATAAGAATAACATGCATTCCTTTAATTTCTTTTTTAATAGTTCTTTACAGATAAAATAATCTTATAATAGGAATCTTCCATTTTGGACTGGTAGTGAAAGAAAAATAGAATGAGCCACCTGAAATCCTTCCAGTGCAGATAGTAAAAGCCTTATATATTGATACACATGGCATATTGGAAAACCGCCTCTGCGGCTCATTAGGCTCTTATTTACCGCATCTGTGGTCTAGTGGTAACAACCACCGGTACCAGACCCAGGGGTCCCGGGTTCGATTCCCAGAGGGGGTACATATTGTATTCGGTTTGGTTGGTGGTAGGACTTGTTGTAAGTCCGCCTGGCTAGCTACCACCATCTTATCTAAGTTTGACGCCATAACAACAATGTTTTCAGCATTGTTGTGTTCCGGCAGTTAGAGATAAGATAGCCAGTCCCTCAGTGGTTGAGGGTATAAAAAAAAAAAAAACTATTACAATCGATGAGCTGGCAACCTCCTAAATATTGTTTCAGACCAACATCTTAGAAACTAAAGCAAAATAGTTATTTGTTATGCAAGGCTGGAAAGTTGGTTATTTAACGGCGAGTTACCTCTATTGAAAGCTGAGCAAGTGAAGGATCCTAGGATTGAATCCTGAGCGAAACGAGAATTTCAAAGGTACAAGACGCTTAAAAACTTTTCTGCCGAGCACAACACACAATTTTTCACCTCACAAACAGCGAGGATCATTTTATGGTTGTTACTGCGGTCAACCTTCAGTAAAAAAAATCTTTAAACATAAAGTTTAATCTAAATATACCTTATTCTCGTTGTTTTAATGATATAAAAACTAAAATAATAAAAATGGGAGTATTATAGTTAATTCAAAGTTATTTAAAGTAGGAATACATTGTAACTTATAAAAAACAATAAAAACGATTCCGTAAATGTTGACACTGACACGAGGTACAATACAAAGACAATTTAAAAATAAAGATTTATGTCACGTTCCGAAATCCAATCACAGGTTGTGAAATCTCACCCAGCCTAAATATATTTTTTATAACAAATAGTTTAATCTAATTGTTATTGTTTTAATGATTCAGTGAACTAAAATAATTTAAAACCAAAACGGAGTATTATAATTAATTTAAAGCTATTTAAAATAAGAATAAAATGTAACAATAAAGTCAATAGTGCGATTCGGAACGCATTATGACATATTTTTAGGTATTAAATTAAAAAAGTACTTTGCCGCGCTAGGCCGCAAAAAGCTAAGCTTTTCTACGCCTAAACTGATTGACAAAACCTCCTTTTCAGAGCGTGTGAGGTGAAAAGTAATTTAACATTACTCTAAAAACCACACCTCCACGACACCAAAATTGGTATTGGCCAGCACCCCGACCGCCTAACGGTATAGCTTATGCTAACGCTATAGCTATCAAACTTCTAACTCTCATAAAACCCTTCAACGATAGGGTTTTTGTCTGATTCCTCCATATTTCTATTCATCTATTGGACTCTTAGTATCATTGCATTCTTAGTATGAAAGTGATAGCGTCAGCGATTTTTTAATTAATTTATCTTAGTTAAATAGGCTTATGTGATCTCATTATATCTATAATATTATGTTTGTTATAGATTTTAATTTCGTTACCTAAAAAACTTTATCATGTTAAATTTTAAGTCAATATAATTTGTATTTAAGTCGCAATACCCTTGCAGGGCCATATTTAAAATACTTTTTTTTCTCTCAATATTCCTGTCTCTGTTAGGTACCAAAAAACCTTTTAACTTTAGGGTCTGCGCAGACGACGGATATTGGAGGACTTTTTGTCCGCGATACGACCTTATTACTAAGAATATAAAATTGAATATATAACGCAGACTATCGCGTACTTTTTATGGATATTCGCCATCTAAGTTCAATCTTATTTTGTTAACAATAAAGACGTGTCGCGGACAAAATGTCCTCCGTTATCCGTCGTCTGCGCTAGTCTTAGTATTTTAACTTTTTATGTATGTTTAGTAATCTACATTAATTTGCTATGGCCTTACAGGGTCATATTTTCTGGTACTATCCTTATTTTATAAGATCTTATTAACCAAACATGTTACAATAAATTATATGACTATGAAAAATCGATAGCTATAACGAAATCACAAGCTGTACCGTTGCAATAGTGAATCTAATCGATGAATAGAAATATGGAGGAATCAGACAAAAACCATGTTGTCCGGAAACAATAGTGCAAGGTGTCCAGCCCATCATCGCCTTAATTTTCGCATCGCCTTAAATTACTTTTCGAATATACCCTGACCTGACCCTGACCAAGGGGTCAATTCTGCTAATTTTTTGTCGAAATCGTCTCTCAATGGTGTTTCAATAGTAGTGTTTATTTACAATGTTGTAACGAGAACTGTGTAAAACAGGACTACCATTGAAACACCATTGGAATACGATTGTGACTAAGCATTAGCAGAATTGGGCCCCTGATAGGCTGAAATGAAACACTTTTCCGGAAATTAAACGCGCTATATTTCGCGAACTAAGATCTAATTGTTCGTATTTTTTGGTTTTTTAGACGTTTCTTGATTTTCCCTGCGGTTTCCAGTCCGTACTGGCCTACATACGTACATCTTATGTTCTGGATCAATCATAAAACCAAAAAATAAGGACAATTAGATCTTAGTTCGAGAAATATGGCGCGTTTTATATCCGGAAAAATGTTTTAATTCAATGAACAGTGCGCGCCAAAACTTAAGACATACATTGATAAGTTTTTATTATGTGCACTGGAAAGCCAGTGCAGAGATATGACTTTCGTAATTTGTGACTAAGTTGTGCCACAGCACATATTTTCTTAGCATTAACATTCAGATTGAGTATTCTTCCACACACAAGGTCTGCATTAACTTTGGAGGATACAAAGCAGGGTCGGCACAAAGGCCGGTAATGCACTATCACTTGCCTTGATTCCTGCCCGCTCGGTATATAGTGGAACATATAATATTCTCTGTGATGCACCCCTTGACGGCTGGGGGGCTATTTCGGGGTGAGGAGATATGTCGAGCGTTTGGAAATCTAAAATGAAAAACTACGTCTATGCTTTTTATATAATTAGTATTATCCCAATATTTTTCTATTTAAAATTTATCATAAGTATAAAAATAGCATTGAAAAACGGAAAAATTAAAAAATCATAAAATATACTATTTTTCATGTCCCATATTCTGAAAGTAACTCATAACTTGCCTAAAATGCGGGTTGAATGTGATATGTGGCGGCCCTGGGGCTGTAATAAATTTGAAAAAAAGAATAGGGGGTGTCATGTCAAATCGATATCTGTAATCTCTTTGGACTTTTATTTACCAAAGGTATGTAGGCAAAGGCACAGAAGCCTATACAGCTTATTTTGCTACATTATAAAATAATTAAAATCGTAGAAACCTTACAAAATTTTTTTTTTTATAATACTCTGTTTGTTTTTACTTTCCTCATATTCAAAATGAAAAGTAGAGTGTTTACTTCGGGTGTATGGACCCATAACAGTCTCGAACTATCGGCGCCCTCACTTCGTTCGGGCGCCAAAACTCTCGACTGTTATGGGTGTCATACAGCCCTTGGTAAACAATCTACTATTAATTTATAGATAATACTTGTTTGTAAAACTGGTAAGTATGTTCTATAAAAAGACAAAACAGGAGGAAATGAACGTAGCCTAATTATTTTTTAAGTAAAAATTTACAGAAGTGACACCAAAAAGTTTATATTATAAGCAATATATGTTGGCTGTTTTTATATGTAAAAGTAATGGTTTTTAAATATATGACGTGCATACGTATTATTATTACTAATAATCTTACTCCTGCAATGCGACTTATAATTTCAGGTAGCGTTAACACGAATAACTGTTCTTATTTATTTATTTATTAATCTGAACAAGACAAACAATGACAAAATTACGATTATACGATTAAAATTCGGGGCAAATAGAAAATAGATTTGTTAAAAAAAAATACTATAGTTGTAAAAATAAACTAAACATTTAAATAAATTTGTTATTTAATGACAGCAAATTTAAATCAAAATAATATAATATAATACAAGATCAAAATAACATAGTTATTGGAATTAGATTCGTTTAATTAAAAATAGCGATCACAAAAAATACATTAATATAAAAAAATACAATAAAAAAGTAAAAATTCCGTCTGATATATCATATAACTTTAAGATCAAAACAAACGCTCTTTCTAGACTTTTATCAATGAAGACTCGCAATCATTCACAAGGACTCAATGATCTTCAGTTAAAGTAATAAACGTAAAATAAACATTAATAACGCGGTCACGTAATAGACCCCGGCGCGGCGGTCTCTTTGATCCAGCTCCCTCTATAGTCGGGCCCACTTAGCGGAAATTAAAACTACACTAGTTTCCCGACTGCGGCGGCGCAGAGGGCGCTGCTGTGCTCCTCCAAAAATGGACTTCATGAAATTGTCAGTTAATGTAAAATATTTAGAAGTGGACCACCTGGGTTAAAAGTAATAAATTAATAAAAATAAGGCAACGTTACAGATATTGATCTTCTTCAAGAATAAATAGCTTATCACTTGAGTTGTATAACGGTTATCAGAAATAACAGACATATTTAAAATATATACATAACACCCAGACAGTACAAACGATACGAAAGTTCATCATAATAAATAGTTGATAACTATAATAATACATTTGGTTGGTGGTAGGACTTGTTGTAAGTCCGCCTGGCTAGCTACCACCATCTTATGTAAACCTGACGCCATAACAACAATGTTTTCAGCATTGTTGTGTTCCGGCAATTTGAGATAAGATAGCCAGGTTCTCAGTGGCTGAGGATTCCGGGAGAGGCTCGCTTCCATCTTCAGCATTATCAATATTTAACATCAGGTATGATGAAGGCTAAGAGTCTCGCCGTCGTTCATAAAAAAATAAAAAATCATTTTATTTTTCATAAAAGTTCTGAAACTAAAAATTCAATAAAAATACTTATAAAAAGTTATGATAACATTTCGTTTTTAACATACTCAATCAGGAATGACGAAGTCTTTTAATCTACAACATTTCCCCGTTGTAAATTGAAAGAACCCTGCCAAAATGGTCTAATTTGTTACTACTTTTTATCTTAACTTTTCTTAAAAAATCGCTGGACGCCGCCGGCTGATTTATCTAACAAGAAATCACCTAGCAACCAGGAGGTCTACTCTCTAAGCACGAAACCCGTAGTTTCGGCCTAAGTTACGGACGTTTCCTACTCCGTACCACCTACGGATAGCTTATTAGTTCGGAGACCCGAACTAAGAATGCACGAGAATACGTTTTGACATTGTCTCTACTCCCAATGTGTTTGTGCCGTTTGCCCAAAACTAGTACATCCGAAATCAATAGAGAGTAAGTTCCATCCGTAGTTTCGGGAAACTTACGGACGTGGGTCCGTATCTTAGTTGACATGTTTAGAGAGTAGGCCTCCAGTTTCGCACTGTCATTACTGTCAAATTTTCGTACTGTATGACAGCCACAACAGGGACGAAACGGAAGCTTTCGTTATTAGATAATCAGCCCTCCGGACATCGGAGTCCAGAAAACAATGGATGTCTCATTATCCGGGGGCCTGATGAGTTTTGATAAAGAATCAACTTTAAACTGAATTAAATCTAATTGCATCAACATGCACCGGATAAGATGTTTAATTAATAGAATTAGTAATTTATCTAAATTATATACAAACTTGCCGTGTGGTGACGGCCTAAGAATACAAGTGTCACCACTCCCTTACATGCCTGAGATGTCGTAAGAGTCGACTAAGAGGCTCGATGCATTGAACACCTGTGCGAAAGAAGGAAAACTTGAAACAAACCCTCTACCAACCCGACTGGCCAGCGTGGTAGCAGTAGGCTAATAGCCTCCTATGAACGCCACAATAGGCGTGAGCTAGGAGAAGCCATGTCCAGCAGTGGACGTCCACAGGCTGATGATGGATATCCAAACTTGCTTCCGTTCGCGTATTCAACCGCGTGTTTCCCGTTCCCGTGGGAATATCGGGACAAAAAGTACTCTCTGTCGTTTCAACTATGGCAGAAACCAGTCAATTTGTTGTTCAATTAGGACGTGAAGAATGGAGAAACAAACACACTTTCGGATTTACAATATTAGTTAGGTTAAGGCAGCTAGGATTAGGATCTTAGCTAAAAGTAGTTTTTCTTTATTGATAAAACTACCTGCATAATTCAGACCAACCAACAAACATCGTTCATTAAAAGCTTTCAGTGTCACCTACATAATCGGGCATCGAACCCATTATCGACAAGTTTACTATCAAGGTGTTAATGAAGTGGCGATTGCTATTGCCACTCCAGATACGGCCAATAAGCTTGTCATGACTATCTTATATTGCTGAGTATTTAAGGAAAATTGCCAGCTATTTATTTTAAACTTATGTAATTATAAAGAAATTACTTGTTGACATATTTATTGCGATAGGAGAAAATAAAATAATCAAGAATGAGTGAAAAAGTATAAGATTTTATAATTATTCTATAACAGCGGGTTGCACCATTTCCACTTTTATAAGTACCTACTATTAAGTTCAGACCTTAAAAATGTATGGGATTTGACACTACTTACTTATTAAACTTATTTTATGATTTTTAAGTTTATGCATTTTCAAGTATTTTTTTTATTAGAAAATATTGGAAATATTCTACTTGGCCACAAATTATTTTCACACAGGACTCGAACCTGCGACCTTTGGGTATCCGGCCTATTGTTCTAACCTCTGAGCTACTGAGCCTTGCGTCCGACCGGCGAAATTTTCCAATACTTACATCAATGCAAGGAATATCTATGCATTCGAAAGAAACATTTTTACAAATGACAATCGACTTTTAAGATGCAACAGCCATTTAATTTATGATTTTTAAGTTTTCGCGATTTCAATGCTATTAAATGCCTGTTCTTTCTTCTTCTTCTTCTTTAATGCTCGCGTTAAATACGCGAATTTTGCCAATGTCAAGTAATAGTTATTTTCACCTCACACGCTCTGAAAAGGAGGTTTTGTCAATCAGTTTAGGCGTAGAAAATCGCTTTTTGCGGCCTAGCGCGACAAAGTACTTTTTTAATTTAATTCCTAAAAATATTTCATAATGCGTTCCGATTCGCACTATTGACTTTTTTTTTTGTTACATTTGATTCTTATTTTAAAAAGCTTTAAATTAATTATAATACTCCGTTTTGGTTTTATTATATTATTTTAGTTTATTGAATCATAAAAACAATAACAATAAGATTAAACAATTTGTTGTAAGAATTTTATATTAGGCTGAGTGAGATTCCACAACTTATAATTGGATTTCGGACTGTGTCATAAATCTTTATTTTTAAATTGTCTTTGACTTGTACCTCATGTCAGTGTCAACATTTACGGAATCGGTTTTATTTTTATTTATAAGTTATAATATATTCCTACTTTAAATAACTATGAATTAACTATAATACTCCCTTTTTATTATTTTAGTTTTTTTATATCATTAAAACAACGAGAATAAGGTATATTTAGATTAAACTTTATATTTAAAGAATTTTTTACCTTAAGTTGACCGCGGAAACAACATGAAAATGTTCCATAAAATGTACCTAACAAGGTGAAAAATTGTGTGTTGCGCTCGGCAGAAAAGTTTTTAGCGTCCTCGCTTCGCTCAGGATTCAATCTTTGAACTCAATTCAATTCTAGAATCCTGAGAAATTTTTTGACGTTGACGTTAACCCCGACAGTCGTTAACTCCCTCTTATCCGCATTGGGCCCGCGTGGTGGATCATGTCCAATTCTCTTTATTCATCCACTAGCGGCCGCTTTCTTTCTTAGTTCTTTCTTACTATGTTCATAACCAGTCTATCTACTATCTGTGTACCAAATTTCATCCAAATCCTTTCAGTAGTTTCGGAGCCTATTTAATACAAACAAACAAACAATCAAAACTATCCTCTTTATAATATTAGTATAGATAAGGAAGGCCAGGGCACGTAGACAAAGTAACATCGTTATGTAGCGAAACGATAATTCGATTCGTTATTGTCTATATCCGCCAATTAACTTGCGGTAAGACCACTTAGACCACGCGGTAAGAGAAGCCCGTAGCGCAATGGTTCACGCGCTCGGCCTGCGATTGTTGAGGTTAAGCAACTTTCGCAATGGTCGGTCACAGGATGGGTGACCAAATATTTACTATCTCGAGCTCCTCCGTGCTTCGGAAAGCACGTAAAGCCGTTGGTCCCGGCTGCATTTGCAGTCGTTAAAACCCACCAATCCGCATTGGGCCCGCGTGGTGGGTCATGGCCCGTTCTCCTTATCCATCCATAAGGAAGGCCAGTGCCCCAGCAGTGGGGACAATAAAAATGGCTGATGACGAAAGACCACGTGATTTAGCGCGGCTTATGCCAATCCGCCAATCCCATACATTTAATTATTTTCGAACTTCGTTATCGTTTTTGAATTGTTACTTTGGCTAGGGCCCTGTATCCTAGCAATGGAGACAACGAAGTGACTAATGATGATCTTCAGATAAAATGAACATTGTATTATTTCAATTGGTACGTAACCCACATTTCATTTACAGGATACAGGATGAGATAAGGTAACCGAAATCAGATGGCTAAAAGCCTTACCGTGTATTGGTGGAGTTAGTAGTATCAACGACATATTAAGTAGTTCCGCGATTTTGCATTCTGGAGTCAATTTGTTAAGTTAATTATTTATTTAATCTTAAGGAAGACCAATGGCTTAGCTTAAGCAGAAATAGCACTAGAAAGAACATCAAGAAGTCATTTACAGATCCTTACATATAAAAAACTGGCTAATCTACAAAAAAGCTATACAATAAGCGTATAAAGCAAACTAGACGTTACACACTTAAAAATAAAAAATAAACACATAGTTACTAAAAAAAATACTTACATAAATCTAAGAAAATATCACATTAAATATCAAGTACAGTACACATTTTCATCATAAAATAAAAAAATATAACCTAAGCAAGCTTGTAGCTTTTTACGCTAAAGGTGCTTACTTTAAGCGTAAAAAACTGAGTCAGTCAAAAAAGGTGCTCGCCAGTATACGTCAGAGTAATAATTTCCAATTACACTATTAATTGGTTTGTATGGCTATAATACTCATTGATATTTTCGTTGACTTGTCATTCGTAACATAACAAAAGGCCCTAAGAAATTTTCAACAAGTTACCTCTTTATTTCCTACTAGAGGCCGGGCGCGGTTTCACCGCGTGGTTCCCGTTCCCGTGGGAATTTTGGGATCATTTATAACCTATGTTACTACTTGGGGTCTAAGGATTCTCTATACCAAATTTCGTCAAAATCGGTCCCGTAGTTTTTGAGTTTATTCGTTACATACAAAAATACAAAAATCTTTCCTCTTTATAATATTATTATATATTATATAGTATAGAAAAGAATTTTCATATAGGTACATACTGTTTAGTTAATAAAAATATTTATATAAATAAATATATACAATTACCTAGCCCACGTTAAGTTTCATGAAGAACTTGTGTTATGGAAACTAGATAACGGATACTTATATACTTTTTTGTTATAAATAGATACATAATATACATATTAAACACCTAGACCAAGACAAATAGCACAAATAGTTCATACACAAATATTTGTCTTGTTCGGGGATCGAACCCGGGACCTCCGACGCAGAAGGTGGGTATAGTACCCATGCGCCAAACAGGTCGTCATATACTTGAGTTATGTTCATATATAACCATGGCTCTATTCTTAGGTACGTTGAGGCGGAGGTCGTCGGATACGCGCCGATGCACATTGTACTGCGTAAGGCATGTACGGTCAGCATATTAGACAACATTCTGGTAAGTATTAAAATTAGGAATTTTAATCCTAATTTATTATTGTTAACTGTAAAAGCGAACGAAGCACATGCATTAGCCTAAGTGGTTTCTATGTGCTGTTAATGTAATTTTTTATTGTAAAGTAATTTGATGATACTGACATGAAAAAAAAAACTAATATTATTTATGCGAAAGTGTGTTTGTTTGTCCTTCCTTGATGCCCTAACTAAGCAACCAATCAACTTGTTTTTTTTCATAGAGTTGGAGTTGGAATGATGTTAAGTAACATCACAGAATACTTAATAGTACAAGTATTCTGGTAACATAGGCTACTTTTTATTCCGATATTCCTACGGGACCGGGAACCACGCCGGTGAATCCGCGGGCGGAAGCTAGTGACTGACTTATATTTGAAAAATACTAGAAAAAATTTACTCGGCTCACGAGTTATTCTTAGGCGGGACTTGAACCCGCAACTTTTGGAAATTCGATAACTTGTGAGCTGGGTCGATTTTTTTGCAATATTTTTCTACATAAAAAAATTTGAAAGTATTCAAAATGCAAACTTTAAAAATCATTAACATTATGTTAGTTCTAATTATTCTTTGTATTAATCAGAAAAAATGAGTCATCACAGGCAAATTCAGCAGTTCTAATGTCTTTACACGGCTAGAACCTGGCTATGTGCATCTGGATTGACGGATCCTATTCCATTTTTGGTTAAAATTTGAATAAAAATGTTGTCTTAAATTGACAATTTTTTCACAAAATTGAAAGGAAGTTAGAACCCGAGATGTGGAGCCCTCAATTCAGTCAATTTGCAAAAACGTTATGGGCCAGGGGGGCTATCGCGTAAAAAATCTGGGTATGGATATGGGCTTCATTTGACAGTTGAAGCTCATAAAATTACCATATATGGTCATTTAACTGTCAAATGAAGCCCATGTCCATATCCATATTTTTTACGCGATAGCCCTGCAGTTCTCAAACTCTAACCAATAATGTCTAATTGTATGTTATATATTTATGATTCCTCTGCTATCGCTCCCATTACAGACCAAATATTTTGGAAATCATCAACAAGCCGGTTTGGGAGTTTTTTCGTGCCGCCTGCCATTGCCATCTCGGTTGAGCAAATAGAGACAAGTGTGCGCTCCAAGGAGAACGATAATTCACATTCACAGAAATAACGACGACGATAGCAACACTTGGAGAAACACAAAACTGATCAATATAAAGTACCAAATTATTAGACAAATTGATTACTTACGTTTCTGTGTATTATCCTTTTATTTTCCTTTTATATTAAATATATTTCAAAATTGTAAATTTGTGTTTGGCAACAACATGTTCCATTGTAAATGTTGTTGTTTCTGTTAAAGCTGATAAGTTTCTTGCGGCCGTTCTTCTTATCAGTTAAAAGATGTCCTGAATGGCTGGTAGGGAAAAAAATGTTGGACTATTCGAAAGTACTTATCTATAAGTCTATTTGAATAAAAATCTTTGACTTTGACTTTGACTATCAGTTATTGTTGACGGTTTGAGACAATAGACATCTATAGTCCGTTAATTAAATTAGATTCGGTAAAAGAACACATGAAAGAGGCAACAAAAGAAGAAGTGAAGCATTTAGAGGGTCTAAAGGGCGTTAAAGCAATATTGCTAAATGAATTCCCTGACAATTAATTAATTTGTTTATATCTGGAATTTGCTTTTAATAAGTTTTCTTTCTTGCCCTCAATAAACTAAAAGCTTATAAATTTTTGATTTTGCATTTTACAATGCTATTTTTGTGTGATAAATATAAAACAAGAAAATATACTAGAAAAAAGCAACTATTCTGACGGGATTCGAACCCGCATCCTTGGGAATCCGGCCCAATGCACTAACCAATTATAGCTAGGTCTAGGTCTCTGTAGCATAATTGGTTAGTGCAGTTAGCATTGGGCCGGATTCCAAAGGATGCGGGTTCGAATCCCGTCAGGGCGACATGAGACTAGTTGCTTTTTTCTAGTATATATTTTCTTGTTTAATAACTAAAAGCTTATTCTTCTACTCTGACATTGACACAGTTCTAAACTATAAAAGTAAAAAAGTTTTTTTTATAACTACAATAGTCTCAAAAAAGATAGCGTTGATGTCTTAGGGCACCCCACTGGTACATAGGGCACTCATTAGTGTGGCGTGGTTGTGGCCATCTTCCCCGATGTTGAGCAGTTGTTTTCGCTTCGCGCCATGATATTCCAGTCGACATCAGTTCAGCGTCTATTGATTGAGCGTCGCCAGAACCATTGAGAAACCATAAAGATTGCAATCCTAAAAAATATCCTTCTTTTTACAACTCACATCTGGTTTCCATTTTAAAACGTAAGGCAAGCTGATTATTTGAACTTTGTTTAAACATTTTGGCTTAAATTACTGGACTATTAGTGAATTGCAAATTCCATTTCTTTGTTCTTCAGTAGTTATTCCTAAATGAGAACAATATCTATCACTATTAAAAAAAAAAAAAAAAGATCATACAATCACACCAATTATCTAGCCCACGTTAAGTATCATGAAGAACTTGTGTTTTGGATACTAGATAACGGATAAACATAGTTATATACATTTTTTTTGTAATACATACATAATATACATATTAAACATCCAGACCAAGACAAATAGACATGTTCATGCAAACAAATATTTGTCTTGTCCGGGGATCGAACCCGGGACCTCTGGCGCAGAAGGTGGGGTTAGTACCCCTGCGCCAAACAGGTCGTCGTTTTATCCCAATAGTCTAAAGATAGACAACTAAAGAGGTTGCATTTCAAAATAAAAAATAAAAACTTCTTTTTATTACTCGTCTGGGTTCCATTTTCAAACGTAACCGTCGCACCTACGCTGATAAGTATGTTTGCGCGCCGGTTCCGGGATGTCGTCGTCCTTATCTAATGAGAACTGATAACAAGGACTACGGACCGCGGTGTGTTTTCCATGTCACGCTCAGAACTCGGGAGGATTCTAGGAATATTGAGTTAGACAGGCCGCGTGAAACGAAACGCATCTTGCAAAGAAGATGGTAGTTGCGCGGGAACATGTACTGTTTTTTTTTTTGCATTTACGAAGGTGTTTTTAAACCACGGACTGGTAACACCTGCCTTTTCCTAATATTGTTATGGTCAATAACAAGAATGCTCCAATAATACAATTACTCTAGATTACATTCATAGCAACGAATCCTTTTAATGTATTTTCGTTATGGTAAGTTTACACTAGAGTTTTATCGAATTTGGAGTACGAGGTGTGTCTTTTTTACAACTTTTCTTCTAACAACCATCGAGCGATTGATTTTAAGATATCATAGATAAAGATAAAGACAGCGCCGGTGTCACAAAATCGTTTAAGTTAATACTTACCTAAGAAAATCTCTAAAAAATATAGTTAAGCTTTTAAAAAGACTTTTCACTTAATGCTTTTTAAGTAATAACCTCCTTATCAAAGTAATTACTTAAAGTACCCGTAATTACGATAACAAAATCAATTCAAATTTCGATTTCAACAGTTCAATCGAGTAACGAAGTCAGAATAAACATAAGCGAAGGCACTCCATTAAGGGAACATCGAATTTTAAAAGAAACTTCAACAAATTACCGAGCTCCTTAGAGAAGACTCTTTTAAATAAAGAGGGTATTTTTTTAAATTCAACCTTAATTGTTCGCGGGGATGTCGAAGGCGAGAGGGTGGCAGGAATTAAAAGAGATATCTAATTGTACTTATGAGCAAGTGTATTATAATCGTGATAAATATTAAACAAGAAAATATACTAGAAAAAACTAGTATCATGTCGCGCTGACGGGATCGTAATCGCGGAGTAATAGCGGTTGTTTTTGTAATGCTCAATTCTGACGTACCTACTGTCGACTGTACTAATCATCTATCATTTTTTTATTTGAAACTAAAAGTATATGATTGTGAGGTGATTTTGTCACAATTCTGTTAAAATATTATTTATCTACTGTCTTTCGCTATAGCTGTGATTTGACTAATAAAGTTTAAAATATTGTAGTTCAACAAACACTGAAAATCAAAGTAAGTATAGGTTTTTGTTATCCAAATACGTATCGGCATGTTTTGTAATGCTATTTCGCACCCCCATGGCCACAGTCCTGTCAAAATTTAAAAAAGGAACACTAACTAAAATATAAAATCTGGTTAAAGTTTGTAATCCATAAAATAAATATTTAATTTTATCATTATTATGCGCGAAATACTTTAAAATAATTACATTTTGCCGCCCTTTCGCATGCAGCGGTCCCCGTCGTGTCACTGATTAGTCCGGCACGATTTTTCCGTTCAATTGGACTTATGAAAACTGTCGCCGGTTAACGATTGTTTGATCTTATTACCGGCGAGCTGTGAGAATACCTGTGCATTTTATAAGCAGTCTTATAGAGTTAATATTTACTTACCAAAAACGTTATTTAAATTTTACTGATTTATATAATCCAGGAGCTCAGAGGATTAATCGAACATACTCCTAGAATGCATTTTTTTAGACGTAAATCAGGGGTCTAATCGTCTAATTTTAAAATCTATCGCAATCCCTTTCAATTCGTCATTTGAAAGATATTTACATACTGCAGGCCGTCACTATTTGACATTTGATAAGGATTGTGATCAGGCCGCGTTTTAAAAGGTAATGAATGAACCAAATTCAACTGTCTAAGCAAAGTGACACATGAAAATATCTTTCAAATGTATGGAGAAGTGTCATTAAAAACATCATTCGTTCCGAAAGGGATCAATATCACAATCACAATACCTTTGAAAGGGATTGTAATAGATTTTGAAATTAGACAATTAGGGGATAGGTCTTAGATGGGAGCTGACTGACTTCACAGATACGGGGCCAAAATTTATTAGCAACTATGTACCTGAGATGACTGCTGTCTCATCGGAAGTCGCAGGTTGAATTGCCTTAATAATGATGACGACTGAGACTCATCACGCACTAGGCAGCCTGACTACGCAGCCAGGCTGCGGCAGCCAATATATTTGAGCAGCCAGTTTTGCAGCCAATACACATTTGGCTGCCGCAGCCTGAAGTTTGTGGCTGCCTAGTGCGCACCGTCATTATGATCGCTATATGGCTCTAATGGTCGGCTCTGAGTTTTTTTATGAACGACGGGGAGACTCTTAGCCTTCATCATACCTGATGTTAAGTATTGATAAGGTTGAAGATGGAAGCGAGCCTCTCCTGGAATCCTCAATCACTGAGGATCTGGCTAACTTATCTCTAACTGCCGGAACACAATGCTGAAAACATTATTGTTATGGCGTCAGACTTAGATAAGATGGTGGTAGCTAGCGGACTTACAATATGTACCCCCGCTGGGAATCCAACCGGGACCCCTGGGTCTGATACCGGTGGTAGTACCACTAGACCATAGAGGCGGTTAAATGAATTTCATGTTGAAGTCGTCTCATACCTCACTCATGCATGATATTGCATGAACACTTTGCTTTGACGTTCGCAACTTAATATTGTCAATTCAGAAACCGACCACAAGAGTTTCTCCGTTTATAACTTTTTAATTTTGCATTTTACAATGCTATTTTTATTTGATAAATATTAAACAAGAAAATATACTAGAAATAAAAACATTTTATAAAAAAAAAATCAAACCGACTTCAAAAAGTAAAAAATAAAACTTTTGGAGTCGGTGCCAGCCAAAGCATTCTACATTGCACTTCTATTAACTATATTTTTTTTGGCCTTAGCTAACTAGCACCGACTCCAAAAGTTTTATTTTTTACATTTTGAAGTCGGTTTGATTTTTTTTTTATAAAATGTTTTTATTTCACATTTTTTTGTTACGTTATGTGCCGTTACTTACACTAAAAAGCAGCCCATACACAACAATGATGTCATCTAGGTATACGACTACTTGCCAAAAGGTGATTGATATTTTTCAGGATTATGAAAAAAAACTACTAGCCAGATCTTCGTAAAAATTATATGGGACCACACATAAACCATTTTCTTTCAGATAAAAAAAGAATTATACAAATCTGTTAACAACTGGCTAAGTTATGGTAGAACACACATAAAAAAAAATACAGTCGACTTGAGAACCTCCTCCTTTTTTTGAAGTCGGTTAAAAAGCAACTTGTCTCATGTCGCCCTGACGGGAGTTTCTCCGTTGTTGATAAATAAAAGTATTTACTCAGCCTCCTCAACATTTTTGGACGCCCATCCCGTGACCGACTATTATGAAAATACATAAATTTTCTTATTACCACAGTAACAGTCTTATTACCATTTTGAATCAATTTAAAAAAAAAAATAATCTAAACCGAACTTAATCGTACCAATATTGGGGGAAATGTTACAAGAGCTCTATTTTTGAATCGCTCGTATGACTTACGTTACACGCATGCGACTTAAATCACGCGTCGCACGCTTGTTTCGTTCGACTGCAGCGTGTGGGTGAGGGCACTCGTTGCGGTAGAGCGATTCAAAAATACGGAAATTCGTATGTCGAACGAAAATCAGTAGAAACGAAGCGCTGAACGCGCGACGAGAGAATCAAAAATAGAGCGCCAGGAAGTGAAAATACTGATTAGGTATGCACAGTAGTTTCAATAAATTGACCTTACTGATATGTTAAGGTCACTTTTCAATTTGACGACTCTGTATGATATAAAACAGGGACAAAAAAACAGCCCTTGACGAGTTTCTTGCCGGTTCTTCTCGTTACAAGGTCTCCCGCCGTAGGGTTTGTGAACCGATGGCATAGCTTCTTTGACGTTCATAAGTGCTTGTAACAGCCTAGACTGAATAAATGATATTGACTTTGACTTTGACTTTGAATACTAAAAATAATCAGAACTTTAGCAACCTAATTTTTTTAAATCAAATTTCTCTGGACAGGGCCTAGTTTAATGTCTAGCAGTATTTTTTTGTAAAAGCCAACCTCATAATAATCAAAATGTAACCACTAAAAATAAAAAGATAGTTTTGTTGTATTTTTCCTTCGTATTGTATAATATCTGGCTGAAATTATATCTGTGTTAGAGTGGGGCGGGTATAATGAGCCAACAAGCCGGCACAGCCTTGAGACCAAGTATAACAAGGCGACGAGAAAATCTAGAATATTTTCCGCTAGCTTAAATAAGAAAACTACGACACTGTTAAGGCTTCAAAAATATTTTGTTAAGATTCCATTTTCTCTTAATTTGCTTATTAGGTTAATTCTATACCTATATTACGTCATCATTTTAAATTAGAAATGAAAAAAAACGAAAACCATAATTATGTTTTATGAAAGATTCAAGATTTTTTACGTAATGGATCTCACTTGACTTTTATATTCATAACATCCGTCTCAAATCAAATCAAATTAAATACTTTTTATTAATGTAAACTCTTATGGTTAATGCTTACATAATGTTGTAGTTTACTTTTAGTTGATATTACTTAGCATATAACTGTTTAATGTCCCAAATTATAAAATAAAAATTATCAAATAAATTAAAAAATGTAAACAGTTCTCAGATCATACACGAATCTGCAACCTTTGGCAATCCAGGCCACTTATGTCAATGCTCTTCTGTATTTGGATATTAAAGTCAGATTCTTAACAAAAAGTATATAATGCTGCAGTCCTATAACTTCCTAATTTTTAGGCAGTTTAGGTCAGCTGTTGAAACGAAAAGAATAACAAGAATAATATTATCGTAAACTCATGACTCTTGTTATTTCCGGTTCCAAATCAACAGCTCTCCCAAGAGTTCCAATAAACTTTCCACTCCAAAACTAGACTATTATGGAACCAAATCGAACTATATTCTGAAAGTTTCCAAACTTCGGAATAACTGGGGCACTACTACGAAAGACAGATCGCATTATCCGGACGATTTTTACGTACGATTTACTGAAAACTGCTAGTTGATTATCTAACTCTGTTGCTAACAGATTATGATTGAAATTTATTGAAATTGCAGTTACATTGCTGCTTTAGTAAGATAGATGTCACATCGATTTTTACTAAAGCAGCAATGTGACTGCACTTTCAATCCAACGTTGATAGAAACAAGTTACATAATCAGGGGGCCGAACTAAAATGTTTGTTGCAATAAACTTTTTATTTTTGTTTTTAGATAACCTCAAACAAACAACTGAAATGCAATGAAATTCAAATAATATTTGGCTTCAATCGGTCTGTTTTTCAGTTAGTGAACTGGGGTCCAACTATTGATAAGAATAATTAGAACCGAGTTCACCAATTTTTCATTAGATATTCGTCGTTTAAAACATCGTTCTGATTCTTTTAACTTCAAACAAACGTTTGAAAAGAACTTTCATCCGGTTATCGCTTGGTTTTCTGAATAGACTCCTGGAACGTTCTGGGTATAACGAGCTATATTCGGGCGTCGTCGACCCGCATACTGTCAGTAAATAAACAGCCGCTAGGGGCGCTGGTCACGCACAGCCCGGCCCGGGTATATCCACCTGGATTATGTGGAGAGAACATTGCATATCGAACGGACAATTATCGTCATACGATTTTCTGAAAATTTTGATGTATTTTAACGTCGATAAAGTCCCGAAACTAAAATCCGAATTTAGGGACGAATCTTGAGAGTCCAATGAGTACCTATTAGATCGAATTTACCAACAATCAAATAGATAATAGTGGGTTAAATAAAACATCTGTCTGGCCCTTTCAACTTCAAACCGACGGCTGAAATGTGTCATATAATGACATTTATCGTACAGCTAGTGAACTCGGTCGGACCTAAACGAGCGTTCATTCGTTCGATTCGATTCATTATCGTTCGGTTTACGGAGTTGACCCCTGGAATGAGCTATGTTCGGGCGTCGACCCGCATACCGTCAGCAAATAAACAGCCGCTAGGGGCGCTGGTCACGCACGGGCCGCCCGGGTATCCGGGTATATCCACCCAGATTATGAGGACGAAAACCATTGGTTATCGAACGGGAGACTTGAAGTTCTACGTACTTGTATCATTGTATTGTTTATTTAAAATTGTTCAAGGGAGATATTCTGTAATATCTGTAAATTGCGTATTTTTGTTGTAAGAAATCATCGTTTATGAATACAAACCAAATCAATCATGTATTTCAATTTCACTTGTTTTACAACCTCGCAGTCGCATAACTTGGCTGCCAGTTTTTCTTTATTTCTGAGGTCCCGGGATCAGTTTGGTAAGCAAAATCGCAGCATATACATGGGAATGGTTTTTGATACTCCTCATAAGGCATTTAAATTTTGTCATCTTGTTTACCTTGTAACTGAATCAACAGGTTTTTTAATAGTAGTTCTAGTTCCTTATTTATCGTAAAAGGATGAAACAAGTCATGAGAAACTCTTGCTCAATCAAAAATATCCAAATAATCTAAATCCCGCTCATATTAACGATAAGACCACAACAACCAACTCTCATAATACATGCCTGCCATACTGCCACAGCTTTCACCTGTTTTTCCCGTACACGCCTTCTACCACTGTATCGTTTGCCATCGCTCGAGGCTCTCGCTTCTTTCTTGTTTCGGCAATGTCGATCGCTGCACGCACCGTACGGCAGTATTGACTGAGCGCAATGCGCATGCGTGGGGCTACACAGAGCTACAGAAGCTGGATATGGCAAATTTTCTTAGAATTAAAAGGTGATACATATTATACAAGAAAATATACTAGAAAAAAGCAACGTGTCTCATGTCGCCCTGATGGGATTCGAACCCGCATTCTTGGGAATGCCCAATACATTAATCAATTATGCTATAGAGACCTATGAGGACATATCGATTTTTTCTAGTATATTCACCTTTCTACTATGTTTTGAATAAAATGGAAAATGGTGGACAGGTTGACGTGATCTACACGGACTTCGAAAAAGCGTTTGATCGTATCGATCACGCCATCCTGATCCAAAAACTTGAATCATTGAGAATTCATGGTGACTTGCTGAGGTGGATTATCTCATATCTCTCCAATCGTTCGCAGGCAGTTGTATCGGGTGGTTCCAAGTCTGACTTAATCACGGTTCCGTCAGGTGTTCCGCAGGGTTCGCACCTTAACCCTTTATTTTATAATGCTTACATACATGACTAGATTCAATAGCGCTGAACATCTTTTATACGACCATGACAAAAAAGTCTACATGAAAGTGAATTCGTTCTCTGATTGTATGTTAATCCAGCAAAACCCTTATAGCCTGATGTCTTATTATGCAGATAACAACATAACAATCAGTATTAATAAATGTCAATGTATCAGCTTCACGCGCAAAAATTAACCTATAGCGTTTAATTACAAATTTAATGACACGGTAATTGAAAGGGTCGAGGTGGCTCGGGATTTGGGTGTCTAACACGATTCTAAAATGACGTTCTCACCTCACATAGATGATATTATTTATAGATCTTATCGCAGTTTGGGTTTCGTTATGCGAACTTGTAAACCTTTTACGCATATTGGCAGTCTTAAAATTGTGGTGGAATACGCCTCTACTATATGGTCACCGAATTATGCCATAGGCAGGATTGAAAAAATAAAAAAAAAATATGTAAGCCACCTTAATTATAAATTTAAAAAAGATTAATCCGCTTACGCAGATAATTGTCGTGAGCTCGAAATCCTGACACTTCGTAATCGGCGCCTGGCCCTTGACATGGGTTTGCTGTTTGATGGACTGCCTAGCCGTGGCGTGTGGACTGCCCTGCGCTCCTTGAGCAAATCGCTCTTAAAGTGCCAACTCGCCGTACGCGTCGTCGTCGCAACTTTTTGCCGCCCCATCCCATAAACTAACTATGGTATGAATGCAGTAATGTCTCGTATTGTTGAGGAATACAACTCACATTTGCGAGCTAGACCCATTTATAGGGGGCAAACGTGATTTTTTTTAACGGGGCGAAAGACATTCTGTTGTCTAAGTAACGTTGTTCGAATGTACCTATACTTATTCTCTTCTATTTTTTTTATTAGGGCTTGTGTGTGGTATAATAGTATTGTATTTTCTTTTTATTATACCTACTTTATTTTATTTTTATTTTATGAATAGATTATTATATTTTTTCTTTTTTATCTATATGCTACTGGTTCAATATTTATCTTAACTTTAATTCAATTACTTAACTACTTATAAGTAATATGACTTAATTAATATAAACGCTTGTCTTTTGCTTTTCTTCTTTTTCTCTTGTGATTTAACTCAGCTCACTTTTAAAGATAATAGTTTGCCATTTGGGCGTATTGTTAATTTTCACTGTAGGCAACTTTTTGGCTAAAAATGTAATGGTCTTAGTTTAAGTATGGCTTTTAAGTTATGTATGGCTGTTGTTGTCACTATAAATAAAATAAATGTTGCTGCTGCCTCCCGAAAATCATAGAGCTGCTATTTTTCCAGTAGGTACAGATAGTAAAAGCCTGATCAATGGACGTGTATATTCAAAAACTTATGTAGACTGGGGTGGCCTTACAACCTGTCACTAATGGGCAACATTTTAAACATAACAAATGCCAAATATTGCGTAAAAAACCAAAGCGGAAACTTCATTTGGACCGACACAAAGTTAAAGGAGCTAGGATTTATTTTACTAGAAGCTACCGCAACATTTCGTACTTTTCTCAACTCCCCGGCTCGAAGGACCATATACTTCGGGGAGTGAATTATCTACTCCAGAGCTATTCTATAATTATGGGAGTGAAGGGAGTCGTAAGTAGGAAATAATAACTATATAAGCGGACTGTAAATCTCTTTACTGGTTATTTCAATCACATTTTGGAAAACGCTACAAGAGCGCTCCCGACTACAGTGAATGCAATAATTAAGTAAAACTGCGCGTGTTAGAATATTCAATTTTGAATTTAAATTTATTTGTCAATTACTGCTTATAAAGTCATTAAATTAATATTAGAATACATACTCATTAACATTCTTCTTCTCCTTTCTCCTTCATTTAACCAAATTCTGTTAAATAATGTGATTTGATTATCTGACAAATACTACTATTCTTAAGTTAGCTATTTCCTGTTTAGTAGATAATAAATTAATAATTATTATGTAAATTTAACAGTAAATTCATTATATTATCGAACTTAACGATATTGGTTTATCAAAATATTAAAATCGATAGTTAATAACAGTAAAATACTAAAAAGATGTTTTGGCCAGACGATTGACAAATGGTCAGGTTTTCGTTTACTTCCTGTTATTTTCCTTAATCATTTTTGTAATACAAATATTGAACATGTATTGTATCTTATTAAATTAAGTTATAAATAATGTTAATAATATTTATATTATAGTTAGTACAAATAGTTTATTTAAAGTATGTTATTTTCATAAAAGAATTAATTTGACATGTTGGCGCCAAGGTAGCAAATTTATTATTTTCACGGATGAGTTGTTAAAATGGCGGGGAGAATCCCCCTCCTCTTTTGGCTCCCTCTGAGCATGGAGGACACATTTTGTGAACAGTCTTGTGTGGTGAGTCGAGCAGAGCGGTCTAAAAGCTAAGTACTTTAATACTGTCTAATTCTACTTAAATATTGTTTTATTCTATTTTATTTTAATACTGTTTGAACTTGATTCACTTTTATTTAGAGGTCTAGCTAAGTGTTTCCATACTGTTTTATTCTACCCTAATTATTACTGTTTTATTCTTTTCTAATACTGTGTTATTCTCGATTAATTTTATTTGAGGTGATACTTGACGTTCTCCTTAAGGGTAAAGATTATGTTAATTAAATGTGTTATGTGTTTAAAGTTGTGTTTTAAATAATCATTATAATTGAAAGAACATTTTTAAATTGTCGTTTCAATTTAATAAATTCCAGTAGTTGTTGAAAGATTTCTAAGGTTTTATTTCTTTATTCCTCGTATAACAATACTTTAATTTAACTACAATTAAAGCAATATAACATTTCCAGTAGAATTTTAATTACATATCCATTGATACGTGTACTTATGGTCATAATTTCTAACACGCGCGCTGAAGCAAGAGTGTCTCGTCTCGTCGAAGTCCGTCCTGTCGTTCGTCTACTCCGTGTGTATGTGTCCCGAGCCCCGCCTTGGTGGGCACAAAACCTCGTCTTTACTACTTCTATCCCAAAAGGTAGTAGCGTAAGTGCAGGCCACATGTCATATATCCACAGACCTATATCGAGATAGACGGTAAAAGTGTTTTTTTTATTTTTTTATGAACGCCGGGCAGTCTCTTAGCCTTCATCATACCTGATGTTAAGTATCGATAAGGCTGAAGATGGAAGCGAGCCTCTCCCGGAATCCTCAACCACTGAGGAACTGGCTATCTTATCTCTAACTGCCGGAACACAACAATGCTGAAAACATTGTTGTTATGGCGTCAGACTTAGATAAGATGGTGGTAGCTAGCCAGGCGGACTTCCAACAAGTTCTACCACCAACCAAACCGAATACAACATGTACCCCCGCTGGGAATCGAACCCGGGACCCCTGGGTCTGATACCGGTGGTTGTACCACTAGACCACAGAGGCGGTTAAAACCTACCTTAAAACACGCGTTACTCAGAAACCAAAATGGTTTATTGTGCAGTGCTATATTGCAACAAGAGCTCGTCAATAACCTTTACAGATCACTAAATCTTGCTCGTGACGTAATCGTAGTACGAAAAATTCGACAAGCCAGGTTCTCGCACAGTTTGAAGCGCTCTTTTTTGTCTATCTCGATATAGGTCTATGCATATATCTGTTATGAATGGCGGTCACAAGATCAACTTGTAAAGCCTAAGCAATAACTTATAAACACTAAAACACACGGAGAGCTCTCTGACAGCAAAAGACGTCAAATATTGTAATGAGAAAAATATTTTAAAAAATCAACTCGGCCACAAGTGAATTCTCAGATGGGCTTTCAGAATTCACTTGAGGCCGAGTTGATTTTTTCCAATATTTTTCTTTCCAATATTTCTTCATCTATTTAAAATTTATCATATGCATAAAAATAGCATTGAAAAAATACAAAAATCATTAAAAATGCAAAAATTATTTCATTTTTTTGCAGACATTTTTCAGAACCGCTGACGTTTCCAGTATCTCTCTGTCCGAGGATTTCAGATAACTGGGTTAGGCTTCGACGCATAGCGTACGCTAGAATGCATGTTAAACAAGGAAAAATATCTGTATTTATGTCTGTATGTATCGAGTTTGATAGATTTACTTTATGATCTTAAACTAATCGAATCATTTGAAATATGGTCTTTTCTGAAATATTTATACTGAAAAATACATCTTTTGTAGCAGGCCGGGCAGGATAGCTTGATATTTCTGGTATAATATTAATTTGATTTAGATTCAGAAGTTCAAACAAAAGCTTTTTTGTATACTGATTTTCTATAGATTCGTGGAAAACACTGAAAAATTTAAAAATTTAGAAACCCGTGCAATAATTTGAGATTTCTACCGCGATTTTATACTTGTGATCAGGAGGTCTACTATCTAAGCACGAAACCCGTAGTTTCGGCCTAAGTTACGGACGTTTCCTACTCCGTATCACCTACGGACAGCTTATTAGTTCGGACACCCGAACTAAGAATGAATGAGAATACGTTTTGACATTGTCCCTAATCCCAATGTGTTTGTACCGTTAGTCCAAAACTAGTACATCCGAAATCAATAGAGAGTGCTCCATCCGTAGTTTTGGGAAACTTACGGACCCGTATCTTAGTTGACGGGCTTAGAGAGGTAGGCCTCCAGCTTCAGATAGTGCTCTATGGAGATGTTCAAAACAAACTAAATAGCACAGTAGCCCAGTTTCATTTCAGTTTGGATTTCCTTGGATATTAAAAAAAAAGGAATAATTAAGTCTATTAAATACTTACCTACAGACAAACAAGAGCAATCGGTACAATAAAACTAGCATTCTTTATTTAGCGGAAATATTCCATCAATAAACACAGATAAATATTAAACAAGAAAATATACTAGAAAAAAGCAACTATTCTCATGTCGCCCTGACGGGATTCGACCCCGCATCCTTGGGAGTCCGGCCCAATGCACTAACCAATTATGCTACAGAGACCTATGAGGACACGTCGAATTTTTCTAGTATATTCACCGTTTTACGGTGTTGGCCACCGTCGCTTCATCAATGAGAGAAATATCCTCGCATTCGAAAGAAACAACTTTACAGATGTTTGACTATCGATTAAGATGAAAACAGCCATTTAATTATAACTTTTTAATTTTGCATTTTACAATGCTATTTTTATGTGATAAATATTAAACAAGAAAATATACTAGAAAAAAGCAACTAGTCTCATGTCGCCCTGACGGGATTCGAACCCGCATCCTTGGGAGTCCGCTTTTTTCTAGTATATTTTTTTTTATATTTATCACATAAAAATAGCATTGTAAAATGCAAAATTAAAAGTTATAAACAGGTCTATCCTCTACCATAGAATACTAAATAGTACAAGCCTCTATATCAGTTATGTAACGGTAACAGTACGAATGGTACGATACTCCAAATGTTTGAAGAATCGTACAATTTAATACCCTTATAAAATATACAATTTAATATACCCTTTTCGTCCTAGTACATATTACTTAATTTATTTATGAAGAAGTTCCCTTTTAAAAAAAAATATGTTATTAAAGTCTTGTATTTATTCCATTTTACAACCGAACCGAATTATACAACCGAATCTACAACATTATTCATTTTTCTTTCGTCGCTGATATACACTTACCGGCACATTGAATGGGCCACCCCTTTATTTTCACACAAACATGCTTACTTTGGGACTATACATACAAAAAGTCAACATATTTCTGCAAAGATCTGTATGCTAATGTTCAGATTAAGCGTTCGACTGTCATAAAGACATAAAGATCAATTTAGTGTGAGTAGAAAGTATCTAAAATTAAAAACAACTTTAAAAAACCTATTTAAAAATTTATTCATCGATTTAACTCGCGTCTTGTCACATTTATTATAGAAATTATTAACTATTACTAATATTTGTCAACACAGTCAGTAACCTAATAACTAAAATGAGTGTACTGCTGCATATGGTTCATATTTCGAGCTATTAAGTAAGTTAAAGTGAACTTCATTTTTATTTTAGTTAGTGTCAGTAGGTAGAATAATGTATTGAACTATGTAATATTTTTATCTTTCCTGGCCATGTTTTTAATTTGAGACATTAAGTTACTTAAGCTGAATTGATATTTAGGCATACTTAACACTATCGAATAATACCATAAGGTCCACTTTTTTTTCTTAAACAAGCCGGTTCGATTACCGGTGCAGGTATGTAATTTTTTTAAAATCTTTGAATGCAGTTTAACTTATTATTGAAAATGATGGAATGTTTCCTTTGGGTAAAATTTGCTTACATCAATATTTAGGGTACTTTCCCTCCAGTGTCCGACTTTTTTTCCACTCTGTATAGTGCACTTAAATCCGTTAAAGTTGTTTTAATTCAATGAGTGCTTTATTAGATTCCATAACTAATCAATATTTGCATAAAATCACACCAATTATCTAGCCCACATTAAGTTTTATGAAGAACTTGTGTTATGGATACTAGTGATATGGCCATAAAATAAAGCTTTGCTTAAACGAAGCCATGAAAACGGGAAGATATCTTTCAAACTCTTTAAATTGCTCATTGGACAGTCAAACGCTTAACAAAAAATTTAGCATACAAAAATATGAAGACATTTTTATGTGTAGAGTCGCAAAACGAGCATGTTTGAATGAAAGTAACGGGGTGGGCCTTTAATTATGCCGGTGAGTGTATTAACACTTATAATATCAGTCTAAAATATTGAATAAAGACCAAATATCGCTCGACGTTCCAGCCTCATCAGCTAAAGCCTTTGCCTAAGGCAGGCCGGCAGAAAAAAATGAGTGCAGTAGCTTTTTAAAAAGTGTAGAATCCATCCCACGTTTGACCATTTTAAACAAAAGATACTTAAATTAAACCATGGGATACATTTACGTTCGACTTACTAACATTTACATAGCTACGGTTACTAAAAAAACAAGCAACAACTCGAGCGAAACGAGACCGCGCCAAAAAAAGAAACAAAGCATAAATCAGAATGAAGAACAATCCATTAACTGGATCTGGAATAAAAAAATATAAACAGGAGGCGCGTTGATTGGCCGGCGAGATGGCGGGAGCGTGTGATTGGTCCGCTGCAGCGCGTGGTGCGTTCGGAAACACGATACTTTTTAATAATGGCTTCTTTGGCTAATGCGATCTGTGGCATCGTTCGTAGGTTAGTATTTTATTACATAGGACCCTACTACTTGAGCTCGCAAGGGGATATGGCTTGTTTCGGATTTCCGCCCGTATTTCGGTCCGATTAGGTCGGATCGCAAGGGATGCGGTGGGATTGTAGTATTTTATTGCCTATAAGAAATTATTGCTTACTTATTAGGGGTCTATAAACTCGCCGGTGTCAGCGGTTTTACGGCTGCCCAAAATAATAATGGGGGAATTGTCACACCAGAATTTTAAATCACGTTAGTATAGGTATACATTTAAAAATGTTATTGTTTGAGAAAAATTAGATAACTTTAGACACATTAGAGTACATCAAACGTAACATAAAGTTCTAAAGAAGTAATACCTACTTATATTGTGACGCTAGGTAGGTATTATCTCGCGCCGTATCCCTCCCCAGGGTTACGGTCGCTTCAGACGTGGGCTGCCGTCCCTTTCCGGGGAATCCAGCCATAAGGTGGTGTTTAGTCAGTAAGAGTCTGACATAACCTTCGACACAGCCGGCTGTGGGGTATCCAATGCAGGATTCACCACCTCCCTCCCCCGCGTCCGGAGGGTTGCCTTTAACTCGGAAAAGGAAAAAAAAAAAAAGTAGGTATTATTATAAATACAACGTTCTTTTTTATTGTGCAATTACCTAATATGAAAACGTAAGGTGTCAATCAGCCTTGCAATAACGTTTAATGACGTACTTTGTTTACTTAGTAGCGATACACGATAGCAAGCATACAAATAAACAAACACTGAAGCTAACTAGTAGATAAAACAAAAAATCAGTAGCAATTTAAACAGGCTAGACTAATCACAGAGCAAGCACTGTAAAGCATTATCAAACAAGTTATTGGCCAAATACGCAATACTCGAAGCCGTGATGGTCAGGCAAACAGATATACTTTTAATCTTATATCGACTGGTCGATAACGGACGCGAATCGATATCCGCTGCTCGATACTTCGATGTACAGTGAGCTGCACGTCAGAATTGTTGTTGGCGCATTTATGTCGCTTGTGCAATGGGGATTAACAGAAACTTTGTTACAGTAAAGCTTAAACGTATAGAAACTATTTACTTTTTTATTTATTCAAATACGTTAAGTAGTTTTGGATTTACAAGTGTTCAAAGTTGACGTATACTGTATTATATTCCATCTCGGCAAGCTTCGCGCGCTTGAACTAATTAAGCGATTGAACTTAACGACAAGGTGAGTCAAATGGACAACTGAAGTACTGAGCCAAGTGAACTACTTAGATGAACTAGATTAGTGATATACTTCATCTAGTCCAGTTGGATTATACCATTCTTTACACTTCAGTGACGTATTTTGCTCATCTCTAAATCTGCGTGTGCGGCCATACCACATGGTTGAAAGTGTTATACAGTGACGTTACAGCATAAAGCACGACCGCGCGTCGAGCGCGTAGTTTAAACTTAAATAACTCAGGAAGTATAGCACATAAGGAAAAAATAGAAACAGTATATTTTTATTTTCCATGTACTATACGATGGTATATTAATCTAAAAATGCTGTTTATACCCATTGGTTTTGGAATAAATACTTACACTCGCATCTATTTGACCTGACCCAAAGTAAGCACTGTCAGGCTTGTGTTATGGGATACTATAGCCAAAAAGCCGTGACTCAGTGCAAATGCTCGTATTCATCACACAAACATGTGCCCCTGTCAGGATTCGTACCCAGGACCTCAGAGAAGATACCTAATACCGGAGTACACGCCGCTCTACCAAGGAGGCTGCGGAATTACCGTCCGCTATTTTCCAAAAAAAAGTCTTATTTTCTGAGTTTAATATGTTCAGAATATAGCTTAGTAATATTAAAGTCAAAGTCAAAGTCAAAGATTTTTATTCAAATAGACTTATAGATAAGTGCTTTCGAATCGTCCAATTTTTTTTCCTACCAGCCATTCAGGACATCTTCCATAAAAAATAAGTCACTCTAATGTTTAAACTACTTGATGGGTATAATACTTATTAACTAAATTATGGAATAAAGGTACTTCCCCGGTTTAAGTGTAGTTTATTATCGATTTATGCATTCATCCTTTTATTTATCGGCTTTTCTTGAATCTTGATGCGGCAGTAATTATTTCAAATACTCAATTAGAACACTACACGAACGCCCCTCGCACGATGGAGATCGAAAAATCTATATTATATTATAATATAGTTATATTTTGTATATTGTATGCACAATGTTCCACATTGATTCGCCCTTATTATAAATATGAAAAGAAATTTCAAGATACTGCCTGCTTTTCTGCTGAAATATTGTATTCTATCTGCGAGTTTATTTGTTACTGGTTAGCTGCTAAGCATAACCCAATTTTTTCCCTTAGTTTACATCAGCAGTCTGTGGACGTCCACTGCTGGACATAAGCCTCTCCTAGCTCACGCCTGTTGTGGCGGTCATAGGAGGCTATTAGCCTACTGCTACCACGCTGGCCAGACGGGTTGGTAGAGAGATTGTGCGTCGAGCCACTTAGTCGACTCTTACGACATCCCAGGCATGTGAGGGAGTGGTGACACTTGTATTCTTAGGCCGTCACCACACGGCACGCATGTCCCTTAGTTTAATGTTTAAATTCGCTAGCCATCATAAATGATTAAATCAAAGTGTCCAACCGCCATTTTCGTGATAACGCTCGCCGCCATTTTCGTGATAACACCCGCCATTTTCTGAGAAAAAGGCGCGAAACATATTTCGGCGGTGACTCAAGCGGAAATGTTGTCATATCTTTATCACTGTTTGGGGAAATTATCATATGTCATATTGTTAGTTGACCGCCAATCGGAATCCACGCTTTGTTTTGATGGTTCGAAACATTTGAGTTGTTTAATCGGCAGAACAAATATTTGTACGATAATTAGATACAAGTTGTTTGGCCATTGAAGTATCAAAATGTTTGAAATCTTGATAGCTAAACTATCAATTACTTTTGTTGTTGTATTTACGTTTTGTTTGTGTGGTTGTATAATGTTGGAGCATTCTCTTAGTAAGTAATTATCATTAAATCAATTTATAGCGGTACCTACGTGAGTTTATAACGCTTAATAACTTGTTTAAGACATCATTCTATAATTTACTTACGGCATTACTTTATAGGTAAATATTTAATGAAGTTATAATTCGTAGACAACTCCAAGGTAGGTGGTACCTAACTACCTGATCAAAAAATAAAACTGAATTCACAAATATTACTTTATATCAATGACTAGCAGTAAACTAAACCAGCTCTTGATGATGAACCAACTGAATCCTACCAATATTATAAATGCGAAATTATGTCTGTTTGTTTGTTTGTTTGTTATTCTCACATAAAAACTACTTAACCGATTTAGATGCAATTTGGCACATAGATATAAGATAGCCTGGATTAAAACATAGGCTTTACTTTTTATCCCCACATTCCCACGGGAACGGGAACAACGCGAGTGAAACCGTGGGCGGCCGCTGGTAATCCAACTAATATAAATGCAAAAGTATGTCAATTTTTCAATGCCATTTTCATACTTATGATAAATTTTAAATAGAAAAATATTGGAAAAAATCAACTCGGCCACAAGTGAATTCTCAGATAGGACTCGAACCCACGACCTTTGGAACAAGTCTCGGTAGTTCAGTGGTTAGAGCATTGAACCGGATTTCCAAAGGCGGTTGATTTTTTCCAATATTTTTCTATTTAAAATTTATCATAAGTATGTCAGTTTGCTTATTTGTTGGGAATATTGGGATAAAAAGTCTCCTATGTTTTTAATCCAGGCTATCTACTATCTGTATCCCAAATTTCAACCAATTCTGTTCAGTAGTTTCGGAACCTATTCAATGCAACCAAACAAACAATTAAATCTTACTATTAGTATAGAAAACTAACAGTGTATGATTTTGTAATTTTTGCATTTTTCAATGTTATTTTTAAACTTATGGTAAATTTTAAATAGAAAAATATTGGAAAAAAAATATTCCAATATTTTTCTATTTAAAATTTACCATAAAACTAACAGTGATTGTGCAAAGTGTAGTAGCCAAACCCGTAATTTAAATATAAAAAAAAACAATGAAAGATCACTGAGAAATAATTCAAACCTTATTTTGCTTCAAAAAGTCGCCAGTGTGAATGTCAATTAAGATGAGTCGTTACAATTTCAAACATGGCGGTCGCTAGGTCAATGCACTCCCTCAGATTAAACAACGTCTGCTGAACTGTAGTCTGTAGTGTAGACATGTTTACACATGTGCTATTTCAGTGTTCGACGAGACAATTTTTTCAGAGATTAGAGAATTTTAGAAAGTTTCCATATCTTAAGGTTAAGGTACTGTGTTGCATTGGCATCTCAATGCGAACTCTTTGCTTCATCTAACTCCTTCGTTGGAAAGGAACTAGATGTCAGCGTTTGAAATAAGAATTTCGCTATCGACGTCTTTTCATAAAAAAGAAACCGTCGAATTTAGAACCTCCTCCTTTTTTTGAAGTCGGTTAAAAAAGACATTCATGAGTAGCATGGAAGTAATATGTAAGTACTTACTAAGTACAACTAGTACTTATTTCTTCCATGAGTAGCAGTTGTGCTGAAGAGACGAATATAATTTATCTGAAAATTTATCTGGTGTTTCCATTTGTCTCAGTCCATTACAGTCAATAGTCAACCTATATCCTTTGAATTTATAAATAACGACCTCTGTGTACTGTAGTAACTTCTTACTTACTAGTAAATATAAATGCACATTGGATTTCTTGATTTACCGGGCTCAAAACTCAGCTTTGTCAATGAAAGAACATTTAAAACAACTTATATAAGTTGTTTGAAATAATAAAAAAAATACTTAAACAGATTACCTACAAACTACCTTCCCTACCTTCCCTACCTACCCTACTTCCCTATAAAAAAAATCAAAATTCAATATTGTTCATTCAGTTTAGGCTGTTACAAGCACTTAGGTACGTCAAAAAAGCTACGCCATCGGCTTACAAACCTTGTAATGAGAAGAACCGGCAAGAAACTCGTCTAGGGCTATTTTTCTCCCTGCTTTATTTCTCACAGAATTGTCAAATTGAAAATGACCTCCAAACATCAGTAAGATCACTTTTCGTACCACTTGCTCAAAAAAAGTGACATTCTATTCCACAAAAAGCGAACATAACAATAGTCATTTTTAATCTGTTAAAAATAGGAAAAGAAAATTGTAGTGAATATCATTCATCCTCTAGGGGGAGAATGTGATTTAAATTTGGAATACTTACCGAAATTTATACTGAACTACATCTGTGTTTACACCATTGAGTTTGTATATAAAGCATTACACATCTTTTCGAAAAAGGAATACGCATTTATTATGCAGTTATGATTATTAAATATAACTGCATAATAAATGAAGCCGTATGAGCTTGATGCCTTTGCTTTTCCGACAAAAAAATATTAGTCTAGGAATTTGCCGCGTTTTTGTTTTCTTCAAATACATCTCATATTATTATTGTGTTAATTTTTTCGCAAATGGTACGAAAAGTAGAGTCTTTTCCTAGGTGATAAAGCTGTCTTAGTCTTGGATGAACTTAAATCCCTAGCTACACTCAGGACTCGTCTTAAATCCCTCGCTTCGCTCGTGACTTAAGTTTTTAACACCCTCGCTCCGCTCGGGAGTAAACCTCGAGTCCTTCGTTACGCTCGCGATTTAAATCGTCACCCGCGACAGAAGACACTGCTTTATCCCCTTGGTTAATAATCTACTATTCCAGTACAAAGAAAACACTAAAATAAAAGTACATTTTATAGTAATAGTGTTTTATTTTCCATTTATAATTTTGTCTGATTTGTGGATTTTTCTGTGGACGACCAGTTTGGTGCAGGGGTCTAAGCCTGCCTTCTCCGCCAGAGGTCCCGGGCTCGATTCCCGGACAAGACAAATATTTGTGTGCATGAACATGTCTATTCGTCTTGGTCTGGGTGTTTAATATGTATATGATGTTTGTATTTACAAAAAAAGTATATAAGTATGTTTATCCGCTATCGAGTTATTTAGCCTCTGTGGTTTAGTGGTACAACCAGCGGTATCAGATCCAGGGGTCCCGGGTTCGATTCCCAGCGGGGGTACAAATTGTTTTCGGTTTGGTTGGTGGTTGGACTTGTTCTAAGTCCGTCTGGCTAGCTACCACCATCTTATCTAAGTCTGACACCATCCATCCATCCATCCATCATCAGCCTGTGGACGTCAACTGCTGGACATAGGCCTATCCTAGCTCACGCTTATTGTGGCGCTACCACGCTGGCCAGACGGGTTGGTAGAGGGTTTTTTTTGAAGTTTTCCTTCTCTCGCACAGGTGTTCAATGCGTCGAGCCTCTTAGTCGACTCTTACGACACCCCAGGCATGTAAGGGAGTGGTGACACTTGTATTCTTAGGCCGTCACCACACGGCAAGTCTGACACAATAACAACAATGTTTTCAGCATTGTTGTGTTCCGGCAGTTAGAGATAAGATAGCCAGTTCCTCAGTGGTTGTGGATTCCGGGAGAGGCTCCTTCCAGCTTCAGCCTTCTCAATACTTTTCATCAGGTATGATGAAGCCTAAGACTCTCCCCGTCGTTCATAAAGAAAGAAAACGATACCGTAACACAAGTTCTTTATGAAACTTAACGTGGGCATAAATCAATTGGGTAATAAATAAATAATTGCATACAAGCACACCAATGATCTACATTGGTGTGCTTGTATGCAATGATTTATTTATTTTTCTTGGTCCAGCTTACCTTTGCCACCTGGTAGGTATTGAAAAAACGTACAGGGATTGGAAATAATGTCAACGTAGACGAGACGTTACGGTCAGCTGCAAGTAGAAAGATAAGGCACCTAGTAAAGATTTTAGCAATATTTTCGAGAGTCCCGCAGACGTATTTCGGGACCCGAACCGGAGACATGTTAAACCGGCCAATCCGGCTAAGTGCCCGTGATGGATGGTGTGTGCTGAGCAAATAGTTTTCAATTCTACCTCGCCGCTACTCACCAAATTGGTATTATCTGATATCCCAACTTTGACGGTTGAGGGATCGCTTAAACCTACTTAGAAATTTTCTGGAAAACTTGCGAAATCTCGATCTATAAAAGTGTATGTATGCGAAAGATAAGAAAAAAAGATTTTCCAATTTTTCTCTACTTTTTTTAGTACCTTTAAAGTTTATGTTTTAACCGCCTCTGTGGTCTAATGTACCACCACCGGTATCAGACACAGGGGTCCCGGTTCGATTCCCAGCGAGGATACATATCGTATTCGGTTTGGTTGGTGGTAGGCCTTGTTGTTAGTCCGCCTGGCTAGCTACCACCATCTTATCTAAGTCTGACGCCATAACAATAATGTTTTTAGCATCGTAGTGTTCCGGCAATTAGAGATAAGACTACCAGTTCCTCAGTGATGGAGGATTCCGGAGAGGCTCGCTTCCATCTTCAGCCTTATCAATACTTAACATCAGGTATGATGAAGGCTAAGGGTCTCCCCGTAGTTCATAATAAAATGTAATATTGCAGTGATATAGTAATATGTAAATGAGATGACACTTTACACTATGCGTTCGGTCTCTTATTCACATTACTGATTCAATTTACTCAGAAGATGATTTTCTCAGTTACTCAGAACTTGCTTGTTAAGAGATTTAAAATTACATATTTACTAACATGGCTTGAGGTTCCATTGTTACTAACAATTGTGAGTCAAAGTAACACTGAATAAGAAGATTTTACAGACCAGGGTGCCTACCATCAACTGTAATGCGATTCATTTTAGGTTACTTTCAGGTAGTCTACAATTAATTGCATTACAGTTGATGGTAAGGCCCCCAGTTGATTTTACATACGTGCACATACCCTCATTCCATATATATTTTGCAGGGTTGCAGTATGACATTGGTTATTATCTATATTATATTATTATAAAGAGGAAAGATTTGATTGTTTGTTTGCATTGAATAGGCACCGTAACTACTGAACGGATTTGGATGAAATTTGGTTTACATTTAGTATACCAAATAGTATAGGATACTTTTTATCCCGATATTCACACGGGAACGGGAACCACGCGAGTGAAAACGCGAGCGGCCGCTATTTATTTATATATTAACGATCACAGAACGATCCACGGCATCCAACGATTGGTCGCCTTCCTGCTCCTGCGACACTCAAAAGTCGCCAGAGCTTCCTGAGAAGCATCCATCCTACCAGAGAGCCACCCCAGGCCAGACTTCGACTCTGGAGAAACGCACCAAACTCACCTATCACCCCAAAGGAAAGTCTCCCTCCCCGGTCACGAGCTATCTTGGCCGACCTGGAAATAAACAGGTTGAGAACACCGATCGGTCGGAGTATGGAGAACTTGTGCCGGTGGGGCTACAGCACCGACGACCAATGTGAGTGCGGTGCCTCGACACAGACCATGGCACACCTTCTATGTTGCCTCGCTTGTCCTTACAGCTGTGGACCGCTACTGATTCTGCGACCCGTGTAGTTGAGTTCTGGGCGGAAAAAATATAACTTTATCTCGATTTTTACCATCGACCCAAAAAATGAAGAAGAATATTTATATATTTATAAAATATAGCAACCTGTGACCCATCTAATTTTCACAAGCCTTTATATCGCTTGTGATAGCGGCAGTTTTCGTAGTGCTAATGAAATCAAATACTTTTTATTCATGTTAACTCTGAATCGACAATTTTTCCCGATCACCCATTCTGATAAGGAACTTATCAGCTTTAACAGAAGCAACACCAGCTAGAGCAAAGTTTCACGTGCTGTTAACTGTACCTACACTGTACATCGTGTGCTATCACAAAACAATCTTGAACACAAGCCATCAAAGTGAATACGTCTAATAAGTCTTTGTCTTGTGTGGAAACAAGAAACCGGTCGCGGCATTTGGAAAGTTTTTAAATGCTTTCATCGCAGTGAAAGGCCACCTTTTAAGAACGATTTTTTGCATTGGTACTTTAAATTTTTAATAATTTTTTTCCTTATATTTGTTGTTTTAAAGCCAAATGCATGGCAGAACAAAAAATCTGAAGAATTCATATTGATACTATGTAATGTATTACCGTTTACGATTTTACCGTATCTATACTTTAAGTTTTATTTAATTGTTTTTTTAAACCAAATTCACGACAGAAAAACAATCTGAAGAATTCACATATAGTATACCTACATACTATTACAAATGCGAATGTAGCGGAGCCTGTATGTTCCTTTGTCACTTTTCACATCTAATCTACTGAACTATTTTCGATGAATTTTAGCAAAGACATTAGGTCCAGGAAAATGACAGAGGTTAATCTAGCCGCAATAAGTTGTTTTCTGAATTAAGTCGCAACCATCTATTAAAATTTATTATATTTATAACAGATTACACTTAACCATTTTGTGTTTTATTATAAGAATTAATATTATGAAGGTCACATAAGCTACTTATTCGTGAGTGATAATTTTTTTTATCAGTGTCTATGACGTCACTACGAGACTTAGCAAGAGGTTTTTTTAACGTTGCTCAAGACGTAAGACCGAGTTATGTCAAGTACTGTCGAGTACATCTGTTGCTATTATGTCATCATTTTCCTGCAGTATAATTTTGTTTGTTAAAAACTGGTCGAGATTCATTCATTTCAGAGGCCGTTGACTATTCATTCATTCATTATCTTTCACTGCTGGACATAGAGCTCATTTTTGTACACATTATTTATTTTTATATTTTATACATATCCTACGCCCGATCTTTTTGTCCACGATTCAAAAGCGCTTAGTGAGATACAAAGTTTATTTGATAAAAAATTATCTTAGATAATATGATTTTTTATACTTATGATAAATTTTTAAGTTTGCAATAAAAATTTGTATTTGTATTTGTATTTGTAATTTTAAATAGAAAAATATTGGAAAAAATTAACTCGGCCACAAGTGAATTCTCAGACTGGAATCGAACCCATGACCTTTGGAAATTCGGTCCAATGCTCTTGTTTTAATGTTTTATTTTTACTATTGTTTGTATTTTTATTCCATACATACATACATACATCACGCCATTTACAAGGGGTAACATCAGGGTTTACATTTACATCTAGAATTGGTGGAGCTGCAAAGGTATAGGTACAGCTAGAGTTAAAAATCATTAAGTCACATTATAACAGCACACCTCAACAACACCACATTTGACATTGTCTTTTTCCTGTTCTTAAAAAAATCATTACAATATGCCAACGACTGTACATCACAGCTAATTTGCGCGTTACAAAATGGATCTTATCACCTTGAGACAGAGTCGGATTGAGGTTGCGCCGTGCCCACGTAACTTTGACAGGCGACAATTTTAGTATGCTATTGCGCAAATCGTTTTGATTATGAATTTTTTGGCACTCATGGTTACTACAAAGGTTCGATTTGAACGTCAATGCTTGATTGGCAACCACTGAGATTATTATTTAACTTTTTGCCTTCACTAGGTGTGTTTCTAATATATACTTACCAATATTTTTTTATAAAAAACACTTGCTACCAAACTGTCCCGCCTGATAGCATTGAAGCAAGTTGATTGTCGTTTTGATTATGAATTTTTTGGCACTTACGGTTTCTACAAAGTTTCGATTTGAGCGTCAGTGCTTGATTGGCATAACCACAGACTTTTTGATTATTTCACTTTTTGCCTTCACTAGGTGTGTGATTCTAATACCTATTTGTTGATATCAAGAAACTTATTTCCTACTGTCCTGTAAGATAGCTATGCAATTAGATTTTTTTAATTTGAAGTTTATGCTTTGCTTCTTGATTATATCCGGAGCTCTATTTTTGATTCACTCGTTTCGATTTTCGTGCGAAGTTTGAGTTATTTTCCGTAGTTCCGTAATAGCGACCTTGCACATAGCTATATATGTTACAGTAATTAATTTTGATGAATGTAATTAATGTTCAATGAAGTCGGTTAAAAATATCGATATTTACACAACATCAATAAAAGCAGGAGGCGCTAGGTAGCACTTTTAAAGAAATTAGTCTCTGGCGCTTCGCCGGCCGCTGCCGCACCACCCTCGCTTCGCTCGCTCCGCTCGCTCGGCTCGCACGTCTTTTGGTCACAGTTCTAACCTAACCTGCCGTAGAGGTACCTTTCGTAAGCTAATAATTTTTTATAGCTTTAATCACGTGGTCAGTATTAATAACATATAGTAGATTGTTTACCAAGGGCTGTATGACACCCATAACAGTCGAGTGTTTTGGCGCCCTAACTTCGTTCGGGCGCCGATAGTTCGAGACTGTTATGGGTCCATACACCCGAAGTAAACACTCTACTTTTCATTTTGAATATGAGGAAAGTAAAAACAATCAGAATATTCTATAAAAAATTTGTAAGGTTTCTACGATTTTAATTATTTTATAATGTAGCAAAATAAGCTGTATAGGCTTCTGTGCCTTTGCCTACATACCTTTGGTAAATAAAAGTCCAAAGAGATTACAGATATCGATTTGACATGACACCCCCTATTCTTTTTTCAAATTTATTACAGCCCTAGGGCCACCACATATCACTTTCAACCCGCATTTTAGGCAAGTTATGAGTTACTTTCAGAATATGAGACATGAAAAATATTTTATGTAGTGAGGTTGTGACAGAATAGCAGGGACCAAAATTTAAGTAGATACTTACATGCACTTAAAATTTTCAAATATGTAATATATCAACATTTCTATGTTTTTTTTTATGCACCCATTCCCCTTTTATCCTATTTATTTTTCTTACTTTCACCCAAGGTTGCCTGGAAGAGATTGTTATGTACCAATAAGGCCGCCTATTGTTTGTTTTCTACTTTTAACCTATTCTACTTGTATTTCCTTCTGTAGTGTGCAATCATTATTTATTATTATTATTTCTACTAGATAATGTTACCTTCATAATAATTTGCGTTAAAATCTGTGACCAAGACAACTGTCATGTTTTACTGACAAGTGGGACAAAAGACACGAAAAAGCACGGAAATAAAAGAGATAGCAATTCGATTCGGACTCCATATAGGGTCTTCCCAATGTTTTACAATGCAAGCTCCTTTAACTGCTTCTGATGTCTGTCATCAACCAAGTGACATGACATGTGTGACTGTCACAGATTTAAAACTATGTTTTTATTTATTTTTTGTTTATGTCAATGGCGATGCTATTTTGGATTTCGCCAGTGCTTGTCTGTGATTATTATGCTTGGTGTTAGATTTTAAATTTTTTATTATTTTTGAGTGTGGTTAAACGTGATTTTGTTTGTTTGTATCTTTCTTTGTTTGTTTTATGTTTATCGTGTGCCTGATGTCACCACTGTGCTCGGCAGAATATCAGTGCAGCAGGCCCCGTCTGCTGCGTATGCTGAGCTGAGCACAGTTTTGACACTATGTATGTATATGGACTGATTTTTAGTGTAAGTATAACGGCACATGATGTAACTAAAAAATCTGAAATAAAAACATTTTATAAAAAAAAATCAAACCGACTTCAAAAAGTAAAAAATAAAACTTTTGGAGTCGGTGCTAGCTAGCTAAGGCCAAAAAATATATATAGTTAATAGAAGTGCAATGTAGAATGCCCTGGCTGGCACCGACTCCAAAAGTTTTATTTTTTACTTTTTGAAGTCGGTTTGATTTTTTTTTATAAAATGTTTTTATTAATAAGTATGTTGTCGATTGTCGTGCAGTGCCAAAATAAATGTTTTTCTTTCTTTCTTTCTTTCTTTCTTTTCTTGATATCTGCTTTAAGTAATACGTAATATAATTGCCTGTAGTACTGAATGAAGTGTCCTCAAAACAATTACGTTGCCATAACAATAACACAAAGGGCGGTAAGCTGCTTCTGTGTAAAAGGGTATGTTGACGCGGGACAGCAATTTACTACTTTTAAACCATAGACCTATATCGAGATAGACGAAAAGAGCGCTTTAAACTGTATGAGAATGAACGACTATGTGGAAATGTGATTGACGAGCTCTTGCAAGAAAGCACTGCCCCCCTAGACAAGTGGCTTTCTATTATCGAATTCGCCAGTCGAATAGAAAGAAAATGTATAGGATTGACATTAGCCAATGTCAATCCCATACATTTTCTTCTGAGTGACGCTTGTTTTCATGGCAATGGTCTCAAGCGGACTGACTTAGGTCGGAAAACTTTGACCGTGGTACAAACTTTTGGCACGCAAGGTAGGTACATTTTTACCGTCTATCTCGATATTTTTAACTGACTTCTAAAAAAAGGGGAAGTTATCAATTCGGTCGTATATATTTTTTTTTATGTTTGTTACCTCAGTACACGATCATTTTGGTCACAACCGATTTGGATAATTCTTTTTTTGTGTTTGAAACATACTTACAAGTTGTCCGGTTGTTGTCAAGATGGGATCTGATGATGGGATCCTGGAGAAATCGAGGGAACTCTTCAAATATTATAGGCACAACTATATCGATTTGGGTGTTTTCTTAAGTATCTCATGTATTTGCTTCCGAAAAGCACCATTTGAAGAAGACCACAAATGGTCATCGGAACTATTAAATAAATACTTAGTATTTCACGGAAGCGATATGATTACATATGGTTCATAAGCAATTTATTCTCGGCTCAATGCAAGTGGAGCTGATGATGAAGAGCCAGGAGAACTCCTCAATAATTAACGTCCCGGCACCGGCAAAGCAGCATTTTGTAAAAGGCAGTAGTTGACATAATGTTATATTGGTGTATGCACGGGACTTCTACCTTTAAAAATTGTGAAATAAAAAACTTTTTATAAAAAAATGAAAACCGACTTCAAAAAACCAAAAAGCAAAAATTTGCCTTTTGGAGTCGGTGTCAACCAAGGCAAGAAAAATAAAAGAGTATGACCGAAAAGTAGAATGCATTGGCTGGCATCGACTCCAAAAAGCTTATTTTTACTTTTTGAAGTCGTTTTTAATATTTTTATAAAAAGTTTTAAGCTATGGAAAGCCAAGTGATACCTACCTACTTACCGTAGTATATTCTGTGTGAAACCTTCAAGTGTCCGCTATCTGGTGTTTGCTCGCTGCGCAGGCGCGGGCGCGGCGACATCAATGCCTCGCTTCAGGGTCATCAGTTGCTCCAATGGTGGTGGGGATGACACCGCCATATTTGCAGTTCAAAATTCGAGAAAATGTTTGTGGTGACAAATTCTTCAGCAGCCTTTAAGTCAAAATTCGACTAAGTATATAAGAACTAAATACAAGATTCAAATTAAATGTAGAGAAAAAATGTTCAGAATTTCAATCGAAGTTCGAATTTAAAATAAAGTTAAGTAGCTAAATGACTAAATGTTTTTGGCTGATACTCTTTTACAGCATGTCTTTACAAGATTTCATTTCTAGTGTTGACTGAAACTTTTAACTTTTTAAACTTCATAATATATTAAAGCAGTGTACAGCTATAATAAATTCAGAAGACCGAAATTTCAACACAAAACATGATTTTTTTGGTAAAGACTTTTAAAAATTCCTAACTAAAAACCTTAGAATAACAACGCTAAAATGAAAAAAAAAAAAAGTAATTTGTCAATTTTTTTATGCAAAATTAGATTTATGTAAATCTTGTTACTGAGCTATTACAATCATATTCTACTCAGCGAAAACCTTTATTTTGAAATTCGACGTCGTCATTCAAAATACCTAGGTCTATAGGTATAGGTCTAGGTCAAAATAATAGAAACATTAATGAATTACAATTTCAAATAATTTCTTCAACAAACAAAGTAGTTATACGACATCGATCGGTCGTAACCGTAATGTGTGAATTGTTATCAACAATCCCAAATTATACAACGACACAAAGAAAAATTATACAATCTTCGGACAAAGAAAGTGTCTTTTTATTACCGTATCTGAACAGAAGCAAACCCACTCCTGACATAATATCACACGTCATCATTTGAGAATGTCACACACGGAGGCTGTATAAAAAACATGCCACAGACAAAAAAAACTCAAGTGATTCACTATAAAATTAAGAAAACAAACTTCTTTTACGATTGCTAATGACATTTTAATACGTATTTCCTGGTGATAGAGTTGTGTTTTATATTCAAGTTGTTATCAAAGATTGTTGAGCTGATGATGTGAAGAGCTGTTAAAATAGTGTTGTCGTAGGTGGAGGTATAATATTTTTTATTAATTTGTTATTTAGGAAACTTAAACAGGAATAGGAGTAACTGTATGAGTTTTTTAAACACAGGTTCATATGTTACTAGCTCGTTCCCGTGGGAATATCGGGATTCAAAGTAACCTATGTGTTAACGCACTACTTGAAGTCCCTAAGTACTAAATTTATCCAAACCCGTGCGGTAATTTTCGCGTGAAAGAGTAATAAAAAAAACATACAGACAAACAAACTGACATAATTTCGCATTTATAATTATTATAAATAAGTAAGATTTGAAGTTTAATGAAAACTTATTGAGTTATATCTGATAAAAAAACAAACGACAGCCTTCTGTTGTTAGTTAATTTCTATAGAAACGAAAGCATTTATTTATAAAAACCTAACCTCGCGTAGAATCCTACTAATATTATAAATTGGGAGAGAAATTGAGAGAATGTCAGTTTGTGTTTCTTTGTTACTCTTTCACGCAAAAACTACTGAACGGATTTGGATGAAATTTGGCACAGAGATAGTAGATAGCCTGGATAATACATATAATACTTTTTATCCCCATATTCCTACGGGATCGGGAACCACGCGGGTGAAACCGCGGGCAGCCGCTAGTAAATTGTTATAAAGAAAGAAAGGTCGTTTCCATTGTCTCCTCAAATACTTGCTGTAGTTGTGAAATATTGTAGCTTCACTCTATCGCAGATATAATACTATAGAAAGTATACATGTAGTAAAAAGCCAAAAACACACGTCAAGTTTCTCAAAAAACAAAGATGCCAATGCCATTAACTTTTAAACGAAAAATTAAAGGGTTTGAACTTGTTTGAATGGAGGCTGGTATCGGCAAAATCCATAGAAAGAGACGCCATTTTGTGATAATTTTTAAACAAGAAAATATACTAGAAAAAAGCAACTTATTTATTTATTTATTTCAAAATCCACAGCTCTAAATTAAAACTTACCAAAACTTAAATACTACACATACAGCAAATAACGGATTTTACATATGTTTACTAAATAAAATTATAGGTAAGAGGAGACGCACACATGTAAAGAGTGTAGAATTTTTTAAGCATTTATTTTAATAGGCTAAGGTAAACATACATACATAAAATAAGTACATACATATATATATAAATAGATAAATAACTACTTCTAGTGGAAAGTATGTTGCCAATGTTTTTTTTTAATGCTCAATGATGAACAGAATATATCTGTCGAAACAAACCTATTATTATATGTTTTTGGAGACGACATAATAATAGAATTCTGAGCGTAATTACTGCGTACGAATTTGCAGTTGAATAGCTTCGTGTGTCTAGTACGGGTTGAAGGTGCACACAAATTTAATGTTTTGGATACTAATTCAATGCTGTCTATTTTGCCATTACATATTTTTTATAGGAATAACATGTCAATAAGTGGTAGAAGTTACAAAAATCAATGTGACATGAGAAAAGAAGGACATAAAAATAGCATTGTAAAATGCAAAATTAAAAAGTTATGACGTCATTGTGTTTTATTTTTTAAAAACGTCGCATGATAATACCTATATAATTGAACAGGGGACACACAGAGGAACAAAACATGTTATGATATAATGCCTTAAAGTGTTACGTTAGCCAGATAATTAAAGTTAAAAATTAATAATCAAATAATAAAAATAATAAACCCAAAGTATCACCTTCGTATCTTTAACTGCAATTATTTCACTAACCTGCCCCCTTATTGTCTAAATTCAAAATCTATCACAATCCCTTTCAAAGGTATTGTGATTGTGCTAGTGATTTATGGAATTATGTAACTTATAGTCGCAATCTCTTTCGGAACGAATGATATTTTAAATGACACGTCATTTGACATTTCTCCATACATTTGAAAGATAATTTCGTCTGTCACTTTGCTTAGACAGTTCAATTTTGTTCATTCAATACCTTTCAAAACGCGTCCCGATCACAATCCATATCAAATGTCAAATAGTGGCGGCCTGAAGTATGTGAATATCTTTCAAATGACGATTTGAAAGGGAATGCGATAGATTTTTAAATTAGTCAATTAGCCCCGTATCTTTAACTGCAATTATTTCACTAACCTGGTTTATTATCGTGCAGCGTGATTTTTAAATATTCCTAAAATGGCGGACCGTGGACGATGCCAAAAGTTTCAAACCTTTTTAATTATTCATTTTTCCTAATTCATAAGGACAATAATACATGAAAAGTCCCATCACTAGTTCAGGTTCGTGGGCCGTAGCCCAGTAGCCCAACGATCCTCAAACCGAATGGTTAAATAAATAAATATCGCCCACACTTAGCGTTTCCCAGCATCTGATCTCAGAGCACAATGTAAAGTGTCTGCCTGTCCGTCTGTTGCTCAACAACCAAAACATGTGTTAGTCTTCTTAATAACATTTTATTTCATTGATTTTTTAGAGCTCTTTTTTTATTAATTATGTTAGGAAGCAAAATATATTATCTCAAGGCGTTATGGCTTGAATGGTTAGGTAACATTGAATATTCGGGGCTACCTAAGAATAGCAAGCTCATCTTCTTACTCTTCCTATCGAGTGAGGATTGGTGGCCACCTCTCGTGTCAGAGCTTATCAAGCCGCCTATAAAGCCTCTGACTTGGCTTAACAACTGTAATCAACTGACAACAGCTGGGACCGACAGTTTAACGTGCCCAACGAAGCACGGAAGCGCTCAGTTATAATACCACTTTACGGTCACCCATCCGACACCTGACCGGTCCGAACTTTGCTTAGCGGACGTGATCGAATACGATCAGTCTGTCAAGCGCGGCCATGAGCGCTTCATCACGTCACTAATCACGTTAGTAATCTATACTGTATACTATATCTATACTAATATTATAAAGCTGAAGAGTTTGTTTGTTTGAACGCGCTAATCTCAGAAACTACTGGACCGATTTAGAAAATTCTTAGACCATTAGAAAACTACATTTCTCCCAAGTGACATAGGTTATATTTTATCCCGATATTCCCACGGGAACGGGCACCACGCGGGTAAAACCGCGAGGATCCGCTAGTATGTTATAAGTATTCTTTACTATTTAATTAAAGTTAGGTTCAGTGAGGTAAGGTATATTTAAATAGACGCAGTCTCGGGACTGGTACTGGTCCCAAAATAAAATAAAAATCTAATTTGCGAACCATACATCTATTGTAATAATTTTTCCTTCATAAACAAAAAGCGAAAATGACTAACAAACTATGTGACTACGAAAATTTTATTCACATTAAATAATCACTACTAATTTGTGTTACCATAAAGCCTCCAACACAATAGTCCCACATTAGACCTGCAGTAAAAAAAAACCTTGTCACTGGGTCACTGGCAAAGTGGTTAGTTTTATGGCTGCCGTATACCACCCGCGGAGTCTCGGGTTCGAGTCCGGGTACTAAAGGTGAAATAAAAAGTGAATGGTAAAAAAACGGATTCGTTTGTTCACACCTCCATTGTCCGTCTGTCCATTGATACCGATTATTTCATATTTGTCGGTATCGAAATAAAACGTGTTTACGAGAAAAGCGGAACTTTTATTGGTATTTGCTACTTTGATCTAAGCACTAAGATTTCTTTTATGCCCAATTAAAAAATTAACAAAAAATAACGTTTTTTTTGTGTTATCTCTACACTGCAGTTTGTTAATAATATGTCAATTAAAAATATTAAACAAGAAAATATACTAGAAAAAAGCAACTATTCTCATGTCGCCTTGGCGGGACTCGAACCCGCATCCTTGGGATTCCGGCCCAATGCACTAACTAATTATGCTACAGAGACCCATGAGGACACTTCGATTTTTTCTAATATATTCACCTTTCTACGGTGTTGGCCACCGTCGTTTCATCAATGAGAGAAATATCCTCGCATCCTTGGTTAGTGCATTGGGCCGGAATCCCAAGGATGCGGGTTCGAATCCCGTCAGGGCGACATGAGACTAGTTGCTTTTTTCTAGTATATTTTCTTGTTTTATATTTATGACATAAAAATAGCATTGTAAAATGCAAAATTAAAAGTTATAATTGTTAATATCTGTTCAGTACTTTTTGGGTTAAAAAACGAAAAGACGAAGAGACAAAAATCCTACTAATATTATAAATGTGAAAGTTTGTTACTCAATCACGTAAAATCGGCTAAACGGATTTTGATGAAATTTGGGAGACAGATACTTGAAAGCCTGGAGAGGAACATAGGATACTTTTTATCCTGATATTCCAGCGGGAACCACGCGGGTGAAACCGTGGGCGGCAGCTGGTCAACAATAATGTCCCAATTATTCTTTTTTCGAAAAGAAAATTATCTTCCTTACCATAATATATCATTTTATGTAAGTACCAATGTAATTGTAAGTAAATAAATGTTTGTTGCGAAAGAAATACAAAATAACAGGAAATTATTAAATGAAGCATTTATCGTATCGTCTTATATGCTGCATGTTATTTTATAAGTTTCATACTAAAAAAAGAACAATAAGATTCCAAATAAACCCGTTAGAGCAATTAGAAAACTTTTTTTTTTCTGGTATCAAAATATACCATAATGATACCAATTACCCTTACAAATGCAAAAACTTGAAATATTGGTTTTTAACAAGAGCCATTGTGAATATTTTTTAGGTATATTTTTTCTAGTCTTCATAACATTTTTGCGTATATATTTATCTTCTTTAGATATTCACTTCATCTAAAGTGCGTAATGTTGCAGTTTTGTTTACATACCAGTCGTAGCAAGAAGCACTTTGTATTAAATTAACAAACACAGGGCCCTAGTCTTTAACGAGTAATAAAACGTCTGGGTAAAATGCAAACTGCAACTGATGAACTTGCAGACATTGTAAGTCTATTTTTAGGGTTCCTTTAAAAACATTTGTTAGTATTACTGGACATATTTTGTGGTATTTACCCGTGGTCACGGGATGATACGGTAGCTGAAAAGGTGCCGAAACGTCGGGAAAATAAAAAAACCAAAAAAAAAACAAAAAATACGGACAATTACAACTTAGTTCGTGAAATATAGCGCGTTTGATATCCGTAAAAGTTGTTTTATTTCAATGAACAGAGCGCGCCAAAACATAAGATGTACTTACGTACATTATTTTTTTTATGAACAAAGGGTGACTCTTACACCCATATTCTAAGTCGTTCCTCCAAAACTTACTCGTCCTCGACTCAACGAAACCTCATTGAAAACCTCTTCGAAATACTCCTCGAAATCGGTATTCTAAGTCATAACTCCGTAAGGACCTGGAGGAGCCAACGAGTACGTAGCCACTCCGTGTTAGGCCTAGCGCACACTACCATTTTTACCCACGACGAGGTTGAGTGGAGTGTAAAAAGTTTTGGAGGAACGACTTAGAATATGGGGGTTAGCCTAATGTTAAGTACCTAATGTTAAGTATTGATATATAAGGCTGGAGTTAGAAGCAAGTCTCTCCCTCAATCCTCAATCACCGAGGAACTGGCTATCTTATCTCTAATTGCCGGAACACAACAATGCTGAAAACATTGTTGTTATGGCGACAGACTTAGATAAGACGGTGGTAGCTAGGCAGGCGGACTTACAACAAGTCCTACTATCAAACCAAAAAAATATTACTTATGTACTTATTCATCTATCTGGTAGGTAAAGTTTTTTGCGATAGGCCTACAGACAAAAATTGCCTCATAATAATTCACTGCAGTCTTTCACAGCTTCAGAAAATGTAGCAAATCGAAAAATTATTGAAAGATCCGAAATTAAATCCGAAAAAAGAAGCTTGTTTCTTTTGTCAATGGTAAAATCTCAAAACCATTGGGTTCTATCTGACATTATATTGTAATCAATGATGTAAACACACTTAAAATATCATTGCTTGTAATAATATATTTTTATGAAATGTTTGAGCAAGATTTTGAGACTGAGGGAAACTTACTGTGAATTGGTATTATTAATATTACTCATAGAGCAATGTAAAATATCTTAGTAATATAATAACACTCTGAGTAAAGTAAGTTTCCTATAGACTACAATTCGAAAAACAAGCGCACGCCTAATATTTTTTTTTGTAAATATATTACCGGCCCTGTCTTCTCTGGTCTTCAGCAAAAAGGTTATTTATGTACCAAAGATTAGTACAGAACCCATATTACCCAACCCCTTACTTCAACCGATTGTTTTTTCCCAACATCCGCAACACCTCAACAAAATTAACACGGACGCGTGTTAACCCTTTTGTAAGTTTTATTATTTTATGACTGAGCCCGCGCCGACGCCGACATCTTTCGCCGACAAAAGTGAAAATATCTGACAGCAAGAGTATCCATTAATGTTGCTTTTGTGCTTTTTTTGTATGAAATTATTTTATTGGTAGCGCCGGTCGTGGGCAGCAAAAAGGTTAAGTATGGGAAAAGTTTAAAATGTTACCTACATTTTTTTTAAACTACTTATACTTTTGTCTTGTCTGTGATATGTTGTTAGCAGAATTAAGACTTGTGCATTAAATATTATACTAGAAAAAAGCAACTTGTCTCATGCCGCTCTGACGGGATATCTAGTATATTTTCTTGTTTAATATTTATCACATAAAAATAGCATTGTAAAATGCATAATTAAAAATTTATAATTTGTGTATTATTTCAGTATTAAAGAGTCGATAAATGAAGTTATCTTTTATTCTCAGCCCCTTAAACCCTTCTCAATGAAAATCTTTTTATATATATTTTCTTATAGAATGTTTAGACAAATTTTGAAAGATAAAAAAATCAAAATTTTATTATTGTTTTGCTAAAGAAAAATTAGATAATTTTGCTCATTGCACTTGAAAGATATCCCACTTCCTAAATTAAATAGAAACTAAACAGAAATAAATATATTTATTATTTTCATCAATATTATCAAAAGCAGTCTACCTATGTAAATAATTTATGTTAAAAAAAGTCTCAAGAACAAAAGAAAGATACGATTATTTACTTTTTCTTAAATTATCATTTGACTATGTATGTATATTATTTGCAAAATAAAAGAATATGTCCAATGAGAGGTTATATCATCGTGATATTTCGTCTTATTTTCTTTTGAAACCTTACCAACTTTTTATTAGATTCCAGTATTCTTAAATATTTAAGTCAAGTTATTATTACTTGAGGTAACGATAAAAATCCTATTTTAATGTCAATTAATATTTTTTTATGTAGAAATATGTACATTTGTTAGTACCTGAATTAATAGATAATATTAGGTATTGTACAATTAGGGAACAATTAGGGACCGGTTGACCTACTGTTTAAACTCTACTGAGTTTATATATATATTAGTTTTTTAAATAAAGCTCCCTGAAAAAGGTCTACTCGACAACCGGGAAGTTCCCAAACTGTACCTACGAGTATAATCACTTCTTCATTTTATAACGTTTTTAGTTTAAAATACAACTGAGAAATATAAAAACTGTTTTATAAATACCTCAAGTAAGAAAGATGATTGATGCATATCAAATGTGTGATATGTTATGTTAGTTAAAAGAAAACGCAAGAAATTGTAAATACTTAATTTTATTAACTCTGAAACTAACGGATGATATATAAGTACCCTATCTAGATTCGAGTAATATGACAATAATATATTTATCCTACAAGAATGAATTTAGCCGAACTATTGAGTGAATGTACACAAAAGCTTATGTTGGCAAACGTATATGACTTATCGTTATTATTATACATCTTATCTACAAAATTATACAATTCAAATTAAATTATACGTAGGCTTAAACGATTTATATAATACATTTTGTATATAAAATATTGACAACTTGCCAAGTGTATAAAAATAGAAATAAACGTTATATAAACTTAGTTTTCAAATTATACTAGAATTGAAATAATATTTATGTTTAATTTATTTGTTTTTGCCAGTTTTTTAAAGTACTTCTATCGATTATAACTTTTAAAGATTACATTTTACAATGCTATTTTTATGTTATAAATATTAAACTAGAAAATATACTAGAAAAAAGCAACTTGTCTCATGTCCTGACGGAATCCCGTCAGGGCGACATGAGACAAGTTGCTTTTTTCTAGTATATTTTCTTGTTTAATATTTACTACTATCGATATTAAAGTTAAAAGTAATATTTTTTATATTAAATTGTCTTTGAATAGTCATATGATATTCAACAGTTACTGTCAAAAAAAATAAATTGTTTTATGTGCTACACGGTTCAGTCCAATTGTAGTAAACGTTAATTCAATTAGCGTAAAAAATCACATTTTTTTTATTTATTTCGTTGTGTCAAAGTGTTAAAGTATTGAGGTTAACACCAAGGTTTTAAAAACCAACTATGATTGAGCGAAGGTTTCACGACGTCTACAAGACGATCAAAGTCGAGTGCCTTAAGGTCACCTCTACAACAACAACTGAGTCTCTATTTACACTAGCAAATTCGCTAATTTGTGTAGTATCATTACCATTTTGCACAAAATCATTCATAAAATTATTTACTAAATAAACTAAACTTCCCTAAAAGTCATATACGCCTCCCAAACAAAGTTGATACTTTGCTAAATTTACGCTTGCACATAAATATACGTTCGAATGGAATGTAATGAAGCTGAGATAGGAACCTATCTTACACCAAACACCATTATTTAGTAAATATACAGTGTGCCCTAAACGTTGCGATACAAAGAAACAGGGTGTAGAATTAAAAAAAAATGTACAGAGAAATTTTCGATCAACAAATTTTTAGCCACGAATCTAAAAACACACACACTCTATTCTTCGCATTGTATATTTAAAACAGAGATTCTGTCCTTTAGAGGGCTTTCATACTGGCGAGGTCGGGTCAGCATAGTTGTTTTGTTTTATTTTTAAATCCACAGCATAAATTACTACCCCTTTTTTTTGTAAGTATCTGCATCTTTTCTCACGTCATTTGGAACTCTTACATTATCTAGTGTATGACAAATTTTAACAATGAAACCAAAGCCTAATCTTTACCTTTTACTTTATATTTAAACTAAAACATTCGATTTTACTTTGCGAAAGATGCAATCCGCACAAAATTTTAAACCTAAAACTGAAACATTATTTTCACAGTTATATTAAAGATTTTATTCAGACTAGTAGCTCTATAATTAGCTTTAATTTTAAAGTATTTTTAAATATAACAATATCTATGGAAAAAGCTTTAGTATTTTAGAATTTTAAATTGAAATTCGTTTAAAATCATTTGGGTAAAAAAATACTAACAAATACTGAAGAGATTTTTTTAGTAAATCTACGGGAAAAAAATATTTTTTAATAAAAATTTAGCCGTTTTAAAACGTTTAAATGTAAACATAAGAATTAAAATTAAATTGCAGTTATTGTGTTAGCTCGGCCGTTTTAAACATATTATTTAAAGTGCAAATCATATGGATGCTTTAGGTCTTAAAATAAACAATAATGTCAACTCTACCGCATTTTTTTTACATAAACGGAACGTTTTGGTTTCACATAAAAAAAACCGGACCAGGCCAGTATGAAAGCGCTTTTATAATCCACTAATCACATAACCCGTTTCGTTTTACCCAACCGCACGGACACTGCATTTTGTACCTTATTAACTATATATACAGAACTCTTAATCTATTCGCGATGGTCGATGATAGAACTATAATTCCATTTCACCTATCTAAGTATATAATATAATATATTTATACAGATTTGTTACACAACAACATTGCACAGTCCGACAGTCCAAGATATGACGTCACTTCATCTCCTCACTTTTTCCAACTCGATTTAATATAAAAAGTTGTGATAACACTTTTGAAACACTTTATATACAGTAACGCATTATTTGAAAAAGTATGTGAGGTAAAACATTGAAGTATTTTCCACAATAAAACGAAGATTTTGGAGTTAATTTCATTTGCAATTGTAATATTTGTGCTTTTACGATTAATAGTTTAAATAATTCGGCAAAATCTTTACATGAAATTTCACATTTCAAAATTCAGTATAGGCCAATTTTTTTTTAGCCTTTTTTTACTTTTTTGCAGTTGGAATCGTTGTTTTGCTAAAAGATTGGTTATCATTGAAATACGAGCATATTATTTAACTAAATACAAAACTACTTATTAGATGCGAAATGATAATTTTTGTCATTATTGGAATAATATTAGCCAAGCCAATTTTCACTGATTTTGTTAATATATCTGTTGATATTAAAAACACATATTAGCTACGTGACCAATATTATCTCTTTACCAAAAGTTAATATTGGTCACGGAAACATCAAATTAAACTTATTAATATCGATTTTTTTAATTGACTAAATCAATAATACGGTCAACAAAACACAGCAATTGTTTGTTTAGTCAGATTATGGAAAAGACTTCAACGCGCTCCAAACAAATTATTTATCTAACGGTCGACGCCATGCCTGTGATAACTTATCGTTATTGATCGCATTAAATCGAACATTATCGTTATCGTTCTAGGCCGTATCACGCGGATAATTTTGGGCGGCAAAAGCTTCACCCGTCGTTAAAAAATACGATAAAAAAGTTTAACTAATACAGTTGAATAAAAAAGAGTCGGTACGTACTTTGGAGTCGATCTGAAGGACTAATGATAACCTCCTTCCCGAAGTCGGTCAAAAAGAACACTTTCGCGGAGTAGCCCACAAAGCTCGTTTAGGCCTACGCCACGGCCCCGTGCACTAGACATCTAACTACTAAAAACGCACAACTTACGGACTGTTCGAAAAGCGAATATTTACACAAATGTACATCGGGGCGGGAGTATCCAATATCACCAGAACTCAGCTCACTCGGAGTCCAGAATATCAGTATGAGATTTTGCGGGTACCGTGGGGGTGGTGGCGCGTCTACGCCAAAGGGTACTGTCACAAGGGCGGCTGTGGGTGCGCGTGGTGGTGGTGGTACAGCGGCGACTGGTAGTAGTTGTCGGCGGGCGCGTGCCCGTACCCGTAGTTCACGTCGTACATCTTCAGCTCGGACTTGGAGTCGGCGGCGGGCAGCAGCCGCGTGATGCTGAACGGGTGCGGCGGCGGCGCGTAGCCTGCCGGCTCCTGCTTCAGCCCCGCGTAGTGCTCCAGCGCCAGCGGCGTGTGCTCCGGCAGGCACAGCTCGGGCGCCGCGTGCAGCTGCGCCAGCAGCTCGTCGCGCATCTCCTTCTCCTCGACGGGCGCCTTCTCGTGGGCGTGCTCTCCGCGCTTCTCGTGCCCGTGCGGCCCGTGCGGGTGCGTGGCCTTCTGCGCCTGCCTTATCGACTCCTTCTTCTCGTCCTTGAACCGCTTCTGCCGCCGCAGGAAGCACCCGTTCTCGAACATGTTCCCGCTGTCCGGGTGCAGAGTCCAGAACGACCCCTTGCCGGGCTTGTCCGGCGTGCGCGGCACTTTGACGAAACAGTCATTGAACGACAAAGAATGCCGGATCGAGTTCTGCCAGCGCTGCTGGTTCTGTCTGTAGAACGGGAACAGGTCCATGATGAACTGGTAGATCTCGGAGAGCGTGAGCATGCGCGTGGAACTGTTCTGGATAGCCATCGTGATGAGCGAGATATAGGAGTAGGGCGGCTTGGCGTGCGTGTAGGAGCGGCGGTAGGTCTTGTCGTTGCGCGCGCGCTGCAGCGCGGAGGTGGGCGAGGCGGCCTCCTGCTCGCGCGGCAGCGACCCGTAGGGCACGCCGCCGCCGCCCATGCACGACGCCATGGTGCTGGGCGGCGAGTAGCCGACGCCCGGGGAGCCCATGCACGAGCCGCCCGCCACCATGTTGTTCGCGTACAGGTTCGGGTAGGGCTGCGCCGGCATGCAGCCCATGCCGTTAACGTAGGGCGGCGCGAGGCCCGGCGACAGCGAGGACAGCGACGCGGACGTCGGCACGTCGCCGTACGACAGTTTCTGCGAGATCATGGCTAGCGCATCACCCGCGCGTGCACGCCGGCCAGGGGCAAACACTCGCACTGATTGAAAGAGTAAATAGAGGCTAGGGGCCCGGGCGCCCCTCCACGTCGGCGCGGATTGGCTTGCGGCGGGGCGGAGCCCGGGCCCGCCCGCCCCCGGCCCGGGCCCCGCGCCCCGCGCCCCGCGCCCCTACGCAGGCTCGCGCGTTCCGCCGCTAATAATACCGCAGCTCGCAACGATAAAAACATGGAATAATCATAAGTGCGTTAGCTTCAATGTGTACTTGTGTAGTACGATGAATTTCATTCTGTCTCGGTGTCTATGTAGAGTTATGGGTATGTGGCGCGTCCTGTAAGCTCGCGACGGCGACGGGCGGCGACGCGACGGTGCTCGAGTGTACGAGTGATATCGATGGAGATACGTTTTGCGTTATCAAATATCGTTACGAGTTTAACACATTACTTTGCATAGATATGAAATTTGTGTGCAACGTAAATTATTAAAGTTAGAATCTTCAATCCTGCACTGCTGATGACTTTCCTTTTTCAGTACTTATGTGTCTAAATTGCTCTGAACTTGATATATTTCTTTATTCCTGCGCTTGTGTCTTTGATGATTAAGCAGAAGTGTGAATTAAACTTTCGTTTCAGAAAGTAAAGAAATTTTAACCGACATATCTACCTATCAGTTTTAGATAACCAAAAGCTTCTGAAAGCTTATTACATTTTTTTCATCTTAATTCAGCAATAGGTATAGGTCAATATTTTTACCTTAGAAAATCCGCTGATGCGGCAGAGCGACGGCGGCGGCGGCAAGCAATTTTCTTTTAGGTATTTTATTTATTTATTAACTCTTTATTGCACATATACAGCAAATGGCGGACTTAATGCCCTTCCTATATATGTATGTATAAGCATTCCTACATAAAAACGATAGCAAGAAACAAGAAAACTATCAAAATAAATTACATATAATGAAACGATTCTTTTTCAGTGATATTGCGTCGACTCTATAATTTATCACAAAGAGCTTTGTAAAAAAAGAACATCGGGAAAAGCTAAATTGCTCAAAATTTCACAAAAACTGAGTCAATTACTTCGGTAGGAAGGTAAAATGAAACATTTGTAGCAAAATCATGTGTAATATTTATGTAAATTGAGTTTTTCAAGAATTATTTATCCACGATATTTTAAAATCGTGATGTGCTAATTGAAAAAAAGACTTAAAACTTTTAAAACATGATCGGAAGGTGCAATACCCAACCCGAGCGACCTACACCTAAAACAAATTAGCAATCATAATATTTAGTGTTTTCCCAGTATATGATTGGCCACTAACCTTTTATTGGACCATTAACTTTATTATATATACCTAAGTATTTTATATACAAGTTTTTAGCGGCTCGTACCTTTGAAACTCTCGCTACGGGCGATTCTCGCGTAGAAATATGTAGAATTCGACATTTTTATGTCCTTAATTTCTTTATTAAAATGTAAATAAAATCTCTACAACCTGTCAAAATCCTTTAGTTTTAATTATCTTTGATAATCCTATAATGTCGAATATTTCTTTCAGTGAGCTTTTAATACAGATTTTGTACTCCAAAAAATGTCGAATTCGAGATGTCAAAGGTGCGAGAATCGGGCCCCAGGATTCAATCTTTGAACAAATTGCGACGCTCGTGGTTCAATCATAGAATCCTTTTACTACTACTTCAACTACATTTTCTTGCACATTTTTTGACGATACGTCCTCGATCCTATTTCGGACGTTTTTCGTGCTAGCCCTTTAATGTGAAAAACTACAATTTCGTTGTAGTCAAAATTTTAGTTCAGTTACCTGTAACCTGTAAAAAAATACAATTTAATTTGTTTGTTTTTTATGCTGTTCCTTCCGCATTTTTGGACATAATTTACAAATTACCTACTTTTTCATTATGCCCAAGTTAAAAGACATCAAAACACTGTTTTTGTAAAATCGTCGAAGCAAACAAACAATTAGGTAATTATCAAAGCTTACAAGTCACTGATTTTTTAATATTCCACCCATATAACATACATATCTGTTGACCTGTATGGTGAGTGTGCGGCTGAATTGCACAGCCTAATTCCACCATCTCCCCTTTTCCCTCAGACAAATAGACATTCAAATATGCGCCACCGCTTTATGATTGATTTTATCATCCGTACTGCCAGAGAGTGGATTTCTTTGCCTGAGTCTGGGGTTCCTGATACTTACAATTTGGGGGCCTGCAAGTCGCGTGTGAATAGGTATCTTCTAGGCAAGGCGAGACAGCGGTTAAGCGCTAACCTATTACATACTAAAAAATAAACCTAATAACCTTACTCCTTTTTAACCGACTTCAAAAAAGGAGGAGGTTCTCAATTCGGTTGGTATATTTTTATTTTTATGTATTTACACCGATTACGCCGAGATCTTTGAACCGATTTCCGTGATTCTTTTTTTGTTCGATGCAGAATAGTTGCCAATTGGTCCCATAAAAATTTGGTTTAGTTTGACCCAGTACTTTTTATGTTTTGAGCATTTTTACATATTTCATTTCATATTTGTTACTTGGATGACATGATATTATCTTCCTTTAAAAACTGTGACATAAAAACTTTTTATAAAAAAAATCAAACCGACTTCAAAACACTGAAAAGCAAAAAATAAACTTTTTGGAGTCGGCGCCAGCCAAAACATTCTACTTTGCGGTCCTACTATTTTATTTTTCTTGCCTTGGCTTGCACCGACTCCAAAAGTTTTATTTTTTGCTTTTTAGTGTTTAGAAGTCGGTTTTTATTTTTTTATAAAAAGTTTTTATGAAGTCGGTTAACAAACGAAAACACAAAAACTGTTCCCTTAATGATTGTTATCTATGAATTATCGATAAGTTCGTAACCGTAATCGGCGGAGATTTGTTTGCTATAGTACCATTAAGTAACTTAGAACATACTTCGGCTTATTTGCCAGTAAACAATGGCTGCTTACATAATGTAAGTCGTTTCAATATCGTAATTATAGAGCTTTAATCGGGAATTTGATAAACTTCCCAGTTACCTCTACAATTTAATAAAAAAAGTATAATAAATTTACTGGCCTGATCTATCCACTGAATCAGTGGGTTCGGACTTCGGTTGTGTTAGATCCATCTTTTGTTGTTGCCATCTATTTATATAGATATATTCATATATTCGCTAATTCTGGCTAAAAATATTGTTCAAAACTTTTACGAAACCCCTTAAAACTTTTCTTATTTGTTTTTATAACTTTTTAATTTTGCATTTTACAATGCTATTTTTGTGTGATATTTTTAAACAAGTAAATATACTAGAAAAAAGCAACTTGTCTTCTTTTTACCCGACTACAAGGAAAGGGTATTTTTTATTACCTCATTGCTTTCAAACGGCTGACGGATTTCTATATTTAAGATACGAACTTATCGATAATTCATAGATAACAATCATTAAGGGAATAGTTTCAGTGTTTTCGTTTGTTAACCGGCTTCAAAAAAGAGGAAGGTTATGAGGTTTTTTTTATTATGTAATAGGTTAGCGCTTAACTGCTATCTCGCCTGATGGTAAGCGATGATACGATCTAGGATGAAACGCTCTTGCCTAGAAGATATCTATTCACACGCGACTTGCAGGCCCCCAAATTATAAGTATTAGAAAACACAGACTCAAGCAAAGGATTCCACTCTCTGGCAGTACGGATGATAAAATCAACCATAAAGCGGTGGCGCATATTTCAATATCTATTTGTCCGATGTAAAAGGGGAGATGGTGGAATAGGCTGTGCAATTCAGCCGCACACTCAGCAAACAGGTCAACAGATATGTATGTTATATGGTTGGAATATAAAAAAATTAGTGACTTCTGAGCTTTGATAATTACTTCATTGTTTGTTTGCTTAGACGATTTTACAAAAACAGTGTTTTGATGTATTTTTACTTGGGCATAAATAAGCATAAAAAATAAAATAAAAAAATGTACTTAATTTTCTGTTGTGCTCCTTTTACTAACACTAGAATAAGATCTTTATGTTACTAACACTTATGGACTGAAAATCCGAAATAAATATTTTATTATTATTATAATGAACGACAGTAGGTAATTTGTAAATTATGTCCAAAATCGCGAAAGTAACGGCATATAAAACAAACAAATTAAATTGACATTTTTTACAGGTACGTAACTGAACTAAAATTTACTGATTTGACTACAACGAAAATGTAGTTTTTCACATTAAAGGGAGAGCACGAAAAACTTTCGAAATAGAATCGAGGACGTATCGTCAAAAAATGTAGTTGTAGTAATAGTAAAAGGATTCTAGGATTGAACCACGAGCGTAACGAGTTGTTAAAAAATTGAGCGTAGCGAGAGTTACAAAGAGTACGAGCCGTTAAAAACTTTTATGCTGAGCGCAACACACAATTTTTCACCTCACAACAGCGAGGTAATTTTTGACATGAGGTATAGACAAAGACAATTTAAAAATAAAGGTTTATGTTACGTTCCGAAATCCAATGATAGGTTGTGAAATCTCGTCTAGCTTAATACTAAATTCTTATAACAAATAGTTTAATCTTATTGTTATTGTTTTTATGATTCACTGAACTGAAAGAATATAATTAAACCAAAACGGAGTACCTATTATATTTAATTGAAAGTTATTTAAAATAAGAATATAATGTAGGTAACATAAAAACTCAATAATGTGATTCGGAAGGCATTATAACGTTTTCTTTCTAAATTAACAAAATAATTTACCACGCTAGGCCGGTAAAATACGATTTTCGGCGCAGAAATTGAATGAAAAAAAACTCCTTTTCCGAGCATGTGAGGTGAAAATATACTTAAATCTTTGGCCTTGAAAGCACAGATGGAGTGCATCTTATTCGAAAATATTAAAGCTATAATTTGTCAAGTCAAGTCAATATCATTTATTCAGTCTAGGCTGTTACAAGCACTTATGAACGTCAAAGAAGCTACGCCGACGGTTCACAAACCCTACGGCGGGAGACCTTGTAACGAGAAGAACCGGCAAGAAACTCGTCAAGGGCTGTTTTTTTTCTCCCTGTTTTATTTCATACAGAGTCGTCAAATTGAATAGTGACCTTAACATATCAGTAAGGTCAATTTCCATCACAAAAAGAAAATACTCATTATAATATTACATTTTATGGTTATTGTAACCGTAAACAATTATCAACTGGCAAAGAAAGACTTATCTATCATACATTACAACATTTCTCGCATTACAAGATTACTGTACTGTCAGAAATAAAATACGAAATGAAACACAATGTTTCGGCTTTGTTTTCTTCGTTCAAAACTTACACAATTAAACCTGGTTTAATAATAATATTTGTTATTGCAGTAATAATACTAATCGGCGGCCATTTTGTCAAGCATCGGGCCCCTTTTGCGCTTAAGCAACCCGACACCGGAATGATGGTAATGGTTGGTGCTTGTCGCTCGTAACTTGAGATCGACTGTACCTCCCGTCTCTGGCCGATCTCGTATTTATTGATATTGGTGGTATGGTTTTTGTTGGATGCGTTTTATATAAGCTCATACATAATAATATGAAGATTTTAATAGTAAAATAGTAGAAAAAAAAAAACAAATCGAATTAGGTACTCTTACAAGTTGCTCTCAAGCGGGACAACAATCGATTCCCAGCGGGGGTACATATTGTATTCGGTTTGGTTGGTGGTAGGACTTGTTGTAAGTCCGCCTGGCTAGCTACCACCAACTTATCTAAGTCTGACACCGGATTCCGGGAGAGGCTCGCTTCCATCTTCAGCCTTATCAATACTTAACATCAGGCATACCTGATAGGGAAAGACTCTTAGCCTTCATCATAATGAAGGCTAAGAGTCTTTCCGTACTTCATAAAAAAAATCAAAAAGAGTTAAACTTTTCTATTTTATAATACCTATAGGTACTTAACGCAAAATTAAACAATTTAAATTTATACATGATATTTTATAATATAAAGTCAAAGTATTAATTTTTTATGATTTTGTATTTTTTGCATTTTTTAATGCTATTTTTATACAATGGTAAATTTTAAATAGAAAAGCATTGGAAAAAATTTACTCGGCCACAAGTGAATTCTCAGACGGGAATCGAACCCGCGACCTTTGGAAATCCGGTCCAATGCTCTTTCTTTTTTGTCTTATAAACTTTTCGTATCGTCCAATTTTTTTTTATTTCATCCGTTGGACAAGAAGAACAGGCTTAAGAAACTTATCAGCTGCTTATATTAAAAAAGACATAAATATAATAATTACTTACCTATTATTAGTTTATAAACCTTTATTTTCTTTTTTCTTCTTTTACACAAAAAGATAGTTATATTTATTAATGATAGTGTACATTATTACATATCCACGCATTGCAGTCTCTGAAATAATCTTCTTCGTTGTTTAACCTTGGCCAAGAGCGTCTTTTTAACAAGTAGGTATAACTAATATAGACAATGGTGTTATAATATTTAGTAGTTATTCGCAATAAACATACTGGTACATATTGCTTATATTTTTATCATCCTTTTTCCATTTTATTTCCAACTCCCAAAAAAATAAACTTAAATATGAGAAAGGAGCTTCAAAAATCATCAAGAATCTAATGATTCACGATCGCTTTAGTCAAAATTCAAATTCATAAATAAATGATTCCACATTACTCCTTCATATAAACCATAACTATGCCTAGTCTAACATGTGGACAATTTACTTAATATAGAATAGGATAGGATAGCAATACTTTTTCTTCTGTAATAAATAATAAAAAATATTCCGTCAAAATGATATTGTCCTATCTCAAATTCCTGTATTATTAGGAACTTCAATTCCGTACAAATATAAAGTATATAAGATTATTGTGTTCTTCTTTGAAATTAAACAATTTTAACTGATTAGGTACCTACTTACACGGGATGATTCCACCTAATAACCACAGCCTTTGCAAAGGTGCCGAATTCCTGGAAAAATAGAATAACCCAGTTATAACTTTTTAATTTGCATTTTACAATGCTATTTTTATGTGGTAAATATTAAACAAGAAAATATACTAGAAAAAAGCAACTTGTCTCATGTTGCGTCATCCCGTCAGGGCGAAATGAGACAAGCTTCTTTTTTATTTCTTTCTATTATATTTTCTTTTTTTATATTAACCACATAACCCAGTTGTTACTTATAAACCGGTATAAGCTTAGAAACTCGAGCAAATAAAACACAAGACTGAATAACTATTCTAACTTAACTACTAAGTTTTGATTATTTCATCGATATTCTACTTACTTAGGTAATTATGGATTTGAAAAGTTTTTGTATGTTTTAAAACAGGACAAACACATATTCATTTCACAAAGTTTATATAAACATTTGCACTGGATGAGAATCGAATCTACTACCGCTGGCTGGGCCATTAAATTATCGAATTAATTTTTCTGGCATAGTAAATTTAAAGGATCCCATGATCATTGTTAAATTGTCTTTTGGTTTAATGTACAAAAGATGAGAAAGATAATATTCAACAAGCAACAATCTTGCTTTTGATTAGTGGGTGAGATTTACATAATTTAAACCGCCGCCGTGGTCTAGTGCTACAAACACCGGTATCAGACCCAGGGGTCCCGGGTTCGATTCCCAGCGTACATCTACATATTGTATTCGGTTTGGTTGGTGGTAGGACTTGTTGTAAGTCCGCCTGGCTAGCTACCACCATCTTATCTAAGTCTGACACCATAACAACTTTTTTTTCAGCATTGTTGTGTTCCGGCAGATAAAGATAAGATAGCCAGTTCCTCAGTGATTGGGGATTCCGGGAGAGGCTCGCTTCCATCTTTAGCCTTATCAATACTTAACATCAGGTATGATGAAGGCTAAGAGGCTCCCCGTACTTCATAAAAAAAAGGCTGAATGTCGCCATCTAGCGACCAGTAGCATTAGCACAAAGAAAACAAAATTATTGCTTGTGGAAGTTATTTTTCTCATATTTTTTAAGATAAGCCCATTAAACTACGACATAAACAATAGGATCATTTGGGATCCATATTCTAGATCCTATTTTATTCCCTATGCAAAAAAAAAATATTCGGCCCGGATGGCGCAGAGTTGCTAATCTTACATATTGCGCCAGTAGTCGTGGGTTCTATCCCCATCTGGTACAAATGTTTATAAGTTGGGTTTGTCCTGTTTTAAAAACAATTTTTCTTGTAATCCAAGTGTTATTCTTTCGGGCAACTTTCAAGTTGGAACCTTAGACCAACTTTGTTGTTTTTTTATAGAAAGATAGATTGCACCATGGAAAAGTAAAGAGAAACTCTTTACCACGATATGAATCTTGACGAGGCTGAAATGGGAGGTGAAAGTATATTAGGAAAACCTAATATCCTCAAGTAAAAGCATAGGTAAATGTATAAATTCGTATTCAAGATTTTGCTGAGCAATAAAGAAATATTTTACCAAATTATACAAATGCAAAATAAAATAGGCTTTTAGTTTTTCTAAAATAAATAACAATATTTTGCGCTATCAAATCTTCCATTAAAGTTTCCATCGTCTTTTCATTTTTATTTCCCCGCAACAACTACCTGTACCTACAGAGGTTTTAACTATTAGTATTTGCGGAAAATTCGAATAGAACAATTCGTCTAAAACAATTCGTATAAAAAACAATTGACCTAACCGAACCTAAATTGTTTTTAGTCGAATTGTTTTTTAGACAAATTGTTTTAGACGAATTGCTTGAGACGAATTGCTTAAGACGAATTGTTTTAGTCGAATTTTCCGTAGACGAATCCTAACTATAATAGTTTTTATTATATATCGCGAATTTTAATTATTATCACACTATTGGTGTATTTGTAACAAATTGTATCTATGACCTGTTTAGTCCATCGCATGCTTTTGTCTTAGGTTTTAATTTTACATGTGTCTTTCAAATACATCAGTTAGACTAACTTTGTGTCAATTTGAGGGAAGCAGCTGACCTCTGTCATACAGGTTTTTGAACATATCGCATGGAGGTCAGAAGCCTTAAATAAGATAATTTCTGTCTTTCTGTTGTTGTAATGCATCACCAAAACTTGTAATTGTGTTTTTCGTTTTGAGTATTTTTGTTTTTATTTTATTATGATTTTAAAATTATAAATACGAAAGTGTGTTTGTTTGTCCTGCCTTCACGCCCTAACTTAGCAACCAATCGACTTGATTTTTGGCACAAAGTTAGTTGAAAAGCCGGAGAGTAAAATAAGCTAATTTTTATCCCGATATTCCCAAGGGAACGGGAACCACGCGGGCGAACGCGCGGGCGGAAACTAGTATTATAATATATAGCTGGTAAAATGTATGATCTGCTATTTTATAAGTACAAAATCGTATTTTGAATATTGCGTCATGCCATCAGTCATGCATGACTGATGGAATTGTGTGACTGGGTCATTCCGTAGTTAATCGTGCAAAAAACGTATCCCTACAATTTATTTGGAAAATAATAATTTAACATTAATTATTATTATGTAAATACATACAGAAATAATCGTTCTCGAAGAAATATAGCTTAGATTAAAACGCAATTAAATTGTTTTCTTGAAAATAAATAAAAATCCCCGTAAAAGTTCCAAATAAATCGTATTACTACCTATTTTATAAACACATACCCTAATTTAGCTGAGACGAACCCGGTCGACATTATAATTTATCTTTAGTAAACAAAACATTAAATTAGACAAACAACAGAGCTCGCCTTGAGTCCCGGCAATGCTAATTATTCCAGATAATGGTGAATAAATATACAACTGTTTATTTTATTGGTCGAGACTAAAGTGCAACGTTAATGAGGTGCTTTGTTAAGCATTTTGTTTTTTCTATTGTCTCAAAGAGTATAATTATCTCTCTGCCGTTTTCACACTTAAGAAGGAAGTTCTTGACCTATTAAGAAAAAAATAAAAAGATTACAATTGTTAAAAGAATATGACTAAAAATAAATTATAATGAGGTGTGTTTACGGATACAAATATGGGTCGCGAAAAGACTGATATCATTACTAGATCTGTACCTACATAAATGTTGTATTGTGATGATAATAAGTGGCCTTATATATAATTCTTAAGACGCTATGCGGAAAAGCTTTACTTTTTGATGTAAACTATAGGTTAGAGATTGAAATAAAACAACTTTTACGGATATCAAACACGCTATATTTCACGAACTAAGTTGTAATTGTCCGTATTTTTTGGTTTTTTATTTTCCCTACGTTTTGGCACCTTTTCAGCTGCCGTGGTCACGGGATGACTCCGCCGACTCACAGGATATCTGTAATAGTTGTTTTATTTCAAAAAACATAAGATATACGTATAGTCAGAGAAGTTACAAATGTAAAAAATATACATTTCTTCATCTTTAGATCTGTAATGTACCAGAAACACGATTTTATGATTTTGGCTCGACATTTTTCTTATCCCCTCCTAAAATATGAAAATTCAAGATTATTCTCAAATGAGGTTACGTATAAGTACTATTGGAAATCGGTTAAATTAGTGGCAACCAATAATATTTAGCATTGTGTAATTTCATTTCTCTTTAATCGCTATAGTTATTTACTACGAAATGATTTTGTGGTATCTGCAAAATCGGTCCTTTTCTCATTACTATCTCTTTTCAATCGTATAGCGCCTTAATTAAAATTTTAACGACTTTTTATAAAAGAACACTTGAAGGGTTTAACAAGTTCTTCTTGTTACACGATTAAAATGCAATCACGAGCTCTTGCTGCAATAGGGCAAGGCCCAGAAAAATAAAAACGCTTTTGGTATTTTTCCGCGTTGTTTTCTTGATATTGTTTCATCTGGTGTTAAGCTATAATTAGAGTCTAAATCTATTTAAGCTATGTACGTGTGTTCTTATTTAGAAATGTTACTTGAACTCTGTTATTGTAGGTAACTTCAAAACATAATAAATTACTGTTGTCTCGTGGGGATCAAACCCGCGACCTCTTGGCTCAGTAGACAAGATTAGCAGCACCACTGCACCACCCAGGCCTGTAAAGAAAGTCTTAACTTTAAAATCACAGGCGGCCAACTCTGAAATATCCATTGTGTCTTGCTGTGCCTGACGGGTTTTAGGTAACCACGTGAGCACAATTCATTTCGCTAGCAAATGTTACAAGCTATAATCTGTTATTTCACGTGGGTTTACGTGATGTGCATAACTTATTTTCCATTAGGTGGTACATGATACATAATTAGGCCCGCCGTGCTACCTCGACTGTCTTTGATTCTCACAAGACGGAATTTCTCGCGATGCTCGCCTCGCTGAGTCAACACACTACGGTAAGGTCGGCTGCATACTTGCGAATCAGCAACATTTAAAATAAAAAAGTATTAGGGCTTAAAATAAATTAATAACAATAACAATAATTTATTGATATTTATTGGTACAATCAACAGCAACTACGGCTTTACACGTAATAGCGGTGGTTTTCATAGTGCAAATATAAAGCCGTAGCTACTGTACTGTTGACTGTACATTCCAGATAAAGATCAGGTTACAGTTCCACTGATTTCCACATTTACAGGCGTTACGCAAGATAATGGCCGCTGTTAAAAATTAACACTTGAAACAGCGGAGATCGCCCCATTTTCAATTCTATTTGACAGCTAAGGTGACATTAAGTCATGGCAACAATGTCGATGTTTGCCTAGAGAATAACTCTTCCTGCTGATAATTTTTGTATAAGAAGTCCTGGGACTTCATACAATCTTAATGTCAAAAAATTAGGTAGATATTGAGCTAAATTGACATAATGTTATATTTAGACCGAACACGTACTATCGGGGAGATTCCCTGTTAACCAGTATGGTTTTTTTGGGAAACGTTATCTCGGAAAGTACTAAGATTTAAGATATATTTTTTTATATCAATGAAATACCTGTTAATGTTCTGTTATTTGTGTTATGAACGTTTTCTATATATCCATTACTTTTTTAAATAAAGCTCCCTAAAAATACTCGAATGGTCAACCGGAAATGTCCGGACTGTACATTAATAAAATCAAAGAAGCGATCAACGTAGTCCACATAAAAAGTCGCGTCGTCCGAGTCGCCCGTGTGCCGCCGCCCTAACCGCCTCGTTCGTGTGGAGCGAGTGTTAATATCGTCTGTCCGTCAGAGCAGCGACCTTTTTTGGAAATTTCACCTTTTTACTGTTATTCAGAATGCTGGTGAAGCAGACTCGTTTTTGTGTATTTTTCAAAATGTACAGTCATTGTGATGTTTTCAGTTAACTTGAGACTGAGATTGACGCCAAAACTACACTTGGGTAAAAAAGGCAAAAAGGACCCGACTCGCTAACTTTAGCACACCCAGATAAAGTCGCGGGCATTCGCTAGCGCGACTTTTGAAAGTGGGTCAATCAACTATATCTTGTACCTAATTAAATAACAAATAAATAAATTATGTCCCTGCAACAAAATTTTGAAATCTCCAAAACAATCAGTTTGCTATTAAATTTATTACTTTTCCAGATCCTTATTTATACAGATCCCTATAATACATTACTTTATATTCCGTCAATTAAATGTTTCTAAAACGATAAAAATTATATCTTTTATTGGTAACATAGGGGACTTTTGGTATGGAACCGTGATAAAGTCCCCTTAGTTGCCAATAATATTTTTGGAGATTTCAAAATTTTGTTGCAGGGACATAATTAGGTACAATAAATAGTTCATTGACCCAAGTATACAAGGCCAGCACGCAGTCATAGTGTTCTTATACTGTATGCTTGGACGAAATAACCAAGACTGTATGGTTTCAGAAAATATATTTTAATAAGTTCGGAGAAAGTAACACAAGATTGTGCGTACTAGTACATAATTATGATTTTTTTATCATTATCATTTTACAAATTACAAAAAAAAAACATATTGATTTTGGTACAGTTTATATATAATACTATTTAAATACTTACAGTTTTGTGCTTGCAACATACCAGTTGCTAAGATAGTTTTTTAGCACGTTTTGTTATTTAATAGTAGATTGGTCAAGGGGTTAAAATGTCCGTATATAACAATACTTTTCACTATCATTGCGAGAAAATAAATAATCCATTACAAATAAATTACGGTCACCAATTCAATTTGTAATTAGAAAATAATTGTAATGATAAAATAGCAATACAGTCTTTATTTTTTTTGTTTTTTTTTTGTAGCATTAACGGAACGCAATGCACGCATTCTGAAGTGCGTTTCCTCCTACCGCTATGTTGGTACCTCTGTTTTTCAAAAAGGCGCGAAGGTGAGAACGGGCAACCATTATTTCCTTTGCCACTTTTAATGTTTTGGGCATGATTACAACACTGAATACAAAACTTTGAAAATGCAGGGAAATTCTATTACTGTACTAACCTAGTAATCTTCTTGATAGATTATAGGTTATTAACATAGCGGCTGGCAAAATAGGCATACTCTATTGCCACAAAAAAAAACATAGCGGCAAATGAACCTGCACCGAAGAGGTTGCGGTTAGTTCCATTTTCAAATTACTTTACTGCCCTAGGAATTAAAATTAAATTTTACTCCCTCTCCGGTACGCGATAATGACCAAATCCATTTATTTGCAGTATTTTTCTAAACATATTAGACTAATATCATTTTAAAAAATATTAGAAGTGCCACTACTGTGCCTGTACGGTATTCTAGATTTTCAAAGTCAAAGCCAAAGTCAAAGATTTTTATTCAAATAGACTTATAGATAAGTACTTTCGAATAGTCCAACAATTTTTTCCCCTACCAGCCATTCAGAACATCTTTTAACTGATAAGAAGAACGGCCGCAAGAAACTTATCAGCTTTAACAGAAACAACAACATTTACAACGGAACATGTTGTTTCCAAACACAAATTTACAATTTTGAAATATATTTAATATAAGAGAAAAAATTTCCCATATTAAATTTTTAGAATATTTATTTTTAGAAATTAAAAATAAAACGCCAATACTCAAGAAAGAGCTGAATCTATAGAAGAAATATGTAACGCATAAAAATTTGTACTACACACTAATTAGCCTAGTCAAAAGTAAGCGCAGTAAGGCTTGTGTTATGGAATACTAGGATAACGGAGTGAATATATATATTTTCTTTTTTAAGAAATACATGTAGGTAGGTACATACAGCCATGACTCAGGTACAGTCGGGATTCTTCCCGGTTGATCAGTAGAGTTTTTTGGGGAAATTTTTTTTGGAAAGTAGCAAAGTTATAGATATAATTTGTTATTCAAATGAAATACCTATTAATATTATATTATTTGTGTTATAAACGTATTTTGTATATCTATTACTTTTTTTTAATAAAACTCTACTGGTCAACCCGGAAGTTCCTCGACTGTACAAATGCACGTATTCATCATACAAACATTTGCACCTACCGGGATTCGAACCCAAGATCTCAGAGTAGGCAACGACACCTTGAAAACCAGTACGAACCACTCTACCGGAGGTCGTCAACAGTCATGACAACGTAAAAAAAATACAAAGGGAAATGTATTCAACTACTTACCTTTATATTTTGCACAAAAGGGTGGCGACGCATGACAGCCAACTTATCATTTCTAACCTCTTTCTTGTCTTGTGGTGACGAACCTAACGTGCTATTGCTTGTACCTACAACGAGACCACCTACCCACCAAAACGTGACAAACTATAAATACAAAATATTTGCTTATGACACTTGCCGCATCGTCTTATATCTAATTATTGGTCCTACGACTGCATTCTCACGTCATTTTCTGATCCATCTAAATGCACAATAACGTCAATGACAACTACTATGAAGATACAACTATGAAGATACTCGACAAACATATTTAAGAAAGCCAAGAGGGAGCTACTTTCGCCTTTTCTCCTCTTAAAGCCGTTGGCACAAGGTTTTAAATTGCTTAATTTACCACTAAAAAGTGTAGTACCAATTTCTGCCGCGACAAAAATATTTTTGGAAATTATTATTTTACGTGTTCCGTTTGTATTTATTCGGATTATCGTACCTGTGTGCAATACCCTTTGGTTGAGGTACTAATGTTATCTTTGCCGTTCGTTTTTTTTTGCGGTTTTAACATGTTTGATGATTTTACTATTGAAAATATTTGACCAGTCCAAGGTGCCTAGTATTGTCAAAACAAGATTTGAGGGGATCCACCGAGCGAAAGATTGTATTGAAACTGTTAGATTTAAATAAGACGATAATGTTAGGTAAATAAGTTTTATGTAATGTTGATATTGACAGATAAGTGACAGTAAGTTCGTTGTGGATTCTAATGATTTTTTGTGTTAGTTAATATTTGTTAGTACATTTTTGTCTTATGTTACTACAGCAAAATACTTGTGTTTTCCTACAAAATGTAAGAATGTAATTTTTTGTTTCATTTAATTTATTGATTACAGTATCATTATGCATCAACTTTTGTGGGCCATTCTAGATGGCGCTGGAAGGATGAAGATATCAAACTTAAAAGAAATCGATAAATATTTAATAGAAAAATACTGGAAAAAATCGACTTGGCCCCCAGGGTTTTTCTCGCATGTAAAAAGTATTGGAAAATGTCGACGGTCGGTCGCAATTCTCGGTAGCTGAGTGGTTAGAGCAGTGGGCCGGATACCCAAAGGTCGCAGGTTCGAGTCCTCTCTGAGAATAACTAGCTATTTTTCTGGCTATTTTTCTATTTAAAATTTATCTCAAAGTAATCTAAAAGCCTGAAAAATCGTAAAATAGTACCTGCCTAGATACTTACGCCATGGCGTGGTTTGCCTTTGGAGACCAATATCTACTTCGCGTCAATCAGTCACTGAAATGTAAGTAAAAAAGTTAGAAAGTTGTATATTTTTTTTATTAAAATAAGAAGAAATAATATAAACCTAACTCTGGCCGTCAAACTTTGTATTGAAAATAATAGGCTTATTATAAGGTAACAATAACTGAAATAACATGGAATTAAGCGTCTATAACCTACAAAATTTTAAGTTATTACGACTTATCAGTTCTTTGATCAATCAAAATGACTTGTTTAATTTCCAAATAAAACCATACCTTAGAAAAAAAAATATCCAAAAAATAACAACAAGAATCTTTAACACCAGTGCTAACTAAAAATGGCAGATCTCAAATGTAACACACCTATACTATCAAGCGATGGTCGTATTTCTATAATTTTTTGCCACCTATCGTGGTGTTGACAGAGCCCTGGTGGTTGTTTGCCCAGGGCCTCGCCAGGGCTTTCCGGGCGTCGTGTGTGGTCCCATCAGACCACTTAGCGCTTCAACAAAAAAATCACTACCAAAAATATGAAAATATCACACCCATTAGAAGTTGATAGTAGTGTGGATATGGTGTGGCCCTTACCAGTTCAGCAATGTTAAAGTAATATTGTAAGCAAGATGGTGTTGTACGCAGTGTATATTTTACGGTAAATGTTAATAATTTTCAGTGGTGCGCATCCCGTCAGCAAGGCTGGAACTTTTCATGAAGGAGGACTTCTGGCCGCAGCGCGTCGTATACAGACGCTTCAGAAGGGCGCTGCCGTGTGTCCCCGACTCGACACAGAAGCTGTCCAAAATGATTTTTAATTGTAATATTCGTATGCATATATGTATGTTAGTCTATAACGAACTTATTGTATGGACCTTGATGCCTGAAATAAATGGTTAAATAAATATTACCATGATTAAAGGTAAAAGTGATTAATTAATTCGTTTTACCGCACATTATTAATAATTGCAATTACCGGTAGTTATTAATAATTTTTATTAACATTTACCGTGACATATAGAACATCAACATTACTTCAATATTGCGATAACAACTGGTGGTGGCTCAGAAAACGCAAAAGAATATAAGTTTTTCTTCTTTGCAAAAAAGATCTCTCTCATGACAAGATATTTTTGATAAATTAAAACTTAAAAAACATAAATGGTTTAGTCCCATTTTGAGAAAATAAACAATTACATACATATAATTTATAAGGCATTTAAAAATAAAACATTTGTAACAAAAAATTAAAATAAAATATTCCTTGCACTCACACCAATTAACTTAGCCACATAGTAAGCACTGTTAGGCTTGTGTTATGGGATACTAGGGTAATGGATATAAATACATATAATTTTATATATATAACGGACGACGAAGATTCTCTAAAAGATTTGTTTAAAGAGATTAATATAATAACTTTGGCGGGACAATAAATCTATGATAATAGAGTATAGTTAAGGAAACATCATGATTTATTTATTAAGCATAGCCATGTTCATAATTTTAATACTAGAAATAAGAATAAGATTGCGAATTGAAAAATGTAGACGCTCGTTTTTGGGGAGAGGCATGGCCTTTTTTAATAAAGTTTCACAACAAATGATTGAGCTGCCTTTGCATAGATTTAAATTATTTGTTAAAAAGACGCTATTAACGGAAGGTTATTACAAGGTAGATGATTATTTAAAAGACCAAAATGCATGGAAGTGACTAACATAAAACAAAACTATGTTCAAAAATAAAAAAAAAAAACAAAAAATCAAAAAACTTTTATTTCAGCACTAGAAACATTGTAACAACATTAGCACTGGAGCCTCCTTTTAGACATGGAAATATCTGTGACAGAAGGCTCCGCTCTTCCATAACAATAGCTTTATAATATTTCTAGTTTTAATGTCTAAAGTACTTAAAAGCTAAATTTATAACATTACTGTTGACTTATAAGAATATTTGTGTGTGCGTGTGTGTGTATGTGTGTGTGTTGCTGTGTATGTGTTTTGTGTGTGTGTGTGTGTGTGTTTGTGTCCGCCATGTTAATAGTATAAAAGGAAAATCTTATAGCGAGTATAAGAAAATTTTCCTCTTATATTAAAAGCTTGTAGATTTGTGTTGGGCAACGACATGTTTCATTGTAAATGTTGTTGTTTCTGTCAAAGCTGATAAGTTTCTTCCAGCCGTTCTTCTTTTCAGTTAAAATATGTCCAGACTCCTGAATGGCTGGTAGTGAAGAAAAAATAATTTGACTATTCGAAAGCACTTATCTATAAGTCTATTTGAATAAAAATCTTTGACTTTGACTCAGGTACAAATGCTCGTATTCATTATACAAACATTTGCCCCTACCGGGTTCGAACCCAGGACCTCAAAGTAAGCGACACCTTAAAACCGGTGTACGTACCACTCTACCACGCAGGTCGTTGTAACAGTAAGTAGTTAATTAACTACGAATAGTTATATCACTATTTTCTAACTCGCTTGCTAGTCTTAATTTTAATTACAGATGAGTCTGATTTGGATTGCCATCAAGCGGCCGAGTTTTGGTTTTAATGAAGTGATCTGCATTTTTACAGAAAACTTTTTTTTTACAATTAAAATGGGAAGCATTTGGCCACCAACTAGCCTGATGGAAAGCGAGCTGTGGCCTCAGGTTACAAGTACCTATTCACTATGCTTTTGAAGAGGTCCAAATTGTAGCATTCAGGGTACTTGCAAACCGAGTGCCGTCTGTATCGGCCATCATCATCATCAGCCTGTCGCAGTCCACTGCTGGACATAGGTCTCTCCAAGTGCACGCCACTGAGATCTGTTTTCGGCTTCTCTCATCCAGCTCCTACCAGCCGTCTTGCGCAAATCATCACTCCACCGTGCCTGAGGACGTCCTATACTACCGTATGTATCGTATCGACCAAGACAGTCGTAACTATCTAACTAAGATTTAGTCTTATCCATACTACGATAAACGTCCGCCATGTTTGTTTTCCTAGGTCAGGTACGATGCGCGCACGCACCCCTCTTCCCGCCCGCGAGCTTTCAGACGATAATGAAACAACATATCTTCTTAACGACGTTAAAACGTGCCTATGCCTTAGCTTATGTTTCTTGGAAAAAAACTGGTTGGTAATGTGCTCGAAAAAACAGGTAAGACCGAGTCGGGTTGGATGCTGTATCTATCTGTATGTAGAATATATTAAGAAATAAAGATTTTCGGCGGTAAAAAGTGAGGTAAACAGAGTCATTTTTTTGCATAACATTCATAGGAAGCATTTTTACGGATTAAAATTCGTAATATTCAGTTATCGTTTTATCGTAGTTTTTTGAGCTTTTCCAGCCTATTATCTACTATCTGTGTGTCGAATTTCATCCGAATCGGTTCAGTAGTTTAAGCGTGAAAGAGTAACAAACAAACTGACATACTTTAGTATTTATAATATTAGTAGGAAGTAGGATGAATGTCTGCTGGAACAAAATCACGATACTTTTTTACCTAGAAAGGGTTTCCCCTTAGCTAGCTTAGCTTTCATCATAATTCATACCTGATAATAAGTAGGTAATAAAGGTAAAATCACTTTTTTTCCGGAATCCGCAATTACTGAGGGATATCTGGCTATCTTATTGGGTACAGCGGCCGCTCGCGGTTTCGCCCACGTGGTACGCGTTCCCGTGGCAATATCGGGATAAAAAGTATCCTATGTTCATCACCAGGCTATCTACTATCTGTGCACCAAATTTCATCCAAATCCGTTCAACAGTTTTTAAGTTTATTCTTTACAAACAAACAATCAAATTTCAATATTTTTCAATAAATCTTCCTTCCTAAATAAGCTCTACTGGTCAACCGGAAAGTTCCCGACTGCACTAGTAAACAATTAAAATAACAAGATTCTAATCATAAGTACAAAATTACTTATAACTTACCACCCATTATCTCTAACAATCAAACATCCATAGCTATGCCTCTGTTCCCACAATTGCAGTCTACTGTTAAGGGCCTTACACACTGCGTGCGTTGTCCCGGCTTTGTCCCACGCCCCATGCGAGGGACTATCGTGCGCACCGCACTTAAAAAACAATTAAAATTATGCCACGAAGCTGGTCGAGTGAACGGTTTGTATTGCAAATTGACTCGTTCGATACGATAGGTTGTTGTTTTAACTTTGTTGGATTTGACAACTTTTTCTGTTAAAAATGAGAAAAATACTGGTTTTAATTTTCGGAAGTATTGGAACTAACCCATTGATTACATAAAAATAGCATTGCAAATATAAAACATTGCTTAACTGATACCTGCTTTAATTGTAACATAAAAACAATTTGCATTCAAAGTAAGTTCTGACTAAGTAGCTTACTTGATAGATAACATTTCTTCCATAATATGACAACTGTCAAGTAAGTTACTGAACTTATCTTAAGATTGTGAAATCTGATAGGTAGCATCATTTTAATCAAAACGGATAACTATGTTATAAGACTTACGACTTTCTTAGTCGTTTATATAAAAATATCTGAATTTTATACACAAATCACTTCTCATTTTAACATTAATTTCAAGCTTTTATTTTAGCACACCGCTCTACAGCTTTAACCAGAATCGAAAATTGTGACGATAAGGATATTAATTTATTTTATCATAATCTTAACTTCGAACATCGAAGTTTAAAACTACAAGCCGCTAATGTCCAAAACGATTTCGAACCCGCTACCCATGTGAATGGTCGAGAATCCCGCGGGCGTAATCCCGGCCGCTAATCCCGCTCAAGTGGGTTCCCCCGGGGAGGCCTGGGAACAGTGGGAACTATATTGCTAATGCCGTGTATGGCCGGCTTAAGTTGTCCCGCTCTGCCTTATCTCGCGATAACTGCTTAGCGATTGGCGGTTTTTATCATAATTGGTGCTTAGGGGTTTGTTCGAAAGTTAATAGTAAGGGTATTTTATTTATGTAATTTCATAATGATTTATTAATAGCTTGTTTATTTTTTAGATCATTGTTGTAGATCAATTATTTACGGATGGATTATTGGATGACAAAATTGTGAGGTTAATAATTTTATTGACAAAAGGTAAACAATAAATAATATGCGTCACATACTTTGAGTATAATAAAAAAGCTAAGGTAACAAATAATTTAACTTAAAAACCAAACCAAACTTAGAAACTTAAAAACCAAAAGTAATTCGAAGAACCTCGTTGTCTTCTAGCTTTCTAGTGTATAATTAATATCTAATAATTATGACATTTATTGATATAATTTCTTCAACTTTCACTTAAAAATCATCACACAACTTTTCCGCAGACAAAACGTAGTTCCATCAATGCTAATCTTATGTTTTTAAGCATTGCTTAATTATTTTCCCATGCGTACTCCAAAGTGCAGGGGTCCATACATGATACCAGGATTACTAGCAACAGAATTAATTTGTAGCCGTCGGCCATACTCATTTGATTCACCACTTGCCAACAAATTGAACGGCTAAAAAGCGTGGGATCTGACAAATTAGATTTTATTTTTTAAACTTTTCGCCAAGTGGATTCAATGTGTGTTGAAGTTTAGGTTAAGGTTATTAGTTAAGGTTTTGTTCATAGATGGCGCTGCCAGTCAGCCAGATCACACTAATGAGTTGTGTTTGTGTTTTACCTAGGTTAAGATGTCATAATTCAATAACATGACTTAGAATTCTTCGTTATTTGATTATGAGATGAGATTAATTACATACAATACAGTCCATTCCATTGAGGTTTTATTTACGTAGATCGAAACTAGATTATTCAGTATGTGGGAATGTTTGAATTTGAATTCATATGGGGCAAAAAAGGTCGAAAAAGTTTACATTAGTAAAAAAATTCAAAGTTTAAATTTTCCAGTCTCAATTAGTTTTTGGTAAATATATATTCAAAGTACAGAAATTTAGAATTTACAGTTTTATTATATGTATAGAAAAGAAATAAGATTGCATTGATTGAATCTAATGATGCTTTTCAGAGTTTTTATAGTACATTTGATTTTTTTTATGTACAACGGGGAAGCTCTTAGCCTTCATCATACTTGATAAGGCTGAAGATGGAAGCGAGCTTCTCCCGGAAAGTCCTAGTAAATGAATTTGTATTCTTTCGACTTGTTCGGCGCAGGGGTACTAAGCCTGCCTTCTGCGCCAGACGTCCCGGGTACGATCCCCGGACTAGACAAAGATTTGTGTGTATGAAAATGTCTATTTGACTTGGTCTGGGAGTTAAATATGTATATTATGTATGTATTTACAAAAAAAAAGTATATAAGTATGTTAATCCGTTATCTAGTATCCATAACACAGGTTCTTCATGAAACTTAACGTGAGCTAGATAATTGGTGTGTCTGTATGAAATTATTATTATTATTATTAAAAGTATTCTTTTAGAGAAATAAACCTACACCCATGACTTCGAGGTCAATGACGGACATAAATAGAGTAGAATTGTATAGAATTTTTCACTAGGTTCTACGTAAGACCTTACCATACTGTTCCTTCTATTTTGAGGGACATCACGGTTAGTGCAGGTTTTAGTCCTGAGAAGGACCTTTATTTTGGCCCTGAAAAGGACCTGTCGTGTTGATTTACCATCGTGGTTAAAGGATCGGCCAGTCTGCGTTAACGTGACCGTCCTCGCAGACCGTGGCCCAGGGTGCGCCGGGCACATAAACTAAATCAATGCGTCACACGGGGAGGCTCCTTTCGTGCACTCTACCATACTGTTACAGCAATCATAAAACTCATTATCCTTATATTTGAGATAAGATAGCCAGTTCGTCAGTGGCTGAGAATTTCGGGAGAGGCTCGCTTCCATCTTCAGCCTTATCAATACTTAACATCAGGTATGATGAAGGCAAAGAGACACCCCGTTCATAAAAAAAAAGTTGAGACTTAAAGCCAACTCGTACTGAGGGCTCGGTAGGCCCAGCACGAAAAACTTTCGAGTAGGTTAGTATCGAGGAAGTAAAGTAAAAAAATGTATGAGATATTGAGCAGCGTTCCTACCGGACGTAAACGGAACTACATTTTCCTATAGGTTTTTTGAGATTACGTGCTCGATACTTACTCGATACTATTTCGATAGTTTTTCGTGCTAACCCTACTGACCACTAGCGGCCTCCCGCGGTTTCTCCCGCGTGGTTTCCGTTCCCGTAGGAATATGGGGATTAAAAGTAGTTTATACGTGTCTGCCCGTCCTTTAGACAAACTATCCCAAAAGTCAAGTCTTTTGGTTGCATTGTTAGGGCGTGAAGGAAGGACAAACAAACAAACATACTTTCATATTTCTAATATTAGTAGGAATAAAACCATTAAGGATCTTGGTGGCGCAGGTATTAAGCTGGGTATCCACTATGTTCGCGAACCTCTTGCGCTCCGCGCTTCTGCAACCGCTCTGATGGAGTCGGTAAGCGCATCTCCACAAGCCACACGCATGCTTTGTCCACGAGCAGACAGAGCTCCTCTTTGTGATCGCACAAAAACCGCCACCCATTGGAGCGCTGAGCGCGGAGCGCGCACCGTTGCACGCTCCGGGAGCGCGAACGTATTCACTGTGGAGCAGTTGCAGAAGCGCGGAGTGCAAAGAGGTTCGCGAACATAGTGGATACCCAGCTTTAACTGCAACTGCAACTGCAACTTCCGCAGTGGAGGATACAGATGGGTGACCACAGATGTAGCTCGAGCTCCTCCGTGCTTCAAAAGGCACGTTAATCCGTTGGTCCCGGCTGCATTTTCTTTTGTGAACATCTACCAAACCACATTGGAGCCGCGTGGTGCCAGTGGTCCCGTTCTCGGAGAATGGGACATGACTGGCACCATACGGCTCCGTTGTGTAATGAGAATTTTCCGTGCACATCCATTTAGGAAGGCATTTTTTATTAGAGTATATGGAATGCACTCTTTACGCAAATCTCACAGGTTTTAATGGGCTCACATAGAGTACCCGAACCCTGGATGGGGCCAGCACCCTATCCGCCGCCCTCCCCTGGCCCGTGCCCGAGTAGTGGGGTCTTTTTAATGGTTGTGATGATAATACCTTCTAGAGTTTTGGTTTCCACCGCAAATTAAAAGACCAACACTATTTAATAAACAAAAAGGCCCCACTCTTAACTGACCACAATAGTCGGATCCCACACGCATCTAAACAATCTCGTTACAGACGGTCTACTACGAAAGACAGATTTCTAACTATTTTCGTCATTCGCTTACTAAATATTGAACCTTACCGTCTACGCAGTGGTCACGAGTGCGATTCCCGGACTAGACAAATATTTGTGTGCATGAACAATATGAACATGTCTATTTGTATTAGGTATGTACATATAGTATTATGTACCTACGTATTTACAAAAAAAAGTATAAAAGTACGTACACTACTACCTACTATCCATAATACAAGTTCTTAAGAATATTACTTTGGGCTACTATTACTTAATAGTACTAGAATATTGCTTAATGTAGGGGAATGGGTCCGAGGGGGACGGATGGGGGTGTCCCTCCATCCCCCCTACTATTTAACGCGGAAACGCATTTTTTTTTTAAAACTGTCTATCAGGCGCAAACACAGAAGCAGGTCTAAGAAAGTACTATAGATATTGTTTGGTTTAGGTTACGTTAAAACTGAGACCAAAACACGCGTGAGGCGAGCGAGCGCCACCAGAAACATTTTTTTTTAGTAATATGTAAATGTACTTACTAATATTTTGATGTAAAATTTACTCAAATACTATTTTTCTCATAAATTTTTAGAAACTTTAAAAATTATAACTTTTTAATTTTGCATTTTACAATATTTTTATGTGATAAATATTAAACAAGAAAATATACTAGAAAAAAAAACCCGTCAGGGTGACATGAGACAAGTTGTTTTTTTCTACTATTTTTCTTGTTTAATATTAAACTTTAAAAATTAATTAAAAAAATATGCATTGTCGCGTTAAACGCTTTAGTGAGGAGGATGGGGGGGGGCAAACCTCTCCCTCCGCCTCACCCCCATTTCCCTCAATTCAGATGCAACTGAAGTAATTGTAACCTTACTTAGGACTAGATAATTGGTGTGATTGTATATTTTTTTTATTTATTATTTTGATGACAATAAAGTCTCAAAACTAAATTAAAGTCCGACCGATTATCGTCCGTTTTCGGAGTAGCCCCTGTGCTACCGGAATAAAAATAACCGGTGGGGGGTGCATCTAATAAAATGGGGGTACCGGTACTACCGGTAGCTGCGTTAAGTGGTCCTTACTGTAGCACCATCGTAAACTACGAGAAGTAACAGAGTACAGACGAATGGCATACTGGGCTTTCACTGGAAAGTTAATGTTCATAATTAATCTTGGTAGGTAGTTATTGGTAAAAATTACAGGTATAACGAGTTTTCTATTTTTTTCATACTGGAAATTTGCCTAAGTACTAGAAAAAAAAACAACTCTCGACGTCTCCATTTCACTCAGATTGGGACGGGGACGAGACGGGACGTAAATAAATTCACGAATATACCTAGATGTATATTTTCATATCCGCAAAAACAAAAGATATTTCAAATACAATGTGAAATAATTACCCGTAAAAATAATTAAACTATGTAAGTACCGGCTTAGAATGCCAAGGACAACCAAGAAAACGAGCTGCTGTATCTTCTTGCACGGGTTTATAGATAAGAGGCCTTTGTATGTCTAACAGCTGTAGTTTTAGGGCTACAAACGAAGCAAGTACGTATTTAAACAATTTGATTCATTAAAAGAAATAATCCAAACCAAATATCAAGCTGTTTTTTTATATAAATTGTTAATATAAGTTTAAGCGGTTTCTCGCTATTTAATTTTTTAATGTTTACTTAAAGTCATTTTTGACTGTCTATATGTGGAAAATCGTCTCGCGCCAGTATTGCCTGCGTGTATACAGACCACCCGCAATGGAGTATTCTTGATACAAGCCTCCAAGCTAGCCCGAACCATCTCAAGCTCTCAAAATTTTTTACAGTAAAAAATTTAAAAATTACTTGAAAATTAAGTGTTGACAACTTCATAATTATATGAAGTTGTCAACACTATTCATACTATTCATATAGGAAAGGATTTTTTAGTTACATGTCTGCTCTCATTACTTTTGCTTTACTTAAAGTTTGCGAAACAAAGAGGTCAACTAAAAACAGAATTTCGGTGTAGATATTACCTACTGCAAAGACAATCTTAATAGTTTTTTTTTCTAAATTACAAATATCTTTATAATTAATCGAAATATACCTTTTTTCGAACTTTCAACTGATCATGTTTTGCCAAAAGACCTACCCCACTCAAAGGCCGTGTAGGCCACAGCCTATAATATTTGCCTAGGCAATTCTGCCTTCCTATAATGTTTGCGTATTCAATTAAACGAACACAAACAGACTGTGGGTGGCCTTCAGCTCTTATGACTTGCGTTTTTGCTAGAAAAAAGACGAAAAGCCGATTCTGAATGGGCCCAGTTGATGTTGAGTAGCCACTTGGCATTTCAATATTTTTCCTATGGTCACGTTTGAGTTAGATGAGGATAAACAAGGCGTTAGAAATACTGGATGCTTATTAGTAGCTCAAAATAAAAGAATAGCAATCTATCCTATGAATAAAAAGGAATGCAAACCTTCAATTAAAGAGCTGTTACGAACAATGAGTTACGACGAAATTGAGGCTTTATGCCGTTAAGTTTATCAATATTACTCTGCACAAATTAACATAGAACATAGACAGGCATATACACTCTCTCTCTCTCACACACACACACACACACTCACACACACACACACACACACACACACACATACACATACACACACTCATCTCTACTACATATAACCCCCTTTTTTAATTTTTTTTTTATTTAATAATTGTTTGAATTTAATTTTCAACTTGTCATTTTGTTTCTTATTTTTGTTATTTTTTGTATAGTACCCTGGAGAACTAACTTTGTACCATAATAGTTATGGAAGAGCGGGATTTCCTAACACAGGTGCTTCGCACTTAACTGGCGATCCCAATATTAATTAAGTTTATGTAATCTCCTGTAACTGAATAAAGAATATTTTCATTTTCATTTTCAAAATGCGCCGTTTGTCAGACATTTTTATGTGACAAAATTGATATGTGATAATTTTTTTATAGCATTGGAAAAAATCGATTCGGCCACAAGTTAGTCACAGACAGGCCTCGAGCAGCAAAAATATAAGAATAATAAACTGCACCTAAAACACAGTTAAAAATAGGTGGGTACTTACCTATTTTTAACTGTGCTTTAGGTGCAGCTTATTTGTGCCCAATACTCAATACTCAATACTTTATTGCATTCCATAGGTGTACAAATAGATGTTACTTAAAATAGGTATCACTATGGGCCCTGATGGGCACAACAATATTTAATTAGAAGGAACATTTTTTTTTATAATTATGATTGTTTAAGTGTTGATATCTATGTTTTAGTCTTCTAAATATTCGTAATGGTATAGAAGCATTTTTTGCAAAGTATTTGTTTTAGTTCATTTATAAATTGCTTTTCATCATTGATGTTTTTTAATGGTTCTGGTAATTTATTGAAAATTTTCGAATTATGACGAAGGTAAGCTCCACAAAACTCCACAAATCAGACAATAATATCCATGGAAAATAAAAACTTTGTTCACTCTACAACTGCCTTTGTATCCACATGTATTTATTTATTTATTGGAAGACCAACTGCTTAAACCTAATACATTAAAAAGCTTAAATATAAACATAAAGACATTTACAGGTCTTCACAAATAAGACACAGTAAAAAATGAAAAACTAGCCTAGCCTAACTATTGAATACACACACATAACTTAAAAATATGACTAATATCTAAGTGACACATTGTATTTAGCAGCTATCACCGAAAAATAAGCGGCTTACAATACGCCTAATCGACGCCTCGCTACTGTTAAAGAGATCAGGATTTACCTGTTTCGAAAGTATATTAAAATTATTAATTTATTTATTTAATTGATATTGGTGACAATAATTAATGACATAATTATTATGATCTGCATGGTGGATCGCTGGGGTGGGCTCCTGAAAGGGAAGCCGATGTGAATGGGAATCGGTATGTAAGTATGGACCCTTCGCCACTGGTACCACCACTACCCTATATTTTTTTCAAAAAAATTACTTCTAGAAAATAAATAAAACCTACAAGTAATATAATCCCATCAAACGTGAGAAAGTTTTCAAATAGGTACTGTGTTAATTTTTTTCTTTTTCGAATAAGACCTTCAAGTAATTCAATTGATCCGAAATCCGTACCAGATAATCCACAAACAACTTCATCAAAACTTAATAAACTTCTCACAAAGCATAAAACTTCCTTTGGTCACAGGATAATTAATTAAATTAAAACTAAATATTAAAAAAGTAGCGCGTGGCGGACACCACGCACCTCTCGAGCGGTCACGGATGGTCGATTTCCGAACGCACGCACCGAACATTCCCGCGAAAATATTTATATTTTCCCGCCATTTTGCTTTCGATAAAAAAAAAATAGGGTTTTCTACCCATGCAACAGAGTCTAGTTTCATACAGCCAATTTTTTTTTTATAAATCGTGAACTGCACAATCCGAAGCTTTTGTAAAATAACTCATTCAGTCACACACTCAGTAATTGAACTGAGATTTGTTTATATTGGGGAATAAAAGATAATAATCTATTATATTAGGAGTGGATCTCTTTTATATGAAGCGTGTGGCAATGGCAAGGGATGAGGCGTAAAATAAATACTTAATTTTAGGTTTTTATATTAACTACTTATAGATTGTTTATTTCAGATGATAAGTAAGCTTTTATATTTTATTGGAAGTAAGATTGGCGTAACAGCATAAAGAACTATTTAACTAACTACTTACTAATTATTTTATGGTTTTAGATTTTTGTATTTTTCAATGCTATTTTTATACTTATGATAAATTTTAAATAGAAAAAATATTGGAAAATGTCAACTCGGCCAAAAGTGAATTCTCAGATGGGACTCGTACCCACGACTTTTGGTAATCCGGTCCAATGCTCTAACCACTGAGCTACCGAGACTTGCGGACCACCGTCGAAATTCTCCAATACTTTTATATTTTTAATACGCTGTAGGCCAGCGTTGTCACATCAATGCTAGGAACATCCTTGCATTCGAATGAAACAACTTTTCGGGTATTTAACGATCGATTAAGATGCAACAGCCAATAATTTTAACTTTTAGTTATGTTTATTTAATGTTTGATTTTCTTTATTATATGAAATTTTTTAATTGTTATAGCGTGAGGTTAGGCCCTTACTGCTATATTTTTTGCAGTTAAAACCACTAAATTATGGCCCATTAAACGAATATTTTTGTTGACTTAGTCACAGACGAGATAATAGCCCGTAAAAGAGCATTACCACATCTTTCAACAAAAGAACCTAATCCTAAGCCACAAAATACAATCCACCGACACAAACAGCATTTCACACCATTGTGCAGAATCACCGAAAAGTCAAAACACCTGGTGTCTGCGCAACGTATCGGCAATAAGCACATTACCGGCTCATCCCTTCACGAAACACCCTCACAATTCTACCTGAATCCCTCTTCCCTCCTCACTCCCACGTAACCCTCACATTAAAATAATACTTGTAAAAATATAATTATAATCGTATGCGCACGCCAGAGCTTCCGCTCAACATTATCTGTGGTTTACAATTATTGGGGTGAATGGGTGCATCATTCCCTCGCGTCATGTCAGTAAATTCAGAAAAAACTATAACAGTCACTTTGACAGCGCGCGCTTTTTAATGTTGCCAGTATTTAATATGTAATTTGTACGGACAGCTTTTATGATAAGCATGTTTAGAGGGTGTTTGATTGATTGAATAAGCGTGCATGATGCAGATAGGTGGTGGTTAACTGCATGGGATGATAACGGCAAACGACGGTTAGAATGCGCGGGAGAGACTAATGATAAACTACTCCTTTTCGTAACACACGGTAAAAAATCCAATGTACATTTTTATTGGTTTTGCCCGACAGTAGATAGTTGATTTAATTTTAAATAATGTAATGACGTAAATTACTAAAATAATAATGCAGTTTCTTCGACGCTTTTTACGAAAAATAAATCAACTGTTTTATGTTTTAATTAAATGAAGTATTTTTACGAGCCTCTATTTTTGCCATTCTTCCTTATGTAAGTATACCTTAACAGCCAGTGATTAAATGGAGGCATAATCACAATTACGAATTGCAGGGATCGATATAGTTCACTTCGGGCGATCACATTGCAAGTACGAAATGCACACTCATTTCCGATCCATAATTATATTATACGCAAATGTAGCAGCAGGTACGGACATTTGATTAAATTATCGTTTTTTTTATGTACTTAAATGAAATTTATTTCGTATTATCTTAGAATGAAATCTTTTAGTTCTAAGTTAAGTTAAGTTCTAAGTTAAGTTTTAGAATTTAGGAAAATTGTTTGCGTACAAGTATATAAAGTTTCAAGAAGGAAAAAAGACGACAGAAATTAATATTACTGATGTGTTGATTTCCAATATTATTTTTTTATGGAAAAGAATAGTACTTACAGAAAGTTTCAGTTGTCTTGGGATTCTATAAGCTGAAAGATTTTAAAATACTTTTTCAAAATACCCATGGAAGATTTAGATCAACAAGTTTTCAACATTCGTTACGTTTTCAGAGCAATTAATTGTAGGTTTTCGTCATTTTATAATCAACTAGCGACTGCTCGCGGTTTCACCCGCGTGGTTCCCCTTCTGGTGGGAATATCGGGATAAAAAGTATTCTATGTTATGTTCATAACCAGGCTTTTTTTGTGAGCGACTGGAAAACTCTTAGCCTTCATCATACCCGATGTTAAATATTGCAAGGCTAAAGATAGAAGCGAGCCTCTCCCGGAATCCTCAATCACTGAGGAACTGGCTATCTAATCTTTAACTGCCGGAACACAACAATGCTGAAAACATTGTTGTTATGGCGTCAGACTTAGATAAGATGGTGGTAGCTAGCCAGGCGGACTTACAACCAGTCCTACCACCAACCAACCCGAATACAATATGTATCCCCGCTGAGAATCGAACCCGGGACCACTGGGTCTGATACCGGTGGTTGTACAACTAGACCACAAATGCGGTTAAAGGTTATCTACTATCTGTGAACCACATCCAGATCTGTTCAGTAGCTTCGGAGTAGATTCCTCTTTATAATATTAGGTACTTTAAAAGTTTTCCGAAACCTCGGCTCACGTCATCATAACGTTATTGTAATATAAAGTCCTTCTTAATATAGTTGGTAATAATAACTTAGTGTCAATGAAATTTCTCATTATTAAGATTAAAAGCACCCCCACTACGAAACCTTTCAATATTTTTATATCAGTCGTAATTCATGCAATTCCTGATTGCAGCCAAATTGCTGCCATGTATTAACAATTTAACGCTTTTAAATGAAATAAGCGACGGTGCAGCGGTGCACAGGTGGGCTGGTAGCTTAATCAAATTATACAAATTGCAACATACAATATTCATCGACTAGGGACGGCCGTTCGTTGACCGTGCGACCGAATCGAAAAATTGAAACTTATTGAAAAAACTACGAATATAATTTTACTACCTACTTTGTTACGCTTTTAAAGCAAAAATGAAGCTTAATTTTTTTATTTTAGAATCATGTAGACATGGGTTCGTGAAAGTGACACCTTAAGGCACTACTCGGAAAAAGTATGGACTTTTTGATATAAAACTATAGCACGGTTACAGTTGTTACAAATCTGGTAATAACATATATATTTCTTCATACCTTTATCTAGATTCGTATAGTTTCAAAAACACGTTTTTTTGATTTTGCCTCGACACTTTTTCTTTTCGAAAAGACCTCTAAAAAATACGAAAATTCAAGATTATTCTTAAATGGGGTTACTTACACTATTGGAAATTGGTTTAATAAGTGGACACCAATAATATTTAGGATCGTATAGAAGTATTTTTTTAAAATCGCAGTAGTTTTTTAATACGAACTGATTTTGTGTTTTTTTTGCCTAATCTGCAAAATCGGTATCGCTCCCGTACGCGTCGTTTTCTCATTGCTATCTCGCTTCTGCAAATTTTTTTCGAGTATCGCCTTATATAATTTGTTGATAAAATCGAAATGTTGCCCTAATTGTATATAGATAGACCAAAAAAGTTAAATTAGAGATGTGAATTTGTGAACTAGTTATTTACACGACTGCCGAAAAAAGGATTGTATTGTGTTTATGATTCCTGTAGGTATTATTAAAACTTGAAGACGGTATCTTTTCAGGGACTACAATGGACGTTTACCACACTTACCACACCAAATTGTTTAGATTGTAGATAATTAGGTACAATAAATGATTAACCATTCAGACCCCGGGCCATACTAATGACATGCCAAAAAAACCATTTACCTAAAATTATACTTTTCTATAAAATTTTATAAGTTTACAGATTGAAAAAATATGGTATATATTTTTTCAATCTGTAAACTGTATTAGACTGATGAATATTTTAACCATGTTCAGATACTAAACTAAAACAAGTTAGCAGCGCCTGCTAGTAAGCAGGCACAAAATAGACTTCTAAACCACGTGACAGTTGTTATTGTTTTGTAGTGTAGAAACTAAAAAAGTACATTTGACACATGTCCAAGGTGTCCTAAACTCATTCCCGTTGACCGTTTGTCTCTATCTCTTATGGTTTCTGAGATCTCGATGCGTACACATACATACGTACGTACGTACGGACGGACAGAGAGGGATTATAAGACTTTTCTAAACTTTAGAGTTTAGAAGTCTAAAAACTATAACATCAACAGTATATTTGTTTTATGTGGTTAGAAATAGCAAAAAAACACATAAACAAAAAAAACAACCCCAAAAAAATCACGATTTTCAAAAATGTCATATTATTATGTCACCTTAAACCAAAGAGTAGATTATAATTTTTATCACAGATTGCAGTATATTTATCGGGCTTGATTCTGAATACAAGACTAAACTCTAACTATTAGAAAATTACCTATGGTTTTCGGCTGAAATTCGGAGAGGACACCGGTGTCCGGTCGGGGACTGACTAAATTGAAACTACTGAACAGAATAAGTATGCTGAAATGGGAGATATGTACTTAGATGACGTAGACATTTTGGGAGTGGACACCTTTATGTGTTGATTTCAAAACAATTGTACCATATCCCACATGGCATTCACATGTAACGTTACTCATAGGTAAAAATGTTACGCACATGTAAACATAAAGGCAAGTTCTTATAACGGGTACACTATTATTTTAGAACTCGCCGCCGCCCGCGACTTGGTCCGCGTGGACCCTAGAGAAGTACTAGAGGCCGGGCGCGGTTTCACCCGCATGGTTCCCGTTCCCGTGGGAATTTTGGGATCAAAGCTATCCTATCTCTTAAGTTGGACCAGACTGCTCACGGTGTGCCAATTTAATTTAAAATCGGTTAAGTAGTTTAGGAGTCCATCGCGGACAAACATCGTGACAGGAGATTTATATATATTAAGATAGTAGGTAGGAAGTAGGGTAGTACGAAATAATAAGTTTAAGTATCCCTCATATTATTATTAAAGTATATATAAATAAAATAAAAAAAAACAAAATTTCGTTATATTTTGGCCTAAATAACAAACAACGCAAGTTACGCAAGCTAAATAAAACCGTTTAATATATTGTACTAGAAGTGTGTAAGTTTAAATAAGCGTTACCTACAAATAATATTTGATGGTCACAATGTTGTGAATAAAATAACGCTAATAATTAACGAACCACAATGTGTATGAGTCTTTATAATGGCGAGACATGTAACGTTACTCTTTGTAAGTGAATATTGATGTTTTTTTAACACACCTCAGTTCAGTCAACATAACTTCAAAACCACAAAGTCTAAACTCATAGTATTTATAATTTTACAATCACAACGATAAGTTCTTTCGAAACCAGTACTATTATTATACAATTTCAGTTACCATACAATGTAAAATTTGTCGTATAACGACAAATTTTATAATGTAAGGTAGTAAGGTAATGTAATGTAAGCACATGTATTTTTATTTATTTCAGGAGCGCACAAACTTAACATGAATTATCTCTGACAAAGAACAAACGACTATGTTTTCTTTAATTTACTAACAAACGACAGTTCGTGTTTGCCAGAATATAAAAAAATATTCCAATGGTAGTTTTCGCAAAGCCCCAAATGCCGTTACTCACAGATTGTTACTTTGTTCTATTTAGCCAACAAATCATTGGAACCTAGTAACCTACCCACTTAAAACCACTGAGCGGTAACCAGTTACCGCGCTAAACCTTTCGTGATAAATGCTATTTTATGCAGCATAGCCTTAGAGTCGATATATGTAAGCTGAGAAAAAGACAAAGGAAGTATTTAATAGATGAATTTTAAAACAAATAGTAACCTCTCAAATCTTAGAAAATCATCATCATCATCATTAGCCCGTGGACGTCCATTGCTGGAGATAGGCCTCTCCTAGCTCACGCCTATTGTGGCGTTCATAGGAGGCTATTAGCCTACTGCTACCACGCTGGCCAGACGGGTTGGTAGAGGGTTTGTTTCAAGTTTTCCTTCTCTCGCACAGGTGTGCAATGCGTCGAGCCTCTTAGTCGACTCTTACGACATCCCAGGCATGTAAGGGAGTGGTGACACTTGTATTCTTAGGCCGTCACCACACGGCAGAAAGATTCTTAGAAAATAGTAAGTATAAAATCCTACATAATATTTTGAAATTTTAAACGAAGATCTACTTTATGATTTTTTTATTTTGTCTCGGTAGCTCAGTGGTTAGAGCATTGGACCGGATTTCCAAAGGTCGTGGGTTCGAGTCCCATCTGAGAATTCACTTGTGGCCGAGTAGTTTTTTCTAATATTTTTCTATTTAAAATTTATCATAAGTAGAAGATCTACTTGTCTGCAACTAAGCCGTTCTAGTCAATTGAGATTTTTAACGTATTAAATGCTAAATATTAAAATAAAGAAATAATTATCTCTTTTGCTAGCAGATCTGTCACAAATACCTAGATTAAACAAAATACTTTGGTACCAAATTACAAACTTTATTTTAAAATATTATCCAAGGATTCAAAATCCAAATTCTTAGGTTGGTTCTTCGCACCTTCCATGCATTCTTGCGACTGTTGTTGAGATGTTCTAGCACCTTAGTTTTTAATTAGTGATTTATCTTATCATAAACTTTATCTCACACAATAAATACACTTATAAAGTGCAATAAGAATGTAACGGACTGGGATCTGTTTATTATGATCATAATCAAACATTAAATATCTTACGTAAAACAACTTTTACGGATATCAAACGCGCTATATTTCCACGAACTAAGTTGTAATTGTCCGTATGACGGGATGTCCGGGATGACGGGAGGTCAGTCATCCCGTGACCACGGCAGCTGTAAAGGTGCCGAAACGTCGGGAAAATCAAAAAACCCCTAAAAAACCTAAAAATACGGACAATTACAACTTAGTTCGTGGAAATATAGCGCGTTTGATATCCGTAAAAGTTGTTTTATTTCAAACATAATAAGTAATTAAATAATACGTATTAATTTAAATTGCTCAAAATACTTCAGTCGCGCTATAAAATTACGTGTTTTTGTTTACTTCTGAATAACCTCCAAGGTAAGAAAAAAAATACCTATGTGGGGAAATTCTTAACGAATTAACATCCATATATTTAATAGTTTATGAATACGTGTCGTGCAACTTACTTAGATGCTTGTGAAATCCGCTATTCGTTTGTAAGCATCGTCGAGATTGCTAAGAAACTTTCCGGCTTGAATTTCTGCCAAGCAACGCAATAGTCTTGGAATTTCTTGCAATTGCCACTTCTTAAATACGAAAATAATTATTTAAAATGAAGACGCTAAACGTTTGACAGTAGACTTACCTAGTTAGTTAGTTCCTAAAAAATCCTTTTCTTCTCTTTTATGTCGCACTGTACCTACTTATTTTGTATGGGAGAAAAAAATATGTAGGTATATGTTTGCCTAACTCCTATTCTAAAACTATTAGACAATTACAAAATTAAATTCAATAGAAAAATATTCTTAAAACAGAACAGAATTGAAAACGTTCTCTCAATTAGGCAATGCAGTCATTGGACACACATTCTGAATCAAAGGTAGATACAATCAATTTGATTTCACCCAAAAAAGGAAAAGGTATGATGAAGGTAAGAGTCTCCCCGTCGTTCATAAAAAAATCATTTTCTGTTAGGTAGGTATGCGTAAGGTTTATTAATAGCCGAAACGTCAAGCTGTAAATACATAGTTGTACTATCTAACTACATAACAAATGTCGCGTTTTAGTCCCGTTGTTTTAATTTATAAAATTATAATGGAACGCGAAAGTTTTCATGTTATAAGCCTAATGTTATATAAATAATAAACTTTAGACATTGTAGGTCATGTACCTCTACCTAAACCTACGTAGGTTAAGAGCCCTTGTGAAGGCCCGTAGTCCCACAAAGCAGTTGAACTGAGCAGTTGGACCACTGAAATGGTCCGAAGCCGCTGGCGATCTCGTGATTACATAAATTATTGAAGTTAAAACTAGTCATGTATGTGAGTAATTAAATATTCGGCATGGTAAATGCGGTGGTCATCGTTTCGGCAACCACACGGTTGAAAGCAATTTGTTGCGTTGCGGTCGCTCTAAATATTTGATCGCTTTGTCTGCGGTGCGGTGCACGCACAAGGTCAAAAATAAATACTTATAGTCCATACACGTGAATTATTGAATCTAATAATGCTGTTCATTATCAGAAAGTTATTTGCCTAAATAGTTAAATATTTAAAATTTAATTATTTGCGGTAAGTATAAGCTTGTTTTGGCTAGGTAGGTATATTTGTGCTTAAAATGAAACAAATATTTGTTTTTACTTCAAGCTTTAAATTTTTATCTACTTATGTAATATACTGGCAGTGCCATTCATATAATTTTTCATTTAATATACTGATACTGGCAGTGCCTTGTGGTAACGGCCTAAGAATACAAGTGTTACCACTCCCTTACATGCCTGGGATGGCGTAAGAGTCGACTAAGAGGCTCGACGCATTGAAAACCTGTGCGAGAGGAGGAAAACTTGAAACAAACCCTCTACCAACCCAGGCCAGCGTGGTAGCAGTAGGCTAATAGCCTCCTATGAACGCCACAATAGGCGTGAGCTAGGAGAGGCCTATGTCCAGCAGTGGACGTCCACAGGCTGATGATGGATAAATTAGATCAATAGGTAGGTACAAGTATATTATTTAGTTGCATTCTTCTTTTTTCTTTCGTATAGAGAGTCACTTTATATTTTGAATTATATCTATTATAAGTATTACATTAGATTAAAGAGACTGAAGATCCCATTTGCGAACCGACTAGTCGGTTTTACGGGACTAATGTAAAAAGAAAACTGTAAGCCCCTTGTGTTTTTATAAAATAAATAAATAAAATGTGTATATCTTTAAAGATATATTTAAGAGGTCACAAGTACAAAAAGTCCAATTAATTATCGTGTAAACTGATCACATTAATAAAGCATTAGCGATCGTCCGTATAATTACTAAGTGGTTGGTTATCGCACCTTGTCAAGTTTTCCCACACGTTGAGTGACGCATTTTCCTGCGGAAGTTCCCACCCATCACACGAGATGGCGGTCAAAGATGGCGCCGACACGCGGCCGGCACGTGCGCGCGCGTGTCCTAACGCGCCCTTCGCGTATTTACTGTTTTTATTGAAAACGCACCGAAATAATGGCAACACTGCCGTTGTTTCACTCTTGAATAAATTAGTTCCGGGAGCGGGGTTAAAACGCAATTGAACTGGTCATTATTAACGCATAAAGGAGTTGGAGGCATTTATTGGTTTGCCCAACATAATTTAGTGTTGTAGCTGGTAATTTGGACAAGTTTATACTTACTAATAGTTTTTTTTATTATTAAAACTTTTATTTCAGGCGATAACTATATATATAAGGCTATACTATATAAAGTCGAGTCAAGCCTCAGCGCAATCATACTAAAAATTTAGATTTATTGCAATTTATAATTTATTCAACGACTTCCTTGGTAGAGCGGTATTTACACCGATTTCAGGGTGTAGCCCTCTGAGGTCCCAGGTTCGTTCCCGTTACCTACAGGCAAATGTTTTTATATGACTAATACGAGCAATTTGTACCGGAGTCATGTGTATTTCTCCCTGTATCCCATTACACAAGCACTGTATGCTCACCTACTTTGGAGTTAGACACAAGTGCTAGGTAATTGATGTACCTGGGTCAGCAGCCACATAACCTTAAATTTTTTCAACCTGAATTTAAAATACACTAATACACTTTTAATTACAATATTTTACTAAAACGTTTTTGATTAAAATAAAAAATTTCGAAGTTTTAATGAACAAAACAATAAAACACTGACTGCCCTAAATAAATTTAGAGGCGCAAGACTGCAACTAAATAATTCAAATAAAAATAGGAAAACTATAAGTATATTAAAATAAAAACCAGAAGTTTTCATAATAATTTATTGAAATTCTTAATTCACCAATATTAATAGTAAATAATGTGTAAACGAATCATGCAAAACAACACAAATCACAATTAAAATGAGTATTAATATTAACATAGGCAGCAAGTACTTGAAACATATATTTTTTGAAAATCTCGAGATAACATTAAAATCAGTTTTTTATACTGTTTTTATAAATTTTCACGTTAACTCAAACTATTAAAAGGAAAATAATCATCGTGTTCAATTAAATAAGATAAATAAGTAGAAACACACTTAAGATGACACACGAAAAAACAAAATAATAGGTAGGTACAGTTCGCCGCCGCTATTAAGAGCGATACGACCTACATAAAGGCGCTTTCAAGGTCAAATTGTAAAGCCGGTTTTTTTCTGACTGTACCTACAATTCACATTTAATATGCACAATCGATAGGATATTAGGTTAAACAGTTGTACTAGATAAACAACCGCGATAAGGTCCACAAAAGAAACTTGATATGCTTTCGAAAGTACTCTGAATCAAAAACATAGTAAAAAATGTGAAATAAATAAATCAGTGAGCCAGTTGAATGGCACAAATGTACAGTCAACAGCACGCCAGGCTTCACTTGCACTACAAAAACCGCCGCTATTACGAGCGACGTTAGGGTGCCAGTGTTGGCAACTTTTTTTTGCGAACCCACCAAATGCGGCCTCATCTCATAACCCACCAGAAAACCACTATTTTAACTTAATCAATTATATTTATTATAATTTTTTTAACAAAAAAAATAATTATCAATAAATAAAATGAAACGATCAAAACCACTATAAAATTCACTAGTCATCGTCTCAGCCACATGACACCCACTGCTGGGTATAGGCTCTAAAACCAAAATTTCTACGACAAAAGGTAAGTCTAAAACCCACGAGATTTTGTGGATTTTTTTTAAGTTATTTTTTTTGTTCATATAAACACATGGTTGCCTGGAAGAAATTGCTCTTGAGCGATAAGGCCGCCATTTGTACCAGTCTTGTGCTGTCTACTTATAACTATTGTACTTAATAATTTAGTTTAGGTGCAATAAAGAATATTTCATTCATTCAAGGTCCACTGAGTTGGCAACACTGTGCTCTTAAGGTCCAACTGTAAAGTATGACTTGCCGTTGACTGTACTTTACTTAACGGGCGGAGACATTACATATTAAGGCACAATTTTTATTACTTGTAATTAAATTATTGTTTCTGTTGTAATATGTAAAACGATTGTTTTTAAACTTAACTTTAAAGCTGGTGTGATTTGTGATGGAAAGGGTTATCTGAATGCACCAAAGATAGAAAAAACAAAAAGTTAAGTGCAAAATATGGAATCTACCCTGTTTTAAACTATTTTTAACACAAACATCGAAATCAATTGAAGTAAAAATATAAAAAGCTGTATCATTTAATTTGAAATAAATAAACAAAAAATATTCATTTATGTAATAGAATTTACATATTTAACCGTCTCCTTAAGACAAGCTCTGTTTAGTTTGGAACTTAATCATATTTTGAAAAGGCCCGGTTTCAGACAGAAAGGTTTTGAATAGGTTATCTGGCAGGTAATTAGCCAGTTGTAATATGATAAATATATCAAATTATCTGCCATAGTATAAGCTATCCATAACTTATCTATCGGTGGTGAAACCGGCCCTTAATATCCCAAACCTATGCATAATTTTGTACCCGTAAGATAATAGATTGTTCTTTCACAACTGCTCGTTTCAAAAGCTTTGTCCGTTTTGTCACGCAAACTATTCAACGATTCGTCCCCTCGAATTATGGAAATATACCCTCATTAAACTATTAGGGGTCAAATTAGGGTAATGTGGAAGATTTTTAGTAAATTCAACAGTTTTTTTTAACATCTGAATTATTGTAAAGGCGTGATTACTATATGTTGCATTAGGGGTAAATTCAGTTGTATTTCTAGATCGAATCAATTCGATTGAATGAGCGTTTAGTTAGATTGATATCGTGGTCATTAGTGTGAAATCGCGAGTTTTGGTATATCCCATTTGGATATCCGAATTTGGATAAATAACCAAGTGTAGTCGTACCTTTACTTTACTCTGGAGAAGGTATAATTTGTTCAGAAACTTTTGTGAAGGAACAATCATTTAAATAATAATATCATGTTGATGTACAGTGTCTGTGGACATACTGACTTATTTCATTTAAATGATAAATGTTAACTATAGAAGAGACTTTTACAATTTCAAGTTTAATGGTGTATTTGATTGTACTCTAATGTAGTTATACTTGTAACTTGTAAGCGATTTACATTTAGTTGCCTAAGTATAATTATTAATTTAATCTAATTAATGAATTTGGTGTTATAAATTAAAAAATAAATTAGTAAGGTCAGTCTCTATCCTAAAGTGAGGTGGGGGTAAGTAATTATTGTGACTACTGAAAAAACACAGAATTAATTGGTTAATTGACACCATTAAAATCAACAACATATTCAAGACACTGCTTTTATAAAGCTGTATATATATATTTATAGCTTTATAAAAGCAGCTATATATATTTTATATTATCAGACACATGAAAATCATACCATTCGCTAATAAGTCTTGTAAGTAACAAAATATAGTTTCTTACTGTACAATAGTACTGTCACTCGTCACTAGATGGCGTTGCTCCAATTCTAACAAGATACCATGTGTATTTATAAAACTGATTAGCTCTTTATATAAATCAGTTAACTTACTAAGAAAAATTTTGGCGCCGGCTTAGAAATGTCGAAACTTAATAATTTATAACATGAGTTACTCAGTTTGTCACTTGATTTGTGGTATCAACTATCCAATATAACAAAGTCCTTTTATTACAATTAATTTAATCATATAATTGAACATTCAGAACCCGAAATAATGTCTTTAGATTCATGGATGATTTCCTAAAGTATTATTAGAATTTTATACAATTTTAAATCAATTTTCAAATTCGTAAAGAAAAAGTTTACAATATTCAAACAATTTGTATGATATTTATTAAATCTTAACAGAGAGCATTTTCAGTAAGATTACAGTTTTTATACATCAACGAAATCGTTATACTTATCATAAATTGTGACTTGAACATTGTTCGACCAGATTTATAATTATTAAATGTAACATAATTATATTATATAAATTCGTTATAAGAACAAATCACAAATGTATGAGCAAATTGAAATATAAATTCGTTCACAGCTGTAAATATGTGTCTTTTCTAATAAACAGATTACTGAAAGCCGTGGTTCCATAAATAATTTATTATATAAATATACATAAAATATACTAATAACAAGGTTAAACAAATAAGAAAACCATTTACATTACAAATCCGAAATAAATGAAAAATTATACCAGTTTAAAATTATTGGTTTTAATTATAAAGGGACTTGATTAGCACCAGATAAAAAATGTAAGTATTAAATAAACAGTATTATTTCAAACTAATACGATTATTATTAACTAAAATGTTTTTAATGGGATTTTACATTTTTATAAGAGCAACAAAAACCTTTTGAATGTTTTCATTGAATAAACATGTATGTGAAATAAGAAACCACACCTAAATATAATAGAAAACACACGTAACAAGTAAAATTTCCACTTTTTTATTTATAAACTACGTGTTTTTATAATCGCCCAAAATTCAATACCATTAGCTACATTCTTTGGCATATCTATACTAATATTATAAAGCTGAAGAGTTTGTTTGTTTGAACGCGCTAATCTCAGGAACTACTGGACTGATTTAGAAAATTCTTAAACCATTAGAAAGCTACATTTCTCCCGAGTGACATAGGCTATATTTGATTCCGATATTCCCATGGGAACGGAGACCACGCGGGTAAAACCGCGAGAATCCGCTAGTTATAAATTAAGATAATGTAAGTCCTACGCATGATTTTACGACTAACAAATGAATATTTTTTTTTATTGTTTTAATTACTGGCTAATCATTCATCCCAAACAAAGCAGCGGGGTTAATACCTATCTCTGCAACAGCAATGCGACAGCGATAATTGCTTTACGTCAAGTATCACCATAGCTTTTATTGTTGCCACGTGATCACTTCTTTTGTGATTACTATACTTTCTTCTTTTTATATTTTCTATAGATAGGGCTCGAAGGACCAAGTCTTGATTCGGTCCTCCGTGACCCGGAGCGCCAGACTGGAAGGAGCTTGTACACGACATACCCAAATAGTGCATCTTATTATCGGAGGGCAAAACTCATTTGGGTCACTGTGCCATCATCCTACTTCCAAATATCCTATCCTACTAGTTTTATAAATTAAAGTTTATGAGGATGGATGGATGAATGTATGTAACTCTCACGCATAAATTATTGAACGAATTTGGATGAAATTTGGCACAGATAGTAGATAGCCTACTTAAAACACGGTACTTTCTAACCCGATAATCCTAAGGGAACTTTACGGCTGATATATATATTGGTGTATTTTAATCTACAACGAGGCAACTCTTAGCCTTCATTGTACTTGATGTTAACTAAGGAAGTGACTATCTTATCTTGATAAAACATTGCTTTTATGGCGACAGACTTAGAAAGCTGGTGGTAGCTAGCCAGGTGAACTAAGAACATGTCCTATTTCCAACTGAACTGAACCGAATAAAATGTTAAAAGGGCGCTAAAAAAATATTGCTAATTGAATTCCCTGACAAGTCATTTATTTCTTTTTTTTTCCTATGGAATTTGATTTTAGTAAGTTTTCATGCCTTCAAAAAATTTAAAGCTTATTCTGCTACATTGACACTTACACAGTTCTAAGTTCCATAGAAAATAAACAATTAAATTAATTGTTAGGGAAATCAACTTATCTTTAGATAAGGCCCGTGTTATCCATTCTAATGTTCCCTCCAGCGCCATGAGTGTAACACCTACAGCCTTCACTAATAGCCTCAAAAATCACAAAAAAAATGTACACGGCCGGTTTTTTTTTTAAAATTGACCTTATCAAGGTCAAAGGTCAGAAAAACTTGAAAAATCTGACGGATTGCACATGTGTAGCACGCGCTTAAGTCTAGTTAGTAATATTGCGTTAGCGCACTTTTTGGTCCATCTGTGCACCCATTGGGAATCTAAGCAGGATCTTTACCACTATCGCCCGAAATTAATAACCTATCTGTAGATATGAATTGGGCCTGAGATAGTTGCCTAGATAATTTTGTTAATATGACCAAAATAACGACGATTGTTAGGCAACGAAGTCAGTATCCTAGGCAACTATCTGAGATAGCCCTATCCAAATCTATAGATAGGTTAGTAATTTCGGCCGTAAGATCACAAAGGCGGTCGAAACCGCCGAAATTTTAAACCGCCTCTGAGGTCTAGTGGTACAACCACCGGTATCAGACCCAGGGGTCCCGGGTTCGATTCCCAGCGGCGGTACATATTGTATTCGGTTTGGTTGGTGATAGCACATGTAGTAAGTCCGCTTGGCTAGCTACCACCATCTTATCTAAGTCTGCCGCCATAACAACAATGTTTTCAGCATTGTTGTGTTCCGGCAGTTAGAGATAAGATAGCCAGTTCCTCAGTGATTGAGAATTCCGGGAGAGGCTCGCTTCCATATTCAGCCTTATCAATACTTAACATCTGGTATGATGAAGGCTAAGAGTCTCCCCGTCGTTAATAATAAAATAAAAAAAACTATACATTTTGATTTTTTATCCTAGTGCAAAAAGTAGTGGAAATAAACCCTATTTAGCTTAGTTTCGCAATGACACCCGTGTTAAAGACGAGAAAGAAGAACGAATCACTTTGGAATAAAGTACGAAAACACGACAAAGAGTATGAAAACCTCCAGAAAAGGCATTAAAGCTAAATAAATATTTGCAAAGAAAAACACAAGCGGAGGTGTCAAAAGCGAATTGGCCGACAATTGCAAATGCCAACACGGCCGTACAAACAAGGCGCACTGACGTACATTCACACAAACAGAACGTGATATGTTTATATATAAAATGGTAGAAATTGAGTACCTAATTTGTTTGCATTTACTTGGATAATAATCACTTTTTCATCGTTATAAGCCTCAACGATAAAAATGTGATTATTATTCACATTTATATATAAACATATCACGTTCTCTGTTCAGTGATACTACAGCGTTGAGTTGAGAGGCATATTATCGACACTTAACCACACTTAACAGTCGTAAAATAATTAATAGATTTATTTAACTTAAAACCCATTATTATATCATAATGCTCTGGTCAGAACAGGGGCACTGGATTGTCAATAAAGTCATTTAAATTGCAGTTTTGTAATATTCCATAATCCACTGGGTTCCAGTGTCATCCAGCACTGTGTACTGGTATAATGTGAACCAGCTTTTACAAAATTATTCAAGCACTTGAAAGACTTGACTATAATATAGAGATATCTTTATGCTGTTTCGCATAGTAGTTTGATTTATCTAAATTATTAAATCGCATAATAGTAGCACCCTGTAACTAAGACAAAACTATGTACAGATCCTTATTTTTTAAATTCAAAATGAGGTTTTTGTAGCGAGTATCGTATATAAGGCACATTAAAATTGAATTATTTGCATCTTTAGAAGTGAGTATACAAATTTAAATGAAATGCTGTTTTCGACGCAAAAGAATATTATCAGCTTTCTACTATTCAATGTGATGAAATTTATATTACAGCATGAGATTCGTTTTATGAAACAAGAATACGATAGCTATTTTCCTATACATTAAAATACTTGTTATATCCTATTTTTGGAAACTTACATTTATTGAAAATTCCTTTAATATGTTCCAATAATCATGGCATTGTTAGTTTTATAACAACTATGTAACAATATATTAACTCCCATTATTTATCTTTTAAATATACATAAGTTATTTTTTTATAATCATGTTAAGTATTTGTTCCAACTCCCGTTCCAAAAATTCATAAACCATGGACGAAGCTGCTGGACAGCGGAGGCTAATTGTCTAATTTTAAAATCTAGCGCAATTCCTTTCAATTCGTAATTTGAAAGATATTCACATACTTCAGGCCGTCACTATTTGACATTTGATAGGGATTGTGATCGGGAAGCGTTTTGAAAGGTATTGACTGAACGAAATTGAACTGTCTAAGCAAAGTGACAGACGAAAATATCTTTCAAATGTATGGAGAAGTGTCAAATGAAGTGTCATTTACAAAATTCGTTCTCAAAGGGATTGCTGAGGGATCTGAAAGTTACACAATTCCATAAATCACTACCATAATCACAATACTTTTAAAAGGGATTGTGATAGATTTTTAAATGAGACAATTAGGCGCCGGATTTGCGACAAAGTATTTTAGTTCCATTTAAATTCCAAGAAAGATCCTATACCTACTTCTTTTACACAGCAGCCTAGAGTAGAGTATTCATAGAACCAAATTGAATTCCAAAAAGTTGCTATACCTATTTGCTTTGCAAGTTTGCACAGACTATTTGTGACCAAGTATTTTTACAAATTCAATTCCAAACAGGTCCTATACCTCTTTGCACTGAGCAGCCTAGAAAAGAGTATTCTTAGTTAAAATTCAATTCCTAAAAGTTCCTATTCCACTTTACATAGAGCAGCCTAGAGTGGAGCATTCATACATCCAAATTCAATTCCAAAAAGATTTTATCCTAATTTCCACAGACTATTGGCGACCAAGTATTTTTACAAATTCAATTCCAAAAAGTTTCTATACCACTTTACACAGAGCAGCCCAAAGCAGCTCACCAGCCACAACAGCGGCTAAATATCGAGGATCTGTTCGCTACAAGTCAGTAACTGGTCCGAATACGACAGTCGAGTTATTTGAGGAGTTGACGCTAGTCCGACGTAGACGTTCCTCGGGCTCGCTCGGGAGCGAGTCGGGGCCGTTCGTGAGCTGGAGACCGTTGAATTTGGATCGGAGTTGGGTGACTAGGCGTTCTAATCTGGAATAGTTAAGCTTGTTATTTTGATACTTAAGGGCGCGCTCTAGGCCAAAAGCAAAAGTAATAACTGCAACGGCGAACTGCAAAGTAAATGCTGCCTTATTTCTATGTGAAATAAGGCAGCATTTACTATATAATTCTACGGCCCCATTCGGCCGGTCCGGAATGAAGAAATAAAGGAAATTCTTTTTTTAAAGGTTATTTACAAAAAATATATAACATAAGCCCTGCCTTATTTATAGTGTAATTATACTAAAAAGTTCCAAGCTTTTATTTTAATGTATTACTTGAATACTAGCAGTTTATCGTGTTAATGATAGTGATTTGGAGGCAACTTCGCATTTTTTTTTCTATCGAGAAAATTTTATGCTATCGTGTTTTTGAGTAACATAGTCACTAGTGTTAGTCCTGTAGTTTGCTGCATCTTAATTTGAAATTCAGTTTTTCATTAATATTGATATTACAGACGATCATGTAAAGCAATCTGATTTTCGTTGGCCTATAGCGGGCCCTTAACTAAGAGCTGGTTTCACCACCGACTGGTAAGTTCTGGCTTATCCGGCAGATGATTTGTGATGTTTTTCATATTACAACTGGAACCGCCTGTGGTCTAGAGGTACAACCATCCGAATTAGTCTCAGGGGACCCGGGTTCGATTTCCAGCGGGGTACATATTGTATTCGGTTTGGTTGGTGCGGACTTGTAGTAAGTCCGCCTGGCTAGCTACCACCGTCTTATGTAAGTCTGACGCCATAACAACAATGTTTTCAGCATTATTGTGTTTCGGCCGTTAGAGATAAGATAGCCAGTTCCTCAATGATTGAGGATTCCGGGAGAGGCTCACTTCCATCTTCAGCCTTATCAATACTTAACATCACGTATGATGAAGGCTAAAAGTCTCCACGTCGTTCATAAAAATAAAAAACTGTCAAATTATCGGCCACATAGATATCCAGAACTATCTGTTGGTGGTGAAATCAGCCCTAAAACTGTATTGTAAGCAATTGTACTATCAAGTCCTGGCATGAACACCGCAATGTATTGGGAGCGCAGGCGCAGTTGTTTTCGCTGTTTGCGCCTTGGGTGAATGTCAAACCAGACAACCGCTTATAGCAGTGAAGCAACTGAAGTATAAACCACCGTCCTACCTACTTACTTGTGAGCGTGGTCCTCCGCGTGTTGCCTTGCTCGACGCGCCTCCGCCAGCTCCTTGCGAAGGCGCGCATCGCTATCGTCGGCGGTACTGGTGCCGTTGCTCGCTTTGCTCTCGTTGTCTAGTCTGTGACAATGTTAGGAACACTTGATTTGTTAATATACACTCAAAGTATAAAAATCGCTCTTAAAAAAAAAACTTAAGCGTTATTTACACTTTAAAAATGCGTATACGGCCTTACCAATATTGACCTCGTTTGAAAGCCCAATAAATAAACTTAATAATCAACATTTCATTGCATTAAGAAAAGCATAATAACAAAAATGTGACATTTAAAAAGAATGCATTTTTTTGGTTGTTAAAGAGTCAATGCTCATACATGCTCATACATCATTAGGGATGATTCGTTATATAACAGTTAAAAAAATATTAGTAAGTAATTTTTTTGGTCCATTCCATTAAAAATAAAATACTCGAATTGTTTTGGGTACTCCTTTTTAAAACAAATGTTTATTTTTATTCCATATGAATTTGTAGAAAACCGGATTGAGTGAATTTGTTTTTCTTACTTTGCAAAAAACTGAAAGTTTTCTTCAATTTTTGGGACTTTTATTCGCAAGTCGAGTATTCGTCTCCTACATCGAGGTACAAACGAATTGAATAATGAGACTGTTAAGTGAGTATGTTTGTATGAAAAGAACGCAATGGCTCGATTTATTTGCTGACAAGTGTATTTCTTTTAACTTATGAGATAGAAAGACTTATTAAAGTTACAACTATCGGGCAACTTGTGATTGGTCGTATTGATCAAAACACCGTTAATAAAAAACATGCTTAGTTTTGGTTGGACTTCTAACTTGGCTAACGGAATAGCATATTTCTATTTACAATGCAAAAAATCTCTGACTAGTTTTTATTGTATTCAATAAAACTAAAGCCCTGCAAATCGTACCCGTTGGTCACCCGGAGCAGTCGCAGCTCGTCTTCAAGTTTGCTGATACGAGCCATCATGGCCGCCGGTCCATCTCCGAGGAGCTAACTACTTATTCACAACAACCTTACACTTGCCAGATGGGCCTATTGATATAACCGTATGAATTACCCGTTGGCTACCTGGAGCAGCCGCAGTTCATCCTTCAGCCTGCTGATACCGTCCATCATGGCCGCCGGTCCATCTCCGAGTAGCCAACTACTCTTTCACAATAATCTCTACACTCTTAATTAAGCTAAAACCGTGTCAATCGTACCCGTTGGCCACCCGAAGCAGTCGCAGCTCGTCCTCAAGTTTGCTGATACGATCCATCATGGTGCGCCGGTCCGCTTCCGACGATCGCACCGCAGTCTGGAACCAAAGGTTGACTGGTCAGTAAACAATTATATTATCGATCTCCCTAACTACGCGAGTAATTTATGTAAGACAGTACTATTTGCAGATGATACATTATTAATTTTTAAAATTGATAGAGGAAACAGTTCTTCTGACGAAGTAAATAGTGCTCTCTCTCAAGTCGCACACTGGTTCAACAGTAATAATTTGTCTCTTAACCCTACCAAAACGAAATTTGTTAAATTCACATTACCTAATGTAGGGCAGGTCGACATGCATATCAATTTGAATGGGGATGTAGTAGTAGATGTAGTTTTTTTTGTATTTGGTTACAGCTGCCCGACGCGACGTGAGATTGGGCCTTTGTCTTACATACTCAAGCCGTTCTATATGTCAGTATATGCCTTAATTAAAAGAACCTAGATCTGTGGGATCACAGTATCACTCTTCACGTAAGCGTAACAAAAACGATGTAATATATTATGTAAAAGTCGTTATTATAAATAATTGGTTTTGACTGCATGATGGAGATCGTCTAATAAACAATATCCATCCTTTGTTGTTTACAGATGTCTTACATTTTGTTTAATCACAACGTGCTCCAATCGAGAGCGTCTGCAGGCACCTTTAAACGAACATTCGGTTGCAAATTCTAAGGATCAAGTACTGTACTTGAAGCTACTGGGTATCGGCCTCGAGCCGGTAGGGCTGCCGTGCTGGGCAAATCACTATTTTACATTTATGTACTTCTTATATTTTTAGGGATATGTGTTTTCAACTTAAATGAGGTTCACAAAATGTTACGAATAGAAACAAATTACTACTCCGCCACATGATACCCACTGCTGGGTATAGGCCTCCCCAAGGATCTACACAACGATCGGTCCTGCGCAGTCCGCATCCAGCGGCTTCCCGCGACCTTCACCAGATCATTCACGTCGTCCTGTGCGCGGTCGCCAATTCAGAACCTTTCCGCTCAATGGCCATCGGTTCTTCTCGCTATGTGCCCCGCCCACTGCCACTTCAGTTGAGCAATCCTTCGAGCGATGTTAGTTACTTTAGTGCTCCTACGGATTTCCTCATTTCTGATTCGATCACGTAGGGAAACGCCCAGCATTGTCCTCTCTATTGCACGCTGGGTAACCTTGAGTTTTCTTATCAGACCCATAGTTAGAGACCACGTTTCTAAAACAAATTACACCCCAAATGCAAAAAGAAAACATGAAACACCTCTCGGATAGGTATTTAAGAAGACGCACATAATATATATATTTATATATTATGTGCGTCCCCCTTAATATATATATTTATAAGGACTTATGGATGGAAATAATATGATACAAGTTTATTAAAGTCTGCTGGTACAAAGATACATCCGGTAAATCAGAAGAATTAAATTCCTGATTTCACTCTCCACTTGATTGTTTACTCTTTAAAACATCTGTTGCATTGCATATTACACACCAGAGGATTGGAAAATATTAAAGACGTCCTTAATTTTTATAGGTAAGGGACAGCCCTAGCGAATCATAAAGGCGTAGTCCACACTGCACTAAGGGTGTACCCGTGCCTGGTAATGTATTCCGGAGCACGGCCGCTGACCGCGCGGCGTTAAAACACTATGCGTCCGACGAGTTATGGCGCGCCGCTGCTGATACGGCACACTCCGACACAAATATGGGTCCCAGCGTGCGAGGGTTGTCTTCCGAAGTCGTTGGCTTGGCTGCTAGTCAAACGCTTTCTAGCGAGAAAGCTTGCTTTGGCAAGCTTCCTTTTGGTTGTCGTTGGCTGGTAGTCAATTTCTTGGAGCAGAGTTGATCAGCAATTGTATCGCTGTCGCTAGCGTGTGAGCCATATTTCGGCAACCCCCCATTACTTTGCACATATATTCATCATCATCATAATTCCTCGTCACAATGTTTTTTTATGTCCCGATGCTACGTGGCGAAAAATAGCGCGCCGCTGCTTGCACGGCACATTCCGACACAAATAATGGGTCCCAGCGTGCGAGTGCTGTCTTCGTTAGCTGCTCTTCAAACTCATGGAGGAGGCTTGATCAGCATTTGTATCGCTATCTAGCAAATAAGCTGGCTTTGGCAAGCTTCTTTTACCTTCCATCATCATCATAATTCCTCGTCAGTCAATTTTAATTTCGGCATTGCTTTAGCACAGCAAAGGCCTCCCTTCGTCATCAGCCATTTTGATGACCCCACTGCTGGGCCCTACCTTATGGACGGAAAAGGAGAATGGTCCATGACCCAATACGCAGGCACAATGCGGATTGCTGGGTTTTAACGACTGCAAATACAGCCGTAACCAATTGCTTGACGGGCTTTACGAAGCATGGAGGAATTTAAATCCACCATCAATTACATTATTGTCATTGTTAGTTGTTCATACCTAAAGATTCTTATAGCGGCTGTAAAGTCAGGTGCAATAACATAGAAACACTAAGCAACCTTGTCACATTACAATATTGAATGATATTTGTGGACAGAGAGAGCTTTGTTTCCGTCTGCGGCAATGCGGTAAGGTTGAAACGAAATTTGAAACGATTTTTTTTTATTGCTTACAGAAGACTTATGAGATAAGAGCAGGTAGTGATCGGTAATGACCGCATTAGTTATAAATTGTGTCGCAGTCACTAGCGCCCACCTCCAGAATACATTATTACCATAGATAGGTTATATATGTAATACTTATAGGTAATAGTAGTTTAATAGTTATATAAAGGACATGCAAGTTTGGGTGTGTATGTTTGCATGTGTGTGTGTGTGTGTGTGTGTGTGTGTGTGTGGGTGTGTGTGTGTGTGTGTATGGGTGTGTGTGTGTGTGTATGGGTGTGTGTGCGCGCGCGTGCGTGCGTTGTATGTATACTTATCATTGCTCGTGATCGTGACTGTACATCTTCCCGCGAGTGGTTTCTCCAGGTCTCGCCGAAAACTACCCTGTGCTGTACGCCGATTCATGGCAAGTCTGATGGAGACTTGCCATGTATCGGAGTGTCTTACCAAGAACACACACAAGTCTACAGCCGGCATTAGACACTACAGCTGCAGCATTAATTTAGATGCAATGATGCAAGTTATACAAATACTTTGCGTACTGAACTATCGAACTATGTATATATAAGATATCCTTCCGACACTCATAAGTTTGTTCGAAGTCGAGTGAGGCTTGTACAAGGAAAACTATCCAAATCTTCACGCTCTCACATTAAGTAATACAAAGAGTATAATATTTGCATAATTTCATCAAAGTTTGTAAATCAAAAGGCAACATAGCGGCAGGTCGGCTGCAAACATCGGCATCAACATTTGCTCTGCAAATTCATCTGGAGAGCGTCAATTCACGACCAGTTAACGAAGATCCCCCAAATAGTTTAAAGTTGGCCTTTTTTAATCACGATCCATGTGTGATGAGGGAGGCGCGGGGGATTATTTTATGGTGGTACTATGAGACGATGAAGCTATTTTGCTATTGGTCTAAGTGATCAGAGATAGCGATGAAAATAGCGGAACAAGGTAGGTTACGCATTAGAAACATTCTACAAGAAATCTAAACTGACACTTCTTGTTCAAAGAGAAGAAAGATATCGAGAGAAGTAAAGATTATATCAGTCCTGCCTAGAATGACTTTCGTATAAGTTGACTAAGGGACAGTACAACCATAAGAAGACAAGCTAAGCTAAGCTAAGCAGTGTCTTCTGGCAAAAACTTTCCGTAGTCTGTATGGAAAATATTGTAAATTAGAATATCGTCTGACTGAATGATGCGTTTGTGCAATAAGCTATAATTTTTCAGCTGATATATTGCAATCTTTGGGGATTTGCGACAAATAGTAGCCTCTGACCTTCCCCAAGATCCAATCTTATGCCAAAACTCATCAAAATTATTTCAGTAGTTTAGGCGTAACAATACACCGACCGACAAAGTTAGGTACCTTCACCGGCACCGGTCTTGGACACAGCCAGCATACCGTCTACTTCAAGGGACAATTAAATAGAGAGTTGTATAAAGTTAGGTTTTATCTGACAGTCTAAATCGCTTACACTAATGACTTGTGTTATGTACTCGGTACCGCGTTAAGTAAGATTACACGGCTGAGTCTATATGCGCGGACAAACAGACAGACAGCGGGCGGGCCGGCTAATTTTGTTTGTTCCGCTCGTTTCGTGTTGTTACTCTGCTGATATATTGGCTGCCAGCGACAATATATAAGCTATTATTGGGCCTGTTAGGAGTCCCAATTAGAAGCCTACTAAGCCTCGTAAAACCTTAATAGCTAGTCTTCTCGCGGTTTCTTTTTACTTTTTCCGTAGTTTCGTTTCCCATGGTGGACTGGGGCTGGAGGAAAAACATCGAATGTGCCATCAGCTACTTTTACAAGGATAAAAAGTAAATGCCTGTCGACGGACAGGGAATATGCTAAAATAATACGATGAGGTAGACTTGAGTATGAATACCTCCCAGTGGCGAAGGGTCCATAAATACCGATTCCTATCAGGGGCCGTACCGCGCAAGTGGCATCAGCATTGAAATCGGCTTCATTTGACAGATGGATGTGACACATTGCTGCTTCTTTTTGAGACGAATGAAAATTACCAAAGACTAAGAGCAAATGAAGTCGATGTCGATGCCGACGACACTTGCGCGGTAGGGGCCCTGATGGAAATCGGAATGGATCCTTCGCCGCTGGGAGGTATTCATACTCAGTCTACCTCATCGTATTATTTTAGCATATTCACTGTCCGTCGATAGGCTTTTACTACTTGTCTTGTAAAAGTAGCTGATGGCACATTCGATGTTTTTCCTCCAGCCCCAGTCCAGCATGGGAAACGCAACTACGGAAAAAGTAAAAAAAACCGCGAGAAGACTAGCTATTAAGGTTTTATGAGGACGCTTCCCCTTTAGAAATACTACACTAGCGATCAACCATGCAGATAAAGATAATTATGTCATTAATCATTGTATGGTTAAATTAGTTAAATATACGTTGATGCCAGGCAGTTGCAGATTGATCAAAATTACTCATTTTCCATGTTTATCTGTTTGATTTCTGGATTTTCTTTGTCCGGCTAACCTTTGTCAAATTGCCACCCCACGCCACTGCTACCTCCTACTCTTGTTTCCGGACAGCATCTTTAGACCCCACCAATGCCAAATACGGCGTCGTTGAGGTATGCTGTGGCTGTGACCGATGTTTAGGTATACATATATGTTATATTCGTTTATTTATATGGTTATATTATTATATGTTGTATATTAATATCTAATGTATATTATTTATATTTTTTAATTTTGTGTATGTATATGTTATTTATTATATATTTTTTTTCTCTATTTTTAAAACGTCAGACGTAGCATCCTGGCAGAATAACAGCGCTTCTGTGTTTCATTCCTCCCATCTGAGAATGGCACAGAAGCAAAATGCTGAGCCAGGATATTTATTGGCCCCACATCTGCATATTCCTTATGTTATAGTTTGTAAGGTTTGACTTTAAGATTTTTTATTTTTATTTTTTATTCTATAGTGTGTGTGTGTGTGCCAATAAATGTTTTTTCTTTCTTTTTTTCTTTTCTTTCTATATGTCGCAGCCAGCTGGTTATATCAGCCGTTCAATTGGAGGGCTAACCCGTTAATTAAACGCCGGCATTCAATTAAATGGCTACGGGACAACTAGGCAAGTCGTTGGATGAAACGTTTAATGACTTGGCTGAACGTTATATTTAGCCGTCTCATTAAATGAGCTGTCATTATAGACTTAAACTATTCGTGAAAACTTGTTGCCGGCGCAGTAATATTAGGAATATTTTACATATATATATATATATAAAAACACTGTAAGTTATGTTGAAACGAAAAAAAACACATAAAATTGCCAGCTGATGCGAGCTATCTGACGCCATATTTGTTTTGAGACTATCAACGCCCTAGTGGCAAAAAACATAAACTTAATTTGAGTCACATGGCTGAATTAACGTCAGCCATCTTCAAAGGGCTAACTTACAATAAGCCAACTGGTTGAACGTTAAGTGATGCTAATTCCATCAACGATCGGCCTAGGCATACAATTGAATGCGTTTAGTTAACATGCTAACCCTTCCAAACAAATTGCTAATTTAACCAGATGGCTTTGACATACACTTATTTCACGTTCAGACAGCACCTTTAATACTCTGCTATACCCGCGAAGGATTTATAGCGAGGGTATGTATGTACCAACATCTACATAAACATGCGTGTTTATTTACCTATAACTCTTTAATTTTGCATTTTACAATGCCTTTTTTGTGTGATAAATGTTAAACAATAAAATATACAAAATAAAGCAACTAGTCTCATGTCGCTCTGACGGGATTCGAACCCGCATCCTTGGGAATCCGGCCCGATGTGCTAACCAATTATGCTACAGAGACCTATGAGGACACGTCGAATTTTTCTATGTTCACCGTACTACTGTGTTTGCCACCGTCGTTTAATCAATGAGAGAAATAACCTCGCATTCGAAAGAAACATTTTTACAAATGTTTGACTATCGATTAAGATGAAACAGCCATCTAATTATAAATTTTTAATTTAATGCGTGTTTATATATTTTTTTCCGTCTGGAATAAACAGAGAAGGCAAAGAAGTATTGCGTCATACAGCTTCTTAAAAGGAAAAAAGAGGTTACAATAGTTATTTGTTATGCAAGGCTGGAAAGTAGGTTATTTAGCGGCGAGTTACCTCCATTGAAATCTGAGCAAGTGAAGGATCCTAGGATTGAACCACGAGCGTAGCAAGTGGTTCAAAGATTGAATCCTGAGCGAAGCGAGGATTTCAAAGGTACAAGACGCTAAAAACTTTTCTGCCGAGCGAAACACACAATTTTTACCTCACAACAGCGAGGAACATTTTATGGTTATTTCCGCGGTCAACTTCCGGTAAAAAAATCTTTAAACATAAAGTTTAATCAAATATACCTTATTCTCGTTGTTTTAATGATATAAAAAAACTAAAATAATAAAAAAGGAGTATTATAGTTAATTCAGAGTTATTTAAAGTAGGAATATATTGTTACTTATTAATAAGAATAAAAACGATTCCGTAAATGTTGACACTGACATGAGGTACAAGACAAAGACAATTTAAAAATAAAGATTTATGTCACAGTCCGAAATCCAATTAAATAGGTTGTGAAATCTCACCCAGCCTAATATAAAATTCTTATAACAAATAGTTTAATCTTATTGTTATTGTTTTTAGGATTCAATGAACTAAAATAATGTGATAAAACCAAAACGGAGTATGATAAATAATTTAAAGCTATTTTAAATAATAATCAAATAGAACACGAATTACTGAAATCTTAAACTGACATACCTAATGTAATACCTATGACATTTAATAACTTGGTGACACTATTTGACATCTAATTGAATTATTGTATTAGTCTAATATTTTCCTCATTATTCTTTAATAATATTGTCAAGTCTGATTTGTATAATATTTATATTTGCGTGCCAGTACCTGGTGCAACGGGTGATCATATTATAATATAAAGTCTGTAACAGCTTTTGTACCGTGTTTGCTTGCAAATAAATGATTTGATTGATTGATTGATTGATTGAACAAAAAAGTCAATAGTCCGATTCGGAACGATTATGACATATTTTTAGGTATTAAATTAAAAAAGTACTTTGCCGCGCTAGGCCACAAAAAGCGATTTTCTACGCCGAAACTGATTGACAAAACCTCCTTTTCAGAGCGTGTGAGGTAAAAAAGTTTTTTTTTTTTCTAAGTTGCCAGCACTTAATGGTGATCCAGGTGAGAATTGAGTGCTGGTTATCGGGCTTTATTTAGCACTTACGGGCCGTGCATTAACGGGCGTTAACTGAGTTACGAGGCGTTTTTGCACTTCAATTAACTTATTACGATGCGGTTGCGCCGGTCTTCGCTAATGAGCAAAACAAAGTGTTAAAGAAAAATTTTAGGATTGTAAAAACCGTTAAGTTGGAGAAAATGAAAAATTCTGGATGGTGAACGAAGTAAAAGAAATAATAATAATAATAAGAAACTTTATTTCCAAAAGTGGGTACATTGCAAACTTATTTCTTTTGACGACCTGTTTGGCGCAGGGGTACTAAGCCTGCCTTCTGCGCCAGAGGTCCCGGGTTCGATCCCCGGACAAGACAAATATTTGTGTGCATGAACATGTCTTTTTGTCTTGGTCTGGGTGTTTAATATGTATATTATGTATGTATTTACAAAAAAAAAAGTATATAAGTATGTTTATCCGTTATCTAGTAACCCCATATCACAAGTTCTTAATGAAACTTAACGTGGGCTAGATAATAAAATTGGTGTGTTTGAATGCAATTATTTATTTATTTATTTCTAACGGCCTCTGCACTAAGCTTTTGGTTGTATCGCAGTGACCAAAAACAATTTAATCGGTGTAATTTACTAATTATCGCGTTTGACGCACCAAATCGATAAACAAAATTAAAGTTAGTGTATTTAGTTTTGAACATATCTTAAATTAAAAAAGAAACTATTTTCTTCTTCTTTTGGTATAAAACATAGTTAAAAAGAATTATTCACCTTTGGCTGACAGCCATCGCCATACTACCTAACTTACAAATATTCTGCCTCTATGAAGTAAACATTTTAAAATGTCTACATTACAAAAATTGTTATTATGATCAATTAGACTATTCGAAACATAGGATTGAAAACCGTCTTTTTATCTACGATACACACAAATAATAATTCGCATAAAACGTACGTCACCAAGATAAAAAAAAATTGATGCCTTCGTCAAATGAATCACAATGCACCGGTACAGCCGCGGCCGGAATCGAACGGGGGCCGCGCCATCTTTTTACATCTGCCAATATTTTACCTAAGAATAATTTGACTGTTATAATATGGATAGGTACATACACACAAAAAAAGGTTTTGTTGTGAACGACAGAAAGGAAGACTGTTAGCCTTCTTCATATCTAATCTTAAGTATTGATAACGCTAAAGATAGAAGCGAGCCTCTCCCGGAATTCTCATCAACTAAGGAACTAGTTATCTATCTCTGCCGGAACACAACAATGCTGAAAACATAGTTGTTATGGCGTCAGACTTAGATAAGATGGTGGTAGCTGGCCAACCAGACTTACAAGTCCTACCACGAACCGAACGGGGAATCGAACCCGGGACCCCTGGGTCTGATACCGGTGGCTATTACCACTAGACCACAGGGGCTGTTAAAAACTTTATTATTTAACCTAAAACGTAAAAGTCGCTGGTGCCTTCAAATGAATCACAATGCACCGGTACAGCCGCGGTCGGGAATCGAACGGGGCGCCGCGCCATCCACTTACATCTGCCAATATTTGCTCAGCGCCCCTTTGCCGATGGGGAGAACTGTAGGGCGCTGCGATGCGCGTACACACTACGCGTTGAAAAGTTATACACTATACGATGAGAGTTTCACCCGAGTTCTTTGCGTAATAACACGTGTTGTGAGGCTCCATTTTTAACTCAATCTACCGTACAATTTTTATAAAAACAAAATATACTTACCTATTTACTTGACATTGGCAAAATTCGCGAATATTATCGCGAACACGCCATTAATTAAGAAAGAGGAAGAAGACTATACGATGATAAATATTAAACAAGAAAATATACTAAAAAAAAGCAACTAGTCGCTTTTTTCTAGTATATTTTCTTGTTTAATATTTATCACATAAAAATAGCATTGTAAAATGCAAAATTAGAAAGTTATAATTATACGATGAATCATTTTGAAATAATCAAATAGAAAAAAAACGTTAAAACTCTATAATTTACTAATTCCTTTGTAAGATATGTTTAGTAAGAGCTATAGAAGCATTCTGCAAATTAATGCATATCTTCCGGAACACGGTGTACTGTGGGATGAAGAGTTTCTTGCCGGTTCTTCTCGATACGTCTTAATATTCAAGTACGCTCATATACGTACAGGAGGACAAGGTAATTTTAAAATACTTTAGATGTGCCAGAAGTAAGTATTTGAAAAAATACTTAGAAAAAACATTAGGATCTGTTAAAATTGATATCTGCTACTTCAAGTACACATATTAATATCATTGGCTAAGCTACTCATTTATGAATCACACAAATTAGGTAAGTACAATTCAATTGATTGATATCGACATGAAACGCAGGAAAATTGTCGATGTATTTGTAATTTTCTAACCGTGACGGAGCCAAAGGATGTTTTGCGCAAGCGCGAGATTTATGACGTGACATAACTCGGTAAATAAACTGGCCGCCACATAGATGCGTCTTATATTTTTATTATTAGCGATTCATCTATCATTTCTCCATTTTGGCCTTATACTTATTCCTAAACAAGCTGAGTCACATCGAATGTGGCGAGAACAGCACAGCAACACATCGTAAAACTATGCTTTTGACGATTTGCGATTCATTTTTTATTTAGAATGGGCTTGCACTTGATCCCAACCCAATCAAGCCCAGGGGCTAAGATCGGCTTTACTGCTGATGTGATATTTATCATTAATGAGTATCATGACATGCCAACATTATTATAAAACGATTATAAAAATCTAGCTACAGTCCGCGGTTTTACCCGCTTCGCTGTGGCAGCCGCAAGGCGCCACCCAGCGCTGTGCAAATACACACAGCAACACATCACAACAACACAGCGTTATACTATGACGTGTAGTTCTGACGATTCGCGATTAATTTGTCTTTTCGAGCTGTGGCGGCCGCGTCGCGACATTTAAAAAGATGCGCAAGGCGTGAACTGCACTCACGGACCATTCCACGGACGGAGCAATGCATAAATACATGCCGTAATAGAGGTCGTCCAAAGCAACACAGCGTTGGACTATAACGTGTGCTTTTGAGGATTCGTGCTTCATTTATCTTTCTCCCTGGCTTTTTTCATTAACGGACTGAGTCGCATGTCACAGGATCACGCGCCAGCGCGACATTGCTAGATAATATTAACACTGCGTTTGACCATAAACTGTTCTTTTGACGATTCGCGATTCAGTTCATTCGGCCGAGTCGCATAGTCGCATCGTTGTGGCGGCCGCGTCGCGACACTTTTATAGGTGCGTAAGGAAGGCGTGAAGTGCACTCGCGTCCACGGACCACCCAGCGCTACGCAAATACACGCAATAATATAGGTCGTCCACAGCAACAAAACCCAGCAGTCAACCACACAGTTGCACTACACATCACGTACACGTTCAGTTTGCATATTTTTATTTTCAAGCATTTTTTTTTTGTCATCCCCAGGCATAGTTTAAAGCTTTTTTTTGTTTTTAACAACGCATTCTTCTATATATTTTTTTGTAAATGAATAAATGAACTCATTGATTCTATTTAAGTACTTTAAATCGTGAAGTTTTTGGTAAGCTTTTTTGCTCACAAAACTATTATAATTTTATGAGCAGCTACAAAAACTCCAAGACAAAGTTCTACCTTGCCTTGTTTGGCGACATGAGACTAGTTGCTTTTTTCTAGTATATTTTCTTGTTTAATATTTATCACACAAAAATAGCATTGTAAAATGCAAAATAAAAAATATATATAATAAAAAAAGTTCTACCTATTGAACACTATTTTTAACTAACAAGAAAAATGTATGCAAGAGGTCAGCTTAATATGAGTAAGGACGTTCAATTATACCTACATTATAAACGCATCAACATTAAATAATCTTATTTGAAAATAATATGGTAAAAACAAAAAAGAAATAAAATAATTAATAATATCAGGCAAAGATGAAATGAAAATATTCTAAACATCCTATATAGCGCCACCTACACGTGAAGTTATGCACTTCGATATCAACCAAACGACTCCAACGCCATCTATCACTGTAGCTACTATCATTGATGTTTTACTTGCTTGCTTGCGTGCTCAAAAAGTACGTAAACTTTAAACGTACAGTTAACAGATGGCGTTAAATACGTTTTCCCTACAAAAGCCCACTTTTTACTTTATTTAATTTTCTGTTTATACTGAAGCTGGTTGGTATTATGAATTAAATGTATTTATATGGGAATGAATACTCACTCTGAGTTCTTCAAGCGCTTTTTCACTAGACCTTGTTTCTGAACTCGTAAGATTATTCTGGAACAATAACTGAAATATTATTTACAGAAATATTATATCAATATCAACACACCCCCCTGGTTCACCAGCTATATTAAGGGCCGGTTTCAAGGCCGACTGATAAGTACAAGATAACTTATCCGATAGATAATTTGACATAATTTTCATATTACAACTGTCAAATTATATGCCAGGTAAAACTATTCGGAATCTGAACTTATCTCGGTGGTGAGACTGTTAGACACCAAATTCAATATATTCTATACTATATGTATTTTTAACTATTACATTTATTACATGATCTGGGCATTATGGGCCAGTGAACAGTAACTAGTCCAGTAGACCTAGCATGAACGGCTTTTATCGACTTGGTAAATCGATAACGTGTCGCTGTCCCACTCACATCGTAGCGGAGTAAGCAAAACAGAATGATGCGCTATATCATATCGCGTGATACAGCGGTGTTCCTGCTAGGGGGGCAGGAAGCTATAAACATGATAATTATATTGGGTTGTAATTAACCGATTGAGTAAAAAAACAACGGGTTGCACTCTGGGAGTGCTGGCAGAAGTGAAAACCGCTTAAACGAAAATAACGATCAAAATCCACTATATCTTGACCACAACTAAAAAGTTGATGAAAACGGAGACCAACTTGATTTGGCAGGTAAATCTATTAAAACTGACCTGGCATCAATGTGAAAGTTGGTAGTAATGAGAGATATTTATATAATGGTTGTTATTAACTATATATCAGTTATTAACAACCATTATATAAAGATCTTTCAAGTGTGAGACTTTATGTAATTTGAAATAGGTCAACGGTAAATGGTCTTACGAATTTTCGAGCAGGATCACGTGTCCTGACGCGACTTTAATATTTTTTACCCATCCCAAAAATTTAAAACTGATGTGCACAACGCCGCTAAAGAAGTTTTCACTTCAAAAATGTTTGAGACAAAATACAAGGTGAGCGCCTCAGTCATATTCATCAATCTAACCTCATCTTTCCCTATTTTTTCCCGCAATCCAAACTATATTTTAAGTCGCTCAATTTAGTTATTTTTAGTCGATCGGTTCATTATAATCCTATTATATTAATATTATTTGTGTTCTGTTAATCTATTTGACTTTCGCTTACAATTCGGACCGGTTGACTTCAGCAAATCAGTCCGAATTTCACCTTGTCACTCATCTTACAAAAGTATTGATGCAATGTTACCGGAACTCAAAAACCGATTAAACATTTGCTAATCTTATCATTGTTTTATAGCAAATACAATCTAATGCAAACATGATTAGACAAAGCGCGTTAGTTAGACGCGCGAAATCGATTGTTTCCGCGGCATTACTTCCATCAGTTTTGCAAGAACAACGGTATATCGTCCTCGTTGCTATAGATCACAAACTATAGAAAGTGAAACGGTACTGAAGAGTAATACTAATAAGTGCTTACGGACATTCTTGGAGCTGCGCCAGCGCAGTTTCAAATGCCACGTCCTGTCACTGGACTCTAATCCGAGGAAAAACAAACTAATCGTTACGAATTTTGCCTCACGGGCTTACGATCAGCTGTTATAAATTTATTTCCCAAAAACAAAATACAAGGCATAATACTTTTTACCTAGCCCCCACACTAGGCTGGGCCTGTCCAATATTGCGTTTAGCGCCACCTTGATCACAAGATTACTTTGACTTACTATTACTCTATAACAGCTCATGAAAATAGTTATTGCATTTCAAACAGCCTAACTATCTGATTTATTTTTAACTATACTAATATTATAAAGAGGATAAATTTGATTGTTTGTTTGTTTGCATTGAATAGGCTCCGAAACTACTGAATGGATTTGAATGAAATTTGGTACACAGATAGTAGATAGCCTGGTTATGAACATAGGACACTTTTTATCCCGATATTCCCACGGGAACGGGAACCACGCGGGTGAAACGACCGGCCGCTAGTTTTGTATTAAAATAACTTCAAAAAATTTCATTTTATCAGTTTTTTTATCAGGGCGAAGTCAGTATTATAATACTTTGTTTTAGTCAAAGTAACCCACGATAATATTTATCAGCCTCGCCCTTCAATATCGACGTATATTCACTCATGCCGCATGCATGATATTGTATGAACATAATATTGCTCCGAGATGAGTTTGAGATATTTTTGACCTGATATTCTCAATTCTGAAACCGAGATCAAGAGGAGCGTTATACGACTTATAGGCCATGACTTGTATAAATCTAACTGTGCGGTTAGTTAGGGATAGGGGCTTCATTGGTATCAGTTCCTGCTCCTATCAGGTTACTGCTATTAGGTAAAATTATATTGCTAAATGTCAATATAATTTTTGTTACTTTCCTTTTTTATAACTCATACAATCGCGGAACTCCCCGGTGGATCAGTAGAGTTTTTTGAAGAAAGTTATCTCAAAAAGTAATAGACTTATAGAAAACGTTTATATCACAAATAATAGAGCTTTAATAGGTATTTCGTTTAATAAATAAATTATTTCTTTATCCTTAATACTTTCCGAAATATCGTTTCTCAAAAAAACTGATCAATTGGGAAGTTAAACCCTACCGCAAAAATGTCATAATATGGGTACAGTATATAATATATAGATGAAACGGTAAACAAATCCGGAACAAATTATCAAAACGGTAAACGCATTATGCATTTATATTTATGAAAGTTTACGAGCGATTCGGAAGCACAGCGCCACGATTGCAGTTATGCGTTTAGACCTTGCATTATGCAGTTTTAATAAGGCATAATCACGTATGTTTGTACAGTTCACAGCACATCTTATTAAACAGTTGTTTTATATGAAAATAGTTCTAATGGCGTACGAGTTAGGGCGTCAACAAAATGCGATGACGTTTCGCCTTAAGTATAATCCATTTTTTATTTTTTTTTAATGTTGTTGATATATTGGATACGCATAGGGCCGTACGATTATATTTTAAAGAAATATTGCTCATAACAAAAAATAATAGCATCTCAATACCTATCTACAAAAAAAAAGTACCTCAGCGTTTTAATTTTTTGCTTTTGTTAAATATAAACCAAATTACTAAAAGAGAATACCAGCCCTAGATTAAGGTGTACTGAATCGAATGACACCAAAAGTGACTCATATCGTAAAGGTTTATGGGGGTACAAACGTTATCGACCGAAACAATATTTCAGAAAAAAAATATTAGACAATCACCTCTAGAAATCGCGACGCGTATCGGCACACAATTTTCTTAATGTAAAGAAAAACAACGGGTTGCACTCTGGGAGTGCCGGCAGAATTGAAAACCGCTTAAACGAAAATAACGATCAAAATCCACTATATCTTGACCACAACTTCATAAAAAGTTGATGAAAGCGGAGACCAACTTGATTTGGCAGGTAAATCCATTAAAACTGACCGGCATCAATATGAAAGTTGGTAGTAATGAGAGATCTTTATATGTTATGTTATTAACTAATATACGTAGATCTTTTAAGTGTGAGACTTTATGTAATTTAAAATAGGTCAACGGTAAATGGTCTTACGAATTTTCGATCAGGGTCACGTGTCCTGACGCGTTTTTAACATTTTTTACCCATCCCAAAATTTTTTAACTCTGATGTGCACAAAGCCACTAAAGTTTTCACTTCAAAAATTATTGTTTATGAAGTCTATCTAATTCAAAATAACGAGACGGTTTTGCTAGTGCCAGGATAGATATAAATACACACATCAACACTGACTAGGGATATTATATTAAATTATATTCTTCATAACTCAAAAACTATCTACAATACAGAAAAAGTTTGTATGGGGGGAAAATCCTACTACGTTCCGCCGTTTGAAAAAAAAAAAAGGATGCATAATAATTCGAATATAACTACGCAAAAGTTAGTTTTTCTTACAAATAAAGCAGCGCTATTTTTGAAAGATAAAGGCATTTCAAGTTTTTTATTTTTATTTTAATTGAAAGTTTGCTTTGTTTTTTATTATATCACGCCGACATTTAACCCGTACCGCGCAAATGGCGTCGGCATCGAAACCGGCTTCATTTGACAGATGGATGTGACACATTGCTGCTTCTTTTTGACACAAATGAAAACTTACTAGATTCGAGCTGTAAGCATGATGAAAGCTGGCGCTATACAACGCGTGGTTGCTGACTGACTTGAGTCGTGTGAACAATGTGATCTCCCGATTACGGTCACGTCACCTTGTCACCGGAGATGTTGCGGAACGGCATTCTGGCAGAAAACGCGTTACCACTCTTAGACATGACCGTTTTCTACGAAATATCGCCAGGAGACAACCCAATATAACGGTTATGGAAATGGTTCAAAGACTCATCTGACCACCAATTATTGTTAGTAAGTGACCAAACTGGGAGGAGAAGTTAACATGAAGTCGGTCTTCATTATCGCACACCAGTTCAAGTTCCAGCTTTGCAGCGTGGCAATCGTGGCGAAGACTTTCAAGAAGTCAACGGTACTCTTTTCTACGTTTTAATGGGCTCTTTTTATTATTCACGACGGGGAGACTCTTAGCCTTCATCATACCTGATGTTAAGTATTGATAAGGCTGAAGATGGAACCGAGGCTCTCCCGGAATCCTCAACCACTGAGGAACTGGTTATCTTATCTCTAACTGCCGGAAACTGCTGAGAACATTGTTGTTATGGCGTCAGTCAGCAACCACGCGTTGGATCAGCTCTAAACTGGTTTAATGTCGACATAATAAAAATAAAAAAACTTTAGATTAAAATTAAAAAAATGTTAAAACGCCATTAATAAAAAAAAAATCGTCGTTTTGTTTTTAAGGCGCATTGCACATGGAGCAACTATTGCAGCAACTGGCAACTGGCAACTAGCTGTATACCTACATATATTTCAATTTAACCGCGCACACATAAGCAACTTGAGTTTCGAGTTCCGGTAATCGTCAACGTTTTCAGTTGCTGTAATCGATGACTAAGTTAGTTCCTAATTGCCGCAACTAGCAACTGTTAAATATTATACCGGTTTTTAAAGTTGCCGGTTTCCTCAACCGTGAATCGCAACGCGTCGGGCGATGCCACACCCTCCCTCCCTCTCCCTTTGCTCTCTCTCTCTCTTTTATGTTAATAAATTGGGATCGATCTAGAAAAAAGGGATGAATCCAAAACCGACGATTGCTGCGAATAATTTGTCTTTGTTGGCGCCGTCGACGGCGACGACGTAATAAAATGAGAGCAAGTGCTTCTTCGATATCAATCGTCACACTGAACGCTGATCGCGTAGATTTAGCAACTCAGCTATGAAAGTTGCTCACAGATTGCCATAAAATGACGGCAACCGTAAACGTTATAGCAACAATCAACTTTTTACAAGAAACTTTTAAAATGTTGATAGTTTCCTCAACTTAAGTTGCTCCATGTGCAAAGCGCCTAGACTAACTAACTTTTGAGAAAGGTTTATTCGAATTTATCATGCATTCTTTTCTTTTGCTTTTTTTTTATTTCGAAAGACGGTATCAAGGTTTTATTCCCCATACAGTAAACAATACTTTTTTGAGTGATGAAGTGAATAATTAATATCTTTAGACAGTGTTAATGTAGTAGTAAATAAGCTTAGAATGTAAAAAGAAAAGGGACAACTTCAAATTCCCGCTAAAGTACTCAGCGGACATACTTACATCAGCTCTATCAGCGACCATAGCCCGCACCCGAGAGTACATGGCCTCCTCTCGTATCCTGGCCGCCTCGCGGATCTCGCGCACCAGGTCCGTTAGGAAGCCGGGAGAATACTGGCCTCCTAGGAGACCTGGAACAGAAAACATGTACACAAATTAGGAATACTTAATACTGTTCTGGGTGTACTAATAGTGTAGGTATTTACTAATCTGTGATCTGTCATTGTCATTATGGAGTATGAGTGCGAGCTTGAGTGTGTGTGATGACACATACATTCAAGCCTCAATTATTACTCAGAAAATTCATAATTTTATTGGCTTCTCGTTAGAGGCAAAGTTTATTATATGGGTAATAATTCTTAAAGTGGACCGAAATTGAAAATTCTTTCACTAGTAGAAAGCCATACAATTATTCCTGAGTGACAGCCTATATCTGATTGTAATCAAAAATATTTTTGTATGAAATAAAACAATTTCTGCGGATTTTAAGTGCCAACCCGAGAAACGTCGGGAAACCAAAAACGTAAAAAAAACAATAATATAGTAGCAAATATATGTTTCGAGTAAATATAGTGATTAAAAACCGCAAAAGTTGTTTTATTTCAATTATGAGTGCGCGAAGAAACTGTGCTTATATTCTTTTATGTGTGGAACGAATCAGATACTAGGTACATTGTAAACTTGGTTTTAAACATTAGTTCTTCAAAGTCATGCCACTCAAAACAATAGCTGACAGGTAGCTGGCAAGTTGCTTATGCACATTCTTCAGCGATTTGGCTTGGATTGGCAATGTGTCCGCCAATTATGTCTTCAAAATACTTTCCAAGTATTTTAGTATAACTACTGACCAATTTTATCGCGTGTGGTCTGGGTTGAGTGAACCATACTGAAATAAGTGTCCAATTTATAATGAATAGCGGCCGCTCGCGGTTTCACTCGCGTGGTTCCCGTTCCCGTGGGAATATCGAGGTAAAATGTATCCTATGTTCATAACCAGGGTATCTACTATCTGTGTACCAAATTTCATCCAAATCCGTTCAGCAGTTTTTGAGTTTATTCGTTACAAACAAACAAAAAATCAAATCTTTCCTCTTTATGATATTACTAGAGGCCGGGCGCGGTTTCACCCGCGTGGTTCCCGTTCCCGTGGGAATTTTGGGATCATTTATAGCCTATGTTACTACTTGGGGTCTAAGGATTCTCTATACCAAATTTCGTCAAAATCGGTCTAGTAGTTTTGAGTTTATTCGTTACATACAAAAATACAAATCTTTCCTACTTATAATATTAGTATAGATAGTATAGACGTATAGATATACAATAGCAATATGAGACATGAATCTCAGAATAAACGTAGAACATAGAAATAGAACAGCATTTTGTGGATTCCAATAATTTTCCGCAATTTGGATTGGATCCTGGTCCTGTAGACTTCGGAAACTACGGAAAGGTTCCGAAACGTTAGGAAATCAAAAAAAATAATACACTCAAAACAAAATCAAATGTGTTGCGTAATAAACACCGCTTATCAATTTCGTAAAAAAAATTTTTTTTCTAAAGAACATTATTGTAGTGTGGCAAAGGGTCCATACATGTCGATTCCGACCGACATCCCTTTTAGAAATCTTACCCCCACCGATCGACCATACAGGTTATATACAGATATTTTATACAAAGCGCAGATTCGGCCGTCTATGGAGTATTGCTGTTATCTGTGGGATGGTTCTGCAAAGTATCAGCTAGAGCTTCTTGAATCGATTGAAAACCGTGCCAGGAAACTCATTGGAAACTCAGCATTGGCCACGACCGAACTTCAGAGCCTCAGTCACCGCCGCAAAGTTGCATGTCTATCGGTCTTATATAGGATACACTTTGGCGAGTGTGCGAGAGAACTGCACGACCTTGTTCCTCCAGCCCCTTTCCACCGTACGTAGGTAGGTTATCATCCGTACGTCGTAGACATTTCTTATGCGAACCGCTAAAGAATGGAATGTGCTGCCTGCTCATGTCTTCCCCGATTCCTACAACCTTGGCCTCTTCAAGGCGAGAGTGAATAGGCATTTCTTGGGCAAGCATGCAACACCTTAGACCACATCCTGTTTGTTAAGCACGATGGAGGTCAAATGCCTGTCCGATTATTACAAAAAAAAAAGGTACAGATATTTTTTTTGAGAAATTTTTAGTCTAGCTTACCTTTGCCATTTTTCTACCCCTCGCCATTGGGTAAGTAGTCAGCAAAACATTGGGTATAATGATAGCTCTAGTATAAGCAAACAGTCATTAACTATCATTGTATTACTTTTCCTACACATCCTATTGAATAGCAGAGGCCGGAAGCGGGTCGGGTACACCCACAGCGCCAGCGGCCACGACCTAAAAATCGGTTGCGTCAACTTTTCCTTCCGTGAGAAATTCGTTCGTATTCGTATGTAGTAACAACCGTGTTCAGAAAAAATTAAAAAAGTTTTTTTATACTTATGGTAAATTTTAAATAGAAAAATATTGGAAAAAATTAACTCGGCCAAGTCTCGGTAGCTCAGCGGTTAGAGCATTGGACCGGATTTCCAAAGGTCGCTGGTTCGATTCCAGCCTGGAGAATTCACTTGTGGCCGAGTTAATTTTTTCCAATATTTTTCTATTTAAAATTTACCATAAGTATGAAAATAGCATTGAAAAATGCAAAAATTACAAAAATCATAAAAAAAAAAAAAAAAAAGTTTTTTTATTTTTATTTATTTATTTATTTCATCACAGCAATATACATAGTGAAAACATTAAACAGTGAATTCCCTGTAGCCTGTGATAGTTAAAACTGTGTTACAGGCCACAGTGTCTTCCCTAAACTTTGTTACAAACATTGTTATGGTGATAAATAAGTTAACAAAAATATAAACTATTACTACCTAACTTGAGTGTTCATGTCTGTGAATAATTAAAGAATTTGTATGTTAAGTTGGAGTGGGCGGGAGGGAAAAAAATACTTAACCCTGTGCGAATTATGTTAAGTAAACAAACTGTTTTTTTTTTAGTTTGTTATTTTGTTACTCTTTCACGTAAAAACTACTGAGCCGATTTGGATGAAATAAATACTTAACCCTGTGCGAATTATGTTAAGTAAACAACCTGTTTCTTTTTTTTCCAGTTTGTTTGTTTGTTACTCTTTCACGCAAAAACTACTGAACCGATTTGGACGCCAAGTAAAGAAAAAAAAAATATGCCATTACGTTTACATGTAAGTAATAAAGGGTTAATGTGAATAATAAAACTTTTTAATTTACTAGTTGATTCACGAAATAAATTGTGACTTGGCTGTTATTTTGCGCGGCAGTGTTATCCTCAAGTGCACTAGAAAAAAATCTAAGTATAAAGTTTTTCATCGACTAATACCACAAGAGTTTTAATGTATGAACAACTCTGGAGCTCAGGTTTTCCATAAAAGGTAGCTATAAAGAATTAAGGAGATAGGAAGGAAAATGTGTCATATAACAAAGACAACTCATCAATCGACGACACTTCTTCGACCTCCTCGAAAGGATAATGATACAAGCTAGAAACCACCAAATCCTTCAAGAAAATAGATCTAGATTATAATTACTTATTATTTCCGTAATACTTATATGTCGTAATTAACATTATCTATTGACTGTCACAATAGTAGGCCGCTTTATTTCTGGCAAGACAAATCCCAGACAGGCTGACCTAGTAATGGACTTTACCAAGAAGTGAGTGTAATAGTACAATCGATGCTAAAAAAATCGTTATTTATGATTTAGTAATTTTTGCAATTCAATGCTATTTTTATACTTATGGTAAATTTTAAATAGAAATATATTGGAAAAAATTAACTCGGCCACAAGTGAATTTTCAGACGGGAATCGAACCCGCGACCTTTGGAAATCCGGTCCAATGCTCTAACCGCTGAGCTACCGAGTCTCGGTAGTTCAGTTCTCGGTAGCCCGAGTAAATTTTTTCCAATATTTTTCTATTTAAAATTTACCATAAATCGTTATTTCCTTTGGTTCTGTCTGTCGCATGTCGTGTGGGGTGGGGCAGGATAAAAATAAACTTTTAACTTAGTGCCATCCCCAGGGGACACCAAATGTCCCTATCCCTCCACCTCCTTTGTTCACTAGTATTGTGGAAGGCACAATGTCAATCTAATGTACTTTTCTCAAACATGCATGGAAATATCTATCTATATACTTAATTCAGGTTCGCAAAATTTGTGACGACTCGATAGGGACTTTGGCGCGTAGTACGCGGCCGAGTAAGGTATCAAATTAAAGGTACTCGAGTCTATTTGTTCCGAAAACTATAAAATATGCAAAATGTTAAACGTGATGATCACAAACTGCAATTAAAGATTTTCGCATAATTTTGAATTTTTCGTCGATCGATGAACCCGAGTATCGGGTTGTAGTTGTCATTATTTTCGAAAAAAGAACACGCGAAGTATCGAATTTACGGACAAAGAAAATCAAATCCATTGCAGGAGCGTTTTTTAAATTTGGAACATTACAAAGAGTATTTAATAACCCCAGCACGCCGTTTCATACAACATTGCTTGCATTGTAATGTTCCCAATTCAAAAAACGCTCCTGCAATGGATTTGATGTTCTATTTGTAATTGCCCTAATATAACTAATGTAACTTTAAATATTAATTAAAATAAATGCATAATAAAAAGTATGTTTTATTTCCCTGCATTCTTTTGAGAAAAGCACTATATATGCCTCGGCGGAAATGGCAATTGCCTGTCTCGTATTAATATGAAGTCCTCGCCCACGACTCGGCCTTCAAACTCATACTCGACCTGCAATTGCCTATTTCACGGCCTTTGCAGTAATGTACTATTGTTTCTTTGGTAATTTTCATAGTGTAATGTCCTATGGCCTGTTGTTGTGGGGCTCAGCAGCTAATATAGAAAATGTTTTTATACTTCAAAAAAGAGCTGTGCGCGCCATTTACAACCTTCGACGGAGAGATTCTCTTAAGGATTTGTTTAAAGAGATTAATATACTAACTTGGGCGGGACAATACATCTATGATAATATAGTATATGTAAGGAAACATCTTGATTTATTTATTTAGCATAGCGATGTCCATAATTTTAATACTAGAAATAAGAATAAGCTTGCCGTTCCAAAATTTCGACTTGAAAAATGTAGACGCTTGTTTTTGGGGAAAGGTATAGCTTTTTTTAATAAAGTTCCACAACAATTGATATAGCTGCCTTTGCATAAATTTAAAATACATGTTAAAAAGACACTCTTAAGCAAAGGTTATTACAAGGTAGATGATTATTTAAAAGACCAAAATGCATACCTAGATGTGATACTAACATAAAACATAACTTTTATAAATTGGATAAAAGGAAAATATTCTAATAATTGAATATGGGAAAAATTACCTCTTATATTAAATATATTTCAAAATTGTAAATTTGTGCTTGGCAACAACATGTTCCATTGTAAATGTTGTTGTTTTTGTTAAAGCTGATAAGTTTCTTGCGGCCGTTCTTCTTTTCAGTTAAAAGATGTCCTGAATGGCTGGTAGGGAAAAAAATTTTTGGACTATCCGAAAGTACTTATCTATAAGTCTATTTGAAAAAAAATCTTTGACTTTGACTTTGACTTTGACTTTGGTATAGCATTACTGTCACAACGTGTAAGATTTGACTGCTCAAAATTCTAAAGACCTCCTGATGGATTATGCCGCCATGGTACTTTGACTTTACTTTACTTTCTCGACATAGGAAATAAGTATAGCAAATATGTCAATATCAGTAGTCCCAAAATACCACTAAAAATAATGATTTATATTAAGGTGAAGGAGAACCACGGTTAGTGGTCCTGAAAGTCGCATCAAAAATAAGAATTAATTTCAAAGGGGATTTTGGGACCGCGGTCCCGGCCCCCAACGCTTGACTCGAAGACCGCCGCTGTACCGAGCGCCATCAGGGAGCATATACAGGGTGGAAAAAATCTATGGGCCCTGTAGGCGAACTACCTTAACTCCTTTATTTAGCTCATTTTTCTGACAGGAAACATTCCTTTATTTTCGAACGGCCTAAATTAATAACCTATCTGTAGATATGGACAGGGCTATCTGAGATAGTTACCTAGGATACTGGCTTCGTTGCCTAGCAACCGTCGTTATTTTGGTCATATTAACAAAAATATCCTAGGCAACTATCTCAGAGCGCCCAAATATCTACAGATAGGTTATTAATTTCGGGCGTAAAAGAAATAAAACTGCATTCAAATACTTTTGTAAAATTTTCAAAAGAGCCTTGAATAAAAGTGCTTTTTCCGTCCCATTGAGTTTATAAGTTGATTTTTCATGTGTTTCCTTTACTTTAATTTAGGTACTATGTTTGTTAGAGTCTTAGAATAATAACGCCTATTCTAAGGAGAGAGTTGATTCTTCTGTTTGACCTTATCGATTGATGTATAAAAGTACAGAATGTTATTTTTCACAGATTTTAGCTGGTTCGATTGCTGGATGTAGAGAACGTTATTTTAAAAATATTTCAATGCAGTTGTTTCTTTTAAAAATAGAGGATGTTTCCTTTCAGTAAAATGAGCTAACTAAAGTTCCCCTCCAGGGCCCACAGATTTTTTCCACCCTGTATATCAATGGGGAGCTCTCAATGCCTTGAACTTGAGAGCTCCCATTTATTACAGTTTGACATAAAGCCTAAAATTTTGTTCTGTCGATTGTTCTAGAGCGAATGTTAAGAGAGCCTATGTCCTAGTGGACGTCTAGGGCTGAGACGTGACGATGGCGATGATTTAATTAACACTTTTACCAGCTTTTCATTCAAACAGATGATACCTAATGCTGTGAAACATTGAATACGTAGACCGAGAGATAACCTTATTTTACTTTGAACTTGCTAATCAGAATAATAACACAAACAGAAATCATACATACAACTAAGAATATTAATATTTTCTGCAAAATTATAGAGAAACTAGACTGCTACGCATGTGCACTCACTGTGGTAACTTGAGAAAAAAGTTTTTCTGACCAATAACCTTGATAAGGTCAATTTAAAAAAATAATTATATTTTACCGGCCGTCTACATTTTTTTGTGATTTTTGAAGCTATTAGTGAAGGCTGTAGGTGTTATACTCATGGCGCTGGAGAGAACATTAGAATGGATAACACGGGCCTTATATAAAGAGAAGATGCCAATATTGAATTCTAATGTTATTAAAATTGTTTTTATAATCTCAATGAGTTTTTTGACTACAAAATGGAATTTGTATATTAATGTACTATTATAAGTCGACATTGTTAATAATTTTATATGAATCATTAACTACTTAACTTAATTGAAATAAAACAACTTTTGCGGAAATTTAGTGCGATTTATTTACCCGAAATATATATTTGGTATACTTAACTTAATATGACATGATAATTTACAAATGGTGATACTAGTATTTTTTTAGATTTTAGATTATTATTTTATAATTAAGTATATCCATATTGAATTTTATTGAATTGATTGTGACATTACGTATTAATTACTATTTTATGACATCATTAAGTATTAATATTTTAAAAGCTTTAAATTCAATTTTATTAAAATTTTGCATGGGTGAATGTGCCCGTCACTTTTAACGAAATTATGATCATGTTATGTACCACATTCCTGGGAATAAAAATATTCTATTCTATTCTAACGATTTAGTGACTAACCTCTTTATAGTTTACTAGTTTCTGCCCGCGGTTTCGCCTGTGTGGTTCCCGTTCCCGTGGGAATATCGGGATAAAAAGTAGCATGTGTTACTCTTCGCCCTTTTAACTAACTCCATGCCAAACTAACTCTATGCCAAACTAACTCTATGCCAAACTAACTCTATGGCAAACTAACTCTATGCCAAACGAACTCTATGCCAAACTAACTCTATGGCAAACTAACTCTATGCCAAACTAACTCTATGCCAAAACGTAAGTCGATTAGTTGCTTAGTTAGGGCGTGAAGGAAGGATGAACAGACGCACTGTCGCATTGTGACGGGGCTCCTAGTCCGGCAGCACTACAGTCGCCGGGACGTCGGAACCGCCGCACTCATTTAATAATTAGGGAAACGAAAATAAAAGTATCGTTCACAGGCGACTTGTTTATTTTGTAGTAATAGATAATGGAAATAAGGAACCCGTGTATCGGGTTCCTGATGCATATGAAAAATATATTATTTACACAACTTTAAATAAAAAATGTTAGTAGTTTGTAATGTAGCGTTTAGCTTGCTGGTTTCTGTAAGATTGCGTCAAAATGAGCTGAACAGGAATCGTGGAACGGAGAAAATTTGAATTTAGACAGAACAGATATAAAAATAATTTGATTACCATAGAGTGAAACTACGGAGTTTCCAGCCATTATAGATGTTTCATCCATCCGTAAGGCTAGAACGAAATGGCATCGTTACAGCATTAATAATATTAGTTCTTTCTTTCTTATCGTATGAGGGTTAGTGGCCACCTCTAGTGGCAGAGTTAATCAGGCTGCCTTTAAGGCCTCTGACTCGGCTTAGCGACTAACAACAGCCGGGACCGACGGTTTAACGCGCCCTCCGAAGCACGGAAGCGCTCAGTTATCATGCCATTTTACGGTCACCTATCCGACACCTGACCGGGCCAAACGTTGCTTAACGAACGTGATCGAATACGATCAGTCTAAGATCTAATTGGCCGTATTTTCGTGTCCGTGTTTTTATGGTTTTTTTTTTTATTTCCAGATTTTTCGGCATCTTTTCAGCTGCCGTGGTCACGGGATGACAATTACATTTTAGTTCGTTAAATATAACCCGTTTAATATCCGAAAAAGTTGTTTTATTTCATATTACTTATTTATTTATTTTATTTATTAACGACGGGGAGACTCTTAGCCTTCATCATACCTGATGTTAAGTATTGATAAGGCTGAAGATGGAAGCGAGCCTCTCCCGGAATCCTCAACCACTGAGGAACTGGCTATCTTATCTATAACTGCCGGAACACAACAATGCTGAAACATTGTTATTATGGCGTCAGACTTAGATAAGATGGTGGTAGCTAGCCAGGCGGACTCACAACAAATCCTACCACCAACCAAACCGAATACAAATTGTACCCCCGCTGGGAATCGAACCCGGGACCCCTGGGTCTCATACCGGTGGTTGTTACCACTAGACCACAGAGGCGGTTACTTAGTTAGGAATAAGGATACGTTTAATTTTTACTTTTAATTTTTAAAATGACGTGACGATTTTCATTGTTTTAACATCGATCTACTTGTCTCCGATATCAGTTGCTAAGCACTTGTATTACAGATATCAGAGCCAAGGAACGCCTTATAAATATTAAATAATAAATTACACCCAAACACGAAATTGCAGGTGTTCAAAATTCAAAACATGAATGATTGTTCCGCGTGGGGTTCAAACCCAAGACGTCTGGCTCAGTACTCACTACACTAGCTACTGTGCTACCGGGACAGCTGATGAGAGTTACTTTAGCAAGTAGAACTTTTTTGTGAATGAAGAGGAGACTCTTAGCCTTCATCATACCTGATATTAAGTATTGATAAGGCTGAAGATGGAAGCGAGGCTCTCCCAGAATCCTCAATCACTGAGGAACTGGCTATCTTATCTCTAACTGCCGGAACACAACAATGCTGAAAACATTGTTATTATGGCGACAGCCTTTGATAAGATGGTGGTAGCTAGGCGGACTTACAACAAGTCCTACCACCAACCAAACCAAATAAGAACAATATGTACCCCCGCTGGGAATCGAACCCGGGACCCCCGGGTCTGATACCGGTGGCTTTACCACTAGACCACAGAGACGGTTAAATAAATTTATAGCTATATTTCCCTATTGATCAATCTGCATTAGTAACTCGTTCTTTATGGGGTTTCGTTTAATTAGGCCACAGAAGACACGCGAACCTAGTTCGGCACGAAGATATTTACTACGATCAAAGTTTTGTAACGTATTCTATTAATATTCTTTACCGATTCTTTACCCAGAATGAGGTACCTACTCAAAGTAATGTAGGTAACAGACACGGTTTGATTTCGATTGGAAATGTTTTTCTGATTAAATAATGCTCTGATGATCACGATCACCGCACTGACTGTTATGTGAGATAGACCTCGACGGTTCACGTTTGGTTTTTATACAGCTCGCTCATGTGCTTTCTCTCTATGCAAATATTGTAGTACGACGCCACTACTTGTATAATAATAATAATAATAAATTTTTATTTCACACCACAATCAATCTTAAATAAAGTACAGTAGTTACAATGAGTTCAATTATTACTAAAGTAGACTATGGCGGGCTGATACCTGAACTAGGAAGACTCCTATAATTATCACAATGTTTTTTTTTATGAACGACGGGGAGACTCTTAGCCTTCATCATACCTGATGTTAAGTATTGATAAGGCTGAAGATGGAAACGACCCTCTCCCGGATTCCCCAATCACCGAGGAACTCTATCTTATCTCTCTGCCGGAACACAACAATGCCGAAAACATTGTTGTTATGGCGTCAGACTTAGATAAGATGGTGGTAGCTAGCCAGACGGACTTACAAGTCTTACCACCAACCAAACCGAAGACAATATGTACCCCCGCTGGGAATCGAAACCGGGACCCCTGGGTCTGATACCGGTGGTTGTACCACTAGACCACAGAGGCGGTTTAAATTGTAGAATTATCTTTGGGACGTACAAAGTTTGCATGTCTTCTGGGTGGATTACACTCCCATGTCATGTCACAGTCTAACTCCAAACAGTCATTGCACTGCCTACAAACGACCGAAATAACGCACTCACACTAACACAGATACGGGCCCCGCTGCACACGCCTTTGCTACATTTTTAGGATCGGATCGGACTACAGCGAAAACCAGCGAGATCCGTGTATTAGTCGGATTTTTTATTGAGTAGAGTGATTTGACAGGTTGTCAATGTCACTTTGTAAAAATAATGCTAAATTAAAATGTAGCTATACTTAATGATAATATTGAATTTGCGTGCGTGAATGGCATCAATACTTACTGAACTGGAACTGCATCTGCGCAAATCATTACGAAAAATAGTTTAAAGCAGGATTATTTTCTCAAAGTGCTTCAAAGTTTTAACCGCCTCTGTGGTCTAGTGGTACAGCCACCGGTATCAGACCCAGGGGTCCCGGGTTCGATTCCCAGCGGGGGTACATATTGTATTCGGTTTGGTTGGTGGTAGGACTTGTTCTAAGTCCGTCTGGCTAGCTACCACCATCATATCTAAGTCTGTCGCCAAAACAACAATTTTTTCAGCATTGTTGTGTTCCGGGAGTTAGAAATAAGATAGCCAGTTCCTCAGTGATCGAGGATTCCGGGAGAGGCTCGCTACCATCTTCAGCCTTATCAATACTTAACATCAGGTATGATGAAGGCTTAGAGTCTCCCAGATCTTCATAAAAACAAATGTTTAGACTGCGTACATGTCCTTGCCTGTGTTATATTTACAAAAATGAGTTAATATAAGAGGGTGGATCAAAAACTTTTTGAACCTTCATACCTACCTGATGTTTAAGTAATGATAAGTAATCTCACTTATCCCGGAATCTTAACCACAGGGGAACTGGCCTAACTTATCTCAGTCAGCTCAGCACAGCGCAATCTCAAGGTTTCTTTATCATTATTACAATCGAACCCCTTTGAGAAAAGCATTCCGGATCCGGACCAAACGGGTAATTACCGAACGCAGTAAGTCATGTCACAGTGCATTAGCAAAATTCGTCATATTACTCGCCGTCTGGACGTATCGCGGGTTCACAGCAGGACTGATTCGTCACGAGATCGCTACCAGATACCAATTATTTCGGTAAACTGGTTATTTGTTGTTATAAAATATTATATTATCGAACTAAGAATACCAGAGAAAACCAACACCTTCAATAGAATGGAAGTGCACAAAAATATCAAATTTTTCGCGAGTGGAGGCAACTAATTTATTAATGAGTATTTAGAACATGTATAGACATTCTAGATCTAGAATAGAAAATGGGAGACACTGCTGGCTGGAAAGGATGTCAAAGTAGTCAAAGTAGGCAGTAGTCAATGTATCTTCGAAAACCTCGGTTTTTAGAGCACAGCGGTAATGTTTGGAGTTACTTCGCTCTTGTCCCAAGCTACCGCATACGTATTATAGACTATTAAAAGACAGTGACTGACAGTTAAGTGAGGAGCCCGTGTCGCAGTAGTTCGCGCACTCGGCTTGCGACCGTTGAGATTAAGCAACTTTCGCAATGGGCGGTCACATGATGGGTGACCAGAAATTTACTATCTCAAGCTCCTCCGTGCTACAGACGTTGGTCTCGGCTGCATTTGCAGTCGTTAAAACCCACCGATTCGCATTGGGCGGTGGTGGGGCATGCCCCAATCTATAATCTTAGCCATCCATAAGGAAGGCCAGTGTCCCAGCAATGTGTACATTAAAAACTGGCTGATGAAGACTGACAGTTTGATGACTCACCACCATCGGTCAAGGGCGAGTGACTGGCGCCCATGGTCACTGGGGACCCCTTCTGGAGCATCACATTCTGCTGTCGAACGTTGTCCAGTTCCACTGAAAACAAATACTATGTTAGACAAACATTGATAATAATATTATAATATGCGTGAGTTATAGAGATAGATTGGACTTTGGTGATAATAATAGGGATACAATGTTAATTTTTAATGTAAAGTTTTTTTTTTATGAACGACGGGGTGATCTTTAGCCTTCATCATACCTGATGTAAGGTATTGATTAGGCCGAAGATGGACGCGAGCCTCTCCCGGAATCCTCAATCACTGAGAAACTGGCTATTTTATCTCTAACTGCCGAAACACAACAATGCTGAAAACATTATTGTTATGGCGTCAGGCTTAGATAAGATGGTGGTAGCTAACCGGACTTACAACGAGTCCTACCACCAACCAAAAAAAAAATGTAAAAAAAAAAAAAAAAAAACTATGAGGACAGTGGCGAAGGGTCAATACATACCGATTCCCATCGGCTTCCCTTTTAGAATTCCCACCCCAGCAACCCGCCATGTAGTTCATAATAATTATGTGATTAATTAATGTCGTCAGTTAGATAAAAATCCGTGGATGCCAGGCAGTTGCAAAGTGTCAATGTTTATTATTGTCTGATTTGTGGATATTTATTGGGTCGGCTTACCTTTGCCATATTTCGAACCCTCCCCAGTGTGAGGACAATGATATAATACAGGTGTTAACATAACTATACCGAAGCCGCAATATATGCGTAGTGTATATCAAAGTAAATAAGAATATGTAACAATAATTGCTGAGAGACGACATTTCGACACCTGCAAGCAAGAACATTGTAACTCAGTTTAAGGCAGTATTGAGTTAAGATGATATTCATACTAAGCAAAAAATACGGATTTTTTTACACTTATCATCGTATTTAAACTCGTTATAATTTAAAATCTACAGCCTGTAAAACGTCTTAAAAACATTGTATCTCAGACATACAATTATTTTATTCAACAATTTCAAATTTAACGAACATAACAGTTTCATACAATATTGATTGTATTTCGGAGTTACAATGTAATTTTACAAAGTATATGAGGAAGAATTTTATTGTAACTCACTAATTATATACAATTAATAATTAAATATATACATATATGGCATCAAATTGATACAAGAGCTTAGGTCTTACCACGTTTACTTATATGGTCAAGATCGATTGGCCTTAGGACTTATCCGATATTGCTAATATTTTTTTAAATCTTTGTTGTGCTCTCCTGTGAAATGCCAAAAACTGAGTTACCATGTTCTTGCATGCAGGTGTCGATTTATTTGTCGTTTTCAAAAAATGGGTATTACTTTGATACGCCAGAAATCGCGTGCAACAACGTGTACGTGTGTCTACAGGGTTAGAGTAGGCCGTCGGGGTCCAGTTTCTTTGATTTGTTTTGAAATTCATCGCGGTTTTGTAATTTTAAACGATAATCTTTAAAAATAAATATTGACTTTTATCCTCGATAACTCCTTAACTACCAGGTTCCCAGATTTGGCCCCATACAAGAAAATGATAGTAACAATGGGGAGAATACGTGGTTTTCTTTTTCGTTATGGGTCTTTTAACACCCTGTATGTGTGTACTTGAAGCAGATTATAATGTCATACGAGCTCGCATCTCGCATTGTGAAAATGGGATATGGGGTCCGAGTAAAATTAGCTCTCTTTCATTTCCGTGCTTTTTCGTGTATTTTGTACCACTTGTCAAATTGTGTATGTGTGCAGTAGGGATGTTACGGAGGTTCGGTTCCGATTCCGAAAGGTCGGAACTTACGATTGATTTTGCACATTCGGTTCCGATTAATTCAATCGGAAGTTATATCGGAGTTTATATTTGGTGAAAAGAAAAAAAAAATCAATGGAGATGACAAATTAATTTACCCAAAATTCGACCTATAATATTTTGTCATCTCCACCGTGTAGTGGTGAGTGCCTATCAGTGGTGAAGGTTTGAAATATGGCAAAGGTAAGCCGAACCAAAAATTTCTCCGAAAGTGCTCATGACTGCTGGCTCGCTGGAGTGGTATTTCTAAAAGGGAAGCTGATGGGGATCGAGATAATATGGACCCTTCGCCACTCTGGTGCCAATGTCTACTGTTAACCGGTTGAGAAATAGATTAGACCGCGATAAAACTGTGTAGCTTTTCTTTTGGTATAATTTGCTTCTATTGGGTCACTTAATTTGATTTTTGATACTTTCTGTTTTGAAATTTTTATTTACCTATGCATTTACATTGCATTTTTTTTGTGATGAAACTAGAAAATATACTAGGAAAACATCCACTCGTCCTCATATCGCTCGATAGGACTCGATACTGCAACGTTTGAGAGTCCGACCCAATGCTCTAATCATAGAGCTACCGAGACTTATGAGTTGAGGACACTTCGACATTTTCTAGTGTATTAACTTTTCTTGCAAAATTTTCTATTATATTTACAAATTGCAGTCAGCAGGAAAATGGTCAGTTTTCTGTCTGTCTCAAACCTCATTCGCTAAGAAAATAAGTTTATTCAACGAAGGTACTCGTATCGTAGGTGCAGCGACTGCGGCTGCGTGAGGCGCGAGCGCGGACGTTTCACGTTTTTCGCGATTTCTGACGTTTCTAGTACTCAAACCTCAGTTGGTGTCTTAGAGAGTTTTGATCCTCATGTGAAACAGGAACAATATGCATAAAAATATTTTTGAAAACTGACGATTATCAGTTGTCATTGACGGTTTCAAATTTCTCAAACATTAAGGATGGTTTCCTTAGAACGTTTTCATGTAGCTACAACGGTTAAAGTACGTGGCCTTCATACCCCACTTGACTTTCCACCCTTTATATAAAAAATACCGTTATTGTGTTCTTAGACCTGCCCGTAACACATCTCTGTTCTGCCTACGCCTCCGATTTCGGTTCCGATTCCGATAAAGTAAATCTAAAAATTCCCGATTCCGAATTCGGTTCGGATATAAATAACCATACCCGTAACATCCCTAGTGTGCAGTATTGTCACAGATCTCAACGCAAATTACTATGAATGTAATTATCTGTGCATAAAATAAAATTGTATGAGGATAAAAGTTTTAAATATTTGCCATGAGCATCTATCGCTGATTGTACCAAAATAGATACATATTTTCGACATGTCACAGCCAAATAACATAATCAGACAAACAAGTGAGACAAAGACTAACAAAATCATAGCACAGTAATTTATAACTTAATTAAGATTCTGCCAACATCCAATGTTCCAATCCATGATGAGCAATTAGGGTTTATGCTCGAGCTTTCTCTAACTCGAGAAAACTCGGGAAATTTCTATTCATTCGAGACGAGAAAAATTACCGGACCTCGAGAATTCTCGTTCGATAAGAAGAAGAAACTGACTTTCTGACGAGTCGATTAATGCTCTAATATTCTTGAAAGCCTATTTTGTAAGATCGAAGTAAGTATCCTAATTATTAATAGGTTAACTTTACCTCTAGACTGATCGAATCTAGGAATAACCAACTTTTAGTCTAACTTTGCAGTCATCAACATGGAATTCTCTGTTAAACAAAGCGTTCAGCATCAAGTAAAATGCATATGTTTCAATAAGCTGGCAGAAACTCAAACAAGTGACTACTTTGTGTCGCGTTCTGTAATGCATTCAATAATTGAATGCGTCAAGCGAAAGTTAGAAGTTGAATAGATAGATGACGACGAAAGTTGAAAGGGCATAGTGAGGACATTAACTGTTGTTTGTGGTGGAAGAAAAGTATGTTTTTTCATTAAATTTCACCAGATTTCAAGTTTTAATTCAAAGACTCGAGAACCGAGAAAACTCGAGAATTCCCGAAACTCGAGAAAAATAATTGGTCGAGAAAACAGAAACCCTAGGAGCAATCCAGCCACTCATATGAATAATGCAACATTTAAATCAAATCACAAATAATACAAAACAATTTTCTGTTTCAATTTAATGATGTAAGTAACCAAAAGACCATTTTGTTATGAATTCAGCACCTATTTCAACAAACTTATGTATTCAATCCACATTTTTTTTCTATTGTTACCTATTATGATATCAAACAAAGCGAAATGTCGATGGGTGTGTACTTGTGTACAGATTTGCTGTTACTTTGATTACTCATAGTCATACCTCAAAAATGCTCTTAAACATTAGTATGTGCCCATGGATGTATTGACCGCTTCTTGAAATATTTTTACTTAGTTTTTGTATTTTTTTCTCAGCATCTAATTGTTCATGCGCCTAATTGTTCTGGTTGGATAGTACAAGTAGGTATTCATAACATGTTTTGTCATAAATTATTTAAATTACAGTTTAAAAGACTACTAACAAAACAAGATTCTTGGAGTTTTTATCCAGTAGACAGTGTCTGTTATTTCAATGAATACATACAATAGTCTGGTTGCAGCAAGTAAACTTTAATTGTATTAAATTCTCATTGAATGGTGTATGACATGTGTAAGAGTAGAGATTAGCTTTTAAATTAATTATGTCCTCATTAGGCTACACTTTTGAGTTTGTATACCATGTATGCTCATTCTATTGAATTATTCATAATGTTATTAAACCATATTGTTAACAACAAATTGTTAATAGAAATAAAAAAAATAAAGAATAAGGAAGGGCTCCCCATACATGGAACTGAAACTGATTATTTTTCATTAAACTTATACATGCGCGCAGTCTCTAGATAGGACAGTAAAAATGTCATTGAAGTTCCAAAAAGATTTTTTCTCAAAGTCAACCGTTTGAAAGATGTACCTACACTTCCAACGTGGTAAAATTTGTGTCTCTAACTTTTACAATAAGAAAGTGAAAAATAAAATATATATATATATATATGTCGTAGGATGATTTGATAAATAGAATCTTCGCAAAAATCTTAAGGGATATTGCAAAAACACGGATAATTAGACAATGGTGTTGACATTTCTCAATCTTACTGAAAAAACATAGGGTTTTTGCAAAAATACGGGCTGCTTTAGTAACATTAGATACTCTTAACTCTGATTGGCTTAATTTTTACTTTCTTTCTAACTCTTGTTCTGATTGGTTTACAGAAAGTTTACTACACATGAGAGATTCGATTGACATTGAAACGTCAAGTCGTCAACCAATCAGAGAAGATTGTATTTAGGATGGTCCGATCAGCCAATCAGTGTTTTGATTTCATAATAGCCAGCGATATTCCTTTCACAGTCTTACTAAAGCAGCCCGTTTCTTTTCGCAGTCTTACTAAGACAGCCCGTTTTTTCGCAAAAACCCTATCTTTTTTCAGTAGGATTGAGAAAAGACAACACCATTGTCTAATTATCCGTGTTTTCGCAATATCCCTAGGATTTTCGCAAAAAATCGATTTATCTAATTATCCTGCGACATATATATGCAGTAGATTAAATAACTTAATAAAAACTTTCAACTAAAATAGTTTTGAACGAAATATAGCTAGCAGTTTTAGAGATATATCACATTTTCCGTAACCGAAAAGATCACTTTGTTATTCATACAAACACTATGAAAAACAAAGTTATTTTTGCATACGAAAAATGTTAGTGGTATTTCGACTACGGAACCCTTTACTGCGCCTGGCTTGATATACACTTGGCCGATTTTTTGTAATTTTACCTTACTATCCTAACTTAGCAGTAAGTGACAAAATATTTAAATTAGCCAACATGTTGGCACATACAATGTTTAAGAGTGGACTATCCATTAATGTCTTAAAACGGCTAACTAAATAGATTCAAATTCCTAGTTTTGTATGCAGTGTAATGTTTTAATTATGGCTACCATGCCTACCATTCTTTACATTACATTTATTATAAGACTAAGTTATTGACTGACAATCATCATCTGAAGTTGACATGTGTATCTATCGTATATTTACTTCACTGATCTGTAAATACCTTATACCTATAATCAAAGAAACTTACTAAGAAATTATCATTTTACCAAGGTTTTTATTTTCTGTTGATTTGAAAGTGGAAAAAATGCAGTATTCACCAAGATATCTTTGTGTACTTTTTAGATTATTGTGATAAATTCAAGCAGAATATACATTCAGATAATATTATCTGAATTAAAATGACTTATGTCATTGTAAATATATAAAACGGTGATAAATAAGTAATTCACCTTGGCTTACTTGATCATTTAGTGTGGGTGATGTATAGTAGGTGGTTATTGATCTAAAAGAGCCCATAAACTGCATTAATGTGGGCAGTAGTAGAGGTCAGCCACTTTTAAAATATTGTTCAATCAAAACAATTAACTCAGCCAAAAACTTGTCATTGGCAAAAGCCACCATTATATACAGAGACGAAGAATGTTATTTATATCAAAGTCTGAGCCCGAACTTAAAAAATTAAAGCTCTATAATTATTATTAAGATTTCAAATACTCACCTTTAGTATCTAATAAGTCTTTATTCAGTCTTTCATTTGCTGATTTCAGGGATTTGATCTGGTCAAGGAGATGCATCAACAGCCGTCCACCAATTTGGCTGCCAGAGATACTTGACTCCGATTCAGATTCCGAATCAACTTCACCATTAGCTGGCCTAGCTACATCCGGCAGACCATGGACACAGGGGTCACTGAACCTCCTTGTATTACAAGGATCTTCTTTCTCTGCAGTGTTCACATCACTGATTGAGTTAGTGTCAGCCACAGACGTAACTATTGGTGGTAAGCTGGTGTAATCTTGGCTATCAGTGAAATTCTTTGGTTGCAAATAATTGGTATTACTCATGGTGCTGTTTGGGGTACTGGTCACTTCTTCTGCCTTGTTCTCACTCCGTCGCCGCAGTCGAGGCCGCTGCACTTGAATACTTTTGCTTACGCTTTGAATGTAAGGGCTATAGGCTGGAGGCATTGCAGGATTGTAATAAGTCGGTAGTGTAGGCAGAGACATAGGTTCAGAGCACCCGTAAACGTAACGATATGGGTCATGTCCCGGCGCAAACTGAGAACTGCCTAACGGCCAGTTCAAATTAGGATTTAAAAAAGACTCGTAATTCTCCATACTTGGCGTAGAATCCTGTATGTGGTGCAATGTCTTGTCCAACCATTTCGATAAATATGAGCCCTTGGTGCTCTTCGATTTCTTCCGTTTTCCCAAGGGCCCGTTGCCGTTGGATCCGTTTACCTGCTTCGGCGTAGAAGCCATTGAAACTAACAATCCAGTACGACACAAATACTTATCAGTTGAATAACGTTAACAGCCACTATTTAACGTGTGAAATATGCTTATCTCATTTTTTATTCAAATCAAATAATAAAAATAAACACGTATCACCACAATCCACAAAAAAATATTTCACATCACAAGTCTGCACAGCAGACCAACTTCGCGGAACAATGACGTTCAACTGTCAAAAATTCTGTACTGTATTCTGTGTGTCAATCATTCTGTCAAACTCAAATCTTGATTAGAATCACAAAAAAAAAGAAATGTCATTCCGTTTTACTCATGCTCTACTCACAACAATAAATTCAATTCTATTGATATTTCGTGTTCTTGTAAGTAGAGGAAGTATTCTGTGGTAGAGGGTGCATTTACGCCCTTTTCACACCACCGCCGCCACGGCCTATATAATTTGTGGCCGCGGCAAGCGAAACCGCAGCGGAGCGGAGTGCGAAACACAAATTATATAGGTAGTAGTGCGAAACGACAAGGATCGCCATATTAAAACTACCTACAGGCTAGAGCCAGACAAATTTTATTTCGCTCGGATTCCACTCGCGGCCGTGATTCCGCAACGGAGGTTTGAAAAGGGCGTAAGTTTTTATTATTTAGAAAGTAGGTCTCTACATCTACCATACAGCCAAAAAGAAAAGTAATTTGAATACAGCTTTTTTCAGAGAATAGAAAAATCTAATAAAATCTTGTGACGAGACGCGATTATCAGTTTAGCGCCATCTGTTAAAAATATATCAAACCAACTAACAGCTCAACAAAAAGCATACTTAGTTGTAACTGAAAAATTTTGCACATCTTGATCATAGATGTCGCTATCGGTGTTTTAGTTTCGATCAGTAATGTTTTTGTTAATGCTACAAAAACCCCTAAAAAATTTGTCCAGCTATTTAATTTTGAAGTGGAATATTTTTTTCATGACATACGCTTGGTAGTGTAGTAATGCGGCTTAAAATTGGGGGCTAATTGTCTAATTATAAAATTTATCGCAACCCCTTTCAATTCGTCATTAAATTTGAAAGATATTTACATAGGTACTTCAAAGTTTCACTACTTGACATTTGAACGCGTCCTGAAAGGTATTGAATGAACGAAATGGAATATGACACTCTAAAATATCTTTAGAATGTCATGGCGAAGGGTTAAAAAATCATTCGTTCCGAAAGGGATTGCGACTATAAGTAACACAATTCCATAAATCTCTATTACAATCACAATACCTTTGAAAGGGATTGTGATTGATTTTGAAATTAGACAATTAGGGGCCATGTAGATCCAAAATTTTCAAATGATGTAGGGTTTGTTCCATGTCTGGGTGTTTTATCTATCTTATCCTACTAATATTATAAATGTGAAAGTATGTCAGTTTGTTACCCTCTTTAACGCTAAAAACTGCTAAATTGATTTGGATGAAATTTGTTGTGTAGGTAGGGACTTCAAGAAGTGGACTAATATAATATGCTACTTTTTCTTCCGGATATTCACAGGGGAACTGGAGCCACGCGGGTGAAACGGCGGCCGACCGCTAGTATGTCATAATATTGGAATAATTAATAATAATAAAAAAAAATAAAAAAAACTTTATTTTTCCATCACATATAATAATAATAATAAAATATATCTTTATTTCTCATCACAAAGTCTTAGTTTACTAATCTCAGGTACTAATCTTAGCTAAGTTTGTGTGAGACTGATGCCTGAAATAGGTAAAAAATACCCGTAAGCACAGGTCATCAGGCTCCTACCATCTCGGAAATTTGAGGCAATCGAGATCATTAAGATGTGATGGTATAACTAGTAGACTTAAAATTATAATTATGACTATGAACAGTATAGATTTTAGTGTTATAGATACATACATATATATATATATATATATATATATATATATATATATATTGTGTGTGAGTGTGTGTGTGTGTGTGTGGGTACGATGTGAGTTTATGAAAATTATATATTACTGTATGGTAAATGAATTTCTGGTGCGTGCTTAATTATTTTTGTTATTTAACAATGGGTTTTATTTTACGGGCACAAGATTTTCTGTGTTAGAGTAGGTCTGCTGCTGTAACCATTGAGAAATTTTCTTTTTGCAAGAATGTCTTGGGAGGTGATAGACTGAGAGACGTGAGTTAATGTTATTATAAAGAAAGCTGCCGAGAAAGTAATAAAAACGTTGGGCGAATTGTGTATTGCAGCCCAGGTAAGCACAGACTGTTAATATTAAGAAGTGGATTGTAGTCCAACTGGGAATGTTTGCGGAGCACTATAGATAAAATAAACAGCTGTCGCACAGTCAGAACCTTCCAGAACTCGTATACCTCACTTGACGGAGTCAAGCGGGGGAGAAAAGCACCAACCATTAACACCATTCTTTGAGCTATCTCGGCCTTGAGAATATGAGTTTTAGCAGCTCCGCTCCAAGCCGTGATGTAGTAGCAGTAGCAGCAACTAACATGGCGGAGATATTTAAAGATGTAAATCAGTTTCCTGATTCTGCCTGCCAGGAGTTCAATGTGAGGAAGAAAGCTCAAATTTTCGTCGATGTAAACACCAAGATACTTAATAGTCTCTGAGGATTGCAGATTGACTGTTGGCGTTTAATGGAAAGGCAAGATACTTGGTTTTTATGATTTTGTAATTTTTGCATTTTTCAATGCTATTTTTATACTTAGGGTAAATTTTAATGGAAAAAAATAATTAAATTAATTAATTAGAGCACTGGACCGGATTTCCAAAAGTCGCGGGTTCGATTCCCGTCTGAGAATTCACTTGTGGCCGAGTAAATTTTTTCCAATATTTTTCTATTTAAAATTTACCCTAAATACTTGGTTTTATCAGTATTTAGACTTAGTACACTATTCGTAAGCCAGTTGGAAACTATATTTAGTCCTGACTGTGCATGAGCAAAAACATCAGTCCAATTGTCCCCGTGAAACAACAGGGCAGTATCGTCAGCGAATAATTCCATGCTGTCTGTTTTATACGATGTCCGATATATATTTACGAGTATAAAGTACATTTATTAAGAATTAGCGGATCCTTGCGGTTTTACCCGCGTGGTGCCCGTTCCCGTGGGAATATCGGGATAAAATATAGCCTATGTCACTCGGTAGAAATGTAGCTTTCTAATGGTCTAAGAATTTTCTAAATCGCTCCAATAGTTCCTGAGATTAAATAATATATAATATATAGTATAGATTGAAGTTGGGTATGGGAATAAAACATTGATTTCAAATGACAGACATTTATTATCTAAATAATAATAATATATAAAACAATTGGTTAATCATCTATTTACATTAAACATAGTTAATTTATAATTCATTTCCGAATATAGTTTCTCTTATTATTGTGTTTCGTTTGTCCGAAATGTAAGTATATATAGGAATCTGCTTTTTAATTATGATCTTTCATTAACCTAACCGTAATATTTAACAATACGCTAACGAAACAAAGCGAGATTAAAGACATTCTGAAAGGAAAACCAATCAACAGATTTATTACTTGCTTTCTTTTCTATATTATGGTTTGAAATGGGTATTAAAAAAGATCATAATTAAAAGCAGACATTGCTTATGAAACGCCCGTGTATATCATTCCAGTGTTAGTTGTAACTGGAATATTTTATATAGGCACTAGAACCAAATACTATAAAAACTAGTTATTAAGCACGGTTCTTGACGTTTATCACACATTTGCTCGGTACCTTTAGAACAGCGCCAACTGTTAGCGGCCATCATGAGTTTCATTTCAGTATATTTCCTCCCGCTACGTTCGCTGTTCAATTAGTTTGGTTGCCTGAAATCTTCCGAAGCTTTACCAAAGTCGATAAATATTAAACAAGAAAATATACTAGAAAAAAACAACTACTCTCATGTCGCCCTGACGGGATGACATGACATGAGACTAGTTGTTTTTTTCTAGTATATTTTCTTGTTTAATATTTATCACATAAAAATAGCATTGTAAAATGCAAAATTAAAAAGTTATAACTTTACCAAAGTCTTTAAGCGCTTTTCAGACTACTCTATAATATAATAGCATATAGCTTATAAGTCATAGTACAACGATATCGCTCACCATACATTTACTTAGATAGCGTATAGTAAGCCAATAATATATATTATAGCTAAGTGTGAACGTGTTCTAAGTAAATGTAAGGTAAGCGATATCGTTGTGCTATGAGCTATAAGCTATATGCTATTATATTATAGCGTGGTCTGAAAAGCGCTTAAGGCGATTCACCCACGGTGCGGCGACGGCGAAACAGGAGTTGTATTTTTGAAACAATCGAATTACTTATCGCATACATAATTGCAAGATTTGCATGCAAATGCGGTGTTATTCAAGAACATTTATTCTATTGTTTCAATAAGACTCTCTTTGACAGCACCGCGCCTCCGCTCGGAGCGGAGGAATCCGCTAGCGGACTGCGATGCCGCGCCTAAACAGTGTGTACATTGTCTCAAACGTCTGAGGCAATGTACAGACTGTGACGCACTCACACAGTTGCGCGTCGCTACCTGCGCGCTAGCAACTGTTTTAGGCTCGGACTACAGTGAAAATCAGTGAGATCGAGGGGGCAGACCCTGTAGCGATAACAAGCGGCGCGTGTATGTGAGTGCGTCATATTGATCGAATGTAACGACTGTTTATGATTTTGTAATTTTTGCATTTTTCAATGCTATTTTTATACTTATGGTAAATTTTAAATAGAAAAATATTGGAAAAAATTAACTCGGCCACAAGTGAATTCTCAGACGGGAATCGAACCCGCGACCTTTGGAAATCCGGTCCAATGCTCTTATTTCCAAAGGCCGCGGGTTAGTTAATTTTTTCCAATATTTTTCTATTTAAAATTTACCATAAGTAACGACTGTTTTTGTTTAGTCTGTGGCTGTACGTATGACGTCGCTAGTTTCTATATTATTTGCTGGAACGCACTGTTTTTAGTGCTTCCAGTGATATATTTTCTTCTTCTTCCAATATGGCACACGCCTTTACAGTAGACAACAAACAAAGAAATCACATATGCTTACTTATTGAAAATTGGCAGTATGCGTTGGTTAACCTTATCTAGAAGGTAAGTTACAATCACTTCAGCATATAATTAATATAATGACAGTTTTTCTCCAAAAACAAATGTACCATTCCTGTTCACCTCACTAACAACAAATTCTTAAATTAAGTGCATTAAATAAATTTAACAAGTACTTCAAAAAAATTACTTTGCTCCTTTTCGTACTGATGAAAAACTGTTAGTATAAATCTACGTAAAATAACAATCCCCGCTTAAATCTAAGTAAAGCTAAGGCGATTCACCCACTGGCGCCGCGCCCCGCAGCGGATGACGGAGAAGCAAGTGTTGTATTTTTGATTTGCTTTTCGCATACGTAATGCAAGATTTGCCTACGAATGCGGTGTTATTCAATAGGCTATTTGACAGGTTTTGAAAATCCATTTTATATTATGTAGTGGAGTTTAAGGAACCCAGTAAAAGTTGTTTTTTTTTAAATTCTGGTACATATTTGCTGAAAAATATCAAATTAAAAATTCAATATTTAAATAGCGCGCCAAAACGCTAATTTGACAATATGGCGCTGCAATGGGTTCGGTGACGTCACTTGCCTGTATTCTGCATATCATCCACATACGTAGGCAAACGAGGTTTACAAGCAGGTGACGTCATTGTAAACTCGACGAATCAGGAGCGTTTTGTGTCACGTGACAAAACGTTTAAAAAATGCATTTTTATTTACGGATTTTTAAATAAATTTATAATTATTTTCAACTTACGTTAATAAAAAACCATTTTTAAACTCATAATTTATACTGATAACAGTAATTGACACTTTATTTTTCGCATTGTCAAATAGCCTATTGTTTCCTTAATACGACTCTCACGGACAGATAGCACCACCAGCTACCGGACCGCGCTGCCGCTGGGTTTCTATAAAAATAGATGAGGCGCGGATTTTGATATAGTATATATCAAAATCCGAGCCTCCGCGCGCCGCGAACGGAGCGCGGAGCAGTGGGTTAACCGCCTAAAGCTAGACCAGTAAAATATAATGCTAACATGGCGCCACCTGAGCTTTTAAAATCAATTTCATTAAAGGATTCGCATATTTTCCGCTAGGCGGCACTGTTTATATTTTAATGGTCATGCTTTATATTAGTAGGTCATATTTTAGGCCTGAACGAGATTAGAATAAGACAGTAATTGCATTAGCACGTCAAATCTATTGGTAGATAGATACTATTCTATAAAACTTGTACTTAATCTGTACGGGTTTTGAAAATCGGTCTTAATCACTAAAACAAAAATGAAAGTAAATACATTTATTCGAGTGTTGTTATCTTTTAAACTTTTATTTAGTTATGTACATTTAAAAAAACATGGGGCACCATTTTGATTATGTATGACAAAAATAATTTGTTACTAGATGGCGCTTACCGTTAAAGTACGCGAAAAAGAATGGTCAAAAGTCATAAAAGAATGGTCAAAAGTCATAAAAGAATGGTCAAAAGTCATAAAAGAATGGTCAAAAGTCATCGGGAACTCTAAAATATGAGAATTTTTAGGAAATACTAATAGCAAAAAAGTAAGTAATTTAGAAGAGAAGTAGATGATATTTTGTAGTTATTTAACAGAGTTATTGAATTTTAAGTAGCTATAGATAACCGAATCAGAAGTGGAATTAATTGAACTTAGCTTCATATTGTATATGTCGCAGGATAATTAGATAAATATTTTTGCGAAAATCCTAGGAATATTGCGAAATCACGGATAATTAGACATTGGTGTTGGCACTTCTTAATCCTACTGAAAAAAGATAGGGTTTTTGCGAAAAAACGCGATGCCTTAGTAAAATTTCGAAAAGGATAATTGGCTATTATGAAATAAGAACACTGATTGGCTGAACGGACCGTCCAAAACAATATCTTCTCTGATTGTTTGACGACTTGACGTTTCAAATGTCAATACATTCTCTCACGTGTAGTAAACTTTCTGTGAACCAATCAGAATATCTAATGTTACTAAAGCAACCCGTATTTTTGCAAAACGCCTATAATATTTCAGTAAGATTAGAAAATTCAACACCATTGTCTAATTATCCGTGTTTTCGCATTATCCCTAGAGTTTTTGCGAAAATACTATTTATCAAATCATCCTACGACATATACAAATGTTTTCATGGTATAAAGACATACTTGATATTGGCGTTACAAGTTATTAACAGTGAGCGAAATCCAGTAAAACATAGTTTTAGCACACACGAGGAAACATAAACATTAATAACAAATTGGTATAACGCAGTGTACAATATATATAAATTAATAGAAAATTATGACAGAAATGTGTTTATTCATCAATTATTGTCAATGCTTATGTGGATAATTTACGTAATACTTATCTCCTAAATGAGTATATATTTTTTGATCAAAAAATAAAATTAAAACTTAATTATCCCATTTTCTTTATACATATTTAGTTCAACTTAAAATAATAACAGTTGACCTAATGGTAATGATATTGAAAGTTTTCAAACAAAATTATTTGATAATGTTTACAATGTATTATAACCGCCAATTTTCCTTAATATGTCTATTACTTCAACCAAGACAGAAAAAATTATAACGATTTTTTTTTATTACATTCTGCTTTCATATAAAATAAGTAATCTGTCTTGATGGGTACCATATTTCATTACTCTTATATTAAATCTACTTTACACCCACTCATACGATATAATAATATACATATAACGTTGTATAAACTATATTCTTATCATGATACTTTATTATCTAAGTTATATTCATTCATCTCATAATCATCACCCAGGATTCCATGTCCTAAATGTTTAAAAAACAATAAGAATTATATTGAACCAGACCAGAAATTTTGAGAACAATGTTTTGAAAAAAGTTGAAATTTTTTACTTGTGTCATTTTACTGATAGACCGCTTTTTGTGATTTACACACTGACATTCATATAAATTAATACGTACAAAACGTTACTAAACGTAAAATGAGATTATAGAAGTCATCACTACATAAAAAAAATATTAAAACAGACAGTTTTAGTCTAGATACTTCCATAGTCGACTCAAATGCAAGGGATACCCACTTTAAAGTAACCAACTCGCTTTCTACAGTAATACGATTACACATAATGTAAGTTTAAATCTTTTGGTTCATGTCCAGAACTGAACGGAATCCCGTTGGATACATCTCACCCTTACAGACCCTGCATCGTTCGAGTGATTCTATTGCAAACAACAACCCTCCAATCTGCAAATCCCTGTCCTCACCGTTGGAATGTAAGCTTCAAGATTCAAGAGCATTTAACCATTCAGGCCGGATTAAATAATCATAAATGCTATCTTTCAACCTTCCAAAGGAAACAGAGAAACGAAAAACCACTCATCGCGTTCAGAATCACAGTTTGACGTCATCGAACGCTGTGAGGAGATCGTTTGTGCCCGTAAGCATATCGGTGTCTCCCCAGTAGTCTGGAGACGGTACGGACACGCTGGAGTCCAGGAGAAGCTCGCCAGGTTGGAACGGAAACCCTGGACTGACTTGCATCTTGTTGCTTAGGTAGGGATCCCCGTTGTGGAGAACCCCGTTCGGAGAAACCAACCTGCTCCCTGGGCTATACATCTGGTTGAACTTACCGACTGGAGAAAGGGATTGTGGTGTAGAGTAGGGGCTTAAAACCCTGTCTCTTTGGGCAGGGCTTATGGCGGGACTGTAGTTCGATGTATTCGGACTGGACGGCAGGGAGTACATGGGACTGTTCACGTTGACGCTTAAAGGACTTGTTAAATTGTTAAAGGTTGTGCGCATTCCAGGGTTCTGTATTGGGCGCATGACCAATTTCGTGCTGGAGACTGTTTGTAGATTGATGACGGGTATTGGTATATTGTTGCTGTTTATGGGGGAATGAGGTGATATCTTCGGATTGATCACCAGTTGGTAGCTCGGGATATGGGTCTGCTGCGGTATCTTCTGCTGGACGCCTCTCTCCAAAGGCTGGAAGATAGAGAAGAAAATATATTAGAAAACAGAAATGGTTCACTATGATTTGTATTTCTGTAATGATGTCCCTAAACGAGTCATATTTTTCTCAATTGTGCTTGCCGGCAACTATATCTTGCTCTGGCGTATAAAGTCAGCGTGAGACAGCAATAATTGCCAGCCAGAAATTGCAGGAAAAAAATGACCCGTTTAGGAACAAAAATATGATAACAATCAAAGTAAAAATATGCATTGAAATAAAACAACTTTTCCGGATATTAAATGCGCTATATTTCACGAACTAAGATCTAATTGTCCGTATTTTTAGGAATTACGTATTTGTTTTAGGAAAATCAAAAATAAAAAAATACGGTCAATTAGATGTTAGTTCGTGAAATATATCGCGTTTATTATCCGGAAAAATTGTTTTATTTCAATGAACAGCGCGCGCCAAAACTTAAGATGTACGTATAAAAAGATGCAAGTTGTTCAGATATTTTATGTAAAGGAATGGGAATGGGATGTAATATTAGCTTTGACCTTGACTCCGTAGGTGATGATGAATATTCATGTCACACATTTGCATAAACTGACAACCACAAAAGGATGAGAGGCAAATTTAGTTTCCTACGCAAAGATTTTAAGAATCCGGTCGGAAAATTAGAAGGGTCCTAACAACTAGTATAAAGTTGAATACATAAAAAGATTTAAATTCAACTAAGTAGCAAGTTTTGTCTCGATAAAGTATGAAGATACGATTAGACAGAAAGTTGCAATTTGTTTTATATTCGTTATTATAGCGATTCACGTTATAAGGGAAATAATAAGGACACAATTAGTTTTAATAAGGTTAATTTCGCAGTTCTGAAGGTGAGATGAATATTCAGAATCGAGAAGAAAATTCAATAAGTTGCAGCAATTCACCCAAATAGTAAAGTGGTTTAAGTAAGAATAGTGTCTGTGTGGTACAATGGGGGACTTTCCGGTTGACCAGTAGAGTTTTTTTGGGAAACGTTTCCTCGAAAAGTTCTAAGGTAAAAGAAACAATTTATTATTCAAATGAAATATCTGTTAACGTTCTATCGTTTGTGATATAAACGTTATCTATATATCTATTACTTTTTTAAGCTCCCTAAAATCTACTGGTCAACCGGGAAGTTACCCGACTGTACAAACACTTTTATTAACCTACTATCGGATCCTCGCGGTTTATAGTAGTGCCCGTTCCCGTGGGAATATCGGGATAAAATATAGCCTATGTCCTGAGATTAGCGCGTTCAAACAAAACTCTTCAGCTTTATAATATTAAGTATAGATTTACGTATCGCTTACTAATCTGCGATAGTTAAATCAATAACATCGGACTCGTAACATGTGGCTTGAAGTAAAATACCACATTTTACTTCATGTGGGTACACACGACTATTAAATAATGAAATAAGTAATAAATGGTCCAGTGTGGACAACGCAAGAACCTTAAGGGAATTTGTTGGTATAATAAGATTGGAAACCAAAGTAATTGTACAATCATGGAATCATTTAACCCTTTAGTAAAACCTTTCAGCTCATAATGTCAACTTCTCATAATGCCAACCGGACAAAAAATGTAAATTTCTTATAACGTCAACTTCTTAGAATGTCAACTTCGCAAAAAGACAACTTCTCGAAATGTCCACTTCTCACAATGACAACTTCGCATTTGGTCAACTTCTCATAAAGTCGACTCTTAAATGATATATTCGCAAAATGACAACTCTTCGTAATTCGTACTTTAAATGGCTAATAAAAAAGAAAACCATGGTTTTACGTTACTTTCTTACTTATTTTGCTAATAGATTTTCTAAATCGTGGTTAAAGTCGGGGGATATCATAGTATTATTTGGGTATTATTACTACAAAATTTTTATAATCAACCAACTATCTATAAATATGTAAGTGCGATGTATCAATACATAATACATATAAATAATTTCAAAAATCAAACTTCACTCCGTGTGGGAGGTAGCCAAAATTAAAATTTTTATTTAAACAAAAAAGGCACAAAACATGTATTTTTCTAAAAACTATGAAAAATGCAGATTTTCATTTTGCAGTGCAATTAAATATTTATTTTTATTGAAATAAAAAAGTCTCAAAAATATAAGTTTTTAAAAAAGTTATGAAAGGTTGAGATTTTTATTCTGCAGTTCAATTAAATATTTCGTCGAAGACGTCGTGACATAATTTTTGATAGAAAATATAATAAATATTTAATTGAACTGCAGAATGAAAATCTCAACAATTTTTGAAATTTTATTTTTATCACCTACATATTAATAATACCCACATAATACTATGATATTCCTCGAATTTAACCACGATTTATTAGAAAATCTATTAGCAAAATAAGTAAGAAAGTAATGTAAAACTTGGTTTTCTTTTTTATTAGCCATTTAAAGTACAAATTACGAAGAGTTGTCATTTTGCGAATATATCATTTAAGAGTCGACTTTATGAGAAGTTGACCAAATGCGAAGTTGTCATTGTGAGAAGTGGACATTTCGAGAAGTTGTCTTTTTGCGAAGTTGACATTCTAAGAAGTTGACGTTATAAGAAATTTTCATTTTTTGTCCGGTTGACATTATGAGAAGTTGACATTATGAGCTGAAAGGTAGTAAAATAACAAGAGAATATCAAGAATTCCATGATTTTACTGAAAGCTGTTCGTGGTAATGAAAGGAACTAATAAAAATCTAACTTATTTATAACTAAACATACTCCTTAGCACAATCATAATCAAACAGAAAGTAATAGTGGTAATATCAAAGGCGATTAACACACTTTTACAACAGGCCACACATCACGAGATAATGACCTGGATAACAAAGCACAAAAACTGTCCATTACCAACATTAATTGCTTCTATAACATGTTTTTCGATCTTCAATACTTTTTTATCTTTTTATTTAAAACCAATCATCACCTTCAGACGTATTGTGGATAAATGATTTTTTTACTCTCGATATTTCTAGAATTTCAGTATAAACCAAGTCGTTATTTTGACCACTTAAGAGGCCCGCGACACATCAGTCTCCCAAACAAACGTAAAACCAAATTAATTTAAAATTTGAGCATGATTGACTGTACTTGTGATGTTATTTCAATTAAGACAGTGCAACAGATAACGAAAATTATATTTTTTAATATAAGCAAAACTTATTTGTAAAGCATTTTTTTTGGGAACCTAGATAAATACTGTCTTAATCCGAATAACATCATAAGTACAGAAAATAATGCTCTAATTTCAAATCTTATTGGTTGTATGCAGAGCTGACCGGTCGTTGGCCTCTTAAGTAATACACTAGTTAAGTTAATATAGAAGTGTGGATACAATTACGAATGAACCACAACTTCCGAGTGGCAAAGTTTCACTAGCTTCTTACTACGTTATTAGATTCATTTTCGTTTTCAGCCTTATCTTTACTTTTATCCTTATCACTTTCTTGTTTACTATAGTAATTTACGATCATCTGATAGTATACTCTTCTATTTTTACATATATTTTTTTAATAGTTAGGCATGTTATTGTCATGGCTAATCAATATGCTGCTCAAAAATATTCATATATCTCAATCAAGAGTAAAAGTTTCTAGAAGTTCTAACAGTTAAGTATCTGCCTTTTCCTTGGTAACACTGTCCCTTCAAAGATTAAGTAATTCTGGTTCAAGTACCTTAGATAAGACTGTTTCAGCGAGTAATATGCACATAACTCCACATTTTGCATGTACGTTCGCTTTATGCCACTCAGATAATCATACTTTCCACAACAAATGTTCCATTCGTGGGCATCCATTATATTTTCATTTGTTATGATTATAATAATGTAGTTCATCAAAGTGTTACGTAGATATTTTAACGGAAGAAACACATTATGCCACTACAATACGAATAATCATTCGTATCTCTTGTATCCTTGAACATTCTGAATAATTCTAATAACTGTCCAAATCTAAGTTTAATAAGATGGTTCATTTGCTTGGCGTGTTTATCTGTATGAGCTGATTCATCAGTCAAGTTTTTCTTTTCATAAGAGCATGGGGCCCTACCAGATATAATCAGAAATGTATTTAAAATAAGAAAGTCCACGCTCCCCACGAATTGTACAAAATCTAAAATTAAATAACTACTTACTAACGTAACATGTTAAACCACGGCTTTATAGAAAAATTGCCGTCTGATCTAGAATCATAAAAATCAAGACGCTATGTTTAACATAAGTTAACAAAATAACCTGGTTAATTCGTCCAAGCCTGGAAATCATAAATTTTCAGTTCCTAACGAGTGTTTTCTATCATTGACTCCTGTTTACGGCAGCATATAACCATAATTTGCTATAGAAAATGGTCCACGTAAAAGGTGCTCACGTTATTAGCACACGCAAATATATTTTGTCTATATCTGACAGGATAATACTGACGAATATTAGAATTGGCGAACATGGCTAAAAGCTAGAGTATTAAATGTCGGAAGATTTTTTTTGTGCCTGTGTTTTGCCAGGACATAGATGTCAAAGAGATGGCGAAAAAAATCCTAATTGCCTAGCGAATTTTTATTAATTTTTACGCAAAATAATAAAACATTTTGACAAAACCATAATAAGGGCCTTCGTTATATGTTTTCCAAGCTAAGTAATTATAAGTATAATTGGAAAAGGCAAACTTTTTAGAACTTATGGAAAGAAAAGCAACAAAATGTTTCGAGTTCTCTACATTTGTGTTTTATTTTCGGCTGAAGTCCTTCTATTTCTAAAATTATCATCTGGAAACTTATGTAACGTAGCAGTGTTAGCTGCTGTTGTTATATTTAGGGAAGTAATTAATAATCGTAGAAAGCAATGCCTTGGTATTTCCAAAATAGTTTACAATCTTAGTTTTCCGTTTTAAATTTCAGATTAAAAAATAAACTAAAAAATTGATAAAATCCTTTTCTTTAAACATTATTGAATACGAACACCATTTTAAAGACTTGCAACTGTTATAAGCTAATCATCTGAAAGTTTTCCTGAATGTGCGATATCTAATCTAAAAACAGTAGGTATTCCAAATGACTCGGCTTGACCGATTTGCGAATAATAAGTTTGATTAATATTTGTGTAGGAAAGATAATTAACAAAAGGCTTTGTTGTAGAAGAAACGTTAACCCCCAATAATCAGTACATACGGTCGAAGGCAATCCCTTAATGCGCCCAGCGGGCCTTATCTGGGCCTACCCCCCACTGGTGATTGTGAACCTAAGGCGAAATCTAGGACAAGACAGTGAATGTTTATTGTTCTTCTGATTTACCATTGTGGTCGATGAAAATATTTTAAACTCTATCAGAAGCCAGAACACGGACAAGAGCGTGGTTAAAACAAAAAAAGCTTTTAGAAACTTCCGTAGCTTTGGCGTTAAGGTTCGTGTAACGTTAATAAAAAAAATTAAAAAAAAAAAATGAAAAATAATTTATTAGAACAGCATTTTTACAATTTACAGTAGGAATCTGCTTCCATAAAAGGTTTCCCTGTGTAATGGGAGTCGGGAGTAAGAGAGGTTCAATTAATATCCTAATAAAAACGGCTGACTTATCCTATTACAAATACTATGTAATTATAAATGCCACAACACAAAAAAATGGCCAGAAGAAATAACCTACAATCCTCAATCACACAAAGAATTTTTTGACCAGAACTAACGCAAAGTAAATAGGCACTAACTCATATTACAGCCTAAGTGTCGTGACTAGAAACAATTCTTTTATTTTCTTTCAAGTACTACTTTACCTAGTCAGGTCATTGCCCTTTACGAACTACCCGCATCTGAATAATTGGCGTTCAGCTATAAAACTCACAAGTGGGCCAATAGCTGAAGTAGGAGGGATCCAGGCAAACACTTTACTATCATAGAATTAGTTATTCTTTGACGTAAGTACTTGTTTACACGAAAAACATGTTTGTATTAGCAAAATAATATTACCTAATATAGCTAATATTACCATCTCAAAACGCAAAAAGGGGGTAAAAAGTAGAAGTTAGATGTCACATGTCACACGTCACCATCCTTGTGCGCGAAATATAGAATTCCATACATTCTCTTTATCTGCTTGAGGAGTCCGTGGCACAGTGGTTCGCGCGATCGGCCTGCGATTGTTGAGGTTAAGCAACTTTCGCAATGGTCGGTCATGGGATGGGTGACCAAAAATTTACCATCTCGAGCTCTTTCGTGCTTCGGAAGGCAAGTTAAGCCGTTCGTCCCGGCTGCATTTGCAATTCTAAAAACCCACCAATCCGCATTTGGCCCGCGTGGTGTGCCATGGCCCATTCTCCTTGTACATCTATAAGGAAGGCCCGTGCCCCAGCAGTGGGGACATTAAAAATGGCTGATGACGGCATTTCCCTTTATACAATTTTGAATTTCATAGCAAAGGCCCCTGTTTTCAGTCCATAATAAATGCTCCATAAATCCATAAATGCTCTTTCTAAGTTTAATGTGTTTCTGGTGTTCTGTGTTTCTTAGCATTAACAAATAGGTGAAAATTTTAACTAACTCAGGATGAATAAAGCACAAGAAATAACCAATAATCATCGTTTTTACTGCTGATATTAACTGTGATGACGATAATATCAATGTGCTAGCATTCAGCGATAAGGCCTTTATAGTATCACGAAGTAAGAATGAGTTTGTACTACCTATTGTTCTGTGAGTTAGCGTGTAGTTACTTACTATAGTTAGGTGTGGTCGTTTTATCTATGACGCAACGTAAATGCAACTTCTATTCATAAGTTAAATCACTTCGATGTAATAACGTTGGTGAACTTAAATGAAAGTTAGACACTGATCCGGTCACAGCATTAAAGATTATATCAAGACCTCCATCTCAGATAGGATCCGTTTTAGAGAAATTCCAATCCAATTTACGAATCCTGTTATCAGGGTCGGGGAGTTTTAGTAGAGAATTATCTCTCATTTGAAGCTTTTCTTATATTATATCATTGCTGTACTAAAATAAATTACATACCAATAAAGTTCTTCTTTCTTTCGGTCCAGACATGATACAAACCATAACTGACCCTCTGTGCTAAAAATAGCATAGCTTAGTGGTTCTGATCTTATTATTTCTATAGTAAACTAACTTATTTGCTCTAATAAGTACTCATTATTTATATTTATCAAAGCCAGCAAGTATATACCTGTTTTATCAATGTATGTTTAATGCAACTCTGTTGTGTCGTCAAACATCTCCAGCCGCAATTTATTTATGTAAAGTAATACCAAAAAATCTGTATTTTCACTCTTCGTGTTTTAATACAATAAAGTGAGCACAGTATCTATATCAAAGAACTCCCTCAAACCATGCTTTATAAGGTCAAAGGCTAACAATAAAGAAATAAGGGATTGCCTCCGCTTAAATGTTGCGTAGCGCAATGCTGCTCCAAGAGACGCTTTAGAAGTCAACGTACTATAAACGGGACTACCCGGGACAGTCATAAACCCGTGGGATGGCTTGGAACCCGGGAGGGATTTTTTTGTACACATAGTCCTTTAAGTGGCTCCCGCAAACAAGCTACCGACGAATGCAAATTTACTACACGTAAATTGAGTTACTGTTACGACAAATGATGTGGAACTTCCATTTCAAGACTTGTCGAAAATGTTAACTAAAATAGTAGATTTGAAAGATTTCATTTTGCATAACTTGTTTATGCTAAATAAACTCTTGAATCAACTGAATTGAGTTACGCTAGCACAAAAATGAAGCTAGTGGTTGTTAGTATCATTAACATACTGAACAATTGCTACTTCATCATTGGCGGGTGTTCATAATTTGTGGAGCCGCAAATTAAATAAGCTACGCTACCGTACAAGATCTTGTGTGTGAAAGATTTTCTACTAACAAGAGTATCATATAGAACATTGAGAATTTCGAGATCCTTGTAGATTCTTAAAAATATACAGACTAACGTTAAACATCTTTTAAATGTCTTGATGTCATCTTTTAATTTCAGTAATTTGTTTGAAGTTTAAAGGGACACAACGAGATTTTAAACGCCGATTATCTAGTTCCCAGTTGGTGATCTTGGCTCTAAAAATAAAAAAGGTGGCAATCAATTAACCACCAACCTAACCTACCTTTCATCTAAAGTACTAAAAAGCACATTAAAACAAAGATTTTGGTATTTTTTAATATATCAAATAAAAATAAAAAAGGTAATTGTTACGAGATAACTATATTTTCTTTAGTATAGCTTGCTTAGTTACTGCTTTCACATTTAAACAGCATCTACACTCTCATTGTAACTAGCATACCTAATAAAAAATCGGGCTTGTAGCCAAAAAAGGTATCCTTCTATACCATGTTGGCACGCAAGAGTTGTAACGACTCCTATGTTTTTGACAAGTCTATTAATATAACCGTGAAGTGTATTAGTATCACGTGACAGATGCTGTTTACTATTGACTGACGTTCACGTGCTGTTGTTGAATAACGATTTGAGCGTTGCAACTACTGTAGCCATGTTTGATTTATATTTATCATTACAATCAACATTGCCATCATTATAGACTAGAATAAGTTAGGGTAAACAAATGGGTCTTCCTTCACGAAAGAGTTTTTAATATAGCTCCTAATTCAATTTAATGTTGAAAAGTCTTGTGTTTTCTTTTCATGTGTTAACCTGTATGTATGTCATTAGTTCGAATTGCCATTAAAAGAGAGTTATAAAAAGGATGTATCGTAAAAATGGCGTCATAAAAGTGATGCAAAATAGCATACCTGAACGTTAAAATAATGTATTACTTATGTGAAGTATGTTTAATGTTTTGCCGAGGTAATAAAAACAGGCTGTTTTGAAATCAGACAGTGTTTGTAGGGCTTTTATGGTCACTACTGAACACTTTCGGTTTTTTACGATATAGGTCAAAGCTAATACCATATAGAAGGATATCAAGGGATAGTGGGAAGGCAAAAAAATCAACTTGCACCTTTTTACCAGCACTATATATTTTAAATAGTTTCTTTTCTTTACTTCATATATTATTTCTATCAATGTCAATATCTATATTTTCCAAGAAAAATATTTCTCTAGTTACAGATCCGCTTAAAATTTAAAGTTTAACAAACGATAAATCCATATGTCTATATACATTCACGTCTTTTCATAATTCACCACGATCAATGCATATTATGCTTATTAACTAGTTACTTTATAAATATTGACAATATTAAACGTGTAAAAAAATACATTAGAAACTGTTCGACTGTTGTATCTATAGACATAGAAATGTTGTTCATCAACAAAAAATACATAAAAACTTGTTCTAAGTTGTACTTTATATCATTTGGCAGTGGGAACAATTTACGCATCAATCAACAAACAAATCCATGATCAAACTACAATGTTACACGGTCTAGTAAACTCTGAACTATATGTACAAAACGACCGTAACGAAACACTAAATCATACAACTAAATCGATTGACTAACTTCGTATGTATGTTCTAAATACGTCGATGTAAAAAAATACACATATAGTAAAGTAAGCGTGTCTTACAATAACGAATAAATAGCGCATAATGAGAGTTCGTTAGACGATAAATGTACTAACAATATTGACTCAGCTCACTAGAACATAAGACTGGGTGCGCGGCAACGGTAACTAGGTACCCTATAGGAACGAATCGACGATCACATAACCACCACGATATGCGCACGTTAACTTAAGCACTAGAATCTACACGAAAGACCGCTTCGCCATTTTATACCATATCGCAACGAGATACGATCATAATTTAACTAAATCTAAGTCGACGAAAGCACGAGATTGCAAGACTGATATCGCGACCAGCCGCGACGACCGGTCCGTTATTGCTTTTGCGGTTTTCGATTCGATTTTATTGTCTTTATGACTTCGTTTACACTCGTCAGCAGCGACTTTGTCGTGCCAGCATAAGTAGGTAATATCACAAGTTTTGACGGCTGTGTTTTATTATATTGTAAATTCGACCCGAGTTGTGAGAAGCACGGGGATATAGAAGCAATATCGAGTGAACACTGGACGTGTACTATCACAGTTTATTGTTTAGAAGTGGGCTCAGGCGTTGGCCTTGGGCCTCGGCCGGCACTGCACCATGCAGATGTAGCCAGCGTCGACGTCGCAGCCGCTCACCAGGAGGTTCATGAGGACGCTGGACGACTGCGTTGTCGTCTTTGTCGTCACGGGGGATGGACTGCGTTTCGCTCGCTTTGCGCTAGGCTCTTCCTCCTGTTTCATCACCCTCTTGACCCCGGTGTCCCATGAGGGCATACTTCTACATGGTATTAAACCTAAAATTAAAGATAGGGAATTAGCTACCGAAGTTTATCCTATATTTAATATCAATCAACCGTGTCGTGTTGTTGTACCTTGATCTGAGTATATATTAGTAATGAGATCCTGTGGGGGTGGGCCCGTTGTAGGGGCCGCTAATAAACGCTGCAATGCGGGTGCAGGTGATGCCGAATGGAGTTCCGAGGGTTGGGGTCTGGCTAGGCTAACATTGTCTGGCAACGCACCCCACATAACCGCCGGTTCGAGTACCGGACGCTCATCGCTCATCGGTATGAAAGGAGAATGGCCATCGTCAATATCATTGTCCGACCTCCCACTATCGAAGGCGTCTAATGATAATTCTGTTAATGACGATTCGGTTTCCTGAAAAATAATTATTAGTTTATAATAATTACATTGTAAAAAAAATGTCATCAATTAGTTATTGAAATAAGATTATTGTAACACACCTGAGGCTCAGGTGAAGACAATAAGAATGATTCAGGGGTCAACGAATCGACTGGCGACGCATTTGTCAAATCATCACCCAACAGACTGCAATAATTGTCATTCAGCATGAATTCATCGAACATATCAAACGGGCTATTCTCCAGAGGGATGCACGTGTCACCGGCAGTGGGTGCCAAGTGAGTCAGATCTTCCGGCTCGTCTTTAAGCACTGAAAGAAATATCGAACATTGTAGAGGGATCAGAGTAATTAAAGTAATTTCACAGATTCTAAATCTTTCAAGTGTAGTCTTACTTGTATGACCCTCGTCTGGCGAGAACATAAGAAACCCTTTATTCATTTCTTTCTTTCGCGGTGCGAATATGAGTTCTGTGACAGGTATGGGGCGCTCTTCGTCAGGCGCTACTGTGGTGACCACTGGCGTGGGTAGTTCTATAGGCGCGCGAGGCGGCGCCGGCAGCAGCGCGGGTGCAGGCACGAGCGCAGGAGTCGGGACCACTGGTTTCAGGTCCACATCCTGGACTTGGTGCATAGCAAACACCTCATCTTTGCACTCGATACCGCTGTGGACAGAAACGGTTACATAGACACGAGAAAATCTTATCGCGCGATCTGCTTTGTATCATCATACATACATAACGTGTACGTCATACGAGTGCCTCCGTAAAAAGCAATAACTGCATGGTAATTAGTAACCGGAGAATCGAACGTCAATGTGTTAATTATTTTCCCATGTGGATGTGAGCAAGACGGATGTGTGAAAACAAAATACATAGTTATGCTAGTGCTAGATTTGACATACCGAAGACGCGTTTATAAAGCATACAATGGCGTGTAATCAGTCAACAATATTCAAGGCCAGCTACTAACTAGTTGACTAGGGCTGTCGAGCTAGAATCTATAAGGTATGTATTTAAAATGTTTAACTACATAAAATAATTATTTTTATCAACCCTATCACAAGTGTTTAGACAAAACACTGAAATCTTCTCATCATCAATTTTTACAAAAATCAGTAAGCCTCAAAATAAATACGACGTAAAAAAATTCCATTATGAATATTTGCACGATAAGATTAGTTGTTTTGTTATAGAATATTACTATAAACTTTATCATGAACAAAAAAACATTCGTATCATAATTTTTAAAGATAAAAACCACAGTAGTTAAACAGTATCAAACGAAATTCCATTGAACTATTTCTAGACGATTATGATGAACTTTTAAATGTTTCAGAAAGCTATAAATACAAATTGAACGAAAACGTACCGTGTACAATAAGTTATAGGTAAATTGGAAAAGTGTTCGCGAACAATTATAAAGTAGCCGAGAGAACGTGCGTACTCGAGACCAGCTGACACTGAATTGAATAGCTCGAGGATGATAGCAGATAACGAGATAATAAATATCGGTTATCTACTGCCGTTACTAAATATGCTCAACAAGTATAGACTAATTAGCGGCTGATTGAGCTGATGACCCAAAGCTCGCCCAAGGAAACATTTGCGTCAATGATCTTGAAACTATTACGTATTGATCATTGAGAGATAATACAAATGTTGTTGACGATCCCAAAGATCAGGTTTTCGTTAACCTTTACAATCAGTAGTAAAAATAATTACAATATAAGATGGAAAACTACATAGTCGATATAATGAATTGATCAATATATTTCTGTTAGGTACTAGTTTTATTTAAAAGTCGTTAATATTAATTTTATTAACGATATCTTTTATTTTCTAAATGCTAGACCTTGTACGAATAAAATACAGTCTAAAAACTTGCAAGTAATCGATTAGTATAGTATGATTTTATCTAACAGCAGATATCCATAATAGCCATCTGATCGTATTACGATACAATGTAAATGTGACGTAATAGCAAAAATGCCGAATCACTACGAACCAGACGTCAGGGAGGTGTGTTTTATTTGGTCGGTGCAATGACGCGCTATTTTGGAAAGTGAAATTGTTGGCAAGAGACAGTCCTATTTAGGGAAGCTGCGTTAGAAAGGGATGTATGGATGGTAGTAAGTGCGACCTTGCTGTCCTCCCCCAGTGAAAAATGGCCATGTCTGTACGACCATTCACGGTCCAAAGAAGTGCGCGCGCATCTTCGACACGCGGTAGGGCCCATATCGATTGCGAGCCAGAGATTCCGAAAGGCCTATCTGGAGAGCCGAACCGCTCTTATGCCATTGTCACAAAACGAAGTTTAATAACTTAGCTCATGAAGCGAGAGAGATAAAAATCTCTTTATTGGACGATTGAAACTTGGTCTAAAATTGATAAGATGAATCAGCATCTGACGCCATTATTAATCTCGATCTCGAAAGAGTTTTCCAGCTAACGAGAAAATATAACTGTGATAATGTGAAATTATAAGAACTATTAAATAACTCTTTTATCAACATAAAAATGTACTTCACAAGCAACATTGCAAAACCACAAAATAGCACAACAATTTTTAATCCCAAAATCAATCATCAGACAATCAGCTAAGCTTTCTAGTAAATCCTCTTATAAGTGGAACCAAATCTTCCGCTCCAAGAAGCCAAACAAATTGGTCTGATGAAAGCCATGTGATAGGCGGGCGACCTTGGCCGTGATCCTCGCCGGCACCGGTTCAATTCAACAATTACATCTGTCAGGGTCGAGGGCGTACTCATGTTATTTCGTAATTCATCATAATATTGCATTGCGTCTCTTAAACTGATCGGTACGTTGAACTCACTATCTTTACGATAAACTATTGGGATAAATCTTACTTCTTATTTGAGGGAGTTGAAAACTTTATTCCGCTAGTAATGATAGCGTTATTTTATTTATTTATTCTAGCATCGTAATAGTTTTGGCATCTAGCTAATGAGTGTTGAAATATTCAGCTTATTTAAACTTCCCAGTACGTGTCTAAGTAAGATATCGAAGTAATTAGAAGAGGCTGAATAAGAGTTTGCCAGTGATTTTACGGTAAACGCTCGAAAAGTTTGAAGTCACGATAGGAATAATTAGACGAAACCGATCCGAATTTACATTTAAATATTTTAAGCAGTAGAAAACAAATTAAAATTCTTGATAATTATAATAAATACTATGCAAAGATTTCATAAATTGCACCCAGAAACATATTTCTAAAGTTAATGAATCTATTGAGATACAATCTCTATTCTCATAAATAGACTCTGCTAAGTTTTCAATTGGAGTCAAATATTTTTAGAAAAAAGTAGCAAACAAACCTGTTAGCAGGTATATAAATCAAAATATTTAAACACGTTTCTAGTCTATTATATAAAAAAAAACTGGTTATCGCTCACCAAGATAGTATTTTAAAGAGATTGACTAATATTTGGAAATGTCTCAAGGACGATGCAGATTAGATAACTCGAATTACGTTTAAACCCGATAAATATGACGATCAAGGTAAAGTTAACTTTTCTATAACGGTGTAAGCATCGAGGAAAAATCTTCCATAGCGTCATCACTTGGAATAAATTTAACCTAACTCCGATTTGAAGTGTTAGCATTTATATATGCAAGTCACAGCATCAAATCAAACCTGCGGTCTAAAAGCATGTAGAATGCAAACAAATGCCCGTTATGCTTGATGGAAATTGAAAAATCGTACATAATTTTTGATGCTCCGACACGACACGAAAGATGTGTGTGGGAATTAATGATGCTTCATAGTCAATCGTTTGTAGGTACATTAAATATTCCGTGACTGTGAGTTAAGGGTAGGTAATATGCTTAACCAAATTTAATACTCATGCTTAATTATTATTGAGAATTGTGAAGAGAACTTTAAACGACAAAAAAATATTAAGCAGAGCTTTGTAAGGATTGGAAATAAATTTACTGATAACAGTGAAAGAAGAATTTTCGTTAAAGAAGAAGAAGTTTATCAACGTTAAAGGAAAAATCAAGTGAAGTATAATAAAGAAGAATAAATGCATTGATCTGCCAATGGTAGACGAGGACCGGCGCGGGAGTCAAGGCCGCGATGGCGCGGTTATGTAAGCTCGGCGCGGGGGACGACTCCGCTAATTTTAGTCCGACTCACAAACAAGACGACCGCACGTCAGTCTCATACGCAACGCTGCGCTATGCAACAACTGATTTCTTCAACATTTAAAATTTTACTGATACCAATCAATTACTACTCGTTTTTAGAAATCTCAACGAAATATTCCAAAGAAAATAGCCATAATCGTTAGAAATTGGTAATAGAACGGTCACACACATTGGTTTGACAAATTCAATGAAAGGTAGACAATTCGTTTGCTTATGCATTTAAAATGTATATTGAAATTCTAATCGAGCCGTATTGTCACGGAAAACTTTGCTATCAATATGTTTGAATACGTTTACGTACACCACTTTATTCGAATACACTTTACACGTATTTGTCAATTTAAAACGCGAATCGCGAACTTGAGACGGTGTAGCACTCGTATCGCACAATATATTCACTCTTACACTGTCACTTGCATCACTGATCCTTACCATGGTGCGAGTTGATAGATTATTGTGGGGAGAGCCGGATTGGAAGAGGTTGCCGGCAAACGTGTTGTTCAACTGAACAGCTGATCGTCGCGAGTTTAGTTGCGAGAGCGGCTTTAGAGGCGGCAGGCGTACGGCTGCGTCGGTGATCGCCAAGCAAATGATACGCGCGGTGGGCGGCGGCGCAGTCCGACTTGTGACGCGGCCCACATAGCGATGTTAAGTCGCCACATAACCTAGTGATAATTTTTTCGAAGATTGCCGCTCAGTCCACTCGATCAGCACGCGATGTGATAAAAAAGTTCACGTTATACCGGCGCCTATCGCTAACCGATCACGATCAAGTTAGTGAGTTAGCACGGACGAAAGTGTGATAACCTACGGCTGCGCCGCCGGTTATTGCTGGCTACAATTAACTTTATGGTTTAGATAAACGAGCCGATAAGATAAGAATAGTGTGTGCAATGTTCTCCAGGAGCATTGCGAGAAACCTAAATCTAGCGCGCAAGCAAGTGGTTGATGAAAGTTATTTTGGTAGCAGCTGTCCTGAAAGGTCAATGAACTGCGAACATCCATGCATTCAGTGTCCAAGCATGTTTAACTTTTAACAGTTTTTTTTAACGCGAATTCAGGATTCAGGAGTCCGCAACTAATTTCAAATTACATAATATTACTTTGCAAATACAATCCGATTTCACGACGGTCAGAAAGCCTTTCCCATGGCGTTCAATATTTTCTGACATACTTTCAGTACAAGAAGCTGTTGGGTAAAGGCCAATTTTTAAAGGTAAATTTAGGTAACGTAAATAAAGAATAACATTACAATTACCAGATTGACAGACAGCTAAATTACAGGAAAAGTAAGAGGAAAAAAGATCCTAAGAAAAAGTAATAAGAAACATAAAACAAACACTTGAGGGTTTTACAAATAAATGAGGTTGTTGAAAATAGGTGAAGACCAGTAACTCATGCTATCGTTGAAATTGTTCTTACAACCGAAACGACGACCTATCGAACTTTCTCTGATAATTGTAGTAATTTATTCGTTAATATTGAAATATGAATGGATAAGGTAAGTCAACGTAAACAAGTCACAATTGTGGATCATTCAGACAGTATAGGACTAGCGGGAGCGTCCAATACGTATATAATATTCTAGAACTGAACCACGCAACTGTAAACCGCGTCTGTGGACGATTGCCAACCATAACAGAGTAAAAAGGTGACTATTGTTTAGATCTGCAAGAATATCATAATTAAATTGTAACAAAAAAAATCGATGAAATTTTGAAAATACTAGGCTGGGGAAAATTTCAATATTATAACATCACTGGAAGTACCACTTTTTGAAATGAATTTAAAAGAAATAAGGACTATAGGAACAAAAACAAGGAAAATACCTTAAAAACCATTTCAGACAAATACTAACTGTGGGTTAGACCAAGTTTTTTTACGTTATATTTTTACTTTTTACAGGGTTTATGGTTTAAAAATATATACGGGATTTGACAGTTTTGACAAGCAAATTACAGTTACATTATACGAATTCGTAAAGGTATTTTTTTGTGCAACCGGCGGTGTAAACTTAAAACGCACGTCTCTTAAAATAGGCATCAATCATTTTCAGTTCACCCACTTTATCTACAAGGATATTCTCAACAATCCATCAGATCGCAGGCCATCTGATACCACTGGCGATGAAGCCGCCTTGCTCAACAATTTAGCCACGTAACCTAACACCGGACTTAATGGAGCACTGGAGATCTAGTCACTCGTCAGATACAAGATTCATTTCTCACACAAAACTTTTCTTTTCCATGAAAATTGTCAAGTCATCTTAGTGTGAAACTCCAAAACGCGCTCAAAAATAGCAACTTTAAGCTCAACATTGTTCAAATAAAAAAACGAAGATTACTAAAGATAATGCTAATGTAGTAACCGACGTTAACTTACAGGATAGGGACTTTGATCTTGTAATTATTTACTCGTTAACGCTTCGTCTCATTATGACAAAATCAGCAAAAAAGAAATCAAAGAGCTGTTCACTTGAAACTCGTATAAGTTATACTTACATGAATCGCACAGAAAAGCAGCTTCAAAACTTGAAACTTAAATTTTATAAGAATACAGAAGAGCCAAAACTGATGACTCAAAGAAACATAAAAGGGTGATCGTAGCTACCATTACGGATGATGCAAAAAGTAAATTGCATTATGTAATTACACAATTCAGAATATTATTGCAATATTCTGGGAATTTAAATAAAAGTATTAAAATGTGAAGCTGATGTAGGTTTGGTTACTATTGACAGGGCCCTTATTCACTATGACCACTTAGCGATTCCTTGCTCAAACCACGCCAATGTCGTACTTGGTTTTGACACTTTCAAAAGACGGTTTCTCCATGATACTCTCAAATTATAGAGTTATTGTAAAAGTACATGAAAGTCACAAATTGAATAATTATTAAACAAGTAAAAAAACTTTAAAATTTGTAAGTGCCACAGAGAAAACGAATTTTGAAAATGACGAAACCAAATACGACATTGGCATGGTTTGAGCAAGGAATCGGCAAGTGGTCATAGGGAATACAGGCCCAGATCCCCTGAACTGGCAAGCAGACATATCACAACTTAAAACAATAAAAAATCTATTGTGTCTCTTTCATTGCCAGCGAAAGGTAATACAATTGTTGCCACTGGTAACGGCTAGCGCAATAGAAATACTTACCGCGTAACAACACAAATATAACGTATCTATATACTTAATTCAGGTTCGCAAAATTTGTGACGACTCGATAGGGACTTTGACGTGTAGTACGCGGCCGAGTAAGGTATCAAATTAAAGGTACTCGAGTCTATTTGTTCCGAAAACTATAAAATATACAAAATGTTAAACGTGATGATCACAAACTGCAATTAAAAAGTGTCATTATTTTCGCATAATTTGGAATTTTTCGTCGATCGACGAACCCGAGTATCGGGTTGTAACCGCCCTAGTTTCACCATAATTTAACTTCTTTTCTCGAACGAAAATAATTTATAAATAAAATTTTATATATCTTTCAATGAGATGTTTTCTTCTGGAAAATTTATCTTGAACTAAGGAATTCAGAACGAGCTTTTCGAAAGGGGAGCATGCGCGGAACTAAGTTTCATTGGATTGTGAAACAAGAGTTGAATGATGAAATTTATCACGAAATAGACAAAACCATCGGAGTCAGAGCATGTTCAAGCCACAAAAACCAGTCTTTAATAAATTAACGTTGCTTTTGCAAACTTTTTTGCTATGAATGTTTTTTTGAATAATAATATTTTACTAAAAAAAGGAAATATTAGACCAAAAATACTCTTCTCACAAGTTGCAGGAGACGTATTTTTGAATGCCAAGATCCCGTTACGGGATCCTGTGATATGAATGTGAGACGAGTTTTTTCAATGAAATTTTACATGAATACTGTATTCTGCGATTTTAATACGTTGGCTTCCAAATAATACTTTTTACTCACAGACCCATATCGACGAAAGATAACGAAGACGAAGAAAGATACATATAAGATAGACGAAAAGAGAGCCTCAAACTGTATGAGAACCTAGCGAGTCGAATTTTTCGTACCTAAGATTACGTCACGAGCGAGATTTAGTAACATGGAAATGTTATTGACGAGCTTTCGCAAGAAAGCACTTCACAATTAACCATTTTCGTTTCTGAGTGACGCGTGTTTTCATGGCAATGGTTTCAAGCAGACTGACTTAGGTCGCATAACTTTGACCGTGGTTCAAACTTTTTACACGCAGGTTAGGTAAACTTTTACCGTCTATCTTTGTGTTTTTACTTAAACAAAAGTACAATCTCACACGTACGTAAGTAGTACTGTGACTCCGCCACCAAAAGTCCCGACTCAATTTTGCGTACGTGACATGGAGAATGTAGCCAGTAGCTTACACCCGATAGTGTTTGGTTTGAAGGAGATTCTCTCTTTATAAATACAAATTCCTGCTGATTTTATTTTTAAAAAAAACTACTGGTAAAATAAAGCTAATCCTTGAAAAAAAGGTAAGTTAGAGGAGATTTTCGATAAATTTTAACTCTACATTTTGACGACCTGTTTGGCGCAGGGGTATTATACCCGCCTTTTGCGAACAAGACAAATATTGGTCTGGGTGTTTTATATGTTATTATGTATGTATTTACAAAAAAAAACTATCTATCTAGCTATTTAGTATCCATAACACAAGTTCTTCATGAAACATTACGTGGGTTAGATATTAATTTGGTGTCATTGTATGCAATTATTTATTTATTTATTATTGTTATTTAAATTTTGTCTATCATATCCTGATTCCTATTTCGATATTCTTTACACGACTGAAATTTGAAAAACATTAGATATTGGACCGTATTTCCAAAGGTCGTGGGTTCGAACCCCATCTGAGAATTCACTTGTAGCCGAGTTAATTTGTTCAAATATTTTTCTATTTAAAATTTATCATAAGTATAAAAATAAAAAAGCATTGAAAAAAGCAAAAATTAAAAAATCATGAAAAAAAAAGGATTAGATAGTTGTAAATGCCATCCTCTTTAAAACCACTTTCGAGGAATATGTCCTTTTTACCAGTCGCCGTGTTTAACAACTATGGAAATGCATTAGGCTAGCAATAGACGTCCGATTTGCTTCCGATTGTCTGATTAGACTATCTGATTGGATTCACTCAATACACGTGCGATTTTTTGTCAGATTTTTTCTAATTTCAGTCCAAAGAGTAAAATAATATGCGCTAGAGAGTCAACTGGCAAATAGGGAGGAAAATCGGACGGCTATTTCGTCTTTGTACAGACTACAGAAGTATGCATACAGCAGCCTTCAGACAATTGGATAAGGCAATAAAATCCTAAACGCGTAGCATTCTTTCCGACTCGGACGTCCGATCCGATAGTCGGATCGGATGTGTATTACGTAGGCAAACAAATGTATAGCACGAGCGCCTTCCAATTGTCTGATCAGACTATCGGATCCGACAATCGGATAGAAAAATCTGACGTGTATTTCCAGCCTTATGGAGGATTATAAATGTAGTTTAAGGAATTGATGAGCACTATAATTGACTGATGAACGATTCCAAGAGAAATGCATTTCGCGAGCTGCATACCATTGTGGTACCTGAAGTAGGTCGATGACCTGTAGCCACACCCCCCAAGTCATTATGGGACCAGGTGAAAACGTGATTTCAGTTCTTTATGCGATTGACTTATGGTTTATTATTGAACGGAACCAAATTAAAGTTTGTTGGCCAACGTGACTTGGAACATGTTGCATGGTATCGACCATTCTTTACATCAGCGTTTAAGGCGGTACCCCCACCGAAAGTGGCGCCGCGTTGAATTTTATTTAATATCGTAATTCTAATTCACAATTTTAATAAAACTAAACGTGGAATTTTTAGAGCCCATTGTCTTGTATTTTTAGAAGGTATCGCTACATCTCGTCATAGTCATTCGTAGAAGTAGATAGCAAATGTGTCAAAAACGGCCACTTTTAGCAGTTTTGCTATCTACTTCTAGCAGTGACTACGAGGGAATGTAATGATACCGTCTAAAAATACTAGAATATGGGCTCTAAAAATTCCACGTTTAGTTTTATTAAAATTGTGTATTAGAATTACGATATTAAATAAAATTCAACGCGGCGCCACTTTCGGTAGGGGTACCGCCTTAAGTCGTGTGACTTACATCAAAATAATCTATTTCGTGAAAGACGGATATATTTTGTTTTGTACTAATAAGCGGTGTTAAGAGTCGCCGAATTTCCGATCCAAGTTGCAATTATTAAATTTAAACAACACTTTGATTCATCTCATATTTTGGCCCTGCAAAAATAAACCGACTTAAACAAACTTAAAGTATTTATATTATTAGATCATTATCAGGTAGAAGTAACTTGTCCCAAAGTGAGCATGTTTGTATGAAAATAACGGGTGGGTCATTGAATGTGCCGGTGAGTGTACCTAAATATTTTAACGTACGTGAATTCAAAAGAATAAAGAAGGGAAGAAGTAGTAAGCTGAGTCAACTACAAAGTTGCGTGAAATTTTTACTTAGTTACTTTGTTAATTGTCATCCCGTGACCACGGCAGCTAAAAAGGTGCCGAAACGTCGGGAAAATCAAAAACCCCTAAAAAAGCAAAAAATACGTACAATTACAACTTAGTTCGTGAAATATAGCGCGTTTGATATCCGTAAAAGTTGTTTCATTTGTTAATTTTGTCATCCCGTGACCACGGCAGTTAAAAAGGTGCCGAAACGTCGGGAAAATCAAAAACCCCTAAAAAAGCAAAAAATACGTACATTTACAACTTAGTTCGTGAAATATAGCGCGTTTGATATCCGTAAAAGTTGTTTTATTTGTTAATTTTGTCATCCCGTGACCACGGCAGCTAAAAAGGTGCCGAAACGTCGGGAAAATCAAAAACCCCTAAAAAAGCAAAAAATACGGACAATTACAACTTAGTTCGTGAAATATAGCGCGTTTGATATCCGTAAAAGTTGTTTTATTTGTAAATTTTGTCATCCCGTGACCACGGCAGCTAAAAAGGTGCCGAAACGTCGGGAAAATCAAAAACCCCTAAAAAAGCAAAAAATACGGACAATTACAACTTAGTTCGTGAAATATAGCGCGTTTGATATCCGTAAAAGTTGTTTTATTTGTTAATTTTGTCATCCCGTGACCACGGCAGCTAAAAAGGTGCCGAAACGTCGGGAAAATCAAAAACCCCTAAAAAAGCAAAAAATACGTACAATTACAACTTAGTTCGTGAAACATAGCGCGTTTGATATCCGTAAAGTTGTTTATTTGTTAATTGTTATTTTTTTCAATGTTGTTTGTTGCACAATAGTTTCTAACGTCGTATCGGTAATAGTTCCACATTCACAAACGGCATGCTCTCATTGCATACATCTATCAACAGAGTAATGGGAATTGATCAGTGCGGCAATATCTTGCATCTGTGTGTCATGAATTGGTGACATTAATCAAGCGAGATGTGAAAGCAGACTTGAAGAAAGACAACTGTGACACAACGAATACTACAATTTAAACATTGCATGCATGATAAAATTACTTATCACAAAATCAAACAAGATAAATTAATCGTGAATTGTGACATCAATTAGATCATCGACAGTGGAAAAAACCATCTACCTACTTAAAGAATACAAAATTAAATTGCTATTTCTAAAACAGCTCTAATTGTTTAATTTCAAAATCTATCACAATCCGTTTCAAAGGTATTGTGATTGTGATAGTGATTTATGGAATTGTGTAATTTATAGTCTCAATCCCTTTCGGAACGAATGATGTTTTAAATGACACTTTATTTGGCACTTCTCCATGGATACATTTGAAAGATATTTTAGTGGAAAAAACCATCTACCTACTTAAAGAATGCAAAATTAAATAGCTATTTCTAAAACAGCTCTAATTGTTTAATTTCTAAATCTATCACAATCCCTTTCAAAGGTATTGTGATTGTGATAGTTATTTATGGAATTGTGTAATTTATAATCGCAATCCCTTTCGGAACGAATGATGTTTTAAATGACACTTCATTTGGCACTTCTCCATACATTTGAAAGATATTTTCGTGTGTAACTTTGCTTAGACAGTTCAATTTCGTTCATTCAATACCTTTCAAAACGCGTCCCGATCACAATCCCTATCAAATGTAAAATAGTGACGGCCTGAATTATGCTAATATCTTTCAAATGACAAATTGAAAGGGATTGCGATAGATTTTTAAATTAGACAATTAGCCCCCGGTAAGCAAAGGGAAGAGGATTTTCTTCAAAATTTGATAATTTTGATGATTGATGATTTTATGTCAGATTTCTCTATAGTAGTTGCGGTAACAATAAATATTTAACAAGCGATGTGACTCTAGATATAGACAATATAATGTTCAATAATGAATCATTAGAAATCGATGGACAGTAAGTCGACGACCTCAATACGGCTCGTTTGGTAGTCGCCCGCCGTAAACTTATTAATAAACTATTGGAAATGGAATCACTAATAAGATTTCGGCCGATCGTGCGAAGCATGTAATGTCAAGTCATAATCCTATAACAACACATCTTGTCTAGAAAATATTGAATGAAGTAAGAACTCAAAATAATAAAAAGACATGTGTGAAACTGAAAAATTGTTTAAACAGCTAAGTAAATACAGCAACAAAAGCATATAATTACAATTAGAATGGAATTAATATTTTGCGCAGAATGGAAAAGTCAATGAGTGCCTTGAAGTCAAGTAGGTATTTAGGTTCTCTTCATGATTAAACTTTTTAACATCACATCACATCATCAGCCTGTGGACGTCCACTGCTGGACATAGGCCTCTCCTAGCTCATGCCTATTGTGGCGTTCATAGGAGGCTATTAGCCTACTGCTATCACGCTGGCCAGACGGGTTGGTAGAGGGTTTATTTCAAGTTTTCCTTCTCTCGTGGTGTTCAATGCGTCGAGCCTCTTACGGTCGGTTTCAATAACTTATCTACAGTAAGAGATAGGCTTACTAGAGCTTTGTTGCCTAGATATTTTTGTTATTCAGCCCAAAATAACCCAAAATAACAGCGGTTGCTAAGTAACGTAACTAAGATAAGCCTACCTCTTGTTAGGGATAGATTATTGAAACCGGCTGTTAGTCGTCTCTTACGACATCCCAAGCAAGTAAGGGAGTGGTGACACTTGTATTCTTAGGCCGTCACCACACGGCAACTTTTTAACAATCTTTAAAAAATTTTTTATTAAGATTGTCTCTAAATAGTCAACAGGAATAGTTTAAGATTGAATTTCATTTCGTTTTTGTCTCTGCAAGCAGTGTCGAATATTGTTTAACAAGTGTTCAAGGTTCTAAGAGTTGACTAGATGTACAATAGACGCAATTGACGTCATTGACCCCTCCGATCTATTTGTCCCGCAATCTTCTCATCTCAATAAAATCAAATAGTGGACTACGTTTGGATATACACGTACTGCCATTTGAGAGAATTGAAAACTACTGAGGTTGGATGAATTCGTTGTCTTATAAAATCAATAAAGAACATCAAAAGGTTTATTGATTTACAAAGAGAAAAAAAAATCTCGAACAGAAAAGAAGTACAAACAACTCTAATGTTACACCAGCAAACAAAATTGACGACTATAATCCCTTTACTGGCAGAAAGTTGCACTGCAATGCAAACAAACAAATTGACAAACTGAAAACTATAGCAAAATATGCTTCACAAAATTCTCTAGAACACTAGTTAAATCACGTAACTAACTTCACCCACGAGTTTCATTCACTGGGAACGAGAAATACAACTTTACTGAAATGAGGGAAGTGGGAGTAGGAAGAAAGTTGAACGACCTAGAGGGGAGAAGGTGGTGGTGGTTCAGTGCATAAACCGAGCGACGACCGCGGAGCAGCTACGACTGCAGCACGTGCTCTCGCAAGTTGCGAAATAAATTAGCGTTGTTGCATCCTTAGAATATTTAGTTCAAACTGTGAGTTCATCGGTGAATCATAAATCACAAAATTTATTTGACACAAACAGTGGACATGAACATAAGTTATATGACAAAAAATACACAAAGTGCTTTCAGCAAAATGTTCCACATGGCTGCATCAAAAGGGATCTAGTTCAACATGTGTCAGTGTTGAAGCTGACGCTGGTTTCCAACTAGACCCTCTTTTTTATTGACACGTCGATGTCAATACGGATGCATTTAAAAAAATATAACAGAACATAAAATTTTAACATTTTAAAAACCCCCCGACACAAAAAAACTTCAAAGAAATAAAATTTCTCTCCCGATCGGGGGACCCCCAACGTATAATACGTATAAAATACCCTTTTAGTACTTCTCTTTTTGTGGTCCCCCGACCGAAAGAGAAATTAAATTTTTTTGGAAGGATTTTAAAATGATAAAATTTTTATGTAATAAATATTAAACAAGAAAATATACTAGAAAAAAGCAACTAGTCTCATGTCGCCCTGACGGGACAACATGAGACTAGTTGCTTTTTTCTAGTATATTTTCTTGTTTAATATTTATTACATAAAAATAGCATTGTAAAATGCAAAATTAAAAAGTTATGATAAAATTTTATTTTTATTTCATACTTTTTAAATTACACACAAAATAATAAAAAAAATCACTGCAATCGCTTAATTCCTCTAGGCACTACGAATATTTATGTACAGAAAGACAAACAATTTATGCCGCCATTTTGTCTTTTTTTTGCTGTACCTAAATTTGCCCAGGATGTAAATTATTTTAGTCAAAGCGCCACCTTTGTATCTTTTAACGTTTCGGCAGGCAGTTGACCATCTCCATAAATGGCCGGATGGATTTTCATCAAACGTGGCTAAGAACCATCTCGATTAATTTAGCTTTCAATAAAAAAAAACGCATTGAAATCGCTTGATGCGTTAAGGCTATCGACGAATATATATACATACAGACAGACATAGGCTTCAAACTTATAACACCCCTCTTAAGAAATAACAAGCACACATCCTTTATTTAATCTATTTGTGTGTATATATAATTATAGTAGATGTATATTTGTGATGTGCAACAATATTGTGTGACTGATGTGATGTGTAATGAAAAAAATAATGATAATGACAAACAAAAAATAACTAATACTATGACTACTAACTACTACTAATGACTAGATGTTGATGTAATATAGGGAAATAGTGCGAAATTCGTCAAAGTCAAGTCAGTCAGACGGCGTATGAGGATGCCTGGTCACTAAAGCCATCTCATTTCTATAGGAAAAAGGAAACCTATTGGTGATATAGGCATATATTCAAACAGGACAATATAATTTGCGAACACCAAGCGACCACCAGTATTCATTACCGCAATGAATAAATTTGAATCATTTGCTCTCATTGTAATGGTCTAGCTATTACCTCAAGTGAGTCCACGAGTACCTTCTGATACTCAAATTACAACGAATTGTTTTATTGGGGTTTTATAACGGTGAAAATAATTGCTGCGTTTTATTTTAAGAGCCTGTCGTATTTTGAAAGCAGGATTACAAGGAGTATTAAGAATCGTTGAATATTCTACGAGACGTCAGATTCGCTTGCAAGTTAAGTGGAACTTTTCTAAGGTTTATGCAGCTTGTATAAATTTAAAGTAGATGGTTATGCTTTGATAAGTTAATTTCACGAATGAAAACACTGATGTTGCTAAAGAAAATACATTTTTGATTGGATAGAAAGAAATACAAGCTTTGAGATACAGACCAAGATTAGCATACTACATGTTGCAGGTGGGTCTAATTAGAGGTATGCTAGGCGTGGTTATTAGAATAGGTAACAGATATGTGCGTTACAGCAATGACCCACATGTATGAAAATTAATGGCCGAGTAAGTCACGAGCGGCGCGGGTCCAGGCAACCCTGGGCTTAATGATAATGTCTCTATAGACACACTAAATCTTACAGGAAAATATATTAAAAAGGTATAAAAAGAGGACAATCGTCTTTATGACAATCTATCGTGGGAAACTGGTAGGTGTCGTGAATCATGCGATCGTTGATTAGCTTACTAAGTTTGTTAAGAGAGATTCCCTTAGACATGTTAATAATGAATAAATTGATGAAACGATTTGATCTTAATTGAGTGTCTTAATGACTATTACAAAGGTTAAGATAAACATTAGAAATGGATTCGCAGAGAAATCATCAGTCTCGCTTCGTCATGAGTTTATTATGGTCACCCTATTGTTAGTTATGCAGTTCAAGTTACATATTCACTTATGTCAATGAATGAATGACACATATAGATAAGATTTATGTGGTAACATTGCATGAACGAGCTTTACCTATATAATAAATAATGAAACTTTCAGATAACGTTAAGTAAACGACATGTTTAACACAGAAACATTTAAAATATTGTCCTGTCAAACAGATTTTCTAGATTTCAATGCTTACGAAAGACGCAAAGGTAGTCAAACAAAAATAAAAACAGACCTAAACAAATATGGACAACGAAACTGTAATTCTATTACAGGGGTGCAAAGTCATAAATCAAACAGTTGCCAACATATTTCACCGTAATTTGGTTAACATTTAGACATGTTCTGAGATTAAAAAAATCCAATTATATTTTTTATTTTAGCTCGGTTTAATTAAAATTGGTAAGCCAATAATAATTCAGTGTTAAAAGTATTTTGGAAATTCTTGTTTGTCACCAGAACACTGACTTTTGGAAATTAAAATGACGTCATATATTTCTAACATAGCATTTTAAATAAAATTAAATAAAAAATAACGTAATCACTTAAATATACTTGCTTCAATTTCAATATATTGAATATTAAAATGTAACGTATTAGTAATAGTTAGTATTCCTTGGTACAACTTAAACCCACGAGAACGAAGTTGTGGGCACCAGCGAGTATTGAATATCAGAAGTGATATTCTATTCAAAGATTGGTCCAATATTCACCAATTTCTCAATAAAGTAATAAATCAAAGAAATATCGACAAAATATCTCTGCCAGCAACACGACCAGAAACAGATGACTCCTCTGCTTTGAGAGGAGGAAGCATAGCAACGTGATCACCCCTGATAGCCCGCGGCGCATATAAGATGAGCTGGAGCAGCGCTTGCCGCGCCACTATCAGGCAGCCATGATAAACTTTCCAGTCCTTATCGACTGTAGAATTTTATGTGAATAAAGAAAATACACATTTTAAAGAATTTAAAATCACTGAAACGGATACAAAGGACTAAGTTTTTTTATGTGGTAACACATTGTTTTCAAAATACGCCGGTCTCGAAAAAATACCGGAAGACGTTCAATAGCAACGAACTGGGACAACTTCATCAAAATTAACAGCTATTTTGGTCGTAAAAACCAATCTCCTGATGGATTCATTTGACGAAGTCAGCAAAACAACTCCTCATCGTGTAGTTGGGACGATAGACTGAAAATAATGTAATAAAGCCGGGTTTGGGAAAGGAAAATTATTTGCTGACGGCGTGTTGGGGAAAGTTACAAGGATAGGGTCAACAAGAATATTTTTCCACATGTGCGATGTACGGCCGAAGTAAGTGAAGGATCTTATTTGCGGTCACCGGGTGTGATATTAGGACAGTTTTATGGGTGGAGTATCGACAATTTAGGAGTGTATTGAATTTTTCTATTCATTGCGCAGAGCTTTGCCTTTTTTAGAAGACGGCACATGAGAATGAGACATTCAAGGACTATATTGATGGTAGTTTGGAGCAATGCAACGGTAGCGATCATACTCACGGGTCCTGGGATCAAATTCTAGTAAGTTACTAACTGTGATGAGCATATAAAATAATATTATACTTATATTGTATTATGCTCAACTTAGAATTTCGTCTATTCTAGCAGTTAGTTTTGTATAATCAGTATATATAAATAATAGTAAATTTGATGAGGATGACTGTATGGATTCTCTATTGGTATAAAAGCGAACGAACTCGCTTGTCGCTCGTTTACACTACAATTGTCACCAGCTAATACATATAACTTTATCAGCCAAGAGTTTGTGAAGACGACTTATGTAATATACGGTATACCATGTGAGTGATAAAATCTTTACAAGAGCTGCCTAGTAAGTACTTAAGGAAATATTTACTACTTCCTTTATAAGAACATCAAGGACAGCCATTAGTACGAACGAGCGTAAATTAAGTTTTTCCCGAAATCCTGGATCCAAACGAGCTTATAAATAATTCAAACTTTATGGAGGTCATATATTTGCGGATTTACGTGGAACAACTAAAGGTTTATAACCATAGCGATAAACCCCAATTTAAAAATTAAGTAGTTCACATGTTAAGAAATAGTACATTACTGCAGCGGCCAGCAAAAGAGGCATTGATGGACGAACGTGTAAATGTGGGCCGAGGCGAAATCGAGGCACACCTACGTAAGTTTATCAATGCCTAGTTGTGGCCAAGGCTTGTAAAGTACTTTTCTCAAATAATGCGCGGAAATTAAAACATGTAAAGAATTTTTACTCAACCCTTAGAACAAAATGTAAATGATGTGTCTTCTAGTAAGTAACTACGTAAAACTGCAATTGCAAAAATATTTAAATTTCTGATGGCAGATGGAAACGGAGAAATAAAAAAATCTCAATTATTTTTATATTGCACAGAACCGATGTCTGTACAATCAGGACCTATTATAATTTTTGCTGACGACATAATCTACGAAGCTCACCAAATACATAGTGAGAACGATTGCAGGAATTATTATGATATCAGTTTCGTAATCGTGAATTCTGATAATTACAAGTACAGTGCTTCCTTTGTATGTTGATTTTTCGATTTACGCGTTCATGTAAAATTCATTCCATTCCATTGTCAATCAACCACGACCACATAATAAATGAATGTGGACTTGGTCAAAATAGAAAGTGTTGTTTGTCTTTTAACAAATATTTGCCTGGTAGCGGTTACTTTAGTTTTTTTTGTAATAGAAAGTGACCTTACTGTTGTGTTAACTACTTTTCATTTTGACGACTCTGTATTAAATAAAACAGGGAGAAAAAAACAGCCCTTATTACGAGTTACTTGCCGGTTCTTCTCGTTACAAGGTCTCCCGCCGTAGGGTTTGTGAACCGATGGCGTAGCTTCTTTGACGTTCATAAGTGCTTGTAAAAGCCTAGACTAAATAAATGATAAATATTGAATTTGAATTTGTGAAGAAACGAGAAATTATTGAACTTTGGGTTCTAAATTATGAGAAGTAAGCAACCAATCGACTTGATTTTTGGCATAGAGTTAGTCAAAAGGACGAAAAGTAATATAAGATACTTTTTATCCCGATATTCCCAACTGGGGACCACGCGGACGGAAACTAGTATAAATAGTTTAGTTTAATTAGTATTACTTTTATTACTTTCATACAGCAGCTAAAAACATTAAATATATGTTAAAATAATATTTCACTAATATTAACTCCAACTATAAAGAAACTGATTTAAATTCCGCTAGATTCGTGAAATTACACAATGTGCGTAGGGTTTGTTAACCGATAGCGTAGCTTCTTTGACGTTCATAAGTGTTTGTAACAGCCTAGACTGAATAAATGATATTGAATTTTGACTTCTAACATATATAGCCGCTTTTTGAGTGTTTCCTTTAACATTTATAATCTTAAGTACAATAAATATGGCTATTGTTACTTCTATTGATTTGGCAACTTTCACAAGGACTATAGTTTATATATTAATTATAACGTTATTCTATAACTATTGTCACCAACATTATCATCTTTGAGTGCGATAGTGTAATCGTTGTTGTCAACTGTTAGCTTGGCCACATCTAGGGTTGCTAACAATAATCAAAAAAGTTAAAACTATGATAAATATCCATCATCAACCTGTAGATGTCCACTGCTGGACGTTTATAGGAAGCTATTAACGTACTGCTAGCACGCTGGCCAGACGGGTTGGTAGAGGGTTTGTTACAAGTTTTCCTTCTCTCGCACAGGTTTTCAATGTGTCGAGCCTCTTAGTCGACTTTTACGACATCCCAGGCATGTAAGGGAGTGGTGATACTTGTATTCGTAGGCCGTCACCACACGGCACATAATAATAAATATACAGTTAAGAAAATATTAGTATTTTATGACTTGTCAGTCTTGTCATGAACGAAAAGTTAAGATTTGTTTCTCATATTATGGTGTAGAAGCAGCAGAAATATATCAGAAATATTCTAAATATGGTAAAGCCAAAACGGCTGAACCAATTAAGCTGAAATTTTGCATACAGGAACTTTTAACGATGTAGGTGAGCACTAAGAAAGATTTTTTTTATTTCCACGAGAACGGGATCCACTCGGCTGAAACCGCGGGCGGAAGCTAGTTCATTATAAAACAGTTGGCAGCCCTGCCGATAAAATATTTTATTTCATCAGAGCATTCAGATAGTGCAGCCAGTGGGTGATAAGAGCGACCTTCTGACCTGCCGTTACAGAATAATAGGGTAAACAACAAACAAGGCCGAATGCTCGATTTTTTTTATTTATGAAAACCTGTAAAAAAGTAAACAATGTTTTCTCGCATTTTCTTCATTTTATCATAAATTCAATGGAAGTTATCAAATTATAGAAAGTTTTATACTTAGTATAAGCAATTTTACTATGTGATGGATCTACATGTGAGAACTTCTAATTAGCAGTCTTGAAATTTAAAATTACTACGGAGATAATATTATCTCCGTAATCCTCTATAATCTATATAGATTAACTATTAACTGCTTGCCTGTTAAATGATGAATGATACTTAACTATTGCTTTTCCCACTTTTCATCGAAACAGACTACGAACTTGCCATCAGGCCGGTGACACTTTGTATAATCTATTTAAATAAATATTATGTATATTTTGATAGTTATCTAACTTTATGGTTCGTTTGCTCTCTCTGCCTTGGTGCCATATCTGTATTATCGGTTTGTATTTCTTATTATTTAATAATTATATTTCATTATTTACTTTGAGCCCCTCTTTTAATCACCCCTCCTTTACAAGACCATCGAAGTCGACTTCAAAATCCTTAAATTGAACCCAAAACAATCAAAAGCTTTTTAGAACGTGAAAATTTGATAGTTATCTAACTTTATGGTTCGTTAGCTCTCTCTGCCTTGGTGCCCTATCTGTATTATCGGTTTGTATTTCATATTATTTAATAATTATATTTCATTATTTACTTTGAGCCCCTATTTTAATCACCCCTCCTTTACAAGACCATCAAGGTCGACATCAAAAGCCTTAAATTGAACCCAAAACAATCAAAAGCTTTTTAGAACGTGAAAATTTGATAGTTATCTAACTTTATGGTTCGTTAGCTCTCTCTGCCTTGGTGCCCTATCTGTATTATCGGTTTGTATTTCTTATTATTTAATAATTATATTTCATTATTTACTTTGAGCCCCTCTTTTAATCACCCCTCCTTTACAAGACCATCAAGGTCGACATCAAAAGCCTTAAATTGAACCCAAAACAATCAAAAGCTTTTTAGAACGTGATACTACGCCGTTTGGTTTTAAATCCTTTTATATTTGTTCGACTTTACGGTGCATGATCAGGTTTCGGGAAATCCGAGTATTTGCTTTGTCCACCACCTTTTATTTGAAGATAAAACACGGCCTACTTAACTATTACAGCAAATTTAACAAATACATTATTTTAAAAAGCTTATGTATATGATAATTTGCACCTGTACTCGTTTAAAGATAGTATAAAACATGTAACCCAACAAACTCATCAAGTTTCTAACAAAGCCAGTGAATTTGTAAAGGAATAGGAAACAATAAAGGGTCGACCGACGTGTACGGAAAGTAATAATTAATCTTGAATGTGTTCATAATCTATTATGTACTAGAAGTTTATCTTATCATGAACTCCATATCAGTTCTGTCTGATGTATCAACTGAAACAACTTAATGTCATGTTGCACTTAAATTTTTTGGAACCTTGAAATGTATCCAAAATAAAACACACAAGAACAAGTAACTATGTAATACAGAATTAAAGTGTTATAGTATTTAAGGCAAAAACTGATGCAGTTGAAACCTAAAGGAAGAGGAATCGCAAATAAAATGTACTTGCCCAAATTAACTTTATCCAAGGTTTAAAGGTGATTGACATTCACCAACTACCTTTAGATATCAGACGTACCTATTTAAACGGTAACCTTTCTTGAAACGGCGCGGAGTGGGAAAACGGCTCATAAAACGAACAGACTCGACGGAACACTCTCTCAAATGAGGGAAATTTCACAAATTCAACTGGAAACGAAATACTTGAATAACGGAATGGCTATAATTCATTACGATTGAAAATTATGCGAGTTCTGATTTTGACGTTAGGTATTAAGAATAGGAATAAGAAAACTTTGGTGCTTAAAAATTAAGAAACGACCATAGTGGATATGCTTTAAACGAGTTTAGAATTAAAAGCGTTAAAAATTTGGTCAAGCCAATAAGAAATCTGATCTGACATCAATTGAAAAGCAAATAATACTACTAAAGCATCATTACTTAACAGGGAAATAAACTAACGATGATACCGCAACGCTACATAATATAAACTGTTAACTTGACATGATACTGGTACCAATAATAGAAACAAACTAAAAACTGGTAAACCATTGAGGTTTCTGTGGCTAACCTCACAATAAAAGCATAATATGCAGTAGAAAATTCTATGACAACAAAAATAATTAAATACGGAAGATTTGCAAAGTCGGAATATGCAACTAATATCAAGCAATTTATATAGAATAATGGGCTGTGTATTCATGTCCGTGTTCATGTCTTCAAATATATGACCGTAATAGTAAATTTAAATGATGGAAAATGGCTTCTAAAATAACATCTTCTGAACTAAATGAGCCATTAAGATTATTTATTTCTGTCAGAATGACTTAAATAGGCAACATGAAGCTAGTTTTAACTAAAAATAATTAATCTTGTCTGCAGCAAATATAGTTCACCTACTACGTATTATTTATGTCTCTTTAAGTCTCTTCTTTTCAGATGTTACATTTCTACTCAAGTTGATTAGAGGTTCAGTGGATTGTCCTGATCTACTTGATAGAATTCGTTTTAAAATACCTACAAGAGCACCCCGCAACGATTCATATAGACCATTTAGTATTCCTTCTATGCACACCAACTATAGGCATAACAGTTTCCTTATTAGAGCTTGTTCCGCCATCAATAACGCTGACGCCAATATTGATTTATTTTTCAACAGCATCACGACTGTTATAAAGTTATTGTTTAAAATTTAGTTTAATGTTTTATTGTTTGCTTCTGGGCTACTTTTACTTTAAGATCAAATTCTTTTGAATACTACATGTGGTAGCTTGTCAATAGCTTTTAGTTTTATATGTTTGTTGTTATCTGTATGTTTATAAGCTGTTAGCTATCCATAAACGATAAATAAATAAATAAAATTAACTTTAACGCTAAAACATGTAAAATATCAAATACTGGATTACTTGCCATAAATTCTAATACCCATGATAAAAACTAAGTAGAACCAACTAAGACCAATCCAGTTTAATGTTACAGGAAGTTCATTAAAGTTAAGACTTTGAAAATTAATGGGTGTTAATTAAAACTCTGTTAAAACAATAGACCGAAAAAGTTTTTCTATCTACATTTATGGAAGTTGGTAAAAGACGAACAAATAATTTCGTTAGCACATTTACTTACAAATCTAAAAGATATAGCTTTTTAGATTCTTGCAATAGTAAACCAGAAGGATATTTATTATTTAAATATAAACATTACCATTGAGGCAATGCATAATGAACTAAATAACATTACAGTTACGATCAACCTTTAGTCTTCTAGCGAGCAAAAGTGTTTTTTTTTTAATGTTAAGTTTTCACGTTTATGCTAACAACCAGTGGGCCTAGCATGAGCGGCTTTTATCGACTCGATATCTCGATAACGTGCCGCTGTCCCGCTCACATCTTAGCGGAGTAAGCAAGACAGCATGATGTGCTATATCATATCGCGTGATATAGCGGTGTTCATGCTAGGGGGGCTGATATTGTTAAGATTCGGCACAGGTAGGTAACTTGAACTTTGCAAAGAAAAATAAAGGGACCTTTATCACCGCTTCCTCTTTCCTTGAGAACGAAAAGATACTTTGAATAAGATCTCAAAAGAGTAGATTCACAAATTTTGTTTGATTGATAAATAGATGAATCACGTAAATTGTTCTTAAGCACTCATCCAAACCAAAGCATTATAAAGCATTATAAAATTTATCGCAACCCCTTTCAATTCGTCATTTGAAAGATATTTACATAGGTACTTTAAAGTGTCACTACATGACATTTGAACGCGTTCTGAAAGGTATTTGAATGAACGAAATGGAACTGTCTAAGCAATGTGACACTCTAAAATATCTTTTAAATGTTATAGTGAAGTGTCATAAATTTAAAAAAATATTCGATCCGAAAGGGATTGCGCCTATAAGTTACACAATTCCATAAATCACAATCACAATACCTTTAAAAGGGATTGTGGTAGATTTTAAAATTAGACAAGTAGGGGGCTGATTTTATAAATATGTAAAAGCACAGTTAAAGGGAACAAACCCGCGAAGAACAACTAATATTCATAAAATATTTCCAAAAACTCATTGTCTATAATGTAAGTTTTAATTTTATAGTAATTTGTACTAATGACTGTAAGTGTCAAAATAAAGAGATAAAAAAAAATCTGGCGTGAGAATCCAATCATCAGTTCTAGCCGTGGCTTAGTAACTAATTTCTGTTTGAATATGAGGATAATACGCGATCTTCTTCTTCTTATCGAGTGAGGATTAGTGGCCACCTCTGGTGTCAGAGTTTATCAAGCCGCCTAAAAGGCCTCTGACTTGGCTTAACGACTGTAATCTAATGACAACAGCCGGGACCGACGGTTTAACGTGCCCTCCGAAGCACGGAAGCGCTCAGTTATAACGCCACTTTACGGTCACCCATCCGACACCTGGACGTGCCGAACTTAACAAACGTGATCGAATACGATCAGTCTGCCAAGCGCGGCCATGAGCGCTTCAAATACGCGATTATACTACTAATCAAATAGTTATGTTGTAATCACTACATGTTAATGAAATGAATACGCTTGCCGTACGAGACTAGGAGTAGCCGGTGGTCGGACGTGCCAACAAATTAATTAGGTATGTTTAGTCGAAGACGCCAAAGTATTGTCCCTGGCACGTAATCTGGATCATCCCGCTTGGATTGTTGTTATATATATATATATATATATATATATATATATATATATGGTCCTCCTTGACGTATCCGTCAATGGCGAACCTATACTAAATTCGATCGTGTGCACGGATGTGGCTTGCAAAGCCAAATTTGTTTTTAAATGTCCTGTTGCAAGGTGCACAGTACAACTGGCCGTCAGCATTGTAAGTGTAGATGTAGGAAGGCTTCGGATGGGTCTTTTTGTGTAAGCGTTTTGCATCCAGATCTTCTATGCGATGCTTTTCAAATTCAGTTACAGCCTTATGAACAGAGCTGGGCCACTTTCCTCTCTGTCGTGCGTGCTCTTCCCAACCATCGGATAAGATGTTACATGAGGTGAGATGGCGCTTTAGGACATCTCGGTAGCGCAAGTATTGGCCACCAATTGTTGTTTTACCAATGTAACGGAACAAGAAACTCCCTAAATTTGTCACGTATAAACAATTAGAAAAAGAGAGAGAGTCAGACTAATTGCGAACGTGTAACAGTATTTGGTGTATCTAAAGTCCCTTGTCGTTTGTCTTTAATGGAGCACAGACAGAGGTTCATTCAATTCAATGGTAGGTGAAGGACTACTTTAAAAGTGTACCGAGAATACCGAGACAGGTGGACTTTATTAAGTTGCGTCAAAGAGCAATTAATTAAATTTTACGTGTAGATTTATGATATCTGTGAAAAGGGATTGTGTGTCAACATGTTTTTTTTTTAAATAAACAACGGGAATACTCTTAGCCTTCAGCCTACCAGATGTTAAGTATTGATAAGGCTGAAGATGGAAGAGACATTGTTGTTATGGCGCATGGCGTCAGACTTAGATAAGATGGTGGTAGCTAGCCAGGCGGGCTTACAACAAGTCCTACCACCAACCAAACCATATACAATATGTACCCCCGGTGGGAATCGAACCCGGGACCCCTAGGTCTCATACCGGTGATTGTTACCACTAGACCACAGAAGCGGAAAAAGTTCCTCAACCGGTATAATAAACTTCGCAACTATTTCCAGGCGTTACATTACGTTCAATAATAAGTAAGAACGGATTAAACATCTTGAATTTATAACTTAAGGAAAGAAAAACAAGTGTCTCAATTTAAACCTATACAATATTTGCTGAGCTATATTTTTAAACATTTGCCAGTTTATTCAATTAACTAAGGTGGATAGAATTGGCAGTTTTCATACCAAAATGAAAGTGCTTTTCATTAACTAAAAGGTGATCTATCAAGATAAGACTTATTCACTACGTACGGTAAAAGCTGTTATGTATGTATGCGACTATATAGGGGCAGACCAGTATGTTGAGAACAATAACATTAACAAATAATAATAATAATATAACAAAAAAAATATACTCACCATCATTTTTTATTATGGTTTTTACATGATTGATATAAATATCGAAATATTTAATAAAGTAATAACACCTGAAATAAAGGATTATTGCACACATGTCGACGACAAAGGTCGTGATATTTAAGGTTTAACGCTAAATCTGGACTTACCTGATGATGTAATTGACGCAGACGACGCTGACGGGCTTCTGCTGTTTGTCGTTGATGACAGTGGCCTGGGTTTGGACCCAGGCGTAGCCCCCAGACTTGGCCAGGAAGCGGTATTGACCGGTCTCGCATTGTCCCTTGGAGAACACTGTAACAAATTAGATAAATGTTAAGTTGACTGTGGCTGACCTTTATACGCAATACACGTATAATATTTAAACCAAGCACCCACACAATAAACTCGTTAATAGAATTTATGGTTTGTACATTTACAAGTATTAAGTATATCAAATTCTTTATATTGTCGAAACAAAAGACACATTTAACATATTTTTGCGATTGAACTCATCATTGTTTCTTTTACTATTTAGGAAATATAGTTACGGTTACGGGAAAATTAAAGATAAAAGAGATTTTTATAACTGACTTGATTTTCTAATTAACAAAACTCAAGTACCTAATTGATGAATTAGTACAATCTCTTGTTTAAATAAATTCAGTAGGTAAATAATTATAATATTTAGATCTATTCTATATTATTATAAGATTTAGAACATATCAAGTACAGATATCTCAAAAAATACACATTGGAAATAAGTTAATCTGACGCAAGAACAAGATGTTACAGTTATTGAAAATATCTCATATCATAGTAGTAGGGATTCGAGAGTTCTAACACAGTGTCAGAACTCCCATCCCCCCTCCACCCGTCTCCCCCTCATTGCCCTTCCACAACCCATCCTCGGGTCGTCCAAAACTAAAAAAAAAAAAAAAAAAAAAAAAAAAAAAAAAAAAAAAAAAAAAAAAAAATGAAAACACCCCCATTTGAATCGATTGCGCTGGGTCCCGGAATGATATCTCTAACCCTTTCTGAGATACGTTTTTCTTAAACTCAGCCCTACTTGATTAACTAATTAATCCTCGGGCCTCGGGCTTCGCTAATGACACGTTCTATGTTAATTACACCTCAGTCATTTTTCACAATGCCGCTCATTACTTAACTATTTAATAAAATCATTCATATTTGTTGCATAACTACGATCCGTACCTATGCATGTTTTCGAACAAAACAACGCCTCACCTAGTCTACCTACCTACCCAAGCAAACCGAACATACACAGTTTGTTGAAGCTGGAGCTTAGCGGAGTTTTTAACACACCTACTATTTATCGTTCTCATGTGAACACCATATTTCTCTTCTACAATCTTAATTTGGTTCATTAATTTCTCATTTATTTGCTTCCACTACCATAACAAGTTTTACAAGTACTTTTTATTATTTGATTCGACAAATAACTTTGCTCATTAAATTATCAACTATTTGCTTTCACTATAATAACAAGTTTTATTCAAGTTCTCAGTTGTTTTTTGAACATTTTGATTGAGAAACACATCATAATGTTATGATCTGACTTAGTATAAGAACAACCACAACTTAGCTTTTCCTAACAAAATATTATTCGCCCTCATTGAAGACATAGACTACTGCTTCAGAGTCAAAACAACAAATATGGAAGTGAGTATTTTATTTTATTAAGTTACATGATGTTGATTTATATTTACTGTTGTACTTATTATTCTTTGTTCTCATTGTTATTGCTCATATCTTACCTCGATAATAACACTACCGCCAACTAGGAGGAAAACACTTATAAATATTACTTTCCGATGTCTGATGATGAGGACACATCTTCGAGCCCATACCCTTAAGAAGAGAAATAGCAGCAGCGAGCCGAGCAGCGATTCTCTAAAGGAATTCTTTGAACAACCCGCGTAGAAGTAAAAAGCAAAAGTTCAGTCGTCTATTGTAGGCAGAGTAACAAACGACGGGGTCTCATATATTTCTACAAATGATGATAATGGATCAAAAGCGAATCACCTAATAAAGATCGAGATCTATGAATTTAAAAAATTGGCGAACGTCTCGCTATCGGATCACTGGAAACATGCGGACGTACGAGTGAAGTACTATAATGAACAAAACACTAACCACCACCAACGAACACGGCAGCTGATATATAACATTACAAAAGAAATTTCAAGTGCATCTGACTGCAAGAAATATACATTTAAACATAAAGATTGAATAAAATCATCCATACTGACGTTGATTTATAATGCATCATATTATAAAATGTATGAAATAAGGTTGAAATTTGACACCTGAATAAACGATTTATTCTGTTAATATTCCCTTCTTTTCCTTCATTTCAAAGGTTTTTAAAATAAAGATCAAAATGAAATTGAATACCCAACCTAAAATACCCTTGGCGAAGCAGTCTTGTCAGAACTTGTTATTTAACATACAATTACATGTGAACACCATATTTTTCATTCATTATCGAAAAACTTTATTTACTACTTTCAATAAAGTTTCAACTAACTTCTTCTCTTCATTATTTAAGTATCAAATGTTTGCTTACAAAAGCATAACAAGTTTATTTAAGTCTTATCCTTTGAATTAGTTTACTTTGTTTTATCAGTGATTGTCAAACCCATTAGAATCTAATGATATGAACTAGTATAAAAACGATCATATTCGCTTTCCATTTCCTAACAAAGTGCCATAGAAGACGTTATTACATTGACTACTAGTTGAGAAACAGGCTATCTAAAACGGATGTAAGTATTGTATTTTAAATACTTCTTTGTGCCTGATATTTGCTAATTGTTCGTAACTATCGACCTCCTCGTCTGTTACATGATGTTGGTTTATATTTATTGTTGTACTTACAATTTTTTGTACTCATTGTTACAACCCACATCCTGCTTTAGTGACAGCACTACCATTGGTTACGAAGCAAACACATCTTTGACACAACACCTACTCTATCAAGAAGATAAACAGACCAAACAGCGAACCTCTAAGAAGCAAGTTTTTTGAATAACCCTTATAGGAGACACGAGCTAAACTATAGTAGATTAGTCTACTGTGGGGCGTGCAACAAAGGATGGGATCAAAAGCAACTTATCTAATAAATGTAATTTTTTCTTTATGTCTTAAAAATTAGCAAGCGTCCTGACATCTGATGTAGGGGTTTTCGAGTGAATTACCACCTACAACAAGCAAAAGTATAACCACAACAAATAAATTCGACAGTCAATTTATACTTATAATAATATCAGAAAGCTATTTGAAATGCATCTGAACGCAAGAAATATACGTTAAAACGTAAATATTGAATGTGCATAAAATCATTGATCAATACAATCTCATTAACAAATTATTTTGCCATAAAGAAACTATCATGAATATCGTTACAATAGTGGTGGATCTACAATGGTTCAAAGATTTAAAAAATAAATTCATTATAAAGGAATTGGCAACCGCTACTAAAGATTACACTCTAATATTTTTTATAAAATCACCTTACTCTTTTGAAAACTTTATGAAATGATGAACAAAAGTATATACGTTGGTTGGAGAAAAACCGTGGGTTGACTTGGATTGAAGGAATCATTGATCATCAAGAATTTCAACGAATTCTAGTACCTACCTTATTTAATTGACAAAAAAGTATTAGTCAAAGATTTGGAGAAAATAATGTGGCTTAGAGAGTTCTATTTACAATGTGAAATAATAGAATTAGGTGAAAAAGGTTGTCATAATGGCTTTATGTTACTTAATGATTGCAACAACAATGAAAAAAAGTTTTGGAGTTGTGTTCATCACAAAAATATCTGTGCATTAAAAATGTAATGTGTCTCAAGATGTGGTACTGTGATAATTATATCTTTAATTTATATTAATTTAGAATAACAAATTAAATTGTAAACTATTTTTTAATGTATCATTTTATTAATCAAATAAAATATATTTGGGGTTATACATACACCGTTCTTTTTTTGAATTGGATCAAGTAACTTATCATCTTTTCAGATTGCGAAAATTTTAAAAACATAATAAACTTAAACTTCTGTAGGATTTAAAAAAGTAATCGTTATTTGTACATAACTTGTTGTAATAATAACGAACACAAAAAAAAACTGTTTGGTTATAGCAGTGTGAACAATTCTATATTTCAATATAAACCTTGTTAATATCATGAAGAAACTGTCATGAATACCTAATGTTCAAAATATAAATTATTACTATGACAGAGGGAAGAAACCACATGCAACAAGCAAAATTATAACTACAATCAACGAACTGGACACTCGATTTATAATAAAAGATTTTTCAAATGCATCCAGGACCCCTATTTTTGAATCACTCGTCGTGCGAGTGGCGAGGCGAATGAGGAGGCGATCACGCGATTAGCGATCTAACATGCGTAGACATAGCACGCTTTTCGCTTTGCCCCTCGCGCGCTCGCGTTGGGAGGCGGTACTACAGGCGAAAAGCGTAGTTATGTATATACGTGCAAGGTCGCTTTTACGGAATACGGAAACTCAAACGTCGCTCGCACGAAAATCAGTAGAAACCTCGAGACGAGGGAATCAAAAAAATAGAGCTCCTGGACACAAGAAATATTAACAACTACAACAAAAATATTCTTCCGTAAGAAACTATCATAAAAATCGATGCAATACTTAGTCGTGGATTTACAATTGCCAATTGCTAATAAAGATTTACCTCTGACATTTTTTGATAAAATTGCCTTTCTTTTAAAACTTTTTTAAATGATGAACAAAAGAATATGCGTTAGGTTGGAAAATAAAACCGTGGGTTGACTTCGAGCGAATGATTAAGTAATTGATCATTAAGAATTTCAACGAATTCTGGTACCTTATTTATTTAGACAAAAAGAAAAAAATAGGTTTGTAGAAAATAATGCGGCTTCGAGAGTTATATTAAGAATATGAAATAATAGAATTAGGTGAAACAGGTTGTTCTAATTTTTGTAAGTTATATAATGAATACTACAAGAAATACAACATGTTTTGGAATGGAGTTCATCACAAAAAATATTTGTGCAATAATTTTTTTTATGTGAATCAAGATGTGGTATTGTGATAATTATATCTCTAATTTCTTTTAATTTAGAATAACAAATATTGAATTGTAAACTATTTTTGAATGTATCATTTTATTATTCAAATAAAATATCTTTGGGAGTATACAAACACCGTTTTCTTTTTTAATTAGATCAAGCAGACAAAATCATTCATTTATTTATCTACAATTATATTCTCCGATGCGAAAATTTTAAAACTCCTGCAGAATTTAAAAAAAAAATGAACATTTGAACAAAACCTGTTGTGGAAATAACGAACACAAAGAAAAAATGCTTAGGTAATGTTTGGTTTTGAACAATTCTATATTTCAAAACAAACTTTGTTAATATCATGAAGAAACTATCAGGAATACCTGTCGATCAAATAGAAATTATGATTATGGCAGAAGGAACAAGTTCTCGAATTGTGTACATCATAAAAATATGATCACATAAAAAAACTATTAATGAAATATTGAATATTATTATTAATTTTACTGTATAATTGTTTTCTTTCAAAGACTAAAAGACTATAACATTAAATTGATAAAATAATTTTACAGTTTTTTTTATGAATGCATTAGTAAACATACGATATCTTTTTATGTCTTCTAATTTTCCTTATCTTGTTCGACAATGTTTGTTAATATCATGAAGAAATTAACAAGTATATCGATGAAAATGCTCGTGGATCCAAAATTCTATAAAATAATTTAATTATAAGGAACAAAATTAATCAATATTAAAAATGATATTCTAACATTTCAATAATTAAAACGTCATTTTTTTAACTTTTATCAAATGGAGAGCAGAAGTAAGTGTACCTATTGCTTAGGTAAAAAAAGAAATCAATGTTTGACTTAGAGGAAGAGATTCATTGATCATCGAGAATTTGAACATTTTTCATACATAATGTGACTTCGAGAGGTAGCTCTCAACAATGTGAAATATTAGAATTTTTGGTGGAATTGGACAATGCTAAATTTTTAAGTTAGTTAATGATGAGTATGAAGACGGAACAAATTTTCGAATTGTGTACATAATAAATAGATGTACATAATTGCATAAAAAAATCTTAATATTGAATTGTTAAATATTATTTACTGTATCATTTTATTAGTTATAAAATTTCGTTGTGGGTAAGCATTGTTTTCTTTCAAAGACGATAACAGTAAATTCTTAAAAAAAAAAATGCAGTTTATATTAATAATATTAAAAAACATTATTATATGAATGCTAAAGAAAACATTTCTTCTCTAAAAGTATGCCTTCTGTTTATACAAATAAAAAAGAAATCAATTAGTACCTATTTACTTGCAAGAAATACAAATGTAGGTTGCGTATGCGTATAAGAGGGTGTGTTAATTATTTAAGACATCTAAAAAAAATATTGTAGTTGTGAATAGCAGTGTGAACTAGTTTATTAGCATAATATCTAAACTAATATTAAGATCCATTTTGTAGATGCATATTACCTACGAACGATTTAGGTAATAATAAATTTCACTTTTATTACGAATATTTAAGAATTTGGTTTTTTTTTAATAATTGTATTTTTTTTATTTGCAGCATAAGAAGCATTCGAGTAATATATCAATAAAAATAAGAAAGTGAATTCCATGTCTTCAAATTGTAACTTATTTGCAAACTTTAACCAGGTTTACTACACGGTAGGAGGAGCACCATTTGGATAATTCTATTTTAGGTTTGAGATTAAGTTACCATTATTAAGTATCAGCTGGCAATGTTCACACCAAAACTTAGGTTCAGTGTTATAAAATCTATACCATGCATGCATGTCAGCGATTGTAATTAATCACCTCACAACCAACTTCACGTAGGCTGCTTTACCTCTAAAGTCTAATTCAGATCCGCATTGGTGCAGAGGGGTGAGGCAGCATGCATGCTTATCGTTGCAGATGGTTTCAAAGCTCACAAACCGCAGCTGAGGCAGGCCGGCTCCGCCGGCCTGCCTCAACCGCAATTTGCTTTGAAACCATCTGCAACAATAAGCATGCGGGCTGCCTAGCCCCTCTGCAGCGCTGCTGGCTAGAATTACACTTTAGGGGTAAAGCAGCCTACGTGAAGTTGGTTGTGAGGTGATTAATTACAATCGCTGACATGCATGCATGGTATAGATTTTATAACACTGAACCTAAGTTTTGGTGTGAACATTGCCAGCTGATACTTAATAATGGTAACTTAATCTCAAACCTAAAATAGAATTATCCAAATGGTGCTCCTCCTACCGTGTAGTAAACCTGGTTAAAGTTTGCAAATAAGTTACAATTTGAAGACATGGAATTCACTTTCTTATTTTTATTGATATATTACTCGAATGCTTCTTATGCTGCAAATAAAAAAAATACAATTATTAAAAAAAAACCAAATTCTTAAATATTCGTAATAAAAGTGAAATTTATTATTACCTAAATCGTTCGTAGGTAATATGCATCTACAAAATGGATCTTAATATTAGTTTAGATATTATGCTAATAAACTAGTTCACACTGCTATTCACAACTACAATATTTTTTTTAGATGTCTTAAATAATTAACACACCCTCTTATACGCATACGCAACCTACATTTGTATTTCTTGCAAGTAAATAGGTACTAATTGATTTCTTTTTTATTTGTATAAACAGAAGGCATACTTTTAGAGAAGAAATGTTTTCTTTAGCATTCATATAATAATGTTTTTTAATATTATTAATATAAACTGCATTTTTTTTTTTAAGAATTTACTGTTATCGTCTTTGAAAGAAAACAATGCTTACCCACAACGAAATTTTATAACTAATAAAATGATACAGTAAATAATATTTAACAATTCAATATTAAGATTTTTTTATGCAATTATGTACATCTATTTATTATGTACACAATTCGAAAATTTGTTCCGTCTTCATACTCATCATTAACTAACTTAAAAATTTAGCATTGTCCAATTCCACCAAAAATTCTAATATTTCACATTGTTGAGAGCTACCTCTCGAAGTCACATTATGTATGAAAAATGTTCAAATTCTCGATGATCAATGAATCTCTTCCTCTAAGTCAAACATTGATTTCTTTTTTTACCTAAGCAATAGGTACACTTACTTCTGCTCTCCATTTGATAAAAGTTAAAAAAATGACGTTTTAATTATTGAAATGTTAGAATATCATTTTTAATATTGATTAATTTTGTTCCTTATAATTAAATTATTTTATAGAATTTTGGATCCATGAGCATTTTCATCGATATACTTGTTAATTTCTTCATGATATTAACAAACATTGTCGAACAAGATAAGGAAAATTAGAAGACATAAAAAGATATCGTATGTTTACTAATGCATTCATAAAAAAAACTGTAAAATTATTTTATCAATTTAATGTTATAGTCTTTTAGTCTTTGAAAGAAAACAATTATACAGTAAAATTAATAATAATATTCAATATTTCATTAATAGTTTTTTTTATGTGATCATATTTTTATGATGTACACAATTCGAGAACTTGTTCCTTCTGCCATAATCATAATTTCTATTTGATCGACAGGTATTCCTGATAGTTTCTTCATGATATTAACAAAGTTTGTTTTGAAATATAGAATTGTTCAAAACCAAACATTACCTAAGCATTTTTTCTTTGTGTTCGTTATTTCCACAACAGGTTTTGTTCAAATGTTCATTTTTTTTTTAAATTCTGCAGGAGTTTTAAAATTTTCGCATCGGAGAATATAATTGTAGATAAATAAATGAATGATTTTGTCTGCTTGATCTAATTAAAAAAGAAAACGGTGTTTGTATACTCCCAAAGATATTTTATTTGAATAATAAAATGATACATTCAAAAATAGTTTACAATTCAATATTTGTTATTCTAAATTAAAAGAAATTAGAGATATAATTATCACAATACCACATCTTGATTCACATAAAAAAAATTATTGCACAAATATTTTTTGTGATGAACTCCATTCCAAAACATGTTGTATTTCTTGTAGTATTCATTATATAACTTACAAAAATTAGAACAACCTGTTTCACCTAATTCTATTATTTCATATTCTTAATATAACTCTCGAAGCCGCATTATTTTCTACAAACCTATTTTTTTCTTTTTGTCTAAATAAATAAGGTACCAGAATTCGTTGAAATTCTTAATGATCAATTACTTAATCATTCGCTCGAAGTCAACCCACGGTTTTATTTTCCAACCTAACGCATATTCTTTTGTTCATCATTTAAAAAAGTTTTAAAAGAAAGGCAATTTTATCAAAAAATGTCAGAGGTAAATCTTTATTAGCAATTGGCAATTGTAAATCCACGACTAAGTATTGCATCGATTTTTATGATAGTTTCTTACGGAAGAATATTTTTGTTGTAGTTGTTAATATTTCTTGTGTCCAGGAGCTCTATTTTTTTGATTCCCTCGTCTCGAGGTTTCTACTGATTTTCGTGCGAGCGACGTTTGAGTTTCCGTATTCCGTAAAAGCGACCTTGCACGTATATACATAACTACGCTTTTCGCCTGTAGTACCGCCTCCCAACGCGAGCGCGCGAGGGGCAAAGCGAAAAGCGTGCTATGTCTACGCATGTTAGATCGCTAATCGCGTGATCGCCTCCTCATTCGCCTCGCCACTCGCACGACGAGTGATTCAAAAATAGGGGTCCTGGATGCATTTGAAAAATCTTTTATTATAAATCGAGTGTCCAGTTCGTTGATTGTAGTTATAATTTTGCTTGTTGCATGTGGTTTCTTCCCTCTGTCATAGTAATAATTTATATTTTGAACATTAGGTATTCATGACAGTTTCTTCATGATATTAACAAGGTTTATATTGAAATATAGAATTGTTCACACTGCTATAACCAAACAGTTTTTTTTTGTGTTCGTTATTATTACAACAAGTTATGTACAAATAACGATTACTTTTTTAAATCCTACAGAAGTTTAAGTTTATTATGTTTTTAAAATTTTCGCAATCTGAAAAGATGATAAGTTACTTGATCCAATTCAAAAAAAGAACGGTGTATGTATAACCCCAAATATATTTTATTTGATTAATAAAATGATACATTAAAAAATAGTTTACAATTTAATTTGTTATTCTAAATTAATATAAATTAAAGATATAATTATCACAGTACCACATCTTGAGACACATTACATTTTTAATGCACAGATATTTTTGTGATGAACACAACTCCAAAACTTTTTTTCATTGTTGTTGCAATCATTAAGTAACATAAAGCCATTATGACAACCTTTTTCACCTAATTCTATTATTTCACATTGTAAATAGAACTCTCTAAGCCACATTATTTTCTCCAAATCTTTGACTAATACTTTTTTGTCAATTAAATAAGGTAGGTACTAGAATTCGTTGAAATTCTTGATGATCAATGATTCCTTCAATCCAAGTCAACCCACGGTTTTTCTCCAACCAACGTATATACTTTTGTTCATCATTTCATAAAGTTTTCAAAAGAGTAAGGTGATTTTATAAAAAATATTAGAGTGTAATCTTTAGTAGCGGTTGCCAATTCCTTTATAATGAATTTATTTTTTAAATCTTTGAACCATTGTAGATCCACCACTATTGTAACGATATTCATGATAGTTTCTTTATGGCAAAATAATTTGTTAATGAGATTGTATTGATCAATGATTTTATGCACATTCAATATTTACGTTTTAACGTATATTTCTTGCGTTCAGATGCATTTCAAATAGCTTTCTGATATTATTATAAGTATAAATTGACTGTCGAATTTATTTGTTGTGGTTATACTTTTGCTTGTTGTAGGTGGTAATTCACTCGAAAACCCCTACATCAGATGTCAGGACGCTTGCTAATTTTTAAGACATAAAGAAAAAATTACATTTATTAGATAAGTTGCTTTTGATCCCATCCTTTGTTGCACGCCCCACAGTAGACTAATCTACTATAGTTTAGCTCGTGTCTCCTATAAGGGTTATTCAAAAAACTTGCTTCTTAGAGGTTCGCTGTTTGGTCTGTTTATCTTCTTGATAGAGTAGGTGTTGTGTCAAAGATGTGTTTGCTTCGTAACCAATGGTAGTGCTGTCACTAAAGCAGGATGTGGGTTGTAACAATGAGTACAAAAAATTGTAAGTACAACAATAAATATAAACCAACATCATGTAACAGACGAGGAGGTCGATAGTTACGAACAATTAGCAAATATCAGGCACAAAGAAGTATTTAAAATACAATACTTACATCCGTTTTAGATAGCCTGTTTCTCAACTAGTAGTCAATGTAATAACGTCTTCTATGGCACTTTGTTAGGAAATGGAAAGCGAATATGATCGTTTTTATACTAGTTCATATCATTAGATTCTAATGGGTTTGACAATCACTGATAAAACAAAGTAAACTAATTCAAAGGATAAGACTTAAATAAACTTGTTATGCTTTTGTAAGCAAACATTTGATACTTAAATAATGAAGAGAAGAAGTTAGTTGAAACTTTATTGAAAGTAGTAAATAAAGTTTTTCGATAATGAATGAAAAATATGGTGTTCACATGTAATTGTATGTTAAATAACAAGTTCTGACAAGACTGCTTCGCCAAGGGTATTTTAGGTTGGGTATTCAATTTCATTTTGATCTTTATTTTAAAAACCTTTGAAATGAAGGAAAAGAAGGGAATATTAACAGAATAAATCGTTTATTCAGGTGTCAAATTTCAACCTTATTTCATACATTTTATAATATGATGCATTATAAATCAACGTCAGTATGGATGATTTTATTCAATCTTTATGTTTAAATGTATATTTCTTGCAGTCAGATGCACTTGAAATTTCTTTTGTAATGTTATATATCAGCTGCCGTGTTCGTTGGTGGTGGTTAGTGTTTTGTTCATTATAGTACTTCACTCGTACGTCCGCATGTTTCCAGTGATCCGATAGCGAGACGTTCGCCAATTTTTTAAATTCATAGATCTCGATCTTTATTAGGTGATTCGCTTTTGATCCATTATCATCATTTGTAGAAATATATGAGACCCCGTCGTTTGTTACTCTGCCTACAATAGACGACTGAACTTTTGCTTTTTACTTCTACGCGGGTTGTTCAAAGAATTCCTTTAGAGAATCGCTGCTCGGCTCGCTGCTGCTATTTCTCTTCTTAAGGGTATGGGCTCGAAGATGTGTCCTCATCATCAGACATCGGAAAGTAATATTTATAAGTGTTTTCCTCCTAGTTGGCGGTAGTGTTATTATCGAGGTAAGATATGAGCAATAACAATGAGAACAAAGAATAATAAGTACAACAGTAAATATAAATCAACATCATGTAACTTAATAAAATAAAATACTCACTTCCATATTTGTTGTTTTGACTCTGAAGCAGTAGTCTATGTCTTCAATGAGGGCGAATAATATTTTGTTAGGAAAAGCTAAGTTGTGGTTGTTCTTATACTAAGTCAGATCATAACATTATGATGTGTTTCTCAATCAAAATGTTCAAAAAACAACTGAGAACTTGAATAAAACTTGTTATTATAGTGAAAGCAAATAGTTGATAATTTAATGAGCAAAGTTATTTGTCGAATCAAATAATAAAAAGTACTTGTAAAACTTGTTATGGTAGTGGAAGCAAATAAATGAGAAATTAATGAACCAAATTAAGATTGTAGAAGAGAAATATGGTGTTCACATGAGAACGATAAATAGTAGGTGTGTTAAAAACTCCGCTAAGCTCCAGCTTCAACAAACTGTGTATGTTCGGTTTGCTTGGGTAGGTAGGTAGACTAGGTGAGGCGTTGTTTTGTTCGAAAACATGCATAGGTACGGATCGTAGTTATGCAACAAATATGAATGATTTTATTAAATAGTTAAGTAATGAGCGGCATTGTGAAAAATGACTGAGGTGTAATTAACATAGAACGTGTCATTAGCGAAGCCCGAGGCCCGAGGATTAATTAGTTAATCAAGTAGGGCTGAGTTTAAGAAAAACGTATCTCAGAAAGGGTTAGAGATATCATTCCGGGACCCAGCGCAATCGATTCAAATGGGGGTGTTTTCATTTTTTTTTTTTTTTTTTTTTTTTTTTTTTTTTTTTTTTTTTTTTTTTTAGTTTTGGACGACCCGAGGATGGGTTGTGGAAGGGCAATGAGGGGGAGACGGGTGGAGGGGGGATGGGAGTTCTGACACTGTGTTAGAACTCTCGAATCCCTACTACTTATCATTCGAACCAATATCTCGGTGAATAAGATGTCACGATTATGGTCTAAGAAAGAAATTCTACAGCAGAGCTTGATGAATTGCAAAGTTACGGCTGGTATTATGAAGTCGGTCGAAAATGTTAACTCAGCAGTGTCATAAACTCAAATCCAATTAGGAGGCCTTTAAAATATAGCGGTGAGCCACATTGCTGAATAAATAAAAAGAATAAAAGCGTGTCGAGTGCGGGAGAAACAAATTACAGGAGTATTTACCGTGAACCCCAGAGGGCGCTGTTCAAATAAGCGGAGAAATGAAGTAGGGAATTCTTTATCTTGAGCCGGCAGCATCATAAGTCGAAATGTGAGGTTAGCCGGACATTTGTTAGACATGATTTCTGCAATCCCCTTTTTGCGGTCATGCCTGATATGGGTTTTGGATATTTATGTTCAGAAATAACGAGATTGAACCTGTCAGTTACATTGAAAAGAGGACTCGGTACGTATTAGTGCCCTAATGATATCCAGGCCAAGCACAAGCTATTTGTCAAACGTGGTCAATAAAAATATATTGAAATGGACAAAAAAAATCATAAAGTAAGAAATAAACCTTTTGTTGGAGTCGTTTTAGGTTAGGTTAGGTTTTTTATTTCACAGCTCTTAAAGTCAAAAACAGAAGCTGTGCCATTTAGGGAACTTCATTCAAAATAAACTCGTGGGTTTTATTTTTGTATAAATTGTTGTTTATTTACAATTTTGAAAGACAAAGGCATAAGCAGCGCCATCTAGTGAACTTTTTTGCCATTTTCTAAAATTTCGAATCTAATAACGTTTGTTAATGTAATCATTACAATCGGTCCAGCCGACTTCGAGTAATCGATGTACATACACAAAAAAAATGTATTCGCGACGAATAGATAACCTCCTTTTTTGAAATCAGTTAAAAAGTGAAGATTGAATTTTCAATAAATGAAGAAAATACATCGAATCAAGAGTACTAACAAACCGATTGTCACAAGGGTAACCTCGACGGTATTAAAGCCGACATAACGACTGATAAAGATTAATGGCCGCAACATAAGGCGCGTGGATCTTAATAAGAGAACTTATCCCAAGGGATCAGTTTATCCTCTATACAAGTCGGCAGCTTTTTTCTAACTGGATATATTGTTACGGGCCCGTGGAACCTATTAAAGGGGTCCAAGGTTGCTGTTAATATTTTGGTTAATCTCTATATTATAAGAGGTAAATTCTTTTTGGTTGGAGATATTTTTGTAGGTTTTATTATCGGGGTCCGTTTCCTGACTTCCAATTTAGCTTACTAACACAACATTTCTTTAATTTTAAATTTAACCGGAGGGTTGATTTTTACTAAATATTTATAAAACAGGTTATACTTTCCTACTAAGTTTGTTTAAGAGAATAGAAAATGAAAACGCAAATGAGATTAATAAAATCAGCATAGGTGCTATCCTTTGTAATCCGTGGGTGGGTAAATTTAAAGGAGTATTTTCTGGAACTAGGATTTGTTCGGAGTAAGAACTCAATTATACAGGAATCCGTTTGATTAAACGAATGAAAACTGCCCCAGCAAAAGTCTTATTAAATTTAGGGACAGAGCTCTACTTTTCTTTGAAGATAAAAAAGGCGATGAAAGACACAATCAACACCAGTTTACAGCTGACTTATGTTTCGCTATAAAGGGCTCTTCAGTGCAATCATATTTTACAAGTATTACTGTCGTGTTAAAATAACAGTTTCACAGAATATATAATAGTAAACAGTTTGTAATCTTATCAGTTGTTACGATGATCAAAGGAAACTCTAAGAATAAATACTATCGACTATCAACGTTTTATAGTATCTACAACACAGACATAGATTTAGATCTATGTCTGTGATCTACAATCACTTTTCAACTTTATACAGAGAATTTTAATACACCGAAACCACCGGATAGTTGGTTGGATTTTGCTTACGATGGAAGTAATAATAACATTCCAGTGTCTCGACGTGGTATGCGTTTGGGCTCTCGATAACCTATTGTTTATTCATCCTGTCTTTACATAAGCAGAACAGAATATAGTCCGCATTTCAGACGTAACACTTTGATTTTGAGAGCGCCCTTATGTCTCTCGTAATAGCGGCAATTTTTGTAGTGCAAGTGTGAACCCTGATGTGCTGTTAACTGTGCAAGAAGTAATGAACCCTTTCTTAAGTTTGATAAGATAGATTTGTATTTCCTTGTCAATAACACCATCTGAATTAGGACAAATCCTTCAAATAAATTACCCTTCCTTAAATTCAGAATTTTAGTCTTCTCGTGAATCTTAAATATCCCTAATACCTATACTATATTAATTGGCCTTTTCATGTTTTATGTGAGCCTTACACGCTCTATATTAGTTTGTCTTTCTTTGGACTTAATTTACAAAGGCAAAGTAACTCCACGATATACTGCCGCACACGTCATGTTATTTCGGGGAAGTCAGGCAGTTTAATATAAGAAGAGGTTGGACGCACTTTACCAGGACGGACGGATGTATCGTGTGGAATCCTCGTAAACCCGAGCCTAAAACCTAAACGAAAAGAAGTCACGCAAAGTAGATAAGAAAACAGACTTATCTATGATTACAGCTTATTACTAGTTGTAAAAGAAAATTGTAAAGTTGGGGTTGCGTATAAAGAAAATACTATCAAACACGTAGGTAGGGTACCGGGTTATCGTTACAGAGCCGTAATAAAAAGGCTTATAATTATTGTGTTGGCATAACAGAAAGATGTTGATACTAACTGAACCAAATTATTTCATGTATAGGATTCAATTAATTTCAAATATTTGGGATGATGCCAATGGAGCTGTTGCTGTTAGTAACAGCAGAGAAGTATTATTATGTAAAATACGAGCAATTGTATAACATTTACATTTTGAAATTCCTCGATTTGTTTGTAGCTAGAAGTAATGCAGCTTGCAATGAGATTTTCACCACTATCTCGTAAATCTTTCATAGCTATAATCGTACATACAATTAGGATAATGAAACTGGTCTAAATATAAGTTTTGTTTAAAATATGCAAATCCATTATAATCTAATATTCAAGTTGCCCAACGACCGTAGCGTTATTTACTTAGATCAAGCTATCAGCTGTAAAATTGCTAAAATATGCGTAGTAACGAATTCTAACCCGTCCTAAGTAAACATAAACACTAGAATGTCAACAGGAAAATAAGATATCCAGAAAATTTTGAGTAAAAATAGACTGTGATTTCCACAGACCTATATCGAGATAGACGAAAAGAGAGCTTCAAACTGTATGAGAACCTAGCGTGTCGACTTTTTCGTATGTACAAGATGACGTCACAAGCGAGCTTTGTGATGTGGAAATGTTATTGACGAGCTCTTGCAAGAAAGCACTGCACAATTAACCATTTTCGTTTGTGAGTGACACGTGTTTATATGGCAATGGACTCTCTAAACTCTAAGCGGACTGACTAACTTTGACCGTAGATTAAACTTTTTATACACCTTTACCGTCTATCTCGATATAGGTCTATGGTGATTTCAAACAAATACTAAAAGACCCATCTCCCTGTTTCACATTATCTTTTTTATAATTTAAAATTTTCTGCATTTCTAGAACCGAATTTTTAGGAATTTCAATTATTGACATGATAAATTTTAAATAGAAAAATATTGGAAAAAATTAACTCGGCCACAAGTGAATTCTCAGACGCGAATAGAGCATTGGACCGGATTTCCAAAGGTCGCGGGTTCGATTCCCGTCTGAGAATTCACTTGTGGCCGAGTTAATTTTTTCCAATATTTTTCTATTTAAAATTTACCATAAGTATAAAAATAGCATTGAAAAATGCAAAAATTACAAAATCATAAATTATTGACATGAGTTTTATTTTCACTGTTTTGTTACTGTTCTATTGAAAGTTGATGACCAACCTTACTGTCATAAGAGCGAGATTTCTCGTAGGAAAGTAACTCAAAAAGCCTTTTTATATACACAATAACGTGATATGTGAGCAATATAAGAAGAGAGCTGAACGTAATACAGCGAGTAGAAAGCAAGTAGTCATAATAATAAACCATTTAATGATCCCTCGACACGAGAGGATAAAATATAATCGACGTATTAACTTAGGCATTAATGTAGGGTGTATTGGAAATTCTATTATATTTACGTTTAAAACCTAAGAACACGACAAAATTCAATACAAAGATTATGATTTTAGCGTTCGAAAAACTAATATAGAAAATATCTGCGTCTGTTGCTTTTTGACCACACACCTACCTACATACAGGGATTTCGATGTCTTTAATGTCTTACTCTTCGATCATCAAAACCGGTTTTTGATGATCGAAGGTCTTACTTGTTGAAATTAATCTATTGACGTTACAACAATGAAATTGTGTATTGTTAAGTAAACCACATTATTATATAATACTATAGTAGACATATAGTTTTGGTAAGAAATGCGAGTTTCAAGCATTTTCAATTAACATCTTTGTAACTCATTATTAGGTACATTTTAACTATGTGGTCTAGTGGTACAACTACCGGTATCAGACCCAGGGGTCCCGGGTTCGATTCCAGCGAGGGTACATATTGTATTCGGTTTGGTTGGTGGTAGAACTTGTTGTAAGTCTGGCTACACCATTTTATCTAAGTCTGACGCCATAACAACAATGTTTTTAGCATTGTTGTGTTCCAGCAGTTAAAGATAAGATAGCTGGTTCATCAGTGATTGAGGATTCCGGGAGAGACTCGCTTCCATCTTCAGCCTTATAAATACTTAACATCACGTATGATGAAGGCTAAAAGTCTCCCCGTCGCTCTTAAAAAATACAGAGCAAAGTTATTATTTACACAAAACTTTGTGGTGCTTCATTGAAGTTATAAGACCACCGATTCATTCATATTTATAAAAGTCATACCCCGCGGAGTTTCAGTTTTAATGTTTTGAATCCACTCGAAGTACCAACTTACGTAGACAAGTTATATAAATTTTCCACCGAATGAATACTCATTAAATAAAAAAGAAACTATGTGGAAAGAAAGTTTTCTGAAACTGAAGAAAAGCTACAAAATGTTAAGACTCCCCTCTTACTGGTTCTTAGTGCCGGATCCCTGAGATACAGCCCACATCTTAGATCAGATACCAGTCTTTTTTTTACATTAAATAGGCTTACACTTGGCCTAATTCTGAATCGTTAGATTAAGAAGAAGCCTAAGATGGAGCGAGCTTGCCTAGAAAAAGCCTATTCACTCGAGCTTTAAATATACCAGGGTTGTAGGCACCCGGGAATACACACGCAGGCAGGGAATGCCACTCCCTGGCTGTGAGCATAATAAAAGATGAGGAAAAGCGCTTTGTACGCAGACGAGGTATATCAACCAGGTAGGGAGATAGCATGCATGCATAGGGATGGGAATGGGATGCAGTACGTCTGGATTCCCGGTGGTAAAAAGGAACTGGCAGTAGGAGCTCACGCTCTCCACAATATTGTAACATGTGACTTAGTTTTCATGTAATTTATTGTAAACTTGTTTTGTAAACCATGAGATTGTGTAGGGAAGAAATAAATATTATTATTTCAACCCAAAACGCAGTGGGACTGATAAAGGTTAGATTTGATAACACCCAGGATAAATATTAATGTGATGAATATTTATATTTGTTGTTAAGCAACTCTCGTAGTTGTCAGTCACGGGATGGGAGACCAAAAATATCAAGACCCGTTTTATCAGTCAAGGCTGCACTTGCAGGCCTTAATAACACCCATCAATTCGAATTGGACCAGCGAGGGGGGTGAATCATGGCCCGTTCTCCTTATCCATCAAGAAGGAATATGGGGACATTTTAAAATGACTGATGATGAAAAAGGATATTGTTAAAAAACATAAATTTGAGTCGATCACACTCAACGATTCTTCTGCAAGATTTGTTATCACATTAGGATCCTGATCACCGCGATCTATCCGTGATATATTGTGATGGAAAGGGCATAAAAAGCAGTTTGCCGGTAATTTAGTGGGACGAGGTTACTCGTTAGCCTTATCAAGCAACTCACGAACAAGGGCTGTGTGACTGCGATCATCGGTTGTAACATAAATTATCAGTACGAGTTATTTATCAGTGCTTCATTCATCGAGGAGTAAAATAACATCATTGAGATTGCCATTCATGTTTTATAAGGGAGTAAATATGAAATATAATTTCTCTGTTGAATGTTTAGACGATTTTTCAAGACCAACAAATTTTCACAGTATTTTGCTATGTAATGTAATTTGCTATGTAGGAACTCCGGGACTTTTTGTACTCCGGGAGTGCCGGCAGAAGTGAAAACCGCTTCAACGAAACAGCAGGAGCAGGCAGGTACATTTTCGCCGCGCGGTAGAAAGAGAGGGGGATATTACTTCCTTTTCTACGTCGCGCCGGCGATCTACTCTCCCTCCGTCTTACGAATTTTCGATCAGGTCACGTGTCCTGACGCGACTAACATTTTTTACTCATCCCAAAAATTTCAAACTCTGATGTTCACAACGACGCTAAAGAAGTTTTCACTTCAAAATTATTATTTTTTATCACCCCTCCTTCAGCTTACAAAGATACAGATGAAAATCCAAACTTTTCCGACTATTTGAATTATTACTATCCCAAAACCTATTAAAAATTAACACCTGTCAAAGATTTTCTGCTTATTAAGAGAGCTTATTTAGAGTTTCGCTTGGTAATTATACCTATAATACAGCTTGTTAGAAATGAATGATGAGTTCAATAAAAGGGTTTCCAAGTATCCATATTTACAATTGCGAAGGTATTGGCTAGCTAAGCTAGGTAAGCTTCATAATCTCAACGAATAATGGCTGCATATTACTATCTCTATTATCTATATTGCCGTGTGGTGACGGCCTAAGAATACAAGTGTCACCACTCCCTTACATGCCTGGGATGTCGTAAGAGTCGACTAACAGGCTCGACGCATTGAACACCTGTGCGAGAGAAGGAAAACTTGAAACAAACCGCCTTCCAACGCGTCTGGCCAGCGTGGTAGCAGTAGGCTAATAACCTCCTATGAACGTCACAATAGGCGTGAGCTAGGATAGGCCTATGTCCAGCAGTAGACGTCCACAGGCTGATCTCTTCCTCAATAATGCAGATACTTTGAAAACACTGCCATGGCAGTCAATTAATAAGCTGGCACATTTCCGCATTCGATAACATCGCGTCTATTATAAACAATAAAACTAAATAGATAATCTTTATGCAAGGTTATCGGATAAATAATAGCTAAAGTATACACAATATACCCAATAAAGATTAACTATTGCCTAAAGAGAATGTTAAATGTACTTATTTATTTATTTAAAGAGTTACCAACATAAGGTACACTTCATACAAACACAGTACAACAAAAAACTGTGTATATGAAAACTACTACCACTTACGAGGGCTAATTGATAAGTTTCCGAAACGACAGAGATAACCTTTAATAATCCATTTAAAATTAATTTATTTCTCAACCTAGTATCCTTCTACCTCAATGCATTTAGTCCAGCGCTTTTCCAATGCCGTTACACCTGTTTGATAAAATGTTTTCTCCAACCCCTCAACATACTCATCTACGGCAACAATGACTTCATAACTTGTTGAAAATCTGTAGCAACCTTACCCTTTCATCAAGTTCGGGAGTAAGTGGAAGTCCCATGGGGCGATCTGGGAAATAGGGTGGCAGTAGTAATTCGAACCACAAATTCATTCAGGAGTTTGGCGACTGCAACCATAGACGAGTATAGAGGCGCGTTCTTTCCATTGTTGAGAAAATTCAAGACAGAAATTTCAAGGTCCTATCATACAAATTCCATAAGTTCGATAAAATCCAAATTTGGCGTTTTATTTTCGAAAACATGCCAGAATATAATGTCATAATTATTTTTTAAGTTCGTCGCTTCGGATTGTTTTATAAAAATAGGCATAAGTATACTTATGCCTATTTTTATAAAACTACGAGGGCTGATTAATAAGAATTATGATTATAATTATGATTATTGAAAAAATTATGACATTATATTCTGGCATCTTTTCGAAAATAAAACGCCAAATTTGGATTTTATCGAACTTATGGACTTTGTATGACAGGACCTTGAAATTTCAGTCTTGAATTTTCTCAACAATGGAAAGAACGCGCCTCTATACTCGTCTATGGTTGCAGTCGCCAAACTCCTGAATGAATTTGTGGTTAAACATTGATATGTCGGTGACAGTTGTAATCTTTATGAAACGGGGCCCAGGTCCAACATGTTAGGACAATGAAACACCTTGAAAACTGCATTTAAAGTATTACTCATGTTTTAAAAAAACTGCGTTGATAAAAACCGTCTTCAAAAACTAAATCTACTTTGAAATAATCTATTTTAATTTTTCTTGCCTTGGCACCGACTCCAAAAGGCATATTTTTTACTTTTTAGTGTTTGTAATATGTTGTTTTGTAAACTACAGTAGGATTTATCTAGATTAGATTAGGTTTAATGTACATTATAACCAAAGTATCGTGAAAATTACATCGTCCAAGTCAACTAAATATGCTAGTGTCTGATTATGATTCCGATTCATAAAATAAAAACTACTGGACCAAACTGAATCAAATTTTTATGGGACCAAATGGCGTAAGAATCATGTAAATCGGTCCTGAAATCTCGGCGTTATCGGTATACATACATTAAAAAAAACATACCGGCCGAATTGAGAACCTCCTACTTTTCGGAAGTCGGTTAAAATAAATGATTATGATTATTATTAAAAACTACTAATTGTAGTTTTTAATAATAATCATAATCATTTATACACAAATGAGATATGATTGACACTAAACATTGGCAGAATTAGGTCTATGGTCAGGAAAATAACCCAGGATCTCAATGCTAATAATTTTCAGACAGGACAATTTTTATATACAAAAACAACGATTATATCTCATAAAATCAAAAGCTTCTCAACTAACGGTATCAAAAGTTAAGCTGACCCAGAACTTATTATCCCCTCCAGATACGGCGTCATCTTATTAAGATCTTAACTTGCATTGACACAAGTCAAGTTTGAAACTTGACTTCAGTGAGTAGACTTAGTGTCATTATGAGATTGAGTTAGAAAATAAGTAGCCAAGCAATTTAATGAAGCCAAGGATTGAAAACTCATGTAGTAAAGAAGGAACAGAGGCCTTACCATCAACTCAGACCAGACCCAGGGGTACCGGGATCGATTCCCAGCGGGGGTACATATTGTATTCGGTTTGGTTGGTGGTAGGACTTGTCTTAAGTGCGTCTGGCTAGCTACCACCATCTTATCTAAGCTTGACGCCATAAAAATGTTTTCAGCATTATTGTGTTCCGACAGTTAGTGATGAGATAGCCAGTTCCTCAGTGGTTGAGGATTCCGGGAGAGGCTCGCTTCCATCTTCGGCCTTATCAATACTTAACATCAGGTATAATGAAGGCCAAGAGTCTCATCGTTGTTATAAAAAAAAGCTTTGCGATTCATTTTAGGTTGTGAGAGTGGGATGCTGCCATACGGCGGGTATAGCAGCATCTCACTCTAACTACCTGAAAATAACCTAAAATAAATCAATTGATGTATTACAATTGATGGTAGGTCCCAAGTACATTGTTAAAAAGAAGTAAGCAAATTAGATAAAGTTTAGGTACTCTGTTCTATATCAATGATGGTTTTAGATAAAAAAAATAAAAAAAAATTAAAGTTCCCATTTAATATCTCATACAATAAAGTTAAATGTAACATGCCATTTACCTTTTATTAAACTTTGAGATCTTTTGAATTGAATCAATTTAAGTATTATCTTTGACAAAATCTTAGATTTATCATCATCTGAAATCAATCACAATTTACATCTACGCAACCTTTAAAATAAAAGTTTTCAATACACAATACTCAATAGTTTATTGCAAAACCATAATGTAGGTACCATGTAGATATTATAAAATAATGAAAGACCATTGTTATGGACCCGGTTAGGCACGCAATTGTTCTAAAGTTTTAAATTGTTCATACGTATTAAAGGTATAAAAAAAAAAGTTTTAAATTGTTAATACATATTAAAGGTATCTGATGAATAAGTACAGAGGTAAGCTTTCCCTTCATCAGAATTTTGGGGCATTATGTAAAGCAATGAAACGCAAAGGACCGAGTGGGAGTATGTAGGCTAAATGAGCTGGATCTCTATTTTTGATTCACTCGTCTCGAGGATTCTACTGATTCTCGTGCGACGTTCAGATTTAGATTCAGATTCAGATTTATTTATTGCAAGTCACAAGTTAAAAAAGGTGTTACATAAATCTGTAGGTACAGTACGAGTGACGCCCTGTTGGGGCACAGCAAACATGCGGAGCAACTATTGCCTTTTACTTATAAATTAACATATAATTATTTTTCATTTTAATTAACAATACTCACGTCCTTTAAATAAATTGTACATTACCAAACATAATTGCAAAAATCTTGGTATTTATAACATTATAACATTGTTTAATAACATACATTTTAATTCCTGCCGTCATTATATTTTAACTCCTATTTTATATATTTAAATAAATTGTATACTTACATATATATTTTTTTATCATAACTTAAGACCATTAAAATTAAATCCAATTCATCAATTATACATACATTCATCATGTCAAAATATTGCAATTCACTAATTTTCGAGTTTCCGTATTTCATAAAAGCTACTTTCCCCGTACATACATAGCTTCGCTTTTCGCCTATAGTACCGCCTCGCGAGGGGCAAAGCGAAAAGCGTGCTTTGTCTACGCATACATAGCACGCTTTTCGCTTTGCCCCTCACGCGCTCGCGTTGGGAGGCGGTACTACAAGCGAAAAGCGAAGCTATGTATATAAGGGCAAGGTCGCTTTTACGGAATACGGAATACGGAAACTCAAACGTCGCACGAAAATCAGTAGAAACCTTGAGACGAGTGATTCAAAAATAGAGCTCCTGAATTGTTGCTCGGTAAGCGAGAAGTGGAACATGAAAATAAAGCTGCTAGCACTAATGGAAGCTTATGAACTTATAAAAACCCACTGTCGACGATGTTGATAATAACGAAATAGAATTTTGCAAACATAATCTGTCCCCAGACGAAACATTAATAAATAATTATAATAAAATAAAAATGCATTTATTTCAGTAACCATGATACAGTACATTGCTAAGACTTCCCTGTAAGTTATCAAAAGATACTTGTATTGGGAATGACCCGCTTCATCCCTAGTGGATGACAGTGGATTACAAAGATGTAGGTACTTTATTGTTACAAAACTTACAAAAGATAAAAAGTAAACAAACTAAAAGAAACGAGGAATATATTATTGAGTAAGGCAGGTGCAGGTAGTTGGTTAGATATGAGGCATAGGTGTATTGTGGTGTGTGAGTGAGTGTGTATGGTGTGTGTGTGTGTATGTATGTGTGTGGTCAGGCAATTCTAGTCAAAAGATTTTCCACTTCATTATAAGTAAGTGTCTCTATCCATTTAGTCACACATTAATCAGTAGTCAATATTTGAAGGGTGCAGGGAAAGAAAGATCATTATCCATTTTTTTTCCGATTTTGAGTTAACAATGCCATCTAGTACAACATTCATAAAGCTATTTGGTTCTGAAACCCAAAACCGTTAAAACGAATCAGTGTTCACATGCGACTCAAAAAACGTCAGTATGGCTGTATGCATAAAAGATCATTGTCTATGGAATATAAACCTTTTACCGCGTTTCTTTGACAGCTGTCAATATAAAGTCAACGAATCTTAAAAATTAAATTATTGTGTTGTGTTGTGTGTTGTTTAAACCCCATATATTGTAGTATTAAAAATACTTCACAATATTTTAAATAAATACTTTGACAAAGTTAATAGTTCATTATTGCAAAGGCCGTGAAATAGGCAATTGCCATTTCCGCCGAGGCATATATAGTGCTTTTCTCAAAAGAATGCAGGGAAATAAAACATACTTTTTATATTATACATTTAATAATTACTAAAAGAAAATGAAATTAATTGCAGGAGCGTCTTTTTGAATTTGGAACATTACAGCGCTCCAGCAATGTTGTATGAAACGGCGTGCTGGAGTGGTTAAATACTCTTTGTAATGTTCCAAATACAAAAAACGCTCCTGCAATGGATTTGATTTTCTTTGTCCGTAAATTCGATACTTCGCGTGTTCTTTTTTCGAAAATAATGACAACATTTCCATGCATGTTTGAGAAAATAAGTTATATAAATTTTCTCAAAACTATACTCAAGTGAGTATGATCTTTCTTTCCCTGTACCCTTCATTTGTTATACTTACTTCTTAAAACTTTATAGAATTATAGGACAATTATAGGACAATACTTATTATTATATGGTCCAATGGGGGACTTCCCGGTTGACCAGTAGTTTTATCGGAAATGTTTTCTCAGAAAGTATTAAGAATTTAGTATTCAAATGAAATACCTTAGTTGTGATATCAACGATATCTATAGATTACTTTTTTTTAATAAAGCTCCCTAATGATTAACCGGGACGTTCCCCGACTATACAAAAACAATGATAATGCAAAAGCTTACTACAGATAACCAGAAATGTAAAAAAAATAAAGTATGAATCAAATTGCCCCAAAAGAAAAACCAAACGACAGTAATTTGAGAGCCAATTGCTTATAAATTTTGTTTCACGGGTTCATTTGATTCATTAAACAAATTGTATGCTGCCTCCGAAACGATTGGAGGGAACTCGCTAAAATATTGAAAAAGGGACCATAGGACTTTAACGTTCATTAACAACGCTATTTGGATTTAGATTCGTTTTAAAGAAAGAAGAAAGAAAGAAAAACTATTTATTGGCATACACACAAAATAATAATAACATAAATAAAAAAGAATAACAGTAAAAAAAAAAGTGCGCGGCCAACTAGGCCCCGTCCTCAGCAATGTCACAGTGACATACGTAGCATGCCACTGAAACGCTGGTATTCTGGAGGAGCCTATTTAGTGACAACAAAATAACAAACAAACAAAAATTAAACACTGCAATACAACAAAAGAGAAATTATAAAAACAAAAAAATAAAAACAAAAGCAAATGCATATTATTGGAAAGGCTGCACAGTCCCGGGTCCCTTTGCCTTGCCATTACAAAAAAAGTTATTGGAGTCTGGTTTTAGTTTGTCTGTGCTAACTTCAATGCGGTGCCATGACATGATATAAAAAAAAAACAAAAGGATATAGATATTTTAAGGCAGGATATAGATATTCTGACGCAGGCAGTTGCTAAAATAGATTTCTTAGAACTAACAAATTGATCAATACAGTACTTACAAACATAAACATTAACTTTTGAGAATAACAATCTTCTGCTTATCGAGTGACGATTAGTGGCCACCTCTGGTGTCAGAGTTTATCAAGCCGCCTATAAGGCCTCTGACTTGGCTTAACGACTGTAATCAAATGACAACAGCCGGGACCGACGGTTTAACGTGCCTTCCGAAGCACGGAAGCGCTCAGTTATAATGCTACTTTACGGTCCTACACCTGACCGGGCTGAACGTTGCTTAACAAACGTGATCGAATAAGATCAGTCTAGCAAGCTCCCATTTAATAACAATAAAAGGGAACTTTGAAACGTAACTTTACAAAATAATACAGTGTCAATCAGCAAGATACTCATAAATCAGATTCCAGAAAAATCTGGCGGATGTCAGTGTAAGAGTCGCGAGCAGGCAATTTCAGACCGCTCGTAAAATAGTCCGCTTGTTATCTAGTTATTGCGAATGTTGCGCGGAACTTGAATACGTAGTTTTGTATATCTCGCATGACAACAAAAGTTCCAAAGATTGGAGGAAATTTAAGGTCATCTCAGTTATAAAAAAAATAAGCTCAAATAGGTCCTGCTGTTTTATTTGTCTTGCCTTGGCTGGTTGGCACCGAGTCTAAAAGGCTTATTTTTTGCTTTTTAGTTTATAGAACAGGGTTTTCATTTTTTAATAAAAAGTATTTTATTTGTCAATTTCTTAAGGTAGAAGAGAGGGCCTACGCTAATAATCTTATGTCCACTGCACATTGACCACGTGGAAAATATATCCTTTCGAACAAAAAAGAATTATTAAACAAAAAAATATACTAGAAAAAAAACAACATGTCGCCCTGACGGGCTTCGAACTCGCATCCTTGGGAATCCGGCCCAATGCACTAACCAATTATGCTACAGAGACCTATGACACCTAGGACACGTTATATTTAGATGGCTGTATCATCTTAATCGATAGTCGAACATTTGTAAAAATGTTTCTTTCGAATGCGAGGATATTTCTCTCACTGATGAAACGACGGTGGCTAATACCGTAAAAAGGTGAATATACTAGAAAAATTCGACGTGTCCTCATACTGGTTTCTGTAGCATAATTGGTTAGTGCATTGGGCCTGATTCCCAAGGATGCGGGTTCGAATCCCGTCAGGCCGACATTAGACAAGTTGCTTTTTTTTTCTAGTATATTTTCTTGATTAATATTTATCACATAAAAATAGCATTGAAAAATGCTAAATTAAAACAGTAATAAAAAGTATTTCACAAATCGGTCCAGCCGTCTTCGAGGAATCAAATCAAATTGCGAACCTCCTCCTTTTCTTGAAGTCGGTTAAAAAGTCTTTGGGTTAATCGATTTCAGTGTATAAAATACATATTTTAATAAATTCCTGTTGATTTTATTAGTAGCTAGGCATTTTTTTTTAGCTTAGAATTAAATAAATTGCGAAAAATATATTTAATGCTAATTTGCTTGTAAATGTACACGTAACGATAGAGAGACAAGCAATTTGTGATTGGAAATAAGGAAAAGTCTAATAACAAATAACATAAAAAAAGTTGTTAATTATTAGAGAGCTCGTAATAAACGCCACCAGTCACGACATCCCTATTATATCAATAACAAGATTCTATTTGTTAATTACGAGCCAGCTTGTAAAGATGAAATGGCCGGCGATACAACTAAATTACAAAGAAGTGAAGCTCTATGTATCTTTACATTGATATAGATGTGTAAGAAGCTTTAAAAGGCTATTAAGTAAACGCTGTTACTGTAAAAGTTTCAAACAACAAATCAAACACTATACCTACAGACAGGTATACTCAATCTCGTGTCAAATAAGTTAATCATACGAAATTAGATGCGAACAACGCAGAAACTCTTTTACCACAAGGGGGGTTTGACGCCACTTTCAAAGTAAAGTGAGTAATTTTGTATCATCCATCCATCAGCAGCCTGTGGACGTCCACTGCTGGATATAGGGCTCTCATAGCTCACGCGTATTGTGGCGTTCAAGGGAGGCTATTAACCTACTGCTACCACGCTGGCCAGACGGGTCGGTAGAGGGTTTGTTTCAAGTTTTCTTTCTCTCGCACAGGTGTTCAATGCGTCGAGCCTCTTTTTAGTCGACTCTTACGACATCCCAGGAATGTAAGGGAGTGGTGACACTTGTATTCTTAGGCCGTCACCACACAGCATCATAGATATACTCGTAATATAATTTTGTATATTACGAGTATATTTAAAATTATCATTTCTAAAATTTCCGCTTATAAAATTTAGTGCAGAGACTTTTTTAAACTATTGTTACATGATTCGATTTTGTGTCAGATTTTCGTTTCGATCTTTCGATAACTCTGCAGGAGCGGTATTCATATTAAACAAAGAAAAGAAAGTTATATTTATTGAAATAAAACTCTTTATCGACAGGAGTACCTATTTTATGTTGAATAGATACCCAATCATCAAAACAGACTTTGCTACTTGTTTAGTAAAGTCGTGTTATGTTTCATTGACACAATTTACCAATTAGCAGTAAAAGCATGAACTCGATTACAGATTTCAGGGTACTATTTGTAATTAAGGTCATAGAACACAATCGTTACAAAAACACTGTAATAAATATACAATAGTAGAACATACGAGTGTAAGTCACGTTCGCAAAAGACCATTGCAATATGTTACCGCAGGACTATTGAAATCTTCGAATGTGACAAGGGTTCGGCTCGGTAGGGTGATAAAATAAGACAATTTGCTGACCCCGAATATGGTTAAGCTGAAATTAATGGTGAATAAATAAATCAGTACAAAAACTATGTGTATTTGCAAATTTAGATACTTTCTTGAGGTTGAGGTTACCTGTGTACATTACTTGACACACATTGAACTGATTTCAAGAGATACAGCACCTATGTTACAGCAGTATCAGCAGTCAAGAAAGTCAAAGATGAACATATAATAGGACGCATACACAGAAAGAACAAAAATCGTAATCAAAGTAGTTTTTTTTTCCCGGGCGGGTGATCAATCGAATCTAAGAACACGTTCCATTGATGGCGCAGTAATCAGAATCACTACTGAACGCGACTTCGCCATAGCCACTATAATTACTACCAAGAATATGATTTCTTTTTTCAAAAAGAAGGACCTATAATTTTGGGCACGAGAACAGCTTAAATAACGATAAATTATAATAACGCAGACATCATTCCCGATTATGAAAAATTTTTATAAAAATGAAAGGGGATATTAGGAACGCTGTCGGTATATTAGGAATACCCAAGAACAAATTTGTCAAGACAAATTGAGATGCGACAGGCGTAAAGTTGAAAATTAAGGAGATCCGAATAAATCTTCGTGAATGTTACGAGATTTTCGAATGTACATAATCGGGACCATGGTCACATGGTTGAATAAATTATTTATTGGATTGGGTACAGTCGATGGCGCAGAAAATGTTGTGGTTGGAACTACCTATTATTTCATGACATTATCTCCACATACAGTAGTTTAGATAATTAGATAATGGGTGTAAAATATTAATTTTAAGAAGCCCTTAATGTTAGGCCTGAGAATAAATACCTCAATAAGATGTTTACTGATCCAAGCTTTAGAAGCGAAGCGTAATCGATTTACATAATCCTGTGGGACGCGATACAACTAATGCTAAGACTATACACAAGCGCACGTAGAATATTAGAAAAGTCTTAAAGAAAATGGAAAACACTGAAGTAAAAGATCTTAACCTATACATGTTGAAGATTTCCTCTCAACTGTAGTGTGTATACCATAACTTACACTCGCCTCTACCCAAATATATAAAGCATTGCAGGCTTCAATAAACATGCATTATTACTCAGAATTTACGTCTATTATTTAATAACCGTTGCGCCGAACCTTCCATAATTGCACAATAACTTGAATGTATATCTTAAAATAATCAGCGGTATCAAAACCGATATTTATTCGATAAGTTCATGTAACAAAGGCGTCTTAAATATTGATAGGTATAAATATAGATAAGCCATTATTCCAAGAGCCTATATCCCTCCTAAGACAAAAGACGTCCTGAATGTGTTCTTAATAAAAGACCCTCGACATCTAGGCATTCCAGGTATTTTAGGGAACAATAAAAGGCCCACCACCACATGAATTAGATAAGCTTTAATCTTGTATTTGTTTGCGGGTGTGTGTTACGCGAGCAATATATTTTGGGCGATGCCTCGACCTCCCAGCGTTGCCCGAAGGTCTAGCATTCTCATCCTTAAAGCGTTTCAGCTGACAAGTGTTAGAGTGCCAACAATTTTAACTACTGCGAAGAAAACTACGTTAATCATAAAGGTCATCCTGAGCCCTCATACATATGCTTCCGTCAAACTGGTATTTTCGGGGTTCTGAACTTCTGACAAGGGAAAGTAGAGAAAGATTCGATTTGCGAGATTGTGAACGACTTACATGTTAATTTTTTTTATGATGCCGCCGGCTGTCAAAGACAAACCCTTCTGCGTATCCCTAAAAGTTCGAGGAAAAAAAAATATCTTCCACGACCTCCTAAAAATTGCTTATCAGGCTTTCGGATAGCCTCTTAAGTCGAAGCGTTAACAAGATTATCTAAAAATCTGGGAGTACTTATACGAACAGTCTATTGGATATTTTTAAAACGTCGAAGTAATGTTGTCTCCACGTTAAAGGCGACCACCAAAGTCAAAGATTTTTATTCAAATAGACTTATAGATGAGTGCTTTCGAATCGTCCGATTTGTTTTTCCTACCAGCCATTCAGGGCATCTTTTAACTGATAAGAAGAACGGCCGCAAAAATCTTGAGGTAACATCAATTAGGCTAATGATATAGATGCTGGATTTAAGCCTTAATGATAGGATTACTAGTTATAACATAGCATGCAATGCAATTAACAAAACCGCCAGAGCAATCGGCGGCGCCAACGCGAAATGTAAAAAACTCCAACAAATGACTCAGTCACCTATTTTCGTGTCTATATAGTTCAAGTTCAAGGTCAGCTCAGAGCGAGCGCGTGATCAATGCGTGCTGCGTATAAAATTATTGTTTACTTGACACGCTAAATTGGAAATATACTTTATGATCAATTAAATTTTGATTAGGTCAAAGATTATTAGATTAAGCAATATGTAAACAATATATGTTTTTTTTGTTTTATTTACCATTATAAACATTAGAACAATTAATATTTAGTTTACAAAAGCACTACGCAAACCACTAAGGTTTATAGTGAGTGCTAAATACAGCCTACTTAGTCGATACATTAATAAAGAAAAAAGATAAATACCATTAACAATATCAGTATTTCCTTAACTACATTAAGTACACTAAGAAATATTTGTTATTATAATACAATACACAAGCTATATGTAGAAAAATGAAAAACAGAAAATTCAAGTGCCAAAGAAAATTCAAATTCAAGGCAAATCCTCTATGGACTTTTTTCTATGAACAACGTATTCCCGTTGTTCTCTAAGCCTACCTGATGTTAAGTATTGATAAGGCTGAAGATGGAAGCGAGCCTCTCCCGGAATCCTCAGCCACTGAGGAACTGGCTATCTTATCTTTAACTGCCGGAACACAACAATGCTGAAAACATTGTTGTTATGGCGTTAGACTTAGATAAGATGGTGGTAGCTAGCCAGGCGGACTTGCAACAAGTCCTACCACCAACCAAACCGAATACAATATGTACCCCCGCTGGGAATCGAACCCGGGACCCCTGGGTCTGATACCCGTGGTTGTTACCACTAGACTACAGAGGCGGTTAAAAAATTAAGGTAAAAAGTGAAGTACTTAAAGATATAAATAATAAAATTCCTTTTTATATATTTCTTTTATTTTACCAACTGGTGTAAGTAGTCGCATAATACCTATCGCGTGTTTAAGCAGTAAAAATTTGGTAAGATCGTTAAAATGACATTTAAAGGTTAAATCTATTTAAAATGTCATTAAACATACACTTATGTAAAAAAAAATGTCCTTACTGATTAGAGATAAAGTTTTAGTAAAATAAAAAGACGCTAAATAAACTATAAACAATATAATTAGTCTCAGGAGTCTTCGGACAAAACATGATAATTTTAACCCACATTAATTAGAAGTTAATGGAGAGTCTGACTATCAAATGCTATCTAAACAAAGCGTTCTCCTTTTAAGAGAAGTATTCCTTAATTATCCAACAAGTTCCCTAGAAGAACTGTCAGAAAAATAAAATAATACATATTTCATACCACATTATTTAAGAAAGGAAAATAGTTTTGACACAAGTTCTTAAAATTTATTGTGTATTGTGTTCACTTTAGACCCCTGGCTATTACAAGGTGTATCATGAAACCTTGTTATGGTAAACAGGAGGACCTTTTAAAAGGGTAAGGAATAGATACCGCGCCTCATCAAAGACGATAACAATAATTTTCAGACACCCAACACGAAAGAAAGGATCGTTTCAAATAACAAAATGGTAAAGTTTCTAAAAGTGGAGTAATGAAATATGCTACAAGATTTTCTAGACAATAATATTCTAGGTTTATCCAGAGACGGTAACTCAGCAGAAAAAGTATTTTTTAATAGTCCTCAAGTTGACTTTCCAGACGTCATATTTGATACTTTAACGATAAGAGAATTTCTAGTAAGTAACTAAATTAAATGGGGTTTGGAAAACAGTTAGATGCGGTAGCAAATGTCTCTAATATCGTTTGGGTCAGAGTAACATAAGAATTGAGTGTTAAAATTCTTTTTGGTGATTCGTTAAACTAAAAAGCTACAACACGCGAACAAACTGATCAGCTGATCACTCATTTGCGTCACGAAAGAACGTGATTGCCATGTCCACTTAGGATTTTTTGCCAATAGATTTTTGACGCGTTTTATTCCATTCATACATGTTTGTAGTCAAATTAAGCGTGTTTTCAACATTGTTTGATGTTTGACCTTTGTGTCAAAGCAATTGGTTGGTTCCATCGAATGCTTCCAATGAAATATTTGCGCGTCACGCTACTATGGGGCGACTTGGTGTGAAAAACGTATAAAGTTACGTAATAAGAGTATGTATTGGATTCCTTCTTCAATTTCGTGAGGTATTTTAGCTATTCCTTCATTTACTTTGTACAGGTTTTGTAATAATAGCCGTGAGCACCATGTTCATGTTTCAGTTGTGCCTGAAGGGCATTTTGAATACGATACTTCTATTGAATACTTTACTTGTAATTATCGACTCCATTAAAAACACTTGTAAAAAGCTTTGAATTTGATGTTATCAGATCTAACTATAACTCAAAATCCTGACAAATAATATCAAAGTATCACTTCTATTTTAGACGTTAATGACAAATTGGACAAAATCATTGATCGAAGCAAATCACCATAAATAAAACTGATAAGTAGCTCTATTTATTCTAATACCAGCTATTTCTGTTAAATTGTTTGTTCTACTGGGCCGGAAGCAAGCAAATTACTTACTTGATAGTACTAAACATATTAATTAACGTTGGGAACCAAATACCACGATGTAATCCTAGTTATCATTTCCCTATCGATGAGACAATTTTTTTATCGATAAAACTATTGACTTTATTACATCAAACTCGAACCGGACACCGGTGTCCAGACAACAATGAAAAGTCTATTGTTTTTTAATCTGGGGCCTGAAAGGTTTAAGAAATCCCTTTCTCCAAATCCTCTGCATTGCGGATAGTTCTTTTTACGTAAACAAGCTTTATAGTTATTATTTTATTATTATTTTCATCCAAATTTATAACATTGCTGACTTGGAAACCGATACTATGTGTAGGAGAGCGAGCTGAATCAAAATTTACTAGGTTAACAAATATATCTAACAAATTACATTAGCACTAGACCTTAAATAGGCAGATTTACATTAGCACTAGACCTTAATAGGCAGATTTGCTAACTTGAAAACCAATACTGTTTAACTGAGCGAGCTGAATCAAAACCAAAATCTACTAGGTTCAAACATATCTACCTATCCCGTCAGGGCGACATGAGACTAGTTGCTTTTTTCTAGTATATTTTCTTGTTTAATATTTATCACATATCTACCAAATTACATCGGTATGAGCCATTCAAATTTTTACCTGCACCTAACGATAAGGACGGAAAATTCCCACGTTTCAAGGAGAAAACGAACGAGACGAGCTAAAAATAATTTAAAACATGTTGACGAGATTTTATTTTACTTTTAGCTTACGTAGTATGTTCTTCACAAATAACATGTAATTGTTTCTCACACTTTATTAACAAAAGATTTTGAACTCCTAGCCGATTTCGGCTAAGGCGATTATAGATTTTTTTTTCATGACTTTTAGCCTTCATCATACCTACCTAATGTTAAGTATTGATAAGGCTGAAGGTGGAAGCGAGCCTCTCCCGAAACCTCAACCACTGAGGAACTGGCTATCTTATCTTTAACTGCCGGAACAAAACAATGCTGAAAACATTCTTGTTATGGCGTCAGACTTAGATAAGATGGAGGTAGCTAGCCAGGCGGAATAACAAAAAGTCCTACTAACCAACAGAATACAATATCTACCCCGCAATGGGAATCGAACATTTGTTTACAACCTTCGACAGAGAGATTCTCTTAAAGAATTGTTTAAAGAGAGTATAATACTAACTTTGGCGGGACAATACATTTATGATAATATAGTATATGTAAGGAAACATCACGATTTATTTGTTAAGCATAGCGATGTTCATAATTTTAATACTAGAAACAAGAATAAGCTTGCCGTTCCAAGATTTCGGCTTGAAAAATGCAGTCGCTCGTTTTTGGGGATTGAGCTGCCTTTGCATAAATTTAAAATACTTGTTAAAAAAACGCTCTTAAGCAAAGGTTATTACAAGGTAGATGATTATTTGAAAGACCAAAATGCATGGAAGTGATACTAACATAAAACATGACTATTGTAATTGTATGAAAGGAAAATATTCTAATAACTGAGTATAAGAAAATTTTCCTCTTATATTAAATATGTTTCAAGATTGTAGATTTGTGTTTGGCAACGACATGTTCCTTTGTAAATGTTGTTGCTTCTGTTAAAGCTGATAAGTTTCTTGCGGCCGTTCTTCTTATCAGTTAAAAGATGTCCTGAATGGCTGGTAGGAAAAAAAATTGGACGATTCGAAAGCACTTATCTATAAGTCTATTTGAATAAAAATCTTTGACTTTGAACCCGGGAACCCTGGGTCTGATACCGGTGGTTGTTTCCACTAGACCAAAGAGGCGTTTTAACTGCACTCGTTAATATGCCTTAAAATTGTAGGCAATTATTGTTGAGAATGACGTCCGCAGTCCTTCTGACTGTCAGAACATGTAAACCAGTACATTATTCTCGTAGTGGTAATTGATGACTGCTGGTGGTAAGGCCTTCAATTCCCTCATAACTATGGCGTTTCTCAACTTGTCTCTCAAGCGGTCTTCACTTCTTGCATTTGGATCTCCAATAGTGTTGTAATGACGATTGGTGCATCTAGGTATAGGGATCCTGGCAACTGCGTCGAAGGTTCCGGTATTACAATCAACAAACATCCGCGTGGATCGTTTGTGTAGTTATAAAATTAATATAGGCATTTAGCGGCCCCGTTTCCAAAACGTTTTATCTCCAGTCTGTCTTAGTGATATGATATAAGAGTTTAAAAAAGTTTATCGTGTTACCGTGGTTGTAACCATGTGACAAAAGGATTTTATAATCAGATAATTAAATGACTTCACCTCACTAACACGTGCGAATACCATGATACCTATATTTAACTGATAAATAAAAGAACATTGTCCGATAAGAATAAAAAAATTATTTGCATTTGCATACGAACTGAATTGAATCATTACTTCAGGAAAAAGCTTAAGGAATGAATATTGACGAAACCTAAAGTACAGAGGCCCTACCGCGCAAGTGTCGTCGGCATCGACATCCAGTTCATTTGAAAGATGGATGTGACATATTGCTCTTCGTCTTTGGTAAGTTTCATTTGTGTCAAAAAGAAGCAGCAATGTGTCACAGCCATCTGTCAAATGAAGCCGGTGTCGATGCCGACGACACTTGCGCGGTACGGGGCCCAGGTTTCATATCAGGGAATTTATGTCTGACTGATGTCTTCGGTGTATATTCATTAACTAAGTAATTGAAAGATTTATGTATTATTTTAACATCAATATGTTTATTGTGGTATAGATACTAGATATAAAGACCCAAACACGCATTGGGCCAACGTGCTGCGGCCTTATTAACTATGACCATTTAGCAATTCCTTGCTCAAACCAAACCAATGTCTTACTTGGTTATGACATTTTCACAGTCAAAACCAGTCGAAACCACTGTACTATAAGACTAATGTACGCTATGTATCGTATTTTTATGAGTTATATGTATGTATAGTTGTATGTATATATATATTTATTAATATTTATGTATCATTCGTTTATGTAGATATGTATGCATTCATGTACGTATGTGTATATTTATCTATAATGTTGTTAGCTTGTTAATCACTGTCTTTTTATTGTTTTTTTTTCCATTGCCGCCATGATCTCTCCTTAACATCCTTTCCGGTTGACTGGTAGAGAATGCCTAAGGGCATTAAGTCCGCCATTTGCTGTATATGTCCAATAAAGAGTTAATAAATAAATAAATAAACCAGATTGGGGTGGTTTGAGCAAGGAATTGCTAAGTGGTTATAGTGAATACAGACCCCTGGGCCCTGTTTCATAAAGATTACAATTGTCAGCGATTTGACGATTGTACGTTTCATAAAACATTGGTGCTATATGAAAAGCCGACATAACTGTCAAATTGTCACGAAAATTCTACAATTTAACGTTTCATAAAACATTTGGTCTGACTTATCTGTAATCGGCAAATCTGACATAGGTATTTGTCAAATTGTCGCACATTTTTGATAGGCATACTTGGTCTGTGTCAGGATGAGGAGTGACAGTAATTTTTCTTTTATAAATTCTCACATGATCGAAAGAGTTCGTAATAGGATTTTGAAAAGGAGAACTTTATAATGTATGATTGCTTTTTATAGAAAACCTACCTTCTGCAATGATGACAAAGATCAAAATTGCGTAGATCAGTGACAAAAAAAGTATGATCGAGCATAGTTGACAAATTGTCTACTTGTCAAGCTTTATGAAACAGGGCCCTGGTTGTAAATTTTTCGCCACAGAATTTCACAACATTTATGTCCTATTTACCGATAAGCGTCGATCAGTAAAGAATTAGATATTTCCGAAAGAGACGTTTGCATTCGAAACAGAACGTTTAGAAGTCGTAAACTTGGATTCAGGCGCATCGTTGTTGGTTTTACGACACCGATACTGCGATTCGGAAGGCAACCATTCGGGTAATATCCTCGTAAACGGTGTACCATAATTGTGATATCAACAGTTTATGTCATTTCTGATATCAACACTATAATGGTTAAAATAGAGGTGATAATTAATGATTTTCAATCATTTGCGTACGCAATAAATCTAGCGATGTTAAGTGATAGAACAAATAAGGAGAACAGTACGCCAAGATGTAATGAAGTAGGATTTTTAATGCTTTTGCCATTAACATAACTTATTACAGAATGTAAAGCTGATTTGGCATCGGTATTCGATTCAGCATTAAAAATATTCGCACATTCTGTGGCTAATACGATTCTGCCATTACCATTCTTTTAATATTAAATTTAAAATATTTCAGCTGATCAGATTCACACTAATGGCATCATCCGTCTTACATGACTCCAAACAGATCACCGAAGGGTATTTGACCTCTTAAAAAATGAAATGGCAAGCATTCCAGACGACGCGTAAGAAAACATTAAAGATGTATTTATTATCTATTTATGTCAGCAACAGACACATTTTTGTTACCAAAAATTAGTTGAATGAAGTGTTGTTATGACTAACGTTTATTATGTGATATGAACGTTATTAAAATGAAATTACACCAAATGAAATTATATCATCCAATAAGCACCCTAAAATAAGGTCCTATATTTAACGACAGAAAACATTGTTTACATTAAAATTAAAGATGGACAAACCGATTAAAAATCATCTGGTGATTTGAGTAAAAAACACTAAATATATCTGGGCTTTTTGTTCAATGTTTTCAAAACAGCTACACCGCCAATCAGAGATAATGTTTTTGTAACGTCACCTTCAAACCTTTTTATTGATACAAAAATATCCACAAACCGTAAAACCTATGAGAGAAAAACAACATGTGATGGTTTACCACATTCACGAAAATCCGGGAGAACATGAATATTTAGGGCCAAACTTCCTCATAAAAAGTACGGATGTTTGCTTTAATGAAAATAAAGAAAATAAGGTGTTGAATAAAATTGGATTTTAATAAATTATAATTCTTCGATACTTAAGTATTATTTTTTATAATTCATCAGATTCATCATAGGGCTTTATTAAGAATAACAGACACACTTACGTCTGTTTTCGGATTTTTTTACCCACGACGGCACAGAGACGGTATTGTTTGTTTTTGAAGTGAACACTTCTTTAGCGGCGTTGTGCACATCAGAGTTTTAAATTTTTGGGATGGGTAAAAAAATTTAAAGTCGCGTCAGGACACGTGACCCTGATCGAAAATTCGTAAGATCATTTACCGTTGACATATTTCAAATTACATAAAGTCTCACACTTGAAAGATCTACGTTCCTATATTAGTTAATAACAATCATTATATAAAGATCTCTCATTGCTACCAACTTTCGTATTGATGCGGTCAGTTTTAATGGATTTACCTGCCACTTCAAGTTGTTCTCCGTTTTCATCAACTTTTTATGAAGTTGTAGTCAAGATATAGTGGATTTTGTCGGGCACTCCCAGAGTGCAACCAGTTGTTTTTTTTTATTTATGTCAGTTACATATTGCATTGACAATAACATGAATATCATGACGTTTGATAGCTGGTAGCGTCAAGATTTCTAAGCAAACTAAAAAAAGGAACATTAAAAAATACTTAATGATGATGAATGGCTTTTCAGAATCCCATTCAGTTGTCATTTTTTCCAGGGATCATAAATTAATCCTAAATACAAAGTTCAATCTTTCATGACGATCAGTTTAAGAATTTTTTTACCGCCTCTGTGGTCTAGTGGTACAACCACCGGTATCTGACCCAGGGGTCCCAGGTTTGATTCCCCGCGGGGGTACATATTGTAGTCGGTTTAGTTGGTGGTAGGACTTGTTGTAAGTCCGCCTGGCTAGCTACCACCATCTTATCTAAGCCTGACGCCATAACAACAATGTTTTCAGCACTGTTGTGTTCCGGCAGTTTGAGATAAGATAGCCAGTTTCTCAGTGGCTGAGGATTCCGGGAGAGGCTCACTTCCATCTTCAGCGTTATCAATACTTAACATCAGGCATGATGAAGGGTAAGAGTCTCACCGTCGCTCATAAAAAAAAAATTGAAAACTCAAAAAATGTATTTATAATTTGCACCTTCTCTCTCTTTTTATGTTCCAATTTTATGATCGTGTGTATTTCCTGGAAATACCCATACCCTGCGTGCCCATTGGGATACGAAACAATTTAAGTTCCCAACTTCGGGCCCTTTGATTACACCACATCGGGAAGTATCAGGACCTTAATGAATTGAAAGTTTGGACTTTAATTTGTTGTGGTTTATTATTATTTACTTAATCAAGTTGTTTTTCTATTATTAATTTCCGTGGTAACCGTATAAAAACGTATAGCCGTGTGCTTACTAGAGGAATGTAGATGTAAGTTGAAACTTCAGATCGTGAACATCAAATACAGAGAAATGTTTTGTATTCATCGGAATATTTGTAATTTCATCTTTTAAACTGCCAAAAAAGATTAGTCTGTTCTAAGTTTTTTTTTATTCCATTATGAGTAGGTACAGAACACCAGTTCGATGTTCCCGAACTGGAGTGTCAAAGGTGGAAGTCAGCGTACAGATTCCCGGCCTTCGTTAGAAGATGGCACATGACGAAGCATTGACATGTTCGGGTCTGACACTCGCGTGATATGTGAAAAAACCGTGATCATTGATAGCATTGACGTTATACTTATAAGTACCCTGGTTAATACTAATAGTAACATAAATAACATAATACAAACGATAGTAGCAATTATTGCGGTATGATAATTATTTAGGTCTTCAGACAAGAAAGCGAATATGAGTCATGCAAAGCATCATTCATTCGTGCAAGGATTACATGAGACATTAAGCACACTAATATTGCAAAACCAAATAGTTTAATTAATTGCTTGCATGCTGAATGTAAAGTATATCTTTTTACTTGAAACCTAAGTGCCTCTGTAAAAATATATACTAAATTTTCGTAAAACTTATCGCACTGTATCGGCTGAATGTCAAGGACAAATTTACACGTGGCCTCTTCGATCCGGTGAAAAATTCAGCTAATAAATATTGTTTTGACGTGCTTGCGTCAAGAAAGGGCATACATATTCCATGGGAAGATATATTTTTAAACTCGGTATTGTACGGCTGAATTTCGTTACATCTACTTTTGATCATGATATGAGCCATATTTACTTCCACTGCGGGAGCATAGACCCTCTTTACAGACGGATGAGGAGGCCTGGCCCATCTATATGAGGAAGCAACTGCTTCTGGTGTCTTTGAAGAGCGGAAGAACCAGATATTATAAATTGTGTAATCGAGATAAGATACTTATTCAATAAGTACGAATTCAAGCGTTAAACTTGTATTCTAAGAAAAACTAAACATATCCTCATAAATCTAGTCACATTCACATTTCTTATGTCAAATGAGTTTAAGTAACGCTGCCTTGGCTACGAAAACTCTCCTTCTAAATCACTCTAAATTGGTAAAAATTACGGGCACAGTTTCAGTCCTTGGCTTCGTAAATTTTAATTTCCGTCACGGTGCAAACAGGGTTCGATTCTGCTTACTTTTAGTCATAATCGTACCTGTAGACCTAGCATGAGAGGTTTTTATCGACTCGATAACTAATTAACGTGCCATTGTCCCTCTCACATTGTAGCGGAGTAAGCAAGACAGCATGATGCGCTATACCATATCGCGTGATAAAGCGGTGTTCATACTTGGGGGGCTGAACCTTTATGTGATAAATATTAAACAAGAATATACCTATACTAGAAAAAAACAACTTGTGTCATGTCACCCTGACGGGATACGAACCCGCATCCTTGGGAATCCGGCCCAATGCACTAACCAATTATGCTACAGAGACCTGTGAGGACGTCGGATTCTTCTAGTATATTCACCTTTCTACGGTGTTGGCCACCGTCGTTTCATCAATGACAGAAATATTCTCGCATTCGAAAGAAACATTTTTACAAATGTTTGACTAGGTATAGATTACGATATTGGACGAATTAACCACTTCGTCCAAGATTATGACAAAACAGTCATCAAATAAAAACTTTTTATTTTTGCATTTTACAATGCTATATTTATGTGATAAATATTAAACAAGAAAATATACTAGAAAAAAAAACAACTTGTCTCATCCTGTCATGGTGACATTTAGACAAGTAAAAGACACCTAAAAATTTATTTTACACTGTAACACAGAATACTAAATGTACTAACAAAAACTGTAGGTATGAATCTCCAATTGAAACGTAATTGGCACTAAACATTAACAGAATTGGGCCTCAGGATATATATTGTCCTACATATTAACGAGGTTAGCAGGCGTCAAAATAGAATACTTAGAAGTTTTTATTACCATAGTTTACAGTACAATGTATCAAATAAATAAAAGTTGTTGCTTATGAAAATTGATATGATGAATCCACACAGGAGAATATGGACATAGATAGGTAACTTAGTGACTGTCAGACGTGGTGGGATAGAACATTGTCGCCCTCGCATAGCCTCTATTCAGCCGTCAAAAGCAATGGGAATACAGACATTGCACCATAGATCGTGTTACATAGACGAAGACCATACATAAATTAGACAAGGTTCCATTGTCGAGGGATACCAGATTGTTCTCGGTCACTGCACTGAGGGTTGAAACCCCTGTCATATTAAATTTGAAAGACCTTTGTGCTGATTACGTACTTCCAGGTGTAGGGCAAACTTGTTATTTAAGCAAGTTATAATCAGATGCTTTATACATTATAAAAGAAGAATAAGTATTCTTTGAAGAATAATTTATACTTTAGAATGTTAAGTAAGGTTTCTTCGACTATTTCTTCTTTAGATGAACCAAAGAAACACTTAAAGAGAGGGATTACGGACATTAAAGCAGACAGGAACCAGAGTTTCTAGACATTTGCCAGATATTAACAAAAGTTAATACTTGGGTAAATACTTAGAGATGCCAGCTCAACTATTTCACTCTCGAACCTTTTATATATTTTTCTATATTCCCTCTATTCTATTTAAAATTTATCATTAGTATTTTTAATATTCCGCAAACGCTAACATTCAATGAAAAGACAATAAAATACGGCATCCTACCGCCATGAACTTGAAGTATGGAACAGTTGAATAAATAAACACAGGTTACAGCCGGGTGACGTCTCGCCGAATGCCGCACGTTTCAGGAATAACAAACAAGTAGGCTGGCACTAACTGGCGCCGAAGAGTCTGATACGCATATTCAGCCAAGGGATATTTAAAAAGAACAAAAGGTATCTAAATTGTACAGTTGACAATGTAACAATCCTACTTATATTATAAATCTGAAAGTATTTCAATTTGTTTGTTTGTTTATTTGTTGCTATTTCACGCAAAAACTACTGAACGGATTTCGATGAAATTTGGTAAGTAGAGGCTTCAAGTAGTGAACTTTTAAAAAGAACAAAAGGTATCTAAATTGTGCAGTTGACAATGTAACAATCCTACTAATATTATAAATCTGAAAGTATTTCAATTTGTTTGTTTGTTTATTTGTTGCTATTTCACGCAAAAACTACTGAACGGATTTCGATGAAATTTGGTAAGTAGAGGCTTCAAGTAGTGAACTTTTAAAAAGAACAAAAGGTATCTAAATTGTGCAGTTGACAATGTAACAATCCTACTTATATTATAAATCTGAAAGTATTTCAATTTGTTTGTTTGTTTATTTGTTGCTATTTCACGCAAAAACTACTGAACGGATTTCGATGAAATTTGGTAAGTAGAGGCTTCAAGTAGTGAACTAAGACATAGGCTACTTTTTATCAGGATATTCTCACGGTAACGGGAAATACGCGGGTGAAACCGCGGGCGCCCGCTAGTAAATTATAATAATTATTAGCTGCTTAATACAATTTTGAGGTCGTTTTTCAACTTGACAACTTGAAAAAAAAAAGACAATAAGGAAAAACAGCCCTTGACGAGTTTCTTGCCGTTTCTTCTCGACACAAGGTAGGGTTTTGCGAACCGAATGGCGAAGCATTTTAACCGATTTCAAAACAAGAAGGAGGTTCTAAATTTGTTAGATTTCTTTTATATAAGTATGTTACTCGATTACTCGATGACGGTTTGACCCATTTGAGTAATTCTTTTTTTTTGTTCTGAAGCGTATACTTCCCAAGTGTTCCCATTGTCATATGTCCGGATCTGATAATGGGATCCTGGAGAAACCCAGGGAACTCTTCAAATATTATAGGCACTCGAAAAGCGATTTCAGTGTTTTCTTAAGAAGCTTTGAAGCATTTGATGAAGTGGAACTGATGATGAAGACCACCAATGATCATCGGAACTATTAAATAGTTAGGCATTTCACGGTACAATTACGCGATATGATTTTAATGTGGTTCATAAGCAATTTATGATCGTCTCAGTGCATGTGATGAAATGGAGCTAATGATGAAGTAGGTACCTACCAGGAGAAACCCTCAATAATTAACGTCCCTATACCGGGAAAAGCAGCATTTTGTAAAAGGTGATGAGCAGTTGACATGAGGAATTAAGTGTAGGCACTTCCGCTACATTAAAAAAAATATAATGAAAAACTTTTTATAAAGTTAAAACAGACTTCAAAAAACCAAAAAGCGAAAAATAAGCAAGAGTAGGATCGCAAAGTAGAATGCTTTGGCTGGCACCGAAACTCCAAAAGACTTATTTTTCGCTTTTTAGTTTTTTGATAATTGTTTTAATTTTTTGTTGACATTTACAAGTGCTTGTAACAGCCTAGCTAGACTGAATAAATGCTTTTGAATTTGAGTTATCAGGAAATTAAGGAGATGTCAATGCGTAGGAAGGAGTGGAAAAGACTTCACCGACAGAAGCTCTTTTAAATGAAAAGAAAGTTTCATCACGACAACCTTTTCTCAAGGTCAACATGTGATTGTGAATACGTTGTGCGGCCAACTCTGCTTTTTAAAGATGCAAATTCAAGTCATATCGCATGAAAAGTTATAGCCTAGAGTACGATAGGCAGACAATTATTATGTAAATGAAGATTTTCTAAGGCGTGGAGGCAAAATTGAATCTTAAATATAGACTTAAAAATATGTAGGCAAAAGAGCAAAATTTTTATATAATGTTATCGTTCAAATTATTAAGTGGAATCCTGGGAATGATAAATAGTTTCCAGTGAATAATATCTGTTAAGTAAATTGATTCTCATTATTCACTTATTCATGAAGTAAAAATATTAGGTATTTAAAATAAAAAAGTGTGATTTATGATTTTGTAATTTTTGCATTTTTCAATGCTATTTTCAATGCTAAAAAATTAACTCGGCCACAAGTGAATTCTCAGACGGGAATCGAACCCGCGACCTTTGGAAATCCGGTCCAATGCTCTTCCAAATGTCGCGGGTTCGATTCCCGTCAGAGAATTCACTTGTGGCCGAGTGAATTTTTTCCAATATTTTTCTATTTAAAATTTACCATAAGTATAAAAAAGTGTGATATTAATGAGTCGTTACCCCTAAATGTATTTTTAATTAATCTCCAAGGCAGTAAATGAAACAGGGATATGAGGGGAGACAGAGAAATATTTTCTAATATATTTTTTGGGATAAAAACTATTGCTTTCTTTCTTGCCCTACTTGACACTTTTAACCTCGCTCACAACTATAATAATGTTTAAAACATTATGTACATTCTTACTGATATTATGCGATAAACTAGGGCGGTTACAACCCGATACTCGGGTTCGTCGAACGACGAAAAATTCCAAATTATGCGAAAATAATGACACTTTTTAATTGCAGTTTGTGATCATCACGGTTAACATTTTGTATATTTTATAGTTTTCGGAACAAATAGACTCGAGTACCTTTAATTTGATACCTTACTCGGCCGCGTACTACGCGCCAAAGTCCCTATCGAGTCGTCAAAAATTTTGCGAACCTGAATAAATTATATAGATATACAGTACGAGAACAAAGTTGCCGAGTTGCTCGTATTTGGGCAAAATTACTAACGACAAGACATAAAAGAAAACCATACCAATTTCAATCAAAACGGTAGCCGCATTCAAAATAAATCTTCCAAAGCAAACTAAAATACATGTAATGGGTACAATGGAGCATAAAAACAAAGGCACCAGTTAAAGTCAAAATATAGCAGAGAAATTGTACAGTGATGAACCGAACGTGCCTAGCATAAAAGGACGAATGGGCAGTTTGAAACGGTCTACGAGGCCTGCGTGTATAATCCTTGTTTAGATGGGAATCACTACCAATTGTGTAATAACATTGTGGTATTGGCGCTATTACACGTATTGGAAACTAGCGACCGCTCTCGGTTTCACCCGTTATTCCCGTTGCCGTGGAAATATCGGGATAAAAAGTATCCAATTTTCAAAACCAAGCTATCTACTATCTGTGTACTAAATTTCATCCAAATCCGTTCTGTAGTTTCGGAGCTTATTCAATGCAAACAAACAATCAAATCTTTCCTCTTTATAATATAAGTAAAAATAAACTGATGGCACAATAATCATAACTTAAGGCAAACTTATATTTTTTAATTTTATTGAGTTTTGAATAGACGTTGTTTAGCGACGAAACTGATGAATGATGCGCGTGTGACTCGCATAAAGGGACGAATGGGCAGTTTGGGACCGGCCTACGAGGCTTGCGTGTATAATCCTTGTTTAAGTGGGAATCACTACCAATTGTGTAATAACATTATTGTATTGGCGCTGTTACATGTATTGAAGATAAACTGATGGCACAATAATCGAAATTTAAAGCAAATTTATATTTTATTGAGTTTTTAATAGACCTTGTTTAGCGACGAAACTGATGAATGATGCGCGCGTGACTGGCATAAAGGGGCGAATGGGCAGTTTGGGACCGGCCTACGAGGCCTGCGTGTATAATCCTTAGTGGGAATCACTACCAATTGTGTAATAACATGTGCTGCTATTACGCGTATTGCGGATAAACTAATGAAACATTAATATAGTCATAATGTTAAGCATGAATGTTTTAATATGATAGTTTTTATGTTAACTCTAATAGAAATTGTTCTGTGATGAAGCGCGCGCCTAATATAAAGAAACGAATGGGCAGTTTGGAACCGGCCCACGAGTCCTGCGTGTAAAATCCTTGTTTAAGTGGGAATCACTACCAATTGTGTAATATCATTATGCTATTGGTATTGGGGATAAATTAAAGAGACTAAGGGTCAAAGCGTTTTGTTAAGGTGTAGGTCAGTCTTCAACATTTAACATTTTGCAGGACGTAGGTTATTTTTTTATGATGGACGGGGAGACTCGTAGCCTTCATCATACCTGATGTTAAGTATTGATAAGGCTGAAGATGGAAGCGAGCCTCCCCCGGAATCCTCAATCACTGAGGAACTGGCTATCTTATCTCTAACTGCCGAAATACAACAAAGCTGAAGACATTGTTGTTATGGCGTCAAGACTTAGATAAGATGGTGGTAGCTAGCCAGGCGGATTTACAACAAGTCTTACCACTGACCAAACCGAATACAATATGTACCCCCGCTGGGAATCGATCCCGGGACCCCTGGGTCTGGTCTGAGTTGATGGTAAGGCCTCTGTTCCTTCTTTACTACATGAGTTTTCAATCATTGGCTTCATTAAATTGCTTGGCTACTTATTTTCTAACTCAATCTGACAATGACACTAAGTTCTTTTTTTTGTTTTGAGTGAGGGGAATGCTTTTTCGCATACCAAACGGTTATGCTGGGCTCACCTACCGGCTAGAATACTACTCCAGAATACCGGCCAGATTACCGGCTAGAATACTACTCGCGAGTCCAGCACCCTATCCCTCGCCGCCCCTGACACCCCGTCAGGCCTAGTAGGCTCGGCGGGGGTTCGGGGTAGGATCGTACCAGCTCCCATCCCCCCCAACGAGCTCGAAAGCTCGGTGGGAGGACGGGAGAAGGGAGGGACCACCGCCTCCCAGTCCCCCATTCAGCCTCGAAAGGCTAGATGGGGAGCCCGGAGGGGAGGAAACTACCAGCTCAACCCCTCACTGCTCACCATCACACTGCCGTAGGCCATGGGGGATCAGGGTGGTACACTACCCCTTGAACCCGGGACCCCTAGGTCTAATACCGGTTGTTGTACTACCACTAGACCACAGAGCGGTTAAAAAGTAAAGTAAAGGTAAGCCTCCTCAAGGTGCGCCACAAGTCAGTAGGCAGGCACTAAGGAGCAGGTAATGTTGACCAAATGGCCAGAGGGTTACGCAACTGATAAGATGGCTAAGTATAGAACTAACGTAGATTTTAACTTGTTTTTTTTTTGTTAAAATTTACAAAGAAGCGACGCCGCGATCATGATGTAAGCCTCTCTTGTGTCCGGTTTTTTTAAAACGACTTTAGTTCTTACGGCAAGAGTCTACCTTATTGAACTGATATCGTACTACTAACGTAAGTATTATCTAATTTGGTAAAATAATCGATAAAGTCAAGATCACCGAAAGCGTACCAAATTCGGAACTCCGTACCAGCCCTTGCCAAGCCTACCTTAAGATTAGCGAAATATACCTTGTCAGAACTGAACCAGTTTATAAAACACATTTTTGAAAACAACTTTTATGCGTATCAAAGGCGCTATAATTCACGAACTAAGTTGTAATTGTCCGTATTTTTAGGTTTTTAGGGGTTTTTTTTTAATTTTCCCGACGTTTCGGCTCCTTTTCAGCGTGGTCACGGGTCATCCCGTTATATTTCAAGGAACAGTGCGCGCCAAAACATAAGATGTACGTATGAAAAGTATGTAGCTTAATTCCGCAAGAAAACTTTCATCCTCAAGAGTTGTTAGACCGTGCAATCGTGACTCGGTGCTGGTATCATGACCGTGTCTGGGCGAAACATGTGTAGAGTAGTCGGTGAAGGTTAAAGGTGTCACTGTGTTGCACCTGCATTTACTCGTATTTGCTCGGTGCATCTTGCATGTAAGTTTTCTTGCAGAATTAAGCTACATATTTTTCGTTTTCTACTATTATAAAACACACTTACAAAGCCGCCTGCGAATTGCAGACGAAGTTCGACAAGCTATAAATAAACTTTTAATCTGTGTCTTGCCTAATTGAGTTTTTGTTGAGCGTGCCGAATTAGGCACTTACACCCATATTCTAAGTCGTTCCTCCAAAACTTACTCGTCCTCGACTTAACGAAACCTCATTGAAAACCTCTTCGAAATACTCCTCGAAATCAGTATTCTTAGTCCTAACTTCGTAAGGACCTGGAGGAGCCAAAGAGTACGTAGCCACTCCGTGTTAGGCCTAGCGCACACTACAATTTTTACCCACGACGAGGTTGAGTGGAGTGTAAAAAGTTTTGGAGGAACGACTTAGAATATGGGGGTTAGACTTCGTTACGAAACTTAGGACACATTTGTTGTACTTTAATTAGAGTATAGAGCGCTCTATTGTTATTCCAACACTGAGAAGACATACAATTCGTAAGAAAGCCAGAAGAAAAAAGTACCTGCTTGTTGTGTTTACAGCAGAGCTTAGTATGAGTTTTCTCACTTTAGTCAGAGTTTAATTCTCAATCTTATGCCCATTGTATTAAGGCTATCTGTCAAAATTTTACTCTCACGCGATGGACATTTGGACTACGAGGGAATGTAATGATAACGTCTAAAAATACTGGACTATGGGCTCTAAAATTTCCCCGTAAAGTTTTATTAAAATTGTGTATTAGAATTACGATATTAAATAAAATTCAACGCGGCGCCACTTTCGGTCTGGGTACCGCCTTAACCCAAGTAATATAATATGCAAGTCTACTTGCCACCCCAAAAAAGCTTAACCAACCCTTTTACATAATAACCATATTGTCATTAATGCCACAATATATTTTGACCGTACACTTATTACGTAACGATGCAAAGAATAACAGAATATTTTGTAACATTCACCGACCAAAAAATGGCGGGTAGCCAAATATAAATTGTTTTCGAACTAGAAATAAACCGTAAATAAAAGCATATAAATAGAAAGAAGTGACATAGCAGAGAATATATAGACAGATAAACGAAACATTTATGCAACAACAAAACATATAGACAAAAAACGCATAAAAAACATAACAACGACAAACAGAGCAACGAAATGTCATGTGCTGCCCTCTAGAGTGTCGTTATGTAACCAATAATGAAACAAAGCATCGCACGCAACACAATGTTATGTACCAGATACCGTTAAACTCAAATAGAGGGCGCTGTATTCAGTAATAAGAAAAAAATTAAAACATTGAATGCTGCATCTGCTATTAGAAGTCGTTTTTAATGTTCTTGAAGTTTATTTTTGTTAAACTGTTGGCATATTTCATCATTAAACTATTTATTAATAAAATGTAACATATCTTTTACTTGATCAATGGCCTATCAATTAAGGTCTTGTCGTCTTGCGTTGTTGGTATTATCGATGAAATCAAGCAATGAATTGCTCATATAAAAAAATCAATATAAGTACGTTGCATTCGGTTAAATTTACGCTAAAATTGGTACATCTAATAGAAAAATCACAACTGGAATTATGAATAGAGAAATAACAAACTAATCAAATAGGGATCTCAGGCACATTATCGTCTAAGTTCAAATCCGAGTTTGTAAGAACCCTGACGCTGCCTGGAGCCAAGCAAATATTCTAAAGAACTGTTTCTTCAAACGTACGTCATAATACGATCAGTGTCTTTAAAATTGGTCTGACACTTATAAAATTCCGCACATGTCTAAATTTATTCTTATTGATAACCTTTTGATCAGCTGATTTGTACCTTATATAGCACTAAATAAAGTTAAAATTACAACTTACATGATTTGAACTGGTGTGCGAGTCCGGCGCTGTCAGCGGCATGGTGGTAGTCGTACAAGGACTTGCCGACCAACTCCTCGGGTTCGAATCCCAGCGTGTTCAGTAACCTGCAACAAAATATGGACTTTAAAATGATGACCGTTATGACTCTTTTGTTTGGTGGTTTTTTTTTACACGGTGGTTAATAAATAAAAGAAAGGGAGGTGTATGTACAGTCAACAGCGCGTGAGGATTTACAGATTTACTTTGAGAGCGTCCTTATGTTGCTCGTAATAGCGTTGGTTTTTGTAGTAAAAGTGTAGACCTGACCTGCTGTTGACTGTACTTCTACTTACATACTTTTGTGTTAAATTTAAAATGATGTGAGAAGGCTTAACACATATTTATTTCAATTCTAGTTTATGGCATTATAATTTTAAAAGTATTTAATACAATACCTAACTGTAAGTAATCAAAAAAACTTATAAAAGTTTAAGTTTTTCTGTTTCATATACTTATCTATGAAACTTATTTAATAATTATAATAAATGCATACAATCACACCAATTATCTAGCCCACGTTAAGTTCATGAAGAACTTGTGTTATGGATACTAGATAACGGATAAACATACTTATATACTTTTTTTTTTGTAAATACACACATAATATACATATTAATCACCCAGACCAAGACAAATAGACATGTCCATGCACACAAATATTTGTCTTGTCCGGGGATCGAACCCGGGACCTCTGGCGCAGAAGGCGGGTTTAGTGCCCCTGCGCCAAACAGTATCGTATTTATATCAATTTCATCATTCTTAACTTCAAAGGTCATCCCCAATGTGACCTAGAGTCCTTTTCAGGTTATGTTTACCTACATGGGTAACCTTGAATGACCTATAGGCTTCCTTGACGGTTTTTACCACATAAACCCTTCAAATAAATCAGATATCGATACAATATCAATTAAAACAGCTTTAAATTAAAACAGATAATTGATTCCAGGAAATAACTTACACGGGTTACACCAGCCGGTTTTAAATATCCCGCCATATCGCTAAATTGGTAAAACAAAAGCACTTTACTCTGCATTTTTCACACAAATATCACTCCAAAACATAAGGCACTGTATCCACTGAACACTGCACTAGTAACACAAAACACTTCCGATTGAGGCGAGTATGTGTACAAAACCGCGAAACCACATCATGTGTAACCTACAAAGTGTTTGAAGGTGATATTTTTGTTGATATAACGCGGCCGCTTTCGATACGGCCGGATCACAATGAGAATGGTTTGGCGCGATGCAACGCTCGAATTTAGATAGGCTGTAGCGAAGGCACGGAATAATTTTACAACGCCATCTCTCGGAACTTACGAGAAACTCCTGGTGTAGCGGTATTGCTGTTACTTTTTCATCTACTTTCATATCCTGAGTTAGTTATTGTTAGCTACTTGCAGTAAAAATGGTATGCCTGATAAATTAATTATTAATGGTGTATTATTTTCTTATCGAATCTTAATTTTCAAAGCTTACTAAATGTAAACCATCTTATTGGTTAAGCTATAAACATTAAACTTTTAATTTAAACTTCAAGAAATATCATACCAATTAATTAGATTGGAGCAACAGCTGTTGATTCAAGTTTTATTTGTACACATTTTCAACGTGGATTTCTTAATATAAAATGAACCCTTCTAGATAATTTTCGCCTCTGTGAAAAATATGTTTTTTTTTTTGTGAACAAAGCTGTTGTGTCAAAGCTGAGGTTTAATATGAAGTATGAAAATTTTACATTCCACCACTTCTTAAACTGTAAGTACTTTGATGAAGCAATGAGTCTGTAGAAACAATCTACTGAGCCAAAAACTAGACATTGGCGAAATCAAAAAGGCCACCGCCACAAAAAGAATAAGAACTATAAAAGTGACGACTGACGACTTGTTTGGTGCAGGGGTTCTGCGCCAGAGGTCCCGGGTTCGATCCCCGGATAAGACAAATATTTGTGTGCATGAACATATCTATTTGTTTATCCGTTATCTAGTATCCATAACACAAGTTCTTTTAAGTTTCTTGCCGCCGTTCTTCTTATCAGTTAAAAGATGTCCTGAATGGCTGGTAGGGAAAAAAAATGTTGCACTATTCGAAAGTACTTATCTATAAGTCTATTTGAATAAAAATCTTTGACTTTGACTTTGACTTAATGAAACTTAATGTGGGCTAGATAATTGGTGTGTTTATAAGCAATTATTTATTTTTATTTAAAACTGTATTTAGAACCAAATAAAGACCGAAATTTGTAATAACATAAGAAAATCAAAGAATGTCATATTAAATATCAATCCCTCTAAAGCTCCTTCAAATTATTCACAAACTGGTTTCGCACACAGTACCTGAACCGGCTGTTGAAATCTGCTTTTTAGGTAAGAAAAATAAGTACCCGATATGTTTCCAAGCTGTGTAGTGTCGGCTTAGAATATCACTACCCCCTCTCATCCCGTGGGTGTCGTAAAAGGCGACTAAGGGACTCAGCCTTCAGGAGACGGGCAGCAGCGTCCCTATACCCAGCAGTGGGTGATATGTGACTGAGAAGACGATGTGTACAAGCTGTGTCTGGAAGGCTAGGCTACCCTATTTCAATGGGTTAGTTACGCTACAAACAAGGTTTTATAAGTGTAAATAACACTCATATCCAGACTATGCCAGGACAGGAAGACAGGAAGGTCTTAGCTTCGAGCGACGCAGCAATATCAGCAAGATGAGGGATAGGCCTCCCCACTCCCACTAATAGCCTTTACACTTCTTGTCTTCGGATTGATCATTGACACACCTTTGCACATTATGGTCTACTCACGCGTCATTATTTGTAGGTGAATTTATACCCAAGCTGTCTGGACGGGAAGGTCGAGACGGGCCACCCAATGCCACCAGGCCGTTGGACTTGTCTTCAGACAAGGCCATGCATCTATATACAAGATCTAGTGACCGACATGACACTGGATATATATATGGACGACTGGATATGACAGCGAGTAGACGAGTATAGTCGTCTACTCGCTGTCATATCCAGTAGGCCTAGATGACCACGATATAATTTTCTCGCCACATGTTTCGCGTGAGCACACTGTTTGTCTCGCTCACACCGTACTGTAATGAGCGCGACAGACAGCGCGAAATAGGTGTCGACAAATAGTCGCGGCCGTCATCTTAGCCCCGCAGGCTGTGTCGTCTCAGCCACATAACACCCACTGCTGGGTATAGGCCTCCCCAAAGGGAGGGTTTGCCATAATCGCCACGCTTGGCAGGCGGGTTGGCGATCGCAGTATGGCCAAGTTTGTAGGGACGCTGCTGCCCGTCTCCTGAAGGCTGAGTCCTTTAGTCGCCTTTACGACCCCCACGGGATGAGAGGGGGTAGTGCTATTCTAAGAAGACACTACACAGCTGTGTATAGTCAGGAAAATCTTTGTTGGACGGACCATCTGCTAGCGAGCAGTTACTGTAATAATATATATATATATATACGTATACAAGGTCTAATAACATAGTTGGTAGATACTCACGCATCAGTATAAGTATAAGTAAACTTCATATCCAAGCTGTGCCTCGACAGGAAAGTCTTAGCATCCAGCGGCGCAGCAATATCAGCAGGATGTGGGATGGGTCTTCCCACTCCCACTAGGCAACCTTTACTCTTCTTGTCTTCGGATTGCTTGTCGTCTTTCTGGTTGTTGTTGTTGCGCTCCTCGCATTTTATTTGAGGGGTCAGCATGTGGCCAGTCACGTGGATCACCTGGGGAAGGGAATTTTGGTTAGTTTTTATGGAGTTTTATCTTGGATGAATTAACCACTGGACGCGTAACGAGGGCCGTGTTCGCCTTTACTCTCTCTTGTCACTTACGGAGCCTTATACGCTAAGTAAGAAATATAGCGTTGTCTGACGCGAGATCTGAAACTGGAAGTGAAACATCATCACATAACTGGGCAAATGCGCTGTTTTCTTATAAAAATAAATAATAGCGAACATCTATATTGCAACTTATAATAGTATTTATTTTGTAGTAAAATAAAAAAAAACTAAAGAAGTAATAAAAAAAGGCCTAATTTAAAAAAAAAACTTGTAATTATTATAAAAAAATTAAATCTTCTCTCTTATTACAAAGTGTTGAGACACTCCAGAAAGTAATGTAATACTTGTGTTGGGGTTGACTCGCTCTTCCCAAGACAATACAAAATATTGAGTAGGTACATAACATAGTAGGAACAAAAAACAAGAGGTAACAACAGATTCCAAAGTCAGTGTAATGAGTGGAGGTGTGTGTGTTAGTGTGTGTGTTTGTGTATGTTTGTCCTCAAAAAGGGGGATTATTTATTTATATTTGTAGAATTACATTATTTAGTCAAAGGTTTTCAGTGTTTTCAATATTATAATCAAACTTGCCTCCTTCCCTCCTTCCTGTATAAACATATAGGAAGAATAGTGGCAAGGAATTTGATAAGTAATAATATGATTCGAATTGCTCAGTTTCACCAAACAATAACAAATAAAAATCAGTAGGTGTGTGTTGAACTTGAACTAGGTTATCTTGAATAACCTGTTTATATTTGCAAAGCGGTCACAAAGACGTTGAATCAAATTGTTAATTTATTTTATAAATTTATAACCATAATAAAGATTACTCATATAATATCTATTGCTAAGTTTCCGTCTTTTTAATATATTTTTAGTATAGTTTTTTTACAGTATAAAAAACTATTATCTGTCTGTATCTAGCATTTGCTTGCTATCAATCATCCTTGCTATAAAGCAGGAAATAAATAAAGCGATTAAACGGCATTTACCCAGGTCATATCATTTTATCAAAGAATTAACTGCTATCTTAAGAGTTCTTGTGGGCCTTGAACTTGAAAAAATAAGTCAAAGTTTTTCTATTACATAAGTTTTGCTGCTACTGCGGCTGTTCAGTATATTGCCATAATACAGTCACTGAAGGTAGGTAAACGTTTTGTATAGACAAACCTACCGAATACGAGACTAAATACAAAGCGCTAAGTATTAGTTTAAAACACGGCTGACCAGTAGATATTGAACCGCTCCACTCCAAACAAGTCTTTTAACAAAGAACTAAGGACCTTCACCTAAGGGATAGCACCATCAGGGTATGTGCAGCAGCGTCTCCTAAGGACTTGACCTCACTGCGATCGTGTGATCGATGCCAAGGCAATAACGAAAGTGGAGGAGGTCTATGCTCTACCCAGCAGTAGCTCCCAACGTCCGGTGAAATTCCCTGAATGATTACAGAAGAAGCCCTACGACCCTTGCCTATGTGCATGTTATTTAACGGCAGCAGCAGTTGACGGCGGCAGCTCTGTGTTCCAAATTGTATAGAAACGCCTGCGCTCCAAAAGAATATGCGTCTAAACACAAAACACTAAGATCTAGTTTTAAAAAAACCTTACCAAATCACATACAAAGCCGACTTACAATCGTTCGGCAGCTCGTGGCCGCCGTTGGAGCGCAGCAACAGCTGACAGCTACCCAGTGTCGTCAATAATGGAAAGAACACTTCTCTCGCCACACAAATATGAGTCTTAACACAATGAACTAAGGACTGAACTTTTAGGAAGACGACTAGAGATGCACACCCCTTCTCTTGCTAGTAAGCATGCAATTGAGGGGCAGCAGCAGCTCCCGAAGACCGCTGGAGCGAGGCGCTTCGAACACCTTATGGTCGATGGGTGGCTGAATTCAATATAGTTGCACCCTAAACGACTATAAGTCATAACACAAAGCAATAAGGTTTACTCCAGAATACTACTGACCTTGTAGGAAGCCGACTTGAGATGCACACTCCTTCCCTTGCTGGTGAGCGTGCACTTGAGGCGCAGAAGTAGCTCCCGACGTCCGCTGGAGCGAAGCGATTCGCGCACCTCTTCGTGATCGCACGGGTGGCTGAATTCGAACACGCTCTGGCCCATGATTTCCATCTGAAATGACGGTAGAAACTTTAGATAGGAGTCATTCTTTATATGGTCTTATATCAACATTCTAAAAGATGTAGGGATCAGAGTTTTTAGTTTCAGAAATTCCATACATTTTTATGCTATTGTCACGTATTTTTTAACTTATCCATACATCTCTTAGATTGTTGATCAGATCAGTTGGGTGTGTAAAGCAATCTGGATCCCCTCCATTCACTCCCTGGATGGCCATTATCAGATCACAGCGCGGTCAATCCTTGGCAGAGGAACCAAGGCTCCAAAGTTACCACGATTGTATAAAAATCGACAAGTGTCGTTAATTATGTGACCATCACTATACATACAGGCATATATATTTGCATGCTATTGCGGATGGCGAAATGAGCTGAGCCTACTAGTATTAAAGATCTGCAGTGTACCTCATTTAAAGGCAAATAAATTATTTCTATTTCTATTTCATAACCCAATACTTCACATATTTCATGTTCTTTAGCTGGTGCCAGCTGTATCGCTATGAAAACATGCCTTTTTCTAAAATTGTCATACATCACATAGATGAATTGTTGTTACCAAGCCCTGGTATATTGGACTAGATTAGACTTTTATTTGTGAACATTGGGAACAATTGATGGCTACGTTATTCATTCAAATATTTGACCTCTGCTATTGTGCTTTTTTATGGATGTTTTTGATGAGATTGATGATTTGTGTTGTAGGCATATTACTAGGAGTCTCAAGACTATAGACGTATGACGTAGGTAGATACTTACGTCTCGATTGAGGAGCTCGGTGGAGTAGAGTTTAGCGCACATGGCCTGCGATTGTGGCGGTTAAGCAGCTTTAGGAAAGTCGATCACGGGGTGGGTGACCAACATCAGTTTATTTCGAGTTCCTCCGTGCAACGGAAGTCTGAACCCACAGAACTGAATTAGCTTAGCAGAAGGACATTTGGAGGCAGGCACATTTAGCCGCTGATCAAAGCTTGTAAGTACCTGCATTTGTTCCACACCCAACAATTAGCATGGGACCCGCGTGGCATGGATCATGGCAGATTCTCCTTGTCCAATCATTAAAAATAAATTGTTCTTATGTATACGGTTTTAGGATTTATGTTTAATTTTGTTACCTATTGTTTTTAGTGCATGTGGTGTCCACCTATAATGGGACACTTAGTTTTAACAGCTACACTGGTATCTTGTTGTATAAGACATAGTATACTCACTGTTGTGAGAGGCAAATAAAATAAATAAATAAATTAGGAAGGCCTTTACCCCCAATAGTGGGACTAGAAAAGGCTGATGATGATGATGGGTCTAGTTAAACACGAAAATCCCTTGAGATCTCACAAATATTTTAGTACGTAGTGGAAAGAAAAGTCCACAAGAAATGACATTTGATCTGATGGCAATATCGATTATTGATAAATATTTTCATACTAAAAGTTCAATGACCCGGTTTGAAGAGCAAGTTGAAAGACCAATCATCGCAAAGGGATCTCCAGAAATAAGTGTGCCAGCAATTGAACGAACATTAAATCTGTTGACCCAGTTCGAGCTAAACACTGTCATTTGTTAATTTGGTGTAGCAAAGAGGTTAAAGTTTAATCAATGAAAAGAAAAAAAGCATTTTTTTTGTTTTTCTGTTTTTTTTGTAAGTACATAAGTATAACAATCACATAAGAGGAATAAGCGGTTAAATATTTTTTTTGTTTTTTATACTTATTTTTGTTTTATTCTGGTTTTTTGTAAGTATAACACCAACGTCATAGATGCCTTAGGGTTTGTCCACGTGGGTGGATCAAGGATAGTAGAATTATTTTAATCAAACAACGACGTTTCAAGTTAGACAGTTCTAGAGATGTCCCATATTGATATCCTATCGACTTAGTCAACACACATACTTTTGGAGAAATTGCAATATATTTTAATACTTTTCCGGCCACCTGGAATTTGGCCTTATAACCTTAAGTTATATCATCACACGTATATAAACATAATATAGGACAAAAAGTATTGTATGTGTTTATTTATGTAGTAAAATAAAACATTAAGCTAACAATGTACATGTCTGCAGAAACATTTAATTTGTAGGATCAAAAAACTCGTGTTGTTTTGTTTGTTAAAAATATAAAGTACCTTCTATTTCACTTTTATCGACTAATGAACAGCGGCAGTTGTCGGTTCGTGTCTCATCTCTACCCTGATACGAATCGCCCATTGCACCAGAAAAAAAAACATTTTATAAAAAAAATTAAAACCGACTTCAAAAAGTAAAAAATAAAACTTTTGGAGTCGGTGCCAGCCAGGGCATTCTACATTGCACTTCTATTAACTATATATTTTTTTGGCCTTAGCAGGCCTGTTTCACTCCCCGTGTATGCTCGAAAACATACCTACGCGCGGCGGCCCCTCCGGCGGGGCCAATCTAGTAGGGACTCACGAGCGAGCAGTGACGCACGCGCGAGTTTTGTTTGTCACCTACTTTCCGTAGTTAACTACCTTAAAATAAGTTAAATTTAAAATGGCAACACGTAAAAAAAAAGCTCGTAAATATTGTGCAGTGTTCAACTGTTTAAACACGAATCGCGATCCAAAGTTAACTTTTTTTACGCTCCATAAGGACGATGAAAGGCAAGTTCTACTTTAAAGTGGTTATTATTATTATGAAATTCTCATTCATGTTAGGTTTATTACGTAGGTTTAATACTTAAATAGGTAGGTACCTACCTACTTAGGTTACGAAAATAAGTAGGAACGTAGGTTGGTGTAATAATCTTTCACGAGTTTGATAGAATTAAACGAATTTCTGATGTTTGAGACTAACGCTCTGTTTTGTCGTTATAGGTTATAGGTAGGTTTGTTATTTTTTTTAACTTTTGGTAGGTACCTATTAACCTTTAATATATCTACCTTTTGATTATACTATGCATATGCCGACACAAAGTCTACCTATAAATAAATGAATCACAAAGAGGCAACCCTAGCTGCGTCAGAAAGAATACGAGTTACGCGATAGAAAGAGACCCAGAATGTAGGTGAATATAATGCTAGGCATTTAGCGCAGCGCGACGTGAATTGGACTTTATTGCGTCGTGAGCTAGACTAGCAATTTATTTGATTGGAGTTGCGAAGTGAACCTTCTGTACTTGTACTATTAAGTATTCTGTGGCCTTAGCTAGCTAGCACCGACTCCAAAAGTTTTATTTTTTACTTTTTGAAGTCGGTTTTAATTTTTTTTATAAAATGTTTTTATTTTAGATTTTTTAGTTACATCATGTGCCGTTACTTACATTAAAATCAGCCCATACACAACAATGTCATCTAGGTAAACGACTACTTGCCAAAAGGTGATTGATATTTTTCAAGATTATGAAAAAACTACTAGCCAGATCTTCGTAAAAATTATATGGGACCACACATAAACCATCTTCTTTCAGATAAAAAAAGAATTATAAAAATCTGTTAACAACTGGCGAAGTTATGGTGGAACATACATAAAAAAAAATAAAAAATAAAAAATACCGTCGAATTGATAACCTCCTCCTTTTTTGAAGTCGGTTAAAAATGAAATATATTTCTGTCGTATTCAATTAAAATGTAATTAATAGACACAAATTATACTTTATATTTCCAAAGGGTAGTTTTTACATTCTTTTGACTAAATTGCTACAGTAAATAAATGATTTTTCAAAACATTTTGCTGACATTGTATACGCGTTTCGGAAAAATTTAAGTGTCACAGGAATCATCCTAGATGAAAAAGACTATAGATGGCCTATAACCTTCATCAAAAATCGGCCTAGCAAATGAAAAAAAAACAGCATTTATAATGGACAAGTAAGGCTCAAAGGCTCCTACTTAAAGAGATAAGCGCGATCTTACAATCGCCTCGACTGAAACATTTATTAAAACTGAGGAATATCAGTCTTATTACATCTTTCAGTCGAAGCTGTCATTTTCACAAAAAATACATCCCTTTAAAAGTGACTATGTAAAATTTAATAAGTACTATAATGATGTTCGTTAACACTTCGCGTGTAATTCGCTGCCTAGCCGAGCCGTCGACCGACCAACATAAGATCTCACAACTGCATTCAATTTAAGCGATTATAAACTCTATGCAGTAGTAATAATGCAACAACGATTGTAAACATGGCGACCTAGATGCGCGGGAGTCGCAGACCACGCTGTCAACATGCGCCATGATAACTTCAACGTGTAATGCACGCGGTTCTAATGATAACGTTTCCACATCTATATTTTCCGCTAAACCGGAACTTAGTCTGTGGTTATACGTCACTAAAGTATTTACGTCAATATAGAGACTAAAGTCGAATTAAGTACTTACTTGATTATCATTAGGATCATTACCACTCATTATTGAAACACTATTTCTAAGGTTAGGTCCCTCATGCGGGATTGAAGAATGCATAATTTTATTTCAAAAGACATAATATTTACCGTCTGTTATTTTTGTTTATTAAACATAATCATATTATTTATGTTGCCATAAACTAAATATTAATGATATAGTTATATCTCTGACGACTACCTATATGTTCAACTCTGACCTTTGGAATTAATTAAGTTTATTGTTTATACAGTTCTCGTTTCACGTTTTAAAAAAAATTATAACAAATATATTAAAATTATAGGTTTAAAATACAAGATTTGTCATTACAAAAAACTAAAGGTTACAAGTGTCTGGTGAACTTATCATAAAGAGCATCCTAAAACTACCAGTATGTAGAAGTCCCTGACAAGTAAAAGACGAAAAGCCCAAAGCAAGGAAACAAAGCGTGCAAGAGTTTGAAAAAACACATAATAGCACTGCCTAAGTTGGACCTTACATAGGTATAACAAGAATTGGTTATAGCTGCGGCAGACAACTTCCCCACGTAACTTCACGTAAGTCATTAGTCTGGGTTGAATCAATGGGTGATGGGAAGACTTCTAACAGTCCAGCCTTACTACCATGATATGATACAACCATTTATCGCTATTTCGTCGTCGGCGTCGCCTCAGCCATATAACTATCTATGTCTATCCACTAAAAGAAAGGGTTTGCCATAATCGCCACGCTTAGCGGTTGGCGATCGCAATATGACCAAGTTTTTAGGAGACGCTGCTGCCCATCTCCTGAAGGCTGAGTCCCTTAGTCGCCTTTTACGAAACCCACGGGATAACAGGAGGTAGTGCTATTCTAAGCCGACACACAGCTTCGCTATTTATCAGACAATATCTATTGTTTTCTGCCATATATAAGAACGATAAATCGTTGTATTTACATATCGTGTCCATGGTTATGTTAGGGGCTGATATAGTTAATATAATTTCTACAAATACTGCCCTGACATTCCGAGACGCACAAAGCAAATCCCTAGGAGCAATTTTGCCAAATTTGTCAAAAATACAGTGGTGGTCACGACACTACCCGATTTCCATACAATTGATGTCACTTTGGAGCCTTGTTTTATCTGCCAAGGATAGACCGAGCTGTGATGGCAAGAAGTGAATGGAGCAGATCCAAATTGCTATACATACTCAACTGATCTGATTAACATTCGTAAAGATGTAACCAAGGATCAGAGTTTTCAGTTTCAGAAATTCCATACAGTTTTATGCGATTTTCGCATTTTTTTAAACATATCTCTCAGAATGTTGTTCAGATCAGTTGGGTGTGTAAAGCAATCTGGATCTCCTCCATTCTCTCCCTGGATAGCTGACTCTTAGATCACACCTCGGTCAATCCTTGGCAGAAAACCTGAGAGGCTGCAAAGTTACCTCGATTGTTTACAAATCAGCTAGTGTCGTTATTTATATGACCAACATTGTATGTCAAACATTTAATGTTACTGTTTGATGAATCTGAAATCAGTGGCTGCAATTTTGATGTGACAGATATAAAGACACCAATGTCACCTTGCAACTAGATAGACATCAATGATTCAGAACTAACCATGCCAGCTAGACTCAGATTCCATTCGATTTTCCGCGATGTTTTTGTTGCCAACTGAAATAGATCACCTTCGGATCATTGACCCAGAAACAACTCGTGATTTGCACGATAGTATAGTTACGTTTATACTATGCAATGAAAAATGATTCCAAATTATTAATAATTGAACTCTCTCTCTGGGGTCGGTCCCTTATATCTGAGGATCGGTCAGCATCAGGGTTGCATCTGGAGCGGATGATATGCCTCCACCGGTTACGGTCCAGCGCGTCTCTTACGACCGTGTATAGTTTGGAGGATGACGAGTCTTTTACTTGATCGGTCCATCTTGTAGGTGAGCGACCGCGCGATCTTTTGCCTTCGGTGCTCCCGACCACAATCAGTTTCTTTAGGCTGTCGTCACCTCTGCGTACCGTGTGACCGAAATATGAAAGAATGCGTAATAATAATTGAACTAACTAGCCAATAAAGGACATGGCCAAAGGTAATGACAATGATAGAGGCAAAAGTGTTATGGTTTAATATGTAGCTGTTTATAACTTTTTAATTTTGCATTTTACAATACTTTATGTGTTAAATATTAAACAAGAAACTAGAAAAAAGGAAATTGTCTCATGTCGTGTCCAGCATCCCGTCAGGGCGACATGAGACAAAGTTGCTTTTTGTTGCTTGTTTAATATTTATCATGCAGTTGTTTACTTTTAATTGGATAAAAGATTCTGAGAATATTTTTTTTAAGCAAAACCTCAACCATAAATGATCTTTGGAAGTGGAGACTGGGTGAACGAACGATTTGAACATAAAAGTATAATATGTAAATTTAAGCAGACAAATTTAATAAAAATTTCCTCCTAAATAAAAAAAAACAGAATTTAAAGAGTGCCTAATCCGAATCTCAGGCGAACATTTTATGCATGTTTAAGGTATGGTTAACTCGTCCAATTATAAGGAACTAGCAGCCGCTCGCGGTTTCACCTGCGTGGTTCCCGTTCCCGTGGGAATATCGGGAAAAAAAGTATCCTATGTTCATAACCAGGCTATCTACTATCTGTGTATCAAATTTCATCGAAATCCGTTCAGTAGTTTTTGAGTTTATTCGTTGCAAACAAACAAACAAACAATCAAATCTTTCCTCTTTATAATATTAGTATAGATGGAATAAGATAAAACCCTTGCGGAGTTGTCAGAGCTGCAGCTTGATAGAGAAATGTATAAATGTCGCAACCAACTGGATAAATCAGCCGTTAAATTGGAGTACTAGCCCGTTAATTAAACGCCGGCATTCAATGAAACGGCTAAGGGAAAACGGCTAGCCAAGTCGTTGAATGAAACGTTTAACGACTTGGCTGAACGACATATTTAGCCGTCTCATTAAATGAAATATCATTATAGGCTCAAACTATTTGTGAAAACTTTTAGCCGGTGTTAATATTGATATTAATTCAACAAACCCGAACCACCACGTTTTGAGACTACCAGCGGCAAAAAAAAAAACAAATAAATTTGAATCACGTGGCTGAATTAACGTCAGCTAAATGGCTAAGAGACGGCCTAAGAGTGCCGTGTGGTGACGGCCTAAGAATACAAGTGTCACCACTCCCTTACATGCCTGGGATGTCGTAAGACTCGACTAAGAGGCTCGACAGATTGAACACCTGTGCGAGAGAAGGAAAACATGAAACAAACCCTCTACCAACCCGTCTGGCCAGCGTGGTAGCAGTAGGCTAATAGCCTCCTATGAAGGCCACAATAAGCGTGAGTTAGGAGAGGCTTATGTCCAGCAGTGGAAGTACACAGGCTGATGATGGAAATGGCTAACATACAATAAGCCAACTAGTTGAACGCTTAGTGATGCTAGTTTAATCAACGATCGGCCTAGGCTTTCAACTGAATGCCGGCGTTTAATTAACCGGCTAGACTTACAATCAAATGGCTGATTTAACCAGATGGCTGCGACATAAACACCACTTTCATAGCCTCGCCTCAGGTTAAAGATGTTATGGTAGTTTTCGAATGTAGGGATGATGGTGGAATATGGCAAAGGGTGGTAGATGGTAAGCCAAGCCAAAGCTTTTTTTTTTTTTTTTTTTTTTTTATACTAGGAGAAATGCTTTTACGCATCCCTCGCCCCCAGGTGCAGGGGCGATTCGAAATGTTGGACTCACCTGGAGTACACGGCCTATACAAACATATAGGCCACGCACTCCATCCCACGCCCCTCCCGTACCCCCACCCAGCGTGTGAGCTCGGTGGAGGTTCGGAAGGAAGCCAAGCCAAAGCTAGCCAAGCTAGGAGAAAGGTCAAATGTTGAGCTCTTCCTCCGGACTGGGTGTTGGTAGTCAGGGCACCGCGGTCCGACTGATGGGCGTCAGACTTGGTATATATGTGAAGCGGCTGGTGACACTTTGTAAGCGCTATGTTGGTTTCCATACATGATGTTCATTTCCATACTGAGTTGTCAGCGCCATCTTTGACGACCTCCGTGGTAGAGTGTTACGTACACCGGTTTCAAGCTGTCACCTGAGGTCCTGGGTTCGAATCCCGGTATAGTCATGGACGTTTTATATATTTCTACACATAAATACTTAGATATGTATAATTATATGTATTTATATCCGTTACCCTAGTATCCCATAACACAAGCCTTACAGTGCTTACTTTGGGGCTAGGTTAATTGGTGTGAGTGTAAGCTTCTTTTGTAGGTACTGAAAGGCCAGCACCTGTAGCCAGTAGCATATTTTCTCTCACTCCCAGTCCAGCATGGGAGAAGGGCGTGATTGTATTTACCTGAGACAATCCAAGATGATCAGAAATGTTCTCGCTGCAGTAGACGATGTCGCCCTGCTGCGAGATGACCAGCACGAAGCCGTCAAGGGCCTTCATGTAGGACAGCTCCGAAGACACCTCCTCCAAACCCTTGGGATTGGGTATCTGCTGTTCCGATGTGTCAATGGGCACTGAAATTTTTTATGGAAATATTAGTGGTGCTTGTTAACTCAAAGTTGGTCCGAAACTCGTTTACAGGTAGGAGCCAACTATTTCCTCAATATTCATAAAAAAAAACATTGAAGCGCTCATATGACTGTTTCATCTTTTTTTAATTATTTTTTTATGAACGACGGGGAGACTTTTAGCCTTCATCATACCTGGTGTTAAGTATTGATAAGGGTGAAGATAGAAGCAAGCCTCTCCCGGAATTACTCAATCACTGAGGACTGGCTATCTTATCTCTAACTGTCGGAACACAACAATGCTGTAAACATTGTTGTTATGGCGTCAGACTTAGAAAAGATGGTGGTAGCTAGCCAGACGGACTTCCAACAAGTCCTACCACCAACCAAACCGAATACAATATGTACACCCGCGGGAATCGAACCCGGGACCCCTGGGTCTGATACTGGTGGTTGTACCACTAGACCACAGAGGTGGTTAAAGTTTTAATTTTTTTTCCCCTACAAGGTTATTTCTGCGCCAACGGTGGATTCTGTTTACGTCCCTCTCCGAATTCTTTTCACATTTTTACAAAATAATTATAGATCACTATATTTGCCGTGTGGTGACGGCCATTTTGTGTGGCAAATATTATCCAAATCGGTCCAAAAACTGCTCTTATATCGAACGTGATAAGGTCTAACTCAATATTAACTTGCTGTGCTGTCGAATGAGTATTTTCAATTATATTTCATTCGATTTCAATAACTACATTCGGACTTTAACCCGGTAATCCTAGATTGCGTTCTAGTCATATAATGAAAACAACCGAAACCTTCAACATTTAGCGAGAACGCCTAGTTAACTCCAGCCTTGCTTCTGTTTACTGTTTGTTCAAAGCTTGTTTATCTGTTTACGGGATTAAACAATATCCTGAAAGATAAGTTTGCAAGAGATAACCGTACATTTAGTTTTTAAGGAAACAACAAGACTTGTAACTAATACGTAACATACTTCAATGTCCCACCTGAGAATTCACTTGTGGCCGAATTGTTTTTTTCCAATATTTTGTCTATTTAAAATTTATCATAAGTATACTTCAATGTCATCTAGATATGACAATAATCTGTTACAAAAATATTTTCTTGCTTAAATATGTAACTATAAATAAACTACTTACTAGGTATAAGTTTGACTAGGAAACAATCTGCTCCCTAATTGTCTAATTTCAATATCTATCACAATCCCTTTCAGAGGTATTGTGATCGTGATATTTTCGTCTGTTATATTACTTAGACAGTTTAATTTCGTTCATTCCATACAAAAAAACAAATTAAAATAACACACTGTCCTAATTTGAATTTATCTTTTTTAAAATTTTAACTTTTAATAATACCAAAACCAGCCAGATACAAATAGTACAGCCAAAGAGATTGTATTATAAGTTCATACATACTATATGCGAAAAGACTTTTTCCCCAACCTAATACTTTAAAATAGGTAGCTCAAAACTTTTTAAGAGACGTTTTATTGAAATATCTGTTTGAACAATGAGCTCACAATACTGGGAATATCAACAAAAAGCAAGGAAATGAAAGCAAGATAAATACTGAAACAGATTTTCATTAACTAGAAAAAATCTAAATATGCATATTAAGCATATACAGGTGGTGGTCATATAATTAAGTACGTTTATTTAAAGATAAGATTTTTCAAACTACATGCATGTATTTTATTGTATTTATGTCGGTATCGCAAAACCTCCATAGAAGCGGTACATTCGTTTATACAAACGATTGCCAAAAAAAAAATTGATAAACTTTATACTTTAAATCTGAACCTAGCATTACTACTTACTGGCTGGTAACATAATTAAGAACGCTGAATAGTTTATTTTTTATTCATAATTAAATAAAGAAAAACTGTGGCTCTTTGGATCTAGGTCACGAGTTTATTTAATTTTGGCGCCATTTAGTGCTGTAGAAGTCTTAAAGGTGATTGCTTCTTATGAAATCAATGGGAAAAAATAAAGTTGTGATTAATCTACAAGGGAAGTAATAATAAAACTTCGCGAGAAAAATTGGTTGTATAAAAAGATAGCGGTCAATCTGCAATGCTCAAAAATAATGATTTTCCACGCTATAAAACATTTTGCCACATATCAAATCGCTTCTAATGTTCTGCGTGTCAATCAGAGAAACTCATCTCATCGATACGATCGAAACATCGTTCGTTTGGCAAAACAATACCCCTTTAAAGGGTCTAATGAGCTGAGAATAAAATATTTTGGTAAAACCCTTCAGCAATCTTGGCACGCATTATTCGTAGAACGGTAGAAGAAAAGTTACACGGAAGGTGCCCATGTTGCAATGGTCTCATAAGTAAGCCCGGCTTGCAGTTGCAAGAAGGTATTTAAAATGGACAGTCAGACAGTGGAAACAAAATCTTTTTTCATGTCTCATATTCTGAAAGTAACTCATAACTTGCCTAAAATGCGGGTTGAAAGTGATATGTGGCGGCCCTAGGGCTGTAATAAATTTGAAAAAAAAAATAGGGGGTGTCATGTCAAATCGATATCTGTAATCTCTTTGGACTTTTATTTACCAAAGGTATGTAGGCAAAGGCACAGAAGCCTATACAGCTTATTTTGCTACATTATAAAATAATTAAAATCGTAGAAACCTTACAAATTTTTTTTTAGAATATTCTGTTTGTTTTTTCTTTCCTCATATTCAAAATGAAAAGTAGAGTGTTTACTTCGGGTGTATGGACCCATAACAGTCTCGAACTACAAAACACTCGACTGTTATGGGTGTCATACAGCCCTTGGTAAACAATCTACTATTTCTGATGAGACAAAAATAAACAGTGAATCTTTTGATGGAAAACGATATTTACGATGCCCTCCGAATAGTGCATTCGACCCCAAGTATATGTAGTAGGTTAATTTGATAAATAGAATTTTAGCAAAAATCCTAGGGAAATTGCAAAAACACGGATAATTAGACAATAGTGTTGACATTTCTCAATCTTACTGAAAAAAGATAGGGTTTTTGTAAAAATACGGGTTGCTTTAGTAACATCGGATATTCTTTATTCTGATTGGCTCAATTTTTGCTTGCTTGCTAACTCTTATTCTGATTGATTCACAGAAAGTTTACTACACGTGAGAGAACGGATTGACATTTGAAACGTTAAGTCGTCAACCAATCAGAGATGTTGTTTTGAACGATCCGGCCAGCCAATCAGTGTTCTTATTTCATAGTAGCCAGCGATATCCCTAGGATTTTCGCAAAAAATCGATTTATCTAATTATCCTGCGACCTATACAAAAGTGCCATGAAAGCATAGCAGGGGACATATTTTTTATTTAATGACATTTGTAATTTTAGTATTATGTATGTGTGTTTTGTTTACTATTGATATCTTAATTAATATGTGTTTTTATTATGTTCTTATTAATTTTGTAACTTTTAAACTGTTCTCATTAATATGTCTTTATAATAATTATAACATACTGGCGTTTTGTGGATTACTGTAAGCATGTTCACAATTGAGTTGATTAATAAATAAAGTGATTGATAAATAAATAAATATGAAACTTTAGGGGTGTTTTCTGGACGTGATGTTGAATCTGTTAAAAACTGATAGAGGGAAACATGGATCAATTCCAATACAAAAACAATGTAACCTTATGCTGATGACGTGCTTCCGGCATGACAATGACCCAAAGCATACTGCACGCGTCTTTAAGGAATTTCTGATATCGCAATCAGTTTTTGTTTTAGATTGGCCAGCTAACAGCCCGGATTTAAAACCCAATAAAGCATCTTTGGTGCGAAATCAAGATAAAGATTTCAAATCGGCAGTGTGGTAATTTAAGAGCTGTATGAGGTTTTCTAGGATAATAGAACTCTATTCCCTTGAGAAATGCCAAATATTGATAGAGTCAAGGCCTCGCCGCTGTAAGGCAGTAATAAAAAACTGTGGACATGCTACTATAACTATTAATTTTGGTTCAAAATGTATAAAATATCTTTTTTCTTTACGCACTTCACAGTCATGTGAATTATTTCATCTGAGTGTGAAATAAAGCAACTCTCAAGCAATTTAATAAATCGTTTTAATATTTGTCCAGCTTCATTACTGCTGGAATTGTTACTTTGCAGTATAACAAAATTTATAAAAAAAAATTTTTACCGATTTTATTCTATAATCGTAGTTCCGCTTGCTTCATTTATGTGGCTCACAGACTTATATCGAGATAGATGGTAAAAGTTTACCTACCTTGCGTGTCAAAACTTTGATCCACGGTCAAAGTTTTCCGACCTAAGTCAGCCCGTTTGAGACCATTTGTCATGAAATCACGCGTCACTCAAGAACGAAAATGGTTAATTGTGCAGTGCTTTCTTACAAGAGCTCGTCAATAACATTTACACATCACGTCAAGTCATCGTAGGTACGAAAAAATTGACACGCTAGGTTCTCATACAGTTTGAAGCGTTCTTTTCGTCTATCTCGATATAGGTCTGTGATGTGGCTATATCATAACTTAACTAGTCACATCTAAGAATGAATACATAACTGCACATGACATGATTAGCTAAACAAAACTCTGCAATTTCAAATCGTTCTTAATTATATGACCACACCACTGTATATCAAAAATAAAAAAAAATATATATAAAATAAGCTAAATATGCTAAGGAAATAAAAAAATTAAGGTCTTAGTACACAACCCTGAGGTAATTCGTATTTTAATAAATTGAGCTTTAATTCGTGGATGCTATCTTGAAAACAGCATAAGCACGCGACAATATTACAATTAAACGTAGTTATTTTCTGTGTATTATGTCATCAGCGAATTTGCAAAACAATCGATCCAGACAGTGACGCCAATGCGGTTTTGTATTTGCATACATCCATATGTCCGGCAGACGAGCGAGACGTAGACTCAAAACTTGCGTCCCATCAATACCTTTATACGAGTTGCCAACGACAAATTATAGATAAATCTATAAATGGAATTATGTTAAAAACATAAAGCAAGCCTTTCATAAAAAAGAAGAAGAGAGAAATAAACCAATTTATACAGTTGTCCGTATTTTTAGGGGCAATCACAACTTAGTTCGTGAAATATAGCGCGTTTGATATCCGTAAGAGTTGTGTTATTTCAATGAACAATGCGCGCCGAAACTTAAGATGTACGTAGAAGAAGAAGACATTCGCCATATTCAAGTTCAGTCCCAAAATTAAGTAAACGTAAGAGAAGTAGGTTTTGATAACACTGTCAACTAGTACTAGGGCTCTGATGACAAACCACACCGTTTTAGCTTTAGTCAAAGTCAACATTTAACCACAAATGACATTAGCCATGGTCAAGTTCAATCCCAAAATGGAGATGTTAGTGAAGTAGGTTAAGCTTCTTTAAAGATTGCATTAGGATTTTCTTTTTTAAGCAGGGTGTTTAGAAGAATGTTGAGAGCAGAAGCCGTAGCAAGACGAGCTTTAAAAATGTTAGTCTACATCAGCATGTAATTTTCCACAGACAATCAGAGATTGGCCTAGAGCAAGATAGGTCGTCGTCTCAGCCTAACACCCACTGCTGGCGATAGGCCTTCGCAAAAGGGTTCCCAAAATCGTCACGCTTGGCAGGCGGGTTGGCGATCGCAGTATGGTCAAGTTTGCCGGAGACGCTGCTGCCCATCTCCTGAGCAAGAGCAAGATCGGTACTATTTTGTTATTGACTTGAAGATAGCAGCGGTTTTATTTATTTATTTAGAATCACCATTGTTAACATTAGATACATACATATTTCACCAGGCTAAATCATTAAACAAATTTTTAAGGTGAACACCACATGCAAATTAAGAGAAGTATTTATATTATTAACAGCTAACAACCAACTAGACAACAGTAAACATACTTGATACTTTATTGCATTAAACAAGGTTAAGAAAGTTTTTAATACGTTTAAGAAGGATTTAATAAAGAGTTTAGTTCGTTATGGTAAACTATGGTGATCAAATGTATGTAGGTAAGTAGGTAGCTATCTACCTACTTACCTACATAAGTGGTATCTATATACCACAGACCTATATCGAGATAGACGGTAAAAGTGTACCTACCTTGCGTCAAAGTTTTGCGACCTAAGTCAGTCCGCTTGAGACCATTGCCATGAAAGCACGCGTCACAAAGAAACGAAAATGGTTAATTATGCAGTGCTTTCTTGCAAGAGCTCGTGAATAAAATTTACACATCATCACTAAATCTCGCTCGTGACGTCATCGTAGGTACGAAAAATTCGACACGCTAGGTTCATATACAGTTTGAAGCGCTCTTTTCGTCTATCTTGATATAGGTCTGTGATAGATACAGTGCTTAGCTGAACAAGTCATAAAAACATGCCAAGAAGATTGTCACCACCTAAAGCACTCATGGGGTGGAAAAATATTGGTTTTCCTAAACACAGAAAAGGATAGGACGTTGAAAGGTCCTATTCTAGAAATTTTACTAACATTTAAATCTGTTTTAGTTAGTATATTTAATGTTCAAGCCGAGTCTAAATCACTATTTGTTTCTGTAAATACAGAGTAACAATATTTACCGATCGTAACATTATTTTGCTAGACACTTAACATTCAATAAGCAAATAATTAAATAACTACCTATTGGCAGTAGCTAATTTTTATAACTAGCAACTTCTGTTATGAAAAACAGCTGCAAAGAAACAGGAAAATTGTTACTTTATCCATACTTTTTTTTACTATCAACCATTTCTGAGATCGTGAGGTCAACATTTATCTTTTTACGTAAAATTTCTTTGGAATGCTATCTGAAGTACCTATATTTTTACTAATATGTATACAATTACGATGTATAGATTAGTTTATAACCTTTAATTAACCTTTTATTTTATAAAGTAAGTTAATTCCAGACTTTTCAATCTTGGTTTCCGTTATTATCTACTTATCCTACTTATCCATTAATTTATTAATATAATTAAATCAAAAGAAAAAATAAGTAGTACAGTTAACTTTGAATGAATGAGTTACAGCTGCCTTTATTTTGTATGTTGAGTATAGTTTTGAGAACAGCATTCGAAGAATGGATTTAAAAGAATGATCCTTTCTTCCTACAAGTGTTAAATTATGTAAAAGATATATCACTATTAACATTAACATAAAGTGACTTTGTATGTTATCTTTTGTCACATTTTTTTTACCTGACCTACTAAAACTTGATGTCCTTTAGTTTCTTTAAAAGACGTCGTTGTCTCAGCCACATAACGCCCACTGCTGGCTATAGGCCTATCCCGAGGATCTCCACAACGATCGGTCCTGCGCTGCCCGCAACCAGCGGCTTTCCGCGACCTTCACCAGATCGTCGGTCCACCTTGTCTGGGGCCTACCCACGGAACGTCGTCCTGTGCGCGGTCGCCATTCCAGAACCTTTTCGCCCCAATGGCCATCGGTTCTTCTCGCTATGTGTCCCGCCCACTGCCACTTCAGCTGAGCAATCCTTTCAGATGTCAGTTACTTTAGTTCTTCTACGGATCTCCTCATTTCTGATTGGATCACGTAGGGAAAGGCCGAGCATAGCCCTCTCCATTGCACACTGGATGAACTTGAGCTTTCCTATCAGACCCATAGTTAGCGACCACGTTTTACTACCGTAACTCATCACTGGCAAACCACTTTAGAAGACGATGGAGGTTAATTTAACATATAAAGATCGCTGCATACGTAACGTGTTTTATCCCGGACGGGACGGAACTTAGAATTTTGGAAATATCGCTTCATAAAAACGGGACGAGAACGTGACATTTTCTATGAAACGACACTTTATGTGCCGTCCGGGATAAAACACGTTACGTATTAACCTTTAGAAACATGTACAGCACACGTTGTTGTGGGTGCTGCAAATATTATACTCTATTAAGTTACCTAATTATTTAAGTTACGTTTCCGACAATTTAAGGATGTTGACTTGCGAACTTGTTTATTGCGATGTCATTCGTGTGTGAGTCATTTATGTGTTCAGCTGATCGAATATGTATAAGACTAAAAATACTGCGGTCACATCCGTTTTTCATCCAGAATGTATTTCAATACGTAAAATGCAACGGTAGGTGATGGTTTTACATAGTTTCACTATGTATTTTTATTCGGAAATTACGAAACTGGGAAGTTTAAAACTTGAAATTACGAATCAAGCGTCTATAATGCAAACATTAAATTAAATTAATATTTTGAGCATTGGAATTATAATAATTACGTAACTAAAGCACAGGAGTCAGGTTACTTTGCTAATGCCAGCTTGTAACTAGTAAATAGAAAATTTCTTGGAAATCATATACGACTGGTTAAATAATGAATAATTTTTGACGACCTGTTTGGCGCAGGGGTACTTATCCCTTCTATGCTAGACGTCCCGGGTTCGATCCTCGGACAAGACAAATATTCTTGTGCATGAACATGTCTATTAGTACCTATGATAAATTTTAAATTGAAAAATATTGAAATAAATGAATTCGGACGCAAGTGAATTCTCAGATAGGAGATTCTCCCATGTAAATACATACATAAAATACATATTAAACACCCAGGCCAAGACAAATAGATTTTTTTTATGATTTTTCAATGGTATTTTATATTACTACTTTATATACTTTTTTTCTCTTTATATAATTTGGTGCTTTTATCCTCATCTCTCAATACTTACGCATAGAAACAACGTCACGAACGCGAAGGTAAGAGATGGCCAGGCGCATCACCGAAGCCTTGTCTAGCTGTTCCACCTCCTCCTTCCGCGCGGGCAGTGCAGCAGTCAGCTCGTTGAATATCTGCATCTCCTTAGTGCGCCTGCAGCGGGCAGCGACGCGCGATTTCTCCTTCCTCTTCTCATTGTTCCTGGGGAAAGAGACAGATGTATGTTTGTCAATTCAGTTTTGGAAGGAAGTGTGCGTGTGCGCCTTGGCTGGGTTGCGCAGTCATTTAAAAATAATTACTTAAGAGAAAACACCATGGGCGAGAGAATCGATAAATTCCTATGCAAAGACGACAAAATCACCGATTCGTAATCCCCTGATTCCTTCTTCAAACAAAACTTGTAAATACATACATATTAAACACCTAGACCAAGACAAATAGACATGTACATGCACACAAATATTTGTCTTGCCCGAGGATCGAACCCGAGATCTCTGGCGCAGAAGGCAGGTTTAGTACCCCTGCGCCAAACAGGGCGTTAAATCATAATATAGTAAATTTATTTTCTGAATGTTTGAACACAGCGGAAAATCTGGCCTTTTTTAGGTTTTTCGAACGTTCATATCTATTTTAATAACTAATTTATGAAAAAAAGGAAATCATAGGGACATGCTAATAATGGCTATAGATATTCAGGAAAAATTTTACTCTAATGGCATTATCCAGGGGACTACGTTTGTATGGAAAAACGGCTCTTGCGTTTCCTCTGAACTATAGAATTGATTTCAATTGAAGTTTAATCTGGAGATTCTGAAGTAGAGTTTCTTCACAGGTTTTGGTTTTTTGGCTATTCAAAGAAACCAGGGGCCGTACCGCGGAAGTGGCGTCGGCATCGAAATCGGCTTCATTTGACAGATGGATGTGACACATTGCTGATCTTTTTGACACAAATGAAAACTTACCAAAGACTAAGAGCAATGTGTCACATCCATCTGTCAAATGAAGCCGTATTCGATGCCGACGCCACTTCCGCGGTACGGCCCCAGACCGGTCAAACCAGAGGTGAAACATTTAGGCCGTCGATAAATCTTTTAAGTAATTAATGTTACCTACTTACATTAATTAAAATTCAAATCTTTAAAATGTTATCATTTTGAAAAACAGCATACTATTTTTCAACATATTTAGGTAATCAATAAAATATGTTGGAAATTATGTCACAGTCACAGGTTGTTAGAGAGGTTTCTATTAGTAGTCTTTGGGATCCTTGGGAGTGTGGGTCATCATGGTCCACATCCACACTTAGGTATGCATGCAGTGGAGACATTTTTTTGTGCTATTTTTAATTGATGGCAATGGCCGACAATTAAATCACAGCTACTTATTGTATTGATTGTTTTTAATCAGTACATATAATAAAACTGTTAAATCAAAATTTCTGTAGATTGATTTAAGATTTACCATTGGTCACAACGTAAAGAGAGATTTTTTTTTAAATTGTCCAGACGTATTCTGTTGAGACAATTAAAAAAAAATCTGTCTGTTTGTCTGTACACACTAATTTTGGAAACTACTTAACAGATTTGAATAAAACTTTTTGTAACATGTAGCCACTAGGTCTGGCCGTAATATAGGCAACAATTATTTTGAAATCTGGAAAACCTGATGCAGGAAGCTAAGAGACCAGCTAAACTATAGAGATATGGCAATTGCGCCTTAGCATAAAAGTATACAGGGTTTTCATTTAAGACGAGTAAGGGTGGGTACCTTAACCGTTGTTGCTACATGAAAACATTCTAAGGAAACAATCCTTAATTTTTTGAGAAATATTGAACTGCATTCACGGATTATGAAAAAAAAAATACAGTTTGCAGAAAATTTTATTTTTTTATAAAAAAACTTTTTGATGCTAATCGACCCTGTTCCTTATAAAGATCAAAACGGTCCAAGACACCAACTGAGGTATGTGTACTAGAAAAGTCAGAAATCCCGAAAAAACAGGATCGATTGGCATAATTTTTATTTTTTTTAAGTGACCTCTTTCCTGCTGACTGTTCATTTTTTTCTAAATCAGTGAATACAGTTCAATATTTCTCAAAAAATTAAGGATGGTTTCCTAAGAAGTTTTCATGTAGCTACTAAGTTTTCATGTAAATACAACGGTCAAGGTACCTGGAGCTCTATTTTTGATTCACTCGTCTCGAGGATTCTACTGATTTTCGTGGGACGTTTGAGTTTTCGTATTCCGTAAAAGCTACCTTGCAGGTATATACATAGATTCGCTTTTCGCCTGTAGTACCGTCTCCAAACGCGAGCGCGCGAGGGACAAAGCGAAAAGCGTGCTATGTCTACGGTTGCAAGGTCGCTAATCGCGTGATCGTCTCCACTCACGCGACGAGTGATTCAAAAATAGAGGTCCAGGAGCTCTATTTTTGATTCACTCGTCTCGAGGATTCTACTGATTTTCGTGCGACGTTTGAGTTTCCGTATTCCGTAAAAGCGACCTTGCAGGTATATACATAGCTTCGCTTTTCGCCTGTAGTACCGTCTCCCAATGTAAACGCGCGTGGGGCAAAGCGAAAAGCGTGCTCGTTCGCCTCGCCACTCGCGCGACGAGTGATTCAAAAATAGCTGCCATTCGTGCCCCGTTTTAAATTTCCACCCTGTATATATACAGGCTTATGATATCATAAGTCGTTAAGTGTGATAGGCATTTTCTGTAGACATATGTATAAAAATAACACTAGGAGTACGTACACGCGGTGAAGGCGGTAATAGTGTACCACGTTCGATGTCGATGAATGCAAAAGCTGATACATTAATTCCACGCGAACGAAATCGTTTTTTTTTTTTTTAAAGGCATCAGCTTGTAGTTATTACTAAGTAAGCATGTTTTCATTACAAATCACACTTGAAATTATGTAAATTAACTCCTAATGGGTCCATTAAAAAATAGTTGTGAAATGGGTTGGTATTAATGAACTGATAATTCAGCATAAGGCCGGCATTACAAAACCTGACTCAAGCAGTGATCTGTACTTGAGCACAGGTAGAAAGTGACGTCGCTACATGCGGTGAATAAGCCTTTCTAACTGTTCTCGAAGTATTGATAAGGCTGAAGATGGAAGCGAGCCTTTCCCGGAATCCTCAGCCACTGAGGAACTGGCTATCCTGTAACTGCCGGAACACAACAATGCTGAAAACATTGTTGTTATGGCGTCAGGCTTAGATAAGATGGTGGTAGCTAGCCAAACGGACTTACAAGTCCTACCACCAACCAAACCGAAAACAATATGTACCCCCGCTGGGAATCGAACCCGGGACCCCTGGGTCTGATACCGGTGGTTGTACCACTAGACCACAGAGGCGGTTAAAAACAAAGTATATTATTTAAGTATAAGATGTAGTAGTCTTGGTAAATTAGTAGGTAGTGGCGTGGCGAAGGGTCGAAATATGGAGAAGGTAAGCCGGGCCATGTAGTGTCGGCTTAGAATAGCACTACCCCCTCTCGTCCCGTGGGTGTCGTAAAAGGCGACTAAGGGACTCAGCCTTCAGGAGACGGGCAGCAGCGTCCCTACAAACTTGGCCATACTGCGATCGCCAACCCGCCTGCCAAGCGTGGCGATTATGGCAAACCCCCCCTCTTGGGGGAGGCCTATACCCAGCAGTGGGTGTTATGTGGCTGAGACGATGACCGGGCCAAAAATATCTCATCATAATAACTGTATGGTGGGGCGGGATTTCTTAAAGGTAAGCCGGTGGGAATTAGTATGTATGGATGGACCTTCACCACTGGAAGGTACTACAAATTATTGATCATTCAGTACAAAAATCTCAAAACCGACTTCAAAAAGAAAATATAAAAAAGAAAACAACAACAATACCAAGTAATAAAACCCCATAATTACAACAGAAACCGTCTTCAAAATATACATTTCGGAGTCGGTGCCAGCTATAACGAAAAAAACTTACCTATAAGTAGAAGTGCAATGTAGAATGCATCATTGATGCCCTGGCTGGCACCGACTCCAAAAAGTATATTTTGAAGACGGTTTCTGTTGTAATTATGGGGTTTCATTATTTAGTATTTTTGTTGTTTTCATTTTTATATTTGCCTTTTTGAAGTCGGTTTTAATATATTTTTTTTTGTGTTAGATAAGCTCAATACTTTTTACCATGTTCATCGTGAGGAGCATAATTGCTTAAAAATCGTGTCGCATCCATATTCTTAGTATTTAATAGTTCCGATGAACATGTGTGGTCTTCATCATCCGTTCCACTACACCAAATGATGTTAAATGGAAGCAACTGCACCGAGTTACTGAAGAATACACCGAAATCGATGTAGGTGTGCTTTAACATTTGAAGAGTTCCCTGGATTTCTCCAGGATTCCATCATCAGATCCTGTCTTGACGACAATGGGACCACCTTAAAAGTATACGCTTTGGAAGAAAAATGACCGAGTACTGAGGTAACAAACAAAAAAACATACACACGAATTGATAACCTCCTCCTTTTTTGAAGTCGGTTAAAACAACAGTTTTTAGGTATAAAATGTAGTAGTCTTAGCAACTACAACTATTTATTACTCTTTCGACACTAATTTACTTTATTTCTACACGAAAGTATCAGCATGAAAATAGCTCTTATAACGTATACGATAAGGGACTCAAAATAAACGAGTAGGTATTATATATTTTTTACTTTACGCAGTAAACACATATTGTTTTCGGTTTTTGCAATGGAAAAAACCTTGTTTGATTAGTCAATAAAATACAGAATAGTGATTGTATTGTACGAAAATAAACTAAAATAATTCAAACTCGTCGCCCTCGCCGCCATTTTGACTCCTATACTGCTCTTTAATTCTGTTCTAATGGCGTATTTTTTAAATTAATTGATACTAAATTAATCCTTAAATCTATTTTAAAAATAAAGAAAAATACCGGTATGAATTATTTTAATTATAATACAGTTCATATTAATGAACTATATTCATCATTTACTAACAGTAGCAGGACACCCGGTATCCAGAGAACAATGGAATATCTGATAAATATTAAACAAGAAAATATACTAGAAAAAAGCAACTTGTCTCATGTCGCCCTGATGGGATGAGACAAGTTGCTTTTTCTAGTATATTTTCTTGTTTAATATTTATAAATAGCAAAAGCATTGTAAAATGCAAATTTAAAAAGTTATAAATGGAATATCTATTCCGTCTCATAATCTGGGTCATAATAAGGAGAAGCTACTGCGGTAGCGTATCCTCAAAATTGACGGTAGCATACGCTGACATGATGAATGAGCTGAAAGACTAGTAACGCAGTAAAATAACCAAGTAGAAGAAGTAACATTTTTGGTGATATACAAAACACTTCACAAGTTTCTGTACCTTTTCGAGATCGAATGCAGTTTATGCTTTCCGTCCTCATCGAACACACTCGGAATTCCGGGTACACACATTTTTACCACAACCACAAGCACAGTTTAAAAAATTTCACTTTATAATTATTAACACAACATTAAAATTTTAAACACAACTCACACCAAACCAACACAGCAGACTGATGTTCAAATGGACGTTAAATTTGTATCCCATTAATTTCTCATTATGAACGATTATCGCTCGCTCCAATTTACAATATATTTTAAAAGCGTCACTTAATGCATTTCCAGTGATTGTATTAACTAATCAACACGCGTTCTCGAACTAACAAGTTTGAAACTAGTTAATTAAGATACTATATTTAGCTCATGTTAATAGACAAATATAGATGCACCGTCTCTCGATTGCTTCATAATAACACAATAAGTATCGGAAAACTGATAAAACCTTATGTACGTAAATCTTATCGGAGTGAAAGATAAACAGGTTTTGGGAATGTTGTCATCGGGCAAAAGTTTAGTGATAAAAAAAAGTTGAAACGGATAGAGGTATGGTATGCACAAAATGCCTTCGCTTCTGCTGGCCAGGCAAGACACTTACTTAAATGTTACAAAAATTAAAATGATTGAGACAAGAAATATTATGTCAGACAACCTTACACTTTAATCTGATCAGAGATCAAGCAAGTAAAAAAGTTGATTGAAGCAAGTTGCAGCAAGAAGCTTGCATTGTACAATTAAATGCAGTTCAAAATTCGTAGTTAAATTCGGTGACACTTACTTCCCCGGGTAGCAAGGTACGGTAGTAGGGATACTCAATACTCAATTATTTATTGCATTCCATAATGTACACAAAATATATAAATGGATAGCAAGAGCGTTAACTGGACACTGCAAACTAAAAAGGCACAAATTTCACATGAAATTGAGTGACACTGACGTTTGCCGTTACTGCGGATTAGAGAGAGAAACACCCAAACATCTCCTATGTGACTGCGGACCCCTAATTCACAAACGCAGTAAATAACGAACTAAAATCTCTCAGAGCTAGAAAGATTTTAGGCTTCTTGGAGGCCGCCAGGCTAAAAGAGATACTATAACAAGGCGGCGAGTTACAATAGATCTTATAGGTCGCAGTGACTACAGTTCCAACTGGAGCCTCTATTTCCTAAAATTAATTAATTATTTGCCTGGGTGGAGATCAATCCCACATCACAAACAAAATGGAAGCTTAAGAAGAAGAACAATACGATAATTTTGCGCTGGATCGGAAACTTTAAACGAAACTTTCATGCAGATTTTAAGACCTAAAAGTGGATGGTCTACTCTTTGATAATTCTAGTTCTTGGTGGTTCTTACTCGAAATTCGTCGTCATCAGCCATTTTTAATATCCCCACTGCTGGGACACTGGCCTTCCTTATGGATGGATAAGGAGAACAGGCCATGACCGACCACGCGGGCCCAATGCGGATTGGTGGGTTTTAACGACTGCAAATACAGCCGGGACCAACGGCTTAAAGTGCCTTCCGAAGCACAGAGGAACTCGACATAATAAATTTTTGGTCACCCATCCCGTGACCGACCATTGCGAAAGTTGCTTAACCTCAACAATCGCACACCGAGAGCGCGAAACTGCGCCACGGGCTCCTCGCTAACTCGAAATTATCAGCAATAAATTAGTACTGTACTGTAATGCCAATGGGAAAGAAGAAGCAAGATAAATTGGGTTGTACAGCAAATAGCAAAGCAACAGATCGATTGACCTTTATAAGAAAGACGTAAGTATTTTTTATTGCATCGATGATAAGGAAATCATCGATGAAGTATGGATGGGACGTGCCACCATTAGTCGTATTGACGCACAGTAACGCCTCAACGTGATAAGAATAAACAATCCGAATTATTTAAACTGAAACCCAAGCCACGAATTGAATAAACATATTTTCAATGGGAATCCTATGGGAAATTCATGAGTAAACGTCAACCAGAAAAGATGATATGATTTTCCCCAACATTTTGATGTAAGTGTTGAGTAATTTGGTTCTTCGTGTGATGTATGATGTGGTACACAGCAAAAATGACACAGAAAATTTAAATAAGGATCTTGGGTTGGGTTGGGTTTAAGTTAAAATAAGTCGATTAGTCTATTCTCATCACGAGCGGAATCCGAACACGTGCTAGCTACTACTATAGCAAGAGCAAATCACACGAAGCAACAACCGTCATTATTTTTTATATTTTATCTGCTATTTTTTTTATCAACGACGGGTAGCCTTCTTCATACCTGATGTTAAGTATTGATAAGGCTGAAGAGGGAAGTGAGCCTCTCCCGGAATCCTCAACCACTGAGGAACTGGCTATCTTATCTCATATAAGATGTTAGTAGCTAACCAGGCGGACTCGCAAGTCCTACCACCAACCAAACCGAATACAAACTGTACCCCCGCTGGGAATCGAATCCGGGACCCCTGGGTCTGATACCGGTGGTTGTTACCACTAGACCACAGAGGCGGTTAAAATTCATTCTACTTGTCATGCTCATAAACTTGGTCGAAAGTCAGTTTTCTGAGCAGGGCCTAAGAAGCCTTGGACAAAGTATCAGTTGCCATAATAGTGAAAGTGAAATTGTGTCACGATCACGATGATTGATTTACGGAACAGTTTATTATATTGTCATCATTGGGTAAGGTTAGGTGATATAACGTCATACGTCATGTGATGAAAATGGTGAAATGGGAAGTGTAGGTAGCTGATTCTAATTATTGAAATTAATAAAATTAGAATAATCCTTTATAAACATAGACATAAGGCACACGAGCCATACTTTTTTCAGATTACAGGACCACAGACCTATATCGAGATAGACGGTAAAAGTTTACCTACCTTGCGTGTCAAAAGTTTGATCCACAGTCAGTTTTCCAACCTCAGTCCGTTTGAGACCATTGCCATGAAAACACGCGTCACTCAGAAACAAAAATGGTTAATTGTGCAGTGCTTTCTTGCAAGAGCTCGTCAATAACATTTCCACATCACTAAATCTCGCTCGTGACGTCATCGTAGGCACGAAAAATTCGACACGCTTGGTTCTCATACAGTTTGAAGCGCTCTATATAGGTATGTGTGACTCTCCAACTTTTTTCCCCTGACATAGTGTGTAGCTTCCTACTTGATTGGTTCCAGGGGTAAGTAATCATGACAGTTAAGGTCCGGTTTCAATGATGTTATTTTAATTAGTATTATGATGACCCGTATAACTCAGATTACTAGATATGATTAACACTGTAACTCTGGACATTTCATGAAAGACGCTCATTTCAAAAGAAATTCAAAAGAGCGCAGATCGTAAAAGAGACATGAACAGAAAAAAAAAATACGTATCCGTTCTAAAGCTTTGACAAATACGGAGACTAGTAAACATTTAAACAATCGTGTTAGTAACAAAGTAGAGCAGGGCAAAGTATAATGAATAATTTTAAAACAAACGAAGGGAATCGATTAAGCAAGTTTGGACGCCAACGAAGGAGACACCAATGTCCAAGAGTGAGACAGCATGAGGATAACGCTGCAGTGAAAAATGGGATCAGTTCACAATATCATTTATACGGCGAAATAAAAGTTTAACGATCCAATAACATGACATGAACAGCTGTTGAAGGGTATCTTGAAACTACTGACATAAAGTTTGGGTTGGCGTGGCTTTGTCAAAACTTCTTTTATTAGACGACTAGGTTAAATGGTCAACGTTCATATCAAACTAACGATATTACGTATGAGTTTATTTTTATCAACCAACTAGCGGATCCTCGCGGCTTTACCCGTGTGGTGCCTGTTCCCGTGGGAATACCGGGATAAAATATAGCCTATGTCACTCGGGAGAAATGTAGCTTTCTAATAGTCTAAGAATTTTTTAAATCGGTCCAGTAGTTCCTGAGATTAGCGCGTTCAAACAAACAAACTCTTCAGCTTTATAATATTGTATAGATTAGTAGCGTAACATAAATCTATCTACCTAAACTAATATGTGTAAGAAAGCTGGTGTTTTTTGATTGAAACACAGAACAAGGGAAAAAGGTTTGAATTTAATCTTCATATCTCTAAAATTGGAATTGCCGACTTGGAAAATTCTCTTTTCAATCTCATGATTGAGGATGGTCACGGGCACTTTAAATTTACTCCTATCCTATTACCCTGAGACCATGGGGACTTTGGCAAAGTAGTTCAGTATTTCTGATAAACTAGCGGATCCTCGCGGTTTTACCCGCGTGTTGCCCGTTCCCGTGGGAATATCGGGATAAAATATAGCCTATGTCACTCGGGAGAAATGTAGCTTTCTAATGGTCTAAGAGTTTTCTAAATCAGTCCAGTAGTTCCTGAGATTAGCGCGTTCAAACAAACAAACTCAGCTTTATAATATTAGTATAGATTTTAAATAGAAAATTATTTTATGATTTTTGAATTTTTGCATTTTTCAATGCTATATTTAAACTTATGATAAATTATAAATAGAAAAATATTGGAAAAAATTAACTCGGCCACTGAGAATTCACTTGTGGCCGAGTTAATTGTTTCCAATATTTTTCTATTTAAAATTTATCATAAATAGAAAAATATTGGCAAATATCAACTCGGCCACAAGTGAATTCTCAGACATGAAAGAAAATCGAAAAAGTTTAAATATATGTTTCCGACATCCAAACGGTGTCAATTATCGCCTCGTCTTTAAACGACTGGTTTCTGAGAAAATAAAAATCGTAAACCGCCATAAAAGTTTTCAGGCCAATGTCAAAAACATAAAACGACGTTTGATGTAAACTTCTGAGCATTTAAAAAAAATACTAAGCACTCGTAGGTGTTCTGTAAACGTGAGACGCACAATTTCTTATTATACATTACAAACAATAAAACGAATTCAATAATGAAATTTCAACTAAAAAACATTAATTAAACCAGTTCTTTATATCATACAATACTTACATAGAAATAAAACGTAAGTATTACCTTGACAAAATTTCAAACGTAGGTCTCTGTAGCATAATTGGTTAGTGCATTGGGCCGGAGTCCCAAGGATGCGGGTTCGAATCCCGTCAGGGCGACATGAGACTAGTTGCTTTTTTCTAGTATATTTTCTTGTTTAATATTTATCACATTAAAATAGCATTGTAAAATGCAAAATTAAAAAGTTATAATTAGATGGCTGTTTCATCTTTATCGATAGTCAAACATCAGTAAAGGTGTTTCTTTCGAATGCGAGGATATTTCTCTCATTGATGAAGCGACGGTGGCCAACACCGTAGAACGGTGAATATACTAGAAAAATTCGACGTGTCCTCATAGGTCTCTGTAGCATAATTGGTTAGTGCATTGGGCCGGACTCCCAAGGATGCGGGTTCGAATCCCGTCAGGGCGACATGAGACTAGTTGCTTTTTTCTAGTATATTTTCTTGTTTAATATTTATCACATAAAAATAGCATTGTAAAATGCAAAATTAAAAAGTTATAATTAGATGGCTGTTTCATCTTTATCGATAGTCAAACATCAGTAAAGGTGTTTCTTTCGAATGCGAGGATATTTCTCTCATTGATGAAGCGACGGTGGCCAACACCGTAAAACGGTGAATATACTAGAAAAATTCGACGTGTCCCCATAGGTCTCTGTAGCATAATTGGTTAGTGCATTGGGCCGGACTCCCAAGGATGCGGGTTCGAATCCCGTCAGGGCGACATGAGACTAGTTGCTTTTTTCTAGTATATTTTCTTGTTTAATATTTATCACATTAGAGTTCACTTGTTTGATTGCAGTATTGAACTCGTCTCTCCCATCCTTCCACCACCCTGATTCAGGGGCGAGCTACCAAAATTCACCAACTCCTGACTCCACCTAGTGATTTCGTTTTTAATTAATTGAAATTTGAAACGTGGCCCTTTTGGTGTACTGTCATTTGGTCCGTTTCTGAATTGAGAACCAATGTCTCGTGAGGTTTGAGACGAGTATATCAATTTCAAGCATGATTTTGTATAAGTACACTTTGCTTTGAGTCGAATGAATTCCTTGACCAAGTCAAGGAGTTCTCAATCCAAAAACCGTATATTTGAATAAGACCCAATGCTTGTGCCTATTCCATAAAGATTCACCAAAAACACGTAGTACCCATTAACTATTACTACCCATAACGTAGCCCCAATTAAATAATCCAGCTATAAATCCACGAAACGGTCCACCCGATTTGTCTGGTCTCATTCCCGAAGACCGCTCTCCTTGAGCGAAAAGTCCTTTCAGTAAGGTTGAAGTTAAAATAAGCCACTTGGTTCTCATTGCAATTGCAAATAAACCGTGTCGTGTCATTCAATTGAGAAGTGACGTATAGAAACTGTATGTTCCGCCGGCCGGTATTGCTCCCGCGCATCGCACGGACAATGCCAATTTATACTGTTATCAAGTTAGTATAGCTTAGATACATTTAATAAACACTGGAAAATACAACCGCGATTAAGATAGAGGTATAAAATACTGAGAAGAAGAGAAGGTATCAACTGGAATGGAACTCCTTACAGTTATCACAAATGCAAAAAGAAGCGTTGAGTTTGAGTCGCTAGCGCTACTAAAAGTTCTAAACGGGCAATATTTTTACTGATATGAATAGCATCCTGCCTAACTTGGATGGCACGGAGGAGGCAAATTGCTGAGACAGGGTTTTTATTGACTACAAGCATCTTATACCGAAATTATTATACACTTACTATTTGTTTTTCTGTCTTTTTTTTTGTTTTTTGTCTTGTTATTGTTTAATTGTTGTGGTTATGTATAATAGTAAGATTTTAATATTTATTTTTCTTGTTCTTTTATGTTTTCTGTTTTTATCCGTGTGTCAATAAAATATTTTCTTTCTTTCTTAATGCATTTCTTGTATAAAGACAGCGTGATACAGTAATAGTGAGACAGCATCGGACAAGGCTGTCGTGTGGCTGAATTCTGGGCCTCAATACTTAATGTCTGCCATCGACACTCTAAAGAAGAAGACGTAGGTAATAATTGAAGGCCAGAAATTGTAGGAAAATATTTTCCTACAATTTCCCGTTTAGGAGCACCATAAGACTTAACCACTGAACTAAATTTCGTACCGAAAGAAATTGGACCAAGGTTGCCAAGGAGACAAGCTGTCTCCTATGAAAAAATATTTGAAGAGATAAGAATTTTCAATCCAGCTACAAAGTCGCGAGAGTTTGCTAGATATCTAATAAGTATAGGTACTAAATCCCAACGAATAGTTTATTAAATAGTTTCGAGTGGCGCAACAGAAAATCTATCAATGAATGTGTTTATTATTACATAGAGTTAGAGACGCCATGTTTATTTAAACTGCAGAATATAAACCGGAGTTCAGAGTTTTCCTCAATCGTTAAGTATTTTTGTTTACAATAACAATTATAATTCTATTAATAAACTATTAAATTAAATGAGGACTCAACGTGATGGCATGTGATTCTGATCTCAACGACTTATTTTAACTGAATTTACAGAGACGACGAAGACGACTTAATTACATTTAATTAAATATACAGACATCTTTCATCAGCACAGTTCGTCCATATAATGAAGAACCCAAATGTCAAAAATCTCACTATTATATTAGAGGCCCAACGGGATATGCTTCCTATGCACTGTACAGTAGTGGGACTTGTGGAATACTTTATTTCCATTCTAAAATTAGCTTTTAGTTTGTAAATTACAAACTTTGTAGTTCACCCTTGCCACCAACATAATGTTCATTTAGAAGACTATTATGTAAACATCACAGAAATGTTTAATTTGGTAATCAAATGAGTTTATTACTAGGTTTTTTAAGGCGATACTCGAAAAAAATATGCTGAAGCGAGATAGCAATGAGAAAACGACGCGCACGGGAGCGAGACCGATTTTGCAGATTAGGCAAAAAAATCACAAAATCACTTCGTATTAAAAAACTACAGCGATTTAAAAAAAATGCTTCTATACGATCCTAAATATTATTGGTGTCCACTTATTAAACCAATTTCCAATTGTGTAAGTAACCCCATTTAAGAATAATCTTGAACTTTCGTATTTTTTGAAGGTCTTTTCGAAAAGAAAAAGTGTCGAGGCAAAATCATAAAATCGTTTTTTTTTTTAACTATACGAATCTAGATAAAGGTATGAAGAAATATTAATTATATGTTATAACCAGATTTGTAACAACTGTAACCGTGCCATAGTTTTATATCAAAAAGTCCATACTTTTTCCGAGTAGCGCCTTAATAAACCTCATTTCTTAAATTAAACGAATGTTATTGAAAGCCGAATATTTTTCAGAATCCAGTATGAATTCAGTTTGATTTTTATATTGAGCAATAATAAGTAGCTAAGTATTTACATAATCGAACAAATAAGTAGGTACATATATATTTAGCAAGTATCGCGTCAATTTTATAACGAATAGATGAGGAAATAATGTCAATCTAACGTTTAACGTCATTATTAAAATTATGTTTTGTTTTGAGTACTTAAGCATTATATTATTAATAAACTATAAAATAGTATATGAACTTTTAAAGAAAATGAATGTTCAAAGATAAACAGAGATTAGTTAGACGACAGGGGGCTATTAGAGGGTACATAATTTCATTCCTGAATTATGACTACTCCTATTAATACTTAAAAGCAATGTCTGCGTATAGATTCTTAATTTAATGACGTACACTTCAATAATGCGATAAGCTAATTGTAGGGCCTCTTGTTTTGTGTTTCCAGATCAAGAAAAGATTTCTGCATCAACTATGCAAGTTTGTAGACCCACCTTTCAAAATATAATGAAAGATATTCAAGGCAATTTAGTCAATGAATCTCTTAGAAACACGGTGACTTGGATCTGTAAAGTTCCAAGTCCAACATCTAGGAAACATTCCACATTATACAAACTCGTTAAAAGAGGTTACTGACAAAGTGTGTAGGTAATTAAAACTAACGATTATTAAAATAACAGCAAGTTATCGAGCGACGTCGGTACCTAATCAACAGGTCACATGTATTTAGGTTATCGGACACAAATATGTGCACGGGAGATCAGCTACAAACAGAGTTATCTTATAAGCAGTGTGACCATCTCAGAAACGGCGAATCTGCCAAACCACGAGCAAAAATCTGCCAAATCAAACGACCAAAAAAAAAAAAGATACTTCATAAGGAATGTGAAGGAGTTCTACTACAATTTACTTATTAAGAAACTAATGATCAGTTACATTAATAACAAAATAAACCTTATTATAGATTAATTGCCATACATAGTCATAAATTTAAATCATACAGTGAAAAAATTTGGCGAATTTGAAGGAATTCTTTATTAATTTTAAGTATTTTAGAGATTTCTTGAACGTGAAATACTTGGTGGTTCTTACTTGAATATTGAAATAAATGGAAAAAGTACGACTAAGCACATCTTAAGTTTCTTCGCGCACTCATAATTGAAATAAAATATGTTTTCATGGCAGTATCTTTCTTCGAAAGTCCTCCCAATTTGTGAACTGCCAGTAGAATCATTAGTTTTTTAATAATAAATAATTGAAATCGCAAACAAATCAAAATATTAAACTCAATATTTGTTGCGATAGTAAAAATAATTAACTTTTAATTAGTATTTATCTAACCGTTTCCGAACGCAATAATAAATCAACTTTGTGAAGGTAGACTTATAAGTAGCTAGTCAACCCGTGACACGTCGGGAAACCAAATAACCTCAAATAAATCAAAAAGTTATAGAACCAAATATATATTTCGGGTAAATAAATCGCACTAAATATTCCGCAAATGTTGTTTTATTTCGACGACTAAATATGCGATTACAAACTAACTGAAGCAAACACAAGAGTTTCTAATCAAAATTACAAATATTTTTTTGCAATTAACCCAAAGATAAAATAAAGGAATATAGATCATTTGCAGATTATAAATAGATAAAGTCCCTAATAATAATTTGTTTAGCGATTGTGTAGACGATACACTCAGTTAGGTGCTATCTGAAAAACTCAACATAGTTATGTTATAAATTGAGGTAAAAGATACAGAATTGTGTTTGTTTGTACCAACAGGATATGAGCAAAAAAATAATTAAAATGACTGATGTACAGCAACCTAAAATCCATTTTGGCCACCGAACTTAATAGCTTATTGAGCAGTAAGCACACTAGTAGTAAAGCCTCATTTGATTCCTTTCATTGTCGTCAACAATTACACGCCAAGTGAACTGCACAGAACATTTCATTTGTGGTTAATCTAGGTCAGGGTTACCCAGGGTGGGTACGCGAACCCTTTGGGTTACGGGTTACGGGTTTACCACAAGGTTCAGCAAAGTTTGCTTTGGTTTGGCCCAGTTAGAATTAAGGGTAAAATTTACCAAAACTACGCCCTACAACAAATTAAACTAGCCCAGCCCATCCGTCAAATTACTATTTGATTCTGTTTGACACTCTTTTCAGCAACTTTCTTTCTTATAAAGCATTAATTTATTCTACAACTAGACTGTTAAAAGAACTAGTGAATGAAGCAACGCTAACGGTTTCAAAAGCTCTTTTGTTTCGTTTGTTGGGCCAATACATTCATGATTCCTAACGCTTAGGTAGAAATTTGTAAAGCAGCAAAAAGTTCCACAAACAACAACAAAGCAATAACTGTCACAATATTGGCTAATCATCAAAAGATATGCATAATAAATATCTACTTCATTTTTTGAAGTGGTAACCGTTTTATGTTACAAAGACAGTGAAGTACCACAACCTCACACTCACTAACTGTCTACACTGGATGACTGGAGTCACGAGATATTGTTTGATCAGCTGATAACCCTCGAGACTGCTTGGCACGGCGCCATGAGTTACTCACCATCAAACGCGATTAAACGATCGATTTTGTAATGTCTAAACAAGAAGCATTGCCTGCATATTGTACTTTAAATAGATAACTACAAAAAACTTTTTAATGTTCGAGACGAAACTCAAATACGCATTTAGGAGAAAAAAACTTGGCCGTATTTATAACTTTAGCGACACATCTCGCTATTCAAAACATTTGGACTGAAGGTTATCAAGAGTTAACGAAAGTTTTTTTTATTGTCTTATAGAAAAAGAATCAAGATTAATGAAAACCATTGACGCCTCGGATAAGATAAAGCAAACTGTTGCATCAAAGTAGACAGGTAATTGAAAACAATAAGATATTGTGTTTTGAAATGACTTTTAGATAGTAGGAAAGAATATTATTATAACGATATTTGACTAAGCTATGAAATACAAATCACATGGAGATAAGATTAAACATTAGATTGACAAGAATAACGATTTTAGATCTAATCCAAATGGAAATCCAGAAATGGATTTAAGCTAGATATAACAATAGGAGATGTGTTGATTGTGTTAGAAGTCAACTTAAAAAAATCAAAAACAATATCCAGGTTTGATAATATCGCAATCGACAAAGCCAAATATACAAATTCAATATTTTAACTACTGATTACTCGTTATTCTTATCAAAATTGACCGCAATAAAAACAACATGGCATGGCTCACATGAAATCTTCCAAATCGACGACGCCCGTGTACTGACAAGGCTGGCCGTCCACGTTGTAGCACATGGTGTCGTTCCATTGCGGCTGGTGGCACGGCAGGTTGGGGATTATAGGTTGGCGAGGTTCAATGTACTGCGTTTGAGGGTAAGGCGTTTGGTGGTAATACGGTAGGGTATCGTAAACATTCCTGTAGCAAGGCACTGTGTAATTTTGATTGTAGCCACTGAAACACACTTCTGGCGGTTGGATGTTCCATGGTCCAACCGCCGCGCACTGCGATCCCCAACCAGTGTCGTCAAGCTGCGACATGACAGGACACTGGTTCACCAACCGTTCACCACTCACGAACATTTTGGTCTCGGTGGTTTCCAAGAACAAGACACACGAAACAGTCCATCAGGGAGCGTAATCGACGAGCGACTGATAGCACCAGATGCTCTTATCTCCGACATTATACTGGTATGGTAGCGAAAACTTGATATAATAACGAATTACTAGATAACAAACATTACTTGCAAACGTGGCGTGCTATTTCATTAAATATTTTATTTATAATAGCATTTGGGAGCAATCTAATTTTATTGGCAGGTCTTCTCTTTGCGATAAGGAGTTTCTATGATTCACTTGTGCTGAAAATTGTAACCGTTGCCATTGTTATACACCAAATCACATTATCTGTAATGATTACATAAGTCAATAGCGATTTTAAGGAAAAATAACTATCCTTAGTGGCAACGGTTTTTTGTAAACGCATATTCGTTAACCGAAAATTCTAAATGTGATTTTTATAATAAAACAAACAATGATAGAATCAAATCAAAGGCAATTGGCAACAGTCCATTCACCTCATTCCCAAATATATGTATTATGAATTATCTAATCATCGAAGCTCGATAAACTAGACGTGCAATAATAATTGTAGCTGATTTCAGAATTCTGACATTTAAACAGAAATAAATGGACCTGGGTTCATTGGCAGGCATTCTTACTCACAAATTCTGTTTGACTGACGAAAATATTACAGTCGATAATTTCAGGCCAGATTCACAATCACATGACAACCCACATTGGGTTGTCGCAATTGACGCATTTACTCAAGTAATTGGTACCTTATCGTAATTATCGCAGTGCACACCCCAGTGCAAGTTTTGGCACTACACAACAGGGGCGAATGGACGTCTAGACTAGTCGTATCCGATACTGATATTACAATGCCAGCTAATCTTCAGTAAGTACAAAGTTGCAATAACTCAAAAATTGATCCCTCGTTTCACTTAGTATCTTATCAAATTCATGATGCATCCGTATATCTTAACATGACCTTTTTGTACTGTTGTGTAACATTGACACCTGTGTTTTACGCAATCACTTCAAACCTTATCGAAATGTTTGTTTTGGCCGACTCATAGAATTTGACACCGCTACAAAACAAAGCTGGTGTTGAAGACGAGAATATCACCATCATCTTCATTTTCAAAGGTTCAATTGCTCTAGTCTTCCAAAGAGAAGACTCAGCCGATATGACGCGCTCACACACACACACACACGCCGCTCGCTATCGTTACACGGACGGCCCCTCGATCTTATGGTGTTCACCACAGACATAGATCTAATCTATGTCTGTGGTTTTCACTGTCAAAATTGTTCCGAGCGCGCGTGTACCGGCGCATATCTGTGTGAGTGCGTCATTCCGGCCGTTTGTACGCAGTGCAAAGACTATGTAGACTATGCTAGTACTGCCGGTTCCTCCAGCCGCGTCGGCCGGTTGGTTGATCCTTAGGGATGAATAAGAAGAAACCACCAATACCCTCTACCAGTTCTCAATGTTGGTGGTGTAGTAACGACTGCAAAACCAGCCAGGATCATCTTCGAGATTAATATTTTGGTCAACTATCCCATGACAAACTATAGCAACAAAGTTATTTAGCGGGAACTATCGCGTGTCGATTTGCTTATCGTCGGCACCACCGAGGTCCTCAAGGACAAGAATGGTATACGGAAATTGGGTTACTTTCGCCTTTTATGATAAAACCAACGAGTTTACCAAAGTCTTTGTTGGACATGACGCACATTCCAAAATAACATTGAATTCGTAAACAAGTAATTTTGAGCAAAAGACTTAATTTGAACAGTTTTATGTCTGCTTCTGCCCATATAATGATGTTATTTTTTCTATGTTTTCCACAACAGTGCGTTTATCTACCAAGTTAGTGTTGATAAGCGATAAGCCAATAAAGGCTTCTTGTCGTAAACTGTTTAAATAAAGCCCAGTGTTATTAGAAACTGTAGATATCAACGAACTTTATAAAGTTCTTTCTTCTTAACTTTATAACTTTAATACCGTACTTTAATGATTTAGTAGCAGGTCATGCAACTTCTTGAGGGCAACCTTTTCGACCGACCAAATCCAATTAATACTAGTTGTCCAACCAGCGGGCTAATTGTCTCATTTTAAAATCTATCGCAATCCCTTTCAATTTGTCATTTGAAAGGTATAAATTTACGAGCTTCACGCCACAGCTTTTTGACATGTGATAGGAATTGTGATCGCGACACGTTTTGAAAGGGATTGCGATAGATTTTAAAATTAGACCTGTAGGGGGCAGGCTTACCAAATTCCCCTTAACCGTTCAATGGCTCTTGCATTTGTAGAATTTACATGTCAGGCCCAAACAAACATTTTTATTGAAGCTATTCTTTAAATTTGGTCTGAGTTCATCCTGTATGATCACTGAATTCTGAAATTAATGGAAGACTGCGTATGTGACCCATTACATGGTATGTGACCCATTCGTGACAGCATTCTCAGCTTATTAGCATAAATAAAGAAAAACTTCTACATTAGACGTCGCCGTGTGGTGGGCCATCCCCGTTTGATAGTGCCTACACGGCGCCGTGTATTGGGCACGGAACATGTTAAAGAAGGGTACAAGGAACAACGAACTGCTGAATGTCTGGAGCTCAGCAAGCGAACAGTGCGATGGTCAGACCCTTATCTAGACACTGCAATCTAAACAGGCACCAATTTCGTATGAAATTGAGTGACATGTATGCCGTTACTGCTTTTTTATTTCTATGTTGTTCTTTATACGGCAATTGCCGTTGAAATGCAGAAGAAATTCTGGAGCTCAGCAAGCGAACAGTGCGATGGTCAGACCCTTATCTAGACACTGCAATCTAAACAGGCACCAATTTCATATGAAATTGAGTGACATGTTTGCCGTTACTGCTTTTTTTATTTCTATGTAGTTCTTTATACGGCAATTGCCGTTGAAATGCCGCAGAAAACGGCATAATTTGACAGCAAAACGCTGCAGGCTTTTTAGACAGCACGGCTGTGAGTTACAATGTTACAGCAGCGCTATCGCTTTTATCTACATTTAGATTATATTTGTTTCACCAATCATAGTCATATTCGTTATCTTATACGTCAACCATGATGCAATATTTAAAAGGATGCATTTGATACTTTTAAGATATTCATATTTGTCAAAACTTTTGCTTCACGATCTGCCCCCTAATTGTCTAATTTCAAAATCTATCACAATCCTTTTCAAAGGTATTGTGATTGTGCTAGTGATTTATGGAATTGTGTAACTTATAGTCGCAATTCCTTTCAGAACGAATGTTTTAAATGACCATTCGTTTGACACTTCTCCATACATTTGAAAGATATTTTCGTCAGTCACTTTGCTTAGACGGTTAAATTTTATACATTCAATATCTTTCAAACCGCGTCCCGATCATAATCCCTTTCAAATGTCAAATAGTGACGGCCTGAAGTATGTAAATATATTTCAAATGACGAAATGAAAGGGATTGCGTTAGATTTTAAAATTAGACAATTAGCCCCCCCTTTTTTTTTTCTTTTTTATAGTGAGTGGAATGCTTTTACGCATACACTTGTAACGATGCCATTTCGTTCTAGCCTTATGAAACCTCTATAATGGCTAGAAACTCCGTAGTCTCACTCTATGATAATCAAATTATATTTTTATCTGTTCTGTCTAAATTCAAATTTTCTCCGTTCCACGATTCCTTTTCGGCTCATTTTGACGGAATCATACAGAAACCAGCTACCTGAACGGTACCTACTGTTTTAAAGTTTGGTAAATAATTTATATTTCTCTAAATACTTCAGGAACCCGATACACGGGTTCCTTATTTCCATTACATACAAATAAAACAAGTCTCCCGGAACCATTATTTTATTTCGTTCCAATATATTAAAACGAGTGCGGCGGTTCCGACGTTCCGGCGACTGTAGTGCTGCCGGACTAGGAGCCCCGTCACACACTGAGGTTATGCTGGGCTCACCTAGAATACCGGACTCGTGAGTCCGGCACCCTATCCCTAGACAATTAGCCCCCTGATTTGTCTTTATTGTTTAATGTGATTTATCGAAAAAAGGATGTTATCGCAAATGATGTGTAGCATTGTTATTTGAAAGAGACAACTTAAATGTTCTGCTATCCTAGGTTTAATTTCTTTTCTGCATTCTGTTATTCATGCAGATGCTAAAAAGCAATGGGAAATGAATGGAATTTTCGGGGCCTTGTTTTAAAATTAGCTGTCAATGACATGCATGATGCTGTTGCCGAGGAAGCTGTCTTATTATTAATATTATTATTTTTTATTTATTTAAGCAAATAATAATAGTTACACTTGGTTATAGCCGACGATATAAGTTGAAGACGTTTGTTTTACGTCTGGAGTCTTTTATACTGTTGACCAAAATGGTTTTTATCATAGGCTATGAATTAAAGCATCCGACTGTCCTAGCGGGCGAAGTCAATGGATCCTCCATTAGGTTAGCCTTTAAAGAATAAAAAAAAATGTACCCTGGGGTACGATTAAACAATTTTGTTGAATCATGTCATAAAATGGATGGAACACTATTATCTAGACATGGGTGGAATCACGTAACTAATTAATTATTTTACTATCAGTCGGTCAGTGAACTAAATGTCAATGTACAGAAAAACAAAAACACCAAGCGGTTTTGCCTTTTGATCCAATAAAGTGCCAAATGGATCCATAAACACTAGATACTAATACTTGAATTCAACAAATCTAGAAGCTTTCCCTACGCAGCCCTCGCGTCGTCTCAGCCACATAACACCCGCTGCTGGGTATAGGCCTTCCCCAAAAGGGGGGTTTGCTATAATCGCCACGCTTGGCAGGCGGGTTGGCGATCGCAGTATGGCCAAATTTGTAGGAGACGCTGCTGCCCGTCTCCTGAAGGCTGAGTCCCTTAGTCGCCTTTTACGACACCCACGGGATGAGAGGGGGAGTGCTATTCTAAGCCGACACTACACAGTTCCGACACTACACGCCGCCCTAGATAGGTAAAAAAGGATATATTTTGCTCACTATTTCTTTATATATTTCTATAGATATATTTGATTGAATTAGACTTGGCTAAAGGTAGTGCTCAAAACAGACATTATAGTAATTTTAACAAGTTACGGACCGGTTCCGCTGGTTCGTAATAATTATCAGATATTAAAGTAGGATTTACGCCACTGATCTTTAATTTAAAACTCATTTTTATTTATCTCTAAGCATCGTTAAATGGGCTTACTTACAATTATCTTCCATTCTAAATATTCAGAGTGAGATTAATACTTTCTTTCTAGAAAACTCTTAGGGTGGATTACACCATCTAACTTGAACGATAACTTTAACTTTCCATCATCAGCCTATGGACGCCCACTGCTGGACATAAGCCTCTCCTAGCTCACGCCTATTGTGGCGTTCATAGGAGGCTATTAGCCTACTGCTACCACGAAACCACGATGGCCAGACGGGTTTGGAGAGGGTTTTGTTTCAAGTTTTCCTTCTCTCGCACTGGTGTTCAATGCGTCGAGCCTCTTAGTCGACTCTTACGACATCCCAGGCATGTAAGGGAGTGGTGACACGTGTATTCTTAGGCCGTCACCACACGGACTTTGACTTTAACAGGGAAAAATGTATAGGATTTGACAGCTTTGACAACTATAAATCGGTTAAATTTAACTGGTGAAACTCAGCCTTAGATAGAAACATCTAACCTTCGGCTTCTATTCTAGGGAACCTAAAGTTAGCGCTTCGGTGTCCGATAAATTAGAGATATCAAATAATGTTTGAAATAAGCAAAATTTTTAAACATTCTTAAACACAGATTATAAAATATAGCTCCTATCCTGACGTAATGCCTAATGAGTGCATTTATTAAAATAAGGTATCGATAAAATAAATCACGTCAATCAAGTGGAGGAGCCCGTGGCGCAGGGGTTTGCGCGCTCGGCCTGCGATTGTTGAGGTTAAGCAACTATCGCAATAGCCGGTCACGGGATGGGTGACCAAACATTTACTTCGAAAGGAACGTTAAGCCGTTGGACACAGCTGCATTTGCAGTCGTTAAAACCCACCAATCCGCATTGGGCCCAACCAAGCCGTGGTGGGTCCTGGTCCAGCCTCCTTATCCATCCGTAAGGATGGCCAGTGCCCCAGCAGGGGAAAATTAAAAATGGCTGATGACGACGAAAGTAAATCACACGTTTACATGACAGTTTAAGTTTACAAAGTTTCAGATGCGAACTTTGTATCTCTCCATTTGTATGACTGCTGACTAACCTCTTCAAGTTTCATCCATTACTTACATAGTCGTACATGACCATGATAACCATTGCGGGGTTGGCAAATCATCAAATTACGCCTGATTGGGGACATACTCACTCAGTGCCCTGACATTGATTTATTTGCTGATAAGATTGACCATATATGTAGAGAAGCTAGTAAATATTTAGAATTAGAATATCTTATGACATGACAATTATAAAAATCTGATATTATTCCTTTAAGTTTTATTGTATTGTAATTTCTTTATTTTTTTGTATGTATCAAATTGTTGTAGATTATTATTATTTTTCCAATGACATTTACTTAATTTAATTTACTTTGTTATCTAGCAATTTGACTTTCTTTAATTTCGTAATGACATCATATTTTTATTGTTTTGAATTTATTTAAAGTAATTTGTTATTTTAACTGTTACTGTATGACTTGCTGGTGTGTTGGAAATGCATTTCTGTAAGCTAGCATGTGTATGTATTAAATAAATAAAATAAAAAAAGGCGCTTCATAATAGCAGAAATTGTATTTAAAACATACCTCAAAGTCGCCACATTTAGCATTGATCACAGATCTATATCGAGATAGACGGTAAAAATGTACCTATGTACCTTGCGTGCCAAAAGTTTGATCCACGGTTAAAGTTTTAAGACCTAAGTCAGTCCGCTTGAGACTTGAGACCATTTGCCGTGAAAACACGCGTCACTCAGAAACGAAAATGGTTAATTGTGCAGTGCTTTCTTGCAAGAGCTCGTCAATAACATTTATTTACACATTTATTTATTTGTTTATTGGGCAGTCAACAAAAACATGTAGGTACTAACAATATGTAATAAATTAAATGTAGAATCTTAGTCTAAGTACAGTTTCTAATTATAGACAGCCACGGCATGCAATTACGAACTTCAAAAAATAAAAATAAAAAAAGACAATGTAAAAATCCAATACATGTTGTGGAAGGTTAAAATCAGGTTGTTACAAAATCATCTAATTTAATTTAATTTAATTTAATACACATCACTAAATCTCGCTCGTGACGTCATCATAGGTACGAAAAATTCGACACACTAGCTTCTCATACAGTTTAAAGCGCTCTTTTCATCTATCTCGCTCGATATAGGTCTCTGGTCTAGATGTTGTACAGAATCAGTAGTTACAGGTTGCTTTGCTAACCCATCACCTTCGATAATTTACCCTGTCTAGGCTTTTATTACCTGTAGGTCTAGCACAAAAAACTATTGAAATAATATCGAACGCGTATCGAGCATCCTTCCAAGCGAGCACCTAATGTAAAAAAAAAAATTGAAAATGTAGGAAGTTCCGTTATATCAAAAATTATGACATATTGAGCAGCGTTCCTACCGGACGGTAGGAACGCTGCTCAATATGTCATAATTTTTTTACTTACTTCCTCTTTACGTACTCGAGAGTTTTTCGTGCTAAGCCTACTGGACTGGAACTGTGGAAGCTCGCAGTTGGCGTATTCTATCTATCCTAGCACGGGGGGTTTAGTAAGTTTCAATACTTTCAATCTATATACTTAATTCAGGTTCGCAAAATTTGTGACGACTCGATAGGGACTTTGGCGCGTAGTACGCGGCCGAGTAAGGTATCAAATTAAAGGTACTCGAGTCTATTTGTTCCGAAAACTATAAAATATACAAAATGTTAAACGTGATGATCACAAACTGCAATTAAAAAGTGTCATTATTTTCGCATAATTTGGAATTTTTCGTCGATCGACGAACCCGAGTATCGGGTTGTAACCGCCCTAGTATAGATTAAATAGAGAAAGTGATTTCGAATGAAAACCTATTAATTTCTGTATACATTTTTTTATGATTTTGTAATTTTGCATTTTTCAATGCTATTTTTTTAATTTTTATTTGGTTACAAGTTGTGTTTTGTTGTGTGTGTTGATTGAATATACTCTATGAAGTATACAAAAGCATCGTGTGCTTTTATTGAACCGATAGTTTACCAAGCAGACAGAGCGTTATTTTTAACTGGCAACACTTACGCAATGGAAAGGGGTCATTATAAACTAAATTTATTACGTGTACACGACTATACGGCACGACCTACTTTAAAAGGTATTCGACATAATAAAATTAGTTGAACCATTGAGAGTTTTCCTTGAGTTACAAATGTTGATATGCGATTTTGATATTTATTATTTATTAGCTACTTAATTGATTTCATTTCATTTTTCAACCCTATAAAAAATATTTCCACGACCAAAAGTACAGTTACATATTTTATGAGTATGTTACTTAAGACATAAAACGTGATTCTAGTTTGAAGTTTGTACAATAGTAAATCCACAACCAACTCCAGCACTGTGTCGGTATTACCTACCAGCGCCCTGGACGAGATTCTACCCACCTCCCCGTTCAGCTAAACGAAACCATAGGAAAAACAATAATGGGTTAGATTAGATTATTAAGGGACGCCAGGGCCCCGTCGCCTTTGGAGCCCTACCCTAACACAAATACTACTCCGCCTCTCCTCTCCTACCATGACCACCACAATATGATAAGATTCTACAGCGCCTTAATCGATAATCAACTGTTAAAAATATAACATGTATAACACAATGTTTTCAGCATTGTTGTGTTCCGGCAGTTAGATATGAGATAGCCAGTTCCTAAGTGTGATTGAGGATTCCGGGAGAGGCTCGCTTCCATTTTCAGCCTTATCAATACTTAACATCAGGTATGATGAAGGCTAAGAGTCTCCCCGTTGTTCATAAAAACAAAAAAAACTATTATATTATGACAGATACCTAAGCATCGATAAATCGATGTTGTGGTTGCCATGCTAGGGAGACAAAAATTAATACTTATCCATACTATTCATACTAATGAATCTAAATGCGAAAGTAACCTGTATCTGTCTGCTACGTTCAAGCGTCCACTGAACTAAGTTTCATGAAATTTAGTAAGGAGATCACTTGAACCCTGGGGCAGCTGACGAACGAAGTAGCGGGTCGAATGCAAGAAATAAATAACCAAAATAAAAAAGTTGAATGATACAAAAAATTTAGTGTAATGAAGGAATCGAGAATGATCTATCACTGTCACGCAACCTTTGAACGAAAAATACTAGTTTTAAACCGGTTTTGTGAAATTATTCAAATTATTCAGCGCAGTATATAAATAAAAACACATTAACATATAGAAGTCGTAACTTATACAAGAATTAGAATCTACACCTTTCCTGTTTAGGTGTTGATTAGCGATCCGACTTTACACGGATGCAATTTACTGATGAATAAAATGAGTAATGCACTTGGGAATCATGTGACAGTAGCAGGTAGCAGATCTTCCCAACCAATCCAACTGAGGGACACAGCCACAATTCTCCCAAGTTACCTTTTCGGTGGATTTTAGAAAATAGACTCGTTTATTTACAAATCATCTTCAAAAATTATTAACACGTGGCAAATCCGTCGAGGCCCTTCTCATGTTTGGTATGATCTTTCGTAACGTGCGACAAATGATTTAAAATACCGAATATCTATCTAGAAAGCCTAGTAATGGTATTGTGTAAATACAATCTCAAGAAACTTTCATAATCATTATTCACTAGCTATTTTATCCCAAGCTAATAGGTGATTCTTGACATCTTCTATAGATGGAAGAAGAGGATGGTCAATAATAACCAATCAGGCTGGAGCTGGCCCAATGCGAATCGCTCAAAACCACTGCAAACACAACCGGAACCGTGTCGGTCGTAGACTGTAGTTCTTGCAACATAAAAAATGTTTGGTCATTCATTCCAGTCCATGAAAGTTACTGAACTGCAGGCCTAGTACCTAGCTCATCATAGCTAATGGAATTTAAATCATAGGAAAGCATATTTTAAGGAAATGCTCGCGCCAAGAGGCACTTCACCTGTCCAACAAAATACTTAATTTTAAATTACAGTCATTTCAATTTAATGATTACTACAAACCGCAAAGGAAAACAAATATTTTAGTAAGAAACACTCGGGTGTGGGGATTTACTTTAATCCCATAGTTCCATACTGTTAATTTTACGTCATTAGTTTCTAAGAAATTCTAAATAATACCTCACAATATAGTAATTTTAGGAACTTAAATCTGAACTATTGGTTAGATCTTGAACTTGGTAAAATAGCCTTGTAAAGGTTCCTCTTTAAGGAAAACTTGAAAATGCAACAGGATATTTAAATAATCAAACAGGAAGCTTAGTGCTTCAAAGAATAATCGAGAGTTTGTGAAACCTAATAATGCTAGTCTGAATAATTTTTACAGGCAAGGAAATAACAATAGTATAATCTTCTTCTTCTTATCAAGTGAGTGGCCACCTCTGGTGTCAGAGTTTATCAAGCCGCCTATGAGGCCTCTGAATTGGCTTAACGACTGTAATCAAAATGACAACAGCCGGGACCGACGGTTTAACGTGCCCTCCAAAGCACGTAAGCGCTCAGTTATAATGCCACTAAACGGTCACCCATCCTACACCTGACGGCCCGAACTTTGCTTAACAAAAGTGATCGAATACGATCAGTCTGTCAAGCGCGGCCATGAGTGCAATAAGCAGTGGTACCAAGGGGGTCGCCTTTCAGCTGCCCCCTGCACTGTGACTGAGAGCTGCCGACGCTCTTGCACCATATAAAACTTTCGAACAACCCTAAATAGCAATTATGTATTGCCAAGTCCTAATGCCATATAACTTATAATATTCTATCTACATGTGTTATGTTTAATTATTCATTTTCTTCTATAGAATAAAAATCTAGATGGAAGCCTACAATTTTGTATTCATAAGATATTTGCTCCAATTTGATTTAGCAAATGCACAGAACTCAGAATCATATTTTAGTTCACTTAGAAATCAGTTGATAATATCCTAACTGGATACCGGCACAGAATACTTAATAGTACAAGTAATACCGGTGTCCTCACAACAATGAAATACACAAAGTTCATCAACATATAGGAAAATGAGACACAATAAATATTTTTTATTATGTCTCATTTTCCTATACGTTGACGAACTTTGTGGAAGAGTGGTACGCAGGGGCGTGCATTGGTTTTCCAGTGTAGTAGGCACTGTAGATCTAACTAGTAACTTTGCACTTATCCTACCTGCTACCGAATATTATAAGTTTAAAAGTTTGTGAGGATATTTGGATGGAGGAATGTTTGTTACTATTTCACTCAAAAACTACTGAACTGATTAAGATGAAACTTTACAGCAATGTAGCTTATATATCAGAAAACCACATTGTATGCAAATATTTATAATTATCCTGATATTCCCACGGTATCGGCAACCACGCGGCGAGTGAAACCGAGAGCGGCCGCTAGTCATAAATGATAAGGTTCGTAATATTTAGTAGGAATATTAAAATGCTGACGAGTTTGATTGTTTGAGCACGCTAATCTCCGGAACTACTAGTTCGAATTGAAAAAATATTTTTGTGCTGGATAGTCCATTTATCTCGGAAGGTAATAAGATATTTAATATCACGGTACGATTAATAAGAGCAGAGCATTAATGTAAAACGTTACAGAAACGGGAAAAAAATATTAGTTTTGGGAGCTTCCGTTGCGGACGGTGTGTAAACGGTTAAAGTTACCTAATAATCATGTATGACAAAATTGTTCCCCATCAAAAGTTCTAAAAAAAAGTCCGCGACAGCATATGTCTATGTTTTATGGTTAACTCACTATAACCATTTTTCAGATAATAAAATTTGTTCTAAACTAATGTATTATTTGAGAAGCTGTTTTCATAAACATGATATTAATCCTTATCTAAATAAATACGTTAATCATCACAAGTATTTAATTTTGAACAAAATTGTCTTTTACATCATTAAATTTGAATGAAGATCTTAGGAAATATGATAGTTTTAAAATAACTCCTCAACAAAATAATTCGCGACCAAATTCATTCGTCAGGTAGGCATGCTTACTTTATACTGATATATTCCGGAAGTTTAAGCTAGAACGTTACACGTACATACAGCGCCCTTCTTGCCATGGGCGGTTAATACTTGAGCAATACTTTTTCTAAATATGTTGTATTCTTGTACGAAACGCTGCTTGTTTCGAGTAGGCAATTTCGAGACTGCCTATCGGTAGGTATTCAGTATTTAGCGTAAGGAATATCTTAGTGGGTGAGTGTTGAATAGAAGTTTAAACTAAAATAAAATCACTTTAACACTTATTGTATATTTATTTAGGTTTTGAATGAGGTAGGCACTGCCTAATTGCCTATATGGAATGCACGTCCCTGGTGGTACGTATACCGGTTTCAATGTGTCGCCAACTCTGAGGTGCACGGTTCGAATCGCAGTAGACTATGGTGACTGATCGCCCGTCCGGCTTTGCCGGCGTCCCTCCTTCCATATAAAATAAGGGCCAAATGTTTGTATGATGAATACGAGTATTTGGACCTGTCTCATGGATGTTTATATTAAAGATGTGCAAAATACTTTACTGAAGTGTAAAGAATGATTTAGTTCAACTGGACTAGATGAAGTATCACTCATCTTGTTCATCTAGTTCACTTGGCTCAGTACTTCAGTAGCCCATTTGACTCACCTTGTCGCTAAGTTCAATCGCGTCATTTCATTTGTTTATCTCCTTTTGTTCCATTGTAAATATTCAAGTAAAACGTAGAATTAAGTTTGCACAATAGGAGTTGTTTTTAGCATGAACACTTTCAAATAATAACATTCAAATTGAGTGCGAGCCGTGCAACTATCTTGCTTCCACACGTGGTGTTCGTGATCTATCCGTTTGCTTTACTCTCCTTCAGTGAAGTATGAACTAAATGAAGTACTGAAGTAAATGGGACCCGAGTGAAGTAATGAAGGAGATATACTTGCTAAGTGGACTAGTTCAATTGAAGGATTCATTCACAAACAACTCGACTCTAGTTTATCTATATTTCTCTATCTACACATAAATACTAATATGTATAATTATATGTATTTATATCCGCTACCCTAGTATCCCATAACGCAAGCCTTATGGTGCCTTCTTTGGGGCTAGGTTAGTTGGTGTGAGTGTAAGAAATATTTATTTATAACAAATATTGGATTTACATGAAACCAAAGTGGTCAGATTTTCCTTGCATTATGGACGAGAACAGATGAAGACCTGCAGCCGCAGTTGATTTATCTATAAATCAATATTTCTCTGAGAAACAGTATACAATTTGATGGCAAAATACTAAGTCGTATTATGCTCTGAGCTACTGGACACAGAAAAGTGGTGGTAAGTGATGGACAGATAACTACTGTTGTCATGGTCCCACACTATGGTTTTCTATGGCCAGCTTTTGCCTGGTTAGCCTACACAAACACTGAATTAAAAGTTTGGTAACAACAATCACTTCCAGACATAATATTTTATTGTATTACTCACAAACAAACAGAGTATCTTTTATCTCAAATTTAATCAAAATGACCATGTGTTTGAACAACTAGCATTGAATGGTGATTTTGATTGTCCATCTATTTGGCCGATATAAATGATTATTGTTTTGAATATAAGGTTACCCTATTTATGGACACGGATATTGATTGGAACCATAAAATAGTAGAAACTGGCCTAAATAAACTCTTCCAAGGATTTCATAGAGAGTACAAATTGACCTTGTTTACCACAAATCACTTGCAAGATAAAGGTTTTTCTTCCTCATTACATTGTTTTAAATAATGAAGAATTCATGTGGTTAGTTGACCAAGATACAGTTAAAGAGAAAGCAGACAATCCACACTAACGACACAGGAATATGTAATTGCATAATTTCAATCAGTGCATTCACAATGAGGCTGCAAGCCTATTATCTCCTGTTATCTATAAATCTAAATATTTGTCATAACTTACCTTCTCTTCTGATTAGCTGGTTTAGAAGCCATCACAATATTTTTTTTATCACGACACTATGAAACTATACGATATGAACACAATCTTAGGACACTGCTAAGGAGAGTATCATATCGCTTTCCACGATGTTATATTTGAACTTTGTTTACGGCACCACAAAAAAGTCTCACTAATCACAATTTATTCATGACATTTTACAATGCACTGCACAAATTAAACACTTTTGTTATCGTCAAATCGCACGAAGACAGAGACAGATTGAAAACGTTCCCACTTCCCAAAATTGTTTTCGACTTTGCTTGCTTGCAATTGCAAAGAGCTCTGCGATCTCGGTGACGTAAACAAATCAAAACACAATTTCATTGGTGAATGAATAGTGACATACGATAGAATTAAAATTTGATTGGTTGTTATCACTTTTAGGCGCAACACCCAGAGATGGCGATAGTAGCAAAAATAGTACCATAGACACGTGGTTTATTAATCCATAAATTCGTATTTTATTTTATAAAAAATTTCACTCCATTCATTTACCACAACTTATTTTTATTTAAACATATCTCACACAAAATAATACGTTTTATTTTGTAAATTATTAAAACTTGACTTTTTCATGCTAGCGACATCTGTTGAAAAAACTGATGTAGTGTGTGTTTTAGTACTAAATAGTGTAGTAAGCGCCAAGATGTCATTCAATTCAAGCCGCCGCCGACTCAATGTCATTTGTTTTAAAATGATGTTAATAGATGGCAGTATATAACGTTAATGTGAAAAATACTAACTATTAATAACGTAGTATTTATAACTTTGTTTTAAAAAACTAAAGGGTATTTTCTATCAATTCAACACTAACCCGAAGTTGCAGTGGTATTTATCTTACCTATTAACGTGAAGAAACTTAAGTAGGTACATACCCTAGTATGTATAACGAGTGTTGTACACTATGTTCGATAACGGAAACTATCGCTTCTTTATGTATACTATTGATATACTTCTTTGAGTTTTTCAGCACCTTTTAACATTGTAGTAAGTTGCCAGTCTAGCTTAAAATACACCCCAATCAGGATAATTTACATCTTACATCCACTGTCAGTCAGAAGTTTGGCTTGTTAACCGACTTAAAAAAAAGAGTTATCAATTCGTCGCGTAGATACTTATATTTTTTATGTATGTTCACCAATTGATCGAGAACGCCCGAACCGATTGAAATAATTCAAACGTTATAACATCGGGTTTGTTTCCCAAGTTTTATTTATATTATATTTACTGAAATTTTGAAAGTAAGTCCCATTTTATGAAATTTTAATATCGGTTCAGTGGTTTTCAGGAACTCCTGAATAAATCGGACGTTAGCGGCTTGACATAAAACCCGTTCATTTCGGTTTGGCTAAAACCTAGAAGTTTAAAAAATGTTTATATTTAAAAAAAAAAACCGACATCAAAAATAGAAAAGCCTTTAAGAGTCGGTGCCCGCCAAGGCATCGAGGGTGCATTCTTTGAAAATTCTACATTGTACTTCTAAACTTCTTACTGAGGAACCCGTGGCGCAGTGGTTCACGCGCTCGGCCTGCGATTCTTGAGGTTAAGCAACTTTCGCCATGGTCTGTCACGAGATGGGTGACCAAAAATTTACTATGACGTTGATCCGTTGGTCCTGGCTGTTTGCAGTCGTTAAAACCCACCAATTCGCATTGAGCCCGCGTGGTGGGTCATGGCCCGTTCTCCTTATTCATCCATAAGGAAGGCCAATGCCCCGGCGAATCGCTAGTCCTACAAAGTCTATCCAATCTCCTACTAACGTTATAGATGTGAAAGTTTGAATATTTGGATGTTTATACCAATGATATTTTAAAATAAGATATGATACCTTCATAATAATTTGCGTTGTAATCCGTGTCGCAAACTGTATTATTAACAATTGACAAATAGGACAAAATTCGTCCAAGGACAAAATACACTAAAAAACATGGAAATTAAAGAGATAGCAAATTGTATCGGAAACCATAAAGCTGTGTAGTATCGGCTTAGAATAGCACTACCCCTCTCATCCCGTGGGTGTCGTAAGAGGCGACTAAGGGACTCAGCCTTCAGGAGGCGGGCAGCAGCGTCTCCTACAAACATGGCCATACTGCGATCGCCAACCCACCTGCCAAGCGTGGCGATTGTGGCAAACCCCCCCTTTTAGAGGAGGCCTATAGCAGTGGGTGTTATGTGGCTGAGACGACGAAAGGGTCTTCCCAATGTTTCACAATGCGAACTCGTATGACATTATATCTACCTATCTGCTTCAAGTTAGCAAGCAAATTAGTATGTACTAATTTGCTTTAAATATCATTGTTTAATACTCAATCATTCAATAACGGCTGGCTGAAGCGCTCGTGGCCGCGCTTGATAGACTGATCGAAATCGATCACGTTTGTTGAGCAACGTTCGGTCCGGTCAGGTGTCGGATGGGTGACCATAAAGTGCCATTACAACTGAGAGCTTTCGTGTTTCGGATGGCACGTTAAACCGTCGGTCCCGGCTGTTGTTATTTGATAACAGCCGTTAAGCCAAGTCAGAGGCCTTTTAGGCGACTTGATAAACTCTGACACCAGAGGTGGCCACTAAACCTCATACGATAAGAAGAAGAAGAAGAAGACGGCTGGACGGATAGGATTTAATTCTAAGCTGATTAAAAAAAGTATGACTTTTATCCCCAGATTAAAGAAATATAAATAATAAATAATAAGTCTCAGTAGCTCAGCGGTTAGAGCATTGGACCGGATTTCCAAAGGTCGCGGGTTCGATTCCCGTCTGAGAATTCACTTGTGGCCGAGTTAAATTTTTCCAATATTTTTCTATTTAAAATTTACCATAAGTATAAATATAAATAATTGCATACAAACACACCAATTAGGTATCTAGCCCAAATTAAGTTTCATGAAGAACTTGTGTTAAGGTTAGGTACTTACTAGATAACGGATAAACATACTTATATATACTTTTTAGGGGTAGTTTCCGTTACGCCGCATCTAAGATTTGGAACAACATTCCTCCTCCCTTCAAGAATATCGGTACTATTGGCACCTTCAAGCTTCATTTGCGTAGATATCTCTTGAATGCACAGCGGGAGGTGGAAACATAAATTTGGACAAATCTCACATTTAATAGTGGATCTGGGGTATGCCAGTCTATTGCTGAGTACTGTAGTATATGTAGTGTATTTATCCGTTATTTTATATTCTTTTTAAATTTATTAGTTAACTCATTTACGTTTTGGATCCTCTTTTTAACTACCTATTTATTGATTATCTTTGCCGTAGTATATATATATTTTTTTTGTTATTGCATTGACGTCCACGTGTCAATATTTTTTTTAAGGGATCCAGTTGAATATCAGCGTCAGCCTTATCGCTGACTCAATGCTGAACTGGACACCCATTTGGTACTGACGTGGGACACAAATTTCTTGTACTTTTATATCTTTAAATGTTTCATGTTTTTGTACCGCATGTCTTTGTTATACCTAGGAGTAAAATATAATGTTAATTTGTAAAATGTCCTGTTTGGTACCAAATAAAAAAGTATGTATTTGTATTTGTTGTATTTGTATTTTATAAATACATACATAATGTACTTATTTAACACCCAGACCAAGACAAATAGATATGTTCATGCACACAAATATTTGTGTTGTCCGGGATCGAACCCGGAACCTCTGGCTCAGAAGGCAGGCTTAGTACCCCTTTACCAAACAGGTCATCCAATATTCCTACGGGTAATGAATGGCACGACACGGACAAAACTGCAAGCGAACACTAGTCTTTCATATTTTTTAGCAGCCCTACTGATCAAATATTATGTTTCTTTCTCACCCGGATACATTCCGCTTCTTATATTTCTTTAAGCAATGGCCCAATAATTAATTACTTGTGAAATGCGCTATTGATGGTCCAGTGATGTAGATAAATCACAGGGTAATTGGTTCGATCCCGCTCTGTGCCTTAGGGATAATAAGGTCACCAAATAAACAGAAATAATTAGGACACTCATCTACTTGCTTTTGGAGAAAACTTCTTGAAGTAAAATAAAGTCATTCAAACTCTTTTGCATCCCTTCTAATCGAAACGCGTCATTGTGTTCCTCGCTAAGCAGCTCTTTTCTGGGCGAGTATTTTTAGCGGGCAGAAATGAGATTTGAATTGGGAACATGGATCGTTCATAGAAATCGGACGCAAGTTGTATTAATTAATGGCTGTACCAAGCATGCGGAGCTTCATGTGCGAGTCGAACTCGCACATGAAGGGTTCTGTCTCTCACCCAAGGTTGCCTGGAAGAACCGTAAACCGGTTTACAGAGTACATCTACCTACCAAGTTTCAACTGTGTAATCCTCATAGTTTTGGAATAAAGTGGCTGTGACATAAGTACGGACGGACAGACAGACTAGACAGACATGACGAAAAAAAAAAAGCAAATTCTGTTCGTAATCGGAACGGATTTTATTTATTGTGTTTGTAAAAAGTTTGTGCTATTCTAAGTTAGTTTGACATTATGAAATAGTAAAAATAGCACCTACTAAGTATTACTTTAAAGTGTCTCTTATTTTCTCATAGGTAGAAGTTTACACGCGAGAGCAAAACAATTTTTCCCTTGGCCGATGTTCTTTGACTTCCTCACTGCGCTCAGGATTCTCCTCTAGAATCCTTTGCTTCGTTGTGGATTCAAAATAGCGCCCTCGCCGTAATAGTTATTTGTTATGCAAGGCTGGAAAGTTGGTTATTTAGCGGCAGTTACCTCTATTGAAAGCCGAGCAAGTGAAGGATTCTAGGATTTAATCCTGAGCGAAGCGAGGATTTCAAAGGTACAAGACGCTAAAAACTTTTCTGCCGAGCGCAACACACAATTTTTCACCTCACAACAGCGAGGAACATTTTATGGTTGTTTCCGAGGTCAACTTCCGGTAAAAAAATCTTTAAACATAAAGTTTAATCTAAATATACCCTATTCTTGTTGTTTTAATGATACAAAAATCTATAATAATAAAAAGGGAGTATTATAGTTAATTCAAAGTTATTTAAAGTAGGAATATATTGTTACATAAAAATAACAATAAAAACGATTCGGTAAATGTTGGCATTGACATGAGGTACAAGACAAAGACAATTTAAAAATAAAGGATTATGCCACGTTACGAAATCCAACCATAGGTTGTGAAATCTCACCCAGACCTGCCTCTCTTATGTTGACTCTTTTGAAAATCTGTCCGCCCGGTCATAGCGCCCAGACCGTTTAACCGATTCTAATGAAACTTGGCACATACTTAGACATCAACCATACCTAGGAGGTGACAAAAATTCGATGTCCTACCATCACCATAACCTTAGCTTTTGGCGCCAAAGAAGAGCCAAATTCGGCTTTTAGGGTTTTGCTCGAAAAGTATAGACTTTTGTGCATCGCGATTCATTACAAATGTAATTCTGCGTTTAATGCAACAAACCGCGTCTAAATCCGTCATGTAGTTATGCCGACATAAAGTTGTAAAAGCTCGCGGCGCTCCGCCTCTCTTGGTTCCTAGTTTAATCTTATTTGTTTTTATGATTCAATGAAAGTTTTTATAATTATATGTTTTTATAAAAATAACGATCTTCGAAAATTCTCGCGGGAGCAAGAACTTATCCGTTGTTTTCCCAAATGTTGGTCCACCTTCTCCCAATCGCGTTGTAATGGCTACTCATTAATTATTAATGTGCCGGATCGTTGGGAGCACATCACGCGGGATCAGTGGAAACAAGCCGACTGGTATTATTGGAATACATATTTTTGTGTCATTGTATTTTTTGTATTTTTAAACAGATTTCTGTTTAGATGTTTGTTGCTCAATTACGCAAAAACGGTTCAACGGATTTGGAATCTTGGACACAGTTTATAGCCAGCCGAGCATTCAAATTTAAAGTAAGCATAGGATAAGTACAGTCGGGGAAATCCCGGTTGATCAGTAGAGTTTTTTTGAGAAACGATATTTCGGACAGTATAAAGGCTAAATAAATAATTTATTTATAAAATGAAATCTATACTATATCTATATACTTATAATAGCCAAACGAGCCTTGCTGAAAGTAATAGCGTGTAAACCGTTTAAATTTCCAACACGCGATCTATATGCACTGTGTGATGTACTCACTGTAAGGCAGTTGTTTGTTAGCAGCACCATACTCTCACAACACAAAAAGTTGACTTATGTAACACCAACAGCTTCCACTCGAAGACAATACAATGTCTGCTCTATAAATACTTATAGAACAACTTTCATAAAAAAGTTTCAATGTTTTCTTGGGCCCTTTTTATATAATAAAATCTATAAAATTGTTAACATTTATCATTTAAATTATCATTGTAAGTCTAAAATTACTGATTGGCTAAAATCATTGTCTTATGTAGAAGTAGAAAATTTATTTAAAATAGTATGTTAATTAATAATAGTCTACCTTTTGCTTGTATTGAGCTAAAACAATAATAAAAACTAGCTACTATGGAAGGAACTAGTACCTATATTACAGGTTTGACCTAGTTTAGGTACTAGTGTATTTGTTTACTTAATAATAAACAGTTCGGTTTTACGAAGGGACGGTCTACCACTGATGCAGGGGTTGCACTTTTAAAACATGTTTTTGAAGCATGGGAGAAGTCGCAGAATGCTCTTGGCGTATTCTGCGATTTGTCCAAGGCTTTTGATTGCGTGGATCACCGGACGCTGCTGTTGAAACTAAATCATTACGGTGTAAAAGGTGATGCTCGAAAGTTAATACTGTCGTATCTCAGTTCCAGAACTCAGACCGTTGATATTAATGGAGTGAAATCTGCCGGCTCAAATATAAAACTAGGCGTGCCCCAAGGCTCTATCTTGGGCCCTTTCCTGTTTCTAGTATATATTAATGACTTGCCTTTCTTTGCCAAAAACTTATGTGAGATTGTCTTGTTTGCGGATGATACTTCTTTAATATTTAACATTGATAGGAATAAAACTGATTTTGACGATGTAAACAAAACACTCTCGCAAGTACTAGCTTGGTTTAATTATAATAATCTACAGCTGAATGCAAAGAAAACTAAATGCGTTCTTTTTTCTTTACCAAATGTTCAGAAAGTACCCATGGAAATTGTTATGAACAATGAAAAATTAGATTTAGTAGAATCAACAGTCTTTCTGGGTGTAACTATGGACTGTAAACTTCAATGGAGTCCACATATTGCAATACTAGCTGGCAAGCTTAGTTCTGCTGCCTACGCTGTGAGAAAAGTCAGACAACTGACTGATATAGAAACTGCTAGGACTGTGTACTTTAGTTATTTTCACAGCATCATGTCGTATGGTATTCTTATGTGGGGAGTAGCAGCTGACATTAATACAATATTTATACTACAAAAACGAGCTATAAGGGCCATTTATCAACTGGGTTCTAGAACATCTCTTCGGGAAAAATTTAAAGAAATTGGTATACTGACAGCTGCTTCTCAATTTATTTTAAATTGTATTCTTTTTGTACGGCGTAATATCAACCTGTATATCAAACATGGTGATTTGCACGATCGCAATACTAGAAATAGAAATAAACTTGTTATGCCTCGGTACCGATTAAAGAAGGTCCTTGGATCTTTTATGGGTCTAGGTATACGTATCTATAATAAAATTCCAGATAATATTTTGGATTTGCCTTTCGAAAAGTTTAAGATGAATTTAAAAGATTGTCTTCTTAAAAAAGGATATTATACTATAAAAGATTACTTGAATGACGAGACAGCTTGGTCATAAATATTTAGTTTTGTTTTTTCGAAATTGTAGTGTCATTCAATTAATGTTTAGTAAAGTATTAGATTCAACTTTTAACACAGGTTGCTTGGGTATGTCATGCTCTCTGTAAACATTTCTGCGGTGGTGTCGTGTGAGGCGGGTCGCTACGTTCCCTAAAATATGGTTGAGCGAAGCGATGGCTGGTTCATGCGTCATGCTCGTGAACGGGTGCTGCCAGCGGGATGGGTCTGCTCATGTTTGCTTGTGTTAAAATGTGTAGAGATATATGTTGTTTAGATTTTATGTTTGTTATGATGTTTTGAGTTGAGATGCGTGGCACTGCTTGATCAGAGTAAACAAAGGTAAATAATGTTTTCAATTATTCCAAATATATAAAAGTTTTTTTTTTTTAATTTATTTTTTTAACTTTAATTACGATTGAGATTGTGACCCAGCTGATGCGTCTTCTAGTGACATTGTAGGTTGTGTTGTGTCTTACATTAAGGCACTTTTATCTTTCTTTTTTTGCTGTTGCCATTGTATTTTATTTTTTATATTTATACAGCTTAACATAAGTACCTGAAGTACGTCATGCTCACTCAAACGTTTCTTCGGCGGTGTCGTGTGAGGCGGGTCGTTACGTTCCCTAAAATATGGTTGAGCGAAGCGATGGCTGGTTCATGCGTCATGCTCGTGAACGGGTGCCGCCAGCGGAAATGGGTCTACCTCAGTCTGCTTATCTTAATGCTGTGCTTAAAGCCTAAATATTTTATCTAAAATAAATTGATACTGACCTGTATGTACCTCACAACTTGCAGTGTAGTAGTCTTGTGGTGCGGGAAATGTTGTAATGTATGATAGACAAGTCTTTCTTTGCCAGTTAAAAATTGTTTACGTTTACAATAACCATAAAATGTAATATTTTAATTACTATTTTCCTTTTGTGATGGAAATTGACTTTACTGATATGTTAAGGTCACTTTTCAATTTGACGACTCTGTATGAAATAAAACAGGGAGAAAAAAACAGCCCTTGACGAGTTTCTTGCCGGTTCTTCTCGTTACAAGGTCTCCCGCCGTAGGGTTTGTGAACCGATGGCGTAGCTTCTTTGACGTTCATAAGTGCTTGTAACAGCCTAGACTGAATAAATGATATTGACTTTGACTTTGACTTTGACTTTGACTTTACTTAGCAACCTTGTTTTGTATTTCATTTAATATGCCTAATGTACTTAAATTGTAAACCACCGCTGTACACACTGTTAAAGCACAAAAACAATTTATTATAAAAAAAAAAGCTGAATAGTTTGTTTGTTTGTCAAAGTCAAAGTCAATATCATTTATTCAGTCTAGGCTGTTACAAGCACTTATGAACGTCAAAGAAGCTACGCTATCGGTAGGTACACAAACCCTACGGGCGGCGGGAGACCTTGTAACGAGAAGAACCGGCAAGAAACTCGTCAAGGGCTGTTTTTTTCTCCCTGTTTTATTTCATACAGAGTCGTCAAATTGAAAAGTGACCTTAACATACCTATCAGTAAGGTCAATTTCCATCACAAAAGGAAAATACTAATTAAAATATTACATATTATGGTTATTGTAACCATAAACAATTTTTAACTGGCAAAGAAAGACTTGTCTATCATACATTACAACATTTCTCGCATTACAAGATTACTATACTGCAAGTTGTGAGGTACATACAGGTCAGTATCAATTTATTTTAGATAAAAATATTTAGGCTTTAAGCACAGCATTAAGATAAGCAGACTGAGGTAGACCCATTTCCGCTGGCGGCACCCGTTCACGAGCATGACGCATGAACCAGCCATCGCTTTGAACACGCTAATCTCAGGAACTGCTGGACCGATTTAGAAAATTCTTAGACCATTAGAAAGATACATTTCTCCCGAGTGACATAGGCTATATTTTATCCCGATATTCCCACGGGAACGGGCACCACGCGGGTAAACCGCGAGGATCCGCTAGTAATATTATAAAGCTGAAGAGTTTGTTTGTTTGAACGCGCTAATAATCTCAGGAACTACTGGACCAATTTAGAAAATTCTTAGACCATTAGAAAGCTACATTTCTCCCGAGTGACATAGGAAACGGAACGGGCACCACGCGGGTAAAACCGCGAGGATCCGCTAGTACATAATAAAGCTCTATTATTTGTGATATAAACGTTTTCTCAAAGTCTATTACTTTGAGATAAAACTCTACTGATCAACCGGGAAGTTTTTCGATTGTACATTTTATCCCAAACTAGTGGCCGCACGTGGTTCCCATTACCGTAGGAATATCTGGACTATCCAGGCTATAGACTATTCCACAAAAAAGTACCTATTCAACTTCTTCAGACAGGCCGCTTCAATGTTGCTGCAACATTTTATCACTTTGGTTTTTTCCTTACGGCAATGTTAAATTTAACATCACAATTATTTTTTACTTTTATAATTTTGCATTTTACAAGGTTATTTTTATGTGATAAATATTAAATAAGAAAATTTACTAGAAAAAAGCAACTTGTCTCATGTAGCTCTGACGAGCGTTAGGGCGACATGAGACAAGCTGCTTTTTAGGGTTCCGTACCTCAAAAGGAAAAACGGAACCCTTATAGGATCACTTCGTTGTCCGTCCGTCTGTCAAGACCGTTTTTCTCAGGAACGCGTGGAGGTATCAAACTGAAATTTATATCTACTACTCAGGTCTACTGTCCCTTGGAGCTGTGAAAAAAAACAAACTTACATGCCAAAGTAATCAAAAGATACAGCCGTTTATGCCGCAAATTTTCGCAAATGTTCGAAACTCGCACGGGAATTAAAACCTACAGGGTACTTCCCGTGAATTTAGAATCTTGAAATTTGGTCGTCGTCTTATAGTAACGTCTTATAGTACGGGGTATAAAGGAAAATCTGCGAAAACCGTAAATTTTTTTGTTACATCATATAATAAAAAATATTTCACGGAACCCTCGGTGCGCGAGTCCGACTCGCACTTGGCCGGTGTTTTCTAGTATATTTTCTTGTATTTAACGTCACAAGTCAACAAAACAACTAATTTTGATAATAATAAAGTTCTTGAGAAATAGTGATGATGCCAAATTCTTAGTAAGTCATAAAGAAGTTTGAGATTGTAACGTACTCTGTGGGTCGTTAGTATTTATTAAAAGTTGTTGTTTCATTGTTACTTTATCCTTAATTCAGCTGCAATAGATGTCAATTTGGAATAAGCCCGAGATATAAAAGTATCATTAAGTCTGCAATACTGTGCTGGATAGTTTAAACGACTTGTCATTTGCGATGACCCTAACGAGATGGTTTGAATGCGGCTTCTTTGGTCAATTGTAGTTCTAGAGATGTTATCTGAGGTAAGACTGTACTCACTGAGTTTTGTTTTATATCTTTGGTTTGCGATCAAAAATAATATTTTTTGTACTAACTAGGTAATATAACTACTTACGTATATTTAAAAGGAATATTTACTTCAACAATGAGAGATGAAAAGGTATCTTTATCGTGATACGTAGGATAGCACATTTCGTACATTCATAGTATTTTAACCGCCTCTGTGGTCTAGTGGTACAACCACCGGTATCAGACCCAGGGATCCTGGGTTCGATTCTAAGCTGGGGTACATATTGTATAGTCGGTTTGGTTGGTGGTAGGACTTGTTGTAAGTCCACCTGGATAGCTACCACCATGTTATATTAGTTTGTTTTTTATGAACAACAGGGAGATGTACTGTACTGTAACATAACTTACCTTAAAAAAATATCGACTTATAGATTTCTACATATACGATATTTTGGTCGACTTCCGTTAAAGGGTTGTCATTACGCATACAACTCGAATTCCCATAATGTTTCGTAAATTCATCCATCATAAACCGCTTAAGGCAATTGTTTGTGTCGATTGAGAACGTATTTCAATACATTAGAAACCATATTTGTCATTGACTTTAGTAATCAAGGTACCTAGCTTAGTTAGTTTATAGGACTAGGGGCCCTACCGCGAAAAAATATGGATATGGACATGGGATTCATTTGACAGTTAAATGACAATATAAGGTAACTTTATGAATTTCAACTACCAAATGAAGCCCATATCCATATTTTTATGCGATACCCCTATCGCATAAATAATATGGATATGGACATGGGCTTCATTTGACAGTTAAATGACAATATAAGGTAACTTTATGAACTTCAACTACCAAATGAAGCCCATATCCATATTTTTATGCGATACCCCTATCGCATAAATAATATGGATATGGACTTCATTTGACAGTTAAATGACAATATAAGGTAACTTTATGAACTTCAACTACCAAATGAAGCCCATATCCATATTTTTATGCGATAAATGCTTAATTTGACATATGACCTTAGAAGGTCATTTAATGAGCTTCAACTGTCAAATGAAGCCTATATCCTTGGACGAATTAACCACTGGACGCGTAACGAGGACCGCGTTCGCCTTTACCCCTCTGTCACTTACCCTGCCTTTTAGACACAGTAAGCAATATGGCGTTGTCAGTATGACGCGAGATCTCGAAGTGGAACATTATCTCAAAAATGGGTAAATGCGCTGTGTTACTTTGTAAAAATCATACCGGACAATCAAAAATTTTTTCTTTTCAAGCGTAAGTACAATTTCAATCTATTAGAGTAGCAATTTTTCGTAAAATAAATAAAATTTGGTATGTAAACAAAATGTAATACGTCATTTCAAAAAGTAATCATTGTACATGTAAATTCTTCAAAGATATTGCATAAGTAATTTGGTTGGGTTATACGTATCACTCATTCAATCAATTGTCATTTTTATGTCGTATAGGGCTTGAACATATCGATAAACATATCGATGTCTGTAAATGAACGAACGAATCTAATTTTAATGTACGAACTATTCAAATTAATTTCAGATTTATAGTTGAACCCCTAACAAGAAGAAATTGGGTGGAAGCGGTACGCAGGGAGATAACATGGACGAGGACTCAGGTCTTAGATAACATCTAAGGTCTGATGATGGAGCCAGAAGATAACTATAGGAACTCCGTAATTAAACGACCCTACTAACTTTGAGCTGGTTATATTTTAAATATAGCTTCAAACTTAAAAAAAAGTTGCTTATTTCACCCGCATTGTTCCCGTTCCCGTGGTAATATCAAAAATCCTTAGTACTCGCCAATATCGTTAAAAGAACCTGTATGCTAAATTTCAGTTTAATTGGTTTACCCGTTTGTGCTGTGCATTGCCTATCAATCAGTCACGGTATTGTTTTTTAGTATTAGACTTATGTTGTACATTATCATAGTGTGTTGTACATTAACATTTAAAATTTATCATAAGTATAAAAATAGCATTGACAACGCAAAAATTCAAAAATCATAAATTATTAGCTGTTGCATCATAATTGATCGTTAAACATTTGTTTTTTTTCTCTTTCGAATGCAAGGTAGGATATTCTTACAGAATTTCGACAGTGGTCCGCAAGTCTCGGTAGCTCATTGGTTAGAGCAGTGGGCCGGATTCCCAAAGGTCGTGGGTTCAAGTCCCATCTTCACTTGTGACCAAGTTCATTTGTTCCAATATTCTTCTTGTTAAAATTTATCATAACTGGTGGTTACATTTATTATTTGTTTCTAACATAGACCTTGTTAGGTCACAGCAAGAATAAAATTAATTATATTTATATTATATAATGTATGTACGTAAGCTATATTATACTATTTTTTTATTATTTTAATTTTAATATCGTTTCATTATTATTCAAGTAAAATTATCTTAAAACTACAATAAACTACTGGTTGAAATATTCTTGCAATTAGTATTTCAGCTAGTAGTTGCTAGAAAGATACTGTCTTGGCTTTTTCTTAAATATAGGTAATTTATATGCGATGTTTTATTGATAACTTCTGGGAGTTTGTTGTTTAAAACTGTCATAGCGTATGCTAGACCATAGGCTATCCAAACGCTATTTCTAATTTAGGTTTAGATTGTGCTAATTTTGTACGGTGGCGTAAATTTTAAGATCTTTTATAAAGTGAAAACAAGTTTACATTTTTTCTTACAAATATGCATATTTCTTAAATGTAAATGGATACTAGAGTTGAAATTAAAATGTTTTAGTCTCAACGATCTTTGACAATCCTAAATTCGATGGTTATTTTCAGTAAGTTTTAGTATACTTAGATTTTTGGCTCCAAAAAAATGTCGAATACGAGATATCACAGCTCGAGAAGCACACAGGGGGCTAATTGTCTAATTTTAAATCTATCACAATCACAATCACAATTAAAACGCTGAGATAGGGTTTTATTGACCCCACACAATTCTTCCTATTATTTATATTTTGTTGTGTTTATTAATTTTATACTTTTTTTTATACTTTCTACTTTATTGTCTGTATCGTATGTGTGTGTGTCAATAAATGTGTTTCTTTCTTTCTTTCTTTCTTTAAATTTTTCATTTAAAAGGTACATATTATACGAGCATCGCGCCACAACTATTTGACCTTTGAAAGGAATTGCAATCGATTATAAAATTAAACACTTATGGAGGGGTTGCTATTGTGTATGTCCTATACAAAGGTTCTGTAATGAACTAATAATAAATATAAATATATAAATAATAAACTATATAAAAAAGCTCGAGTGATTGAAGAAGAAGTTAATGTAAATAATGAATTATATTATTATATAAACCAAATATTAATTGAAATAAAACAACTTTTACGGATATCAAACGCGCTATATTTCCACGAACTAAGTTGTAATTGTCCCTATTTTTATGTTTTTTTAGGGGTTTTTGATTTTCCCGACGTTTCGGCACCTTTACATCTGCCGTGGTCACGGGACGACGACCACGGGACCACGGCAGCTGTAAAAGTACCGAAACGTCGGGAAAATCAAAAAACTCCTAAAAAAAAACAAAAAATACGGACAATTACAACTTAGTTCGTGGAAATATAGCGCGTTTGATATCCGTAAAAGTTGTTTTATTTCAATGAACAGTGCGCGCCAAAGCCAAATATTAATGTTTTTTACGGACTTAAAAAGTGTTAGTAAGTAATTTGTAAATCCACCTGGCTAGCGACTACCATCTTATCTAAGTCCGTTCCGGCAGTTAGAGGTAAGATAGCCAGTTCCTCAGTGATTGAGGATTCCGGGAGAGACGCGCTTCCATCTTAAGCCTTATCAGTACTTAGTATATCAGGTTGCATGTATCTACCCATTTTTCACAAAAAAAACCCAAACACAAACGCATTGGAAACCATATTTTATTTATAATGATATTATGATTATGATTTTTTAAAATGAGATTTTCTTATTATTAGGTGCTTTTTTATTTTTCTACGAAATAAACAATTAAATTACTAATTTCTTTAAAGCACACATGATTTATTTAACTCAATAGGTTCATTCATTCACTCCTTACTTATCGTGCTTATTATTTTTCCACGAAATAAACAATTAACTTACTAATTTCTTTAAAACACACATGATTTATTAAACTCAATAGGTTCATTCATTCACTCCTTACTTATCGATAAAAAAAATTATCGATTACTTCAAGCACTACTGTCATTATTTGACATTAGTAATCGCCCCTCACCCCCTCAAGAATTGGTTGAACGTGATTTCATACATTCTTCTCGGGTTTCGTGTCCAGTGGTTAATTCGTCCAAGCCTATATCCATATCCATATTTTTTACGCGGTAGGAAGGTTAGTTAAAAATAGTTTATATTCCAAACAATAAAAAATATGTTGCGATCATTACGTAAGGAGTTGCATTGCATAGTAATAAGTAGGTACTTAATGATTATTATTAAACTTATTATTAAGTTAAAACAACGGGACTAAAACGCGACATTTATTATGTAGTAGGTACATTACAACTATGAGCTTGACGTTTCAGCCATGGTGCTTTAGCCGTGGTCACAAGCTGTATAATTATAGAGTCATTAAAAGCTAAAAATCTACACCTTCTTCCATCTTTAAACCTTTTGTTTCTGTGACTACTCACAAAGCCGTAAAGCTTTAAAAAGACGCGTTGCCATAATTAAATTAAGAAAGAATAACCTCCCATGTAATAGCTTTCAAATTTATGGTGGGCACACACAACACCATAAATCGACACAAATCACCTCATAAGTAGCAGCGAGTGTGCCTAATTACCAAATTGTACCATTTAGAATACTTTCAAGATACATATCTAGTTTTTTTTATTATTTCCGGAGTTTTACACGGGATGTACCCCGTGTATTTACGCGTTAAAGTATAATTACATTCAAATTTTATGTGAAAGATGCGTCTGATTACTGATAAGTACTTTAAAGTTATGTAAACATACGAATGTTTGCATTTTATGACGGGTCTTCTAATTTAATGGCGATATAACGAGGTATTTGAAAGGTTGATTATGAAGTCTTTCTAATTGACTGTTTAATGATTAATTTGGTGAAACTTGAATGCATAGTAAGTAGGAAACTATAATATTATATTACCGGTAACCATTCCAGATCCAGAACCTTCCCGCCCCAACTGCTATGAGTTCTTCTAGCTCATATCTCTATTTGACACTTTCGCTGATAGTGAACGAGCCAATAGAATTTCTATTCAGTTATCTAGTCAGTATTAAAACACAGTCTTCTTTTAAAAAAAAAATGTGATTTTAATTATAGAGGAAGAAAAGGCGACGATTTGTGTATTCCTCAACAAAAACACACAATACATGCAAAAAACTCATTTTGTATGGCAATACGACTGTACAATAAATTGCCGAATGATATTAAGGAACTGCCCCTTAATAAATTCAAAGGGAAACTATTTCACGTTCTAATTGTAAAAACATATTATTGTTTATATGACTATTTGAACGATACAATCATTGACATTAAAAAAATTAGAAGGAACTTTAATATATAATTGTAGTTATGATTGACAATTGTAATATAATTTTTGACATTTTTACTTTAATCACATTGACATCCACAATTTAATTATTGACTTATTGTTAATTGTATTTTTAGTAATTGTATTGGATTATTAGCATTCGTAATAACTTGTATCACTTTAACAAAATATTTGCACGTCGAACCACTCGACAGAATATGTTGGAAACCTAATTATAACAACTTTTTATTACCATATTTAATGCAAATAAATAAATATTTTTATAACGGCTACAGCCGTTTACTGTCAGTGAACGAGTTGAGCACAAGATACCAGCCGTTATACGACCAAAAACAAAGCTGAGAGAGCTAATTTCCTCCATCACTTCCGCCCGAGCGGACCCACTTAATTGTATGAAGCTGCGTCTGTAACACCCGATCTGTTCAAAGGATCCGGTTATCTTTAATAGGATTGCTTATAGACTCAGAAACTGCCCGCATTAGGCTCAGGAGACGGGTGATGACCATGTGCCATTTTCGTTTGTGCTAAAAAGAATATAAGTAAGTATTTTGTGTAAATCAGGATGGCGTAATAATTACACGGTACTGCAATGTAATTACTATTTATTTGGGCAGAGTTATGCCGTAACAATTTTATAACGAAAATGCAACAGAATTCTTCTTCTTCTTCTTCTTATATATAATGGCGGTGCCCTTTTGGATTTAGCCAATATCAAGTTTTAGGTAAAATAAAACATAAAATATTTTTAAAATTGTACGGTAGATTATTTTAAAATGGAGTCTCACAACACGTGTTATTACGAAAAGAACTCGGGTGAATTAAAAATTTGCGCTCGTCGTCATCTGACACAATTTTCCCCCCGCTTATGCTTCGAATATGGAAATCACTATGGCAACTATTAAGGGCGCGCTCTAGGCCAAAAGCAAAAGTAATAACTGCAACGGCGAACTGCAAAGTAAATGCTGCCTTATTTCTATGAGAAATAAGGCAGCATTTACTATATAATTCTCCGGCCCCATTAGGCCGGTCCGGAATGAAGAAATGAAGGAAATTCTTTTTTTATAGGATATTTAAAGGTTATTTACAAAAAATATATAACATAAGCCCTGCCTTATCTATAGTGTAATTGTAATAAAAAGTTCCAAGCTTTATTTTAATGAATTACTTGAATACTAGCAGTTTATCGTGTTAATTATAGTGATTTGGAGGAAACTTCGCATTTTTTTTCTATCGAGAAAATTTTATGCCATCGTGTTTTTGAGTAACATAGTAGTGTTAGTCCTGTAGTTTGCTGCATCTTTATTTGAAATTCAGTTTTTCATTAATATTTATATACAGACGATCATGTAAAGCAATCTGATTTTCGTTGGCCTATAGCGGGCCCTTAAATTGTGATTTAACTTATTTTAACATATTAAACTGACGTAGATAAATAAAAATAATATTGTAACTTATTGATTTAATGATCTGCGAATTGATGCATATAATTATTTATAATCATTAAGAGTGCACTTCCGGTAATATACAGAACGTGATGTTGCACCGGATATGATTCGTTATGACGTGTTCCACAACAACTACCTACTACTAAATACGTAATATCAAGCACGGCCAATATTTATGCACGTTTTTAGGAAGAAAGTTAAATATTGTTTGTATAGTAGTCAAAAAATCGGATAACAACGTTGACTCAACCAATGCCAAATGTGGCATCGTTGAGGAGTGACTATTAGAGTGATAAGTTTTTATACATTAGACTCTAAAACTACATCAGCTTTGATACTCTGCCAACACCGGCAATGAACATATATAGGTACCTATGTAGGAAATAAAATTGATATTTGCTAGATGATGGACGCTATTCATTTCTGTTATTATTCGAAAGATCAAATTTTCGCCACTAATTCCATTGTGAACGGAACGGGTTCCACTGTGCGGGTTCCGTACAAATTCCAGTCGCCTCACAAAATTTTATTCTTAGTTGAAGGCTATTTTGAACCGTTCTGCAAGCTAATTTTGCAGCTCATTGTTATTTAGTAGGTGGGTATAAAAGCTTTGGGTACCTGTTTTGTAGTGAATATTTACTTTATATATAGCTTTTACTCTCTCAGCAATTCACACAATATAGAGCAAAATGTGGACAGCTCTCAAATGGCATGGTTCGTTTGAGCACGCCGAAAGCACAACTACTTGGTAGCTCTCGTAGTTTTTGGAATTCGGTTTGGAGATAGAATTGTTTTTAGACTCGAACTGCATCAATTGAAATAGTTGGACGGTAAAGGAACGGTCTAAAAAGCGAATTGCAATTCCTGATGTAGAGCGGTTGAGGAAATGAATGTATTTTTATGGATTTTAGGGTTCGCTTAATTTTAAAGATGATTGAATACTGACTTGTCATTGTTTATAGTTTCTGAATTAAAGTGTGTACTTGCATTAAGTTTAGTTTGTCTGTTTTGGATTTAAACTAGGCATCTATATAATCAATAACAAAAAGGTAAGTAAGTACCTACCTAAAGTTTTTATTATCACTTATTAAATGTTGTGATTTTCAATAATAGCAAAAAGATTGTAAATGGTGTTCTTTGTTTCCTTCGTGTAGTGTATTTTTCTTTATCCAATAAAATTTTAAGATGTTACTATGCGCATAGTTTAATTTTCGATTTTCATATTTTATATAAGTTTGATTTTTTCTATCGGCACACCCTGTAAGATTGAGGTCGGGAGTAAAATAAACCACTTAGCTACAAGCATGGCGACTTATTTGATAAAAAAACGCGTTGTAATCGAAATAATTGGTCCAATAAAAATGACGCGCAAAAATTTATAACTTATTTTTCTATCTTTTCCGCAAACTTGGTTCCAATTTATGGATATTGAGACAATATTCTATTGCCAACGGTAGCGACCCGCCATTCGCACCTAAAGATTACAATGGCCACCGGGCGGCTTTTCGCGATCACTATCGACCTAAACGGCTGAGGAGTGTAAACAAATTGATATTCTTCCGCTAAGTTACTTATCTTAATCGGCTCAACGTATCGTGTGGAATGACCTTTATGTAAGTAGGTGGTTAATATGATGCAATTATGGAGTAAGTATAGCATAATTACATTACATAGTTAACTTTCGCTAGAAACAGTTATTAGTTGTGCAAGGCTCGAAAGTTGGATTTCGCGGCGAGTTACCTCTATTGAAACCTGAGCAAGCGAAGGATTCTAGGGTTGAACAACGAGCGTATAGCGAGGGTTTCAAAGATACGAGAAGCCAAAAACTTTTCTGCCGAGCGCAACACACCATTTTTCCCAAGCGAGGAAAATTTTTAGGTTGTTTCCGCGATTAACTTCCGGTTTTTTTTTAAATATAATAATAGATTGTAAAATCTCACCCAGCCTATATATAAAATTCTTATAGCAATAATAATATTAATAATCTTTATTTAACTGTATTTACTATTATTAACTGTAAGTAAATTATACTAGTTACATGTTTGTGTCATTAAGTAAGCTATGGTGTAGTTACTTTCCATATACTTGTTGTTTGTTTGTGAAGAAATAAATAAAGATTATTATTATTATTATTATTCTTATAACAAATAGTTTAATCTTATTAAAACCAAAACGTAGAAAGTATTATAACTAATTCTAAGTTACTTAGAATAAAATGTAACATAAATAGTCAATAGTGCGATTCGAAACGCATTAGGACATGTTTTCAGGTATAAAATTAAAAAAGTAGTTTTCCACGCTAGATCAGAAAATTTTCCCCGCAGAAATTTAATGACAAACTCTCCTTTTCCAAGCGTGTGAGGTGAAAAATATATTTCTTTTTAGGTTATGGACGTGCATTGATTTATTATCGAATTATCATGTAACTTCTGCATTTTTTAATTTTCTTGTTATATGTAGGTGCTATACGACTGAAGCGAGTCATGAGAAAGGCCGCGCGGGTTCGAGACCGATTTTACAAAGTAGGCAAAAAACCTCAAAATCACTTCACGTTGGGAATGATCTTGATTTTTCGTATTTTTAGGGGGTCATTTCGTATAGAAAAAGTGTCGAGGCAAAATTATTACCAGATTTGTAACATCTTTAACCATCCTTTATTTTTATATTAAAAAGTACATAGGTACGTTTTCCGTATACCGTCTTAATTTTCGCATTTCAATATCTTCTAAAGTTAATGTTTTATCAGTCGTTTTAGCATGTTATAGGTATACATACTTTAACTTCTCCCTATCGGTTAAATGCTCCACTTTATAGCATCCCAATTATCCTTCCACTACATTTAAATTAAACTACAGACAAGCCAATATTTCATCGCGTCCAGTCGGCATTGAAAACAATGGTATCAGTCAGGGTTGCGACCGCTGCCCATCGATCTCTCCTGAGTTATGATCCTGCCCAGCGGCTACTTTGATACCAGCTCATGATGAAGTACTGATCCCATCTACTATTGGAGATGGAAGCTAGGGCTGTGAAACAGAAACTGACGAATAAACACCTAGCTTGCTACTAAATCTCAATAAAAAATGACAAAGGTATTTAGTTTTACATGTACGATTCTAACAACAATGGTATCAGTCAGGGCTGCGACCGTTGCCCATCGATCTCCCCTGAGTAATGATCCTGCCCAGCGGCTACTTTGATACCAGCTCATGATGAAGTACTGATCCCATCTACCATTGGAGATGCTCGCTAGGGTTGTCAATATGTAGAAACTGAGGAATAAACTCCCGCTCGCAAAAAAAGATAAAAATTTCGTGTTTGTCCTAGATTTGCCTACCTATAATCAAGTAAACGCGCCCGCGGTTTCTCTATGTAACTACGAAGTTTCGCATTTACCTTGCAAATTACCCATTTGAGTAGGTAGGTAATACCAACCACAGGAGTGCAATAAAATTATTTGATTAAATTCGGTTGCATAATCAAAAGCAATTTCGCAATTTCGTTTGAACAGATTCACAAGACTCATTTTCCCATAAGAATAAGGAAACTGCTATAGAAAGTATCCCAAAAATTTTTACCACAATTTTTTATTTTTATTTTTTAACTATAATATTTTTCTAACAAACCACTTGAAACCTAGAATAGAAATAAAATTATTAGGGAATAGGCAACCCTTACAATGTAGGGCAGTTTCCTCCGAATACTTGGAAGATAAGAGTAATTGGGTATTACTGTCAAAATAATACATTTCTTACAAACCATAACGACAGTGCAGTCTATTGCATTGTTCTGCTATAATTTATCTCCGTACAGACAGACATGAATTTTGGTTGTATAGTCTATCTATACGGATATAAATTATTTATAACAAAGCAATGTTAGACCACATCCTGTTTGTTTAGCACGATGGTGGTCAAATGCCTGACCTGTTAATACAAAAAAAAAAGTCGTTTTAAGGATTCTTAATTACGACTTCACTTCACTAGTCTGAAATAACAAAAGAAAAATATGGATCACACAAATAAAAATTTAATGATATAATAAAAAAGAGGAGCTCGTGGCGCAGTGGTTCGCGAGCCTGGCCTGCGATAGTCGAGGTTAAGCAACTATCTCAATGGTCGGTCACGGGATGGGTGACCAAAAATTTACCATCTCGGGCTCCTGCGTGCTTCGGAAGTCTTTGCAGTCGTTAAAACCCACCAATCCGCATCCCCGTTCTCCTTATCCTGTATATCCTGTATCCTTAATTATCTCTATATCCTGTATATAAAAATGGCTGATGACTACGAAGATATAATCATAATCAATCACACAGAAAGTTTGACAAATGATAGATTTTATCAGGGTTTTCCTGATTGTCTACCTACACGGACAAAATCGCGGGCTAAAGCTGATGATTTAGATAAACACCCTGTTTAAACCACTAATTATGCGTTATCATGAATACTTAACTACATCGTTAATACTTTACCAACCAACATTTGAGCGTTTGAGTTATCAAAAAGAAATATCAAAAAGAAGTACTTATTACCACGTAAAATCAGCGTCGTTGTAACTATTTAATGTACAGTCAAGAGCACGTCAGTTAGCGGTCACCAAATAACGGCGGTTTTGTAGTACAGGTGTAAAGACGGACGTGGTATCTGTATAATCGACAGATAAAAAATTAAACATATTGACCTTAAGTATCATCATCCATTTGACCTGTTTGGCGCAGGGGTACTAAGTCCTAAGGGGTGCGTACTATCCTGGTCCCCCGTGGCCTGTGGCAGTGAGAAGGCAAGCAGTGAGGGGTTTAGCTGGTATCTTCTCTCTTTGAGCTGGTTTAACTCTTTGGCTCCTCCAGGTCCTTACGGAGTTATGACTTAGAATACCGATTTCGAGGAGTATTTCGAAGAGGTTTTCAATGAGGTTTCGTTAAGTCGAGGACGAGTAAGTTTTGGAGGAACGACTTAGAATATGGGTGTTAGTCTTTTATCACGCATGTCGTGACCTTTTCAGAAAAAAAATCTTTTTTTTTATGATTTTGTAATTTTTGCATTTTTCAATGCTATTTTTATACTGATGGTAAATTTTAAATAGAAAAATATCAACTCGGCCACAAGTGTATTCTCAGACGGGAATCAAATCCGGTCCAATGCTCTAACCGCTGAGCTACCGAGTCTCGGTAGCTCAGCGGTAAAAAAAATCTTATGTTTATTGTTCTGGGGAAAAACATAATAACTTATTTCCAGAATATCATTATTGTTCAGCTACCTATTAAGGATCCTGGATACTTTTCGCGGGCGGTAATCGTTACTGCGCTGCCCAGGAGACGGCGCCGTCGAATTTTAAATGTCTAATGATCGGTATAAATTACTATGGTGTTATCGGAAGATCTCAGCTCGAGAGTCCATTGGGGAGGAGGCAGATGACCTCAAACTTTAATTTAGGGTCTTTTTTGGGATTGAGTTTTGTTTTCATAAATACTTTTTCTTATGAACTAGAAAACAATTTGCTTACATGGGATGTCAGGCCTAGGGTTGCCACCTGCCTCTTCCTGCCTTAAGGGCTACCAACGGCTAAAATACCTGTTTTTGATTTTTTTAGGGGAGACATTAAAAACAGTACTGTTTACTAATTATTATACTAATTGTTTAAATAAACAGCTTTTTAAACTCTCTCCATTTTAAAAAGCAAATGCACAAAAATATTTGTATGTTCAAAAAAAATACACAAGGCGATTTTAAAGCTCAAAGTCAAAAACCCTCATTATTCGCCAGCCAGCGTGAGAAAACGATAGCATTTGGTTTTTCGAAGTCAAAGTCAAAGAAGGGGAGCTTTATTTACCCCGTATTTTATTTTCGCAATTACGGGTTTTTGTATTATCAATGCCTGAAAAACGAGGTAACCCCTGAAATACGGGGTATCTGGCAACCCTAGTTAGGCCAAATATAGAAAACTAAGGAAAACTAAACTATTATTTGAAGTTAAGGTATGTTGCACAAGGTACAATGTTTTTATAGTACAGCTAATTGTTAGACACAGCTCAAATAGCGGAAAAATGGTACAGTAAAAAGGTAGCATACAGACAGATCTAGACAGAATTAAATTTCATCAGGTCTAACTATACTTTAATTAAAATAATCCCCGAAATGAATGTATGCGCATAACATCCGAATGAGTATACCAAATTGGATTTTTTTGTTGTATTCATTAATGACAAGGCAATTACGAAGTCGCGGGTGACAGCTAGTTTATAATATTATGATTGTGAGCCATTTCTGTAAGACATTCAGCTGTCAAAAAAATAAATAAAGGTGCCAATTGAAAATTAGCGTCGGGTCTCGCTGATCGCGCAAACCCGACATATGCTGAATTGGTATCCTATTTTGACGCAGCCGTTAGATCAGTTTCTTTCTTTTTTTTTATTCTTTCAAATAAATATATTTTCTTTCTTCTTTCTTTCTTTCTATTAGTAGGCATGGACAATAATCATGATGCGTTACATTTATATCCAAAGACTTCCAATACAAAGAATTACTCCCATACCAGATGTACAAAGTCGTAAGGAAAGTTCGAGTACCTCTGTCCAAAGAAATATCGGACCTATTCAAAGAATTAATGCCTCAGCAGATGGAATGTTAATTCGGTCGTTAGATCCCTGATCATTGTTTGATTGTGTACGTCTTCTTTAAAGATATCTCCATTTTAAATGTCTGATGTTTTATTCGAAAACGGGAGTTTCGGGTCGGCCTGCGTTTAACATCAAAGGTATTCTTTAAATACGGATTGATTAGTGTTTATCCAATAGGATACTTAAGTGTCAATTGTGTCTTGTTTATAAAACATAACCTTGTATGTTAGTACATACAAGGTTATATACAAGGTTATATAATAGTTTCCTACCAAATAAATAGACGCAAATATTTCAGAATATCTGTCGTATGCTTTAAGTAATCAAAATTACGTGAATGTAAATCTCATGACCGTAAAATCAGTCTTCAATAACCATTTTCACGTTTCAGACTTACATATAAAAAAAAGGATTTCATTCTGCAAATGTATGAGAAATATGATGACATACAATGCACAGTGCAGTGCAGCATATTAGTTTGATTATGCAAAATGGACTTTTAAAACTAGCCGTGCACGAAAGAGGAAGTAAAAATGTATCTTCGGAAAAGAGCAAACTCGAATAAACATGGATGTTAGACATAACTTGGGGTCTTATTTTGAATCACTCTTATTTGTTCTGTGTCTGGTGGTAATTAAATTGTAAACTTTGTGAATCTTTGAGGCGGAAACGTTCTGGAATGGCGACCGCCGCGAACCAGAAGACGCACGCTCCGTGGGTAGGCCCCCGACAAGGTGGACCGACGATCTGGTGAAGGTCGCGGAAAGCCGCTGGATGCGGGCAGCGGAGGACCGATCGTCGTGGACTTTGGACCTTGGGGGATACGCCTTTACCCAGCAGTGGGTGTTATGTGGCTGAGATGATGACGACGACGAATCTTGGGGTTAGCGCGTTCGGTCTGCGAGTGTGGAGGTTAAGCCACTTTCCCATTACTCGATTACGGGATGGGTGACCAACGATTTATTATTTCTAGCGCTTGGTCTCGGTGGTTGTAAATGCAGTATTTAACACTCGCTAAACTGGCCTCATGGCCCATTCGCCGTGCATTAGGAAAGGCGAGCAACATCAATGGGTCCATTAAAATAGTTTTATGATGTTGTAAAAGAATAGAACAAAACGAGCGCTCGAATCATAACGAACGATGCAACGCTTACAGCTCTTTCACGTACTTTTCAATACCCGATATTTTCACTCGTTATAAAACGGAGTCGTGTCTGATTTTAGTCTTTCAGCAGAGCGAGCGAGGAAGTGCACTTTACTTAACCAAATTTTTTAATATACAGGTTGGAAAAAATGACGGTAACTACCTCAAATCCTTTAGTTAGCTTATTTTACTGTAAGGAAACAATCCTATATTTTGAAAAATAAGTAATTCTGCATTCAAAGATTTTTTATTAATCACTTGCCTACCCCTCTAGCCCCCTGATTATGTAACTTGTTTCTATCAATGTTTGATTGAAAGTGCAGTCACATTGCTTTTTTAGTAAAAATCAATGTGACAACTATATTTACTAAGCAGCAATGTAACTGCATTTTCAATAAATTTCAATCAAAATCTGTTAGCAACAGAGTTAGATAATCAACTAGCGGAAATCGAACCGGTTTAAATTAGTTAAGTTTAAAATTTAACCACGAACTTTTATGGTACCAATCGATAATTTTATTCATACAGATCAGTTTAGTTTCAGTAACTTAGTATCTAAAATCAAAGGCAAAACCTAAAAAGATAAATTATCACTAATAGTTCTAGATAGATAGTGATAGATTTAGCGGTTTGCGCCATCCTTTAGCGATTTTGTTTTGCGGATGTACTTGAGTGTGTACATGTACTCAGTTCATGCGGTGACAGGGTTAAGTCCATATATTTTTTTAGGCCTTAGTATGAACTACCTATTGGAAATAGTGGGTCTGGCCGCTCCCTTTTTTTATGTCCAGATTTTTTAACTTTAAATAGCTACTCAGTTCATGCGTTGACAGGGTTAAATCCGTATATATTTTTTTAGGCCTTAGTATGAACTACCTATTGGAAATAGTCTTGGGTCTGACCGCTCACTTTTTTTTTACGTCTAGATTTTTTAACTCGAAATAGCTACTCAGTTCATGCGGTGACAGGGTTAAGTCCATATATATTTTTTTAGGTCTTTATAGGAACTACCTATTGAAAATAATCCCGGGTCTGGCCGCCCAATTTTATTTGTGGTTTTGCCCAGAATGCTTTATTTTAAATAACTTCTCAGTTCACGCGGTTACAGGGTTATGTCCATATATTTTTTTTAGGACTTAATATGAACTACCTATTAGAAATAATCTTGGGTCTGGCCGCAAACTTTTTTTTTTTGGACCAACTTTGTATGAAGATTGCCTGATCTCCTTTGTCTCAAATCGGTCACGACTCAGCATAGTGCGTGGTCTAAGACCAGCGCTGATCTTCCGTCGTGACCTATACCTAATCTACCTATAACTTCTTGTATATCCCTTACGGAGTTTGCAGCAATTAAGGTGTATATTGAGAGTAAAAAAAGGTGGTACATATTGTATTCGGTTTGGTTGGCGTTATGACTTGTTGTGAGTCCGCCTGTTCCGGCAGTTAGAGATACGATAGCCAGTTCCTCAGTGGTTGAAAATTCCGGGAGAGGCTCGCTGCCATCTTCAGCGCCGTCGTGAATAATATAAAAAAACTTTTATGGCCATACCTTAATGACGACGCTACATTTGAATTTGCTTCTTCGCCTACGATACCCCATCGCCATCGTAGTTTATCCGTCAGTGTATGGAGTACTTCTGCCATCTTTAGAACGGATTTTTTTTACTTTCAATGGGTTCCCAATCAAGCCGACGGGCTAAGACAGGATCCACGATGGAGCGAGCTAACCCAGAAGGTGCCTATTCACTCTTGCTTTGAAGATGGACGGGCTATAATTACTCGGAAATACAGACGCAGGTAGGGAGTTCCACTCCTTTGCTGTGCGCAATAGGATTTAGGCTTATTTAGGAATATCAACCGAGAAGGGGTGGTCGCAGTGCGTCTGGTTGTCCGATGTAAGAAGGGGGATGGCGGTATGAGTTCATGCAGCTCATGAGCACACTTTCCGAAGTATAGTCTGTAAAAGACCGACAGACAGGCCACTTTGCGGCGGTGAGCTAGGATGTGAAACTTGCTCTTCACCAGTTCTTTGTATCTGCTAAGTATCAGCTGGCTGCCTTGAATTCGGTAGGAAACTATGCTTAATGGATACCCTGCCAAGGCAACAAATGAGTTTCAGGACCTTAGTCATCGACGTAGACTGACTAGTCTTTCAGCATTCTATAGGATACATTTAGGGGAATGTGTGAAGGAGTTGCATTTACATCGTAGATATTATAGCGCTATGCATCCTCCTTCCTGGTGCGGACAGCCAAGGACTGGAATTCATTGCCTGCCATAGAGCATCGCGGCTTCTGTATCCGACTAGGAAGAATCTTCAAAAGCAGAGTGAATAGATACTTGTTGGGCAAACATGCTACATCTTAGGCCACAGGCTCGTTTTCCATCAGGCCATTTGGTGGGCAAATGCTTGCCCATTTTAATCGTAAAATATAAAAAAAACATTTTTCTATCTGATCTTTCTATGTTTATTTTTCACTGCCAGCCCAACATGGGAATTCCCAATCGTAAACGTTGTTTAAACTACTTCAAAAAAAAAGGAAGGTTATCAATTCGTAGCGTATTTTTTTTTATCTACCTATGTTCAACGATTATTCGAAGACTATTGGACCGATTGGAATGATTCAAACGCTATTACACCAGGTTTGATTTCAAGTTGGTCCGTTTATTTAAAATTTTTGAATCGGTTCAGTAGTTTTCAGGAAATCCTGAAAATAGCGTTGTTTCGTCAATTTTTACCCAGATGACAAGTTCATAGTCCCGATTTTTTGTGTAGATGAGTTCTGAACTTATTCTAACTGTAAAAATTGTGAAATAAAAAACTTTTTATAATAAAATAATAAAAAAAAACAAAAAAAAATACAATGCAGAATGCCTTGAGTGGCACTGACTCAAAAAGGTTAATTTTTTACTTTTTGAAGTCTGTTTTTATTTTTTTCCAAACCATTTATTTCAATGCATTCTCCACAAGAGGTCGTCCGTCTCTAGCAGACACAATGACCAAGTATTTTGATAGTAAACCATTCTTCAAATTATAGTAATCCCCATTTCGTCGGCCTCTGTAATCTGTTGTCCGTTTTATTTATTTTATTATTGTTGTTTTATTTGCTTAGGCTCCCATAATGAACGACCGGTAATGGCTGCCCTCGACTCGTTCGTTTGGATGTCTTTGATATATCTGCCGCGGGGAAATACAGGGTGGAAATAATAATATGTATTAACATACGACTAGATTTGGAATGTTGTTCCTGAACATTCTGAGATTTTAGATTAGGAGGATTAGGAGCTTGCCAAAACCCATTTTAATATTTTTTAAGTAGTTACACTGACTGATTATTTATCGAAACAATGTATGTACAGCAATGAGAGTTATAAGTATTATGTTGTCAACATTTGAGTGATCAATTTAATATTTTTTTAGTAATTATTACATATAAATAAAAATAAAAATATAGTTAATAGAAGTGCAATGTAGAAAGCCTTGGCTGGTATAGACTCCAAAAGTTTTATTTTTGAGTTTTTGAAGTCGGTTTTTTTTTTCACAATTTTTAATTACATCATGTGCCGTTACTTACACTAAAAATTTGCCCATACACAACAACGATGTCATCTAGGTAAACGACTATTTGTCAAAAAGTAAATTATATTTTTCAGGATTATGAAAAAGCTAATAACCTGGGGTGCGATTGCGTAAGGTAATCGTATCAATTTGACAGTTCATATCGTATTCAATCGGTTGCAATTTGTATGGAATGACATTTAATATGATACAATATGAACTGTCAAATGAATACGATTGACTTTACGTAATCGCCTAGCTGATCTTTGTAAAATGTAAAATTATATGGCACCACGTACATCTTATGTTTTGGCGCGCACTGTTCATTGAAATAAAACAACTTTTACGGATATCAAACGCGCTATATTTCTACGAACTAAGTTGTAATTGTCCGTATTTTTAGGTTTCTTAGGGGTTTTTTGATTTTCCCGACGTTTTCCGAACGAAAATAAATTAACTTTTCGAGGGTAGACTTATAAGTAGCCAGTCATTCTATATGGCACCACACTTGAACTACAGTACCCGGCGATAAATATTGCACATCGACCTTTGGAAAGAGACAATCGGCTAATTTCGGCTTCGTAGAGCGTTATCTCTGTCGCACGAAATACAAACAGTCCGGTATCTATTAGGAGCTGTTAAAACAATTATGATTTACTTCTTTTGATAATTCTTTTTATTATTTGTATAAAATACAAAATCCAAAGGTCGAAGTGCAATATTTATCGCCGGGTACTGTATGCTCTTTCAGATAAAAAAACAACTAACGACGTTATATTTAGACATACATAAAAAATATACAGTCAACTTGAGAACCTCCTCCTTTTTTAAAGTATATTTTTTGTGATATTTAATGTTCAGTCCAGAGCGACCGACGTTTGTAACATAAGTTATTAACGTATAGGTATTATGGTAACCAGTCATGTTTTAAAATACCTATAAGTATAATCACAGATAATTAACTGGTAAACACATTTATAGATAAACATCACAAATAATAGAACTTTGATTGGTATTTCATTTGAATAATAAATGATTGCTTTTACCTGATTACTTTCAGAAAACAAGTTTCCCGAACAAAACTTATTTGTTAGTCTAGTAACTTCATCAATTCAAGATATACATCAGTCGATAAAACTTGATCGTTATAATAACATTGACGTCCACCCTGTATTCTCAGTAATGACAAATATCCCGACACACCTATTTTGACAGATTACAAATCGAGATTGTTATTTGGGATCGATAAGGAACGGGAGTTTCGGTTGAATAATAGTTCAGTATATTTTTTTAATGGAAAGTTAAATTACTGATGTAATCATAAAATTCCTGCAAACGATATTTCTTTCTTTCTACTATACTACCTACAGGGTGGAAAAAAGGCGGTCGTCGGAGGAAAATTACCCTTAATATTGATGTAAGCAAATTTTACTCAAAGGAAACATTCCATAATTTTCAAAATTAAGTAAAACTGCATTCAAAGATTTTTGATAAATCACTTACCTACACCATGAAATGTAGAACACGATATAGAACACAATAAAAAAAAAGTTTTTTCACCTCACACGCTCTGAAAAGGAGGTTTTGTCAAATCAAATGAGTGTTTTGTTTAGGCGTAGAAAATCGTTTTTTGCGGCCTAGAGCGGCAAAGCACTTTTTTAATTTAATACCTAAAAATATGTCATAATGCGTTCCGAATCGGACTTGACTTTTTTGTTATATTTGATTCTTATTTTAAATAGCTTTAAATTAATTCAGGTCATTCAGTCAGAAAAACAATAACAATAAGATTAAACTATTTGTTATAAGAATTTTATATTAGGCTGGGTGAGATTTCACAACCTATAGTTGGATTTCGGACTGTGACATAAATCTTTATTTTTAAATTGTCTTTGTCTTGTACCTCATGTCAGTGTCAACATTTACGGAATCGTTTTTATTCTTATTAATAAGTAACAATATATTCCTACTTTAGATAACTTTGAATTAACTATAATACTCCATTTTTATTATTTTAGTTTTTTATATCACTAAAACAACGAGAATAAGGTATATTTATTATGTTTAAAGAACTTTTTACCGGAAGTTGACCACGGAAACACCATAAAATGTTCCTCGCTGTTGTGAGGTGAAAAATTGTGTGTTGCGCTCGGCAGAAAAGTTTTTAGCGTCGCTTCGCTCAGGATTCAATCTTTGAACCACTCGCTACGCTCGTGGTTCAATCCTAGTATCCTTCACTTGCTCAGATTTCAATAGAGGTAAGTCGCCGCTAAATAACCAACTTTCCAGCCTTGCATAACAAATAACTATTTTTTATTCTATTTTAGAATTTATTTTAACATTCATATTTTAAGCATTAGATACTATTGAATATTCAGCATAAGCAAAACCAAACGTAAAACTAAATTTGTTTTAAGTAAGCTACCAAGGAAATGGGTGATTTAGCTATTTGAGTTTGAGTCGGTGGTTGAAATCAGAAAATTTAATAAAAAAATGTCAAATTGTCGTGCTTAAATTGGGTTCAATATTGTAGATCTGAGCAGCCCCTACTCGATCGGCACTTATAAATGAACACCTTAAAATGAAAATATTCTAATAACTGAGTATGAGAAAATTTTCCTCTTATATTAAATGTTTCAAGATTGTCGATTTGTGTTTGGCAACGACATGTTCCTTTGTAAATGTTGTTGCTTCTGTTAAAGCTGATAAGTTTCTTGCGGCCGTTCTTCTTATCAGTTAAAAGATGTCCTGAATGGAAAAAAAAAATTGGACGATTCGAAAGCACTAATCTATAAGTCTATTTGAATAAAAATCTTTGACTTTGACTTTGACTTTATATAGTGCCAATGATGTCTCAAGTATTACATATTCGAGTGAATTGTTGCAATTCTCAGCAGAATGCAGTGAGAATTTTATTGCGCTTGTTATCCAGACGATTTCTTTATTCGCTTAGTTATTTTGATGTCCTTTATGATTTAAAAAAGAAAAGAAAAACTTACATATACAATAATATAATAAAACAACGCATTTTTTATTAATGACATGTTTAAATTGTGTGAAAATGGTCGGTAAATCCAAAACCCATAACATTATGGGTTTTGGATTTACCGACCACGGAGACTTTTCGACACGGCTGGCCGGCATGTTGATAACAATCTAATCCGAATTGTCTATTTTAATATCTATCACAATCCCTTTCAAAGGTATTGTGATTGTGATAGTGATTTATGGAATTGTGTAACTTATAGTCGCAATCCCTTTGAATGAATGATGTTTTAAATGACACTTCATTTGACACTTCTCCATATATTTAAAAGATGTTTTCGGGAGTTTCACCCGAGTTCTTTTCGTAATAAAACGTGTTGTGAGGCTTCATTTTTAACTCAATCTACCGTAGAATTTCTGTTATAAAATATATTTACTTAACATTGGCAAAATTCGCGATTTTTTTAATTAAAGATTAATTAAGGAAGAAGAAGAAGAAGATATTTTCGTCTGTCACTTTGCTTAGACAGTTCAATTTCGTTCATTCAATACCTTTCAAAACGCGTCCCGATCACAATCCCTTTCAAATTTCAAATACTGACGGCCTGAAGTATGTAAATATCTTTCAAATGACGAATTGAAAGGGATTGCGATAGATTTTAAAATTAGACAATAATAGCCCCCTGGTTCTAACCCTTAAAAGCGGATTTTTCTACAATGAACGCAAAAGGATACTTTGAATGTTTTCTTAAGGCGGTACCCCCACCGAAAGTGGCGCCGCCGCTGAATTTTATTTAATATCGTAATTCTAAATTTTAAATAGAAAAATATTGGAAAAAATTAACTCGGCCACAAGTGAATTCTCAGACGGGAATCGAACCCGCGACCTTTGGAAATCCGGTCCAATGCTCTAACCGCTGAGCTACCGAGACTTGCGAACCACCGTCGAAATTCTCCAATACTTTTATATTTTTAATACGCTGTAGGCCAGCGTCGTTACATCAATGCTAGGAATATCCTTGCATTCGAAAGAAACATCTTTTCAGGTGTTTAACGATCGATTAAGATGCAACTGCCAATAATTTATGATTTTGTAATTTTTGCATTTTTCAATGCTATTTTTATACTTATGGTAAATTTTAAATAGAAAAATATTGGAAAAAATTTACTCGGCCACAAGTGAATTCTCAGACGGGAATCGAACCCGCGACCTTTGGAAATCCGGTCCAATGCTCTAACCGCTGAGCTACCGAGACTTGCGAACCACCGTCGAAATTTTTTCCAATATTTTTCTATTTAAAATTTACCATAAGTATAAAAATAGCATTGAAAAATGCAAAAATTACAAAATCATAAATCGTAATTCTAATTCACAATTTTAATAAAACTAAAGGTGGAATTTTTAGAGCCCATAGTCTAGTATTTTTAGACGGTATCATTACATTCCCTTAGAAGTAGATAGCAAAACTGCTAAAAGTGGCCGTTTTTGACACATTTGCTATCTACTTCTACGAATGACTATGACGAGATGTAGCGATACCTTCTAAAAATACAAGACAATTTGCTCTAAAAATTCCACGTTTAGTTTTATTAAAATTGTGAATTAGAATTACGATATTAAATAAAAATTCAACGCGGCGCCACTTTCGGTGGGGGTACCGCCTTAAGGTAAATTAGAAGTCTGTTTTTTCTCGTGCCGAAGAAATAACGCTTCGATTGTTTCTTCTTCTCCTTTGCCTGATTCCCACTTTAGGTGGGGTCGGCCCTCTTTATTAGGCTACGCCAGGACGGTCCAAGGTTGTCAGATCAGGCAACTGTTCCCTTTTTATAGTTCCGGTCATACTAGTCCACCAGGTTTTGGGGGGGCGGCCTCGGCCTTTTTTGCGTTCTGGGAGGCTTAATGCTTTTTGGACCACATGATCCCCATCTCTCCTCATTACATGTCCGTACCATCTCAAGCGAGTCTCTGTTAGCTTTTCGGATATAGGGGCATCTTTAAAGCTACCTCGTATATGTTCGCGCACTTCATCCAATCTAGTTACTTCTGCTGACCACCTCAGCATCTTCATTTCCGCTGTGTGTGCTATCTGTTTTGTACATGTGTCTGTTTCACTGACCAACACTCCGAATCTTATAACTCTCACAGCCGTCTTGTATACTTTGTCTTTTGTGCGGATGGGTATCCGTGGGTAGCACAGGACCCCGGTTAATATGCGCCATTTTTGCCAGGCAACGTTGACTCTATGTGCTACGTCTTCTTGCACATCAGCGGTTTTTGTGATCACTGATCTTAGGTATTTGAATTGGGTGACATTTGTTACTTTTGTGTCGTCAGGGTAAAGGATGATTTCGTCGTCGATGTTGTTACTAAAAGGACATTTCAAGTATTCGGTTTTTGTCCTACTGACTTTGAGACCAGCTTCCTCTAGTGACCCCATCCATTTCAGCGGTGTGGTTTGTAGTTCCACCAAATAATGCTTCGACTGCACTTAATTAATTGTAGGATATAGGGGCTATGCAGTTCCAGTTGGAACTGTAGTCACTGCGACCTATAAGATCTATTGTAACTCGCCACCTTGTTATAGTATCTCTTTTAGCCTGGCGGCCTCCAGGAAGTCTAAAATCTTCCTAGCTTTGAGAGATTTTAGTTCCTCTGGCCGAATTATATGCCGGCCCAGGTGGATACTGCGTTTGTGAATTCGGGGTCCGCAGTCACATAGGAGATGTTTGGGTGTTTCTCTCTCTAATCCGCAGTAACGGCAAACGTCAGTGTCACTTAATTTCGACTGCACTTACCTAAATAATTAATAAGTTTTTTTACTCACAGATATTTTTTCCCTTAATTATGTTTTTTTTTTATAAGATTTAAAAAGTCTTTAAAGGTTCTTGGTAAATTGATCATCTCCCGGAGTTCACCATTTCAGTATAGTCAATAAAAAGATTCGATCCAATTTTTCAGCTCCTCAACTTACTATATACTTTGGACCAATAACGATACAATGAGAAGATTATAGTTACCTGACCTGTCTTGCCTCGATGAAATATGGTGATAATGATGCGCTACAACCGCTCCACCATGGGTGACCATGTCGGAATATTGAAAATTCAGGACACAGATTTGACATCAAGTAAGTTTACTCAATATAATAAAATATATGTCTGACAATCTGAGTGGGGGGCGTTTGGAACACGGGGGACTAATTGTCTAATTTTAAAATCTATCGCAATCCCTTTCAATTCGACATTTGAAAGATATTTACATACTTCAGGCCGTCACTATTTGACATTCGATAGGGATTGTGATCGGGACACGTTTTGAAAGGTATTGAATGAACGAAATTGAACTCTCTAAGCGAAGTGACAGACGAAAATATCTTTCAAATGTATGGAGAAGTGTCAAATGAAATGTCATTTAAAACATCATTCGTTACTAAAGTGATTGCGGCTGTAAGTTAGACAATTCCATAAATCACTATCACAATCACAATACCTTTGAAAGGGATTGTGATAGATTTTGAAATTAGACAATAAGGGGACAGGTTCGCGGTTCCAAAAGCCTCTTTGGAATTAATTTAAATAGCTACAGAAAATAGTTACAATATATATATATAAAAAGGGTAAAAACACTGCTCTTAGAAAAGTGCTATTATAGTGTTTCAGAATATTTAAATGATAAGGATTTAAAATTTTAAGAAATATATACTTAATTGTAAAAAAAATAAGTCGTCCTCTATAAAAAAAAACCTATTTGCTGTGCCCTATCAGGGTCCACAATGTACTTACCATCTTTATGTTACCATCTTGTTACCATTTGTGGATTGCAATAAATTGAAATTGAAATTAATTCTTAGTTTTGATGCGGCTTTCGGGACCACTAACCGTGATCACAAACGCTACCTTAATATTAATCATTATTTTTGGTGGTATTTTCGGACCTCTGATTTAATAATAATATTGGAAATGTGTTATAATCACTAATTATTTGTAAGTCAACGTTGACTCCAATATTAACAAGAAATCCTATGATGGAAATCACGATCTGTTTTGCAAATTAATTTTGCGAACCCCTGTAGTTCACGATGCGAACGCAAATGATCGATCAGTCAACAGAAAATAACAGACTTAAAAAATCGGTCAAGTGCAAGTCGAACTCGCACATGAAGGGTTTCGTCTCTCACCCAAGGTTGCCTGGAAGAGATTGCTATGTAGCAATAAGACCGCCTATTGTGTGTTCCTCTTTTTGTCATTTTCTCTGTATGTGTTTGTTTTTGTATCGTATGCAATAAAGTTTCTATTATTATTATTATTATATTAAATACACATACCCAAAATGCCACTATAATTTTTCGTATGCAAAAATAACTTTGTTATTCATAGTGTTTGTATAAATGACAAAGTTATATTTACGGTTTTGGAAAATGTACTATTGCTCTGAAACTGCTAAATATATTTCGTTCAAACCAATTTTTGTTGAAAGCTTTTTATAAAGATCTTCAGCATATATATTTTTTGATTTTTCACTTTCTTATTTTAAAAGTTAGAGGGGGGGGACACACACATTTTACCACTTTGGAAGTGTATATCTTCCGTTTTTTGCCATCAGGCTACGGAACCCTAAAAACTGTCCGTTTCTCAAGTTGATTTTGAACCAACCTACCGTCAAGTTAATGTTGTAAGGCTATTGGAGAATTTTTTATCCAGACTGGCTGCTAAGAGCCACAGAGGCACACTACAACATACACACTTCAAAAGCGACATCTCCCTTTCAATATTACTTTGACATTGATCAACAGCCCCCTGATGGTGACCGGTCTCATCTTGGTTCCAACATTCCTAATGTGTTGAAATAAAACAACTTTTACGGATATCAAACGCGCTATATTTCCACGAACTAAGTTGTAATTGTCCGTATTTTTAGGTTTTTTAGGGGTTTTTAATTTTCCCGACGTTTCATGACATCGGGTCATTCCGTGACCACGGCAGCTGTAAAGGTGCCGAAACGTCGGGAAAATCAAAAAACCCCTAAAAAACCTAAAAATACGGACAATTACAACTTAGTTCGTGGAAATATAGCGCATTTGATATCCGTAAAAGTTGTTTTATTTCAATGAACAGTGCGCGCCAAAACAGATGTACGTATTCCTAATGTGTCTTTCTTTCCTACGATTGAACTTCGTCCTTAATGACAAGAAGTGTCCACAGATATCCCAACTTATGGTAGCCGTACTTTCACCCGAGTTCGCCTGTGTAACGATCCCTTTATAATTACACCGACAAGTGATGGCGTTCGACAGAGGAGACCGACATTGTAACAAGACCCGGGTATTTTCGGCCACACAGGCTGATAGCTATCGGCACCTAATTAGTAATAAAAAATCATAAACTGGTATAAAACTTGTATTTTGGAAACACAACACATAAAAAGATTACGAATTGTTCGTGGCTTTGGATTTACGACATACAACACAATAAAGATTTTAAAGATTAAGAAGAATTCGTGGCATTTAAAAATATTTTTGTCAATATCATTCATTCAGTCTAGCTAGGCTGTTACAAGCACTTATGAACGTCAAAAAAGCTACGCCATCGGTTCACAAACCCTACGGCGGGAGACCTTGTAACGAAAAGACCCGGCAAGAAACTCGTCAAGGGCTGTTTTTTTCACACAGAGTCGTCGAAGTCGTTGAAGCACCAAACTTGAGTTTTTCTTTTCGATGCCATAGAAAGAGCGCAGTAATAAATAAATATTAAACTTCACTTCTCAGGCCCCGAGCTATAAGACACAAACGCAATAGATATTCCATTGGTCTCTGGACACCGTTGTCCTTCTAGCTAATGACGAATTAATGAGCATTGTTACGGATAGCTGCAGAATTGAGGGAAAACTAGGACTTTTCGGGATATTTAAGAAAGAAAACACCATTTAGCACCAGTAATAAATGACAACTGATTTTAATAACAAAAACGTCAAGACATATAAAAATACAAGAAAAACCATAAACGAAATACAAAAAGATCTTAAGCCTAAGCCAGTTGGCAACAAGCATAAATAAACAAAAACATTACTAGAAACGGGTTGGATCATGTTACTTACAATCACGTTTACGTCCTAAAATTGTATGGGATTTGACAACGTCGACATAATAATAACCGTAAAAGTACATTGGTGCAACCCACAGCCAATACAATTATCTATGACACAAAAAAAAACTAAACGTAAATCGGTTAATCCGTTTAGGAGCTACGATACCACAGACAGATACACAAACAGATACGTTAAATTAAAAACAGTTTTTTTAATACAGATTTCTTTAAATTGATGTTGCTACATAATCTGTAATATATAAATAGCACAATTAATCACTAACCTAAAAATAAGATAGAATAGGTTAATTTAGAGACTTACCTAGTCAAAGAACATTTGAAACAGAAAAAAGTCTATTAAGCCATGACTACCCCTAGCAACCCAATGACAGTAATACAAATAAACAAAATAGCATCAATTATTTCCCCCCATTTTTTCAAATAACATTGTTACGCCTCCGTTTTATCTTCTCAGATGGTATAAAAACAAAATACTGCCGAGAACTCGAGAAACCCAAAAGAAACTACTTCGTACACAATTACTGAGGTAATTGAAGTAATGACCTTTTCGGAGTTAATGACCTAAGGGCACTGGGTATCTGGATCTTTCTGAATTCACATTATTTGAGGCCAGTCACTCTTGACGTTTGAAAAATTTTTTTTTTTTAATAATGACAGTGGTAAGTCATCTATTGTGAGATGGAATACTTGTGCCAGTACTTAGAATTATTTTTTCTTTTAATTGTGTGTGTATGTTTTTTTTACAAGTAATTTGACCACCATCGTGCTTAGTAAACAGGATGTGGTCTAAGGTGTAACATGCTTGCCCAGAAAATGCCTGTTCACTCTCGCCTTGAAGAGACCAAGGTTGTAGGAATCGGGGAACACATGAGCAGGCAGCGCATTCCATTCTTTAGCGGTTCGCATTAGAAATGTGTCAGCAAAGCGCTTGGTACGGATCGCTGGAATGTCAATGACGTACGGGTGATAAGCTAACCTGCGTCTGGTACCCCGTTGGAAAGGGGCTGGAGGAACAAGGTCGTGCAGTTCTCTCGCACACTCTCCAAAGTGTATCATATAAAAGACCGACAAACATGCAACTTTGCGGCGGTGACTCTGTTTAATGATATTGAGTTTACATTTACATTTAGATACCTATAATTGTAAGAAAAAAATACCTATGAGCACGATTTCTATACAAAAAGGTAAACAACTTTATTTTTATGTTTTTTTTCAGTATTTTACTCTGAATGTTTTATGAAATCGTCCTAAATTCAAACCCTTTGGGATTGTGTAAATCCGAAAAGCGCGAGTTGATTTTAAAAGTCCCAGTTGGAAGCCTGTGTTTTCGGTTTGTTTCCTCTTATTTCCATTACACAAGTGCTTAGCCACATAATCCGGGACATTAGGACGGGATCAGGACGATGTGAAAATAGGCCTTTACAAAATGTGTTGGTTAACTGCACGTCAGGGGGGCGATTCTCGCGCTATGATGTGTCAAATTCGACATTTTTCTATCCTTCATTTCTTAATTAAAAATGAAAATAAAATCTCAACTACTGTTAAAATCCTTTAGTTTCAATGATCTTTGACAATCCTATAATGTTGAAGATGTTTTCAGTGAGTTTTTAATATACATTTGATAGACAATATAGATTGACGACCTACATGGTAGAGTGGTACGTACACCGGTTTCAAGGTGTCGCCTACTCTGAGGACCTGGGTTCGAATCCCGGTAGGGGCAAATATTTGTATGATGAATACGATCATTTGTACCTGAGTCATGGACGTTTATATAAATTTCTACACATAAATACTTATATATGTATAATTATATGTATTATCCGTTACCCTAGTATCCCATAACACAAGCCTGACAGTGCTTACTTTGGGGCTAGGCTAATTGTTGTGAGTGTTAGAAATATTTATTTATTTATTATTTATGGCTCCAAAAATGTCGATCTCGAGACGTCGAAGGCGCCAGAATTGCCCCCCAGGCTTGATACTATGAAAGCCGCCTTTATTAGGTATAGTTGGAGAACTTCCCGGATGACCAGTAGAGCTTTTTTTAAGGAGCTTTATTAAAAAAGTAATAGATGTAAAGAAAAAGTTTATATCACAACTAAAAGAACATTAATAGGTATTTCATTTGAATAATACATTACCTATTTCTTTAACCTACTGAAAGTACCACTTTCCGAGAAAACGTTTCCCAAAATATTCTAGTGGTCAACCGGGAAGTTGTAGTATTATAACTCGCCTTTTCGAAATTTATATGTGGGGTACATATAAAATTCGAAAAGGACATTTTATATGTACCCCTATCAACGTTATCGAAAACTTTTCAAAGTCAAAGTCAAAGTCAATATCATTTATTCAGTCTAGGCTGTTACAAGCACTTATGAACGTCAAAGAAGCTACGCCATCGGTTCACAAACCCTACGGCGGGAGACCTTGTAACGAGAAGAACCGGCAAGAAACTCGTCAAGGGCTTTTTTTTTCTCCCTGTTTTATTTCATACAGAGTCGTCAAATTGAAAAGTGACCTTAACATATCAGTAAGGTCAATTTCCATCACAATAAGAATATACTAATTATAATATTTACATTTTATGGTTATTAACCGTAAACAATTTTCAACTGGCAAAGAAAGACTTGTCTATCGTACATTACAACATTTCTCGCATTACAAGATTACTGTACTGCAAGTTGTGAGGAACATAACACTACTGGTAAATTTGTTAATAAAGCAGTCTATAGATATGAAGGAGACAAAGCAATAGTTTTTGAAAAGGTAATGATGGTTTGAAAAGGTAAAAGGCAAAAATACTGTTTGCCGAACACGAGTTCGGGGTACTAGTACGGACTAGGGGTACTTATAATAAAAGAAGAAAAGAAAATAAAAAATAATAAGAGCTCGAAGTAGATATTTTTTTGAAATAAAATAAATGACCGCGTCATCCCGTTACCATTGAAAAGGTGCCGAAACGTCGGGAAAATCAAAAAAACCCCTAAAAGCCTAAAAATACGGACAGTTACAACTTAATTCGTGAAATATAGCGCGTTAAATACCCGTAAAAGTTGTTTTATTTCAATGAACAGTGCGCGCCAAAACTTAAGATGTACGTATAGAATTTTTAGTTTTTGAAGTTGGTTCTTTTAAAGTATGGTAAATTTTAACAAGAAAAATCTTGGAAAAAATTAACTCGGCCACAAGTGAATTCTCAGACGGGAATCGAAACCGCGACCTTTGGAAATCCGGTCCTACCGAGACTTGCGAACCACCGTCGAAATTCTCCAATACTTTTATATTTTTAATACGCTGTAGGCCAGCGTTGTCACATCAATGCTAGGAATATCCTTGCATTCGAAAGAAACATCTTTTCAGGTGTTTAACGATCGATTAAGATGCAACTGACAATAATTTATGATTTTGTAATTTTTGCATTTTTTTCAATGCTATTTTTATACTATGGTAAATTTTAAATAGAAAAATATTGGAAAAAGATCTTTTAAACTAGTTTTTTATTATTTACTTTTGAGGTTTGTAATAGGTTGTTTTGTTAACTACAGCAGGAGTTTTCTAGATAAGATTAGGTTTTACGTACATTATAAACAAAGTATCGTGAAAATTACATCGTCCAAGTTAACAAAAACGCTCATAAAATAAAATCTACTGGGCCAAACTGAATCAATGTTTATGGGAAATGGCAGCTATTCCGCATCGAACAAAAAAAGGAATCATGTAAATTGCATCAGAAATCTCGGCGTAATCGGTGTACATACATAAAAATAAAACATACCAACCGAACTGAGAACCTCCTCCTTTATGAAAGTCGTTTTTTTTAATAACTGGGCAGGCATTTGACCACCATCGTGCTTAATCGACAACAGCCGGGACCGACGGTTTAACGTGCCCTCCGAAGCACGGAAGCGTTCAGCTATAATGCCACTTTACGGTCACCCATCCGACACCTGACCGGGTCGAATGTTGCTTAACGAACGTGATCGAATACGATCGGTCTGTCAAGCGCGGCCATGAGCGCTTCAGGATGTAGGTAAGGTGTTGCATTATAATTAATTACGTAAAAAAGTATAGGTTACCAACTTAACTCTCAATGAAAGAAGCCTCAATAAATTATTACGTTTACCTATTTTATTTGATAAAGCTAATAGCTAAAAATTAATTAACTGATACATTTTTAGCTCTTCTTAAATTTAATTATTAATATGGATTCCATAATTGACTTTACATTTAACTTATAATGGAAGAATGACCTTAAATATAACATTATCTAACATATCTTGCTGCGGAAGCTTTTGGACTTGGTTTTCACTTTCTTGCGTCGACACTACTGTGGATCTTGATGAGCTCCTGGATAATCAGCTCTATCTTAAAATCATCACATTGCCCAAATAGTAGGAAAGGTTACTACGGCGCTTGGATTTATTATCCGCAACAGTAAGTCGTTTTCGTTTAGTACTATGAAATCATTAAAGATCTCTATTGTGTTTTTGTCAGGAGTCATTTGGAATATGCCATTCAAATTTGGGACCCCAATTATACATGCCTCAAGACTGGAGAGAATCCAGAGGAAATTTACTAGATTTCTATGTTTTAGGTTCAATATTCCTGCCATGGCGAATGAGGATCGTTGTTCGCATTTCCATCTTTTTCCACTTGAGATCCGTAGAAAAATTTCTGATCTTCGTTATCTAATGAAAATAGCTCAAAATAAAGTCAATTGCCCTGAACTTGTTTTCAATTTTTGTTTTTTACAATCACACTAATTATCTGGCCCACGTTAAGTATCATGAAGAACTTATGTTATGGATACTAAATAAGGGATAAACATACTTAAATACTTCTTTTTGTAAATACTTACATAATATATAAATAAACATCCAGACCAAGACAAATAGACATGTTCATGCACACAAATATTTGTCTTGTCCGGGGATCGATCCCGAAACCGGGCCGAGACCCGGCTGAGACAATGTTTTCTGTGTTTACTGTATAAAATGTTTAATTGTTCGTGTACATATTTGTTGTCTCAATAAAATTAATTTTCATTCTTTCTTTTCTTTCTTTCCTTCTTGTCTTTCTTTCTTTCTTGTCTTTCTTTCTTTTCTTTCTTTCTCTTTTTTCTTTCAAACCTCTGGCGCAGAAGGCAGGGTAAGTACCCCTGCGGCAAACAGGTCGTCGAATTAAAATTGAATATACCATTCCGTCACTGTCGTCCAAGAAATCTGCTCCTTGCTCCACTTCTCTGCACGATCCACCACAGCAATGTTTTTTTTATGTTCGTACCAGTAATGTGTTCAACAGTATTTATAAGCGAGACATTAATGCTCTTGACGTACTTTGTGATAACTTGTCAGCTGTTAATAGAGTTTTCTGTAGTTCTGTATAATGTATATTTTAATATATAAAATTAATAAGGATTACTTAATTTAGTTTTATGCCGAAGGTGAGCGTTATACAGTTATTTAACCTATGCTTTATGTGGAGGCTTGTAAATAGCTCTTAATAATATAATTTATGTATTTACTTTGTAATGTTAGCTGTGAGCCCCCAAATATTGTAAAATAAAAAATATAAAATGAAAATATCTTTCGGTACTGCTCAGATGTCGATTCTTTCTCACAGCAAATATTTGTATGTATGAACTAATGTCTATTTGTCTCAATTTTGCCTGGTTTCTATTGATATAATGTAAAAATAAATGCTCTGCCAACATAATTATATGGGCCTATACTATTCCCTATACATTTTAATAGCCAAACTCACTAAGTCCTTTTCATCTTTAACGGTAGAATAAAAATAATAATCATAATTAATATCTCAGGGGCTGAAACGACCCTTGAGGGCCATCTTTATTATGTAGCATCGTAGGGCGGGGCGGTAATTAATTCAGAATAATCTGCCCTTGCATCGACAGAAACAATTAAAGGCGCATTTTAATTAATTAAAACCATAGTACATTTAAGGTTGTGCAGTATCGCAACTTCGTTCTAACGCATGAGCAGAGAGCCCTAGAGGCAGAGAACCTTCACAGGGAGGTGCGTCACAAGACCCCGTTAAATAGCGATGAGTCGATCTTTTATGTAGAAAAAACAATTGCAAACTCGTAGTCACCTCAGGGCCCTTATTCACTATGACCACTTTGCGATTCCTTGCTCAAACCACGCCAATGTCGTACTTGGTTTCGCCATACGTTTCAAATTCAAAATACGTTTTAACTATGACACTTACAAATTTTAAAGTTATTGTACTTGTTCAATAACTAGGACCTAGGTATATAATTTGTGACTGTTGTGTACTTGTAAAATAACTCAATAATTTGTGAGTATCATGGAGAAAACGAATTTTGAAATGTCAAAACTAAGTAAGGTGGGTTAGTGTGGTTTGAGCAAGGAATCACAAAGTAGTCATAGTGAATAAGAAAGAAAGAAAGAAAACACATTTATTGACACACAGACACATACGATACAGACAATGAGAATAGAAAGGAGGAGAAAAAAAACCCCTGTCTCAGCGTTTTGCCACTGTGTCATTTACAGGTGGGCCGAATGAACACAGAGGCGCTGTTATTCTGTCAGGGTTAGTAAGAAGGGAAGATGACCAGAAAAGAATAAATAAGATACATACAGAAGACGAGAATACTCCAAATACACAATTATACATAAACTTATAAATCTATATACTACAATACATAATATGTATTTAAGGAATAAATAAATATTTTAAATAGGCAGAACGCTTTCAGCACTTTGCCAAATGATGCAGCAGAAACGAGTTGTTTGACTGACAGTGATAGATGTTGGACACGACAGAATTGCCACGACTTAAAAATGCGCCACATGGATGGTATCAATAAGGGCCTAGATCCCTAGAATGACACACAAATTAAAAAAAACACTTGTACACAGCTGTATGTGGTTGCAGTGGATGACCACGGAGTAATGATGTCCGCAGTATAGGTAGGGACTGGGACTACATCGCCCCAATTTTCTAATGTTTAATACAACAATATAACAAAACTCATCTAAATTGGTTGAATAGGTAACATACAGACAGACAAGCAGTCAGACAGACAGAGTTAGGAAGATGCTTAGTTGAGATACTGCTGTAGTTAATTTACTATGTTTAAACGTTCATTCTGAGTTGTCTGACCGCCGATCTTGATTAAAATATATATTCATATGGTTTGAGGTTTTTCAATTAACTCGAAGTTGTTTTAAATGTTTGGGTTGCTTTATCAATTGATTAGCGTATAATTAAATTATTAAATTTCAATTGTTTAATTACTTTATTCTTGTACGTTATAAAAATGGATTTATTGTAGATTGAAACACGGCCAGGATGAAGGAAGGTATGATATTAATTGATTGTTTATAGTTTTTAAGCCCGAGTGTAAGCCTAAGTGTCCCGACCCAAACTTCGACCGTAAATGTTTTACTTTGTATAGGTACCTACTCTAAAATTGTTTTAATATTTTTAAGTTTTGACTAATAGACACACCCACATGTTGTTCCCGCCTGAGAGAAACTTAAGAATTGGGTCGATTTATTTAGTATTTTGCTATTAAAAAATATTTGAAAATAACACAAAAAAAAATAAAAAAAAATTAAAACTGACACTTTTTTTACTTCAAAAAGTAAAAGATATGACTTTTGGAGTCCAGCCAAGGCATTCTACATTGCGCTTCTATCACCTACCTTTAATTTAATTTTACTTGCCTTGGCTGGCACCGACTCCAAATGTTTTATTTTATACTTTTTGAAGTCGGCTTTAATTCGTTTTATAAAAAGTTTTTATTTCACAAATTTTTTGTTACCAACATTATGCCCTGTAGCTACACAAAAAATTGGTCTTACAATGATGTCATCAAGATAAACTGTATTTGCCAAAATGTTTCATTTCGTTCATATTTTTAAGGATTATGAAAATCTACCAGCCAGATCTTCGTTTTATGGGACCATACTTGAACTAAAAAGAATTATTGAAATCGGTTAACAACTGACGACGTTATAGTAGGGGAGCCCAAGCGGGGATTTCGGGATTTGCTATCAATATCTGACGCGCTCGAGTATGTCCATGCAACAGTATTTATTACATATTTGAAAATCTATAGCCGCTCCCCCACCGATGAACAGGTATATAACATTTTTGTCTTCTTATCATCTAACTAAGCTTTGCAACCCAATAGGTCTCTATGACGCTCGAGTAAATCCCCATCGTGGGCTCTCCTACTATTATTGTAAAACATACATAAAAAAAAAGACCGTGGCCTACCTGTCAGCGTATTAAAAATATAAAAGTATTGGAGAATTTCGCTGATGGACCGCAAGTCTCGGTAGCTTAGTGGTTAGAGCATTGTACTGGATTTCCAAAGGTCGTGGGTTCGAGTCCCATATGAGAATTCACTTGTGGCCGAGTTAATTTTTTTCAATACTTTTCTATTTAAAATTTATCATAAGTATAAAAATAGCATTGAAAAAAACAAAAATTCCAAAATCATAAAAAATTACAGTAGGCCCCCAGATCCATCTATGGTTTATCCCAGAACTCGAAATCGAGCAAAGAGATCAGCTAATGTTATTTGAACAATCTTATGCTTTCCCCGCTCCATTATTCCAAGATTCCAAGACATGGTATGTGGTCAGAGCGTAACGGTCAACATCGTTTGTGGTCAAACGCTTATCTCCCAAGTCGAGCGAACAAAGTCAATGGCTGTAGATGGCGTCAATTGACAATGCTTGGCTAATGTTTGAACTGTCCCATTAATGAAGGTCGTAAGGCAAATATGGTTGAGACTATGGCCGTCAAAGAAAAAAAATTGTTGTTGATGATGGTGATGTTAAAAATCTCACGAAGTTTCGATCGAAGATTCTCTTAGCCTTCATAAAAGGCTGAAGATGGAAGCGAGCCTCACCCGGAATCCTCAATCACTGAGGATTGATATTTTTCAGCTGGTCGGTGGGTATTTTTAATGTTGTTGTATTTGTAAAACAAATAATCCAAAATTCTCAGACGGGTAACAAACCCGCAACCTTTGACTATCCAGTCCACTGTAACATTCCAATTTGAAGCATTAATTTTTGTTCCACTTAACTAGACAAAGTTGAAATATCTTGGGCCTCTGGGGCCCAATTCTCATGCAATCGAGAAGTTCACATTTGTGAAAAAGTTCCTAATTAAATTTTCCTACACAACTTAGAGGCCGTATATGTACAATACATACAGGATGTTAAAAGACCCATAACGAAAACGAAAACACGTATTCTACCCATCGCTACTATAATTTTCTTGTATGTGACCAAATCTGGGAACTTGATAGTTAAGGAGTTATTGAGGATTAAAGTCAACATTTATTGAAATAAAACAACTTTTACGGATATCAAACGCGCTATATTTCCACGAACTAAGTTGTAATTATCCGTATTTTTAGGTTCGCGGCAGCTCATCATCCAGTGATCACGGCAGCTTTAAAGGTGCCGAAACGTCGGGAAAATCAAAAAACCCCTAAAAAATCTAATAATACGGACAATTACAACTTAGTTCGTGGAAATATAGCTCGTTTGATATCCGTAAAAGTTGTTTTATTTCAATGAACAGTGCGCGCCTCAACATTTATTTTTAAGGATTATTGTTATATGTTATAAAACCGCATTGAATATCAAAACCAATCAAAGAAACTGGATCCTGGCCGCCTCGTACCCTCTAGTTACACGCACACGTTATTGCATGATTTTTTGCGTGTAAAAAGAACACCCATTTTTTGATAACGAAAATTGAAAGTCGTTTCCCAGCAATTTCTTTTACATATTCTTATTAAGTTTGATGTACACTACGCAAATATATTTCGGTTTCGGTATGGGTCTTTTAACAGCCTGTATAAAACAAACAGAAACCTATAAGTTTTCTTATGTATTTAAATGTTAACAAAAGCATTTCTTATACTTACTTGCCGTGTGGTGACGGACAAGTGTCACCACTCCCTTACATGCCTGGGATGTCGTAAGAGTCGACTAAGAGGCTCGACGCATTGAACACCTGTGCGAAGAAGGAAAACTTGAAACAAACCCTCTACCAACCCGTCTGGCCAGCGTGGTAGCAGTAGGCTAATATCCTCCTATGACCGCCACAATAGGCGTGAGCTAGGAGAGGTCTATGTCCAGCAGTGGACGTCCACAGGCTGATTATGTATACTTACTTAATATTACCTATAATTGCAACTTTTATTCACTACATACTTAACTAAACCACAGGAATCCGATTCTAATGCAATCGAACAATTTTCTTTCTAAATTAATTCAATAGATTTGATAAAGACAAAGCACTAAAAGTTAAAAGTTTGTATCTATTTTGCTGTATTTTGCCTAATACCTTTATAAAGTCTTTGTCGTATTAGTGACTTCTTTTGTCTCACTAAAAACTTGAAATTTAACTTTCAAAATACTAAGTTACTCTATTATTATTTGAGCTTCTTTTGTAACTTAATAATAAAGCGAACAAAAAGAATATTATAGCATCTAATTTTCTAAAAAAATGTATAAGTCGACATCTATACTAATAAAATAATACCGTGACTGACGGACAGACAATGTACAGCCAAAACGGCTGAACCGATTAAGTTGAAATTTTGCATACGAATCCTATAACGATGTAGGCGAGCACTAAAAAAAGTATTTTTCGATATTCCCACTGGAATGGAGGGCTGATTATCGAACGGAAACTCGGTTCAGGAGGCCTACTCTCTAAGCCCGTCAACTAAGATACGGGCCGTCCGTTAGTTTCCCGAAACTACGGATGGAGCCTACTCTATATTGATTTCGGATGTACTAGTTTTGGACAAACGGCACAAACACATTGGGAGTAGGGACAATGTCAAAACGTATTCTCATTCATTCTTAGTTCGGGTTTCCGAACTAATAGCTGTCCGTAGGTGATACGGTGTAGGAAACGTCCGTAACTTAGGCCGAAACTACGGATTTCGTGCTTAGAGAGTATGCCTTCAGTTTCAGTTTGGTCTGTTGTGGCTGTCATACGTATGAAAATGTGACAGTAATAACAGCGACAAAACTGAAACAGGAGGTCCAAGCCGTTTCCGTAGTTTCGGTTTACTTTTGAATCGGTCTCAGTTAAAATAAATAATTAAAATGTTACTTGCGCATCAGGAGTAGTATAATGCATTGCATCTGATGCGACATAAAAATCTTAGTTAGTTATTGCAACAAGTTTTGTGATCTATTCCAAAGTAGGCCCTCTGAACCGAGTTTCCTTTAGATAAAACCGCCTCTGTGGTCTTATGGTACAACCACCGGTATCAGACCCAGGGGTCCCGGGTTCGATTCCCAGGGGGGTACATATTGTATTCGGTTTGGTTGTTGGTAGGACTTGTTGTAAGTCCGCCTGGCTAGCTACCACCATCCTATCTAAGTCTGACGCCATAACAACATTGTTTTCAGCATTGTTGTGTGCAGTTAAAAATAAGATAGCCAGTTCCTCAGTGATTGAGGATTCCGGGAGAGGCTCGCTTCCATCTTCAGCCTTATCAATACTTGTCAGCAGGTATGAAGAAGGCTAAGAGTTTCCCTGTTGTACATAAAAAAAAAGATAATCAGTCTGAAACCGCGGGCGGTTGCTAGTCTTTATTATAATAAAGCTAGCTTGTATAATGGACGTGTTTTATTAAGTTAGCTCACACAATGGCCAAGCTTCATCGTTATTAAACGCTTATAAAATGTTACTCAATATTATGGTATCTACAAACAACATTAAGTTGGCTACTTTGTAGTCTGTTGCGATAGTATGTTTGGTTTTAGTAAAATAGTGTATGCTTAGGTTTGACTTAGAGAGAGAGAGAGAGAGAGAAACATTTTATTGACAATTAACAAAACAAAAAACGAACATGAAAAAACAAAACACATTACATCAATAGTCAATTAGGCCTCAGCTTTGTGTTGCCATGACACTAAATGTGTCACAGCAACACTGGTATTCTGACAGGACCTAGTGATGCGTGGTTGACGCGGACCACAGAATACTTAATAGTAACAAAAATAACGAAGACAATAAAAAAAAAAACACAAACAAATCAAATAATTATTAAAATACAAAACTATGACATTTGACAAGTGTTATGCCAGGGCCGGCAATACATTATACAAAAAAAGTTAGACTTAGGTACTTAGAAGCGATGGCTGGTTCATGCGTCTACTAATTGGTCTACTCAAGTCTGCTTTATATTAACGTTGTGCTTAAAGCTTAAATATTTTCGTCTGAGGAAAGATTAAATTCTTTGTTTGTTTGCATTGAATAGGTTCCGAAACTACTGAACGGATTTGGATGGAATTTATTACACAGATAGTAGATAGCCTGGTTATGAACATAGGATACTTTTTATCCCGATATTCCCACGGGAACGGGAACCACGCGGGTGAAACCGCGAGCGGCCGCTAGTCTAAAATAAATTGAACCTGATCTGACGTACTTCAGAAATTGCAGTACAGTAATCTTGTGATGCGAGAAATGTTGTAATGTATGATAGATAATTCTTTCTTTGCGAGTTGAACATTGTTTACGGTTAAAATAACTAAAAAAGGTAATTATAGTATTCCTTTTTTTGTGATGGAAATGGACCTAACTGATATGTTATAGTTACTTTTAGTTTGACGACTCTGTATAAAATAAAACAGAGAAAAAAACAGCCCTTGACGAGTTTTTTGCCGGTTCTTCTCGTTATAAAGTCTCCCGCCGTAGGGGTTTGTGAACCGATGGCGTAGCTTCTTTGACGTGCACAAGTGCTTGTATCAGCCTAGACTGAATAAATGATAGACATTGACTTTAGAATCATAATATACTTAATAAGTTTTTTTTTTTAAAACAACGGGGAGACTCTTAGCCTTCATCATACCTGATGTTAAGTATTGATAAGGCTGAAGATGGAAGCGAGTCTCTCGCGAAATCCTCAAACACTGAGGAACTGGCTCATCTCTAACTGTCGAAACACATCAATGCTGAAAACAGCTGGCCAGGCGGACTTACAAAAAGTCCTACCACCAACCAAACCGAATATAATATGTACCCCCGCTGGGAATCGAACCTGGGACGTCTGGGTCTGATACCGATGGTTGTTAAATTTAATATAGAGAGCCATTTTTCGTTGGCTTGCCACATCTCTATAAAATCGTTTTGTAAAAAGACATCGAATTTTAAATCTACAAATCTTTATAGTTGCACCATTTCAATAAGTTGTCTGATTTAACATTGAACGCCCGCCATATTTAATGTTCACCATTCGAAATTCGAATATCGAACAAATGATCGCCTTGCAAACCACGATAAAATTTTATTTCGCGCCATTACGAAGAAAATACTAGGACGATTCGAAAAAAGAATATGCAGTTGTGTAATGAAAGGTAGAACAGGACGTCTCGTTTGTTCTAGAATATTCGTATTGGAGGGAAAGGTGGAAGATTTAAAAAATAACACATGTCATACTTCTTGGTCTTTCGTGGCGTGGGTGGTTGAGACATTCGCCATTTCAGATGTTTTTCGTTGTGTGGTGTGAATTTACGTACAATTTTGAATAGCATAGTTAGATAAATTATATATTTTTAAATATTGATATTATTTATAATCTGTGTTATTGTTATAACATGTTTTATAATAAGACAACTGCGTTAAACAAGGTAAATATAGCGATTTTATATATATTAAATAATACTTTGACATACTGTTTTAAAATTATCGATTTATTGACGGGAAAAAGCGAGTAGGTTCTTTTCGTATAGCGAGTGAGTAGCGGTAAACAACCGGTAGGATTACCGGAACCTGAACAAGTAAGAAGGTAGACCTCCTAGACGAATATAGGCACACATTCTGCAGGAGTTGTGGTCCCAGAACGACTTGTATAATAAAGAGCACTAAGTCTTCTTCTTGTCGTATGAGGATTACTGGACTTCTAGTGTCAGAGTTTATCAAGCGGCCTATAAGGCCTCTGACTTTGCCTAACGATTGTTATCAGATAACAACAGCCGGGACCGACTGTTTAACGTGCCCTCCGTAGCAAGGAAGCGCTCAGAAAAAAAAATGACACTTAACGGTCACCCATCCGACACCTGGCCGGACCAAACGTTGCTTAACAAATGTGATCGATTACGATTAGTATAGTATGTCATGCGCCTCCACGAGCGTTTATTAAGTAAAGTAAAGCGTGTAAATTGGAAAACGAAACGATGTCAAACGCAATAAAAATCATAAAATCTAAGTACTCCTACTTATCTTAATGAAAAGCGTGAAGTGTGCTGGAAAAACAATCAATGAATAGTACTAACGCGAGAAAATCTAGAAAACCTATGTAGTTTTTTCTTAATGTACTTACCTACATCAAAACTATCAGTTCTTTTCTTCCAGATCTTTTTGATTCATCTTCGTGAAAAATATCCCAACCATAGTGTCTTGAATGGCGAGTGGACAATTTAATCAAGCCTGGAGATCTTGTTATAAGAAAATTGGTTTAGCAAGCTATGTAGGACCTAGCTACAACTTTCAATGGCGGTTTTTGTATCGGGTTATCTCTACTTTGAGGTATCAAAGAAACAAAGACTTGTTAATTTTCGATGAAAAAGTTCAAGGCGTAGGAAAACAAATTCTAAAAAAATATTAGGAGTTTCAAACGAGAAATGGTAGGTAGAGAAAAATGTAACCCATGATAGGTTACATTTTTCTGAGGAGTATAGAGTGTAGGAGTATTATTAGGTTACATTTTTCTGTACCTACCATTTTTCGTTAGAAGCTCCTAATATGTTTTTAGATATTTTTTTTGCTTTACACCTCGGGTGGTAGATTAGAACCCTTTTTATATCTATTACTTTTATTTAATCTGGAATCGTAGGTGGTAAGCCTTATCAATTTTTTTTTTTTTACATATTGTTCATTATGAATTTTGTGCCAAAAGATTAGTGTTCTTACTTTTTAACTCCTACATAATTGGGCATTGCGAAGATTTATTAAAGGTATCGAACCCTTGGTTACAGGAACGGATGCCCAAAATTTGAACCACTTCACCATAGTAATGCACTATCTCAGTGAAGTGGTTGAAGTAACTACCTCGGCAGAACTTACAGTTTACTCTTTACTGCTATAGAGATTGTCAATTTCAGACCTGTTATTGTTTCAGACCTGTAAAGAAATAGTGCCAAATAAAGTGTAATGGTACACGCTTCCACCTCCACAGGACAGGCCCAGCCTAGTGTGGAGGCTAGATGTAATATCGGGGTTCGATCCCCGGACAAGACAAATATTTGTGTGCATGAACATGTCTATTTGTCTTGGTCTGGGTGTTTAATATGTATATTAAGTATGTATTTACAAAAAAAAGTATATTAGTATGTTTATCCGTTATCTAGTATCCATAACACAAGTTCTTCATGACACTTAACGTGGGCTAGATAATTAGTGTGATAAAAAAAAAATGCCTTGTATTTATTGTTTTTTGGGAAATAAATTTATTTGTATTTGTATTTGTATCCCCGTTGACCAGTAGAGGTTTTTAGGAAGCTTTTTTAAAAAGTAAATAAATATATTATAGGAATCGTTTGTATCAGAAATAATTTAACCTGGACAATGAAAGTGCTGCTACATATTTTTACACTTTTATAGTTTCCTATGGTATCCAACTAGCGAGCTGATCACTACGGCCTAGACGTGGTGCAAGCCTACATACACACATAGAGAAGATCGCTGGAATCGCAGTCAGGTACATGTTGAAGGTAGGAAATAATTGGGTCTTTTTCATACTATGATACTTTCTATTCGGTAATTCATGTTTTATTTATTTGTTAAACATATAAAAAAGGTACGTTGAAGGCTAAGAGACAGTTGTCGTGAATAAAAAAAAACTACTGGTCAACCGGGAAGTTCCCCGATTCTACCTAGTGTTTTAAACGTTGACTCTTGGTGATTAAAAAAATATGATGACTGACACGAGAATTGGCAGTATGGCTTAGTTTCTTTTCCTGTCTCCAATTAAGTTTAAAACTATTCTACTATTAGAAGTAGTCCAGGAGGTAAGATCAGACATATCTCCTTGACAAAGACGAACTAGCTATACAGGCGATTATAAGTACCTACTTTTATTAAGTACCTATTTCTAGTACCCTTCATGTGTCTAAGAACCTTTGGCAAAAGCATCCTGCCGAGCTTGCTAGACCACTTTGTAGACAAAATTTAAACGTGGTTACTAGAAAAAAGTATTTTATAACTAGGTCCTAACTAAAAAGAATATTCCAACTAATATTAAAAAAGTGAAAGTTTGGATGTTTCTCATTGAATCATACAAAAATGGCTGAACGGACTTCGATGAATTTTGGCGCATGGATTAAAAGATATAGGATAGTTCTTTAATAATTTCCCAATGTTAGACATTGTTTGATATTATTTTGAATATTGTGGAAGTTTGAATCTTGATTTCCTATATTTTATAACTGACTACACTACACAGACAACATCGGAAGCAAACACTTGTTAATATTTCGTTAGTTCAATCTCTCTTTTACATCCAAATATATTTATTCAAACATTGACTAAATCAATATATGAATGATTTCTCTATTTCACGAGTAGTCTATGACAGTTATTTAGATTGATATTGGAAATATTTGAATAAAAAAACCCCAGCAGAGTTCATTGTTTTATCGCTTTTTTTTGCTAAATGATGTTTAAATAACGGAAAGTATATTAAAGATTAATACAACTGGACTAAACCCGACATTTGTTATGTAGTACAACTATGTACTTACAGTTTGACGTTTCTGCTATGTTGCTATGGACGTGGTCACAAGCAGACTGCATAATTTATGATTTTTAACTTTTTGTTTTCAATGCTATTTTGACTTACTGATAAATTTAGTCTGCCACAAGTTATTTCCAGATAGGACAGTACTATTTTTAGGGTTCCGTACCTCAAAAGGAAAAAACGGAACCCTGATCACTTCATTGTCCGTCCGTCCGTCTGTCAAGACCGTTTTTCTCAGTTTTTATTAAACTGAAATTTATATCTGATACTCAGGTCTACTGTCCTTTGGAGCTCTGAAAAAATCAAACTTCTAAGCCAAAGCAAAAGATACTGCCGTTTATGCCGCAAATATACGCAAATTTTCGAAACTCGCACGGGAATCAAAACCTACAGGGTACTTCCCGTGAACTTAGAATCTTGAAATTTGGTACGAAGTAACGTCTTATAGTACAGATAAAGGAAAAATTGCGAAAACCGAAAATTTTTAGTTACATCATATAATAAAAAATATTTTTGAAAATTTTAAACGGAACCCTCGGTGCGCTAGTCCGACTCGCACTTGGGCGGTTTTTTATACAAGATTTTTCTATAAAAAAAATTATCAGAATACATAATAATAAAAATAATTTAAATGTACTTGTATCACTCAGGCCCGGTTTCACAGTGGCAAGAGGTCGATATATGGCAAAGCCGGGGCCAAAATTTCTACAAAAATTCTGTGGTTCATCGGTGGAGTAGGAGTTCAGGGGCTTCTAAAAGGGAATCCGATTGGAATCGGTATGTATAGACCCTTCGCAGGCAGATAAGTTCTGGACAGCTTATCTGGTACATATTTCGACATTCAGATTTTAATTATAACTAGCGGATCCTCGCGGTTTTACCCGCGTGGTGCCCGTTCCCGTGGGAATATCGGGATAAAATATAGCCTATGTCACTCGGGAAATTGTAGCTTTCTAATGGTTTACGAATTTTCTAAATCGGTCCAGTAGTTTCTGAGATAAGCGCGTTCAAACAAACAAACTCTTCAGCTTAATAATATCAGTATAGATTAATTAATAATTAATATATTAAGTATAGATGTGATAAATCTGTAAACACTTGCTTATTACAAAAATGCCGACATTTACATTGTACGAAAAGGGGATCACAAAATGGATATTTAAATAGTGGACTGTAATTTTTAAACGCGTGAAATGTTTAGGCCGTCACATTCATAAAATTAGCACTTACCAGGTAGACTGCTGGCTCCCCCGCAGCATAGCATCGAGTCAAGTAGTCAAGTAGTAGTTAAATAGTAGTCAAAGTCGTTACCCCTCGATGCAATATCCACGTCTTCTTTCCTCGAGCACCAATTTAATGAAAGTTTGACGGCTTAAGAATAACTTGATAAATAAACTATAAAAATTGCATACGAGAATGCGCGCGCGCGGCGGTTCGTATTAGAGAGAGAGTTACGAATTGAGCGGGTATCAGTTCTGTCAAAAATGACAACTAGTGTTGCCACAGAATTTATTGATACGAAAATCAAAACTGAACAACATACAACTTATGTTTTGGCGAGCTGTTCATTGAAATAAAACAACTTTTACGGATATCAAATGCGCTATATTTCACGAAATAAGTTGTAATTGTCCGTATTTTAGGTTTTTAGGGGTTTTTATTTATTTTTAATTTCCCTACGTTTCGGCACCTTTTCAGCTGCCGTGGTCACTCATCCCGCGACCACAACCTAAAAATACGGACAATTACAACTTAGTTCGGGAAATATAGCGCGCTTGATATCCTCAAAAGTTGTTTTATTTCAATGCCGACATTTGTCTAAATCTCTTTGCATGTTGATTAGTTAGTACTAGGTACTACTTACCTACCTATAATATTTTCGCATTCATTATGTATTGATTACTTTTTGTAGAAAATAAGTTAAAATTACTACACAGCAAGTAAAATAACAGTTAAGGACACCACAAAAACCCCTTTTATTCTGTACACATAAGGGCGAGCGAAATCAACATCTTAAATGTTGTGTGCTGATAACTGTACCTAATATTCGATGTTGACATCACAAATAAGTAGGTACTACCCATAACAGACTCCGTTTGGTTTCCGCCAAGTTATTTGTGTGTAGCCAGATAACTACGCTTGATTATAATGTAACAGCTACGCGTAGTTAAGTAGTTAGGTGTATTCTCGCGATGTCGTCTCAGCCATATGAGACCCACTGCTACCGCCTCTGTGGTCTAGTGGTACAACCACCGGTATCAGACCCAGGGGTCCCAGGTTCGATTCACTGCGGGGGTACATATTGTATTAGGTTTGGTTGGTGGTAGGACTTGTTGTAAGGCCGCCTGGCTAGCTACCACCGTCTTATCTAAGCCTGACGCCATAACAACAATGTATTCAGCATTGTTGTGTTCCGGCAGTTTGATAAGATAGCTAGTTTTTTAGTGGTTGTTGAGGATTCCGGGAGAGGCTCGCTTCCATCTTCAGCCTTATTGATACTTAACATCAGGTATGATAAAGCAGTCGTTCATTAAAAAAAAACTAAAGAATTTTGACAGTCATTTACAGCATTGGACCGGATTTCCAAAGGTCGCGGGTTCGATTCCCGTCTGAGAATTCACTTGTGGCCGAGTTATTTTTTTCCAATATTTTTCTATTTAAAATTTACCATAAGTCATTTACATTTTTTAAATAAATTATGGATCGAAATATTTCGAATTGCACATATTATCTCAGCGCGAGAGATTGAGCTACTTATTTCGAAATCACATCAATGTGTATGTATGTATATATTTTTTAACCTATTGCATAGCTTTTATCGCGGGCTTTGAGCGCGGCGACCGAAACAAGAAATTCCGTAACGAAAATAAAACTCCCACTACTGCATTTTTACCCGTTGCCGCGGAAAAAATGCGGTACCAAATTTTAAAAAGAAATTATATTTTCACACAAATTTTCATACAGTTTTTTTCATCATTGACCATTTGTTAATCACAATCGTAACTAAGCAACCAAAATCTATGATAAAAAAAGCTATGCAATAGTTTTACCGCGGCAGTCCCAGAGTGCCACACGTATTTTTTTTAATAATTAAATTAAGCACGATAATAGAAGATTGTAGGTGAGGTGTAAATGAAATCGGTTCTTTTGTTTAAATTTCCACATTTTAAGTTATTTCAGAAAATAGGGTTAAGTTTCCATTGTTTCCATTCAATGTCCATCAGTGCTTGAAAACTAAAACACCATTTAATTATCGAGTTTCGTTGAAACAGGCATTATTTTAGACTAAGCCATTGTTTCAAGGTTTATTAATTTCTGAGTGTTTGTTAAAAGGCCTCTTTGATTATTTGTTTTCAATATTCGATACCGAAAATTATTTTTATTGATTATGGTGTGCTGCTCTTTGGGTCATGTTACCACTTTACGTGTAGGCATAGCACGAAAAACTCTCGAGTAAGTATCGAGAAAGTAAATTAAAAAATATATAACATATCGAGCCCTACGAGTTTTATAGGCCCTAATAGAGTTGCTACCGGACGTAAACGGAACTGCATTTTCTTTTCTATTTAAAATTTATCATAAGTATAAAAATAGCATTGAAATAAATAAATAAATAAATATTTCCATACAAACACACCAATTATCTAGCCCACGTTAAGTATCATGAAGAACTTGTGTTATGGATACTAGATAACGGATAAACATACTTATATACTTTTTTTTGTAAATACATACATAATATACATATTAAACACCCAGACCAAGACAAATAGACATGTTCATGCACACAAATATTTGTCTTGTCCGGGGATCGAGCCCGGGACCTCTGGCGCAGAAGGTGGGGTTAGTACCCCTGAGCCAAACAGGTCGTCAAAAATTGCAAAAGATAAAAAAAATATACTTAAAACAACTTTTTCGGATATTAAACGCGCTATATTCGTAATAACGTCGGTATTTTTAGATCTTGTTTTATTTCAATGCACAGTGCTCGACAAAACTTAAGATGTACATAAGTATATTAATAAAATTAGCGAATCTACTGATATTTCAGATTTTTCCTTGGAATAGGGGTTCTTAAACTCTTTAGTACCTGATAAAAATGGAGTCACTTTTTTTTTTGTTTTTTTTTATGAAGTACGGGGAAGTTCTTAGCCTTCATCATACCTGATGTTAGGTATTGATAAGGCTGAAGATGGAAGCGAGCCTCTCCCGGAATCCCCAATCACTGAGGAACTGGCTATCTTACCTTTAACTGCCGGAACACAACAATGCTGAAAACATTGTTGTTATGGCGCCAGACTTAGATAAGATGGTGGTAGCTAGCCAGGCGGACTTACAACATGTCCTACCACCAACCAAACCGAATACAATATGTACCCCCGCTGGGAATCGAACCCGGGACCCCTGGGTCTGATACCGGTGGTTGTACCACTAGACCACGGAGGCGGTTAAATGTTTATAACTATTTACTTATAAATCAGTAAAGAATATAGTTTTCATGTAATACGTAAATGGTTGTACTTATGTGGTTTTTTACGTAATAAAAACCATCAAAAAAACCTTTTCAAAGATATCAAATTTCATTAGCTACATAATATTGCATTTGTTTGGCTTTAATCTTGTTGCGGTTTTTTGCTCAAATTATCCCTGACGAGGTGAGATTACACTGCATGATTAAATATAGTTAGCGATATTTATGGTTGATGATTGTGGCCTTGTCGGGGTATTGCTTCTGATGTAACTGTGATCAAGTAAGGCTTGAGCACGGCAAAGGCTATTAATGTAAGCGATATTTCGAAATTTATATTAACATAAAAACTACATTAAAGACAAAATGGAGAGTGCAGGTAGTAGTGCTAGCTTCAAATATAATTTATTATAAATATTTTTGAAACTTCATCATTTTTTTCTTTATTACCAGGTTTTGCGGTTTTGCAGGCAGAACTTCTGCCTCCCTCCTTTCTGAATATATAACAAAACAATAAATGCTTTAATCTTACGTACATCTTATGTTTTGGCGAGCACTGTCCATTAAAATAAAACTAGGAACGGCTCCAAACTGCACTACCTTCGGTGGCGCTTTGGAGCCCAAGAGAGGCGGAGCGCCGCGAGCTTTTACAACTTTATGTCGGCACAACTCTGTGAGGGCATGACGGATTTAGACGCGGTTTGTTGCATTAAACGCAGAATTACATTCTGGTCAAATTTGTAATGTATCGCGATGCACAAAAGTCTATACTTTTCGAGCAAAACCCTAAAAACCGAATTTGGCTCTTCTTTGGCGCCAAAAGCTAAGGCTATGGTGATGGTAGGACATCGATTTTTTGTCACCTCCTAGGTATGGTTGATGTCTAAGTATGTGCCAAGTTTCATTAGAATCGGTTAAACGGTCTGGGCGCTATGACCGGGCGGACAGATTTTCAAAAGAGTCAACATAAGAGAGGCTCCGCTACGTTCCGCCTCAACAAGTTTTAAGGACATCACACGCGCTATATTTCACGAATTAAGTTGTGGTTTTTTGATTTTTAGTCATCCCGTGACCACGGTAGCTGAAAAGGTGCCGAAACGTCGGCAAAATCAAAAAACTCCTAAAAAACCAAAAAAAAATACGGACAAATACAACTTAGTTCGTGAAATATAGCGCGTTTTAATATCCGTAAAATTTGTTTTATTTCAGTGCTTAAATCTTCTAAACCAAGCATAAGTAAATCACACATAATGAATTATTGTATCAAATTTTCAAAAGTTTAAAAGTTTGCGCTAAAATGCTAACATTTGTCGTTAAAATTAATTGATTGTGTTTTAAATAAATTATCAACTTTATAGCATAGCCAGAACACTACCCATATAACAGTAAAATTTCCGTTGAAATTGCCGTACTAACTTTTAGGTACGTACATCTTATGTTTTGGCGCGCACTGTTCATTGAAATAAAACAACTTTTACGGATATCAAACGCGCTATATTTCCACGAACTAAGTTGTAATTGTCCGTATTTTTAGGTTTTTTAGGGGTTTTTTGATTTTCCCGAAGTTGTCAATCTATCAAAACAAACTTTGGACGAACCTACTTTAAAAGTTTTAAATAAAGGTTTAAACTTTGCGGTGGCACCGAAGAGGATACCGTTTGAGGATATTATCTGCAACGTTGAGGATTGCTTAGTAAAAAACAATATGAGAAAGGAGGATAGCGAAGCTATACGTCAGGACTTTCATCCGTCTTACGGCATAGCCACCTACCGAAAGCAAACCTCCCTCGTGACGAATATCTCGCATTGAAGAACCTGCGAACTAAGACAGAATTGACTATTCTCCGTGCAGATAAAGGTAACGCAACGGTTATAATGGACACGTCAGATTACAACGAGAAAATACAACTCTTATTATCAGATGAGAAAACATACAAACACGTCAAAAGCGATCAGACCACCAAGATCCTTAAAAAGACTAGCACCTCATCAAGGAACATTCAGAATCGTTGAATCTTGACGTCAATTTACTTATTCCTTCTTGCCCAAAGCCGCCAAAACTGTATGGATTGCCGAAGATACATAAACCTGATGCTCCACTGCGTCCTATAGTCAGCCAAATTGACTCACCAACTTACAAATTGGCTCGACACGTAGCGACAACCCTCTCACCACTAAGAGGCACCACAACAGCATTTGTGAAGGATTCTTACCACTTCATCAGTGCGATACAACACCTAAATCTCGCCGATGATGAAATCATGGTCAGCTTTGATGTACAGTCTTTATTCACATGTCTACCAGTACAGGACTTGAAAACAACAATATGCCTGTGGAATATGCAGACCTACTTGAACACTGCCTAACATCAGGCTATCTCATGTGGAATGATGAATTCTATGTACAAGTTGATGGAGTAGCAATGGGTTCTCCTGTATCCCCCATAGTCGCCGACATATTTATGGAGGATTTCGAGGAGAAGGCGCTGGCTTCAGCACCAGTGTATCCCCGGTTCTACAAACGGTACGTAGATGACACTTTCACTGTACTACCTAGAGATAGTGTTTCTGCTTTCCTTATCCATCTTAACTCTATTCATCCAAACATCCAATTCACTATGGAGTTAGAGGCAAACAATAAACTAGCCTTCCTAGATGTACTTGTTATTAGGAATCCTGATCAAACTTTGAGCCACACAGTGTATCGGAAAGCAACACATACAGACAGATACCTAAATGGTGATTCACACTATCATCCTTCACAGTTAGCTACCGTAGGGAAATCTTTGTTTCAGAGAGCACGCGGCATCTGTGACGAGCAACACCTGACTGCGGAGCTTCGACATGTCGAGCAAGTACTGAGAAACAACAAGTTGCAAGTACCACGCAGACGTCACAGAAACCGCGCCAAACCAGTCACAGTAGAACGTCAACCTGCCATTTTACCATTTGTGAAAGGTGTCACAGACAAGATTGGGAGAATTCTAAAGCGTGCTTCTATTAATACTTACTTCAAGCCGCCCAAGAAGATCAACCAATTCCTACCACCAGTCAAGTGCAACATATCCTTTCAAGTCGCAGGTGTCTACAAACTGGATTGTGACTGTGGGCTCTCCTACATCGGGCAGACAAAGAGAAGCATAGGGACCCGCGTTAGAGAACATGTAGCTGACGTGAAAAATAGGCGCGATAACAAGTCTGCAGTGTGTGAACATGCTTTTGAGGGACCCACCCACTACATCAGGTTTGATAAGCCACAGATCCTCGCCAGGGAACAAAAACTTGTCCCCAGAATGCTGCGTGAGGCTATTGAAATTACCAAATACCCAAACTTCAATAGAGATGATGGGTGGAAGATTCCACCAGCTTGGGACCCTATTATCCATAAATTAAAGTCTCAACCCAAATCACGCACTGCAAGACCCAAAGATACGGTTAGCTCTTTTTGTAGATAAATAAATATAAAAAAGTAAAGGTGGAGACAACATATCCTAATTTTTAATATTTTTTTATAAAGATGGAGGTCGGCCCGCTTTCGAAGTTTTCTTGGCAGTTTCTTTCTTCGAAGGTCCTCCCAATTTGTGAACTGCCAGTAGAGTCTTTAGTTTTCTCTTTTCTTAATAATAAAGAATTAAAATAACAATTAAATCAAGATATCAAATCAATAATAATTTGTGCCATAGTAAATGTCTAACCGTATCCGAACGAAAATAAATTAACTTTTCGAGGGTAGACTTATAAGTAGCCAGTCATCCCGTGACTACGGCAGCTGTAAAGGTGCCGAAACGTCGGGAAAATCAAAAAACCCCTAAAAAACCTAAAAATACGGACAATTACAACTTAGTTCGTGGAAATATAGCGCGTTTGATATCCGTAAAAGTTGTTTTAACTTTTAGGTGTAAATTCATGACCACGATTCCTGCAAAAGTGCCGAAACTTCGAGAAACCAAAGAAAGAAACAACTTCATAATACAAAATCAATCTGAATGTCTATCTTGAATTATTTTTTTATACTTATGGTAAATTTTAAATAGAAAAATATTGGAAAAAATTAACTCGGCCACAAGTGAAGTTTTTTTATATCAATGATTAGTTTAGCTTCCAGCGTGCTCAAGCCCATGTAGGTAGTTGAGTAATAATCATGGCGAATACGATTCTCAATTACATGTAATTTGTCGGGATCTGGATGGAGATCCGGTTGTGTTTTTATACACATTTAAGGATCACTGACTTTGGCAAAATATAATAATTGGATCACAGTTGTCCACTTTAAAGTTGAAGATTGCGTGAGATTCTAACGCAATCCAACAATTTATAACGTACGTATTTGTAGCGATGTCCTTTTTTTTGGTTACTTCAAAACTGTTTTAAAACGTATGAAATATTGAAATAAAACTGAAAGAAGAAATATATGTGTAGAAAGGCGAATGTTTTGTGGAATATAATTGTAGAAATTGAAAATTCATTTGTGGTTTCTTATGGTATTAGTTAATCTACTTAATTCAATATAAAGGTTTTTGTCTAAAGAAGTTTGAAGTTAAGTATATGAATTAAATATTCACATACCATCAAAAGTTAAGGAAATACATAACAAATAGATTTAGATATCATACAAAAACGTGTATGATATCTAATGATTAGATGAATAAAACTGAATTATTATTATTCAAAGAAATAACAAATGGCACCTTAGGATAAAAGTCAAAAGCACCAAACATATAAAATTTAATATAGGGTAAAGTATTACATATTTTGTAGGTACATCTGTTTTGGCGCGCACTGTCCATTGAAATAAAACAACTTTTACGGATATCAAACGCGCTAAATATTATGAACTAAGTTGTAATTTTCCGTATTTTTAGGTTTTTAGGGGTTTTTTGATTTTCCCGACGTTTCGGCAGCTGAATACCTATTCTGAAATAACTAAGCTGAATACATATATTTAGTTATGGTAAATTTTAAATAGAAAAATATTGGAAAAAATTAACTCGGCCACAAGTGAATTCTCAAACGGTAATTCTCACTTGTGGCCGAGTTAATTTTTTCCAATATTTTAAAAGTATAAAAATAGCATTGAAAAATGCAAAAATTGCAAAATTATAAAAAAACCATATTTTTAGGTTTTATTAGGCACCTGACCTGCCTAATAAAACTTTCATCTTTTTTAAATCGCTTAATTCGTTTAGGCACTACGAATATTTATGTACAGAAAGACAAAAAAAAGTTTGCCGCCATTTTGTTTAATTTTTGTTGTACCTAAATTTGACCAAGGTGTACATTGTTTTAGTCAAAGCGCCACCTTTGTATCTTTTACAGTTTCGGCAGGCAGTTGACCATCTCCATAAATGGCCGGATGGATTTTCATCAAACGTGGCTAAGAACCATCTCGATCAATTTAGCTTTCAATTAAAAAATAACCACATTGAAATCGCTTGATTCGTTTAGGCTTACGAATATATGTACAGACAGACATACAGACAGACATAGGCTTCAAACTTATATAACCCTGTTTGCGCTGCGTCGGGGGTTAAATACGGACAATTACAACTTAGTTCGTGAAACAAATACGAAAAAACGATTCAATATTACATATTTCATTATCATTTCCGTTAGTAATTTCCGTTTCGTAATAAGAATTAGTTATTTCGCATACAGAGTGTAATTCAAGAAAATCCGGATAATCTCTCTTTTGCATATTTTTTTCGGTGTTTCCTTTTTCATGAATTATCAAGAATAATACCTCTATTTAGGGCATTACGTTTTCCTCAGGCCGTGACGGTGTTAGCTTATTCTCTGAATATTTCTCGCAAAATTGCCAAGTTAAAAGATGAGGATCTGGAGAGGAAATTTACATTAATCTTGTGATGAGGAGATATTAAAAAGAAACATGGAATTTGTACAGTCAACCGAACTATAAGTTTTACGTGATAGATATTAAACAAGAAAAAAGCAACTTTATCGCCCTGACGGGATTTAAACCCGCTTGGGAATCCGGCCCAATGCACTTGTTATATATTAGATAAAATACTACTTTACAACATGAGTATATAGTTTAATTTTTAGCTGAAATTTACGAAAGTTATCGTAAATTATAAAACCTAATTGTGATGCAAATTATATAAAGCTTTGTTTTTTTATTAAAAATGTCCAAATATACTATCAAAATGTTTATATTCTGAAATGATTGCAATTTATCACTATATTTTCACATCCCTATCTAATTTATTTATAAAAGTTGTTTAACCTACTATTATTCGAACATCACAACATTTAAAGAAATGATTTGATTATTTGATATAGAGAGTCATTTTATCGTTTGATATTTCCTGTTATTCCTTGATCATATTGTAATATTGAACTTGTAATTTACTTGATAAATGAAATATAAATAATGGTTATAATTATATCATTATAATTGGTACAAATAGTTTAGTAATCTATGTTATTTTAATAAAAGTATCGATTTGATCATTTGGCGCCATTGTGGCAAAATAATTATTGGCTGTAATGAATGGCGGGAGAACCCCCTCCAACTTTGGCTCCTTCTGAGCATAGGAGCACACATTTTAGAGTCAGTCTTGTCACTGAGCAAGTAATCACTACGTTTTTTAAGAGACGGCACTTCCATACAAGCCACTAAACTGATTTATGAACGTAGTTTCTACCAACCTGAGTTTTTTTAAGAGGTACCAACATAACAGTGTCAGTTGTCAAAATGACAAGGGATTAGGGATGCACCCCTAACCCCTAAACAATATCGATAAATAATACTTACACTATTATAAATGATCACATTCCACTCGGCAGTTCTTAGTTACCTATTAGTATAGTATTGCACAAATAAAACAAGGTTCCATATGATTCATGTATTTCTGATAAATCTGTAGGAATATTGGAAGGCAGTATCAGGAGGATGAAGCAGCCACTGATAGAAAGGACAATAGCGGTTAGCTCTTCTTCCGAACTGGATGTTATTCGCCCGGGTACCGGGATCCAACCGAAGCTGGTCTGGAAGTCTTCGTCCAATGACGGACATCTAAAATATAACAATATCGATAACTAATAACTTGACAATGACACAGCACTATGACAATATAGTATTAAACTACAATATTGTAATTTTCATAAAATTATTACTTAAATCCATAATATTTACTGATAATACTATTATTATTAACAAGTTTTTACTCAAATAGACTTTAAACAATGTAATTATAAAAACAATTGATTATTATTACCTGTTCAGCTCAAGCGGGAATTTAGTCATAATATTACCTTGTTCAACCTTCTCACTCTACGACACAACAAATTTCGCACATTCGCAAAGATTTGCCACCTTATGTATCTTTGTAATTAATAACATTATTAAAATTATGTAAAAATAAATTAAAAACTTCTGAGCAAAATATTACGTTATCACTGACAGATAAAGTTAAATGCGTCACATGCTGGCCAACATGAACTGACGTATAATAATGCTAAATTACGGTGTCGTTATAATACGATGGGACAAATCTATTAAACTTCCTTTTTCATTAGTCGGGTTTTTTCGTAATTTGATGTTGGTACAAACTACGTTCATAAATCCATATATTTTACATTTTTGTATGAAGTGTCGACCCCCTGAGTCTTGTGTGGTGAGTTGAGCAGAGCGGTTTAAAAGCTAAGTACTTGAATACTGTCTAATTCTACTTAAATATTGTTTTATGCTATTTTAATTTAATACTGTTTTTACCGACTTCAACAAAAAAGGAGGGAGGTACTCAATTCAAACCGTTTTTTTTTTTGTCCGATGTATGTAGGTATACCGATTACTCCGGTGTTGGTGATACATTTTAAATAGAAAAATATTGGAAAAAATTAACTCGGCCACAAGTGAATTCTCAGATGGGAATCGAACCCATGACCTTTGGAAATCCGGTCCAATGCTCTAACCGCTGAGCTACCGAGACTTGCGAACCACCGTCAAAATTCTCCAATACTTTTTTATATATATATTTTTTTTTTAATACGCTGTAGGCCAGCGTTGTCACATCAATGCTAGGAATATCCTTGCATTCGAAAGAAACAACTTTTCAGGTGTTTAACGATCGATTAAGATGCAACAGCCAATAATTTATGATTTTTGAATTATTGCATTGTTTAATGCTATTTTTATACTTATGATAAATTTAAGTATGTCAATTTGTTTGTTACTCTGCCACGCTAAAACTTCTAAATGGATTTGGATGAAATTTGGCACAGATATAGTAGATAGCCTGGATTAAATCATAGGATAGTTACTTTTTATACCGATATTCCCAGGGGAACGGGAATCACGCGAGTGAAACCGCGGGCAGCCGCTAGTTTCATCTATATTCGTCCAGCCGCTTTGCTTGCATTGTGAATGCAATTAAATTCACGAGGCAGTTGTATTTAAAACTTATTATCTATTTATCTATGTATTTTTACAGTATTAATTTTTTTCTTATAAGAAATCGAATAAGTCATAAGTCATAAGTCATTTATTCCATAAAACAATATTACATTGTGTCGGAAATTAAGTAACACATAAACAGATTATAAATTTAAACAAATTAATTAACATCAAATTAAAGCAAGTCAAATTATTAAACATCTAAATAAATCAAATTCAAAATTTAATAACATTTATTCATATGAAATTAAAATAATAAAAAAAGATATATATGGGTAACAAAAACATTAAATTATTCATTCAAACATACTTACTTACATACTATTATAAAAATCTTCTATACTATAAAAAATATTCTCCAGTAAATAAGACCTTAGTCTGGACTTGAAAACATTAACATTTGTTATACTTTTTAAGTCAATGGGCAATTTATTAAAAAGTCTGACTGCTTGATATTTTGCACTGTGTTTAACTACTTGTAAAGTTGGTTGTATGATGTTAGCTAAATCTTTTCTCCGAGTGTTGACGTATTATTCTTTCTTTTATGGTTTCGTAGCTATCGGGATGCTTGACAAGGTCGGTGAGGAGAATAAGAATATAGAGGCAAGGTACGGTCAGAATTTCAAGGTTTTTAAAATGCTCCCTGCAGGACTGTCTTTGGCTCATTCTTAACATTGTTCTTATTGCCCTCTTTTGAATAATGAACGCTTTTCTTAGATTGTAGTCGTAACTGTTTCCCCAAAATTTTATACTATATCTTAAACGAGATTCTACTAGGGCATAGTACACCATTTTTAATTGATTCATCGTTAGCTCGTCTCTTAAGCTTTTCAAAGCGTAACATGATGAAGAGATTTTGTTTTCAATATATTTGACTTCTTCCTTCCAATTTAGAAGAGAATCTATGTGAATCCCTAAAAACTTAACAGAATCTACAAGTGAGACACGGCCTTCATTTAAGTTGATATCTACTTTATCATTTGTTTTTGCAGTCGATTTAAAAAGTATAGCTTGCGTCTTATCTACGTTAAGTAAGAGATTATTGGCTGTGAACCACTGCGAAAAATCTCCATTGCGGTATTTAGTCGGCTGTTGAGATCTCTAATGTTTTTCGCACTTATCACTGCATTTGTGTCGTCAGCAAAAACAACAAGTTTAATTTCTGGAATGGAGCTGTACATGAGAGGGATCAAGTCATTTGTAAACAAAATAAAGAAAATAGGCCCCAAGATAGAACCCTGCGGAACCCCTCTCTGAATTTTCTTTCGCTTGGATTTAAATGTTTTTTCAGTTTTATCATCAATGCACTTTAACTCAACATACTGATATCTATTTATTAAGTACGATTCAAGAATAGAACAACTTGTATTGCAAATTATCATATTTATGCAAATAAATGAATAATTCAATCAACGGAACAATTAAAGAACTTTCCATTGGTCCACTGGTCCATTCCACTGGTCCACGCCTCGAGAGACCTGAGAGCTGGTGCCTATCTTACCGAGCGGCTGAGTCTTTGTATTTAGCGGCTGCCAAGCGGCTGTGAGTTGGACGGCGTTTTTATGTCATAGTATACGTATATATATATATATATATATATATATATATATATATATATATATATATATATATATATACCAAGAAACCGCATAGCCGCCTATTCAATCTTTCTTTGAATGCGAATGTCACCTTCAATAATGACAAAATTAATGAGTCCGATTACCCTCACATGTTCATCGAGAAATACGTTAATAAATGGAAAAGATGGCATGAATCAAGTTATGTCGAGATGTGTTCTTACCTTATGAAGGGAATTATTTTGTACCCTTTCAACCGCCTCTGTGGTCTAGTGGTACAACCACCGGTATCAGACCCAGGGGTCCCGGGTTCGATTCCCAGCGGGAGTACATATTGTATTCGGTTTGGTTGGTGGTAGAACTTATTTTAAGTCTGCCTGGCTAGCTTCCACCATCTTATCTAAGTCTGACGCCATAACAACAATGTTTTCAGCATTACATTACAGATAAGATGGCCAGTTCCTCAGTGGCTGAGGATTCCGGGAGCGGCTCGCTTCCATCTTCAGCCGTATCAATACTTAACATCAGGTATGATGAAGGTTAAGAGACTCACCGTCGTTCTTAAAAAAGAAAAAACTCATTTATAGGGCCGAATATTAAGCTGAGGAAGAACCTATGTGGATCAGATATAGTCGTATCAGGAAATCATGGAGATGGCAATGTAAGCACATCTTAAGTTTCTTCGCGCACTCATAATTGAAATCAAACAACTTTTGCGGATTTTAAGTGCACTATATTTACCCAAAACATATATTTGGTACTATATTTTTGGGATTTTTGGAGGTTTTTGGTTGCCCGACGTTAGGGCACTTTCTCAAAAGTAAGTAACTAGTCAACCCGTGACCACGTCAACTGAAAAGGTGCCGAATACGTCAAACCAAAAACCCTTTTCTGTAAACCCCCTTTTCTGGTAAATAGAGTGCACTTAAAATCCCCAAAAATGGTTTTATTTCAGGTGGCAATGTGTACGGAGGAGTAGAGAAACATTACAGGACAGTTCTTAATTTGTCTTTTTCTAGCAGGACACCGGTATCCAGAGAACAATGCAATATCTTATGTGTCTCAAAATCCGGGGCCTGAGAGATAAAACATAAAAAAAACAGAAAGAGGTACAGTACAGTACATAAGTAATTGTATTCAGTTTGGTTGCGTGGTTCGACTTGTTCTAAGTGCACCTGGCTAGCTAGTAGCTACCACCATCTTACCTAAGTCTGGCGCCATATCAAAAATGCTTTCCAGCGATGTTCTGGCAGTTAGGGAGAGATAGACTGGTTGAGGATTCCCTGAGATGTGTGATTCCACCTGTTGTTTATAAAAAAGAATAAAAGCAATTTATAAATTCAAGATTTGAGAGCTGGTGTCTTACGCAGCGGCTGAGTCTTTGTATTCAGAGGGGTTACAGTGCCAGTGTGCTCGGTACTATGCCACGCGGATGTGAGTTGGACGGTGTTTTTAAGATTCCGTAGTAAAACCAACAAGGAAACTTAGTTTCACCATGTCCATCTGTCTGTCTATATGTCTGTCTGTCCGTCCGTGGCTTAGCTCAGAGGTACCTGCTTCCAGATAACTATAATTGGCATGAATAACACGCCAAAAAGTGCTAAAAAGTCTTAAAAATATACAGGATATTAGTACCACTGAACCGTCATTTCATTAACCATGAAAATTAGTTATTACATTTCCAACAAGAGTATGTTAATTCAGTCAAAGTAAATATTTGAACATACCTGTCTGCCAGGCGAGTCGATAAGCTCATTAAATTGTATGAAATTATAATGTTTACTGCCTCTCAACAGATCAACATAGCAGATAGCTGCTTGTAAAATCTCAAAATAAAATTATGGACAGCGATTACTGATGAAAACAAACAGATCTTGGGTATTTTTCTTTAGGTATTTTTTTCTTATTCTTACGTCACATATATATAAAGGTAAGTAGTAAAACTGTCTTGATCATTAATTCAAACGGTAAAAGTGTAAAAAAAATATAACAAGTAAAACCTCAGTTTTCACCACCTTTTTTAAACCGTCACTGTTGAACATGGATTAATAAGGAACCCACCTCAGGGGCCCAAAGGGACTAGTCGTATTACAAGTGTGGCCTGGGTGAAGCATGAGAGATAATAACACCATTTTGGTGACCCATCCCGTGAAAGCCATAGCAAAACAGCCGCAATCACAGTTCAATGCGCCTTCGAACAACCTTTTACTAATGTTTTTTTATGCCTTTCCTGTGAGGCGGTTAGGCGACCCTCCGGACGCGGGGGAGGGAGGTGGTGAATCCTGCATTGGAATTCCCACAGCCGGCTGTGTCGAAGGTGATGTCAGACTCTTACTGAAATAGAAATAGAAACATCCAGTGCTCGCCGGCCGGAATCTAGGTGAAAAGTGTTAGGCTCCCAGAGAGGGACCGTCTGAAAGCGAAAAGGCTGAAAGACGACTGACTCCCTGAGGGGGATCTTCCCAGAAAGGGATTTCAGCCGTATCAGAGAGGACGGGGGGTGACCTGAGGGTCAAGATTGGCGGGCGGTTGTGGCTTCGGCCTCCTGAAACTCCAAAAGGCGGTTCAGGGTGGCCGAGAGCTGGTCTGGAGGGTTTTTTTATGATCAACGGAGATAACGCTTAGCCTTCATCTTACCAGTAGGCCAAGCCTGACTTAGCCAAGGCTTCTATCGATTGGATAACTCGAAACTATAACGTGTCACTGTCCAGATAGGTTATTCTGAAAACATCCATCATATTACGGGTGAAACAGCGGAGACCGCTCCATTTTCAATACTATTTGACAGTTGATGTGACGTTTAGTCATGACAACAGCGTCGATGTTTGCTTAGAGAATAACCCTTCTGCTCACATCGTAGGGGAGTAAGCAAGACAGCATGATGCGCTATATTATATTGCGGGATATAGTGGAGTTCAAGCTAGTGTTGCCAGATAGAATTTGAAAAAAGCAGCGAAAATTTTGTAAAGATCAGTAGATTGGGATAAAAAGCAGTAGTTTTTTAAAATAACACTTAAACGTGTTGTTTTTTTAATACGAAACGCTACAGTAAATAACATGAAAAAGTTTAAAAGTAAGTATACCTACTTAGTATACCAGTCACATAAAGGTATGAAGAAATATATATCTTATTACTAGAGTCTGCCTAATGATTCGTGTCACTTCAAGAAGAAGGGAATTTTTTAAAAATCTGATGATGGCAATGAAAATACAAGTAAAACAGTTTCGGCCTCCACGTGACATTGATTTTTAATACCTATGTGATATTGTTGCCATACTTAAATTTGCCATAAACAACGAGTGAAACGATTCATTAGACAGCCTCTAGATTCTACATTTGTTACATCTCTCACCGTTCTTTAGTTTTATATAAAAATATCTACTGCTTTATCAGTAGATCTGGCAACACTGCTTGGCGCAGTATTCTTAATCAACGCCTCCAAAGTGTGAAGTGTATCAAAATGTGACAACTTCAATAAAAAACAAAACGTTCTTATGAAATGATGGTTTCTAATCGATGATGGTAGTCGCTGATGTTGTAATAACAGGTTAAAGATGGAAGCGCGCATCTCCCGGAACCTTCAACCACTGAGGAACAAAATTTCAGGATTTAATTATAATATGTTTTTAATCTCATTAATTTTCCTGAAATGATATATTTGAAAAGTTCCCAGCTAAGTTTGAAAGGCAGTAAAGTTTGACGAATGGACATCAAGATGGCAACAAAAAGAAATTAGCCTTTTACGAAGTTGATATTAAACTTCCCTTCAAAGTTGTTAAAGTTGATCGAGTGTCCATGGCGGAAATGGGTTTTCAAAGTAATTAAATTCATATTTTAATAATAAAGATGACATTTAAATCGACGTCTCCCAGAAACGAAATCATTTCTACAAATTATTATCTTGTTTCCAGTAAGAAGCTTTTAAGCTAATGATAATAATTAGTTAGCCGATGTCTGTTTCATCAGTCATGTTTCAATGTGGCTTTGTAACACGCCTTCGAAATCAACAGAGTTTCTCAAGATTGTTATTTTTGGTCACCCACCCCGCGACCGACCTTAGCGAAAGTTACTTAACAACTATAATCCGCATAATTTCCCTCACGAAGGTTGTATACAGCTGATGAAATGGTATACACGTATAGAGAAATAGGTAACACACCATAAGAAAGTCTACTTTCGCTTAAAAAATTAAAATTATTAATTTTTTTTGAGAATAAGACAAAATATCAACAACGCCATCTTTCATGCACGTGTTAGAATTTAAATCATAAGTATCAATGAATAACTAATTCAAAATCTACTGGAAGAATTTAGAAGCTTCAATTTGTAGTCAAACTATTGTTCTACAAGGAGTAAATAAATAAAACTTAGAAATCTTTCAATAATTACTAAAATTTATTAAATAGAAACAACAATTAGAATGTTCCTCCAAAATTATTATTTCAAACACAACTATAAACATCCAACACATATAATGAACATAAATTGTCACTTAACAGACAACGTTAAGCATAACTTCGACAAAAATAAAGAGTAAGAAACTACTTAGCTTTTAAGACCTCTCTGCTTGACTGACACAAGACTGGCCCAAAATATGTTTTCTATCTCAAAGAGAGTCAAAAGAGTGGGGGTTCGCCCGCCAATAATTACAATCAATCAGAAATCAGTATTAAAATAGCTTTGCTACAGTGGCGCCAACCGGTCAAATCCAGCTGTTTAATGAAATATCAATGATAAAGTAATCTATTTCTACTAACAATAATGTAATTATTATTTACATTATATATGGTTTATTTTATCAAATAAAAACACTTATTAAATATTTGTAGAATTATTGCGATAAACTTCTAACCACACTACATTTCTACATTCTGCCATGCTTTTAATAAGTATAATATTTTCTAGCGGTAATGGGGAATAGACAAACCCTCATTCATGGTTTTACTATACGAGTCACATCGATCTTCAGGCTCTGTTAAAAAATCAATGATAATACCAATTAATATAATGTTCAACATACAATATACTTACCTGACTTTTTATAAATGTTCGAATTCATTATATCCGAAAGTATGAACACGAGGAAAAAATAATTACATTCCCACAAAGCTAACGTGATACCTTATGCAAATCTTCTATACTTATATTAAGAATCAAAGTTCAACGTGTCTGTACATTGCTTGGATTTGCAAAAAAAATATAGCTAGGGGTACCCAAAATAAGCAGCAGAATCCATATCTAACTTCTTTAGAATTAATGTCTGTCCGTTGTCTGTGTGTTTGAATGAGCATACCAAACCACTGACTTGACTCCACAGAATTGTATATATGTTTGAAGCCCGTATCTCAACTTACCGTATAGGTTTTTTTGCATTAAAATCGGTCAATTCTATCAAAAGTAATTACATTTTAAAGAGAGGACGGACGTAGAAATTTACATTGTGATGCGCGTTGAGTTGGAATTGGATTGGAGAGTTGGAATTTACGCGTCGTTCAGGGGCCCAATTCTGCTAATGCTTAGTCACAATCGTATTCCAATGGTGTTTCAATGGCAGACCTGTTTTACACATTTCGTGTTACAACAGTGTAAATAAACACTGCTATTGAAATACCATTGAGAGGCGATTTTGAAAAAAAAGTTAGCAGACTTGGCCCCCAGGTTTTGGTTGCTTAGCAAGAGTTGTTGATTTTAATTCTTGAAAAATGTATTTTGTCGTTACTAACTACATTTTTATTACTATAGCAGAATGGCGTGCATGGAAGATGGCGTTATATTTATATTTTGTCGTTATTTCTAAAAGTTTTAGTTATTTTATAAAGTTTTAAGCGACTTAAAAAAAAGAGGAGTTTATCAATGTGTCGCAAAATACAAGTTCTAACGTCATTACACAATCAAGTTTTATGTTTTAGTACCAATGAACAGATTGAACAGTCGTCATTAACCATTTTTTGCCCCTTTGCCGGGGCACTGGCCTTCCTTATGGAAGGATAAGTCATAAAATAAGGAGATCGAGCCATGATCCGCCAAGCGGGCCCAATGCGGATTGGTGGGTTTTCATGACCGCAAATACAGCTGGGACCAACGGTTTTACGTGCCTTCCGAGGCACGGAAGAGATAGCAAATTATTGCTCACCTATCCTATGAATCGTAGGCCGAGCGCGCAAAACACTGCGCCTTCTCATACCGTACCTACAATAGTTTTCAGAAAATTTTGAAAACGCTGTCGATTTCGCGGCCTTTAAAATTATATGAACTTATTTATTTTATGATTTTAACATGGCCGTCATGTTCTTATTAAGACAGGCCTCAGCACTTGAAATGGCTAATAACTAATCGAAATGTATTGTCATTTTTTTATAACAAACTGTCAAAAGATCTGTCAATTAAACTATCCAGAATTTATTTGTAGGTTATATTTTTCTTTAATTTTGCATTTTACAATACTATTTTTATGTGATAAATATTAAACAAGAAAATATACTAGAAAAAACCAACTAGTGTCATGTCGACCTGACGGGATTCGAACCCTCATCCTTGGGATTCCGGCCCAGTGCACTAACCAATTATGCTACAGAGACCTACGAGGACCTGGTATTTTCACCTTTCTACGGTGTTGGCCACCGTTTCATCAATGAGAGAAATACCCTCGCATTCGAAAGAAGCATCTTTACAAATGTTTGACTATCGATTAAGATGAAACAGCCATCTAATTATTATTTTTAATTAATTTTGCATTTTACAATGCTATTTTTAAAATATACTAGAAAAGAGCAACTAAACAATACCTAGCAATGGTTTCTAACTCGAGCTTTTGATTGGAAAAGAAAAAAAACTTAGCAAAATGTACGAATTTCAAGAAAAAAGGCAATTCAAATTAAGAAGTAGTAATTAAGAAGTTTCAAGTTTCTGTCCCACTAATATAATAAATGGTAAAGTTTGTAAGTTTGGTTTGTTTAAACACATTTTAATTTTGCGCATATTCTCACGTAAGCGGCTGTATGGATTTGGATGAACCTTTACATACAGATAAAACGCCAACGAACGAGAACAGGACATAGGATGATTTTTATTACAATTTTCCTACGAGAACGGATAAATACACTCTTTTATAAACAACGGGGAATGTTTTTAGCCTTTATCATTCTTGATGTTAAGTATTGATAAGGCTGAAGTTGGAAGCGAGTCTCGGAATCCTCAATCACTGAGGAACTGGCTATCTATTTTATCTCTAACTGCTGGCACACAACCATGCTGAAAACTGTGTTGATATTGCGACAGACTTAGATAAGATGGTGGTAGCTAATCCTACCACTAAACAAAACCAAATACAATATGTATTATGGAACATATTGTATACGGTTTGATTGGTGGTAGGCGTACTAACTGTGGTAGGCGTACTAACTGTGGTAGGCGTACTAACTGTAGTTGGTGGTATAATACACTCGTAAAATCGAGAAGCACAGTTAGTCAGTAACTTAAAGTTAACTATTCTTTGCGTAGTGAGACCAGCAGCCGTTATAACTGACCTCTGAAGGGCTAACTTTCTACCTAATTCAACGAAACTTAGATCAAATTGATTGAACCGTGAAAACCTTGAGTACGTGCTTCGCAACTACTTTTTTTAAACATTTTCTTGGGTAAAAGATTTGGAATATATATCTTATCTGACCAAGACAATTAGGCGCATGACAGCTAAGAAAAACTTAAAAAATCTAACTAAAAACCAACATTTCAAGAAACGGTAATCAATCAGTTAGTCACTGTAGCGCTTATAAATCAGATAATAAGAGAAGTAGGGTGATAGAAGTTGGCTGCAGGAGCCAAAAGTTCTAAACCGCATTCTTATCATGTATGTGCCTAATTGTCATGGTCGTGTAGTATGCATGCAGTTAGAGTTAATAATCTATCAGATAAAAAACCAAAAAATACGGACAATTACAGCTTAGTTCGTGAAATATAGCGCGTTTTATATCCGTAGAAGTTGTTTTATTTAACCCTAGCTAACGTTGCTGAACTACTCCTTACCATTCGACTTTTTGACGATGTTGATTTTTAAATGTTTTTTTTTTTTTTTTTATATTTTTAAATATTTTCTTTACTTTTATTATGATTATAGAAAATAGAGAATATGAATTAACGGCTATTTTAAAGAATTATTTTTTTAGATGAGACCACCACTCTATTTGGTCAACTGGGTTCTGACTCAGAACCCACTGAGTTGGCACGAAACCGCGGGTGTGTACAATAAAGATAAATTAAGCAATGTATATCGGATGCTCGTCATTTTGACGAACGTTAGCTATCTAGGGTAAAAAAATGTTTAAGCCTAGAAAGTTCATTATTTACTTACTTACTTTGCTTTTGCTCCCGAACATGTAAGCCGAAACGACAATTTTGTATACATATAAATTTCACTGTTCTATTTGAATTATCAAACATTACACATTTGACTTTTGAGAACTTACCTACGAACTTTATGTAGTTTAATTTTGACCTCTTTCTTAGGTTCTGTAGTTTCTACGGTTTTCTTTCGCCTTCTGGGAGATACCCACTGAATATTGTAAATATACTAGTTAGAGTTCATAATTTCCCATTTCCCATTGGTGCTATACTTAGCAGCCTCACAAATACGTTTTACCATTCACAATAATTAGAAATTCCTTAGCCGTTGTTTCAAAATAGACTAAGTAAGTAAGTCAAAGCGAAGCTACCGGGCGTGTTACTTTCTTTATTTCATTTTGACTTATGCTTCCTGTGCGTACGTCAGTTTGTGACCAGTAACGCGGCTCTTTGGTGCTTTCAACCGATTCTGGGAACGACACCTTAAGCTTGGCACTCATAATGTTAAGTTAAATATGCTAACTATATATGTAATACTAGCTGATGATGCGTCTTCTAGTAACATTGTAGATTGTGTCTTACATTAATGCATTTTTATCTTTGTGTTTTTGCTGTTGCCATTGTATTTTTATATATTTATACACCTTAACATAAGTACCTGAAGTACGTCATGCTCACTCAAACGTTTCTTCGGGGCGGTGTCGTGTGAGGCGGGTCGTTACGTTCCATATAATATGGTTGAGCGAAGCGATGGCTGGTTCATGCGTCATGCTCGTGAACGGGTGCCGCCAGCGGAAATGGGTCTACCTCAGTCTGCTTATCTTAATGCTGTACTTAAAGCCTAAATATTTTTATCTAAAATAAATTGATACTGACCTGTATGTACCTCACAACTTGCAGTACAGTAATCTTGTAATGCGAGAAATGTTGTAATGTATGATAGACAAGTCTTTCTTTGCCAGTTGAAAATTGTTTACGGTTACAATAACCATAAAATGTAATATTTTAATTAGTATTGTCCTTTTGTGATGGAAATTGACCTTACTGATATGTTAAGGTCACTTTTCAATTTGACGACTCTGTATGAAATTAAACAGGGAGAAAAAAACAGCCCTTGACGAGTTTCTTGCCGGTTCTTCTCGTTACAAGGTCTCCCGCCGTAGGGTTTGTGAACCAATGGCGTAGCTTCTTTGACGTTCATAAGTGCTTGTAACAGCCTAGACTGAATAAATCATAGACATTGACTTTGACTGTGACTTTGACTTAGCGGATCCTCGCGGTTTTACCCGCGTGGTGCCCATTCCCGTGGGAATATAGGGATAAAATATAGCCTATGTCACTCGGGAGAAATGTACTTAGCTTTCTAATGGTCTAATAATTGTCTAAATAGGTCCAGTAGTTCCTGAGATTAGCGCGTTCAAACAAACAAACTCTTCAGCTTTTTAATATTACATAAGTATAGATTATAAATGCGAAAGGTGTTTGTTTGTTCTTCCTACACTCCCTAACTAAGTATCCAATCGATTTGATTTTTTACATAGAGTTAGATTTCGACAAAAATAAATTAAGAATTATTTTCATATGTTTAAAACGCTATAAGGGACAAGACGCCTTCCACTAGTACCTAAATAACTTTGAAGTATATAAAAGTACTAAGAAGATAAGACCATTTTAATAATAACACTCTTTCACACGCACGCACAGAGATGAATACACACATTCACACGTACACACACATGCACATACATTCTCATTCAAACATACCTATGCAAAACCACACACACAATCGCACATCTGCACTATTGTTTATACATTTTTGTGTATATGACATCCAGGTGTCAATAAACTAAAAGTTTAAAACCAGCGTCAGTGTAATACTGACACAATGCTGAACTAGGTCCCTTTTAGTGCAGCCGTGGGACAATTTATTCAATACTGTAACTTAAAATTAAGTTTTTTTTTGTTAAGTCTCCTTTTTATTGTATTATGTTAATATCACTTCATGTCCTTCGCCTGTACTAAATAAATTTTGTGAGTATGAGTAAAAGAAGCCTTAGTATCACTGTAACTCAGGCATATACCTAGTTCAGGCTTCAGTCTCTCACAAACTGTCATTTAAACATCATGTTCCTATGAAATTTGATTTTGTAAGTTTGTGATGAGAAAATAAAAGCCTTTATTATTATAATTAGTATATTTTAATCATCTGCTATCTGCCATAAAATACTAAACAGTAGATAAGTAATTGGAATGTTGCCAAATGGTGACCACGATCGAATTTATTAGGATAATTAAACAGCTTCTGGTTTTCAAGTTCCAGTTTACCAATTAAAGAAATGAAAAAAATCATTTGTGACCCTACCATCAGCAGTTTTCACAATATTGAAGTAATGTTGATAAATAATGAGGCCTATATACCTAGTAGGGTCATAAGTTCTGACTATCTGTCTAAAATATGAAATCTGAAATATTTTTTTTATGTTTGTATTATAGACATACCTACTAGGAATATAAAAACAAATAAATATATAAATATAGTTTTATTTTAATTTGTTTCAATGCGCTACATTAAAACAAAATAAAATTTAAAGGAGATGCGGTCGTTTGTTCGGTTTACTTAAAAGAAGCGCAGATTCGGCCCTATAGGGAGTACTGCTGTCACATGTGGGATGGTCTGCTAAGTATCAGCTAGAGCTTCTAGAATCGATTCAAAACCGTGCCAGGAAACTCATTGGAAACTCAGCATTGGCAAAAGTTGCATGTCTATCGGATCGGTCTTTTATAGGATACACTTTGGAGAGTGTGCGAGAGAATTGCACGACCTTGTTCCACCAGCCCCTTCCACCATCGGGGTACCAGACGTAGGTGAGCTACGTCGTATTTTTGCCTAAAAGAGTTGTTTTTCTCAGAAAAGGGTAAAACAAGAGCAATGTAGAGAAAAATACAATCCTGACAGATGTCGTAGATCACTTTATCGAACCACGTAAAAAATCAGCAATGGGTCTTTATCAGGCTTCAAGGCCTGGTCACATAGCCAAGAGGAATTAAAATTATCAGGCCGTCCATGAAATCGACTTCATCCGGCACGAAGATTGGCCATCCTCTAGCCCAGATTTCAATCCACTTGTAATGAGACTAGACCCAATTTAGAGGAGAAGACCTGCGCTAAACCACACTCAAAATTTAAGCCTCTCAATGCATCCTTCACTACAACAGCTGCTAAAATCTATATTTTACGCGGCGCGTAGATGGGTGGCCGCGAAGATCAAGGGCTTGCATCGAAGGTTGTGCCTGCCATTTCGAATTATTTTTATCAATTACTATTATAACTATAGTGTAAGCTTTCTTTTCATGTACAATAAAAAAAATATTTATTTGAAAATCGGTTTATACTTCACGAAGAACTCGTGACAGAACTTATGACTCGACTAAGTACATTTTTGACCAGTAAATGTACTTAATTTTGGTCTTATAGTAGATATAATGTTAATTCTTGACTTATAAACTGGGTATATATAAGACCGTGCAATACCAGCATCGAAGCAGCAGCAGCAGCCCGGTGCTGGTATTGCACGGACTGCAATGAGGATGCTCCGTGTGTGGGCGAAACACGTGTAGAGTAGTCGGTGAAGGTGCAAGATGTGTCATTGTTTTGCATTTCCATTTATTTGCGGGCATGCGGCTTTGCATCTTGCATGTGTTTTTCTTGCAGAATCAAGCTAGATATTTTGGGTTCATACGAGTGGATGGTCGTTACAAAAATAGTTGATACAAAACAGCATTCGAATTACATTTCCGTCTTAGGTAGGCATTACAAAAGCATTCGTTTGCGAATCGATTCCGTATGTGAAAGTGATTCAAACTATTCAAAACTACGACTCCTGTTTATTTTATAGAAGAGAAAACACAATATTATTTCAACATTTCTTTACAACAGAACTCATGGTAAGGGCCAGGTCAAACTAGTTCAGATCAAATTCAAAGTAAAACTTGAAAGAATTGATTAGATACGAATAGAAAGTGTGCCTTGCCAGTACCATTCGATCGTAAAATAAACATAAATCAATAAACATTTATAAACATGTTTATTGGCCAAATTAACATTACCACATTACATGTGCCTAATTAAAGTTAAAGCTGGGTTTTAGACGTGATTGTAAATCGTGATTTTGATGAGATGCTATTTATAAAGTCGTTAATTGTATGGGTCTTATTGACGACAAATATGCAGGTTTATAATTTTAGAAATAAGAAGAATTGTCGCATCTGATATTTCAGCTCTTTTGTAAAATGTTTTTGAAGTGATAACTTCTTTAGCGGCGTTGTGCACATCAGAATTTTAAATTTTTGGGATGGGTAAAAAATGTTAAAGTCGCGTGAGGACACGTGACCCTGATCAAAAAATCAGGAATTATGCTACATATTTTTCGTTTTCTACTAATGTTACAGTTTTTATGATAAGTATTTTTTTTTCTTTAAATCTATTACTTTTTAAAAAATACTCTACTGGCCTACCTGGAAGTTCCCCGACTTTACTAGATAGTTAAGATAATTTTTAAATAGAAAAATATTGGGAAAAGTCAGCTCGGCCACAGAGCATTCGACCGGATTTCCAAAGGTCGTGGGTTTATCATAAGTATAAAAATAGCATTGAAAAATGCAAAAATTAAAAAAACAATAAAAATGTACTAGATAGGTTTAATTCGTCATTTGTCACCGGTGTCCAGTGAACATGGAACATTGTGTCTCATAAACCAATATTATATTTTGCTAATGGAATATAGTCATTATCACCATTATCACGTAAGCAGAATAAAAGTGAATTTTACAATGTTCAGTTAACAGCATGACCTGCAGGTTTAGACTTTGACTTTTATATTTAGCTTATAATAGCGGTGGTTGTCGCAGGGTAAGTGTAAAACTTCTTTTGCTGTTTACTGTACCTAACTCTAAGGAGTTCACGAGTTCACACAAGGACAATACTATTTTGTTATAACTCGACAGCCGTTCATACTCGGAAGTACGTTTGTCCGTAAGATCACTAACCCCAGCTATGAGGAAGTAACTCAAAATGCTTGTTCCCGCTCAAAAGTCAGTTAAGTCAAAATATTTGTTCACGGTCGAAATGGCACTGTGTAGAACCACCACTAAAACCTCTTCTACAAACTGCAACAAGGCGCCAAACATGATGTGCTCCCGACAAATTGACGATGTGATTTACAACACTCCTGCGCAGCGCATTCCTCCGCCCTCCGACAACGGACGCGAGTTCGTAAATACCTGCCGCGTTAGGAATCGACTTTTTTATGTACAAAACGGGAAGACGCTTAGCCTGTATCATAAGTTCCTGATATTAAGGCTGAAGATAAAAGAGCACCTCTCCTGGAATAAGAAACTGGCTATCTTTATCTGCTGCTGAAAAGATTGTTGTTAAAGTCAAAAGTCAAAGTCAATTTTTTTTTATTCAAATAGACTTATAGATAAGTGCTTTCGAATCGTCCAATTTTTTTTTCAGCCATTCAGGACATCTTTTAACTGATAAGAAGAACGACCGCAAGAAACTTATCAGCTTTAACAGAAGCAACAACATTTACAAAGGAACATGTCGTTGCCAAACACAAATCTACAATCTTGAAACAAATTTAATATAAGAGGAAATTTATGGCGAAGTTATGGCGTCAGACTTAGATAAGATGGTGGTATAAGACTATGCGATATTAGATAAGACTATGCGACTGCTGATAGCCCCCTTTTTTGGCTTTTTTCAATTAAGGGCATCTAAAGGAACAGCTTAAGCCTTATACACTTTTTGGTCACGTACATATCTAATGAGATAGTTTGCAAATAAAAAAAATATATTAATGTTGATAGAATTTATCTTACTCTCCACCCTCCAAATTTCTCCTTAGAGTGGCCTGAATCGAATGAGACGGAAAAAGAGGGGGGTATCAAATATTATTTTTTTCAAAAATTTTCCAGTCCTGTAACTAACGCGGCGGTTATTAACGAATGAGTCTTCCAACGGACGCGAAAATATTTTTAGCATTTTTATGATGGTTTTGTTATGTGAAAGCTGGCCTTTACAATGTGGTGCGGGCAACATCTGTTCCGATTGAATTGTGTGCCAGTAAACGTCAGTTTTGTAAATTAATAGGTGTATTAAGAATGCAAAATGTAACTGAAAAGGCTCGCGTTATTTTCGTATTTGCAGTTTTAAGCTTCAGACGACAAGAACGAGAAACTTGGATGGCTATTTTAGTGTAGTTCGTGTCGCGTCGAACGCTTGTTTTGTACTAATTTGCATGTTGTTTTAGGTTTGCTATTTTCAATTAGCAATCGCACTATACCTGCGTCATAATAGTCTGCTAAATAATTACAACAGCGGGCCTGCGATCTTCTTTTAGACCCATCATATAATAGAACCATCGTATAATTAAACTCACAAATAAAATATTACTAATGGAATGGATCTAGGTAATAATTATGTTAACTGCTTTGCAATATTTCCTGAATATTCAATTAATTTTGTTTGGTTACCCAAGTTACAGGCTTAGCCTAGTTTGGGAACCTCTGATCATTGCATTGTAAGCTGCATTCTTCTATACACAAATTATTTTACTTTCTTATATTTGTTTTTAAAGTAAGTAATCCTCTTTTTTTGTGCAATAAATAAATGTTATCATTATCATTATCATCATATCTTAAGAACGTTTTGTTTTTATTGAAGTTGACAAGATGATTGAGTGATGACGTCAAAAAACTTCCGTTAAAAAACAAGCATGGTAAGATTGAAATAATACTGCGTTAAGAGATGGCGGTGGGCCCCCTGAAGTGATAAAATAAACGTCCGCTGATAATAATGTTGACACAACCAGAGTAGATACTCGGAAGTTTCAGGGCTTAGAATAGCCTGAGGCTTTTCATTTGAATATTTGGCATGAACAATTTTAGCAATTCAATTTTTATTAATAACATAATTACAAATTGACTTATTTAAAGTCGATAAAATTCAATTAAATTACACTTTGAACTGAAACTTGTATCTCTCTCTTAAATTTAAAAGCTGCGCTCTTGTCGGTGGAGTATTTACCATTCCTCTCTTTTGACTGCCAATCACTTCACTTCCTGATACGACACAACATTAACTTTCTCCTTTATTGTGAAACTTGTATATTAGTCTAAAATTATACAAGTTTGTCTTGTTTTTTTAAGATTTTTGAATATTTGGATTTTTCAATGCTCTTTTTATACCTATGATACATTTTCTATGATAAATTCGGCCATACGTGAATTCTCAGATGGTCCCATCTGAGAATTCACCTATGTCAGAGTTAATTTTTTCCAATATTTTTCTATTTCAAATTTATTATAAGTTTGTCTTTTTTTAAGTTTTTTAGTTACATCATGTGCTTTTACTTACACAAATAATCAGCCCATACACAATAATGATGTCATCTGGGTAAACGACCCCTTGCCAAATCGTAATGTTATTTTTCGGGATTATAAAAAAATTACTAGCTACATCTTCGTAAAAATTATATGAGACCACATTTGAACTATGCTCTTTCAGATAAAAAAAGGAATTGTCAAAATCGATTGACTACTGACGACGTTATATTAAAACATACATAAAAAAAATATAAATACGGTTGACTTGTGAACCTCCTCCTTTTTAAGTCAGTTAAAAATTAAAGGCGAATTGCAGGTTTTTATAAAAAAAGTAATTGGCATTGTTATAGATATTTTGGAATATTTTTATAATATAAACCCAGATAAATACTGTCTTAATCCAAATAACGTCACAAGTACAGTCAATAATGCTCAAATTTTAAATTAGTGTGGGGTACTGCCCCGTGTCGCAGGCCTCTTAACTTTTCATTTAAATAAAAATACAGGGGCTAATTTTAAAATCTATCTCAATCATCATTTGTCATTTGATAGGGATTATGATCAAGACACGTTTTGAAAGATATTGAAAGAATGAAATTTAACTGTCTAAGCAAAATGACACGAAAATATCTTTCAAATGTATGTCAAAGTCAAAGTCAAAGTCAAAGTAACATTTAAAACATAATTCGTTCCGAAAGGGATTGCGACAATAAGTTACACAATTCCATAAATCACTATCACAATCAGGAAACCTTTGAAAGGGATTGTGATAGATTTTGAAATTAGACAATTAGGGGGCAGTTCAACAGATTAACGGGTTAAGCTTTCTCTAAAAATAAACATAGCAACTTATTAACATATTAATAATGTGTTTGTAACGAACGAACTGATTTCAGCTCTTTGAAGGGGATATTTTAATTAACATGTCCAAACATGTGACCTCATCAATATTGGAGCTCATTACTGAGAATAACACAGGAAGATGCAAATTATGTTGACCAACGAAAAGGGTCTAAAAGTTATACTTTTCACGAAATATCTGATAAGCTGTTACCTACTAAAAATATTTGTCAAAAAAATATTTAAATTATTCATTTAAACTGTTTAAACTCAAGTCGTTATTTATATCAATGTGTTGATGAATTGTGCAAAACCTGAAAACCATTTGTAGAACTCATCACGAACAATATTACCACCAACCATCCTGTAAGCCACAAAAAAAAAACAATGTTACAAGAAACCTAAAATCGCGAAAACAAAATCAGCTATGTCATAAAAAATTTTGGGGTTTGAAATGGATGTCATGTTCGGCTTTAGTCATGTTACCTGCTAGAGCGTCGGCAACCTATTTATACTGGAGGCTCTTACTCCGGGTGGTGCGATATCAATGCCAGTGTCCCTCAGGGTGGCATCCTCTCTCCACTTCTCTTCACTAATTTTCTTAACTCCGTCACGCAGTCACTTTCTAGTTCTTATCACCTCTACGCAGACGATCTACAGATCTACACACAAGTCCACGTCATTATCAGAACTGTCAAATGCAAATACTACAATCAACTCTGATCTTGCACTAATTTCTTCCTGAAGTAAGTCTTTTGGTCTGGCAGATTAATTAAGGATTAAGGGTCAGACCGTCGACCCTTAATCCGGCTAATACTCAAAGCATTATCATTGGTAGCTCCCATTTCGTTTCGAGGATCGATTTCAAACAAGTTCCGGTAATTTCCTTAGATGGCACAGTTATCCCGTTCTCGAGCACTGTCAGGAATCTAGATGTTATTTTCGACGAGAATCTATTCTGGAAGCCTCAGGTGCAACAAGTTAGAAAAAAGGTTTTTGCAGCGGGTTCACTAAACTGGTTACGTAATTTCTTGCCGACCTATACCAAAATTACTCTGGCACAATCCCTATCGGACCTGTCTGAGGCACTACTCGATAAGTTGGTGCGTCTGCAGAATGTTTGCATCAGATTTATTTTTAATCTTCGTAAATATGACCACGTGTCGCAATTCCGCACTAAACTCAACTGGCTCCACACACTCTCAAGCTCCTCTTCTCTATTCTTTTCCAACCTTCTTCCCTTTCCTATCTCAAAAAATGCTTCTCTTTTCGCTCCTCGTCATCAATCTGTACATTACGTTATTCATCTAACCTTACCCTCACAGACCTATATCGAGATAGACGTAAAGACCGCTTAAACTGTATGAGAATCTAGCGTGTCGAATTTTTCGTACCTACGTTGACGTCACGAGCGAGATTTAGTGCTGTGTAAATGTTATTGATGAGCTCTTGCAAGAAAGCACTGCACAATCGACCAATTTCGTTTCTGTTTCCTCAAGCGGATTCACTTAGGTCGTAAAACGCATATAGATACACTTTTACCGTATCTCGATGTAGGTCTGTGGGACTGACTTAGGTCGTAAACCTTTGACCGTGGATCAAACTTTTGACACGCAAGGTAGGTACACTTTTACCGTCTATCTCGATATAGGTCCCTTACCCTAGAAAGCCCTCGTAACTCTACCGGCTTTTTTTGCTCCTAATTAGCTGTGCACGCCGTTCGTTTGTGGATCGCACTTGCAGAGGGTATCAGAAAGGCTCAGACTCTGGGTTCCTTTCGCAATAAAGTCAGAAGTTATTTCCTTACATATTACTGACATATTACAAGGTCTCCCGCCGTAGGGTTTGTGAACCGATGGCATAGCTTCTTTGACGTTCATAAGTGCTTGTAACAGCCTAGACTGAATAAATGATATTGACTTTGACTTTATTGACTTTTTCCCTTTCTTTTTTTTTTTTTTTTTTTTTATTTATTCAGGACAACTAACAACTGAACAAAGAGACTACATACACAATGTTAATCGATTATTTTAGGTATTTGTACAGTCAACACCGTTATCCACAAATATTTGTTTGAAGTTTTCAACTTAAATAACATTTAATTTTTATTAATTAACTAATTACTTATTTCTAAGCTACAAAACATGATTTGCATAAGACTATGTATTATTAAGTCCACTTATTACATTAATTTACTTAGTTATTAACTATTATCCATAGAATTATCAAAGATTTCCTCTATCAGTATCTATTTATTTGTAGTACATAAGTCTATGTTTCTCTCCTCTCCATCCTCTTAAGCACCCAATTTCAATAAAATATCTCATTAATAAGTAATAATCTTGACGTTTTAAAAAATACCGTACAACTTTTAGACGAAATTCCTGATATTTTATAGGAAAATCTTTCCTGTTTCCTAAACCTTACATACGTGGGTGTTTAAGTGTGAATTTACTAACTCCATTCTTATAATATTATAGAAAACGTATTTGTCTATGCTTCGCAGAAGGTCAAGAAGAGCGTCTCCTTCACTTTACATATTGTTTGTACCATAGAGTACAAGGAATGAATAAGGTATGGTAAGGTAGGAATGAATAAGGAACACACACAAAAAAGAGGTTATAAATAAAGTAGTAAGTAACTCTCCTGTGAGGCATCGCCACGCTTTTGCGTGAAACACAGGAACAACATATATTATTCCCTTTGTATGTATTACTTTGAATATTTTCACGCTGTTATGGAAACGAGTCTGTCTTCGAGGCAATGCAAAAAATACAAAAAAAGACATACATACACATTCATTGGCAGAGATGTTTATAGCATTTAGTTTTGGGTGTCATTTGTTTAATAATATTATCAAGAGTAAAGATTTGATTTTTTGTTTGTTTGTTTGCATTGAATAGGCTCCAAAACTACTGAACGGATTTGGATGAAATTTGGTACACAGATAGTAGATAGCCTGGTTATGAACGTAGGACTTTTTATCCCAATATTCCCTCGGGAACCCACGGGAACGGGGTGAAACGTTAAAACCTCTACTGGTCAACCCCGAAGTTCCCCGACTGTACATATATAAGTAAGTACGTCATGATAAACGTCGAGTTTGAGACCCGTCGCTTAGAGTAATAACATGTTTTTTTTTCCTTTTTTTTATACAATCACTGTCTTAAAACCTTCTGTGTCCGCCATACTCTATGGTTGCCGAACGTCAAGCAATGCGTATAGAAGCATGCGCAAACGCAGGTCACGGATGTTTGCAGGAGTTTAGTGTCAATTTTGCGGCACCACCTGTCGCCAGCAAAGGTTAAATAATTTATATTAAGAATTTCTTAAAAATGTGTAAGTGGCAGTAGCTTTTTAACCGACTTCAAAAAAGAAAGAGGCTATCAATTCGTCGCGTATATTTATATTTTTTTATGTATGTTCACCGATTACTCGAGAACGCCTTAACTGATAGAAATAATTGAAACGTTTGGTCCCATTTTTTGAATTTTTGAAATCTTTTCAGAAGTTTTGAAGAAGTCCTGAAAAAACTGACGTTTTTTCGGTCAAGCGGTTTGGCCCAAACGGTTTGACTCAAACTAGTGGCTTGAACCGAATCAAAAAGGTTTATTTTTACTTTTTGATTTTTGAAGTCGGTTTTTTCCTGTGGTCTAGTGGTCTAACCACCGGTATCAGACCCAGGGGTCCCGGGTTCTATTCCTAGCGGGTTACATATTGTATTCGGTTTGGTTGGTGGTAGGATTCGTTGTAAGTCCGCCTGGTTAGCTATCACCCTCTTATCTAAGTCTGACGAAATAACAACAATGTTTTCAGCATTGATGTGTTCCGTTCCGGTAGTTAGAGATAAGGTAGCCAGTTCCTCAGTGATTGAGGATTCCGGGAGAGGCTCGCTTCCATCTTCAGCCTTATCAATACTTAACATCAGGTATGATGAAGGCTAATAGTCTCCCAGTCGTTCATAAAAAAAAGTATAATAACTCCTGGTTGGTTATGTTGCCCTGGTAATTTTGGTTAATTATTTGACTAATTTCGTTTTTGGGTTGAAATCGGTATTTATTCGTTGGCAATACCTTTTTTACTTTACATTGATGTGGGGCGAATCGGGACAACTTTGAAATGTGGGGCGAACGGGGAATAAATCCGAGCTAGGCAAACTTGACGTTACAGCCAACGTTAACGTAAAATGTAGCTCTGTCTCTTTTAAATTTAACGACAGTTGTACTGACATGAGCAGTGTATCCGATAGTCGCTAACGTGTCCTGTAAAAGTCATGTTTGGCAAATCTATACATATCTACATAACTGTAAAATTATAATTTGTGTACATTGAATATATTTACCAAAAACCAATTAGCGACGTAAACACATTGAGAATACGTTAAGACGATTTTTAAAATTTTTATCTGTCTGTTTGTCTGTTTGTATGTACACGCTAATCTCCGAAAGTACTGAACGGATTTGATTTATAAAATAGGCTATTTTTTTTTTTTAAACCTGATATAGGAGAGATCAGCTTAAGTATGAGAGTTATGGAAATATCACAAAAGCAAAAGTTGTTAAGCGTGATGAGTATTTTCTGTTGATATATTAAAATCCAGAATATTTGAACCCAATTAAGGACAATGGCAATGAAAGAAAAGTAATAGACCAGCTACTATTAGAGATATGGAAATGACCCCTTAGCAAAAGTTGTTAAGCGTGATGGGCATTTTCTGATGGCATATAAAAATCAAGAATATTTGAACCTGATGTAGGAAAATGGAAATGACAGAAAGAAATAGACCAGCTAAACTATTAGATATATGGGAATGACTCCTTAGCAAAAGTGTTTAACGTGATGGGTAATTTCTGTTGAAATTATAATCAATGGTATTATAACCTAATGTAGGAGATTGGAAATGGCGCCTAGCCTAGCAAATTTGTTTGGGCATTGTCTGTTGAAATATAAAAATCAAGGACACGTTTTCTTTATAACACGATAAAAATTATAAAAAAAAATTAAGAATGCTAATTATTGCACCTGTTGCTCCATATTATTTTAGGAACGACTTCTTTTAGTTTTTTAAAGACAGTTGATGCTGTAGAGCTTCCTGCATTTCAAACGACCTGTAGGGCACTTCATCTTCATGACGATGATCAACACTGGGACAAGACTCTCAAGGAGGCCTGTGTCAGTGACAGCCCCCGCTGCTTACGACATTTGTTCGCAATTATGTTAGTGTTCTGTGGTCTTTTGGATACTTAAGTATTGTGGAAACAAAACAAAACATTCCTCTCTGAAGACTTTGACATAACAGACATGACGTTACACATTACCCATGGGTAACGTCACATCCCTTTTCTCGGGAGAATTTAGACAGACCCTTCCTTTATAAGTCGGGGGACAAGAGGCGATGAGATTACCGCCTTATTAAAATATTCTAAGGTCATATACCATAAGTCCTCAGATACATAAGCTGAGATTGACAACCAATATAAAAGCGCAGCTTGGCTTGGCGGTCATTTTCACATGCCCAAGAATTTTCAGCATATTATCAAAAATTAGAGAAGGACTCCTCCCTGTAGATCATAGTCAGGTAAGTCTTCCCCAAATACTGAGAAAAGCCGTTGCCTCAGAAGAGGAACTTATACATTCAATTCGAAAATTCTTAGTTATGTGAACGCGCCATACTAACACCCAAAAATGACCAAGCAAATACAAAATGAAAAAGAAAATAGTGGAAATTGTTGCGGATGAAGTGGTTGCTTGCTTGCACTTGCTTTAACAATGTAGTTGATCAGGACGACGCCACAAATTACCCAATTGAACTTTTAAGTTCACTTCCAGCGGGTGGTCTCCCTGCTCACAAGATCAATCTTAAAGTCGGTGTTCCAATAATGCTTTTGCGAAATTTTACTAAGCCAAAATTATGCAACGGGACCCGACTTAAAGTAAGTGCTTCGCAAAGAAATATTATCGAAGCTGAGATTTTGACTGGGTGTCCTGCCGGTGAAACTGAGTTGCACGGCGCACGGTGGACGTGTCCCGGCCGAGTCCCGGCCCGGTCGGGACACGGTTTAACGTGAATCATCCTTAAAACGGCACCGGACCCTGCTTGCAATCTCTAATATTAAAATACGAAACTTTCAAAAGCACTTTTATGGGACATAAATTTTATTCACGTCCTGTTTATAACAATGTTACTTGAAATGTGTTAACAAAACGCCGGTGTTTACGGTTTTGAAGTAAGTCTGTTTCGTGTCCGCGATGTTTCAAGGTAAATTGACCCTTGTTGTAAAGGGAAAAGGTAGGTGATACTTTGAAGCAATTTTCTTAGTTGCAGTTAGGAAAATGATCGATGGTGGATCGTATCTTTAGGTAGATTAACCTCATTTTTGGTCTCGGTAATGTAATTCTGGAGCGGTATTAAAGGAAATAGGGCTTTCGAAGTACATTTTACTCTGGTTGGTAAAGTCTATAATTAGATTTTAAACCGGTAGAGCTTTTGCTAATCACAATTCGGCATCGGTAGAAAATGCACAGACTTTTAAAAGATAGAATTTACGATCTTATCTGAAATGGACTCGGTTGCAAATCTTTTTAAAGATAGATTTTATGAACGTATCTGAAATGTTATTTATGAGAAGGTTTGTTTGATTTTCTTTGTTTGATTCAGTTGGGGAAGGATAATAATGATAACTGTAACTAAAACTCACTTACTCAATATAACGATTTAAAGCGGTAAATACAATAGTGAATAATGTTATTACATTTGCCGGGCTGTTCCGCCTTCTGGGTAACACGACAAAACGGAGAGCGTACAAAAATTTTTTTACACTTTTAGGCAAGTTTGTGTAAAAAAAACATTTTTTAATTTTGAAAGCTTTAAGTTTAAAAGTAACAAAAATAATTATTTTATCTTTGTGAAGGTCCATTCAGTGACAACACAAAAATATATGTTTGACCCACAGTTGGACCGTCCCTTTACCCCCTGGGATGACGTCATAGACCGCGGAAGAGAGTACTGAAAATGAGGTCTCGCTCGGAAACTAAAAATAAAGTCAAAACTTTATTTTTAAATTCAGTCATCGAATAAAAAAAAAAACAAACGGTAGAGCCCGATTTCTAACCACCTCGACTTGTTTTTATTTCGTACTGCGATACCGATAGTTTAGAGAGCTGTGTAGTGTCGGCTTAGAATAGCACTATCCCCTCTCATCCCGTGGGTGTCGTAAAAGGCGACTAAGGGACTCAGCCTTCAGGAGACGGGCAGCAGCGTCTCCTACAAACTTGGCCATACTGCGATCGCCAACCCGCCTGCCAAGCGTGGCGATTATGGCAAACCCCCCTCCTTATTGGGGGAGGCCTTTACCCAGCAGTGGGTGTTATGTGGCTGAGACGACGACGACGACTGAGACTATGGGTACATCATACATGCATGCCGGGGGAATCGCACTTCCACCTTTAACGCTATTATCACGCAACATTAAAGAAAGGGCAGAGACAAGTTACTACTTCATGGCGGAATGCTCGATGTTTTAACCGCTTCTGTGGTCTAGTGGTAACAACCACTGGTATCAGACCCAGGGCCCCAGGTTCGATTCCCAGCGGGGGTACATATTGTATTCGGTTTGTTTGGTGGTAGGATTTGTTGTGAGTCCGCCTGGCTAGCTACAACCATCTTATCTAAGTCTGACGCCATAACAACAATGTTTTCAGCATAGTTGTGCTCCGGCAGTTAGAGATAAGATAGCCAGTTCCTCGGTGGCGTGAACGATAACCCGCCTCCCCTTACTTTATACGTATCTGGGTAAAAGGGTTCTGGTTTGAGAGACTGATCACCTGCCCGGCTTCACTGGTGTCCCCTCCAAATAATAATAATAATAATCACTTAACATCAGATGTTATCAGATGTTATGTCAGAAGACTTATGTTGAGGCCTCGTTAAGGAGTAGATTAAAAAAAAACATAAATAGTAAAACAATTTCATGGTCATCAATACCTTTGATGTTTATGTCGCCCTCAGGTCAGCTTATTGACTGCGAACGACGTTAACAAAATGCCATTGATAGCCGGCGCGTGACTGAGAGATTGTAGCGATTTAAAGTCATTGTCTGACGATAATCTGGCGATTGACGTGACCAGGGTTGTCAGATGGAGCCATATGTGTTGTCCTGGAATATCAGTGTAACTACTTATATCCCAGGTATCGGTTTTAAAAATGTTTGTTTTCCTGATCGAGTATAATGCCCCGATTTATGAAAGCGTGGCATTTGCCTGAACTTTCGCAAATATGAGAGGTACGCATATGAGCCATATGTCAAAATATGCGTCTGCTGGAGGACTCAAAGTGCAACTTTTTCAAAATCACTCGGTAACATTTAGAGATTTTCTGAAATAAAAAAAAAAAATCTCTGACTTGGATCGACAATTACCCAATAACTTTTTTGCGCTCGATATTCAAGAAATGGAAAAGATAGTATTTCGGGATTGAGTTAAGCTCCAGTTTGAGACATAACTGTAGGCGGCGGGTCTTTACGCGCGAGGACAGTCTGCGCTCCGTTCGCTTTATCGTCAGTACGATACTGATCCTGAATGACTGGTAGGAAAAAAAAATTGGACGATTCGAAAGCACTTATCTATAAGTCTATTTGAATAAAAATCTTTGACTTTGACTTTGATACGAAAGAATGAATTCTTTATTTCTAAATTACATTTTCGATTCCCTTATCGCGTGTAGTATTGTCACTGAATGTCAGTATAACTATGTTCCAAGGTCCGGATATTTTGTCCATGTCCCGCCTCCCGGTATCTTCAAAATTAGGGGTTTATCCTCCAAAGTTTTGAGGTCAAGAGGTTTATCAAATTCGAAGTGCAGTGCACATACAATACATTAATTCGCTATATAGTGCTAGTTACTGAGTAAAAATAATGTAATAGTATTGTAGTATTTTTTAGGGTTCCGTAGCCTAATGGCAAAAAACGGAACCCTTATAGATACATCATGTCTGTCTGTCTGTCTGTTCGTATGTCACAGTCACTTTATTCCAAAACTATGAGGATTACGCAGTTGAAACTTGGTAGGTAGATGTATTCTGTAAAGCGCTTTACGGTTCTTACACAAAAAAAATGTATATATATATATTAATTAAGGGGAGGCTCCCCCTAGTTAAAGGGGGAGTGAATGAAAGAGAATCCAGATTGCTATACATACCTAATTGATCTAATCAACATTCTAAAAGATTTAAGGATCGGAGTTTTCAGTTTCAGAATTTTTATGCTATTTTCTTTCGCCGTTTTTTTAAACATATCCATACTTCTCTTAGAATGTTGATCATATCAGTTGGGTGTGTATAGCAATTTAGATGTCCTCCATTGACTCGCTAGATGGCCATCATGAGATCACAGCTCGTTCAATCCTTGACAGAGAACCAAGGATCCAAAGTTACTTCGTTTGTATGAAAATTGACTGAGTCGTTAATTATGTGACCATAGAAGAAACCAAGACAAGACAAGAATAATGAGGATATGCAAATCTGGCAACCCTGGATTGTGATTCGTGATTGTCGCGAATCGATATAACATTGGATATGTCATTAAAACAATGGATACGTTATCTGTAGGAAGCTTGGATATAGTGTTAATTTATATAAAGAATTGCGATCCATTGACAGTCGTTTGATTTTCGTATGTTCTGTTGATTCTTGCTTCCAAAACATTCACTATGTTTGTAGCAACCAATCCAAACAAATCAGTAACTAAAATGTAACTTTTTTAAAGATTTTTTCTTTATTGTATTTTCATTTACATTTACTTTACCTTAATATGATGCAACGTAGTGTGTTGTTCCTGGAGGCCTACTCTCTAAGCCCGTCAACTAAGATACGGGCCCCCGTCCGTAAATTTCCCGAAACTACGGATGGAGCCTACTCTCTATTGATTTTGGGTGTACCAGTTTTGGACAAACGGCACAAACACATTGGGAGTAGGGACAATGTTAAAACGTATTCTCATTTATTCTTAGTTCGGGTCTCCGAACTGCTGTTTAGCTGTCTGTAGGTGATACGGAGTAGGAAACGTCCGTAACTTAGGCGGAAACTACGGGTTCCGTGCTTAGAGAGTAGACCTCCTGGTCCAAACCAAACTTAATGAAATTTGTAATGTTTAATGCTTTATTGTAGTGTTTTTTTTTTTTTTTATATGAGCCGAGCATAACATTCCCAGCATGAAAGTCAGGGGATCTACCTACACAGGTCTACTGGTGTTGCCATATAGCTGTAAGTTCTATTGTATCACCTTTACATTGTAAATGATGGCATTAGATTAATAAACTTTTTATTTAATTTTAGGTTCAGGGTTTGACTTATTTTCTCTCATTTCTATTTTATTACTATTTTTATTAATGCTTTTTTTATACATATGATAAATTTAAAATAGAAAAAATCAACTCGGCCACAAGTGAATTCTCAGATGAGACTCGAACCCACGACCTTTGGAAATCCGGTCCAATGCTCTAACCACTGATATACCGAGACTTGTGGCCGAGCACATTTTTCAAATATTTTTCTATTTAAAGTTAATCATAAGTATGTCACTTTTTCTTCATTTCACCTTTTTAAACACAAGTACTTCTACTGTATTAATTACGACTTTACATTATGACGATAGTAAAGATTATAATTAGTGCTAAATGTTATTAATTTCTAGATATAATTACATATTTTTAATGATAATATTTCATTAATATGCGGGAAAGTTTGGAACGCTTTGTTACTGAAAACTTACTTAAGAAGCTCACCGCCGCATAGTCTGCTGCTGCCTGTCTTTCGGTGTTTTATAGACTGTACTTCGGAGAGTGCTCAGGAACTGCATGATCCTATACCGCCATCCCCCTTCTTCCATCGGATATCCAGACGCACTGGTATTTCTTGGTTGATATTCCTAAATGCCGCTCAAAGCGCTACTCAACATCAGCAAAGGAGTGGAACTCCCTCGCTTCGTCTGTATTTCCGAGTACTTATAACCCGACCACCTTCAAAGCAAGGGTGAAAAAGCAGCGTCTGGGTTAGCTGGCTCCACCGATCCTGTCTACTTGGACATGATTGGCATCAAGAGCAAGCCCATTAAAAGTAAAAAAAATCTTCAATACTTAATTATAACTTTATCATTTTGCATTTTACAATGCTATTTTTATGTGATAAATGTTATACAAGAAAATATACTAGATAAAAGCAACTTGTCTCATCGCGTCAGGGCGGCATCTGACAAGTTGCTTTTTTTACCGACTTCAACAAAAAAGGAGGGAGGTACTCAATTCAACCCGTATTTTTTTTTTGTCCGATGATGTATACCGATTACTCCGGTGTTGGTGATCCGATTTTAATAATTGTTTTTTTGTTCGATCGGGTACATTGTCAAATTGGTCCCATATAAGTCTCATTGAGATCTGATGATAATCTTCGGAGATATGGGGCCTAATGTCATGGAAGTCATGAAACAATTATATCATCCAGGTAATTGTTAGATTCTTGTTCGAGCTGAAGTTTCACGCAATAACTACTGAGCGGATTTTGATGAAACTTTTTTGTTAAATAGCTATTGGTCCTCGCCAACATACCTATAGGCTATAAACCCTCAATAAGTAACGTCCCTGCACCGGGAAAAGCAGCTTTGTAAAAGGTAAGAGGAGTTGACCTATGGTATTAGCGTAGGTACGAGACCTGTTCTACCTTTAAAAATTGTGAAATAAAAAACATTCTACTTTGCGGTCCAACTATTTTATTTTTCTTGCCTTGGCTGGCACCGACTTCAAAAGGTTTATTTTTTGCTTTTTAGTTTTTTGAAGTCGGTTTTAATTTTTTTATAAAAAGTTTTTTTCTAGTCAAATTTTTTTGTTTTATATTTATTCTATGCTTCAATCAATTAAGATATAAAATTCAGAGTTTGCTTTTTCAATTTAACATTTAAAAATAGCAATTTTTTTAATCAATATTTTTAAGTGCACTCCTTAGAAGACCGAATTACACAACATAATTATTGTAACCAACTCAACTTTCTTCAACCATCATTAAAAAACAAACTGAATTGTTCGGTTCGGTACATTCAAAGAGTGTTTGTTGTTTATTCTAACGTTTCTAATCCCTGTACAGTCAACAGCATGACATTCCACACTTTAACACGCTTTTATACGCGTGGCTGGACAAACCTAATTGGGTTTTAGTCACTTGGTTGTTTTTGTATATGATGAATTACTTTGTATAACATGAATAAATACAAAAAAGAATAAATAAAAATAAAAAAATAAAAAACTAATTACAGCGGTGTTTAGCTGAATTCATTTTTATTATAAAAAGCTTGTTATTTCACTTTTTTTTTAGTTAGAATAAGTTCCACACTTACCTACTCTAAGAATCGGAACTATGAACTTGTCATTGGAGCGAAGCTACATTCTTCGCCGATTCGGATTTTGTCATTGATGAACTCATCCCGCACTACCTCCCGACCTACCACGGAGGAATAATCACCGAAATAAAAAGAGACATCGAAAAAAATTCGCTTCATGTAGGCTTACCGGGGACGACATGTGCACCTAGTCTAGGTAAATATACACGACAGGATAAAATTACGGGCGGTTGGAACGCCGTCATTGTCCTCGACATATAAAGTGTCATGCATAAGTGAGAAAATAATAAAGGTTATGCTGCTAAACGCTACTCGTCTGGGACCTATATTCGTAACTGGACACGAGGACAGAATTTTATTACTCTAAAAACTAGAAAATATTATGAGGACAATGACGGCGTTCAAACCGCCCGTAGATTTACCCGAAGACGACACTATTTTTAAGATTTCCTGAAAACTACTGAACCGAATTCAAACTTTAAAAAAATGGGACCAAATCGGCCACAAACATAATGTAATAGAGTTTGAATCATTCCAATCGGTCCAGCTGTCTTCGAATAATCGCTGTATATACATAAAAATATACATAAATACGCGATGAATTGATAATCTCCTTCATTTTACAACAAGTCCTACCACCAACCAAACCGAATACAATGTATACCCCCGCTGGGAATCGAACCCGGGACCCCTGGGTCTGATACCGGTGGTTGTACCACTAGACCACAGAGGCGGTTAACATAATTTACTTAGGTAAGTATATATGACAAAAAATACAATAAGATCTTACAGCAAAATGCTGCATCAAAAGGGATATATCAGCATACCTAAGTACTCGGTCATTTAGTAACGAATCAGAATAATATTTTTATGCTTGAAAGGGTACCTTTATTTTGAAGTTGGCCCCACTGTCGTCAAGACAGGATCTGATTATGAAATCTTGGAGAAATGAAGGAAACTCCTCAAATATTATAGGCACACTCATATCGATTTCGGTGTTTTCTTTATTAACTCGTGCATTTGCTTCCGAAAAGCACCATTAGGTGGAGTAGAACGGGTGATGAAGACCACGCATGTTCATCGGAACGGAACTAAATTAACTTAATTACTATAAAGTATATCACGGGTGCGATTCGATTACTTCATTATGGTGTCTAAGCAATTTATGCTTCTCACGATGCATGTGGTGAATTGAGCTATAGGTATACACTTATCTAACCCAAAAAAAAAAATTGGAAACCTAATTCTATAACCAAAATATAATAAATAATTGTAGTGCAAGTTTTGAGCATGACTTGCTGGTAACTGTACCAAAACATTATCACCCATACAGGGCATCGTTAGGGACGGTGATTCGACCGAATCGTTATACAGAAAGACGGACAGACAAACAAAACACCTGCCGGTCTGATTACAAGATTAACAAGTAAAGAATTCCGTACACAAAAAAGAAGGATTTTTTAAACGCTTTTCGCATCTATATTATTCATTTATAATAACACTATTAATAGATTATATTATTAATATTATAAAGCTAAGTTTGTTTGTTTGAACGCGCTAATCTCAAGAACTACTGGACCGATTTAGAAAATTCTTAGACCATTAGAAAGCTACATTTCTCCCGAGTGACATAGGCTATATTTTATCCCGATATTACCACGGGAACGGGTACCACGTGGGTAAAACCGCGAGGATCCGCTAGTATTATTATAAATGAGATAATATAACTGTGGCGACGTCGGTCTGCCTGTCTTTCATCTACCTTTTTACCTCTACTTTGGAGAGTGTGCGAGAGAACTGCACGACCTTGTTCCTCCATCCCCTTTCCATTATCGTGGTACCAGACGCAGGTTAGCTTATCACCCGTACCCGACATTCCAGCGATCCGTACAAAGCGCTTCGCTGACACATTTCATATGCAAACCGCTAAAGAATGGAATGCGCTGTCTGCTCATGTGTTCCCCGATTCCTACAACCTTGGTATCTTCAAGGCGAGAGTGAATAGGCATTGGCTACTCGCAGGTCGGGACCGGAGGATGGGGAGTGCAGGTTAACTAAGGAGGGGCGAACCGGGCCAGGGTGCAAACCCAGCAGCCAAAAGTTCCCGCATCGGGCAAGCATGCAACACCTTAGACCAAATCCTGTTTATTGAGCACGATGGTGGTCAAATGCCTGCCAAGTTACTAGTAAAAAAAGTCAGTCAGTCTAGTCGATTGGCATAGTTTCTTTGACATTCACAAGTTCTTGAAAAACGATCAAATTTTATGTCAAAGTTCTGTCAGATTTGCGTGTTTGTCTATTTTACAGTATTTGGCAATGTTTATTGTTATAAGATATAATATGTCTGCTTACCAGTATAGGGGTTGCGTTTCAGTTGCGAAAATTTATGTCAAACAACTTTGACAAGTAAATATGTCTAAATTAGTAACAGTTAGTATTCTTTGGCATAAATGTGTTACGGTTGATGGTCATCTTTTCAATTTCAGCTCGCGAGACGTGTATAAAGACTCCTCGAGTATTTTTATACCATTTTTTTTTATATTTAGGTCGGAACATATAACTCCATGTTAAGTGGAGGTGAAGTCCAGGCGCGAAGATAGCTGGTGCAGCAGATCAAACTGCCACATCAGCCACCCTCACCTTGCCGGCCTGCTAAATGCTTCTTCACGCCTCGTTTAAAGGACCCCGGGTTGTAGGAAGGAGGGAAGACGTGCGCAGATAACAAAGAGAGCCACCAAATTTCTTTGTTCGCATTGGATTCGCTGCCACAGTAAACCGGTGGTAACGCAAGCCAGCGCGCGTGGTCCTATGAAGGTCAGGAGAAGGTACGATAAGGGAAAATAATTCTTTAGAGCACTCGCCACCATATTTCTTTAATTACGTAAACCGGCTTTAAACGGTATCGAAAAGGTTGTGTAAACTGATTAACTGAATCTAAATAATTAATAGAGGAAATTAAAGCAATGGTAAGTTTCCATACTTTGCGTGAACCGCAAAATTAATTAAAACTTTAAACAAAGAACTTATTTTTCTACGAAAGCTATGGATATTTTATGGACACTGCCAAAGGCAAATTTGAACGTCATTTAAACATTTAACAGTCTCACAAGACACTACTTTGATCTCGTCATCACGTAATTCCACTCCCAGGGAACCCTAAATAACGCCCTCATTAGTTCCGCCTCACATACGGAACCCGTGAACTGATATGAGTTACTTAAACGTCTTGTTAACTGACATTCAGTAATCTCAAAGGTGGTTTAAATATGAATTGTCTGAAATAGACCTTAGGCCCTTACATTAAGATTGGTATTTGAGGTGTAGAAGATACAATTGGTGCACGTATTTTAAGCAGTTTACGTGAGTTTCGAAATTAAAAGGAATTTCTCACAAAATTAACAGGAAATTGTTGATTATGTTGTGATTTAGTTAAACATAGGTAAAATGAAAACAATTTCTATTGCAACGTGTTTTGTTATTACTTACTCAATACATTCAGTCAGGGGCCCAATTCTGCTAATGCTTAGTCACAATCGTATTCAATGGTAGTGCGGTTTTATACAGTTCTTGTTACAACAGTGTAAATAAACACTACTATTGAAAAACCACTGACAGACGATTATGAAAAAAATTTAGCAGAATTGACCCCTAGATTTATAGATTGTATGAATTCAATTTTCAATGTTTATTTATTTATAAGGACAGTCAACAATAAGTACCCTGATACAGACAATAATTATTATTAATAAAACAAGATACATATTTAAGTGTCTTATCAATTAAAGGCAGTCACAACATGCATTTGAACTACCGTATTTATAACAATTAGATTATTAGGAACTCTTATTTAAAATAATATAAAGCAATGTAATTATTACCTCAAATATATTCTTTATGGCTTTAAGTCATACGGATATAATGCCCTACAATTTCATTTGAGATTTTCGTTTACGTCCAGTACTTTGATGATGCCCAATAATTATTGCATTTACGTCCAAAAATACAAAAAAAACAGCATTACCAGCCTTGAAATTTGGGGTCGTATTCACCATTGTTTCCAGAGTTTGAGAATTTAAAAAATACAGTTTGATAGCGCAGAAAAATCTGAATAAGATGGCATTTAACATTTTGGCCAAAATTGTGGTTATGCCCTTTGAGCCGCTAGGTATCGATATTTACAGACATCATAGCAAACGATAAGATAAAATAAAAGTTAAAAATAACATCAAATAAGAGTATTATAATAATAATGATAAACTTTTCATACATTTACACCAACTAGTCAAAGACAAGCGTCATTAAGTGAAGCAACGATCAACAAATTATTTTGTAAATTGAATGAAATAAAATGTTTTCCTCATTGACTCACATATTACTTTAAAGTTAAAAATCATCATAAAATGTTGAAAATGATCATAAGATATATTACGGCTGATTTTGGCTGTTGGTTTTTGGAAGTAAAAGTAGATTGTAGAATCCGGTATTGATTTTTGGCATAAACCTATAGATCATTTGGGTCATAAAAGAATAACGTTAATTTATGGCCTGCGCAGACGACGGACATTGAAGGACCTTTTTGTCCGCGACACGACCTTATTACTAAGAACATAAAGTTGAATAAATAACGAGGACTATCGCGTACTTTTCGCGGATATACGCGGTCTAAGTTGAATCTAATTTGGTTAACAATAAAGACGTGTCGCGGACAAAAAGTCCTTCGTTATCCGTCGTCTGCGCTAGCTCTTAAACTTACCTTACCCTACTGCCGGTTCCACCAAGTTTTTTACGTTATACTATAACGTGGTTTATGGTTTTAAAAATGTATGGGATTTGACAGTTTGGACAAGCAAATTTCAATTACTTTATACGAATTTGTAAATTATTTTTTTGTTGTAACCGGCGGTAAAGTATTTTTGGATTCAGAGGACAAAATGCAAGCCTGGGAATATGTCCGACTAGACCAGGGGTGTCCAACTTAATTTTGTGGGGGGCAGGTTTAGTATTTTTGTAACCGAAACGGGCCAAAAGAAAAGCCCAATAGCGAAGGATTAAGTAAGCATTCTTCTAGCTATTGATGTCTTCGCGGGCCGGATGAAGGCCTTATGCGGGCCACATTATGGCCCGAGGGCCGTATGTTGGACGGGCCTGGACTAGACAGTCTATCTATATCGTTGTTCACTTCTTCACACACACATTTGCAATTTGTCGCATCCTTTTAAAATAGCTCACGCTTTGATCTGCAGTTTTAAGAATAAATTTTAAATCGGAATCCGATCTAAACTTTCTCGTTTAGTGCCCATGCGCATCCTCTTTATTCAGAAATAAGCCGACACGGTAAAGTCACCGCTCGTCGTTAACTTTTTAACTGTAATTGGTCTAGTCTTTGAGTGTAGTTAAGATGGCGCTGTGATCGTTCACAGCGCCATCTTTACTCCACTCGAAGACTCTACGTTATTTACGCCTGCTTACGCTTAAATTATGTTTATTTATGGCATTGTGGTTAATTTTTCAGTCAATAGTTCCTTGATTTGCGCCAAAACCAGAGTTATATCAGCTGAAACAGCGCTGCTAATGGACAACAATTAGGCTGATATACAGCGTTTCTGTGCTACCTGGGATACAGTTATAAGATAATGGTATTTCGGACACCCTTCCCGTGGACGACCAGTGCGGAAGTTGCTTAACCACTGTCTAATATCCATAACACAAGTTTTTTATGAAAGTTACTGGGCTAGATAATTGGGGAGATTGTAAGATTTTTTTTTATTTATTAAACGGGGTCGTAGCGTCGTAAGGAGCCAGACTAATAAATAAAAAATAATGATCCAGCTGCCTTAATTTAATTGAATATAAGTAACATTATCACTGAGTAAATCGAGTGACCTCTTAGCGTCCCGTGACGTGTTTATGGCATCGAACTTGGAAGTCTACTCCGAAAACCAAAAAACGATTTTCGTCGTGAACGCTGTGAATGGTGACCTTGGCCACCGTATATTTATTTTTATATTTAGTATATTTTCTTGTTTAATATTTATCACATAAAAATAGCATTGTAAAATGCAAAAGTTATAATTAGATGGCTGCTTCATCTTAATCGATAGTCAAACATCTGTAAAGATGTTTCTTTCGAATGCGAGGATATTATTTCTCTCATTGATGAAGCGACGGTGGCCAACACAAAAATTCGACGTATCCTCATAGGTCTCTGTAGCATAATTGGTTAGTGCATTGGGCCGGACTCCCAAGGATGCGGGTTCGAGTCCCGTCAGGGCGACATGAGACAAGTTTATCTTTTCTAGTATATCTTCTTGTTTGATGTGTAAATGTTATTGATGAGCTCTTGTAAGAAAGCGCTGCACAACTAACCATTTTCGTTTCTGAGTCTACGCGTGTTTTCATGGCAATGGTCTCAAACGGACTAATGTAGGTCATAAAACTTTGACCGTGGATCAAACTTTTGGCACTTAAGGTAGGTACACTTTTACCGTCTATCTCGATATAGGTCTGTGCCTCAATTTCCTTCAGGTCTTTTGTCACTTTGACGACTCTGTACGAATTAAGCAAGGGAGAAAAAAACAGCCCTTGATGAGTTCTTTTCGGTTCTTCTCGTTACAAGGATTCCCGCCGTAGGGCTTTGCGAGCCGATGGCGTATCTTCGTAGACATTAGGAAGGCTTGTAACAACCAGCCCCTTAATTGCCTAAATTCAAAATCTATCACAATCCCTTTCAAAGGTATTGTGATTGTGATAGTGATTTATGGAATTGGAATCCCTTTCGGAACGGACGATGTTTTAAATAACACTTCATTTGACACTTCTCCATACATTTAAAATATATTTTCGTGTGTCACTTTGCTTAGACAGTTGAATTCCGTTCATTCAATACCTTTCAAAACGCGTCCCGATCACAATCCCTATCAAATGTCAAATGTTGACGGCCTGAAGTATGTAAATATTTTTCAAATGACGAATTGATAGGGATTGCGATATATTTTAAAATTAGACAATTAGAAAGGAAGAAAGAAAGAAAGAAAAAAATAATAACAATTAAAAAAAAGTGCGCGGCCAACTAGGCCCCATCCTCAGCAATGTCACAGTGACATACGGAGCATGCCACTGAGACGCTGGTATTCAGGAGGAGCCTATTTGGTGACAACAGGAACCAAACAAACAAAAATTACACACTGCAATAATACAATAAAAGAGAAATTATAAAAAAAATACAAAAATAAAACTATTTAAAACAAAAAGAAAGCGAATATTGGAAAGGCTGCACAGTCCCGGGTCCCTTTGCCTTGCCAAAAACACAAAAAAGGGATTTGTTCTATGGCAATTTCAATGCGGTGCCATGACATGATTATAAAAAAAACAAAAGGGTAAACAGCAGAAAAAAATGTATACTGTTTATTTAGCCCCCGGGACTGAATAAATGATATTGATTATTAAACGTTTCGTTTTGAGACTTCATCAGCATCAAAATAAGGGTGAATAATAATTCCTACTTATATTATAAATGCGAAAGTGTATTTGTTTGTCCTTTCTTCACGCCCTAACTAAGCAACCAATAGACTTGATTTTTGGCATAGAGTTAGTTGAAAGGGCGGAGAGTAATATAGGCTACTTTTTATCCCGATATTCCCACGGGAACGGGAACCACGCGGATGAAACCGCGGTCGGAAATTAGTAACATAATAAATCGTATGACTAAAATCCGATCCATTCCATCTTTCGTAGTAGACCCTCTGCTACACCCTTTACGACATAAAACGTAACGAGCTATTAATTCAAACTAAACCTTTACTGATCGATGCTCCACATAAAACGAGAAAGCGTATTTCTTATCTACACTACTTTTAATAGTAGTCACTGCTAACAGGTAGTCATTTAGAAACTTCTAATAGATATTTATTTTTCCAAAGTCATTCATTGATTATCAAATGAATGTTATTTTACTTTCAAGATTATTAATCTACGCTAGTAATATAAACTTGTAATATGAGGAACTACTGAAACGATATTTAAGAATTTCTTTCACCAGTAAAAAGTATCTATATCACAAGTACTGATGCTTGGTAAAGTGGTTATTTATGTTGGGCGTCCAGCAAAAAAAAAAAATATATTTTTATTATGTATAGGTTAGCGCTTGACCGCTATCTCACCTGATGGTAAGCAATGATGCGATCTAGGATAAAACGCGCTTGCCTAGAAATGTAGTATAAGTTAAAACAGAAATTCGAACCGTTATATAAAAAAAATGTAATATTACATAACGCATGTTGTGACATTATTACATTAACATGATTTTATTCACTACGCATTATTTGAAACACTTAACATTATAGTAAACTGTACCTATGCATTTGCAAAGTGAGAGTAGGAATATAAATTCTTATGTCTGAGACTCTTTATGTAAAGAGAAAAAAAAAATAAAGAGTCAGACTTAAACATTTCTTTATTGCATTTCTAGATTTTATATTCTACACTCCTCATTCGTATTGTGTCATTCACAATGATCTATAAAATGTTTAGGTGCCTCGACATTGGCAGTAGACATTGTAAACACGCGGCCAGCTATAGAATGTTCCATTGAAAGGTGCACAAGGTTTCCAACCCGTGTTAATACACATTCAAGGCAAATGCAGGTATTAACGACCTCCCCAAAATCTGCAGGTATTACCGAGGTATAATATATTTTCTTGAATTTAACTATAAACAAAGTGTGTTTTTATACAAATTAATATACAGTAATAAAGATTATTTGTCCCTTAATTATATCGTATAAACATAAAAATTGTTCCACTCTGGCAACCCCACAAAAAACGGTTTCTTTGTGCGCCGCCCGCACAGAAAGTGCTTTTGCCATAGAAAGCGTAAGCACACATTTTTTTCAGAGTATTTTAAATCATTTTGTGATGTTTAGTTATGCCAACGCCTATTTGACAAAGTCGTTGCTTACTATCTTCTAAATACAAATGATCACGTTTCTTGTTAATAAAATCAATAATTATAATGACTCGGTGATAGCTTCGAGGATTTGATTTTTTGCATTTTTCAATGCAATTTTTATACTTATGATAAATTTTAAATAGAAAAATATTGGAAAAAATTAACGCGGCCACAAGTGAATTCTCAGATGGGAATCGAACCCACTTGTGGCCGAGTGATTATTTCCAAAATTTTTCTATTTAAAATTTATCATAACAATATTATTTGTCAATAAAAGATGATACTTTATACCGAGATACTTTCAAATGTCAAAAGATAGTTTTGAGCCATTTCTGTGGTACAGCTGGAAGTCTTATTTTTTGACATAAAACATCGCGCATAAAAATATAATTTGTTCAAAGTTCCTAAACAAAAATGATTTTTTAAATTGCAAAAATAATAGTTTCCCTTTAAAAAAAATTACTAGGACATTAATCTAAGATTGTAAAATAGACATTTCTGTTTCCATTTTTAGGGTTCCAAACCTCTAAAGAAAAAAAAGGATATAGGATCACTTTGTTGTCCGTCTGTCCGTCCGTCCGTCCCTCCGTATGCCCTCGTTTATCTCGAGAAAAAAGGTATCGAGTTGAAATTAAAACCATAAATTCAGGTTTACAGTCTGTTGAAGGGGTAAAAAATGAAACTTGTAAATTAACGTAAATAAAAGACAGGACCTTTTATGTCGCATAAAACGTAAATTTCGACACCCTCAAATTAAAATTCATAGGGTAATTCCCGTTCATCTTTAACTATGAAATTTTGGCAAGTAATATCGTCTTTTACTACGAATAAAGGAATAAATCTAAAAACTATACATTTGTAATTTAAACAAAAATATAGTCGTTAGTTTCGGAAAGTGAATTTCAGGAAAAACTCGGGAACGCGTTTAGGTATCGAGTTGAAATTAAAATCATATATTCAAGTTTAGAATCTCTTTCAGCTAAAAAAAAAACAAACTTCAATTTTAAGGTTAAGAAAGATAAGGGCCGCAAACTACAATGTATGCCAATGTATGCAATGTATGCCGCAAAAACGTATACTTCGACATATTCAAGGGAATCAAAATTCATAGGATACTTTTCGTTGACCTAGAACTCTGAAATTTGGCAAGTAGTGTCGTCCTTTACTACAAGTACAGGAAAAAATCTGAAAACTAGACATTTGTAATTAAATCATGAAAAAGGACATCAGGCATTCTAGTCCAAAAAAAAAGTGAGCGGCCAGACCCGAGATTAATTTCAATAGGTAGTTCCTATTAAGCCCTAAAAAAATATATACGGACCTAACCCTGTCACCACTTGAACTGAGTAGCTATTTCAAGTTAAAAAATCTAAACAAAAAAAAAGGGAGCGGCCAGACCCAAGATTATTTACAATAGGTAGTTAATACTAAGGCCTAAAAAAAACTATATGGACCTAGCCCTGTCACCGCATGAACTGAGTAGCTATTTCAAGTAAAAAATTTGGGACAAAAAAAAGTGAGCGGCCAGACCCAAGATTATTTCTAATAGGTAGTTCATACTATTTCCTAAAAATATATATATGAACTTAACCCTGTCACCGCATGAAGAGAGTTGCTATTTCAAGTCAAAATAATCTGGACAAATTAAAGTAAGCGGCCAGACCCAAGATTATTTTCAATAGGTAGTTCAAATAAAGGCCTAAGAAAAATTATACGTACTTAACACTGTCACCGCATGAACTGAGTCGCTATTTCGAGTTCAAAAATCTAGACAAAAAAAAGTGAGCGGCTAGACCATTAGACAATAAAATTGGAAATAATCCTGGGTGTGGCCGCTTACTTTTTATTTGTCCACATTTTCAACTTGAAATAGCTACTCAGTTCAAGTGGCGACAGGGTTAGTGGCGACAGGGTTAGGTCCATAATTTTTTTTTTGTCCTGATTTTTTAACTTGAAATAGCAACTCAGTTCATGCGGTGACAGGGTTAAGTCCATATAATTTTTTTTTGGTCTTTATAGGAACTACCTATTAAAAATAATCACGGGTCTGTCCGCCTAATGTTATTTGTGTTTTTGCCCAGAATGCCTTATCTTAAATAGCTTCTCAGTTCACGCGGTTACAGGGTTAAGTCCATATATTTTTTAGGGCCTAATATGAACTACATATTAGAAATAATCTTGTGTCTGGCCGCTCACTTTTTTTTTTTTTGGACCAACTTTGTATGGAGATTGCCTGATGTCCTTTAGTCTTAAGTTTTGGCAATTGAATTTTCGGAATCTTAAGAAAAAAACTGCGAGAATCAATTCCTGAACTATTTATAATATTATGTACCTAATATATATAGTGGCGAGGAGTCAAAATATGGCGAAGGTAAGCAACAATTCTCTCAACTAAGTATATGGCGGATCAGTGGGTTAGGATTTCTAAAAGGGAATTGATCTAGATTTGTATTTTTCAGAAACACGTTTTTTTATACTTACATCTTATGTTTTGGCGCGCACTGTTCTTTGTAATAAAACAAATTTACGGATATCAACGCGCTATATTGCACGAACTAAGTTGTGATTGTCCGTATTTTCAGGTTTTTAGGGGTTTTTTGATTTTCCCGACGTTTCGGCACCTTTTCAGCTGCCGTGGTCACGAGATGACATAATTTTATAATCTGCCTCGCCACTTTTCTTTCCGAAAAGACCCCTACGAAAATTTAAAATATTGATAAAAAGGAGTATTTAGGGCTTTTTTACTAGAGTTGCTTATAAACAACACAGATTTCCGAGTTTCTACTAGGAAAATATATTTTAATTTTTTTTTCGCATGTTATTTAGTATTTTTTAAACCGCATAAGTACAAAAATAATTAAAATATTAAGTACGAATGCAATATTCAGTAACATCTGGGTTAATTTTAAACCAACATCTGCGTTCATATTTGTTGGATTTTCATATAAGTTTTGATTTGATATAATTTTGCTTGATATCATGTTTACTCTATTACGAATATTATGCTATTAACGTAATATGTTACATTAAATATTTAACTCTATTACGAAATACATCCAGACACACACACACACACACACACACACACACACACACACACACACACATTCATACACGCACACACAATGTTTACTAGCTAGGCTGATATTTTTGTGTCGTTGTTTTTTGTTCTTATTGAGTTATTGGTTTAAATTTTTAAGGGAACCTGTAATTGATCTTACTAAATAGTGTACACAATAAGTTAATTATTTATGTAACACTGTTGGTTTTCACTAAACAAAAATAAATAAAATTATAATAAAGCAGAGAGATAGAGAGACCAAAAATCTCTATCAACCACAATAGGTCAAAGTGTGAAATAAATTCGTATGTAGATACATTCAAATGTATAGAGATAAGTCCACCGTTTTACCGCCACGATAGCTATCTTGAAAAAGGTAAATTTATAGCTTCATAAAGTAATATATCTTAGCTGATGTATGTGTTGCGAGAGACTTTTCGAACGTTACAAGTATAAATCTTATATATAAAATTCTCGTGTCACAGTTTTCGTTCCCATACTCCTCCGAAACAGCTTGACCGATTCTCATGAAATTTTGTGAGCGTATTGAGTAGGTCTGAGAATCGGCTACTATCTATTTTTTATCCCGAAATTCCACGGGAGCGAAGCCCCGGGGCACAGCTAGTAACTTATATAAATGTCATGGATGAAATTTATTTTTTGCTTGTAATTCAAAAACCTCTTTTTTTAAGAAAATATTCTTCTTTTCTTAAATAGTTAAAGCTGTTTGTAGCATGCAGCTTTAGTTGGGTATATAAAATCACCACAAATTTAAAATCTAAAGATATAATTAGTATTTTAGGCTTTCTTGTATCTTGGAATTTTTTGTTGCTACATTTATTCCGTAAAGAAAATGGATGGTTTCATAGATAAAAGTTTTAGCCAGCAACGTAACGTCTAAATCTTTTCTTGATATCAAATACAAATACAAATGACTTTATTTGCAAAATATGGGTACAAAAAAAAAGGTCTTACAACTAAGGGAGCGCCATATCTAACCATTGATGGTGTGCAAATATGTATTAATTAATATTATTGTTAAAATGCAGGTAGGTACAGCATATTATATTAAAACCATAAAATTGATTGCAGAACTCAAGATAAATATTAGCTAAAATTTAAATTCAAATTTAAATTAAAGGGTGAATTTCCCGAGACCAAAAATTGCGTGGCATCGATGAAATTGGTACTAAGAAACATAGTTATAATGTTCTAAAATTTTTTTCTGGTTAGGTGAAATAGTAATCTATGTGTAGCACTATATATTTTATTAATAGGAGTAATAGGTACTCCAAAAAAATAAATTAAACCTCGAAATCTTTCATTGCCGTGTTTGTCCACACGTCACCTTGATGTGTATTATCTCATTGATAAAAATCTTTTGGTTATATTTATATTAAAACCTAGTTATTATTTGATACGTGAATAGTTAAAGTATTGTTACGGAATACATTTATTAAAATATTTAAACTATACAACGAATGGTTAATAAAAATTCATTTGTCCCAAAACTACCTTCCATCGCCGTGTCCTAAACATGTTTAAGAATATTGTTATAGCTAACTATTTGCGTCCCTCCCCTTGTGCGCTAAACGTTGCATATTAGTGCCGCCTAAGTGCTCGACGTGGAAGGACGTACACACGTGCTGCGTTTTTGCGCCAAAACTGTTAGTATTCCATTTTTATGTACTGTGGACATTTTTTCTTTCATCGCCGTGGATAGGTATAACTTACATTTGAATAAGTTTGTCCTCTTGATTAAGCATTCGATAGAAAACCATTTATATTATGTTTATTTGTGAGGTGTTTATTACTTCGATTAATTAATAGATTTTTTCTTATTTTATTTTTTTGCCTGGATTTTCATCACCGTGCTCTCATTGCCGTGGTTTCCGTGGCCAAAATATGCTATGGCAATGAAAAAAAAAACACGGCAGTGAAAAAAATTTCATTGCCATGCCTTGTAAAACAATTTAGTTTCATTGCCGTGACCAGGTGTTTCATTTCCGTGACTTACATTTTCATCGCCATGGTATGATTAGGTAAAGAAAACATAGTACCACAGGACAGTACTTATGATTATGACCCAGCTGATGCGTCTTCCAGTAACATTGTAAGTTGCGTCTTATATAAATGCACTTTTATCTTTCTTTTTTTGTTTTTGCCATTGTATTTTTTATATTTATACACTTTAACATAAGTACCTGAAGTACGTCATGCTCACTCAAACGATTCTTCGGCGGTGTCGTGTGAGACGGGTCGTTACGTTCCCTAAAATGTGGTTGAGCGAAGCGATGGCTGGTTCATGCGTCATTCTCGTGAACGGGTGCCGCCAGCGGAAATGGGTCTACTTCAGTTTGCTTGTCTTAACGTTGTGCTTAGAGATTAAATATTTTTATCTAAAATAAATTGCTATCGACCTGTATGTATGTCACAACTTGCAGTACCTTGTAATGCGTGAAATGTTAAATGTAAGTCCTTCCTTACGAGTTGAAAATTGTTTACGGTTAGGATAACCATAAAATGTAATATTATAATTAGTATTTTCTTTTGTGATGGAAATTGACCTTACTGATATGTTAAGCTCACTTTTCAATTTGACGACTCTGTATGAAATAAAACAGGGAGAAAAAAATAGCCCTTGACGAGTTTCTTGCCGGTTCTTCTCGTTACAAGGTCTCCCGCCGTAGGGTTTGTGAACCGATGGCGTAGCTTCTTTGACGTTCATAAGTGCTTGTAACAGCCTAGACTGAATAAATGATATTGATTTGATTTGATTCGACAGGACAGAATACAGGAAGTACTACCGAATACTGACAGTACAGGATTCGCAGGGGCGTGCATTGGTTTTCCAGCGTGGTAGGCACTGTAGATCTAACTAATAACTTTGCACTTATCCTATCCTGAAAGAACCTTTCCTTTGAAAGTTTGTTTTGAGGATATTTGGATGGCTGAATGTTTGTAACTCTTTTATGCAAAAACTACTGAACTGATTAAGATTAAACTTTAGAGCAATGTAGCTTATACATCAGAAAACCACATAGGCTGCAAATTAACCTAATATTCCCACGGTAACGGCAACCACGCGGCGAGTGAAACCGAGAGCGGCCGCTAGTCATAAATGATAAGGTTCGTAATATTTAGTAGGAATATTAAAATGCTGAAGAATTTGATTGTTTGAGCACGCTAATCTCCGGAACTACTAGTTCGAATTGATTTTTTTTTGTGCTGGATAGTCCATTTATCTCGGAAGGTTATAAGATATTTAATATTACGCTACGAATAATAGGAGCAGAGCATTAATGTAAAACGTTGCAAAAACGGGAAAAAATTATTACTTTTGGGAGCTTCCGTTGCGGACGATGTGTAAACAGTTAAAGTTACGTAAAAATCATGTATGACATAAGGACTATATCATCGGCAAAACGAAGGTGTGTCAGATACTGGTAATTTATGTTGATGCCGCGTCCTTTCCAGTCCAAGAGCTTAAATATGACCTCCAACGCAGCTGTGAACAGTTTCGGAGAAATGACGTCTCCCTGTCTCACACCTCGCTGCAGTTGGATGGAATTTGTGATCTGGTTCTGTAATCCACTTGGTACCTCTGGAGAGACTGCAGCACCGCCCAGGTCTCAATCGAATCAAAGGCTTTCTCATAGTCCACGAACGACAAGCAAAGTGGCAGATATATACTCTTCGGTCTTCTGTATAACCTGCCGCAGAGTATGGATGTGGTCTATGGTGCTGAAGCCTTTTCGGAACCCGGCTTGTTCGGGAGGATGGAAGTCGTCGAGCCTGCGAGCAAGACGATTCGTGATGACTCTCGAAAACAGCTCAAAAACATGGCTTAGAAGTGAGATGGGTCTGAAGTTCTTTAACCGGGTCTTGTCACCCTTTTTAAAGAACAAAATCAACTCACTTATATTCCATGCTCTTGGCGTTTTGCCCTCGACGATAACGGAATTGAACAGCTTCTGGAGGACTTTGAGTATCGGTTTACCGCCCGCCCTCAGAAGTTCCGCAGTAATTCCATCATCGCTCGCCGCCTTGTTGTTTTTTAGTTGCTTGAGATGGCTCTCATACTTATCTCGTACAAGCTGACGTCCGGGATATCTTTGGTGAAGTGTCGGATAAGCTTGGCTCTGGGGTCTTTAGCCTTGCTTTCAACAGGCATACCCAGATGTACCCACCCAGATATACTTATTTATTATATGGTGTGAAAGCAGATAGATAACAAATAGTTAATTAGTTTCGCATAATTTATGATAATGTCATATCATTTTATGACAGCGGATGTAATTAGTTCACTAAAAGTGGTCGATGCTAAAAAAAAATATATTAGGAGGATAGTAAACATTAGGAATCAAATGAATGAAGTCCTGCATTCTGTAATGAGAAGCAAGAATTTGTCTTAGTGAGGTCTTGATAAAGTAAAGATAAGTAAAGAGGTCTTGGTGGTAAAATTAAATAGAATAAGTAAAGATAGACTGTACTGTAGACTCGCAACACTTCTTAGAGACCTCAATACTACAGTCTTTTTTTTTCTTATTCTACTCGTATTCTTCCTTTGTAATATCTATCCAAATCATATTCCCATACACAAAATTTGGGAGGAGTTTATGGCATCCGATGGAGAGATACAGTCTGGGTATGCTTTTCCCTCTCGGAGACAGGCGAAATAAATAATATTCTGATTCTAAAATTATTATGTTTTTTCATTTCCGTGGATAGATTCTTTCATTCCCGTGGCACAGTTCTTTCATTGCCGTGGACGCTCGTTTCATTGCCGTGCGCGCATGTTTCATCGCCGTGGCACGTAATTTTTAATCTTGTATGTCTCGTTAGTTTTTTAAGTTATCTGCTAGATATTAAGCAAGAATACATACACTATCAAAAACTTTAATAAAAGCATTTTTTTTTATTTAAATACTTAAAGATAAAAAAATCCACGGAAATGAAGATTTTAATACACCTGTAGAAATTCACTCTAAATAATTAAGTTAACCTACCATATTTAATAAAAATAACAATAATTTGGCATAAATTAGGAATAAAAATTGTTTGCAGAATAAATTTAAAAAAAATCAATATATTATCAAATTATTATTATTATTAATAATAATTTATAATATTAATAATAAAGTTTAATTTAACCGCCTCTGTAGTCTAGTGGTAACAACCACCGGTATCAGAACCAGGGGTCCCGTGTTCGATTGCCAGCGGAGGTACATATTGCATTCAGTTTGGTTGGTGGTAGGACTTGTTGTAAGTCCGCCTGGCTAGTTACCACTATCTTATCTAAGTCTGACGCCATAACAACAATGTTTTCAGCATTGTTATGTTCCGCCAGTTATTGATAAGATAGCCATGTTCCTCAATATTGATGATTCCGGGAGAGGTTCGCTTCCATCTTTAGCCTTTTCAATACTTTACAAAAACATTACTTTATTCTTTCTACTAGCGGATCCTCGCGGTTTTACCCGCGTGGTGCCCGTTTCCGTGGGAATATCGGGATAACATATAGCCTATGTCACTCGGGAGAAATGTAGCTTTCTAATGGTCTAAGAATTTTGTGAATCGGTCCAGTAGTGTCTGAGATTAGCGCGTTCAAACAAACAAACTCTTCAGCTTTATAATATTATATAGTATAGATAAGTAGGTGTGCGAAACTTAAATATAAGTTTCCGATCACGAAGTACACAAGAATTAAGCTTTTATGTTAAAGACTAATCCTCCACATATATTTTATTGTGTTTAGAAATAGTTGTACGCGGAAGTATCTTCCCATGAGAGCAATGCATCATTCTTAGCTACGTTATTTCTTATATTCATTTGCTCTAAACGCGTTCCGATTACTAAGTCAAATATTTGTGCAGAAAGTATTACATATTTTATGTACTGTTATTTCTATGTGCACTGATGTAGCGCATATGCCTGCCTAATTTTCTTTAAAGCTGCTGAGGATATGACGCAGATAGAAAACGAAAGATATGTAGCAAAACTTACATAATACCGCAAATAAATGCAGATGCAAGACACTGACACACCTTGCACCTTCTTGTGAACTTGACGTTGACTCGGTGCTGGTATTGCACGGTCTAAGCCTGAGGATGCTCCGTGTATGGGCGAAACACGTGTAGAGTAGTCGGTGAAGGTGCAAGGTGTTGCATCTGCATTTATTTGCGGGCGGGCGGTGCATCTTGCATGTAAGTTTTTCTTGCGGAATAATGCTACATATTTTTCGTTTTCTACTAAGATATGGATTTCCGCCAAGTTACGCCTGATTCTATCAAATACTTGCAATTTCAAATGTTTCATTTTCCTTAGACACAACATAATCGTTTGATATTCGTTTTGGTTAAGTCTGCTGCACAATAATATGCAATTTGGATTTGAATTCGAATACAAAATTATTTTGAGAGACTTACACCCATATTCTAAGTCGTTCCTCCAAAACTTACTCGTCCTCGACTTAACGAAACCTCATTGAAAACCCCTTCAAAATACGAAATCGGTATTCTAAGTCATAACTCCGTAAGGACCTGGAGGAGCCAAAGAGTACGTAGCCACTCCGTGTTAGGCCTAGGCACACTACCATTTTTACCCCCGACGAGGTTGAGTGGAGTGTAAAAAGTTTTAGAGGAACGACTTAGAATATGGGGGTTAGAATCGAGCCCCAGCATCCGACTCACACCCTAATTGCACAGTCTACCTACATATCTGTGCTAATTGTGTGTGTCGTCGTTATTGTCCAAAACAAACAATAAAATAAATAACAATAATTATTGCGGTTGGCCGAGTTCGTATTTGGGACCGAACATCAATAAGTGCGAGTCCTAGCATAACTAGTGACGTCAATCACAGTTTGACATCACAAAAAAATCAAACACATTCAGTCTACCTACATAGAATCATGGCGAATCATGGCTACGTAGCGTCAATATTAAGAATCCTTTTTTGGGGAAACTCGTCTGTAGGGGATGCAAATGAGAACACCAAATTTTTTCGGGACACTTTCGGACTGCTAGCCTGCTGCGATCGCGGGGTTCTCAAGACTACAAAATCAAAAATGGCGGACGGGCAGATCGAAAACGGCGCGCAATCCTTCTTTATTTTAATTCAAATTTACTTTTACAAAGCACGTTAGTTAATAATACGGTGTATATCAAAATGTAATAAATTATACAATGGGTTACTTTTAAGTATTTACTTAGTTTTAACAAAAGGTTTATTATTTATTTCTACATTTTTACGTTTTTAAGTATTATATTTATGCTATATCTGTAGGTACACAGTATGCATGTGTGTGAAAGAGAGAATGTGTGTGTGCGTCGCCTACACGTCCAACAAAGACAGAGTCTTCAAAGCGCAAAAAAAGTGTTTTCGAGCAATAAGTAGACTTTGTCCAACTGACTCCCGCTGCCCATACTTCAAATAATTAACCGCCTCTGTGGTCTAGTGGTACAACCACCGGTATCAGACCAAGGGGTCTCGGGTTCGATTCCCAGCGGGGTATACATATTGTATTCGGTTTGGTTGGTGGTAGGACTTGTTTTAAGTCCATCTGGCTAGCTACCACCATCTTATCTAAGTCTGACAACAACAATGTTTTAAGCATTGTTGTGTTCCGGCAGTTAGAGATTAGATAGCCAGTTCCTCAGTGATTGAGGATTCCGGGAGAGGCTCGCTTCCATCTTCAGCCTTATCAATACTTAACATATGATGAAGGCTAAGAGTCTCCCCGTAATTCATTAAAAAAAAATGTCTGTACCATGTATATACACATGCGAAGTATGTGTTTTTGTTATGTCGAATATAACATTATTTGGTAAATTTTCATCGAAGAGGCGTAATAATAAGCTGTGCCAAATACCACGTAAAACGTTACGTAAACGTTTTGCTCCAAAATTCTACAACAAGCTTCCGAAAGTATTTTAATGAAATTCAAATTGTCACTTTCTATCTTTAGTACTTAGATAAAACCTATTTTACGTTGACTGAATACTTGTGTGATGCTGACATTTAAATTTAATTAATTGATTGGATTAATAATGTATTTCATATTTTTATAACATATTTGCTCGTAAAGGGTCTCTCATTACACCAATTTCAATATCGTATTGTATCTCATTACGCACTTATTGTAATGTAAAACGCACGTTTATCAAGATGCTCCGTCTAAAACGAACGGTACTTTTTTCAAATATTAGCAAAGAGTTTTTATGTCAGAAAAGAGGTCAACATTTTATGAATAAAATTTACTTTGGGAGATAAAATATAATAAATAAACGTTTAATTATTTAATTTATACTTATGGTAAATTTTAAATAGAAAAATGTTGAAAAAATTAACTCGGCCACAAGTGGATTCTCAGACGGGAATCGAACCCGCGACCTTTGGAATCCGGTCCAATGCTCTAACCGCTGAGCTACCGAGACTTGCGAACCATCGTCGAAATTCTCCAATACTTTTATATTTTTAATACGCTGTTAGGCCAGCGTTGTTACATCAATGCTAGGAATACCCTTGCATTCGAAAGAAACATCTTTTCAGGTATTTAACGATCTATTAAGATGCAACTGCCAATAATTTATGATTTTGTAATTTTTGCATTTTTCAATGCTATTTTTATACTTATGGTAAATTTTAAATAGAAAAATATTGGAAAAAATTAACTCTGCCACAAGTGAATTCTCAGACGGGAATCGAACCCGCGACCATTGGAAATCCGGTCCAATGCTCTAACCGCTGAGCTACCGAGACTTGCGAACCACCGTCGTAATTTTCCAATACTTTTATATTTTTAATGCGCTGTAGGCCAGCGTTGTCACATCAATGCTAGGAATATACTTGCATTCGAAAGAAACATCTTTTCAAGTATTTAACGATCGATTAAGATGCAACTGCCAATAATTTATGATTTTGTAATTTTTGCATTTTTCAATGCTATTTTTATACTTATGGTAAATTTTAAATAGAAAAATATTGGAAAAAATTACCTCTGCCACAAGTGAATTCTCAGACGGGAATCGAACTCGCGACCATTGGAAATCCGGTCCAATGCTCTAACCGCTGAGCTACCGAGACTTGCGAACCACCGTAGAAATTCTCCAATACTTTTGTATTTTTAATACGCTGTAGTTATTTAATTTAATTAATTTTCACAATAAATAACAACCATTTAACTGTAACAAAAACACAAAAAAAATATTCGTTTAAGAAAGTCCGAGTTTTATTTATTTCCTCTCAAATATGTTATAAAACGTCGTATGACACACGTGCGCTTTGATAATTACAGCCTCTGCTCTCTTGTAGCAATATCGCCTCAGCTGTAATTTTTAACTTACGGCATTTATATCATAATGCACTATTATATTTTAATGTTTTTAAATTTGATGGACTTTCACTCTATAAAAATTAATTTTGAAAATTTGGGTAAGATTACAGCGATCAGATTTTGTATCCATCACCAATTATTGTAAAACCTGTATTCTGCAAATAAATCAATTTGGAATTAGAACTGATTTACCGAAAACACTTTTACGGAATATCACATTTTCTTCACTGTACAATCGTATATTAGTCGTCGTCACTAATAGATCCTATTTGAGATATATTAAGATTATTAATATACTAGCATTGTCTACTGGATTAATATAAATCGAGAAAAACTTATACAATTATACTGACAAATATTAAACAAGAAAATATACTAGAAAAAAGCAACTAGTCTCATGCCCTGAAGGGATAGGCAACATGAGACTAGTTGCTTTTTTCAAGTATATTTTCTTGTTTAATGTTAATCACATTAAAATAACACTGTAAAATGCAAAATTAAAAAGTAATAAATAGTACTGACGTCAGTTTTGAATCACAAAAAAAAAACAATTTATTTATTAACAACAATTTTGTTTATAATACTAAAAACACACGAAAAGTCGTACTTCATCGTAATTTCATCGCACACTATTCGTATAAGACTCGTCACTAATGGAGCCGTCCTATTTGACATAATATACGAGTAGGTACTTATATATTAGTTAAGGTAATTAATTAACCGGCGGCATTGTCAACTGTTCGTAACTGAGTTGGTCGGATTAGCGCTGATTTCCCGAGGGCCGTCGAGAGTTTGCGGAATCTTGGCAAATCGGAAGTCAAGAAAAATATTAGGGAAAATTCTTTAATAGATTTTATTGGATTTGTTGAAATAGATGTCATGGATTCGATAATCATCCAAGCTAAATGCATGCAAACCTTTTATCAAATGTCTGAGAGCACATAAAAATATTCAACTATTTATGAAATGGTTCATAAGTTTTGAAATCTATCTCGCGTTTTTATCGTCGTTACTAATGGAGCAGCATTTGACATAATATATAAGTTATATTAATAATTAATTAACTGGCGACATTGTCAACTGTTAGTAACTGAATATTAAAACAACGGGAGTAAAACGCGACATTTATTATGTATATGTTCCGTGGTCACAAGCAGACTGGCGGTGCGCGGCGTCGTCTGTTCGGGCGGGTTTGGAGATCTTCAGCCACCCTCAAATAGGCTATTTGACAGATTTTGAAAATACATTTTATATTATGTAGTGGAGTTTAAGGAACCCAGTAAAAGTCGTTTTTTTTAATTCTGGTACATTTTTGCTGAAAAATATTGAAACGCTACTTTGACAATATGGCTCTGCAATGGGTTTGGTGACGTCACTTGACTGTATTCTGCATATCATCCACATACGTAGGCAAACGAGGTTTACAAGCAGATGACGTCATTATAAACTCGACGAATCAGGAGCGTTTTGTGTCACGTGACAAAACGTTTAAAAATTGCATTATTATTTACGGATTTTTAAATAAATTTATAATTATTTTCAACTTACGTTAATAAAAAACCATTTTTAAACTCATAATTTATACTGATAACAGTAATTGACACTTTATTTTTCGCATTGTCAAATAGCCTATTGTCACTATTTTTATTTTAGTTAGTTTAGTTAATCACTGGATTCCACGCTGAAGACAATTTAAATTCGTCCTCCGGATTGATTAATTCTAATCTAAAAATTTAGATTGATTCTATTCTAATCTAACGACCTGTTTGGCGCAGGGGTACTAACCCCACCTTCTGCGCCAGAGGTCCCGTGTTCGATCCCCGAACAAGACAAATATTTGTGTGCATGAACATGTCTATTTGTCTTGGTCTGGATGTTTTATGTATATTATGTATGTATTTACAAAAAAAAAGTATATAAGTATGTTTATCCGTTATCTAGTATCCATAACACAAGTTCTTCATGATACTTAACGTGGGCTAGATAATTGGTGTGATTGTATGGAAATATTTATTTATTTATTTATTATTAATTTAAAATCTTATGTTAGTAACTGGGTTAGGCGGATTACCATTGATTTCCAGAGAGCCGTCGAGTGTTTTCCGAGTCTCGGGCAAATCGGGGAGTCAAAATAGTATTAGGGCAAACTAAGTCATAGATTTTGAAACGGTGGGGATTTTAGTTGGTTTGTTGAAATGTCATTGATTATCGGATCAATTGGTTAATGAACAAACCAAGCCAAATCCATTTGATGAAAATTTATTTTTGGGTTCCGCTGAAAAGTAGTTAGCAGCGTAGCTTCTTTGACGTTTGTTATATGTTTTTAATTACCTAAATTGTTTAATTAAATATCTCATAAAATTCATATTTATTTATTTAACTATCAACTACTGTAATATTCAATGTAAGAGTAAAGAAAACCTCGCTAGTATTAATTTATAGGTGGTTAACAACTTCATCTAGGACTTAAATGAGTCTGCCAAGACTTATTAATATCTCAACTTCATATTTGAATCTAGACTAATACTTCAGCAAAACGTTTAATTTAGGTTCTCAAGTAGAACTTCTTAAGTATGGTGTTAATTGGATATTTGATTAAAATAATAAATTGCTGTTGCAAACTTCTTGATAAGATTTGGTTTCAAATAATGATAATATATGTGTGTACTTGTATATTATGACATACGAGCCCGCATTGTGAAACACTGAGAAGACCCTATATGGGGTTAAATTTTTGCTATCGCCTTCATCTTCGTGTCCGTTGTCCTTCTTGTATTTTTTTTTATGAACGGCTTACAATATGTACCCCCCTGCTGGGATTCGAACCCGGGACCCCTGGGTCTGATACCGGTGGTTGTACCACTAGCCCACAGAGAACTAGAATCAGACTAGTCCGTACCCTAGTCTTTTCCATCTTTCTATATGGTGGACCTGCACTCTCAAAGCTGTGGATCGTAGACGCCTCAATGCTTTTGAGATGTGGTGCTGGAGAAGGATGCTCCGGATACCATGGACGGCATATCGGACCAACCATCGGCGTTGGTCCGATATGGCACTGAGGAGTCACGACAAGATTATCTACCATCTGTCTCAAGCGTGTCCTTGATTACTTTGGCCACATTGCCAGAAAGGAAGGTGATAACCTGGAGAAGTTAATAGTGACAGGGAAAGTCGACCGCAAAAGGTCAATATGCTGCTGCCAGCGTAGCATGCGCACCGCGACTCGCTGTCGACGCTTATCTCGCGATGTCTGTCCCGCTCATATCAGTGCGGTGCAGCGGTGTAAGCATGACAGACAATACGCTCGCGCGGGAAAAGTGTAGAGAAAGCTATGTCGAGGTGCTCATGCTACGCCTGCTGGTCAGAACAGTGGCCCTACCGGGTAAATGTCGTGGACGACGTCGACTTGTCGAATATGGGCGCGACTCTTCACACGTGAGCGCTGATGCTATAGCGTTGTCTCGGTCGCACACAGAGTCGAGTAATAACCTGACTATGGAAGAGGAATCTTATTATTAGCATGCGTAGCATGCGCACCTCGACACTTTTCTGTTTCGCTCACACCGTACTGATATGAGCAGGACAGACATCGCAAGGTAAGGGTCGACAGCGTGTGGTGGTTCGCATGCTACGCTGGTAGGACGACAACATGGCTGATGGATGACAACATGACAACGGCTGTCAAAATGAATGAAAATGGAGGAATATCACCAACAGGAGTCAACTGGGAGGTGGTGCTCACAACCCTCGGACATGAGGAATAAAAAATCGAATCCACAGGGGCTAGTACGTTTATTTTTCCATTTTTCAAATACGATATTTATAAATTAAAGAAACCAGTTGTTTCTTTGCTCAGACGTAGGTTTGTTTTCTATTTTGAGCAAGGGACAACCCAACATTTAACTCATAAAAATATCATGTTTAATTCATCTGCGACTGGGTGGTAATGGTCCGCGGTACTCGTAGATACCGATCAGTGGCGTAAACATTATGCTGTCGCAACGGGAATAGACGGGGAACTGCCATGCAACATCCTTAACTATCAGTGATAATTACCGAGAGGTAGGGCTGTCATTTCGAGAATAGTTAAAAAAAGTGCCAGTAAGGCATTCTTACTTGGAATACTTTGAAATACGACTCCTTAGGAGTCGGTGTCGGCTTATTCTTCGTCGGCTTATTTTTTGTTTTTTAGTTTTTGCAGTCGGTTTTTTTAAATCAGTTTTTTATTTTATTTTAACACCCATATTCTAAGTTGTTCCTCCAAAACTTACTCGCCCTCGACTTAACGAAACCTCACTGAAAACCTTTACGAAATACTCCACGAAATCGGTATTCTAAGTCGTAACTCTGTAATTATTACACACAAGTGAGAAATAATTGAGGAGATTTTTTGCAACACCAAATTTGTCGAATGAGTTTGAGTGGAGTGTAAAAAATTTTGGAGGAACGACTTAGAATATGGGGGTTAGTGTCTTTAATATGTTGTTTTGTAAACTAATGTAGGATTTATCTAGATTAGATTAGGTTTAATGTAGGTACATTATAAACAAAGTAACGTGATATTCAATCGTCCAGGTCAACAAAATGAAATCTGATTCTGATTCATAAAATCATAACTACTGGACCAAACTGATTAAAATTTTTATGGGACCAAATGGCAACTGTTCCACGTTGAATTGTCGTATGAGGCGGGTCGCTACGTTCCTTATAATATGGTTGAGCGAAGCGATATGGCTGGTTCATGCGTCATGCACGTGAACGGGTGCTGCCAGTGCGATGGGTCTGCTCATGTCTGATTGTGTTAAAATGTGTTGAGATATTTATATTTTTGTTTCAATTTTATAAATTCTATGTTATTTATGATGTTTTGAATTGAGAACGTGGCACTGCTTGATCAGAATAAATAAAAATAAGTAATGTTCTCCAATTATTGTAATTAAGTATATGAAAGCCATTAATATTATTTTTAATTTACTTTAAATACGCTTTATGATTATGACCCAGCTGATGCGTCTTCCAGTAACATTGTAAGTTGCGTCTTACATTAATGCACTTTTATCTTTATTTTTGTTGTTGTTGCCATTGTATTTTTTATATTTATACACTTTAACATAAGTACCTGAAGTACGTCATGCTCACTCAAACGTTTCTTCGGCGGTGTCGTGTCAGGCGGGTCGTTACGTTCCCTAAAATATGGTTGAGCGAAGCGATGGCTGGTTCATGCGTCATGCTCGTGAACGGTTGCCGCCAGCGGAAATGGGTCTACTTCAGTCTGCTTGTCTTAACGTTGTGCTTAGAACTAAAATATTTTCATCTAAAATAAATTGCTATCGACCTGTATGTACCTACGTCACAACTTGCAGTACAGTAACCTTGTAATGCGAGAAATGTTATAATGTAAGTCCTTCCTTGCGAGTTGAAAATTGTTTACGGTTAGGATAACCATAAAATGTAATATTATAATTAATATTTTCTTTTGTGCCGGAAATTGACCTTACTGATATGTTAAGCTCACTTTTCAATTTGACGACTCTGTATGAAATTAAACAGGGAGAAAAAAATTGCCCTTGACGAGTTTCTTGCCGGTTCTTCTCGTTACAAGGTCTCCCGCCGTAGGGTTTGTGAACCGATGGCGTAGCTTCTTTGACGATCATAAGTGCTTGTAACAGCCTAGACTGAATAAATGATATTGAATTTGAACAAAAAAAAAACGTAAATCGGTCCCGAAATCTCGGCGTAATCGGTGTACATACATACATAAAAAAAAACATACCAGCCGAATTGAGAACCTCCTCCTTTTTGGATGTCGGTTAAAAAGTATTTATTGACATTTCTCTTATTTAAATAAAAATCTATTTTTTTGTGTTTGACCTCTGTGCATTTTGGTAGGGACGCCCAGAACGCCCGCAAGAGCTAAAAAATCTGTGTATTATTTTATTTATACTTTACATGGCATTGCAACGCCAACTTACAAGCTACGAAATAAAAGTCGAAATAAAAAAAATATATAAAAAAAATCATTTATCCAAGGAGGAGGTGTTCAGCAGCGGTAGCCCACTGCTACACCAAATGAATATCCATAAGTTCTATTACTTATTCGGTTATTTTTATTTCCCCAACCACTCAACATGTAGATAATTATATTTCAATAATTGTGTAGATAGCTTGTGCCAACCCTAATGTACAAATGCGGGCTGCAGCTGTGCGATTACCCGCAAATTACTCTTATTGCACTAAACGAAATGGACGTTCTGATGCCGGAGTATCTTGTAGGATCATTTTAATGGTAGCTCTTTATTGTCGCGTCTTATTATGAACAGTAATTTGCCTGGGGCTTGAGGAGTTGGCGCCTTCGGGCTGCGATTGAGGCGGAGCAACTTTCAAAATGGTCAGACAAGGGATGGGTGAACAAAATATTACTCTCTCGAGATTCTCCGTAGGTACTTTGGAAGACATGTAGACTACGTCACGCGTCGCACATTGTGACCAAGTACTGGACAAAATTAAAAAATTAATGGAGGACAGTTGCTAAACTCAATTCTTCCATAAACTACGATAGTTTCTGCAAATGTTATGATATTTATTTTCTAATATTGACATATTTAAACCTTGACATTTTCTAAAATGTATTTTTATGTAAAAAAATAATATTAATATAAAATAATAAACTTTTGCATTTAGAACATTTTTTAAAATAGACAAAGGTACTGCTCTGAACATTTTTTTTCTTAAATTGATTTTTATGAAATGTGGTTAAATGGATCAGAGCTGTTTTCCCTATCCGTTTTAAGACTATTCAAATTATATAAAACCAAAAAAATAATAGTTAAATAATTTTGTCCAGCTCTTAGAATAGAGAGGCCACACTGTGCGTCGGTCGGTCATTATCATTATTTACAGTTGCAATACCAACTCGCACTATATCCACTTTGTATATTTATTTTATTTATTTATTTTTATTTATTTAATAGGAAAGCTTACATAGGATTAAATTCTAAATGGTATATATTTATACCTATTTCTATTTTAGAAAGTTAATTACAAGCTCTCACAAATAGGAATTTATATTTATAAAGTCCTCTACATTTTTATTTAAGTTTACAAAACGTTACATCGTTCTACTACCATAATCCTTCTAACTCCTAACCAATATATATAAAATGCGAAAGTGGTTTGTTTGTCCTTACTTCACGCCCTAACTAAGAAACCAATCGACTTGATTTTTGGCATAGAGTTAGTTAAAAGAACGGAGAGTCGTCGTCGTCGTCGTCGTCTCAGCCACATGACACCCACTGCTGGGTATAGGCCTCCCCCAAGGATCTCCACAACGATCGGTCCTGCGCAGTCCGCATCCAGCGGCTTCCCGCGACCTTCACCAGATCGTCGGTCCACCTTGTCGGTGGCCTACCCACGGAGCGACGTCCTGTGCGCGGTCGCCATTCCAGAACCTTTCCGCCCCAACGGCCATCGGTTCTTCTCGCTATGTGTCCCGCCCACTGCCACTTCAGCTGAGCAGTCCTTCGAGCGATGTCAGTTACTTTAGTTCTCCTACGGATGTCCTCATTTCTGATTCGATCTCGTAGGGAAGCTCAGCCTTTAGGAGACGGGCAGCAGCGTTTCCTACAAACTTGGCCATACTGCGATCGCCAACCCGCTTGCCAAGCGTGGCGATTATGGCAAACCCCCCATTATGAAAAGAACGGAGAGTAACACAGGCTAATTTTTATCTCGATATTCCCACGGGAACGGGTACCACGCGGGTGAAACCGTGGGTGGAAGCTAGTACTTAAACTATAAATACACAATTCCTATGCAACCTGTAGTTTTGCATAGAAATTGTGCGGTTATTGAAGAATCTAACTTAAATAACGTTATAATGGTTTCCGTAGAACACCAGTGTCCAGTATATCTAGTATCAGCATAAATCAGACCACATTGCTTCCAAATTGCCGGTCGTTTTGTAAAATTATGCAATTTACATACCTACCTAGTACCGTCACGAGGCAAAACAGAAATAAATCAGATGTATTTTTATTTTTTATTTTTTTATTAACGACGGGGAGACTCTTAGCCTTCATCATACCTGATGTTAAGTATTGATAAGGCTGAAGATGGAAGCGAGCCTCTCCTGGAATCCTCAACCACTGAGGATGGCTATCTTGTCTCTAACTGCCGGAACACAACAATGCTGAAAACATTGTTGTTATTGCTTCATACCCATCACTATTCAAAATTTGAACATAGTTGCGCTTCGAGGAACCATTTAGGTGCGCGCTTCGTTAGGTGCGCTTCGAGGAATACTTCCCTAAAGGTTTAAAGAAAAAAGGATTTGGTATGATGTGTTTCCACGTCTGCGTTGACCCTGGAAGTCAGGTCCTGGTACGTCAAAATACTAGTCGTAACGCAAATCAGGCAAGTTACGTACGCACAGTATTTGTTCGTAACGCACTGGCAGTAAGTTCAGATTTTATTGCGCCAACGCAGTGAATGTATTAATGATGAAAGTGAGATATGGTAAAACGTTGTTCAATAACACCCGGAGCTTTATTTTTGATTCACTCGTCTCGAGGATTCTACTGAGTTTCGTGCGACGTTTGAGTTTCCGTATTCCGTAAAAGCGACCTTGCACGTATATACAAAGCTTCGCTTTTCGCCTGTAGTACCGCCTCCCAACACGAGCGCGCGAGGGGCAAAGCGAAAAGCGTGCTATGTCGACGCCTGCAAGGTCCCTAATCGCCTGATCGCCTCCTCGTTAGCCTCGCCACTCGCGCTACGAGTGATTCAAAAATAGAGGTCCAGTAGTATGCAAATGTGAGGTCAGTTTGAATGGCATTTGTGCGACGTGGGTGCGTGGGCGCAGGCCGCGAGTGACGTATCGGATGAAATAATCGTGTCCGCATTAGCATACAATCATCGATCATGCGATTTTTAATCGTTTGTCATAGTCTACTAATGGAGCAGTATCACATCTCTACCGCGTCTCTACTTAGGCTAGCTTAGTTGTTTTCTAGACTAGTTTATAAAGCTTGTTCTGTAAGCCGTGTTACTGAATACCTAGCCTGCTAACTTTTTAGCTTGAAAACTAGCCTCGTGTATTCATTTATTTCTCTAAGTTTTACAAAATAAATTATTACATTTTAGAAAAGATTTATAATGACATTTAAAAAAAAAATAGTTTATCTTAAAACATTCATTTCAGTTATTATTATTTTTCATTTTCAATTCACTAGCCTTCTTCCCGCGACTTCGACCGCGTGGAATTAGGTTTTCAAGTGAACTTTTATCGCGTTGTGGTGCCTATCGGAATCAAAAGTATGTCCGTGTCCAAGGTTCAAGTTTTCTCCATTCCGAATGTCACGAAAATCGGCTCAGGTGTTAATATTTACAGTATTAATACTAATTATATTATTTAAGATTCGTTTTATTTGTATAGAAGATTAAGCGGAGACTATCACTAAATAGCTTAGACAAGAAAAAAACCGACGTATGAAATGTTTTGTACTGCTCTTCAACTCCACTGTGTGATCATTTAATTCATAAACTTTGACGCTATTATTTTTTCTCGAGGTCGAATATAATCAAATCCATAATTGATGTTTTGATTTACTGATTTATCGCCATGTCATCTCCGTGATATATGAAATCTGTCGATTTGTTAAAAATTTCATTTATTTACATTTAAAAGAGCAAATCTGTGAAATTAAACTAAGTTGAAGGGCATTTTACTAACAAAACTTGCCTCCGAAACTTTGTGATTAGTGGACTAAAAACTGTATATAGAAGTTACTTTTAAAACCTTTTTGTAGCAAAGATAAACTTTTTTTGAAGCTAAAGGTAATATAGGAACAGTCTATCTATCTTCTCTTCATGCAGTCGTCAGATAATTCCTTAGCTATGCTGTCCTTCGTTATGTAGTTTACAAGTGATATACGTTATTACTGAAGAGCCCGTGGCGCAGTGGTGCGCGCGCTCGGCCTTCGATTGTTGAGGTTAAGCAACTTTTGCAATGGTCGGTCACGGGATGGGTGACCAAAAATTTACTATCTACAGCTCCTTCGTGCTTCGGAGGGCACGTTAAGCCGTTGGTACCAGCTGCACTTGCAGTCGTTAAATTCCACCAATCCGCATTGTGTCTGCGTGGTGGGTCCTGACCCATTCTTCTTATCCACCCATAAGGATGGTCTATGCCCCAGAAGTGGGGACATTAAAAAAAGACTTACGACGACATTACATTATATATTACGTCTCTATGTGAAAACCGCTGACAGGATTAATTTAATATTTGCTATGAAGATTGGAGATTGGAGATAACTTGACGTGGACGGACTTAACCAGCCCCCTAATTATCTAATTTCAAAATCTATCACAATCCCTTTCAAAGGTATTATGATTGTGATAGTCATTTATGGAATTGTGTAACATAAACTCGCAATCCCTTTCGGAACGAATGATGTTTTACATGACACTTTATTTGACATTTCTCCAAATATTTGAAAGTAATTTTCGTGTGTCACTTTGCTTAGACAGTTCAATTTCATTTATTATACAATATCTTTCAAAACGTGTCCCGAACACAATCCCTATCAAATGTCACGTCTTAGTGACAACCTGAAGTACGAGGGTGAATCAAAAAGTTTTTAGAATTGCCAATAAAGCATCAGTGAAATGTAAAAAAAAAAATTATTTGACTACGTTATCTTCTTATAACTCTTTACATTAGTTAAAATGCTTCTCCAACTTTTTTATTTTCTCTGAAAAAAAAAACAAATTCCTTGACTCTCGAAAATTCCTCTACCGCGGCCATTACGGCGTCATTGTCGTGAAATCTTGTTCCATGAACATACTCTTTCAATTAGTGAAAATCACAAGGGGTTAAGTCCGGTGAATATGGCGGGTTATTTTAAATTTCAAAGCAATACTGACGGATTGCCGTGAGTGCAACGTCGGAGCGATGAGCTGAAGCGTTACAATGGTGAAACAAGACCCAAAAGTTTTTATGAAAATAGATTGGAAACTTATTGGAAACTACCAAATAAAATCTTTAGGGTCTCTGCAGGTTATTTTAGAGAGTCATCAAGTACCAGTCTTCCATTTTTTTGGCATTTTCTTTGCTTAAAGCGGTGGACGTTCGACCAGAACGAGAATCATCTTCATAGCTGGATTTGCCTCTTTTAAACTCGACTACCCAGTAAGCGACCATGGAATAAGGTACAGCATCAGTCTCTTACGATTGCTGAATATCCAAATAAATATCCGAAGTTCACAATTTTTTTTTAGGCACTGGTACTTTATCACCGCGCGTATCTCGTTTTAATCCTTGTTTGGTAGACTTAATCAATTTGTTTTACAAAATAATTAATTAAATAAAAAGGACAAGACGGAATCAATTGATACTTGGCATAAACACAAAATGATAATGACACTTGAAAATAAAAATAAAAAACTTACACAAAAAAATAGTGTATCCATTTCTAAGAACTTTTTGATTCACCCTCGTATGTTAGTATCTTTCAAATGAGTAATTGAAAGGGATTGCGATAGATTTTAAAATTAGACAATTAGCCCTCTGGATTTACAAAGGATACTTTTCAACTAACGATTTCAGAATTAGATCAGTGTGTATGATGTTCATTTCATCATCGACGACCTGTTTGGCGCAGGGGTACTAACCCCGCCTTCTGCGCTAGAGGTCCCGGGTTCGATCCCCGGACAAGACAAATATTTGTGTGCATGAACATGTCTATTTGCCTTGGTCTGGGTGTTTAATATGTATATTATTTATTTTATATTATATTTATTTACAAAAAAAAGTATATAAGTATGTTTATCCGTTATCTAGTATCCATAACACAAGTTCTTCATGAAACTTAACGTGGGGCTAGATAATTGGTGTAATTGTATGCGAATATTTATTTATTTATTTTATCAGACAATGATGTCCTGCTGAGCTCCTCGACTATGTATACGTGATGACTATCGACATAAATCCGATCTCTAATGGTCACGCACGATGCGTATCATTTATTTGCGAACATTCGGTATAATTTGCTATTAATGCTACAAGGGCGGTTACAACCCGATCAATCGACGAAAAATTCCAAATTATGCGAAAATCTTTAATTGCAGTTTGTGATCATCACGTTTAACATTTTGTATATTTTATAGTTTTCGGAACAAATAGACTCGAGTACCTTTAATTTGATACCTTACTCGGCCGCGTACTACGCGCCAAAGTCCCTATCGAGTCGTCACAAATTTTGCGAACCTGAATTAAGTATATAGATTTTACCCACAAAACAGTGACTTAGTAAATATTTTACAACAAATAAATATCAATTTTAGAAAGGCAGAAATACTACTTGGCTAAAAGCCTAAGCAGAAATATCTGTTCTCGCAGTGGAAAATCTCGATAACCCAAAGTTATGTCATTCTACTTGAGGCTAAAGGAATGTAGGCATAGGCCCTCATTACATAAAGTTCAATTTACCCTAGCTTGTTCAAAAGCGGCTGGTGAAAGATAAAACCTCATTTTTATTGTACTTAGATATTCTGTTCTCTGAATCTCGTCGAAATGGCTAGGATTGGTATAAAAAAGTTTATAAGAATATTTTATTTGGCAGTCTCCATCATTTTTTAAATTTATTTACCCGAGGACCTACTATGTAATAGTAGATTGTTTACCAAGGGCTGTATGACACCCATAACAGTCGAGTGTTTTGGCGCCCGAACGAAGTAAGGGCGCCGATAGTTCGAGACTGTTATGGGTCCATACACCCGAAGTAAACATTCTACTTTTCATTTTGAATATGAGGAAAGTAAAAACAAACAGAATATTCAAAAAAAAATATTGTAAGGTCTTTTCTACGATTTTAATTATTTTATAATGTAGCAAAATAAGCTGTATAGGCTTCTGTGCCTTTGCCTACATACTTTTAGTAAATAAAAGTCCAAAGAGATTACAGATATCGATTTGACATGACACCCCCTATTCTTTTTTCAAATTTATTACAGCCCTAGGGCCGCCACATATCACTTTCAACCCGCATTTTAGGCAAGTTATGAGTTACTTTCAGAATATGAGACATGAAAACTTTACTTAAGATATCGGACGACAATCGTTCTACGTTTTGCGAACTTATGAACTTAGAAATTAAGACCGAAAAACTACATTGGCCTTCAGAACTTGTACCGATCACACTTATAGAACTGCAATAACTTTTCAGAATAGTCTCCCAGTCTAGTCATACAAACAAACCTACCACCGCATTTATATGTTATCAGTCAATCTCTTTCCATTCCATCGGTCAACGTCGATCGGTTGTGTAGTAACACCCCAACTAATTGATGGATAAACTATTCAATTAAATAAACCTAAACACAAATGATAACTGGCCACTTAACATTATTAACGTAATTCTTTATAATAATTAACTACGATCTTGTTTGAGTAATGATACTGGCTGATAAAATCTTGTTAAATTGCTTTAGACAAATCAAACGGGCGATGATTAAAATGAAATGTTTTTATGTGCTTTGCTAAGACCTCCTTGGTAGAAAAAAATAGTGAAAACTATCATAATATTTTTAACGCCTTTTGTAATACAATATTTCTTCTTGACTGAGCTGATAGAGCAGTCATTTCTCATGGGTTTCATCCCCTTCCTAGACGATCATTTGTGATAAGTACATTTCGTTCGTGAGTGGTTTTGTTGTTTCTTCTTCTTACAATAAAATTCAATGTATGTCGGTTTGTCCTCTATGCGATCCGAAACCATTGATCAATTTATGATTAAACTTTGGTAGGGTTTAGACCTATATTGAGAAGACGGTAAAGTATACCTACCTTGCGTGCCAAAAGTTTGATCCACGGTCAAAGTTTTACGACCTAAGTCAGTCCGTTTGAGACCATTGCCATGAAAACACGCGTCACTCAGAAACGAAAATGGTTAATTGTGCAGCGCTTTCTTGCAAGAACTCGTCAATAACATTTACACATCACTAAATTTCGCTCGTGACGTCATCGTAGGTACGAATAATTCGACACACTAGGTTCTCATACAGTTTGAAGACGCCCGCGAGGGTTCCTGACTAAATTAATTATATATTTCTAGATACTTTACGTAGAATTGCAACAAATGATGAGTACGAGCTAGTTAAGTACCTAATTAAATAAACGATTATCAAATGATTGAAGATTATACCTAAATATTATGGAGAAAATTTTGAATTATTATGTTTAATATAGCCATTTAGTAACAAATAAACGTACCACTTTTTATAATATTAGTTGGCTAGTTAGATACCATCGTTGGCACCGGTATCTATAACCACAGATCTATATCGAGATAGACGGTAAAAGACCTACATTGCGTGTCAAAAGTTTGATCAACGGTCAAAGTTCTACGAGCTAAATCAGTCCGTTTGAGACCGTTGCCATGAAAACACGCGTCACTCAGAAACGAAAATGGTTAATTGTGCAGCGCTTTCTTGCAAGAGCTCGTCAATAACATTTACACATCACTAAATCTCGCTCGTGACGTCATCGTAGGTACGAAAAATTCGACATACTAGGTTTTCATACAGTTTGAAGAGCTCTTTTCGTCTATCTCGATATAGTGTGCAAGTGCATCTCTGAATCAAATCTAGGTAAGTATGTAGATACTATGTTTCGTCGACTCGAACATATTTAATGACGTCACCTCTAGCATAAAGAATGCCTCAAGTCACTATTACGGAACCATCATTGTCTCAACTCATACTTTTAAACGGTGATTAATATCATCACTTAACACATTTAATTGTAGCGGTATTTCGATCGTATCAGCATTGTTAACTAATGGTTATTGAAGGAGATTTAACTGAAGATTACGCCATCTTTATCGCTACCCATTCATATTTAGTTCCAATTATCTAACCGAAGTTTGGTGAACAGTTGATTAATTTGTCCGATAAACGGGAATGGCGGGTTAATGATATGATTATTGATAAATCTGTGGTGAACTTTTTGAAGTAAAAGAACGGATCTTAGTAGAGCTGAGATACTGGCATTTTCGTACCTGAAAAGAAAATTTAATAGTCTATACTAATATTATAAAGTTGAAGAGTTTGTTTGTTTGAAAGCGCTAATCTCAGGAACTACTGGACCGATTTAGAAAATTCTTAGTCCATTAGAAAGCTACATTTCTCCCGAGTGACATGGCTATATTTTATCCCGATATTCCCACGGGAACGCGCATCACGTGGGTAAAACCGCGAGGATCCGCTAGTAATAAATAATTGTATACAATCACACCAATTATCTAGCCCACGATAAGTTTCACAACTTGTGTTATGGATACTAGATAACGGATAAACTTACAATATACTTTTTTTTGTAAATACATACATAATATACGTATTAAACACCCAGACCAAAACAAATAGACATATTCATGCTCACAAATATTTGTTTGGTCCGGGGGTCGAACCCGGGACTTCTGAAAATTCTCTGAAAAACTAAGTATTAAAAAACTCCCGACACAAAAAAAATTCAAAAAGTAGTTAAATTAGTAGTTAAAGTAGTTAAAGTTTAGTACTTCTCTTTTTGTGGTCCCCCGACCGAGAGAGATTTTTTTTTGTTGTAAAAAACAAAAAAAAAATTCTCTCTAGGTCGGGGTTTTTAAAATTTTAAAATTTTATTTTTATTTCATCCTTTTTAAATTACACACAAAATTAAAAAACCGCATTGAAATCGCTTAATTCGTTTAGGCACTACGGATATTTAGGTACAGAAAGACAAAAAAAATTTTGCCGCCATTTTGTTTTTTTGCTGCACCTAAATTTGCCCAGGGTGTACATTATTTTAGTCAAAGCACTACCTTTGTATCTTTTACCGCTTCGGCGAGCAGTTGACCATCTCCATAAATGGCCTGATGGATTTTTATTAAACGTGGCTAAGAACCATCTCGATTAATTTAGCTTTCAATAAAAAAAACCGCATTAAAATCGCTTGATTCGTTTAGGCTCTACGAATATACGTATAGACAGACAGACAGACAGACATAAGCTTCAAACTTATAACACCCCCTCTTTGCGCTGCGTCGGGGGTTAAAAATAGCACGGTGAATGCAAAAATTAGACTGCTGTATTATCTTTATCTTGAAACGTTTTGTAAAAAAATGCTATTAGAATGCGAAGACATTCTTCTCAATGACGAAATAACTTTTAGGGCTAGTAGTTATACAGCTTTTAGTTGAACAACTATTCTGTTGTGAAACATATGTATCTAATTTTAATACTATAAATACTGGATTGATTTGAATTGAATTTTTATATTTTGTTAATAAAAAAAAAACATTGGATAATGTCGACTCGGCTACAAGTAATTCTCTGTATGAAATAAAAAAGGGAGAAAAAATAGCCCTTGACGAGTTTGCCGATTCTTCTCGTTACAAGTTCTCCCGTCGTAGGGTTTGTGAACCGATGGCGTAGCTTCTTTGACGTTCAGAAGTGCTTGTAACAGCCTAGACTGAATAAATTATATTGAATTGAATTGACAGACAGGACATGAAAATAGCATTGAAAATGCAAAACCTTAAAAAAACAAATAAAAAAGTTGTTATTGGATTAAAATAGATAATTGATTTTATGTATTTTCTAATAAATTTAATGTAAATAAGTAGTAAAATGTATGCCCGGTGCTTTTATAAGTTGTTTTTTGAAGATGAGTCTACAAATGGTTTTGAAGTTCTGGGTAAACGTTTAAAAATTGTATATTTAATCGAAGATCTTACACAAGCCGTATAATCATTCTTTAGAAGCTGATTAAGCAGTCCCCATTCTTCGCTTCACACGTCCCATTAGTGACTGTAATCAACAACGCCTCGTTAACGCCTAACGAGAGATTCTGAGATTGCATCATTCTTAATTATGGGCAATTTACTGGTTAGACAAACAACACGGTTCAGTGAGGCCGCGCGTTTAAAATGCAGACCTATGATGGCGAAGTGAAAAGAGGTGAATTTCACTCATTAAAACATTATTGTGAAGACTCTTGGAAGTGGTTGAGACAACTGTTCAACAACCAACCAACAATCTGTACAACTCTGTATGAAAAAAAGCAGGGAGAAAAAAAGAGCCCTTGACGAGGTTATTGCCGGATCGTATCGTTACAAGGTCTCCCGCCGCGCCGTAGGGTTTGTGAGCCGATGGCGTAGCTTCTTTGACATTCAGAATCTGAACCTGAATCTGAATTTGTTATGCAAGATCTTGAAATATCTTGAAATTAGTAATCCATACATTTACATTCGTTCTTTAGCTTTCAACAAAAGTAAAGCTTTCGCATAGTTGAAGTTTTATTAGGCTATGCCAAATGACAAAATGACGTCAAGAACTTTTTTTAATGAACGACGGGGAGACTCTTATCCTTCATCATACCCGATATTAAGTATTGATAAGGCTGAAGATGGAAGCGAGCCTCTCCCGTAATCCTCAATCACTGAGGAACTAGCTATCTTATCTTTAACTGCCGGAACACAACAATGCTGAAAACATTGTTGTTATGGCGACAGACTTAGATAAGATGGTGGTAGCTAGCCAGGCGAACTGACAACAAGTTCTACCACCAACCAACTATAGCATTTGACAAAACAATTAAGCTATATAGACGGTAAAGCCGCGAGTTCATACTGCGGTGTACCACCTACGATGTTTCGGTTTGAATTCCCAATCGGTTGTTTGGTTTTCTTTTGAGGTTCTAGATCTAATGTCGGTGGTGGTGTAAAAGTAAATGTACCAGTAAATCAAAAGAGCGGTATTTATTTCCTTTCAAAACCAAAGAATCTAGATCAAACAGCCACAACGCCGTCACACATCGCATCACTTGATAAAAAAAACCGGTCAAGAGCGAGTCGGGCTCGCGCACCGAGGGTTCCGTACCATAATATTGTCTACATACATCGACATAGGTCGACATCGAGTTCATTTGACAGATGGATGTGACATATTGCTCTTAGTCTTTGGCAAGTTTTCATTTGTGTCAAAAAGAAGCAGCAATATGTCACATCCATATTTAGCCGATTTCGATGCCGACGCCACTTGCGCGGTACAGCCCCTGGACGTTGACGGGGACGAAAGATGGGCCAGTTTACCAAAAGCAAATAAGTATAAAATTTAAACCTTTTTGAAACTTTCTGAAAATGGACTTTTTAGAGACGTCGTTTTATTATTCCTGTAATCTTTACATGAATTTCTATCACGTAGAATAATTTCCGATTTTTCTCTATGTACACTTCGGAGACAAGAGGAGGGGTGATGGTATTTTTGTTTTTAATTTTCATCGAAAGTCGAAAACTATGCGGCCTAAATAAAAGAAAATATGCTTGAGAATGTGCAAGCAGCGCTCTTTTATATGAACTAAGTCCCACTTTTAATTTTAAGTCTCTTTTGAATGTGGTACAACCACAGGTATCAGACCCAGGGGTCCCGGGTTCGATAGGACTTGTTGTAAGTCCGCCTGGCTAGCTACCACCATCTTATCTAAGTCTGACGCCATAATAACAATGTTTTCAGCATTGTTGTGTTCCGGCAGTTAGAGATAAGATAGCCAGTTCCTCAGTGGCTGAGGATTCCGGGAGAGGCTCGCTTCCATCTTTCAGCCTTATCAATACTTAACATCAGGTATGATGAAGGCTAAGAGTCTACCCGTTGTTCATAAAAAAAAAACAGCGCTCTTTTATATGAACTAAGTCCCACTTTTAATTTTAAGTCCCTTTTGAATAAAAAATATATTTCTCTCTTATTTGCAAAATAGTTGGGCAAACGTCACCTTAAAGTTGGTACTTATGCCAAATTTCAAGTTGATAGCATTAGATCCAGCTGTGACAGACTCAGTCGCACCAGAAGGGTTCCTCTTTTCCATTTTGGTACGGAACCCTAAAAAAATCAAGAATTCAACCCAAAGCCACAAACATGGAAATTCCATAGACCCCATTAACTTGTATGTCCCGAGTCCGACAATGTTATAGCCCGTGGCTTCGCTCGTTAATTACTTGTACAACAGGTTGTTAAAACCACCTTGCTGCGGTCATTTCAAACGTAAACAATGTTTCGAAAGAATCAAAAATGGTATTTTTATGGGATGAGGAAGTCATTTTTATTAATATGCAGTTAGTTAATTGTCAGGGCGGTTGTTTAAATAGGAATGTTTTATTATATCAGATGGACTTTTTTAATTGTTGATTGTGAAAGTTAAGGTGTCCCAATGGATCAAGGGATTTCGTGATTACGCATGTTTAACTATGAGTAAACATTTTTTAGGATTTTTGAATTTTTGCATTTTTCAATGCTGTTTTTATACTTATGATATATTTTTAAATAGACAAATATTGGAAAAAATCAACTCGGCCACAAGTGAATTCTCAGATGGGAATTCACTTCTATTTAAAATTTACTTACTTATTTTCTCCAAATACTGTATTTCAATATATACTCAAACGATTTTATTTAACTGTATAGATCTTGAGTTGAGTTTTTTTTCATGACTTTTCGGGTTAAGTTTATGATAATAATGGATGCCTATGCATTTTATCGAACCGAGTCTACAGGATAGACAAAATCTATGGGATCCATATCCCATAGATTTTTTCCATCCTGCAGACGAGGTGGGAGGCGGGGATGGTCTTACAACTAAAAGCTCTTCAAGGAACTTATTATTAACTAGCGGCCGCTGGCGGATTTACCCGCGTGATTCCAGTGGGAATATCGGGATAAAAGTATTCTATGTTCATATATATATTAGTGACTATCTGTGTCCAATTACAAAAATTAAATCAGAAGACACTGTTTCTTAAGCTAAATTGATCTTTATACTTATGAGTATCGATTGGTACCATAAAAGTACAGGATGTATTTTTATCATTTAAGCCGGTTCGATTCCTGCCCGGTACAGGTAAGCATATCAAAAACTTTTGAATGGAGTCAACTTATTTTTGAAAATCTAGGAATGTTTCCTTTCAGTGAAATAAGCTAAATAAAGGATTAAGGTATTTCCCTTTTTCCACTCTGTATGTATACTAATATTATAAAGAGGAAAGTTTATCTGTACCGAATAATCTCAAACACTACTGTATGGATTTGGATGAAATTTGGTACACAGATAGAAAATAACCTGGTTATGAACATAGGAATCTTTTATCCCGATATTGCCACGGGAATGGGAACCACGTAGGTGAAACCGCGAGAAGCCGTTAGTTAATAATAAGTTCCTTGAAGAGCTTTTAGTTAAAAGCAGGTAAGTACGTACTTTGAATTAGCAGCAAAAGTGCTTATTTTTACAACTTTTTCTATAAAATACACAGAAATTTAATAGCTGTATGTGCGTTCGAGTATAGCTGTTTTACTTTGTCAGGTTAGTACGGTTTGCAAAATAATATCATGGTGTTTCTTCGTATTCTTTAGTTAAGATTTATTTATTTTAATGATAAATAAAAAAATAAATAGAAATGGCCAATATGAAAATTTTATAGGTAGGTAGGTAGACAAAAAAAATCTTAAAGACTTAAAGCCTCCGAATTCCTAAGACAGGGCCATATGTATTTATCATGTACCTTCAAAATGTTATTAAAAAAGGCATAATAAGAGAATAGGTAGTTGTATCTACCTTTATTTCCCCCATTATAAAAAAAAAATCCGACGAACCGAGAACCTCTGCCTTTTTTTTAAGTTGGTTAAAACTTTTAAATAAAGAGCATACGTATGTACTAATATTTTTTTATAAATGTATTCTTCAAAGATGTTTTTGCTGACGGTATGTGAGCATTCGATCGAACGTTAACCCTTCTTCTATTTATGCATACCGCACTTAAAACGCGTAATGTTATTAACAAACATCCAGAGGCTACTGAAGATAAAGTTTCACAATCGACATTACGTGTGTTGTAACCTCAGTATGCTAGAAAGAGATTAAAGTACGAGTATAATTGATATTAATGTAAAATATTGGTACCAATGCAATGTCGCCTCTCGATGACAAATATTTTTTAGTGTTATTACTAATAAAGCGGTTTTCTTCATCTTTTCGTATCAACAGTTACGACGTTCGACGACCTGTTTGGTGCAGGGGTACTAAGCCCGCCTTGTGCGCTAGAGATCCCGGGTTCGATCCCTGGACAATACAATTATTTCTGTGCACGAACATGTCTATTTGTCTAGGTCTGGGTTTAATATGTATATTATGTATCTATTTACAAAAAATATATATTAGCATGTCTATCCGTTATCTAGTATCCATAGCACAAGTTCTTCATGAAACTTAACGTGGGCTGGATAATTGGTGTGTAAGTAAAAAAACACCATTGGGTTAATTGAGTTGATTGAGTAACATATTTTTACGGCGCGGTCAGTCGTCACGTCGGGTGTAGGCAGGTGGCGAGGTTTGGGCATGAAAACACGCGCTGCATTGCATTGTTTGGGTTCGCAAGCGCATGTCTTACGTGTGGACTTATGAACAGACAACCACTGAAAAAATATGCGCCACTGTTTTAGGGTTAATATCTCCAGGACTCTCACTAAACGTTTTGTGAGGAAACTGGCTATGTTATCTCTAACTGCCGGAACACAACAATTCTGAAAACATTGTTGTCATAGCGTCAGGATTAGATAAGATGGTAGTAGCTAGCCAGCCGAACTAACAACAAGTCCTACCACCAACCGAACGTGCAGTTTGCCATTTTGTATAAGCTGTGTAGTGTCGGCTTAGAATAGCACTACCCCCTTTCATCCCGTGGGTGTCGTAAAAGGCGACTAAGGGACTCAGCCTTCAGGAGACGGGCAGCAGCGTCTCCTACAAACTTGGCCATACTGCGATCGCTAACCCGCCTGCCAAGCGTGGCGATTATGGCAAACCCCCCCTTTTGAGGGAGGCCTATACCCAGCAGTGAGTGTTATGTGGCTGAGACGACGACGATAAGCTGTATTTGACATTGACTGCATATATTTTTTTTTTGGTACAACAAACAATTGACCAATGTGTGTTACATAATTAAGAGAGAAATAATGAGGAATAATAATTGAACAATTAACACCGTTATCCACAAATTAACATATATCTACGAGCATTAAGTAACCCAGCACACACAGACGACGAAATATCGAGACCTCTTACACCCATTATTATATACATAATACTGTACCTTAATAATGATGATTAAAGGCGCGCTCTAGGCCAAAAGCAAAAGTATTATACAGTAAATGATAGTGGTCTAGGGATGTGTCGCAGACTGTAACCAGTTAGCCTAGGTGCCCCGCCAGCCTCTCCCGATCTCAACCAGGTCTCGTTTATGGCCATAATGTCTGGGTTAAGCTCGTCCATTGCCACCAAAAAGTCTTCATGCTTTGTAGAAAGAGAGCCGGCATTAAAAATACCAACTTTAAGGTTTCTATTATTATTCATTTTTTTATTTTTATTTATAAGGTAATTAAATAGCCATTGAGTTGTAATATGTATGGAAAATAAGCAAATAGCATAATAATAAGAGAAATAATTTTCAAAATAAGAATAACAGTATATGTAAAAATTAGTAAATGGGCTTTGTATGTCTTTCTTTGAACTTAAAAGTAAATTATGTGAGTTTTCGTTTGTGGAAATTAAATAAACAAATAATTTAAATGGCCCATGTAAGGAAACAGTGTATAAAATATATTTTAAACTAAATCGATATGTTTGTTTTTGTTTAATAAATGGCCTGCATGTAAGAATAAAAAATACATGTATAATTTATCCGTATAATTATCCGAGGTGGTCGCGGTGGTGGTGTCGGCTTCTACGTTCGCAAGGGTGTAAATGTGCGCACATGTTCTCACCCCATTACACCGCCAGTAGAACAGATGTGGCTGAGTGTACGCTTGCTGAACCAAGTCTTTATAATTGGCACGGCTTATCGTCCACAGTGGCTGGACGTTAGCCTTTTTCTAGACGCTATTACGTACTCCATCTCCTCCTTTGGCAGATATGATGGTTTGGTATTATTGGGAGACTTGAATATAGACCTCCTTGTCCAGGGGGGCAGCGGGCAAAGGTTGCTGTTACAGTTTCTTGACACGATGAATCTTAGCCAAGTTGTCTGTGAACCAACTCATTTTACTGATCACAGCCATAGTTTAATTGATGTCATCTGCACGGATACACGCACAGTAAGGGTCACTGTTAGACTTTGCCCTGATTTGAGAGGTCATGCTATGGTGGTAGCCGAGCTTAAAATAAAAAAAGAAAAAATAAGTCCTCGGTGGGTTGAATATAGGCCTATAAGGGATATAGTGCAGAGTCAATGGGAAACTGATCTTAGTAAAATTGATTGGAGCCATTTCAACAAAGGAAAAAATGTCAACACATTAGTCGAAAACTTTACATCTTGCATATTAAATTTATATAATTTGCATGCTCCTGTCAAAAAGCGTAAATTCAGGCACCCACCGCACCCTTGGATCACAGACACTGTGAAGAACATGATGCATATAAGGGACAGATATCTAGAAGCCTATAAATCAAATAATAAGTGTGACTTACATAAAACTTCTTATTTAACTATGAAGCGCCTTGTAGCTGGAGCCATTGAACAAAAAAAGAAGTGTTATTTCAACTTGCACATTAATTGTAACCTCAATAACCCTAAGCGACTCTGGCAAAATTTGAAAAATACGGTTTTGTCCAGTGAGAAAGTTTCGGAGCTACCTTCATGCTTTGACAACCCTGATACCATCAATGCCCATTTTCTCAACGCTCCTGGTCACAACAATGTGTCAATATCTCAACTGATGTTTTACGAGTATCATAGACACTGCACTTCTACCTTTTCACTGGCGCCTGTTAGCGAGGAAATGGTACTCAAAGTCTTGAAAGGGCTTAAATCTGACGCGAAAGGTTGTGATGGTCTGTCGCGTGACATGTTGCTATTGACACTGCCTTATACCCTCTATGCCATCACTGTTATCATCAACAGGTCAATAACAGACAGTACTTTCCCTGACGCCTGGAAGATTGCTGTTGTTAAGCCTTTGCCGAAAATCAGCCCACCATCATCTCTCCAGGATCTCCGACCGATAAGCATCCTGCCGTGTTTGTCCAAGGTTCTGGAACGGGTGGTCTGTGAACAATTAACACAGTATATAGAAGAAAATCATATTCTGCCCTGCTACCAATCAGGTTTCCGCAAGAATCATAGTACTGCTACAGCAATGACTGATGTAATTGACAATATCCTCGCCGCTCAGGATCAAGGATGTGTCAGTATTCTTGTGCTTCTGGACTTCTCACGCGCCTTCGAAACTTTAAACACTACTTTACTGTTGTCCAAGCTTTCCCACTACGGAGCAGACATAGCCACAGTAAGATGGTTTGAAAGCTACTTAACACAAAGGCAGCAGTATGTTCAACTTGTGAATGGAGAAGGCAACACAGCAAACTCAGCTCGACTCCCTGTTATGCGTGGAGTCCCACAGGGTTCGATCCTTGGACCAATTCTTTATGTACTATATAGTGCAGATCTCATCCAAACCATACAACAATGCAAGTACCATCTTTATGCAGACGACCTGCAGTTATATCTGTCCTTTAATCAAAATGATTTGGATAGTGCTGTCACAAAAATTAATAGTGATTTATCAAGAATAGCTGCTTGGTGCGATGCCAACTGTCTGGTCCTGAACCCAATAAAGTCCAAATATATGCTGATAGGTTCCAAAAATAATCTTAAGAAAATTGATGATAGTAACGTTAAAATTCAGTTAAATGGTGAACGCATAATCCGTGTTGAAAAATGTAAAAACCTGGGTTTTACTCTGGATAGCCGGTTAAACTTTGAAAGCCACATCAATGAGTGTGTTCGCAGTTGTTTCTACCGCCTTAAACTACTATACAGAATACGTCCTTATCTAAATGAGCAGGTAAGAATTAAACTCTGTGAATCGCTCATCCTTTCGAAGCTTAATTACGGTGACACTGTATACGGCCCATGCCTTCTGGCTAGGACAACTAAGCTTGTACAACGGGTACAAAATGCCTGTGCACGCTTCTGTTTCCATGTGCCGCCTCGGTCTCATGTGACACCTTTCCTTAATAACTCCAACTCTTTAAAAATGGAAGCGCGTAGGAAACTTCATCTAGCCACTTTGTTGTTTGGTGTTATAAGGTCCGGCAAACCGATTTATTTAAATGAGAAACTCACTTGGGCCCAAAGTTGCAACCGCAATCCACTGAGAGCATGTAGAAACATCTTTGCCACACCAAAACATCGCACTAGGGCGTTTCGTGGGTCTTTCAGGTTCGCAGCTACACGTTGCTGGAACGATCTCCCTCCGCCGTTACGTGATCTTAAAACAATTAATACGTTTAAAAAATCTGTCAAAAAGTATTTACTTTTATCGCAACTTACACCAACTATGTAAAAAGCATTAACTTACATTCCTGTCTTTCACGTTCGCGAGTGATGGCATTGGAGATTGGGGGTCGTTGTATGAAAGGCTGATGCAATGTCTACTATAGTGGTAAATTCACAACTTGTAATTTCCTTGGCTAATGGCAGTGGTGATGTGCAATATTATTTTGGGTTGTTATTCAAACTGTTCAAATGTTAGCATTTGAACAGTTTCAATAAATAACATTACAATAATGAAATTAAAACTTAGGTCCGTCTGATAATTTATGTAAGTTTGTTGTTTTTGTTTGTTGTTAATAATAATATAATTTGTGGTTATTAATATCCTTTTTTCTGACAACTGACAGTGACAGCTTGTCATATGTCAACTTGTATACTTTTGTTAATATGGTAGAGTGTACTCGTACAGGCCATGCCAGAATACCAGCGCCGTTGCGGTGTGACGATTATTGCGCCGCAATGGCATAATGCTGAGGCAGGGTCCTGATTGGCCTGTCACACCACTAATTTTATTTGTATTTAGGTTAAGTATGTAATTAAGTACATATTTGTTGTACTATGTAGTTCGGTTAAATTTTTTGTTTTTTTTTTTTTTTTTGCTTAATTTTTAACTTCTGTTTTCAATATGTCATGTGTGTGTGTGTGTGTTAGGCCAATAAAAGATTTTCTATTCTATTCTATTCTATTCTATTCTTAAATGCTGCCTTATTTCTCATAGAAATAAGGCAGCATTTACTATATAATTCTCCGGCCTCATTCGGCCGGTCCGGAATGAAGAAATGAAGAAAATTCTGTTTTTTAAAGGATATTTAAAGGTTATTTACAAAAAATATATAACATAAGCCATGCCTTATCTATAGTGTAATTATAGTAAAAAGTTCCAAGCTTTATTTTAATGTATTACTTGAATACTAGCAGTTTATCGTGTTAATGATAGTGATTTGGAGGCAACTTCGCAATTTTTTTCTAACGAGAAAATTTTATGCAATCGTGTTTTTGAGTAACATAGTCACTAGTGTTAGTCCTGTAGTTTGCTGCATCTTAATTTGAAATTCAGTTTTTCATTAATATTGATATTACAGACGATCATGTAAAGCAATCTGATTTTCGTTGGCCTATAGCGGGCCCTTAAGTATATAAGGATATTTCGTTTCAAAAGTTCGCTTCCATTCCATTCCGCCGCAATTTACCTAAATTGAACGACAAAGGCACAAAAGAGAGACTACAAAGATGACCAAATGAACGGGTAGGCGATTATTCATAATTACTACACTAGCTTTTACCCGCGACGCCGTTTGTGACGAGTTACGACCGCGTTTCCGGCACAGAACTGTTTCTATATGCTAATCCGGACAATACTCGAGCCCTTACTCATATAATATAACTAGGGTAGTTTCATATTATTAATCAAGTAGAAAATTCAATTAGCCATATTACACGCTGCTGAAAAAGTGACATTTTAAAGTAATGACAGTAAAATCTTTAGAACTAGTACCCAACTAGCACAAACTGGTCGCTTAAGAGCTTTGGAGCTAATCCGATTATTCCCAATGGCGCCAAGCTCAAGCGCCAGAGCGTGCACTGCAGACCTTATGCAGCCGCTTTGCAGCCAAAGGGGCACAACTTTTTGCAACCTACAGTTGCATTAGAACTTCGTAATAGTGGCATAAAAGCATTACAGGAGCTGCAACTTATAATTAACACCACACTAAAGCTCTTGTGGCGCTTATTGAATGAATGACAGGTTTAACTGAACGATTAAGGATCACTGATAATTCACCTTATGTCTCATTTAATTAATATATCTGTTGTTCCTGAGTCACACATTACTGAATACAAATAAATAATAAGTGAAGTGAAGGTAAGTGTTTTTGAGCTATATTTTGTATAATATGCAAGTGGCTAAAAACGCAAATCAGTTTATCGTGCATATAGTTGATATTATTGGAGTATTTTTAACGCGCCTCAATAATTACCTCAGAATATTGTAAAATATGTTAAATATTATTAAATAAAAATTATTATATCACATACCTAAACGATATTGAAATTACATACTTGATTACATTTGTATTTAGTAAGTTGCTGGTTCTATATTAAGTTATATTTTACTACAAATTGTGATAAAAACCTATAAATTTCTCAAGTAATGATAAACATTATTCTTGTAAACATGGCGTCTATGAGAAGCAGCTTTAACTTGCAACTTCAACATTAATACTTCTGCTCTGCGCGTCAAAGCGTTAAGTTTCACTCTTCTATAGGTCCAAGTAATACCTGTACCACTAATGCAGTTCAAGTCTTTACAATCACTTTTATTCCGTACTTACTGCAGGTATCGAACCACACTAATGGTTATTTGTTTAGAGATCCGTAGAACTCATTGAAAACCCTAAAATACGATAATCGTTTGTAGCGGCTTCTATATTTTTCCCTTTCAATTATTTAACAGTCTTATTATGTCTTACCATGTTTTCAGAATGCCTTTATGAATAATTCAAGCTTATAATGAACAACAAAATAAACAAGAACATTGCATCTGTCCATCTACGTGGGAAAACATGGTTTACTAATTGAGAAAACAAAATCTACGGGACCCTCGCTTGTATTTGTTGAACTCGAACTTGGCGCATTCTAGAGAATAAATTAAATGAAAGCTAATTACTCTGACGTAATTAAGTAAAAAAAACTTACGTGTTATTTAATATTTCAATTACAGAATTCTCACACACAGTTGTCTTTTTTAATTTCTGCATATTCTGATAAACTCCCCCCCCCCCCCCCCCCCTACTATCTTGCGATATCCTAGTTCTTAGATTGAACTTCCATGCTGTCAGATCCATATTTCTTTTAACCTGGCTCAAATATTTTATAAAATGTGATTTCTCCAATAAAAATAGCAGAATGTATCCAAATGAGTAGGTATTGTCCATTACGCTCCTGCTTCTATTGTGAAGCCTTAATGTCGCTATTAGTAAAACAGTCGATCAAATTGCTACTTAAGTCTGCGTAAAAGTACAAATCACTTCTGCAATGAATCTTTCAGTGGCAAAACAGTGATAAATATATCTTTTATACAGTTCCGTTAAAAAGTCTGCAATTAAAGTCTTTATGCAGTTCGGAAGCGCACAGCGGCAGCAATAGTAGCTTTTTAGCAGCTTTAATCTTTAACATACATGTTTTAACTCTCTTTTTAAGCTATAGACGGCAAATGGGTTGAAAAATAAACTCTTATAAAGCCTAGAGTGTCATTTGGTTCAGTTATTACTACCCCTAGTGACATTTACAGCTATGAGCAGTTACGGAAGCAATAGTAGAACTTAAAACCACTTTCTGAACCCCTAAAGCGCTATTGTACAGCTAAAAGTTGCAAAATAGGCTGCTATTTCCACTAGTGTGCTAGTTGGGTAGTTATGTAAGGAAGTGATATTGTAAAATGATTTTTCACTTCACACGCTCGGAAATGGTGGAATTATCATTCAGTTTCCGAGTAGAAAATCGCATTTTGCGGCCTAGCGCGGTAAAGTACTTTTTTTTTATTTAATACTTAAAATATGTCTGCATTCCGAATCGCACTATTGACTTTTTTGCTACATTTTATACTTCTTTTAAATAGCTTTTAATTAATTATAATACTCCGTTTTGGTTTTATTTTATTGTTTTAGTTAACTGAATCATAAAAACAATAACAATAAGATTAAACTATTTGTTCTAAGAATTTTATATTAGGATTGGTGAGATTCACAACCTATGATTGGATTTCGGAACGTGGCATAAACCTTTATTTATAAATTGTCATGTCAAAAAAGGTAGAAGACAAAGACAATTTAAAATAAAAGTTTATGCCACGTTCCGAAATCCAATAAAATGACAAATCCTCCTTTTCCGAGGGTGTGAGGTGAAAATAACTATTTCACCTCACACGCTCTGAATAGTCATTCAATTTCTGCGTGGAAAATCGTGTTTTGCCTCATAAGTTACTTATTCAACCTGAATTTTGCAAATTAGTTTACTAGGTTTTATGTTAATAGTTATTGCCTTAGCACTCCAACTAAATTATTTCCAAAGCATGAGATGCTCTTCAAATCTTTCAAGTCACAATAATTAAGTACCAGCTTTCGATCAAATATGAACTTCAAAACTAAACTCATAAGAACTATTTTATTAATAAAGTTACTTGAAACCACGTGGCTTGTATTGGGTCCTTATTCAAACAAATAGGGAATGTTTACTGACGATATTTCGATGGCTATTCAAATAGAGACGATACCCCTTTGTAATAGTAATCGATTGTCCTTGTCCTTACATGTATATTTAATATTATGCCACTTGTCTGTCCGTCCATCTATACTATATATATAATATTATAAAGCTGAAGAGCTGTTTGTTTGAACGCGCTAATCTCAGGAACTACTGGACCGATTTAGAAAATTCTTAGCCCATTAGAAAGCTAAATTTCTCCCGAGTGACATAAGCTATATTTTATCCCGATATTCAAACGGGAACGGGCAACACACGGGTAAAACCGCGAGGATTAATAAATAATCTTGAAGTCAATAAAATTTTGTAGTGTTTTTGTTCTCTACATTATAGTTCATCATTTGCTACGAGGATACCTTTTCCAGAGGGGTTCCCTACTCGTCTGCGAAATTTGATGATTCGATTTTCATTATATCGAACACGGTGTGCCGAGAATTCAGTTGTGCAATGTTTCATTGTATCGATGCCTTATTAATGCGATGTAATGCTAGTGTGAAAAACCCTGTTGCGAAAAATCCTACAGCAGCGATTGCTCAATAGTTCGATAGTATGTTGGTTCGAAACCGCTACTGTTGACTCTGATGATATTTTACAAATAATCTTATACGAACAAGAGCTCTATTTTTGAGTCACTCGTCTCGAGGATTCTACTGATTTTCGTGCGACGTTTGAGATTCCGTAAAAGCGACCTTGCACTCATATACATAGCTTCGCTTTTCGCCTGTAGTACCGCTTCCCAACGCGAGCGCGCGAGGGGTAAAGCGAAAAGCGTGCTATGTCCACGCATACAAGGTCGCTAATCGCCTGATCGCCTCCTCGTTCGCCTCGCCACTCGCGCAACGAGTGATTCAAAAATAGGGGTCCAGGCGCTCTATTTTTGATTCACTCGTCGCGCGTCGAGAGCTTCGTTTCTACTGATTTTCATTCGACATACGAATTTCCGTATTTTTGAATCGATCGACCGCAACGAGTGCCCTCACCCACTCGTTGCAGTCGAACGAAAAAAGCGTGCGACGCGTGACTTAAGTTTTAAGTAAGTTAAGTATTTTTGATTCACTCGTCTCGAGGATTCTACTGATTTTCATGCGACGTTTGAGTTTCCGTATTCCGTAAAAGCGACCTTGCACTCATATACATAGCTTCGCTTTTCGCCTGTAGTACCGCTTCCCAACGCGAGCGCGTGAGGGGCAAAGCGGAAAGCGTGCTATGCCTACGCATTTAAGATCGCTAATCGCGTGATCGCCTCCTCGTTAGCTTCGCCACTCGCGCGACGAGTGATTCAAAAATAGAGGTCTTGTTTGGCGCAGGGGTACTAAACCCGCCTTCTGCGCCAGAGGCCCCGGGTTCAATTCCCGGACAAGACAAATATTTGAGTGCATGAACATGTCTATTTGTATACGTACATCTTATGTTTTGGCGCGCACTGTTCATTGAAATAAAACAACTTTTACGGATATCAAACGCGCTATATTTCCACAAAATAAGTTGTAATTGTCCGTATTTTTAGGTTTTTTAAAGGTTTTCCCGTGTCATCCCGTGACCACGGCAGCTGTAAAGGTGCCGAAACGTCGGGAAAATCAAAAAACCCCTAAAAAACCTAAAAATACGGACAATTACAACTTAGTTCGTGGAAATATAGCGCGTTTGATATCCGTAAAAGTTGTTTTATTTCAATGTCTATTTGTCTTGGTCTGGGTGTTTAATATGTATATTATGTATGTATTTACAAAAATAAAAGTATGTAAGTATGTTTATCCGTTAGCTAGTATCCATAACACAAGTTCTTCGTGAAAATTATCGTAGGCTAGATAAATGGTGTGATTGTATGAATTTATTTATTTACTCGTATTTATTATTTATGTTATTTTTACCCAAAACCTCAAAAACCATTTGTAGAACTCATAATTTTTTTAAGGGGGCTTTCTTTATGGAGCATATTAAGGTTATGTCAGCCCCATCATAGCCTTATTTACTTTGTTAACTAAACTATTCTATGAGATAAACTATCCAGGGCGAAATTATAGAGTTTTCTGGCGATATCACTTGTGGGGCAAGATAGAATATCATGGAACATGTTTACATTTTTCACATTTAGCTGCATTTCCTCTATTAAATTTCGTCTTGTGCTCTCGTTCTGGACACATTCCACCAGCAAACGGTGGACGTCTTCAATAACATTATTATTATTCGTCGTCTCAGCCACATAACACCCACTGCTGGGTATAGGACTCCCTCAAAGGGAGGGTTTGCCATAATCGCCACGCTTGGCAGGCGGGTTGGCGATCGCAGTATGGCCAAGTTTGTAGAAGACGCTGCTGCCCGCCTCCTGAAGGCTGAGTCGCTTAGTGGCCATTTACGACCCCCACAGGATGAGAGGGGGTAGTGCTATTCTAAACCAGCACTATTATTCATTATTATTATTACATTAACAATATTATGATTATTATTGCAATTTGGACTCTGTTTTCTTCATTAAAAAGGCGAATTTGATCAGGGAACTTTATAAATTAAATGTTATTTTTCTTTGCTAATGAATCAATACCGCCCCCTACCACCGTATATATCACGTAATTTAATATAGCACATCATGCTATCTTGCTTTTTCCGCTAATTTATGTGAGCAGGACAGATACGTTATCGAGATATCGAAACGATGAGCAGTTCAAACAAGGCGTACCGTACCACTTATATATATTTTTCATATAATTTGTAAGTACACATTATTAATGGTTTCAAATAATTTACTTACGCTAATGACATAATAATAACATAATTTTTCATAATATGTAACGTGGAAAAACTTTTTGTCCAAGTAACATAAATACTTATGGTTAATTACATCCTTAACCGTCCCTGTGGTCTAGTAACAACCACCGGTATCAGACCCAGGGGTCCCAGGTTCGATATTGTATTCGGTTTGGTTGGTGGCAGGACTTGTTGTAAGTCCGCCTGGCTAGCTACCACCATCTTATCTAAGTCTGACGCCATAACAACAATGTTTTCAGCATTGTTGTGTTGCGGCAGTTAGGGATAAGACAGCCAGTCCGTCAGTGGTTAAAGCTTCCGGGAACGACTCGGTTCCATCTTCAGCCTTATCAATACTTAACAACAGGTATGATGAAGGCTAAGAGTCTCACCGACGTGAATAAAAAAATCCTTGAGCTTTAAAATAATACAAGCAATATAAGTCGTAGTGCGAAAAAAAACTTGAGAGGTGTCAAGGGACACCCGGATGGAACGAAGTTCTCGCTTTCTATGAGAGAGATAGAGAGACAGACAGAGAAACACGCGCACGCCGCACGGCTTAGGCCTCTGCCTCGAATCTATCGCGCGTTGCGAAAGGGGGCTAGACGGAAATTAAGCCCAAAAGTTGTAACGACACTTTTTGCTATAGTTGTAAGGCCTCTGCCTCGAATCTAGCGGGCAGCGGGGCGGCGGCGGCGCGACTGTGGAAACCCTCGCTCCGCACCACCCGCGCACCGCCGTTTTCGATAGTCGCGCCGCCGCCGCCCCGCTGCCCGCTAGATTTGAGGCAGAGGCCTTACAACTATAGCAAAAAGTGTCGTTACAACTTTTGGTCTTAATTTCCGTCTAGCCCCCTTTCGCAACGCGCGATAAGGAACTTCGTTCCAAAACAATCGAAATCTATTGACATAGCAGTGCATCATACAGTTTTCGATGAACTTGGTAGTTCAAATGTCATCTCGTAGGTACAGTCACGAAAAATGACATACTCGTATATACATTTGACAAACTTACCACATTGACGCATGCGGAAACAAAGGTCACTCTGTCCACAAATGTTATTCAATATTGTAATGTGACAAGGTTGCTTAGTGTTTATGTGTTATTGCACGTGACTGTACAGTACTTTTTTTTTTTTTTTACAATTTTTGGAAAACTAACAGCTATGTAGGTATGTAATACATTTTTAAATATAATATGTACTGACGGCCTATTACACAGTTTGAAGAAGACGACGAGACAATTTACTTATAAAATTAACATTGTGCAATGATAAGCATATTTAAGTTTGTGCTAGATTTTAGAATTTAGGTATTTATCTAAGTCATTCGAAAATTATACATATTACAACAAAAGGGTAGTGGGTTAATTTACATCTAAAAAGAAATTATTGTTAAGAAAACGTTTTAACTTAGAAACTGAAGTGTTGAATAAATCTATGTCAGCATTCGCTTTTGTCAACACATTAAAGAAATCACATGCTCTAACAGTAAAAGCGTTTTGTCTATAATTAGTTCTTGCGTATGGTAATATACTTATGATAAATTTTAAATAGAAAAATATTGGAAAAAATTAACTCGGCCACAAGTGAATTCTCAGATAGGAATCGAACCCACGACCTTTGGAAATCCGGTCCAATGCTCTAACCGCTGAGCTACCGAGACTTACGAACCACCGTCGAAATTCTCAAATACTTTTATATTTTTAATACGCTGTAGGCCAGCGTTGTCACATCAATGCTAGGAATATCCTTGCAATCGAAAGAAACATCTTTTCAGGTGTTTAACGATCGATTAAGATGCAACAGCCAATAATTAGGATTTTTGAATTTTTGCATTTTTCAATGCTTTTTTTTTACTTATGATAAATTTTTAATAGAAAAATATTCGATCGTTAAAGATCTGAAAAGATGCTTCTTTCGAATGCAAGGATATTCCTAGTACTATTATATTAGGTCTTTACCTATGAAACTGCCGATTTGTATGAAGAATTTCAAAGAAAGTCCGTTTTCCATATTAACATTTTTGTTATAATTTCTACCGCAAATGCTCTTGCCACAATTGTTTAATGTACAATCATTGTATGAAGACTAAGTAATCTAATGGTATATTTTATATAAAAAAATTGAGTATCTTATAAATTATATTAAATAAAGTGGTGATATTTACAATAAAATCTAAGTAATTTTTATCGCTAGAAACGAAAATAATAATCTTATGATTACTGACCGTTATGATCTTAATTTCATATAAAATCAAGCAATTGATGTACCTTTTAATTATAGAAGTTGTGAGGTACAAATCGGGGAACTTCTCAATCAAACAGTAGAGTCTTTTGGGTAACGTATTTTCTATTTTTTTTTTGTAAGTAAACGTTTTATATTAATCTATTACTTTTTGCAATAACGCTCCCTAAAAGCTTTACTGGTCTACCGGAAAGTTTCTTGATTGTACTTAGCACTGTTGTATTTATAAGGGTCATCAATAATGCACGTGCGTCCTGATTCCATATATTAATTAGTACAGGAATCTGCGAATTAAGGGCTTCATCATTTAGCTTCATCAACGGCGCCGGCCGCGGCCCCACGGCGACGGCGGCGCGGGCGCCTATCAATAACATAGTCCTCCTTAAGTACATCTTATGTTTTGGCGCGCACTGTTCATTGAAATAAAACACCTTTTACGGATATCAAACGCGCTATATTTCCACGAACTAAGTTGTAATTGTCCGTATTTTTAGGGTTTTTAGGGGTTTTTTTAATTTCCCGACGTTTCGGCACCTTTACAGCTGCCGTGGTCACGGCCGTCCCTTTTAGCGCGTTTGATATCCGTAAAAGTTGTTTTATCTTAACATATCAGTAAGGTCAATTTCCATCACAAAAGAAAATACTAATTATAATATTACATTTTATGGTTATCCTAACCGTAAACAATTTTCAACTCGCAAGGAAGGACTACATTATATAATTTCTCGCATTACAAGGTTACTGTACTGTAAGTTGTGACGTTATACAGGTCAATAGCAATTTATTTTAGATGAAAATATTGAAGCTCTAAGCACAACGTTAAGACAAGCAGACTGAAGTAGACCCATTTCCGCTGGCGGCATGCATCTTCGGTTTATCGCATCGCTTAAAAATGCGTCAGTATCCCTGCAAATAAACGGAATATCAATGTGTAAAATAGCTCGTTATTTTCAGTGGTCTCTCTGATTCGGAATCGGCCGCCGCCTTACATACTTTGGGCTCACACGCAAAGATCCAAAACAAACATGAACTACATTTTGAACAAAAAAAGCCCCCCAATCCAACCGTGAGATCATAATCGTGACACGTGATTGGTTAATCTGTAATAGTTAACTCTTAGTTTATTTGAACTCGTCTCATGACCGCGAGACAGGTAGCAGTTAAGTATTCTAAGAACTCGAATGTGATTTAGTAACCAGTCGAGTGGCAATTTTTTTTTGTTTATTAATTAAAGGCTGCATGTAACTATCACCAAAAGTACTTAACCCAACCTATAATACTTAAGTAAAAAACTAAAATACTGAAGCCACAGTAATTTTCCAGTTTTAATTCTTTAGGGTTCTTTTACATTTTACGTAATCGAATCAACATGGTAGTTCTTTTAGGTTCTGACAAGTTTTGTGATAAAATGTAGGTAAGATTGTTATTAGTGTTGTATTTTACAGTGTACAATACACACATACTTAAATATCTATGTGAGAAAAAAAAATATATGTGTGTACAGAGTAGACTCTCTAACTCTCTGGTGTTTTCCATCTTCAACTACGGCTCGGAAACGTGGACATCAAAGAAGGCCGATCGAGATCGCATTGACGCTTTTGAGATGTGGTGCTGGAGGAGGATGCTACAAATACCGTGGACTGCATTCCGAACCAACGAGTCTATCCTTCGAGAGCTCAACATTAAAACCAGGCTATCCACTTCCTGTCTCCAAAAGATTCTGGAATTCTTCGGTCACATCGCCGGAAAAGATGGACACAACCTCGAACAACTGATGGTCACTGGCAAGGTCGATGGCAAACGGCCGAGAGGTCGAAGCCCAACTAGGTGGTCTGACCAAATCCGCTCAACGCTGAACACCAAGCTACATGATGCACTCCATGACGCCAAGGACAGAAATCGATGGAGGAGCATCATCAAAGGAAAATTAACTTCCCATCGGGGGAATCACGACCCTCAGTAATGAGGCACACGATGCGAGGAGGACGACAGAGTAGAGCCAGGAGGCCTACTGTCTAAGCCCGTCAACTACGATACGGGTAGGGTAAATCTACAGGCGGTTTGAACGCGGTCATTGTCTTCGACATATAAAGTGTCATGCATAAGTGCGAAATTAATAAAGGTTATGCTAATAAACGCTACTAATTTTATTACTCTATAAAAATTTGAAAATATGTTGAGGACAATGACGGCGTTCAAACCGCCCGTAGATTTACCAGCCCCCGTCCGTAAGTTTCCCCAAAACTAAAGATAGAGCCTACTGTCTATTGATTTCGGATGTACTAGTTTTGGACAAACGGCACAAACACATTGGGAAGAAGGGACAATGTCAAAAAGTATTCTCATTCATTCTTAGTTCGGGTCTCCGAACTAATAAGCTGTCCGTAGGTGATACGGAGTAACCCCCATATTCTAATCGTTCCTCCAAAACTTTTTACACTCCACTCAACCTCGTCGTGGGTAAAAATGATAGTGTGCGCTAGGCCTAACACGGAGTGGCTACGTACTCTTTGGCTCCTCCAGGTCCTTACGGGTTATGACTTAGAATACCGATTTCGAGGAGTATTTTGAAGAGGTTTTCATTGAGGTTTCGTTAAGGACGAGTAAGTTTTGGAGGAACGACTTAGAATATGGGTGTAAGAAACGTCCGTAACTTAGGTCGAAACTACGAGTTTCGTGCTTAGATAGTAGACCTCCTGGTAGGAGTCATTAAAATGTCATTACTGACATATTTGTGCGTGAAATAAAAATGTTATAATAATGAATCGAGTATTCGAGTCGGTCTTGTGGGGTTTTAAATAAAAAAAAAAACACTTTATTAAGTTCGGTATGTATGTTATGTAGCCATACGAAGAATCGCACAAGATCGCGTTGCGTATGGTGCCTAGTTCGAATCTCCCCCCGCCATCATGTTTTTTTATGAACGGCGGCGATACTCTTAGCCTTCATCATACCTGCTGTTAAGTATCGATAAGTCTGAAGATGGAAGCGAGCCTCTCCCGGAATCCTCAATCATTGAGGAACTGGTTATCTTATCTTAACTGCCGGAACACAACAATGCTGACAACATTGTTGTTATGGCGACAGACTTAAATAAGATGGTGGTAGCTAGCCAGGCGGACTTACAACAAGTCCTACCACCAACCAAACCGAATATAATCGAACCCGGTACCCCTGGGTCTGGTACCGGTGGTTGTACCACTAGACCACAGTGGCGGTTATCCTTGTCTATGCCCGTTATACTCGTCTTCTTTATGGCAACATACTCTTTGTTTCTATGCGTCACAGGTCTCCATTGCAAGCTTTAAAGCTGTAAGTAGTATTCATGCCTTCTATTGCAGTTACCGGTATAGCGTGCCTGCCTTCTGGCCGGTTCTTCTCGTTACAAGGTCTTCTGCCGTAGGACCTTGCGAACCGATGGCGTATCTTCTTTGATATTCTCAATTGCTTTTAATAGTATTGAATTATTAATTTAAGTATGCGAACGAGCTCCTTCCTTCCCAAAAACTCTTGATGACGGATAAACCAATCGACAACAACTGTCTGAATATTGTTTTTGTATCTTTTTTTATGAATGACGGGGAGACTCTTAGCCTTCATCATACCTGATGTTAAGTATTGATAAGGCTGAAGATGAAAGCGAGCCTCTCCCGGAATCACCAGCCACAGGAACTGGCTATCTTATCTAAAAGAAATCTTCTTTTTATGTGTGGCGGTGCTCTTTTCAAAGCCACCAATCCACATTGGGCCCGCGTGGTGGGTCATGGCTCGTTCTCCTTATCCATCCATAAGGAAGGCCAGTGCCCTAGCAGTGGGGACATTAAAAAATGGCTGATGACGGTGCCTTTTTGGATTTCACCAATGTCCAGTTTTTGGTTCAGTGGCTAGTTTCCAGAGACTGCGCTTCTGCTAGTGACGTGAAAGAGTTCAGCTAATAGTTATGTAGAAGGTACATAGCATAGAGGTGGTGTATTCTTAAATAAAAAACTGTAGAACCTGTCGTCGTCTTTTGACTTCTGTCAAAGGGTGCTTTGTCAAAAAATGGAGAGTTGTGAACACTATTTTTAGTGATAAATATTAAACAAGAAAATATACTAGAAAAAAGCAACTAGTCTCATGTCGCCCTGACGGGATACGAACCCGCATCCTTGGGAGTCCGGCCCAATGCACTAACCAATTATGCTACAGAGACCTATGAGGACACGTCGAATTTTATTTGAAATTGGTTAGTGCATTGGGCCGGGCTCCCAAGGATACGGGTTCGTATCCCGTCAGGGCGACATGAGACTAGTTGCTTTTTTCTAGTATATTTTCTTGTTTAATATTTATCACTAAAAATAGTGTTCACCACTCTCCATTTTTTGACAAAGCACCCTTTGACAGAAGTCAAAAGACGATCTGCTAGTAATTTTTGAATTTAGAAATAGAATGCCGAAAGAAAAAAGCCAAAAGGGACTGCCAGGATTATGAAGAGGTTGTATGCCTCTTCACAGGTTCTACAGTTTTTTATTTAAGAATACACCACCTCTATGCTATGTACCTTCTACATAACTATTTTCTTGTTTAATATTTATCACATAAAAATAGAATTGTAAAATGCAAAATTAAAAAGTTACAACTATTTTTAGTTTTGGGAAATATTAAACCCTGTCTTGAGTATATTTAAGTATTTTTCATGTCTCATATTCTGAAAGTAACTCATAACTTGCCTAAAATGCGGGTTGAAAGTGATATGTGGCGGCCCTAGGGCTGTAATAAATTTGAAAAAAGAATAGGGGGTGTCATGTCAAATCGATATCTGTAATCTCTTTGGACTTTTATTTACCAAAGGTATGTAGGCAAAGGCACAGAAGCCTATACATCTTGTTTTGCTACATTATAAAATAATTATAATCGTAGAAACCTTACATTTTTTTAGAATATTCTGTTTGTTTTTACTTTCTTCATATTCAAAATGAAAAGTAGAGTGTTTACTTCGGGTGTATGGACCCATAACGTCTCGAACTATCGGCGCCCTCACTTCGTTCGGGCGCCAAAACACTCGACTGTTATAGGTGTCATACAGCCCTTGGTAAACAATCTACTATTATTACGATTTATAAGTGTTGAAAAAGTGCTCTCCGCATGCTGACCGTCGCAAACCCGCTGTTGAGCTACCAGAAATACGAACAAACACAATAAATACATGTAAGTATATAATAATCATGTTAGTATATGACGAACAAAATATATCACACTCTTATATTGTTAGTTGTTATATTATCACATAGAACATCAATACACGGAGAATTAACAAAGGTGAGGACAGTTTAAAAAAAAACGGACAAGTGCGAGTCGGACTCGCCCGCCGAGGGTTCCACACGTAGGTACCTATACTCTATTCAACTTCCTCTGAGACAAAAGGTAAACAAACAAATCAATGATTCTCAAACTTTTTTTATTATTATTGGTACTACCTATGTAAATAAAATTGTCTATTAGTCGCCTATTAATGAGACAAATTAATATTGCAAGGTAGGTATGTAATTCAATAGGCTAGTTATTTTTAAAATAAAACAAGCATAAGTCCAAGTATTTTTTTTATTCTGAATCTTCCTTGGATTCCTCTGAGGAACTTGTCACACCAACTTCTATTACGAAACGGTCAACCACATCATCTATAATGCCATAAATAAAAAAAAAAAACTGCTCTTCTTTAAAGACATGGTCAATGCACTTTTGCCAATCCTCTACCGTTATTATTTTTAGAGCATCGGCTAATATTTTTTTTATTTTATTTAATTTAAAAGTTTTTTTTTCCAACATATCCTTTGACTTGGGCCCATATGAGTATATCTATATACTTAATTCAGGTTCGCCAAATTTGTGACGACTCGATAGGGACTTTGGCGCGTAGTAAGCGGCCGAGTAAGGTATCAAATTAAAGGTACTCGAGTCTATTTGTTCCGAAAACTATAAAATATACAAAATGTTAAACGTGATGATCACAAACTGCAATTAAAAAGTGTCATTATTTTCGCATAATTTGGAATTTTTTGTCGATCGACGAACCCGAGTATCGGGTTGTAACCGCCCTAGTAGGATATAATTCACAATGGCAACTTTCTCAGTAGCAAAGGAGTGTTCTTAGAACGCTTTTTCTTCGGTGAAGAAAAAGTACAGGCATTTCTTGGTCCAGGCTCACTCATAATTATAGCTTTTATAAGCACAAAAACGTCATTATAACAACAAACAAACAACAAAAAATTTAACAAATGGAATAAACGAATAACAAGAATTTAACTAACTTATTTGAAAACACGGCACGCGCGAGTCAACGAGTTGAACGAGAGTAAAGATGGCCGGTGTAACCAGACTAATTACAAAATTTCTCATTTTTATGTAAATTGTTTGCTTTATCACTATTCCTCAATTTAGTAGTGTTATAATATGTTAAATATTTGGGAACAACTACAGTTTTAGGTGCTTTTAATGTCCTTTATTTTTAATAGATTCTAGGTGCATATAAAATTTGACCTATTAAAGAACCTTTTTCTGGTTTGTTTACCTTTTGTCTCAGTGGAAGTTGAATAGACTATAAGTACAGTCGAGGAACTTCCCGGTTAACCAGCAGATTTTTTTGGGAAACGTTTTCTAGGAAAGTACTAGGGTTAAAAAATAATTTATTATTTAAATGAAACATCTGTTGATGTTCTATTATTTGTGATAAAAACGTTTTCTATATATCTAATACATTTTCAAATAAAGCTCCTTAAAAAAACTCTACTGGTCAACCGGGATGTTCTCCGACTGTACATATTAAATATAGTTCAGGAATCGAGTCTCGCAGTTTTTTTTTAGATTTTTTTCCCAAATTCCGTTTCCAAAACTAGACTATACTGTTAATATTTTAGATTTCGCTTAAGTATCGATAATTTACAAGTTTCAGCTTCAAGAGACTTTTGACCTGAAAATATGGTTTTTGATAACTCCACGCGTTCTCGAGGTTTTCTCGAAATTCAGTTTCTAAAACAAAAGACTATAATTTTTATGATTTAATTACACATGTATAGGTTTTAGATTTTTCCTGTATTTGCAGTAAAATACGATATTACTTCATAGTTCTAGGTCAACGGGAAGTACCCTATGAATTTTGATTCCCTTGAGAGTGTTGAAATCTACGTTTTTTGCGACATAAACGGTCCTATCTTTTATTGTATCTATCTTTGATTTTTTACACCCTCAGCCTGCCTCAGCAGACTATTAACCTAAATTATATGGTTTTAATTTAAACTCGATACCTCTACCACAGAATACATAATAGACCTCTACGTAACTATTTAGTAATCTGTGCGTCTACGCGCTCCCGAGAGGAATGAAGACAGACGGACGGACGGACAGACGGACAACAAAGTGATCCTATAAGGGTTCCGTTTTTTTTTATTTTGAGGTACGGAACCCTAATAATGAAATGTAATTTGCTAACTTTCATCGGTAGGTATATCTTTGATCAACCACCCAACTGTCAGCCATCACGAATGTTCTGTAGATACTAAACCCGTATTCAAATTAGGCATTTCTCATCCCACTGCTGCTTTTATCACTTTCCGATTACAATCTGAGTCTGGCGTAGGAAACTTAATACATTTCAATCTGGAATTCGTTAAGAACCCCTTCAACGAATTTTGAACTGTAATAGAAAACATTTAAGTCCAATTTTCTTTCGGCAGGTAGGACACCGTGTGCGGATAATCGTTACCGTTTGCGTATTTCCATAACCGTACTGAATTCGTCCCCTCCCTGGGATGTGATCAATTCAGTACGTTTTTGGAAATCAAAATATGCCCCGTGACCGTATCGATTTCATCCCCATTAATAGACGACATCAACACGGCTTGGTAATTTTTTTTTTGTATGAATAGATATCTTCCAAAAACGTATCGATTATGTCCACTGGAGTTGATCGACCGTTATCATTGTGAAATAAGCCGTATTGAATTCGTCACTAAGCTTATTTATATTTCGATTTCCAAAAGCGTACTAGCTGTATTGGTCGCGAGGAGGGGACGAATTCGATACGGAAACGGAAATACGCTTATCGTTTTTGTAAAGCAGTGCTATAACTCTTCGCAGTTGCATTGTAATGTCTGTTAAAGGTTTTAACACCTTATGTACTGAACAAAGAGTATCTTTTTCGTTGGCTTGGGTTTTTAGCAAAGTATTGGTGTGGTCTTAAATATTGTATTTAAGTACAGGTAGTGAGGTAATCAGTTGGTACTTGTCAAACGAAATGGAACTTGTGTACCCTTACACATAAAGCTTAGCGGTATCTTGTAGTACTTTGTAATTGGAGGATATTTGCACTATTTAAGTGCTGCCAATGTTAATGTTGATTAAACTGAGTTTTAAGGTTGGTATAATGTAGCAATTAAAGTTAACATTTTATGCCATTTTGCTACAAGACTTGCAATGTTTCTTCTGCAATTTCACATGGGAGCTTATATTTTGCTTATCCTATCCCTCCTAATAATTTGTTACTCTTTCACGCAAAAACTACTGAAGCGACATGCATGAAATTTGGCACACTTAAAGAAGATAGCCTGGACTAAAATATAGGCTACTTTTCATCCATATATTAAAATTGTAAGTATGTTTACCGCTACATAAAAGATGAAATTTTGCATACATAAAGAATGAGTCCCGGAATAGGAGATACGACTAGAATTCTTCCTGTTCAGATACCTAAGTAAATATAATTTAACGGGAACTAAAAAATAGATTTATTTACTTAATTACTTTTTGAAAAGAGCGATGCTGTCTAAGTTTAATTTATGCTATAGAACTCACAAAATAATGAAACTAAATTAAGTCTGTACTTACATCTTATGTTTTGGCGCGCACTGTTCATTGAAATAAAACAACTTTTACGGATATCAAACGCGCTATATTTCCACGAACTAAGTTGTAATTGTCCGTAATTTTTAGGTTTTTAGGGGTTTTTTGATTTTCCCGACGTTTCGGCACCTTTACAGCTGCCGTGGTCACTTTACAACTTAGTTCGTGGAAATATAGCGCGTTTGATATCCGTAAAAGTTGTTTTATTTCAATAAGTCTGTACTTTTATTTATAATATTACTAGAGGCCGGGCGCGGTTTCACCCGCGTGGTTCCCGTTCCCGTGGGAATTTTGGGATCAAAGATATCCTATCTCTTAAGTTGGACCAGACTGCTCACGGTGTGCCAATTTAATTTAAAATCGGTTAAGTAGTTTAAGAGTCCATCGCGGACAAACATCGTGACAGGAGATTTATATATATTAAGATGTATGAAGTATGAAGTTATTATTATTGTACAGTTTATTGTCAACTAATCCGCCTCTGTGGTCTAGTGGTAACAACCACCGGTATCAGACCCAGGGGTCCCGGGTTCGATTCCCAGCGGGGGTACAATTTGTATTCGGTTTGGTTGGTGGTAGGACTTGTTGTGAGTCCGCCTGGCTAGCTACCACCATCTTAACTAAGTCTGAAGAAATAACAACACTGTTTTCAGCATTGTTGCGTTCCGGCAGTTAGAGATAAGATAGCCAGTTCCTCAGTGGTTGAGGATTCCGGGAGAGGCTCGCTTCCATCTTCAGCCTTTTTAATACTTAATATCAGGTATGATGAACGCTAAAGACTCTCCCCGTCGTTAATAATAAAAAAAATCGTAAACAATGTCACTTTCATGTAAACTAATTAATGAAATAAATGTTGCGGTAGCATTTCGATTTACTAGTGTGTAGGCACAATATGACAGTTAATAAATATCAAAACCATCTAAAGGTGTGCGTACACTGAGCTAGTCGATAGAGGCAGAGTAATAACTGCATCAGCTTTTTGTTACAAAAACAGCATATTTGAGGAGATCGATCTTTTCCCTATCGCAAAGAATATACCGACTTGGGCTTTGGGAGCCCTGGAAGCGAGCCTCTCCCGGAATCCTCAAACACTGACGAACTGGCTATCTTATCTCTAACTGCCTGATTAAAACAATGCTGAAAACATTGTTGTTATGGCGTCAGACTTAGAGTAGCTGGTCAGGCGGACCGTCGAAAAAAAAGATACTATGGGCTGTCACAAATTCTAGAAATTTTGAAAGAGGCTAAACTTAATGGGAAATTGATTTATTTACTTAATTACTTTGGGAACAGATCAATGCTGGCTAAATTTAATTTATGCTATAGAACTCACAAAATAATGAAATTAAATGAAGTCTATACTTGTATTAATATTATTATGAAGTATGAAGCTATTATTATTGTTCAGTTTATTGTCAACTAATCCGCCTCTGACGTCTAATGGTATCAGACCCAGGGGTCCCGGGTTCGATTCCCAGCGGGGGTACAATTTGTGTTCGGTTTGGTTGGTGGTAGGACTTAGGTTGTGAGTGCGCCTGGCTAGCTACCACCATCTTATTTAAGTCTGACGCCATAACAACAATTGTTTCAGCATTGTTGTGTTCCGGCAGTTAGAGATAAGATAGCCAGTTCCTCATCAGTGGCTGAGGATTCCGGGAGAGGCTCGCTACCATCTTCAGCCTTATCTATACTTAACATCAGGTATGATGAAGGCTAAGAGTCTCCCCGTTGTTCATAAAAAAAAAAACATTAATATTAAGAATAGCTTAAGCTTTGGATTTTAAGAACGTCATATGGTTAGTGCAAAGCAATTTTTTTATTAAGATTAAGAAAGATAAGAATAGCCTAAGCGATTCTCAAGCTTAGTGCAAATGAGTGAGGAGCCCGTGGCACAGTGGTACACGCGCTCGGCCTGCGATTGTTGAGGTTAAGCAACTTTCGCAATGGTCGGTCACGGGATGGGTGACCAAAAAGTTACTATTACGAGCTCCTCCGTGCTTCGGAAGGCACGTTAAGCCGTTGGCCCCGGCTGCATTTGCACTCGTTTAAACCGACCAATCCGCATTGGGCCCGCGTGGTGTGTCATAGCCGCCGTTCTCCTTATCCATCCATAAGGAAGGCCAGTGCCCCAGCAGTGGGGACATTAAAATGGCTTATGACGATGATGACGAGTGTAAATCATCCGGCCATTTGCGAAACCTTTAAAGCCAACAAACAAAATTGCATATATTATAGCATTGCTGGCAGTGTATCTCCAACCTAACATCATCCAATACCGTACCACATTTCCCCAGTCCGCCCACACACACAATTAGAATCACAATAAACAGTTCGTTAACATAACGTCAACAAATTACATAGTGCCACTCGAAACGTGCTGACAACCGTACCGCATTGATTCATGACTGTCAATTACGGTGAATGGAATATAAATGAGCTGCAGACCTGCAGTTTATGATGGAACGTTTTGTGTCGTTCCTGATAAGTGTCTAAATATTGTGATGTACCTACCTACACAATGCAACTGCCCCCGATTTAATCGGATAAGAGATTCCGAAGTTTAATAGATATATTATTTAAAAAAAAAACAGGGAGACACTTAGGCTGAGTTGCACCAGTTGACGTTAACCGATTCATTGTTGTCAAAGCTGTCAAATCGTATACTTACATTTTCAATTGTTTTATTTATTTATTTATTTATACACACATCTTAGATGCTAACAGATGAATCATCCAAAGCGCTTACAAGATTAATTCATAAAATTTCATACAAAATTAACACAAAAAAATATTAATGGATATAGCCGTGTAGTGACGGCGGTGCCGTGTGGAGACGGCCTAAGAATACAAGTGTCACCACTCCCTTACATGCCTGGGATGTCGTAAGAGTCGACTAAGAGGATCGACGCATTGAACACCTGTGCCAGAGAAGGAAAACTTGAAACAAACCCTCTACCAACCCGTCTGGCCAGCGTGGTAGCAGTAGGCTAATAGCCTCCTATGAACGCCACAATAGGCGTGAGCTAGGAGAGGCCTATGTCCAGCAGTGGACGTCCACAGGCTGATGATGGAATAGATTAATGAAAAAGGGAAAGTGTCCTAAATAATTGATAATAGCAAATTATACAAAAAGGAAACATTCCTTTATACGTACATCTTATGTTTTGGCGCGCACTTTTCATTGAAATAAAACAACTTTTACGGATATCAAACGCACTATATTTCCACGAACTAAGTTGTAATTGTCCGTATTTTTAGGTTTTTTAGGGGTTTTTTGATTTTCCCGACGTTTCGGCACCTTTACAGCTGCCGTGGTCACGGGATGGGTCGTGGAAATATAGCGCGTTTGATATCCGTAAAAGTTGTTTTATTTCAACATCCCTTTATTTTAAAAAATAAGTTAAGTGCACTTAATACCCGCAAAAGTTTGATTTTATTTCAATTATGAGTGCGCGAAGAAATGTGAAAAATTTAGATAACCCTCATAGATAATCAGATCAGTGTTAATACTTCAATTCATGTTGATGCTATCGTCACATAATTGCGCGACATGGATAAAGGGCCGTACACACGATGCGTTCTGAAATGCGCAGCACAGCTTTCATGCGAATATCTTAGAATTTTCCCTAATTTGCGTAGAAAAAACGTCTAAGTGCGTGTCGGCTCGCGCGCAGCCATGGGTTCCGTAACCAAAATATGTACCACTATAATTTTTCGTCAGCAAAAACAAACTTGTTTTCATAGTTATAGTCATTTCATAATTTAGTAGGTAAATATAAGAAAATTTTAATTTTTTTTGTTGTGATTTGAAAATTTTCTTATTACTAGCGGCCGTACCGCGCAAGTGGCGTCGCCATCGAAAAAAGTATTTAACAGATGGAAGTGACACATTGACACAAAGGAAAACTTACCAAAGACTAAGAGCAATATGTAACATCCATCTGTCAAATGAAGTCAATGTCGATGCCGACGACACTTGCGCGGTAGGGCGGCTGGTTGACTTATAAAGATTTTTCAGGGAGCTTTATTTAAAAAAATAAAATATATTATAATAGAAGACGTTTATATCACAAATAATAGACCATTAAGAGGTATTTCATTTGAATAACAAATTAATAATATAATGAATAATCAATAAAATCTGTGAGTTATTTAATACCAAAATCGTATCATGAGAACGCCCCGAATACACTTATGTTCGAAAATAATTAAACTCATAAGGCTTAGCCCGCACTGCGGTTTCTCGCCGCGCAGTTTTTTTCCGCGCGGTTAAAAATCCGTGTAGTGAATCGAACCTACACGCACGGCGGATAAAATTCTGCGCGATTTTTTAAGGAAACTTTAAGTGAACTAAGAACTAATTGCCTTGTACCAGAACCGAAATATCTAAAATTATTGAGAAACAGACAGTAACACGAGTTAAGGCCTGGATGGGATTAGTAAGCGATTAAATGTTTGAAAGGCATAATTATTAACAAGTTAACTGACTGCATTAACGACTGTTTAGTACGCAGTGTTTTAAACACGTGTAGAGTAGTCGGTGAAGGTGCAAGGTGTGTCACTGTGTTGCGTCTGCATTTATTTGCGGGCGGGCGGGCGGTGCATCTTGCATGTAAGTTTTTCTTGCGAAATTATGCTACATATTTTTGTTTTCTATTAAGATCGATCTCCTCAAATATGCTGTTTTTGTAACAAAAAGCTGATGCAGTTATTACTTTGCCTCTATCGACTAGCTCAGTGTACGCACACCTTTATGATGATACCTAGATGGTTTTGATATTTAATAACTGTCATATTGTGCCTACACACTAGTAAATCGAAATGCTACCGCAACATTTATTTCATTAATTAGTTTTTATTGTTAGTTGGTAGTTGTTGTTGTTTAGTTTGACAAGTATTATGTTTTGCCGTAAAAATTGCCATGTAAATCGTGTACTTTCCCCACAGTACAGGCTATGCCTAATGTGGGGAAAATGATAAAAAAAAACAGAACAGAACAAGACACAATGCCAAATGCAGTATGGCCGCGTCGTTGAGCCGTGCGGCTATGAGAGTGGTGTTACTGATCTTGTTTGTATGTGTTTCTTCATGCTGCCCGTAATGCTCTGCTAATCCCACTAAGAATATGGGTTCAAAACATAGGGTTATTTTTCATCCCGATATTCCCATGGGAACGGGAACCACGAATCCGGAGACCGCGGATACCGCTAGTTGTTATTATTAGTAGGAAGGAAGTGCGTGGCATGTGGCGTCACCTTAAGGCAGTGCCTACTGCTTAGTGGGTGGGTGATTTGTGTCTCAATCTGTGCGTACGATTGTTAACGCTCTCGCAATGCTGCCTTGTTCGATGCTATTGAGGAACCGAGTACTACACGAGATTAATAATGAACTATAGAAGAATCAAGAATCAAGAATCAAGAATTTATTTGCTAGAATGCGGTACATAAAAGATCTTAAATTTATGGAAGTCACATCACATTCACCAGGAGCTGGCATGCAAAACATTAGTAACATAATTATTATATAGTATGTCAACATTATTAGATAGGTACCATTACAATATTTCATAATCTAATATAATTGATATTGACATTAAATTGATATTATTTAAATTATTTTACATTTTAAATTAAAAAATTCATTCAGATTATAAAAACAGTTTTTCACTAGCCATGACTTTAGTTTGGTTTTAAATTGATTGAGAGACAGATCTTTAATGTCGTTAGGAATACAATTAAATATTTTAATAGCCATAGGATAACAACTCCTTGACCTGAGTTCCGTTCTCATCTTTATACGCTTCAACGTACTGTCTACTGTGACGGGGGCGTGCTTTTTATAGAATTAAAACGATGTTTAACTCAATACTGTTTTTATATTCAGTTCAGTTTCAGTTTTAACCGCCTCTGTGGTCTAGTGGTACAACCACCCGTATTAGACCCAGAGGTCCCGGGTTCGATTCCCAGCGGTGGTACATATTGTATTCGGTTTAGTTGGTGGTAGGACTTGTTGTAAGTCCGCCTGGCTAGCTACCACCATCTTATCTAAGTCTGACGCCATAATAACAATGTTTTCAGCATTGTTGTGTTCCGGCAGTTAGAGATAAGATAGCCAGTTCCTCAGTGATTGAGGATTCCGGGAGAGGCTCGCTTCCATCTTTAGCCTTATCAATACTTAACATCAGGTATGATGAAGGCTAAGAGCTTCCCGTCGTTCGTAAAAAAAAAAAAATATATATATTAGTATTTTGACAATTTTATCAATATTTTATTTGACAAGGTGACCGTCCATATCTACGCACGACGGGCCTCTCTTTTTTTATTTTATTAGAAACAAAACCAGCCAGCAACGGCGACGGTGATTTTTGACTTTGACTATATAAACTCAAATCTCAAATGTTCGTATTTTAGCCCCTACCGGGATTCGAACCCAGGACCTCAGAGTAGGTGATACCTTCATATCAGTATACTACCACTCTACAAATAAATAAAATAAGTATGACTGTATTAACTAATAACTTATAAGTATGACACCTGGGCAGCATTCTTAAGTATCCAAAATAGTGAAACCAGTGATATATTGATAAAAAATACGAATTAACAAGTAAAGTTTTTCTTTTGAAATTTATAATATTAGTTGGATTTTAGTTTACTAAGTGTTCGTTTCATGAAAGTGAAAGTCATGAAATTACAGCGGTAAATTATAAGGTACCAATACCAGTCATCAAGTAGTGAATATTAGTTAGTTATTTATTACCAAAGTAAACGTAATTTGGTTTCATGGTAAAATGTTACAAAAAAAATTAAACTAGTTAGCTTTGTGCAGTATAAAAGGTATTTTTTCTTTGTACCCTTGTGTTATGTGTAAGTTTAAAACAACAAAAAATTTTTTTTTCATTGTAGCGCTTCCGACAGCTAGTATCGCTTAACTGCTTGGTGCGCGCTCAATTTTATTATCTTAAGTTTACTTTTCTTTTTTCATTGCTTCGGCAGGTTTCATAACCGAATAAATGATTCTAACATTTGATAAAAAATGTCTAGCCGAAAAAGAGAAAAAAAAAAACAACGGGTTGCACTCCGGGAATGCCGGCAGAAAAGAAAACCGCTTAAATGAAACAGCAGGAGCGAAATGTATGCCACATTTTAAGAAATGTTTGCCGAGGGGATATTATTTCCTCTCCTACGCCGCGCCGGCGGTCTACTCTCCCTCCGGCTTACGAATTTTCGATCAGCACCCCGATCGCTTACGGTATAGCTTGTACTATCGCTATAGCTATAGTTTTTTAAAAACCCCTACAGGGGCTTTCGCTGAAGCTATCACTTTCATACTAAAAATTCAATAATAAATCCAATATGTGAATAGAAATATGCAGGAATTAGTCAAACACCCTATCGTTGAAGGGTTTTATGAGAGTTTGAAGTTTGATAGCTAAGGCGATAGCACAAGCAATAGCGTTAGACGGTCGGGCGGCAGGTCACGTGTCCTGAGGCGACTTTAACATTTTTTACCCATCCCAAAATTTTAAAACTCTGTTGTGCATAACGGCCCCAAAGAAGTTTTTAGTACAAAAAAAATGTATTACTTCTCCATCTTACTTTTATTTATTTATTTAGTTTATTAGGAAAACAAACAGCAATTTTACAACACATGTAGGTTTCACAAATAATTAAAACATTTGCCAATACAGATTCCACAAATATATTTTAAACATTGGTGTGATGGTGTCTAAAGTTGAATAAAGTTGAATCTAGAAAAACAACAGGTAGTTATGAACACATTCAAAAAATCCAGTGATACATGATTACAAAGGAAATAACAATTTCAAAAAATAATATTTTAGTGTTAAATTATCAAAACAAACCAAATAATAAACGAAACTAGGTGAATATTTCCTCCAATTTTACATTTCCACATCTAGAATAAAATGAATATCTATCCGTTAAGTGATTTTTTATAAGATCGTCCACCGATAAAAAATACTTTTGATAAGAACAACTGTTATAAGTTATCTTGCCAAGTTCCATAGATTTCCATTAAAAATCGGGTTTAGAAAGTAGTCCAATGGCATGACACTACATACTTGTTACTAAGTTATCGTATCGATCGCATAACTAGGAGGTTCTTTATCTACAAAAACGATATATTGTAGTCTAAGGGCTAAGATGCCCCAAATTAAAAAAGTAGTATGGATATTTTTTTTATTATAACTTTATTCTTCATATTCTTTATTCCATTTAATTATGTCTCAGCAATATACACACCCTCCCCACACACACTCACTCACATTCATTTTACTCACCGTGAGAGATTCACTATATGTAATGTAACTTTAAGGTTTTGTACTGATTCTGGCATATTTTGTTAGTTTTAGTATATATAATTTAACCTCTCTGGTTAAATCTTCTCTTGTTCACAGTGAGAGAAAGAGCACTGCACCTGAGATACAGGTTTTCTAGTTCGGGTGCAGATGTTTACCATTTATGTAATTCGTTTTGACATGCTGCGATTGTACTTTATACATAGATGATTTTGACATTTAATATGGACATTTGTATTTTAATATTTCTTTATTCCATTTTTTTTGACATACTGTGATTATTTCTTAGTTCATATATGATTTTAACATTAATATTTATATTTTAATATTTTCCCCTAATCAATAATTCTTTTTGACATGCTGCGATGGTACTTAATGTAGTTCATAGATGATTTTGACATTTGTATTCTAATGTTTCTTTGTTGTATTCTTTAATATTATAATTTTTTGACATAGTTCTCAAGAACCCCCCCCCCTTCCCCTTTGACAATAATAGTATTGTGTAAATTTTGTATCTATTTATCATTGTCATTATTTTATATATAATTTGCAATTTTAATTTATTTTGGATTGTTACTATAATTCTACGAATAATAATGTACTTATACTAACTTGCTGGCGTTTTAGGCAAACTGTTAGCCAGTAAGTACACTGTTTTTAATAAATAAATAAATAAATAAATTGGTTTGTTCTTATTAAGGTTTATTACAATTAAGACGACAAATTGTAACTTTTTTCATTTTTATACGCGAAAGTTTAAAAATATTATATTTTGGCTATCATGTTAAAAATGTTTTGACTGAAGAACTTTAAGAAAGAAGTATAATTATTATATATTATCTATCTATTATATTAATAAATTGTATTAACTGTTAATCCTACTAATAATAAATGAGAAAATATGTCTGTTTGTTTGCTACTAATTTTACGCAAGAACTACTGAACCGATTAGGACGTAATTTGCCACACAGATAGAAGACAGCCTAGATTAAAACATAGACTACATATCATCCCGATATTCCTACGGGAACGAGAACCACGCGAGTGAAACCGCGGACGGCCGCTAGTACTACATAAAATGATATGTATTCATTATTTTATATTTGTTATTGATATCAGGCACTTTTCATAAAATATCAATAACAGTGAAAGACCAAAAGACAGTCTCCTCGACTATTTTATATGTAAAAAAGAAACTAAACGAATGCCACCGAACTGAGGTCGTTCCGTCGTTTCTTTAATTCCATTCATTATTAGAAAAAATGTATACCACGTGGTAAATTAGGGGAAATCGTTTGTTATATGTGCTGTTTACATTTTCATAGTTGATTAGGAATTTGTGATATTTTCCTTTTAGACATTATTTTTTTACTATTATAATGCTAATATACTGACAGGCACATCTAACCACCCACCCCGTTATTATAAAACTGTCAACCGTTATAGCATTTTTAATGCTATTTTTATACTTATGATAACATTTTTTATAGAAAAATATTGGAAAAAATCAACCCAGCCACAAGTGAATTATCAAATGGGACTTGCACCCACGACCTTTGGAAATCCGGTCCAATGCTCTAACCACTGAGCTACCGAGGCTCTATTTCTGCAACGATCTGTATGCTAATGTTTGGTTGGGTAAAGCATTCGACTGTCCAAAAAGCACTTTAAAGAGTTTTTAAAACCTCTTCCCGTTTCTAAACCTTTATTTAAGTATGGCCATATCGCATTGTATGGAATCTGATGAAGCATTCATTGTATAGGTTTTACGGATTTGAGTGAACCATGCAGTGCATTATACAGGATGGAATTTAAAACGTGGCGCGAAGGGCAGGTACCTTAGCCGATGTAGTAACATGAAAACGTTCTTAGGAAACCATCCATATTTTTGAGAAATATTGAACTGTATTCACGGACATCCAAAAATCATAAATTATTGGCTGTTGCATCTTAATCGATCGTTAAACACCTGAAAAGATGTTTCTTTCGAATGCAAGGATATTCCTAGCATTGATGTGACAACGCTGGCCTACAGCGTATTAAAAATATAAAAGTATTGGAGAATTTCGACGGTGGTTCGCAAGTCTCGGTAGCTCAGCGGTTAGAGCATTGGACCGGATTTCCAAAGGTCATGGGTTCGATTCCCATCTGAGAATTAACTTTTGGCCGAGTTAATTTTTTCTAATATTATTTCTATTTAAAATTTATCATATGTATTCACGGATTTTGAAAAACAAAATTCTTTCCGTCGATTTTTTTTATTTTGACCCTGTTTCTTGTGAGCATAAAACAGTCAAAGACACCAACTGAGGTTGAAATAAGAAAGAAAGAAAGAAATTTCCTTCGTTACGGATGGATAAGGAGAACGGGCCATGACCCACTACGCGGGCCCAATGCGGATTGGTGGGTGTTAAGGACTGCAAATGCAGCCGGGACCAACGGCTTAACGTGCCTACCGAAGTACGGAGGAGCTCGATATAGTAAATTTTTGGTCACCAATCCCGCGACCGACCGCTGCGAAAGTTGCTTAACCTCAACAATCGCAGGCCAAGCACGGGCTCGTCGACCCATGCCTTCAGCCTTCATCATATATTTTAAGTATTGATAAGGCTGAAGATGGAAGCGAGCCTCTCCCGGAATCCGCAATCACTGATGAACTACATATCTTATCTCTAACTGCCGGAACACAACAATGCTGAAAACTTTGTTGTGATGACGTCAGACTTAGATAAGATAGTGGTAGCTAGCCAGGCGGACTTACAACTAGTCCTACCACCAACCGAATCGAATACAATATGCACCCCAGCTGGGAATCGAGGATACCGGTGGTCGTAACCACTAGTCCACAGAGGCGGTTAAGTTAATCGAAATATCCGCCGCTGTCCGATGATAGTGTTTTCCTAAATGCCTGGGAAAACTAGATTTTCATATCCCCCTTTTGATAAACCTTATCTAAGACTAAAATACTCCAGTAATCTTATACTTCGTTAAACTAATGCAAATCATTTTCAACATCACAGCTATAAAGTTTAAAGTGAATATTAAACGCCTATACCAGATTAAAAACTTTGATTATTATCTAAAAATATCTTAATCCGCCTTAAACGGTAATTAAAAAGTTATTATATCATCACCATGAGAACCTTTACCATCATTATTAATCAGTATCTTAATGGTGTTCTTATCTGGTGATTGTGAAGAAACTTGGGTACAGTCACGGGTAATAATAAGTAATGTTAACACTATGGAACTTTGTCACATTACAGTATTTAAGACGCCATATGGAAAAAAATACATGAAATTTTTTTATTTTTATTTTTTAAATATAAATTCGCAGGATCGCAGGATAATTAGATAAATCGTTTTTTTGCGAAAATCCTAGGGATATTACGAAAACAGGGAAAATTAGACAATGGTGTTGTCATTTATCAATCCTACTGAAAAAGATAGGATTTTTGCGAAAAATTGATTGCCTTAGTAAGATTACGAAAATAATCGCTGGCTATTATGGAATAAGAACACTGATTGGCTGGTCGGATCGTCCAAAACAACAAAAAATACGAAAATTCAAGATTATTCTCAAATGGAGTTAGATACTCGTATATTATATATATAAACAAGTGAAATAACTTTAAAAATTTTAATTTTCATAGAGAAAACGAATTTTAAAAATGTCGAAAACAAAAACGACATTGGCGTGGTTTGAGCAAGGAATCGGTAAGTGGTCATAGTGAATACGGGCCCTGTGCGAGAGAAACAAACCATCTACCAACCCGTCTGGCCAGCGCGGCAGCAGTAGGCTAATAGCCTCCTATGAACGCCACAATAGGCGTGAGCTAGGAGAGGCCTATGTCCAGCAGTGGACGTCCACATACTGATGATGGAAATTAGTTGAATTAGTGGACACCAATAATATTTAGGATTGTGTAGTTTCAATTCTCTTTATTCGCTTTAGTTAGTTACCACGAAGCGAATTCGTACGTTTTTCGCTTAATCAACAAAATTGGTCTCGTATCACGTATTTTTCTCATTGCTATCTCGCTTCTGTTGTAAAGCGCCTTAATATTTATTGTTGAAGCAGAGAGGTTTCAATGTGATAAGGTTGTATAGAATAATTTCTCGTGACTCTAAATGTGTTAGTCGATTCATTATTCACGGCTTTTCTTTAATCTGTGATAACGATTGTTAAATGGTAGATTTATATGTGTCTTATTACGCATTCTTTCGTGTTGATTTAGGGATTTAGTTAGAGTCTGAATTAATGTGAACGTGGTCCGTACAATAACTTCCAGTCTACTATCCGTGGTAGATTAGTAACATCATAGACAATTTAACATAATGAACTCACTAAGTTAATTCTCGAGCTAACTAGCATTTTGAGCTTATTTAGGTTAATTTTCAAAATCAACTTTTCGCACATTTGTTTGGAAAGTCGTTTTTATGTGATAAACACATTTTAGCTAGCAAAGAAGAATATGTTTTGTGTTTTTTTCGGAAAAATTGCAGAAAAACGTTTAAGCATTAAGATTTTCAATCAAAGTCACCGCTAAATTCCTGCCTCCGAGTAACATACACTTAGCTACATTTCGAGTTTTGGGCTTGACCATAAGTCCGAACCTCAGTCGCTAGTAATAAATACGTGAAAATATATTAGTAAATAACTAATGACGACTTATTTGTCAACCGGCGAGTGTGCAACTCGCGAGTGCGCGCGAGTTGGCACTATCCGATTTTAACTATTTTATTTTGTCGTCAACTCGCGCACTCCTATGATGTAAAGTCAAATTATCAGTCAAATAATCAAATAAATCTGTAAAATAAGTGAGGGAACGACAAAAAAAAATTAAAATCGGAAGGTGCCAACTTGCGCGTTTTAAGTTCTAATAATTTATAATTTAGAACTGTTTTATCATTTGAAGTGAGTAGCAGAGAGTAGAAAACTTTTATATTTTTTCAAGCGTCTTACTGCAAGCCAATAGAGAGCCAATAGAAAAACTAGATTTTGCATTTGACCAAGGAACTCCAAATTGTCCCTGGAGTATATCGCCGCCAAGCGTATCTGGGTGTGCCGGACACCAATTATCTCGCTGTGCAGTTAAGTACAAAGAAAGAATTTAATTAAAAACATAAACTTGATAAATAATAACTTGGCTGGTTTATCTTTTTGCAAACTGTAAGACATTCAGATACACTTTTATTCATATAACTTTTTAATTTTGCATTTTTCTTGTTTAATATTTATCACCTTTAACGAAATGTTTAACGAAAGCGTACAGTAAACAGAAAACAATTTATATGAGAATATTCTGTTGTTCTGCTACTGCCCAATTGGGGCTCTGTGCAGATTCTCACGTATGTTTTAACCGACTTCAAAAAAGGAGGAGGTTCTCAAGTCGACTGTATATATTTTTTTATGTATGTTTTAACATAACGTCTTCAGTTGTCAACCAATTTAATTTTTTTTATCTGAAAGAACATAGTTCAAGAAAATAGTCCCATATTTTTACGAAGACCTGGCTGGTGGATTTTTCATAATCCTGAAGAATATGAATCACGTTTTGGCAAACAGTCGTTAACTAGATGACATCATTGTATCTGGAGAATGTTTAAATTGTGAAATAAAAAAATTAAACCGACTTCCAAAAGACATCGGTTGAAATAAAAAATTTAAACCGACTTCCAAGGCATTCTACATTCGCTTCTATTACCTTTAATTTAATTTTACTTGCCTTGGCTGGCACCGACTCCAAAAGTTTTATTATTTACTTTTAAAGTCAGTTTTAAGAAATTACGAAAAAAACTCATGGTGCAATGGTGCTGCCCCCAGAATCCTCATACACTGCGGAACTGGCTAAGTATCTTATTTCTAATTGCCGGGACACAATAGTATTGAAAACATTGTTATTATGGCGACAGACTTAAATAAGATTATGGTAGCTACACACAGCACAGCACACTTTGAGGTGATGATGACGGATTGTGAGAGCGAGCAACGCCAAGCACTTAGCATATTTTATTTTTGCAGAAGACGTTAATTTGGTATCATAGTTTGATATGGATATCTACTTGATTCTATCAGAGACATGTTTTGTTTAGTCATGTTAAGGCGAGTGAAAACAAAAAATGTTGTAGTAACTCGGATGCAAGCTACTGACCAACTCGCACGTACGAGTTACTCGTAAGTTACGTCCAAACAGTTCGAGTTACTGCAGTGCAGCTACTCGGCAGGCTGACTCGTACGCTAGCTCGCACTGTGTAAACCAGCCATTACATTTCTGTAGAATATTCCCAAGAAATATTTGTCCCATGGCTGTTGAAATGTAAAGTATAATTTTATAAGAACCTGTGGTGAATATGATTATATGGTAACAATCGCTTATCGCTTTCTTCTCTCGTTAAATTTAATTGCCACTTAAAAATACATCACATCACCAAAAACTTGCTAAACTCGTTTCAAAAAATTTAAGAAATTGGTTTTAAATCATGTTATACAAAAATTTACTTGTTCGCTTCCGCTGTACTCGTTATTATTTAATATAAATTATTCATCACTCATTCATTATACAATTATTACAAAATATACCGATGATAATATTAAAAAATACACAAATCAGTCTTCGGTGTCTTTCCGGTTCCTTTTCACACCAATTTTTTTTATTTAAGATCTATTTATTTACCTAAATTCATCCAAATTGGTTCAGTTCAGTAGTTTTTATATACAATATAGTACAATATTAATAAACAACCGCTTTCAAATAAGTAAGTAGGTTTACAACCTTAAATGAAAGAACAGTCGTAGCTATGTTTAAACAAAATCTATAACCGGTAGAAAATGCATTGGAAACCAGTACCACTCATCAAAATACCGTGTCCACATTACACCAATTTGGTCGTGATAATCCCAAAAGGAGCCAAGCTTTTTTAAACACAAAGAGGACGCTCACGTGGCATGACGCTGATAATTACGCTGCACAGTGTACAAGGAGCTTTATAATTAAGCTCGGTGTATCAGCATCTGTCATCACGGACGGTAATTAAAAAATAATGATGCTCACCGGACGGGGCGGAGGTTATTTGATGTTGTGGCCTTTTTGTTCAAAGGAGGCTGGGACTGCGGTTTATTTATTCAGATTTTATAGTATTTCCTAATTAAATTCACAAGCAATTGAAAAACGTTCACATTCGTAAATAAATAAAACAACTTTTACGGATCGCTAGTGCACAGTTTATTTACACTTGTTTAGATATAACATTTTGAGTTTTGAGTTTTTTTTTTGGTTTTTATGGTTTTTCGGCGTCATTTCAGGTACCGTGGTGACGGGTTGACTGTATCTGTTGTTCAATTTCAAGGAACTTACCATGCCTTACCATCAACTCTTTGCGATTCTTTTAAGGTTGCGAGAAATCGATGGAGGGGCATCATCAAAGAAAAAATAACTTCCCATCGGGGGAATCACGAGAAACCCTCAGTAACGAGGAGTACGACGCGAGAAGTAGAAGAATAGCACTCTACGTTCACGCCTGTCATCATTGTTTAATAAAGTCGAAGAATACTAACTATTACGTTAGGTACTACAGTAAAATATGTTTTTACAGTGAACTTGATAAAAAATTAACTTTTATAAGTGAACATGAACTTAACTCATGCTCTTACATTAGCTTTAGTCATCAAAGTTATTTAAAAACGAATACGGGCTCAAAACACTTTCTTCATCTTTTTCTCAGCCACATAACACCCACTGCTGGGTATAGGGGTTTGCCATAATCGCCACGCCTGCAGGCTGGTGACGATCGCAGTATGCGAAGATCGCAGGAGATGGGCAGCAGCGTCTCCTACAAACTTGGCCATACTGCGATCGCCAACCCGCTTGCCAAGCGTGGCGATTATGGCAAACCCCCCCCCCCATTATGAAAGGAGATCTTTGGGGGAGGCCTATACCCAGCAGTGGGTGTCATGTGGCTGAGACGACGACTACACAGCTGCAAAACACTTTAACATTACGATTTCAAAGATATTAAGTTCTTAAGCTATAGGTACATTCAACAACACGCACGGCTTTACATTTTGACATTGAGAGCATCCTTATGTCACCTGTAATAACGTGCTGTTGTCTGTACAAAATTTTGGCAAATTTCTGAGAAACGTACTCGAAATGTTTAATGAAATTCTTCTTCCACAAAGGAACATTGTTGTGAATAGAAACTTAGGATTTTCTCGGTATGTAACAGATTAAAGAACATTACTTTCATGATAGCCAGATAATTTGAATAAAATTCAAACAATCTAATTGGTAAAATGACGAATAAACGTATACATAAAATACAAATACATTAACCGACTTAAAAAAAGAGGAGGTTCTCAATTCGTCGGAACCTTTTTTTATATTTTTTTATGTCTGTTTCTCGATTACTCGATGACGGCTAGACCGATTTTGTTCGAAAGTTTATACTTCCCATGTGGTTCTATTGTCATCATGTCAGGATCTGATGATGGGATCCTGACGATATCCAGAGAACTCTTCTAATATTGTTGGTACTTCTCTAGCGATTTCGGTGTTTACTATAGTAACTCATGCATATGCTTTCGGAAAGCACCATTTGGTGAAGAGGAACTGATGAAGAAGACCACAAATGGTCATCGTAACTTTTAAATACTTAGCATTTCACGGAAGCGATACGATTACTTTAATGTGGTTCATAAGTAATTTATGCTCGACTCAATGTATGTAATGAAGAGGAGCTGTTATGAAGTACCGGGAGAACTCTTCAATAAGTAACGTCTCTGCACCGCGAAAAGCAGCATTTCGTAAAGGGTGATAAGCAGTTATTGACATAAGGTTATTATCGTAGGCACGGGACATCATCTACTTTTAAAAATTGTGAAATAATTTTTTTTTTTTTATAAAAAAGTAAAAACCAACTTTAAAACACTAAAAAGCAAAAAATAAGCTTTTTGGAGTCGGTGTCAAGGCAAAAAAAAATAAAGAGTAGGACCGAAAAGTTTAATGCCTTGGCGGCACCGACTCCAGAAGGCTTATTTTGTGCTTTTTAGTTTTTTGAAGTCGGTTTTAATTTTTTTATAATTTATTATTACACATGTTCATACGCACACATATTAGTCGAGAATCGAGAATCCTCTGCGTCAAACAAACAAGTACTTATGTCTAATTACGAACTAAGAATAGACAGCAATATATATCTAGTTCCTAAATATCCAATCCCTGACAGACAAACATCCACGCCACGTTAATTAAATTTCTTCGAACTGTAAATGTGTTTGAGAGCCATCCTGAGCAAACGGAATGGATTGACAGACATACAGACGGTCGCACAATATAGCCATCGAAACTACAAGCTAGTGTTGTATAAAAATCAAGTATCGATAGCTCTACCCCAAATCACTCATACATTTTTTTTTAATGAATGACGGGGAGACTATTTGCCTTCATCATACCTGATATTAAGTATTGATAAGGCTGAAGATGGAAGCGAGCCTCTGCCCGTATCCTCAGCCACTGAGGAACTGGCTATCACTATGATATTATCGATTATGCTAATACTATATAAACTGGAATATGTAGGTCGGTATCTCATAATACTATAGCTTCAATCTATAGTCTAGAAAGAGAATAGAATATACTTACTATATCGATAATATTCAACAATCGATTACGATACTATCGGCCGTATGAAGCATTGCAATACTATCTTCGCCGACCGATACTATCTATGCTCGCTATTTACTATCGAATAGTATCGATCTATTTTTAACCGTATACCTGAGGATATAAAATGTTTGCCACAGAGAACATTTTAAAAAGTTTTGCGTCAGTGGCTACTCGAAAACACGTTTTCCTCTGTAGATTAATTTTTGAAGTCAAAGCGGAAATAGGAATGTATTTTGATGCATGGTCTCTATATTATTTCATTAATACCATATTTTGTTTCGTAAACAACTAGTACAAAAGGATGATAAATATTTGCATGCTATAGTTACGGCGAAATAGGTATTTAAGATTGTATTATAACTATATTATTACCTATTTTGATGTACCCTATTTATGGCAAATAAAGATGATTATCATGATCCAGTTCTTACAATCGATAATACCGATAGTATCGATAGTATGTGTGATTTGGGGACCATCGATATGCTATCGCTTAATAGACAAGGCTACTACAATCCGGATTACAAAAGGTAGTATTTGTTGAACACGAGTGTGGTTAGGCGACTTTAGCAATACTTGTTTCGAACTAATCAAATATGGATGTTGTAAATCTTCATTTAGATTAGAATCTGTACCTACGTGTTGTCTGTTTATTACCCTCTTAAGAACAATATAAGCGATAGCTTACGATTTAAATAAGAGATCATCATCTTTAGATAGATCTTTTAACCGCGTCTGTGGTCTAGTGGTAACAACCACCGGTATCGGATCCCACAAGGGGGTACATATTGTATTCGGTTTGGTTGGTGGATGGACTTATTGTAAGTCCGCCTGGCTAGCTACCACCATCTTATCTAAGTCTGACAACAATGTTTTCAGCATTGTTGTGTTCCGGAAGTTAGAGATAAGCTAGCCAATCCCTCAGTGGTTGAGGGTCCGAGAGAGGCTCGCTTCTACCTTCATGATGAAGGCTAAGTCTCCCCGTCGTAAATAAAAAAATATAGTACTTTATGTATCCTCCAATACAACAATGTATATTACCACTACTGTAAAACTTAGATTGAATTAAAGGAAAATATATTTTTAAAATACTCTGGGCTTACCTATAAGAAATATTGAATTTGTCCCATTCTGACACACTTCACACTTTGTTTAGGCGATGATTGAGCGAGGACGTCACAAAACTTCAAGCTTAAGTACGAAATAGCGTGGTAAGATTTAAACAATACTGCACTAAGAGATGGCGGTAGGAGCCCTGATATCTATCCAATGCCTGCCGGTAAAATGCCTTCCTCCTCTATATTTATTTGATGCATCATCATAAGTAGGAACATTTTGGTGGAGGATATTAGACACTGTGCCTGGCATGTCGTAAGACTCGACTAAAAGGCTCGACGCATTACTGGCTAGCGTGGTAGCTGTAGGCTAATAACCTCCTATGAACGCCACAATAGGCGTGATCTAGGAGAGGCCTATGTCCAGCAGTGGACGTCCACAGGCTGATGATGGATGGATTAGACACTGTAGGGTACCTACAGAGACCCAATTCTCATGCCATTGGAAAACAAATATTATTCCACTTTGCCCCACCATGCTACCCCACGTGGAGTTTTACGGCCAATGTTCCATATCCATCCATAAAGAAGGCTAGTGTGTAGGGAGTGAAGAAACTCTTGATTTATGGAAGAAATATCGAAAACATATCTGATATGTCGATAGATTCACCATAAGACCGAATACTAATATTTTTCTGTTAGGAAAAGGTCTCCTACTATTTCACGAGAACACACACAGCATTATAAGTACGTGATTTATGCTGGAAACGGTAGAGTGTGTAATCTTCATAATTTAATGATAAGAAAAGAATTTAGCAAGTTATAGGTTCCGTAAAAGCAAAACTCTTTATTAAAAAAATAATAATATTTTCTTTTTATTGTGTTTTGAGCGTAATTCTTAGTAACTAAACAATGAACTGACCCACAGAACACAGAAAGTTTTTGAAAAGACCCGTCGCCCAGCTGCTAATCGTTATAATCTCTCTCGCCTTTTAGCTTTACGAACCAATGGCAGAGCTTCGTCATTCACGAACGGTTGCAACGTTCGGTCTGGTCAGGTGTCGGATGGGTGACCCTAAAGTGGCGTTACAACTGAGCGCTTCCGTGCTTCGGAGGGCACGTTAAACCGTCGGTCCCGGCGTGTGTTGTCATCTGATAACAGTCAAGCCAAGTCAGAGGCCTTATAGGTGGCTTGATAAACTCTGACACCAGCGGTGGCCACTAATCCTCATACGATTAGAAGAAGAATAACATTTTATGATTTTTGAATTTTTGCATTTTTCAATGCTATTTTTATACTTATGATAAATTTTAAATAGAAAAATATTGGAAAAAAATTACAATTATTCAAATATTTTTCTATTTAAAATTTATCATAAGTATAAAAATAGCATTGAAAAATGAAAAAATCAAAAATTATAAATTATTGGCTGTTGCATCTTAATCGATCGTTAAACACCTAAAAAGATGTTTCTTTCGAATGCAAGGATATTCCTAGCATTGATGTGACAACGCTGGCCTACAGCGTATTAAAAATATATAAGTATTGGAGAATTTCGACGGTGGTTCGCAAGTCTCGGTAGCTCAGCGGTTAGAGCATTGGACCGGATTTCCAAAGGGTTCGATTCCATCTGAGAATTCACTTGTGGCCGAGTTAATTTTTTCCAATATTTTTCTATTTAAAATTTATCATAAGAAAAATAACAGCTTAGAGCTTAAGACTCATCATCAATTTGAATGTCCCAACTAGCGAGGCACTGGCTTTCTTTAATAAGAAGAATGAGCGACAACCTTTTACACGGGCACCATGCAAATTGGAAGATTTTAACGACTGCAAATACAACCGGTACCAAGGACCTTCTATAAGAAATTTTTGGCTACCCATTCCGTGACCGAAATTTTTTAATAAAAATAACAATATTTCTTTATTTTCTCCACAATGTTTACACTTTTAGATCGGCTGTATACAATTGTTTTGTGTTAAATTAAGAACTAAGGAGACTGTTGATTTTGAAGCGATCACAGGCCGCGCTCGCTTACCACTGTGCCACTGAACTCTTCTCACCTTACAGCTTTTATTGAATAAATGACATTGATTATTGAATTTTGAATACTTCTTCTATCGATTCATCAATCAGCTCCTAAATCGTGATGGCAACCCACGAGTACGCGCCCAATCTAATCGAATAATGCTCCAGATTAATTTATCTCGGCCACATTAGGCCGTGACGTATGAACTGCGACCACAAATGGCTCCCAATCTTATTGATTCAATACCGGTTTTTATGTTTGTGTTTTATTTTAGTAAGATTGTAGCTATGTATTGTTTTGACACCTTTCCAGCCAGAGGTCTACTTCGAAAACCGATACGATAATCGATCGAAAGTCCGTTTAGTTTCGAGACTTTATCAGAATCAAAATATTAAGTAAACTTTAATATTTCGTGCCGGATTCACCATCGACATGTAAGATCTGCCTAACAGCTTGGTAGCTTAGATCATTTGACAGTTGTAATATGTAAATTTGCAAATAATTTGACAAGTAAGTTATCTAGAACTTATCAGTCGGTGATGGAGAAACCGGGCCTTAGTAAATAATATGGAATTATTGACCGGATTTTGCAATCTGTCTTTCGTTACCTAAACTATAACGATAACGCGGTATAAAGGCAAATGTGTTATTATAAAATTATATAAGTAGGTAGGTATATCAGTTAAATCATATATTAAACTACATTTAACAAGCTTAAGGGCGATTTTTACCAACCGTCACAAAATACATTTAGCACTAAACACATTTAAAACATCGCTCTGACACTTTTCATTTCAAACGAATGATTGAAATGACAATGTTATTTTAAGGCGGACTTTCACCACACAAAAATTAAATATATTTAGCGATAAACATAGGTCTTAAGGCTCTGTCACTTTTTACTTCTATCGAATGACTGAATAAAATGGAAATTTTTAAAATGACAATTTTAAAAATGTTTAGCTGATTATGATTATTTTTGATATGTCTTAATTAATATGTTGCTGTTTTCTGTGGGATATGGGTTTTATCACTATAAATAAATGATTTTTATTTTTATTTATTTTTTATTTAGCGCTAAATGTGTTACTGTCCGTTGGTGGTAGTCCCCGTAAACATGTTCAACTCATGTTTTTAGTGACGTTGGTGAAAGTCGCCCTAAGTTATGGAAAAAAATAAATCTGTTTCGCTCAATGATTCTCTATAACTTTATAAACAAAAATGCTTACTAGAATCAGCTAAGCAGGATCGGCTTCACAAAATTAATTCATTATTGTCCGCCCACTCGAAGATAACTTTTGATTAACTTTAAAACTTTGAGTTTTACCTGTTTTCGTCATGGGTGGCCGAAATAAAATAATGAACAGATGACCAACAAATTGATAGTAACGAAAATTTAACATTTTCGTTTTCTACGAATTAATTTGAAGCTAAAAAAGACGTTTTGATTACTAAAGTCGACTTAGTAACGATATAATATAGCTTTTGTAATTCTATTACATTGAGTTACTATTACTATCATTATTAGAGAAAAGGATTTTTACCACATGTTAGTATTTCAATTGTGTTGTCCAAAGAATAATTTCAATCGTATAGATGGGTTTAAATTGTCTAATGTCTGGAACCCAGTGATTTGGTTATGTGAAAACCGCAAACATCATTAAAAAAACGGGTTGCACTCTGGGAGTGACGGCAGTAGTGAAAACCGCTAAACGAAAGTAACGATCAAAATCCACTATATCTTGACCACAACTTCATAAAAAGTTGATAAAAACTGAGACCAACTTGATTTGGCAGGTAAAAATCCATTAAAACTGACCTGCCCCCTAATTGTCTAATTTAAAATCTATCACAATACCTTTCAGAGATATTGTGATTGTGATATTTTCGTCTGTTATATTGCTTAGACAGTTCAATTTCGTTTATTACATACCTTTTAAAACGCGTCCTGATCACAATCTCTTTCAAATGTCAAATAGTGACGGCCTGAATATCTTTCAAATTACGAATTGAAAGGGATTGCGATAGATTTAAAATTAGACAATTAGCCCCCTGGCATCAATATGAAAGTTGATAGTAATGAGAGATCTTTATATAAAGGTTGTTATTAACTAATTAACGTAGATCTTTCAAGTGTGACATTTTATGTAATTTCAATAGGTCAACGGTAAATGGTCTTTCGAATTTTCGATCAGGGTCACGTGTCCAGACGCGACTTTAAATTTTTTACCCATCCCAAAAATTTATAGAGGGTAGACCGTTTCGTCTGCTCCTAACATCCATCCACCCGCATTAACTTCAGTCCTCAGTGATTGGGAATTCCGGGAGAGGCTCGCTTCCATCTTCAGCCTTATCAATACTTAACATCAGGTATGATGAAGGCTAAGAGTCTCCCCGTACTTCATAAAAAAAAAGTCACTCCGTGATCATGGCGCATGCAACTGCGCCGAAATATCGGGGACTCGAAAGATAATACCCGATGGTAAAAATCCCGTTTTTCCTAATAACTTCTAATTTAATAACGGTACCAAAATTTTACATAACGTTAAAATGTGAAAAAAGGACACGTTGCCTTAATTAATTATTATAATCTGAAGTTTGTTAATAAACGGGTAAAAAATCTTTTTAAACTGTTTTTGAGTAACGCGACGCCATGTGCTACCTTATGTTTATATTATTACTTAAGATAATAAGAACTTACCTACGGTAAAAATTTATCATTAAAGAAAAAACTCACAGGCTTACAGAAAATTCTAACACGCCACTAAGCTTAGTCTAACAATGATTAAATTTATAAAAAAATACAATAAGATTTCCGAACAACAAATGTCACGTAATACTGGCATAATTAATTGAAATAAAACAAAATTAAAACTGATTCAAAACAGAAAAAATAGAATTAGAAAGAAGGTATGTCAGATATACAATAATAATAATTCATGCGTCAAAACAATTGTTTTAAATGTCAAAAATTCAAAATAATTGTTTCATAATGTCAAATAATAAATCTATATACCTAATTCAGGTTCGCAAAATTTGTGACGACTCGATAGGGACTTTGGCGCGTAGTACGCGGCCGAGTAAGGTATCAAATTAAAGGTACTCGAGTCTATTTGTTCCGAAAACTATAAAATATACAAAATGTTAAACGTGATGATCACAAACTGCAAATCAAAAGTGTCATTATTTTCGCATAATTTGGAATTTTTTGTCGTTTGACGAACCCGAGTATCGGGTTGTAACCGCCCTAGTAATAATAAAATTACAAAAACTATAAATAATAAAATTACGTAAGCGTAATGTTTACAAATGCATAGACTCTGTAATAAATGTAGCCTCAGATGTCAGCAAATACGTTTACACCCCCGCCCGCCGGCGCGGTGCTGAGCAAGCATGTCCCCCAACAGCTGTGAAGCACGACTCAGGCTCCTACGCCTGAGTCGTGTGCGCCCGGTTAGTGTACAACCGGGAACTTCCCGGTGGATCAGTAGAGTTTTTTTTAAGAAAGTTATCTCAAAAATGGTTATTTATTAGTTTTAAATAAAAACAAATTATAAACACACAGTAGGTGTATAAAGTAGAGTATGCACCTCGGTGTGTGTTTTAACCTTGGGCAGACTCGAATCCTTCGCTCCATTCAAGATTCTTACTATAATTCTCTCGCTTCGCTCGGAAATTACCATCTTAATTCTGAATCCTTCATTTCGCTCAAAATTCCATATGCTGCCCGTGACACTGCTTTACCCCCTTGTGCATAATCTAGTATTAAAATAATTGAAAATTAACAGCGTCAGAAATCCACTGACATTTATAGCAACGCTGTGGGAAGCTCGCATTGGGGTAAAATTATAAAATACAATAAAATTTACTAAATATCACTTAAAAATAAAGACAATTAACAATATTAAGGACAACACGACTAATACGAATGACACTAACATTAGTAAAATTTGGGACCCAGGCTGCCAGATGTGTGACATTTAGCGAAATGCGTCCCATAAAAACGGTTTTTTTTTTTCAATGAATCTTAAGTGATTAATTGTATAACTTCGAAACCCACAGTTACTCTTAAAGACATTTTTCAGCTCTGTCATTTGCACAGCCCTCTCCTCTAATAAGAAATAAATTACTCGTTAAGTTCCTAATTAGCGAAGAAACGATAATTACCGCGAAAGAACGTCAGTCTTTACCGAGTTAATTTTTTTGTATAAGTTACGAAGTCGCCTCATACTTTTGAATTTTTATTGTTTGTCAAGACGTCCTTAGTCTAATTAATGACATGGCTTAAACAATTTGTTTTTAACAAAAGTGTCAAATAATGCTGAGCAGTTACTTACTTTTATTTACTTCAACGACCTTCCACTCATTTTCACTTGGCTAATTATCGACATGACAAAAGCAAAGTATGTCTGTTGTTTAAGTTCACAGCAAAAACAGACAAAAATCTTTGTTTTTTTATTTCTTTTTTATGAACGACGGGTAGACTCTTAGCTGTCATCATACCTGATGTTAAGTATTGATAACACTGAAAATGTAAGCGAGCCTTTCCCTGAATCCTCAGCCACTGAGAAACTGGCTATCTTATCTCAAACTGCCGGAACACAACAATGCTGAAAACATTGTTGTTATGGCGTCAGAAATTTCCTAATAATTATAGTGACTGACCATGACAGTGTTATTACAAACTAGCGGATCCTCGCGGTTTTACCTGCGTGGTGCCCGTTCCTGTGGGAATATCGGGATAAAATATAGCCTATGTCACTCGGGAGAAATGTAGCTTTCTAATGGTCTAAGAATTTTCTAAATCGGTCCAGTAGCTCCTGAGATTAGCGTGTTCAAACAAACAAACTCTTCAGCTTTATAATATTAATAAGAATAGATTTTAGATTACCACTTTAGCTTTTATCTAGGTAACTTATTCTAGCGATGCCAAAAATATTCCGTTTTTTTTACTGTAACATCTTCAAAAACACGGCCAAAGTCTTGAGCGGACTAGCATATAGTAAAAATCTAGTTATGTAATCGTCTTATTAATCAGCAGTCCGCCGTTCGATTCCCAACGAACGCCAAAACTGATACAATCTTTTCGACATCAGTGACATCTTCAAAAACACGGCCAAAGTCACGGGCGGCCACTGGCATACTATAAAAACTAGTTAATCGTCTTATTAACCAGCAGTCCGCCCGTTCGATTCCCAGCGGGGTCCATAAACAAAGGCACCCTTTATTGACAGCTGTTGGACCCAATAAAACGAATGGAGTAAATTAATATTGCCTTTTTTAATAGAGTGTTCTGTAGGTTTTACTTGTTAGTTGGTTTATTTGTTCTGTGTCTGGGTGATAATTATCTATCCCTAGCGGCCGCCTGCGGTTTCACCCGCATGGTTCCCGTTCCCGTAGGAATGTCGGGATGAAAAGTATTCTATGTTTGAATTTAGATTATCCACTATCTCTATGCAAAATTTCATCTAAATCCGTTCAGTAGTTTTAGCGTGAAAGAGTTACAAACAAACAAACAGACATACTGAAAAAAAAGAAGTAAAGACAGTAAACTGTTGTCTGTTCTTATTAACTTAACTACAATATTATAAATCGAAAGTGTGAGGATTTTTGGATGGATGGATGTATGATTGCGAAAAAATTACTTACAGGCCTGCGGTCAGCTTTTGGAATCCATCATGACATAAGAACGTTTTTTTTGCGTTTGTTTTTCACCACTCTTCAAATTCGTACCATAAATAATAAATAAATATTTCCATACAATCACACAAATTATCTAGCCCACGTTAAGTATCATGAAGAACTTGTGTTATGGATACTAGATAACGGATAAACATACTTATATACTTTTTTTTTGTAAATACATACATAATATACATATTAAACATCCAGACCAAGACAAATAGACATGTTCATTCACACAAATATTTGTCTTGTCCGGGGATCGAACCCGGGACCTCTGGCGCAGAAGGTGGGGTTAGTACCCCTGCGCCAAACAGGTCGTCAAAAATCGACAACCATGACCCTCCATAAAGTAAAATTTTGTAATTCCTGTCCATTCAGATATATCTAGGATATGAAATACCACCATTCAGACCTTGGGCCATACTAATGACATGCCAAAAAAACCATTTCCCTAAAATTATGCTTTTATATAAAATTTTATAACTTACCGTACATGCCATATTTTTTCAATCTGTAAACTGTATTAGATTTATGAATATTTTAACCATGTTCAGATACTAAACTAAAAAAACTATAACATCAACAGTATATTAGTTTTATGTGGTTAGAAATAGCAAAAAAAACACATAAATAAAAAACAACCCCAAAAAATCACGATTTTCAGAAATGTCAAATGTCACTTCAAACCAAAGAGTAGATTAAATTTTTTATCACAGATTGGAGTATATTTATCAGGCTTCGTTCTGAAATCAAGATGTTCATACAAGACTAAACTCTTAACTATTAGAAAATGATGTTTTCGGCTGAAATTCGGAGAGGACACCGGTGTCCGGTCAGGGTTTGAGTAAGTGGTTAATGCTGCTCGCTTCCGTGGATTTATACGCGAGACCCCACAAGTGACCCCTGGATGGTGCCAAATGAGCAGTTCTTTCTGGTGGTAGGCTTCGGCCGTGGCTGGTCACCACTCTCCGGACTAAAGTCGCATCACATTTTGTATGACTGTTAGTATTACCTTCGTGTTTTTTTTTTGTCTCTGTATCGGATAGTCAAACCGGTCACGACGGAAGATCAGCGCTGGTCGTAGACCATGCATTATGCTGAGTCGTGACCGATTTGAGACAAATTTCATTGTTTTTTTTTATAAGTATGTTTTTGTGGCGTGTGATTTGATTTGTTTCAAATAAATTTAATTTTCTTTCTTTCTTCTTTCTATTAGAAACTACTAATCTCGGAATCGAACTAATGTATGTAATATTATCTGGTATTTAAGTACCGAGAGGGTGCCGCCGTAATTCAAGTACGGAACCCTTCAACCATTAAAAAGCCAAACATTCACGCACCATTTAAACTCCGATGTTTGCTTTCATAATTAAAATTCAAACCGGGCCTTTTATAATGTTTATGTGACTTTTTACGATAATGAAGTAATTACCGCTTCTACGCTGGATACACCTGGTTTCTGATTGGGAAATGTTTGTATGATTGTAAAGTTTCTATATTTTTACAAAACGTAAAAGAAAGGAGATCTCAGTTGTACCGCATGTATACCTCTTACAATGCCATACGATTTGATTTTGACATTTTTAACAGTTCTTTGGCCTCGGCAAAGCGTTGTGTTCGTAGGATTTATGGAAATCAATCTGATTCCAATTAATTTAATTGTACTTTTAGTTTCAGTTTAGTAGTTTTTCTCATTTAAATTTAATTAATAGTGAAAAGTAGTTAATTTCGTATTGTATAGCTACACTTAGGTAGATAGTAGTCTAAAGTGTAATATGTTATTTTTCTTATGCATGCTGTGCTTGCATCTAGTAGGATCAATCTAATATAAGTTGCAAAAAAAACTTGCATTGTGTGTGTTGTATTTTTATAGATTGTATCCGGTTTTGTGAGACAAATAAAAGAAAACATACGTTTTGAATTTTTTTTTAGTAAGTGCCGACCAACAAAAAAAAATGGTTAGAACAGGAGCAATAGTTGATATGGCACAAAAGTTTTAGGATTACTCTAAGTCAAGGTATACAAGATCAAAGATCATATATTCTTTCATTTCTAAAAATGCTAAAAATTAAAAATATTTATAAATTTTGCTACAACCGATTATCCGAGGTCATTACGACACAACGATTTAGCTGCTCATCATTTTTACCTGACTGCAGAGGGTTATGTTTTTCGCGCGTATCTTGTTTGTATGTATGTTTATATGTTATAAAAGGAGGCTTTGTCATTCAATTTCTTCGCATTTTACCGGCCTAGCGTGGTAAACTATTTATTTGATTTAGAAAGAAAAATACGTCATAATGCGTTTCGAGTCGCACTATTGACTTTTTATGTTACATTTTTTTCTTAATTATAATACTTTTGCATTTTTCAATGCTATTTTTATACTTACGATAAATTTTAAATAGAAAAAAGTCCCACCTGTGAATTCACTTGTGGCCGAGGTGATATTTTCCAATATTTTTCTATTTAAAATTTATCATAAGTATAAAAATAGCATAGAAAAATGCAAAAAAATTAAAACCGTAAACTCCGTTTTGGTATTTTATAGTTCATTAAATAATAAAAAGAATAACAATCAATGTCCTTTTCTTTCACGGGCCGGCTGGAAGAAATTTCAATGTGAAATGTACAACAATTCTGTCTAATTGTTTTTCCTGATGTTGTGTGTGTACGAGTACAACATTAATAAATAAATAAATAAGATTAAACTATTTGTTATAAGAATTTTATATTAGGCTGGGTGTGATTTCACAACCTAATTGGATTTCGGAACGTGGCATTAACCTTTATTTTAAATTATCTGTCTTGTACCTCATGTCAATGTCAACATTACCGAATCGTTTTTAGGGTTTCGTAGCCTAAAGGCAAAAAACGAAACCCTTATAGATTCGGCCAAACCGATGTTTTTTTTCTATTCCAAAACTATGAGGATTACACAGTTGAAACTTGGTAGGTAGATGTATTCTGTAAACCGCTGTACGGTTTTTACACAAAAATAAATAAAAAATTGAATCAAAGATGGCTCCCCATACATGGAACTGTTACTGAAAAATATTTTTTTTTTATCAAACCTATACGTGTGGGATATCATTAGATAGATATTTCAAAATTACATTGAGGCTTCTAAAACAGCGTTTTTCTCAAAGTCAACCGTTTGAAAGTTATACACTTCCAAAGTGGAAAAATGTGTCCCCCCCCCCCTCTAACTTTTAAAATAAGAAAGTGAAATATCAAAAAATATATATGATGTAGATATAACTTTGTCATTCATACAAACACTATGAAAAACTAAATTATTTTTGCAGACGAAAAATTATAATGGCATTTTGGCAATAATAATAATATAAACTTTATTGCACACGATACAAAAACAAACACATACAGAGAAAATGTCAAAAAAGAGGAACACACAATAGGCGGCCTTATAGCTACGTAGCAGTCTCTTCCAGGCAACCTTGGGTAACCCGAAGGCGAAACCCTTGTAACCCTTCATGTGCGAGTTCGACTCGCACTTGGCCGATTTTTATTGTTATTGTAAGTAACAATTTATTCCTATTTTATTTAACTTTGAATTAACTATAAAAGTCCCTTTTTTATAATTTTAGTTTATTATATCATTAAAACAACAAGAATAAGGCACATCTCATGTTTTGGCGCGCACTGTTCATTGAACAAAACCAACTTTTACGGATATCAAACGCTTTATATTTCACTAAGTAAGTTTTAATTATCCGTATTTTTTGGTTATTTAGGGGTTTTTTTGATTTTCCGACGTTTCGGCACCTTTCAGCTGCCGTGGTCACGGGATGACTGGCTACTTATAAGTCTACCCTCGAAAAGTTTATTTTTTCGTTCGGATTCGGTTAGACATTTACTATGGCAACAATTCGTATTATTGATTTGATATTTTGATTCAATTATTATTTTAAATATTTATTATGAACAAAAGAGAAAACTAATGACTCTACTGGCAGTTCACAAATTGGGAGGACCTTCGAAGAAAGAAGCTGCCTAGAAAACATCGAAAGCGGGCCGACCTCCACCTTTATAAAGAAAAGTAAGATATGGTTATCTCTACCTATACTTTTTGATATTTATCTGAAATAAAATATTATTAATACACATACGACACACATAACTGACATTAACATATTTGACGACCTGTTTGGCGCAGGGGTACTAACCCCACCTTCTGCGCCAGAGGTCCTGGGTTCGATCCCCGGACAAGACAAATATTTGTGTGAATGAACATGTCTATTTGTCTTGGTCTGGATGTTTAATATGTATATTATATATGTATTTACAAAAAAAAGTATATAAGTATGTTTATCCGTTATCTAGTATCCATAACACAAGTTCTTCATGATACTTAACGTGGGCTAGATAATTGGTGTGATTGTATGGAATTCTACGTACCTATAGTCGAGGAAGTTCCAGGTCGTTTGTTCGGGAAACGTGTTTCGGGAACGGGTTCGGTGTTGTTGTTCCAAAAATCAATAATTTTTGGAACAATAACGATTCCTTAAAACTCTACTTGTACTGCCGGAAACTAACTGGAGACTTATTTTTGAATCACTCGAATCGAATCTTGCAAGATTAGCATGCGAATGTAATTCGAGTGATTCAAAAATGACTCCTGGATGTTATCATTTTCTCCTTATATCTTTCTTGCTATCTCTATTCGTAATAATAATAATAAAACACTTTATTGCAAAACATATTACAAAGAAAAAAAAAACAGAGGACATACGAAAAGGCGGACTACATGCTAAATAGCAATCTTTTCCAAGCAACGGGTGAGGATATTTGATATAGTTTTATATTACAGAAAAGAAACAAAATATATAAATAGGTAATGGTTATGAAAGAAAGTTAAATACTAGTATTGGAATACGTAAATACTATGGAAGCGAAAAGTAAGAATCTTTTTGATCACAGAAATATGTCAAAGAACGAGTTTTCCGGACATCTTCATTCAGGGAGAGTCTTCCATAAACGGACAGAGGGAATAGAAAAGGAACTCAGTTAAATTCCAACGAACAGTTGGATTCCTCTTCCACGTTTCTCATACACGCTTCATTTATTTTCGTGCCAAAAATATACCTTTCTCCCTTTAGAATATTTTTACCCTTGGTCCTATCTTATCTTAAATGCTATTGCAATCAAACTTGAGACTTCTTGAAATAACAGCTCTCAAACAATTAAGTGTAAATATCTATACTAATATTATAAAGCTGAAGAGTTTATTTGTTTGAACGCGCTAATCTCAGGAACTACTGGACCGATTTAGAAAATTATTACACCCATATTCTAAGTCGTTCCTCCAAAACTTACTCGTTCTCGACTTAACGAAACCTCATTGAAAACCTCTTCGAAATACTCCTCGAAATCAGTATTCTAAGTCATAACTCCGTAAGGACCTGGAGGAGCCAAAGAGTACGTAGCCACTCCGTGTTAGGCCTAGCGCACACTACCATTTTTACCCACGACGAGGTTGAGTGGAGTGTAAAAAGTTTTGGAGGAACGACTTAGAATATGGGGGTTAGACCATTAGAAAGCTAAATTTCTTCCGAGTGTCATAGGCTATATTTTATCGCGGGTAAAACCGCGAGAATCCGCTAGTTATAAATATTTTGATCAAAATCATTACTAAAGTGGTTTATTGTAGGTATACTTATCAATATCAGCACAGACCTATATCGAGATAGACGGTAAAACTGTACCTACCTTGCGTGCCAAAAGTTTGATCCACGGTCAAAGTTTTACGACCTAAGTCAGTCCGCTTAAGACCATTGCCATGAAAATACGCTTCAATCAGAAACGAAAATGGTTAATTTGTGCTTTCTTGCAAAAGCTCGTCAATAACATTTTCTACATCACTAAATCTCGCTCGTGACGTCAGGACGGCGCGGCGACGTGAGGTTCTCATACAGTTTGAAGCGCTCTTTTCGTCTATCTCGTTATAGGTCTGTGAATATCACTGTGCCGCCATGTTCCCGATTCAACAATATTTCTTAGAAGCTACGACCTACTGCCAACAAGTCAGACAGAACAACTAAAGCATTATATAGATATTGCTCTTTGGCTGTACAATCTTCTATTTTATCTGCAACAACTTTGAACACATTCTGATGTAGGTACTTATATTGTATGTCGTAAACGATTGTTGTAAGAGCAAACAGTTAACAGACTGTAACATAGTTATAAGGTTTTTAAAGATTCAATTTGAAAACGTAAAATAATTAAAGAGGTTTTGCGTTCAGTACTGTACCGTATAAGAAGAGCCCGTGGCGCAATGGTTCACGCGCTCGGCCTGCGATTGTTGAGGTTAAGCAACTTTCGGAATGGTCGGTCATGGGATGGGTGACCAAAAGTTTACTATATTCTCCTCCTCCGTGCTTCGGAAGGCACGTTAATCCGTTGGTCCCGGCTTCATTTGCAGTCGTTAAAACTCACCAATCATTTATCAGTAAATATAAAACAAGAAAATATACTAGAAAAAAACAACAAGGCTGGCCTACCGCCATCTCTTAGCGCAATATTGTTTTCTGTCAAACATTATCGGCGCATTATTTTTATATGTCACTTCGTACCGCGAACCTCATAAAACAAAATAATTGTTTGACGGAGGTTTTGTGTGAAGTGTGTCAAAATATGACAAATTCAATTCGTTCGTTGGCAGGAACAATGAATAAAGATGTACATGGATCTGAGATAGTTATTTATAGAAACTTACATTATTCAAATATATCATGAGTATTTGGATGTCGATATTTTTCTTGCGAATGTTCAGGAGCTGCCTAGTCAAGTCCGCCATTGCAAAGCACCATCAAGTGCAGGTAGGCACGTTTTTTTTTGTAATAAGTATTTCATCTCCATCTAAATATCTCAATGGTTGTGTCATTGGGCAGAATGAAAAAAAAAATACTTTATGAAGTTGGCGGTACGAATTTAAACACTATTGAAACAAAAGGAAAACAAAACGTTCTTACGACATGATGGTCTATAAAAAATGGCGGTAGGCCCCCAGTCTCATGTCGCCCTGACGAGACATGAGACTGGTTGTTTTTTCTAGTATATTTTCTTGTTTAATATTTATCACATAAAAATAGCATCGTAAAATGCAAAATTAAAAAGTTATAAAAAGAGGAAGTTATTTTAAACATAACTTAAATTCAAGTTCTATTAAAAGCATCGACAGCTGCCAAAGTTTGTGTTCCAAAGTTTCTCGTTTCATTTAAGATCGTTGCGACATTGTCGCAAAGAAAGTATTTAACTATTCTATTTTATCACAATTTATGAAACCATAAAAGTATGTACCTATCTCTTTCCTACTATTTTCTTCTAAGGAATGGCTATATAATGATACATTTTAAATAGAAAAATATTTGGAACGACGACCCACGTCCTTTGGAAATCCGGTCCAATGCTCTAACCACTGTTTCGGTAGCTCAGTCGTGGGTTCGAGTCCCATCTGAGAATTCACTTATGGCCGAGTTGACTTTTTCCAATATTTATTTAAAATTTATCATAAGTACAAAAATAGCATTGAAAAATGCAAAAATTCAAAAAACATACAATGACTATATATGGTAAAATTTTAGAATACACTTAACGTTTTTCTTAAGTAATATAACAACTAGTCTTAGCTAAGCTCATCTTTATGAGAAGTGGACCGGAAACCCAAAGGTGGGGTTCGAGTTCCGTCTGAGCAATTTAGAGAACAGTACCTTACGACCTGTTTGGCGCAGGGGTACTAACCCCACCTTCTGCGCCAGAGGTCCCGGGTTCGATCCCCGGACAAGATAAATATTTGTGTGCATGAACATGTCTATTTGTCTTGGTCTGGGTGTTTAATATGTATATTATGTATGTATTTATAAAAAAAGTATATAAGTATGTTTATACGTTATCTAGTATCCATAACACAAGTTCTTCATGATACTTAACGTGGGCTAGATAATTGGTGTGATTGTATGGAAATATTTATTTATTTATTTATTGCTTTTTTCTAGTACAAAATTAATACAATTATTTTCCTCCTTAAATAATACCTAACACCATTGCGACACTATTATCACGATACCTAACATTACAGAATCGACACCAAGAAAGCAACCCACGAAAATATTCAAATTCCTAAATGTGCTTTTTCATTATCGCGGGTGCGAAACGTGACTTAATCGTTATAAAGGAAATATCCTTGAATATCAAATTTGCGGCCCGTATGAGTGCTGGTAATAGAAACGACGGCTAAATGCCTTTTCACACGTTACGGTTGCCGGATACCCGGTAGTGAAATAGGTAGTTATTTATGCAAGGCTGGAAAGTAGGTTATTTAACGGCGAGTTACCTCTCTTGAAAGATGAGCAAGTGAAGGATTCTAGGATTGAACCACTCGCTGCGCTCATGGTTCAAATATTGAATCCTGAAAGAAGTGAGGATTTCAAAGGTACAAGACGCTAAAAACTTTTCTGCCGAGCGCAACACACCATTTTTCACCTCACAACAGCGAGGAACATTTTATGGTTGTTTCCGCGCTCAACTTCCAGTAAAAAATTCTTTAAACATAAAGTTTAATCTAAATATACCTTATTCTCGTTGTTATAATGATATAAAAACTAAAATTATAAAAAAGGGAGTATTATAGTTAATTCAATGTTATTTAAAGTTGGAATATATTGTTACTTATAAATAACAATAAAAACGATTCTGTAAATGTTGACACTGACATGAGGTACAGTCAGCAACGAAACTTGCCGAACAAAATACGTTACAAAAGACACTAGACACATGAATTGTACATAAATTACTGAACATAGTTACAAACAAAATTCCATTTACATTTTAAATTTCCAAAAGTAGCTATACAGTATATTTCCAAAAGTGGCCGGACATTATATTTTCAAAAGTGGCTGGACAGTAGACTTTCAAATGTGTCTGGACAGTAAACTTCCAAAAGTTGCTGGACAGCATATTTCCAGAAGTGGCTGTATAGTAAACTTCCAAAAGTTGCTGGACGTAGTATCATCTAAAAGTAAATTGTTAGATCATAACCAGACCTATTTTCGAATTAGACTGATGACAATCATCGAAAAAAGTACAGCACTGGCATATAATACATTTGTCTCTTTAATTTTGGTCGTGACATCATTGTCATGTCATTTGTTTATGCCAGCCTCTCGCTTCTTACACTTTTTTACTATTTTAGATTTTAACCGACTTCAAAAAGAGGAGGTTCTCAATTCAATTGTGTTTTACGACATTTATGAATAGATTTTACAAATTATTTTCTTTAATGGATAAAAGTTACACTCCAAGGGGTGGTGGTGGCTTTATTCAGAATTGTAGAAGTAAGTTTTATTAATTTTCAATTTAATAGTTTGACTTTTTCGCGGTTCAAGGTTTTTTTGCGGTGTTACTTGTAGATCGTTCCTATAGCTCCAATTTATACCCACTGAAATATTTGATAATAACATGACTTAATTCAATTATTAATATCTACTTACGTCTGTAACATATATTTTTTTTTGTTTTTTTATTTCCTTGATATTGCGTTCTCAGAAATGCGTATCGATCAGACTGTAAGATCGAAAATATCCTTCTACCTGTCGACTATTTATGATGATTGTACACATATTTATGACCTTGACTGTACTAAAATGTTTAGCGACTTTTGAAGATGACTGTATCAAACATGATATTTAAATGATTTACCTTATTGCCTTAGTTAAAATTACTCATGTGTGTTGACAGTCGGGCTTATCAAAATCGAGTCCTACGCCTTCTATTTTCTCTAATAAAGAGTTTTCATATTCCTAATCTTCCTTTCCTTCTAGTTTATTACAAGAGATTTTTCCGTTGAATTGTTTGTTTTCTATTAAACCTTTTTTTTACAAGTAGCTATTCTTTTTTTTGAATTGCATATTTCACAAACATTCTTTCTATCTTTTGTTTTTAATTCTGTCGGTGTAAGTGGTTTATATAAGTGGCTGCAATCGCTACTTAGAGGAGATTATTGTAAAAAATATGTTCAGCAAGTTTTGAGTAGTATACATATCAGTGGATTTATGTAGTCAGACTTGTTCAGCAAATTTTGATATTTAACAGATCAGGCTAATTATGTAATTAAACATGTTCAGCTACTTTTGTAAAAATAATGTACATCGACTTTTGGTATTCCCAAATGTCTACGGACATTTGTACAACAGCCTGTTCAGTTACATATGAACCTTTATAGTGTGCAGGGGTTTTGAAAATTTGGATATGTTCATGGACTTTTGTTGCTGACTGTACAAGACAAAGACAATTTAAAAATAAAGATTTATGTCACGTTCCTAAATTCAATCACAGGTTGTGAAATCTCACCCAGTCTAATATATTTTTTTTATAACAAATAGTTTAATCTCTTGTTATTGTTTTTATGATTAAATGAACTAAAATAATATAATAAAACCAAAACGAAGTATTATAATTAATTTAAAGCTATTTAAAATAAGAATAAAATGTAATAATAAAGTCAATAGTGCGATTCGGAACGCATTATGACATATTTTTAGGTATTAAATTAAAAAAGTACTTTGCCGCGCTAGGTCGCAAAAAGCTATTTTCTACGCCTAAACTGATTGACAAAAGCTCCTTTTCAGAGCGTGTGAGGTGAAAAGTAAATTATGTACCCGGTAGTGAAGTGTGAAAAGCTTGTAATACATGTACGGCAGCTGTCACGCATGTCGACGTTTGCTCTAAAAATAAACTTGCAGAGCTGTATGGTACGCGCATGAAGCTTTTTTATCGGCGGCTGATAGCCCTTGCAGCCAAATAGATGGCAATGTAAAGTGTAAGGCAGTTATGACGTTCATGACAATCGTGATTATATACCTATTCGCGTCAAGGGTAAAGAGAAGTAATGATAGAGAAATTTCGCTTATTCTCGAATACTGAGGCTGAAGCACTATCTTACTGCTGGAACGCATCAACGATGAAAATTGTTATGACGACAAACTTAGATAAGATAGTGGTAGCTAACGCGGACTTCTTTCGACAATTCCTACCACTAATCAAACCGAATACATTATGCCTCATATTGTATCTATTCGGTTTGGTTGGTGGTATTATGTGCTGGAGATCGAACAAGGGACCTGTGAATCTAATTACTGTGGTATTGTTCCCACTTGGCCACAGAGATAGTTAAAGTTTCTTGCGGCCGTTCTTCTTATCAGTTAAAAGATGTCCTGAATGGCTGGTAGGAAAAAAAATTGGACGATTCGAAAGCACTTATCTATAAGTCTATTTGAATAAAAATCTTTGATTTTGACTTTGACCGGATTTCAATATTTAACCGGAAATCTGGTTCCGGCTACCCAGCTCCAGCTACGCGGCAACCCGAACGTGTGAAAAGGCCCTTAATCGGCCGCTTGGTCCGTTGGACGCGTGACGAATTGCCGGCGGAACCATACGTTAATATTAATTGTAACGTTGTCACTCAAGGACCATGCAGACAATTAGAAAGTAATTGCTACGTTGATTATGCGCATAATCTTTGGCGATGGTATGAAAAGCTTTTTCTATTGTTATAAGTATTGTTATAAGGCAAAGGGACTCGGGACTGTTCGTGCAGCCTTTCCAATATTCGATTTATTTTTTTTAGGGTTCCGTACCTCAAAAAGAAAAAACGGAACACTTCACAAGACCGTTTTTCTCAGGAACGCGTGCAGGTATCAAACTTAAATTTATATCTAATACTCAGGTCTACTGTTTCTGGAGCTGTGAAAAAATCAAACTTCTAAGCCAAAGCAATCAAAAGATACAGCCATTTATGCTGAAAATTTCCGCAAAATTTCGAAACTCGCACGGGAATCAAAACCTACAGGGTACTTCCCGTGAACTTAGAATCTTAAAATTTGGTACGAAGTAACGTCTTGTAGTACAGATAAAGGAAAAATTTGCGAAAAACGTAAATTTTTAGTTACATCATATAATAAAAAATATTTTACGGAACCCTCGGTGCGCGAGTCCGATTCGCACTTGGCCGGTTTTTTTAAATAGTTTTACTTCTGTTTGTTATTTTGTTTTGTTCCTGTTGTCACCAAATAGGCTCCTCCAGAATACCAGCGTCTCAGTGGCATGCTCCGTATGTCACTGTGACTAGTTGGCCGCGCACTTTTTTTTATTATATTTTTTTTATTTACGTTATTATTATTTTGTGTGCGTGCCAATAAATAGTTTTTCTTTCTTTCTTTCTGTCTTAGTTATTGTTCACTTTATAAGGAATAAGTACAAATACTAATACAAACTTTTTTTATTTGGTACCAAACACAGGACGTTTTCAAATTAACGTTATATTTTACTCCTAGGTATAACAGAGACATGAAACATTTAAAGGTATACAAGTACAAGGAATTTAGTGTGCCACGTCAGTACCAAATGGGTGTCCAGTTCAGCATTGAGTCAGCGATAAGGCTGACGCTGATTTTCAGCTGGATCCCTAAAAATGTTTTATTGACACGTGGACGTCAATGCGATAATAAAAAAAAATATACTACGGCAAAGATAATCAATAAATAGTTAAAAAGAGGATCCAAAAACGTAAATGAGTAAACTAATACAGTATATTTTATAAGTATGTTATTTATTGAAATAAAACAACTTTTGCGGATATCAAACGCGCTATATTTCACGAACTAAGTTGTGAGTGTCCGTATTTTTAGGTTTTTTAGGGGTTTTTTGATTTTACCGACGTTTCGGCACCTTTTCAGCTGCCGTGGTCACGGGATGTTATGATAAGTTATTTATTTAAAGAGAGCTATAAACTAGAAAAAATAACTGTTGTAAAATTACGGTTAACAACTAATAACTTTCGAGTAAGTATCGAGGAAGTAAAGTAAAAAAAATTATGAGATATTGAGCAGCGTTCCTATCGGACGTAACCGGAACTACATTTTCCTATACATTCTTTGACATTACGTGCTCGATACTATTTCGATAGTTTTTCGTGCTTGCCCTACAGAAATTGCTCAGAGGGGACTGGAGGCAATTCTGATAATGCTTAGTCACAATCGTATTCCAATGGTGTGTCAATGGTAGTCCTGTTTTACACAGTTCTTGTTACAACAGTGTAAATAAACTACTATTGAAACACCATTGAGAGACGATTTTGACAAAAAAATTGCAGAATCGACCCCCTGGGAGACTAGTTGCTTTTACAGGTACGAGTATAAAATAAGTAGGTACAATCGGGTAACTTCCCGTTTGACTGTGTTTTTGGGACACGTTTTCTCGGAAATTACTGAGGTTAATAAAATAATATATTTTTTAAATTTAATGTTCTATTAGTTGTGATATAAACTTTTTCAACATATTTATATTTTTTTTAAATAAATCTCCCTAAAAAAACTGTACTGGTCCACTGGGAAGTTCCGAGACTGTATATAAGTATATTTAATTTTGATCACTATTAAATTGGACGTAAATCTTAAAATCGATTGTCAAAACACTTGTTAAAGTGTTTTTTCAAATGCGAGGTGATTCCTCACATGCAAAAAGTTATAAGTACTAGAAAATATTAATGATATCCTAATGCAGACCGAAACTAACTTCTAAGTTTTATTTAAGCTTCGCTCCCAGTGGGTTAGCGCTTTACTTTAGAGAGGTATATATTTGAATTAAAAAACCGTAGTTATACTTTAACAAACTTGAAAAAAAAATCTTAATTAGAGTGGAAAAAAGCTCGCAAAAAAAACAACCTTTCATTTTGGCCAAAAGAACGACCACAACTGTCTAAAAAAAAAGTCCATGACTGATGAGTCGCAAAGTTCGCACTCGTTACAAAGTGAAAACCGAAAGTATGTAAATTTTTATTTGTTGACCTCTTTAGATGCGTAATTCGCGTACAAAAATACTTAAAAAAATCCTTGAACATTCTACTTGATTGGCTCTGTGGTTTATGATGTAATCAGCGTAATGATTTGACCTTAAGACTTTATGGGAACGCAATAAAAATCATTTTACGACAACCTTGACTCTTGACTGATGAGTAAAGACATTTCCTTGAGTCATTAGCTTTCATTTATAGGTATGACAAAGATGATTGGGATTATGTATGACATGAATAGATGAGTTGGTTGTATGGGTGGCTAATACTTAGGTCTAGGTGTTAAAATGTTAATTGGATAGTGTAGCTATCCATTTCTTTCAAAAACATAATATAATAAGACACATAATATTTAAAAAAAGTTGCTGTATTTAAGCACCAGATTTGGCCCTTTTTGATACACCTAGCCTAGGCATAATCTGAAAACAAAACCAACGAGTCTTCTAAATAGGTACCGTCTTCTAACGATCCGGTAGATTTTCAAACGATTCGGTATCTCAAATAGAAAAAAAACGCCACTCGCTATTGACACTTCCCACTTGTCTCTTGCCATTTGCCACTTGTCTCTCAACACTCGACAGTTGACACTAGACAATCAACACTCGGCACTCGACACACGCACTTGACACTTGCCACTTTAAACTTGCCACATTACACTTGACACTTGTCACGACACTCTTCACTTGACACTCCACACTTGCCACTTGCGACTTGTCACTTGACACTTAAAACTTATCACTAGACAAATCGACACTCGACACGCGCTTGACACTTGATACTTGCCACTAGATACTTGCATTTTCAATTGACAGATGACACGACACTCGTCACTCGACATTTGCCATTTGACACTTAAAACTTTCCACTTGCCACTCAACACTTCGACATTTGACACTATACACGTGTCATTCGACATTTGACCCTCAATGTTCAAAATCAAAATCAAAATCAATATCATTTATTCAGTCTAGGCTGTTACAAGCACTTATGAACGTCAAAGAAGCTACGCCATCGGTTCACAAACCCTACGGCGGGAGACCTTGTAACGAGAAGAACCGGCAAGAAACTCGTCAAGGGCTGTTTTTTTCTCCCTGTTTTATTTCATACAGAGTCGTCAAATTGAAAAGTGACCTTAACATATTAGTAAGGTCAATTTCCATCACAAAAGGAAAATACTAATGAAAATATTACATTTTATGGTTATTGTAAACGTAAACAATTTTTAACTGGCTAAGAAAGACTTGTCTATCATACATTACAACATTTCCCGCACCACAAGACTACTACACTGCAAGTTGTGAGGTACATACAGGTCAGTATCAATTTATTTTAGATAAAAATATTTAGGCTTTAAGCACAGCATTAAGATAAGCACACTGAGGTAGACCCATTTCCGCTGGCGGCACCCGTTCACGAGCATGACGCATGAACCAGCCATCGCTTCGCTCAACCATATTTTAGGGAACGTAACGACACGCCTCACACGACACCGCCGAAGAAACGTTTGAGTGAGCATGACGTACTTCAGGTACTTATGTTAAGCTGCATAAATATAAAAAAACACAATGGCAACAGCAAAAAAAGAAAGATAAAAGTGCCTTAATGTAAGACACAACACAACCTACAATGTCACTAGAAGACGCATCAGCTGGGTCACAATCTCAATCGTAATTAAAGTTAAAAAAATAAATAAAAAAAAAGCTTTTATATATTTGGAATAATTGAAAACATTATTTACCTTTGTTTACTCTGATCAAGCAGTGCGAGTGCGAGAGAGCAGTTCGATACTTAACACTCGACAACCGACAACCAACACGACCTTGATTCAACCTCGTTGCTCTTGCTTTATAAATAACTAGCGGCCGCGCGCGGTTTCACCCGCGTGGTTCCCGTCCCCGTAGGAATATCGGGATAAAAAGTATCCTATGTTCATTACTAGGCTAAGTATCTACTATCTGCTTACTATCAGTGTACCATATTTCATGCAATCCGTTTAGTAGTTTTTGAGTTTATTCGTTGCAAACAAACAAACAATCAAATCTTTCCTCTTTATAATATTAGTCTAAATGGAACACGAAAGTTTAAAATCTAATTTTTGATACTATCTCTAAGTCCAGTTAGTGACATTTTCCTTCTGAAGAGGCCTTAACATCCTAAAGACAAAGAATACATCAGTTCTTAGCCTTTCCTCGAGAAGCAAACAAAACAACAATTAGATCAATACTCAGTTGTTTGCCTTGCGATGTCCTTCTCGAGAACTCTGGCCTCTTGGGCAATTCATTTGGTTGTCTTTCTTGTACAGTCGACAAGAAATCAATGTGATTTAAAATGTTAAAAACAATTTAGATATGAGTTAATCGGCTTTTTTGGAAACAATGGGGTGACTCTTAGCCTTCATCATACCTGTTGTTAAGTACTTAATTGATAAGGCTATTTTATCCTAAGTGCGGAAAACAACAATGCTGAAAACATTGTTGTTATGGCGACAGACTTAGATAAGATGGTGGTAGCTAGCCAGGCGCACTTACAACAAGTCTTACAACCTCCTGTTTCTCAGTGATGAGGATTCCGGGAGAGGCTCGCTTCCATCTTCAGCCTTATAAATACTAAACCTTTCGGTATGACGGAGGCTAACACCCATATTCTAAGTCGTTCCTCCAAAACTTACTCGTCCGCGACTTAACGAAACCTCATTGAAAACCTCTTCGAAATACTCCTCGAAATCGGAATTCTAAGTCATAACTCCGTAAGGACCTGGAGGAGCCAAAGAGTACTTAGCCACTCCGTGTTAGGCCTAGCGCACGCTACCATTTTTACCCACGACGAGGTTGAGTGGAGTGTAAAAAGTTTTGGAGGAACGACTTAGAATATTCGGGTAAGAGTCTCTCCGTTGTTCATTAAAAAAATGGAGGGCCTGTGCCCCACCAGTGGGTGCCCACTTTTGGGTCATGCTCAATAAGTGCTTCTGGGTTATTCTGACCATCAACGAATGACCCAGAACTTTATTTTGCTGAGACAGGGCCTATTAGCAGCACACTTATTGTTCTTTTTCGTCATTTTGTTTAGCTGTCTAGTAACAATATAATTCTTGTCTTTTTATGGTAAATTTTAAATAGAAAAATATTGGAAAAAATTAACTCGGCCACAAGTGAATTCTCAGACGGGAATCGAACCCGCGACCTTTGGAAATCCGGTCCAATGCTCTAACCGCTCAGCTACCGAGACTTGCGAACCACCGTCGAAATTCTCCAATACTTTTATATTTTTAAAACGCTGTAGGCCAGCGTTGTTACATCAATGCTAGGAATATCCTTGCATTCGAAAGAAACATCTTTTCAGGTGTGTAACGATCTATTAAGATGCAACTGCCAATAATTTATGATTTTGTAATTTTTGCATTTTTCAATGCTATTTTTATACTTATGGTAAATTTTAAATAGAAAAATATTGGATATATTGAATATCTTTTTTCTTAATTAAATACCTACTTGTCTCATTGTACTACAGTTTTTTGTGTGTGTTGTTAATAAATGGTTATCTACTCTATTCTAATTAATGGCTAAAAATAATAATGTACTCAGAAAAGTCTCGTTTCGTTTGTGACTGTACCAACGCAAAAAACAAATATTTTACTCCTTGGTTTGTTATTTTATCCGGAGTTGAATAAATTGATAATGAGGGGGAGCATTTGAGATTTATATTTCTGTATTAAGATTCCATTTCCATTCTTTTTTATGGCGGATGCTCATTTCGGTAAGCGGATGTCCGACTGACAAAAATCTTGGTTAAAGATTATTATTAGGTAATCTGTGGTTGAAGTTACAACACTGAAATTTTGTTCAAATGGATTGTTAATAATTTACATTGGATATTTTTTTTTGTGATTTATGTATGTTTAATAAATAAATATAAGGAAATATACTACAAAAATACTACTGGTCTCATGTCGCTCAGACGGGGTCGCTCAGAGTGGTTTTTTATCTAGCATATTTTCTTATTTATATTTATTACATAAAAATAGCATTGTCAAATGCAAAACTAAAATATCTATTTAACTTAAGTGTGTTTTTTATTGGAACTTGTTCGCCATAGGTAGATATTTTTTCCAACGCGGAAACTCTTAGCCTTCATCATGTCTAGCTAGTATTACAAGGCTGAATGTGTTTCTTTTCTCCATCTGTAAATAAATATTACCAGAGCGAAGCCAGGGCGGGTAGCTAGTTATAGCTATAGTATTTGTCTACATCAATTTCATTGATTTCTTGATGGTGTGTTAAAAGATTCAGCTCTTCGATTTTTATTGAATAGCCGCCCTTAATCCATCACTCTTTTCATTTTATGTGAAATTACTTAAGTGAATTGCATTAGGTTTTTATTTTGTATGAGGATGGAGAGGAAATGCCTTTGTGCTGGATTTGCTTATGGGAGGTCGAGGGTCAGGAGTAATCGTTGATCAATGATCAATGAATCAAAAGATTGCCCATGATCTTATAAAAGCTTGTGGGGGAACGCAAAAAAGTTAAAAAATACTTGAAAATTTCGATGTGTCTTGTTACGTCTGGGTTGAGGGTCAATTCTGCTAAGTTTTGTCATAATCGAATCTCAATCGTGTTTCAATCTTCTTACGAGCATTTTCAAAAATTTTAGTACAAATTGAAATCTGATTTATTTACTGCCAGTCTTGTTACTTTAAAATAACTTCCAAACACAAATACTCATCACTTGAATGTTGATCTCAGATGAACATCGATTCCGAGATCCCAGATACAGTGCAACAATTCATGTCACATGTCGAACATGTATCAATTGATAGAATCTGATTGGTAGCACGTTGTCACTATAATTACTCAGAACTAGCCGCCATATTGTGACGTCATTCGTCAACTACCCTTAATTAGGTGATGGACTGACAAAAGACCGATCCCAAGCCACGCTACAAATTATATCCACAAATTGACCTTAGGTAATGAAAATACCAGTACCTTTTGTTAGTATGGGGATAAAATCACAGATTACCGCCGGATATTAACGGGTGCCGCCAGCGGAAATGAGTCTACTTCAGTCTGGTTGTCTTAACGTTGTGCTTAGAGCTTAAATATTTTCAACTAAAATAAATTGCTATTGACCTGTATTTACGTCACAACTTGCAGTAGTCGCAGTACAGTAATCTTGTAACGCGAGAAATATTATAATGTATGGTCCTTCCTTGCGAGTTGAATTTTTTTTTTTTCTATAATTTTTGAATTTTTGCATTTTTCAATGCTATTTTTATACTTATGATAAAATTATAAATTATTGGCTGTTGCATCTTAATCGATCGTTAAACACCTGAAAAGATGTTTCTTTCGAATGCAAGGATATTCCTGGCATTGATGTGACAACGCTGGCCTACAGCGTATTAAAAATATTAAAGTATTGGAGAATTTCGACGGTGGTTCGCAAGTCTCGGTAGCTCAGCGGTTAGAGCATTGGACCGGATTTCCAAAGGTTCCATGGGTTCGATTCCCATCTGAGAATTCACTTGTGGCCGAGTTAATTTTTTCCAATATTTTTCTATTTAAAATTTATCATGAGTTGAAAATTGTTAGGATAACCATAAAATGTACTTTTATTTTCGTATTTTTTTTTGTGAAGAAAATTGATCTTACCCATGTGTTTAAGGTCACTTTTCAATTTGACGACTCTGTATGAAATAAAACAGGGAGATTTTTTTTTCCTCCCTGTTTTATCCCTTGACTCCCTTGACAAGTTTCTTGAAGGTTCTTCTCGTTAAAAGGTCGATGGTGTAGCTTCTATGACGTTCATAAGTCCTTGTAACAGCTTAGACTGAATAAATGATATTGAATATTGAATTTTGAATTTTTACCTGCATGACTTTAGGTCACCTTTGTCTAAAGCGCGTTTAGATCATCAATTCCTACCACCCTGGGTGGGTGGTTCAAGACTTTTTAAAGGCGCTTTACGACTGAATAGAGATAGCAATGAGACGCGCGGGGGGCGAGCCCGATTTTGTAGATTAGGCGGAAAAAAACACTAAATCACTTGTGGTAAATAATTATACAGATAAAAAAAAAAAAAACTATACGATTCTAAATAGTGTCCGCTAATCAAATTAATTTCCAATAGTGTATGTAACCCTATTTGAGAATAATCTAGAATTTTCGTTTTTTTTTTTTTTCGTATTTTCGAAAGTGTCGTGGCAAAATCGTAAAATCGTGTTTCTGAAACTTTACAAATCTAGATAAAGGTATTAAGAAATATATAATTATCTTATTACTAAACTTGTAACATCTCTAGCCCTATAGTTTTATAACAAGAAATATGTACTTTTTCCGTCTATTAAGGGCGCGCTCTAGGCCAAAAGCAAAAGTAATAACTGCAACGGCGAACTGCAAAGTAAATGCTGCCTTATTTCTATGAGAAATAAGGCAGCATTTACAATATAATTCCCCGGCCCCATTCGGCCGGTCCGGAATGAAGAAATGAAGGAAATTCTTTTTTGAAAGGATATTTAAAGGTTATTTACAAAAAATATATAACATAAGCCCTGCCTTATCTATAGTGTAATTATACTAAAAAGTTCCAAGCTTTATTTTAACGTATTACGTGAATACTAGCAGTTTATCGTGTTAATTATAGTGATTTGGAGGCAACTTTGCATTTTTTTTCTATCGAGAAAATTTTATGCAATCGTGTTTTTGAGTAACATAGTCACTAGTGTTAGTCCTGTAGTTTGCTGCATCTTAATTTGAAATTCAGTCTTTCATTAATATTGATCTTACAGACGATCATGTAAAGCTATCTGATTTTTGTTGGCCTATAGCTGGCCCTTAACCGACAAGAACAATAAAGGCACAAGAAATTTATCAGTTTTAATTACAGAACGGCATTAGCAAGTACCCGTACAACGCCATTTTCCCAAAACTTAAAAACCATTAGTAGAATTCATCATTACAAACTACTTTTCGGACGCAACCCTGAAACAGCGAAAAATAAAACAGCTGTTTCATACAAGGTTTTATTTGCTAAAGGGTTTGAACCTTTTGGCCTCGTCACTTATCCGCCATTTTGAAAACTTTTCAATATCGCGCTGCGTGATAATACATATATAAATAGATAGAGAACATAGAGATGAACAAATAATAATAACAACATAATTCCCTAAAGCGTCAGGTTAGTGAGATAATTGGAGTTAAAGATACAAAGGTGATACTTTCGGTCGGCATTATTCATTTTTAACTCTAATTATCTGGCTAACTTGACACTATAAGGCATTATATATCATAACATTTTTTGTTCCTCTGTGTGTTCCCAGTTCATCATAAAAAAAAAATGGTATCTCATACTACGGTTTTGACCAGTGTGTGTTGCCAGTGATGACTTTCGATAGTGAAACGTGATCGCTAACTATGGGTCTGATAAGAAAGCTCAAGGTCATCCAGCGTGGAAAGGGCTATGCTCGGCGTTTCTCTACGTGATCGAATCAGAAATGAGGAGATCCGTAGGAGAACTAAAGTAACTGACATCGCTCGAAGGATTGCTCAGCTGAAATGGCAGTGAGCGGGACACGCGGAAACCGCGCACAGGACGACGCTCCGTGGGTAGGCCCCCGACAAGGTGGACCGACGAACTGGTGAAGGTCGCGGGAAGCCGCTGGATGCGGACTGCGCAGGACCGATCGTTGTGGAGATCCTTGGGGGAGGCCTATACCCAGCAGTGGGTGTCATATGGCTGAGACGACGACGACGGTTTTAGACGGGGCTAGACTCCATACAAACAAGTTCAAAGCCCTATAGGAAACAGCTCAATGATATTACAAGTGTGTACTTTAAGCAGATATGTCATACGAGATCGCATTCTGAAACATTGGGAAGACCTTTAAATTTAAGGGGTCCGTTTTAATTTGCTTTTTTGTTTCATTTCCGTGCTTTATTTATTTATTTATTGCGTGTCACAATGAATAAAGATGTCACATTATTAGGACAGAACATGTGACACCCTGCAAGTGCGTAGCAATTACAATATTCTACAATGCTCGTAATAATAGTGATTAAAATTCATTGCTTTTTAACCGACTTCAAAAAAGGAGGAGGTTCTCAATTCGGTTGGTATAATTTTTATTTTTTTTAATTTATGTCACTGTTTACGCCGAGATTTTTGAACCGATTTCCGTGATTCTTTTTTGTTCGATGCAGAATACCTAGTTGCCAAATGGTCCCATAAAAAGTTTGACCCAGTACTTTTTATGTTTTGAGCATTTTTATATATTTCATTTCATATTTGTTACTTGGATGACATGATATTATCTTCCTTTAAAAACTGTGAAATAAAAACTTTTTATAAAAAAAATTAAAACCGACTTCAAAACACTAAAAAGCAAAAAATTAACCTTTTGGAGTCTGTGCATGACTAGTTTCCGCCCGCGGTTTCAACTGCGTCGTTCCGGTTCCCATAGAAACATCGGGACAAATAGTCTATGTTAATCTGCGTCTTTTCAACTAAATCAGTTGTACTGCTGCCGTAGTGCGAACCCAAATATATTGAACTTTTTGTTGTGATTTGTGATTGTGAACACCAGAAACATTGCCAAAGGTCGGCGCCAACAGGCATACTAGCGGCAGAAGACCGGTGAGTAGGCTTTCGACCTTTTACTTAAGACACTTGATCGTTTTCAATTAGTTGTTAATTAAATGCATAAGAAACTTTTAGCTTTAACTGTAGCGTACTGTTAATTAATTAAACCACTTTTAAACGTTCTTCTTGTCAGTTAATCTATTGTCGGTAGGAAAAAATATCGACGATTCAAAATTAGTAACTAATTTTGAATCGTCGATATTTTAAATTTATTAATTATTAAGTAGGTAGGTAGTTAACTGTTAACTACATACCTACTTAATAACTAATGAATTTAATTGAATAAATATTTTTGTTAATCGTCCTATCGTGAATGGTGATAGGCCAATTTTTTATTTAAATTGAGTAATTATCTGAAATTGAAAAATTTTCTTCGTCTATACCCAAATAAATTTAATTATGATTCTATTAATTAAGTGCTTTGGAATAGTCAACATTTTCTTCTCAACACTGTTCATGAAAGTTTTTACCTTCAAGAACAAGCGCAAAAAAACTAAACCAACGAATTTCAAAGTAACATTCTGTCTGTTTAATTTATTACATATCAAACCCACACCCTTCGCGTATTCATCATAAGAGCGCGTGTTGGGCCAATAAGCTGTCAATGATAGATACTTTCTGTCAATTTATTTGCAATAAAACCCTTTTATGGCATCTCGTATAGTACTGTTACCAGCAGATAATGCTTTTCAAAGCGGTTCAATTCATTTTATCCACTTTCAACCTTATTTTCGAGTCATAAGGCGCAAATCTATTGGAGAAATTTGGCAGTATTGGAAAGTAATATCTGCTGCTGACTGTACAAAAACAACACGAAATTGGTGATATTAGTAAAGGAGTACATTGCCCTAAATTGACTGAACAAATTGATTAACATTTAGCTGTTATATAACTGTCTTACGGCCGTAATTAATAAACTATCTCTAGATATAGGTACAGTCGTGGAACTTCCGGTTGATCAGTAGAGTTTTTTGAGAATCGATATATTTCGGAAAATATCAAGGTTAAAGAAATATTTTATTTATGAAATGAAATACCTATTAAAGCTCCATTATTGGTGATATAAACGTTTTCTATAAGTCTATTACTTTTTGAGATAACTTTCTTCAAAAAAACTCTACTGATCAACCGGGAAGTTCCCCGATTGTATCTAGTAGGGCTATCTGAGATAGGCTAGGATACTTTTTTGTTACCTAGCAATCGTCGTTATTTTAGTCTTATTAACAAAAATATCCTTAATGGCTTAATGTATGTCCCATCCTTTTTATTCCAAAACTATGAGGATTACACAGTTGAAACTTGGTATGTAGATGTATTCTGTAAACCGCTTTACGGTTTTTACACAAAAATAAAAAAATATATGAATTAAGGGGGGGATCCCCATACATGGAACCGACACTGAACATTTTTTTTTTTATTAAACCTATACGTGTGGGGTATCTATAGATAGGTCTTTAAAAATTGCATTGAGGTTTCTAAAACGATTTTTTCTCAAAGTCAACCGTTTGAAAGATGTACACTTCCAAAGTGGTAAAATGTGTGTCCCCCCCTCTAACTTTTGAAATAAGAGAGTGAAAAATTAAAAAAATATATATGCTGTAGATCTTAATAAAAACTTTCAACGAAAATTTGAACGAAATATGGTTGTCAGTTTTATAAATATAGCATTTTTCACGAAAGAGATTTGAAAAAAATTTTTTTTTTTTCATCAAACCTATACTTATAGCGTATATAGATAGGTCTTTAAAAATTACATTGAAGTTTCTTTTACAGTTTTTTCTCAAAATCAACCGTTTGAAAGATAACTTAAAAAGTGAAAAACTTTTAACGAAAATTGGTTTTAACGAAATTTATTTAGTAGTTTCAGAGCTATAGCACATTTTCCAAAACCGCAAATATCACTTTGTCATTCATACAAACACTATGAAAAACAAACTAATTTTTGCAGACGAAAAATTATAATGGCATTTTGGCAATAATAATAATAGAAACTTTCTAGTAAAACACATACAGAGAAAATGTCAAAAAAGAGGAACACACAATAGGCGGCCTTATAGCTACGTAGCAGTCTCTTCCAGGCAACCTTGGGTGAGAGGCGAAACCCTTCATGTGCGAGTTCGACTCGCACTTGGCCGATTTATTTGGCGTAGAGTTAGTTTAAAGGGCGGAGAGTAACATAGGCTACTTTTTATCCCGATATTCCCACGGGAACGGGAACCACGCGGGTGAAACCGTGGGCGGAAGCTAGTAACATTACTATTTGATAAATAGGTAATAGAAACATTCCGGAACAAAATCGACTTGACTCACGTTTTTCTATTAAACTTTTATTAAAATTTATTTTTGTAAATTTAAACATCATATACTTCCAATACATTTAAGACTAAAAGATAATTTTCCTAACCCTTTCGGCTGACTTCAATCTAGGCTTCTAAAAGCCGCAAAAGCCCTAAGGCGCTCGGGTGACCTTGTAAACCATCAAGAAACTCGTTAAGGACTGCTATTTCTCCCTACCTTATTTTATACAAAAACCCTACCTTATAATATTGACAGATAGTGGCTCAAATTAAGTAGTAAGTACTAAACAAAACAACTATTCCGGATTTTTCATTTGAAATTATTATTTTTTGGGTTTCCCGAAGTTTTGACACCTTAAGTCGTGGTCAGGAGATAACATACCGAGCCTGAGTTAGGAATTGTCTGAAGAAATTGGATTATTGTAAGCCTCAGTTAGTGTTTACTGTACGTTTAAATAAATTGTAGCCTTAAGTCAATTGTCTGGTTATCTCGTTGATAAATTAAATCAAGACAGCTTCCAGATATTAACAAATTTTGATGCATAACTAACTCCCTCAGGACTGAACCACTAGTTCCCCAACTAGTGGCGACGCTAACTTTGTTGCGTTTAAATTTGTTCTTGAACTAAATATAACTCTCAAGTGTTCTAGTTAAAACGTCAAGTTAAATCCAGAAGCACTTTACACTAGCTAGTTTAGTTTTCAACGTACCTGTGAGTGAACTACTAGTTCTAATTAGGATAGATAAAGTGATTCGAAAATTGCATATGATAAAATAATCTTGGTACTGAAATATATGTGCTTATTGAGATGTCCATTTGAATCTTCTGAAAGTACAGTTAGTTAAGTAGTATTAATTATTTAAACGACATCATCACCGATTTGAGGGCCTTTAATTTCAAGAAGAATAAGCCATGATCTACGACGCTAGCACAAGTGTATTTGGTGGGCCTCAACGCTGAGATCAACATCTTAACGTGCCTTCTGAAAGACGGAGGAGCTCGATATCAGTAAGTTATTGGCCGCCCATCCCGTGACCAAACATTGCGAAAGTTGATTAACCGTCACAATAGAAAGCCGAGCGCGCTTACCACTACGCCACCGACCTCTTCAATTGTATTTAAGTAAGTAGGTACGTAATTAATTCTATAGTTTACTGAATCTAATTGAATATTCGTCACAGTTCAGAATTAGGTACAATCAACGAAAGATTTAGCTCTACACATTGACCTTGAGCGATCCCTTATTGCGTACGTAATTACATCGATTTTTGTATGGCAACCGTTAAGTTTGATACGACTTGAGTGTACCTACAGTAAATTAGATACCCAGTACTAAAAACAATCCACGCCATTTGTGATTTCTTAATCCGCAAGCTAAATTGAGTTATCTCACCATGACGCCATAAAAAGACCACAACCACCCACCAGCTAAAGATAATACTTTAGCCAAACAATTAGCCTCATTTTTTCACAGGTTGTAAAAACCTACGTCTATTACTGGAGAGATAAAATTCGTTGAGTTCATTCCTAGTTGCTTAACTGGCCCATTGGACCTCGAAAAGCAATTAACCGCCAATTTCCGATGTTCCGCCATTTTGATTTGACACGGCCGACGGCCATCTTGACACTTCACGATTGTACGGAAGCTTTTAATAATTAATGAGATTCTCATTCTGTACTTGTTGAAATTAATACGTTATTATAATATTTACTCTTTATTCTGTAAATTCCCGCAAATGAAAGTTCTTAGTTGTAAAATATCAGTTTTATATTTCAATCCCTGATCGTAAATAGTATTTGAATAGGTACAATAAAAATCTAATTATACTCCAGCCATCTTACGAAATGAATTAACATACGAATTAAAAACAAATATTTAAACAAGCATTTTTCGTAATTATTTCACAAATCCTACTAATATTAAGAATAAATGCTAAAGTATGTCCTTTTGTTTGTTCCTTTTTTACGCAAAAACGACTGTACCTTTATTAATGAAATTTGGCACACAGTTAGAAGATAGCCTGGATTAAAACATAGGCTTTTTACTTTACTTTTTATTCCGCTTTTCCTGCGTGAATGAGAATCATGCGGTTAAAACCTCGGGCGGCCGTAAGTACGTTATATTTCAGTTAACTAATACGATTATATCAAATTGAACAACATAAGTAAGCTATTTATGAAGTGCAAATATTTCTAAAACGTGTAATAAAAAAGCACTTTTGAGGTAAGGATTGCGGTTTTTTTCCAAACACTCTTTCCTTAAAATGGCTGAAATATAGTGAAAATTTGTGCGCTATTTGTTCGTGTTTTTACTAAAATTACTTTCGGAGGATTATCTATTCACACTGGAACATAATATGGAAGACGTTGATGTACAAAATGAATGATGTGAAAAATTCCTTAAACGGCTATCACTGCCCCAATTCACTATGAACACTTACGGATTCCTTTCTGAAACCACGCCACTGTCGAACTTGGTTTGACATTTTCAAAATTAGTTTTCTCCATGATACTCACAAATTATAGAGTTATTGTACAAGTACATGACTGTCACAAATTGTATAGTTAATAAACAAGTAAAATATCTTTATAATTTGTATTGTGTCATAGAGAAAACGTGTTTTGAAAATGTCGTAACCAAATACGACATCGGCGTGGTTTGAGCAAGGAATCGGTAAGTGGTCATAGTGAATACGGGCCCAGGGGGGTTATTCTGGAAGCAAACATCGACGCTGTTGTCATGACTGAATGTCACATTAGCTGTCAAATGTATTGAAAATTGGGAAATCTCCGCTGTTTTAGCCGTCATACGTTGTTATAAACATACTTACACATATTATTAACAAATATGGCCTATATCATTGGCTTTCTACTGGTAAAAGAATTTTCAAAATCGGTTCAGTAGTTCCACAGATTACTTCCTACAAACAAACTCACAGACTTACAAATGTATATTGAAATCAGGTTAGTAGTACGAGTATTATTCTGGCACAGAATAAAGCGGTAATCCCCTTTTTCTATTCTGGAAATTACCTTAAACAAAAGGTACAGGAGTGAGGCGAGTTAAGTAAGCTCCGTCAGTCCAGGGTTGACACATTCGTTAGCATGAAATATGAAGCCGTACCTAGTGGGATTAGTATTGTAGAGCTGGGTACACACGGACCCAGTGGCGTACCAGTACAGTTAATTACATAAAATGTTCTTTATTTTCGAATTAATATTCCAATTGATAATTGGTTATTCTCTACGCAAAAATCTGTAGGTATCGATGGCTGAAACATCGAAGATCGCTCCATTTGCAATACTATTTGACAGCTAATATATGTGACATTCAGTCATGACAACAGCTTTGATGTTTGCTTAGAAAATAATCCCCCGTCTAAGTTAACAAAAACGCTTATAAAATAAAAAATAAAAACTACTTGGCCAAACTGAATCAAATTTTTAGGCAACTATTCCGCATCGAAAATAAAGAATCATGTAAATCGGATCAGAAATCTCGGCATAATCGGTGTACATAAATAAAACAAAATACAACATACCAACCGAATTGAGAACCTCCTCCCTTTTTGGAAGTCGGTTAAAAAATGATAACTAGGTAATAACTTCAAACACAAATGATTTTTTGCGACAATGTAGAGCTTAAAAGCAAAAAAAAATAATGAAATGCCAATGCTATTTTTTAATTTTTTATTTTCCATACGCATATCCAATATTTCAATCTAAAATATTGGTATCAAAAATTTTCATTCGATCATTTTTCGATTCATTTTTTTTTAATTTTCATTTTTATTTTCCATACGCTATTGGAAATTCAATTCGACATTCACAAAAAAACCACGCAGGTTACCAGGAATGCGTCGCTCGTACATCATTCGCGCACGATATTTAATTTTAATTGTTCGCAGTTGGATTCGCTATTTGTGATAAAATAATATACCTACCTTTACGGAAATTAACATTGAAAAAGATGAAATTGGTGAGGCTATGATATTTTATGTAAAACTTTATACCAGCAAAATTTCAAAGCACATCAAACATTTTAGTCGAATGTCCTATTTGGAACAATAGCTTGTAGCAGCAATTAATGCTGCTGGCCATTCCTGTGCAGTAAATCCCGTTCTTTCCAGCAACTGTAACAATGTGTTCTTACCTTTACGTCGTTTCAGATCGTGATTATTGTAATATCATAACTTTGAGACTTAGAGGTGAATTAGGGAGTCAGACGTTTTTGTAACATGAAAAAGGGTTACAACTTCATTTTTCATTAAAGTTGGTTACAAACGGGTTAAAAATAACTTTATGTCGTAATGAGCTTTGAATAACTTTATTTGACCTTACCTTTTCTTCTTTCTCTAGTATTTGAAGAAACATTTCGAGTGAGGCGGGTCGTTACGTTTCCTAAAACATGGTGCCAGTTCATGCGTTATGCTCGAGACGGGTGCTGTCAATGGGCCTGTTTGCTTGTCTTGAAGCCGATTAAACCTGATTAAACTATCGATTAATGCTAAACGTTATTTTGATATCAGTGCATATCAATAATTGTTTGAAGTTAAAAAAAAGAGTAGATTGCTGTTTTAAACCACTGTTATTTAATCGGTAGTTGGTGAACTCGCCTCTAATGATTTGTATGTAAGGCAGCATTGTAACCATGACGATTAAACGATCAAAAATAATAATTGAATAGAAATGAGGATGGCTTTCGAGTATTGAATCTTAAACCTTATTTTTATGAATATGAATAATTTAATTATATGATCATCTTTATCGATAGTCAAACATCTGTAAAGATGTTTCTTTCAAATGCGAGGATATTTCTCTCATTGATGAAGCGACGGTGGCCAACACCGTAGAACGGTGAATATACTAGAAAAATTCGACGTGTGCTCATAGGTCTCTGTAGCATAATTGGTTAGTGCATTGGGCCGGACTCCCAAGGATGCGGGTTCGAATCCCGTCAGGGCGACATGATACTAGTTGCTTTTTTTCTAGTATATTTTCTTGTTCAATATTTATCACATAAAAATAGCAGACCAGTCGAGCTCGTGAACGCCAGCTTTTTCGTAAAGGATTGTAGTTCATAAAAACCGATGATTAAATAGCACCATTAATTATTCTGAAACTAATCAACCTGAAAGTAGATTCCCGCGGGAATTCGTGTAAAAAAACTGTTCTGAAAATGGGAACGCAAATTAATATTACCATTTGTAACGACAAATATTTACGATCATAAATTAAAAAGCGAGACTGAAGCGTTTTCGGTTACTACGAAATAAAATATTCTAGTTTTAGGTAAATAATTATTTTTCTTAAATCAATATTAATTTAATACCCTCTGCGTGATTAAGTTTCCCGCTAAAATAATATTAGAAATAATTTCAAAGAAATGCCCGAGGTTTTTTTTTACTAAAACTTGTAGGTACTTGATACATATTAAACAAGAAAATATAGGTACTAGAAAAAAGCAACTAGTCTCATGTCGCCCTGACGGGATTCGAACCCGCATCCTTGGGAGTCCGGCCCAATGCACTAACCAATTATGCTACAGAGACCTATGAGGACACGTCGAATTTTTCTAGTATATTCACCGTTCTACGGTGTTGGCCACCGTAGCTTCATCAATGAGAGAAATATCCTCGCATTCGAAAGAAACACCTTTACAGGTGTTTAACTATCGATTAAGATGAAACAGCCATCTAATTATAACTTTTTAATTTTGCATTTTACAATGCTATTTTTATGTGATACATATTAAACAGGTATATACATATTAAATATACACAGGACTTATATTACAGGTTGTAGGTACTTATATCAAAATATGTACTTTAATGTAACACCAGAAATGTGACTCAGTGTTTCAAATATTGATCGCGCCAAATTTCTAATCTGTTTTCCATGTCTTTATATGTATGTGTCGCAGCCATATCGCATAATACGCCGTATTACAAAATGGCTCGCCAGATTGAAAATTGAAAAAATAAAGTACACCGCTTTGAATGAGCACTTCGCGTTTGACAATATCACTGCAACTTATCCAAAAAAGGCAGTAAAAAAATTAGTTTTATTGTGTCCGGGTTATTCTAACACTTTGCTTTATTATTTATAGTCACCCTACATTACTTTTTGCTTACAATAAAGCTAAACGTTGGACGCCACTTTGTAGAACACGTCCCGACTACAATCCGGCTGAACGTGAAGTAGCCGTATTACATAGCAGCGACGTTTTTCAATCCGGCGCGCCATTTTGAAATACGGCGTGTTATATGATAATATGACTGCGACATATGTGTTTATTTTTAGATTATAATTTTAATGACTGATTTGAATAAGACAAGTGTATATGCCTCTTTTATGAAATTAGATAAAATTGGAAACTATCGATTTACATAACAATATTTTTTCACCTCTCACGCTCAGAAAAGCAGGATTTGTCATTCAGTTTCCGCGTAGAAACTCGCTTTTTGCGGCCTAGCGCGGTAAAGTATTTTTTAATTTAATACCTAAATATATAGGTATCATAATGCGTTCCGAATCGCACTATTGACTTTTTTGTTATATTTGATTCTTATTTTAAATAGCTTTAAAGTCATTATAATACTCCGTTTTGGTTTTATTATATTATTTTAGTTCATTGAATCATAACAACAATAACAATAGGATTAAATCATTTGTTTTAAGAATTTTATATTAGGCTGGGTGAGATTTCACAACCTATGATTGGATTTCGGAACGTGACATAAATCTTTATTTTTAAATTGTCTTTGTCTTGTACCTCATGTCAGTGTCAACATTTACGGAATCGTTTTTATTCTTATTAATAAGTAACAATATATTCCTACTTTAAATAACTTTGAATTAACAATAATAATCCCTTTTTTATATTTTAGTTTTTAATATCATTAAAACAACGAGAATAAGGTATATTTAGATTAAACTTTATGTTTAAAGATTTTTTTACCGGAAGTTGACCGCAGAAACAACCATAAAATGTTCCTCGCTGTTGTGAGGTGAAAAATTGTGTGTTGCGCTCGGCAGAAAAGTTTTTAGCGTCTTGTACCTTTGAAATCCTCGCTTCGCTCAGCTGTCAATTAGAGGTAACTCGCCGTTAAATAACTAACTTTTCAGCCTTGTATAAGAAATAACTATTCCCCAAAGATAAATTACAATTTATATATGTAAGTGTGAGTTACCCGTTATCTACTATCCATGAGACAAGTTCTTATTGAAACTTACCTCGGGTTAGATAATTGTTCTAATTGTAAGTACTGACTTATTTAGCACCAGGAGCTTTTGTGAACTTGCGCAAGCGAGTTTCGGATATAAAAAGAAGGGAACGTTTAAGGCTCTATACGACTGAAAAAGACAAGACCATTTGAGAATCATCTTGAATTTTCGTATTTTTAAGGTGTCATTTCGAAAAGAAAAAGTGTCGAGGAAAAATTATAAAATCGTATATGTTAATACCAGATTTGTAATATCTCTAACCATCCTGTAAGTAGTTTTGTAACAAAAAGTATGTATGTTTTCCGTATAGCGTCTTAACAAACGGGATAAGAGACAATAATAGCCCTAATTTTATTTACTTTGTTCCTGAAACTTCGTCCCTAGATGTGGCCGATATTATTAATTCACTAGCTCAGAGAACGTTGTTTATTCCGAGGGATTATTTAGAAGCGCGCATATAATTACGAGTTACTAGGGCTCTATCTCACAATAAACACAGGTTAAATCACAAAATATATATTAGTACCTTACGGTACAGAAATTACACTCCCTAGTTTAGGTATAATAAACGCAAGCGTCCGGTCACCGGACTAGCCTCAATAGGCTGGCACTCGCTCGACTAGTCGCACACGCAGCGCACGCATCCGCGAAACAAAAGTAAACTGTTAATACCGTAAGGTACCTCTGACAGCCCTAGCAGATTGAAGCGAGTTGCAGACAGTTATTGTACTATGAACGCTATACGCAATGCAAAAGGTTGAAATTAGGTTGTTTTCCAAAATAGTAGGTAAATATCTCGGGGATTTTGCGTCGCTTGTATGGAAGTGAGACAGGCCTGGTTAAATATGTAAGTACTAAAAGTAATGCCACTATATATAGATGCTATTTATGCATTCCGTTGCAGGAATAATTTAAAACGGAATATAATAAAACGATCGACTAAAAATTATTAAATTGAGCAACTAAAATACTGGTTTTGTTTATAACTTTTTAATTTTGCTTAAACAATGCTATTTCGAATGCGAGGATATTTCTCTCATTGATAAAACTTAGTGTAAACTGTTTATCCTAGAGAATTCATTGTTAAGGAAGAGCGGTGCCCCCTGACACAGGCAATTGAGCTTAAAAGGGGAATCCGGTAACTAATGTTATGTACATTTAAACAGTTAATAAAAGTTTATTATTATTAAAAAAAAAAAAAAAAAAAAAACGGTGGCCAACACCGTAGAAAGGTGAATAAACTAGAAAAATCGAGGTGTCCTTCTAGGTCTCTGTAGCATAATTGGTTAGTCGGATTCCCAAGGATGCGGGTTCGAATCCCGTCAGGGCGACATGAGACACAAGAAGCTTTTTCTAGCATATTTTTTCTTGATTAATATTTATCACATAAAAATACCATTGAAAATTGTAAAATTAACAAGTTATAATTAGATGGCTGTTTCATCTTAATCGATAGTCAAACGTTAGTAAAAATGATTCTTTCGAATGTGAGGATATTTTTCTCATTGTTGAAACGACGGCACCGTAGAAAAGGAATATAAGTACTAGAAAAAATTCGACGTGTCCTCATAGGTCTCTGTAGCATAATTGGTTAGTCGGATTCCCAAGGATGCGGGTTCGAATCCCGTCAGGGCGACATAAGACAAGTTGCTTTTTATAGTATATTTTCTTGTTTAATATTTATCGCATAAAAATGGCATTGAAAATGCAAAATTAAAAAGTTATAATTAGATGACTGTTTCATCTTAATCGATAGTCAAACATTTGTAAAAATGTTTCTTTCGAATGCGAGGATAATTTTCTCATTGATTAAACGACGGTGGCTAACACCGTAGAAAGGTGAATATACTAGAAAAATCTTTTTAGTCGATCGGTTACTTACTAGCCATTTAAAACTATAGGAAAAAGTAGACGGGGAAACCTTGCCTACTTATTACAAGGTACATAGAATATTAATCGTTTATGGAAGTTATATGTAATTGAAAATACAAAAAAAAACGTCATCGTCATCAGTCATTTTTAATATTCCCAGATTCCCACTGCTGGGGCACTGGCCTCCCTCTGGATGGATGAGGAGAACGGGCCTTAACCCAATGCGGATTGGTGGGTTGTAACGACTGCAAATGAAGCCGGGACCAACGGTTTAACATGCCTTCCGAAGCACGGAGGAGCTCGAGATAGTAAATTTTTGGTCACCCATCCCGTGACCGACCATTGCGAAAGTTGCTTAAACTCAACAATTGCAGAAAGGGCTCCTCAAATGTTATTTTATTATTTTTCCTTGAATTATTTATGCTATTACCTGTAAAAGTTTTACTGAGCTTCGCCATTTTGCATCGCTATAGCACACCGAGTATGTTTATAATCAGTGTACTATAGAGATATATCTATTTATTACATTACTTTTTTATGAGCAGACTGCTTGTCTCAGTCTGCTGGTGACCGCGGCTGTAGCAACACAGCCGAAACGTCTAGTTGTAAGTACATAAATAATGTGCTTCATAATAAATGTAGCGTTGAGCCCTGTTTCTCTTGTTTACAATTATAATGGAACGCGAAAGTTTAATATCTTATACCTTATGGTTGGCTACGTATAACTCGATTGAATTTCCAATTATATTAAATCTGTAATTTAAGTATATTTAATCTGTTTATTCGTCCCGTTGGTTGGAGCTTTTAAAAGCTCAACTACTGTGTCATAAAATTTAACAAATACATGTATGGTTATAAACACGTTTCAATAATGCGTTTCAACATTCCGGTTATTAAATACAATTTTCCAGACAGTTTCACAGATAATTTAACCTCACAGGCCGCGAGTTATGAGACATAATAGATATAAATATATACAAAAAAAACGACTGTCCATTAGATGGCTGTTTCTTCTTAATCGATAGTCAAACATTTGTAAAAATGTTTCTTTAAAATGCGAGGATATTATTTCTCTCATTGAAGAAACAACGTTGCCCAACAGCGTCGAAAGGGGAATATAATAGAAAAATTCGACGGGTCCTCTTAAGTCTCGGTAGTATAATTGCTACTGCATTGAAAGAAAGAAAGAAAAACAAACTTTTATTCGGCTAACAAACAGTTTTACACCTGGAAAAATAGTAACATTAATATCATAATAGCCGAAATGGTCTCCGACCTCAGCTTCTGTCACATGTTAATGTGACGCTGGTTTTCAGGCGGAGCCAGAGGGTAGATAGAGGCACAGCCAAACAATGAACATTAAGCTCAAATGAAAACATAAACTATTACATAATCAATGAATTATACAAAATTAAATTAAAACATACAAACAACCTACATAATATAGATATATTTTTAGAGGACAACATCACAGTACAATGAAACAAATATTCAAGTATCTACTTTGAATATTTATTTCATTGTTCTGTGATGTATTCATAAGTTTACATAGTAAGTACAAAATTAAAAGGTAGCATTATTAACCTGCAAATTAAAATAGTAATCTTTTACACGGTGACGGAAAGAAGTAAAACATTGGGTCGGATTCCTAAGGATGCGGATTCGTGTCTCATCTGAGAGAAATGACCCCAGTGGTTTTTTTCCAGTATATTTTGTAATTTCCCTATAACATAAATATACCAATGTAAAATGAAAAATTAAAAAGTTCTCAACACAATAGATTATAATTATGATAAATTTATTAGTAGTACATATTAGTGAGGTTAACTCACTGAGGTACATGCACTAACTACAACTGCACCACAAACATGCACAAAATAAGTACACAGCTGTAAGTCACTAGGTCTCACTATTATTCGAACATATACATACACACACGCACGCACACACAAACTCACTCACACAACACATACATTCACACACACACACACACGCAAACACATAATTAGATGCACTCTTGCAGCTTTTTTATAATTTTTTGCTTTATATTTTTATGTATACCCATTAATCTTCTCATGTTCTCTCAGCGACATCTTTTAGATAACGTTTTTATCAGTGATAATGTGGTTCGAGGTGGTGGGAGCCTGGTGACCTGTAACACAGGTATTTTGTACCTAGCTCAGGCATCAGCCTCTCACAAACATAGATTCCTTATTCCTGTTTTGTAAATGTCTTTATTTCAATGCTAAGTTTGTGATAAGGAAATAAATTTAATTTTTTTATTTTTAAAATTTTAAAGAGAACATATTGGAAAAAATAAACTCGGCCACAAGTGAATTCTCAGATGGGACTCAAACCCGAGACCTTTGAAAATTCGGTCCAAATCGGTGGGTTCGACTCCCATCTGAGAATTCACTTGTGGCCGAGTTGATATTTTCCAATATTTTTCTATTTAAAATTTAACATAAGATAATCTATTTGTTCTCTGTGGACACCCACCGGTGTTCTGCTAGCAAGTGACGAATTAAATAATTTCTCGTTACTAAGAGAACTTTTCTTGTTTGCCGTCATTGTAAACGCATCAAATGGTTAAAAGGTTCCTGATGAGTATTTGTACTATCTGTAGGAAAGGATCATAGAACATAAATGATTGTTTCCCGAATAAGACCTTTAACAAGCAATTACCGATACATTTATATTGTTGCTAATCTTGGATTTTATTAGTAGACCTCAAGTGCACAATTTCATAGCTTAAATTTCATTGCTTTTTTGAGCCATTTAATTCTACCAGTAGCATTCGCATCACACTTCAAAAGAACACTTGAAAGTATCCTGCTACTCTGGGTAGGTAGATCTAGAGCCATGGGTGATATGACGTCATAATAGGCAGTTTTCTGAATTGATTTAAAACCATTCCTAAATGAGTAAAGACAAACTCAATCTGAAGGTTCAAGTAGAGGTATTTTAGCAAATGTTTTCTCGGAAAGTACTAAGGTTCAAGAATTTTATTTTATGTGATAATTATTAAACAAGAATATATATACTAGAAAAAAGCAACTAGTCTCATGTGTCGCCCAGACGGGATGGCGTGAGACAAGTTGCTTTTTTCTATTATATTTTCTTGTTTAATATTTATCACATTAAAATAGCATTTTAAAATGTAAAATTAAAAATTTATAATTTTTTTTTCTTCTTTCTACTTTCTATTATTTGTGATATAAATGTTTCCGATATATCTATAACTTTTTTAAATAAAGCTCTCTAAAAAACTCTACTGGTCAACCGAGAAGTTCCCCGACTCTGACGACTGACTTTGACGACTCTGTATGAAATAAAACAGGGAGAAAAAAACAGCCCTTGACGAGTTTCTTGCCGGTTCTTCTCGTTACAAGGTCTCCCGCCGTAGGGTTTGTGAACCGATGGCGTAGCTTCTTTGACGTTCATAAGTGCTTGTAACAGCCTAGACTGAATAAATGATATTGACTTTTGACTTTGACTGTACCTTGGACACGTGCACTTTCGTTGAGGATCGCCGAGTCATCAAGCAAAATATGCACGGTCCTGCATTCTCATAACTAACTTCAATGGATTCGGCGCGAACTAATTTGAATTTTTGGAGTTGATATGAAACATTGTTCGCGGTCGCACACGGCAATGATGACTGGCGCATGGCACGTAGGTAGACGCAAGCGGGGTGCACTCTTGCGCGTATATCGGAGGGATATGTGATTTTAAGGCTGCTTCCTGGACGCCAGCGGCCGGAGCGGGCGGTGCGGGCGGTGCGCGCGTTAGCATGCGCGTCTTGATAGATTTGTATGAGTTCTCGACGAGCGTGTACCGTCGCCCGCACCGCTGTCGTCGAGAGCAGCTTCATACAAATCTATGGACTTTGATCAAGACGCACGTGCCACCGCCCGCACCGCCCGCTTTGGCCGCTGAGACGTCCAGGACGCAGCCTAAAAGTACGGCGGTCAGTACCACTCGATCATGACAAACTTTTCTGATTGTGAATTTCCGAGAATGAACTGTTTAACCCTCCGAATGTAAACTTATTTCGATTCGAAATTATAGTTTTTTTTTTGAAGGAAAATTCAAAAGTGTTAAGTACTTTTTACTAGTGTGAATTTTTCTCGATTCCAAATTCGTCTTTTTTTCGACTGCATGAGAATTTCCATACCGTTTTGTGTTACCATACGTATCGTAACGTAAGTTCCTAAGCACATGCGATTATGTTTTTTTAATATTAAAATAATTATCAAAAAACTTCCCGTTTTACGCAGAACACAATTTAAATTTACTATTCCTATAATCATATTATCATTGGCTTCAGTCACATAATTCAACCAAGCTTACTTAACTATTTAGGTACATAGGTACCTATACTTATAATGGAATTTCAATAGAGTCTACAATAATAAAAAAAGGAAAGCTCTCATAATTACCTATGAAAAGTGAATACTTTTGTACAGTTTAGGCACTTAGTAGAACAACTCAACTACTTTAAAAACTAGAAAATTTAAGGTTGTTTATAAAGATAAGTAGTTTTTCTTTTAAGTGCTTGCCTCACTATTCACTTCAATTCTAACTAAAATACTTACTTCAAAAGCCTTTTCACAAATGGTTCTAGTTTTAATTTGTCTAAGTCAATTAAATACTTACTGCTTTACATTCAGAAATTTTCAACAGCGAATTGTACTAATACACAGAAACGTACATTTAACTTCGAATGCAAACCAGTTTAAAAAATTACCTTGTGTACAAAAGAAGAAAAATGATGGTCAAATCAAAAAGTAACGTTTTAACCTTGACATGGTAGACTGAACTTTACGGAATGCTTACAATAAAGTTGTATTTTATTTACTGCTTACAAAATGGATTCCTCTGTTTCCCGCTAAAAATTTACTACCAACTTTTTAATGCATTAATCATTATGGTGCGTTCGGAAACACCGTGCCCTATAAAACATGTCCAAGGACACATTATTAACGGCCTTACTCATAATAACTATGATTGACACACTTCAATTCTTCCATTAGTTCTTGTTATTCAAATTCACGTCTTTATATTCAAATGAAAATGGACATAGACAAAAATTACAGTTCAATTCAAAGATTGATTTGAAATAAGCACGTCCATCTTAATAATAAGTAATTGTTAGACCTATCAGTTTTATTGATTTCGCAATAATCAAAATAACATAATAAAAACTATCAATTTCTAACTAACGTAAAGTATCTGTAGAACAACTATGGGAAAACTCTTTTTTTTATTCAGCCAGAGTTTTTCTGTTTATAATATATTTCGTTGTTCGAAACAAAATTCACAAAATTAATACTGCTAAAAAATATTTGGTGTGCTTCTCCATTATGGCATGCAACTCAAAACACAAAAGAGGTACTCGAGCAAAGCTCCATTGAATAGGTACTTCTTTTCAGAAAAGAAACGGCGAAAATATGTTTTCATAATAATTTATTAGCTTTTTTTGTGTTACGGCAAACCCAAATCCACGCAAGAGGGGTCACCAAAGCCTTTGAAAAAATAGGGTAGTGCGAAATGTGTCGTTTCATTTTCTGGTTCTACAATAACTTGGATGAATATGTTTGTAGCAGGCAAAGGCGTGGAGCTCACACAGCCGGGCGTTTAGTTCTGACTCGGCTGTCGCGGCGGACGTACGTACGGCGCGCGTTTCCGAACGCGCTCGAAGTTCGTACTCGCGTTCGAGATTTGAAATTGGAAGTTTATTTCGCGCATAGTTTGTGGTGTCATTTTGGAGTTTTATTTTTTAACGGTGTCGATTGTTTGCGGTCAGTAAATTGGATTGCATGGAAACTTTTTTGTGAAACTGTGATTTTGGTGATTGCGATTCTGTGAAATTAAAATAAAATATTGTGACTGTTTTGCTGATAACTTTTTAAATTACTGCAGTTTGGGAAACTTGGTTTGTATTTTATTTTTTTATGAGTATTTTTGTAGTGTAAATTAGTTGAGTGTCGAAATTTAAATGTTTCGTTTCATAATTTGGTGTAATTATGCTAAAGCTTAGGTAAGCAATATTACAATAAACCTTATAAGGCTCAGCACAGGTTATTTTAATAGAGCCGGTTTTGTAACACGAGTTGTGGTAAATCTGCATAATTTATAAAAAAAATCTTAAGAATTTGAATACGACTCAAAAGATATAGATTTTACCTACTCTAACTACTTTAAAATAAACTGAAAAATATACATATAAAAATATGAGTTAGTATTCAAATGTGTATTTATGAAGCCATTATCTATCTATCAATTTGTTGAAGTTGAAGTTTGTATCTAAACTTAATTTTGTCTTAAATACTTACCTAACAAATATTTGGTACAAAACATTTTCTAGGCAAAGTAAAACTTGATAATAGACGATGACAATAAATATTATTCTAATCATAGTCAAAAAAAATATATTCAGCGTAAAAAATAATTTGTGTTTAATGGGAATCGAACCCGTAACAGCAAGGTCAGGCCAACACTTGAATAGTCGAACCACTACACTAATAAATACTTAAGTTATGTTTACGAAGAATTATTCGTATTTATACATACTTGTTTATTAACATTTTATTTAGTTTTTTCTAGTAGGTACAAGATATATCATTCATAGACCGATACGGAATAGTTGAAAAGTTCTCGTAGCAACGTGGAATTAATACATTAAATTATTAACAAAGTTTCAGTTTGTCGATGAATAGGTTTTTTAAGTTAATAGGTATCATGAATAATTATGAAGTTCGTGGAATCGAGGAACATACCAGTAGACTAGTCTGTAGAGCTTTTTCCGTCAGCGTTGTTTGTATTGTAACAAGTAATAGATTTAAGAAAGAAAAGAAAGAAAAATACATTTATTTTAGCATCACACAACGACTACACAAAACAACATTACAAAATTACAATTAGGTACTATAACTCAAACCATATATTATTGTGCATCGTCGCGTGATGCCAAAACTGTGTCCAGCTCAGTGTAAGCAGCAAGCTGAGCCTGCTGCACTGGTATTCTGCTGGACACATGGGTGACATCAAGAACGAGACTAACAGATACAAATTAAGAACATTACAGACAGAACACAAATAGAAAACATTTAAACTTATTTAAATTTGGCTGTACGTTTAAAAACGTTAGCCCTACATAGCTTAACAGATACTTTAAAAAGAATAAAATGAAGCACGACACTTAAATAGCACGACTTGGTCATTGTCGTTTGAATTATCATCTACATCGTTTAAGAATGGTACAGAGTCCCTTTTGCGATCATTGTAACACCGAAACTGAGCAATCCTTGGATCACATTTTCTTTAATTGCCCATCCTTTGGCATTCAGCGCCTTGTACTGATGGATGAGCTGATCGAAATATATGGTAGTCCAGATTCGGTACCGCGCTCCGTCCAGGCTATTCTTGTAAATAATGAAACTCTTTTGCCACTGTATAGATATGTAACTAGTACTGTAGGGCAAATTTAGATACTTTCTATTTTTAATTTTTATTGTAGTTTTAGCACTGTTTTGTTTTTTTTTTGCTTTGGTTTGACGTTACGTTTTCATACATTTTGTATAATTTGAATTTTGTTTAACACCTGAATTTTAAGTTGGTTTGTCTGGATGACTGGATGACTTCTTGGATTGACTTCGAAAAACTTGATTGACCTTTAAACATGGACTTTACGTAAACTAATGACTTAAATATTTAAATCTTTACTTATGACAAAAATACTGAAATATGACTTTCTAGATTTACCAATGATTTCTTGGATTTTCTAAAAAATATATAATTTATATTTAAACTTCACTCAAGTAAAGATACTTACTAATGACGTGGCAGTATGATCTATGACCCTAGCCTGTTCTTACGAACGAATAAAAAAAAAATAGCACGACATTTAAATAGATATAGTTTGTATCAAAAACTAGGCTTCCGCTCGCTTCGTTTAATAATAATAATAATAATAATAATAAATACCACCAATTAACCTAGCCCCAAAGTAAGCACAGTCAGGCTTGTGTTATGGGATACTAGGGTAACGGATATAAATACATATAATTATACATATATAAGTATTTATGTGTAAAAATATATATTATATAAACGTCCATGACTCAGATACAAATGCTCGTATTCATCATTCAAACATTTGCCCCTACCGGGATTCGAACCTGGGACCTCAGAGTAGGCGACACGTTGAAACCGATACGTACCACTCTACCACGGAGGTCGTCAAATTAAGTCACAATACAATCCCGTTTTCCCGTGGGAGTATCAAAAAATCCTTTCTTAATGCTCGCCAACATCGTTAAAGGACCCTGTATGCAAAATTCGGTATTGTTTTAATACTATCATCATCACAAAGAACAGAACTTTTATTTATACTAATATTATAAAGAGGAAGATTTGATTGTTGGTTTGTTTGTTTGCATTGAATAGGCTCCGAAACTACTGGACGGATTTGGATGAAATTTGGTACACAGACAGTAGATAGCCTGCCTCCTAATTTGTCTAATTTCAAAATCTATCACAATATCTTTAAAAGGTATTGTGATTGTGATAGTGATTTATGGAATTGTGTAGCATAATGTCGCAATCCCTATCACATGTCAAATATTGACGGACTGAAGTATGTAAATATCTTTCAAATGACGAATTGAAAGGGATTGCAATAGATTTTAAAATTAGACAAACCCCTGGTTATGAACATAGGATACTTTTATCCCGATATTCCCACGGGAACGGGAACCACGCGGGTGAAACCGCGAGCAGTCATCTATATTTCTATACTATTATTATAGAGGAGAAGATTTTATTGTTTGTTTGAATATTGGCTCCGAAACTACTGGACCGATTTGAAAAATTCTTTCGCCGTTGGGAAGCTGCACTATCCCCGAGTAGCATATCCGCATTGGGCCCGCGTTGTGGGTCATGGCCCATTTTCCTTATCCATCCTTAAAGAACGTCAGTGCTCCAGCAGTGGGACATTAAAATAACTGATGACGCAATAATATATGACAATATATATATATATGACGCGATTTGTATAGATAATGTGAATTTAGGTCTGTTTTGCATCGTGTGTAATCGTTATAATTTAGTTATCTAGGTACGAGGCTTTTTTTTCTTAGCAAATTTTACTAGAATATTATAAAATAATGTGATGATTGTTGCAGTGTATTTTCTTATCTTTCAATTATGAGGTTATTGTATTAGTTCTAAGCTAATATTCAGCTCATATGTTCTGTATTGCGTTTATCTATTTCTATTTTATTTTTTAACCAACTTCAAAAAAGGAGGAGGTTGATTTTTTATTATGTATGTACACCGATTACGCCGAGATTTCTGAACCGATTTCCATGATTCTTTTTTGTTCGATGCAGAATAGTTGCCAATTGGTCCCATAAAAATTTGGTTTTGTTTGACCCAGTACTTTTTATGTTAGGAGCATTTTTAGTTTTTGAAGTCGGTTTTTTTGTAATTTCATTATATTTAACTGTTGGTTATTTCGAAATTGTGCTAGTTGCGAATAACTCTTTTGGTAAAAATTATTTTAGTGTTACTCATTAATGTATAAGTAGTTTAAGTAGGCTGTCTGTTATACCTCATTAATTAAATAAATAAATAGATATGATGTGGCGCATGATGCTGTCTTGCACCAAAGGTGTGAGGTGGACAGTGACACGTTCGAGTTACGATTGTCAATAAAAGTTGAAGTTGGTGGTAGGACTTGTTGTAAGTCCGCCTGGCTAGCTACCACAATCTCATTCACTCTCACTCATCACACCAGTCACAGACTGTTGTTGCACACCACAAATACAGCTACTTTACATATATACAAACAAATAAATAAAATAAAGGAGATGCGTATGCATGCTTGTTATTTCTTACATGTAAATGTTAGTTTTAATATTAGTTATTTTTTTTTATGTACGACGGTGATACTCTTAGCCTTCATCATACATGATGTTAAGTATTGATAAGGCTGAAGATGGAAGCGAGCCTCTCCCGGAATCCTCAATCACTGAGGAGCTGACTATCTGATCTCTAACTGCCGGAACAGAACAATGATGAAAACATTATTGTTATGACAGACTTAGATAAGATGGTGGTAGCTAGCCAGACGGACTTACAACAAGTCCTACCACCAACCAAGCCGAATACAATATGTATCGCTGGGAATCGAACCCGGGACCCCTGGGTCTGATAACGGTGGTTGTACCACAGAAGCGGTTTTTTTAAATGCGTCCGTATTGACATCGACGTGTCAATCAAAAACGGGGTCTAGTTGGAAACCAGCATGAGCTTCAACATGCTGAACTAGATCCCTTTTAAAGCAGCCATATGAAACATTTTGCTGTAAGATCTTTGTGTATTTTTTGTCATATAAGTTATGTCCATGTCCACTGTCTGTGTCAAATAAATGTTAGGATTTATGATTTATTTATGACTAGCGGCTCCTCGCGGTTTTACCCGCGTGGTGCCTGTTCCCGTGGGAATATCGGCCCGGCCTCTAGTATTAGTATAGATTTTTCTTATCTAAGTCTGACGCCATAACAACAATGTTTTCGACATTGTTTTGTTCCGGCAGTTAGAGATAAGATAGCCAGTTCCTTAGTGATTGAGGTGTAGTGTGTGTGTACTACCTATATGTACATGCACACACTCATCTCTCCTAATTAGACCCCTGAAGATTCCAGGTTCGAATCCTGGCAGGGTCGCCATGCAAAGTTTCAGGTTCAGGTTATAATAAATAACAAGACTGACTGCGATTAAGGGAAGTTAATTGAGCTACGCAAGAGCCTATTATAATTAATTGGGAGAGATAAGTGTGTGCATGACATATAGGTAGTACACACTACAGAGGATTCCAGGAGGCGTGCTTCCATTTTCAGTCTTATCAATACTTAACGTCAGGTATGATGAAGGCTAAGAGTCTCCCCGCTGTTCATAAAAATCCCCGCTCATGTTTGGGCTACAGGACCACCATAGCGTACCTTAGTTGATTAAACGCCGATACGTTTCCCATTTTGGCTCAATAAATACATAAAAGCTTGTTATTGGTTTTGAAGTAAAACGTACTAAGGAGATTTCAGCTATCGGTGGGGTTGCCATAATTTCTGGGAACTAATACGAGACATTTTCTATTTTTGGTGACGATAAAAAGGCGCCCCAGTAGCTTTAAAACTCTCAACCGTAGTGGCTCTACCACTACTTACCTCTATTTCCGTATATTATCGGCATATGTTTAATATTAAAAAAGTATATAAGTATGTTTATCCGTAATCTAGTATCCATAACACAAGTTCTTCATGATACTTAACGTGGGCTAGATAATTGGTGTGATTGTATGGAAATATTTATATTTATTTATTTATTTATATGGGACAAATACGGGACATGCAGTGGTTAATACGGTATGGGATGGTCTAATACGATACAGTCCCGTATATACGGGGCGTACGGCTATCCTATCGGTTCGTTCAGGCCACCTTAGCAATCCAACTAACCTCTCAGTTCAAGTGCTTCAAATTTCCGTTCCCATTCAGCCTAAGGCTATTCCGAAATTCAAAGAAAATGTAAACCGTGCTTACATGCAATAAGATCGAAAATAAACAGAAATATACGACATGCTATGCCCTTTAAAGGTTCGACCCTTGTACGCCATAACATTGTTGGAATCACAAAACATCTCCTGGGCCGAATCTTCTCGATATGAAAACTATTTGATTCAGCTACAACAATTTCTTTTAATTTGATTTCGATATTTCGACTTTGATTCTTCCGCTTGAATAACGATCATTTATGGTAATTTTTTTATAGAAAAATATCAACTCAGCCACAAGTGAATTTTCAGATGGGACTCGAACCTACAACCTCTGGAATTGCGGCCCACTGCTCTAACCACTGAGCTACTGAGACTTGCAGACCGCTGTCAAAATTCTCCAATACTTTTATATTTTTAATACGCTGTAGGACAGTGTTGTTACATCAATGCCATGTTTTTTTTTATGAACGACGGGGAGACTCTTAGCCTTCATCATACCTGATGGTAAGTATTGATAAGGCTGAAAGATGGAAACGAGCCTCTCCCGGAATCCTCAGCCACTGAGGAACTGGCTATCTTATCTCGAACTGCCGGAACACAACAATGCTGCAAACATTGTTGTTATGGCGTCAGGCTTAGATAAGATGGTGGTAGTTAGCCAGACGGACTTACAACAAGTCGTACCACCAGTCAAACCGAATACAATATGTACACCCGCTGGGAAACGAACCCGGGACCCCTGGGTCTGATACCGGTGGTTGTACCACTAGACCACAGAGGTGGTTAAATATGCTTGCATTCAAAAGAAACATTGTTTCAAATGTTTAAGATGCAACAGAAAAGAGCGTCGCCAGCCTATGGCCCAGGAGTAGACAAGTTAATATTTTATGATTTTGTAATTTTTGCATTTTTCAATGCTATTTTTATACTTATGGTAAATTTTAAATAGAAAAATATTGGAAAAAATTAACTCGGCCACAAGTGAATTCTCAGACGGGAATCGAACCCGCGACCTTTGGAAATCCGGTCCAATGCTCTAACCGCTGAGCCACCGAGACTTGCGAACCACCGTCGAAATTCTCCAATACTTTTATATTTTTAATACGCTGTAGGCCAGCGTTGTCACATCAATGCTAGGAATATCCTTGCATTCGAAAGAAACATCTTTTCAGGTGTTTAACGATCGATTAAGATGCAACTGCCAATAATTTATGATTTTGTTATTTTTGCATTTTTCTATGCTATTTTTATACTTATGGTAAATTTTAAATAGAAAAAGGGTTCGATTCCCGTCTGAGAATTCACTTTTTTCCAATATTTTTCTATTTTAAATTTACCATAAGTTAATATTATTGGACTATGCGAAAAATAAGAATTGTAGGTACAGTTAATAGCATGAAGCTTTACACTTGTAGCACGAGTCTCTATGGTGTTTGATTAACTGGAACCCACGACCTTTGGGAATCCGGCCCACTAGAACTAGGGTAGTGGAGTATTTCGACGGTGATTTACTTTGCACTCAATAATCAAAACAAGTAAGTAAATAAAATAGTTGTTTGGTATGTCCTTATCGGTCACCAAAACGGTCCCGACTCAGCATAATGCATGGCTTTTGGCCAGCGCTGATCTTCCATCGGTACCGTTTTGGTGGGACTGCGAGCTATAATAAAAAGCAATTAAAATTAAAGACATAAAATAAATTTGTGTGCATGAACATGTCAATTTGTCTTGGTCTAGGTGTTTAATATGTATATTATGTATGTATTTACAAAAAAAAATGTATTTAAGTATGTTGTGACTGTACCGTTATGTAGTATCCATAACACAATTTCTTCATGAAATTTGACGTGGGCTATATTTCGTGGGAAGAATTCCGTATCACCACTGTTAATCGATCTTTTGACCTCTGAACCTGATCCCCAGCCCTTCGGACCACTTCCTAGCCAGATTTGGTAGTTGGCTCCAATACGGGAAAAAAAATCCCATTTCGAAGCAGGCTTTTTACTGGGAGTTAAAGCGGTCCCTTTCGTAAACGGCTTTTCGCCTGTATTATAAGCGAGCGGGCGTGTGTGTGTGAACACACGTCGGGAAAATCAAGACACCCCTAAACACCCCAAAAATACGGACAATTAGATCTTAGTTCGTGAAATATAGCGCGTTTGATATCCGGAAAAGTTGTTTTATTTCCATGAACAGTGCGCGCCAAAAATTAAGATGAACGTAGTGCAAAGACAGGACCTCTATTTTTGAATCACTCGTCGCGCGAGTGGCGAGGTGAACGAGGAGGCGATCAGGCGATTAGCGACCTTGCCTGCGTGGACATAGAACGGTTTTCGCTTTGCCCCTCGCGCGCTCGCGTTACGACGCGGTACTACAGGCGAAAAGCGAAGCTCAATATATGTCGCAGGATAATTAGTTAAAAAGATTTTTTGCGAAAATCCTAGCGATATTGCGAAAACACGGATAATTAGACAATAGTGTTGTCATTTCTCAATAATACTGAAAAAAGGTAGGATTTTTGCGAAAAAACTGGTTGCCTTAGTAAGATTACGGAAAGAATCGCTGGGTATTATGAAATAAGAACACTGATTGGCTGGTCGGGCCGTCCAAAACAACATCTACTCTGATTGGTTGACGACTTGACATCTCAAATGTCAATCCATTCTCTTACCTACACGTAAGAGAATAAACTTGTGTACCAATCAGAATAAGAGTTAGCAAGCAAGTAAAAATTAAGCCAATCAGAGTAAAAAATATCCAATGTTACTAAAGCATCCCGTACTTTTGCAAAAACCCTGTATTTTTTCAGTAAGATTGAGAAATGACAACAACATTGTCTAATTATCTGTGTTTTTACAAAATCTATATTTTTGCGTGAAATTCTATTTATCAAATCCTCCTACGACATATTATTATATACGGGCAAGGTCGCTTTTACGGAATACGGAAGCTCAAACGTCCCACGACAATCAGTAGAATCGTCAAGACGAGTGAATCAAAAATAGAGTCCTGCTTGGACTGTGGCGCACCTGTCGATTGTACACATAGCAGCACGTCAGGCTTTTACACTTTGACCTTAAAAGCGGTCTATGTCGCTCGTAATAGCGGCGATTTCCGTAGGATAGCCAGACATGCTTTTAACTGTACCACAACAAAAAGGTATCATATCCAACTCTATATAAATAACCTGACACATTTCCCACACAGAATGGTGACAAGTTTTGCCTTCAAAAACACTACAAACGGATAAACAGACAACGTTTCTCTTTCAACGAAATCGTTTCTGAAGAGTATCCACAAGGGTCCTCGACGGTGTTGACTGTCGTACACATAGTAGGAACGGATGCCGTGTTGCTCTATGGTCGTACAAATGTACAGTCAACAGTATGTCAGGATTTACAGTTGCATATTGAAAACCGTTGCTATTCCGAGCGACGGAAAAGACGCTCTCAAGGTCAGAGTAAAGCCGCGTTTGCTGTTCGTTGTACTTACTTACAATCGAGATCAAATGTTGCTAAAGTCAACAACTTAGTTGCTCTGTAAATAAAAAAAATACTGCCTAAAAAAACTTGGTTTTTAAGGCAGACAAGGCAAGAATTTTTAGTTTTTGAAGTCGGTTTTTACGTTGTTTTTTTATTGTTTTACTTTTTAGTGTTTGTAATAGGTTGTTTTGTAAACTACAGTAGGACTTTTCTAGATAAGATAAGGTTTCATGACATTATATTATAAACAAAGTATCGTAAAAATTACATCGTCCAAGTTAACAAAAGTAATTATAAAATAAACACTAACCCCCATATTCTAAGTCGTTCCTCCAAAACTTTTTACACTCCACTCAACCTCGTCGTGGGTAAAGATGGTAGTGTGCGCTAGGCCTAACACGGAGTGGTTACGCAGGTACGCTTTGGCTACTCCAGGTCCTTACGGAGTTATGACTTAGAATACCGATTTCGAGGAGTATTTGGATGAGGTTTTCAATGAGGTTTCGTTAAGTCGAGGACGAGTAAGTTTTGGAGGAACGACTTAGAATATGGGTGTGAGTCTGTGAAACTGAATCAAATTTGTTTATGGGTATTTGTTAAATGGCAATTTTCCGCATAGAACAAAAAAAAAATTACTTAAATTGGATCAGAAATCTCGGCATAATCGGTGTACACACATAAAAAAAAATAGAATACATACGAACCGAATTAAGAACCCGCAATTGTTGAGGTTAAGAATTTTTCTTAACGGTCGGTCACAGGATACTTACTTACTTCGCTGGCTCAGAGACCCGAAGTGGATTTTGGCCTTCGACAACAAAGAGCGCCATTCTTTCCTATTTTGTGCCAGGATGGACTATTTGGGCACGTCAAGCTCTTTAAGAACTTTGGCGACTCCGTCTTTCCAGCTATACCTCGGGCGGCCCACCGCGCATCGTCCAGATGGTTGCGAAAGATTTGCTTTTTTTGCAGCATGATCCGACCTATCCTTTCAACGTGACCAAGCCAGCGAAGTCGGGCAGCTTTTATTTCTCCGATGATGTTTGGGTTGGCCAGGTCTTCTATCTCCAGGTTGCGTCTCTGCCTCCACTCTCTGTCCTCTCGTCTTGTTGGTCCCAGAATCTTTCGCTTTGGTACTAAGAGCTTATTCTCTTCCTTTAACATAAGTGTCCATGTTTCACACCCGTACATTAAAATTGGTCTGATGACGGTTTTGTAGACCTGTATTTTAGTGTTTCGGCTTATCAATTTGGACACCAATATCTTGTGAAGAACTCCGGAGCATCTTAGTGCGTTGACTGTGCGGATATCCATTTCATCTTACCCTTGATTAGTATCGGTAATAGTGCATCCAAGATATTTAAAAATTTCCACATCTTTGTAGAAAATTTTAAGTATCTTTCTTTCCTCTCTAGGACCTGCGTCATACATGTAACCTCTTCCTTCCTCTGTCCAAGTATTGCAAGATCATCAGCATACCTATGATTTTGTGTTTTCTATTCAACTCTACTCCTCCGTCAATCAGGAAAACACTTTGGCTGACGTATTCCAGAGCCAAGTTGAACATTATAGGTGGCAGAGCGTCTCCTTGCTTCAGTCCAGTGACCACTTCAAACTTCTCGGTCAGATCTGGCTGTTCTGATGAGTTTGACAAGCTTGACCGGTATCTGAAAGGATGTTAAAATCTGGTAAAGCACTTCTCGGTCAATCAATACTGTCATATGCTTTTGTGAAGTCCACAAACAAACAATGGACACTTTCGGCAAACTCCCACCGTTTTTCCATAATCTGTTTCTGTAGAAACGTTTGATCTACTGGGCTGCGGTTTTAGCGGAATCCACACTGGTATAGTACTTTGTACGTATGATAGTACTTTGTAGGGGAGAAGGGAGAGGCGCAACCCCTCTATAGTTTTCGCAATTCTTTCTTCCCTTTTTGAGTATGGGGCACACGATACCCACACTCCATTCCTTGGACTGTTCTTCTTCTTAGGGTGACCAAAAATTTACTATCTCGATCTAGCCGGTTAAGCCGTTGGTCCCGTTTGCATTTGTACTCGTCAAAACCTACCAATCCGCATTGGGCCCTCGTGATGGGTCATGGTTCTCCTTATCAGCCATTTTCAGTGTCCCAGCAAAGGGACATTGAAAATAGCTGAGGTGGAACTGGTAAGAAATGATCTCTGTCCATCCTTACGAGGTGCCTATGACGGAGTAAAGAGTGATTAAGTACATATAAATGACATCCAGTCCATACTGATTCACATAATCACTTAGAAGTGATTACATAAACAAAAAGCTAAATAAATCACATCAAGTTTCTTGATATTTGTTTTTTCTAAGTAGTCTTGCGAACGTTGAAGACGCCGAGTGGCCACGAAAGTAGCGGAAGCCCTCGACCTCGAGCGGGTATTACATAAAACATGTTGCGACGTACTTCCTAGATGTCACGCGATGGTTTCGGGTAATTGGTGACGAGACGACAGGTTTCGGCGAAAATGTTCGTTTATCGGACTGTTATAAATGATTAGGTACTTTAAATAGAATAGGTCCTTTAGGTACTTTAATAGTGTATCAGACTGTTAGGTTAACAAATGATAAGGGCTTGAGAAATTAAATACTTTTCGAAAATCAACTGCTTATGTTTCCATTTTATTCAATGTATGGTCAATTTAATTTTCTTAGTTGTAATGTATTTCACGATTTAATTTGCATATAAACAAAACTTCGAAAATTATATTTTTTTTCGAAATTTACTCAACTGCGACTCGATGATGTTTGTTTTTATATTCTCTTCTTATCTTATTATAGTCATTTTCGTTTCCATTTAAAATGTAAGTATGTATGATTTACGCTACTCACATGCTTTAAGTTAAAGCCTTACAATGTGCATGAGGAGTGGATATAATTAACAAATGCTATTTCATCGCCTGGGGGCCTACCGCAATTTTTTTAGAGACCATATTCATGTCGTAAAAACCTTTTGTTTCAATAGTGTTTGAATTCTACCGCGAACTTTATAAATTATGTTTTTTTTCATTCCTGCCCAATGACACAACCATTGAGATATATCTATGGAGATGAAATATTACAAAAAAGAACGTGCCTACCTGCACTTGATGGTACTTTGTAATGACGGACTTGACTAGGCAGCTCCTGAACATTCGCAAGAAAAATATCGACATCCAAATACTCATGATATATTTGAATAATGTAAGTTTCTCTAAACAACTATCTCAAATCAACATCTTTATTAATTGTTCCTGCCAACGAACGAATTGAAGTTGTCATATTTTGACACACTTCAAACAAAACCTCCGTCATAATAGTACATTATTTATTTATTTATTTATTTATTTATTTATTTATTTGCATAAAATATGGTCATACAAAGTTGTTATAATTAGGTTTCCAACATATTCTGTCGAGTGGTTCGACGTGCAAATATTTTGTTAAAGTGATACAAGTTATTACGAATGCTAATAATCCAGATACAATTAATAAAAATACAGTTAACAATAAGTCAATAATTAAATTGTGGATGTCAATGTGATTAAAGTAAAAATGTCTGAAATTTAATTACAATTGTCAATCATAACTACAATTATTATATAAAGTTCCTTCTAGTTTTTTAAATGTCAATGATTGTATCGTTCAAATAGTCATTTATACAATAATATGTTTTTACAATTAGGACGTGAAATAGTTTCCCTTTGAATTTATTAAGGGGCAGTTCCTTAATATTATTCGGCAATTTATTGTACAGTCGTATTGCCATACAAAAAGATTTTGTTTGCATGTATTGTGAGTTGTTGTTGAGGAATGCACAAATCGTCGCCTTTTCTTCCTCTATAATTAAAATCACATTTTTTTTAAACAGATGACTGTGTTTTTTACAAATATGCAAAGGTGATGTCCAAAAATGACCCAGAATCAACAGGAATGAAATGTGTATGTATGTATGTGACGTGGCACGTAGCGTGGCCAACAGCATATGGCAGCACAGCACATGTTCAATGGCAATTCTTTTTGTTGAAGGTAGGTTTATTAATTATTATCACCCAAGAATTCCTTTACACTATAGAACATCCTCTCAGAAAGCCAGTTATATAATGCAGTCTTAAACCTGCTAAAGGGTAATTGTTTTATACTTTCAGGTATTTTATTGAAAATTGAGATGGACATCCAGTTACAGTTTCTCTGATAAAGGGTGCTCCTAGGAGCCGTGGCAGAGACCAGTCGATGACCATTCCGTGTGCTTCGCAAGTACACATCCTTCGCTTGTTTAAAGTGGGACATATTTAATTTGACAAATTTGGCAGTCTCCAAGATGTAAATACAGGGCAAAGGTAGTATTTTGAGCAATCTAAAAAGAGGTCTGCAGGGTTCATCGGGTGGAGAACCACATATGGCCCGCAAACATTTCTTTTGACAGATAAAAGCTTTACCTACGTCAACACTATTTCCCCATATTATGAGCCCATAACGGAGTACTGACTCAACATAGGCAAAGTAGGCACTAAGTGCAGTGCTTCTAGATGCTATTTTAGTCAATTTGTGAAGAGCAAAAGTGAAACTATTGATTTTTTTGCATACTACCTCTACTTGCTTCTTCCAGTCTAATCGTTGGTCAATTTCAATACCTAGAAATTTTGTTGTATTCTCTTTTTTAAGTATATGTCCTTGGTAGATTATGTCAAATGTTTTATTATTAAAATTAAGATAACTAGTTTTATTAAGATTTAGTATGAGATTATTATTATGCAGCCAGTCTATAATTAATGAAATAGTATTATTAATGTCAATTTTATGTTCATCCAGATTTTTGGTTATTGTTCTTACTACTACCGATATGTCGTCAGCGAACAGAATGCAACGGTGATTTGTTATTTTTGGTAGGTCATTAATATAAACCAGGAATAAAAACGGGCCGAGTATACTTCCTTGCGGAACACCAAAATGATTTTCCCTGTACTCTGATTTATATGTTTGAGCCACCTTATTCTTATCCAACCGAGATACTTGTACCAATTGCATTCTATTCTGCAAGTATGTCTGAATCCATTTTAATGCAACACCTCTTATGCCATATCGTTCCAGTTTTGATAATAATAATTTGTGACAGACAAAATCGAACGCTTTAGACATGTCGAAAAAGAGGCTTGTTGTGTACATACCGTTATTTAAGCCTGTCAATGTTTCACTCACAAGGTTGAAAACAGCTTGCGTAGTGGACTTAGTTTTCTGAAATCCGTACTGGTCGTTATTTAAAATCTTATATTTATCAAAGAAAGAAGTGAGTTTCTCTAGCATAACTTTCTCATAAATCTTTGCCAAAATAGGTATCAGTGTTATGGGCCTATAATTATTTAAGTTTAGTTTGTCACCCTTTTTAAACAATGGCTTAACTACTGAAAATTTAAGCTTTTCAGGGAAAGTACCTGATACCATTGAAAGATTTATTAAATGTGCTAGAATGGGGCCTAGTTGTTCGCTGCATGCTTTCAAAACTTTTGTGCATATTTCATCATACCCTTCTGAAGTGGTATTATTTAATGAGCTTATATATTTTTTTATGTCATATTCGTCAATAGGTGTCAAGTATATGGAATTTTTTAACATGTCATTTGAGGGCTTGTGTGAATTTATATTATAGTTTAATTTATTAGTACATTCGATAAAGTAATCATTAAATTTTGTTGCAATTTTTTTGGGGCTAATAATAATTTTGTCATGATATTCTATTGATTCGATGTGCTGATTTTTGTGAGTTTCGGAATTTAGCTCAGTCTTTATCACTTTCCATGTTGCCTGGCATACATTCTTGCTATTTAAAACATATTTATTATTATTTAGTTTTTTAGCTTTTTGTATACACTGTTTTAAAAGCTTAGAATATGCAAGGTATTTATTTTTGTTTGGTATGTTACGTTTTTTGTAATATTTTAGTCGGAGGGCTCTATTTATACCACAGCTTTTTTTAATGCCTTTTGAGATCCATTTTAACTTATTTATTGTGTTTATTTTAACTTTACAAACTGGGAAACATAGTTTGTACAATAAGCAGAACCAGTCATAAAACATATTAAAGGCCTGGTTTGAGTCAGTTTCCTTGAATACATCTGCAAATGAGGTCTGTGCTAGATAAGTTTTGAACTTCTTAATGTTCTCAGCGGAGTAGCACTTTTTATAGTTGTATATAACTCTAGGAATAACAGGTTTATTTTTTGTTTTAAAAATCAACAATTGGGCTGTGTCATGATCAGTCAAGCAGAGAGGAAGGGTTTTTCCTATAGCACCTTGTATATTACTAAATATATGGTCAATACATGAGTTACCTCGTGTTGGTGTTGTTATGTGCTGGGTCAAATTATAATTTACTAAAATGTCAGAAAGGGTACTAGTCATATTATTATTTATCAAAGTGTTAATATTTATGTCACCTACAATCATAATTTTTTGTTTCTGGTACTTATGTTGATACTTATTTAGAAGGAGTTGCAACTTGTCAAAGAAACAGTCATAGTGTCTTTTCTTTGTGGCTGTAGAGGCACGATATACACATAAGACAATAACATTACTCAATAAGATGTGTATAGCACAGCACTCAAAATGGAAGTCGACTGCCAAGTCACTACCTAATGCAATTTTTTTATACGAGATTCCCTTTTTTACTAAGATACATGCACCCCCTCGTCTTTTTCTTCTTGAGAAGTGGGTTGCTACTTCATAGTTATTTATATTAATATTTTTTTCCTCGCCACATTTTATAAATGTTTCGGTGAAACACAGTACATCTGGAGTGTGGTCATTGTCCAGGTCAGAGATAGTTAACTCAATAATTTCCTTCTTAGAAGTAAGACCTTGAATATTTTGGTGCAGTACAACAAAATTATGTTCCTTATTATTAACGAAAAAACTTAACTTTCTCTGGTTCTGGGGACTTATGTGTGATGTCTAATGATATTACAGGTTTGAAATAATATGGAATGGTCCCTTTTTTATACAAACAACTATTTGAACTCTTATTAATACATGTTTTGTTGTTGGATGTCATAAGTGTGTGTGATTTAATCATTTTTAAACTGTTTTGAATGTAATCTTGGTTGTACTTTATGTAGTCTATTTCTATATTTAATTTAAAGCAAATTATACCTATTAATGACATTTCACAGTATGGTTTCTGGCTTATTAGTTGATTGATATCAATAAAAGTGCAGTTCACATATTGGTTACAAACAAGGTTGAGTTTGTTATTTAGTTTTTTAGTATTTAAACAGTTATTATGTTGCACACTTAAGACAAACACTTTACATTGTATTGAATATAAGATGTTACATAGATTGGTAATTGTTTTATATGGGTTGTCATCATTATTTCCTAAGGCTAATATTACAATGTCGTTTTTGCTTAGATTGTCATACAGATATTTACAGTTTTTTAATATTTCCGAGCTAGGGGCGTATGGTTTCACTGTACCACTAACACTGTAGTTGTCATTCCATTTGCCGCATCGAGATTTTCTTAATTTTTCAGCTAAACCTCTAATTTGTTCATCTCCAATTACATGAATTTTAAATCTCCAATTACATTATTGCAAAGGCCCCCGAAATAGGCAACTGCAGGTCGAGTATGAGTTTGAAGGCCGAGCCGTAGGCGAGGACTTCACTAATACGAGACAGGCAATTGCCATTTCCGCCGAGGCATATATAGTGCTTTTCTCAAAAGGAAATAAAACATACTTTTTATATTATACATTTAATAATTACTAAAAGGAAATCAAATTTATTGCAGGAGCGTCTTTTTTAATTTGGAACATTACAGCGCACCAGCAATGTTGTATGAAACAGCGTGCTGGAGTTGTTAAATACTCTTTGTAATGTTTCAAATAAAAAACACGCTCCTGCAATGGATTTGATTTTCTTTGTCCGTAAATTCGATACTTCGCGTGTTTTTTTCGAAAATAATGGCAACATTTCCATGCATGTTTGAGAAAAATAATTTTGTTTTATGAGGTTCGCGGTAAGAAGTGAGATATAAAAATAATGCGCCGATAATGTTTGACAGAAAACAATATTGCGCTAAGAGATGGCCGTAGGCCAGCTGATCTTCGAATAATGTAGATAGTCTTATAATCTTCCGTATTATCCTACCTTCTACACTAAAATTTAAGAAAACACAACGTATTCAAACAAACTTTTTTTTATACAAGTGTTAAGTATAAAATAGCTTCAAAAATTGTACAGCAAAACCAGCTCACACTTGACCTTGAGACCACACCCATATTGCGTTCGTCATAAAATAAGATTTTCCTTTACTAAGTATAACGATTGATGTGCAGTCCACTTTACTTTTGACTGCAAGTCATTGATCATGCACTCATGCAACATTCGTACGCTAGAAAATCGCATTGCAGATACGCTATCAAATTGACGTCTGTACAAGACGTTATTAGCACGTGACTCACTTCTTAAGCGTTCGTCTGTAATTTCAGACTAAATATCCTCTTCTATTCGGATTATATCCGTATCTTGTAATGTATAGGTACCTATATGTACCTATATTTCTAACTACCTTATTTATATTATGCTCGTAATGGTAAAGTCGTTTTGTTTGATACTTAATTACGAGTACTGCCTATACGGCGGTATTGGGCTTTGATGAAATTATGGTAAAAATGGGCCAAGACCCGGTAGTACAGCTTTTTATCTCGATATTTCCACGGGAATATTAAATTATATAAGTATTTACTTTTCTGAGGTTTTTACGCCTAAACCAGAGAAGCAATCTTAATGAATTTTAGCAAGATTGATCAGACCTCAGACAAGGATATACCTAGACGTAGACATTCGAAGTAATCCCCAAGGAGAACGATATAACCGAATCTTAGGTCCAGACCTAATTGGCTGATCGTGCGCTGTGATGATGTGACGCGATTTCATTCTGCGATGAAGCATACAAATAGATTTTTAACTCGCGCGACCGTCAATTAAGTCAGTCAGTAGACATTAGCTCATGATATCCTGAGAAAAATTGACTACTGTTATAATTGTAATATTTACCTGAGGCTACAGTGGGTCTCCTCGCACATAGAACTTAGAGGAAATGAAGAGGTTGATATTTCTCACCTAACACGCTCTGAAAAGGAGGTTTTGTCGATCAGTTTAGGAGTAGAAAATCGCTTTCTGCGGCCTAGCGAGGCAAAGTACTTTTTTAAATTAATACCTAAAAATATGCCCTAATGCGTTCCGAATCGCACTATTGACTTTTTTGTTATATTTGATTCTAATTTTAAATAGCTTTAAATTAATTATAATACTCCGTTTTGGTTTTATTATATTATTTTTGTTCATTGAATCATAAAAACAATAACAATAAGATTAAACTATTTGTTATAAGAATTTTATATTAGGCTGGGTGAGATTTCACAACCTATAATTGGATTTCGGACTGTGACATAAATCTTTATTTTTAAATTGTCTTTGTCTTGTACTTCATGTCAGTGTCAACATTTATGGAATCGTTTTTATTCTTATTAATAAGTAACAATATATTCCTACTTTAAATAACTTTGAATTAACTATAATACTCCATTTTTAATTATTTTAGTTTTTTATATCATAAAAACAACGAGAATAAGGTATATTTAGATTAAACTTTATGTTTAAAGAATTTTTTACCGGAAGTTGACTGCGGAAAACAAACATAATGTTCCTCGCTGTTGTGAGGTGTAAAATTGTATGTTGCGCTCGGCAGAAAAGTTTTTAGCATCTTGTACCTTTGACATCCTCTCTTCGCTCAGGATTCAATATTTGAACCACTCGCTACGCTCGTGCTTCAATCCTAGAATCCTTCACTTGCTCAGATTTCAATAGAGGCAACTCGTCGCTAAATAACCAACTTTCCAGCCTTGCATAACAAATAACTATTGGCTAGATCGACGTCAACTAGTGGCGTATTAGTTAACATAAGACCTAATAATAATAATAATAATAATAATAATAATAACAACACTATTACACAAAAAACACAGAGAAAACAAACAGACAGTATAAAATGACATACAAAAGGTGGTCTTATTGCGAGGTAGCAATTTCTTCCAGGCAACCTTGACTAGGGAAGAATATGTGGATTTGGAGAATATAGGGGTATTATAACTAATTAATATACAGAGGCGTTCCCGCGCTTCAAAAGTTTAAATCTTAGGCAGTGGAAAGAATATTTTGACAGTAGATCAAAGGAAATAGTTATTTGTTATGCAAGGCTGGAAAGTTGGTTATTTAGCGGCGAGTTACCTCTATTGAAAGCTGAGCAAGTGAAGGAAACTAGGATTGAAAGATTGAATCCTGAGCGAAGCGAGGTTTACTTCCTTGGTTTACTAGCTATATAGTCGACAGAACCTCTGTTACAGCTTTTAGATTACGTTCAGGCCATTTCCCTTCAAAAAAGTCTGCCTACTTAATGAAAAAGGTGGAGTCACCTAATTGTGATATATGTGGTGTAGTGGACGATGATCAGCATATTTTGTTGGAGTGCAAAAAGTATCGCAACGAAAGGGAGGATGCGATAAACGCCATCCAGCTTAATGTATTGAATGTCGGTGTAACGCAAAGCATACTATCATAACCACAGACCTATAACGAGAGACCTTGCGTGCCAAAAGTTTGATCCACGGCCAAAGTTTTACGACCTAATGCAGTCCGCTTGAGACCATTGCCATGAAAACACGCGTCACTCAGAAATGAAAATGGTTAATGTGCATTGCTTTGTTGCACGAGCTCGTCAACAACATTTACACATCACTAAATCTCGCTCCTAACGTCAACGTAGGTACGAAAAATTCGACACGCTAAGTTCTCATACAGTTTAAAGCTCTCTTTACGTCAATCTCGATATAGATCTGTGGTCGGAACCGATTTCTGACTCCACCGTGATGCTATTATAAAATAGCTCATAAGTCCCGTCATTATTTGATAAGTTAAATTGTATTTGGGTTCGATGGAACTGACATGTTTTCTTTTAGAAACAAAGTTCCTAAAAATAAAGAGATATATGATTTGGCTCATGATGCTCTCTTACTTCTCCGCTAAGATGTATGCAAGACAGTGACACGATATCGAGTCGGCAAAAGTCATGGTAGAACTACAGTCATCATCCATCATCAGCCTGTGGACGTCCACTGCTGCACATAGGACTCTCCTAGCTCACACCTGTTGTGGAGGCGGGAGCTAGGAGCGTTCATAGGAGGCTATTAGCCAACTGCTACCACGCTGGCCAGACGGGTTGGTGGAGGGTTTGTTTCAAGTTTTCCTTCTCTCGCACAGGTGTTCAATGCGTCGAGCCTCTTAATCGACTCTTACGACATCCCAGGCATGTAAGGGAGTGGTGACACTTGTATACTTATGCCGTCACCACACGGCATGCAGTACGGTACGGTAGAACTACAGTACAATTGGGTAATATAGTCGCAGATATCAGTATATTAGATCGCACGTTAAGCAGCGTACAGCGAGCCTACCATCATCCATTGGAAACCATCACGCCCTAGACCTTTTCGTTTGCGTTTTGTTTTTATTGAAGTTTAACCGCCTCTGTGGTCTAGTGGTAACAACCACCGTAATCAGACCCAGGAATCCCGGATTCGATTCCCAGCGGGGGACATATTGTTATTCGGTTTGGTTGGTGGTAGGACTTTTTGTAATTCCGCCTGGCTAGCTACCACCATAGCAATGTTTTCAGCATTGTTGTGTTCCGCCAGTTAGAGATAAGATAGCCAGATTCTCAGTAGTTGAGGATTCCGGGAGAGGCTCGCTTCCATCTTATCAATACTTAACATCAGGAATGATGAAGGGTAAGAGCCTCCACGTTGTTCATAAAAAAAGTTGCCTTATTTTGAGACACTTCTTACTTTGGAGGCGATGACTGTGCATACTACTACCACTACCACTCTTCAGATCATTTCCTGAAATTGACAACCACTTGTACAAATGAATGTCAATTTCGTAAAAAGTTTCATAAACGAGAGTGTTTTCATCGCTCAAATATCGCCTCCAAAGTGTGAAGTGTGTCAAAATGGGACAACTTCAATAAAAACAAAACGTTCTTAGACGCTCAGTAAGTAATGTTATCCATGATTATTTATTTTATTTTGTGATATATACTGATCGTGTAGTCTAGTGGTTAGACAACCGTCAGTATTATTTACGGATTTCTAAATTTCTTAATTCCGTATTGGCAGATTGTTATAAATACTGTCGGGTCTATATAAATCAGCATAAAGTAATACTCCTAATTCAAATTGTAAAAACGTTTTAACGCATAAATTTTAAATCGCTAAACATAAAATGTCATATTCATCACTTGGGATAAATGTAATAAGCAAAACGTTACATTCACACAAGTATAAAAAAAAAAATTGTTAATTCTGTTCCAAAAAAAATAACCACGCAATTTTAGTACATACACTTTTTCGTACCAATACATGACCTACAGGAATAAGACAAACTATGTTTTTTAATTTTCGACATTCAAATACGTAGTAACTCTCTCAGTGAAAAGTAAATTAGGATGTGAAAATATCTATTATCGGGCTGGAACAAAAAAATACCTAACATCAAAGGCTAAGGTGGGAGCATCACTTAAGTCAATTAAAGTATTAATATATATCGTACCCTCGGAGAAACAAAGGCTCAATTGCAAAAATAGCAAAATTTAGTTAATTATGCCAAACCATTTTTTAAGTGCACCTTTAACCGTAGAAACAAAGATCCAATTGTAATTTCATCAATTTCCGCTAGATGTCGTGATGTGTCTTTGAGGTTCCGTTGTAAATTTTGTACGGAGTCGGTGACGCGGGGAGCGAACTGTCAGTTGTGCGGGGCGCTCCGCAGGTAGTGAATTTAATTTAGGGACACAAAGGCACATCTTCAATTTTATGTCAATTAGAATATTATTTTTATCGCTTTTTTTTATTTCCTTTCGTTATGTTACTATTTTTATTTAGATATTCATAATTAAATACAATATTATGAGGTAAAAATGTACTTTTGTTTCAGATTCTGTCACAACTGTACTTAGCAAAATGTACCTAGTGCCACAAAGGCACATTTAAGGGACCTAATTACTTCAGAAAGTTTCTTTTTACAGTTGGAAACTATTTCAAATAAAAAAAAAAAGATTTTCTTAGTAAACACCCTCTTGTTACAGAAATCGTGAACAAAATAAATAAATAAATTATTTCCTGATCAGGAAATCCACAAATTATAGAAAAAAATCTTTAAACTCAAGTTCTGAAAAATGACAATTTTACAGTTGTGCCTTTATTTCTCCGGAGGTACGATATAGTTAATAATGTCATGCATATTTAAATTATGCAAATTCATTATTAAGCTCAATAAGTGTTATGTTTTTTATTCTTATGTTTAATGTTATACACAGTTACGATAAGCCAAATCTCTGATAGACGAATTCATATCATGACAATTAATGATAAGCGTAATAAAGGGCACCCAATAGCTACACTAGCTTTGGTTGCCACATTCATTTCACGCGTGTGAACTGTATGAAAAGCTTTGCAATACTGACGTGTTAAACACCGAATGTGTAGACTTTCTTGTTGTCCGATAATGAAATGAAATTCATCAGTATTTATCATAATGACGGATCACAGTATTTACTGAGCGTCTAGGGGTCGTCTTATGACATAGTTTGTAATAGATGATGGTCCGCAGCTGTGGTGTGTACTTTTGAAAGCCATAAATATTTATTTATTATTATTATTATTATTATTATTATAAATACTGTATCTATTGAGAGTGAAGCTTAAGGAAAACTGGTAGGTTCAGCGGATCGTAGTTTTGTTAGTTATAGATTAGTTAATATCAATCTTACTAATCTTTCTAATATAATACGGCGCAATAGCGATTCATAATAGTTAATTAGCAGTCGTTCTAAAAATATTTTTATCAAAATTGGTTTCTTCAATAATTTTCTAAAATCTACAGATCAAAGCTTAAATATTACAACCACTGCCCACTCATCCTTGTAAACCTTTGTCTTCCTTCCATTATATATTTACACAAACCCACAGCTATTTAGCATTTTTCCCTAAAACAAGAGCTCATTTAAATTCGTCCCCTCAACTATCCTTTGCAAAAACAACATTACATTCTCATTGTGAACAAGCCTTTGTGATTATGTCGCCACACAATGAACAAAGCTCCAACCACAGAATAAAGATGCATGTACAGTATTTGATCTTGCTACAAATGGTCCATTCGCGAGTAATACCCGACGGGCCTCATCTCGTCGAGAGCTCGGCAAGCGTCTCAGTCTCGAATGCTCCGCGGTGACGAACGCACGCTGAGAAAGTTTTGTACGCAGTCTTCTTCTTATCGAGTGAGGATTAGTGTTATGGATACTAGATAACGAATAAACATACTTATATACTTTTTTTAATACATACATAATATACATATTAAACAACCAGACCAAGACAAATAGACATGTTCATGCACACAAATATTTGTCTTGTCCGGGGATCGAACCCGGGACCTCTGGCGCAGAAAGCGGGGTTACTACCTCTGCGCCAAACAGGTCGTCAAATAAGGCCTATAAGGCCTCTGACTTGGCTTAACGACTGTAATCAAAGGACAACCGCCGGGACCAACGGTTTAACGTGCCCTCCGAAGCCCGGAAGCCCTCAGTTACAATGCCACTTTATTGTCAGCCATCCGACACCTGACCTGGCCGAACTTTGCTTAACAAACGTGATCGAATACGATTAGTCTGTCAAGCGCGGCCATGAGCGCTACTCCGTACTCGTGTACGCAGTAAGCGTGTGGTAAAGGCTGATCTATGTTGGCGGGCAGCCCCTATCTTGTATTTTGTACCGCTGCAATAATAATAATTAACTTTTATCAAGAGAAAGGCTTAGATAACGTACTGCATGTACTTATATTACTGTGCTCTAACTAAAACATTTTGAAAGAATTTCACGTAGATACCTTGTCATTCTGCAGAACCCAATTTCTCTTCCTTTAATCAGTAGGTACCCATGAGAGGCTTTTGCGGAAAAGAATGGAATTCTTTTTGGCTAACGATCGAAAGTGTGCCTGATAGAAGAATAATTATCATGAAACTGTATTGAAAATGGTTACCTATTTTATAAATTTTTGTTATTGATATTTTTAGTTAATGGTAAACTTGTTTCGATATTGAAATAAAACAACTTTTACGGATATCAAACGCGCAATATTTCCACGAACTAAGTTATAATTGTCCGTATTTTTAGGTTTTTTAGGGTTTGATATCCGTAAAAGTTGTTTTATTTCAATGAACAGTGCGCGCCAAAACATAAGATGTACATATTGTTTCGATATCTCTAATTATAAAGTAACTTCGTTACTCAGCATCTATCGATTTGTTCAATACTTTTTTTTTCTTTATGAACAACGGGGAGACTCTGAGTTTCATCATACCTGATGTTAAGTATTGAAAAGGCTGAAGATGGAAGCGAGCCTCTCCCGGAATCCTCAATCGCTGAGGAGTTGGCTATCTTATCTGTAACTGCCGGAACACCTTTCACCTTTTGTCCGTCGAGGCCTACCGCAATGTCTTAGCGTAGTGTTGTTTCAATCTTACCATGCTATTTCGTTATACGAATCTCTTAAGTAAGCTTGTTTGACAAACGTTTTGTGACGTCTTAATAATCGCCTCCAAAGTGTGATGTGTGTCAAAATGTGACAATAAAAAAAACCGTTCTTATGACATTATGGTTTCTAATAGATGATGGTAGGCCCGGAGGACCCTTCAGGACGGCTTCGTCCACTTTCCTATCTCGTCCACTTCCTAACTCGTCCATATTCCTAACTCGTCAACTTCTTAACTCGTCCATATTCCTAACTCGTCAACTTCTTAACTCGTCCATATTCCTAACTCGTCAACTTCTTATCTCGTCCTTATTCCTAACTGGTCTACTATTTAAATGACTTAAATAGTCCTCTTTTCTTTCTAAGTCGTTTACATGGGGTCCTTTCTTTTATGCTGTTGTGTCTGTTAAAGCTGTTTGTTTAACACTTTCCGCATACGATTATCGATTCAAAAAGCATAGCGATTCAAAAATAGAGCGCCAGTTTCTCCTTGTCCATCCTTAAGAAATGCCTGTAGTCCAGCAGTGTGCGGACATTAAAATGATATTATTAAGATGACAATGACGATAAGTTTTATATACGGGAAGAAATTTGAGATGTGCGTCCCTGAATTCAATTATTTGTTTATTTCCTATCGAATTCGCTTTCAGTAAATTTTCTTGCCGTGCCGTGTGTAGACGGCCTAAGAATACAAGTGTCACCACTCCCTTACATGCCTGGGATGTCGTAAGAGTCGACTAAGAGGCTCGACGCACTGAACACCTGTGCGAGAGAAGGAAACAACAGGCGTGAGCTAGGAGAGGCCTATGTCCAGCAGTGGACGGTCACCGGCTGATGATAAAGTTTTCTTGACTTCAAAATATTAAAAGCAAATTCTGCTACACTGACAGTTCTAAACGCCATAGAAAATAAACAATTAAATTAATTGTTAGGGATTTACTTAGCAATATTGCGTTAGCGCTCTTTTGAATAAGAAAAATGTAATAAATATTTTAAAAAAATCAGATCGCAAACATCCATATACTGTGAAAAACAATTTAAAACAAAAAAAAACAAAACAAAAATTAAAATTATAAAAACAAATTCAATTCAAAAATAAAATTTAAATTAATAAAAAAAAAACAGTTTCAAATGTCAAGATAAAATCAATGGAACTACTTATACATTAAAATTCAAATAAGTAATTACAAAGACTAAAATTTATGAAATTATAAATTAAATAAAATTTAGACCTACTTTTGAGACCCTCTGCTCCCAGTACTACACCGAAGAATAGAAAAGATAAAATAGTGACTCCAAACAACATAAAAGGGTGTAAAACGTAAAATATGATGATAATAAAACTACGATGTGACCGCGTTCGTGACAAACAAACATATACTTAAAGTTCTCTTATCGAGAGTTTGAATTACCGTCAGCATTGTCGCGATTAGACACGCTATGGTGATAAACAACCTTTACTCCCGTTTGTTCTACTAAGCAGATCTACGGTAGAACTACTGAAACTTTTTTTATGTTTTTTTTTATTAATGACGGGGAGCCTCTTAGCCTTCATCATACATGATGTTAAGTATTGATAAGGCTAAAGATGGATGCAAGCCTCTCCCGGAATCCTCAACCACTGAGGAACTGGCTATCTTATCTCGAACTGTCGGAACACAACAATGCTGAAAACATTGTTGTTATGGCGTCAGGCTTCGATAAGATGGTGTTAGCTAGCCAGGCGGGCTTACAACAAGTCCTACCACCAACCAAACCAAATACACTATATACCCCCGCTGGAAATCGAACCCGGGACCCCTGGGTCTGATACCGGTGGTTGTACCACTAGACCACAGGGCGGTGCCATTAGTAAAAGATTAATAATTTAGTAACATTAATTGTCATTTATTTGTTTTTAGGCATCATAATCACAGAGATAAATTTTAAAATTAATCAATTATCGTTAAAAATAAAATTATTATAGGATGTCAAAATTATAGGATAGTAACTATTTATTAATCTGTGACAGTCGAACTTGTAGGCCTCGTTATTCCCACTTCTTCTACTTGTTCTTCTAAGCAGTTTACGGTAGAACTAATGAAACTGTTTTATCTCATTAGTGCTACTTTTCAATTTGTTGGAAATTAGTAGAACTAGTGGGACTCTTTATTCTCACTTCTACATTGTTTTTCGTGGTCACAATGAAGGGATTTCTTTTTCTTATTTGTATACTTACTCGTCAGACTGTGCCTAGTCTAGACACTAAATAGAATCCAGACATTTAGAGTCATGTAACATTTTATTAAACAAAATAATATCACTGAAAAATATAACAAAAAGGTGAGCCTCGTAGTAAAGTCCTTTGTTCATAATAATAAAATTAAGAAATGTGAGAATCAAGAGGCCCACCAGTTACTGTCCTCCAACATATAAAATCGTAGCACTAATGAGAAAAAAAGTTTCACTAGTTCTACCGTAGAACTGCTTAGTAGAATAAACGGGAATAAAGGATAAATAAAATAAAGCATTAAAAAAAATGTTTTATGAATGAAACGACGAATATACTATGATTTACAAGGGCCGGGCGTAGATATATTATTTTAATTAACTAGTTCGGTATTTTGTTTAATAAAATTTTATGCTTATTTATGGTATAAATGGTCTCGTACACTGGCGGAAAAATTGGAAAGGGGTAAAATATAATAACACTAAATTCACACAAAAGATCATCACAAAATTCACTTGATTTAAATTTTTACGACGAAATATAGATTTTTTTCAAAGCTCAATACTTATATGACTTGTAGTTTCAGAGATAGGGGTACAAATACAAATTAGAAACTCTTCTTTAAAATCTTTTTTTAAACCATAATAAAATAGCTCTATTTAATTAACAAATAAATGTAATAATAATTAACACTCTACTAACAATAAAAATTATCCTGCCCCCTAATTGTCTAATTTCAAAATCGATCACAATCACTTTCAAAGGTATTGTGATTGTGATTGTGATTTATTGAATTGTGTAACTTATAAGCGCAATTCCTTTCAGAACGAATGATGTTTTAAATGACACTTCATTTGACACTTCTCCATACATTTGAAAGATATTTTCGTCTGTCACTTTCTTAGACAGTTCAATTTCGTTCATTCAATACCTTTACAAACGCGTCCCAATCACAATCCCTTTCACATGTCAAATAGTGACGGTCTGAAGTATGTAAATATCTTTCAAATGATGTATTGAAAGGGATTGCGATAGATTTTAAAATTAGACAATTAGCTTCCTGGTTAGATTGAACCTACAAACATTAGCTCAGTGAGCGAGATTTCTACCCACTACGCCATCAGATCCCACCACTTTCAAAAACTTTTTTTTTTTTTCATTTTACTTTATTTCTTTAATTACATTATATACGGTACGACTGTCAGAATGAACTCAAAAGAATCGTTCGCCTTCGACGATATCAATAATTAAAAATTCTTTCAAAGAAAAAAAAAGTTACCTAACTACTTTTATTGGAAGCTTTCTTTTTGCAAATCAAATGAAACTGTCAAAGGAATGTAGCTGAAATGTTTTTTGAAAGAACAATGGAAATAATTTTTCAGATAGAGGGAGATTTTTGTATTGAAATGGAAGACGGAACCTTCCACCGTCAGATATTGACTTAAAACTAGTACCTACATTCATTATAGGACGATATGCCATTCTTTCCTACTTTGTGAGGATGTTTGAATGTTTTGATTTTGGAATATTTGTCACTTTTTCACGCAAAAACTACTGAACCGACTTAGATGAAATTTGGCACACAGGTAGAAGATATAGGCTACTTTTTATCCCGATGTTCTCACCTGAACGGGAACCACGCGGGTGAAACCGCGGTCATCCCCTAGTTTAGATCTATTTTCTTTCTTTCTCTTTCATATCTATATTATGGAGAAAATGTACATTAATTAAATAAACCAAAACACACGAACTGTAAAAATGCACATCAATCGAAGCTGATCCGGCTGTTAAAGATAAGGTAGCCAGTTCCTCAGTGATTGAGGATTCCGGGAGAGGCTCGCTTCCATCTTCAGCCTTACCAATACTTAACATCAGGTATGATGAAGGCTAAGAGTTTCCCAGTCGTTGAGATTATGATTAGCAGGCCTACCATCATCTTTTAGAAACCATAATGTCATTAGAACATTTTCTTTGCGTTTTGTTTTTATTGAAGTTGACACATTTTGACATCATACTTTGGAGGCGATGATTGAGCGAAGACGTCACAAAACCTCCGTCACAAAACAAGCTTACTTTAAAAGATGTGTAGTACGAAATAGCATGGTAAGATTGAAACAATACTACCCCGGACTAGTTTATTAACAGAATAGACTCCTGGTTGAAGGGGCCCGAGACGCTACGTTTGCCTAACTAAACGATAACTCTATTACTCCAGTCAAAAATATGTCAACAGAACGACTTGTTTCGTAATTCTTCCACAAATACATTAATTTTCGGTTATAAACAAATTTGGACAACATAAGCTATTAATAACTGGAAAAGCACATATTTATAAAGCATGTATTTAATGAAAAATACTTATGAGTTTTCCATTTTACCATGTTTTTTATGTGATAAATATAAAACAAAAAATTAGAAGAAAGCAACTTGTCTCATCCCATCAGAGCGACATGAGATAAGTTGCTTTTTTCTAGTTTATTTTCTTGTTTAATATTTTTGCAGTTTCTTCAGAAACATTGTTTCCATATGCACATGTACATATTGAATTTTGGCATTTTATTCATTGTAAATAAAACAACTTTTACGGATTTAAAACGCACTGTAAGGGGCCAAAACGTCGGGAAAATCAAAAAACCTTAAAAACACGAAAAAATTGATCACTCTTGAAAAAAAACCGTTAAAGTTGTTTTATTAATTTTTTTCCGTAAGTTGGTAGTGTCAAAGTCGATCTCATTTATTTAGTCTAGGCTGTTACAAGCACTTATGAACGTCAAAGAAGCTACGCCATCGGTTCACAAACCCTATGACGGGAGACCTTGTAACGAGAAGAACCGGCAAGAAACTTACTTAGGACTTAGGTCGGACGAAACTTTGACCGTGGATCAGACTTTGGCAGATAATTATTGACATATTTTTCATATAACACCTGCCAAATGATCTGTCATATACCTAAGCTATCCAGAACTTAACTGTCGATAGTGAAGCCGGGCGCTTGTGTCATTTTGACACAGTGAGCTTTGGTTTCGTTTTTTTTTTAAATAAAAGTCAGACTGCAGACTCTTGGTCCGCACTTTTTTTTTTATTTGTGTAGTTTTATTATTGTGTCATTAATCTTATTTATAAGCACTGTAAGAGTGCGCTCCGCATCTTAAACACTAAAGTATAAAATATTTATAGTTGTGGTCAATATTACTATTGAGATGTTTTCAAGGTTCTAGAGTGCCTTATCCTAGTGTTAGTATGTACAATAAGGTTAGGTTTTTTTTAATATACTTAAATAATTTATTTATCGGTCATGCTTGAATTTTTTTATGGTTATGCTCATTACATGTTTTTTTTTTTTTTTCATATTGTTGCTGTTTACATAGTTTTTACAGTAGTACCTTATCCTAGTGTTAGTGTGTACAATAAAGTTTAAAGTATTAGTTCTTGTTTTTTTTCCAACCAGTGTACTTTATGTATTATTAGTATTTCAATGTGATAAGGTTGATAGAAACAGACCTATATCAAGATTACCTACCTTGCATGTAAAAAGTCGGGTCGGGTGGGTAGCAATTTTAATTTTAATTACTGTGTCTTTAACTACAACTGTTCTAACGATGGTCAGATTGGTCAGTCGAGTTGTCACTCCACATATTTTAAGTGGATAATTTGAGCCGTAGTAATAATATTTGGGATTATTAGAATCCCAGCTATTTGTAATAACGCATCAAATCTAATAAGTTATTCTCCACGAGTTATTATTCCGGTATAAATCCAGTGCCTGTACCACCTGGTCCACATTAGTAACCAGGATCCGCTTCATCCTGGCCTGGATTACGGGATTAGGGATCATTTAGAGTGTTCCTGTAATATCTATTATGGGTGCATGCCGTTTGGGCAACTGAGTTTCATACTACAAGCAACTTACGGAAATAATTGAAAAAAATACAACTTTTACGGTTTTCTTTAAGCGCACTGTATTTCACGAGTGGTCTATTTTTTCGTGTTTTTGAGTTGATTTTATTTTCCCGACGTTTCGGCACCTAAAAGTGCGCTTCAAATCCATAAAAGTTGTTTTACTTACAATGAATAAAATGCCAAAATTCAATATGTACTAACAATGTTTCTGAAGAAACTGCAAAAATAATATACAAGAAATTATGCTAGAAAACAGCAACTTGTCTCATGTCGCTTTGCTTTCTTCTGGTATAATTTCTTGTTTAATATTTATCACATTTTCATTTTTAATTTTCCCGACGTTTCGGCACCCTACAGTGCGCTTAAAATCCGTAAATCAATAGGTGGTGAAAATCGCCCTTAATATTATAATGTGAGAAGGTTGTATAGTGTTTATATAACTGCACGTGACTGTACAGAACAGGCGCCATTTTTTTAAATTAAAATAATTCGATCCAGTGACTGCGCCCGTGGGTCCAGTTTAAAGAGGGCGCAGTCGCCGGAATCCTCAATAAGGGTAAGTCGATACTCACCGTTGTTGGTAATTTATAATTATAATTGGTTTGTGGTTAAATTCCGATAAATATCTATACAATTAAAACGCGTTACTAATTCATGTCAAAACCATTAGTGTAATTGCGAAAGTGTCTTTTTATACGAAAAAAATGGAACTCTATGTGATTTTTTTTTATCAATAAATGTCACGCCTGTATGCGTCGAGTGACAAGCGCGCTGACCTATATTACAAGTGCAGATTCGAAATTCGTTAGAGTGACAAATACTTTGTATATATTCCATTATTTGAAAACTTTATTGGAGTTCCGTAGCCTTAAGGAAAAAAAAGCCGCATCATCATCATCATTATCGGCCATTAAAAGTCCATGTCCTGCTGAACATAGGCCTCCTCCTTTGAGCGCCACAAAGAGCGGCTGTGAGCGACTTGCAGCCATCGGCTCCCCGCAACCTTCACCAGGTCATCTGTCCATCTAGTTGATGGCTTACCTACGCTGCGACGTTCAGTTCGTGGTCGCCACTCGAGAACCTTTCTTCCGTAGCGGTTGTCGGTTCTGCGAGTGATATGGCCAGCCCATTGCCTCTTTAACTTTGCAACTCTGTGAGCTATGCCGGTCACCTTGGTTGTTTTGCGGATGTCGTCGTTTCGAATTCTATCACGCAAGGAAATATCGAGAACAGCTCTCTCCATGGCTCGTTGAGTGACTTTGAGCTTGTTTAAAGGGCCAAATGTTAAAGACCACGTTTCGGTACTGTAGGTCATCACTGGCAACACACATTGCTCGAAAACTTTCGTGGCTCTGCGGGATAAGGGACGTGAAAACATCACGTAACTTCCCGAAAGCAGCCCAGCCGAGTTGGATTCGTCGTGCCACCTCTTTATCGAAGTTGGACCTACCTAAATGGATTGTTTGTCTGAGGTAGATGTACTCGTCGACATCTTCAATTGTATCGTCTCCAACAATCAACATGGTCATTGGACATGACTTTTGTCTTGGCCATATTCATTTTAAGACTCACCTGTTGGGAGACTCTACAGAGGTTGCTGAGCATGGAACCGAGTTCGTCTAGTGTCTCAGCCAAGATAACTATATCGTCGCCGAATCGAAGGTGAGTGATGTATTCGCCGTTGATGTTGCTGCCAGATCCGTTCTAGTCCAAGAGTTTAAAAACATCTTCCAGAACGTTAGTGAACAGTTTCGGAGATATAACATCTCGCTGACACACGCCACGCTGCAATGGAATAGGATTCGTACTCTGATCCTGTATACGGACTGACGTAGTAGCTTTATCATACAAACACTTCAACACTTCAACATACCTTTAATCGATCTGGCAGCGCTGTAGAGACTGTAGAACTGCCCAGCTAGCGTATCACGCGCACCGCGACTCGCTGTCGGCGCTTATCTCGCGATGTCTGTCCCGCTCATGTCAGTACGGTGTGAGCGGGGCAGACAATACACTCGCACGAGAAAAGTGTCGAGAAAGCTTTGTCGAGGTGCTCATGCTACGCATGCAGGTCTCGATGGAATCAAAGGCCTTTTCATAGTCCACGAACGCTAGACATAGGGGCCGATTATACTCCTCTGCCTTCTGTATAAAACAACAAGGCACCAGGTGAAGACGGAATAACGGCAGAACTTCTGAGAGCGGGTGGTAAACCAATACTTGTTGTCCTCCAGAAGTTATTTTACTCCGTTGTCACCCACGGCACTTCGCCTGAAGCTTAGCACAAGAGTATCGTGGCGCTCTTCAAAAAAGTTGACAAAGCCTTATTGAAGAATTATAGACCGATCTCACTCTTGAGTCACACCTACAAGTTGTTCTCCAGAGTCATAACAAATCGTTTGACACGGCAGGTTCGATGACTTCCAGCCTCCCGAACAAGTCGGTTTCCGAAAAGGCTTCAGCACAGTAGATCATATCCACACACTACGACAGAAAGGTCGCATGAAATCATTGAATATTGATCGCGACAAAGCCCAATGTATCAGAAATTCATAAATTAAATATGAGGTTGACCTCAAATAAGTTTAAGTCGATATTTACCGTTGTTGGTAATTAATAAGTATAAATGGTTTGTGGTTAAATTTCGACATGTACTACAATTAAAACGCGTTACTAATTCACCTAAAAACCATTCGTGTAATTACGAAAGTGTCTTTTTAGGTATACGAAAAATGGAACTGAATGTGAAATATTTTTATTTCAATAAGTGTCACGCCTGGATGGTTCGAGTGACAAGCGCGCTGACCTATATCACGAGTGCAGATTCGAAGTTCGTTAGCGACAAACACTGCATATTATTTGGAGATGCGTAGCTTTGAGTATTAAAAAAGTCTCATAAAATTGGGACAAAAATCATCTCTAAAGTCCAATGTATCAAAAATTCATGAACTATTTTTGGCTGAAAAGATCTTCACGATATCAGAACATTCAAGCACACGTTTGCAAATATATCAGAGCAGTTTAGCCGTTTCCCTTCTCAGTTCAGACAAATAATTAATCAAAAATCTTCCAATGCTGACTTGCATATTTCTAAAAATAAAGGAATGTTTTCTTTTAGAAAAATACTTTATTATTCCCTCCATTTACCGTATTTTTCCCACCCCAACGATTTGTGTATGACTCTATGATACTAAGTATGACGTTAAATGATGTACAATGGAAAATTAATAGAATTTCAACACTTTGCATGGATGCTACAAGCTATTACACCTTGTTTGTATTTTCAGCATCATATTTTAGTCTCAAACTAACCAACGGGGCAACCACAACAAACTGGCAACTCCAACGGCTATAAATTAAATATGTTGCCAAGTTTAAACTGAAAATTTAAGTGTTCGTAAATAATTAATAAGTAGGCTAAAATAAAACCGTTACTAAAAGTTGGTTTGTTATAATTACCAACAAGTAACAAACTAATTAAGCATCAAATTATCAAGAAAATTATAGTACTTAGCAAGAAATAGATCTTTGAATAGGTAATGTTACAGCTGAAACAGATGCCAGTTTTATATGAGTTTTTTTTTTATTAATGACGGGGAGACTCTTAGCCTTCATCCTACCTGATGTTAAGTATTGATAAAGCTGAAGATGGAAGCGAGCCTCTCCCGGAATCCTCAGACACTGAGGAACTAAATATTAAGTCTAGATTGTTGCAAATACTTCTGAACAGCAAAAAAGCAACGGCATTGCTTGGTAAAACTCTAGCGGCGCGTTGGGCACACATTGGAGAGTGTGACGAACTTGTTCCACCAGCTCCTATGCACCATGGCATGGGGGTACCAGATGCAGGTTACACTCGTACATCGCTGACCTTCCGACGGTCCGTACCACGCGCTTTGCTGGCATTTCTTAAGCGAACCGCTAAATAATGGATTGCGCTGCCTGCTCATGTGTTCCCCGATTCCTACAACCTTGGTCTCTTCAATGCATTTCCTGGGCAAGCATGTTACACCTTAGACCACACCTGTATATTAAGCACTTGGTGGACAAATGCCTGCCCAGTTATTAGTTAATTTTTTTTTTATTAGTATAAAAAAAAAACGACTTTTGGAGTCGGTGCCAGCCAGGGCATTCTACATTGCACTTCTATTAACTATATTTTTATTTTTCTTGCCTTGCAGCCACCGCCTCCAAACGTTTTATTTTTTACTTTTTTAAGTCGGTATTTTTTTTTATAAAAAGTTTTTTATTACACTATTTTTTTGTTACATCATATGCCGTTACTTACACTAAAAATCAGCCCATACACAACAATAATGTCATCTAGGTAAACGACTACATGCCAAACGTAAATTATATTTTTCAGGATTATGAAAAAACTACTTGCCAGATCTTCATAAAAAATTATGGGACCACACTTGAACTATGTTCTTTCAGATAAAAAAGAGTTATTACTACAATTTGACAACTGATGACGGTATATTAAAACATACATAAAAAAAAAATATAAAAAAAAAATACAGTCGCCTTGAGAACCTCCTCCATTTTTAAAGTCGGTTAAAAAAGCAAGTGATGTTCTACCGGTCATACTTCGTGTCAAGTCGTCTTTGAAGCGCTCGTGACGGCGCTTGACAGCCTGATCGTATGCGGTCACGTTTGTTAAGCAACGCTCGGTACCGCCAGGTGTCGGATGGGTGACCGCACAGTAACATTACAAATGAGCGCTTCCATGCTTCTGAGTTGTCATCTGATAACTGTCGTTAAGCCAAGTCAGAGGCCTCATAGGTGGTTTGGTAATCTCTGACACCAAACGTTGCCACTAATCCTCATACGATAAGAGAGAGAGGGAGTCGTCAAATGGGAAAATAGCCTGAATGAAATGACTTAACTTTACGTACATCTTATGTTTTGGCGCGCACTGTTCATTGAAATAAAACAACTTTAAAGGATATCAAACGCGCTATATTTCCACGAACTAAGTTGTAATTGTCCGTATTTTTAGGTTATTTAGGGGTTTTTTGATTTTCCCGACGTTTCAGCACCTTTACAGTTGCCGTGGTCACGGGATGACTTAGTTCAATTACAACTTAGTTCGTGGAAATATAGCGCGTTTGATATCTGTAAAAGTTGTTTTATGACTTAACTTTATTTGAATAAAAATTATTTAATTTCATTTCACTTATTAGAATGCTGTTTATTTGAATAAAAAATATTATATTCCATTTCCATATATTTGCTACAGTAAGAGAGATCTCACTAAACCGAATGTAGGTCAGGGTATCCTAAACAAAAAGGTACGAAATGATATCCTCTATCGGAGATGCGAAACATTTCCTAAATTGCCTAAGACCCATAGCGAATTTGCTGTTTTTATACCAAAACCGTATCCAACTTATTACTGTTGGTCCCCAGACCGTAACTTAAGGACCACAGAAGTTTATCATATCTCTAAAAAAGAAAACAGACTCAAAACGGCAATTTTTGGATTTCTTATTTATTTATGTTATTATAATAGGTTGAGGGGAAAAGTTACCTCGCATTTTTTAAGAAAATTCAAAACATTTTTCAATATAGTTTATTTACATTTAACTAAAGTATTTAGTTTAAAACTTTTTGCCATCTTGTAGGAAGGGTCAGTTTTTTTCAAATGCGCCGAAACTGTTTTGTGGTCAATTCCCAGTTCTTCAGCTACGTCGTAACTACTGATATGCCATACTTGCACAACTTTTTCAAAAATGGCATCCATTTTATCCGTAAAAGGGCGACCACAGCGACTTGCATCTTTGACATCAAAATTTCCAGATTGAAAACGCTTAAACCAAATTTGTGCTACTCTCACAGACACTGCACTAGGTCCATAAACATCGCAAATTTTATTCGCGGTTGGCGTTGCATTTTTACCTTTTTTGTAGTAAAATTTTTAAATGTATCGAATTTCTTCATTAGATTCACTTCTTCTTCTTCTTCTTATCGAGTGAGGAGTAGTGGTCACCTCTGGTGTCAGAGTTTATCAAGCCGCCTATAAGGCCTCTGACTTGGCTTAACGACTGTAATCAAATGACAACAGCCGGGAAGCACGGAAGCGCTCAGTTATAATGCCACTTTACGGTCACCCATCCGACAACTGACCGTGCCGAACTTTGCTTAACAAACGTGATCGAATACGATCAGTCTGTCAAGCGCGGCCATGAGCGCTTAGATTCACTTATCTTTACAGTAAGAAAAACAAATGAAAATCACACATTTTCCTAATTTGAATTTGGAATTATCTTCTTTAAAATTTAAACTTTTAATGATACCAAAACCAGCCAGATACAAATAGTATAGCCAAAGAGATTTTAGTACTAGTTCATACATACTATATACGAAAAGACTTTTTCCCTAACCTAATAAAAGAGCGTCGTGAATGCAAAATATAAATCGAATTTTATGACCTACTACAGAACAGTAGATTAAGCTTACTCCACTTTTTAGGGTTCCGTACCCAAAGGGTGAAACGGGACCCTATTACTAATACTCCGCTGTCCGTCCGTCCGTAAGTCTGTCCGTCGGTCACCGGCCTGTCATCTCATGAACCGTGCCAGTTGACAGTTGACATTTTCAAAGATTATATATTTCTATAGATCTATAACAACAAATACTAAAAAACAGAATAAAATAAAACTTTAAGGGGCTCCCATACAAGAAACGTGTTTTTTTGCCGTTTTAATAGATAAATGGTTCGGAACCCTTCGTGCGCGAGTCCGACTCGCACTTAGCCGGTTTTTTCTGTAAGTGGTACGACTAATTAAACTAGTTAGTATTAAGGAAAGGTTAGTAGTAAGGAATTTTAAAATTTCATCGATTTAAAACAGAAAGAAAAAACTTCGAAAATCGCTTTAAGTTAACTGTGAATTTCTCCTGTCTACGATAATATCATTGAGCAAAATTTATCCCGTAATAATTGTTATATCATGAGGAATAAAGATTAAATAATTTTGAAGCATGAATTTATTATCCTATTACAATAAAAATGATAAATATAACTGCAAAAATACTACAAAATGCAGTATTGATACGCAGAGTGTAGATTTGTAATAGGGTTCTTAACGATCGTTTAAGATGCAACAGCCAAATTAATTTGTTTTTTTTATATATATATTTATAATAATTTTTGTTTTTTGAAAAATATTGAAAAAAATTACTCGGTGACAAGTTAGTTTTTCAGACGGGACTTGAAAGTTTGTTTACTTTCTTTGTCATGTAATTGTTGACCTTACTTTTCCATTGCGACCACACAGTTGAGTTGGTGGCACTCTTTGATCGATGGGAAAACATACACTTGTTTCATGTTGCCTTTCTCCAAAACACAGATTGTAAAATAAACATACCCAAAATAGAGCGAACAGAGCAACCAACGTTTTACTTTCCTTTGAAAATATTCTGTGATTCCATTCCGACATTAATCATTTCCGAACGTTGTGTGTGTATTATAACTCAGAGAAAGTAATTTTGTACAGTCAACCGCATATTGGGGTTAGCAGTTGCCCTAAAAAAATGATTTTAGTATATCCTAACGAGTTATTTGATCCCCCACTAAATCCCAACTGATCCCCTTCTTCTTCTTATCGAGTGAGGATTAGTGGCCAGCTCTAGTGTCAGAGTTTATCAAGCCGCCTAAGGCCTCTGCCTTGGCTTAACGACTGCAATCAAATGACAACAGCCGGGACCGACGGTTTAACGTGCCGACGTGCCCACCGAAGCAAGGAAGTGCTCAGTTGTAATGCCACTTTACGGTCACCCATCTGATACCTGACCGGACCGAACTTTGCTTAACAAACGTGATCGAATACGATCAGTCTGTCAAGCGCGGCCAAAAGGCAGGTACAGTCGGGGAGTTCCCGGTTGACCAGTAGAGTTTTTTCGGAAACTCTTATTCGAAAACGGAAAAGATAATAGTAATAATTAATTATTCAAGAAATTCCTATTAATGGTCTATTCTTTGTGATATAAATGTTTTCTTTATATCTTCTTTTTAAAATAAAGCTTCCTAAAAAAATTCTACTGATCAACCGGTAAGTTGGACTGTACCAAAAATAAGCTAATGCGCTCTAGGGTATCAGATTGTAAATGCGAAAGTGTACTTATGATAAATAGAAAAATATTGGAAAAAAATATTTTATCCTTTTTAAATTACACACAAAATTAAAAAAAACCGCATTGCAATCGCTTAATTCGTTTAGGCACTACGAATATTTATGTACAGAAAAACAAAAAATGTTTTGCCACCCTTTTGTTTTTTTTTGCTGTACCTAAATTTGCCCAGGCTGTACATTATTTTAGTCAAAGCGCCACCTTTGTATCTTTTACCGTTTCGGCAGGCAGTTGACCATCTCCATAAATGGCCAGATGGATTTTCATCAAACGTGGCTAAGAACCATCTGGATTAATTTAGCCTTCAATAAAAAAAAATCGCATTGAAATCGCTTGATTCGTTTAGGCTCTACGAATATACGTACAGACAGACAGACAGACAGACATAGGCTTCAAACTTATAACACCCCTCTTTGCGCTGCGTCGGGGGTTAAAAATCAACTCGACCACAAGTAAATTCTCAGCTCGGATGGGATTTCTTCTTCTGGGATTACTTGTGGCCGAGTTGATTTTTTTCCAATATTTTTCTATTTATAATTTATCATAAGTTTAAAAATAGCATTGAACAAAAATCATAAAAATGTCATAGTTAGTGTGTTTGTTGCCTTTCCTTCACGTCCTACCTAACTAAGCAACCAATCAACTTGAGTTTTGGCATAAAGTTAGTTGAAAAACGGAAAGTAACTGATACCTTATATCCCGATGTTCCCACGGGCACGGGAACCACGCGAGTGAATCCGCTGGCTTCCGATAGTACCCTATAAGAGTGATCAAGGTTAATTTACAACGCGGCAGTCTAATCCACATGCAGCGCAAAATCTCTTAAACGGCTATTACTGGGTGGCGTTGTAAGCCTACACGACTGTCCAAAACGAGCGCATGCGAATATCGCCTAAACGTGGTCGACCGGGAACACAGTCCTTTATCGAGATAGACGCTAAAAGTTTACCGACCTTGCGTGTAAAAAGTTTGATCCACGGTCAAAGTTTTCTGACATGTCAATCCGCTTGAGACCATTGCCATGAAAACACGCGTCACTCAGTAACGAAAATGGTTAATTGTGCAGTGTTTTCTTGCAAGAGCTCGCCAACAACATTTCCACATCACTAAATCTCGCTCGTACGAAAAATTCGACACGCTAGGTTCTCATACAGTTTGAAGCGCTCTTTTCGTCTATCTCGATATAAGTCTGTGACCGGGAACATCCACGATTGTAGGCTTCTACGTGTTGTCTTCAGTACGTACTTTGATTCCTGAATGTGGGTTTACAACGCCATATTTCATGGTGTTTTTACGCGTGTTACTCCGTGATATAAACTTTTTATCACTTCACTGTAAACAATCTTTATGAAGACGTACATTTGGATGCGAGTTATTTGCCGACATTTTGTTACTATTGCACAGATTATGACACGACAAGAATGAAAGATTTACTGCCGGATGCTTATGAAATGTACGTGAACGGTTTTTATGTTATAAGCTATCAAATGCATAAAAAATTTCAACATATCAATTAAAATTGGTTTTGATATGATTAATGAAAAAGTTGTTAGTGAAGATATTACGTGTGTTACCGTTTTTATATCTACATCCAATTCTTCTTTTTGTCGTATGAGGATTAGTAGCTACCTCCTGTGTCAGAGTTTATCAAGCTTCCTCTAAGGCCTCTGACTTGGCTTCACGACTGTTATCAGATGACAACAGCCGAGACCGACGACGGTTTAGTGTGCCTTCCGGAGCACGGAAGCGCTCAGTTGTAATGCCACTTTACAGTCACCCATCCGACACCTGACCGAACCGAACGTTGATTAACAAACGTGATCGAGTACGATCAGTCTGTCATGTCTCTTCATTTGCTATTGCTAGATACCCAAAATAATAGACTTTCAGAAAACACCCAATGTGCACGCATGACCGCCAACTTTACTACAAACTTCTTTCCAGCTGTGCTAACATTAACACCAATAATATAAGTATTAGTATTTTCTGACACCAGAGGTGGCCACTAATGGTTTAAGACATTTAATCCTCATACGATAAGAGAGAGAGAGATATTTTTTTTAATATTTGACGAAAAAAATAGTGATGCTCCATTTTCTTTCAATCTTCTACATCCTCATTAGACGATAAGAGGGTTCGCTCTTCAGACAATGAAGATTACAAAAAACCTATTTTTCTACCATTTTTGGACCTAAGTGCTATAGTTAGGAGTTGTGACACCTCATTATGTGTTGCCAGTAGCGTGGGAAGGCTTTCAAGGAAGGGTGAAAGGTTCTTTATTGTAGAGGTAAAAAGGGTCGCCACACATTCAGTAATATTTTCATCTTTAGCTTGATTTATTTCTCTAAAGGTTATGTCCAAAAATGTATGAAGTCTGGGCCACGTCTGTGTACAGTTTACCAAAAGATAGTTAATGACACGATAAACAGTTTCTAATCATTCAATTTCTTTTAAATCGTTTTGTTTTCTGGAAGGAACAAAAAATATAATGCAAAAACACATCAAAAATACATCATGGCGGAAGATTTCATTCTGTCAATGTCACTGTCGGTCAATAGAATTACAGTCGAACACAGAATAGAACTAAATGACAGTGACACTGACAGTTTTTTAACGTCGAGTTGTCATATTTGACGCTTTATTTCGAGTCGAAAATATTGATTTGTTTTTATTAATAACCACATAACCGTGCATTATATAAATTTAGTTGTATTCTACTCAGAATCAGTAAACTTTTCCCTATCTTTGGAAGTGGTGTACATAGACGTGGCCCGAATTGGGACATGTCCTTTATACAGGACTAGCGGCCGTCTGCGGTTTCGACCGCGTGGTTCTTCCCGTGGGAAAATCGGGATAAATCGTAGCATGTGTTATTTTTTCTTTATAAACAACGAGAAGATGCTTAGCTTTCATCATACCTGCTGTTAAGTATTGATCAGAATGAGGCTAAGGTTTGTTATTCTGATATAGCCTATACAGGGTGTTAAAAGACACATAACGAAAACTAAAACCACGTATCCATCGTTACTATCATTTTCTTGTATGGAGCCAAACCTGGGAAACTGAGTTAAGGAGTTGTTGAGGATTAATTTTCAAAAATTTATCGTTTAAAAAAAAAACCATACAATCACACCAATTATCTAGCCCACGTTAAGTATCATGAAGAACTTGTGTTATGGATACTAGATAACGGATAAACATACTTATATACTGTACTGTATACTTATATATGTAATACATACATATTATAAGTATTTATTAAACACCCAGACCAAGACAAATAGACATGTTCATGCACACAAATATTTGCCTTGTCCGGGGATCGAACCCGGGACCTCTGGCGCAGCAGGTGGGGTTAGTAACAAAAGCGCAATGAATATCAAACCCACTCAATGATACGGGGCCCCGGTCACCTACTCGTGCTCCATAGACTCACGCAAATGTTGAAGCACACGTTCCATTGCGTGTAAAAAATAACACCCATTTTTTACGTAAAATAAAAATCGTTTCCCTTCCAATTATTTTTAACATAACCTTATTTAGTTTGATGTACATTAAGCATATATCACGGCTTCCGTATGGGTCTTTTAAGACCCTGTGTTATGTTACTGTAAGGTTTCACATAAATCCGCTAGGTTTTGCGTGAAAGACTAACAAACATACATCCAACCAAACATACTTACAAACTTTCGCACTTATAAACTCCACAGCTCAATATAGGTAGTACCTATATACCTCTAAAGGTACATTTTTAGTTAAATTAAAAGAAAAATATTTTTACTGTTTTCATGGCCTATCTTTAGCATGTCGAGGACCTATACTTTGAAGCTGAATCTAATAATTGGGTGAGAAAAGGCGGTCTGATAGCGGTTTTATTGCCCACTAGCCTAGTTTAATAATGATTCGTTTGTGTTAAAAACTTAAAATAGCTAATACAATTTAACTAGAATTACCTTGAACCCGGTATTATCGATGACTATGAGAAAATTTTCCTCTTTTATTAAATATATTTCAAGATTGTAGATCTGTGTTTGGCAACCATATGTTCCATTGTAAATATTGTTGTTTCTGTTAAAGCTGATAAGTTTCTTGCGGCCGTTCTTGTTATCAGTTAAAAGATGTCCTGAATAGCTGGTAAGGAAAAAAAAATGTTGGACTATTCGAAAGTAGGTACTTACTTATTTAGAAGTCTATTTGAATAAAAATCTTTTACTTTGACTAGCTGTTGCCTACGATTTCCTTCATAGTATTACACACATTGACAAATTCTGAAAAAGTAGCTTTAGAACTTAGCAATTTGAAATTGCGAAAAAAACAGCTGTTTCATAATTTTTTTTTAACTATGCTAAAGTGTAGAAACAACTGTTTTCTTTAGCGATTCTAGGGTTGCTTGTATACAAAAATTTTTTCGTAATGATGAGTTCTACAAATGGTTGTGAGGTTTTAATTAACGTATTATTTAACACCCAGACACAGTATTAACACAAATATTCATCATATATTTTTTTATTTGTTCCAGGTGAGGCTTGAGCCCACGATCCCTGGCACAGACGGTAGAAGTAAATAATGCCACTACGCCATCGGGTCTGTCAAAGCTTAGTCAAGTAACTGCCTAGTAATACGTGGTCTAGTGAAGTGGGAGGTGTCAACATTTTATTTATTTACTTGTATTACATTTTATATTTATAAATTTTGTTCCTTATCTATTATTATTTTACTTGTTTTTGACTGTCTGTGTCATTTGTTGTAACCCCGTCAGAATAATAGCGCTACTGGGTCACTTTGCACATCTATTAGTGGCTCAGTAGCATTATGCTGAGACGGGTTATTTATTGGCCCTGCACACATAATTTGTTTAACGTCTATGTAATAGTATTGTAGCTTCTAAATTATTGCTTCTTGTATTGTTGTGTGTTACATCTTCTGTGTGTATGTGGCTAATAAATGTTTTTACTTTCTTTCTTTCTTTCTTCTTTAAACATCACATGCAATTCACTATCATACTTAAATTAAAGATTAACCAATCAAATAGATTACAAGTTTGAAATCGTCTAAATCCCTTAATTATATAAAGTAAAAGGTTACACTGAGTTTGAAGCGAAACGAGGTTCAATTGCTACATTTCGGTTTAAGACAGACAGACAGTAACCCAGTCATAAGTTAAATTATTAATTAGTCATTAGTTTGAAAGCGACCCTGGTGCAAACGCTGTATCCTCTTGCCGGAATAGCTCCCTCCGGAATCCGTAGGGCCGTAGCAAGCTCATCCGAAAAAACAACCTAATTGAGTGACTCCCGGTGCCCATTTAACGATATCTGTACTTTCTCCTTTCTTTCATAGGACCACGCGCGCTGGCTTGCGTTGCCACCGGTTTACTGTGGCAGCGATTCCAACGCGAATTAAGAAATATGATGGCTCATTTCTTAGTCGCACTATTCGCAAATGGAATTGTTTGCCTGCGCACGTCTTCCCTCCTTCCTACAACCCGGGGTCCTTTAAACGAGGCGTGAAGAAACATTTAGCAGACCAGCAAGGTGAGGGTGGCTGATGTGGCAGTTTGATCTGCTGCACCAGCTATCTTCGCGTCTGGAGTACCTTCACTTAACATCAGGTGGAGGTAGATCATTTGTTCCGACCTAAATATAAAAAACAAACTTATTTCGTTATACCTATGTAATGTGAAGCGAAACGCATTCTTTTCGTCTGTTTGTTTTCATTGTGTCCTACGCTTAACTCGCATAAACCAAAATTGTTATAACCACACAATTATTGAAGAGAATTTAATGGAGCCATTATATTGGATATTATTGGTAACATTATGTAACTAACACATCAAAGTATTGGGTCGTTTAGTGAAACTAAGCGGTTTGGGTGTTAACAGAGGTGTGGCTTTACGTGTTTTCTCAGTATTTAATTGGCAATATGGCCTGGTTTTTTTTGTACAGTCAACAGTACGTCAGACATTATTCACTTAGACCTTGAGAGCCCTTATGTCACTCGTAATAGCGGTGGTTTTCGTGGTGCAAGTTTTGAACCTTATTCTTCTTATCGTATGTAGTATCGTAATAGTGGCCATCTCTGGTGTCAGAGTTTATCACCCGCCTATAAGGCCTCTGACTTGGCTTAACGACTGTTATCAGTTGACAACAGCCGGGACCGACGGTTTAACGTGCCCTCCGAAGCACGGAAGCGCTCAGCTGTAATGCCACTTTGCAGTCACCCATCCGACATCTGGCCGGACCGAGCGTGCTTAACAAACGTGATCGAATACGATCAGTCTGTCAAGCGCCGCCATGAGCGCTAGAGTAAAGAATGGTTTAGTTAAATAAATTAGATTATCGTTATAGTACTTCTAAGAAAGCTATTATAATTACAATTTAAAATTGCTATGATTGTATAATACCATGTTAATTAAAATTTTTAACCACGTTCCTACTTACCTAAAAGATTTGGATAACCCTAATTATTTTATTAAACAATTAAAAGAATTTCTAATTTTAAAATGTTATTATAATTAGAATGAATTTTTTGGAGACAAATTTAATTGAATGAATGTTGATTGAATATGTGTAATTTACTAATAAACTAATATAATGTGTTGCTAGCAATGTAAAAATGAAGAATACTTTAAATGAAAATTTAACTTCAATTATGATCAAATATGATGATATAAATCAATAAAATAGATTTTATTGTAACTAAGAAATAATATGTAACAAGCGTGAACTATTGTATTCTTACATTTTTATCCTGTGATTATATAATTAAATGTTAATTTTATGTGTTATATTTCAATTAAGTTAAATATTTTGTAATTTATAAAAAAAAAGTAATTTAATTATTGCTATGCCCTTGCAGGGCGTCACATATAGACCGTATTTTCTTTGTCACCTTTATTATGTAATGTGATATGCAATAAATGAATTGAATTGAATTGAATTGAATATAACTTCTCAAAAGCAGCCGTTTGTCTCCAACTTACGCTAGCGACACTCGAACCAACAACTTTGGGCTGTCAGGGCAAATTGAGTAGGTATCATTGTAGGTGAGTTAACTTTTTTTTAGCTATAATGGGTTTGCTTTTGATCCCAATCAAGCCTAAGAGCTAAGACAGAATCCGTGATATAACTAGCTTCAAGAACTTAATTGAACTTACTTAGTTTTCTAGCTACTCTCTGAGCAATTTAAAAATTGATTTAAACGGTAAAAAAACAGTACTGTATACCGGCCTGATATATAAAACTTTACTTTGTAAAATATTTATTTACCGCACATTGAAAAATATACTTACAAGACATTTCAACTATTCACCTAATGACTTATCCTTGGCATATTAAACAGAGCTTCAACTGCCAAAACCCTTGGGCTCGAATTCCTAGGATTTACACTTCATTTATTTACATATATATTTTTTTTAACTACCTAACTAACTTCGCTGGCTCAGGGACCCGAAGTGGATCTTGGACTTCGACATCAAAATGAACTCTCCAAGTGCCCTAGCCAGCGAAGTCGGGCAGATTTTATTTCCCCGATGATAGTCGGCTCTAACACCAGTTGTGTTATTTCTTGGTTGAATCTTTGCCTCCACTGCCCGTCCTCTCCTCTTATTGGTCCCAGTATCTTCGCAGGATTTTTCGTTAAGCAACTAAGAGTTTCCTTTCCTCCTTCAGGGTTATCGTCCAAGTTCACACCCATACATTAAAATCGGCCTTATTATCGTTTTGCAGACGCGAATTTTTGTTGCTTATCAACTTGGACACTCAGGACTTATATTGTTTTTTTTTTTAATTTGTTGAAAATATTTTAAAATAAATTGGCGCAGCTCAACACAAGATAAATCGTAAAAAAGCGATTAGCGTAATTAATAAAGCTTTATGGAAGATTTATGGTGTACTGTGAACGTGGTGCCAACCGGCCACAAATGCGTCACATGCCAGAATTAAAATTAAAGATTTTTTATTTAAAACATAATTTTATACCTGGCACACAGAATATATAATAGTACTAACGTACCTTCTTTTGAGCTACTGTTGAAGGGAAATCCAAAACTAAATCGTTCATGTTTCGTTTGTTAATACTGAAAATCAAATACACTTATTCTGAGAATACTTATGCAATTCTACTTATGTTATGAATGCGAAATTATGTCAGTTTCTTAGTTTGTTCCGCTTTCACGCAAAAACTACTGAACGGATTTGGATGAAATTTAGTATGTAGGGACTTCAGGTAGTGGACTAACATATAGGCTACTTTTTATAACTTTTTAATTTAGCATTTTACAATGCTATTTTTATGTGATAAATATTAAATATAATTCTAGTATATTAATAATATACTAGAAAAAAGCAACTAGTCTCATGTCGCCCTGACGGGATTCGAACCCGCATCCTTGGGAATCCGGCCCAATGCACTAACCAATTATGCTACAGATTAAAAATGCAACATTAAAAAGTTATAATTAGATGGCTGTTTCATCTTAATCGATAGTCAAACATCTGTAAAGATGTTTCTTTCGAATGCGAGGATATTTCTCTCATTGATGAAACGACGGTGGCCAACACCGTAGAACGGTGAATGTACTAGAAAAATTCGACGTGTCCTCATAGGTCTCTGTAGCATAATTGGTTAGTGCATTGGGCCGGATTCCCAAGGATGCGGGTTCGAGTCCCGTCAGGGCGACATGAGACTAGGTGCTTTTTTCTAGTATATTTTCTTGTTTAATATTTATCAGGCTACTTTTTATCCCGATATTTCTACGAGAACGGGAACCACGCGGGTGAAACCGCGGGCGGCTGCTAGTTTATACGATGGGTGACCAATAGTGACAATAACTTCGACCGGCACAAAATTAAAATCAAAATAATGTTGGTTTTTTTTATGAACGACGGGGACACTATTAGCCTTCATCATACCTGATGTTAAGTATTGATAAGGCTGAAGATGGAAGCGAGCCTCTCCCGGAATCCTCAATCACTGAGGAACTGGCTATCTTATCTTTTAACTGCCGGAACACAACAATGCTGAAAACATTGTTGTTATGGCGTCAGACTTAGATAAGATGGTGGTAGCTAGCCAGGCGGACTCACAACAAATCCTACCACCAACCAAACCGAATACAATATGTACCACCGCTGTAAATCGAACCCGGGACTTCTGGGTCTGATATCGGTGGTTGAACCACTAGACCACAGAGGCGGTTAAAACTATAACGCTGTTCACACACTTAGGAATTATAATTAAAATATATTAGAAAGTGTACTATTACAACCATACCAGAAGATTTCCATGGCCCCCTGGAGAAGTAAAACGATTACCAAACCCCGTAACTCCGGCAATGGGCGATGATGTTTATTCAAACCGGCCACTTGATGAATTAATTATGAATTCGGTGATAAGCGTTCTTTGTGAGGCGCGCTTTTATTTGTGTGGCCACACTTACTGTTAACTACAGGACAATCTTTATACTTTTACTGATGACTTATAATGAATCTATAAACGGCCGGTTACAATAATCTATCCCTAACAAAAGCTAGGCCTATCTTGGTTACGTAACCAAGATAGATAGATAGATTACTTAGCAACTGCTGTTATTTTCGGTTATTTTGGGCTGAATAACAAAAACATCTAGGCAACATAGCTCTAGTAAGCCTATCTCTTACTGTAGATAAGTTATTGAAACCGACCGTAAGTCGGAGTATACTGCGGTAAGCCGGGTACAAAAGTTATTGTTTCAGTAATCTTGAAATGAACAACTTTACCCATACATAAAATATAGTTTGAGGAGTTCTTAATTTGGCATTAACACAAACTGAATTTTAATATTATTTTGCTACAATTTAAAAGCAGGTTACAATACACAACAATACCATCAACTTCTTTTACATAAAATAATTCAACGCATATCTCTTTTTAAGCATCTGTCGAAAGAAACATTTATTTAGTTATAAATGTTTCTTTCGCTATTATAAGTACGAGTAGGTTATTTTACAGTTAAAACCAATCTACAAAAGTATTACAAAATTAACCCTACATTGTAAGTACTTACTTTCACAAATTATGCGTCATTTTTCGTTAAATTCCAGCCGATAACAATGATGACATTAACTAATGACTTCGATTCACAACCTGACCTTCACCGTGCCTATGGGACTGTCCCGCTAGAACCCATCAATTTTGGTCACCGTACACTAACGCTTTTGATCCCGCCGCTTTCTTTGAGATTAATAATAGAGCTGTCCACATAAGTCTTTAAAGTATGGTCATAGAATAAAAGTGTGAAGTTATTGAGTAATTAATTTTGATGGCCGCTATAGTAATTTGTCGGCGTGGAATGGAGACATTTATATCTTTCCCACTTTAGTGGAACTTTAGGGTTCCATGTCCGAATGAACCGAGTATATTTTGGGCAACTTTTCATCAAATATATTATATTTATTTTATTGTTCTCTCAAGAATACAGTGCTTAGATATTATGTAACATCTGACAAACTTGTAGATGTTATGTAATTTGTAAGCAGTTTGTCGGCAGAAGAATATCATGTACTTACCGCATACTTGACAATATTTTTGCCAATATTCTTTTGTCATTTCCTTTCAACGCTCTTCATATTAGTAAGTCACGCCATGGGCTGACATGCGTCAAGAGCGCTGGTAGCGCATATCGGCATGGTGCGATCAATGATTTAGTCAAGCGTGTTCTCGGCACTGCTTAGATCCCATCATCTCTGGAACCTTGTGGCTTATTCAGGGATGATGGTAAAAGACCTGATGGTGCGACGTTAGTGCCCTGGTGCTTGGGGCGTATCCTTATGGGGGATGCAACCTGTGTAGACACCTTAGGTCCTTCCCATATACGTGGTACATCCTCAAGAGCTGAAGCCGCTGCGGAGCAAGCTCAGTTCCTCAAGCGCCGCAAATATTCGTCGCTCTCAGTAAGCCATGTATGCGCTTGCCGTAGAGACAATGGGCCCTTGGTCATCTGACACCAAAAAGTTTATTAAAGATCTTTCCATAAGGCTGGTGCCTCAGGAGACCTGAGAGCTGGTGTCTATCTTGCCCAGCGGCTGAGTCTTTGCATTCAGCGGGGCAACAACGCCAGTGTTCTCGGTACTATGCCACGCGGCTGTGAGTTGGACGGCGTATTTTGGTTATAGTATAAGATTTTATATTTAACGGTTTCTTGTTTTTCTACTAATTTGTAAATATTTAATAAACTTAAATAAAAGTCGCAAATAGGAATATTGGCAATAATATTGAGAGAGTGCGGCTTGTTGTAGAACCCTCTCAACTTAAAATTCTCAATTTAGAAACTGATCATTAATTGATTAATGGTAATAATAATAATTATCTAGACCACGTTAAGTTTCACGAAGAACTTGTGTTATGGATACTAGATAACAGATAAACATAATTTTGTAAATATAGGACACTTAATTTACATACAGGGTGTTTAAAAACCCATAACGAAAACGAAAACCACGTATTCTCTCCATCGTTACTATCATTTTCTTGTATGGAGCCAAACCTGGGAAACTAATAGTTAAGGAGTTATTGAGGATTAAAGTCAGTATTTTTTTTGTAAAGATTATCGTTTAAAGTAACAAAACCGCAATGAATATCAAAACCACCCAATGATACGGGGCCCCGGTCACCTACTCGTACTCTATGGACACACGCAAACGTTGTTGCACGCGTAATAAATAACACCCATTTTTTTACTCAAAATATCGTTTGATCGCACACTACGCATATATCACGGCTTCGGTATGGGTCTATTAACACCCTGTATTAAACAACCAGACTAAGAAAAATAGACATTTTCATACATAGAAATGTTTGTCTTGTCCGGGGATCGAACCCGGGACCTTTGGCACAGAAGGCGGATAAGGTCGTCAGTCATTGATGTGCTTTCCTATGCTATTATAGATTCTAATAGTTTAGATATTTATTGACTTGAATCGCTCTTATTAAACACTAGCTGGTGCCCGCGACTTCGTACGCGTAGACTTTTATGTAGTACTTACATTTCTTAATTTGACGTTAAAGATCGACCATTAAATCGTGGTACTTACAACAAAAAATATTATTCAATGCCGTATGCCAAAGGAAATTTATTATACTAATGTAGCTGTAAGGTGCTTAGAGTATTTCTTATCTCATCGGCTCTTGTCCTACGAATCATAATAGGAAGGGTATGTCTAAAATCTTCCGAGAAAAGGGATGTGACGTTACCCATGGGTCTGTTTTATCAAAGTCTTCAGAGAGGAATGTTTTGTATTTTTTCCACAATACTAAAGTATCCAAAAGACCACAAAACACTTACATAATTGCGAACAAATGTCGTAAGCAGCGGGGGCTGTCACTGACATAGGCCTCCTCGAGAGTCTTGTCCCAGTGTTGATCATCGTCATGAAGATGAAGTGCCCTACAGGTTACTTGAAACGCAGGAAGCTCTACAGCATCAACTGTCTTTAAAAAACTAAGCTAAGTAAGCTAAGTTTTCTTAATTTGTTTTGGTTATTTTATTGTGTAATGAAGAAAACGTGTCCTTGATTTTCATATTTCAACAGAAAATGCTCAAACAAATTTGCTAGGCTAGACGCCATTTCCAATCTCCTACATTGGGTTATAATACCCTTGATTCTAATTTCAACAGGAAATACCCATCACGTTAAACAACTTTTGCTAAGGAGGCATAACCATATCTCTAATAGTTTAGCTGGTCTATTACTTTCTGCCACTTCCATTTTTCTACATCAGGTTCAAATATTCTTGATTTTTATAAGCCAATAGAAAATGCCTATCACGCTTAACAACTTTTTCTAAGGGGTCATTTCCATATCTCTAATAGTAGCTGGTCTATTACTTTTCTGGCATTTCCATTGTCCTAATTGGGTTGAAATATTCTGGATTTTAATATGTCAACAGAAAATTCTCATCACGCTGCTCCGGACCGGACCGGATTGGACCGGATTTCCAAAGGTCGCTGGTTCGATTCCAGCCTGAGAATTCACTTGTGGCCGAGTTAATTTTTTCCAATATTTTTCTATTTAAAATTTTTCTATTTAAAATTTACCATAAGTATTCTCATCACGCTTAAGAACTTTTGCTTTTGTGACATTTCCATAACTCTCATAGTTTAGCTGATCTCTTAGTCACCTACATCAGGTTTTACAGATTTCAAAAAAAAATATAGCCTATTTTATGGCCCGACCTATTAGCTACATATCACAAAAAAAAGTATTCAAATCCGTTCAGTACTTTCGGATATTAGCGTGTACATACAAACAGACAAACAGACAGACAAAATTTTTAAAAATCATCTTACCGTATTCTCTTACTGTTTTTACGTCATCCCCAATTGGTTTTTGGTAAATATATTCAATGTACAGAAATTATAATTTTACAGTTTTATTATATGTATAGATAAGGTTATTGTATCAAAGGGTAACGGACTTGTACTATTAAGTATTCTGTGGTAACGGTTACAGATAGCTTAGGCTTCATATCAATATATCAATAGATATGCGTTAGTGAATATGCCTTACAAAGGTTTTGTTGAATAGTCTGCTACATATTATCAATAGATGCCTTTTACCCGTATTGTTTACCTTGATAATGTTTAGTTAAATTCGAAATGTAATTCATTATTACATTATTATTACTATTAGACCGATCGCGCTGAGTTATTTTGTAGGCAAAACCTTCAAAAATTCTAAAGTTTATAAAAACTTGCCTGTGGATGTATTTGCATATAAAAAGCTTATTTTTGCGTTTTGTGTCATTTCTTGCCTATGCATCTATAGAAATTCGAATATTTGTGGTGGATATAAATAATTCAAAATAAAACTTACAAAATTGATTTCAAGTTAAAAAACGCAATGGTATTGAATTTAAGATAGCCTGCGTAGTGTACAAACCTAGTTTGTGTCACATTCGTCCAGGGGAAAGTGACTTAAAGTCAGTACATTAATAACTAAGGCAAAAAAAAATTAGAGTTTAAATAACTAGTACCATAATCTGCAGATTACTTAAATAAACCCATGAAATAAATTTGTGCCAGATTCAGGCATGGGATTTTAGTATTTTCAATTTTTTTGTTTGTCGGAGCTATAAGTGCTTTAAAAAATATTACAATTATTAGAATTTACTTATTTGATATTAAAAATGCATGATTGATGGACAGTGTGAATTTGTGTCATATTAATGCACGGCATTATTAATTAAGAAAAAAATACTAAAAAGCGCACGAAGTTAGTAGTAGGTACATAGCGCGCGATGCGAACGAAGCGCAGGCGGCAAGCCCGGCGCGGTCGACCTACCTATACGCGTGGACCGTGTGACATCGCGGCGTCCGTCTCAGTCGGGTTATATTCGGTATCTACTATAAAATAGGTAATTAGATTATCCCGTGATTAGATCAGATTAGGTAAGATTCGGTTATGTAGAGATTATCATCAGTCTATATTAAGCGTTAATCTACTATGCAGACGCAGGTCACATCTAATTTTCAATACTGTTACTTTTATGCAAGTGAAAGGATGACAGGGTGTCCCTGTCCGGGTCGTCGGTCGTATAGCAGAGCAGATTATTATACCTATATGAGTTATTTAGTAGATTTTCACTTTTACTTACAGGTACCTATCGCTTTTCGGTAGTTTTTATTTTTTTATTTATCATATAAAAAAGTATTCTGCTTTAAGTAGAGTCAGCAAAACAAAATGTATAGCTTATACTTACTAAATACGGCATAGTCGTAGATTTACAGGAACCGGGTCCGATACTCCGTTAAGAGAACCGGGAATATCGCTACTCCCGGTACTGAGAAACCCCTAAAGGTTTTTTTGTATTATTGAGCTGTTTAAAATGTGTGCATAAATGAAAATGTTAGACGCAAGTTGAAAGAACCATAGAAAGTGCTGCTGTTGTGAAACTGCTGTTTTTGGTAGTTCCCCGCGTAACACACACACAATTCAGCTTTTATACTATAACGTACTATTGAAATACGCTCATATTACCGGTCATATTACTGTCTGGCTATTGCTGTCTCACTCTGATAAATAGGTCACTGCCCTGTTATACCGCCTAATGATAAGCTAGGAGTATCATACAATCAACGATGGCCTAGAAGGTATTCATTAGGGATTTAGAATCCCCGGGTTTGTAAGTATTCGGAAACACAAGAACAGGTAAGAAGTTACACTCTAGCGCGGTACAGAAGATAAAAGAATCAAAACGCTTAGCCGATTTCGACGCATTGAACGCCAGTCTTTGGAATATATTGTGAAGTACATATTCGTATTTATGCTTGTCTAATGGCAGGGGAAGAGTATAGCTGTCCATTTCAGACCGAAATATATCAGATAATAAAGCGTTAAGCTCGCAACAACGCTCTTTTCTGTCTCTGCTCAAGGGGTTTGCGTTCAAGCTTATAACAAAAATATCTTTTGTGCGGCGTCGGTACCGCCACAAAAATAGATAGATACCGACGCCGCACTGTAACCGCACCGCGCGCTTTGTATGGAAACAAACGACCGTCCATGCGCAAAACGACAAATGCACCGCTTCGGCACCGCAGCGATCCAACAAGAAACGTCTAAACTGAAAGCGCCCTTAAAGATGATTGGATCTAAACTTCGATCATCAAGTCGTAGTCATCGTTTAAGCCACATGATACCCACTGCTAGGTATAAGACTCCCCCAAGGATCTCCACAACGATCGGTCCTGCGCTGCCCGCATCCAGCGGCTTCCCTTGACCTTCACCAGACCGTCGGTCCACCTTGTCCGAGGTACCCCCACGTAGCGTCGTCCCGTGCGCGGATCTCTTTTTCGAAGTTGGACTTACCTAACTGGATTGTCTGTCCAAGGTAAACGTAGTGGTCAACATTTCGAGTGTAGGGTTCCCAACGTGAACTGAAGTGGGTATAACATGGGAATTTGACATTATTTTCGCCTTTTCCATGTTCATCTTAAGACCCAATGTTTGGGAAGCACTACGGAGATCTTCGAACATTGTGTTCAGATCTTCCAAGGTCTCAGCCGCAAGGACTATATCATTGGCTAAACGAAGATGTGTCAGATACTGGCCATTAATGTTGATGCCGAGTCCTTTCGAGTCCAAGAGCTTAAAGATATCCTTCGACGCAGCTGTGAACAGTTTCCGAGAAATGACGTCTCCCTGTCTCACACCTCGCTGAAGTTGGATGGGATTTGTGTTCTGGTTCTGTAATCGGTCCGACATGGTGGCATGTTCGTATAAGTACCTCAACACCTCGAAATACCTATAGTCCACTTGGCACCTCTGGAGAGAATGCAGCACCGCCCAGGTCTCTATCGCATCGAAGGCTTTCTTATAGTTCGCAAACGCCAAGCAAAGTAGCAAATTATACTCCTCGGTCTTCTGTATAACCTGCCGAAGCGTATGGATGTGGTCTTTGGTGCTAAAGCCTTTTCAGAACCCGGCTTGTTCGTGAGGAAGTCGTCGAACCTGCGAGCTAGACGACTCGTTATGACTCTCGAAAACAACTGAGTTTGCGTTTGGTATAGTTGGAGGAATAATTTCAGCGTAAAAAACCTTTGCCAGTAAAGCAAAGTTTTTTCATGCTAATTAAAATTTTAATGAAATATTAAAAGTTGAAACTTAATGAAAATGACACGCATGATCAGCAAGCATATCCCTCAAAATAGGATTCAGGTTGAAAGGACTGACCTGTTTCTTATCCTGTTAATCTTACAGCCTCAGTGGACAACCGAATTAGGGAATTAGGGACAAGATGTAAGTTAGCATTGGCTTGGCTATTTCACTAAAGGCCAGGGCGAAAAAATTTAACGATTCTACATCTTACAATACAAGCTTTTTGGGTTACATGACAAGGGGGCAGAGTTGTATTGCGCTATTAAGAGTCTGCCTGCGGAGATAGGTTCATGAACCAGTTCAGTAGGGGCTCGTGCATCAAATTTAAATTCAAATTCAATATCATTTATTCAGTCTATGCTGTTACAAGCACTTATGAACGTCAAAGAAGCAACGCCATCGGCTCACAAACCCTACGGCTGGAGACTGGATTTTCTTTGCTAGGAAGGCATTGAATGATGACCCGATATTAAATTTTTTCCATAATTGTGAACAACGATAAGATGCTTAATTAGTAGCTACCTGGGCAAATGAACCTGTCTCCACAATCCCCATAAAACCGGAAAGTTTCCGATCTCAGGAGATTGCAATGCAAATATGGCTAGCCAAAGGAAAGGTCAGAAGTCAGATAATGTTTATATAACATCGATAAATAAAGCTAGGGCATAGTCCCAGGAACTCCTGGTTACGAATGTTCCCGAGATTCCCGATACGGTACTTACTGGGGCACATTAACTGGCACCGGTTTTAACATGGTATCGCAGAACCGGTTCTCATTAATAGTAAACTTCAATATAAATATATTCAAATGAATGAGTTCGAGATAGGGAAAAGTACCGGGAATTCAAAGTTCAATTTTTTCCCCGGGACTCCCAGTACTGACGCAAATTAACTGACACCGGTACCATCGTATAGAAGAACCAGTATTCTTGGTTCTCATTAATAATAATGAATGGGTTAGAAATGTAAAACTATAAAACAAAACTATAAAACGAGTGATTGACAGTGGGTGCATGATTTCTAATGTCAATTTTAACAATCAGAAAGGCTGTCATTTGGCTGGCACTTGAGGTGGTATAAAGTAAAAACAAATTATACTTACTTACTTGCCTAGATCAGATATATATCCTGTTTTCTTTTTTGCTTTTTATTTAATGTTTACCTACTTCTAAAAAACATCTTAGTCTGGTCATCAACTTACTTAAAAATAATTAAGTAGGTACCTTTTTGACTAGCAATGTAGGTACCGTCAACAGCACGTACGGCTTTACATTTGCAATACGAAAACCACCGACGAGCGACGTAAGGGCGCTCTCAAGGTCACACACACCGCTCGCGTGTCGCGATGCGTCCCATGCGCTTGCTCTTAGCGGCAAATTTCAAACTGTTCCGGATTTAAACTTAATATAATAATATAAGATTCGATGGATAAAAACGACACAAATTTTGAATAGTGTTTCGTTATATCATAAAGATAATAAAAACATAAACTCTAATAACTTGAATTTTCTTTTGTGACTTTTACAGCGTTTTGAACAAAAAAAGGAAAGTTTCTGAAAATGCCATGGAGGAATCTGACACAAAACATTATAAACAAAAGATACCATTGATCTAAAACTTATAACACTTATTTCACCAACTCTAATATTCTTTTGAGCTACTGAGGCGACATCTTAGGTAATGTTTAAATAACAGTATTCCCGTGGAGAGAGATGACACAAAAACCTAGTGTACATCGTTTACGACTTTCTAATCCCCATGAAAGTAAAATTATCGTCTCTAATTTTCTTTCCGGCCGATAATGTTAGAAAAGACAAAAACGTCAATATAAACTTATCCCTGCACCTAAGATGACACAAAATCATATATTAGGTTAAGTAAATGGTCCTGGAACTGTATACCAAAAATCAAGAACTTTAATATTTTTGAAACCTCAAAACTTATCCCTATCGGTCTATATTTGGAAGGAGGGACGCTGGCAAAGCCGGACGGGCCGATCAGTCACCATAATCGGAACCATTTCGCCCAGTTCCCCAAAGTCCCCTGAAGACAGGGGATGACTAGCTAAGCAAAATTTCCTGAGAAAATAAATGAATAAATTGCTTAGTTAATAAATATTAAACAAGAAAATATACTAGAAAAAAGCAACCTGTTTTTTTGTTGCTTTTCTCTAGTAAATTTTCCTATTTAATATTTATCACATAAAAATAGCATTGTAAAATGCAAAATTAAAGTTATAATTGCTTGTAAGTTTCATTTAGAATTTGGGTTATGGATACTGTTAGAGCCAACAAATAAAGATTTTTTTGTTATTATTATGTTAATGAACGACAGGGAGACTCTTAGCCTTCATCATAACATATGCATGATGTACCTACAAAGAAAACACAAATATTTGTCTTCTGCGAGAATCGAACCAGCGATCTCTTATCAGAATATCCTCCCTAATCTAAATACTTGCGCCATACATGTCGTCAAAGTACCCAAAGTGGGTGCCGCTTATTACCCCTAACGTTAATTGGCCTTATATCATTTCGCATAATAGATTTGGCATAACATAATTATGCATAATAGATTTGACATAACATAATTATGCATAACATTCAACAGGCATTTGAATTAGGATGTTACGCGAATTAATATAGACCCCGTCAAAGTGAACCCTTTTTCTTAAAAACGTACCTAACCCTAACATATAACATAGATTCATATTAATTTGAAATGAACTCCAAATCGTTTCCGCTAATAAAATACAGAATTATAATTTCCTTTAATATTAAAGAACCGTTTCAATTAAAAATATCTATAATCGCGTTAAGTATAATTACGTTCCCAATTTATTTTACGATCTATAAACTTAATTTAGTTATAATTCAAAAATGTTGTTCACATAAAACACATTTTACGGTGTAGAAACTGGGTACTTTGGTGTCGTATCTATATGTATCCCTTGTTATCTGAAACTAGAATACTATAAGAGCTAGCGCAGACGACGGATAACGGAGGACTTTTTGTCCGCGACACGTCTTTATTGTTACCCAAATAAGATTCAACATAGACCGCGTATATCCGCAAAAAGTACGCGATAGTCCTCGTTATTTATTCAACTTTATGTTCTTAGTAATAAGGTCGTGTCGCGGACAAAAAGTCCTTCAATGTCCGTCGTCTGCGCAGGCCATAAATCTAGTCAACAGTAAGTATGGCAATAAAAAAAAAAAATTTAAATATATTATTCTAGCTTCCCCTCTTTGTTTCACCCGCGTGGTTCCCGTTCCCGTGGGAATATCGGGATAAAAAGTACTCCAACTCTCCATCCTTTCAACTAACTCTGTGCTGAAAATCAAGTCGATTAGTCGCTTAGTTAGGGCGTGAAGAAAGGACATACAAACACACTTTCGTAATTAAAATATTATTTAGGATTTGAATTTAACATAAGTAAAGACAAAGAAAAAAGCGCGGAAAAAAAACAACATTATTTTATCGTCAGTAAGTCATTCCAAACAAATTTTTAAATGAAATTACGTTACAAAATTTAAGCCTAAGTTAAATTAGCTACATTTTAAGATTTTTTTTTACATTTTTTTTTATGAATGACGGGGAGACTCTTAGCCTTCATCATACATGATGTTAAGTATTGATAAGGCTGAAGATGGAAGCGAGCCTCTCCCGGAATCCTCAACCACTGAGGAACTGGCTATCTTATCTCGAACTGCCGGAACACAACAATGCTGAAAACATTGTTGTTATGGCGTCAGGCTTGGGTTAGATGGTGGTAGCTAGCCAGGCAGGCTTACAACAAGTCCTACCACCAACCAAACCGAATACAATATGTACACCCCCGCTGGGAATCGAACTTTAAATACTCTTACAGGCCAGGCTTACTCTTTGCCTCATTCTGAATCGTTAGATTAGGAAGAGGCCTAAGATGGAGCGAGCTTGCCTAGAAAAAGCCTATTCCCTCGACCTTTAAAGATACCAGGGTTGTAGGCACCCGGGAGTACAGATGCAGGCAGGGAATACCACTCTCTGGCTGTGCGCATAATAAAAGATGAGGAAAAGCGCTTTGTACGCAGCCATGAAATATCAACCAGGTAGGGGTGATAGCCTGCATTCCCGGACATCTGGATTCCTGGTGGTAAAAAGGAGCTGGCGGGATGAGCTCATGCAGCTCAATAGCATACTCTCCTAAGTATTAAAATGTTCCTATAATTTATGAGGTTCGATAGAACTGGCATGTATTAAAAAAAGTTATTTTATTTAAAGAGTGAAAAATCTGTTTTTCATACTAAATAATAAAATAACATTGGTATAAGTATATGCTAAAAACAAAACGTGCGTATCCATAAAACGTCTTTTAAATCAATTCAAAAGAACTATCAAATCTCAAAATCTTCTCTAAAAGTGTAACTACTTAATAGTTACAACTGTTTTAAATTAAGATACAATAAGGTATAGGTACCTACGCTCAAGTCCTACATGGAATTCACTCAAATGTAACGGACATATTTAACAAAATATTAACATAATATCATTTTGTAAACATAATTATTCATCTCCTAGTGTTTACCTAGAGTTCAACTCCAGATTCTCCTCATTAATCAGAGGAAAATGCTGAGGGCTCACATTCATTAATTTTGTAATCATTTTGTAATTAATACAGCGCAAGTAATTAAAATGTGTAATTATTTTGCTAAGGCTAAAACTACACAGAACTTTATTTGTTTGGATATCGAATTAGTTAATTATAGTAAAATTATAAAAAACATTGTTTTTTTTTAAGCAAACAATATTCTCTGTACAGCTTCTAACAAGTATTAACATTATTTTTGTAATTATTTTCTGATTCTAAACATTCTTTTTGTACGATATATATTAAACAAGATAATATATTAGAAAAAAGCAACTAGTCACATGTCGCCCTGGCGGGATCCCGTCAGGGCGACATGAGACTAGTTGCTTTTTTCTAGTATATTTTCTTGTTTAATATTTATCACATAAAAATAGCTTTGTTAAATGCAAAATTAAAAAGTTATAATTCTTTTTGTACGTTATATGAATATAATTGAATTGCTTTAGAATAATATGTAGTGATATTATAAAACAATATATATTTAATTAGAATTTATTCGGAGCAACGATTGAATAACGCAGTTAAAAATATTTTGACAGTAATTGACTACCTGTTTGGCGCAGAGGTCCCGGGTTCGATCCGCGGACAAGACAAATATTTGTGTGCATGAACATGTCTATTTGTCTTGGTTTGGATGTTTAATATGTATATTATGTATGTATTAAATATATAAGTATGTTTATCCGTTATCTAGTATCCATAACACAAGTTCTTCATGATACTTAACGTAGGCTAGATAATTGGTGTGATTGTATGGAAATATTTATTTATTATTAATTTAAGTTTACACGAACAATCAAATCGCCACAAACAGAGCTTCTGCGTACATACTTACGTATCAAGAACGGTTTTCGTAGTACAGTCAACATCATTCACCTTGTATGGACTTTGGGCCCAATGTGAACAGTCGAAATCGCACCTATATTTTACTTATTATTATAGATTAAAGGTTAAAGGAACGCTCTACAACAATGTTTGAGTGTCAAAATTCATAGAAAAAATATTAAAAGATGTATCTCTTACTTAATATAAAGCTAAAGTTCCAGTAAATGCGCATGCGTAAACTAAAGTAGGACAATAATAAAGTTGATACTTTGATTATATTTTAACGTCCAAATTTTTTACTATGCATTATTTCAATAGACATCCATACTAATATTACATAGGTATGTAAAAGTAACTCTATCTGTCCGTCTATCTGTAATCTTTTTACACGTAAATTGCTGAACCGTAAATTAATGCAAATTTATGTGGTGATCAGAGTTAAATTGTCGTCGTCGTCGTCTCAGCCACATGACTCCCACTGCTGGGTATAGGCCTCCCCCAAGGATCTCTACGACGATCGGTCCTGCGCTGCCCTTATCCAGCAGTTCCCGCGACCTTCACCAGATCGGTCCACCTTGTTACGCCTACCCACGGAGCGTCGTCCGGTGCGCGGTCGCCATTCCGGAACCTTTCCACCTCAACGGCCATCGGTTCTTCTCGCTAAGTGTCCCGCCCACCGCCACTATAGCTGAACAATCCTTCGAGCGATGTCGGTTACTTTAGTTCTCTTACGGTTCTCCTCATTTCTGATTCGATCACGTAGGGAGACCCCGAGCATAGCTCTCTCCATTGCACGCTGTGTGACCTTGAGCCTTCTTAGCAGACCCTTATTTAGCGACCACGTTTCACTGCCATAAGTCATCACTGGCAATACACACTGGTATAGACTTGCGTCTTGAGACACTGAAGTAAGTCTGACGCATAGATTTTACTGAGCTTCCCGAATGCTACCCTTCCGAGTTGGATTCGACGAGAGATCTCTTTCATAAAGTTGGACTTACCTAACTGGACTGTCTGTCCAAGGTAAGCGTAGTGGTCAACAACTTCGAGCGTAGTGTTCCCAACGTGAACTGGAGTGGATACAATATGGGAATTTGACATAATTTTCGTCATATCCATGTTCATCCTAAGACCCACTCTTTTGGAAGCACTACGGAGATCTTCGAGTATTGTGTTCAGATCCTCCAAAAAATCGTTCGAAAAATCACAAAATCCACGATTTTAGTACAAATCCTCTCTCTCCATAAAATGGCCGCTATTAACTGTTTACATCTGTTTAAGTCAAATACTATTTTGAGTTTTTATTTTTATTAAAGTGTTTGACCCTCCCAAATAGGCATAAGAATTTATATTATATTATATTTTATTAAAACAATTGATAAGTACGTTTTCTCCAAACTAACCCAAACTGAACAATGTCCGTATTTTACAATTCTTACAAAACATGGAACCATTTTGTCCACCACTTAAAAGCACATTAAGTCATTGATGTCGTTGTTCCACTATTCATATAATATTCAAGTGCCAGTTTACAAAACCACGTTTTATTTCTAAGAACTACAATACGTTAACAATGCAAACACATTTCCCACACCTAATAACATGTTACTGTATTGTGTCTTCCATAATAACTAACAATGAAAATAACACGTCTTGGATAACAATTTAATTATCCTTGTTTTCTAATGCCATAGACTAGAAATCATCTAGAGACCGAGGATGGAGCGAGCTTGCCTAGAAAAAGCCTACTCACTCGAGCTATAATAAGATCTCGGGAATGCAGACGCAGGCAGGGAATTCTAATCCCTGGCTGTGACGAGCGCTTTGTACGCAGACGTGGAATATCACCCAGGTATGGTGATAGCCCGCCATAGGTCTGGACTCCCGGTGGTAAAACGGAGCTGGTGGAATGAGCTTATGTAGCTCGATAGCACACTTCCCGAAGTACAATCTGTAGAATACGGACTATGAAAGTATACTAATATTGGAATATTTGTGATGTTTGTTACTCAATCACGCGAAAACGGTCGAACGGAATTGGATGAAATTTGAAACACAGGTTGCTATAGCTCTTAAACTAACACCCATATTATATGTAGTTCCTTCAAAAGTTCCTCGACCTCGACTCAAAGAAGGCTCTTTTTCCGGAGATTTTATGCAACTATGAATACCGATTTCCTCGAATGAGGTTAAGTGGATTCGAGTAAGTTTTGGAGGAACGTCATAGAATTTGGGTGTTAGAATCCTTTTTACATAGATATTCTTACAGGAACTTAAACAAGTACGTCAAACCGCGGGCTGCCATAAGTAACAGCTCTATAAATTGACTCGCAAAAGCTCAACAAAAATGACTGATTAAAAAAATTAATTAAAGACAGAATGGCGTCTTCTTTTCTTATTGCTTCGGTCGCAGATGGCATTTATAATTTTACTGTAATTTTAGGGGCTGAGATGAGTTCCTTGCGGCACTCGATTTTGAAATAAACGCCAAACGTAAGTCAATTGTTGTGGCAAGGAATAAATTTTTTACAGCGGTCCTTGCTATAATAATAACTTTATTATTACTATTCACTTCCTAGCTGTTATTTTCTTTTGCTAATTTACTTACTTATATGTTTAATACTTAACGCAAACTGTTAAGGCAATCAAAAGCATTGTATAAAAATAAATTGTATTATTTCGTTTGTTTATGAATAAGTCACTTTAAGATGGGCTCATAATACAAATAACACATGTTTATACCAACTCAAATACCTACTTCTTGTTATTATTGAAAGAAAATATTTTTTTCAAATATAGCTACACTTCAGCCCCCATTTTAGGACCTTTAATAAACACAAAGGGTCGTCTTAAGACGAAAATGATGATTATGAATAGAAATATTTAGTCAATGCCTATTATTCCACAATTTGATGGTTACATAAAACAATACAAGCTGTTTTTGAAGAACTTATTAAAATACTATTTATACCGATTCAGCCTTATTATATTTCAAAGTGAATGTAAAATAAAGGAGCTTGTAACAAACATTCTTTGATATTCTTTGTGTATTCTCGTGTTCGTTTAATGTAACGAAGTCGATTCAAGACAAAATTAAAGATTTGAAGTCTTGGTCTCTCTAATAAGACAGTGGTATAGAAACCTTTATATTGCTTAAATTGGACGATATTTATCTCTGTAACACAATGAAATTTGTAATCAGAGTCTTTATTTGATTTTTCCGATACTCCTGTGTCATTGAAGACTTGCTTACTTATTGCTTTCAATTTGACGTTTCCCTAAATTGGAAATCATAAATAGGAAACTCGTTCTCCTAAAACCAGCGTATTTAATTTTTTCATTTCATTCTTATAGGTTGTAAGTAACGTAACATAACAACTTGCAGCCGCCCGCAATTATACCCGCGTGGTTCCTGTTCCCGTGGGAATATCGGGATAAAAAGTAGCCTATGTTACTCTCCGTCCTTATAACTAACTCTATGCCAAAAATCAAGTCGATTGGTTGTGTAGTTAGCGCTTGAAAGAAGGACAAACAAACACACTTTCACATTTTTTATATAACTAGGATTAGGATAGTCCGCTGAAAAGGTATGTGTACTCGTAGAATCTTATATTTCTTTCTGGATAATTAGCTATAGTTTTGCTTTTACGATACAAACTTGAACGTCAATTTCTGAAGAAACTATCATCTAAGTTTATCTTTATTTATTTATTATTAAGCATAATTAAACGGGTATAAACCCAATTACATAATTATCTTAAAAGACGTACATAATTTACATTTATAAAAACCAAAAAAGATACAATAAGATAGTTAAATTCTATTACTAATACTTTTAGAATTATCAATAAATATATCAATTTCTGGAAAAGTTATCAGGAGCGTGTTTTGTGCTTCATGCATACGACACAATGGTGATTGCGCGCGCGCCACCGTCCGACACGGCGGAGGCGCAACAACCGATGTCTACGACTTAAATAGTTTTCCGGAACATACTCCTGAACTGAGCAACTTACTCCTGAACTTCGATGCTTAGTCCTGTATGTTTGATACGTGTACATTTTCTTTTTTTTTTCATTTAAATTTAATTGTAATGTTAATGTTAATTAAAGTTAATTTATTATAATTCTCAATTGTCAGTTCCGATCAAATTATTTTATTTTATTTTATTATATTACATTTTACATTTAAATTTAACCTTTTTAATAATTGTATTGCATAAATTACTCTATTATTTATAATTTTAATTCTTAATTTTGAATTGTATGATTAACATGCATGTGTGCTCGTAATTCACTCTTATCAATTTTTATTTTCCATAATACTGTTTACTCAATTATTGTTTGTTCTCGTGTAGCACCTATAATTAAGATTGCATTTAGCTCGGATCCCTCATATTGTTATATATTGTATTCATTTCAATGTAAATCTTGTTGGTGTTAAATAAATAAATAAATAAACATAAAAGCGGCACAACTGTTCAACACATTCAGGTGAATCAATAGCACCCCGTAAGATAGCCACAGCTGATGCAATGTTCTCACGAGCTCTCCTGCATTATAAAGAATCCATCCCCAACATACCTAGTAAAAACTTAGTAGGATACATAAAGGGATAGTATCCATACGTCCGCTTCTAATAGTAGCGAAGAAAAGCCTTCTGAACCTTTTCCAGCATCAAGGCATATTTGGCTTCGTGTGGGTTCCAAATACATGAGCTAGACTCCAGCGAGCTCCTCACAAGACCAATGAACAGAAGCTTTATGACCACAAGATTCTGAAAATCACGTGAATTGCGTAAAATAAAGCCTAGACGACTGAAGCAGCCACGAGTAATTATGGAAATGTGTTCATTGAACATCAGAGAAGGGTCAAACGTAACGCCCAGGTCTTTCATTGAGTCTGTGCGACGTACCTATAATGTCACTGCCCAGCTTAAAATTGTACTGGGTGGGACTATGCTGGCAACTGAAAGACATAACGGAACACTTATCACAATTGAACACTTATCACGATTTATCAACAAAACTTAAAATTTTATACAAAGGTATATATATATATTTAAGTTGGATAATTTATTTATAACATGCCACAGGCATCTGGACCCTGTTTCATAAACATTACAATTGTCAGCGACAGGTGACAGGTGACAATTTAACGATTGTACGTTTCATATAACATTGGTGCTTTATGAAAAGCCGACATAATTGTCAAATTGTCGCGACAATTCTACAATTTAACGTTTCAAGAAACATTTGGTTTGTCTATTATAATTGTCGTGGACGAGCGCTTAGTCACACAACTGACACTTAGTAAATGCTGGCTGGAAAATGCCACTACGTCCAATGATACGCTGAAGAACCGTTGATCAGTACAAATAAACAATTATTTATTATTTAACACAGTATATTTTATTATTAAATAAATGCACTGAATCAAAGTCACTTCAATACAGATTATAAATCGGCTAAATCCGCGACCACTAAATTATCTGCACTTTGAATAATTTAAAATCTATTATTCCTTAAAAACAGTTCACGCTTGACACTTCTAATTCGCTGCACTTGTTTGAACACTTCTTATTACTCTTCAGAACTCTTATTGAACACTTATTTTCAAACTCTTCTTTGAACACTTCCGGATGCGCTTACTCATATTTTAAGTCACTATACTATACGCTGCGCTGCGTGCCGCTTTTATACCGCCCGCGGAAAGTCGAGAATCGCATGGAATATTCGCGACGTGTGCGTCTCGAACGTTCCCGACAATCCACGAGCGGCCGAGAGAGCGAGACACTATTTCTGTCTCGCTCACTCGCTTCCGCGGGAGAAATTTCTCGCAATCTTCGTCCTTATTTAATGCAGCGCGACTCTTTTACTAACTTTTTGTCTCTCAATGTTCGCGCGGCGTTCAAACAACTATTTCATTGTCCGACGTCGCTCACAATTATAATTGTAATCGGAAAATCTGATACATTCATTGACTTATATATTACTATACATTTGTCAAATTGTCGCACTTTTTTGATAGGCACCCTTGGTCTGTGTCAGAATGAGGAGTGACATATATTTTTCTTTTATTATTTCTCACATGATCGAAAGAGTTCGTAATAGGATTTTGATACACAGAACTTTATAATGTATGATTGCTGTTTATAGAAAACCTACCTTCTGCAATAGTGACAAAGGTCAAAATTGCGTAGATCACTGACAAAAAAAGTATGTTCGAGCATAGTTGACAAATTGTCGACTTGTCAAGCTTTATTAAACAGGGCCCTGGTCAAATCAGCAATTTAATTAGAAGGATAGCCCTTTAATTTAACGCCGGCATTCAATTGAATGCCTAGGCCGATCGTTGCTTTAACTAGCATCACTCAACGTACAACTAGTTACCTAATAGTAAGCTAATCCTTCGAAGATAGTTGTCGTAAAATCAGGCAGGCGTCTAACACCTGTAGACCTAGCGCAAAAAAGATTCGAAATATGTAGTATCAAGGACGTATCAAGGACATATCATCAAAAATGTATAGGAAAATGTACTTCCGTTTACGTCCGGTCGGTAGGAACACTACTCAATATGACGACTTCCGTGGGAGAGTGGTACCACTGTACCACAGAGATCGTCACATACACCGTACCTACACCGGTTTCAAGGTGTCGCTTACTCTGAGGTCCCGGGTTCGAATCCCGGTAGGGGCAAATGTTTGTATGATGAATACGAGCATTTGTACCTGAGTCATAGACCTTTATATTTTTTAAATATACATAAACACACCCAAAAATACATGATATTTAATTTACACACCGCTACAAAAGCCGTTTCGGCTTTAACTGTGGCGGAGGAGTTGAGCAAATACAACAAATTTAAAATGTTAGTAAATTGATAGAAAACATAAAAAATATAAGTACATGTTTTTTTTAAGTATTCTAACTTAATAAGAAACACATTTTGTAGTTAGTAAAGGAATTTTGATTAGAAGATTATTTTTTTATACACTAAAAATTATAGCTACAATCATGTGGTTTTTGTATAATAACACATTCATTATATGACTTGCTATTTGTAAATTATATTATCCGAAAAGTATTTCTTAACAACTGTTTTAAAATTATCCTTTGTAATATTTCTACACATAAAAACTTATATATGTATAATTATATGTATTTATATCCGTTACCCTAGTATCCCATAACACAAGCCTTATTACAATGCTTGCTTTGGGGCAGGTTAATTGGTGTGAGTGTGAAATATTTTTATTTTTATTTAATATGTCATACATTTTCAGATGATACGTCCTCGATACTTACTCGAAAGTTTTTCGTGCTAGGCCTACTCTATCACATGGATATTGTCAATTTAGGAAGTTTCAAAAACCTTATTTTAGACTTCTTAAGGATGTTAAACTAATTTAATCGCCTCGTATTTGTGGCAAATTTAAATAGCTCTTGTCAACATTTAATTAAGTCGCCTTTTCGTACGAGGAATTAAATTAACATTCGAATGTGTGCGAAACCTTACACTTCTATTACGTTTTACAGTGTAACCAAGAAGTCATTTTGTTTATATTTTAGTAAAAAAATAAGATTTCTAAATTCATCATTTTGTTGTAATGAATAGTTATTTACAAAACAAAGGATTTTAAGATAAATTTTAAATAGAAAAATATTGAAAAAAAATAGATGGGACCATGCGAGAATTTTCTTGTGGCCGAAATGGTCCTATCTGAGAATTCACTTGTGGCCGAGTTGAGTCTTTGCAATATCTTTCTATTTAAAATTTATCATAGGTATAAAAACAGCCTTGAAAAATGCAAAAATTAAAAAAACATAAAGGATCTATGTTTTTAATTTATTAACAATGATTTCGTCAGTCACAATTTTTAATAAAACAAAATCTTAATATTTTCTTGATTAAGCGACATTTGACTGTTTTTGCTAGCAACGGAACCAAATCATTATTAAAACATAATTTTAATGCAGACATATCACATCTCTCTTTGGCCTAAAATATTCATTATCGTCTTCCACAAAGAGAAAACACAAGCGAAATCGGAGTTTGATCAAAACTGAACCTTATTGTGTAACATAGAAAGTGAAAACTCGTTCCCAAACTTGAGTTTTAGGCTTAAAATTAACAGCAACTTGGATGGAATAACTATTTTCTGATATTATTCCAAAGGAGGATCATTAATACTGAATGACATTGTTTTTTTTTAAATAACAATTGTCATATTTTTTTTTATGAATGACGGGGAGACTCTTAGCGTTCATCATACATGATGTTAAGTATTGATAAGGCTGAAGATGGAAGCGAGCCTCTCCCGGAATCCTCAACTACTGAGGAACTGGCTATCTTATCTCGAACTTCCGGAACACAACAATGCTGAAAACATTTTTGTTATGGCGTCAGGCTTAGATAAGATGGTGGTAGCTAGCCAGGCGGGCTTACAACAAGTCCTACCACTAACCAAAATATCATATTGTAATTAAAATTTATAATTAAAATTATATAAATTATTTCCCTATTATTGTATGTATTCATTTTTTCATAATAACTTTTTAATATTGCTTTTTACAATGCAATTTTTCAGTTAAGACAAACTATTAAAATTTATTGTTAAAAGCCTCAAATTATCGTCCATAATTATTTAGAAAACAGAAATCTCTAGAATGTCATAAATCGATTGTCGTTGACGAAAAGTTTCAGTTGCGTCAGTTAAAACAATAAAAAAAAACATTGAAAACACGGATTTTTAACCCAATTAAACATAATGATAAATGATAATGGTTATCCTAATGATACCCAGATTTTAATTTTAATTGGTCATATGCAAACTACCTGCAAGCTAACTGCAGCTGTGTAGTGTCTGTTTAGAATAGCCCCTACCCCCTCTCATCCCATGGGTGTCGTAAAAGGCAACTAAGGGACTCAGCTTTCAGGAGACGAGCAGCAGCGTCTCCTACATACTTGGCCATACTGCGATCGCCAACCCTCCTGCCAAGCGTGGCGATTATAGCAACCCCCTCCCCCCCTTTGGGGGAGGCCTATACCCAGCAGTGGGTGTTACCACACTATAAAAGCCAACTATAAAAATTATCTTCTAAAAATACCTTTGTAAATGCATAAATAACTCAGTTTTAGTTTCAAGATATTTTTTTCTAATCTAGGAATATAAGGATATATCCTATGTTTTAATCTAGACTATCTACTACATGTGTGCCAAATTTTAATCAAATCCGTTCAATAGTTTTGAGTGAAAGAGTAATAAACATCCATACATCTAAACATCCGAACCTCCTCACAAAATAAATAAATACATCCATACAATCACACTAATTATCTAGCCCACGTTAAGTATCATGAAGAACTTGTGTTATGGATACTAGATAACGGATATACATACTTATATCTTTTTTTTATAATTACATACATATTAAACACCCAGACCAAGACAAATAGACATGTTCGTGCACACAAATATTTGTCTTTTTCGGGGATCGAACTGGCACAGAAGGCGGGGTTAGTACACACAGGTCGTCAAACTTTCGCATTGTATGATATTAGTAAGATTAGTAGGAAGGATAGGATAGGATTAGTCAGAGATAGGATGTTCACGTGGTCGTCGACTCTCTGTCTTATTTAAATGTGACTTAGATAATGGTCGTCTTATTTATGCATAAGATGAGCCTACAAACTTTGGTGGCATTTGCGAAGTTCTTTGACCGATTGATAATCGCAAACTTTGCGATGAGTAGGCGGGTTATTAAAATTTAAAAGTGAAATGTCGAGCTCCTTTAATTGCCAAGTCAATTAATGTAATCTATTTACATACTTGCTTAGGTGATAGGTTTTTTTAAAGAATGTTAAAGTTAACCTTCTTAAAAAAAAACATAAGTAAGTCTTTTTACCTACATCTGAGGTACTATTTATCGTTGTATCATTGCGTTAAAAATCCGTATTCGTTTTTTCGTATACGTATTTTCATTTAGAAAAAGTCAGAACTTAGGAAACCATCCTAACCGACAATAAAATGTTAGGTGGTGGGTGCGTGGTGGTTAGGTGGTGGTGGTGGGTTATTCAGGTGGTGTAACCATTAGACTACAGAAGCAATTAGCTTATTTCAAGCATGCCCCAAAGACGAATTACTGCAGGAAAGCGAAACTAGTGCAAAACAAACACCTCTTTTAAATTCGCTCACCCACACATACATCATGCCATATCTTTGTGGGATTGATAGAACATCAAAAGGTATAAACAGCTTGAGAAGAAAAAAAGGTAAATCCGAATTAAGCTGTGTAGTGTCGGCTTAGAATAGCACTACCCCCTCTCATCCCGTGGGTGTCGTAAAAGGCGATAAAGGGACTCGGCCTTCAGGAGACGGGCAGCAGCGTCTTATACAAACTTGGCCATACTGCGATCGCCAACCCGCCTGCCAAGCGTGGCGCTTATGGCAAACCCCCAGCAGTGGGTGTTATATGGCTGAGACGACGTCGCTGAATTAATATGAATTGATTCGGCTTCTCTTTGAATAACGACGCTTACCTATAACGAGTTAGGTATATGGCCAGGGAGCTGCGAGAGAATACTCAACAAATGTAGAGACATTTGTGAGTAAAACGGACTCAGTGCAGCTCCTTATCTTAGCTGAGTAGATGCAGCTAAAGTCCCCTTCTGGGAAGATCCCAGGGGACTTCAATCGTATCGATCCATCCATCTTATCTTATCTACGCCTGACGCCATAATATCAATGTTTTCAGCATTGTTGTGTTCCGGCAGTTAGAGATAATAAGCCAGTTTTTTTTTACAATAAATAGGCTTAATCTTGGCCTCATTCTGAATCGTTAGATTAAGAAGAGGCCTAAGATGGAGCAAGCTTGCCTAGAAAAAGCCTATTCACTCGAGCTTTAAATATACCAGGGTTGTAGGCACCCGGGAATACAGACATAATAAAAGATGAGGAAAGGCGCTTTGTACCCAGTCGTGGTATATAAGGGTAATAGCATGCAGTACGAAAAGTCTCTCCGTTGTTCATTAAAAAAAAACCCTTCTGGGAGTTCAGACGGCCTTTGGGAGACTGTCACCTTTTACACACCGTCTAACGTATTATGGGTTACGGTCGCTTCCGATGAAGGCAGCTGTCCCTTCCCGAGGAATCCAGCCGCTAGGTGCTGTTTAGTGTGTAGGAGTCTGACACAACTCTCACAGCCGGCTGTAGAGTATCCAATAAAGGATTTACCCCCTTTGAGAGCCTGTCACCTTTCCCTTAGTTTCCGACCCGACCTGCCTCCTTCTGGCTGTCGAACGGGTTACGGTCGCTACCGATAAATACTGCTGTCCCTTTCCGTGGAATCCAGCCGCTAGGTGGTGTTTAGTCAGTAGGAGTCTGACACAACTCTCACAGCCGGCTGTGGAGTATCCAATGATTCACCACCTCCCTCCCCCGGGGTCGCCCAACAGCTTCACGGGGCCGGCACAACAAAAACAACGCTTACCCATAGATAGTTTTGATACGTTCGACCACCGAAGAAGTAATTTATCATGCATAATGTTTCAAACCGGCTAGTCATAACCTTGTGTAACGGCTACGCCTGTTAAAACACAATCTGACTGGATTAAAAGTGACTGAATTAATGCTTCAAACTAAGTGACATGTTGTCACTTAATGCTTTTGAACATAATACATTATTAGGTACCGTTGTCACTTTGTATTGTGTGTATGAAAGTAGAGTTAATATTTTTAAGTGATGGTATTTAGTAAGGCTTTGGGGTTATCTTAATTGGTGTGAGGGTAGGAAACATTTATTACTAGTGACCGCGGTTTTAACCGCGTAGTTCCCGTTCCCGTGGGAATATCGAGATAAAAAGTAACCTATGTTTTTATACAGGCTATCTTTTTTTTATGAACGACGGGGAGACTCTTAGGCCTTCATCATACCTGATATTAAGTAGTAATAAGGCTGAAGATGGAAGCGAGCCTCTCCCTGAATCCTCAATCACCGAGAAACAGGCTATCTTATCTCTAACTGCCGGAACACAACAATGATGAAAACATTGTTGTTATGGCGTCAGACTTAAATAAGATGGTGGTAGCTACCCAGGCGGACTCACAACAAGTCCTACCACCAACCAGACCAAATACAATATGTACTCGCTGGAATCGAACCCGGGACCCCTGGGTCTATACCGGTGGTTTTTACCACTAGACCAATAAGGTGGTTAAAAATCCTACTAATATTATAAACGTGAAAGTATGTCACTTTATTTGTCCTACTCACATCAAGTCCTACCACCAACCAAACCATACAATCTGGGAATCGAGTCCGGGGCCCCTGGGTCTGATACTGATGGTTGTACCACTAGACCACAGAGGTTAATATCTAATCTGTGTGCCAAATTTCAACTAAATCAGGTCAGTAGTTTTGCGTGAACAAACAACACACATCCAAACTTCCACATTTATAATATTACTGAAATTCTGAAACCGAATAATTAATGTTAGCTGCTAATAGGTACTAAGCTTTAGAGCTAAGCACATAAGTGTTACTAATGAGGTATTAATTTATTAAAATAGTGCAGTAGTCAGATGATTTTAGGCTTTATTTGACTTAAACAAGCTGAAGGTAGACTTTGTCTACTGAATCTACTGAAAATTGAAATTATGAAGTTTGCGCATATTACAGCTTACTAAAGACGCTGTTTAAACATGAATATCTATGCCTACCGTCGTCTATTTGAAGAACGGAAAATAAATGTAATAAATGGAACGAAATATGGCTGATAACACAAGAAATTCCTAAATTATAACTTTTAATAAACCAGAATTTCAGCGACTTGGAAACCTAATCTTGTTTTGATTCGTGAAAAATATACCTCGGAATTTCATATTCAAAAACAATTCCACATAAAACAAGGCAAAGATACTGTATAATACAATTTCTTTTTAAAGTTAGCAAAGCCTACTTATGTATTCAGAATATCACGCGCCCAGTACTTAGAGAACCAGCTCCAACTTTGCCCAGGTTTACCTCTACTGAATTGTTGCGGTTTTACATCTAAATATTCACGACGGGGAGACTCTTAGCCTTCATCATACCTGATGTTAAGTATTGATAAAGCTGAAGATGGAAGCGAGCCTCTCCCGGAATCCTCAACCTCTGAGGGACTGGCTATCTTGTTTCTAACTGCCGGAATACAACAATGCTGAAAACATTGTTGTTATGGCGTCAGACTTAAATAAGATGGTGGTAACTACCAAGGCGGACTCACAACAAGTCCTACCAACCAGACCGAATACAATATGAACCCACTGGATTTATTTACCCGTGCTGTGTTGTGACGGCTTAAGAATACAAGTGTCACCACTCCCTTACATGCCTGGGATGTCGTAAGAGTTGACTAAGAGGCTCGACGCATTGAACACCTGTGCGAGAGAAGGAACACTTGAAACAAACCCTCTACCAACCCGTCTGGCTAGCGTGGTAGCAGTAGGCTAATAGCCTCCTATGAACGCCACAATATGCATGAGCTAGGAGAGGCTTATGTCCAACAGTGCACGTCCACAGACTGATGATGGATGATGGATTTACCCGAAATATATAATAGGCGTTAAAGTATGAAATTGCCGATTTTTTTCTTACACTTCTAGAGAACCTCACTACTTCTTTGATTAAAAGGTACATCAGGTATTGCTTGATTTTATATTAAATTAAGATCATAATGATCAAGAATAATTAATCTCATCGTTATTATTTTCGTTTTTTTTACGATAAAAAATTCCTCGGAAGTTTCTCTTTTTTTTGTTAGCAAAATCTACTACTTTATTTAATGTAATTTATAAATTATTCATAATTTTTAAAATAAAAATATAGCATTAGATTGCTCAGTCTTCAAACAATGATTGTACATTAAAAAATTGTGGCATTAGCACTTGCGGTAGTAACTAAAACAAAAATTATTAGTATGTAAAACGAACTTTAAAAATTCCCTCCCACACTTCTGGCTTTGTCTCCTACTCTTTCTCCCTTACTGCAATTCGACTCTGGAACGCCCTCCCCTTGGACATTCGAAAAGCCCCCAGCAAGTTTGTGTAAGATACTGGTCCGTGAACACTATCTTAAATCCCTACGCTGATCCCCTTCATCTCTGACATAATGAGTCCTTATATATTTTATATGTATGTATTTATGTATGTATTTATGTATATATTTTATATGTATGTATTTATGATTCTCTTAAGGATTTGTTTAAAGAGATTAATATACTTTGGCGGGACAATACATCTATGATAATTTAGTATATGTAAGGAAACATCATGATTTATTTATAAAGCATAGCGATGTTCATAATTTTAATACTAGAAACAAGAATAAGCTTGCCGTTCCAAAATTTCGGCTTGAAAAATGTAGACGCTCGTTTTTGGGGAAAGGCATAGCCTTTTTTAATAAAGTTCCACAACAAGTTATTGAGCTGCCTTTGCATAAATTTAAAATGTATGTTAAAAAAACGCTCTTAAGCAAAGGTTATTACAAGGTAGATGACTATTTAAAAGACCAAAATGCATGGATGTGATACCAACATTGATCATACTATTGTAAATAGTGTAAGAGGAAAATATTCTAATATGAGTATGAGAAAATTTTCTTCTTTTATTAAATATATTTCAAGATTGTAGATTTGTGTTTGGCAACAACATGTTCCATTGTAAATGTTGTTGTTTCTGCTAAGGCTGATAAGTTTCTTGCGGCCGTTCTTCTTATCAGTTAAAAGATGTCCTGAATGGCTGGTAGGGAAAAAAATGTTGGACTATTCGAAAGTACTTATCTGTAAGTCTATTTGAATAAAAATCTTTGACTTTGACTTTGACTTATGTTAAATATTTATATTATGTAGTATGTTTATGTATTATTTGTTAATTAAATACCCTTAATTAGCTATTCCCACTTTTGTTACAATATTCTGAATTTATGTTTTATAGTACTACTTTATTGCCGATACGGTAGGTCTAACACCTTTTACTGGTTGACTGGTAGAGAATGCCTGATGGCATTAAGTCCGCCATTTGCTGTATTTTTTATATTGCAATAAAGAACAAAATAAATAAATAAACTTTCTTTGAAAATCTCCATACAAATCGGCAATTTCATAGTTAAAGACCTGATATCTGGTACTATAATGTTTCGGTTTATTTGTGGTTTTTTGGTTTCCCGACGTTTCGGCACCTTTTCAGTTGCCGTGGTCACGGGTTGATTATGAGTGCGCGAAGAAACTTAAGATGTGTTTACATAGACTACATTTAATCCCGATATTCCCACGGGACCGGGAACCACGTAGGTAAAACCGCGGGCGGTTAGTTCTCAATAATGTTAGTCACAGATTAATAGAACTGTATTAAACGCAAGGAATCTGGATTTTGTAAGCAGCCAATCGATATCGGTGAGTGGATTTAGAATTGAGTAGTACATATAGTATCTTTTTTAAACGTCTATATTGAATAGGCATACTAATATCTTAGCGACCGACGCAGCCTCGACACGTTTTTGGGAAAGTTGAAAAGGAAGCCTTTTTTATACGTATGATAAATTTTAAATAGAATATTTTTTTAAATGCAAAACTTAAAAAATTCATAAATTATTGGCTGTTGCATCTTAATCGATCGTTAAACACCCGAAAAGATGTTTCTTTCGAATGCAAGGATATTCCTAGCATTGCGCATTGATGTGACAACGCTGGCCTACAGCGTATTATATTATAAAAGTATTAGAGAATTTCGATGGTGGTTCGCAAGTCTCGGTAGCTCAGTGGTTAGAGAATTGGACTGCATTTCCAAAGGTTCGAGCCCCATCTGAGAATTCACTTGTAGCCGAGTTAATTTTTCCAATATATTTATATTTAAAATTTATCATAAGTATAAAAATAGCATTGAAAAATGCAAACATTCAAAAGTCATGAAGCTTTTTGTTTATTTAATTGTGTGGTGGGTATAGTATAGGTTAAGAGAACTACCTTTAAATCAATTCAAAAGCCAGCTCACCAAATGGCTTTGTGACAAGTGTTTCTACACATTGCAAGAATTTATTAATTAAAGTATTATGGACTGTTATTTTAACTTTTACGTACATACCCCGTTCTATTTGTAGGTTTTTTACTTTTTTTAAATTATTTTATAACTGATTATTTTGGTATCAATACTTCTTCTTTAAGATTGTAACAATTTTTTTTTTATAATGGATTTTGAATGTTTGATAATGGGACATTTACTTATATTGACATTTTTTTATTGTGACATTTACTAAATTGATATTCGATTCCTATTTAAATGACTTTTTATCTCAATTGTATAGTTTTAGCTACTTATTTTACCTACATTGCCTACATACCAATGTTGTTAAGTACCTATTTAATAACTCTAAATTAGGAACTCAACATTTATATTTTCTAACTTTGCATGCTGTCTGACCAGAGAAACATGTTGACCATAGTATCTTTACAACATCCATGTAACCGTGTTTCTTGCAAAATAAATTATTCTTTATTCTTCTTTAAATATATTTCTTATTTTCCACCTGAAGGAACTCCAAAAAAATGCAGATATCGATTCACTTACTCTACAATAAGGCGACATTTTTTTATTAAAAACATTGTCTAAGGAAATCGATTATTAGACATCAATGCTGAATATTCATTAAGATGTAAGAAAAGCCTACAAACCTCTATAAAAACTCCCTCAGAATCATAATTGAAGCTTAATTGACGGGTCTCATTTGTGTTAAAAGCTATTATGATGGTATTATGAAGCATGGAGGATACTTAAGAAGGTTTCACGGAATTATTCGGTAGGTATGGAAAACGACGTTTTCGGGCGTATTCAATTTAAGGATCTTATTACAATTATAAACCTACAAGTAGGTATATTCTGTTGTGGAAAAATATTATGGAGATAGACAGAAGGGCATTCCGACGAAGTTTTTTTTTTAAGAAGCGCGGTGATACTCTTAGCCTTAATTATATCTGATGTTAAGTAATGATAACGCTGAAGATGGAAGCGAACTTCTCCCGGAACCCTCAACCACTGAGGGACTGGCTATCTTATCTCTAACTGCCGGAACACAACAATGCTGAAAACATTGTTTACAGACTTAGATAAGATGGTGGTAGCTAGCCAGGCGGATTATAACAAGTCCTACCACCAACCAAACCCAATACAATATGTACCTCCGCTGGGAATCGAACCGTATCAATACTGGGTATACTGTAATGGGTATCACCGGTGGTTGTACCACTAGACCACAGAGGCGGTTATAAATGCTTATAAATACTTAAGGGGTGTGACTCGTTGGGAATTATTTTTATAAATTGTTCTCCCAACGAGTAACACTGCGACTCGATGGGATTTTTTCCCCAACGAGTAATAGTGTGACTCGTTTTGGTCTGACTCATTGGGAACAAACGGAAAATAATCTACTCTTCATAAATTTCAAACTAGACACCGGTATGCTCTATTTTTATCTAGTACCCACTCAACCTTCAAGATTTGACCACATCCACATGATAGTACCCATTCAACCCATTCGAAAAAAAACAACAGGTTGCACTCCGGGAGTGCCGGCAAAAGTGAAAACCGCTTAGACGAAACAGCAGGAGCAGGCATACATTTTCACCGCGCGGTAGAAAGAGAGGGGCATATTACTTCCTCTCCTACGCCGCGCCGGCCGGCGGGCGGTCTACTATCTCCCTCCGTCTTACGAATTTTCGATCAGGTCACGTGTCCTGACGCGACTTTAACATTTTTTACCCATCCCAAAAAATTTAAACTCTGATGTGCACAACGCAGCTAAAGAAGTTTTCACTTCAAAAACATGCCACATTGGACCGTAGATTTAATTGACTTTATAAAAAAGGAGATTGTCAATTCTTGGCGCTATTTTGTCTCATTTTCCAGGCCTGATCGAGTTTCATAGAAAATTATAGAAATTAAAGGTAGGTTTACCTTTAGTCGAACTTCTGGCCGAGCCGTTGGAGGCTTTGTTAATTAGTGACATACAGACAGGTCGATGCATATTGAACTTGTATTAACGAAAACAATATAATTAATTATATAAATTACTGTCTGAATAAAGGCTATTATTATACGTTTAGCCGATTATTTATTAATGTTTTCTACGAAACCGTCTTCATGCGCACTGCAGACTTATTTACGTTAGAATTACTAATTTGATTGTATGAATAAGTGTTTGAAGTAAAATGGAGTCCCTACGGAGCAACAGCACGCAATGGAACCGTGGAATAGTATTGAATGATAATGATGACAATGATAATTATGCAATCAAATTTTGTACTAGAAAATATACTATAAAAAAAATCAACCAACCTCAATTTTAAGAACGGGGCAAAATTAAAAAAAACATACTCGTGGCATTGTAAATGCAAAAATTTTTTTTTTTATGATTTTTTGAATTTTTCCATTTGTCAATGCTATAATAATATATAATATATTTTTATTTATCACAAGTATAAAAAAAGTTGTCTATTGAACTTGCGGATTAAAATGGGTAGTTCCTAATTGGTTGGTATTTATAGTATAGTTAACAATCAATCAATAATGTTTTTATTAAAGAAAAAAAAAATATAGTAATGTTTGCACTAAAAAATATAAGAAGCATAAAAACGTAATGTTTGTACTCATCTAACTATGAGCAACTTGTCTGTTAACAAACAAACTAGGTATTAAGTTCAACGGACAAGTATTTTTCAATTGCTTAAGTTCATGGTCAAATTAAAAATAAAATCTAATCCGCTGTCGTTCTCTGTTGTGATTTTAAATTAACGTGTTTTTTTGCTGCTAATTATGATCGACTCTAATACTGTAATCCGTTTAAATGACTATGAATTTAAATTAATCCGATTCGTCGTCTCAGCCACCTAACACCCACTGCTGGGTATAGGCCTCCCCCAAAAGGGGGGGTTTGCCATAATCGCCACGCTTGGCAGGCGGGTGGGCGATCGCAGTATGCCAAGTTTGCAGGAGACGCTGCTGCCCGTCTCCTGAAGGCTGAGTCCCTTATGGCTGGTATACACTTTGATTAGTCAAGTGCCAAGTGTTTGGTGTTAAGTGTGTAGAGTGATTGGTGTTAAGTTATTAGTGATGTCCTATACTGTTTAGTAGGCGGTGTTTAGTTCATTAAAAAAAATAGACGACATTTTGCCTGTATACTTTGATTAGTAATAAATGTTTGTTTTTATATTCAGGACATTTTACATTATATAAACACGCATGTTGAACATACAACTCCACAAATTTGTGGGTTACGGATTCGAACCACCTAGTAGACATTTTTTTAAATATTTTTATCAATCACAACAACAGGAGAAACGAACACAAGACTTTGTTGATTTTTAAACTAAACACTTAACAGTCACGTCCAGACGTGTTTAGTTCGTGTTTAGAGCAAGTGAGGGGTGAAGGCGGGACGCGCGGGAGGTGCTACTCGTATAAAAAATAGAACGCGCTGTAAATACTGTACTTCGCTAAGCACTATACACTTAACACTAAACAGAAACTGTCCGAACGTGTTTTTTGCTGAGCACTTAACACTAAACATGCCACTCGCACTAATCACTAATCAAAGTGTATACCAGCCATTAGTCGCCTTTTACGACACCCACGGGATGGGAGGGGGTAGTGCTATTCTAAGCCGACACTACAGCAATAAATCTGATTAATCAATGCTAATTCCAATTAGCAAACATGTTGGTAATGTTTTATTAATATTATATTTTAATTGGGAATATTCATCTCTAATTACAATTTTCTTCACCATTTCGGGGTTGGTTTTATAGACAAAGTAGTCATATTATACTCGTAAATGGAAAGTTTGTGAGGAAGTTTGTTACCTTTTCGTGCAAAAACTACTGAACCGATTTGGATGAAATTTAGCACATAGATAGTAGATAGCCTATATTAAAACATAGGCTACTTTAAATCCAGATTTTCCCCCGAGAACGGGAACCGCGCGGGTGAATACTAATTCATCTTGATGAGTTACATGAATGTATTAATGTAATATCTCTGTTGGTTGTGACATTCGCACTATGAGCTTCGTATTTCAGAATCCGATCAATCTGGGTGACTTTGTATAGTAACTATTTATTTATATATAAAAAAAGACAAACACAAAGCAAAACAGTACAAATATTAGGTTTCATTGTGTGTAATGATGAAAAATTCGGAAAACGAACCCGGGACCTTTGCGCAGAACGCAGGCTTACCCACCCCTGAGCCAAACAGGGGGCTAATTGTCTAATTTTAAAATCTATCGCAATCCCTTTCAATTCGTCATTTGAAAAATATTTGAAAGGGATTGTGATCAGGACGCGTTTTGAAAGGTATTGAATGATCGAAATTGAACTGTCTAAGCAAAAGTGACAGACAACTCTTTCAAATGTATGGAGAAGTGTCAAATTAAGTGTCATTTAAAACATCATTCGTTCCGAAAGGGATTGCGACTATAAGTTACACAATTCTATAAAACACTATCACAATCATAATACCTTTGAAAGGGATTGTGATAGATTTTGAAATTAGACAATTAGGGGGCTGGTTGGTTTTTTTTTTATGGGCGACGGTGAAACTCTAAACCTTCGTCATACCTGATGTTAAGTATTGATAAGGCTGAAGATGGAAGCGAGCCTCTCCTGGAATCCTCAATCACTGAGGAACTGGCTATCTAATCTTTAACTGCCGGAAGGTAGCTAGCCAGGCGGACTTACAACAAGTCCTACCACCAACCAAATCGAATACAATATGTACCCCCGCTGGGAATCGAACCCGGGACCCCTGGGTCTGATACCGGTGGTTGTACCACTAGACCACAGAGGCGGTTGGTTTTTTAAAGACTGCAAATACAGCCTGGGACCAACATTCAGGCGGAAACAAATACTCCAGCAACCTTCGCAAGCACGGCGGAGCTCGAGATAAATTTACCACATAACAATAATGTTTTCAGCATTGTTGTGTTCCGGCAGTTAGAGATAAGATAGCGAGTTCCTCAGTGGTTGAGGTTCTGGAAGAGGCTCGCTTCCATTTTCAGCCTTATCAATAATACTTAGGTAACAATAGGTGTGCCGTGTGGTGACGGCCTAAGAATACAAGTGTCACCACTCCCTTACATGCCTGGGATGTCGTAAGAGTCGACTAAGAGCCTCGACGCATTGAACACCTGTGCGAGAGAAGAAAAACTTGAAACAAACCCTCTACCAACCCGTCTGGCCAGCGTGGTAGCAGTAGGCTAATAACCTCCTATGAACGCCACAATAGGCGTGAGCTAGGAGAGGCCTATGTCCAGCAGTGGACGTCCACAGGCTGATGATGATGAACAATAGGTATGATGAAGGCTAAGAGTCTCCTCGTCGTTCATAAAAAAATAAAATATTTGGTTACCCATTGTGACCAACCACTAACCACTTGGCTGGAGAGGCCTGTGTCTAGCTGTGGACTATAATAGTATACTGATGATTATGATATTTTTTTTATGATACTGATGTTATGTATTAATAAGGCCGAAGATGGAAGGTCCGATTGTGAACCGATGGCATAGCTTCTTTGACGTTCATAAGTGCTTGTAACAGCCCAGACTGAATAAATGATATTGAATTGAATTGAATTATCTTGAGGCTGAGGGTTTTTTAACCGACTTCAAAAAAGGAGGAGGTTCTCAATACGATACGACGAATACAATTTTATGTATGTTACGAGATTACTCGAAGACGGCTGGACCGATTTGAGTAATTCTTTTTTTGATCGAAAGGGTATACTTCCTATGTGGTCCCATTGTCATCATGTCAGGATCTGATGATGGGATCCTGGAGTAATCCAGGGAACTCTTCAAATATTATAGGGACTCTTATAGCGATTTCGGTGTTTCTACAGTAACTTATGCACATGCTTCCGGAAAGCACCATTTGTTGAAGTGGAACTGATGATGAAGACCACAAATGGTCATCGGAACTTTTAAATACTTAGCATTTCACGGCAGCGATACGATTACTTTTAATGTGGTTCATAAGCAATTTATGCTCGACTCAATCCATGTGATGAAGTGGAGCTGATGATGAATGATCAGGAGAACTCCTCAATAAGTAAAGTCCCTGCACCGGGAAAAGCAGCATTTTGTAAAAGGTGATGAGGAGTTGTCATAAGGTTATCAGCGTAGGCACGGGACCTCTTCTATCTTAAAAAATTGTGAAATATAACTATTTATAAAAAAAATTAAAACCGACTTTAGTTTAGTTTTTTGAAGTCGGTTTTATTTTTTTTTTTTATTAAAAAATGTTTTTTTTTATTAAAACCTCCTCATCCTCCTCAGTTAAAAAGAGTCAGTTGTGTAAGATTTTATGAAATTCTTTCCTAGAATACGTTCCAGTTACTTTTTTCGATCCACATTGCTCAAGCAGGCATTACACACTGGAAAGCGAGCATTAAAGATTTCTATCGAGAATTTTCTATATTAAATCTATCCATTTGTATGTAAGCCGCTTTGTGCGCGGAATAATATTTTTACGTCTAAAACTAAAATTCAACTAGCAAAAACATCACAGGTGACTCAACATAAATCCGGCGATGTTTAAATCTGATATATGAACGTCATACGATCAAATGGGCAGTTTTATACCAAATACAGTGGCCGTCTTGTTTTAATAATAAATAAAAGCATACTGTATCACTTAACAATAAATCCTTGTATACACCGGCGCTTTGTCAGCATTTGGTACATTAAACAATGATCAATATCATAGAGTTTTAAGTTTAGTAAAACATTTCCGATGCTTTTCAGAGGTTTACCACATAGAAATGTCTTTCACTATTGCGAAAAACCCACTCGGTTGTCCAGTAAGTTAACAGTAAGAGGTCATAATACTAATCCTAACTATATCGTCGTCGTCGTCTCAGCCACATAACATTCACTGCTGGGTATAGATAGGCCTACCCCAAGGATCTCCACAACGATTTTTGATATAAACGCCACGCTTGGCAGGCGGGTTGGCGATCGCAGTGAGGCCAAGTTTGTAGGAGACGCTGCTGCCCGTCTCCTGAAAGTTGAGTCTCTTAGTCGCCTTTTACGACACACACGGGATGAAAGGGGGTAGTGCTATTCTAAGCCACTACACAGCTCCGACACTACATAGCTCCTTACATCCTAACTATATAAGTAAAATAAATAAATTATAATATTATAAATTCGAAAACTGTGTGTCCGTTTGTCCTTCCATCACGCCCTAATTAAGCAACCAATCGACTTGATTTTTAACCCCCGACGCAAAAAGAGGGGTGTTATAAGTTTGACGTGTCTGTCTGTCTGTCTGTCTGTCTGTGGCATCATAGCTCCCGAACGAATGAACCGATTTCAATTTAGTTTTTTTTTATTACAGGTGTTTTACGGGCGAGTGTTCTTAGACATGTTTTTGGCATGGAGTTAGTTGAAAGAACGGAGAGTTACATGTGCTACTTTATATCCCGATATTCCCACGGGAACGGGAACCACTCGGGTGAAACCGAAGGTAGTAAAGTTATTAAAGAAGATTTTTCCAGTATTGTGTTCTGTAAACGCAGACTGTGCACTATACAATATATTATCATTCTTTTTAGCAAAAAGGTGGTGGACTTTATGATAGTATCTGACAAGGCTGTGAACACAGACCTATATCGAGATTGACGGTAAAAGTGTACCTACCTTGCGTGTCAAAAGTTTGATCCACGGTCAAAATTTTACGACCGTCCATTAAGTTGTCGAACGGAATGACAGTCATCCCGTGACTAGTGATGTGCCGTTCCCGGGAATATTGGAAACATTGGGAATATTCCCAGAAGCGTTCCCGGCAATATTCCCAAAAGCGGAAATTTAGGGGAAAATTGCTTGTGTTGTACTTAAGTATTTTTTTGTTGTATGCTAACAATTCTATTGGCAATATTACAAGGCTTAATGAATATGCCAAAGGTTAATTATCACTTATGGCGAAAATTTCCAATTTTCCTGGGAATATTCCCAGTAAATTTCCAATGTTTCCGGGAATATTTCCAATACGCATATAGTTAATTATAATAAAACTGTAAGCGATCCAATTCTGTACATTGAAAAGAATTAATAGAAAAAAAATACCTCTAGGGGTCTTCTTAAACGAAACAGATACCAAAAATATACATTTTGAATTTTTTGTCTGTCTGTCTGCCTGTCTGTTGTCAGCGTTTCACGCAAAAAATACCGAATGGATTTTAATGAAACTTTTTTGTTATACAGCTATTGGTCCTCGCCAACATATAGGCTATAATTTATTTTGAAGATCACAATATCCATGTGGAACCATAGCAGTCCAGTCAAACTATGAGAGATATATAAATACGGTCTTAAGGAAAATTGTTAAGCGTGATGAGCATTTTCTATTGACATACAAAGTTTGAAGATCTGGTACACATGATGTGGAACCCTAGCAGCCAAGTTAAACTATATGAGATACAAACATAGCGTCTTAAGAAAAGTTGTTTAACGTAATGAACATTTTCTATTGATGGAAAAATATCGAAGGTCTGGTACACCTGATGTGGAACCCTAGCAGCCCAGCTAAATTATACTTACTTACTTCGCTGGCTCAGCGACCCGAAGTGGATCTTGGCCTCCGACATCAAAATGCGCCATGCGTTCCTGTTTTGTACCAAGCCTGACCAGTCGAGTACTTCCAGTTCCTTTAGGTCTTTGGCAACTTCGTCTTTCCAGCGGTATCTTGGGCGACCAACCGGACGTCGTCCGGCTGGTAGTCCAAGATACGTTCTTTTGGCAGCTCGATCCTCTCCCATTCTCTCCACGTGCCCTTGCCAGCGAAGTCGGGCAGATTTTATTTCCCCGATGATATTCGGCTCTGACACCAGTTGTGTTGTTTCTTGATTGAAACTTTGCCTCCACAACCCGTCCTCTCCTCTTGTTGGACCCGGTATCTTTCGCAGGGTTTTTCGTTCGGCAACTAAGAGTTTCCTTTCCTCCTTCAGGGTTATCGTCCAAGTTTCACACCCACACATTAAAATCGGCCTTATTATCGTTTTGTAGACGCGATTTTTTGTAGCTCTGCTTATCAACCAGGACACCAGGACTTTGTGCAAGGCTGCGGTACATCTTAGCGCGTTGACTATACGGTTAACGATTTTTTCCTCCCTTTGGTTAGTGTCAGTAAACGTGCACCCAAAATACTTAAATTTGCTGATACCTCTGAAAGTTGTTCCTTTTACCATAAGATCTTTTCTCTTGGCCCTATGATCCTTGTATCTCTTCATATGGAGGTACTCCGTGTTCTCATGACTGATTCTGAGACCAAACTGTTTCACTTCTTCTTCAAATACCTTTGCCATCTCTATCACTTCTCTCTCACACTGCCCCAGTATGGCAAGTTCGTCGGCGTACCCAATAACTTTGTGCCTTCCATTTAGCTCTGCCCCACCATCTATCAATAAGACTTTATGGATGATGTATTCGAGAGCAAGGTTAAACAGTAAAGGCGATAGGGGCGTCTCATTGCTTTAGACCGGTCACTACTCCGAACTCCTCGGTCAGTTCTCCTCCGACTCTAACTCGCATTTTGCTGGTGCTCGTGGCGACTTTAATCATTCTGACGAGTTTTGCTGGTATTTGGAAAGATGTATGATCCGATAGAGCGTTTCTCAATCGATACTATCGTATGCTTTGGTAAAATCCAAAAAGAGGCAGTGTATGCTTTGGGCATACTCCCACCGTATCCCTATAATTTGTTTTAGGAGAAACATTTGTTCCACTGTACTCCTGTTCCTGCGAAATCCGCACTGATAGTCGCCGAGTGTTTGCTCTGCGTAGGGTTCTAAGCGAGTCAGAAGAACGTTCGAGAGCACCTTGTACGCAGTCGGAAGCAGCGCAATCCCTCTGTAGTTGCCACACTTCTTCTTGCACCCCTTCTTATGTATAGGACAGATAATGCCCGTATTCCACTGCGTGGGCTGTTGTTCTTCCGTCCATACTTTACGGATGATTTCATACAGTCGAGATTGTACTGCTTCTCCCCCTTATTTCCACATTTCTCCTGGTATGTTGTCAATTCCTGGAGACTTGTGGTTCTTAAGCCGCATGATGGCCTTGCGCACTTCATCAAGGGTTGGTGGTTCCTGGTGGTCAACATCTAGTCTGGTGTTCAGGTTCGCATCTATTTCGGTTGGCAGTTGATTAGTTCTTGAAAGTACTGCTGCCCATCGATTTTTGTTTTTCAGGGTCTGAGACAAGGTTTCCGTCTTCATCTTCTAGAAGTTGAGTTACGGGCTGGTAGGCTTTCTTAGCTGATCTGACTTCTTGATAAAACTTTCGTGATTCGTTTGCTCTTATTAGTGTTTCCACGTCTCTCAAGATTCTTGTCATATGATCCCTCTTTGCTCTTCTTACCAGTCTCCTGAATTCTATTCGTGGTTCTTTGTGGATGTCATCCCATTTCCTGTTCTGCTCGGCCATCATTCTAAGTTCTCTCTTTCTGTTCATCGTCTCTTCACATTTCTCAGTCCACCATTTTCTTCTCTTCTGTCGTTTCTTTTTGCCCAGTAATCGAATTCCTACGTCTTTGACTATCTGTTCTGTTCTTTCCCAAGCTTTATCCATGTCTTCAGAGTCATTCAATTCTGCGAATCTGTTACATAACTCTAGGTTGAATGGTTTCTTTGTCTTTTAGAGCATCGGTATTCATGGAAGGTTCTCTATAACAGCTAAACTATAAGAGATACAAATATAGCATCTTAAGAGAAATTGTTCAGCGGAATATGTATTTTCTTTTCACATACAATCTATACTAATATTATAAATTTGAAAGTGTGTTTCTTTGTATGTCGGTCTTTCACGTGAAAACGGAGCAACGGATTGACGTGTTTTGTAGTATGTGGGTAGTTTTGGAGCTAGAGAGTGACCTAGGCGAAACCGCGGGCGGTAGGCTATGTGATATAATTTTTAATATGTTAATTCATAGCGCTGTACTAATATATAAATAGAAAATAAAAAACAAAAAAGCTTATTAGCCTTAAAAATTAAAAATGCTGCCGAAAATCACTATCGAAAGTCGCGGGCAAAAACACAAAAATATAAGAAATAATCATTTATCTAAATAATATGAATTATTACATTTCTTTAAATGAAGAGCAAATTTTGTTGCATTTTTATATTTGTATACAATTTTACAAAATGAACATATATAATTTGTTTGTTCGTTAACAGTTTGTAATAGAAAGTAATCAAAAATTTTACTTTTTGGTTTATTATGACTAACACAGCTAGCACAGCACACTCGACAATCAAAGCGACACTGGGGTAAACATGTTTCTTTTGTTTTAAAGTAGAGGAAAGGGGAGGGGGCGGCGCAGTGGGATCCTCCCCTCGCGGCTCAAGCAAGCGCATGCACATACTTGTTGTTGCGTAACCGTGGGAGTAAGAAGAAAATATAAATAGCACAGAATTTTTACCATACTTCAAAATATATTATTTTGGAAACTTTGGGAAAGTTTCCGGGAATAATGGGAATATTCCCGTAAGTTTACAACGAGTAAATTACTTGGAAATGGGAATATTCCCAGCGGCACATCGCTACCCGTGACCACGGCAGCTGAAAAGGTACCGAAACCTCGCGAAAATGAAAAACCCCTAAAAACCAAAAAAAATACAACTTAGTTCGTGAAATATAGCGCGTTTGATATCCGTAAAAGTTCTTTTATTTTTATGAACAGTGCGCGCCAAAACAGGTGTACCTAAGTCAGTCCGTTAGACATCATTGCCATGAATCACGCGTCACTCAGAAATGAAAATGGTAAATTGTGCAGTGCTTTCTTGCAAGAGCTCGTCAATAACATTTCCAAATCACTAAATCTCGCTCGTTACGTATGTACCACGGTACATACGAAAAATTCGACACGCTAGGTTCCCATACAGTTTGAAGGCTGTGAAAGTGGCTAAGTTCTGGGCCTCAACATTTTTTTTGTGTCTTCCATTGACACGCTAAGAAGGAGCAATGGTGATCATATATTACAAAGAAATATATTAACCGGAAACATCCGGGAACTATTCTAAGAGAATACCCAAACCCAAAACCAAAATTCTGACCGAGAGTCTTTCTAAGAATACCCAAAACCTAGATCCTGCTCTCAAGCCCAATCGGAAATACCTGCGCAGTTTTTGCAAAGGTCGATAACATTCAAGACGCTTACGTTATTATACTTAGATGACCTAACCTCAAATGTTGTTCATACGGTGACTAATAGTTTAATGAATCTATGAACTTCTTGCCCGACCTTATCCCACTTACTTGGGGTTGGCTCTCCTTGTCCATTGCTCCCACTCGATACGATTAAGTATGTTGGTGGTAGGACTTGTAGTAAGTCCGACTGGCTAGCTACTACCATCTTATCTAAGTCTGACGCCATAACAACAATGTTTTCAGCATTATTCGAGATAAGATAGCCAGTTCCTCAGTGATTGAGGATTCTGGGAATGGCTCGCTTCCATCTTCAGCCTTATCAATACTTAACATCAGGTATGATGAAGGCTAACAGTCGCACCGTCGTTCATTAAAAAAAAACCATATGCATGTGGTCTTGAGAGATGGGAATGTGTCCGAATCATATCAGGCGCCGTTCCACCAGTTATGGGTGCTATTTCGAAACTGCCTCTGATGAATTTCTTCTCAATTTTATCGAGTAAAGTGAATCCCACTGACCAGCGTTACGTGCATCTCCGCAGAGCTTATTCTTTCTAAGAAACGAATTGCGAAGCTGCTTGTAGTTGTTTCACGGAGCGCACGCCCGTTCGATCTCTCGGTTTGAATGTGTAATACCAAAGTGATGTGACAGTCACATGACAGTTGACAGCAGGCATAAAATGCGTTCGGAAATGTATGGGGAATGAAGTAAGGGTGGGAGATTGAGTCTAGGCTGCAACAGATATAAAGAAATATGATAACCAGAAAGATCCGGGAACTTTTCAAAGATAATGCCAAAAGCCTAAACTTAAATCCTGCTCTTCAAAATCAATCGGAAATACCTGCGCAGTTTTTGCAAAGGTCGATAACATTCAAGAGGCTTACGTTACTTTACCATCATAGATGACCTAACCTCAATGTTTTTCATACGGTGACTAATGGTTTAATCTGTGAGCGATTAACAAAAAATGTCAGTATCCGGTATCGCCGATAGCAAATTGTTAATAAATAAGCTAGTTGATAAAAATACCTTGTCGCAGTTAACTCACTTGTTACTACCGTAGTTTTAAAACAACGCCTAAGAACAACACATAATTTATAAAAATATTTAAGAAAATGTGGGTATTTTAGATTTTACTAACATTGCTTATAAACAACACAAATTTTCCGAATTTTTACTAGGAAAATATTTTTTCCCACGTCATTTAATATTTAAAGCCGCATTCAAAAATCATTCAATTCAAATGCAATATTTTAAGTCAGTAACATTTTAGTTAATGCACTCTTACGTCCTCGTTTTTACTTCACATCTATACACAAAATGGAATAGAAAACCCAAGTATAATCTGTAGAAGAAATATTAAAATGTTTAAGTTCGTTTCATTTATACGATAAAATGAACAGTTGTTGAACAAACAAGATCGTAAAAGTTATTTAAAATTTTGTTGGTACGAGTATCTTAGGTACGAGTATCTATTCGCTTTATATATTGTTATTAATCTGAATCATTATTTTATCGAAACACACGAGCGCACTTAATGAATGACCAACATGAGTCAAAACAAAAATGTCGCATTCCTAATCATCACCACAGAATACTTAATAGTTCGTCACAACATTATTTTAGACTTTTCAATCATCAACATTAATTAGATAAGGTTTTCCAAATTCTAAAGATTGATAACTTTACCTTGGCCATTATCTTGAAACTTCGTTCCGTCTCCATAAGGCTGAGTTTTGAAACTATTCCAAACTTCGATCTGAGAGAAATTCCATAGCCGTTACCGAGCAGTTTGTAGACTCAATGACTTAGTCAAAATGATCAGTAATTAATTCAGGTATAGACACAAAGACAACATTATTTGACTTAAAATGAACCAAGAGTTATAAAGTGATTCTAGTTGACAAAACCATCAAATAGTTATAAATCGTTATTTTGTTACCTTTAATAAAACAGCCCTTGATGAGTTTCTTGCCGGTTCTTCTCACTATAGACAAGAAATACTTTACTTTTAAGTTACTTTTAACCGCCTCTGTGGTCTAGTGGTACAACCACCGGTATCAGACCCAAGGGTCCCAGGTTCGATTCCCGGCGGGAGTACATATTGTATTCGGTTTGGTTGGTGGTAGGACTTGTTGTAAGGCCGTGTTCAAACCAAACGTATAGTCAGCCGCCGAATGTGAGCAGGCTCACTGACAGACTTCAAAAAAGGAGGAGGTTCTCAATTCGGTTGGTATAATTTTTTTTTTTTTTTTTTTTTTATGTATGTACACCGATTACGCCGAGATTTCTGAACCGATTTCCATGATTCTTTTTTTGTTCGATGCAGAATAGTTGCCAATTGGTCCCATAAAAATTTGGTTTCGTTTGACCCAGTACTTTTTATGTTATGAGCATTTTTATGTATTTCATTTCATTGTTGACTTGGACGATGTAGTATTTACGATAATTTAGTTTATAATGTACATGAAACCTTATCTAATCTAGAAAAAACCCGGCTGTAGTTTACAAAACAGCCTATTACAGACCCTAAAAAGTAAAAAAAAAAACTGCGTTAAAAAAAACCGACCTCAAAAACTAAAAAGCAAAAAATAAGCCTTTTGGAGTCGGTGCCAGCTAAGGCAAGAAAAATAAAAGAATAGGAGCTTAAAGTAGAATGTCTGGGCTACCACCGACTCCAAAAGGCTTATTTTTTGCTTTTTAGTTTTTGAAGTCGGTTTTTTTTAACGCAGTTTTTTTTTTATTCACAGTATGCTGACAATACGCTGTAGCTTACAATACGCCAATGGTGTGAACAAAACAGCCGGCTTGTATACGTTCACACCGCATGCGTACGCTGAGCGGCCGACAATTTTTTACCGACTTCAAAAAAAGGTCGACTGTATTTTTTTTTTTTTTTTATGTATGTTCTACCATAACTTCGCCAGTTGTTAACAGATTTTTATAATTCTTTTTTTTCTGAAAGAAAATGGTTTATGTGTGGTCCCATATAATTTTTACGAAGATCTGGCTAGTAGTTTTTTCATAATCCTGAAAAATATCAATCACCTTTTGCCAAGTAGTCGTATACCTAGATGACATCATTGTTGTGTATGGGCTGATTTTTAGTGTAAGTAACGGCACATAATGTAACAAAAAAAAACTGAAATAAAAACATTTTATAAAAAAAAACAAACCGACTTCAAAAAGTAAAAAATAAACCTTTTGGAGTCGGTGCTAGTTAGCTAAGACCAAAAAAAATATAGTTAATAGAAGTGCAATGTAGAATGATTTGGCTGGCACCGACTCCAAAAGTTTTATTTTTTACTTTTTGAAGTCGGTTTGTTTTTTTTTTGTATAAAGTGTTTTTATTTACATAAAAGAGCTCAGTGTGGTTCGAATTTCTCGCAGTATATCTCATTTCACGTTCTTTTAAATTCATATTCCAAACACATTCTCGTGAATGAACCTCGGCAATAAATTTTTCTGTGTCGAACATAATGAAATACGTCTGTTTCGTGCAAAATTCTTGACTGAATAGAGTCCGCCGGCCCGGCCGAGCTGGATCCAATACGCTGACGTTAAGCTACGTAGCCAATCAGCGTTCGCGGCGCGTAGTGACGCTCTATATTATTTGGCCGCCGAATGTCAGCGTCTACGCACAGCGTAACGTATTATCGGTTAGGTGTGAACGAAGAAGTGAATATGTGTGGAAATAAAATAAAATGCGTAACGCTATCTCACTTTCGGCAGCTGACAGTCAGTTTGGTCTGAACACAGCCTAAGTCCGCCCGGCTAGCTACCACCATCTTATCTAAGTCTGACGCCATACAACAATGTTTTCAGCATTGCTGTGTTCCTGCAGTTACAGATAATATAGCCAGTTCCTCAATGACTGAGGATTCCGGGAGAGGCTCGCTTCCAGGCTTATCAATACTTAACATCAGGGGCCGTACCGCGCAAGTGACGTCGGGATCGTAATCGGCTTCATTTGACAGATGGATGTGACACATTGCTGCTTCTGTTTGACACAAATGAAAATTTTCCAAAGACTAAGAGCAATATGTCACATCCATCTGTCAAATGAAGTCGATGCCGGCTACACTTGAGCGGTAGGGGCCCAGGTATGATGAAGGCTAACAGTCTTACCGTCGTTCATTAAAAATAATTAGGTATACGAAACCAATAGTCGACATCTCTTGGGGGAGGCTTATGCATAATAAAACTGGTTTCCATAGAAACAGTTAAGCCTGAATTGATGCCAAATGTACTAAAACCCCCTCTTACAGTATTAAAATTTCAGCAAACCGGCACTTTAGCCAATTAACGGGACACAGAACTGGCAGCAGCGAGATAAAGAGGTTTCCGGGGAAAAATGTCTTTTAATAATGCTCCCGATAGCATTATGATAAAGCTAACCGGAAATTAAATTCTTACCCGGAGATGGCCGAGTTGGAAATCGCAGTCTAAACTGAGGAAGTCTTGTAACAATGGTACTCTTCACTACATAGTATAAAACAAAGTGCTTCCCGCTGTCTGTCCCTATGTCCCTATGTATGCTTAGATCTTTAAAAATACGCAATGGATTTTGATGAGGTTTTTTTTAATAGATAGAGTGATTCAAGAAGGAGGTTTAACCCCACCTTCTGCGCCAGAGGTCCCGGGTTCGATCCCCGGACAAGACAAATATTTGTGTGCATGAACATGTCTATTTGTCTTGGTCTGGGTGTTTAATATGTATATTATGTATGTATTTACAAAAAAAAGTATATAAGTATGTTTATCCGTTATCTAGTATCCATAACACAAGTTCTTCATGATACTTAACATGGGCTAGATAATTGGTGTGATTGTATGGAAATATTTATTTATTTATTTATTTATTTTATGGTGTCGAATACCACAACACACCGAAGCGAAGCGATTGCGGGTCGCTAGTACAATATAAATGAAGACTAATCAAAACTGTTAAATACCCAGTTAGTTTTATTAACAAAAGCATTCCGATTATTGGCGGCAACGTGAAAATTAGTGGACTGTATTTAATAATTTTAATAATAATAAAAACACTTTATTACACGCAAAGACAAACTATAAAGAAATAACAAAAACAGACAGAAAGCATACAAAAGGCGGCCTTTTCGCTAAATAGCAATATCTTCCAGGCAACCTTGGTTATAAAAATAATAACGAAGAGGACAAAGGGGAGACAAAGAAATAAAGTAAAATACCGGCTCATTTTAAAAACAGTATCCAAATTTTTAAGTTCCACTCAGAAACGGTAACTGAACAACTTTCTCCTAGAAACATGGGTCGAAATATGACAAAAAAATTGGACTCTTCATACAAATCAAACTGATCACGTGATCGATTTAGTATGGGAAGTCCAAAAAAATTTCTTATATTTCGACCCATGTTTCTAGGAGAAAGTTGTTCACTTACCGACTCTGTGTCGAAGTAAAAAATTTGGATAGTGTTTTTAAAATGACCCTGTATAATGGAATTGAAAAGGAAAATATGCAAATACATAATAAGTAACTATTAGGAAAAAGGAAGGAAATGCTTTTTGACTTGATCGCGAAAAGATGCCAAAATACGAGATTTCCTAATACCTTCTGGGAGAGAATTTCATAAACGAACAGCGTGCACAGAGAAGGAGTAGGAGAAGAAATAGTGAGAGAAAGATTAGAGGAAGAACGCAAAGTGCGTAGCGAAGTTGAGGATAGAAAGATGAATAATTCTTTAAGGTAAGAAGGGGTAGTTGGGAGGAACAGGATGGAGAAAAGAAGATAGTGTCCCTGCGCCGGCGAATAGGCATAATAGTATTTCTTTTATGATTTTTGGATTTTTGCATTTTTCAATGCTATTTTTATATTTATGGTAAATTGCATTGGACCGGATTTGATTTGATCTGAGAATTCACTTGTGGCTGTTATTTTTTTCCAATATTTTTCTATTTAAAATTTACCATAAATAGTATTTCTTGTTTGGAGTTAGAGACGATTGGCCATAAAAGTATCGCCGACTTTTTCGAACTTTTAAAGTTAAAGTAATTTTGTATAGAAAACTTATTGCTCGTTTTACACTATGTAGTTTAAAGCGATATGTCGAATAGTTGGGAATGCAATTTTTTTTAATGTTGTATATGGTTGTCGAGGAGCTTCTTTGCTACATTTAGCGAGGAGGAATAGGTGAGGTATGTCAATTGATGGATAGAAGGTATGATGAGGAATGTTATGATAGAAGAGGAAAGCTAGAGAGATGTGTAAAGTAACAAGACAACTCAGTCTTATGACTACAACCGTTATTAACGCAAAACTGTTTTTTGTATACCTACATGTCATGATTTAAAATAAACTTTTTATTATATTGTTGTTTATTATTCGTCATCAGCCATTTTTAATGTTACTACTGCTGGGGCACTGGTCTTCCATATAGATGGTTAAGGAGAACGGGCCATGACCCACCACGCGGGCCCAATGCGGGTTGGTAGGTTTTAACGACTGCAAACGTGCCTTCCGAAGCACGGAGGAACTCGAGATAGTAAATTTTTGGTCACCCATCCCGTGACCGACCATTGCGAAAGTTGCTTGACTGAGCGAACTGACTGAACTTAGCTGAGCGCGCGAACCACTGCGCCACGGGCTCCTCAGTTGTTTATTATTCAGAGAAAGGTTAATCGCTGAAGATTCCCGGAAGACCACCCTTTGAACGGCTATCACTTGGTCCTAATCAAACGCGTTTTAATATCAAAGAATGTTAATAATGTTAAATATTTTTATTCCAGGTATTCCATAGAGGAAACCACCCAAACTTCAAGGAAAAGCATAATTTATTTATTAGCTTTCTGTAAGTACAAAAATACTTAATATTTTATTTATTGAAGTAACAGATAAAATATTTTTTGAAGCAAATCTGTCTACATTTGTTTCAGAACGATATAATATTGTATTTTTTTCTCTAGCAACATCCGTTTGAACATTAATTCATAAATTCTCGGAAAAATCAGTTGATTAAATCTGTTTTGTAGTTCCAAAATTGAACCGTGTTTTCATTTCACCAGACGATTTAAAATGAAGCGAAACGGTGGATGATAAATGACTTCATTTTAAAACAAAAAAAGAGGTTCATTCAGGGTCTTTTCATACTTACATGTCAGTTCCTCTTTACTTAGCGTAGTTTTTTTTAGTGGTAATAACCAACGGTATCAGACCTAGGGTCCTGGGTTCGAATCCAAGTGGGGGTACATATTGTATTCGATTTGGTTGGTGGTAAGACTTGTTGTAAATCCGCCTTGCTAGCTACCATTTTATTTGAGTCTGACGCCATAACAACAATGTTTTCAGCGTTGTTCTATTTCGGCAGTTAAAGATAAGATAGCCAGTTCCTCAGTGGTTGAGGATTCCGGGAGAGGCTCGCTTCCATCTTCAGCCTTATCAATACTTAACATTAGGTATGATGACGGCTAAGAGTCTGCCCGTTGTACATAAGAAAAAGAAGGTATGATCTGAGAGTGCCCACATAAAATAGGTTAAGAAGTCGTAAGTTCGCGACCGATATCTTAAAATCTTAAAGTTTCGGTAAATAATAATAAAAAACAAACAAAGAAGTTGTATTGAGACACCCCCAGAAAGTAATACAATACTTGTGTTGGGGCGCGCCTCGCTCTTAACGTAGTGCCTTCTACAAATATGGGATGTATCCAAAATAATTTATGAACTAAATAATGTTAATGTGCTATGTTGCGCGCGCGCGTGTGTGTGTGTGTGTGTGTGTGTGTGTGTGTGTGTGCGTGTGTGTGTGTGTATGTGGGTGTGTATATATGTGTATGAGTGTGTGAGCGTGTATAACGATTTTATATTTGGGTTGGATGATGGGTTTTATAGTATGATGTTTTTATTTTGCATATATTTATTGTTGTTGATACGAGTATTACAACTTTTAACTCATTCTTAAGATTTAAGATCATTTCTGTTTCTTCATAATTAAGGGCCTTCAACCATTCTGTTATATATCTCTTTTGCACTTGTATGTCAACCTTTGGGTAAATGTTATTTTTCATTTAACGATTAATAGTGTTATAAATATGAATGCTTTGACTGGGATATTGAAGTCTGGCGAGATTTCGGTATATATGAAAACCGGCAAGTGCGAGTCGGACTCGCGCACGAAGGGTTCTGTAACATTATTATTAATATCGAACAAAAAACGGCAAAATGCCACGTTTATTCTATGGGAGCCCCACTTAAATATTTATTTCATTCTGTTGTTAGTATATTTTGTTATAGCGACAACAGAAATAGAACATGTGTGAACATTTCTCTAGCTATCAGGGTTCATAAGATACAGTAGAGCCCGATGACAGCCAGACGGACAGTGGAGTCTTAGTAATAGGGTCCCGTTTCTACCATTTGGGTATAGAACCCTAAAAAAGTGCCTTTTAAAAAACCGACAAGTCCAGTGACCTCAACCAATACGTGCCGTAATCTCATTTCGCAATTCCATTCAAATAAACCAACACTTGAACTCGCTAAACAAACAGATGTCCAATCAAAATAATTCCAATGTTTACAAGACCTTTAGCTTGAGTGATTTAATATGCAAAAAACCATATGTTTTTTAAAGCGATATTTAACGTAACTGTTAAATATCGCCAATTGATTTTAGACCTTAAGTCGTTGTCAATAAGGTTCTGAATAAGTTGAAAAAATTTACTTGCATATGGACATATGGCCGTTGACCGTATATGTGCAAATAAAATGTTCCTTTTGAATTTTTCGTATAACAAATAATTATTTAAAAACAAATCTAATTTTATAACTTAGTATTATCTATGAGTCTGATTTTTTTTCTGAAAATCGAGTAGGTTTTTTTAATTAAAGCTCATATTTAAAAAAACCTACTCGTATATACACTATTGTTGGGAGATGTATAGGCAAAAGGTTTGAAATATATCGGTTAATTTCAAGAAAGTAATGTTTTCATAAAATTTCGGTGCAATTACTCATTATTAGGTGATAAATATTAAACAAGAAAATATACTAGAAAAAAGCAACTAGTCTCATGTTCAGTCTAGACTCCAAAAGTTTTATTTTTTACTTTTTGAAGTCGGTTTGAATTTTTTTTATAAAATGTTTTTTATAATAGAAAACGTAAATATGTAGCCATAGAAAAAAACACATGACAAGCTTAAGTTTCTCTAGTTGTGATTGCAAAAAGAAATCAGAAAATCACTAAAAGCATTTGCGTAAGTTTATCTTTTCAGCTTAAATAATGGCGGTAACGTATTGAATTCTAGATCAGTACCCCTATTACGAGTTTGCTTAACATGACATTTACAGGATTCGTTAGCGTAGACTATCGGATACACTGCTCATGTCGGTAAAACAGTCGCTAAATATGAAAGAGACAGAGCTACATTTTACGTTAACGTTTACTGTAACGTCAAGTTTGCCAAACTCGTAATAAGCCTACTGTACCCCTATTACGAGTTTGCTTAACATGACATTTACAGGACTCGTGAGCGTAGACTATCGGATACACTGCTCATGTCGGTAAAACAGTCGCTAAATATGAAAGAGACAGAGCTACATTTTACGTTAAACGTCAAGTTTGCCAAACTCGTAATAAGCCTACTGTACCCCTATTACGAGTTTGCTTAACATGACATTTACAGGACTCGTGAGCGTAGACTATCGGATACACTGCTCATGTCGGTAAAACAGTCGCTAAATATGAAAGAGACAGAGCTACATTTTACGTTAAACGTCAAGTTTGCCAAACTCGTAATAAGCCTACTGTACCCCTATTACGAGTTTGCTTAACATGACATTTACAGGACTCGTGAGCGTATACTATCGGATACACTGCTCATGTCGGTAAAACAGTCGCTAAATATGAAAGAGACAGAGCTACATTTTACGTTAAACGTCAAGTTTGCCAAACTCGTAATAAGCCTACTGTACCCCTATTACGAGTTTGCTTAACATGACATTTACAGGACTCGTGAGCGTAGACTATCGGATACACTGCTCATGTCGGTAAAACAGTCGCTAAATATGAAAGAGACAGAGCTACATTTTACGTTAAACGTCAAGTTTGCCAAACTCGTAATAAGCCTACTGTACCCCTATTACGAGTTTGCTTAACATGACATTTACAGGACTCGTGAGCGTAGACTATCGGATACACTGCTCATGTCGGTAAAACAGTCGCTAAATATGAAAGAGACAGAGCTACATTTTACGTTAAACGTCAAGTTTGCCAAACTCGTAATAAGCCTACTGTACCCCTATTACGAGTTTGCTTAACATGACATTTACAGGACTCGTGAGCGTATACTATCGGATACACTGCTCATGTCGGTAAAACAATATGAAAGAGACAGAGCTACATTTTACGTTAACGTTTACCGTACCGTGAAGTTTACCAAACTCGTAATAAGCCTACAGTATACACTTTAAAGTACTGTGACTTTGCTTTTAATAATAGTAAAGAAAAAGACGGCAAATTGAGCACAGAAGACAAAAAAAAAACTATGAATTTTTTATTTTTGCATATTTCAATGCTATTTTTATACTTAGGATAAATTTTAGATAAAACAATATTGGGAAAAGCTCGTAGTTTGAGCTTGACGTAGACCTAGGGTTCGAGTCCCATCTCAGAATTCACTTGTAAACTGAGTTGACTTTTTCCAATATTTTCTATTTACAAATTATCATAATGTATAAAATCGTCAAGCCCTCTACGTGGTGGTACAAAAATTTATTTGCATATCTGGTGTTTGTTCCATGTCTGGAAGATATTACTGGCTTCTGGCTCTTGACATCAGTAGGGATAGCATGAAATACTATTTAACTGCCTCTGTGGTCTAGTGGTACAACCACCGGTATCAGACCCAGGGGTCCTTATCTAAGCCTGACGCTATAACAATAATGTTTTCAGCATTGTTGTGTTCCGGCAGTTAGAGATAAGATAGCCAGTTCCTCAGTGGCCGAAGATTCCGGGAGAGGCTCGCTTCCATCTTCAGCCTTATCAATACTTAACATTAGGTATAATGAAGGCTAAGAGTGTCCCCGTCATTCATAAAAGAAAAAAAAATACTATCGAAATAGTATCGAGAACCTAATGTCACAAAATGTATAGGAAAATGAAGTTCCGTTTACGTCCGGTAGAGACGCTGCTCAATATGTCATACATTTTTTTCTTTACTTACTCGATACTTACTCTAAAGATTTTCGTGCTAGACCTGCAGATCAAATTCAATGAATATGTTTTTGTCGGATATAAGTATAAATTTAACTGGAATTTTCAACTCACTGCGAGTGTAGAAAGAAAATATCTTACTGTACAAAATTATAGTCACGACACGACATCGACATAGTAACTGCTCTATAACGATGAACTTTTACCAGGTCAGGGACTCGCGGTCAAGGTAGACATTTTAAATCAATCATGGTATTCAACAGTACATCAGCTTATCAGAACTGTCGAATGTCTCCACTCGATTTTGAACCTTATGAAGTTTCATTAAATTCTATTTAGCAACCGCACAGTTTGCTTTATGTAGGCTGTTAATGTTTCATTGGCTTTCAAAAAACCTGAATCAGCAACTCATAACTCATTTTAGCATGATTATTTAAGCTTAACCTTAGAAATATGGATTTGTAAACTCTTTTCCTTTCATCAATCCATAAAAAAGGCCAGCGCCCCAGCAATGGTGTCCCGCGAATGGCTTTTGATGGTAGAACCCTGAATTTTCTTGATAGAGTCAAGTGGCTTAGTAGTCCTAGGTTCAATTAAACTATCAAATGATTAAAATATTATAAGATAGCCAGTGCCTCAGTGAGGATTCTGGGAGCATAGCATCGGGTATGAGGAAGGTCAAGCGTATAAATAGCTAAATTAATAAATCTCATACCAACACTCCAATTATCTAGCCTACACGTTAAGTTTCATGAAGAACTTGTATTATGGATACTAGATAACGGATAAACATACTTATATACTTTTTTTTGTAAATACATACATAATATACATATTAAACACCCAGACCAAGACAAATAGACATGTTCATGCACACAAATATTTGTCTTGTCCGGGAAGGCGTAGAAGGCTGGTTTAGTACCCCTGCGCCAAACAGGTCGTCAAATATCTTTGATATTGATATTATTTATATATTGATAGCATATTGATATCTTTTAATATTTTCCAAGTCACAACTTTCTGATGGTACATTTTACACTTAATGTAGGGTTCACATTTTGTTCTAAGGAACCCTAAAAAGGACAAACAAAAGGAGTTAATGAGGTGCCACTCGGTGCGACACGCTCAATTTATCACTTGAAAATATTTCTCGCCTAACGAATCTGGTTGTGAACCGGCTGTTCAGAATACAGATGCTTTGCCTGCACGGGAAACATGTGTCTAAATACCCGCCGCCTTAGAATCGACCATTTATCACCTCTTATTTTGGTCTTATTCGATTATGGGCATCTAAATAAACAATTTGAGTCCTGTAAACCTTTTTCGTAAAGGTGGAAAAATCATTTATTCGAAAAGTAATAGTAATATTTTTTCATTCAAATGAAATACCTATTAACGATCTATTATTAGTGATATAAACGTTTTCTTTATGTAAATCATCTTTATGTATATCAAATATCACTTTATGAAATAAAGCTTCCTAAAAAAATTACTGGACTACCGGGTTCCCCGACTGTACTTAAATATTTAATGAGGTAATTGCAAATAAACAACAAATATAAGGCAACAGTTAATTGCATTTATCTCATCAGTTTATTGAACGTAAATTGCTCCTGAGAGTTTCCTGAATCGAATGAAACTAAAAAGGGTGGGTAAAATCATTAGTATTTTTTTAACCAATATTTTTCTAAGTACCGTAGTTAACGTGGCGGGTATTTACGAATATGCGCTCGGGAAACTTGTAAAAACACGCGCGCCTCTACGATATATTGGCTGTGCAAAGTGGAATCCCTTTGCGTTTGTTTTGGTGAAAAATGCCGGATAATGGTTAGATAACGTAAGGAGGCCGTAGTGAGTTTTGTGTAGAGATTTTTTTTTTTAGATTTATAATAGTCACTTTTTTATGAACGACAGGAAAACTCTTAGAGCTATATTACCGTTTTTGTTAGGTTGGTACAACTGTCGATTTCTGTCAAAAGGTTAGGTTAATTTAAAATTATAATTTGATGCAGATATGTTATGTTTTGGATTCTGTGCTAAAATCATGCTCAAACATTAGAAAGCGGTGAAAGAAACATGGTTGTGATTTGATGTTTCTAACACATTCGCGCCTTCTTGACGTCCTGAATGGCTGGTAGGAAAAAAAAATTGGACGATTCGAAAGCACTTATCTATAAGTCTATTTGAATAAAAATCTTTGACTTTGACTTTGACTTTGACTTTACAGGGGTACCAACCTAACAAAAAAGAAAATATCGGGTGAAACGCACTCTAGCCTTCATCATACCTGGGCCCTGTTTCATAAAGCGTGACAAGTCGACAATTTGTCAACTATGCTCGAACATACTTTTTTGTCACTGATCTACGCAATTTTGACCTTTGTCATCATTGCATAAGGTAGGTTTTCTATAAAAAGCAATCACACATTACAAAGTTCTCTTTTTTTTTAAATCCTATTACGAACTCTTTCGATCATGTAAGAATTTATACAATAAAAATAACTGACACTCCTCATCCTGACACAGACCAAGAATGCCATCAAAAACGTGCGACAATTTGACAAATATATCAGATTTTTCGATTTCAAATATGTCAGACCAAATAATTTATGAAACGCTAAATTGTAGAATTGTCGCGACAATTTGACAGTCTTCTTCTTCTTCTTATCGTATGAGGATTAGTGGCCACCTCTGGTTCCAAAGTTATTAAGCCGCCTAAAAGGCCTCTGACTTGGCTTAACGACTGTTATCAGATAACAACAGCCGGGACCGACGGTTTAACGTGCCTTCCGAAGCACGGAAGCGCTCAGTGGTAATGCCACTTTACAGTCACCCATCCGACAACTGACCGGACCGAACGTTGCTCAACAACCGTGATCGATTACGATCAGTCTGTCAAGCGCGGCTACGAGCGCTTCAATTTTGACAATAATGTCACCTTTTCTTATATAGCACCAAATGTTTTATGAAACCTGTCGCTGACAATAATTGTAATCTATATTAGAAGTTTCCACTGGCTCACCGTCACACCAAGACAGGCGCACACACCAGGGATCCTGAAGCCGAAATCCCATCCGCACTCCGCGAGAACTCCCGCCAAGTTATGTGTATTTTTTTTTTTTTTTTTAATAGTTTTGGCTTCTTCCGTTTTCCACAGAAATTCCGCCAACGTCCCGTAGTGAAAGTTATGTGTCATCTGACAATCTATCGTTGACAATTACAGCTACTAGTGTTGCCCTTCTGTGTACGTGAGACAGCGTTGATTGTACCCTTTTCCATAGATACAAACACTACATTTATGAAACAGCGGGTCCTATGTTTAGTAGCTAACTTATTAGTAATTTGGTGCTGTGCTTCTTTTAAGTTAGAACGCCCCAAACATAAATCAAAGCATATTTTTATAGAAATGATATCATGCGTGAGTGAGATTTGAAACGTTCAACTTGGTATTCTCATAAAACAGATGTGGTAATTGGTATTCTCAATTCAGAAATGGATTACCTTGTCTCGAAAAAGACCATTGAAAAAACCTACTTAATGGTTTAGTGTTGTTTCAGTATAACGATACTGAAACAACACATGTAAAGATTATTGTTTTTTAACTATTTTTATTATTTAGCATTCTCAATGCCATCTAATAAGATAAAGGGGTTTGAAACTTTGGGCTCGTCATCAGTCCGCCATTTTGAAAAAAGTCAGGCAGTCAGGCAGTCCTCTGCGGATAATTAAATCGGGGTTTTTTCAATGAATTTAGCCATTTCAATTACGTTTTAACCGTCGTAAGTTTTTTCAAAATTTTTTATTTTGCTTTTTATTTCAAAATTTTAAGGGATTATATATAGGTAGTATACTGTCTCAAGTACATGTCTTGAAACCTGCTCTGAAATGAACCTTTCTAATGCAAAAGAAACTGCGTCGAAATCGGTCAAGTAGTTTTTAAGAACTCTCTAACTGCTGACTTATCCATAAAACATGTAAAACAACCTGCTCTGAAATAAACATTTTGAATGTTAAAAACCGTTTAGTAGTTTTTGAGAGCCTTCACGTACCGACTTATCTGGTTGCTGCTGCGTCCCCTGGTCGTCTACCAACATGAACCGTGGCTACCAACCTACTTTGAAAAGAACCTTTCGAGTGCAACAAACCGCGTCGATATCGGTCTGGTAATTTCCGAGGAAAATGGCAACAGACATACATAGGAAGGAAACATCATGATTCTCCTCTATATTTAAATTTCAAGACTGTAGATTGTGTCTGGCAACCACATGTTTCTTTGTAAATGTTGTTTCTGTTAAAGGTGATAAGTTTCTTATGGCAGTTCTTGTCAGTTAAAAGATGTCCTGAATGGCTGGTAGGGGAAAAAAAACGATTCGAAAGCTCTTATCTATAAGTCTATTTGAATAAAAATATTTCGACTTTGACTTACACACACACACACACACACACACATGCACACACACTAACAACCTCTAACCCTAAACGCATATACCGCCTCCGTTCCGTTCCGTCCGTCGAGGGTAAAAAATATTAACAATGAACTTTATAAGACCTTGTTTCTTCTCTCTTTATATTAGCGTTCCAACTTCAATAATACACAATAACTAGCATAAGGATTTCCTAAGAAACAGCTTAAAGTTGTTACTGACTGAGGCAAGTTTTATACTACTTTGTCAATATGTGAAAAGCAAATCTAATGCTAAGTCCAAGAAGTTCTCAGTCAAAGTAAAAAGATTTTAAGCATTCAGCTCAAACGTTAGAAGCTCTGTAGTTAAAAGAATGAAGGCAAGTATGAAAAGACGTGAACCTCGTTGTGTTTTGCTTTTTTTTATGAACGACGGGTAGACTCTTATTTTTCATCATACCTGATGTTAAGTATTGATAAGAGCTAGCGCAGACGACGGATAACGGAGGACTTTTTGTCCGCGACACGTCTTTATTGTTAACCAAATAAGATTCAACTTAGATCGCGTATATCCATGAAAAGTACGCGATAGTCCTCGTTATTTATTCAACCTTATGTTCTTAGTAATAAGGTCGTGTCGCGGACAAAAAGTCCTTCAATGTCCGTCGTCTGCGCAGGCCATAAGGCTGAAGATGGAAGCGAGCCTCTCTCGTAAACCTCTATCACTGAGGAACTGGCTATCTTATCTCTAACTGCCGGAACACAACAATGCTGAAAACATTGTTGTTATGGCGGCAGACATAGATAAGATGGTGGTAGCTAGCCAGGTTAGACCACGTTAGACCGCATTAGGGCGTTTATACGTACAATCAGGGGACTTCCCGGTTGACCAGTAGAATATTTTTTGGGAATTATTTTTTTCTCGAAAACTCTTCAAATGAAATACCTTTTTTTTTCATAATGTTCTATTATTTGAGATATAGTCGTTTTCTATATACTTATCTATTACTTTTTTAAATAAAGCTCCGTAATTTTTGTCCGCTCAAGTCTGCAACATTATCTTTATTACATAACCATTATGGTAGGTCTCTGTTTTTAACACAACCTATTTCAACTACCCTTTAAATAAAACTTCTTTTGAGATATCTCAGGATGACAATCCCGTGACCAAGAACCGTGGAAAGGTGTCGAAACATCGGAAAAACCAGAAAAACATAAAATTACTCGCAGTATTAAACCAAATGTGTTAAAAAAAACCATCATCAGCCTGTGGACGTCCACTGCTGGACATAGGCCTCTCCTAGCTGACGTCTATTGTGGCGTTCATAGGAGGCTATTAGCCTACTGCTACCACGCTGGCCAGACGGGTTGGTAGAGGGTTTGTTTCAAGTTTTCCTTCTCTCGCACAGGTGTTCCATGCGTCGAGCCTCTTAGTCGACTCTTACGACATCCCAGGCATGTATGGGAGTAGTGACACTTGTATTCTTAGGCCGTCACCACACGGAAAAAACATGTCTGTTGTATGGGAGCCCCCTTAAATATTTATTTTATTCTGTTTTTTAGTATTTGTTGTTATAGCGGCAACAGAAATACATGATCTGTGAAAATTTCAACTGTCTAACTACCACGGTTCATGAGATACAACCTGGTGACAGACGGACGGACGGAGAGCGGAGTCTTAGTAATAGAGTTCCGTTTTACCCTTTGGGTACGGAACCCTAAAAGCGTGTTTTATTTGTATCAGTATGCGCGAAAATTTAATATCAGCAACATGATATAATATAAAATTTTAGTTGTCATCAATCACAAATAATGTCATCATCGCAAGGAAATATTTTGGCGCACGGAAAAATGGATTAATATTGTTTTAGTGCTACTTTGAAGGCCCCATACTTTTGTTGCGTTAGAGGACATCTTTAAACTCTTGGACTAGAAAGGATTTGGCATCAACATTAACGGCCAGTATAGTACACACCTTCGTTTGCCGATGATATAGTCCTTGTGGCTGAGACCTTGGAGGACTTGAACACAATGCTCGAAGATCTTCGATGTGCTTCCCAAAGAGTGGGTCTTAGGATGAACATGGATAAAACGAAAATATGTCAAATTGCCATGTCATACCCACTCCAGTTCACGTTGGGAACACTACACTCGAAATTGTTAACCACTAAGTTAATCCAGTTAGTTAAGTCCAACTTCGAGAATGAGATCTCTCGTTGAATCCAACTCGGATGGATTTGGATAGATGGATTCGGAAAGCTCCGTAAAATCTTCGCGTCCAATTTACCACAGTATCTCAAGACGAAAGTCTATGACCAGTGGGTGTTGCCAGTAATGACTTGACTTAGTATTTGATAAAAAAGAAATGTATCCGATACTGAACTACTTTCAACTATGATAAACGTTTGTTAATTTTGCACATGATTTGTAAGCTGTGAGGCAATAATCAAAAAGTGTTGTATCTATCCGTGAGTTATCTCTCACATTTTAAATAATTTCCTAACGACAAGTACTTTCTACCGGGAAATGAACCATTGAATTCTTTTCACTAACAAAGTTACTAAACTCTTTCATCTAAAGATGCAAATGTTCTGTCCGTGAATTTCATGTTGTATTTGAGCAAGCAAAAGTTTGCAACACCACTCAAAGGCACGTAAAAATGCTTCCGTTTCAAACAAAATATTATATTTTACAAGCAGCTAAAGCGGTCGGTTTCACCCGCATGGTTCCCGTTACCGTGAGAATATCGGGATAAATTGTAGCATATGGGTTATTCTGATGTATAAGCTATGTTACTGTAAAGTTTCATCTAAATCCGTTCAGTAGTTTTTGCGTGAAAGAGTAACAAGTATCCATCCATCCTAACTTCCTCACAAACTTTCTGTTTTAAGTTGAATGGCAATTTAAATTAATAAAACCTAACTGATGAGTACAAAAGTCGTAAGGAAATTCAGTAAAGGACATAATAAATGGCAGATTAAAGCTACTTCCTTGTTTCCCTCGGAAAATTACTCGATAACAATAGAAGTGCTATCGGATATTCTGCTTGAGAACGCTGGCAGCCCATTGATGGATTATTTTGTAATGGCAACTCCATTTACATTTTTTTTTTAATATTGGCCCTTGTGAGATCTTCTTTCTTTGGGAGGCAATTTTTTTCGTTATGTAAAAAAAACTTGTTGATTGGTGTAGTGCCAGTTTTTATGAATAAGGGCCGGTATTTCAATATCGACTTATCTTGAATTGATCCAGGATTGAAGATATGATTCACTTATGTGTATTTCAATAAACGATTAAAGTTAAGTGACGCTTAAAGTCCATCCTAACTAGCCAATATTTAAGCTAAGGAATTCAGAGACTTAAGTGCCGATCCGGGATTCGTTGCTATGGTAACATATTTTTGACTGGCAAAAAGATATGTTAGTTTTACATTTAGGTATTTATTATCAGTAAATAAAATGCAGTTATAGAAATAATGGCAAATTACAAGAATATTATGCGAAATTTTGAAGATGATGCGTAATGTAATGTAAAAATTTCAAAGTGAGAAGAAATTCTAAATTGATAAATTTTTTGGCGCTGTTTTTCATTGTGGAGCCTCCACAACGATTCTCATTGGTCGCCGAGCGCACACGCTCAGCCAATGAGCGCTCGATGTCACCAAATGACATCACAATTCATAGACAATTATCATATTTTGTTTGTTATGTTGCAATATTGCGATGAATCCTAGATTAGCTAAGGCGAGGAACATCCGGATTGAAATACGCTATTGTCTTTCACAAGTGATACTTAGCTCAAATGTTGGACTTAACTTAAGTCATAAGATAAGGTGACATTGAAATACCGGCCCTAAGTCATCTCAGACATTTTTAACCCTAGAATAAAAAAGGTGTAAGGAAAAAAAAATTGAAATAAAAAAAATAAATTAAATATAATAATAGTAAAGAAAATATTTAAAAGGTATAAAATAAACATTTAAAATTCAAAATCGTCAAGAAGTCGAATGGTTAGCTTATCAGGAGCTCTATTTGTGATTCACTCGTCTGGAGGTTTCTACTGTTTTTCTTGCGACGTTTGAGTTTCCGTATTCCGTAAAAGCGACCTTACCCGTATATACATAGCTTCGCTCTTCTCCTGTAGTATTGCCTCTTAACGCAAGCGCGAGGGGCAAAGCGAAAAGCGTGCTATGTCCACGCCAGCAAGGTGGCTATTCGCCTGATCGCCTCCTCGTTCGCTTCACCACTCGCGCGACGAGTGATTCAAAAATAGAGGTCCAGGATAGTTCAGCAATCTAGGGTTATGTCCCCACTGCTGGGGCACTGGCCTTCTTTATCTATACTAATATTATAAAGAGGAAAGATTTTATTGTTTGTTTGTTTGTTTGTATTGAATAGGCTCCGAAACTACTGAACGGATTTAGATGAAATTTGGTACAAAGACAGTAGATAGCCTGGTTATGAATATAGAATACTTATTATCCCGATATTCCCACGGGAACCTAGTGTATGGGAAAAGAGAATCAAGTGATTAGTTCAGTTTGTTGGTTGCACCCAATGTTTGCGTCGAAATATCGTTAACAGATCACAATCGAGGTACTTTAAAGAACATGGTACATCAGTCACATGTCGATAACAAGGGAACGAACAAAAGGGCGTACTCGAACCCAAGGATCTTTATCCCAAACATACTATGAACAACTTTCGTTAGTTAGTTCGTATGTAGTTAAGTACGATGTAGAACATCCAATGAAGTTTGGCCATGGGATGATTTTTTTTCTTCTCTCAAGCTGCACCATTGATCGTCTGCCAACCACGACAGGTATATATACCGTGAAGGAAAGAATGTATACTTAAATGTACTTAGTACAATTTCTTCAAACAAAATATTTTTTTCAGTCAAAAATTGTCAGTTGTATACTTATTGTTGGCCAAAAAACTTCCTTTTTGTCTTTCGATTTTAAAGTTGAAACCAAAATAGCTCTTCAATTTGTACAAAGCGTCTCCGTAAATACCAATAACAGTTATCCTGACGTCAAAATCCAAGATGGCCGTCCCTGTCATAATTCTGCGTTCCCCAGGGACCTCCTAACTTCGGTCGCTTTATGATTTCATCTCGAACACCTAGTCCATTATTCAGTGGGACTTTCTCGCGAATAACTTGACAAATAAGTTTCGTTGATATATCGCCTTTTTTTGTCCATTCCAACGTCATTTAAAGAAGGTTTATTTGTGCGAAGATCCCAGGGGGCCTGCCGCCATTTCTTAGCGCAGTATTGTTCCAATCTTACCCTGCTATTTCGTACTACGAATCTCTTAAAGTAAGCTTGTTTTTGATGGAAGTTTTGTGACGTCTTCGCTCAATCATCGCCTCCAAAGTTCAATAAAAAAACAAAACGCAAGCAAAACGTTCTTATGACATGATAGTTTCTAAAAGATGATGGTAGCCCCGCTGATCGTAACACCGAAGTGACAACCGTGGAAATGATGCAAGAAAAATAAAACGACCTTGGTACATTCTTGTGCTATTTACTTTTTCGGTCTACGCCACTAGGTTCATTCCATTATTGTAAAACTTTTCATCATCATTATCTCAGTTACACACTGCTGGATATAAAAAATAAAACATTACGAAGAAACATTTGTTCCAAATAAATTTATTAGGGTGAAATATGTCTTAACAGTGCCGTGTGGTGACGGCCTAAGAATGCAAGTGTCACCACTCCCTTACACGCCTGGGATGTCGTAAGAGTCGACTAAGAGGCTCGACGCATTGAACACCTGTGCGAGAGACGGACAACTTGATACAAACCCTCTACCAACCCGTCTGGCCAGCGTGGTGGCAGTAGACTAATAGCCTCCTATAAACGCCACAATAGGCGTGAGCTAGGAGAGGCTTATGTCCAGCAGTGGACCTCCACAGGCTGATGATGAATGGTGAATGATGTCTTAACAATAAGTAAAAATTTGAAAAAAAAAATGTAAAAATGCTAAATGGCCAAGATAGTTTTTATACTACAAAAAAAACCTCTACAAAGCTTTTTCTGAAAACTATTTTGACTGGCTGAGATTTGTTGATGTTTTTCTAAAAAAAACATATTAAACTAGCATAGCAAAAGCAAATTTTGAAAATAACAAAACCCTTATTTGCTTTTAATAACCTCATGTAACGATGCTTATACCCACTCTTACTGATCATTAGAATAACTGATTCACAAAATGATGTCACAAAATTTAATACAATGCTCTACTGATTCTTACAAATAGTTTTGCAAGAATACCATATAATATTATCTGGCGGTCTTGAGAAAATAGCTCAGGTGAATTCGTGCATTAACATAGAAAATTGAAACTGCCTTAGAGACTTTCGTTGCCTAAAATAAATGAAAGGGAAAGGAATCACAATTTCGTTTAGAAAGTTTTTGATGAATTCTTAAGTGTATTTTTTATGGATATTTCGGTAAGACCTCTATCGAATTTAGTTTTCCATTAAGTCCTAATAATGTCGATAGCATTTTCTACAGTCGATAGCACACTTGAGGGAGAAGGAATTTATATAGAATGGTGAATTTTCTATTCAATCGAACGCTTAGGCGTAATTAAAGTTTAATTCGTCATTTGCTAGCTGAACACCGGTGTCCAAAGAACAATGGAATATATATTGTGTCTCATAAATCGGGCCTGAGAGGTTAAATTAATCAATAAACTATAAAACCATAATTACTTACTGGCAGTTGTTGAGGCTTTCTTTCTTTTACTCATTATACACGTACTTACACTTACGTAAATTTGCTCACGTATCTCACTTCCGCTCCAAGCTTAATTGGCTTCCTATTCGCCGGTGAAGGGACTTACACACTCTTTCTCTTCTTTTCTCCATCCTGTTCCTCCCAACTACCCCCTTCTTACCTTAAAGAATTATTCAACCTTCTATCCTCAACTTCACTACGCACTTTGCGTTCTTCCTCTAATCTTTCTCTCGCTACTCCCTGTCACTCAAAAGATTTCTTCTCCTACTCCTTCTCTATGCTCGCTGTTCGTTTATGGAATTCTCTCCCAGAAGGTATTAGGAAAGCTTGTACTTTGGCATCTTTTCGCAATTATTTCTTTTATTTATATTATGTACATCCATATCAACCATCCGTCCCATAACTGCACCCACTCCCCTTTGTCCTCTTCGTTTTTATTTTTCTAACCAAGGTTTCTTTTCTAACCATTTCTAACCAATTCTCAGACGGGAATCGAACCCGCGACCTTTGGAAATCCGGTCCAATGCTCTAACCGCTGAGCTGCCGAGACTTGCGAACCACCGTCTAAATTCTCCAATACTTTTATATTTTTAATACGCTGTAGGCCAGCGTTGTCACATCAATGCTAGGAATATCCTTGCATTCGAAAGAATTGAATTGAAGAATCCTTGAATTCACTTGTGGCCGAGTTAATTTTTTCCAATATTTTTCTATTTAAAATTTACCATAAGTATAAAAATAGCATTGAAATATGTAAAAATTACAAAATCATAAATTATTGGCAGTTGCATCTTAATCGATCGTTAAACACCTGAAAAGATGTTTCTTTCGAATGCAAGGATATTCCTAGCATTGATGTAACAACGCTGGCCTACAGCGTATTAAAAATATAAAAGTATTGGAGAATTTTGACGGTGGTTCGCAAGTCTCGGTAGCTCAGCGGTTAGAGCATTGGACCGGATTTCCATAGGTCGCGGGTTCGATTCCCGTCTGAGAATTCACTTGTGGCCGAGTTAATTTTGTCCAATATTTTTCTATTTAAAATTTACCATAAGTATAAAAATAGCATTGAAAAATGCAAAAATTACAAGATCATAAAGGCTATTTCTGTCAATTGTACATACACCCCATTAAGACTGCACGCGCACTAGGCAGCAAAATATTTGAGCAGCCAGTTAAAGCAGCTCATCGACATTTCCCGAATAATAGTTATTTTCGTATCGAATGTCATTTTGTTAAAAGATATGTCTGGCTACAACAAGTACCGCCTCTGTGGTCTAGTGGTATTCCCAGCGGGGGGTACATATTGTATTCGGTTTGGTTGGTGGTAGGATTTGTTGTAAGTCCACTTGGCTAGCTACCACCATCTTATCTAAGTCTGACGCCATAACAATGTTTTCGGCATTGATGTGTTCCGGCAGTTAGAGATAAGATAGCCAGTTCCTCAGTGGTTGAGGATTCCGGGAGAGGCTCGCTTCCATCTTCATCTTATCAATACTTAACATCAGGTATGATGAAGGCTAAGAGTCCCCCGCATTGAATAAAAAAAAAGAAAAAAAAACTACTCGAACTATCTCATGGCTAAAAGTCCCAGCGTTCTCCGACAGTCGTTTCTCCTTTCTTTCCAAAGTTAGTAAAAAATATAAGTAATTGTTTTACGTTAATTAGAAATTTTATCCCACACCCGAAATCTTATTATAAAAATATTTACGATCTTCCCTGCTGATCTCAAAAGGACAGAACATCATAAAATATTGTTTATAATCCCGCGTAAGCCGTAAATTCGAACGGCATGTTTTATGTCATCTTGGGAAGGCGACAAATGATTGACTCTTCACTTTTACTATGTACAACGCCATTTTAGAGATTAGGAGGACCTTGCAATCTTGCAAAGGGTGCAAAGATGTTAAGCGAATTTTGATCGACTATAGTTTGACCGATGACACGAGGAAACATAAAAGTTGTCAGCAATATCAGACATAAGAATACAACGGAGCGAGCAACACGTTATGACAAGTTACTTGGCGCGACCTATACCCGTTTTATGACTCCGTGTGCCACGAATTAGATATCTTATAACTGGGATACTGGCTAAGGCTCTGGCCTTCCTTAAGGATGGATAAGGAGAACGGGCCATGACCTACCATGAGGGCTCAATGCGGATTGGTGGGTTAAAGACTGCAAATTTTATAACCTGAGTCAAGCACGAAACAGCTTGTTATAAAACATTTTTGGTCATCCATACATTGATTGACCATTGCAGGTCACGCGTGAAAATCACTGCGCTGTGCAAAACGACATAAACTAGAAAAGTATGCGTTCAAACTGTATTACCATAACTGATCCATACTATTGCGCTCGATTTCTCTCCCACGCGTGTCCAGTGACCTCCTTTTGCGAAAGAATGTCTTCTCAAAGGACCACCATTGACCTCTAAACCCCACTGAGCAAATTGCCCTTTTAAAGCGCGAAATATCATAATTTGCAACTAAATACCTCCATTAATATCAGCGTGTAATCAATAAATTACTTTTTCTGTATACATAATTAGGAGAATAGACAAAAACCACGGGTGGCCGTCATTTTAACAGCTGGTTTATAAATTTGTTTCAAAACAATGGCCAACTTAACCCAGGATTTAAGCGATGTTTCACGTTGTCCAATACATTTACTAAGTGTATTTTACCCGTACGAAATTTCATTATAATCCGTTCAACGCGGTTTGTTGGGGAGCAAACATCGAAACTTTCTTATTTATGGAGTAACAAACTTTTATATGCGACCTTTGTCACCCCTGGAAAAATGGCGACCGGTACAATAGACCGCAAATCGGTAGTAGCACCAGTACTAGAAAAATCGCTCTTATATGACCTTAAATAAAGTCGTTGTTATTTTGTATTGAAACAGGCAAACTTTAGTTTAAAAAGAGATTAACGGTGGGTACAGATTATACTGTACAATTATTGCTGTTTTTTGTACTTTATTTTGCGGTTACAGGTATTTTATTTTACACAAAATGGGCTTTGTGTGCCGCGTCTAGAATTAGCTGGCTGTATTTCCCCATGAAAATACGAGATTTTATCGCGATGAAAAGCAAATACGAGATTAAGTACCCTAAAATACAGAGTGAAACTAATATGCTCTGGAGGGTAACTACCTTAAATCCTTTAGTTACCTCATTTTACTGAAAGGAATCATTCCTTTATTAAAAAAAAAAGTAATCCCGCATTCAAAGATCCGCATCGATACGAATAAATTACATGTAAATGGGTGCTAAGTTGTGCGAACCTCATCACTGTCCGTGTTGGAAAGATGTGGACCAGTTCGGACGCCATGGGCTAATCTGCGTCAAGAGCGCTGGTCACGCATATCGGCATGGTGCGATTAATGATTGAAAAGATATGTCTGACTACAACAAGTACCGCCTCTGTGGTCTAGTGGTAACAACCACGGGTATCAGACCTAGGGGTCCCGGGTTCATATAACCTCTGACCTCACAAGCTTGTAGGTGAAATCCATCAAAATACTTGTTACACAAAGTCTGTCGTTTATGGACCGCTTAGGTCCAATCCAGACTGTTTTATGAGGGATTGGCCGTCGGCAGAATTACTAAATAAACGTGTAACCCCTATAAATTTGGTAGCTAAAGCGAAAAGGCGAAATGCTGGACATTCGATTTTCATGTTAAGCAAAGATAAAAAAATCTCTTATGCTGGACTAGGAGTGAAATAGGATGTTCCAGATGCTTACCAGTGCAGATAAAGCCTATTGTCGGGATTCACAAAACACTTTCACTGTTAACTATAATCACATTTATTCACAATATTGAAGGAACATACCATATACGTACATCTTAAGTTTCGGCACGCACTATTCATTAAAATAAAACAACTTTTCTGGGTGTTAAACGCGCTATATTTCTCGAATATATATAGTTCGTGAAATATAGCGCGTTTAATATCCGGATACGTTGTTTTATATAAATAAATAAATTTCTCATACAATTATCTAGACCCACGTTAAGTTTCATGAAGAACTTGTGTTATGGATACTAGATAACGGATAAACATACTTATATACTTTTTTTTTTTTTGTTATTACATACTTAATATACATATTAAACACCCAGACCAAAACAAATAGACATGTTCATGCACACAAATATTTGTCTTGTCCGGGGATCGAACCCGGGACCTCTGGCGCAGAAGGCGGGGTTAGTACCCCTGCGCCAAACAGGTCGTCAATAAACCCATACTTTTATTTTGTGCCTTTCCCGTGAAGCGGTTGGGCGACGGTTATATCCCATTCTGAATACTCCCATGCGTTTCAAAATGTCGTGTTAGCAGTGGCGGCGCTAGACCACACGTGGACGTCGGCGACATCTGGTTTGCGACGCCCCTTTTACTTCCCAGTCAAAAAGAATACGTTAAAGTACATGAGCCGTATTAAAAACTAATGTATTTGTAAAGAAGTTTTATTGTTAATTAAATGATGGCAAAATTACACAAATAGCCTCACTGATTTTTTCAGAATTATATGCTATAGCTAAGGCTAGCCGCCAATAGAACTGATAACGCAGATATTCTTTCTTGGCTCATCGTGCTTCTCAAGTAGGTCTTAATCAATTTTAACTTTGTGAAGATTCTCTGAGATGAAGTTGTACTAACAACGACTGGAACTGTGAGTTGAAACTTTTTGCGAGGTCCCCTGAGGCGCGAGGCGCCTAGCGCTGCTACTGCGTGTGAGTATCCAAGCTAAAGGCTAAAATTGTCGAAAATATCCAATCTTGCATAGTGGAAAATCAAAATACCGAGAGCATATCTAGAAAGAAATCGGCCATAATACAAGATTTGACCTTGACCTCAGAGTAAACAACCCTTTGAAACCGGTGTACGCACCACTCTACCACGGAGGTCGTCGAAATATAAGCGTAATGAATGCTTCAATCTTTGCAAAACAAACAACATATAACTTTTGAGTAGACCTGGGAAAGTGGTCAAAAAACTTTTAATATACTGTAGAAACTCCAATTTGTTGAAAAGCCCCAAAATCACAAACAGTGAAGAGACCACCGGAGGTTAAATTAGATTAGAATATTCAGTCTAAAAAAACATATAAACGCATTGATAACCTCCTCCTTTTTTGAAGTCGGTTAACAAGCGGGCGAGTGTAGCAAGCGGCCGGCCAAGCCGCCCTTATGTCATACATACAAAGACCATCACAATTATGAACACATTTTTTACATTAACACTATAACACAACCATTATCTCATGTCCAGACCCTCTCGCGTCCGTTTCACGAACAATAAGTCCTAACCATTAATAATTCAGGTTTACCCAACTGCGTAGTACTTATAGCACCAATGGCTTTTGTCTGATTTGATTAATCAATTAGATAGCAACCCGCATGGGGCTAATCTGAAGCTTTCGAGGTACGGAACAGAATTATAATCACATCCAATATGTTAAACTGAATTAAGCACAGTGCAAAATTTACAGTAAGAATTTAAATGAAGGATTAAGGGATGTAGGCTCAAATCCCTCTGTAACTCATGAATGGAAACGGAGCGAGAAGTGTTTCCGAGTTGAAGCCTGCTTTTTTAGATTTTGTTATATGTATTAGGAATTTGAAATGTTGCATTCACAATGCTATTTTTATGTTATTACTACGTATTCTAATAGAAAAAATACTAAGAAAAATCGACTATTCTCTGAGCGCTATATGAAATGGAGACTAGTTGATTTTTTCCTGTATAAAATTTCTTAAATAATACCTATATATTGCTAAATAGGGGTTAACTGAGGATAAACATAAGATAAACACAATAACAACATAATTAGCGTTTGCGTTATTTGTTGGACTGCAAAAAAGTTTTCATTTAATAATTTAAATTGATAATAATTAAATAATGTATGTACACCATCCATCATCCATCATCAGCCTGTGGACGTCCACTGCTGGACATAAGCCTCTCCTAGCTCACGCCTATTGTGGCGTTCATAGGAGGCTGTTAGCCTACTGCTGGCCAGACGGGTTGGTAGAGGGTTTGTTTCAAGTTTTCCTTCTCCCGCACAGGTGTTCAATGCGTCGAGCCTCTTAGTCGACTCTTACGACATCCCAGGCATGTAAAGGAGTGGTGACACGTGTATTCTTAGGCCGTCACCACACGGCAACGTATGGTTATTTATTCACATTTAACCTTTGCATATTGATCGAGTTCCGATTACGGATAATAGAATTAACGAAGGTATTAAAATTAAGATACAACGTTATTTTAGGCTTACCCAAAACTTCATAATCATTTGTACAGGTTGTAATTTTGCCTTTTGTACCTAACTGTGTGTTTATTGTATAATAAAGATTTAAATAAATAAATAAATAATTATGTACAACTTTTTGTATATAAGCAACGCTGAAGTCGCGAAAATAGTACCTAGCTATTTCCTCCCTTTTCGGTCTAGTTCAACGAGTAGGTAGTTCTGAGATTTTAGTCAACTTTAAATAATGTTGTATTTACATAAATTGACACCAGACACAGATTAAACACAAACCTACAATTCCAGACTCAGCATTCACTGCGCCTATCTTAACGCTATTATCATGAAGTCACGTCGTTTGTTAGTTAACACACTATGACTCGCTGTTGACTGTAAATCAGACCTTAAACGATTATAAGGGATCGAGTACAGATAACGGGGTACCAAGTTATTGGTCCTCCGTAGGGCTGTCAACAAGAACTTAAGAGTAAATAAATAAATAATAAATAAATTTCATACAATCACACCAATTATCTAGCCCACGTTAAGTTTCATAAAGAACTTGTGTTATGGATACTAGACAACGGATAAATATACTTATATAAATAAGTCTTCTTTTGTAAATATATACATAATATACATATTAAACACCCAGACCAAGACAAATAGAAATGTTCATGCACACAAATATTTGTCTTGTCCGGGGATCGAACCCGGGACCTCTGGCGTAGAAGGCGGGCTTAGTACCCCTGCGCCAAACAGGTCGTCATGTGGTTGTCATGAGAGTGTTTGTGATTTAAATTTTTGCATTCGTAGCACAACGCTATTTTATTTATGACTAGCTTCCGCCCGTAGTTTTCCCGCGTGGTTCCTGTTCCTGTGGGAATATCGGGATAGAATACCTATGTTACGCTCCGTCCTTTCAAATCACTCTATGCCAAAAATCAAGTCATTTGGTTACTTATTTAGAGCGAGAAAGGTTAAAGAAACACACTTTCGCATTTATAATAATAATATTAAATTAAATTATTAATATTATTATTATTCATATATTATTATAATAAAGTTAGGATGTTGGGCTACTGAGTTATGATGTAGGCTCAGCGTCTCCCCGGCGTTAATGACAAAAAACAGACTAAAAAATTAAGTCTAGACTCTTGCTAGGTGCTGAGTCGTTTTTTTTAAGTATTTAATTCTTACTGTTTTCATTGAGGGTAAACACAAACATCGTGTCATGGAATAGAATATATTAATTTGATTCTTATTAAATATACTTATATTTAGTATTTTTTACAAAACATTACAACATTTTATTGTTTTATAGGCTTGTACGACTCCCATAGCCTTTACAAAAAAAGGTATTTTAGCGTATTCTAAAAGTGTAATTTTAAAGTACCTTCGCTTAATAAAATGGTGTGCAATAATGTATTCAATTAGTACAGTTGGCAACCCTAGATCTCCGTACCGTACCATTGTGGAGGATAAGATATTCTCAATACTCTCTATCAAAATGATATAATATGTAAGTTATTGTTTAAACTATCGTTAGTTCACTTCTTAATGTTAAATATTCAGAATCCTATCTCCCTATTCTGAGATGCATTTTTATACTTAGGATATTGCTAACTATTGTAATTATTCTAATAACTGAGTTTGAGAAAATTTTCCTCTTATATTAAATATATTTCAAGATTGTAGATTTGTGTTTGGCAACAACATGTCCCATTGTAAATGACGTTGTTTCTGTTAAAGCTGATAAGTTTCTTGCGGCCGTTCTACTTATCAGTTAAAAGATGTCCTGAATGGCTGGTAGGGAAAAAGAATGTTGGACTATTTGAAAGTACTTATCTATAAGTCTATTTGAATAAAAATCTTTGACTTTGTATTTGCTAATTTTGATTGACAAAAACAAAAACAAAACGCATATAGGCTATTCTAACACACATGTTTCGCGCGTAAAAAAGAAATAAATTAACTGAAAGTAGTTTATAGTAGTCAATTTTGTGACAGTTATTAACTCTGTTAAAATAGGTATTAACTATCAAATATTTCTGATACAGTCTTATTCCCTTCTAAATTAACAATTTCTTCGAATTACTAATGAAAGGCAAATATATTTTTAAACGAAACGGTAACCATGTTGATTTTAGCACGAAACTATCGTTTTTGCACTTCCAAACCAAATGTGTACATTTTTTAGTAAGTTTATTTACGTTAGCTATAATTTTTTACCGAATAACATATTTTTATAAAATCATAGATTTTTCTAAAAACTTCATATTACAATATCAAACCATCAAATAATGCGTATATTGGACTAGCGGCCTCCCACGGTTTCACCCGCGTGGTTCCCGTTCCCATGAGAATATCGGGATAAAAATTAGGCCCATGGGGTAGTACACTACTTGAAGTCCCTACACCAAATTTCATCCAAATCATTTCATTCCAGGCGTGAAAGAGTAACAAACAAACAAGTAAACAAATAAACGAATAAAACTCTATGTGTTTGTTTTTGTATCGTGTGCAATATAGTTCCTATTATTATTATTATATATATTTTTTTTTCTCTTTATTTTGACAACATACAGTCAGTGGTACAAATTACTATTAAATTAAAACTTACATTATAGACAATGAGTGTCCACCATTACTATTAATGTTAAGTAGGTACTTGCAAGAATTTACAGATATTTTTTGCAAACTTAAAAAATATACTTAATAATAAAATACTTGATACAGTTTTTTTGCTAACACTTAGAAAAACAAACATATATTGTGTGGTAGAAGATAATTTTACTATTTTAGATAGGTATTCAATTAATTTAATGAGAAGTGATAACGAAACATATAGAAATGATTACATAAGTTGATTTATCAGATCTTTTTTCAACGTGTTCAATGAGCTCTTGAAAAGATCCATATTATGAAATTCTTTATTGTACATGCGAAGACAACGTGGATAATAACTATTGGAGGTATAGTTTTTCTTGGTTCGAGGTGGAACAAAGGCATGAATAGTGCGTGAGGAGCGTGCGGGAAGTCGGACTTTTGTTATGAAATTGACTTTTGATAAGATTGCAGGGCAACTAATGAGATCATTTAACAATTTAAAAAGAAAGGCTATGTCAAACTGCTTACGACGATTTTCTAAAGTCAGAATTTTGTATTTATTTAAAGCTTCTTCGTATGTTAAACCTTGATTGTAATTTCTATAGTTAAATATTTTTATAAATTTCTTTTGCACATTTTCAATTCTTTCGATGTTGGTTTTATAGTGTGGATTCCAAACTACAGAGCCAAAGTCCAATACTGATCTTACAAAACTAAAGTAAAGAATTTTTAATGTATAAGAATTTTTGAATGGTTTGGTTATTCTATTTATGAACCCAAGGTTACGAAAAGCTTTTTGAATCATAGCATTGTAATGCAAGGTAAAGGATAATTCATTATCAACTATAATGCCCAAATCTCTCACCTGTTGAACTCTTTCAATAACTACATCATTTAATTTATAATCAAACAAAACGGGTGAGGATTTTCGGGTTAATGTAATGACTTTACATTTATCAATATTCAAGCATAGTTGATTTTGAAGACAATATTTACAAAGGGAATCTAAATCTGCTTGTATTTTGTGACAGTCTTCAGAATTACTTATAGCCTTAAAAATTTTAGTGTGGTCAGCGTATTGAAGATAATTGCAACTCTGGAGGGCTTCATTTATGTCGTTAATATAAATGGAAAACAGAACTGGGCCAAGATGTGACCCCTGAGGAACTCCAGAAGGTATAGGAAGGAAGCTTGAACAATAGCCTTTTAAAGAAACAGCCTGACTACGATTTCGAATATAAGAGCTTAGCCACCGTAGCAAATTGCCATGCACACCAAACTTCTCCAACTTCAACAAAAACAAATTCTGATTTATTTTGTCGAAAGCCTTGGAGAAATCCGTGTACACCACATCCACCTGAGTGTTTTATATTAAATACACCTACCCAAAATGCCACTATATATTTTTTTGTCTGCAAAAATAACTTTGTTTTTAAACCGCTAAATATATTTCGTTCAAACCAATTTTCGTTGAAAGTTTTTATAAAGGTCTACAGCATATATTTTTTATAGATTTTTCACTTTCTTATTTTAAAAGTTAGAGGGGTGCACACAATTCACCACTTTGAAAGTGTATATCATTCAAACTTTTTTTGGTTGGTTGACTTTGAGAAAAAACTGTTTTAGGAACCTCTATGTAATTTTTAAAGACCTATCTATAGATACTCCACACGTATAGTTTTGATTAAAAAAAAATTTAGTTTCAGTTCCATATATGGGGAGCCCCCTTTAATATATATTTTTTATTTTTGTTTAGAACCGATTTACAGAATACATCTACCTACCAAGTTTCAACGGTGTAATCCTCATAGTTTTTGAATAAAGTGACTGTGACATTTTACCACTTTGGAAGTATATATCTTTCAAACGGTTGACTTTGGGAAAAAAAGTCTTTTAGGAACCTCAATGTAATGTTTAAAGACCTATCTATAAATCTCCCACAGGTATAGGTTTGATGAAAAAAAAATGTAGTTTCAGTTCCCTTTGGGAAATGTGCTATATTTCTATATTTCGTTCAAATAAATTTTCGTTGAAAGTTTTTATTAAGATCTACAGCATATATATTTTTTTTATTTTTCACTTTCTTATTTCAAAAGTTAGAGTCACATTTTACCACTTTGGAAGTGTACCTACATCTTTCAAACGGTTGACTTTGAGAAAAAATCGTTTTAGAAACCTTAATGTAATTTTTAAAGACCTATCTATAGATACCCCACACTTACTTATGTGTTTGATAAAAAAAAATCTGTTTCAGTTCCATGTATGGGGATCCCCCTCTTAATATATATATATATATATATATTTATTTTTGTGTAAAAACCGTGAAGCGGTTTACAGAATACATCTACCTACCAAGTTTCAACTGTGTAATCCTTATAGTGTTGGAATAAAGTGGCTGTGACATACATCGGACAGACAGACATGACGAATCTATAAGGGTTCCGTTTTTTGCCATTAGGCTACGGAACCCTAAAAAAGCAACTTGTCTCATGTCGCTCTGACGGGATTTCGTCAGAGCGACATGATACCGTCAGAGCGACATGAGAAAGTTGCTTTTGTCTAGTATATTTTCTTGTTAAACATAGTAGTACACATATTAACAAACGAATATGTACAGTCAACAGCACGTACGGCTTTACATTTGCACTACGAAAACCGCTGCTATTACGAGCGACGTAAGGGCGCTCTCAAGGTCTAAGCGTAAAGCCGGAGCTGCTGTTGACTGTACCTATAGCAACAAAACGCACGTAACAAAGTCACGTATATAGAATGAAACAGTTAATTTCATTAAACTTACATGGAGAAAATAAAATGTTTATTCTGAAGGGGTTCATGGTTCCCTTTTTATGCCCTTCAGCATGGCTTTCAGTAGTAATAAAGCCCAAATCTTCGACATTTATTGTTTGAAGCCGTCCATAAAATAAAACCCGTGAAGTGGCCGTAATAGCCCGCCTTTTATAGGTTAATATACGATTTATTGAAGGAGGAGCTAGAAAGGCCTTGGGCAGGGCGGTCGTGAAAGTTAAGCAGGGTTTGTAAAGGTCAAATTTGGGATGGGTGACCATTTTTTTTTTTTTGTCTAAGTTTTCACAGTGGATGATTATAGCCTAGCATATGTACATTTTAAGTGATGGTGTACTGAATGTTTTTGAATCCTGCTTGTTTAATAAACTACTATAGGTAGGTACTGTTGTTATATGATATACGATAATAATTTTATTAACAACTTATTTATCAAATACATTAAATAAACTTATGACCTACTATTTAATTTTTTGAGCATCTTGTAGTATGAAAATCTGCATTTGCATTTGCATTTTGAAGAGTTTGTTTGTTTGAACGCGCTAATCTCAGGAACTACTGGACCGATTTAGAAAATTCTTAGACCATTAGAAAGCTACATTTCTCCCGAGTGACATAGGCTACTTTCTATCCCGATATTTCCACGGGATCGGGAACGAAACGGGTGAAAACGCGGGCGGAAGCAAGTTAAATATAATTTGAGCGAGACATGTTAAACATACATCGTATGTTTTGGCGCGCACTGTTCATTGAAATAAAACAACTTTAACGGATATCAAACGCGCTATATTTCACGAACTATGTTGTATTTGTCCGTATTTTTAAGTTTTTGGGGTTTTTTGATTTTCCCGACGTTTCGGCACCTTTTCAGCTGCCGTGGTCACGGAATGACCGTCAGTCACCTAAAAATACGGACAATTACAACTTATGATTTTGTAATTTATGCATTTTTCAATGCAATTTTTATACTTATGCTAAATTTTAAATAGAAAAATATTGGAAAAAATTAACTCGGCCACAAGTGAAATCTCAGACGGGAATCGAACCCGCGACCTTTGGAAATCCGGTCCAATGCTCTAACCGCTGAGCTACCGAAACTTCGAGACCGAGAAGTTGTGGCCGAGTTAATTTTTTCCATTATTTTTCTATTTAAAATTTAGCATAAATTACAACTTAGTTCGTGAAATATAGCGCGTTTGATATCCATAATACCTCAAATCGACGGAATATTTCGTCGTAATAAAAAAGTAATCTGTTATGTCAATCTTTGGATCTGGGTCCAGCAAAAAAATCGACGCGATCCATTACTCGGATTTGACGTGAAAGACGGACAAATACATAGCAATCTTCTCATATGTGTTAAACATAAATAAATTGGTACTTTTCGATGGAATATAATGAACTAGCGGCCGCTCGCGGTGTCTCCCGCGTGGTTCCCGTTCCCGTGGGAATATCGGGATAAAAAGTATCCTATGTTCACAACTAGGCTATCTACTTTCTGTGTACCAAGTTTCGCATAAATCCGTTGTGTAGTTTTTGAGTTTATTCGTAGCAAACAAACAATTAAATATTTCCTCTGTATAATCTTATATATAAAATTCTCGTGTCACAGTTTTCGTTCCCATACTCCTCCGAAACGGCTTGACCGATTCTCATGAAATTTAGTGAGCGTATTGAGTAGGTCTGAGAATCGGCTACTATCTATTTTTTATCCCGAAATTCCACGGGAGCGAAGCCCCGGGGCACAGCTAGTACTAGTATAGATATATAAATTGGTACTTTTTATTTGATTATAATGAATAGAGCAATAGAAAAACAGTTAGGTACGCGGTCCTGTAAAGGTGTGAAAAGTCGGGAAATCTAAAAAAAGTATTATTTTAATGATGAAAACCAAATATGTACAGTGAAAAGCAGCTACGGCTCTACATAATTGTGTAAAATTTCTTCAATCGACTTTCAACTTTAAGACGTAAGCCGTTGAGTTTAAAGTAGTCCGTATAAATATGACATTAATATAAACCGTAGTTTTCCGTTGACCGTACATAAAAAGCACGTTTTAATCTGTATGATATTTAAATAAATTCAAATTGAATTAGTGCAAATATAAATTTATAATACCTTGCTCCTTATCAATACTTAAAGTTTTCCATATGAAAACTCTAAGTACTGAGATGAGAACTGAAGCTAGTATTTGGACGAAGTCGCGGGCAGCAATACCCATGTAAAAATGTTACCAAACTCTTTTCGCAATATCTTCTACCTCTATATATTTAAAAGGTCAACATGATGTCAGAAGTTTCCTATTAAAAATACATTGGTGTTATGGTTTTTTGTGCCGTGTGGTGACGGCCTAAGAATAAAAGTGTCACCACTCCCTCACATGCCTGGGATGTCGTAAGAGGCGACTAAGAGGCTCGACGCATTGAACACCTGTGCGAGAGAAGGAAAACTTGAAACAAACCCTCTACCAACCCGTCTGGCCAGCGTGGTAGCAGTAGGCTAATAGCCTCCTATGAACGCCACAATAGGCGTAAGCCAGGAGAGGCCTATGTCCAGCAGTGGACGTACACAAGCTGATGATGTGTGTTATGGTTTTTTACTTCTATGAAGCAAAAATAAAACAACAGATCCTATTGTTGACTTGTGAATACTTGTTTGACCTTGCATTAACAAATTCCAAAAGTGAGCAACAACTTTTACCGTGTCAAGATAAGTTTGTCCACTTTTAACAAACTGTCGGGCAGATGTCAAGTTACTTGTACTTGCTATGACAAAGTGTTCACTAAAATGTTTTGCAACTTCTCCGTTACCTACAAGTTTATTTTTGTCCTTTTAACCGACTTGAAAAAGAGGAGATTCTTAATTCGACGGAATCTTTTTTTTTATGTATGTTACTCGATTACTCAAAGACAGCTAAACCGATTTAAGTAATTCTTTTTTTCTCGAAAGGGGAATACTTCCCATGTAGTCCCATTGTCATCATGTCAGGATCTGATGATGGGATCCTGGAGAAATCCAGGGTACTCTAAAATGTTATAGGCACTCCCATGGCGATTTTTGGTGTTTTTTCTATAGTAACTCATGCATATGCTTCCGGAAAGCATCATTTGGTGAAGTGGAACTGATTATGAAGACCACAAATGGTCATCGGAACTATTAAATACTTAGTATTTCACCGAAGCGATACGATTACTTGAATGTGGTTCATAAGCAATTTACGCTCGGCTCGACTCAACCCAAGTGATAAAGTGGAGCTGATAATGAAGTTCTTACCGGGAGAACTCCTCAATAAGTAACGTCCCTGCACCGGGAAAAGCAGAATTTTGTAAAAGGTGATGAGCAGTTGACATAAGGTTATTATCGTAGGCACCGGATCTCTTCTACTTTTGAAAATTGTGAAATAAAAAACTTTTTATAAAAAAAAACTGTCTTCTAAAAACTAAAAAGCAAAAAATAAGCCATTTGGAGTCGGAGTCAGCCAAGGCTAGAAAAATAAAAGAGTAGGATGGCAAAGTAGAATGCCTAGGCTGGCACCGACTCCAAAAGGAGGATAAATAACAATGAGCCCGTGAATAAAATGGGTACAGTGGAATAATAAGTAACAATGTAACGGAAGAGCCCAAGGCGCAACTTTCGCACTGGTCGGTCACGGGATGGGTGATCAAAAATTTACTATCTCGAGCTCCTCCGTGCTTCGGAAGGCATGTTAAGCCGTTGGTCCCGGCTGTTTTTACAGTCGTTAAAACCCACCAATCTGCTTTGGGCCAGGGTGGTGGGTCATGGCCCATTCTCCTTATCCGTCCGTAAGGAAGGCCAGTGCCCCAGCAGTGGTGACATAAAAATAGCTGAGGACGAAATAACAATAGTGACAGGAAAACCGAAAAGGCTTAGCGTTTTCGCACTGTGATTGTGATGATTAAATTAAGCAACTTTGACTGTAGTTGGTTTGGGGATGGGTGACCAAAAGTGTATTATCTCGAGTTTTCCGTGTTTTGTAAGATGCGATAAGATGTCGGTCCGTCCCCTTAGCACGAACATCGGTATATCACGAGATATGATTTGTCGCATGATGCTGTCTTGCTTAGCCCCGTTACGATGTGAGAGGGACAGTGACACGTCATCGAGCTATCGAGTCGATAAAAGCCGCTCATACTAATGCTACTGGTCGCATTTAAGAAAGAAGGAAAGAAAGAATGAAATTGAATTTGTTTGAAACAAATCACACAAAAAACAAAGGCATACTTAAAAATAAAAACAATTAAATTTGTCTCTCACGGTCACGACTCAGCTTAATGCGTGGTCTACTACCAGCGCTGATCTTCCGTCGTGACGGGTTTGACGATCCGATGAGGAAACAAAAAAACTCAAAGTAAAAAACAAGTAAAAAACAAAAATAATTAACCTAAGAAATATGCCACAGCCATAACAAACAAGTTTTTTCCGGCTGAATTGGCATTTACAGTCTTTAACACACATCTACATCGGGTCCAAGTGGTGGGTCCAAACCATCGGGCGTGGGCCAAAATCATTTAGTATTTCCTATGCTCCTTAGCTATCCGTAAAAAACCTGCTGAGGAAATTACCAACATAGCTGATGGTGATATCGTGAAAAAGAAAAGATTCTATCGTACCAGTAAAACATGTTCACTTTAGGCCTCCCGCGATTTCATACACTTAATTCTCTTTCCCGTGGGAATATCGGGGTAAAATATATCTTAAGTCTTAATTAAAACCACTATCTATGTGATAAGTTTCATCTAAAGTCCAAATCTATTCGGCTAATTTTGAGTGATTGAGCATCAAACATCTACGTATCCAAACATACATAAAACTTTCTGATTTTATATTGGTAGAATAGAATAGATAGATTAGGAAGTACTCGTAGATTCAAACTCCAACATCTAATTTATAATGTGTAAACACCATTTGTTTTTACAGCAGACGAGAAAGTCAAATATTGGTGGTAGTATTAATGTAAACTTAGGCCGCGCTCACTTTGGACACGAATGTATCGTACGTAAACGTATTGATCGTCGTTCGTACGAATTGAATTCATACTTACCTACGTGCGTACTTACTTATTTGACACTTATTGTCAAATAGGTATGTAGTGTTCCGGTGATATCGCGTTTTACGCACAAACGTGTTTTAAAATCTTTACAAGTTCTGATTGTTTTCGGACGTCACAACTACGAATCTCGCATCCAGTATGTGCACTCCTACATTAATTGGGAGGATCGTTCGTGCGTGTTTGTACAGTACTACACTTTCACCACAATACGGCGCATGACAGCTATGAAAAACATAAAATAACTTACTGAAAAACAGCACTTCAAGAAGCGGTAATCAATCAGTTATTCATTCTACTGCTTAACAATCAGTTATTACGGTAAATGCAGAGAAAGAAGCGGGGTGCGGGCTTTTAAAAAACGAAAAGGCATACCTGTCATGCGCTTAGTTGTTTTGGTTGCGTAGTACGTGTGTTCGTATGAAAATACGTCTAATGTGAGCATGACCTTACCCGTAGTCGAGTAACAATAGCCGCGTTCATAGTTCATCACGTAAATTAACGTGGATGTTTATATGTCATTTGGTAATGGCATGCCTTTGTTATGTTTATGGGGATTAAAATAGCTACTGTGTCCGTGTATTGTAACCTTTGAGAATGTGAATGAAATTAGGAAAGGTTTTATCAAATATTGATCCTATAAGGTGAAAATTGAATGTTTTGAATGTATGTTACCAAGCACGCAAAAACGGCTGAATGGAGTAAGATTAGGCACACATAATTTGCCCGCATTAGTCAAGTATGTAGTATTTGATAGACTCAGGCGTTACTTGGCGGAAATCCATATCTTAGTAGAAAACGAAAAATATGTAGCATAATTCCGCAAGAAAAAAGTGACTGTAGTTACTGCAGCACAGTGACACACCTTGCACCTTCACTCGGTGCTGGTATTGCACGGTCTAACAACTCCTGAGGATGCTCCGTGTGTGGGCGAAACACGTGTAGAGTAGTCGGTGAAGGTGCAAGGTGTTTCACTGTGCTGCATCTGAATTTATTTGCGGCGGACGGGCGGTGCATCTTGTAAGTAAGTTTTTCTTGCGGAATTATGCTACATATTTTTCGTTTTCTACTAAGTATGTAGTAGTTTTTACCACATGATAAAAGGTGTCAAAGGGTTAAAATAGTTTTTACCACAGTTAAATGTTTCCTAGGGAATATCCGGACGAATCTGTGGGTGGAAGCTGGTATCTGTTTAATGATATTTTTTTTGTAAATGGTTTACACATCTTTATGGGATAGTTTAGCTACCGCATGTAACTTTGTCCACGTGGTCATTTTATCGGAACCACGTGCAAAGTTAAACTCGGTGTTTCACCCACACGACTAAATAATCTTTTTTGTGAATTTATTTATTGAAACTCTACTTTCTTTTTATTAATCTACATTTTGTTTTATTTCAGGTTGGAACCCTAAAATACCGTGGGACCTACAACAACATTGTAAGTTGTAATTTTACAAACATTTCAGTTGTCAATCCATCAAACATATCTGCTCTCAATCAGCCTTTACTAAGACAATATAAAAACGTATCAAACACAGCGCAGTCTCTAACATAATATCATCAGAATTATATAATAAAAGATGATTTACTGTTTATAAGTCGAATAAGTCATAATTTTTTATAATTTAATAACAATGAATCAAAAGGTCAAGTGGTCTAGGTCAAGTGATCTATACCATAATAATATTTCGAATCAGCTCAATCTTCCGCAGACAACGCTGAATAGTTATAGTTCAAAATAAATTGTAGGATTTCGTAAATTTTGTATAACCAACTGTTGACTGTACTGTGAAATACTATACCTACATTGTATCTGGCCTTCCTTATAGATGGATAAGGAGAACGGGCTATGACCCATCACGCGGGCCCAATGCGGATTGGTGGGTTTTAACGACTGCAAATGCAACCGGGACCAACGGCTTAACGTGCCTTCCGAAGCACGGGGGAGCTCGAGATAGTAAATTTTTGGTCACCCATCCCGTGACCGACCATTGCGAAAGTTGCTTAACCTCAACAATCGCAGGGCGAGCGCGCGAACCACTGCAATACGGGCTACATTGTATCTATATCATTAGAAATCTCAACCCCAAGAATAAAGAAAAAAGTGTGCCGATCGTCAAATAAGTTGATTGACACGCTCTTTTTAGGGTTCAGTAGTAAAACCAAAAGGGACCCTTATAGTTTCGCCATGTCACTAAAAGGTCCCTTTTGGTTTCACTCAGAAGACCTCTAGAAAGCTGTAATTTGACATGAATGTGTACCTCTTCTACCTACATAAACGCTGTGGATTAAAAATGAAATGGGGATATTTTTTTCTCATTAATCTCACAGAGTGGGGTGTCGTTGGATAGGTTTTTTAAATAAAAATATAGATTTATGAAGACCACTTTTATATAATAAAAAAATATGTTGTTCAACATAATAACATGCAGGCATACAATTTCATAATAAGACCATTCATAATGTCATGCCCCCGACTGCATGTTATTATGTTGAACAAACTATTTTTTGCCATTGCCGTGAAAACACGCGTTACTAGAAATAAAAATGGTTAATATTCCACAGCACTAAATCTCCGTGACGTCATCGTACTTACGAAAAATTCGACACGCTAGGTTCTCATACAGTTTGAAGCGCTCTTTTCGTCTATCTCGATATACTCGTAGGTCTGTAAATATTATATCTATTAAGTTAGTGTCATTTAGTCAATGTTATATCTATTGTTATGTCTATTAACGTTTCATTTAGTACTTATACATTTTGATTATGTTGGACTTACGCCCTTTTTGACGAAGACCCTTTACTCACAATTCTACTACAAAACCAGTTACGTCTTACTACCTTTTTTTTAAAATCAGTCAACCAACAAGATGAATACACAAATCAAGCGAAATGCCAAGGTAGCTCCAACTTATTTGTGAATCAATAGAGAATATTGGTCAACATTGTAGTAAATGAAACGAAAACATTTGCATTATAATGGACTAACAATAAAATGAACATTAAAATTTGCTCAATTTACATTAAAATAATGATGTGTAACTCGATTTGAGGTCATGCGTGTTTGATATTCCCTTTAATTGTGTGTAAACGTCGGCACCAATTTGTTAAATTATTTATTTTTGATGTGGACGTATTTGCTAATTGTCTTCTTGCTCTTTTAAATATATTTATTTAGGTATGCATATTTGCACATATTCATGTCAATTATGTGTATAAGGAAAATTCTATCAAATGGTTTGCCTTAAAGACCTATTGTATAAACAAATATTATTTTCCTTTTTATTAGTTTTGTAATTACAATTTAACTTGAATGAAGACAGTTACTAACTTGACATTTATTGAAATCGAATGCACAGCATCATCAGCCTGTGGATGTCCACTGCTGGACCTAGGCCTCTCCTAGCTCACGTCTATTGTGGCGTTCATAAGATGTTATTAGCCTACTGCTACCACGCTGGCTAGACAGGTTGGTAGAGGGTTTATTTCAAGTTTTCCTTCTCTCGCACAGGTGTTCAATTCGAGCCTCTTAGTCGACTCTTACGACATCCCAAACATGTAAGAAAGTGGTGATACTTGTATTATTAGGCCTTCACTACACGGCACAAATGCACATTGGGTTTTAATGATAGTAGATACTGCTTAAACAGACTTTGCAAAGCACAGAGTAGCTTGAAATACCTTACGAGTATACTTACATTTTTAGCACCCGCTCAGAACGTAGGCGCAGAATAACTGGCCCACTTTTTAATTTTGATACAAACACACTCACTTCATACCCTCACGAGAAAAAACACCATTCAACCCTAAGCTTAAGCTAGGTCATTAATGTTACCAGAAACTTTTACTGGTTCAACAAAAGTGTGTCGCAAAAATCATATCCCTGTCACGTGTGAAGAGCAAATAATGACGCGGCGACTCTCCACACCGTCTCGAATATGACACTCGATCCGTCTGCGCTGCACGCTGGCCCGAGTAAAAACGTGACCGTTTTAACTAATGTCGTGCTGTGCTGTGTTCAGACGGGGTGAATTTTGTCATAGTCATATCATAAAACCTTTAAGAATGCACATTTAAATGTGAGCCCGGATTTCTGAGCTCCTACGACTTTGTACATCCTTCCGTGTTAGTTGCATAATGTCAGGCCATTACCTGGCGAAGTTGGCAGAGCAAAGGTGAATTTTAGAGTGAAGTTTTAACCACCTCTGTGGTCTAGTGGTACAAACACCGGTATCGGCCCCAGGGGTCCCGGGTTCGATTCCCAGCAGGCTAGTTACCACCATCTTATCTAAGTCTGACGCCATAACAACAATGTTTTCAACATTGTTGTGTTCCGGCAGTTAAAGATAAGATAGCCAGTTCCTCAATGATTGAGGATTCCGAGAGAGTTTCCACCTTCAGCCTTAACAATACTTAACGTCAGGTATGATGAAGGCTAGGAATCTCCCGGTCGTTCATAAAAAAGCCACTCATGTTTGGGCTACAGGACCTACTTGGCATTAGTTTGGTCTAAGATTTTGTACGGAAACATCTTGGACGCATCCTATTTCGTGTTTGTATCGTAATGAATTATTATCTCTTAAAGTTTTCTCAAGGGAAATTATGGATAAAATAGGGAAAATGGGCTTCTCATCTTCTGCCCTTGGGAACTCTATGAGGTCTTGTTATCCTTGTCATTTATCGTCACGGTCTTCGCGAGGGTGATAAGTGGTACGCAGAGAACCGCTTTGCTACATTGAATGATAGAGGAGGAATGGAAGGTAGAATTAAAAGATTAACAGGCGGGGTTAAAGCGCACGGTTGCTATGGTGATATGTGCGGCTGCTATGGTGATACGCGCGGTTGCTATATTGATACGTGACGTAAAGCAATTATCGCGCAATTTTTGCTGTCCCATTGCTGTTGCAAAGAAAGGTATTAGGCCCGCGGTTTCCGCAGGCAAGATGGAACGTGTAGCCAGGACAACCCGCTACGTCTTACCTGCGCAAACCGGTTTATGCAGGCATGCTTTCAGGTCAGACGTAGCGTGTAGCCGGGACGTAAGAGTAAATTTTATGGAAGACTTGGGAGTTCCTAAATAGGCTACGGTCCCAAGTCGGCCGAAGTAAGGAGAACACGCGCAGATGGGGTTGCAGCTCGTAGAGCGCTCCTATGTGGTACTTCCTCCCAGAAATTGGCACATCCTTTGTCCTGCACTGCGTGTCCCTAAACCTGAACACGCGATGATCTTTACAGAGTCACTGACATGAGCCATGAGCCTGTATCGTTTTTCTGACGCTAAGAAGAAGGACACAGATATGATAATGAATCATATATGATTGTGATGTATGTATAGTAAAGTAGCCGTGTGGTGACGGTCTAAGAATACAAGTGTCACCACTCCCTTACATGCCTGGGATGTCGTAAGAGTCGACTAAGAAGCTCGACGCATTGAACACCTGTGCGAGAGAAGGAAAGCTTGAAACGAACCCCCTACCAACCCGTCTTCTTCTTCTTTTTGTGTAGTGGCGGTGCCCTTATGGATTTCGCCATCAACCCGTCTGGCCAGCGTGGTAGCAGTAGGCTAACAGCCTCCTATGAACGCCACAATAGGCGTGAACTAGGAGAGGGCAATGTCCAGCAGTGGCCGTCCACAGGCTGATGATGGATAGATAGATTATGGTATAGTAAAAGAGTGATGGTGTTTTTGATAGTAACCCTTTCTACCACACTTACTGACACAGTACTTTAAAAACATAAATCCTCAGACTAAGATTTTGCGAAATTCAAAACCACGCAAATAAAATCGTTTGCTTTTTCGCTAGTAGATATCATTTTTTTTTTTGTCATACCAGTATTATCACAAGCTTCTCTCTTCGTGTAAACACAACACGCCTTCGGTTAGTTTCGATGGAACAAGCACGTTTTTGTCGAACCGTACTCGGTCCCAGTTAGTTTTTCGACCGTTGTCGTTGTATTTAAATTTGTTTGCACAAAGTTTGGTGATTCGACGAAACCTTTTGAGGGTTAATTTGAAGGTGAAACTGATAAAACTGTTAACTTAATTGTATGTTTAACCCTACGGCTGCGTATTGAATTTAAAGCAAATTAACAACATCATCTCATTGGTCAGTCGGTAATCAAAGGCGGTGGTCAAGGTAAGACTGATTTTATTAATTCAAGTAAAGCGTACCCTCAATATAGTTTTCTACTACCCCCATTATCTGACACTGACCACACGAGTAATTTGATCAGAACCAAGTGGTTTTCTATCGATAAACATATCGAAAATTATACTTGATTTTCACACTAGACAAAATAAACATCAACACCCGTGGCGAAAGGTCCTTACATTCCGATTCCCATCGGATTTCCTTTTAGAAGTCCCACCCCAGCGATCCACCATGCAGATCATAATAAATTATGTCATTAATTACTTTAATATGTATATTATTAATTATTGTCACCAATTAGTTTAATCATCATCATCATCATCATCATCAGCCTGTGGACGTCCACTGCTGGACATAGGCCTCTCCTAGTTCACGCCTATTGTGGCGCTCATTCCTATGAGCGATATTAGCCTACTGCTACCACGCTGGCCAGACGGGTTGGTAGAGGGTTTGTTTCAAGTTTTCCTTCACTCGCACAGGTGTTCAATGCGTCGAGCCTCTTAGTCGAGTCTTACGACATCCCAGGCATGTAAGGGAGTGGTGACACTTATATTCTTAGGTCGTCACCACACGGCCATATTTAATATATGTATATTAAACTAATAGGTGACAATAATTAATGACATAATTTATTATGGTCTGCATGGTGGATCGCTGGGGTGGGAATACTAAAAGGGAAGCCGATGGTAATCGGAATGTATGGATAGTAGATAACGGATAAACATACTCATATACTTTTTTTGTAACTACATACATAATATACATAATAAACATCCAGACCAAGACAAATGGACATGTTCATGCACACAAATAATTGTCTTGTCCGGGGATCGCACCCGGGACCTCTCATATGTAAGTACTATCTCCTTCTTCATTATTTTATAGTTTATATTAAGTTGAGTATTTTTCCCTGATAGGTATTGAACGCGCGACCCTTTCTCAGCTCGTATTATCAATGTCCCTATGCCATCGCGCCGGTCAATCTTTTACTATAAAAACATACAACAAGAGACAATAAAAGTTAACCCCAAAAACGTCGTCAACCATAAAAATCGCAATAGCTTTTTAACAGTGCTGACCAACATATAAATTTATACGAAAAGGATTTTCCAAAACGTTCTTTTTTATCCCAAAAAAAATAAACAACTGCCCACGTTGTTTACAATAGAAAGTACCGTAAAATCTGTCCCTTTTTAAAAGTCAGCTACTTTCCTCCAAGCAAACAAACCGGGCCGACAAACAATTGTTCGGAATCCAGAACAATCGTGAAAACGGAATAATTGCTGACCGTTAATAACCCTCGTTACATAAACCTTCCGAATTTACGGATATTGTTAAATAAGTTTGGAAAGTGGTTGAAAAGGGCTGGATGAAGAAGGGGTTAAGTTTATTTCAGTTTTTGCCATTGTCTTGTTATAATCTAATGTTTAACAAAGGAAAATTGTACTTAAGCTAAATGTGTAGGTCCATACTACTAATTTTATAAATGCAAGTAACTAAGCATGTCTCTCTGTTACCTTTTCAGCCACTGACAAACAATTTGGATGAGTTTTGGCTAAGATAAAAATTTTAAGTGATCTCAAAAACCAAGATCTTGAAATATTTTTCTATTAAAATTTATCTTAAAAGATAGAATGCATTGAAAATGCAAACATAAAAAATCAATAATCTCAATATTATTATCGAAGTGCTATAAAACGGAAATACGGTTTTATTAAACCATACATAGAGATTACTATGGGTTGCTAACCATAATAGATCTTTAACTATTGCTGTTAAATTCCGTTCCATTATCCGGCTGTATGAGTTCCATTTTTTCTTTCTTTGGTTTTTTATTTCTGCGCTAAAATCTACTTATACGGTTTTAACGAGATTTCGTGTAAGATAGCGTACAACTTTAAAGATAATTTTTATTCCAGTAAAATATTTAATACTGCAGGACATACATAGGCCTCTCCTAGCTCACGCCTATTGTGGCGTTCATGGAGGCTATTAGCCTACTGCTACCACGCTGGCCAGACGGGTTGGTAGAGGGTTTGTTTCAAGTTTTCCTTATCTCGCACAGGTGTTCAATGCGTCGAGCCTCTTAGTCGACTCTTACGACATCCCAGGCATTTAAGTGAGTGGTGACACTTGGTATTCTTAGGCCGTCACCACACGGCACGCCACGGCACAATTACATATTTCTTAAAGTCACAGGTGGCTGGCTACTTATAACTCTACCTTAAGAAGGTAAGGTAAGAAGGAACCTTAATATATTGTTTCGTTCGGATACGGTTAGACCTTTAGTAATTAAAAGTGAATCTTTTTTTCTATGGCAACTATTATTGATTTAATATAATGATCTGTTAGTTTTTTAAAATTATTTATTATAAACAAAAGAAAAAGCTAATGATTCTAGTGGCAGTACACAAATTGTGAGGTCTTTCGATTAAAGAGACTTCCACTAAAGTTACATTTTAGTTAAAAAATCATAGTTTCTTTATACGGAGTTCTTATTCATGTAAATTCATATTTTGACTGGTCTAAGCAATAGAATACAAGACCGCAATACTCGTTCCAGTATTAATATCGGAATATCCCAGAAATCCTACTAATATTATAAATGTGAAAGTATGTCAATTTCTTTGTTTGTTTGTTACTCTTTCGCGCAAAAACTACTTAACGGATTTTGATGAACTTTGATATGTAGGGACTTGAAATAGTAGACTAACACATAAGCTACTTTTTATCCCGATATTCCCACGGGAACGGGAACCACGCGGGGAAAACCGCGGGCGGAAGCTAGTAAACAATATGTGTGCTGTGCATCATTTCATCCAAATTCTGGTTAAGCCATTTTTGCGTGATTGATTAAGAAACCAAGCATACACCTATAATATGAATAGTCGTCATCAGCCATTTTAATGTCCCCACTGCTGGGGCACTGGCCTTCCATATGGATGGATAAGGAGAACGGGCCATGACTCACCACGTGGGACTAATGCGGATTGGTGGGTTTTAACGACTGCAAATGCAACCGGTACCAACGGCTTAACGTGCCTTCCGAAGCACGGAGGAGCTCGAGATAGTAAATATTTGGTCACCCATCCCATGACCGACCATTGCGAAAGTTGCTTAACCTCAACAATCGCAGTCCGAGCGCGCGAACCACTGCGCCACGGGCTCCTCATATTAAGTTAATTAGAATTCAAATAAATAACTCTCTGAATATAGAAACGACCGCCTCCAATGACGTCACGCTTCGTGATTAAATGAAATGAAAGTTTAAAAACAAAAATTAACAATCGACGATCCCAATTAAGTAGCAAAGTTTACATTCAATTAACGAACTTTTGTTTGTTCTATGATTACTAATTACAACGGTCTTGTCGCCGATGACACAAAGTGCGCAAAGAAGAGAGAGACAACGTTTATTGCCAAGCCAAAATGTTGGGACTTACATAGATGGCCAGAATTGAAAAAAATATTAATTTAGTAGAGTAAAACAATAATAACCCGCAGGCCACGCTCACTATTCAAAAGGTCCTTCCCTAGTGGCCAAAACAAATACTAAAAGCCGATAGGTTATGGCCGCTGTTCTATAGCCCATACATGATTGTAAGGTACCATCACGCGACGTCGCGTTATCGGCAACCGTAACATATCTTTTCACGCGACGTCGCGTGATGTGGCAATCAACGTGTTAAAGAAGTTTTGGTACCTACTTCTTTTTCCAAGATGGCGTGGACGCGTAAGTGCCATCATTTCGAAACCGGAATCCATAGAGCAGAGAATTCTTATCGCGTCTTAACTTTATCTTCTTGGCAGATAAAACAGGGGTACAGTCGGAGACCTTACCAGTAGACCAGAAAAGTTTTATTAGCGAGCGTTATTTAAATAACTACACCGACACTGATATTAGTGGACGCGAATTACTATGAAATTTTATGGCACTCACCGGCCCGACCCGATACCGAACGACACAATTTCATAAATATTTGCACCACTGTTTTGGTGCAAATATTTGTCAATTCGGCCACTCCGTGAATTATAGATACCTATATATATATATAGATATCATTAGTAGATTAAAGTAAGTAAATTCATATCACAAATAATAGCTCATATATTTTTGAGTTCAGATAGTCAGATATTTTATTTAAATAATAAATTATTATTAATCTTCGAATAAACGTTTCGAACGAAATCTACTGGTCGACCGGTAAGTTCCCGGATTGTACAGTCGGGGAACTTCCCGGTTGACCAGTAGAGTTTTTTTTAGGAAGAGTTATTTAAAATACATAGACCTATAGAAACCGTTTATAGCATAAATAATAGAACATTATTAGGTATTTCATTTTCATCATATATTATTTCTTTAACCTTATTACTGTTCGAATAAACTTCTCCCAAAAAAACTCTACTGGTACTCTACTGGTACTAACCGGGAACTTCCCCGATTGTACCAACATAGCGGCATTTCTTTAGAAACGCATTTTACAAAATGTCATTAGAATCTGCCAACAGCAGCACATATTGACTTTGTTGACAGACGTTATGGGGTACCTACCAGTGGCGATGGGTCCTTACATACCGATTCCCATCGGCTTCCCTTTAAAAAAACCCACCCAGCGATCCACCATGCAGATCATAATAATTATGTCCATAATTATTGTCACCAATTGGTTAAATATACGTGGATGCCAGGCAGTATAAAAGTGGACAAAATGCTTCATGTTTATTATTGTTTGATTTGTGATTTTTTCTTAGTTTGACTTATTATCGTTTGGCTACTTGAAGTATTCAGTCGCTATTGTCGGTATTATTGACATTACACGACAAACTGGCTGTTTAGTACACCTCCTTGTACCACTTGTACCTCGTACATAGCTTTACTCTCCCACGTCACCTAGGAGAAGCGCAGAGTCTGTGGAAACAACCCACTGAGCCAAAAACTGGACATTGGCGAAATCCAAAAGGCCACCGCCAATACATAAAAAGAAGAAGAGTTTTAACCAATATCAAATATACAGTAGCAACCATAGTAGAGACAAGTTATTTGAGATGAGCGGCCGACTTGACAAGACACCGATACCGACACAATTACATAAAAATTTGCACCAACTTTGATGCACATTTTTATGAAATTGAGTCGGTCGGTGTCGGGCCAAGCCGGTGAGACAGCGTGTCATAAAATTTCATAGAAATTCGCGTCCACTGATAAAAGTGTCGGCCGTCCGAGAAAAAGAAAAAGTTGCGCTCTGGCGATGCTTGCTATCTGATAATTTCTTATTTTGTGTCGAAGACATGCAAATAACGCGAATACAACTCGGCAATAAATTAATTGAAAATTAAGTCACAAAATTCAAATGGGTCGTTTGTAATTGGCGGTAGAATAAAAACTTTTTTGTATAAAAAAAACACTTGTCAATCAAAAAGAAGTTTCTCGATTTGATGTCGGTTGACGGCGCAACTTTTTGCGTTACCGACGATAATTAAGCTATTCGGTAGTTTAACTTGACTTTTAAAATGTGCCGCTGTTAAATTAAGAAATAAATATTTTGTCGATGAAGTTTAAATATAGAGATGATATCATATGCCGATTTGCATCGTATTTTCTTTTCTCTATTTTGTCCTAATTCGATACGCGGTCACATTTAACACCCAACCACAAAAAAAATACATTTGTTCATCACATTTTATTTAGTCCCTAATAAAGACCAAACCCACGATTCCTGGTTCAGTAGGCAGTGTTACTTACGGCTGCGGTCTCCTGCGGCGCAAAGAGGAGACCGGCCGGCTCCTATAGAGTAGGCAGCATCAAGGAGGAGGGCCGAGGAGTCGCTGAAGAGTGGACGAGGGAACTCCAGACGGATACAGTCGCGAGGAGGACGTTGGAGGCGATCCGTCCTAATCTGAAAGAATGGTGCAACCATGAGTTTGGGTTGACACATTGACACAGGTGCTTACCGGGCACGGGTGCTTTGGTAAGTACCTGTTCCGAATTGGGAAGGAAGCGACCCCACGGTGCCACGAGTGCGGCGCTTCGGAGGACAGTGCGCAACATACCCTTGAGGTGTGCCCCCCTGGGCTTCGCAGCGCCGCGCTATGGTTGCGGTGATAGGGAGGGATCTCTCGCTGCCCAGCATGGCAAGAGACATGTTGGCCAGCGACAGATCCTGGAAGGCGGCAGTCTCCTTTTGCGAGGACGTCATCTCGCAAAAGGAGGCAGCAGAACGGGCTTGAACAGGATGTCCATGCGGATCGCGTCCTACGCAGACGGGTGGGTGTACGGAGGCGCCGCTACGCGCACCTCCTGTCACTGTAGTGAAACCAGCACCGGGAGGTGGCTCAGATAGATGGGCAGGGCAGGACGAGGCATGACTTACGGCGGCGAAAGGGAAAAAAAAAAAGGCAGTGTTACTCGAAATAAAAGTGTGTGTCAATCGAACTATGCATCTTTCCATCATTAATAATAACAATAATTGCATACAAACACACCAATTATCTAGCCCACGTTAAGTTTAATGAATAAAATTAGACAATTAGCCCCCATATTACGATTATAGTTTTCGAGAACTATCGCTTTGTCCCTTTCATATTCAGACTGTTTTATCGACATGTGTAGAACATTCGATAGTTATCGAAGAAGTTGACAGTAAATGTCAACTCTTAATAACGACTCTGATTGAGGTGGGTATTGTATTGTTTTTGTCTGTCCCGTGTATTTTGGTCTAAATTCTGTTCAACTTAATTCTATGTTTAGCCTTATATCATCAATGCTTTTTTGTTATTATTTTAAGTAGCAATCTCTAGTTTGTTTCTTTTATTTGGATGCTACTAGGCATGCTTAAGCTCGAATTATGATCTAGTCCTATCGTCGTCATCAGCCATTTTTTTAATGTCCCCACTGCTGGGGCACTGGCCTTCCTTATGGATGGATAAGGATAACGGGCCATGACCCACCACGCGGGCCCAATGCGGATTGGTGGGTTTTAACGACTGCAAATGCAGCCGAGACCAACGGCTTAACGTGCCTTCCGAAGCACGCAAGAGCTCGAGCAAGTAAATTTATGGTCACCCATCCCTTGATCGACCATTGCGAAAGTTGCTTGACCTCAACAATCGCAGTACGAGCGCGCGAACCACGGTTCCTCATAGGCATTCATAAGCTCGGATTATGATATAGTCCTATACTTATTTAAAATTTATTATTTTTATGTTTTTTTATTGTATATGTATAAGTATGTTGTGTGTGCTAATAAATAAATAAGCGAAATAAGACGATACATTCCGGTAATGCCTTCAGGCGTAAGACAAAAGAGATATATTCCCAGAATGACGAATAGTTCAGATACCAATCTACAATGAAAGCATATCTCGTTTAACCTGCAATACCAACTCCAAGCGAAGCTATAACTCAGTTAAGCTATAAAGTATTTAATCACTTCGTTTTTGAAATTACTTATAAACAAACTTATAACTTAAAATAAATAGGGTTAACTGTGATTGATCCAAATAGTTATGTACATAGAAATGTGTACATAACTATTTTCAATTTATTTACACAAATTGACTGATTATTAGTCACAATTTCTATCTCTCTTTTCTATCTCTTGGTGCAATAGATAGTAATTTTGTATGCGACAGAGGTCATAAGGTCATGACGTGCATATTGACTGACTTAAATAATAAAATTACACGACTGTAAATATTGTAACGTTGATATTTATCTAAATCTTGTGTTTAATATCAATTTAGGTACTTACTTATTTGACATTTGTTTATTTTTTATATTGTACTGAATTTGTAATTAAGGTAAATTCTAATTCATTCATTTATTATTATTGTTAGATTAAGCTTACTGGCGTTTTGTATAAATATATATTGAATAAATAAGTAAATAATAAATACCTAAGTTCGAGATATTTGTACCCCCACCCGGTACAAATAGTCAGGTAATAGGCTTCTGGGTTTGTTTTGTAAATGGGTGCTTTTGTCGTAAATTGGTATAATAATAATAATAATAATATATTTGAAATACCTAGGAACAAATACAAAAACTTTATTGAAATATCCGTAGCATAAGTTCTAATCTTCTTACCTCGGAATCAGTTCGATATATCTGACAATTCCAAAATGTTTTCATGTCCATCTAATAATATATTATGATGGTAGCTTTGCTTTAGCAAAGCAGTGTAACAACAGCATTAATATCTCGATTCCGAAGGACCAAAAGTATATTTATTCGACGAAAATGTAATATCAATGGCATTGAATGGCAGATGTCATTGGAAAACATTAAAAAGGAATCAAAAAATAGAACGTAAATTTTTATCTCCCATTTTGTTTGGACTTATTCATAGAACTACGCTTTTAAGATAAAATTACTTTGAGTGTTGACACAATGAAATTCTGACAGGAAAGATCAGATATTTTAGACGTCGTTTTGGAATTCGCTTTATATTGTTTTTTTTTATATTAAGCGAGGATTATAATCTATCTAAGATAAGTAATGATAAATCTATGCATGCCAGCGTAGAAAATAGGAGCTCGATGACGCGCGACTGGTTGGTCATTTGATGGATGACCAAAACTCAAAATCTCAAGATCTTCAAAATCATATAAAGGGATTTGTATGGACTGCTTCAGTCTCTGTATTTCCCGCAAAAAGATGGCGACACGTCACAGCCAATTTCTAATTCCTTCTTTTTTTCTATGGCCGAAACGAATTATACGTATTGACAAATTAAAACTCTTCACCATTATTGTGTAGTCAACAGAAAATTAGGCCGTACAGTTTGACCTCTTGAGAGCGCCCTTATACGATTTACACGGGTCAAGTCTTTAGCGAAGTCGGTAAGTACAGTGGTGTAATGTATGATTCACACTGAACGGACGGAGTCGGCGAGCAGCGCAGCTCATCTATACTAATATTATAAAGCTGCAGAGTTTGTTTGTTTGAACGCGCTAATCTCTGGAACTACTGGTCCGATTTGAATTATTCTTTCAGTGTTGGGTAGTCCATTTATCGAGGAAGGCTATAGGCTATATTTTTTTTTCAAAGTTAGGGATCCGTAATAAAATTGCAATTTTGTAACACAAGATGTAAAATCGAAAACCTATTTTTGCGTGCGCTGCAAAAACTATTGACAATAGAACAAAATGATGTACTACGGGTTTGTAGATCCCATTAAGACCTACAAAAAAGTCCGCGAGAACATATATCTAGCTATCATGGTTTAATCACAATAACCGATTTTATGTTCAAAAATAATTATTAAATCGTCTGAAGAAAAAAAAACTACGTTAAATATGTATCGTAATATTAATCTTTATCGAAATTAAGCATTATGTTATCAAGAGTATTTATGTAGAAGTAAAATACTTTTTGTTTCATCTCAATCGGATATTTCGTGTAAAAGTTATCACGTGTGTAAGATGCTAAGAGTTGGTACCTATTAATGAGTTATGGGCCATAGTTTTTTATTTTATCAACATAAAATCCTGTAATAATCCTTTTGAAATATATTTGTTAATGATTGTAAGTATAAGATCTTTGAAGAGTATAATAAATACATTTCTAAAATAACTCTGCTAAGGAAATCCACGCGCGCTTGATGCAAGCAAGACAAGACGCTGGCGGCGCGGCGGCGGGCGAGACGAGGAGCGTAATTCTTATGTGCCTGGCTGAATGTCGAACAGATAGACAGCTATTGCCTGCGACTTATACAATATAACTTAATCTATATTTTTCTTAATATTATAAAGCTGAAAAGTTTGGTTGTTTGTTATGAACGCGGTAATCTCGGGAAATACTGATCTGATATGAAAACTGTTTAAATATTCAATAGTCCATTTATTGAGGGAGGCTACAATATAGGCAATATTTTATCTCGGTATTTCCACGGAAACGAGAAAAACGCGGGTGAAACAGCGGGGCACGGCTAGTTTTACAATAAAAATGCTGAAGGAAATTGAAATATCCGTAAAGAAGTTAAGTTCCATATTTGTATGGGCGTGCGCGAGGAGCGTGGCAGTATGGTGATACGTGCGGTTGCTATGCTATTTGATACGTGAGATAAAGCAATTATAGCGTTATTTTTTCTTTCGCATTGCTGTTGCAAAGATAGTTTATAACCCCGCGGGTCGGCTACGTAAATTGCATGCAAATATGGAACTTGACTTCTTTACGGATGTTTTTTTCGGCAATTGTAAAATGCGCTGCGCTGCGCATCGACTCCATCCGTTTGGTGTGTATCATACATAAATGATCGGACAGTGGCGAGTCAACTTGCAAGCTGCCTTGTGATCCATATAAAATCGGGCGCTGTCTGTTTCACTGTCCAGGCGCTCTGTCCTTGACCCGTGTAAATCGGGCATTATATCGCTCTTTTCAGCGGTGGTTTTCTTCAATTTATGTGTAAAGTCTGACGGTCTGTTGACTGTACTTGCAAAATTAATAAAAAAATATCACAGCAAACGCTTGGTACTAAATAAAAACATTTTAGTTTTATGCTTACCTTTTTACAAAATAATTAGGTTGTATTATAAAGGTCTTCGATGTAAAAATAGAACAAAAACATTTTTAAGAATCTTTCTAAATGAGCCTATTCATCGCGTATCTTTTTCTTACAAAAACAGATTAAGGCAGCTAACTAAATGATATACCGGTCTTTCTTTTGATGGTTACTTTTACAGCGTTTTAACACCCATTAAGTTCTATTGTTGTCAGTTTTAGAAAGTATTTGATAGAATCAGGCATTACTTGGCGGAAATCCTTACCTTAGTAGAAAACGAAAAATATGTAGCATAATTCCGCAAGAAAAACTTACATGCAAGATGACCGCCCGCCCGCCCGCAAATAAATGCAGATGCAGCACAGTGACACACCTTGCACCTTCACCGACTACTCTACACGTGTTTCGTCCACACAGAGCATCCTCAGGAGTTTTTAGATAGTATAAGTTTTAGAAAGATTTTAGTATTTAATTACCTACATATTGAAACTAGATGTGAGTCTATAGGTGTGATAGTTTGTATAATAACCAAAAGAGCTAGCGCAGACGACGGATAACGTAGGACTTTTTGTCCGCGACACGTCTTTATTGTTAACCAAATAAGATTCAACTTAGACCGCGTATATCCGCGAAAAGTAAGCGATAGTCCTCGTTATTTTTTCAACTTTATGTTCTTAGTAATAAGGTCGTGTCGCGGACAAAAAGTCCTTCAATGTCCGTCGTCTGCGCAGTCCATAAACCAAATAATTGGCTGTTAAAGGGAAGTTACACTAAAATAATAGAATCTGTGACTTAGATTTAGCTTGAAAACGGAAAAAACCAAAACAGAAAAAAAAACTTATTCGCTTTTTTTACATTGTACAGACAACAGCAGCTATGGCTTTACATTTGCACTCCAAACTCAGTAGGATTTTTCTAGATTAGATTAAGTTTCATGTACATTACATTATAAACAAAGTATCGTGAAAATACCATCGTCAAAGTTAACAAAAATGCTCACAAAATAAAAACTACTTGGCCAAACTGAAACAAATTTTATTGGGACCACGTGACAACTACTCCGCATCGAACAAAAAAATTATCACTAAAGTCGGACCAGAAATCTCGGCGTAATTGGTGTACATACATAAAAAATAAAGAAGAACCGAGTTGGTCAAAAAATCGCCTAAAATGTTCATTGAATTACACACACCCATCAAATGCTATCAATCAACCTTTTGCGAACGCAGCACATTTTATTTACTATCTTCGGTCCTGTCTAGACCGTTTTTTAATCATCAATTTAATAGCCTACTTACCCTCTGTTTTGTCTGACGTGGCGTGATTTCGTTTTTGAAAGAAAGAAAGAAAATCATATTTATTTGAGACAAACACGACAATAGGATATATCAAAATAACACAAAAAAAGCATAGGTTTGTACCGGCTCAGCATAATGCTTGACTTTTTGACCAGCGCTCTCTTCCGTCCGTACCGTTTGTGTGTGTGTGTGTTTGTGTTATTTTTTTAATTATTTATTACTAAATATTAGTGAGCTTATTCAGCATTTACCTATTGGAATGAGAAATTCTAAAGCAGTTATAACCTAGATGACCACCAGAGGTTTACTCTGGAACGGTTACTGTAACTTTCCTGATTAGCTAACGAAATTTCGTTGAAGTCTGTTTAGTAAGACGAAAAATGCTTTTCTGTGAAACCAAGTTTTTCTGTGAAACCGTGAAGAAAATACGTAGTTAGGCTGCCCAATATACGTAGCCAAACTAGCAAACATTTTCATCACTTTTACGACGGCGTGGTAGCAGTAGGCTAAAGCCTCCTATGAACGCCACAATAGGCGTGAGCTAGGAGAGGCCTATGTCCAGTAGTGGACGTCCACAGGCTGATGATGGACATGCGAAAGCTCTTGTTTAACAACAACGCATTCGTATGCGAATCTTCTGATCCCATACGCAAATAGCAACTCAAATGATAAAAAATAAGTCTCCTGCAGCAGAATATTGTAAATGAATGATGGTTAATATTTTTACTGTAATTGACTGTATTAATATTTTCGACGTAAACTAAGTAAGTATTTATAAATATTTATTTTATAACCGGTAGTGCTATTTCTGTCTGTCATTAAAGTGCGAATCGCCAAAAGTTTAATAAAAATTTGCTTATATTAAATTAAAATATTAGATTTTATTGACTATAATCTGCCTAAATATCGTATTTCTTCCATTGTGTCTTATTATTGAACATGATAGATTTTAAAATTATTTTAAATTTCTTTAAAATATTACTTTTTACATCAATAAATTGAAACGCAATAAATCGTAATAATGTTTATATTACGCATATCATTTGCATTTTTTTAAATATCGACTTTAAATTGGGAGTGAAAAAAATCTTAAATAGAATTTGATAGCTCCAGTGCATAGAGTAAAAGCTTACAAGTGGAATGGGTGTATTTGAAAAGTTATGTACGACTAGCGGCCGCTTGTTTTCACCCGCGTGGTTCCTGTTCCCGTGGGAATATCGGGACAAAAACTAGCCTATGTTACTTTCCGTCCTTTCAACTAACTAAATGCCAAAAACCAACTCGATTGGTTGTTTAGTTAGAGCGTGAAATAAGGACAAAACAAACAAATATTAGTTGGAATAGGATTGACTGGCAACCTGTTATTGTTTCCGGACAACACAAATGCCAAATGCAAATGTGGCGTCAGTTTTAAGGTGTGATTCTGAGATGATGCTACCGTAGTCCTATACTATCGTAGTCATCTATACTTATATATTATGTATATCTTAATATATATAAATCTCCTGTCACGATGTTTGTCCGCGATGGACTCCTAAACTACTTAACCGATTTTAAATTAAATAGGCACACCGTGAGCAGTCTGGTCCAACTTAAGAGATAGGATAGCTTTGATCCCAAAATTCCCACGGGGACGGGAACCACGCGGGTGAAACCGCGCCCGGCCTCTAGTAATATTATAAAGAGGAAAGATTTGTATTTTTGTATGTAACGAATAAACTCAAAAACTACTGGACCGATTTTGACGAAATTTGGTAGGTATAGAGAATCCTTAGACCCCAAGTAGTAACATAGGCTATAAATGATCCCAAAATTCCCACGGGAACGGGAACCACGCGGGTGAAACCGCGCACGGCCGCTAGTATCCTATAAAATAAAAACTTTAGAATCACAAAGATCCCTATCCCCTCACATAATGTTCGCAAAAGTTTTGTAAAACCCTTTTAGTAGTAAGAAGGTGCTTTTTAAAAAGTTGCTCTTTTGCTTTGGGCATTATCATACTTTTTGCTGACGAAGCTTTGTTAGAAAATACTGTACTTAATCCATTTATCTGCACTACTCGTATCTTGGGTTATTTTTAAATCAAAATCTGAATCATTATAATCTTTTTTTTTATATAAATAACGGGGAGACTCTTTGCCTTCATCATAAAATTCAAAAATTCAAAATTCAATATCATTTATTCAGTCTAGGCTGTTACAAGCACTTATGAACGTCAAAGAAGCTACGCCATCGGTTCACAAACCCTACGGCGGGAGACCTTGTAACGAGAAGAACCGGCAAGAAACTCGTCAAGGGCTATTTTTTTCTCCCTGTTTTATTTCATACAGAGTCGTCAAATTGAAAAGTGAGCTTAACATATCAGTAAGGTCATTTTCCATCACAAAAGAAAATACTAATTATAATATTACATTTTATGGTTATCCTAACTAGGGAATGCAATTCCGGGACTCCGGGATCCCGTTATTCCGGGATCTCGTATGCTATGAACGAGATCAATCCCGGTAGTGAAAGTGACGGGATCCCGTACGAGATAGCGGGATTGAAGAGGAGCGATAATCATGCGTAGGTGTTGGTCAGCGCGCGGTCGCGCGGCAACTGGCGAGCGAGCAGTTCGGGCGCGTTCGCTTGGCCGGCCGAGCGCCGCCGGCGACGAGGTGCGGGTGCAGGGGAGGGGTAGTTACTCCTTTCCTTGTTGTTAGTTGCAGTTTGTTTTCATGACACGCGCGACAATTGTTTTAATTATTTCGATTACCTTGGTTTTTTGTTGTTCCTGTTGCATTCTAAAAGTAACATAACACTAACATAATGTCAAAAACTGTGTATAAAGAGTTTTCTGGTATAAAGAATGCTGGGGCGGTTGTATGGAAGTACTTTTGGAGGGCGGAAGATTCACAGACTGCCAAATGCAAATTGTGTAAAGCAATACTTAAAACTACATCGTTTTCTACAAAAGGTTTGCATGTTCATTTAAAATCAAAACATGGCATCGATACAAAAGCCCAAAATACGCCGGATAGTTCGTCAAATCTACCAGACCCAGAAACACCGCCAAAGACTACCAGTACTGTCACTGCCTCAACTAGCTCGACATCAACATCGGTGTCTTCAAGCGCTACACCAATTTCAAGGAAACGTAAGATAATAACCGATCACTTCGAAAAAGAAGGAAACACCACCCTGGAAAAGAAGGTATCACGTATGGTTTCTAAAGATGGTTTACCTTTCCGGGTCTTCTGCTCTTCATCCGATTTGCGAAGTCTTTTTAAAGCTGGTAATTACAATTTACCCTCTTCCCCAAATTCGATCAAATTAATGGTGATGAATTATGGTACGACTTTGAAAATGACTGTTGCTCAAGATCTTTCAAAGCTAAAGGAAAATGGTTGTAAATTCACTCTCACCTTTGATGAATGGACTTCTACACGGAATAGAAGGTATATAAACATAAATATTCATGCGTTTGCACAAAATAAACCGATTTTCTGGAACTTGGGTCTGGTACGCATTTATGGAAGTCTACCTGCGGAAGCCTGTATCCTGATATTAAAGAATAAGTTATCAGAATTTGACGTGTCTTTAGATGAGGATGTGATGTGCATTACTACTGATGGTGCCAAAGTTATGGTGAAAGTGGGTCGTCTCATTAAGCCCGATCAGCAGCTTTGTTACGCGCATGGGATCCAATTGGCAGTGATTGATGTGATTTATAAACCCTTACCCTTACCTGAAGGCCCTGAAGCTTTAAATGAGAATACATCACCGGAACATGAGGCTGATAATCAAGATGCGAATGAGAATATTCAAACTGAAGAACTGGACTGCAGTGATAATGACGAAGATGGCAACTATGACTTATCCTTTCAAACAATCGAAACAGATTTGGCTATAGAATACACTGATATAATAAAGAAAGTGAGAAAGGTGGTCAAGCTCTTTAAAAATTCCCCCACTAAAAATGATGTACTTCAGTCGTATATTTTAGCAGACATGGGAAAAAACTTGGCTTTATTGCTAGATTGTAAAACCAGATGGTCAAGCCTATTGCAAATGATAACAACATTTAATAAAGTAAAATTATGTATATCTAAAGCTCTGGTGGATTGTGGCTTTGGTGCAAATCCTGATTTCTTGTTTAATGAACAGGAATACGTTGTGTTACTTGACCTAGAGGAAATATTAGAGCCTTTGAAACTAGCCGTTGAGGTTTTATGCAGACGAGATTCTAATTTGATAATAGCGGAAACTACTTTGTTGTTTGTTGTTCGTAAATTGGAAGCTCTTAATAAAGCATTAGCAAATAAAGTCGTTTATTCGCTGAGGAAACGAATTGCAGAACGCCGAACTGACTTGACTGCGGCGTTGTTATACTTGCACGATCCGTTTAAATACGAAGTAGACAGGGTTGAACTTATGCAAGATGAGACGTTTAAACTGCCTACCAAGAAAATAATACAAAAAACCATCAAAACAATCATTGAAAGATTGAATTTCAAACCCAACCAAGTAACAGACGCCGTAGAGGAATCTGAAGACGACATACCAATCGCTAATTTGGAAGCACATTCACCAGCCAAAATGTCGCTTCAGGATGAACTGGAGCTGACACTGACCAGCTTGAAATCTTTTACACCCCAACCAAGACGCGGAAGCAGCCTTGACATTTTATTAAGAAAGGAGATAAATTACTTTGAATCAGGTGGACAGAAAGGCTTATACCTTCAGTTTGTTTATAATGCTCTGATGACGGTTGTCCCCACAAGTGTGGAATCGGAGAGAGCATTTTCGGCTGCGGGCCTAATAGTATGTAAAGTGAGAAGCCGTTTAGCAGACGAAACTATTAACACTCTGACATTTTTGAGAAGCTATTTTCAAAATAATGACAAAGACTAATAATATACCTATAGTAAGTACTGTACTGTCTGTACTGTAAGTAGTATAGTACTAGACTAGACTGAGTAAATGTTATTTTGAATCTCTCTCTCTCTCTCTAAAAAGCACCTAAAAAGTACAAAATAAAGATTTTTTACATTTCTTATATTTGACTTCTTTCAAGTTCCTTCCTTGTAGATGTTGAAAAATTATTCATCATATTTTTTTGCCCCTCAACGGGATTAAGTTTATTCCGAGATCTCGCCGGGATTGAGATGTTCAATCTCGCTGATTCCGAGATTCAAAATTTGTTACGGGATTGCATTCCCTAATCCTAACCGTAAACAATTTTCAACTCGTAAGGAAGGACTTACATTTAACATTTCTCGCATTACAAGGTTACTGTACTGCAAGTTGTGACGTACATCATACAGGTCGATAGTAATTTATTTTAGATGAAAATATTTAATCTCTATGCACAACGTTAAGACAAGCAGACTGAAGTAGACCCATTTCCGCTGGCGTTATGTGTTTATAAGGCCGAAGATGGAAGCGAGCCTCTCCTGGAATCCTCAGTCACTGAGGATCTGGCTATCTTATCTCTAACTGCCGAAACACAACAATGTTGAAAACACTGTTGCTATGGCGTCAGACTTAGATAAGATGGTGGTAGTAGCCAGGATATACAACAAGACCTACCACCAACCAAACCGAATACAATATGTACCCCTGCTGGGAATCGAACCCGGAACCTGTCGGCCGATACTGGTGGTTGTTGCCACTATCCTTAACAAATAGTTTTATACAATAAGGCAGCAATAAGGTAAGTAAGGTAAGTATATATATATATATAATGTACAAAAACTTTCCATAATAATCTTAGATCTGAGAAGCTTGTAATAGTTGTAATAATCGTTTTCATTATGGTCATGACATGACAGAAGCCTAAAACAATAACCTTTCAATCCTTGAACAAGTAAAAGTGATCTTTTCTGTACTCTGAAGTAACACATACTGTCAAATACTCACTCCACGCAAGTAATATTGAGTTCAATTTGATTGACACGAGGGTCACCCCCCAAAGGGGAAGGAGGTCCCCACCAAACGCCAGTGTCATCCCTAGACCCAACTCAGGGACCTTTCCAGATCGCTGAAGAAATGCAGAATTCGAAACGTTTATGGCATAGTTTCTCAAACACAGATTTTCCGATTACAAATATGTCGGACCAAATGCTTTAATTAACGTTAAATTGTAGAATTGTTGGGACAATTTGACAAATATTTCGGCTTTTTTTATATATCATCAATGATTTATGAATCGTACAATCGTCAAATTGTCACCTGTCACCTGTCGCTGACAATTGTAAGCTTTATGAGACAGAGCCCTGGTGATTATATTTATTTGATTTTCGAAATATTCATTCAGAGATAGAACAAATACAAATGTTCATCACTTACGCAAGAAATAAATAACCTATCTCTAGATATGGCTATCTGAGATAGTTGCCTAGTATATTTGTGCGACGAAAATAACAAAACCAGTATCCTAGGCCACTATCTCCCTATCCATATCTAGAGATAGGTTATTGATTTCGGCCGTTAGATATTTGTCCTGAGTGGGAGAAAAGCCACGACCCCTAGCATAGTAAGTAGGGTTAGTAATGTGGTGTTCAAAGTCGTTTTTGTAAAAAAAAAAACAGTTTTTTACATTTACCTTGTATTTCTTTGTACGTTCTGTACGACTGCTACTATACGACTGTATCATCTAAAAGATTCCCTTTTTATGCCTACTTTTTCACTTGCTATTGCATCACAACTTATTCTGTAGGCCTAGCACGAAAATCTTTCGAGTGAGTATCAGCGTGCGTCTATATCAGTATAAAGAACACAGCGTTCATTTTTCGACGATACGTCGTCGATACTATTTCGAAAGTTTTCCTACTGAGATTAATACCAACTGCGGATCGCCGGCGCCGTTGCGATCTAATCGGTTATGCCAAAAAGAAACTTGCAAGAGATCTATTCCACTTACAAACTCCTTAAAAATTACACAATCCGTCCATATAGTATCGCTCTTAAAGTATTCCGTATCAAAAGTTTGAGAGCCTCTGACCCAGATCTTCAAACAGAACCTTTGAAGGGAATTCTTGAATATTCAGTTCAGGTTTCAGTGTCTCTCGGATGAAAGATATTGTTTTACAGGGTTGTCTCTACGATGTCACTTGGCACTCGGATCACATGTAAAATACGCTTAAATGTGAACATGGAATAAAAATAGCGTCTTATTTTTTATTTTATTATCTACAACGGCGAACGCTTGCCTTCAACATACCTGACGCATTACCTACCTTTACTTTACATTTTTTTTTTTTAAGAAACTTCATATTTCATTCATCATGATTCATTACCACCAGCTTGGGCCACAACATCGAGTTAAATAAATAACCCGAGGGCTATTTTACATCCTAAGGTTACAATAACCATAAAATTTAATATTATAATTAGTATTTATTTTTGTGATGGAAATTGACCTTACTGATATGTTAAGGTCATTTTTCAATTTGACGACTCTGTATGAAATAAAACAGGGAGAAAAAAACAGCCCTTGACGAGTTTCTTGCCGGTTCTTCTCGTTACAAGGTCTCCCGCCGTAGGGTTTGTGAACCGATGGCATAGCTTCTTTGACGTTCATAAGTGCTTGTAACAGCCTAGACTGAATAAATGATATTGACTTTGACTTTGACTAAGTACATGGTGAAACTAATGCTGATTATTTAACTGTATACAGCTCTCTATCGCACCACAGTACTTTGAATAAATCTATTCGGTACTGCCTAAATGACATGCGCTACTTTGCCACATTATTTTGACTGACGATGACGCCCGGACGTAAAAATAACTCTCGGGTTTTTCATTTAACTCGATGTTTTGGCGCAAGTGGGCCAGAATCAAGAGCTCTATTTTTGAATCGCTCGACATTTGTTTTGACGCTTAAGGCGGTACCCAGACCGAAAGTGGCGCCGCGTTGAATTTTATTTAATATCGTAATTCTAATACACAATTTTAATAAAACTTAACGGGGAATTTTTAGAGCCCATAGTCTAGTATTTTTAGACGGTATCATTACATTCCCTCGTAGTCACTGCTAAAAGTAGATAGCAAAACTGCTAAAAGTGGCCGTTTTTGATATATTTGCTAGTTTTACGAATGACTATGACGAGATGTAGCGATACCTTCTAAAAATACAAGACAATGGGCTCTAAAATTTCCCCGTAAAGTTTCATTAAAATTGTGTATTAGAATTACGATATTAAATAAAATTCAACGCGGCGCCACTTTCGGTCTGGGTACCGCCTTAACGCGTATGATTTAAGTCGTGCAGTCTTGCAAATCAGTCGCTTGCACTATAGATGGCGCTCTATTTTTGATTCACCTGTCGCGTGTCGAGCATTCCGTTTCTACTGATTTTCGTTCGACATACGCATTTCCATATTTTTTAATTCCTCGACCGCAACCAGTGCCCTCACCCACTCGTTACAGTCGACCGAAACAAGCGTGTGACGCATGACTTAAGACGCATGCGTGTGAATTAAGTCATACGAGCGATTCAAAAATAGAGCTACTGTGGTCGCTTGTTTCGCTCACCAGCAACGGTAGGGCTCGTTGTTGATTTCGTCGTCGTTGATTGCTCGTCGACTCGTTGCAGTCGAGCGATTCAAAGATACTCAAATGTCGCACGAAAATCAGTAGAAACTAAGCGCTCGACTCGAGACGAGTAAATCAAAATTAAAGCTTAACCCAAAACACTAATAAGAGGTGAAAGAAAAAATGGTTTAGAAATAATGGTTCTAATGCGTTCGCGCCTTTTTGAAAAATAGAGGTATTAATAAAAATAAAACTCTGCTTCTATTATTTGTTTTAATAGAAGCCCCTTGTATAACAATCTCTTTTGTTATTAAATTATCAAGACATACAAATTGTGTACTTACAAGTTAGTGATATAGATGATCGCAAAAAATACACTAGGCAACGTAATGGTAGGTAGTATGGATAAGATTTCGAATGTATGAAGAAAACAAATTAAACATATAAAATCAAAATTGTATTAAAATCTTGAAAATAATAAAAGTAGGAAGATTTCATTACATAATTTCAACTTACTTACATTAGCAATTGTTTTGAAGTAAAATCAAGCTCAGTTTTTTTTTATTGATTATAGTAAAATAAATGTTGCCTAATATGTTTATGTTGTATAAATATATATGTATATAATACATACATACTTTTTAACATCTTCATTAATGTCGTAATTCAATGTTTTTTAAATTCTAAATTCTTATTGTTCGCTGATGATACCAACATTTTTACTACTGTTAAATCTATAGAGGATTGCATCTCACTACAAAATGACTTAAATAGAATATTCGAATATTGCCGCCATAATAAACTCTTTCTTAATATTGACAAATGACATTCAATAACTTTTTGCAGAAAGAAACCATCTATAGTATTTGATTACCATCTTAACGATATTTCTCTTAAAAGGGTCTTCGAGGTGAGGGACCTGGGCGTGATTCTAGACAATGGTCTACTTTTTTCATCGCATATAAATTATATCACAAGCAAAGCCTATATGCTTGGATTCATATTTAGACAAACTGTTGATTTTACTGATCCTAATACTCTACTAGTATTATATAACTCTCTTTTTAGATCTCACTTAGAATACACTTCCACTGCTTGGAACAGGCAGTACTCCGAATACATTGAGATGATTGAAAAAATTCAAAATAAAGTAATCAAAAAGCTTAATCATAAGTTTTCAAATTTTGATAAATTAATAATTCCTCTCCAGTCACGCAGAGAATCAGACAGAATTTTGAATAATCAGATTGATTCTCCATATTTACTAAGTAAAATCTTGTTAAAATGTTCTGGAGCTAGATTGCGTTCATGTGATACTTTTTCGTGCCATATTGCAAAACCAATTACGGAAATAACCGGTATATTATAAGAGCTGTGAAAAATTATAACGTTAACATTAGTCATATATATATTTAATACCAAAATTGTTACATTCAAAAAAGACGCTATTAAAAAATTTGCATGATTAAATTTAAAACCTAAACGTTCTGTTATAAACTTTGTTTTGTCAAAAAGAACTTATCATTTTATAAAATTATGATATATGTATTTATTACCCGATTTGTTACATTCTTAGAAGCAGTAAAAAAAAACGTTTGAGTTAACTAAAACCTTAATGATTTGTTTATAGAATTTGTTTTGTAATTATCACATTTTAATTCAAGTAAATTTTGCTTATATCTTGTAGATGGTAGAAGTTTTGTTTAGTTGTCTGTTCAACATTACCGATGTATTAGTTAGTGGTGGAAACTCTTTTGGCTAAATGTCCTAAAATTTGTTTTATCTTTATTGTACTATTTAATGCTGTATGTTTCCATTAAATAAATAAATAAATATTTATACTTACACACATCTACGTATATAGGAAAACAGTTTTAATTTATTGTACCATTTATAATTAATACAATGTTGTTTTTAGCAAAATCAAAAGCTACGTACATTTCACTTTTCCGTTTTAATTCCAGTAGCCGGCATTTTTTTAAGTACACAGTTGGAAAAAATCATTTTTATATTAAAATCTACGCCCGTACCGCCTGCAAATATTTATTAAGGCATACATTGTATGTAAAATAGCATTGAATACAAAAAATATCAATTTCAATAATTTATACATTTGCAATTTATTAATATAATATCGTCGTCGTCGTCGTCGTCATCAGCCTGTGGACGTCCACTGCTGGACATAGGCCTCTCCTAGTTCACGCCTATTGTGGCGTTCATATAATATAACACTATCAAATTAAATCAATACCTACAACTAAAACAACCCTAAAACTGACTAACCCAACCTTAAAAGATCCAACCTGGGGTCAAAAAATTTCAACAGCACGTACGGCTTTACATTTGCACTACGAAAACCGCCGCTATTACGAGCGACGTAAGGGCGCTCTCAAGGTCAAGTGTAAAGCCGGAGCTGCTGTTGACTGTACATTTAACATTAATATAGCACTATAAAATCAAATTAAAACCTTAACTTAATAACCTAATCGAAAAAGGTCCAACCTGCGCTTAAATATAGATAATACGCTAATACAAGGGGAATAATAAAAAGTGGCATTCTGCATTCTGGCACAACCTACGCTGACGCGCTGTATTGAGCGGGTTATAGGGCAGGAACTCCAGACGATGTGTCATGTCCACAGTCTGGGTTGTGGGGCGTGGAAGGGGATGAGGAACGGCAGCGGAGTGTCGTGTAACAAGGGATCTAATGAGGGAGATCCGGAAGTTCCGGTGGGACATGGGACGACTAGGAGGGGTGAAAGATTTGGTGTATATGATATAGGCGTTAAGTACAGACACATTTAGTAAGCGACTAAAAAATTTTTTGTACCAGACCTTGGTTCGTTTCCTCTCGATGGGATACATCGAGAGCATTTGATCTTTTTTATCCACCTCACCCATCATAATATTGTAGTCCAATACTACAATGGGTTTGGTGGACCCTCGGTTAGTTGAGACGGCCTTGCCGTGGTAGGTGGACAACAGAGCAACTCTGTTGTTATCCCTCCATACCAGCACATCGACGTCTCCCGAGGTTAGGCCAGTGAGCTGTCCGGGTTGCATATTGTCGTTGGTTAGACTATGCAGAGCCTGTGGTACAAGCTTAAAGTTCGCCCGCAAAGTGCCCACACAGTCAAATCCCAAGGTTTTGAGACGGCGAGCTAAAGCGGGCGAATTGTAAAAACTGTCCATCCAAACAGTGTAGCCCTTGTTCTCTAGACCATGTAAAAGTCTGAGAACAGTGGCTGGCGTGGTGGCATTTAATGGGTCTTCCTGCTGCGCTGGAGACGACTTGTCATGAGCGTGAACCTCAAACCGCCATAAATAACCTGTTTGAGATTCGCAAACCTCATAAGTTTTAATCCCCACCGTTGCAGTTTTGTTCGGAACGAGTTGATTAATTTCTAACAACCCTTTCCACATCAGAAGACTCTCATCTAGAGCTATATTTTGATGTAATACATATAATGACTGAAATTTATTATTAAGATGGTTCAGCACAGGTTGGATCTTAAATAGTTTCGCCTTGGTGTGCCCCAGATTCAGTGACTCCATGTCCCTGTTACTACTGAAATGCAAACAGCGCGAGAGCAGTAGAAAACGGTTACGAGACATGTAGACGCTGAACCCTGGGGTCGTGAAAATGTCTGAAGCGGTGTGCCAATACTCAGCCACCCTGCTCTTAACCAAAACCCCCATCCCCAGGACCAGGCCGAGGAAACAGTATATTTCATCGACATTGGTGTCAACCCACGAGCCGATTCGGCTGTGGGGATGAAGGCGGCCGGCTTCGAGCATATGAGACGCCACTTCCTGCGCGTACTTGTTCGTCTCCGAGACGATGTGCTCCATAAATTGCCGATCCCAAATGGACATAAAAAGTTCATAGGGATCGACAGATGGAGCCGTCGGACCTACATTATTCTGGGAGAACGTCTCTCGCCTCGATTCACATGGAATCGGGACTGCCGGAAAATCCTTCCACTCAAAATCATACAAACTCCTAGGCCGGACGGTAGCCGTGGGAGAAGCTGGGTCTACGGGGTGGTCGGAGGTAGCGGGGTGGTCGTCGGCTGTGTCTTCCGGTTGCCAGGGCATGTCCATTAAAGCCCGAATGGTCCTTGGCACAAATTGAGGCGCCAATTCGTCCTCGTCCTCGCTGTCGTCGGAAGACTCGGGTTCGCTACCTGTAAGAAATGATAGATATTTAGACAACCAGTTGACAATTGAACGTTTATTCCTGGGACCGTGATTAAAATCAGAGGCTACTTACCATAGTTTATGATGAAATCTGTTTCCTCCTCACCGAGTCTCCGACCAAGACCAGGGCTAGGTAAGCTGACTGGGCTGAGCGATCCGCGTTCAACAAAACTAGTTTTAGGTTTTCTAAAACAAAACATAATAATTATGTTGTAACAAAACTTAAAGATCTCGAATAGAAGTAAAAATTTTACATCCATACTTTTGGTGTAGAGGGGTCTCCAGGGAGTCCAGGGGTTCCACCCGTATTAATTCGAACCATGGCATCGGTTTGACTTTTTTCGTTTCTGGTTGAAATTCCGTCTCCGTTTGCTTTCTCTTAGCGCTACCGCTAACTGCCGATATTTGGGAGATCTGGGATGGAGGGCCCGGATCCTTAGCATGAACGTTCTGCGACGTCAATGCCTCTGGAGTTTTGATGGCAGGTGATGTATTTTCTTTTTCCGTTCTTTCACTCTGATGGCTCTCTTCTCTCGTTGGTAACTTTGATTTCTGTTTCTTTGCTTTTGTCTGTCTGGTCGTCACCGGGGCGGTCGAACGCTGACTTACTTGTCTGTGAACAAAAAATAAGTATTTTTAATGTTTTCCTTAGCTTTTTCTTTAATTTGTTTTTCTTGTATTATGCCGTATCTTGTATTATTCCATTACGGTGCTGTCTTTATAGTGTAGGTATTCGTTTACCTACGTAAAATTTTGCTCGGTCAGACCCGCATACTTTGTGGGATTGCAAGTTTTACTCATCAGCACGTTGGTTCCGTGCTATGTTCACCCCAAGTCTATCGACGTTCCTACCAATATATTAACTAACCTATCTTCTAAACATCCGTCTCAAATTAAGAATGGAATTATTTCTACTCCCATCGTGCCCATTATAATCAATCTATCAGCCTGTTATAACGGTACTCTGGCGAATATAGACCTCCTTAGAGTTTCTAATAAGATTCGCCAACTACGAAGAAAACCACAAGTAAGGGAACCATTTTTTAGTTACAATAATAATCTCCTTGAAACAATTGAAAAGCATCAATATATACAATCTATCAGCCTGTTACGGTACACTGGCGAATATAGACCATAATATATGGTTTTACTAGGATTCGCCCGCTACGAAGAAAACATCAAGTAGGTATCAATACAAAATCTTTTTATAAAAAAAACCAAATGCCTCTTGCAAAAATGCATAATGCTGTGTCATGACCGTTTTGAGACAATTTTTATTTTTGTAAGTATTATTTAAACCCTCTACCAACCCGTCTGGCCAGCGTGGTAGCAGTAGGCTAATAGCCTCCTATGAACGCCACAATAGGCGTGAGCTAGGAGAGGCTTATGTCCAGCAGTGGACGTCCACAGGCTGATGATGGAAGTATTATTTTCTGTGCATTAATTTTAATTGTATCTGTCTCAAATAAATTTTATTCTGTTCTAGGTACTGCAAAAAATAATAAATAATCAAAACGAAAACAAAAAATATCAAAAACCATTTTCGATTAATACTGTCGAGTTAAGAACCTCCTCCTTTTTTGAAGTCGGTTAAAAATACAAAGTATTATATTCAACAAGATCCATCCCCAAGAACACGAACCACATTTATTATTGAACAATGTAATTGCATAGAATATTTTTAATGTTTTTTTTCTGTAAGTAGCTCATTTTTTAAGATAAACTATAGTATTAAGTTTGAATTTGTCGGATTATCGTATTAGATGAGTTGCACATAAATAGTAATATGTCAAAAACTGTTTATTATTTTAAAATTGAAACTTTGTACAGTTGATCACCAATATAAATAAAATCTATATCTATACTATTATTATAAAGAGGAAATATTTGTATTTTTGTATGTAACGAATAAACTCAAAAACTACTGGACCGATTTTGACGAAATTTGGTATAGAGAATCCTTAGACCCCAAGTAGTAACATAGGCTATAAATGATCCCAAAATTCTGACGGGAATGGAAACCAAGTGGGTGAAACCGCGCCCGGCTTCTAGTATTCAATAAATTTGAGCCACATCGACCGAAAGGCTTTTTCCATAAATTTTGTGCTTTCATCCAAATTAGTTCAGCCGTTTTTACGTGACTTAGTTAGAAACATCCATACATACATACAAACAAACAAGCTACAAAGAAATAAAAAATAATAAAATAAACAAATCAATCTATACTGAATACTTATAATATTATAATTATATATAATGATTAAAGCGGGAAGAATTGTTTGTTTGCAACGAATACCTAAACTCAAAAAGTACTAAACGGATTTTAATAAAATTTGGTACACGGATAGTAGATAGCTTGGTTATGAACACAGGATACTTTTATCTCGATATTCCCACGGGAACGGGAACCACGCGGGTGAAACCGCGAGGGGCCGCTAATAAACAATAAAAGTTTTATCCACATGCAATCAAAATCACCACGTGATCCAAAACAATCCTTTGCCTGTGCCTTGCATCCAGAATCCGGTCTCGACAAGAACGCATTTTTTTATAACTTTTAGACGACATTATTCAAATGTAATTACGACCTGTTTGGCGCAGGGGTACTAACCCCGCCTTCTGCGCCAGAGGTCCCGGCTTCGATTCCCGGACAAGACATATATTTGTGTGCATGATTATGTCTATTTGTCTTGGTCTGGGTGTTTAATATATGTCTCATACTTAGTATACAAGTATGTATTTACAAAAAAAAAAGTATATAAGTATATTTATCCGTTATCTAGTATCCATAACACAAGTTCTTCATGGAACTTAACGTGGGCTAGATAATTGGTGTGATTGTATGGAACTATTTATTTATTTATTTTAATTACAATTAATAACGTATAATGTACCTACCTGTTAATGTTAAGTTACCAACAACATTTCTTAATCACTACAATAGAATTTAATCAAAATCAATGAACCATGAAAATGGCCATCTATGTATTTGCCGACAATGACAACGAACAAGTAGAACGAATGTGTAAATCTTTTTTAAATCCACAACCTATCGATTAAAATGGTTTACAAGAAATAAAACAACTTTTACGGATCATCTCGTGACCACGGCAGCCAAAAAAGGTGCCGAATCGTCGGGAATACCAAAAAACCTTAAAATACACGAAACATAATTTAAACTACAGAAATAGATTTAAACTCATGTATATAAACTGGGGCCCAATTCTGCTAATGCTTAGTCACAATCGTATTCCAATGGTAGTGCTGTTTTACACAGTTCTTGTTACAACAGTGTAAATAAACACTACTTTTGAAACACCATTGAGAGACGATTATGACATAAATTTAGCAAAATTGACCCCCTGTGCGCTAGTGATCCGTAAAACTGGTTTTATTTCAACGAACCTTCGATCATGATCGAAGCAATGAACAGTGCGCACCGAAACGTAAGAACATAAGATGAATTAAAGGTTGAGTAGTTACCTTCCCATGATTTTATCACTTTTTCACTGATTTTATCACTTTTACTTAGCAAAAACTGCACTTGACGAACGCCAACCGAGTAATGAATGACGCCACTCGCCAACAAATGCAATGCAGGCAGGTGTGTGCGGGGCCGTAGCAGAAAAAAGGGGGGGAGAACAATATTGAATTAAGCCTTAGTATTATTGGTGGATTTTGACTCACACTGACGTTATTTCATGTCCTTATCTCACTAGCTATGTTCTGTATAAGTTAGACAAGGATAGTGTAGTATTCGTCTGTGAAATGGACGCGAACTAAGAGACCGAAATCCGGCCTGCGGCATGCATATAGTTTGTTTTTTTTTGCTGGATTACGGTCAGCGGCGTTTAAGAGTTAATGGGGTATCGGACGTAGTTTTTAAGAAAACAACACGTGGCGATAAACTATGTCACGGATGCTAGTACCTAGGTCTGTTATTTTATACAAAAAGACGCTGACATTGCAATAATTGCGGTACCTATACTTGCTGTTTTAGTATGTTGTTTGGATTCACCTAAATAGTATTTATCCAGATTTGCAGCACTCTAAAACGTAAGTGCGCTGAGTTATAATTATAACCCGTGAAAAGTCAATTGAATTATATCCTTTATAACATATTTGCTCGTAAAGGGTCTCTTATTACAACAATTTCAATATCGTATTGTATCTCATTACGCACTTGTGCGTTATTGTAATGTAAAACGCACGGTTTATCAAGATGCTCCGTCTAAAACGAACGGTTTTTTAAATCTTAGCAAAGAGTTTTTATGTCAGAATAGAGGTCAACGTTTTATGAATAAAATTAACTTTGGGATTAATAATAATAACTTGACAACATTAAAAATGCCAACTGGCAACGTAATAATCAATTTTACAAATTGTTCAAATATTTATAACTGCTTTAACAAGTGATTAAAAATGTATTCGTTTAAGAAAGTCCGAGTTTTATTTATTTGCTTAACCTACACCCATTAATTTAAACGCAGATTAAATTAATTGTATTTTATAACTCGCGTATAGCAAAGAATATAAAATACACTTCTTAACCGCCTCTGTGGTATAGTGGTACAACCACTGGTATCAGACCCAGGGGTCCCGGGTTCAAATGTACCCCCGCTTTTTTTTTTGGGGAAAGGCATAGCCTTTTTAATAAAGTTCCACAACAAGTTATTGAGCTGCCTTTGCATAAATTTAAAATATATGTTAAAAAAACGCTCTTAAGCAAAGGTTATTACAAGGTAGATGACTATTTAAAAGACCAAAATGCATGGATGTGATACCAACATTAAACATACTATTGTAAATAGTGTAAGAGGTAAATATTCTAATATGAGTATGAGAAAATTTTCTTCTTTTATTAAATATATTTCAAGATTGTAGATTTGTGTTTGGCAACAACATGTTCCATTGTAAATGTTGTTGTTTCTGCTAAGGCTGATAAGTTTCTTGCGGCCGTTCTTCTTATCAGTTAAAAGATGTCCTGAATGGCTGGTAGGGAAAAAATGTTGGACTATTCGAAAGTACTTATCTATAAGTCTATTTGAATAAAAAATCTTTGACTTTGACTTTGACTTTGACTTTGACTTTATTAGATTTGGTTTGATTGGTGGTAGGACTTGTAAGTCCGCCTGGACGCCATTATCACAATATTGTTGTGTTCCGGCAGTTAGAGATAAGATAGCCAGTTCCTCAGTGATGGACGATTCTGGGAGAGGATCGCTTCCATCTTCAGCCTTATCAAACTTAACATCAGGTATGATGAGAACCTTGGCTGGCACCGACTCCAAAAGGTTTATTTTTTGCTTTTTAGTTTTTTGAAGTCGGTTTTAAATTTTTTATAAAAAGTTTTTTATTTGACAATTTTTTAAGGGAGAAGATGTGCCTTCGAAGAGGAAAAGGTGCCTTCGCTAATAACCTTATGTCAACTCCTCATCACCTTTTACAACGTTTATACCCAAAAGAACGTATACTTACTCGTCACTCTCAAGGAAATTAAAATTCATAGGGTATTCCGTTGAACTAAAACTATGAAATTTGTAGAGTAATATCGTCATTTACTACGAATACAGCAAAAACGCCTAAAATCTATACATTTCTGATTAAATCATAAAAATATAAGTAGTCTATAGTTTTGGAAACTGATTCGGGAAATACTCGGGAACGTGTGGGAGGTATCGAGTTGAAATTCAAACCTTACTAGGGCGGTTACAACCCGATACTCGGGTTCGTCGATCGACGAAAAATTCCAAATTATGCGAAAATCTTTAATTGCAGTTTGTGATCATCTCGTTTAACATTTTGTATATTTTATAGTTTTCGGAACAAATAGACTCGAGTACCTTTAATTTGATACCTTACTCGGCCGCGTACTACGCGCCAAAGTCCCTATCGAGTCGTCACAAATTTTGCGAACCTGAATTAAGTATGAAAACCATATGTTCACGTTAACAATGTCTTGAAGCTGTGAAAAAATGTAACTTCAAAATTAATTTGTGTGAAACCCTCTGTTGGCGAGTCGGACTCGCACTTGTCCAGTTTGTTTTATATTCCCGCGGGATAAGGAATAAAACGGGATTGTAATGTAACCGAATTCCTCGCGGACGAAGTCGTGGGCGGAAGGCTAGTAAATAAATTAATGTTTTCTCTCACATCCGTAACAGCTCTCGCGTAGTAACTGTATGTTATCCTAAATTTATATTTATTCCAACAATTTATCCTTTGCGAATATTTTACTATTCCGCCGTGTGGTGACGGCCTAAGAATACAAGTGTCACCACTCACATGCCTGGGATGTCGTAAGAGTCGACTAAGAGGCTCGACGCATTGAACACCTGTGCGAGAGAAGGAAAACTTGAAACAAACCCTCTACCAACCCGTCTGGCCAGCGTGGTAGCAGTAGGCTAATAGCCTCCTATGAACGCCACAATAGTCGTGAGATAGGAGAGGCCTATGTCCAGCAGTGGACGTCCACAGGCTGATGATGGATGATGAGTATTTTACACGAAATAAAATAAGTACAGCGTTTTTTTTGTTCTTCGCAGTAAGGAATACAATGTTAACGAGTTTCGTAACCGAATACCGAAGTCTATAATAGGGAAGAGTTGTAATGAACTTTTTCTCGTTCATTCACTGTCAATGGACCCTTTGTCCAGGCTAAAATATTGAGGGAACAATTGTTATAAATTCGCAGGACAGGAACTTGAATGTTTTTTTATGTGTGGCTATGAGAGTGATGATTTTAAAACACCGTTAAATAATAATATGAAAGCATTTTTATTCTTGTAGTTGGTAAAGTAAGTGCTTTCGTATCGTCAACCCTTTCCTATCGAAAAGATAGGGCGCAAGAAGTTTGGTAATTTTAGTAAAAGCACAGTCTAATATCTTAATCCAGCGCTGGCCAAAAAGCCAAGCATTATGCTGAGTCGGTACCGTTTTGGGACAAACCTGTGCCTTTTTTTTGTATCATTGTTATGTATAATTATCGTGTTTGTCTCAAATAAATATATTTTTCTTTCTTTCTTTTCTTTCTAATTTAACCGCCTCTGTGGTTTAGTGGTAACAACCACCGGAATCAGACCCAAGGTTCCCGGGTTCGATCCCCAGCGGGGGTACATATTGTATTCGGTTTAGTTGGTGGTAGTACGTACTTGCTGTGTGTCCACTTGGCTAGCTGCCACCATCTTATCTAAGTCTGACGCCATAACAACAATGTTTTCAGCATTAGAGATAAAAAGCCAGTTCCTCAGTGGTTAAGGATTCCGGAAGAGGTCCACTTCCATCTTCAGTCTTATCAATACTTAACATCAGTTATGATGAAGGCTTTAGAGTCTCCCTATCGTGAATAAAAAAAACAGAGTGCAACAATTGTTTTAAAGTCAAAGTCAAAGTCAATATCATTTATTCAGTCTAGGCTGTTACAAGCACTTATGAACGTCAAAGAAGCTATGCCATCGGTTCACAAACCCTACGGCGGGAGACCTTGTAACGAGAAGAACCGGCAAGAAACTCGTCAAGGGCTGTTTTTTTCTCCCTGTTTTATTTCATACAGAGTCGTCAAATTGAAAAATGACCTTAACATATCAGTAAGGTCAATTTCCATCACAAAAATAAATACTAATTATAATATTAAATTTTATGGTTATTGTAACCGTAAACAATTTTCAACTGGCAAAGAAAGACTTATCTATCATACATTACAACATTTCTCGCATTACAAGATTACTGTACTGCAAGTTGTGAGGAACATACAGGTCAGTATCAATTTATTTTAGAAAAAAATAATTTAACCTTTAAGCACAAGATTAAGATAAGCAGACTGAAGTAGACCCATTTCTGCTGGCGGCACCCGTTCACGAGCATGACGCATGAACCAGCCATCGCTTCGCTCAACCATATTTTAGGGAACGTAACGACCCGCCTCACACGACACCGCCGAAGAAACGTTTGAGTAAGCATGACGTACTTCAGGTACTTATGTTAAGCTGTATAAATATATATAAAAAAAAATAACAACAGCAATAAAAAGAAAGATAAAAGTGCATTAATGTAAGACACAACCTACAATGTTAGTAGAAGACGCATCAGCTGGGTCATAATCACCAAGCATATTTAAAATAAGTTAACAAAAAAGAATACTTTTATATAATTGGAATAATTGGAAAACATTATTTATTTTATTTATTCTGATCAAGCAGTGCCACGCGTCTTAACTTAAAAAAACATAAATAACATAAAATCAAAACAAAAATATATATCTCAACACATTTTAACACAAGCAGACATGAGCAGACCCATCCCGCTGGCAGCACCCGTTCACGAGCATGACGCATGAACCAGCCATCGCTTCGCTCAACCATATTTTAGGGAACGTAGCGACCCGCCTCACACGACACCACCTATTTAGACTATGACAGAAGTAACGACATTTCGAAGCGTTACTTCGTGCTTCGAAAGGCACATGAAGCCGTTGGTCGTCATCAGCCATTTTTGAAGTCCCTACTGCTGGGGCACTGGCCTTCCTTATGGATGGATAAGGAGATGTGCGGAGATCGTTAGACTTAGCAAGATATTAAATTAAAAATCAAATGTGTAAATTATACATATACCTCGGAATTTTTCATTTAGTACCCCGTCGTCGTCGTCGTCTCAGCCACATGACAGCCACTGCTGGGTATATGCCTCCCCCAAGGATCTCTACAACGATCGGTCCTGCGCATGTCCGCATCCAGCGGCTTCCCGCGACCTTCACCAGATCGTCGGTCCACCTTCTCGAGGGCCTACCCACGGAGCGTCGTCCTGTGCGCGGTCACCATTCCAGAACCTTTCCGCTCCAACGGCCATCGTTTCTTCTCGCTATGTGTCCCGCCCACTGCCACTTCAGCTGAGCAATCCTTCGAGCGATGTCAGTTTCTTTAGTTCTCCTACGGATCTCCTCATTTCTGATTCGATCACGTAGGGAAACGCCGAGTATAGCCCTCTCCATTGCACGCTGGGTGACCTTGAGCTTTCTTATCAGACCCATAGTTAGCAACCACGTTACGGTTTTACGATAGTGAAACATGGTGAAAATTATTTAATTAGGTTAGGATAATGTATGTAGTAAATCAGTCTCCGTTTGTAAGAGCATTTTACTAACTGCTATAGTACAGTCGCGTGCAATAACTTAGATACACATAGCAACTTCCGTGTGTATCAATGCGCTAAGGTTGTATAGTGTATACATATAATTGCTCGTGATTGTACGTAAAAAAAATGAAATGAAACTCTATTTGACCCCAAGTACAGGTAAACCACTAAAAGCTAAAAAAATATGTCGTCATACATAATATTTTTATCTTTTCTTCACGTACACGAGGATAGTCCGGCCCAAAACGGCGTCATTATAATAAACCTCCACATTCACCAAAGGAACTGTACGTATAAAAAGCTGCGTGATAATCTTATCCTGTATTTAGGGAGAGGACATAGTGGGGACGAATTAGCTTCGCTCCGCTCAAATGATATACTTACTTATATGTATAATAATAACATAATGAGGATTTGATTTGAATAGAATTTTCGCAAAAACCCTAGAGATATTGCGAAAACATGTTGTTGACATTTCTCAATCTTACTGAAAAAATATAGGGTTTTTGCAAAAATACGGGTTGCTTTAGTAACATTGGATATTCTTTACTCGGATTGGCTTAATTTCTGCTTGCTTGCCAACTCTTATTTTGATTGGTTCACCGAAAGGTTACCACACGTGAGAGAATAGATTGACATTTGAAACGTCAAGTCGTCAACCAATCAGAGAAGATGTTGTTTTGGACGGTCCGACCAGCCAATCAGTGTTCTTATTTCATAATAGCCAGCGATTCTATCTTTTTTCAGTAGGATTGAGAAATGGCGACACTATTGTCTAATTATTATCCGTGTATTCGCAATATCCCTAGGATTTTCGCAAAAAAACTATTTATCTAATTATCCTGCCACATACATAATGTACCTAGCAAAACTAAACAAAGCTACATGGATGAGTACTAGACAATAAATCTTAACTACAACTTATCTTAACTAATATCCTAAATACTTAATTAATTCTATCCTAACTAATATTATAAATGCGAAAGTGTGTTTGTTTGTCCTTTATTTACGCCCTAACTAAGAAACCAATCGACTTGTTTTTTGGCATAGAGTTAGTTAAAAGGGCGGAGAGTAACATAGGTTACTTTTTACCCCGATATTCCCACGGGAACAGGAACCACGCGGAAGCTAGTTATATACTTATATACTTACTAGCGGATCCTCGCGGTTTTACCCGCGTGGTGCCCGTTCCCGTGGGAATATCGGCATAAAATATAGCCTATGTCACTCGAGAGAAATGTAGCTTTCTAATGGTCTAAGAATTTTCTAAATCGGTTCAGTAGTTCCTGTGATTAGCGCGTTCAAACAAACAAACTCTTCAGATTTATAATATTATAGTATAGATTACTAATATTTGCAGTTGGGACGGAGAAGAACCGCAGTTTTAGCCACGCAGTTCCCTTTCCCGTGGGAATATTGGGATCAAATGTATTCTGTGTATTTTTGCATGATTGAGTAACAATCATTCGCAAAAATCTTTTACATTTAATTAAGATGTGAGTGTTTTTGTAATACTCAAATTATATTTTTAAAGAAAATTATCGTAGAAGTGGAAAAAAAATCGTAAGGTAAGGTGAATATACTAGAGAATTTCAACGTGTTCTCGTAGGTCTCTGTAGCATAATTGGTCAGTGCATTGGGCCGGATTCCCAAGGATGCGGGTTCGAGTCCCGTCAGGGCGACATGAGACAAGTTGCTTTTTTCTAGTATATTTACTTGATTAAAAATTATCACATAAAAATAGCATTGTAAAATGCAAAATTAAAAAGTTATAAGTAGATGGCAGTTCCATCCTAATCGATAGTCAAACAGCTGTAAAGATGTTTCTTTCGAATGCGAGGATATTTCTCTCATTGATGAAACGACGGTGGCCAACACCGTAGAAAAAGGTGAATATACTAGAGAATTTCAACGTGTTCTCGTAGGTCTCTGTAGCATAATTGGTCAGTGCATTGGGCCGGATTCCCAAGGATGCGGGTTCGAGTCCCGTCAGGGCGACATGAGACAAGTTGCTTTTTTCTAGTATATTTACTTGATTAAAAATTATTACATAAAAATAGCATTGTAAAATGCAAAATTAAAAAGTTATAAGTAGATGGCAGTTCCATCTTAATCGATAGTCAAACAGCTGTAAAGATGTTTCTTTCGAATGCGAGGATATTTCTCTCATTGATGAAACGACGGTGGCCAACACCGTAGAAAAAGGTGAATATACTAGAGAATTTCAACGTGTTTTCGTAGGTCTCTGTAGCATAATTGGTCAGTGCATTGGGCCGGATTCCCAAGGATGCGGGTTCGAGTCCCGTCAGGGCGACATGAGACAAGTTGCTTTTTTCTAGTATATTTACTTGATTAAAAATTATCACATAAAAAAATCGTACTTTAAAATAAGACAAATATTTATTTGGTGAACAATTGTTTTGTCCTGGTGTCTGGGTGTATTAAACATCTATTATGTTAGATTTGATTTCCATAAAACAATTGCATAGGCTACTTATTTGGGAATCAGATCAAAGTGTGCGATAAAAGTTGATATTTTAATCAAGCGTCGGACGCCCGCTCCGCTTCGCACCAAACCCTCAAGTTTAGCTCGTGAAGGACCTCTGAGAAACAAATTAAGATAAATGGATCCCGCCGCGGTCTGGGAATGACCATGAGAAGATTAACTGAAGGAATGTGTGCCTAAATGATCCCAGTACATCAAATGGTAATTTTTCATGTGATGTTAGAAGCCTTTATAAAAGTGTGTCGTGGCATTGCTCACTATTTCAACCGCCTCTGTGTAAAAGTGTTCCGAGATATTGTTTACTATTTATAGCCGCCATCTTTAGTTGTACACCACCTGTATCAGATACAGTCCCGGTTCTTATCTAGAGATAGCTCCTCCGTACTTCGGAAAGACGTCAAGCCCATTCCGCACTGGGCCCGCATGCCTCATCATGTGGGCCCAATGCGGATTCATGTCCCATTCTCCTTCTCCATCCATTAAATAGGTATTTGTCACAGCAGTGGGGTGGGACATTAAAATGCTAAAGGCTAAGATAAGTAATGTAAAATGAGAATCCCATCTGAGAATTCACTTGTGGCCGAGTTGATTTTTTGGCCAATATTTTTAAATTTATCATAAATGGAAAATGACTTCTTAAATATCAATAGTCTGTACGAAAAAAACAAGGTGAAAACTGAAAGAAACCGTCCAACTAGTTTCCTGTCGGTTTTTCTCGTTAAAGGTCTATTCTTCCTTTTGTATCCATTCACCACTGTACATAAAGTACTCAAAGTAAGTACAATTCGGAAGAACATATAAAGTTTCTAATGACGGAACCGAAAGACTTTCCGGTAACTTTTGTTTGAATTTTCAGTTCAAATAGCCACCGTTGCGGAACTTACAGGACATTATTGACCTTTGTTTTAATTGGCCCGCTCTGAAACAAAAAGTTTGGGACGAAACTTTGGTAAATAAAACGTAAACAGCCAGCTAACTAATTCTCATTAATGACAGCCCTAAAAGGGATTTTATTGTTTCCTGAAAACAAAGTACTTACCTGCCCAACAAAGTTCGTTTAGAAAAGCATAAGCAATTCGTCATTTGCTAGCAAGAGACCGCTGTCCAAAGAACAAACCCTCCACCAACCCGAGAAGGTAGGAAGGACACCTTCTCGGTATACTCTGTTATATTCTCGGTATATTCCCGAATCACGGGAGAGCGCAGGGGTACTTGCTTAAAGGGTCTCCCCATCTGCGCTTTTCTTGGCTCCCTACAAATTCTGTTTCCTGTCCCTTCTCTGTTACCTATTCTCCCCCTTCTGGGGGAGAATTATGTTACTTCGCGTCGGGCTTACACAATTTTGGCTGCTCCTATTCAAATGCTCTCCGAGTCCTGTGCCAGGTGCCAGCTGTGCGCGAACTCGCGCAATGCAGGAAAGTTGTTGTGGCTGCAAATAAGTTCCTGATAGTAGACGGGTCCAGGTTCTGCTATTTGAAGTTTACCGAACATATCGCACCGTGGCTCATCGTACAGTGCACAATCCCATAGGACATGGTCTCGGCTCTCCTGGACGTCAGAATCACATGGGCAGAGTGTGCAATGTCCAAAGAACAATGTATCTATCCCAAAGCCTGAGAGGAGTCGGAATGCGACAAAATATAATTTTTATTGTCGTAAATTATTATTCGATTCTCGCTCTGAGATATTTGTCGAATTCGACATTTTTCTATCCTTAATAATTTATTCATTAAAAATATAAGTAAAATCTCTACTACTGTCAAAATCCTTTAGTTTCAATTATCTATACTAATATTATAAAGCTGAAGAGTTTGTTTGTTTGAATTTGAATCTCAGGAACTACTGGACCGATTTGGAAAATTCTTAGACCATTAGAAAGCTACATTTCTCCCGAGTGACATAGACTATAATTTATCCCGATATTCCCACGGGAAAGGGCACCACGCGGGTAAAACCGCGAGGATCCGCTAGTCTTTGATAATCCTATGTCTATTGTTTTCAGTGATATTTTAAAACTCCAAAAATTTTCGAAATTCGAGATGTCGTAGGCGCGAATATCGGGCCCCTAGGAAGCGGATATCATTAAGAAAACGACGTGCGCAGAGCGATTTAGCAGATTAGGTAAAAAAAAACCACGAACTCACTCCGTAGTAAAAAAACTATAGCGATTGAAAAAAAACTATACGTTGCTAAATATTATTGATGTCCACTAACTAAACCAATTTCCAATACTATATGTAACCCCTTTTGAGAATAATATTGAATTTTCGTATTTTTTGTGGTTTTGTTCGAAAATAAAAAGTGTCGAGGTTAAATCATAAAATCGTGTTTCTGAAAATTTACAAATCTAGCATAAAGATATGAAGAAACAAAATAATAGGTACTTTTACCTATGAAATTGCCAATTTCTTCCTTACACTTCTAGAGAACCTCACTACTTCTGTGATTAAAAGGTACATCTATTGCTTAATTTAATATTAAATTAAGGTCATAATGATTAAGAATAATTTGTCTTATGGTTATTATTTTCGTTTCTTATACTATAAAAAATACCTCGGTTCTCCTTTTTTTGTTAGCAAAATTGACTACTATATTATTCATATTTTTTTTTAAATAAAAATATAGCATTACATTGCTTAGTCTTCAAACAATGTATTGAAAACAAACTTTCCTTCAAAAACTTCATACAAATCGGAAATTTCACAGGTAAAGACCTAATTTATCTTATTACCAGAGTTGTTACATCTCTAACCTATAGGGCTATAGTTTCCGAATAGTGTCGTATGAGTGATATAGATATTAAAAAAAGAAAGCTGAGAATCACCCACGTAGATGTTTCTCAGTTCTTCACGTGGTATTTAATATCGATATGAAGAAAATTATGTCGAAAAAAAACGAATTTTCCGGATATTAAACGCGCTATATTTCACGAAGTAAGATCTAATTGTCCATTTACCAAGCAATAATGTTGGTTAAGTACAATTTTATTATATGTTACACACATAAACAGATTATGTCATACGAGATCGCATTGTGAAATTGGAAAGACCCCATATGGGATCCAATAATTTGCTATCGCTTTCAATACCGTGCTTTTACTTGTCCAATTGTCAATGTGTGGAGTCTGTGTCACAGGAGGTCTACTCTCTAAGCACGAAACCCGTAGTTTCGGCCTAAGTTACGGACGTTTCCTACGCCTTATCACCTACGGACAGCTTATTAGTTCGGAGACCCGATAAATAAATGATTAATAGGAGACGCAATAAGTGATTCTGATTCTAAGAATGAATGAGAATACGTTTTGACATTGTCCCTACTCCCAATGTGTTTGTGCCGTTTGTCCAAAACTAGTACATCCGAAATCAATAGAGAGTAGGCTCCATCCGTAGTTTCAAGAAACTTACGGACGGGGGCCCGTGTTTTAGTTGACGGGCTCATAGAGTAGGCCTCTAGATTTTACCGCAAATTACCATAGAGCAACGTGGCTTCCTAGCCGGAAGGAGTAGCCATGCGAAGCTTTCCCCTCTGTCATGTTCACATGGTTCGCTGGGCATATGGGTTTATAAAAACAATTTGCGCTCGGATTTCTTCGGCAGACTCAATCCAGTCGCGCAAGAGAACGCTTCTTGCCGATGGGCAACGTATGATGTTACCGTTCATAATGTTTGTCGATAAATTTGGGTGGTGCGCCTGGCAATGTTATCAATCACATGTAGACAATTATTCATAATAAATGAAGATATTTTTATATGAGCAATATTTTTAATATCTATTTAGTTCCGCAGTATTTGCTTTCACCGTTTTATATACATTATGAAAAAATACTGGGTCTGCTTGATCAATAACTACTGCTGTGGCCAATTTGATTGATGTTTATTTTTTAAAAACATACCAACCGAATTGAGAACCTCCTCCTTTTTGGAAGTCCCTTATAAAACAAGCTTACTTTAAGAGGTTTGAAATAGCATGGTAAGATCGAATCATTACTGCGCTAAGGGATGGCAGTAGGCCTCCTAAAGTATTTAAATTCAAATTCAATATCATTTATCCAGTCTAGGCTGTTACAAGCACTTATGAACGTCAAAGAAGCTACGCCATCGGTTCACAAACCCTACGACGGGAGACCTTATAACGAGAAGATTATAGATAGCTTGTATTATATCTAGCATTCCCATGGCCTTTAAAAATAGTGTAGAAACCTTGGGAAATCCGAAAACCTTAGAATAACACGACACGCCATGCGAATTTTAATCCGTAAGTTTATACATCTGTACCATTTTCAAAGTACTTATGTACCTACTTTTCACGTTTGAGTTTTCCTCGCTATCAACGATTTATATCCCGAGATTGATAACAATAATTCTATAACACCCTAACATTGAGGAGTTTTTCCACAAATATGATGTATGATAATGCCGTTATTAAGGCCTCCGTTGAGAGGTGATCAAATGAAGCGATCCGTCAGGGGAATTTAGCGGGAAACTTGGCAACACCTATATATGTCAAAATGAGAAATGGCGCCATCCGGATCGACCGATAGGCGATTATTATGGTTCTTTGAATAAATCGGTCGCTTTGTAAAAGTTGGTGAGCTTTTTTGTAAACATTGCGGGGTTTCTTTCATTCGTTTTGTGAAAAAAAAAAACCTACAAATTCTAAAAAGAAATATAGTTGTATTCTATAATGTTATCCGTGTCATAACTTAAGTAGCGGCTTTTGAAAGGAAAAGGACTTAAGACCAATCTTAAAGATTGGAAGAAGACATTTTTTTTTTATACAAACACACCAATTATCTACGCCCACGTTAAGTTTCATGAAAAAGTTGTGGTATGGATACTAGATAACGGATACATAAATACTTTTTTTTTGTAAATACATACATAATATACATATTAAACACCCAGACCAAGACAAATAGACATGTTCATGCACACAAATATTTGTCTTGTCCGAGGATCGAACCCATGACCTCTGGCGCAGAAGGCGGGTTTAGTACGCATCCCTACGCCAAACAGGTCGTCATTGTGTATTCGCTAGCTACAGCTCGCTCTTTCACCTGCGTGGTCCCCGTTCCCGAGGAATAAAAAGTATTCTGTTTCAATCCAATCTAACTATTTGTGTTCCAAATTTCGTCCAAATCTGTTCAGTAGTTTTTTTTAGTTTAGTCGTACAAACACAGAAAGAAAAATTCAAATCTTATTCATATTAAGATTTCACACAATAGAGAATTCTCATTACATCATTCCGAATAACACTCTTGTGTGTTGTGTTATAATTAGAAACAAATATGATTTGATCAGTAGGTATTTCATAATTATTCACTAAAGGAAAATCAGAAGTATCAAGACTTAATGCTATAATTATATTTGATCCAACAAAATTAATATTAATTAATAATTAATCAATCTCGATAGCTCATTAGAGCGGGTGTCAACGTAATTATAATTTAATGACCAAAACATTACACGCGCCGACGTTATCAGATACTTTTGTAGGTTAAATGAAATAATATTTATGTAGATCTGATAAAATAATGATTATTCGCAACTTCACTAAATACAAATTATGTTTTAGATACATTTGTATCATACGAATATACTTGTACAATGGACTAATGAGAATTCGTATAAATAAAAAAATCAAGCATCGATTATGTGCTCTTTGGTCGTTTGGACCCGCTTCAGTACACTTGGGTTGGGACCCCGCGGAATCAGTTGTAATTAATCATCACTATCATCAGCCTGTGGACGTCCACTGCTGGACCTAGGCCTCTCCTAGCTCACGCCTATTGTGGCGTTCATAGGAGGCTATTAGCCTACTACTACCACGCTGGCCAGACGGGTTGGTAGAGGGTTTTTTCAAGTTTTTCAACAGGTGTTCAATGCGTCGAGCCTCTTAGTCGACTCTTACGACATCCCAGGCATGCAAGGGAGTGGTGACACTTGTTTTCATAGGCCGTCACCACACAGCATATATTGCTTTCGGAAAAAACGTATTTTTTTAATTATTTTATAAATGGAGGCAATTGACAACATACCATAATATTAGTAACTTCACTTGTTAAATTGTAATATCACAACCTAATAAAATTAGCCTACATAAAAAAAAACTATCATCATCTTTGGAGCCTCCTTCTTTTTTTTTTGTTCTCGGTTAAAAATTAAAACATTCCGCCTAAAATAAATTACCATACTAGCTTATGTATGCCGATGTAATTAGCCAACCTTTTTTTATATAATCAATATCCGAGAGGCTTTTAGTCTTATCTTAATATTACCTAATCAGCAACCTTGCAAATGCTGACCTCTTGTGGTCACTGGTTCGATGTTCGTCTGATGAAATAGTTATGTAAATGTGTTACATCATTTACTTGATGCTTAGAGGCTTATCTGATCTTACGATTTAGAAGATGTAACAAAAACACCCAAAAGAATCTCACTCAATTACAGCAACTTTTTGTATGAGTTAAATAATAAACGTAAGCGGAAAAGCAAAAAAACTTGTCTTATGAATACATGTTTTTTTTCGGGTCAGGATACTTTTTTTTATAAATTACTATTTTGCTACTCTAATTCACAAAGATCAATGAAATTGCCGATTTTTTGCTTACACTTCTAGAGAACCTCACTACATCTGTGATTAAAAGTTATCAATTGCTTGATTTTATATTAAATTAAGACTTATGATACTTATTTTCTTTTCTTATGCGATTAACCCTAGAAGCCTAATCTACGTCTGCGAGACGTACACGAAACCGAATATCGTTTGTGTCTTTCTAACGCCGGGGGCTAGCGTACGGTACGGTGCCCGTATCATTAAGGTAAGTCCCGCCATTTTTGATTTATCGAAGTATTGCACGCCTGCGAGACGTATGTTTAGGCTTTGCGTAACTTATAACTATGAAGACTGCTATTAAAGTTTACCTAGTCTTTTGAAGTCTGATTAGTTTTAATGTTTGCTCTAAGAATAACTAATTAGCGTTAAAAAAATAAAATTTTCTATGAAAAAATAATATGTTTCTGTTGATTTTGAAGAAGTTGATTTTTTTGTTCCAATTTATTCACCTAGTTTTATTTTTGTAATAAATAACTGTGAATATAGTAATTATTCATAACAGTGTTGTTTTATTTTTAGCTTATATACCAAATTTTTATTTCCACTACAAAAAAATAACAAAATAAGGCTTTGTTTTACATAAAAACTTAAGTTATTGACTTGAAATGTTTACGCCTCTGAGACGTATGTTAAGGCTTTGTGTACATCTTCTAGGGTTAAAAATACCTCAATAGGTACTCCTTTTTTTGTTAGCAAAATTAACCACTTTATTTAATATAATTTAAAAATAATTCATATTTTTTTTATTAAAATATAGCGTTAGATTGCTCTCGCGTGCCGCACTCTTTTTTGCAAACGTGCCGCAGCATTTTCCGCTTGTCAGCAATTTTCCGCCGCGCAGCCTTATAACTGCGATTTCTCTAGAAACTTGTATGGAAACTATACTATGTATTATACATTTTTGGAATCCTTAGACCCTTTGCGATTTTTATATGTTTCATTTTTCGATATTTAATTAATAATTGAGTTGTAATTCATAGTCAAAGTTGAGTCAGCGCGTTTTTCCGCGCGTACTGGTACAAAAAGTGTTATTATTGTGAAATAAAGCCTCGAATTGTACATGTTTTTATTTTATTTACAAAAGGATATTATATCTCACAATAATCAATAAAAAAGCTCACCCTCCCCCATATATTTTATTTATACCATAGCCAAACTAAGGTGCACCTAAATTACGCCTAAAAAACGCGGGCATACTGAAGCGCCGTATATGTTTAAAATCTTATTTCTTAGCTTCTACTGAACCAAATGCTTAGAAATTAGATTTATTTTGTAGCTTAGATCTTCTTCTTTAAATGTACAAATTTTCAAGTATTAAAAACATTTAATAAACAAATATGGGTAAAACCACGCTTAACTAAAAAAATAATACTGAAAAATCGGTGACTCAAACTTTGGATTGTACAAAGAAAACTTTTAGGTTTATCCAAAATCTAATTATTGATCCATAAAATTCGGGAAATTTGCTATAGAAGTCAATAAAAAAATACCCCCTTTGACACAAAATATTTTATTAAATAATCATCAAATTTTTTTTTTTTTTGCCCAACTTCCCCTTGTAACAAATAATGTTAAATAAGGAAAATAGTCGAAGGTACGAATAAAATAAATATTTTTCACATAAAACTAATACTTTAATAAAATTATTAAAACAATAATATTTTAGAAATAACTAAAAATAACGTGGTAATAAATTAATAACCACGCGCGCGCGCGAAATTACGCGACGTAAGGACGATTTTTCGTATTTTTTTTAAATTATCACTTAAATACACTATTTATCGATTTTAAACGGTTAATAACATTTAATTATATAATATTATCTCTTTTTTACATAAACTAACACTGTTCAAACATTTGTGAAAATACGCTGATGCACCGTGGGCGGTGCTGAATAGGTATTTATTTTTAATTATTTTTTTATTTACTTTTTTAAAAATCTGTTTCTGTTCGTCTTAAGTTTTATGCCTTCTAGATACTCTGTAAAAATTTCAAAAAAACCTATCGAATAGGTTTTTTTTAAAATGCCTTCTATAATTGCGTGACGTAATCGTCCCAAATTGGGCGTCCGGCACGTCCGCATAATTTGCAAACGTCCCAATTCGGGTCGCGCGGCACGCTAGTGTCTTCAAACAATGAATGTACATAAAAAAATTGTGGCATTAACAAATAGTTAGTATGAAAAACGAACTTTCTTTGAAAATCTTCATACAAATCGGCAATTTCATAGTTAAAGACCTAATATAATTGTGTGTGTCTGATAAATAATTTTTAGAAAAGCTTTTTTAAGAAAAAAAAAACGCCTATTTTTTTCTAGTACCAATGTAGGTAAGTAATGTTTGTTTGTTTAAACGCACTAATCTTTAAAACTATCGTCATATTTTTTATACCTTTATGGATACAGAAAGATTATGGCAGAATACAGACATAACATTTTACACAATATCAACAGCTAAGTACCAACATTTTTATCTAATGAAGTTTTGCTTACGATATTTCGAGATATGCATTTACAAAAGAATATTCGGTTAAAATAACAAGAAGATTTCAGTGTAAAACGTTACGCCACTTTAATGCTTATGTTACTAGGCAAAAGAGTCTAATTCGTGTGTTGCACTGGTGCATTTGCGATTATGCGCATATGCTTTTAGTCAAATAAGTTGGTTACGATGTTACCGCAACGCCTTTGTTAGTTTCGGTTTAAACATTAACCTAACGCTGTGTTGCCAGCTTTGCCTTACCAGGAAACTACCAAAATATTTTAAGCAAATTTTTACTTTCTAGTTTGCTCATACGAGACGAGCTTAAAGATCTTGGAGGAAAAAGTTTTTCATAACTTGCAAGACATTTCTTGATATAGCAACAAAAGTTTACAAGATAAAAGTTTTGGTTGTTGATGAATAATGAGTGTAGAGCAGAAAACTCCAATAATATAAATATAAATTTTAGACGACCTGTTTGGCGCAGGGGTACTAGCCCTGCCTTCTGCGCCAGAGGTCTTGGGTTCGATCCCCGGATAAGACAAATATTAGTGTGCATGAACATATCTATTTGTCTTGGGCTGGGTGTTTAATATGTATATTAAGTATTGTAACACAAAATATTTACGAACATTCAAATTACCGCGGCAACTCCTATGACCAATATATATACGAAATTAAAGCGGTACCCCCACTGAAAGTGGCGCCGCGTTGAATTTTATTTAATATCGTTATTCTAATACGCAATTTTAATAAAACTTTACGTGGAATTTTTAGAGCCCATAGTCTAGTATTTTTAGACGGTATCATTACATTCCCTCGTAGTCACTGCTAGAAGTAGATAGCAAAACTGCTAAAAGTGGCCGTTTTTGACACATTTGCTATCTACTTCTACGAATGACTATGACGAGATGTAGCGATACCTTCTAAAAATACAAGACAATGGGCTCTAAAAATTCCACGTTTAGTTTTATTAAAATTGTGAATTAGAATTACGATATTAAATAAAATTCAACGCGGCGCCACTTTCGGTGGGGGTACCGCCTTAACGCGCGGCATCATTTTTCTTACACAGTTCTTTAAGACGGACGCCTATATTTTGATCTCTTAGGAACCTACTTCAGCGGTGGAAGTCCAGCTTTTGTACAAAGTTCAGGCTATCTATCTAGCCTGTGTTCGGTGTCTCACTCACCTGAAGTCCGCCCGGAGTAGCTCGCTCTATTCTGCACCCTCACTGCCTAACTAAACTATCAGCAATAAAGCCAATTTACCAATCTTCGTCCATTATTCTTCACCTCGTTGTCACCACCTCCGCGCCTCCCCGCTAACCCGTTACAGTATGTATTTACAAAAAAAAGTATATAAGTATGTTTATCCGTTATCTAGTATCCATATCACAAGTTCTTCATAAAACTTAACGTGGGCTAGATAATTGGTGTGATTGTATGCAAATATTTATTTTATGATTTTGTAGTTTTTGCATTTTTCAATGCTATTTTTATACTTATGGTAAATTTAAAATAGAAAAATATTGGAAAAAATTAACTCGGCCACAAGTGAATTCTCAGACGGGAATCGAACCCGCGACCTTTGGAAATCCGGTCCAATGCTCTAACCGCTGAGCTACCGAGACTTCAGCGGTTAGGTCAGCGTCTGAGAATTCACTTGTGGCCGAGTTAATTTTTTCCAATATTTTTCTATTTAAAATTTACCATAAATATTTATTTATTTCTAAAACAACATCATAATTAAACTTTATTTTGTACGTACGAGTAAGTAAAGTATTTGTGTCTAGTTACTACTTATCATAATTGACAAAGGATAAAATAACATAAAAACCCTAAACTAAATAATCCGTAGGGTGCTGCTATTAAATGCATTGCTTTTGCAGTTTTATATAATAACGTGAATAATTGGAGATATTTTAATTTGCTATACCTACTTATTTATTTCAAATAGTGATGGCAGCCCCCGACGGATAATTGAGTCGGTGGTTTTTAAATTATTTTATTCTTAGGATAAATTTAAATGGAAAAAAATTGGAAAAAAATCAACTCGGCCATAAGTGAATTCTGTGTTTCTGTCCCATCTGAGAATTCACTTGAGGCCGAGTTTTTTTTTTTTTTTTTTTTTTTTTTTATTTTTTTTTTTATTTTACAGGCGAATCAACAGTTAACAAAATATGGATAACATTTAAACTAGCAACATTAAACCAATTACAGATTCACACAACTAAACACAGACAGTTAACAATTTTGAACATGCATATTGGATTTACATCTAGGGATGCAACAAAAAAAAAAAAAAAAATATATATATTACTAAAAACAATTAACATCACGAGTCACCGTGGTGACTTAATAATAACAGAAAAAGTAATTAGTACTCGATGGCTAACAATTTTGTAAGGTTACGTCTAATACTGTTACAGCTAGAATTAAATGGATCTATATCAAGTTTTTCGCTCAACGCATTGAAACACTTGCTCGCACGTAGTATAAAAGAGTTTTGCCTATAGTTGGTATTGGAATGAGGGATGTAGAACGCATTAAAATGACGGAGAGTTTTTTTTGGAACATTAAAATTTAAAAGAGAGAGAAGCTCGGGACAATCAATAACACCTGATGTAATTTTGATTAGGTAGGTTATATCCGCTATAAGTCTACGATTTTCTAATGAAATGAGATGATGTTTTACACAAAGTTTATTATACTCGCTGGAATCATAATGTATTTTAGTACGGTAACAAATATATCTTATAAACTTCTTCTGGATATTCTCAAGCCTATTAATGTATACAGCGTATCTGGGGTTCCAAATCTGTGAAGCATATTCCAAGTTACTGCGTACAAGTGAACAGTATAGTATCTTAAACGTTTTAACATCTGTGAAATCCTTGCAATTTCGTATTAAAAATCCGAGCATTTTTGTGGCTTTAGAAACTATGCCGTTCACATGCTCATCAAAGAGTAACTTTGAATCATGCGTCACGCCAAGGTCTCGCATCGAGTATACGCGCTGAAGGCACTGTTGTTCAAGAGTATAATCGAACTGAATTATATTCTTCTTACGACTGAAAGACATGACTGTGCATTTAGCAGTGTTGAGGTCTAATTTATTATTAATACAGTATGTTTCCAGTCGCTTTAGGTCCTGTTGCAATGAATCAGCATCAGCTTGGCAACGAATCCTGGCAAATACCTTCATATCATCCGCGAAGCAGAGAAGATTCGCTGTTTGGAAGCAGATGTCGATATCATTTATGAAAATGATAAACATCAAAGGACCGAGCAACGAACCTTGCGGTACGCCACTTGGGACTGGAACCCAACTAGTGATGTAGTTGTTGGTCACAACAGCTTGGCAACGATTTTCAACATATGACGCAAACCAACGCAACAAGTTTCCATGTATACCGATTAGTCTAAGCTTGTCAATAAGGATACAATGCGGAATACGATCAAATGCTTTACTGTAATCGGTGTAGATGACGTCAACTTGGCATCTTTCATCCATCGCTGCTGTAAGGTATTCATTTAGTAAGACCAAGTTGGAAACCGTAGAGCGTCTCTTCAAGAAGCCATGCTGAAATCGGCTGAAACTAGGAGAGAGAGCTGAATAGACCTGACTATGGACTATTTTCTCTAAGATTTTGGCCACAATACACAGCTTAGAGATAGGTCTATAATTCACTACCTCTGACCTAGGGCCTTTCTTGTGGACAGGGGTGATAAAAGCGCGTTTCCAGATGTCAGGAACATGACATTGATCAACAGATTTTTTGAATAGGAGTGTTAAAGGTCTTGCAAGAGTTTCACAGCAGTTGATGAGAAAAATAGATGGCAATTTATCAGGGCCAGCAGACTTAGATGGGTCCAGACTTCGTAGTAAACGACGCACCTCCTTCTCACATATAGTAACAGAAGAAATATCTGTGGTGTTACGACATAAGAGTTCGTCTATTCTAGGTGCTCGCGACTGATTATTATCGAGAAAGGACGATTTGAAAAAGTTTGAAAATGCATGACAGATTGACTCGCCGTCGCTATATTCAACGGAATTATATTTAAGACTACGAGGCAACCCTGAAGACTTGGATCTAGTTTTAGTATGAGACCAAAAACGCTTAGGGTCTTTCCTTATTGAAGCCTCAACTGATTGCATATGGGTGGTGTAGCAAGTACTTTCTAACATCTTAAATCTCTCACGAAGTAACTTGTAGGAATATTCGTCAGCTTTATTGCCGTATGTATTAAACTTGCGTAAGTATTTATCTTTTTCTTTGAGAAGCTTTTTCAACGGCGCAGTGTACCATGATGGATACGTATTATCCAAAACCAGCTTACTCGGTATATGATTTTTTATAAGCTCATTGACAGTAAAATAAAAGAAATCAACTGACTCATCCAAGTTCCGGCATAAAAACTCCATGTCCCAATCAATGTCACAAATTCCCTTATTTATTAAATTGTAGTCACCTCGTTGAAACATAAATTTTGTACGCGGCGCAGAGTTGAGTAATTTATTATTCAAACGAGGAACACTAAGATTTAAGGCACCATGGTGGTTGTCAATTGGCACCAGTGGATCGCTACTGCAGTCAGTTACGCTGATTGGAATATTAGAGAATACTAAATCAAGGATTCTGCCAAAACTATTTAAAACACCATTATATTGGCTTAAACCCAGTAAATTAGCTTCATCAATGAGTGAAATTTCATCAAAAGAGGTATAACAGCCCGGTTCAAAAGCCAGATCATTCGTCAAACTCGGGGTCCAAGTAATGTTACTTAAATTAAAATCACCCAGTATAATATATTTATGTAGTGGATTTGAAATTACAATATTATTTAGAGACGATAAAAAATTTGTTAATTGTTGAGAGAAAGATAGACCTAAACTTTCCTTACACAGATACAAAACACACAAATAAATAGAGCATTCAGACTGATGCCGCCTACCTATGTTGATTGATAACCATAGATAGTATATATAGAGTTAATAATATTTCATTGCTATTTTTATAATAAAGTATAAAAATAGCAATGAAAAATAAAAAAATAAAAAAAGATCATACATTTTTTTTATTCATTTTCAAGGAGGTTTTAACCGTCGTGGGTTTTTTCAAAAAAAAATTTTTGCTTTTTATTTCAAGATTTTTAGAGAGCATAGATATTATGTTCATTGTTCATAAAACCTATTACTGAAAACCGCATCAAAATCGGACTAGTAATTTTGGAGATAAATGGCAACATTGGTTTGCACAACCAACAAACAAACATCCTCTCACACCAAACGCATTTACGTCTGCATACCGTCGTGGGTAAAAACCAAAACAAATGGTGTTATAATATTTTTTTATAGTATGATGATGTGGATGTTAGATCGATCGGTCGGCGATTGTGGTGGTTCAGCAACTTCCGTCATGGTCGGTCACGGGATGGGTATCTTTCTCGTGTTCTGTGCACGTGCCTAACTGATTTCTTTTACTTGCACTTACATCTGTTAATTTTAAATCCGTTGACAGAAAAAAAGCAAAACAGATAGCACATTCAATTATAAAAAGCATGATGGAATTATTTTTTCATCCAATCTAAGCAACATTTTTTTAGGACGATTCTTACTGTTTCCCGCCATAATTCCGTGATGGCAACGCTGAGTGGTCCAGTTCGCGCCACATCCCTTTATGTTTATGGACCTCCGGCGTCATGGTACAATGGACCAGAACAAAGGTCCCAGAGAATGGACAGAGGGAATAGGATCTAAACAAGTACCCTTTGCCCATCATTTAACTTTGGGAATAATGATTCTATTGAACAAATGCGAGCTTATTTTTGCATGAATTTTGTTCTTTATTATTATCGTTATTTTGGGAATGAAAAGGATGTATTTTCGTCATTGTTAGCGTAAATTAAAAATGTTTTGCCGTCAGCTTGCTATAGGTATTTTGTGCCTGTACTGCTGTACAAAAGGCGTTGGGATAGCATTTTCCACAGTCTAGGTGGAAAGTAAAAAACAGGACTAACACCCATATTCTAAGTCGTTCCTCCAAAACTTACTCGTCCTTGACTTAACGAAACCTCATTGAAAACCTCTTCGAAATACTCCTCGAAATTGGTATTCTAAGTCATAACTCCGTAAGGACCTGGAGGAGCCAAAGAGTACGTAGCCACTCCGTGTTAGGCCTAGCGCACACTACCATTTTTACCCACGACGAGGTTGAGTGGAGTGTAAAAAGTTTTGGAGGAACGACTTAGAATATGGGGGTTAGTCAGACCCTTCATAAACCATGTAAGTAAGTAATAATGAGAACTACTGGACTTCTATCTGAGACAGCATTTGGAATACCTATAGCTTGTATTGCCTTGAAATCTAAATGCAAATGTTCTGACTCTGACTGACTCAGAAAAGACTAATCTTAGTCAACGCAAACGAATTCGCTTATGCAGGTTCGTTTTAGTTGAAAATGATAGCAGAGCATCAGAGGGGCAGCATATGAGACTAAATAAATAATATTGAGTCTGAATTTGGTCCGAATGTAATTTACGATTATTATTTGTTCTTCGTTGCCACGGTGGCGCTGAGCTGTTAATTTCGCCCGGTGTACCCAGCTCACTTTGGTGTAACCTGAATTTTTGTTAAATATCGAAATCCTAACTTTGTTATATTTTATGTCACATTTTACATACATACATCATCAGCCTGAGGACGTCCACTGCTGGACATAGGCCGCTCCTAGCTCACGCCTATTGTGGCATTCATAGGAAGTTATTAGCCTACTGCTACCGCGCTGGCCAGACGGGTTGGTACAGGGTTTATTTCAAGTTTTCCTTCTCTCGCACAGGTGTTCAATGGTCGAGCCTCTTAGTCGTCTCTTACGACATCCCAGGCATGTAAGGGAGTGGTGACACTTGTATTCTTAGGCCGGCACCACACGGCACATTTTATTCTATTTATAATATAATTATACATCTATAAAATACTAAATTGTGTATCTTTGTCCTTCCAAAATTGTCAAAAATCAAGTAGATTAAATTAAATAGCTTACTTAAGGCGTGAAGCCCTAACTAAGCTACCAATCGACATGATTTTTGGCATAGAGTTATTTGAAAGGACGGATAGTAACATAGGCTATTTTGTATCCCGATTTTCCCACGGGAACGGAAACCACGCGAGTGAAACCGCGGGGGAAGTCAGTTTAAATATAATTTTCGTTTCATAAAGGAAATCGACGAAGGTACTTCATATAGACGCAATCCCACCTAATTATTATTCGTTGCCACCGTCGCGCTGAGCTGTTAATTTCGCCCGGTGTACCCAGCTCACTTTGACATAAGCTGAATTTATGTTAAATACTAGCTTGCCGTTTTAGTAAGTGCTAAGTTGGTACGTTTTCTCGCTTTTCTTTAAAAGGTTTTTAAAGGGTATTGATAAAACGGATCGATTTGTGGATTGGTGTTGTAATTATAGACCATGTTTTAGAAGTGATTTTTTTCACTGAGCTACCTAGTCTTTTGATAAGGGCTCGGTATTATAATATTATTTACTTATTATCAGTGATTAGAGCAATGGGCAGTGGGCCGGATAACCAAAGATCCCTGGTTTGAATCCCCTCTGAGAATAACTTGTGAGCCGAGTCGATTTTTTCTTGTCAAACTCTAACCGACAGACGGACGGACAGTCTGTGATCCCGCCAGGGCGACATGAGACTAGTTGCTTTTTTCTAGTATATTTTCTTGCTTAATATTTATCACACAAAATAGCATTGTAAAATGCAAAAAAAAATATAAAGAGATGTTTACTTAATGGACATTTTTAATTAATCTTAGTTACTTTATTATTTTGGATAAGTATTAATTTTAAGTTACAACAAGACTGTTCTGTCTATATTGCATACCGTGGCAACCTTTGATTAAGGTGACACTGCACCTAAATTAAGTTGCAACTGTATCTCTGATCTGTTCATGTATGTGGTAGTCCTTAAATAAATAAAAAAAAGTGTCATAAGACCACATACTTACCTAATACTTTTTCACGTAAATAAATCTTGAACGGTATAGGTACCCAATATAGAGGATAAAACCTATAATACATCCAAAACCACAATTTTTTTATGAGAAAGCCACATTTCCCTCAAACCTCCACAAATGGTACACAAAGCCACAACATTCACTGTACTGTCGCCACCACGTCAACAACAACGCGTCATCCTTGAATTCGCCCTTATCGCCTACGAAGTTAAAGTGATTTTCGTAAAGCAAGTGGCAACTTGAAAAATCATCTGTACGTCAAGTATGTTGATGCATAAGACGTTAAACGTTCCCCTCCAGTCAAGAGGGGCTTAAAACATGGAAGCCATTTGTTAAAATCACACTTTGGCCCCAGATACTCCAAACTCCTTCCTTGGATGGAACACAGGTTTATTTCGAAATTATGCAGCTAACTGACTCATAGTTGAATCCTTAGAAGCTTAGAAGCAGCAAAGCACTATTCTGCTACATTAGGAGTAGGTATATTTTAGACTTAGTTAAAGGTAGATGTAGCTACAAAAACGTTTATTGATCTATACGAAACCATGACGAAATCTTACTTACAGTAATGTTAAATGCTCATGTACATATTATTTTTAGGGTTCCGTTCCTCAAATAAAAAAAGGAACCCTTATAGGATCACTTTGTTGTCCGTTTGTCCATCGGTTTATTTCGGGAACGCGTGGAGGTATCGAGTTGAAATTAAAACCTTATATTCAGGTCAACAATCTGCTGAAGCTATAAAAAAACCAAACTTGTAAATTAACTTAAAAAAGGTAGGATCGTTTATATGTCGCAAAAAAAATTTATTAAATCATAAAAATATAATATTTAGTTTTGGAAACCGGAAAAAATAAAAAAAACTGCGAGGCTCCATTCCTGAACTATTTATAATATAATATTTGTACGGAACCCTGTGGCTGACTCCGACTCAGTTTTTTCTCTATAAACAGCCGTAACTCATTTAGGTGGCTTGATAAACTCTGACACCAGAGGTGGCCACTAATCCTCATACGATAAGAAGAAGAAGAGTGGTCGTGTTCATCATATAAACATTTGCCTTTATTTAGTATTCTAGGACCTTACCGGGATTCAAACTCAAGACCCCAGAGTAGGCGCTAACTTAAAACCGGTGTCATCTAAACAATTTACTATGAGTACGTATAAATGAAAAACCTTTAATGTTTTATTTACGATATAAACTTTTTCTACAAAATCTATTACCTACCTACTTTTTGAAACAGCAGAGCCATAAAAACCTCTACTGGATTACCGGGAACTGCCTGAATTGTACAAACCACTCTACCAATGAGGTTCACATACCAAGTTAGCGTCCACGCCCGCCGCTAGTAATTATGAAAACATGAATAAAATAACATAGTGAACCGTCCCAAAGATCACCGGTTCAAATCCTCGTATATTCCGGGTCATGTGTCCCTCGGGATTTCGGGAACAGATGTTTTCGACTCATGAATGTTTATATTTATGTAATTCCATTCCTTATTAAGTTGCCATATCATGCTTGCTTGGTTAGGGACTGCAGTAAAACTCGTTTTTATTAGTCTTATAAACTAAACACAAAAGCAGAAGCCACAGAAAAAAATCATGATAAAAAATTGTGACTATATTATTGTTGTAAGTTGTCTGGCATTTCATTTAATTTGAAATAAAGTTTTCTTCAAATACAAATACAAATACGAATATTTTTATTTGCTCTTATTTCTTTTTTATATATACAACACCTACCGATTATACAAGACTAGCGGATCCTCGCGGTTTTACCCGCGTGGTGCCCGTTCCCGTGGGAATATTGGGATAAAATATAGCCTATGTCACTCGGGAGAAATGTAGCTTTCTAATGGTCTAAGATTTTCTAAATCGGTCCAGTAGTTCCTGAGATTAGCGCGTTCAAACAAACAAACTCTTCAGCTTTATAATATTAATAGTATAGATTCACTACAAATGTTTCACATTTACCAAATTTTTGCATATTTGATAGAATATGGGGGCTAATTGTCTAATTTTAAAATCAGTCAGTCACTTAAAAGATATTAACATACTTCATGCCGTCACTATTTGACATTGGAAAGGGATTGTGATCGGGACACGTTTTGAAAGTTATCGAATGAACGAAATCAAACTGTCTAAGCAAAGTGACAGACGAAATATCTTTCAAATGTATGGAGAAGTGTCAAATGAGGTGTCATTTTATGCATCATTCGTTGCGAAAAGGATTGCGACTATAAGTTACACAATTCCATTAATCATTATCACAATTACAATACCTTTGAAAGGGGTTGTGATAGGTTTTAAAATTAGACTATTAAGGGCGGTGTTACTTAGCGGAAATCCATATCTTAGTACAAAAGGAAAAATATGTAACTTCATTCCGCAAGAAAAACATATGCAAGCACCGCCCGCAAAATGCAAATGCAAAACAGTGTTTTGCCCATACACGGAGCATCCTCAGGAGTTGTTAGACCGTGCAATACCAGATTCTCGGTGCTGGGCCCGTAGACAAAGTAACATTGTTATGTAGCGAAACGGTAATTCGATTCGTTATTGTCTACATTCGCCAATTAATTTGCGGTGTACGAGCCCTTGATAAACTGATACATTAACATGATATATCTGTCTTGATGAGATCTTGATAATAACAACACTCGGAAAATAGTAACTTGATTTGTTGTAAAATATAAACAATTGTGTGCACACAAAGAGAGGCTGCTTAGAACTAAATTATATATTTATTGAATAATTAATTACGACAGCGCGCGTGACGCGTTGTGCCATATTATTTTGCTGACGCTAATGCATAATAAATGTGTTCTTCGTACATATTCCGGGGCGGGAGATGCTGGGGAGAAAAATTGATAATTACAAACACGGACTTAAATAGTTACATGTCATGATAACTTAAAAATATAAATGACTTAAACAGTTACATTTCATGGTAACTTAAAAATGTACATTATCATTCTTAGTAACTAACTTAAGTATTATTATAATTCACGACACTATGCTATATTATTATTCGTGAATGATGACGCTTCGGTGTCGGTGACGGGGTGGTTCGGGAGCTGCCATCGTGTAGTGGGTGGCGGCGCTCGGGGCGAGAGGCGGAGGCGGTAATGCTGCGCTCGGAGCGAGAGGCGGAGGCGCTAATGCTGCGCTCGGAGCGGGGGGCGGCGGGACTGCTGCTGTGCTCGGGGCAGTTATTGCTGCGTAGTGTCGGCTTAGAATAGCACTACCCCCTCCCATCCCGTGGGTGTCGTAAAAGGCGACTAAGGGACTCAGCCTTCAGAAGACGGGCACCAGCGTCTCCTACAAACTTGGCCATACTGCGATCGCCAACCCGCCTGCCAAGCGTGGCGATTATGGCAACCCCCCCCCTCCCCCCCCCTTTGGGGGAGGCCTATACCCAGCAGTGGGTGTTATGTGGCTGAGACGACGATATATTATTGATGACGGGGAGACTCTTAGCCTTCATCATAAATGATGTTAAGTATTGATAAGACTAAAGATGGAAGCAAGCCTCTTCCGGAATCCTCAACCACTGAGGAACTAGCTATCTTATCTCGAACTGCCGGAACACAACAATGCTGAAAACATTGTTGTTATGGCGTCAGGCTTAGATAAGATTATGGTAGCTAGCCAGGCAGGCTTACAACAAGTCCTACCACCAACCAAACCGAATACAATATGTACCCCCGCTGGGAATCGAACCCGTGACCCCTGGGTCTGATGCCGGTGGTTGTACCACTAGACCACAGAGGCGGTTAAATTTAATTCTTTTCGAACTTCGTTATCGTTTTTGAATTGTTACTTTGGCTAGGGGCTCTGGTATTCTTAGGTTGCTATCATGCACGTATTTTTCTTGCGGAATTAAACTTCATATTTTTCGTTTTCTACAACTTTTTTCATTTCTGCTTCTTCACCTTTTCATTTATTTAACACCCAGAAACAGAACAAAAACTTAAATCAATCACATTTATGTTTTTCCTAGTGGGAATCGATCCTGTAAACGTGACTCAATAAGTAGCATCAGTCAGTCAGACCAAAAGGTAGGTAGATATAACCAAACAAACTTCGTTCCCGTTGTTCCATTACAAAGTCTCAATTTCCTATTGAAGTTGATGATAATTAAAGTCGTAAGTCAAAATTAATGACTTCTATCAAAATAATTATAGTTGAAGAGACCGTTATTAATGTACAACCAACATTAAGAGTAAAGTACTTACTTTTAAACTTGATACAAGTATTTACAAGTGGGTTGACACTGACAAACAAGGTTCCGTAATAATATTTTTCATGAGATGTAACTACGAACCGATAATTCATGATCTTTATTAGACTCATCAGATCATGCTTCCTGTCTTTCATGATTGGCGAACCAATGGCACGCGTGCCAGTGATGGCACGTCACACAATATTTTGGGCACGGCCCATCAGGAAATACGTTATGCACTAAGAAAAAAATGTGTGAAATAAGTAGGTATTTTATGACGAGCAAACGCGAGTGATCCTTTTTTTGTAGTTAATAAAAAGTCGATAATATTTTTTATTATTATTTTCCCAATAGGGTTTCTGCTCGAGCTTTCTCGAACTCGAGAAAACTCGAGAATTTTGGCTTCATTCGAGACGAGAAAATAATGACTGGAACTCGAGAATTCTCGAGTCTCGAATTTGCATCGCGCTAGTCGACGAAAAATAAGAAACCGGCTTTCGGACGAGTCGATTGATGCTTTAATATTCTTACAAATTTGCACTAAATACACAAATTATAAATCAATCGTAAATTACTTAGTTTTGTGTATAAAGTAGGTAAGTATGTAAGAAGTTTTTAGTTATTGTTCCTTTCCTTACCTAAATAAACACTCTGTTATTCACCAAGAGCATGCCTCACAGCGCAATTAACGTCAGCCATGCGCTATGACAGCTGAAAGCGTAGCGCGCGCTGTGAGTTTTTTTTCATCGTTATTGACATGGTATTCTGTGCCCAACACCAAGTAAAATGCTCATATTTCAATAAGATGACAGAAACTGAAATGACTACGTTATCGTCGCGTTGATGCATTAAATAGTTGAATGTGCCAATCGAAAGTTAAATTTAAAGATGACGACGAAAGTTGAAAGGGCATAGTGAGGACATTAGCTATTGATTGTGCTAAGAAAAGAAGCAATTAGATAAAAAAAAACTGGTTTTTTATATTAAATTTTACCAGATTTGAACAGTTTTAATTCAATGACTCGAGACTCGAGAAAACTCGAGAATTTAGCCTCGAGACTTCCCGAAACTCGAAAAAAAAATTAGGTCGAGAAATCAGAAACCCTATTTCCCAATAATCACTAAGTCAAAATTAATTGATGGCACGTCTATGACCTCATCAAACATTTCTTTAGGAAAATGGGACGATGATGCATAAAGGTTCGCCTACCCTAGTCTAGGTCAACAGAAAATATTACTTTTGTACAGTACCATAGAGGACAGTCAAAGAAATCTACATTTACACTCACAACATAAATCCCTTGCATCAAAGGTGTAGCTTGAGAATCCTTATCCTAACTGATATTATAAATACGAAGGTGTGTTTTTTTGTCCTTCCTTCACGCGCTAACTAAGCTACTAATTGTCTAGATTTCTGGCATAGAGTTAGTTGAAAAGACGGATAGTAAAATAGGCTAAACCTAAGTGGAAGAAGAAAGCTATTTTTCTACTTAAAATTTATGATAATTATAAAAATATAAAAATAGCATTGAACATGCAAAAATCAAAAAATCATAAATTGTTGCCTGTTGCATATTAATAGCTCGTTAAACATCTGAAAAGGTGTTTCTTTCGAATGCAAGGATATTCCTAGCATTGAAGTGGCAAGGCTGGCCTACAGCTTATTAAAAATATAAAAGTATTGGAGAATCAGAGCTCAGTGGGTAGAGCATTGGACCGGATTTCCAAAGGTCGAGGGTTCGAGTCCCATCTGAGAATTCACTTGTGGCCAAGTTGATTTTTTCCAATATTTTTCTAATAAAAAAATATCATAAGAAGGAAACTAGTTAAAGGTATAACATTTTGCATTGGTTGTTTCTAAGATGTAGTTCGAAACAAAACTGATAAGTTACTAACCCATTGCCTATTTTTCGAATATGCCCTGTCCATTGACATAGTTTTGCTGTGTGGTGACGGCCTAAGAATACAAGTGTCACCACTCCCTTACATGCCTGGGATGTCGTTAGAGTCGACTAAGAGGCTCTACGCATTGGACACCTGTGCGAGAGAAGGAAAACTTGAAACAAACCCTCCACCAACCCGTCTGGCCAGCGTGGTAGCAGTAGGCTAATATCCTACTATGAACGCCACAATAGGCGTGAGCTAGGAGAGGCTTATGTCCAGCAGTGGACGTCCACAGGCTGATGATGATAATGATGATGATTGACGTAGTTTTACCACAGTCTAAGTATACAAGGTGTTTAAAAGACCCATAACGAAAATGATAACCACGTATTCTTCTCATCGTTACTATAATTTTCTTGTATGGAGCCAAACCTGAGAACTTGATAGTTAAGGAGTTATTGAGGATCGAAGTCAATATTTATTTTTAAAGATTATCGTTTACAGTTCCAAAACCGCAATGATGATCAAAACCAATCAAAGAAACTGGATCCCGGTCGCCTACTCGTACCCTCTATACACACGTACACGCGTTTAATTTGCGTGTAAAAATACGATCCATTGTTTGGAAACGAAAAATAAAAGTTTTTTCCTAGGTATTATTTTTACCTAATTCTTATTTAGTTTGATTAACCGCCTCTGTGGACTAGTGGTACAACCACCGGTATCAAACCCAGAGGACCCGGGTTCGATTCCCAGCGGGGGTACATATTGTATTCGGTTTGGTTGGTGGTTGGTGGTGCTTCAGCCTTATCAATACTTAACATCAGATATGATGAAGGCTAAGAGTCTCAACGTGACTCATAAAAAAAATGTATACTACGCATACATTACGGCTTCGGTACGGGCCTTTTAACACGTATAATTTCTCTTTATGGACGCTTACAGGAAAGCTTACAGATTGAAGATATCTTCTATTCTCATTTTTATTACGGAACTCTAAAAAACATAATAAAAAAACATTAGACTGTTTATGATGTTGATTTCATAACACTTGACAATGATAAATAAACAAGTCATGTCGTAAGTACTTGTTCTTAAGTATTTGGTCATTAAAACATTACATAATGACGTCATCACTTATTTGTGACATTTGACTCACTATTGTGTAACGTGCCTTTAGCATTTACAAATCAATATGGACGTTAAGTGCACACTTTCTCTTAATATTTGGTCCAGCTGATTTTAGTTCAAATATTTCAAAATAGTTAATCTATAAGTACTTATATGAGTTTCTCACGCCTTGCTCATTGAATTTGTTTTGGTAAACCACGGCCTTAAATTATAGGTTAGGTACTTTTTGTACGAAGTGTGCTATGACCAGTAAGCCTAAGATGAGCATCGTGACAAAAGTTTCCCGAAGCTTATGTCGCGTAAGCGCACTGTCTTCCGCTCACAGTGTACTGATATGGGCGGTAGACATCGCGAGATAAAGGACATGTCCCAATTTGGGCCACGTTTATGTACACCACCCCCAAAGATAGAGAAAAATTTACTGATTCTGAGAAAATTATAACTAATTTTATATAATGCACGGTTATGTGGTTATTAATAAAAACAAATCAATATTTTTTACTCGAAATAAGGCGTCAACTATGACAACTCGAGTTAAAAGAAACTGCCAGTGTCACTGTCATTGAGTTTTACTCTGTGTTTGACTGTAATTCTATTGAATGACAGTGACAGTGGAGTTTCACCCGAGTTCTTTTCGTAATAACACGTGTTGTGATTGTGAGGCTCCATTTTTAACTCCATCTACCGTACAATTTCTATAAAATACAAAATATATTTTTCATTGACATTGGCAAAATTCGCGAAATTTATCGTGAGCACGCCATTAATTAAGAAAGAAGAAGAAGACAGTGACAAAATGACATTTTCATGATGTATTTTTGATGTGTTTTGGGGAGTTTCACCCGAGTTCTTTTCGTAAGAACACGTGTTGTGATTGTGAGACTCCATTTTAACCTAATATACCGTACAATTTCTTAAATATTTTACTTTTTATTTTACTAATAACTGGATGATGAAGATGTGTTTTGCATTATAATTAGTGTTCCTTGCAGAAAACAAAGCGGTTTTAAAGAAATTGCATAATTAGAAACTGCTTATCAGGTCTTTAACTATGTTTTGGTCTTATGTACACAGACGTAGCACAGACATCATATATTTTTGGACATCACCTTTAGACAAATAGTCGCGGCGGCGCTTATCGCCCTGCAGGAGCGCGGTATTATCTGAATTCCACGCGAAAAAAGTAGCGGATGGTAAACGAATCATTCGAATCAATAGTTTTTAACCTACAAAAATAATACGCAAGAAACTTGTCAGCTTTAACTAGCAACTTTACAAATAAACATTAATTATCGTAATAACATGGTAAATTTTAAATAGAAAAATATTGGAAAAAATTAACTCGGCCACAAGTGAATTCTCAGACGGAATATTCCTAGCATTGATGTGACAACGCTGGCCTACAGCGTATTAAAAATATAAAAGTATTGGAGAATTTCGACGGTGGTTCGCAAGTCTCGGTAGCTCAGCGGTTAGAGCATTGGACCGGATTTCCAAAGGTCGCGGGTTCGATTTCCGTCTGAGAATTCACTTGTGGCCGAGTTTATTTTTCCCAATATTTTTCTATTTAAAATTTACTATAAGTATAAAAATAGCATTCAAAAATGCAAAAATTACAAAATCATAAATCATAATAACAGTTAGTCAAAAATAATCCTTTCCATTTGATAGCTCAAATCTAGTGGAATGTCTACAGACTTTAAGTTACGACAAACATTTGTTCACGTATAAACAACGTTGAATCAACATGTTGATTTGTTGTTCTCAACATAAAGTAGCAGAGATGTTTATGAATATTCACAAGTTGTTTAGCTATGTTTTTGTTGTTTATCTACCATTTTAATCAGCTGTTGCTCAAAAAGTCACTTTAGTCACGAACATAGGACGAAATCTCTTAAAACGACCACTATTAATTTATTCAATGAATAACTATTGAGATTTTTATTAAAGGTTACCGCTACACGTCTTAAAACCGTTTAAACAACACAATAACAATATTTAGAAAAAAAAACATAAAACATTAGCTGGTGTTCCGTACAAAAAATATTTAAGTACAAAAAAAGTTTAAACTTGCTTTTTTAACTACTAACATAATAACCGATAAGAAAATATATTGTAGGCAGTGTATTTTTTACAAAAACCTACCTATTCTACTAAGGTTTGGGCTACCTGGTCGTATTTAAATGTCCCTATCAAATATTTATTTTTATTTATACATGTGACTTGAAATTTATGAATCAGTACTAAGAAAATCACCAAAACATAATTTCCGAGCTACAATTTTACGCAAACGAATTCCTAAAAATGCCTATCGTAGCATAAATACTAAACGTTTTACATACCGGTTTTAGACACAAAAAAATAATGTTTTATGGAAATATGAGTTTTTTGAACCATCCGTCGAAGAAGGTTGGTTGGTCGCTTCTACAAACTTGTTTTAGATTTATGAATCACTATTATTTTGCGTATCATGTGAAATATGGAATCGACAAGGTATATTCAACTTCTATAATTCACAGTCCAATAGTTCCGGGTTTGAATGCCTCCGGCGCCCGCAAATAAATGCAGATGCAACACAGTGACACACCTTGCACCTTCACCAAAGAGTACAGTACCTAATTTACCAGTCAGTCCCCGTGCCATACTAACGTAACGAAATGCCAATAAAACCATTTCCCTAAAATGATGCTTTTCTTCAAAATTTTATAAGTTACCTTACACACCATATTTTTTCAATCTGTCAACTGTATTTGATTTATGAATATTTTAACCATGTTCAGATACTAAAATAAAAATATATATATAACATCAACAGCGTTTTATGTGGTTAGAAATGGCAAAAAAACATAAATAAAATAAACAACCCCAAAAAGTCACGATTTTCGAAGGTGTCAAATGTCACTTCAAACCGAAGAGTAGATTATTTTTTTATCACAGATTGGAGTATATTTATCAGGCTTCGTTCTGAAATCAGGATGTTCATACAAGACTAAACTCTAACAACTACATATTTTTCGTTTTCTACTAAGTCAATATTAAATTACTTGAATAAATACAATATTGATAAAAAAAGCTGCTGGCAATTTCATAGAGACATGATTATGTCTAAAAATTACCGTTGGTGATTCTGACATCGGATACAACGAAGGTATCACAAACAAATAATATGTTGATGTCTGACTGGCTAGCTAGTTAGCTAGAAGACAACAATGTTTTCAGCATTGTTATCTTCCGGAAGATAAGAGATAAATTAGCCATTTTCTCAGCGGTTCGTGATCTCGACAGAAGACACGATTCCAACATCAGTCTTATCATTACATCATCAAGAATGATGAAGTCTAAACTGTGTCTAAGCGGTCATCCGTTGTAGAAAAATATCCCGGAATAGTGCGAGTCGGTTTCGCCCATCGAGGATTCCGCACTTTGTAGGAACTTAGGTATATATCATAAATAGTTCAGGAGTTTTGCAGTTTTTTCTGATTTTTCCCCGAAATTCAGTTTCCAAAACTAAAAACTGTATTTTTAGAATTAAATTACAAATGTATAATTTTTTTACTTTTTCCTGTACTTGTAGTAAAATACGATATTACTCACCAAATTTCATAGTTCTAGGACAACGGGAAGTACCCAATGACTTCCTGTTTGGCGCAGGGGTACTAACCCCACCTTCTGCTTCTGTCCCGGGTTCGATCCCCGGACAAGACAAATATTTGTGTGTATGAATATGACTATTTGTCTTGGTCTGGGTATTTGATATGTATATTATGTATGTATTTACAAAAAAAATATATAAGTTTGTTTATCCGTTATCTAGTATCCATAACACAGGTTCTTCGTGAAACTTAACGTGGGCTAGATAATTGGTGTATTATTTATTTATTTATTTTTATAATGACTTTTGATTCCATTGAGAGTGTCAAACAGACGTTTTTGCGGCATAAAGACGTTGTTAACGTTAAATTTACAAGTTTAAATTTTTTAAAGCTCTAACAGACTGTTGACCTCACTGGTTTTAATTTCAACTCGATACCTCCACTCGTTTCCGAGATAAATATAGTCAGACAAAGTGATCTATAAGGGTTCCGTTTTTTTCCTTTAGAGGTAAGGAACCCTAAAAATGAACTAAGTTCGAGTATGTAAATGTTGATTTAAAGTTCACGAAACAAATGCTTTACCCAAGCATGAGACGTAAACGAATTGTTATTTTTTCCATATAAGTACATAATTGAACAAGTTTTTTGACATAAAGACAAAGTTTCTTATCAAATTATAAGTTGTAAAGGAAAATCTGCGTTTTAACAAGAGTGTTTACCTCCTACAAATTTGTGCTACGTTGTATCTGATTCTGAATCCGATAGTAAATTTGAAATTATTTCAAAAAAACATGATAGAGAGGGCCTTTTATGGAACGCTAACGATCGATAAGCCTTTGATTCCTCGTTAGAGAAGTAGGGTGATCTGACTGATCTTTTAGGCCTGGTACACACTTGTCAGCATCGCTTTACATTTTAATAGTCCAAAAATAATTTTCTAGCTTGCATTATTTTCATCGAATATTCATTTCATCGACGGGCTATTCCGATAATGGGTATTTTAATCGAAAACTAATTTCACTGAAAGCTCATTTCACCGACAATAAATTTCTTGGAACGCCAATTATTACAGAAAAGAACAAACAAACTCATATATAGGAAATCAAGATAAAGTGATAGGAGACTGGGCCATGACCCACCACGCGGGCACAAAGCGGCTTGGTGAGTTTTAATGACTGCAAATGCAGCCGGGTCCAACGGCTTAACGTGCCTTCCGAAGCGCGGAGGAGCTCCCGATACTTAATTTCTGGTCACCCATCCCGTGACCGACCATTGCGAAACTTCCTTAACCTTAACAATCGACGACCTCCGTGGCAGAGTGGTACGTTCACCGGTTCCAAGGTGTCGCCTACTCTGAGGTCCCGGGTTCGATTCCCGGTCGGGGCAAATGTTTGTATGATGAATACGTGCTTATGTACCTGAGTCATGGACTTAATATATATATTTCTACGAATAAATACATATGTATTTATATCCGTAACCCTAGTATCCCATAACACAAGCCTTACAGAGCTTACTTGGGGCTAAGTTAATTGGTGTGTGTATAAAAAAAATCGCGAGCCGACTGCGCGAACCACTACGCCACGGGCTCCTCACAATAACTCTAATCTGTGTATAATACTGTATCCAAAACCACACCCAGCTAAAAGCGGAACGGTGCTGACAAAATAATGCAGTCCAACCTTTAATCGGACTTTTCACATAAAAGGATTCACTGATAACTCTCATCTAGATCTTTCCATTGTATGCAAGAATTTCCGGAGACTAGTACAGTCAACGGCACTTTGGGGTATACAAATGTTCAAACTACAGACAAATCCAAACTCAACTGTTTACATCTTAAAGTTCAAAATCGATCGGAGAAATTTACTATTACTTCACTGATTGTATTACTATCTATAATCTTTATTTGCATTGTTGTCTGGGAATCACGAATTGCGGAGATGATAAAATTCTTGACCTTTCCTCTTTAGATTTAACATAGATTTAAGTATGGTACAAACATGACACGACAGCTCATGTTGTTATTTGAAATGATTTTGTTTTTGTATTATTTAATTAACTTCTTATCTCTACTTACTTGAAGGCACATCATAAATTTTCGCACGGACTGACATTGCAAAAAACAACGCCCTCCGGGAGTGCCGGCAGAAGTGAAAACCGCTTAAACGAAACAGCAGGAGCAGTTACACATTTTCGCTGTGCGGTAGAAAGCGAGAGCGATATTACTTCCTGTCCTACGCCGCACCGGCGGTCTATTCTCCTTCCGTCTTACGAATTTTCGATCAGGTCACGTGTCCTGACGCGACTTTAACATTTTTTACCTATCCTAAAAAATTAAAACTGATGTGCACAACGCCGCTAAAGAAGTTTTCACTTCAAAAGTAATTACGGATTAAAATCATCAGTTTTCATGTGACTAGCCCCTGGAAAAGTGCTTGTATCCGTCGGGAAATAAAAAAAACACATAATTACCACTTTTTTTTCTTTTTTTTTATGAACAACGGGGAGACTTAGCCTTCATCATACCTGATGTTAAGTATTGATAAGGCTGAAGATGGTAGCGAACCTCTCCCGGAATCCTCAATCACTGAGGAACTGGCTGACTTATCTCTAACACCTGGATCTGATACCGGTAGTTGTACCACTAGACTACAGAGGCGGTTAATAAATTATAAATAAAACCAATCACAAGCCGCCACGGAGTCTTACAATAATGAATTTATTTATTGTCTCTCACTTTACCTGACGAGTGAAGAAACATGTTTGAATCCGTAAATAACATTAAACAAAATGAATTAATATTGCATACGTTACACCTGCTTCCGAAATAATAGGTTATTTTACTTTATGGTAATGTTATTAAGGTTTAATATTAAGTGGAGAAATTTGGCAGTTGTGATGTGATGAGTACCATGATTGATTTAAAATGTGTACCTTGACTGTCCCTGGCCTTTAAGCGTTCATCGTATACAAACGTTGATACATTTGGATACAAAATACTAATGTTTTTTAATTTCCACCCGGTTTCAAAACATGTGCTTCTCAATTCACACGTTTTTCACACTGATTCAAAACATGTTTTTTTTCATAAGATGGAAAAACTGTATATTTAAGAATGGAAAGCCTGTTTTGATCTAATTTAACTATGAATATTTTTGATTAAAATGTGTTAAATAACAGGGATCGTAAATAACCACAACAAATGTTAGCCAGAAACTGGTTTAATAAAAAGATTATTAAGAAAGACGTTTACATCAACTACCTATCACGTGCAAAGAAATGTGTAAATAAAAGTATCTACATGACGTATATTGGGGTCAGGTCATTCAACTTTCGCCACAGTGCAATAAACAAGTTTATCCGTCATGTATGGGCTTGTATGTGCCGATCTTCGGTGCGTTGCGTTCATCATAGAAATCAGATAATAGTTAGTGTTTGCTATTCCTTCATAAATATTATACGTCAACCAAAGCAAAAGCTCCGTTACTTCCAAATTTTGGTTTAAAAAAACAACTACGATATTGAACTATGCGGTTAACTTGCTTTTATTTCTGTGAATTTCGTAGCGAAACAACCTTTTGTTAACAAAAACCAAACAAACGCAGAAGAGCCGCGGGCCCATTCATGGCTACACTGCATCTGTTCCATGTTAAAATTTCTAGCCTACAAACATTGCATTTTTCATACAAATATGGAAATGAAAACTAAAAGCAAAGAGTGACACGTTATAAGTAATTGTTTTTCGCCTATCAAAAGGATGTATTTGATAACTTGTAAACATTATAACATTTTAAAACAGATTTCGTAATAAGTAATCTTTAAAAAATATTGACTTTGACGCTCAATAACTCTTTAACTATCAGGAGGCGAATTCTGATAATGCTTAGTCACAATCGTATTCTAATGGTGTTTCAATGGTAGTCCTGTTCTACACAGTTCTTGTTACAACAGTGAAAATAAACACTACTATTGAAACACCATTGAGAGACGATTTTGACAAAAAAATACCAGAATCGGGCCCGTACAAGAAAATTATAATAACGATAGAAAGTACATGGTGTTCGTTGTCGTTGAGGGTCTGATAATATTCACAACAAAGATCGTATCCTTTAATTGGCTTGATTGATTAAATAAAATGTTTGCTTGTTTCAGGAACACAATGATACACAAAAGAAAACTGCAGTCTCCGCGCACGCTCCGGAAGCACGCGCGCACATAGCGGGCGATGCGCGGCATGGGAGGCGCGTAGGATGCGCGCGACCGCGCCGCTGTGCCTCCTGCTGAGTGTCATAGCCTGCGCGCGCGCGTTCGTACCGGGCGCGGACGGTGAGCATACCCTGTTGTACCGAGTGTAAGATGTGAAACATGGGAGACGCGTAGGATGCCGCTGTGCCTCTGCTGAGTGTCATAGTGAAAACCGGCGCGCGTGCGTTCGTAACGGGCGCGGACGGTAAGCAAACGCTGTTGTACCGACTGTGAGATGTGTCGGATGGGAGGCAGCAGGATGCCATTGTGGCTCCTGCTGAGTGTCATAGTCATAGTCGGCGCGCGTGCGTTCGTACCGGGCGGTGACGGTAAGCATGCGCTGTTGTACCGAGAATGAGGTGTAGATGATGGGAGGCGGCAGGATGCCGCTGTGCCTCTTGCTGAGTGTCATAGTCATAGCCGGCGCGCGTGCGTCCGTACCGGCGCGGACGGTAAGCATGCGCTGTTGTACCGAGAATGAGGTGTAGATGATGGGAGGCGGCAGGATGCCGCTGTGCCTCCTGCTGAGTGTCATAGTCATAGTCGGCGCGCGTGCGTTCGTACCGGGCGGGGACGGTAAGCATGCGCTGTTGTACCGAGAATGAGGTGTAGAGGATGGGAGGCGACAGGATGCCGCTGTGCCTCCTGCTGAGTGTCATAGTCATAGTCGGCGCGCGTGCGTTCGTACCGGGCGGGGACGGTAAGCATGCGCTGTTGTACCGAGAATGAGGTGTAGAGGAAGGGAGACGACAGGATGCCGCTGTGCTCCTGCTGAGTGTCATAGTCATAGCCGGCGCGCGTGCGTCCGTACCGGGCGCGGACGGTAAGCATGCGCTGTTGTACCGAGTGTGAGATGTGGTGGATGGGAGGCGGTAGGATGCCGCTGTGACTCCTGCTGAGTGACATAGTCATAGCCGGCGCGCGTGCGTTCGTACCGGGAGCGGACGGTAAGAATGCGCTGTTGTACCGAGTGTGAGATGTGGAGGATGGGAGGCGGCAGGATGCCGTCATAGTCATAGCCGGCGCGCGTGCGTTCGTACCGGGCGCGGACGGTAAGCATGCGCTGTTGTACCGAGAGTGAGATGTAGAGGATGGGAGGCGACAGGATGCCGCTGTGCTCCTGCTGAGTGTCATAGTCATAGCCGGCGCGCGTGCGTCCGTACCGGGCGCGGACGGTAAGCATGCGCTGTTGTACCGAGTGTGAGATGTGGTGGATGGGAGGCGGTAGGATGCCGCTGTGACTCCTGCTGAGTGACATAGTCATAGCCGGCGCGCGTGCGTTCGTACCGGGAGCGGACGGTAAGAATGCGCTGTTGTACCGAGTGTGAGATGTGGAGGATGGGAGGCGGCAGGATGCCGTCATAGTCATAGCCGGCGCGCGTGCGTTCGTACCGGGCGCGGACGGTAAGCATGCGCTGTTGTACCGAGAGTGAGATGTAGAGGATGGGAGGCGACAGGATGCCGCTGTGCTCCTGCTGAGTGTCATAGTCATAGCCGGCGCGCGTGCGTCCGTACCGGGCGGGGACGGTAAGCATGCGCTGTTGTACCGAGTGTGAGATGTGGTGGATGGGAGGCAGTAGGATGCCGCTGTGACTCCTGCTGAGTGTCATAGTCAAAGCCGGCGCGCATGCGTTTGTACCGGGCACGGACGGTAAGCATGCGCTGTTGTACTGAGTGTGAGATGTGGAGGATTGGAGGCGGCAGGATGCTGTCATAGTCATAGCCGGCGCGCGTGCGTTCGTACCGGGCGCGGACGGTAAGCATGCGCTGTTGTACCGAGAGTGAGATGTAGAGGATGGGAGGCGACAGGATGCCGCTGTGCTCCTGCTGAGTGTCATAGTCATAACCGGCGCACGTGCGTTTGTACCGGGCGCGGACGGTAAGCATGCGCTGTTGTACCGAGTGTGAGATGTGGCGGATGAGAGGCGGTACGATGCCACTGTGACTCCTGCTAAGTGTCATAGTCATAGCCGGCGCGCGTGCGTTTGTACCAGGCGCGGACGGTAAGCATGCGCTGTTGTACCGAGTGTTAGAGCGCGGGAGCATGGGAAGCGTGTGCTCATGCATTCATTATCATCAGCCATTTAACGTCCCCACTGCTGCGGTACTTGATAGATAAGAAAATGGGCCATCACCCACCAAATGCGGATTGGTGGGTTTTAAATGACGACGGAAGGTAGATTCAACCGGGCCGGGACCAACTTAACATGCCTTCTGAAGCACGCTTTATGTCATGCTTTAACAACTTGTTAAACCACTTAGGTTGTGATATTAACAACAGAACTAAATATCCATTAAACGAAGCCTCTGGAGATCGACCCAAGACCTCAAAAATTCCACAGGCCGATCGACTAACACTTGGGAAATTCTTCCAATGTAATAAATCAAATGCTTAGGAAAATTTAAGAAATTTTGATATTGACGGCTAAAAACGATTCTTTTGACGCATATTTTAATCTTGAGAACTGCCAAAAATAATAACTGTATTTTTCAATGGACGCCATTAAAACAATGCCTCGAAGTATTATTTCTTAAATTGAATATTGTTGTTAACACGAAATCAATCGACGTCAAATGCCATTTGAATATCAATCACTGGTGTAACATTATTCGGGAAAAACTATTTAAAGTTATACAAAATGAAACCTTATCTACTGTCCCTTAAGGTGAAAATTCAAGTCCACATCGACATAGCGTTTTAGTCCACAAGCCACGCAAAACAAAGCCTTATCGACCCTAACATATGGTTAATTATAATCAGAAGTCATCGCTAGGGGCGATATGAGCCTTTCAAGGCATGTTCCATATTTGAGACGTCTTTTGACGTGTTGTTAACAGTTTCACTTTAATCTATATTGTAATTAAATATATACAACAACTATACAACAAATATATACAACATGTACCTTTGGTAACTCGAAGTACATAAAGTAAGAAGTAATATATTTAATAAATCTATATCCATTTCAATAAAAAACATTTTGTAATATAATATCAAATTAGGAGCGTTTTTTTTTTGTTAACATAATATTAACTAATAATAAGAAGAGGACCTACGTATCAGAAGTTAGTTACTAAAAACAAACAACTTGCTCAAGCGTGACTCGAACACTTACCCATTGCTTTTGCAGGCAAATAACCTTTCAATTTGGCTTCAGAAACTTCCCTAAACACGATCTCCCTTTTCACTAGTTCAATTCATCAGTCATCATCACTAAGGGAAACTTTCGCATTCTAAAAAACATTTGCGACTTAAGATGAACTCTGTGGGAATGTAGCATGTGCGACCTACAAAAATCTTTCGTAACCCGCCTTTAAGTTAAAGTATTTCTTTTAGTTTTGAGGCTTCCTGAAACTTTAGAATTTCTTAGCCTTAAAGACACATAAAAAGTTTTGATATTTTTTTGCTTGATATCATGTTTACTCTATTACGAATATAATGCTATTAACATAATATGTTACGTTAAATATTTAACTCTATTACGAAGTACATCTAGACACACACTTAGCTAGGCTGATATGTTTGTGACGTGACGTTGGATTTTGTTCTTATTGAGTTATAGGCTTAAATTTAAGGAAACCTGTTATTGGTCTAACTTTGTTAATTATAGTTGTAACACTGTTGGTTTTCAATAAACGAAATAAAATAAATAAAACACCTCTATTTTTGATTCACTCGTCTCGAGGATTCTACTGATTTTCGTGCGACGTTTGAGTTTCCGTATTCCGTAAAAGCGACTTTGCCCGTATATTCATAGCTACGCTTTTCGCCTGTAGTACCGCCTCCCAACGCGAGCGCGCGAGGGGCAAAGCGAAAAGTGTGCTATGTCCACACATGCAAGGTCGCTAATCGCCTGATCGCCTCGCCTCGCCACTTGCGCGACGAGTGATTCAAAAATAGAGGTCCATGTCGGGTGCGGTACGGATCAGGCGTACAATTCTGATTACATTTATATGATTTCACAATACATAATAGTTATTACGTAATAAACGTCGCGTACACAGATCTATATCGAGATAGACTAAAACAGCGCTTTAAACTGTATGAGAACCTAGCGCGACACATTTTTCGTATCTACGATGACGTCACGAGCGAGATTTTGTGATGTGTAAACGTTATTGAAGAGCTCTTGCAAGAAAGTACTGCACAATTAACCATTTTCGTTTCTGAGTAGCGCGCGTTTTCACGGCTTTGGTCTCAAGCGAGCTGACTTTAGTACAACACCTTGAAACCGGTGTACGTACCACTCTACCACGGAGGTCGTCATGCAATGCACTTCCACTATATGCAAAACTCGGTTGTCCACTTAAACTGTTCCCGGTCCTAAAGAACCCGTGCCTGAACTGTGCCAATCTCTTGTGTGTTTTAAGCTTAAAGGACGTTAGTCTCCGGACTAATTACGTTATCTCGACCCAGTTGGATGTTAACGTTTGTGAATTGGGGCTTCAGAATTCCTTCGGGCTTATTATTGCCTGGGCAACCATGTTACACTTTAGACCACAACCTGTTTACTAAGCACGATGGTGGTCAAATGCCTGCCCAGTTACTTGTAAAAAAAAATACCCGGATGTTCGTTACGTTTGTGAAATAATTCATCACTTGCTAACCGGACACCGGAATCCAGAGAACAATGACTATCTATTGCGTCTCATAATACGGGGCTTGAGAGTTTAAGGACCCACTTTCTAGGAGGTATTTAAGTATGGCCAGTATCTCTAAACCCACAAAAATACTGATTGCACGTCAAGAAAATAGTGAAATGCTCACAAAACAACTATTAGACATAGGTCTTTTTGGTCTGATCTTTGGTTAGTTTTGATCTTTGATTAAGTTTCTGTTCCCCCTTCTTAAAACAGCAAGTATCAACAAATTATGTATTGGTTGCAGGTCCAGTGTCGAACCTTGAAGCTATAGAGGGCGGTAGCGCCACCCTTTTCTGTGACAGCTCCACGGACCCCGGTGATGAGCTGATGCTCCTGGTGTGGTACAAGAACAACGCACCTATATTCAGGTAAGTCGGGATTAGTCAGATTGAGATACTGACTCTTTGAGAAAAATTTGCTATTGACTAGTGTATTGCTTGGTTCTTCGCGTTACAAGGTCTTCCATGGTAGAGTTTTGTGAATCGATGTCGTTTCTTTGACAGTGAATAGTTAAATGATGATAATACTCTAATAAATAATTCATAAAGACGTAAAGTAACGTAGTATTTTGTCACCTAAAAACAGCAAATAACTAATTGTCATTAGATGGATGGAAATTTTTCATCAAGACTTTAATTATTACGAATTTTCCGGTATGAAACTTACATTATGAGAAGATTCTTGAGACATTGAAAAGAAGAAAAATTTTCAAAACAGTTTTATCTTCATCTTTAGTTACGACGCCCGAGTGGAAACGCCGTGGACCAATCCCTCGTTCAACCTCGGGAATAGGCTGAAGGCAGACCTGCTGCAGCAGCCTTCCTCCATCATCATCTCCGGGCTGAACGAGCGCGACCAGGCTCTCTACCACTGCAGGGTCGACTTTCTTGTGGCTCCCACGAAGAACATTGGCGTTAACCTCACTGTTATTGGTAAGTGCTGAAACGGGACTTTTAGATATGACATACTTCCTCCATCGTCATGTCTTGGCTGAACGAGCGCTATCACGCGATATGGTATTTACTTACCTCTCCAAGATGTGAACGGACAGTGACACGTTGTCTTGTACGAATATCGATAAACACCGCTCATGCTAGAACTACAGGCCTTCTACCACTGCAGGGTCGACTTTCTGGTCGCTGCTACTAAAAACATTGACGCCAATCTTTGTTATTGGTAACTGATGAGGCAGGACTTTAAAATTATGTCATACTTTCTCCAGCGTCATCTCCGGGCTGAAAGAGAGCGAGGCTCTCTACCACTGTAGAGTGGACTTGTAGGGATGATGGTGGAAGTATGGAAAAAGGTGATAGATGGTAAGCCACTAGTAGGAAAGTCAAATGTTGAGCTCTTCCTCCGGACAGGGTGTTGGTAGTCCGGGGACCGCGGTCCAACTGTTGTGCGTCGCACTTGGTATATATGTGACGCGGCTGCTGAAACTTAAGCGCGATGTAGGCTTCCATAGCTGTGTAGTGTCGGCTTAGAATAGCACTACCCCCTCTCATCCCGTGGGTGTCGTAAAAGGCTATGGGACTCATCCTTCAGGAGACGGGAAGCAGCGTCTCCTACATACTTGGCCATACTGCGATCGCCCACCCGCCTGCCAAGCGTGGCGATTAAGGCAAACCCCCCCTATTGGGGGAGGTCTATACCCAGCTGAGACGACGAGGCTTCCATACATTGTTGTTCAATCTCATAATGAGTTGTTGTCAGTGCCATCTGTTATCACGGTAGGTAGGTACTTTCTTGCGCCGTGTGCTGATGTATGTGCGGCGTCAGGTAGGTGCCGCCCCAGACTTCTTGGTAGCTCCCACCAAGAACATTGGCGTCAATCTCACTGTCATTGGTGAGTGTCAGGACTTTATGATTATAACGTACTTCTTCTATCTCCATCTCCAGCAGCTTATCGCTATATCAAGCACGCTACATGAGATGGCATATGACGTCATCTTGGTTACCCCGCAAAAATATAAACTTAAAACTATCATGTAAGTATACAGGAAATAAGTACATTCACCCAGCCATTGTATGCCACCCAGCTTGTTTCCAAACTGAATAATTTACATTCACCGAAGTTTTAAAATACAAAGAGAAGATTTTATTTTTTACGAGATGCAGGCTCCATTCCTGAAACTTTATTATTGCTGGCAAGATAACAAGGTGCGAGGTATTCCACAGCCACTTCAAATTCTCAATGCACTTATTTCCAGTTTTCTTAACTTTTGCTACGGCGTTAACCTACTTCAATTTTATAAAGTGGCTTTTTAAGTATTATAGTATTGTCGATAAGAACAACAACTACATGCCATGTGACATAATGGGGATTCGTCGATATTTTAAAACCAAATTAGTAAGATAATTAATTCATCTAAATTGATGGACATATTTGTAAAATTATTTCATTAGAATGCGAAAATATTGCTCTCATCGATGACACAACAACACTGGCCAACAGCGTAGTTGAAAGGGTAGTACTAGAAATTGTTTCCGTGTTTTCAAAAGTCGAGAGAGCAATGGACTAGGGCTGAATTTTAGCTAGAACTAAACTGCCGGAACACAACAATGCTGAAAACATTGTTGTTATAGCGTCAGGCTTAGATTAGATGGTGGTAGCTAGCCAGACGGACTAAAAACAAGTCCTACCACCAACCAAACCGAATACAATATGTACCCCCGCTGGGAATCGAACCCGGGACCCCTGGGTCTGATACCGGTGGTTGTACCACTAGACCACAGAGGCGGTTGCGCTCCACAATATATTGATTCCAAGCTCTCACGCTAATGACAGTATCATATCTAATAAATATCGCTGTAGCCGGAGGGCTGGGCATCCACCGGGATCAGCTAAATTAACGGTTATAACACCCCTGGGACTTCTCAGTCTTATCGATACGGTAAAATGATTACTTCATCATTATTAATATTGAAATGGTATAGAATGGAAAATGTAAAGAAGATACCTTACTGCTTACCTATCACCTAATAGCAGCGGAGAAAAACTTATCAGCATTTTTACATAATACTTTAGTGTAGTATGTTAAAGAACTGGTAATCTTCTTGTTGCTGTTCTTGTCAGTTAAAAGATATCCTGAATGGTTGTGGAGTGAAAATAAATTGGACAGGCCGGTTTTCGGCCACACGGCGACTGCAGCAACTCCTTTATATAGTAGTCGTGCGTGTGCTCGGACTTGGCTTATGTAGCCAATCTTCTTTGCGAAGATCCTCGCGCACTGCGGGCATATGAGCATACTACCGACATAATTGTAATTATTCGCCGCAGGTGTTTGAGCTTTCAATTGGTCGCGTTTAATATCAAGTGCCATATGGTGACGGCCTAAGAATATATGTTACCACTCCCTTACATGCCTGGGATGTCGTAAGAGTTAACTAAGAACCGCCTCTGTGGTCTAGTGGTACAACCACCGGTATCAGACCCAGGGGTCCCGGGTTCGATTCCCAGTGGGGGTACATATTGTATTCGTTTGGTTGGTGGTAGGACTTGTTGTAAGCCCGCCTGGCTAGCTACCACCATCTTATCTAGGCCTGACGCCATAACAACAATGTGTTCAGCATTGTTGTGTTCCGGCAGTTCGAGATAAGATAGCCAGTTCCTCAGTGGTTGAGGATTCCGGGAGAGGCTCGCTTACATCTTCAACCTTATCAATACTTAACATCATGTATGATGAAGGCTAAGAGTCTTCCCGTTACTCATAAAAAAAAGAAAAAAAATGAGGCTCGACGCATTGAAAACCTGTGCGAGAGAAGGAAAACTTGAAACAAACCAACCCGTCTAACCAGCGTGGTAGCAGTAGGCTAATAGCCTCCTATGAACGCCACAATAGGCGTGAGCTAGGAGAGACCTATGTTCAAAATTAAAAAAAATTCAAAATTCAATATCATTTATTCAGTCTAGGCTGTTACAAGCACTTATGAACGTCAAAGAAGCTACGCCATCGGTTCACAAACCCTACGGCGGGAGACCTTGTAACGAGAAGAACCGGCAAGAAACTCGTCAAGGGCTATTTTTTTCTCCCTGTTTTATTTCATACAGAGTCGTCAAATTGAAAAGTGAGCTTAACATATCAGTAAGGTCAATTTCCATCACAAAAGAAAATACTAATTATAATATTACATTTTATGGTTATCCTAACCGTAAACAATTTTCAACTCGTAAGGAAGGACTTACATTTAACATTTCTCGCATTACAAGGTTACTGTACTGCAAGTTGTGACGTACATCATACAGGTCGATAGTAATTTATTTTAGATGAAAATATTTAATCTCTAAGCACAACGTTAAGACAAGCAGACTGAAGCAGACCCATTTCCGCTGGCGGCACCCGTTCACGAGCATGACGCATGAACCAGCCATCGCTTCGCTCAACCATATTTTAGGGAACGTAACGACCCGCCTCACACGACACCGCCGAAGAAACGTTTGAGTGAGCATGACGTACTTCAGGTACTTATGTTAAAGTGTATAAATATAAAAAATACAATGGCAAAAACAAAAAAAAAAGAAATATAAAAGTGCATTAATATAAGACGCAACTTACAATGTTACTGGAAGACGCATCAGCTGGGTCATAATCATAAAGCGTATTTAAAGTAAATTAAAAATAATAATAATAATGGCTTTCATATACTTGCTTACAAAAATTGGAGAACATTACTTATTTTTATTTATTCTGATCAAGCAGTGCCACGTTCTCAATTCAAAACATCATAAATAACATAGAATTTATAAAATTGAAACAAAAATATAAATATCTCAACACATTTTAACACAATCAGACAAGAGCAGACCCATCCCACTGGCAGCACCCGTTCACGAGCATGACGCATGAACCAGCCATCGCTTCGCTCAACCATATTTTAGGGAACGTAGCGACCCGCCTCACACGACACCACCGTAGAAATGTTTAAAGAGAGCATGACATACTCAAGCTACCTGCGTTAAAAGTTTAATCTAATAATAATTATACTAAACAAATTAATGACACGGCTACAACTTCGAAAAAATAAAACAAAACATTTATGACCAAGCTGTTTTGTCATTCAAATAATCCTTTATAGTATAATATCCTTTCTTTAGTAGACAATCTTTTACATGAATCTTAAATTTTTCAAAAGGCAAATCCAAAATACATTGTGGAATTTTATTGAAAAAATTTACACCTAGACCCAAGAAAGATCCGTGAACCTTTTTTAGCCTGTATCGAGGTATTACAAGTTTATTTTTATTTCTCGTATTAACATTGTGCACATCACTATGTTTGGTATATTCTGATAGATTGCGACGAACAAAAATTATACAGTTCAAAATAAATTGACATGCAGCTGTTAATATACCTATATCTTTGAACTTATCCCTAAGAGATGTTTTAGACCCTAGCTGATAAATGGCTCTTATTGCGCGTTTTTGTAAAATGAATATAGTGTTTATATCAGCTGCTGTCCCCCACAAAAGAATACCATAAGACATGATGCTATGGAAATAACTAAAATATACAATCCTAGCAGTTTCAACATCTGTTAACTGTCTAATTTTTCTAATAGCATATGCAGCCGAGCCAAGTCTACCAGCTAATGCCGCGATATGTGGGGCCCATTGGAGTTTAGTGTCTAGAGTTACACCCAAGAAAACAGTTGAATCGACTAAATCTAATTTTTCTTTTTTAATTTCAACATCTATTGGCAGGACTTTTACATTAGGCAAAGAAAATTGGATACATTTGGTTTTCCTTGCATTAAGTTGTAAGTTATTTGCATCAAACCAAGTAAGAATTTGAGAGAGTGCCATGTTTACATCGTCAAAATGAGTTTGATTTCTGTCAATGTTAAAAATAAGGGAAGTATCATCCGCAAACAAGACAATCTCACAAAACTTCTCTGCGAAGAACGGTAAATCATTTATGTAAATTAAAAATAGGAACGGACCTAAGATAGAGCCTTGAGGCACGCCCATCTTTACAAGACAGCCGGACGATTTTATGCCATTAATATCAACGGTTTGTGTCCTCGAACTGAGATACGACAGTAACAATTTCTCAGCATTGTCCTTTACACCGTAGTGGTTAAGCTTCAACAGCAGCGTCTGATGATCTACGCAATCGAAAGCTTTGGATAAGTCGCAAAAAATGCCTAGAGCATTCTGCGACCCCTCCCAGGCCTTAAAGACGTGCTTTAATAGCGCGACCCCAGCATCAGTTGTAGACCGACCCTTTGTAAAACCAAATTGTTTATTATGCAAGAGGTGATTCATATTAAAGTGCGTTAATAACTGTTCGAGTATTATTTTTTCAAATATTTTACTTAAGACGGGTAATATTGAAATTGGTCTATAATTACTAGGGTCTTCTTTATCTCCAGATTTAAATAATGGTATTACTTTACTTAATTTCATAAGATCAGGAAAAATTCCTTGATCAATACACAGATTAAAAATGTCAGCAAGATAAGGAGCAATAGTATAAACAATTTCTTTGACTATATTTACAGATATGCCCCACAAGTCTGTAGAATTTTTCATTTTTAGTGATTTAAAAGCTTTTACAATGTCTATAGCATCGATTTTTTTAAAAGTAAACAATGACCCGCATTCCGTTACGTTCCCTTTAAGCATAGAGAGTGACGCTGCTGGTGAAGAATCCAAATTCGAAGTAGTTTCTAAAGGAATATTCACAAAAAAATTGTCAAAAATGTTAGCGATTTCTTTGTCCGACTTTACTATTGTATTATTGACTTTAAGCGCCATACTACGGTCACGTGGTTTATATTTACCAGTTTCACGATTAATGACTTCCCAGGTCGTTTTAATTTTGTTTTGGGCTTGTTTTATTTTTGCTTTTATGAATTTAGACCTTGCAACAGAACATATATTTTTGAACGTCTTAGAATATTGTTTCACATATTCTAGGAACTCTGGGCTATGGTTAGTTTCTCTTAATTTATAAAGTTCATACAGTCTATTTCTACTTTTATAAATATCTGTCGTAGCCCAAACATAATTCAGCAGGGGACGTCCACAGGTGATGATGGATGGATGGAAGATGATTACAGGATGATTCACCGGTGACAGCGGCAGCTGAAAATGTGGCGAAACGTCGGGAAAATCAAAAAACCCTTCAAAAACCCAAAAATACGAACAATTACAACTTAGTTCGTGAAATATAGCGCGTTTGATATCCGTAAAAGTTGTTTTATTTCAATGAACAGCGCGCGCTAAAACTTAAGATGTACGTATGCGAAAGTTTCTTTATTTGTTTGTCCTACCTTCACACCCTGTATAAGCAATTAATCGACTTGCTTTTTATCCCGATATTCACAGGGAAACGGGAACCACGCGGGTAAAGCCAAGTTTGTAATAAAAACTTTATGAGTGGAGCCGAGTCTGCATTTTTTCATTTGACACAAAATCTATACAACCCTTATGTTTAGTTAGAAATGTTCTCCCAAGTGTTTACATTATATGTAAACGTAGTTTTCCCAAAAGTCATGTTATTTCAAGTGATAAAGTTCTAATTTCCCTTTGTTAGTGTATATGAGCAAGTTTATTAACACACGGTGTCCGTAGAACAAAGGGGAAGATAATATAATGTAATAAATACTCGTATAATTTATTTTAATGAGTCAAAGCGAGAATTAAGTCCTTCCTCTTATATTGCGTTAGGGGAAATGTCTCTCAAAAATGAAATAAAGTCCTGATCAGTCGGCTTTGAGACAGTTGGATTATGGATGTATTATAGACTTGCGTACCTGTTTGGCTAAGGGGTCGGATTTCTGCCTTCTGTGCAGAGGTCGGGTTCGATACCCGGCTTCCAAAAGACAAATATTTGTATGTACATGTCTTTTTGTCTCGCTTTGACTAAAATAATGTACACCCTGGGCAAATTTAGGTACAGCAAAAAAAATACTAAATGGCGGCAAAAAAAAAATTGTCTTTCTGTACATAAATATTCGTAGTGCCTAAACGAATTAAGCGATTGCAATGCGGTTTTTATTTATTTTGTGTGTAATTTCTATTATGTCTTGGCAAATAGCTGTAAGTTACGATTTATAAAGTTGAATAAATAAATAAATCGCAGGCCGAGCGCGTGAACCACAATCGGGATAAAGGTAGTTTCAACCGCCCCTGTGGTCTAGGGGTACAACCACCGGTATCAGACCCAGGGGTCCCGGGTTCGATTCCCAGCGGGGGTACATATTGTATTCGGTTTGGTTGGTGGTAGGACTTGTTGTAAATCCGCCTGGCTAGCTACCACCATTTTATCTAAGTCTGACGCCATAACAACAATGTTTTCAGCATTGTTGTGTTCTGGCAGTATAAAAGATAAGATAGCCAGTTCCTCAGTGATTGGGGATTCCGGGAGAGGCTCGCTTCCATCTTCAGCCTTATCAATACTTAACATCAGGTATGATGAAGGCTAAGAGTCTCCCCGTACTTCATAAAAAAGCCTTTGTTTTAATCCGGGCTATATTCTCTCTATGTGTCAAATTTCATCCAAATCGGTTCAGAAGTTTTCGCGAGAAAGAGTAACAAACAAAACAAAAAACAAACAAACTGACATACTTTTGCAGTTATAATATTAGTAGGATAAGGTAGGATAGGCTATACAAAGACAGACAAAATTGACAATGTTTTGACGTCTTTGTCCTACCCACGAGCGGAATTGACAGCCTCCATCTTCAAGTAAAAGTGTTTTTATTTATAAATACGGACGATTAAGAAAGGTATTTCAATCTGTTTATTGCATTGGCATCAAAAATGGATACACACACCTGTGGTTCATCACCGACACCTTGTTTGTTTTTTAACTAATCCATTACTAAGGAAATACATTTTCACAACAAGATACCACTTAAGTGGCACATCGGACGTGAATATTTCAAAAATATTTAATGTTACTAATTTTAACGTCGGGAACCTTACCGCCGACCGTGACTTGCTCGCATTGTATTTTTTGAAGTTTTTTTTCACCTTTTGTGAATCATTTCTCCTGCGATACTGATAGATGCCAGACAACTAAAAGTTAAGTAACATCGATAAGTAGGTATGGCAATTCTTATAGATATGACTATTTTTGAAAGATATGACGAAAAAAAATTTATTATGCAGTCATTATAAATTTTAAATCGGCCAAGTGCGTATCGGGCCACGCGCAGTATAGGGTTAAGTAGTCAAAACACTACTAACATTTTTCGTGTGTGTCTATCAATAAAGTGATTGTATCAATTACAATAACAAAGTAATATTTGCGGTTACGGAAATTGTGCTATATCTTTAAAACTGCCAACTATATTCGTTGAAAGTTTTTGTTAAGATCTATATATTTTTTTTATTTTTCACTTTCTTATTTTAAAAGATGGGGGACACACATTTTATCAAAGTGATACTATATTTTTTTTATTTTTCACTTTCTTATTTTAAAAGATGGGGGACACACATTTTATCAAAGTGATAAAATGTGTGTCCCCCACACATTTTACCACTTTGGAAGAGTGCATCGCTCAAACGGTTGACTTTGAGAAACAATCGTTTTAAAACCTCAATCTCATTTTTATTTTCCTATAGACACACCGCATGTATAGGTTTGTTGAAAAAAATATCAGTTTCAGTTCCATGTATAAGGAGCCCGTAATCTTCCATTTTTTATTTTTGTGTGAAAATCGTAAATCGGTTCACAGAATACATCTACCTTCCAAGTTTCAACTGTGTAATTTTAATAGTCTCGGAATAAAGTGGCTGTGACATACGGACGGACGGACAGACAGACATGACGAATCTATAAGGGTTCGGTTTTTCCGTTTTTTTCCATTAGGCACGGAACCCTAAAAAGGATGAAATTGACTAATCAAAGTCAAAGTCAAAGATTTTTTATTCAAATAGACTTATAGATAAGTACTTTCGAATAGTCCAAAATTTTTGTTCCCTACCAGCCATTCAGGACATCTTTTAACTGATAAGAAGAACGGCCGCAAGAAACTTATCAGCTTTAACAGAAACAACAACATTTACAATGGAATATGTTGTTGCCAAGCACAAATTTACAATTTTGAAATATATTTAATATAAGAGGAAAATTAATAAAGGCTTCATACCACTATTCGTATATTTTACGTTTGTAGGTATAAAGTTTAGATGATAAAAGAAAGGAAAAACCTAAAACCATTTAAGTACATATAATAGTAGATTGTTATACAAGAGGTTAAAATGACCTATTACAACGAGGTATTTGAACTCCCGAGCTTTGGCGAGTTAATAGAAACCGAGTTATTTTGTCTTTTGCCACTTTTCAATGTTTTGGGCATGATTACAACACAGAATACAAAACCTAAAAATGCAGGGAATTCTTATTACATACATACATATATATAACCTTATATTACCCTCTTGATAAATGATTGGTATCAACTCAACATAGCGGCAAAAGAACCCCACTGCACCGAACCAAGAGGTCGCGGTTAGTTCCATTTTCAAATTACTTTATTGCCCTAGGGCTTCAAATTTTGTTTTTATTCCTCTCTGGTACGCTGTAATGACCAACTTTTTGAATAAGTGGCGTGAAAAAAAAGTTTTTGACAGAAACATTTTCCGTTTCGTTTCGTACAATTTTAACAACTTTAAGTGATCAACAGACATATCATCTCTCAGTTTAACGTTAAAACGTTTTTTGTGCTTTCCTTAACAAAGCATGGCGAATGCAAATGTGTATTCAGTAAGAGAGCGTTTACTCCCAAGGGATTGTTCGTTCAGAAATTGTGTGCGATGTAAATTCGGGATAAAGTCGTCTGGGGGCCTCAATTTACTACGCATGTACTTTTACTTTACCTTTTAATGGGTTCCAATAAGACAACAATTTGTCGGTAATCTCGAGGAGTAAAGACGCTCTTTCAACGTAGGTATTTTGTAGCTTCTGTTAAAGCTGATAAGTTTCTCGCGCGCGTTCTTCTTGTGTGCTAAATTATGTCATGAATAGGTTGTCGGATAAAATTAGAACTATTCACACTGAAACATTGCACAGGACTGTATTTATCGAAAAAAAAATAGGTAAATATATTGTGTTGCGTAAGATTATTTTAAGTTTGCATTTACAATGTTTTCAGCGTTGTGTTCCGGCAGTTAGAGATAAAGTAGCCCGTTCCTCAGTGATTGAGGATTCCGGGAGAGGCTCGCTTCCATCTTCAGCCTTATCAATACTTAACATCAGGTATGATGAAGGCTAAGAGTATCCAAGTTGTTCATAAATAATATAATTCTACTTATATGTCGGTAGTTCAACTAAATATTTGCTTTTAGACTAGGTCTAGTTGTTTTTATCGCTGGCTAAATCCGTCTGAACTAGATTAGCAATAATTTTTTCCGCATTTTCAGTTCCTCTGTAGTTAAGGATCCTAGTAGTTCACGATTCCATCATCAGCCTTATCATATGAAGATATGATGTAAGCTGAAATATTTCCCGTTGTAGACTAAAAATATTGGCAATTTTAACCAAGGCATATCTTTGTTTCAGTGCTTCCAAGTCAGCCGTTCTTCCTGGACGAGCTGGGAAACAAGGTGAAGGACAAAATAGGACCGTACCACGAGGGGGACACTCTGGTCCTTAGCTGTCTCGTCATTGGAGGTAAGTTCCTCAAACTAGCTACTACATGCGAGTTTGTCTACGTAAATAAAGTATTTAATATAATCAGGCGTCACTCGGCGGCAATCCACATCTAACTGTGCTAACAAACTTGTTTCTCATCTCTCTGAAAACAAAAACCGTACCGAAATCCTGGAAACTTGCCAATGTTCAGCTAGTACCCGAGAAGAGAAGTCGTGCGGACCCTTCCAACTACCGACCGGTCGCCATCACTTCCATAATGTGTAAGGTTATGGAAAAAGTACTGAACTTGCTCTCATACCTAGAAGACAATGACCTCCTCAGTGGCGGTCAATATGGCTTTCGGATTAGGACGACATCTCGAAAGCTTTTGACAGGGTCTGGTATATTACATAATACACTAGTGGGTTCATGGGACTCACACGACGTGATAACTCACCAACTACGTCCCCTCGCGGTGCCCCCGTCACTTTAGGAAAGTACTGGGATAGTGGGGAAAGTTGTCGCCTTATTATATAAATTCAAAAATCTTCCACAAACTTCAAACCAGTAGGTCCACACATCAAAATTGTCTAGGGATATTATAATAATGACTTCATAACTCAAAAACTAAGTTCGTATAGGGGAAGAAACCTTCTTGGTTCCGTCTATCGAAATAAAAAAAACTAAAACAAAAAATGCATGACAATTCGAATATAACTTTCGCAAAATTTAGTTTTTCCTACATATAAAACGGCGCGGTATTTGAAGAACAATAGCGTTTCAACTTTTATTTTAATCGAAAGTTTAGTTATATCATGTATATAATCAGCTGTAGTCATGTTGAAAGCTGGCGCCATCCAACGCGTGGTTGCCACCAAAACGTGAACTCCTAATTATGGTCACGTTACCGTGTCACGAGAGATGTTGCGGAACGGCATTCTGACAGAAAACGCGTTACCACTCTGAGACATGACCGTTTTCTACGAAATTTCGGCAGGAGCAGAGATGTGCAATATAGTTTTGAAAATGAATTTGAATAGAAAATGCAAATACTTTTTGATTTTTCTATTTCAATTATAAATTACAAAATAGCTTTCACATTTTGTATTTAAAATACTAAATGCAAAATACGTATTTTCAAAATACTTTTTTAAATTAAAATACTTTTATCGACTCTCATTCTCATATATCGTAAATTTCAAATTATTTAAACGAGCTTACACGCTTTATGAACTCGTCATTAGCCATTTTAATCACCACACTGCTGTGGCACATGGCACTGGCATTCCTTATATGTAGATGGATAAGGAGAATGGGTCATATATGATAACTTACCACGCGTGCCCAATTCCTCGGGCAAAATTGGGAGGTTTTTAACGACTGCAAATTCCTCCGGGACCAACGGCTTGACATGCCTTCCGAAGCACGCAGGAGCTCGAGATAGTGAATTTCTGGTCACACATCCGGTGACCGACCATTGGGAAAGTTGCTTAACTTCAACTCTGGCCAAATCAAAACGCTTGCGGGCAACGCAAAATCGCTGGCCGAGCGCGCAAACCACTGCGCCAAGAGCTCCTTATCAACTCAATAGCAAAATATTTAAATAGATACCGAGATTTTTAACCGCCTCTGTGATCTAGTGGTAACACCATCGGTATCATACCCAGAGTTCCTGGGTTCTATTCCCAGTGGGGGTACAAAATTTGTATTTGGTTTAGTTTGTGATAGGACTTGTTAGTCCGCCTGGCTAGCGACCAGCATCTTATCTAAGTCTGACACCATAACACTCATGTTATCAACATTAGCCAATTCCTTAGTGGTTAGGGATTCTGGGAAAGGCGCGCTAAGTACCACCTTCAGTCAGCCTTAGCATTGCTTAACAATACGTATGATGAAAATTTAAAGCTAAGCGTCTTCCCGGTGTTCATAAATTTGTTGAAAGGCACTGTCGTTCATGTTGCTTCAAGGGTCTCCATTATCAGAAGAAAGCCTTTCTACCCTTGCAGTGCTAGGCAAACCGCTCTTACTCGTATATTTTATGACGGTCCTTATTTTTAAATATGCAAGCAGACATTATCATCCATCCTTTTAGCGATTGAAATGATCTGGCGTCTGCACTTGCACTAAAAACGATAATTCAATAATTCATTAGGTTAGATCATTGGTTAATCAAGCAATAACCAATTCGAAACAAACAGTTTAGTTCTGTATTTACAAATAAAATACAAAATACTTTTCTAAAAAAAACATTGAAATAATAGAAATAGGTATTTTGTATTTAGTATTTCGCATTTTAAATAGAAGTATTTTCAAAATGTCACATCTCTGGGCAGGAGACAACCCAATACAACGGCTATGGAAGTGCCCGCGTCACTTTAGGAAGGTACTGGGATAGTGGGGAAAGTTGTCGCCTAAACATATAAATTATAGTAGTTTGAATTTCGATGCGAGTCCAGTGGACCCAGGTAGTGAATTAAGGGTTAAACTAAACGATTGTAATTTATGTTGTGTCTGTATAATATGTATTGCTGTTGGTATGCCTTTTTAAATTAATTAATTAATTAATCTGCTTCTAAATTCATAAAAATGTATTCAATGGTAGAGATTTGAAAAGGAAGCTACTTAAAAGACCACAGTATCGATACTACAATGCCTAAAATATCCATCATCCATCATCAGCCGTCCACAGGCTGATGATGAATGATGGATATTTTAAGCCTGCTGGACATAGGCTTCTCCTAGCTCACGCCTATTGTGGCGTTCATAGGAGGCTATGAGCCTACTGCTACCACGCTGGCCAGACGAGTTGGTAGAGGTTTTCCTTCTCTCGCACAGGTGTTCAATGCGTCGAGCCTTGGTCGACTCTTTCGACATCCAAGGCATGTAAGGGAGTGGTGACACTTGTATTCTTAGTCTGTCACCACACGGCATAAAATAAAGCTCCGAAAATAGTATATTTCATACGAGTGCGGAAAGTCTGTCATTGCAAAGAGTTCCGACAAATGATTGTCTACCCGAGCCGAGGCGCAGCCGAAGGTGAGAGTTGACAGTCGGAACTCTTTGCAATGACGGTTCCGCACGTGTACTGAACAACTATTTTTAATACAGTTGCGGAAAATGAAGCAATTAAATAAAGAACATTTTAAGAAAATGGCGCCAACCGTAAAAGAATATAATCAGAAAATTATTTTTGTTTTCTTCACCCATTCTGGGTAGGCAAAGGGAACTATGCCCATACAGCCAAGTCTTCAGTAGATTTTTTTTATTGACATGAAATGAAAATGAAATTTAATGAGATGAAATAAAATGAAACCTTACCTAACTCATTGAATCAAATCATTAAATCTGATATAAAAAAAAATAAGTCCCTTCTTTTTAGAAATATTTGCATGAATCATAAAAACTTCTATGATTTTTTTTTTGTAAAAACTTCGTGGTTGGTTTTGTCTTTTTAATAGACATTATTTTGACAGTTGGGAAAGAAAACGCACGAGTTCGGAAAAGGTAAAGAAAAAGCTAGTATGTTATAGCCAATGATTTCAAAAGGAAGGATGCGCCCATCTGAACATTTGACATAAAACTGTTTCATACCAGTAAAGTCAGAGCCATCTGTGAGCAACTCACTCGAACTTCTTGCATCGCATATGTGTTTCAGAGGTGGGCAAAAAGATTACAGAAGTGAACGATTTCGTTCAATTGGAGCTATCCTATCTATCATTTATCTAGTTTATTTGGAGAGCTAGTACTAATTTAAAATTTTCTAATATTATTTAACTAATACAAAATGAAACACGCTTGTTTCAACTTAAAATTATCTTTTCTCCCCAATTTGACAACACTGCAATTTTAACCCCCGACGCAAAAAGAGGGGTGTTATAAGTTTGACGTGTCTGTCTGTCTGTCTGTCTGTGGCATCATAGCTCCCGAACGAATGAACCGATTTCAATTTAGTTTTTTTTGTATTACAGGTGTTTTACGGGCGAGTGTTCTTAGAAAATGAAAATCGATTGAGCCGTTTAAAAGTTATGGGGGGTCAAAGTGGGGAAGAAAAACCGAATCTCTGCAAATATGCTCAAGTGGGGTATCAAATGAAAGGTTATGACTTGTACATCACAAAAAACAACAACTTTTATAAGTTTGACGTGTTTGTCTGTCTGTCTGTGTGTGTGTCTGTGTGTCTGTGGCATCATAGCTCCCGAACTCCCGAACGGATGAACCGATTTCAATTAAGTTTTTTTTTCTATTAAAGGTAAACCTATGTATTTAACCAGAGATATTATAAGTATGTTTACCTTTGAAAAGTATAAAATAAAAAATAAAATTAAAAATTTTAAAAACCCCCGACACAAAAAACATAAGCTACCTTTAAAAATTAAAAAATAATAAAAGAAAATTAATCCTAAAGTACCATTATGTATAAGTATGTATTAATATTAAAAAAAAAATCGCGTTGGGGGACCGCTCCAAAACTAAATTACTAACTATTAAACAAAATTAAAAATTACTAATCTAAGCAACAAACATGAATTTAATATAAACAGAAATACGCACTCCGCGCCGCCGCCGCCGCCACCCGCGTATTGTACAAAATAATAATAAGTCTAGATAAAAGATGAGATAAATAAGCATGTGACACTAATTAATTAGGAGCGGTCCCCCAACGCGAATTTTTTTTTAAATATTAATACATACTTATACATAATGGTACTTTAGGATTAATTTTCTTTTATTATTTTTTAATTTTTAAAGGTAGCTTATGTTTTTTGTTTCGGGGGTTTTTAAAATGTTTAATTTTTTTTTTTTATATAGAAATAAACGAAAAATATTTTTATTTTATAAATAATATTATGATCTCATAGAGGGACTATTGAGTAACTTCTCAATATTTTCCAAATAAGTTCATTTTAACGAATAAAAATTAACTTTGATGCATATTAGATGTAGGTAATAACACCGTAACCCGTGCAATTGTCTCGCTTCTATACGCGGCGTTCGTTACCTACCTTTATCTTCGCTTTACTGCCGTTCTTTGAGTTAATTAACTATGGAACTAAAGGAGACGGTTCAGCTTTCCATAGAAATACTTCACTATAATGCAGCTGGTACAAAGTGAATGAAAAAAATGAATGTAAAAAAGTTTAACTCGTAAGAGTTGAAAAAATCCTCTAACTCTAGGCGATTTTTCACAATATGTTTATCGTAGCATCACAAAACATACTTTAAGTTTTACTCTATTGGCTCTTTGGATATGAAAATATTTCCATAGAAATTAGCGCCATTTGTACAACGGTGGGAGCGACTGAAAAAAAGTTACTCTTTGACGCTATGCAAGTATTCCTATAAAAACTAGCGGCACCTAGTAATCGGCGATAGCGACTGAGTTTTCATAGTTTCGTTACATTTTGGTCTTAGTTCCCTTGGTTTTAGTTCCTTTGGCAATGACAGCCTACAAGTGTTTGCGCTGTCGTTATGTCAAGAACGTTCTTTTCAATTCGTTTCATGACGACCGGTACATACACTGGTTTCAAGGTGTCGCCTACCTGTGGGGTCCTGAGTTCGAATCCCGGTAGGGGCAAATGTTTGTATGGTGAATACGAGCATTTGTACCTGAGTCATGGAGGAGACATAAATATTTATGAATATATTTATAATTATATGAATTTATATCCGTTACCTTAGTATCCCATAACACAAGCCTTACCGTACTTACTTTGGGGCTAGGTTAATTGGTGTGAGTGTAATTAATATTTATTTATTTATAGTAAAAAAATAATATAAAAAGTTGGCTAGCTTTATAGAGTTTTAATAATTACGTGAGGACATTCGGATTTTGAATCTTCACCTTTGATTACTCTTATTATTATGCCAGCTGCTTCTCAAGGGAATTTTTAACCGTCTCATTTCATACTAGGCTAATGATTCATTCATTCAGTTTTTATGAATTGTTCATAATAATGTCCCATCTCTAGTGCTTTGATCTTCTGCCATTAACCCTGCCAGTGGTGGCATGGATTACATATTTGCTGATCCCGGTAAAATAACATCACAATATATATATTTTTTGCATTACTGTTCATACGGGAAATGAGAATTCTTGAAATTGTTTTATCTACAATAACTTCAAATACTATCAATCGAAAACATTGTATAGTGCTAATCTGTGATGTTTATAATATTCTAAAGATGTTTATTCCTCGAAATCAACTTATAATTGTGGATATAAAGCGCGCGACTCCTTAAATACTCTTTCAAGTTAATGCGTGATTTACACGATGGCAGTGACTGGACTTAGTTTTACAGAATTTCGGACCCAGTAACTGGGTACGTGTAGACAAGATTGGGCAGTAGTCTCATCTGGACAGCAAGTCACCGCTGGACTGGACTGGGATGTATGTAATGTCTACGCGAGCCCAGTAGCGAGAACATTTAGAACATGTTGTAAAATAAAGTGCGGCTGCTAATAACCAAGCAATAGCTCTCGATAGGAGCTGTCAAATATTGCATTCTCTCAGTTGCCGCACTAAACGTTTAAATCATATTCTTAGAAGGATTCTTGAAAATGTTTTGGCAGTGGAAACGGCGGGTCACGTTACTCAAACTTTTATACTTTCTGATATCAGTACTTCGATATTTTTAACTTCGTATTTTAGTATGACAGTCAATATTATGACATTATTATCGTCCGGTAGAATAACATATTTTTTTCTATTATCATTTATATTTGGCTGACAACTATATTCCTCGCGACCAATCAGGTAATTTTAGTACGCGACCACTCTAGGGTTAAGACTGTCTACGAAAAATTCTTGTAAAAGTCAATATCGTTTAAATAAAATTGTTAGACATGCAATACAAATAATGTAAAGCTATTTACGGATGATACGATATTCCATAGAACTTGTTAACTATGGGGTCATAATTTTTGCACCATTTTACTACACAAATTCGGCATTTTTATGAATTGACAGCTAACGTCTTTCAACTTCAGTCTCCCGTAGACAACTGACTCGCCGTTGGCCCTAAACTGATATTTTAGGGCCAACGATTTGGCACGCTTTTTAGCACCGTTGGCCGGGTCCTTACGCTAGTAATATATAAGTCAATGGTTATAGCCCACATCCCGAACGCTATACGTCCCTGCAATACGCCACTTTTTGAGCAACTGTATTAAAAAATACTTTACTTACATTGAATTTCCCTTTATGATAGCAATATGGTTCATCTGCCTGTCAGCTGGTTAACTTCAAAACAACGTTTATTATATAGGTATAATTTCCAATTCTTCTGATAAGTGCTGTGCTTATATTATTGAGATATTGATATTTCAAATCCAAGCTAACGGAGTAAATAAACAGCGAAACTGTTAAAGACTGTAGTTTGCTTTCAAGTCTGTAACTCCCAAAGTTCCCGAGTGGGCCCGAACTTGGGCCATTAATCTTACTACGGCGAGTCGGGGCAGCCTAGGAAGTGACGTCATTACAGGTTTCACCCAAACTTCATCTTTACACTTTAGAGATTGTGGGGGGCTCATAACTTTCTTTTGTGGTTTGATTTCGGTAATGACGTTTGAAATTGAAAAGTTGATAAATCTTGCGAATGGGTAATTAACACTACTTATACAAAAGCATATATGTATAACGGGTTGGTTGGTGGTAGGACTTTTGTGAGTCCGCCTGGCTAGCTACCACCATCTTATCTAAGTCTGACGCCATAACAACAATGTTTTCAGCAGTGTTGTGTTCCGGCAGTAATAGATAAGATAGCCAGTTCCTCAGTTGTTGAGGATTCCGGGAGAGGCTCGCTTCCATCTTCAGCCTTATCAATACTTAACATCAGGTATGATGAAGGCTAAGAGGATCCCCGTCGTGGATAAAATATATATATATATATATATATATTTTTATCCACGATATATATATATATATATATATATATATATATTCCAATTTAATTTCCACTTTAGTAACTGTTAAAACAAATATTAAGCACTTTTTAAAATAATGAAAATAAAGGATATTCTTTTTTTTATGTACAACGGTGAGACTCTTAGTCTTCATCATACCTGATGTTAAGTATTGATAAGGCTGAAGATGGAAGCGAGCCTCTCCCGGAATCCTCAATCACTGGCTATCTTATCTCTAACTGCCGGAACACAACAATGCTGAAAACATTGTTGTTATGGCGTCAGACTTAGATAAGATGGAGGTAGCCAGCCAGATACTTAGAACAAGTCCTACCACCAACCAAACCGAATACATATTGTATTCGGTAAGACTGAGGAAAACTGAGGAATTGGCTATATTATCTCGAACTCTCGAATCTCTACTGCTGGAACACAACAATGTTGAAAACATAGTTGTTATGGCATCAAGCTTAGATAAGGTGGTGGTAGCTAGCCAGGCGGACTTACAACAAGTCCTAAGTTCCAAGTACAGAACCCGGGACCCCTGGGTCTGATACCGGTGGTTGTACCACTAAACCATAGAGGCGGTTAATATTCCTAGCATTGAAGTGACAACGCTGGCCTACAGCGTTTAAAAAATATGAAAGTATTGGTATTTCGACGGTGGTCCGCAAGTCTCGGTAGCTCAGTGGTTAGAGCATTGGACCGGATTTCCGAAGGTCGTGGGTTCGAGTCCCATCTGAGTCCCATTCACTTGTGGCCGAGTTGATTTTTTCCAATATTTATCTATTTAAAATTTATCATAAGTATAAAAATAGCATTGAAAAATGCAAAAATTCAAAAATCATACACCTTAATAAGTTTCATGCCGTCATTTAATGCAATTTTACGTGGAATTAAGCTTAATAAACTGAACCAAAAACTTAACATTTGACGTACCTATTTCAAAACACACCGCTATTATAATGAAGAGCAAGAATCAAATTGTGAACTTGTAACAGCTCATCAGTAGGTACTTTCCAATTTTACTCGGATTAAATTAGATTTTTCATGTAACGGTAACGTATTCTCAACTTAGCTATCTCGGATTTAATATTCGATCATGAGCCTTTTATTTCATCTTATTCCCTTTATTATTAAATTTCTCTGACAACGTAACATGATTGAAATTTCGCTCACACTCAATTTACGATCTTCTGAGAAAAATATTGAAAGTCTTTTAGGTATCGCTGAATTTTTGTCAATAACCTTCAATATTTTCCTAATTGTAAGATGTCTTCATATAGCCAATAACACAACATTCTTTTCAATATATTTTCAATGTTGTTTAATTGAGAACAAAATTATTTTATTTAAATTAGTAGAAGAAACCGTTATAGTATAACAAAAAACGCCGGCCAAATCACAGCCGCGTGGCATAGTACCGAGAACACTGGCGCTGTTGCCCCGCTGAATACAAAGACTCAGCCGCTGGGCAAGATAGGCACCAGCTCTCAGGTCTTCTGAGGCGTGAACCAGTATTATGGAAAGATCTTTAATAAACTTTTTGGTGTCAGGCGACCAAGGGCCCATTGTGTCTACGGCAAGCTCCGCAAATTCGTGACTTACTTATTGTAAGATTGTTTTCTTGTGTTTTAGTTATATTTGTAAATACATACATACAATCACACATTTCTCTCGTTAGTGATATGCAGCGATCACTCGCCCGCGGTTTCACGCGCGTGGTTTTCTGTACCCCAATACAATATTTTTACGTTTTAAAAATCTTCCACAAACTTCAAGCCACATTGTCTAGGGATATTATAATTATGACTTCAAAACTCAAAAACTATCTACATGGTTCCGTCTATTGAAATAAAGAAAATGTAAAACAAAAGGATGCATGATAATCTATACTAATAAGCTGAAGAGTTTGTTTGTTTGAACGCGCTAATCTCAGGAACTACTGGACCGATTTAGAAAATACTTAGACCATTAGAAACCTACATTTCTCCCGAGTGACATAGGCTATATTTTATCCCGATATTCCCACGGGAAAGAGCACCACGCGGGTAAAACCGCGAGGATCCGCTAGTTCGAATATAACTTTCGCAAAATTTAGTTTTTCCTACATATAAAACGGCGCAGTTTTTGAAAAATAATAGCGTTTTAAATTTTCGTTTAATCGAAAGTTTGTTTAGTTATATCACTCGACATTTTAAACAATTAAAAACAAATTAGAGCTTTAGGCATCTTGAAAGCTGGCACCATCCAACGCGTGGTTGCTGACTGACTTGAGTTGACTCTACAAACCCACCAAAACGTGATCTCCAGATTATGGTCACGTTACCGTGTCACGAGAGATGTTGCGGAACGGCATTCTGACAGAAAACGCGTTACCACTCTGAGACATGACCGTTTTCTACGAAATATCGGCAGGAGACAACCCAATGTAACGGCTATAGCAATTATTCAAAGACTCATCTGACCACTAATTATTGTTCGTGAGTGACCAAACAGAGAGGAGAAGTTAACATGAAGTCGGTCTTCTCTCCCGCACACCACTTCGAGTTCCAGCTTTGCAGCGTGGCAATCGCGGACAAAGACTTTTATGGACTCGAGAATTTTTGGCATGGTGTGACGAGTAGTTATCAACGGTGCTCGTTCGCTTCATGCCACCTTCACCAGATCGTGGGTCTCTTGTCGGGGGCCTACCCACTAAGCGTCGTCCTGTGCGCAACCCATCAGCCATCGATTCTTCTCGCTATGTGTCCCGCCCACTGCCACTTCAGCTGAGCAATCCTTAGAGCAATGTCGGTTTAATTTAGTACACCTAAGGGTCTTCACATTTTTCATTTGACCCCGAGCATGGTTCTCTCCATTGCACACTGAGTAACCCTGAACCTTCTTATGAAACCCATAGTTAGCGACCAAATTTCTATATAGCTTTTTTTATTCTCAGGTCGGCCTCCCCCCCGCATCAGCTGGTACTCTGGCCAGACGCTGGTGGACGCGTCAGATCGTGCAAGTGACATTCCCAGCGTGAGGGAGAACGAGCTATACCTCCCACTCACTCGGGACAACTCTGAGTCGCTCACCTGCAAGGCTTCCAACACGCACCTTAGGCCTCCCATCGAGTCCAGTTTGCAGATTGAATTGTATTGTAAGTATACTTTGTTTTATGTGGAATTTCCTCCAGACAATGAGACATCTTCTGTATCTCTAAATCTGTTCACGCGTGGGTATTTTACAAAGCCACTGATAGTGCTGTATAGGTGGCTGAGATTTGGTCCTCCCAAATATAAAGCCTGAGTCGACATGCCAAGGAGGAAATCATCAACAGGCGTTCAATGTACATACTTTATTATCGTCACCAGCCATTTTTTATGTCCCCACCGCTGGGGCATTGGCGTATGGATGGATTAGGAGAACGCACCCATACCCCACCACGCGGGCCCAATGCGGATAGGTATGTTTTAACGACTGAAAATGCAGCCGGGACCAACGGCTTAACGTGCCTTCCGAAGCACGGAGGAGCTCGAGATAGTAAATTTTTGGTCACCCAACCCGTGACCGACCATTGCGAAAGTTGCTTAACCTCAACAATCGCAGGCCGAGCGCGCGAACCACTGCGCCACGGGCTCCTCTTTCTTGTTACCCACAGGTAGTAATAGATTTTGGTTAATGGAGCACAAAGAGGATTCATACTCAGTTTATTATATTCTTTTTTCGAACTGCAAATAATAATCTTAATAAAAGTATGAAGTGTTAAAAATTTCCCTGCCCACCTTATACCATACAAATATATATATAATGCTCTCAACACAAGCCCCGAAACGAGTATAATCTCCAAGCCCCAGGTGTACAAGTTAAACAGTAAATATTGGAAGCAAAATAAGGAAAAATCTCCTCACATTCAGACGTCGCCGTCGGGTTCTTGTCAAGACCCCATTATAATCGGTTTATAAAGAAAGCATGGCTTTCTTCCACCAGCACTTATAATAAAGAGATTTTTCAAAGTAAAATGAAGAATATTTTTTTCATTGGAAATGTCTTGAGTCAATGGTATTATTTCCTTTAAATGGAAGGCATCATAAATGTTCAGGATATAATAGCATTTGAAATACTTATTATTAAAATTAACGATGTTTTACTTTATAAAGGTAGGTATCGAGTCCTATATTACGGCCCTTAAGGTATTTAAAAATATTTAAATTAGCTTAGCCATGGACTTGCTACTCGACTAACATAAAAAATAGTAGAAGCTTAGTCAAGTCAACGCACACCTATTTCAGAAACTATAAACGAGAAAGTCACAATAACAAAAATCACCTACAATTAATGATTTCAGAATTCGTATTTATTTTAATTGCACTAACTCCATTTATTGGATTTTTTTTTTTCATAAGTGACGAAAATCACACAAGGATTCTTATTTGGGGTCTAATGCTGTAGGTCAGACCTCATCAGATCCCAATGGCTACTTAAACTTTCTTATCCTCAAATAGAATGAGTTCCCAAATTCAATTTGCTCTTTTTTCAAGATCAAGTATTAAAGGCTTTAGGGCATAGCGATGAGTCGGCGTTGGCGGAATATAAAAAAGCACAGATTTAAATACACAGATGCGCTTACGAGGAAATTTTTCTTGCTCACTAACCGCGAAAATTGGTAATTGACTTTTTAAACACTTCTTTGTAACCTCCCAGCCTCCCAAGCTAGACTGGGAGTGAAAAAAAATGTCCCAGCTGCTAGTTTTATAGTAAAAGCCTATCGAAGGATTATTCACCGCCTCTGTGGTCTAGTGGTACAACCACCGGTATCAGACGCAGGGCTCCCGGTTTCGATTCCCAACGGGGACATATGGCATTCGGTTTGGTTAGTGGTAGGACTTGTTGTAAGTCAGCTTGGCTAGCTACCACGATAACAACAATGTTTTCAGCATTTTTGTGTTCTGGCAGTTAAAGATAAGATAGCCAGTTACTTAGTGATTGAGGATTCCGGGAGAGGCCCGCTTCCGTCTTCAGTCTTATCAATGCTTTACATCAGGTATGATGAAGGCTAAGAGTCTTCTCGTCGTTCATAAAAAAAGAAGGATAGGGTATTTATTCATGATCTAATATCTTATGCCGGCCCGGAATATGTTCGGTGCATTGCATTGTTACCGAACACCGTAGGCATTGACGTCACTATGACGTGTAACTGATCGCGAGCATTTTCAATATTTCATTCATAAAATTAGTGCATTATCAATTACCGTCGCGATCGGGTGCATTCATTCAATATCATCATTTATCATAATCATCGATAGTTTTAGATTTGAACAATAAATAGCTTATCAGTTATCAAGCATTTGTTTTTATGTTCTGAAACGGAACAGATAGGGTTGCCACACTATTGTCTGTTGGCCGGAAACAATAGTGACAGGTTGTCACCTTGACAGGTTGACCTGTCACTATTGTATCGGACAATATCTTAGACCCAACCAATGGCGTCATGGAGGAGTCGCCATCACAGGGATGATTATACATTATACTCTCAAGCTCAAGCTGCACCTTTGATGATCTGCTGACCACGGAAGGCATTCATGGCCTGAGTTTGAATCATGACACCCACTGCTGGGTATGGGCCTCACACAAGGAACTCCATAACGATCGGTCCTGCGCTGCCCGCATTATCCATGTTCATCCTAAGACCCACTCTTTGGGAAGCACTACGGAGATCATTGAGCTTTGTGTTCAGGTCCTCCAAGGTTTAAGCCATAAGGACTATATCATCGGCAAAACGTAGTAGTCTTTGTAAATAGAACCTTATAAAAAAACGGTTGACTCTAATACACTGAGCTAAGTCGTAAACGCAAGTCAGACGAGAGCTACTATTTCAGACTGAAATTCTTTATTTTTCGCTTCAATGCCATATTTAATAATTTCCTAACTCGTTCGTTAGTTTCGTTTGAACGTAAAGGATGTAAAATAAGCAAATATGTATATTATGGATTCGAAAAGCTTACCTACGTCATGTATTTTTATAGGTAACATGCTGAGCATACTTATATTTTTTTGTTTGATTTTGCATGCATTCAAACTAATAGATGCCTCTTGAGTATGGGGCTATAATTTCGCTTATGGTCTAGATAAACACTGAAACACGAGTATATCTCATTATTATTTTCGCATTAATTTCCGCCCACGGTTTTACCCGCGTGGTACCCATTCCCGTGGGATCGGGATAATAAGTACTCACCTTCCTTTCAACTATGTCTTATCCAAAAATCAAGTAGATGCTTAGTTATGGCGTGAAGGAAGGACAAACAACACACTTTTGTAGTTATAATATTAGTTAGAATAGTGATCATCATCATCATGAGCCTTTTTTGGTCCATTGCTGGACATAGGACTCTACCAAATTCAAATTCATTCACCAATGAATTTGAATCTGGGAGAGCCCTATGTCCTATGTTATTAACCAGTGGTACTACGCCCCTTAATCTTTGAAGAAAAGGTTAAAGGAGAAACGGAATCAGAAGAGACAGTAAAAGTTTATATCCACACAACATACATAAAAACACGCTGACAATATTTATTGCAATGGGGTAAGATTTGGCTTTCTCTTTTATGGCAGTTTTTAAAGAAGTTATTTCAGTTACTTTCCTCAATATGAAGTTAACTTGAGACACTCACCTGGTTTTTCTACGTCATCATCAATGGCTTAATGTCCCCACTGCTGGGACACTGGCCTTCCTTATGGATGGATAAGATGGGCACAATGCGAATTGGTGGATTTTAACAACTTCAAATACAAACGGGACTTACGACTTATAGTGCCGTCCAAAGCACCAAAGGAGGGGCTAGAGAAAATAAATTTATGGTCACCCATTCCATGACTGACCATTGCGAAAGTTGCTCAAACACTAGCTGTGCCACCGATTTTCTTATACTAATTCGTCCATTTCTTTCGCATATAATATTTAGACATGGGATAAATCAAACTGGGAATTCATATTTGCAGATATAAATTTTCTGATTGTTTCCTATACTTGTGCCATGAGTTCCTATACCTTGCTTGCTGGCGAATTTATTGGTCAGTATAAAAGTTCGCACTGGAACTTCAGAAAACTGATTTCGTATAAATTTACTGATGGAGCAATGGGAAGTGACCTTGCATTGCATACTGCATACAACCGGGACAAGATCGATATTTATGTAATGCAATCCTGGTACTTTCAGCTGATAATATTTTAAAATAAGTATAATCAGTATGGAATTGACATCGCTCGAAGGAATGCTCAGCTGAAGTGGCAGTGGGCGGGACACATAGCGAGAAGAACCGATGGCCGTTGGGGCGGAAAGGTTCTGGAATGGCGACCGCGCACAGGACGACGCTCCTTGGGTAGGCCCGACAAGGTGGACCAATATCTCGTGAAGCGGGAATCCGCTGGGCTATCGCGGGAAGCCGCTGGATGCGGGCAGCGCAGGACCGATCGTTGTGGAGATCCTTGGGGGGCCTATACCCAGCAGTGGGTGTCATGTGGCTGAGACGACGACGACGATAAGCAGTATGAGTAAGTATTCGAACGGTCGAGTAGGACATTTCTTGAGTAGTGGGTCTATGGGGAAGAAAATTGTCTGTTGAATTACCCGTGGACCCACCAGGGGGACAAAACTATAGGTACGAATTAAATCTTGTGTTGTATACTTAACTTATTTCCTTTACCACTACTTTTCGCGGAATCGCTTCAATGTATGTGAGTCTGATATTCTTAATATTTATTTTGAGTACTAATAAATGACCGTTGACCTATAACCTAAAGATAAGATCGTTTCAAATTGACAAAGACAGACACCGAACTATGGGTACTTAGGTATAAGGATTCTAGGAATTTTAACTGCCTCTGTGGTCTAGTGGTACAACCACCCCAGACCCAGGGGACCCAGGTTCGAGTCCCAGCGGGGGTATATATTGTATACGGTTTGGTTGGTGGTAGGACTTGTTCTAAGTCCGTCCGCTAGCTACCACCATCTTATCTAAATAACAACAATGTTTTCAGCATTGTTGTGTTCCGGCAGTTACAAATAAGATAGCCAGTTCCTCAATGATTGAGGATTCCAGGAGAGGCTCGCTTCCATCTTCAGCCTTATCAATACTTAACATCAGGTATGATGAAGGCTAAGAGTCTCCCCGTCGTGAATAAAAAAAAAGTCAAATTATTTATGCATGAAAAATGAACAGGCATTTAGTAAACAATATTATTACGATTTAGTGCCTATATTGAGTCCACAACTCTAAACAATAGCTTATTGTATTTTATAGGTAGTCTTTTTGTATTGGCTTCACCAGATACATTACCAAGAAAATATTGTATGAATATTTTATCTTAAATGACTTGCAATTTTATTCTTTTCAAAGAAGTTACGTTAATCGTCTTTCTCTTTGGCGAAACACCAATTTGTCAAGCTCGTGCCTTTGACGTGTCTTTTAATACAGCTACCAAACTTTATTTATTTGAAAGAAAAGTAACTTTTTTATAGGACGTGATTATTATGGTTGACGAAACCTATTTAACTTGGAAACTATAAATATCTAAGTTTAAATTCACGGGACGGCCAATGCTTTACTACAAATAGTAAAAAAAAATGCATTTTTGGTCACCCATCCCGTTACCGGGCAATAGGGGCGTGCATTCCATATAGGCAATTAGGCAGTACCTACCTCATTCAAAACCTAAATAAATTACAATAAGTGTAAAAGTTATTTTATTTTAGTTTAAACTTCTATTCAACACTCACCCACTAAGATATTCCTTACGCCAAATACTGAATACCTACCGATAGGCAGTCTCGAAATTGCCTACTCGAAACAAGCAGCGTTTCATACAAGAATACAACTTATTTAGAAAAAGTATTGCTCAAGTATAAACCGCTCAATCAAGTATAAATTTAGACTTTTTTATGGGGAACAATTTCGTCATACATGATTTTTACGTAACTTTAACCGTTTACACACCGTCCGCAACGGAAGCTCCCAAAAGCAATATTTTTTCCCCCGTTTTTGCAACATTTTACATTGATGCTCTACTCCTATTAATCGTAGCGTAATATTAAATATCTTATAACCTTCCGAGATAAATGGACTATCCAGCACAAAAATAATTTTTCAATTCGAACTAGTAGTTCCGGAGATTAGCGTGCTCAAACAATCAAACTCTTTAGCATTTAATATTCCTACTAAATATTACGAATATTATCATTTATGACTAGCAGCCGCTCTCGGTTTCACTCGCCGCGTGGTTGCCGTTACCGTGGGAATATCAGGATAATTTGCAACCTATGTGGTTTTCAAAGTCAAAGTCAAAGTCAATATCATTTATTCAGTCTAGGCTGTTACAAGCACTTATTAACGTCAAAGAAGCTACGCCATCGGTTCACAAACCCTACGGCGGGAGACCTTGTAACAAGAAGAACCGGCAAGAAACTCGTCAAGGGCTGTTTTTTTTTACCTTAACATATCAGTAAGGTAATTTCCATCACAAAAGGAAAATACTTATTAAAATATTACATTTTATGGTTATACCGTAAACAATTTTTAACTGGCAAAGAAAGACTTGTTTATACCGTAAACAATTTTTAACTGGCAAAGAAAGACTTGTTTATACCGTAAACAATTTTTAACTGGCAAAGAAAGACTTGTTTATCATACATTACAACATTTCTCGCATTACAAGATTACTGTATTTATGTATTTATGTCTTGATTAAAAACAGTGTACTTACTGGCTTACAGTTTGCCCAAAACGCCAGCAAGTTAGGATAAGTTCATTATTATTCGTAGAATTATAGTAACAATCCAAAATAAATTAAAATTGCAGATTATATATAAAAAAAATACAATGATAAATAGGTACAAAATTTACACAATACTTTTTGTCAAAGGGGTATCTTGAGAACTATGTCAAAAAAATAATAATATTAAAGAATACAACAAAGAAACATAAGAATACAAATGTCAAAATCGTCTATGAACTATATTAAGTACCATCGCAGCATGTCAAAGAGAATTATTGATTAGGGAAAAATATTAAAATATAAATGTCAAAATCATCTAAAACCTAAGAAATAATCGCAGTATGTCAAAAAAATTATGGAATAAAGAAATATTAAAATACAAATGTCCATAATAAATGTCAAAATCATCTGTGAATAAAGTACAATCGCAGCATGTCAGAAGTAATTACACAAATAGACTTATGGTAAATTTTAAATAGAAAAATATTGGAAAAAATTAACTCGGCCACAAGTGAATTCTCAGGCTGGAATCGAACCAGCGACCTTTGGAAATCCGGTCCAATGCTCCAAATGCGGTCGATTTCCAAAGGTCGCTGGTTCGATTCCAGCCTGAGAATTCACTTGTGGCCGAGTTAATTTTTTCCAATATTTTTCTATTTAAAAATTTACCATAAGTATAAAAATAGCATTGAAAAATGCAAAAATTACAAAATCATAAAATACATAAATAGAATCAATATCAATCAATTATTATCAAAATACATTGTATGTCAAAACTAAACAACCAGGGAACTCATTTTATGGTACCACTTATGTATACTAGTGCCTTATTACATAATTGGCCAAAACAGTCCGCAAATAGGTCGATCTCAAAGTGTTGAACGAGCATATCTCCAATGAGACGCAAAGCACGAGTGGTGGGCGCGTGCGCGGCGTAGCTAGTGCGCGTGGTGGGCCTCCTCAAAAGTCGCGGAAGTCGCCTTGGAGCCACCGTCCCCTCCGTATCCCAACATAGACGCTTGGGAGCCAATAGCTCTACTTTACTTAAGATCGTTGGACTATCTATCTTGTTTCGTATGATGGCCAAATAGTGTATAAAAAGCTTCATAACCCTTCTGAGTTCCAGGGTATCTAACCCAACCATTCCAGATACAAATAGAGAGGGATACAGATATGGATAATAGCCATATTCCCTCTTGTAAAGCCACCGTGCAAATTTACGCTGTACGCGTTCAATCTTGATGATATACTTTTCTTCATATGGATCCCATGCAATACTGTACTGCAAGTTGTGAGGTACATACAGGTCAGTATCAATTAATTTTAGATAAAAATATTTGGGCTTTAAGCACAGCATTAAGATAAGCAGACTGAGGTAGACCCATTTCCGCTGGTGGCTGATGTATAAGCTACATTGCTGTAAAGTTTCAACTTAATCAGTTCAGTAGTTTTTGCCTGAAAGAGTAACAAATATTCATCCATCCAAATATCCTCAGAAACTTTCAAACTTATAATATTAGGTAGCAGGATAGGATAAGTGCAAAGTTACTAGTTAGATCTACAGTGCCTACCACGCTGGAAAACCAATGCACGCCCCTGCGGGCAATGCGAAACCATTATCTCAGGCGAGACGTGCTGACAATTGCCCCATCGAGCTCCGTGTAGGAATTATTACTGAATGAAGATCAATTATGAAACCCGATTATCTAATTTCAGATATTATTGTACTACTATTATACTTACCGGTAATCTAATTTCAGAAAGCGGTGTCTGAAATAGGATTTTTCTTAATTTCTCCATATTAGGTATTATCTAATCGCGTACGACAATTTCATGTAACAAGAACCAAAGTAAATGGTATGAAAAGTCACATGCTATCTTACTAAACGCAGGGCACGTGCCGTTCCACGCTGGCCATACAATATTAAACCAATCTCGGTAAAAGAGAGCCGTTCTTATGAAAGTAAGGTCAGGGGGCAACCGCGAAAACCTAACCGATACTAAACAATCTTGAATACGCACGGCTTTTGACGTTTGTTATACATTTGATTGCCAACCTCAAAAAGGCTTCCTGTTAGTGACCATAGCGACATGATGTGAATAAGTTCATGCGTTTGTTTCCAACGAGTCACACTTTTACTCGTTTGGAAGAAAATTCCATCGAGTCACAGTGTTACTCGTTGGGAGAATGATAGAAATAATTCCCTACGAGTCCCATCTATTGCCGTTAGGGATAAAATCTTCTATAGGTACCTGTTACATCCCGAACAAGGACTTTAATAACTTCTTTCATAGCTCCTGGCTATGCGACCCTGGTGCTTTCACTTCAAATATTCCATACCTTCGGGGTGTGACTTGTTGGGAAATATTTTTATGACCTAATTGTTCTCTTAATGAGTAACATTGTGACTCGATTAGATTTCGAAGTGAAAACTTCTTGAGCGGCGTTGTGCACAGCAGATTTTAAATTTTTTGGGTTGGGTAAAAAATGTTAGACGCGTCAGGACACGTGACCTGATCGAAAATTCGTAAGAGTAGGAGAGGAAGTAATATCCCCCTCTCTTTCTACCGCGCAGCGAAAATGTATGTCTGCTCCTGCTGTTTCATTAAATCGGTTTTCACTTCTGCCGGCACTCCCGGAGTGCAACCCGTTGTTTTTTTTCCCAACGAATAACAATACGTGCCGTTAATAAGTACATGCCGCTATGGCCGCTATTCACGCAGCTTTTCGAATGAAAGCTTTCACAAAAATAGCGAAATCGTTCAATTCGTGCCGATAAGCAGAGTACTCACCTAGCCGTGTAGCGCAACGTATTGGATACTGTATCAACCTGCAAGTGGGTACGGCTCGTCCACGGTCGCCGTGTATCTAGCACTCCAACCGCCTCTGTGGTCTAGTGGTACAACCACCGGTATCAGACCCAGGGGTCCCGGGTTCAATGCCCAGCGGGGGTACATAATTGTATTCTGTTTGGTTGGTGGTAGGACTTGTTGTAAGTCCGCCTGGCTAGCTACCACCATCTTATCTTAGTCTGACGCCATAACAACAATGTTTTCAGCATTAGATTGATAGCCAGTTCCTCAGTGATTGAGGATTCCGGGAGAGGCTCGCTTCCATCTTCAGCCTTATCAATACTTAACATCAGGTATGATGAAGGCTAAGAGTGTCCCCGTCGCTCATAAAAAATAACTAGCCTTTGTGTTCGCAGTGATACTGCCGATTAGGCGTACCTACGTACTCACTTGATACAGTATTGACACATTACATGCTACAAGGCTAGGAGAGTATCCTGCTGTAGACTCTCTAGTTTCGCTTAGTCCGAATTCTTTCGAGATGTACTTATTACTCGCTAGTGTAGTAGTACTTATTTAATTGTGGCGAAATTCGTTCCACTCCATGGAAGTAACTTGTTCAGGAGTAAGATGCTAAACTTTGAAAATCGAAATATAAACTGCGGCTCTCTATCGCGATTCCTTTTCTTAGTAGACTCCCAAGGGTTTTAATTGGACCATTTTAGTTTAGTTGAACCATTCGGTCGAAGAGCCCTCGATTTCTACTGATTTGAGCTATCAAAATTATCCGATAATATAATGAATAAAAAAAAAAGAAAAATAAATTGTTGATGTGACTACTATTTAATGAACATGTTTCTACTCTGGTCTTAAAACAAGAAAATATACTAGATCTAGATATCTAGTATATTTTCTTGTTTAATATTTATCACATAAAAATAGCATTGTAAAATGCAAAATTAAAAAAAGTTATAATCTGGACTTTAAGTTAAAAAAACAGCAATGAAAGGATCGTTTAAAATGGAAATATGTGGTCAAGAAGTGATCTGACTTATTCTCTACGAGAGAAAAGCGTGAGTGTTTGCATGTATGTATTAGTATGATGTAATACAGTTAAGAATAATCCATTAAAAATAGAAACTAGCATTCATGGCGGCGCTTGACAGACTGATCGTATTCGATCACGTTTGTTAAGCAACGTTCAGGCCGGCCAGGTGTTAATGGGTGATCGTAATGCGGCTTACTCAGATTACTTAATCAGAGGTCTTTTGGGCAGCTTCATAAACTCTGACACCAGAGGTGGCCACTAATCCTCATATGATAAGAGAGAGAGAGAGATAGGAAACTGCAACTTAATGCGATTAGAATGTAAACTGTAGAATACTAGTGATTCAAAAATAAATTCTTAAGTAAACGATGGTATATGGAAATAATGTAATAAAAGTAGGTGGAATGAAGATTGTTTTTGACCGAAGCAAGTGAAGCAGAGAGTAGGTAATAAATGCTGGATGAATCCATGATATCTATCATGGTTTGTCTTGGTCTGGGTGTTTAATATGTATATTACCCAGACCAAGACAAATAGACATGTTTATGCACACAAATATTTTTCTTGTCCGGTGATCGAACCCGGGACCTCTGGCGCAGAAGGCAGGCTTAGTACCCCTGCGCCAAATAGGTCGTCAAATATAAATAAGTATATCAATAAAATATCTCAAGTTACTATAAAACTGCAAGACTAGTTCATTTAATGGCTGCCCCCGACGGATAATTAAGTCGGGAGTTATTAAACTATTTTCTCTTGATATATTTAGGCTTTCACACTAATATAAGTCTTGATAGGAGTTTTGTTGATTATAATGAATCATTATTATTATTTTTTTTAGTAAATAATAATAAAAAATAATATTTTATATTAAGAGGTCTTGCATCAGCAAATTCGTATCTTATTTTGTATTTACTTGGTAATTTTGAGGCTTCGCATTTCCAGTAGGATCTTTAGGCATTGCAACCTAAAATATCTATTATGATATCGTTTTAGTTTCTCTCAGCATGGCTTCCAAGACATGTAATATCTTCGTAGCCTTAAGAGATTTAGTTCCTCAGATACAACTATAGGTACTGCGGCTGTGATTTAGGGATCCAAAATCATGTAGAAGGTGCTTATGATTATTCCATTTACTGTTTACAATAACGTCAACTCTCAGTGCTGAAATACCAGCGCTAGATACCATGCTGTGTCGTGGGTTGTTCAGTCTGATTTTGCGCAAGAGACTTCTATAGTAAGTAGGTACATCTTAAGTTTTGGCGCGCACTAGTCATTGAAATAATACAACTTTTGTGGCTAACTAGCTGACAGTTACAGTCATTCCGTGACCACGGCAGCTAAAAAGGTGCCGAACGTCGTCGGCACAAAAAAACCTCACACGAAATATTAGATCTAAACTCGTATAAATAAACTGTGCGTTAGTTATCCGAAAAAGACTTCTAAAAATATAAGACGACCTGTTTGGCGCAGGGTTACTATACCCGCCTTCTGCGCCAGAGGTCCCGGGTTTGATCCCCGGACAAGACAAATATTTGTATGCATGAACATGTCTATTTGTCTTGGTTTGGGTGTTTAATATGTATATTATGTATGTATTTACAAAAAAACGTTATATAAGTATGTTTATCCGCTATCTAGTATCCATAACACAAGTTCTTCATGAAACTTAACGTGGGCTAGATAATTGGTGTGATTGTATGCAACTATTCTTATTTTTATTATTATAAGTACTAAAAATGTAATATGCTTCTTCAAATGTTTTTTTTTTAAGTTTTGCAAAAGGTCGATTGAATTTACATATTAAAAAATTTAATTTGATATCTACTGTTTCATTTCATTCGCTCCTGCAGTCGATTTAAAAAGTATAGCTTGCGTCTTTTCTACTTTAAGTAAGAGGTTATTGGCTGCGAAGCACTGTGAAAACACCTCCATTGCGGTATTTAGTCGGCTGTTGAGATATCTTATGTTGAAATAAAACAACTTTTACGGATATCAAACGCGTTATATTTCACGAACTAAGTTGTAATTGTCCGTATTTTTTGGTTTTTAGGGGTTTTTTGATTTTCCCGACGTTTCGCCACCTTTTCAGCTGCCGTGGTCACGGGATGGCTCAGAAAAATCAGAAAAATTACACCTTAGTTCATGAAATATAACGCGTTTGATATCCGTAAAAATTGTTTTATTTCAATGAACAGTGCGCGTCAAAAAGATCTCTTATGTTTTTGCACTTATCACCGGTTCGAATCCCGCCTGAGAATAACTTTTGCGCCGATGTTTTCTAATATTTTTCATATCTACTAACCCTTTTCTTGTATTCTTTGAAGAGTTCTGCAATGGTCGGTCACGGGATGGGTGACCAAACATTTTAAGATTATTTACGCAAGAATACTTTTCAATAAGTTGTATTATATTCTATGTAAATACAAGTTATCTTAGTTTACAACCACTATTAGAATTCTCACGGCAAAGCGGAAAACGAACTTATTGTAACTTCAAACATTTAAACTTCTGCACTTTCAGTATAATGCCGCATAAAACTGGTACGCTCTTTCACTTAAACCTTAGACAGCACTAACCACAACCTCTAAGTTAAAATCTGACGTAAATAGTTCACAATCTAAGTGAGTCGATCGCTAGTTTTGCCAGTCCATTTTAAATAATCTCTTCAATTTCCTGAGTCGACCCGACCGATGTTGTAGAGTTTGTAAACCAAAAAAGAGTAATAGTTCGAACAGAGAGAAATGGAAAATCCTATGAAATTTAAAAATAAAGTGAGCGATTCAATTAGTATCGTGCATATTTTTTATTCAACTAATAAGCGTCGTTGATTGGCAGAAAAATATTTACGATTGAGAAGCGTTTGATTTTTAAATCTATTTGGAAAAGGTAGCGTATTTTGACGATTCAAAAGCGCTTGATTTTTTGTTATTTGTTTATTTATTTATTGCGGACGACTCATTCAGGTGCAGTTCCCATTTTCCGTCTAAATAGCTGTCGAAATCGTATCAGCGTTTGAATGAAGAATATACCTAATATTGTCATATATTTACTTGATGATTCGGGTCGACAATATATAGCCGCATTGACGAATTAATTACTTACAGTAGATTTGATAGAATGTAAATCCATATCTTACTAGAAAAACGAAAACATCCAGCTGAATTCCGTAAGAAAAAGCACTGAGTACTGGTATTGCACGATCTAACAACTCCTGAGGATGTTCCGTGTGTGGGCGAAACACGTGTAGAGTAGTCGGTGAAGGTACAAGGTGTGCCACTGTGTTGCATCTGCATTTATTTACGGGGGCGAGCGGTGCATCTTACATGTTTTGTTTTCTTGAGGAATTTTGCTGGATATTTTTGGTTTTTCTATAGTAAGTAGAGTTCCATGTTTCATAGCACGGGTATTTTGTTTTTCGATTTATTTTGGGTACCTTACCAAATTTTTTGTGTTTTTTTTTCTTTTTATCTACGTCCTCAAGGCCTTTGTCTCTGTGCTACTCCACCACCCTACAACTACAACTTACGTTTAGTAAACAAAACAATAACACAACAACATTGATTGTGGGCCTTCCCAAATAGTTTGAGTTAATTTGGACGACCTCCCCGAAACCGCTTAATATCCTGCCCGTCATCGGGCTGTCAGACTAACTTCGCATTTGTATGCCCACCATTAGGGTTATTGGACGCAGATGCCATCTTAGTTTGGAACTAATTGGTGGTGGATTGATGAGCGCTTGTATCGGAGATTCTAAACATCTTAGCGCAGTTCTATTAAGAATGGGTAGGTACAGTCAAAAGCAATGACAAGTATACACTTTACAACACTATCGCATTGACGCATACGATAACAAAGCTCTCTCCACAGACCTATATCGAGATAGATTGTAAAAGTGTACCTTGCGTGCCAAAAGTTTGATCCACGGGTCAAAGTTTTACGATCTAAGTCAGTCCGCTTGAGACCATTGCCATGAAAACACGCGTCACTCAGAAACGAAAATGGTTGATTGAGCAGTGCTTTATTGCTAGAGCTCGTCAAGTTATTTACACATCACTAACGGCCGGTTTCAATAATTTATCCCTAACAAGAGATAGGCCTATCTTGGTTACGTTACTTAGCAACGCTGCTCTTTCGGGTTATTTCGGGCTGAATAACAAAAATATCCAGGCAACAAAGCTATTGAAACTGACCGTTAATCTTGCTCGTGACGTCATCGTTGGTCTGAAAATATCGACACGCTAGGTTCTCATACAGTTTGCAGCGCTCTTTTCTTTTATCTTGATATAGGTCTGTGGCTCTCTCTGTCCACAAATGCCATTTAATATTGTAATGTGCTTAGTGTTTCTATGTCATTGCACGTGACTACATATAGCTTGCCGTGTGGTGACGGCCTAAGAATACATGAGTCACCACTCCCTTACACGCCTGGGATGTCGTAAGAGTCGACTAAGAGGCTCGACGCATTGAACACCTGTGCGAGAGAAGGAAAACTTGAAACAAACCCTCTACCAACCCGTCTGGCCAGCGTGGTAGCAGTAGCCTAATAGCCTCCTATGAACGCCACAATCGGCGTGAGCTAGGAGAGGCCTATGTCCAGCAGTGGACGTCCACAGGCCGGTGATGATGATGATAATGATGAAATATAGGTTGCTGACTTGAAACCATCTGAGAATAGATGAGTTACTGTTCTTAAGGATATTATCTGTGCCTGTCGATAACCTTACTCGATTTTTCATTTCTTTCATCTGAAGTTAAAATCAATGCATACAACTTTTTTGAGTGCGAAATATATACTTACTAGGTTTTTTTTTATGAAGTACGGGGAAACTCTTAGCCTTCATCATACCTGTTGTTAAGTGTTGATAAGGCTGAAGATGGAAGCAAGCCTCTCCGGAAATCCCCAGTCACTGAGGAACTGGCTATCTTATATTTAACTGCCGGAACACAAAAATGCTGAAAATATTGTTGTTATGGGGTCAGACTTAGATAAGATGGTGGTAGCTAGCCAGGCGGACTTACAACAAGTCCTACCACCAACCAAACCGAATACATATGTAACCCCGCTGGGAATCGAACCCGGGACCCCTGGGTCTGATACCGGTGGTTGTACTGTAACCGTTATTTTTAATGTAACTGTTATTTTTAATGTTACGGTTAGTTTAAATGTAACTGTTCCTTTTTTGATTAGCCTAAATTACTGAAAGAATTTTAGTGGATTTTGGCGTGCACGTAAATTAGACTTTAGATTAGATTAACATAATATTTTTCACCTCACATGCTCGGAACAGAAGGTTTTGTCATTCAGTTTCTGCGTAGAAAATCGCTTTTTGCGGCCTAGCGCGGCAAAGTACTTTTTTAATTTAATACCTAAAAATATGTCAACAATATATTCCTACTTTAAATAACTTTAAATTTTTTATTATTTTTCTTTATTACAATTATTACATTAAAACAACAAGAATAAGATATATTTAGATCAAACTTTATGTTTAAAGAATTTTTTACCGGAAGTTGACCGCGGAAACAACCATAAAATGTTCCTCGCTGTTGTGAGGTGAACAATTGTGTTTTGCGCTCGGCAGAAAAGTTTTTAGCGTCTTGTACCTTTGAAATCCTCGCTTTGCTCAGCTTTCAATAGAGGTAACTCGTCGCTAATAACCAACTTTCCAGCCTTGCATAAAAATAACTATAGTTATACTAAAAAGAGCGAATACGAATTTATTATGTATCTCTTTCATTATTGATCCTTTTGATATAAATTCTATACTATAGTATCATATTTTATTTATTTATTAGGCAACAATAAGTACACTGATACATACAAAAATTTAATAAATTATTTTGTAAATTGAATGAATGAAAGTTTTGCTCCAGTGACTCGCATATTAATTTAAAGTTAGCTGACTTAGGAGGGTCGTTTTAAAACTTCGTATAGAGCTATTCAATTCGAATGGATATTATTTAATCTAACAAGAGGAGCCTGCGACCTTTTACTCCTAGTTATCGGCTTTCTGAAGAGCAACCCTACCACGAGGAAATCTCCTCGGAACGTTAAAACTTCGTCGTCTCAGCCACATAACACCTTCTGCTGGGTATAGCCTCCCCCAAAATGGGCAGTATGGCTAAGTAGTCCCTTAGTCGCCTTTTACGACACCCACGGGATGAGAGGGAGTAGTGCTTGTGCGATTCTAAGCCGACACTACGCAGCTAAACTTAAAGCGCTCAAAACCTGGGGACAGTCAATGTTGCCATGGATCCCACCATGAAGAAAGGAAAGATCCAAAATAGTTCTTCTATCTTCTAGAGATTGCATATGAAAATATGGATTCGTATGGAGAGTTATTCGTATGTGGTTCGTATAGAGTCTTTACTAATCACATCAACTTTATACAGTACTCCAAGCTACAACTAATAATCTTATAGTGGCAAATAAAAAAAACAAATACAAATAATATTCTTATAGTGCCTGTTACACCTTGTATACTTTATATATTACACTCTATTTTCCTGATCACATTTACAAAACGTTATGCAACAAACTATTCACTGTGCTGATTCAGCAAATTGTGAATCGACAATTGATAGCCGAATAGCCGATTTATCTTTTTGAAGCACTAAGGACCTATTTTTAGACGCCTTTCATGTCCGAGATCGCTGCCTGGATCCGTATCTAGGTTGGATTGATTGCAGGATGTCATTTATTTTTTAATCAACTGTGCTAGCTAGGATTATTGACATTGCGTGCTCAATACTTAGGTACTCGATAGTTTTTAGTGCTAGCCCTACTGTATCAAAAAGGAAATGCTATTTGGAGTATCTACTAAATTCTGGTGCTTCGTTAAAGCAAGTTTGGTGTACCAGTTAAGTAAAAGTTATATAGATCAATAATATTTTTTCATCATGTCATCAGGTCATGAAATATTTAATTAAACGGTGGCTAAGAATCTAGGCATATGTCCAACAGTGGGCGTCATGTCACTAGCTACAAATCCATAAATATGTTACTTCTATTGCTACTTCTACTCTGATTGATTACATTCAACGACAATTTTCTGATCGAGAAATCTTCGCTTAGAACATTCAGGGAAGGCTGGGAATGTAGGTCAACCTTTTGTAACAATCCAAAAATAAGACAGTAGCAGACAGTTCAAAAAGAAAATTACAATTCGTTATTTTTCGCTTGTTCCCAGTGCCAGCTTACAACGTGTCCATTTACTGGGTGGAAGGCACCGTTGGAGACGTCCTCCAAGCTGGCAAACTAGCGGTGGTGAAGTGTGTCGCCCATGGCGCGTACCCACAGCCAGAACTCGCTTGGTGGCTGGACAACAGACACCTCACACAGCACAGTAATCAGGTAAACGTCAAATCAAAATCTGGAAAAATCAGAGATGTATTTTTTTTGTATTGACGTAATTCGTGTTGGCTAGTCATCAAGCAGAATACGATATGGTACTCCATCAGCGTCAAAAACAAAATGCACAAGATCGATTATGTGGTAAAAATGATTTTCTTAGAGCTTCATTTAACTCAAAATCCAGGCACATTCACTTAGCACTTAGAACGGAAAACCCAATGATAAAGGATGCTGTAACGAGGAAAAGAAACCTCTCAGAGGCTGGATGTTTATATTCTCTGAGATTAGTGTTATCTAGCATCAGCTTCCTTCAAAACTTTTAAAATCACAATTAAAGTAAACCTTTAGAACTAATTCAAACGTAGAGCAATAGGACTCAAAAGCGTTATAAATAAACATAATAAAAGTAAATTTTGTGTACCGTAAAATGTAATATTTCAAATTCCTTACACAATCCGTCTGTCTGCAGAGCTGGAGCAAGACCACCCGTACGTCAGAGTCGCTGCTGCAGCTGATTCCAGCTGTACTGGACAACGGTGCGACCCTTGCGTGCGTAGCCACCAACCCAGCGATGGCGCCCAGCAGGGGATCCAAGGCTGACGTCATCACCCTCAATGTTACTTGTGAGTAATGAAACAACAGCATTATTCTTCTAGCAGACTCCAGCTGTCCTGGGCAACGGAGCGACCCTTGAGTGTGCAGTGCGTAGCTACCAACCCAATGATGGCGCCCAGCAGGGGCTCCAAGGCTGACGTCATCACCCTCAGCATGATGACTATCAGTATCATTGATTTTATAGCTGTACTGGACAGTGCCACGTGTAAAGCCAACTCCAACATAAATGGCGCGAAACAGACCCAAGCCTGCCGTCAAATTGAATTGCACAGAATGTAAAGCTACCCGCGCATCAAACAACAGTCACTGTCAGCTGCTGTACGTATTTTTTACAAATTACTGTTTTAATCATTTCTTATCCATTTAATTATTAAAACGTTAAAACGTATCTAACGGGCGATGAAATATTCAGTATACAACGTTATTTGATGTATACCCAAAACCTCAAAACTATTTGTAGAACTCATAATTACGAACAACTTTTTGTATGGAAGCAACCCTGAAATCGCAAAAAAAAACAGCTGTTTCATACATTTTAGCAGAGTTCAAATAAAATTTTCTATGAAACAGCTGATTTATTTTCGCAATTTCAACCTTCATACAAGAAGTTGTTCGTATTGATGAGTTCTACAAAAATGGTTTTGAGGTTTTGGGTAAACATAAAATAACGTTATATATATTTTTTCAAGTAACTAATTGGAATGGATACATGGTACTCACTCTAAACATTATAATTACGATTTAAAAAATTGGTAAGCACTAGATACGACTCGCCTAATAAAGGTACGAAATTTTTTCCTTAAAAACCTCTAGGTACTTCTAAAGATAACTCAGTAGCAGTCCAGCAGAAATTGAACAATACCTAGTCGCAGTGAGGGCGTACTTTAATTTCCGCCTTCATTACAGAACTTCTGATTACTCGAATGTATTCGTTCAATTAAGCCTCGTCGGACCACAGTATAAAAATAAGTACGTGGGCTGTTACAAAATTGTTAGTGAAATGAAAAATAGTTAGAATATAAAAAAAGTTTATTTACAGCTTTTCAAAATCGTTAAATATACTTCCTCTAATTCCAATGCATGTCTTCGACGGCCTCGTCTGCAGTGCTAAATGTTCGCCCACGAAGCATTTTTTTTACCGTGAGAAATAGAAAAAAAACGCTTGGAGCTAAATCTGGGCTGTACGGAGGATGGGGTAACATTTGTACCCCCGAAGTTGTCAAATAGTCCATATCAACACGACGGTATTTTTGCTCATCGATTATAGAATGAGGTACCCATAGGGAAGCAAGCTTCTTAACTTGAAGGTGTTTTGCAGGATGGTGGAAACTGCATGTGATCCAATGTTTAGTTCAGCCTGTATCAGCCGTATAATATGTCTATTCCCTCGCAATTACTTGTACTATTTAGTATTCTGTGGCAATAGCCACTCTACCCTGATGACATTTTAATAGCCTACAAAATTCTCAACGCATCTGGTGCATTCAAAATTGCACAACGCTCACAAGAGCGCAATTCCTTTGTGTTCAGAAATTACCTACGCCACAGCTCAAGCGTCAGGGTTGTACAAACGAAGTATAATAAATAACAACATAATTTTATACAGCATTTTATTCGAAACCAAACAAACAATTTTAAACTGTATAGTGTCGGAAAATATTTAAACATGGTGTAGTAATGTTTAAAAATCATATTTCGCACTGTACGCGTGTACGCGTGCACTACAAGCGCGAGGCGGCGGCGGCCCTGACTGATTTACAACTCCAAGTTGTAGCGCGCTGTAGGTGCTAATCGCGGTAGGTATAGGCGATAGACGGAGGCCTGGAGTCGGGTATAATTCGAGAACGTACCTTTAATAAGAAGACAAAATACTGAGTATCTTTATACTGTGGTCGACGCTAGACGGCGACGATATTACGTCTCGTAATTGTTACGTCTCCATATGACACATTTTTCACCGAGTTTCTAGCATTTGCCTAATGACAGCTGTAAACTTAGGCATGTTATTTGTGGTAACATTTGTGACAAGATTAATAACGTGAAACGTGATTTATTTATACGAGTATGTTCTTAGAGCAATTTTCATTATTAGTTTTACGCCCGAACTAAACCAAGGTTACTACAAAATAAAAATGAGTTCAACAGTATACAACAATAGAATAATATTATTAATAAATGCGAAAGTGTGTTTGTTTGTCCTTCTTGATTTTCGGCAAAGAGTAAAAAAACGGGAAGTAACGTTGGTTACTTTTCTCTCGATATTCAATCAAATTTGTCTCTGATCACTGTATAAATTATTTTTTTCCTATAATTGTATAATGTAATCTAATAATCATAGGTAATCACTGTATATGTTAATTTATTTTTACCGTAATGGTATAATCTTAGGTTATTTGATTAATGCAAATTCTATAGGTAATTTATTGTCAATGTTTATTGTAGTTATGCTTTTTTTGCTCTTCGCATCGCATGAATTTCTGTGTGTACAAGTATTTGGATGTCAGTTTTTTTGAAACGCGTTTTTATTTATTTTATTTGGGAAACAAACAATACAATTTGTCTTATAAGTAAAATAATAACTAAATATATCTTAAATCAGCAAAGTTTCCACTTATTACTAAAACATATGTTTGAGCAATGGACAAAGGTAACAATCTTACAAAGAGCTTACAAAAAATAAAAAAAGAATTGGTATTATCTGTGCTAACTACAAAAAGGACAAACCTTGGGTAGGTACTGGCATTACAGTCTAATAACTAAAAGGGAACCAAAAAGAATAAAATTACATTTAAAAAAAAACATATAATAATAACAACCCTCTTTTTGCGTGGGGGCTAAAAAAAAAATATATGTTCTCATTTCATGTTGTTGTTGACTGTCATCTGTTGTGTATACCATAAATAAATAAATAAATAGATATTCCCACGGGAACTGGAACCACGCGGGTGAAACCGCAGGCGGCCGCTAGTATTTTATATTAGCTAGGCTATTTTTCAATAAAGCAACTGTACGAAACAAGAGGGAGAGAAACAAATAACGCTTGTAATACTCGCTGGTTCTTCACCGTACAAAGTCTTTGCCGCAGGGCATTTTAAACCAATGGCATAGCTGCTTTGATGTTCTTGTGTGTAATATACTTGACTGCATAAAATAGGCTTGATACTCACGGCTGACTAATTTTGTAGCTTATATACCCCCAGGCCATGTATCCCCTGCGTTGGTACACCATCAAAGATACAGATTGAGAGAAAAAAATGTATAACATCGCCATAGACCTATATTGAGATAGACGAAAGGAGCGCTTCAAACTGTATGAGAACTTAGCGTGTCAAATTTTTCGTACCTACGATGACGTCATGAGCGAGATTTAGTGATGTGTAAATGTTATTGACGAGCTCTTGCAACAAAGCACTGCACAATAAACCATTTTCGTTTCTGAGTGGCGCGTGTTTTCATGGCAATGGTCTCAAGCGGACTGACTTAGGTCGTAAAACTTTGACCGTGGATCAAACTATTGACACGCAAGGTAGGTATACTTTTACCGTCTATCTCGATATAGGTCTGTGAACATCACTCTCATAGGCTCACCTCTGTCCTGCAAGTGGCATTGGCAATATCAAACATAAGCTGCGTGCTGTTTTTCATCCAAGTTTTAATGTTTGTTAATTTTTTGTTTTTATGAAGTACGCGGAGACTCTTAGCCTTCATCATACTTGATGTTAAGTTTTGATAAGGCTGAAGAGGGAAGCGAGCCTCTCCTGGAATCCCCAATCACTGAGGAACTGGCTATCTTATCTTTAACTGCCGGAACACAACAATGCTGAAAACATTGTTGTTATGGCGGTGGTATATGATGGTGGTAGCTAGCCTGACGAACTTACAACAAGTCCGACCACCAACCAAACCGAATACAATATGTACCCCCGCTGGGAATCGAACCCGGGACCCCTGGGTCTGATACCGGTGGTTGTACGACTAGACCACAGAGGCGGTTAAAACTAAAAAAATAACTCTCCCACCGCAGTAGGATTAAACTAAATACGAGTTTTAAAATCTTACATTTTAATGCTATTCTTCCAGTATTTTTATAGTACAATTAACAGCACGTACGGCTTTACGTGGCTTTAGCACGTGGCAGTGGGCGGAACACATAGCGAGAAGAACCGATGGCCGTTGGGGCGGAAAGGTTCTGGAATGGCGACCGCGCACAGGACGACGCTCCGTGGGTAGGCCTCCGACAAGGTGGACCGACGATCTGGTGAAGGTCGCGGGAAGCCGCTGGATGCGGACTGCGCAGGACCGATCGTTGTGGAGATCCTTGGGGGAGGCCTATACCCAGCAGTGGGTATAGGCCTATACCCTAGGTCATGTGGCTGAGACGACGACGGCTTTACATTTGCACTACGAAAACCAACGCTATTACGAGCGACGTAAGGGCGCTCTCAATTTCAAAGTGTGAAGCCATAGATGCTGTTGATTGTACGTAAATATTTAACCTAAAATTTTGAATTACAGATAGTCCAATTCTGGAGGTGACGCGGCTGGGAGACAACAGTCTGGGCGAGATCGTGGAGCTGGATAGCCTGCACCTGGAGTGCGAGGTGAAAGCCAACCCCCCCATCGCCCGCTTCACCTGGTATTTTAATGTAAGTACCTACCTTTAAAAGCTCGGCCCGTATTCACTACGACCATTTAGCAATCCTTGCTTGCTTGCTTGGTTTGCCACGCCACTGTCGTATTTGGTTTCGAGATTTTCTTTAATACGTTTTCTCTATGACACTTACAAATTTTAAAGTTTTTTTACTTATAAATATTTAATTTTGCATTTTACAATGCTATTTTTATGTCATAAGTATATTAAACAACAAAATATTTAAGAAAAAAGCAACATTGTTCATGTCGCCTTGACGGGATTCGCACTCGCATGCATTGGGCCGGATTCCCAAGGATGCGGGTTCGAATCCCGTCAGGGCGACATGAGACAAGTTGCTTTTTTCTAGTATATTTACTTGTTTAATATGTATCGTATTCTTCTACATTAATATTAGAATAGTCTACAACGTAAAAAAGCAAATACTACGTACCTAACTATAGAAAACTTTTCCGACCACTTTGTAGTGCTATTAAAGAGTTTCTGATTTTCTCTTGGAACAAGATTGAAATAAAATTTCCCAAGTTAGAACAGTGAAAAGCAAAAATTTTACTGCAAATTAAAAATAAAGCTATAGTGGCAAAACTATTAAAGCTCGACTGAGGATTCTTTTAACACTGGCATTAGGTAAATAGGTCACTATTTTAAACAATAACAAATTAAAATCTATGCCATGAAACACATTTATCACGTTATTCTACTTATATTTAAGTCTACGTTTACATGATCTCAACACAATTTCATAATTGTTTTCTAAATACAACAAGATGCTCTTGCCACATGTAATAAAAGTGTAAAATTAGGTAAGTCTTAGATTTTTCATTACCTTTACTAACATCAAAACACCTAGTGGTTTTTTCTTAGCATAAATGAATTCGACTCTAAGCAATAAATCAATTGGGAATTTGGAATTTGAATTTCCACAATAGAGTTAAAAATCGCGTATCGCGTAAAGTCGAGCGCGGTCACCGGGGACCGCTTAGTGGTAATTGGGTTAAAGTAATATCGTCGTTTTATTATATTTTCGACATAAAGTTTTGTTTCTTAGTTTCGTTTCAATAATAACACGGTTGGTTCGGAATTGAGTATAAGTGAGTTAATTAAATATTAACTTTTTTTTAAACAACGGGGAAGCTCTTATCATTTATCATACCTGATATTAAGTATTGATATGGAAGAAGAAGGAAGCGAGCCACTCCTGGAATCCTCAATCACTAAGGAACTGGCTATCTTATCTCTAACTGCCGCAACACAACAATGCTGAAAACATTGTTGCTATGGCGGCAGACTTAGAAACGATGGTGGTAACTATATAACCAGGCGGACTTACAACAAGTCCTTCCACCAACCAAACCGAATACAATATGTACCGTCCCGTTGGGAATGGAACTTGAGATATCTCGATTTGACACCGGTGGTTGTTACCACTAAATTATAATATTGTTTGTATATAACTGTTTGTTACCTGAAATAAATAAAATAAAATAATAATAAAATAAACCAATTAAAAATAATTAATAGGTTAATTTATTTAATCGTATGGCGTATAAAATTATTTGTAGGTTAGCTTAATTATAGATCTATGTCTAGGTTTTGCAACCAGTCCACAGCCGCTGGTGTCAGGTTGCCGTAGAGATCGTGCGGATCACCTGTGAAACGGCGTCTCGGACATCGCTCGACGATATGTCGGATAGTCTGTTCCGCGAGGCCGCAGTCACACGCTGGACTCTCTATCCAACCCCACTTGTGCTTCAGATAGTTGCACCTGCCGTGTTCCGTGCGGATTCTGTTTAATAGGTTAATTATTCCTTTACTTGTCCCAGGATAGCCAAATAACCTCCGGAGGCATCTGGGGTGACGACGTCCACTCTTCAAAGCTGTTTGTCGAAGAAACGATGCGCAGACATTCAGGACGATACTCCTGTGCGGCAGGCAATACCGTAGGGGAGACCAGGGCGGAGGCCATCAATATCACTGTGCATTGTGAGTACATAGATTTCATTATTGTTTACAATGTTAAAAGCCATGTATTTAAAGTAAACGGAAAAAAAAAATCATGGTAGAAGGCCTGATTTGTATTTCCTGATTCAATAGGACCAAATTTGAACAAATAGAAATCCAATTCAATCGCTTTAATTCTTTATCAACTACAATCATCACCATCAGAAAAATCGCACCTTTTAAAACCCCCATTTTTAAACTTAGTTAAACCATATTTGGAATCAATTTATGAAGGAAATGTTGTATCTCATTCGCGAGGAAACGAAAAGGAGGACCCAAAACAATTTAACTTTTTTATTTTTATGTGAATAGAACAAAAAAAGATACAAGTTTACAAAACAATAACACTCCATAATTATACTTTTTGTATCAAAAAAAACAAAAAAGTTTATGAAAGATATCTCCACAAGACTGGTCCACGCCTCAGGAGACCCGAGAGCTGGTGCCTATCTTGCCCAGCGGCTGAGTCTATGTATTCAGCGGGGCAACAGCGCCAGGGTTCTCGGTACTATGCCACGCGGCTGCGAGTTGGACGGCGTTTTCTTGTTATAGTTAGTATAAGGTAGTGTATTATGTTTATATGTTTATTATTAATTTATTTTGTATCTAATAAATTTATCATAACTACTTACTTAATACTTTTTTTAAACGGTTAGATAACGCATCACCCCCATTGAACCTGCATTGACCCTTTAACATCCACAAATTGTAGCATAATTGCCCAACCGGCAGCCCTTATAAGGAACAAAATTGAATATTTTTTACAATGACACATTTGTTGTATTATTCTTTTTTTTAATGCAATGAAATGTTGTTTGTTAAGTTTATTTATTGGGCTTTCAATCGAGGTCAATACTGGTGGCGGTACACGCTATTTACGCATTTGTAAAGTGATAATAATGTTTAAGGAAAATTTGAAAAGGTGCGATTTTTTGACGTTGAGTGTATGTGTGATGAGGCATGATAAACTTCCGAGTTTTTTTATGAACAACGGAGAGACTCGTAAACCTTAAGTATTAATATTATTGAGATGGAAGCGATGCTCTCCCAGAATCCTCAATCACTGAGGAACTGAGTTCTGTATTACAAAAAAGTAATCCAAAGGTTCAGTGTTATCCATAAATCCTTAAATCTATTCAAGAGACTCACCCCCATATTCTAAGTCGTTCCTCCAAAACTTTTTACACTCCACTCAACCTCGTCGTGGGTAAAAATGGTAGTGTGCGCTAGGCCTAACACGGAGTTGCTACGTACTCTTTGGCTCCTCCAGGTCCTTATGGAGTTATGACTTAGAATACCGATTTCGAGGAGTATTTCGAAGAGGTTTTCAATGAGGTTTCGTTAAGTCGAGGACGAGTAAGTTTTGGAGGAACGACTTAGAATATGGGTGTCATTGTCTTTTTTCTAGTTTATTTATCTATATTTATACTAGAGGCCGGGCGCGGTTTCACCCGCGTGGTTCCCGTTCCCGTGGGAATTTTGGAATCAGAGCTATCCTATCTCTTAAGTTGGACCAGACTGCTCACGGTGTGCCAATTTAATTTAAAATCGGTTAAGTCGTTTAGGAGTCCATCGCGGACAAACATCGTGACAGGAGATTTATATATATTAAAGATTATAAAGAGAAAAGATTTGATTATTTATTTGTTTGCATTGAATAGGCTCCGAAACTACTCAACGGATTTGGATGAAATTTGGTACACAGACAGTAGATAGCCTCGTTATGAACATAGAATACTTTTTATCCCGATATTATCACGGGAACGGGAACCACTCGGGGGAAACCGCGAGCGACCGCCAGTTTTGAATAATAGTGTTACACTTTGTGTACAATATAACACATGTCTCAATGTGTAGGTATTATGTGAAAAAAGCGATTTAGTATATTTCTTTTCCTCAAATCAAATACAGAAACTATTTTGTTATTCAAATAAACTTCAATAAATGGTTTTGTCGTCGAACGTGTTGTTTTCCCTCACGCTTTTTCTCACAAAACGCCTTTAATCTTATAAAATAGTTTGGTTCCACAGCAATTTAGGTTTGGTTTCACCACCTATTGATAACTTCTGGATAGCTTATGTGGTAGATAATTTACCATATTTTTCTTAGATCAACTGTCAAATGATGTGTCAATTGGGTTAGGTTAGGTTACCATATTTTTCTTAGATCAACTGTCAAATGATGTGTCAATTAGGTTATTCAGAATGTAAAGTGGTGAAACCGGCCCGAATTTTCAAATAAACATAAGAATATCCAAAACCTTACAAAAGACGGAGATATAAATTACTGAATTGATATGAAAACATTTTCATTTCCTTGGTAGCTACAAAAAAGGCAAGGCATTCTCATAATACACCGCAGTTTCCTTGTTAAGTGTTTCAATAACATGCCAGTATACTCCAACCTCCCCGAACCTTTCGGGGAATCTCCGGATAATATTTATGTTATGATTGTTTTCGTTAACCTTTACATTGATATATTCTTCTCTAGATAAGACATACCTAGGTTCTTCCGAAAATTGATAGCCACAGAAGAAATGCAACCTCTTCTTCCATGAAACTATTTTGAATTGACGGCTAATTTTAACACAGTCCTCCTTTGTGAAAATCACTGGCCACCTATGTGTAGTTTTTTTTAAAATTTATGTTTAAAGATTATCTGTCACTCTTCTTTTGTTTGCAACAATGGACGTCTCGCGGGAAGCTTTTGGTGCTACGATTTTCCATGATTATAAACGAGGGTTAATCATCATGGAATCTAAAAAAAAATGCAAGCCGTTTTTGGGGAGTCTGCTCCTAGCAACAATTACTTATTATGATCGTGAATTTAAACGTGGTCAAGAGAAAAAACCTTCGTGGGTGAAAATTTAGACGAGGCCGTCGAAGAGTTTCGTCGGTTATTTTTCGACCGCCCGCAAGACACGTTTTTTGAATGGAAAAAAGAAATGATATCGAGAAAGTGTTCGAATCGTCACGGTAAAAAATGTATAGGAAAATGTAGTTCCGTTTACGTCCGGTAGGAACTCTGCTCAATATCTCATACATTTTTTTACTATCTTACTCGATACTTATTCTTACTAGGCCTACTGAACACCGAAACCGAACATTTATTAATAATACTTTTTCGATACTTACTCGAAAGTTTCTTCGTGCTAGGCATGCTGGTTATAAACTATATGTGTGCCAAAGTTCATCCAAATCTATACAAACTTTCTTATCTTATACAAACTAAAGACTTAGAATAAAAAAATCTGATAAACTAGGCTTGTGATAACGAACGATTCGTAAAACATAGCGTACATTAAAAAGTATAAAAAGCATATTTTTTTTAAATCACTTCTAGTAATCGCCTAGACTAGACCTAACGCTGTAAAAAGAATTTAGTATTTTTTTATCAAAAACCAGATCAGCACATAAATAATTCACAATCCAGATTTACAGATCAATGCTCCTGTCTCATAATAAATGCATGTTTCCAACTGAGCATTGATTCGCAAAACACAGATGTATTTTGAAATGGAACGTATCCAGGGCATTGGGGGGACAGTCACAATTAGTGCCAAAATAGAGAGAAATGACAAATTATTATTAAAAGAATAATGTGTCTTTACTTGGTTACTAGCAGTCGCTCGCGGTTTCACCCGCGTGATTCCCGTTTTCGTGGGAATATCGGGATTAAGAGATCCTATGTTCATAACCAGGCTACAGGGGCGTGCATTGGTTTTCCAGCGTAGTAGGCACATTAGATCTAACTAGTAACTTTACACTTATCCTATCCTGCTACCGAATATTATAAGTTTGAAAGTTTGTGAGGATATTTGGATGGAGGAATGTTTGTTACTATTTCACTCAAAAACTACTGAACTGATTAAGATGAAACTTTACAGCAATGTAGCTTATATATCAGAAAACCACATTATATGCAAATATTTATAATTATCCTGATATTCCCACGGTAACGGCAACCACGCGGCGAGTGAAACCGAGAGCGGCCGCTAGTCATAAATGATAAGGTTCGTAATATTTAGTAGGAATATTAAAATGCTAACGAGTTTGATTGTTTGAGCACGCTAATCTCCGGAACTACTAGTTCGAATTGAAAAATTATTTTTGTGCATTTATCTCGGAAGGTAATAAGATATTTAATATCACGTTACGATTAATAAGAGCAGAGCATTAATGTAAAACGTTACAGAAACGGGAAAAAAATATGAGTTTTGGGAGCATCCGTTGCGAACGGTGTGTAAATGGTTAAAGTTATGTAAAAATTATGTATGACGAAATTATTCCCCATCAAAAGTTCTAAAAAAAAGTCCGCGACAGCATATGTCTATGTTGTATAGTTAACTCACTATAACCATTTTTCAGATAATAAAATTTGTTCTAAACTGATGTATTACTTGAGAAGCTGTTTTCATAAACATGATATTAATCCTTATCTAAATAAATACGTTAATCATCACAAGTATTTAATTTTGAACAAAATTGCCCTTTACATCATTAAATTTTAATGAATATCTTAGGAAATATGATAGTTTTAAAATAACTCCTCAACAAAATAATTCGCGACCAAATTCATTCGTCAGGTAGGCATGCTTACTTTATACTGATATATTCCGGAAGTTTAAGCTAGAACGTTCGTTACACGTACAAACAGCGCCCTTCTTGCCATGGACGGTTTATACTTGAGCAATCCTTTTTCTAAATATGTTGAATTCTTGTATGAAACGCTGCTTACTTCGAGTAGGCAATTTCGAGACTGCCTATCGGTAGGTATTCAGTATTTAGCGTAAGGAATATCTTAGTGGGTGAGTGATGAATAGAAGTTTAAACTAAAATAAAATAACTTTAACACTTATTGTATATTTATTTATATTTTGAATGAGGTAGGCACTGCCTAATTGCCTATATGGAATGCACGCCCCTGCCAGGCTATCTCCTATCTGTGTACCAAATTTCATCCAAATCCGTTCAGTAGTTACGGAGTCTATTCAATGCAAACAAACAAACAATCAAATCTTTTCTCTTTATAATATTAGTACCTATAGAATAATTTAATTACTCTATAAATCTGTCAGGTATTGGAAAACGAGACACAATTGATTTTACATTGTTGTGCGACAGCTGGCGGTCCTAATGCTTTCTGAATTAAAATCAAATAAAATTGAAATAACTAATATAAAACTCTCAAATCCAAAAAAGTAGCAAGCGCGTAATTCCCTCGTTCAGTTATTTTAAACAAAAACACCTCCAAAAATACGTTATTTGTATAATTTTGAAGTCCTTTATTTTGGCCAATAACTAATTCAAGACCTCAGGGGCCGTGGTCACGGAAAGACTAAGAACCCTGGAAAGAAATGGAAAAGAACATAGAATGACACCGTCCCATCTGAGAATTCACTCGCGGCTGAGTTGATTTTTTCCTACATTTTTCTATTTATATATATAACAGTATAGAAACTTAACTTAACTTAACCGCCTCCGTGGTCTAGTGGTACAACTACCGGTATCAGACCCAGGGGTCCCGGGTTCGATTCCCAGCGGGGGTACATATTGTATTCGGTTTGGTTGGTGGTAGGACTTGTTGTAATTCCGCCTGGCTAGCTACCACCATCTTATCTAATTCTGACGCCATAACAACAATGTTTTCAGCATTGTTGTGTTCCGGCAGTTAGAGATAAGATAGCCAGTTCCTCGCTTCCATCTTCAGCCTTATCAATACATATGGTATGATGAAGGCTAAGAGTCTCCCCGTACTTCATAAAAATAAGAAAACAAATTATCGTTTTATTTTAATATCGCAAATAAAATTGTCAAAAGATTACCTATTACGAAAATATTACAATGTGGTTACAAAGGTTTACAAGCTCTAACTTACGTAGTAACTATTTAGTAATCTGTGCTCTAACTAACCACTTAGGAATTACAGAAATGTAATGTTGTCTGAGGAGCCCGTGGCGCAGTGGTTCGCACGTTTGGCCTGCGATTGTTGAGGTTAAGCAACTTTCGCAATGGTCAGTCACGGGATGGGTGACCATAAATTTACTATCTCCTCCGACCTTTGGAAGGCACGTTAAGCCGTTGGTCCCTGCTGCATTTGCAGTCGTTAAAACCCACCAATCCACATGGGGCCCGCGTGGTGGGTCATTGCCCGTTCTCCTTATCTATCCATAAATAAGGCCAGTGCCCCAGCAGTGGGGACATTAAAAATGGCTGATGACGACAATTGTTGTCTACTTGACAATGTCTCTCTCAATTCTCTCATCAACCCCAATCGAACCCCCTAAGTCCACACCTGTATTACGTTTATACGGGTATTACAATTTTTCCCTCAGAGAATAAACTTGTTCGACTACGCGAAATTCTCAGAAGCTTTTACGTTCCCATTAAAATTATAAAAACAGATCAATATTATTGTTTTCTTATCATAATACTTTTGCGTAACAGAACCATTTCTGAACTAAAAAAGAATTGAACACACTTAATCAAGTTAGCCGTGATTACAGCCAGCGAGCGGGACAAATAACGAAAAATGGAAATGGAAAATTTAAGAAAGATTATAGTTCAAAATAATTAGTAAACATTGCCAGAAAAAAACTAAATAGTTAAAATTACGTTTACCTACCTATATGTAATAATTATTATGAGATAGCTTTGAAATACAAAATAAAAAAATCATAAATGAAAATGTGCAAGCACTTATTGATATTTGAAACAAAAAGTTAGGAAACGACATATTTTTAAAACTTCCCTATTGACAAATTAAAAGACGTGTAAGTAAGTACTTACAAAATTTTACAACATGAAGCGTGAAACACTTTTTCCAATATTTGTACGTTTTTTGCCGATGGCCGGTCCGCCTGTATTTTCTAATACACATCTAATAGACCTGTGGTACTGGGCCGTTCATTCCAATTAGTGTTGTAAACGTTCTTGTGTATCGATAGTGTTGCCTTTATTTGTTTTAGTTTCGATAAATCGGAAAAAGCTTTATTTCGAATGACGACCTGTTTGTCGCCCACCTTCTGCGCCAGAGGTCCCGGATTCGATCCCCGGACAAGACAAATAGACATGTACATGCAATTTGTGTGCATGTACATGTCTATTTGTCTTGGTCTGGGTGTTTAATACGTATATTTTGTATGTATTTACAAAAAAGGGTATAAGTATGTTTTCTTAATGAAACTTAATGTGGGCTAGATAATTGGTGTATAAAAAAAATATGGCATTCGAAACAAAGCTTCCATAACCTAGAAAACAAAAGCTGAAAAAAAAAACTCGTAAGGATGCGGAATAACGGTTTTTAACCGCCTCTGTGGTCTAGTGGTAACAACAACCGATATGAGACCCAGAAGTACCGGATTTAATATAGATAAGATAGCCAGTTCCTCAGTGATTGAGGATTCCGTTAGAGTCTCGCTTCCACCTTCAGCCTTTATGATGAAGGCTAAGAGTCTCCCCGTTGATCATAAAAAAATACATAACAGTGAGTTAGGTGTATAACAAACCCCAAATAATAACTATTATGATGTCGTCCCAAAGCTTTTTATGCCTGACATTAAATTTGCTATCATATGATTCAGGATATTGTGTCAACATTCTTTTGTCTTTGTATCTGATGTTTATCGAAAGTGATGATAGTGTTATCCTGCCAGCGGGATGGGTCTGCTCATGTCTGCTTGTGTTAAAATGTGTTGAGATATATATTTTTGTTCTGATTTTATGTTATTTATGTTTTTTTAAGTTAAGACGCGTGGCACTGCTTGATCAGAATAAATAAAATAAATAATGTTTTCAAATTATTCCAATTATATAAAAGTATTCTTTTTTGTTAACTTACTTTAAATATGCTTTGTGATTATGACCCAGCTGATGCGTCTTCTACTAACATTGTAGGTTGTGTCTTACATTAATGCACTTTTATCTTTCTTTTTATTGCTGTTGTTATTTTTTTTTATATATATTTATACAGCTTAACATAAGTACCTGAAGTACGTCATGCTCACTCAAACGTTTCTTCGGCGGTGTCGTGTGAGGCGGGTCGTTACGTTCCCTAAAATATGGTTGAGCGAAGCGATGGCTGGTTCATGCGTCATGCTCGTGAACGGGTGCCGCCAGCGGAAATGGGTCTGCTTCAGTCTGCTTATCTTAATCTTGTGCTTAAAGGTTAAATTTTTTTTTCTAAAATAAATTGATACTGACCTGTATGTTCCTCACAACTTGCAGTACAGTAATCTTGTAATGCGAGAAATGTTGTAATGTATGATAGATAAGTCTTTCTTTGCCAGTTGAAAATTGTTTACGGTTACAATAACCATAAAATTTAATATTATAATTAGTATTTATTTTTGTGATGGAAATTGACCTTACTGATATGTTAAGGTCATTTTTCAATTTGACGACTCTGTATGAAATAAAACAGGGAGAAAAAAACAGCCCTTGACGAGTTTCTTGCCGGTTCTTCTCGTTACAAGGTCTCCCGCCGTAGGGTTTGTGAACCGATGGCATAGCTTCTTTGACGTTCATAAGTGCTTGTAACAGCCTAGACTGAATAAATGATATTGACTTTGACATTGACTTTGACTTTAACTAATATTATAAATGCGAGAGTTTGATTGTTTGTCCTTCCTTAACGCCCTAAGCAACCAATCGACTTGGTTTTTGGCATAGAGTTAGTTGAAAAGACGGAGAGAACATAGGCTGCTTATTATCCCGATATTCCCACGGGAACGGGACCGACGCGAGTGTAACCGCTGGCGAAATTTTCAAATAAAAAATCGATTTTATTTTTATGAAAATATATTAGCAGACACCACGATGCACGTACGTGAATCGCAAAATTAGCTACTAAGCTCCATCATGAAAAGGTAACAAACATTAAATTGAGTACCTACCTAATTTCCGCATACCTAAGTCAAGTTCCAACAGCACAGAAAATGTGGGTTTTTTTGGTTGTCTACTTTCTTAGATAATAAATAATAATAATAAATATTTCTTACACTCACACCAATTAACCTAGCCCCAAAGTAAGCACTATAAGGCTTGTGTTATGGGATACTAGGGTAACGGATATAAATACATATAATCATACATATGTAACTATATTTGTGAAGAAATATATATAAACGTCCATGACTCAGGTACAAATGCTCGTATTCAACATACAAACACCTTGAAACCGGTGTACGTACTTCTACCATGGAGGTAAATAAAACTAATACTAAAGTAATTAGTTGTAAGAGAGTGTCCAGTATTATCGATAACTATTCGCCATCATCACTATAATTCGAATTACTTGATCCAAGCCTTTTCTCCGCTCTACTGGGCTAAAAGCGGACTAGAAGGTAAAAAACCGGTCACGTACCCAAAACCCATTGGACGAAAATAAATGACTCCCGAACTTTTCTGTTGATTAATCTGCAGATAAGTGTGGCAATACCGCGGCTAATTCGTCAAGATAAGGATTAAATTCGACGGCAGCTTTTAATACCGACGAAATTGATACTTTCCAACTCCCTTGGGTAAATAGGAAACAACCCATTTTTACTTTTTCAGGTAACACAAAGTTGCTTTATCGAACTTCGCTGGAGGAAATTTTCCTGTTATGAACAACTTTTTATATGGTTTTCTGTGTCTCAGTGAGATCAACATAATGTATTGGTTTATGGCTTATTGTTTGACACATCTGTGGTATCTTTAAATTGCAATTGTACGAACTTTTAAATCAATCCTGTTTCAAACAGGTATCGTTCATGAATCTAAATAGGAGTTATAAGACTAAAGATAATACAAAACGAAATTATTTAAAGTCTCAAGCATTATTTATTCATGTCTCTACCGCTGGGACACGGGTGTCCCATATTAATAGTGAGTGAATAGGGTCCAATGCAAATGAAAGAGTTAAAGTTGGAGTGTTAATATATAATAAGATTATCCCTCCCCTTAGATCCGCCAGAATGCGCAGAACGTGGCCTAGTCCTCATCAGGGAGACAATAAAATGCAACGTGCGGTCGCTGCCGGCCCCCGACACGTACTTCTGGCACGTGCAGCCCACAGGGTCGGACGTGCAGCACCTCACTACTGGCTCCCCACTCCTCACCCTCGCGCAGATCACTGGACCCCTGTCAGGTAAGGAATATTCATCAAACTCAAACTCAATACCATTAATTCAATCTAGGCACTTGTGAACGTTAAAGAAGCTACGCCATCGGTTCACAAACTTTACGACCGGAGACCTTGTATCAAGAAGAACCGACAATGAGAAACTCGTCAAAATTAAGAACGCGTGGTGGGTCATGGCCAACTCTCTTTTTATATCCATAAGAAAGCCCAATGCCCGAGCAGTGAGGACATTTAAAATGGCTAATGATGGTAAAAGACCGGGAGACCCGTGTCTAGTCTATTAAATAATCTGTGCCTCAATACACGCCGCGTTCGCAACTCTTGCACGGACATGTACTTCTGGCACGTACACGACCGCAGGTGCAGCACCTTACCACCGGCTCCATACTCCTCACTCTTACGCAGATCACTGGACCACTGTCAGGCGAGAAATATTCTTCAGTACAAAGACCGCGAAAAGTGGGATACTTAGGGCACGGGTACAATGATAATGATGGGCAGGATTATGGGGAAACGTGTCGGTACAAGAAAGAAAACGGGGTTCCGTAATCATAGAATGGATGATTTATTTATACGTATTAGAGAATGGATTGGAATGGTCAGCGCAGACCATCAGTTACGCTTGGCAAATAATCGTGAAAAGTATGCGCCGCTGACGGCCAACATCGGTAGTGTAGAGGCACCGCAAGAAGAAAGAAATAAAGACCGGCACACCCGAGGCAAGTGTTTAAAAGCACGGTTAGCAAGCTAGAACCTCGGTATACTATCCGGCTTGGCTGTCCAGACCCTTCTCACTTCACACGAAGCCAGAATGAGAAGCCTAGCTTACTTGCTTAAAAACAAGCAATGTCGGTCATAACAGCAACATTATCTCTTTCCCTTCACAGGTTCATTGATCTACCTTGTACGCACTGGACAAAGCCCCCAGTCCCACCAGTGCGGTTGCCATTCCATCAAAATAGTCTTCTCACTTTACTACATCCAGCACATACGTCGTTTAGACTACATCAGCTGAGTAACCATTCGAGTACATTTAGTCTTCCTAGGATATACGATTCACTTATTTCTGGTTCGATCACACGTGGAAAGACCAAGCATGGCTTCACACAGATTTCACACACAGATAGTGTCAAATTTCATACCGGGTCAGTAGTTTTCGTGTGAAAAAGTAACTAATAAACAAACTGACATACCATCACATTCATAATATTAGTAGGACTTTTCTGGAATAATATTCACTCTCATAGACTTTTCTATTCAGATTTCAGTTAACTAAAACATACATTCGATAGATAAGTATAAAAATATTTTTCGATAGTTTCACACAAATAATTTATTTGCTTGTTAGTTTTTTAGATTCGATATTTTTTATATGTTCTCGATTATTTATTATAAGTACCTGAAAAAGTATTCAAGAGACTGTTTTTGGTCTGTTTCGTTGTGAGATTTCAGAAGCACGCCATTCTACATAAATTTGATAGTCGTAAAGTTTAACTATTTCATTAATGTCAACATACCCTTCTTAATTAAACGGTCGTCGGGAACTTTTACTCCATGTCGTGGATAATGGATAGGACTCATGTTTGGGCCCTCGACGGCCTCGCTTCAGGGTTCACAGGAACTTTACTAATAGTTATTAGGAACATTTTCACTATCCACTTATACGATAACTAAATGTCCGCGACTTTCCCCGCGAAGATTTTGTTCAATTCTTGAAACAAACTTAAATTATATACTTATTCTTCAAAGAACTTTAAAACCAATTTTATCCAAAACAAATAACAAGGAAGTAATGACTAAGTATATTTTTAATTTAAGTCATGAAAAAGTCGTAGTCTAAACTAATTTAAATACTACACACTAGTTTTTACACCGACTGAACTGAGCTTTTTTATAGCATAGAGGAGTATACTTTTTTTTTTTATGAATGACGGGGAGACTCTTAGCCTTCATCATACTGATGTTAAGTATTGATAAGGCTGAAGATGGAAGCGAGCCTCTCCCGGAATCCTCAACCCCTGAGGAACTGGCTATCTTATCTCGAACTGCCGGAACACAACAATGCTGAACTAGCCAGGCGGGCTTACAACAAGTCCTACCACCAACCAAACCGAATACAATATGTACCCCCGCTGGGAATCGAACCCGGGACCCCTGGGTCTTATACCGGTGGTTGTACCACTAGACCACAGAGGCGGTTAAATTCTTACTAATTCTGTAATTAATTAAGTCTTGATAGACACATTTTCTAGTTTTATTGTTTTAACCAGTATTTATTTGTTGGAATCAATTAATAAATTTCCGACACACTGAATATTGATTACGTTTCTTTATGGAATAGTAACATAATGGTACATTTCCGTCTTTAATTGTTAGACGACTGCGTAATTTACACACTTTCCAGCCTTTATCTCAATACATATACTTACGCCTTCGGTTTTATACATACCTACAAACGTTAGTTAGTATACTCGTATCTACCAACCTCAAACGTTAATCTCAACACCTTTGTAATGCCGCCTTTCAGTCAGGTGTCACATCCAAAACTCCTGGAAGCTATTCCCAGAAGATAATACTTTCTCGGTTTGGTTGTTTCCAAGTCTATACTGGCCAGCTGTCAGCGTCTAGTCTGGCTTAACAACAACTTCGTAGATATATCGAAAGTCTGACAAGGCAACTGCTGCCTTGTCAGTGCCGGCCGACTAAAACCCTACCACAGAGTACATAAGGCTGCGGGCAAGCAGAGAGAAAACTCGGTAGAAAATGTAATTTCTCGCACACATTGACGTGACGTTTACAGGCGTTCTGAGGCACTTTCAGATTATATTACATCAGTCGCTATTGCCAAAATAAATTAGCGTTCATTTTATGACATAACAAACAGGAAATATTAAAATAACATATTATATATATATATTTATATATATGTGTTATTATAATATGTCGCAGCCATCTGGTTAAATCAGCCGTTTAATTGAACGGCTAGCCCGTTCTTTAAACGGCGGCATTCAATTAAATGGCTAAAGAACAACCAGCCAAAATGTTGAATGAAACGTTTAATCGACTTGGCTAAACGTCATATTTAGCCGTTTCTTTAAATGGACTAGGGTAAAACTACTTAATGGACCCACTATTTTGGTAGTTTTGGGGGGTATTAGCAAAGAGACTTCTATGGTTGGAAAAAAAAGCTAATTTCCGACGAAAAAACATATAAAAACATTGTCAGCTGAGCGAGCTCTCTGATGCCATATTTGTTTTGGTGACACCAGTGCCGCAGTAGTAAAAAAAATAACTAAATTAAAATCACCTACCTGAATTTACGTCGGCCATCTTCAATGAGCTAGCTTAAATCAGCCAACTAGTTTAACGTTGAGTGATGTTATTTCAATCAATTACCGGCCTAGGCATACACTTGAATGCCGGCGTTTTATGAATGCGCTAGCCTTCCAATTGAATGGCTGATTTAACCAGATGGCTGCGACATATACATACCTTTACGCCATCAAGGGTGCAGCTTTAGATTGAAATGTATAAACATGAGTCTCATAATAATATATAATTGCATACAAACACACCAATTATTTATCTAGCTCACGTTAAGTTTCATAAATAACTTGTGTTACTATTACTAGATAACGGATAAACATACTTATATAAGTACTTGTTTTTGTAAATCCATACATAATATACTTATTAAACACCCAGACGAAGACAAACAGACATGTTCATGCTCACAAATCCATCGGAATCGAACCCGGGACCTCTGGCGCAGGAGGCAGGCTAAGTAGTAAACAGGTAAACAGGTAGTCAAATACATAAGTATATTTTATCATCATAATATTTAAGTACGTTTACATTCTCAATGGCGCCACGCCCACGCCACATTTTTCATTCCTTGGGTCTAAGATGTGGTCCGGAAAAGATGTTGTCAGAAATGTTATGAACCACTAGCGAAGTTTTAACTAGAATCAATAAAATTCTATACAAATAAAATTATACAGTACCAACCTTTGTCAGTTAGGCAGGTTTTTTGTGCAGGAGCTTTCCGTTTTTATTTTGTGTCGTGTGAGTGTCGTAAGTGAATTGGGAATACGACGATAACAAAACGAGCAACAGCGTCTTTTGAAGCCTATTGGAAACTGGAGGCCTACTCTCTAAGCCCGTCAACCAAGATACGTAAGTTTCCCGAAACTACGGATGGAGCCTACTCTCTATTGATTTCGGATGTACTAGTTTTGGACAAATGGCACAAACACATTGGAAGTAGGGACAATATCAAAACGTATTCTTAGTTCGGGTCTCAGAACTAATAAGCTCACCGTAACAACTAATAAGCTGTCCGTAGGTGATACGGAGTAGGAAACGTCCGTAACTTAGGCGGAAACTATGGGTTTCGTGCTTAGAGAGTAGACCTCCTGATTCGAATTAAGCCTCTACATTTAGGGAGTAGGCCCTTTGACCTTAACCTAGTTGGCCATAGCATCGGAAGCCGAAGGTGCGATCGCGATGGGACATCACCGTGCGATGAAACAAAAATGTTTTTAGTGCTCATCGGATAGGACATTTTCATTCCAGAAGGCTTTAATTACCTTTATCAATAAATTACGCTTGTATTTGCTAGAGCTCCAAAAGATAATCCAATCTTAATGATGTTGGACCCCTTATATAAATGGATTTCTTTATATTGTTATTTATATTTTTTATATTTCATTCATTCTTGTAAGATATTTATAAATTACTAGCTGTGCCCCGGGGCTTTGCTCCCGTGGAATTTCGGGATAAAAAATAGATAGTAGCCGATTCTAAGACCTACTCAATACGCTCACAAAATTTCATGAGAATCGGTCAAGCCGTTTCGAAGGAGTATGGGAACGAAAACTGTGACACGAGAATTTTATATATTAGATAGATGTACTGTTATTTATTTGTTTTGTATATTTCTCTTGTTCGCATTCCTTCCCATTACTTTAAGACTATATATTATTTTTATATTTTATAATTATACATAATGTCCCGGGCACCCATCAATAGGGTGAGGGCTGAACATCGGTGTTTCCCTCATCTCATGGGCGAAAATACTACACCGAGCCCAGACCCTGATCTGCTGCTGCACATAGAGAGAAACATCCGCACTACGTCCAACGTAGTAATCATATGTCTATAGTAGTTAGTCCATTTAAAATGTTTTGTGTAATACCCGCGGCTTTTACCTAAAAATTAGCAATTATCGCGCAGATATCAAATTGGTATTACGTAGCGGCGTCTCATTCTCTCGCGCTCCTACCTAGGTGCGAGAGTGAGACGCCGCGTGTTGCAATGATGCTAGCGCCAAATACAATTCGGTAGCAATAATAGGAACTAAATGAATGCACATTGTAGTTCATCGTTTGTTCGGTAGAGGCTGCACTGTAGATACGTGACGTAAAGCAATTATTACGCAATTTCTGCTGTCGCGTTGCTGTTGCAAAGATAGTTAATAGCCCCGCTGATGTATCTATGTGTTTCGTAACAAAATAAATAATAATAATTATTATTAATGTTTACATTTATATGATTTAAAGCGTGAGAACATGTTAAAATCAAAGCTAAAAAATATATGGTTTCAGGATTATTTATAAAAAGATTGGAATATTTTCTTTCCACATTATCATTCCATCGTTAACCTCATTTTGTTTGGAAAGTACCTTGATAAAGTTGGTCTAACTAAACTCATACAATATTAACTTTGTAAAGAAAAAGTTAACAATTTTGCTTAACCTAAAAATTATGGTAAAAAACGCACTCTATTTCTCTACTAAACTAATTAAAAAAACATTAGGCTGAAAGCGGCCATTTGGCAGTATAACGCGTTTAAAATTTAGTAGTTAAGTTTATTAATTATTTAGTACGTTCTCTAATTTATGGATTTACGAGTATTTTAAAATAAATTGAACTAAGTCTATTAACCGGCTATTAATGGTTCAGTCGTGCGTACATTTTAAAGCTGTTTCTAAAAAGATTGTAGTTTCATTTTTCAGATTTGTCCGGTATTTATTTAAATACTATTCTTGCCGCCTGGTTCCCGTTCCCTATGAAATACGGATATGATTAATGTAACCCATGTTTTAATCCGTATATAAGTAATATCTGTTCTAGATTACATTCAAATCCATTCAGCCGTTTTTGAGTGATTTATTGGGTAACAAACATCATTAGTAGGATGACTAGCGGCTCGATGCGACTTCGTCTGACTATATACAACCATAACATTAGAAATATTGCTCACTGTGTCCACAAATCACTATTGTAATGTGACAATTGCTTCTACAGGGTGACCCATACCGAAGCCGTAATATATGCGTAGTGTACATCAAACTGAATAAGAATATGTGAAAATAATTGAAGGGAAACGACTTTTATTTTTCGTTTTAAAAAAGTGGGTGTTATTTTTACACGCAAAACAAGCCTGTAACGACTTATGCGTGTGTCTAGAGGGTACGAGTAGGCGACCGGGATCCAGTTTCTTTGATTGGTTTTGATACTTATTGCAGTTTTGTAACTTTAAACGATAATCTTTAAAAATAAATGTTGACTTTGATCCTCAATAACTCCTTAACTAGGAGCTCAGATTTGGGCCCATACAAGAAAATGATTGTAACGATGGGTAGAATACGTGGTTTTCATTTTCGTTATGGATCTTTTAATACCCTGTATATTAATACCTCATATTTTGCATTTTCAGATTCTTCAGCATTGTAAATACCCTTATAGTTTCTGAGTAGTTTCTCTTACTTTTCAATTATCACTACAGGCAAACTGAAGGCTACCTGCGAGGCGAGCAACGGTGTAGCTTCCCAGGACCAGCCCTGCTCCCGAATTCTCAACCTGGAGCCGCTGCGGCCGCCCCAGCCACGACAATGCGACCTGGCGTACGAGCACCAGGAGTTCCACATCAGGTGCATGCCAGGTATGTTGCTGATGCTGTGATACGGAAGACGAAGTTGACGCTAACGTGGCTACTGTTGAATAGCTACGAAATTTTTAAATAATTATATTACAATATTATTCTGGAATCAATTTCGCTATTAAGGTGGTAGGACTTCCATACAAACAAACATTGCAAATTAATTGGTTCATCATACATTAATAATTCATAAATACATGTGTCCTTAACGTTGTCATTTCAGTTTTAATTAATATCAATATACCGATATGTTTTAAGTGACAATAGTAAAATTGGGTATTTTTCTATATAATCGTAGACGAAACGTTAAGGAATTTAGTTTTGATTTTACCGTTCACAAAATTAGACTGTAGAACTTTAAAATCTACGTAAGCACTTGTTATTGCTGTTCTATGACCTTACCAATTGAATTACCAATAAATTGAGGAAAATTCCTTGGACCTGGGTTGATAAAGCATCTTATTTTCCTCAGTTGAAAATGCGACATACTACGAGCTGTCAGTGTGGCGGATGTCCCCCACCAACTCTTCCCTGATGCTGGAGAGACGTGGGTCCATGGGGTTCGGGTCCCGACAGGCGCTCGCGCAGGGAGGGGGAGGGGCGTGGCTTGTGAGAGGGGCATTAGGAGAGCTGAGACCAGCTGATGAAGCTGGAGCAGCTGCGTGTAATCGATACGGGTGTTCGGAGCCGCTGCTGCTGAGGCCGACGGATAACTTGCTGATGGCTGCCTCGCCGCCGTGGTGGCATTGTAAGTATCATCATCATCTCAGCCGCACGGTCCTAATTCTAGAACTTCCCCGCTCAGCCCAAACGGCCATCGGTTCTTCTAGTTATAGGCTTTATTTTAAGTAAGTATGATGATTATATTCACTTTAGCTTCATTCAGAGCACATTCAGAGCGAAGAAGTGGTAGGGATCTTGCTTGTGAGGGGTGCTTGGTGAGTTGAGGCCAGCTGATGAGGCAGCAGCTGCCGCCTGTAACAGATATGGGTGTTCGGAGCCGCTCTTGCTAAGGCCCACGGATAAACTGCTGACTAAGTATCAACTACGATATCGGGACAGTCCTAAGAAACGATAATGATGACATATCTACTAGTAAATGAAAATCCATCCATTCCGGTCCGGTCATACTGGACAAGATTACGGGCATTTCTTTAAAAAGAAAGGCCTGATGGTCCACTGATAGGAAAGTCGTAGGATAGGTTATAGTGTACGGCGATGATGATGACAGACTCGTATATTTTGTTTTTCAATTTTAGAGGATAATGCCTGCTCACGTGTTCCCCGATTTCTACAACATTGGCCTCTTCAAGGCGAGAGTGAATAGGCATTTCCTGGGCAAGCATGTAACACCTTAGACCACATCCTGTTTATTAAGCACGATGGTGGTCAAAAGGCTGCCCAGTAATTATAAAAAAAAAAGAGAAAACGCTTACCCTATCATATTGGTGTAAAGTGATGATAATGCTGATGTTCGAATCGCACTTCTTCCGGAACTCTCGATCACTAAGGCTAACGATGATGTTGATGCTAACATACAGACAATTTAACTCCCCGTATTCCCATTCCAGTTGTAATGGATAAAGACGTGGGCATCTCGGTGGGCGCGGTGGTGCTGGTGGTGGCGTTCGTGGCGTCGTCGGTGGCGGCCGCCCGCCTCGCGCGCCGCCCGCGCAAGCCGCAGCCCGTCATACAGGTGCTGCAGCTCGATGACATCACTAGGAGCTACATTGACAACGTCACGGGTGAGCAGAATTCGATTATGGTTGGGTTCTGAATTGAGAATTTCAAGTTGAGAACATTTGTAATTATTGTATTTTTGCATGATTTCGCTATGACTTGAATTTGTGAAAATCTTAAATCAGGAATTCTCTACCAGTGTTGAGAGCCCCGAAGATGATCAACGGCAATCGTTAATTTGTCACGCTATTGATAATAATTCCAATCGGCAGGCAATAGGCTATTTGACAATGCGAAAAATAAAGTTTCAATTACTGTTATCAGTATAAATTAAGACCTTAAAAATGGTTATTTATTAACGTACGTTGGAAATAATAATAACTTTACTTAAAAATCCGTAAATAAAAATGCATTTTTTAAACGTTTGTCACGTGACACAAAACGCTCCTGATTCGTCTTGTTTATGATGACGTCACCTGCTTGTAAACCTCATTTGCCTACGTATGTGGATGATTATGACCCACAGATCAGAATACAGGCAAGTGACGTCACCGACCCCATTGCAGCGCCATATTGTCAATGTACTGTACAATGTGCTGTAGCTTAACGACATTACTAGAACTTACATCGACAATGTAACGGGTGAGCAGTATTACATATGGACTCTGCTAAGAACTTTTGACAACGTGTCGTGTATGGTTTGGATTGATAACAGATTCAATTAGATGGATTTATTTTTGCCATCTAATCCAAGGTGACATATTAAACTGACGTCAGATTGATCGTCCAATGGTCACCTGCCCAAGCCTGTCATACAGGTGCTGCAGCTGGATTACCTTATCAATCGTAGTCTAAGCTGACTAGATGATCAATTCTACATAGGTAATTCTCGCTTTGCATTTCAAATATCTGAGAGTTCGAGAGAAAATTGGACCATAACCACAATTTCTTTTTACATTTTAAGACACAGACCTATATCGAGATAGCCGATAAAAGTGTTACCTTCATTGCGTGCCAAAAGTTTGATCCAATGTCAAAGTTTTACGACCAAAGTCAGTCCGCTTGAGACAATTACCATGAAAATACTCGTCAATCTGAAACGAAAATGGTTAATTGTGCAGTGCTTTTTTGCAAGGGCTCGTCAATAACATTTACACATCACTAAATCTCGCTTGTGACGTCATCGTAGGTAAGAAAAACTCGACACGCTAGGTTCTCATTCAGTTTGAAGCGCTGTTTTCGTCTATTTCAATACGAGCAACCCGTGTGCGCATAATGCGCAAAAAACACATAATAACATTCAAAAAAGTTTTTTTTTTTTGTTTTTTTTTTTTTTTTGATTTTATTTGATTTTTTGCTAAATTTCTCGACTTATCCGACCACTTCAGACAAATACCTTTCTAACGGTGTATTGCACTTGATTGAGCGACTTTTAGTTTAGGAGGAGAAGCGGCTTCACTGCCGTATTATATATATAGATAGGTCTGTGTTTTAAGATCAGTGTCCTGTCCACCTCACAGAAAAAAACTTGCGCATCATAATTTCGTGTATTAAAGATATTCTGTCGCTAAGTTTAAAATAACATTGGACAAATTCGGATATTTACTGTTTTCTTTGGATGGAATCTGACCATAAATGTGGTGGATTTTACTAGCCAAAAGGATTTCGTTCCAGGTTCTAAAGTTCACTCCTCAAATAGGCAAAGGAACATTTACTATATAACTTTGTTGTTCGTCTGAATATTTCTGCCTAAAGTATTGAGTTAAAACAATATCAAAATTCGAATACTATTAATAGGTACTAATACATCAAAAAAAGTATTTCAACATCAAAAATTCGCAAGCGTTATCAGCGTATAGAATTAATTTTCCTTTGAATCCGTCACTTTCTCAAATCCACTTTTCTTACCATTCCAGAGAACAAAGTCCGAGCATCGAGTAGCCTACGATCCTGCAGTAGCGGCTACTCAGATGGGTCAGCACTAGAAGAACTGGCAGCGCCATCTATCGACAGACGGCGGAAGCCTCCACCCGCCGCCTGGGAGCAGTGGGACGCACCGCCGCCTGACGTCACGCTCACGTTGCACAGGGAGAGCGCTGTATGAAACGAGGCCACACCGCCATCTAGTGGCGGTGAATGCAATCAAGTGAAACTTGAAGGAGCGCCATCTATCGGTGAAAGCGTGTAACCTCTTCCAATATTAGGACACTCGGTGCACGAAAAATTACAAAACTTTACAGAGAAGAGAGTATCGATTGAAAATGCTCGCGCTAAAATTACGTATTCTTAGTTTCGGCGGGTATAATATTGTCATGATGCACATCTTTCTAAAAAGACGCTAACAAATCACCTATGAAGAGTGCTATAATGAACTACGAAATGTATGATAAGAGTATGTACCTATGTATTTTGTCAAAAACCTTAAAATACTAGAATGAAGTTTCTGAATTGACAATTTCAGGTTAATTACGCCTCAAACCTCACTAGTGCATGATATTGTATGAAAATTTTACTTTGAGTCGGGTTTGAGACGTTTTTAACATGAAATTCTAATTATAGAGAAAAACCTCTCATGCTAAATTTATTAGTTATTCATTTTGTATCACAGATACTTGTGTACAGCAAAGAACAAATAGTAGCACTAAGGTTAAGGTAAAAGTCGTTTAAATGGTGAAAATAACTGAGAAGTTGATTTAATTGTTGATGGATGATGTAATCTAAAACTAAGGATAGATAGTGTAAATATGTGCTTTTCAAACGCCAAACTAATTTTAAAATGTATCAAATAAGATACTGGTTATTCCTTTCCAGAAATAAATAAAATTTAACCACTTAGCCGAGAAACTCACTATCAGCTATGCCTAGCAAACATATAGGATGTCTGCATAATCTAGGTGGTGTGTTGTTTTTGTCTAAATTATGATGAAGAACCACCGAATATATGATATCACTATGATAAATCGGCTAAAGCCAATATTTAAAATGTCAAGCATTGCATTTCAGGAAAAAATCATTTGTGGTTTGCTTCCCACCATATTTCTTAATTTTGAAAATAATACGGCTAATCTCGTGTAGCTATACTTACCAGAAAGATTTTTGTGAATAGAGAGAGTAACCAACATGAGTCAATAAAAAAATGATCTATACTGAAATGCGGATTGAAAATCGATTTGTTTTTGTTTTTTTTTGTATCTTAGAGAAATTATAGTATATCTGGTGCTGACATTGCAAGTTTTGCAGCTTTAAACTTTTTCTAGTATCTGGCAACAAAAAATGTGAGCCTATTCAATGTTGTCATTATAATCTGTTAAAATATATGATTTGTTATAAGAACTAGGTACTTAATAAAATAAGAAAAGCGGAATTAGCAAAATAGATTTTATTACCTAATTTACAAAAACGATTTATAATTGTTACAATTAAGACTTAAAGTTTAATTATACATTAGCTTTAACAAATCTTACAATAAATAAATACTTATTTCAATCTAAAACTATTTTTTTTTCATTGGAGTTTACACATCAGTCTGTATTTTTGTTTATAGTTTCTCATTTTTTATTAAAAAGTTAAATCGGGAATATCTCCTCTATGCGATTCCAGATTTTCCCTTTTATTATCTTCGACAACTGACACTTTATTAGTTTTATCAGCTACCACTGTCGTAGATGACCCGGCTTTTTCTTGTTTGTACGAATATATACGATCTTCTGGAAGCACAACAATAGGATTAGCACTTAATGAAATAGCACTGGATGATGCGGGTACTTCCGTTGTATAAAAAACTCCTTCTGGGACTGGTTCTGAGTCACTAGAAGGTGGCATATAAACATAATCCTTATAATCTTTATTAATTTCAGTTTTACTGTTTCCAACTCTTAACTTTTCGTTAGCTTCGGTAATTTGTTTTTTTAGCTGCTCAAGCTTTTCTGGTCCATCTCCAACCTGAACGACTGTGAGCGGAACGTTAGGCATGTGATGATTTATTTGTTTATATGTGTATTGAGACAGGATTGGCTTCGGAACTAAAACAGGGGAGTTGACTACTCCATTATTATTAAAAGGACGACTGTTTGTTGAAGTGCGGGATGGTGTAAATGAGTTTAGTCCCAGTCCAGAAGATTGCTTGTACGAAATTGGGTCAACGTTTGCCTTTCCTGAGCCATTGATATTTGTTGCTGAACCATCATTGAGAATAGAGGTGTAGGAAAACTCACCCGTTTGAACGTTAAATTTTTCAGGAGTTTCATTCTTACTCTTTTCTTGCATTTCATTCAGTTTACCTATATGGGAATTATTATTATCTTGTATTAGTCCCGAACCATATTGCACACTTGATGAACCATCTTGATGTACTGTTTGATATGAATAGCCTGTTGGGATATTTGCATTATATCCTGTAAAATTTATTTTAACTTCGTCGTTGAAATGTGGATTCAGTGGCTTCGGGAAAGTTCCTGTCAAATGATCCATTAAAACTGGATACGAATCTTGATATACGGGTATTGCTGGACCATAGACTGGCTGTTCGATGAACGCTTGTGGAAACTTATGAGCGGTAGCTGCTACGGTCTCGACGCGGTTCGCAAAATAGGGTGGAAGAGGAACGGGTCTTCTTACCTCTTGTACCAGAATCGAAGGCCGTTCTTCTGCAATACCTGCACCAGAATAAGCTGTGACGATTCCATCGTTATGTACATGTTTATAAGAATAACCAGTAGGCCCAACTTCTGGTGTTAATTGAGATGGTACAAATGGAGTGGGCTGTTGATAGATGGGTATTGTTGGAGTATAGGCTGGCCTTCCTATAAATGCTGGTGACGGCAATTCATAAGCTGTAGCTGCAAAATTTTTAATACCATTAGTGAAGTAACCAGGGGGAAGAATAGATTTTCTTGCTTCTTCTACGACTACCGTGGGTCTTCCATGATAATGTTCTACCACATCTGCACCAGAATATGCTGTAACGGTCCCATCGTTGTGTACATGTTTATAAGAATAGTCTGTTGGCACTGTTGCCGGTCCTATGTACGAAGTGGGTCTTTGAAAAACAGATACTGGTGAACCGTAGGCGGGCTCTCCAATGAATGCTGGTGACGGAAAATCATATGCTGTAGCTGCAATGTTTTCAAGACCATTAGTGAAATAACTGAGAGGAAGAATTGGTCTTCTTATTTCTTCAATAGCGATAATGGGTCTTTCTGTCTTGTCTACTACTTCTGCACCAGAATATGCCGTGACAGTTCCGTCGTTGTGCACCTGCTTATACGAATAGTTTGTAGGCACTACTACCGGTGTTACATTCGTTGGTATTAACGGAGATGATAATTTATGAGCAGTTGCTGCAACATTTGCAATACGACCAGCGAAAAATCCAAGGAGAGGGATTGGCCTTATTTCTTTGCCGACTGTGGCTGGTCTTTGATCAATCTTTTCTACTACTCGTAATCCAGAAGAAGACGTCACAGATCCATCGTTATGTAAATGCTTGAAAGAGACATTGGTTGGCACCACATTTGGCGTTGCGTCAGTGGGTATGTAAGGTGTTGCAAGCACTTTTGGAAGTTCATAGACATTAAGCTGAGGATTATGAAAACCAGGAGTTTCGATACGTTCTCCGGATCCTGAATATGTGGACATAAAACCATCTTCGGGTACATGTTTGTAAGAATAATTGTCGCCAATAAATGTAGGGGTGACCCTCATTGGTCCATAAGGGTTGACTGGAACCTGATAAGGTGACATCATTACATATTTTGGAGCTACAGGAACACGATTAATACCGATTGATAACAATTCCTGGAATCTACCACTCAAGTATGGTGGTAATTGTACTGGCATCTTACTTTCGGTAACCACAACGTTCTTAGCATCATTAGATTTGTATGAAGTAACACTATCACGGTGTAGTTGTTTATAAGAGTATTTGGTCGGATACGCTAACGCTGGAATAGGTATTCTTACAGGTTTGTACAACTTTTCTACTGCTTGCATGTAGGGTATTGGAACTCTATATTGAACCGCTGGAACTTCTACTATTTCTTTAGTGGGTATGACTTGATCTTGTTCAGTCATAGTTGGAATTTCTATGGGCACGTGCAAAGGGCTATCGGCTTCTTTATTTGAACTCAGCACTCCGGATTCTATTAATGTCTTCACTCCTTCTAAAGCAGTATAAGTTTCGTTTAGTGTTTTGGTACCTAAGTATGAGCTTACTAACGCTATCGATGGATGTACTTCTTCTTGGTGTACCACTAAAGGGGTTCCCTGTACTTGTAAATCGACTTTTGGTACAGCTTTTACTAGTATGTGATCGAAACCAGGGATTCTGAAGAGTCTGTAGTTAGGAGTTACTGGAACTTCTGCGGTACCGAATAACTTATTTGTGAGAAAATTCTTGATGAGAGTTATATCCCTTTTTGGCCTTGTGTCATCTTCCTTGGCAGCTGATACCACTGCTGCTATCGTCACCCATATGGTGCACTGTAAAGAAACGAATGATATCAATTAAAATGCTATTTATTTATTTTGTACACACATATTATAGGAAAAAACAGATATGCTTTTAGCAATGCAAATAAATTATTTGATTTCAGTTCATTTGAATGCACAGTTAATTTTGATTTTAGTCTAATTTTTACAATGACATGTTTGATTTTTTTTTATATATAAATAAATTAAGTAAAAAATATAGGCACATGTATGATAAAAAAACGTTCGTAAAGATAGCCATAAGAAATTATCCACGAAAAAAATAAGTATTTGACAATGACAACACTATGCAAGAATTGTTTTTATCTTTCGAAATAAATAATTGCATACAAACATACCAATTATCTCCACGTTAAGTTTCATCAAGAACTTGTGAACCTACTTTTTATGTAAATAGATACATAAATATAATATACATATTAAACACCCAGACCAAGACAAATAGACAATGTTCATGCACACAAATATTTGTCTTGTCCGGGGATCGAACCGACCTCTGGCGCAGATAGCGGGCTTAGTACCCCTGCGCCAAACAGGTCGTCGTGCTTGTTATTTATTAATTTGTTGTTATGTTATTAATTTCTTCTAACCTGAATGGTGATTATTAAGGTATTTTGAATTATATTTTTATTAGCGAACTAAGTAAATAAATACTGTCTTAATCCGAATGACAACACAAAATCAGTCAATCATAATTTTAAATCATTTTGGTATTACGTAATACGTTAGATAGTATGGTGAGCTGACGAGCTGACCGGTCGCGGGCCTTTCAAATAGATACCCACCACGTTTAAACAGCGTAAATAATATACTAAGCTATACTTAATTAAAAAATCTAATGTCGCGACACTCCAGTTACTTTGCCGGTTAATGTGTGTAAATAATTTGTCGACTGTTACGTGAGTTCAGGAAGTGTGTAAATAACTATAAAAACATAATATTTTTAATGTATTTGTTATGCAATTGACTTTATTTTTTATGGAAATAGGTATCTTATTTGATTTCAACACAAAAGCAGGTAAAATATTATAAAACCGATTTCGTCAACTATAAATAAGTTATTTCTTTAAATTTAAAAAAAGCGACTGAAATGCAATGACTTTTAATAGTAGATTATGCACTAAGGGGATAAACAGTGTCTTATGTCACGGACAGCATATTGTATCCTGAGCGAAATGAAGGATTCTGTAGTTATGGTAAGAATCCTGAATGAAGCGAAGGATTCAAGTCTGCCCAAGGTTAAGTTTCCCTACACTACACTTTTATCCCTGAGGAGCATACTCTACTTTAAACACCTACTGTGCCTACGGTGACGTTAAATAAAAAGAAATAAAAATATATAAAACTATTAAATGACAACAATTTAACAATTCGTGGAAAAAATATCGAAAGGATCGAAAATCACCGATATTTTCGTCCCCACTTCCCCATGGTACAACCATTGGTCTAACTAGTAGTACCACGGGGATTTTTTTTTACCCAGAGACTAACTCTCCCGTAGTACTACTAAAATCATTCCCCGTGGTACAACTGTTATTTTAAAATCCAGGAATAAGATGTGGATGTTGAAAACGTTTTAGTACCTAAGTCACAAAAGTTCCAGGATGACATAAATATGTAGAAGGTTAACATATACATTTTCAATCACTTTTTATTATTGAACAATCCTCGTGATAAAATTGGACAAAACTGTTCAAAGCATAAGCTTTCTGGTCCAAGGAGTTTTTAACTATAAAATTGACACTTAAAAGAGATTTTACTCCTATTAAAAATATAAACATGGCTGTATGTATATCGCGGTCCCTAGCACCAAGAAAACATTTGAAGTTGGAATTATGTGATATTGTGCACACATTCAAATATAATGTAATAGCTATCTCTTTAATTTTCGTGTTTTTTCGTGTCTTTTGTCTTACTTATCGGTAAAACATGGCAAATCATCAAATTGTAAATGTGTGTAGTCTAGACTCTTGGTCACAGTCACACACAGATATAATGAAAATTATCATTGCATTGCCTACGGAACTAAATATCTAAATAAAACCGGTGATTTTCGATCCTTTCGATATTTCTTTTCGGGAATAAAAGTGTTGGGCAGACTTGAATCCTTCGCTTCATTCAGGATTCTTACCATAATTCCCTCGCTTCGCTCAAGAATTAACATCTTCCTTCATTTCGCTCAGGATTCAATATGCTGCCCGTGACATAAGACACCGCTTTATCCCCTTAGTGCATAATCTACTATTAAATGATGTCTAGCGTTAATTGGTCGGTTAATCACTTGGTGAACTAATATAATAAGAATTTCACTAGCGACAAAACGTTATTTTAGGTAATATTTTAGGTAAATGAGCAATCAGTAAAGAGTATGTATGTTAGGTAGGTTCTTAGTTATAGTACAGTACAAAGATACATACCTACTTTTGTTTCTTTCTGCTGTGGCTATACTAAGTTAAATATATATGTTGAGAATTTTTATTTCATTTATACTGTAAGTTATCAAACATAACGTTTATAAGAAATCCTTTAATGTATATTTATACACCACCTGCATTTGTAGCACGTATTTAAATTTGGAACGCCAAAATGTCAACAAAAACTTCTATCAAAAAGAATTTCGAAAAAAAACAAGGCTGTTCAAGGCCTAACTCCCTGGTCCAAGGAGTTTTTAACTATAAAATTGACACTTCAAAGAGACTTTACTCCTGTGAAAAATATAAACATGGATGTCCATTAAAAACATTTGAATTGGAATTATGTATTGTACACTCAATCAAATATAATGTAATAGCTATCTCATTAAATTCCGTGCTTTTGTGTCTTTTGTCTTATCTAGCAGTAAAACATGGCAAATCATCAAATTGTGAATGTGTGTAGTACTCTTGGTTACAGATTTATTACAAATTATCATTGCATTGCATACGGAACTAAATATCTAAAGAAACAATCTGTGATTTTCGATCCTTTCGATTTTTTTTTTTCCGCGAATTGTGATATTGTTTTAATTTATTAGTTTAACATTTTTATAATTTCTTTTATATTTACAGTCACAGTAGACACAGTAGGTGTATAAAGTAGAGTATGCTCCTCGGGGATTAAAGTCTTTTAGCCTTGGGCAGGCTTGAATCCTTCGCTTCATTCAGGATTCTTCCCATAATTTCATTTCGCTCAGGATGTAATATACTGCTCGTGTCATAAGACAGTGCTTTATCACCTTAGTGCATAATCTACTATTAAAATTAGTACATTACTTTTAGGATATAGAAAGCTTTGCTGAAAAAGTTTTCTGGTGATCAATAAGTTTTTATTTATTTTTTATTCTTTTCAAATCTATCACTTTTCGGAATTATTGTTACGAACTTTTTTAAACTTTAGTTCTATCACAAAAAAAAGAATATTTTAGGCTTCAAAGAAATATTACCAAATAACTTTTGTTTATGGTAAAATTAAGAAAAGGGAGGCCCGTCGTGCTTACATACATACATAAAACAAATTACAAAATTGTGAATTACCATTATTACAGAATATCAGAACAGTATGGACATAAAGATCGTTTCAATTATTAAACTAGCGCAAACGCGTTACAGCACCTAAACTTTAGTGTATTTAGCAAAATAATAATAAAAAAAAGAGTAAGTACTTACACTGATAGTCCACCTCATGGTCAAAGAAAACACCACACACACAACTGATAACTTAAACTAAATCAATAACACTTTTAACATATACAAAAAATATACATATACTTTTATTACACTACACTACATGTATCTGTAAGCGTTGCCAAAATTAAACTGACTGGTTTACAACCAACCCCTACCTTTTATACTCATATTTTAGTTATTAGCGAAAGTCCTTAATAAAATAACAATTACATTAACTAATTTGGCACCACTTAAGAATATTTAGTTAATTTATCAAATCTTAAATTGGGATGTCAAGGGATAATCACCTAAAAACTTTCTAATCATTTGGAAAATATTATTTAGGAGTAAACTAAAGTACTTCAAGTCCGCGAGGTATAAGCTGAGCTTTGCATTTGTGTGAGTGCACATAGAGATAGTTTCTAGGTATCGTGTAAAAAATGTGCACTCACACAAATGCAAAGATCAGCTTAGACCTTGCGGACTTAGCAATATGAAAAATGTAGAAACATTTTTCATTTATCATTATCTTCTAGGTATATAAACAAAAATTAATCACTGGTAAACACATGACGAGAACGGCTGAACCAAGTTAGCAACATTTTCATTTTAAAAAATCAAGGAAGTTTTTATGACGAGAAAATTTGAAATTCCCGCAGGAACGGGAACCACGCAGGATAAACCGGGGGCATACACTAGTATTGTATACCTATATTCGACCTACGTTTGCGATGATTAAACATCGCTGGGGTCAGGATAGAAATGGGTGACAAAAATTTAATTTCTCGAGCTTTTCCGGAATTCTCAGTCATAACCAGGCATTGGGCTAGCCCATGGATATAAAATATGGCTGATGATGTTGAGTTTCAAGACAAACTGTAAAAGAAAAAAATCATATTATGATTTTGAATGAGAAACCAAGCGCTATCTATATATATTTTTGTAACATTAAATATTAAATGGATGAGTAGTTTTTTTGTTAAATGAACTGTTTATTTGCTCGGGGTACATGTAAATGTCGGACATCGGACAGTATAGGTACGCAAAAGAAGAGAAGTGGTGATCGTCAACAAAAGACGGTGGTGATTCTCAACGAAAAGCTGCTCATCGAGTGCAACAGCAGTACAAAGTAAGTAAGTTCTTGCCTATCACAATTGAGGAGCCCGTAGCGCAGTGGATCGCTCTCACGGCATGCGATTGTCGACGTTAAGCAACTTTTACAATGGTCGGTCATGGGATGGGTGACCAGAAGATTACTATCTTGAGCTCCTCCGTGGCTGCACGGTGCATTTTAATGTCCCATTAAAAGTGACTGATGACATTACAACCGATGAACCTTCAGATCGAGTTTACCCAAGGGTTTCAGATCTACCCAGAGTAGAGACGATTTAATTTGTAACTTTTTAATTTTGCATTTTTAATGCTATGTTTATGTGCTAAATATGAAACAAGAAAAAATAAATAAATATAAATAAATACAAGAAAAAAATCAACTTGTCTCAAATATGAAGATACGTCGAATTTTTCTAGTAGGTATATTCACCTGTCTACGGTCGTGGCCACCGTCGTTTCATCAATGAGAGAAATATCCTCGCATTCGAAAGAAACATTTTTACAAATGTTTGACTATCGATTAAGATGAAACAGCTTTCTAATTACAACTTTTTAATTTTGCATTTTACAGTTTTTGTGATATTTTTTTTACATTGATTGCCACAACCATTTAAATAAAACCAAAATATTCTTTATTCAGATGAACATATTACAGGTATTTTTGAATCGTCAGTTTTGCCCTACCAACCATTTAATACTCTTTTAGCTGACAAGAAAAAACGAGTGAATAATATCTATTCCATAATAACTAACATCGTAAATCTGAGTTTCTTTGATTGATCTCAGTGAGTCAATTCAGGAATTACTTACTTAAGAGTTTATTACAAAAATATTTTTGCACTTGTTTCTTAAAATCTTGAGAAAGGGAGGATAGTATTTGTCATCTCGTTATTACGTAGAGTAGACGAGACGCACAGATTTCGCGTGCGGCCAAAAGAAGTTAAAAAAATATAATAGAAAAAGTCAACGGTCAGAGAGACGTCTCCATAATTACTCAGACGTGTATGTACAGACGTGTATGTACATACACGTAATGAGCAATTATGGAGACTAAGCTTAAGTTTATGATTTTTGCATTTTTCAATGGTATTTTTATACCTAGGATAAATTTTAAATAGAAAAATATTGGAAAAAATAATCTCGGCCACAAGCGAATTCTCAGATGGTACTCGAGCGTTGGTTCTAGTATCATCTGAGAATTCACTTGCGGCCGAGATGAATTTTTCCAATATTTTTGAAAATCAGGTTAAATGCTCTAACAACTAAGCTATCTAGACTTGCGACCACCGTCGAAACTCTCTAATACTTTTATATTTTTAATACGCTGCAGGCCAGCGTTGTCAAATCAATGCTAGGAATAGCCTTGCATTCGAAAGAAACATCTTTTCAGATGTTTAACGATCGATTAAGATGCAACAGCAAATAATTATTCTATTTAAAATTTATCATAAGTATAAAAATAGCATTGAAAAATAAAAAAACACAAATTACTGGTGAGCATTTAAGTGTATTTCACACCGTAATTTTGGTGTTTTTAAGACACCTTTCCAGCAGCCATGGTCTACCGTTTCAGCAGCTGAAGAAGTGGCGAAACGTCAGCAAACCAAAAACCGTAAAAAAAAATATATACTATTGACTAAATATACATGTGCATCCGTAAAAGTTGTTTTATTTCAAAATAAGATTTGCAAGGTTTGCTTTTCTATTGGAATTTAAATAAAACAAAATTTTTAACCTTAGATTCTATTCTTTTTTAAATACATTATTAATTTACTACCACAATATTTACATATAAATCGTTGCCTTATTCTATTTGAGTCTCGTGTCATATTTTTAGTAGCTACGGAAGGTGTTTGTTATTTTATTACACATAATCACTAAAACAATGTAAAATTAGAAATATCTTAGTAGCTATGATTAGTTTTTTACCTAATGACTAGAAATTTATTTGCAAAACTGAAAATATTACACATACTTACCTATTGGGGATATTTTAACGAAAAAATTCTAACATTCGTTATTATTTTGTATTGAGTGATAATTAAAATTATATTTAACTGATTACTATGACTTATGGAATCTTAAAATTTTATTTTCGTTATTAATGAATGACCATTAATTAATGGTTTAAAGTCATTGACTAGACAGGTACCTACTTAAACGTACTTACAACTAAATGGTATGACTAATGGAAGACATTATATTTAACTAATTAGTATTCATAAGAACTTCTACCTCATAAATATACATGATATACTTTTCAGCATGGATGTTTTTGTGAGTTTGTTTCGCTGTATCTTACCAGAATTTGCTCTAAAAGAAAACAAATTGGAAGAAGAAGAATTGGCGCCTTTTCGAAAATCCCTGCACACCATTCAAACTTTGTTCAATCGATAGTGTATAATACGTACGAACAAACTATTGGGACAGCACATTTCTAAACCGTATCCATTGTAAGATAAATGCATCTGTTCATCACTATTATTTCATATAATAGGTTGGGGAAAAAGTTTCTTCGCATTCTTTAGAATACTCAAAAATGTTTAATATACTACACGACCAAGGCAATTAGGCACATGACAGGAATCCGTTTTTGCACTTTTGGCACCTGCAGTCCACTTCTATCATCGCACTTCTGTTATTGTAATTAATAATTAGCGCTACAGTGATTAACTGCTTGATTACCGCTTTTTGAAAATGTTGGTTTTTACTTAGATTTTTTTAATTTTTCTCAGCTGTCATGTGCCTAATTGTCTTGGTCAGATAGTAGTTTATTTACTTTCAACTTAAGTATGTAGGTGCCATTATGATCGATAACTTTTTGCCATCTTGTAGGTAGAGACATGATCCCATTGCTATAAAAATTTTGGGGCTTCTGATCAAAATACCGCGACAAGTGGTTAACCTGACTTGTGGAATTCTGAAGAGACCGAAACAGGTGGAAATCTGAAGGTGCAAGGTCAGGACTATACGGCAGCAGCATTAACACCTCCCAGCCAAACTCTCTTAATTTTTGCTGAGTGGCTAAAGATGTGCGAGGTCTAGCGTTATCATGATGAAAAACCACACACCTTCTGTTGATTAATTCCGAGAACTTTCTCTCAACTTCTTGCTTTAATCTCATCAGTTGTTCGCAGTAGAGTTCACAATCGATGGTTTTTTTTTCAGATTAAGTTCAGAAACCAAAGTCAAGAAAAATAAAAGAGTGGGATCGCAATATAGAATGCCTTGGCTGCCACCGACTCCAAAAGGCTTATTTTTTGCTTTTAAGGTTTTTTGAAATCATCTAATCTAGAAAACAATAGTGATGAATAGGTGCATTTATCTCAGAATGTATATGTTTAGAAATGTGCTGTCTCAGTAACTATTGTTTGTACTGAAATACTCTTTGATAGAATCATCAATCACGAATCAATCGTTACTTGGCGGAAATCCATATCTTAGTAGAAAACGAAAAATATGTAGCATAATTCCGCAAGAAGTTCTTGCGGAATTGTGCTACATATTTTTCGTTTTCTACTGAAATACTCTATCCATTCAATAAGGTCTGAATGGTGTGCAGGAATTTTCGAAATGGCGCCAAAACTAGGCATTATCCTTTTCTATGGACATCATTTGCCGTATTTTACATGTATTTACGTTTTGACGTTGTCATCTCGTACAATGATGTCATCAGGGTTGGTGGAGTATTATGTGAAAGTTTGAATTTTCGATGTTTAATCATCATATCACGTAAAACAGCAGAACGGATTATAGCCTTGATTTTTAACCGCCTTTGTGGTTGCACAACCAACGGTATCAGACCCAGGGGTCCCGTGTTCTTATCCCAGCGGTACATATTGTATTCGGTTTGGTTGATGGTAGGACTTGTTGTAAGTCCGTCTGGCTAGCTACCACCATCTTATCTAAGCCTGACGCCATAACAACATTGTATTCATCATTGTTAACTAAGAATAGTTAGAGATAAGATAGCCAGTTCCTGAGTGATGAGGATTCCGGTAGAGGCTCGCTTCCATCTTCGGCCTTATCAATACTTAACATCAGGTATGATGAAGACTAACCCCCATATTCTAAGTCGTTCCTCAAAAACTTTTTACACTCCACTCAACTTCGTCGTGGGTAAAAATGGTAGTGTGCTCTAGGCCTAACACGGAGTGGCTGCGTACGCTTTGGCTCCTCCAGGTCCTTACGGAGTTATGACTTAGAATACCGATTTCGATGAGTATTTTGAAGAGGTTTTCAATGAGGTTTCGTTAAGTCGAGGACGAGTAAGTTTTGGAGGAACGACTTAGAATATGGGTGTAAGATTGTCCCTGTTGTTCAGAAAAAAAAGATTGAAACGTAGGATACATTAAACCGATTATATCCTATACCCACGGGAACGGGAATCACGCGGGAAAAACCGTCGGCGCCAGCTAGTGTTTTAAGTGAAAAGATAGGCGGTGTCGGCTCCACGAAATATGTAGAATAGAAACATCTCTTCGCTCCACTTCGCACAGCTCCATTTAGGCACACCACGGCACTTCAGCATCGAACACGTGGCGCGGCGGATGTAACGCGTGGTGTGCCGCGGGATGGGGTGACGGAGAGCCGTGCAGCAGTTCGCACATAAAGCTGATGTACGTGATGGCAAGGCGCAAGGTCTCGATGCGGGAGAGACGCTTCTCGTACGCGAATGTCGGTACCTGGTAAAGGCAGTACATAAAAAAAATTAATTTATAAAAACATCTAAGTGGCATTGTTGAGGAACACGCGGTTATTTAGTCAATTGTCGAGAGTCAGAGCCCAAAAACTAATAGCTCAAAAATAAACTTAAAGTTACTTCTAGTACTTTGGAATGGTCCTATTTTTTCCTGCTAACCGCCGAATGACAAGAAGATTCTTGTCTTCTTATATCAGTTATATTGTTTTTGATACCAGTTGTAGCTACAACCCATACAATACAGAAAACGCATAGAATCACAAACTAGGTAATAAGCCCAAAAACACTAAAAGCAAAACGCTACGGGTTTCGTTCTGCTCCTCCGAACATATCACACACAACAGATGTCAGGAGGCCTACTCGCTAAGTACGTCATCTAAGATACAGGCCCCCGTCCGTAAGTTTCCCGAAACTACGGACGGAGCCTACTCTCTATTGATTTCGGATGTGACAAACGGCACAAATACATTGGGAGTAGGGACAATGTCAAAACGTATTCTCATTCATTCTTAGTTCGGATCTCCGAACTATTAAGCTGTCCGTAGGTGATACGGAATAGGAAACGTCCTTAACTTATGCCGATACTTTGGATTGTTTCCCAACACTAAGTTTATCTGACATCACTAATTTGTTTTGTTCTCTCTCTCTCTCTCTCTCTCTTGACTTCCAGGCACCATTTGAATCGGTCGTGCTGCCTCAATAATTCTAATTAATATAAAACTAATACAAGTTTAACATTCAATTAGCATCAACTGTAATTCCAAAAGTGTCTGTGTCAATTTACAATAAACTACAAGTTGATATTCAAGCGCACCCAGTGATTTTATTTTTTCAAGATTTGTACAGTCCACTACCAAACCACTGCCTTACATAGTTCTAAAAAAAGTTTTCCTGTGAACAACGGGGAGACTCTTAGCCTTCATCATACCTGATGTTAAGTATTTATAAGGCTGAAGATGGAAGCGAGCCTCTCCCGGAATCCTCAGCCACTGATGAGGAACTGTCTATCTTATCTCTAACTGCCGAAACACAACAATGCTGAAAACATTGTTGTTATGGCGTCAGACTTAGATAAGATGGTGGTAGCTAGCCAGGCGGACTTACAAAAAGTCCTACCACCAACCAAACCGAATACAATATGTACCCCCACTGGGAATCGAACCCGGGACCCCTGGGTCTGATATCGGTGGTTGTACCACTAGACCACAGAGGAGGTTTAACTCCATTAAACGTAATCAAAGTTACCTTCCTTCGCAGCTTATCAAACGCCTCGTTCAGGTTGAACATTCGGCGGCGCTCGCGAATGTTCGCGGCTCGCCGCTGCGCCACGGAGGCGACGCGGCGACGCGGCTTCTTACCGCCGGGCGTCGCGCGCGCCCCGCCGCGCCCGCCGCACCCGGCCGCCGACCATACTATCACAATTAATAACATTAACAAGTTATATAAGATTTTAAACTTTCGAGTTCCATTATAATTATATATTAAAACAACGGGACTAAAACGCGACAATAAAAATAAAAATACTTAGTGACAATTTGAGGGTGGCTAAGATCTCCAAGCCCGCCCGAACAGACGACGCCGCGCACCGCCAGTCTGCTTGTGACCACGGCTATTGCAACATAGCCGAAACGTCAAGCTGTAAGTACTTCTACATAAGCGAGTGGCTTCCCTGCTCCATCGAGTGCGCGGCAGCAACAACAGCATTCTAAGAGTTCTGGCTGGTCGAGTGGACTGCCCTATGCTGAACCATTGGGTCCGGCTTCATGTCCTTGGTGCATGAAGTACCGGATCTAGAGTAATTATGTTGCCCTATATTCTATTCTATTTTACTAACATAGTTCTTAAGTGCATTGTTACTAACAAATTCTATGGACATATGCATGAATTAAATAAATAAATAAATAAAAAAAAACAATGTCGCGTTTTAGTCTCATTTTTTTAATATATAATTAACAAGTTAGCTCTATGAGCCTAAAATGACCGAAGAAATAAAAAATAAAAAAATTAAATCATTTATTTGTTTATAACTTTTTAATTTTGCATTTTACAATGCTATTTTATTACTTGATAAAAAATTATCATTTATTTGTATCTGGTACGAAAACAATAACGTTTATAACCACAGTGGTCAAAGACTGTGTCGCATTTATTAGCGCCCACCGCGAAGTTATACAAATCGCAAAAAATACAAATAAATTAACCGAATTCTTAGGTCTAACTAAAGACTATATAATTAAAAGAAAAACAAAAGCTTCCTTAGGCCTCTGCCTCGAATCTAGCGGGCAGCGGGGCGGCGGCGGCGCGACTATGGAAACGCTCGCCCCGCACCACCCGCGCACCGTCGTTTTCGAGGCCTTATACGTGCGCGCGCGCGTGGCTGCGCGCTTGTGTGTATGTGTGTGTGTGTGTGTGTGTGTGTGTGTGTGTGTGTGTTAGTGTGAAAGAAAGCGAAGCCCCCTGTAGGCTTATTAAGAGTTTGACAAACTTGACGTTACAGCTTGGACGAATTAACCATTCGTCCAAGCGTACAGTCAACGTTGACGTAAAATGTAGCTCTGTCTCTTTCACATTTAGCGACTGTTTTACCGACATGAGCAGTATATCCTACTACTACTAGACTATCATAAATAAATATCATTTGTGGCAAACTCGTAATATGGATACTGAGTTATTAACCAGAGTTACGCCAAAACTGGCATCAGTTACCATAATCCTATAGATAATAGGAATAATGTAACTGATGCCAGTATAGTGACCATGTACGAGTTTGGTACGTAGTACAGCTGAGCTGCTCAGCTACCGCGCACAGAGAGAATACTTATTTGATAATTCCAGCTCAATCAGCGTGCACAGGAAGATGTGCGCAGGTGCGCGTGCGACTCAGCTCAGCAGCGTATCAGTTGCGAATAATGGCATGGAAGACAAGTCTTTAAGTACCACTGTATTCTTTTTATCCGTACCGCTACTAAAGAATGGAACTCCTTGAGCGCAGTGCCGAAACTAGGGCGGTGCCGGCGATACCCAGGCACAGGGCGCAGCGAAGACCCTAGAGGCGCGCAGAAATAACCAACCTGATCTGTCATCACAATCTGACCCGTCAGTAACAGTATGGATTTTGTTTGTCTGGGTGGAACCAACAGTAGTACTTACTGTTGTGGCAAGTATTGGTGTCGGGACACCACACCTTGTGCAAACGGGCATCAAATACTTCCCGGCAGTTTTGAAGAAAACAGTTTTTTTTGTTTAGGCCGGCTATTTCTGATTGTAATATCGGTAGGATCATGAGATGTCTCTTGCTTTTTTTTTTATTAATTATATAAAAATATACAAAAATCAATTACAAACTTATCTTTCGTTTTATCAGTTTTTCGGCGAAATAGGAATCTAAATTAAGAAAATAAAAAAGGGCGCAGTTAAAGAACCTCGCACCGGGCGCTAGGCCAGTTACGGCCCTGCTTGCCCGAGACTGTTTCCTGACACATACAATTTGGAGGTACTCCTTCAAACCAGGAGTGAATAGGTAGGTATCTTCAAGGCAAGCGCGTCCCATCCAGATCGCATCATTGCTCACCATCGGGCGAGATAGCGGTCAAGTGCTTACCTCCTACTTATCTATACTAATATTATAAAGAGGAAAGTATTGATTGTTTGTTTGTTTGCAACGAATAAACTCAGAAACTACTAAACGGATTTGAATGAAATTTGGTACACAGATAGTGGAAAGCCTGGTTATGAACATAGGATACTTTTTATCCCGATATTCCCACGGGAACGGGAACCACGCGGGTGAAACCGCGAGCAGCCGCTAGTTTAGAATAGAAATAAACCGTAAGCTAACGCTAAAAATAGTCTGCGGCATGTCATGTGGCACAGATACTCACCAAGATCGGCGGGTGGAAACGCCAGGATGTCCGGATAAGGCACCGGCGCAGGCGGCGCGTCCCACAGGGGGCCGTAGGGGGACACCTCGCTGCCCTGCACAAATATTGTAGTATTAGCTTCTTAGCGGACGAGGAATTCATTTCTGGAACAACATTTTAACTCGTCCTTACAAAAAAAGAGTTGTGCGTAAAAAATAAAAACACAAAATACAAAATCTATGCTTACAACTAAACCACAAAGATTATGCTCTATAATAGTACATTATGATATAAGTGCGGTAATTAGCAAAGCACACGTATGTCATATTTGCGAGGAAATCAATAAAACTCGGACTTTCTTAAACGAATAATTTCATTTTGTGTTTTTGTTACAGATAAATGGTTGTTATTTATTGTCAAAATTAATTAAATTAATGAATTAAATGTTTATTTACTATATTTTATCTCCCAAAGTTAATTTTATTCATAAAATGTATAAATCATGTATTGTAATCAAATGTATCTAAATTATATAAATTTAAACTTATTTGATACATTTCATAGGAAAATTTGTTAAAAAAAATTTGGGTATTTGGCACTTACAGTTAGTTAATTATTTTCTGTAGGCACTGAGATAACTACAATTTCAACTTATTTTATGTGTGAACTAGCCTTCCGCCCCAGACGTCGTCCGCGAGGAATTAGGTTACAATAAAATCTATCCCGTGGGAATATAAAAAATATTTTCTTAGTGCTCGCCAAAATCGCTAAAGAACCCTAGAAAGTATGAAAATTTTCAGCTTTATTGGTACAGCCATTTAGGATATGCATTTTCTCTCAATGCATTCACGATATTGTTTTATTAGTTATTGTAGTTAAAAAGTTATTTAGATGGCTGTTTCATTTTAATCGATAGTCAAACATTTGTAAAAATGTTTCTTTCGAATGCGAGGATATTTCTCTCATTGATGAAACGACGGTGGCCAACACCTTAGAAAGGTGATTATACTAGAAAGAAAGGTATCTGAAGCATAATTGGTTAGTGCATTGGGCCGGATTCCCAAGGAAGTTCGAATCCCGTCAGGGCGACATGAGACAAGTTGCTTTTTTCTAGTATATTATCTCGATTAATATTTATTTACTCTTCTTTGCATTTTAAACAGTTTTTCAATCGCTCGAACTACTTTTCAACGTTCTAGGTCCGCTCTGATCTGTCTAGGGTTAATTTTTATTTGATTTCAATCCCATTATATAGCAGCAAAGAACTATGTGCAATGGTCGTCTACTTTAGACGATAGGTAGGATAATTTTGTAGGTTAACAGTCGCTTACCTACATAGTCTGATCAAACCCCTAAAGTACTGCGGCACTGGCAATCAGACATATTATAATTTGTAACAATAAAAAATCTGTAATAAATATTAAACAAGTAAATATACCAGAAAAAAGCAACTGGCACAGACAGGATTCGAACCCGCATTCTTGGGAATCCGGCCCAATGCAGTATAACCCAGCGGTGAGGAAATAAGATTAGAGATGGGCCATATCTACTAATCACAACATTTACGCGGGCCAAGGAACATAAATATTTTATTACACATAAGTAGATATCGAAAAATATCGAGTAGGTCCTTTTTAAAAAGCCATTTGTGGCGTGGACTCCTTATCGTCCTGCCGGCCTCTTTTTAAAGAGCTCTTTATCCTAACTGTCCCAAGCATATATATTTACGAAGCTTGCATATTTGTGTAATGCAATAAACATTTATTTGAGCGTAAGGGTCGTATTTATTTGTAATTTTAATACGAGGTATCCCAACAAACATGTTCAGCCCGCTGGAACAACTACTTTTTACAGTCGAAATGCATATATACTGTTTGCCAATCAAAATTTATAATACACTAGCGGATCCTCGCAGTTTTACCCGCGTGGTGCCCGTTCCCGTGGGAATATCGGGATAAAATATAGCCTATGTCACTCGGGAGAAATGTAGCTTTCTAATGATCTAAGAATTTTCTAAATCAGTCCAGAAGTTCCTGAGATTAGTTCGTTCAAACAAACAAACTCTTTATAAAATTAGTCTATATTAAATGACGACATGAATAAAATCTGCCTACAGTAACTTTTAAGAATAAGTTAAAGTTAAATTCTGTTGACGAGTTTTTCAACAGTTTCAAGCCACGATTTTAAGTAACCCAAATATTTTGCTACTTATTTTTTATTTTGTTTCTTTTAATTGACCATATTTGACAATTAGGATTTTTGAATGTTTGCATTTTGCAATGCTATTTTTATACGTATGATAAACTTCAAATAGAAAAAACATTAATAAAAAAAAAACAAACCGACTTCAAAAAGTAAAAAAAAAAAACTTTTGGAGTCTGTGCCAGCCAAAGCATTCTACATTGCACTTCTATCAACTATATTTTTTTGGGCCTTAGCTAACTAGCACCGACTCCAAAAGTTTACATTATGTGCCGTTACTTACACTAAAAATCAGCCCATACACAACAATGATGTCATCTAGGTATACGACTACTTGCCAAAAGGTGATTGATATTTTTCAGGATTATGAAGAAACTACTAGCCAGATCTTTGTAAAATTTATATGGGACCACACATAAACCATTTTCTTTCAGATAAAAAAAGAATTATAAAAATCTGTTAACAACTGGCGAAGTTATGGTAGAACATACATAAAAAAATTAAAAATAAAATACAGTCGACTTGAGAACCTCCTTTTTTTGAAGTCGGTTAAAAATATTGGAAAAAGTCAACTCGGCCACAAGTGAATTCTCAGATGGGACAAGTGATTCTCAGATCTTTTGTCTATAAAGTTACATATTTGTCATTTTATCATAATTGTATTTTATTTAATAATTGACTGACCTGCTGTATATATTATTATTGAATTTTTAATTGAATTACCTATGTGTTCGTATCCTATGTAATTATGCTTGCATGCCAGAGTTTGGTGATTAGTGTGATTAATGAAATTTTCTGTAAGAACTTTTGTACAACTTTTCAAGCAAAATAAAACGAATTGAATTGAATAAAGTTTATTTAATAAAGTTTTGACGTACTAGTTCCCAAAATTGCAATTTTTCCTGACATTCGAAAATTAAGGACACTTCTCACTTTTTATGAAAGAGTCTAAAACAATGAGTTTATAAACTCATATAAACCCCGTTAAACATTCAGGACAGCACTAGTATTTACTCCTTTAAACTACAACTCAAAGCTCACTTTCTCTCACAATTGTCCAATGCGTGAATCATCCAATGTATTACTTATTCCAACTCATCTCATTTTAAGTTATTTAATAGATATATATGTATGTATATATTTTTTATTATTATTAATATGTTTATATTGTAATTGGTATATTTATTGTATTGTATAACACCTATTATAAATATTTAAGTCATATTAAGCTTTGCACTTTACATTACCTGCTATCATATTTATCTCTGACACGTCCTAGGTTGGCTGGAAGAGATCTCTTTTAGATGTAAGTCCAACTTTGCCCATATATTGTACAACATTTATTTTTATGTATCTTTATGTGCAATAAAGAGTATACATAATAAAATTCTACAATATTTCAAGCCTAAAAAGGTGCCTAAAAACGTCGAGATAATCTTAATTGGAGTGAAAAAATTCTGATATTTTTAACCGACTTCAAAGTCAAAGTCAAAGATTTTTATTCAAATAGACTTGTAGATAAGTGCTTTCGAATCGTCCAATTTTTTTTCCTACCAGCCATTCAGGAAAGAAGGAGTTTCTCAATTCGACGGAATCTTTTTATTTTTTACATTTCACCAAAATGTCCGAGTTTATTGAAGTCTTTGTCCTGGGTCTGTAATTTAACTGATGGCATAGCCTTAGACATAGAAAACGTCAAAAAAGTCTCATTTTTCGTGATGGGATTTATTAAGTTCAAATCGCATTGTCACGAGCAGCAAGGTGATTAAAATAGGGAATGAAGGGACGATGTAGGAAATCTCTACAAAGTGATATGAATTTTAGTAGGAAAAGGATAAATAGGAGATACATACCAATAATACTAGATACATACAACTGATTTTGAAGGATCTTATGATAAATTTTAAATAGAAATAAAAAATAGAAAAATATTGGAAAAAATCAACTTGGCCACAAGTGAAATCTCGGATGGGACTCGAACCAAACGACCTTTGGAAATCCGGTCCAATGCTCTAACCACTGATCTACCGAGACTAAAGGATCTTTTTTGGACAAAGTTGTAGTATCTCGGGAATCCGGGTTGTAAAGGGTCTCTTATTACACCAATTTCAATATCGTATTGTATCTCATTACGTACTTGTGCGTTATTGTAATGTAAAACGCACGGTTTATCAAGATGCTCCGTCTAAAACGAACGGTACTTTTTAAAATCTTAGCAAAGAGTTTTTATGTCAGAAAAGAGGTCAACATTTTATGAATAAAATTAACTTTAGGAGATAATAATAATAACTTGACAACATTAAAAATGCCAACTGGCAACGTAATATCAATTTTACAAATTGTTAAATATTTTAGAACTGCTTTAACAAGTGATTAAAAATTTATTCGTTTAAGAAAGTCCTAGTTATATTTATTTCCTCGCAAATATGTTATAAAACGTCGTATGACATAGATACGTGCGCTTTGATAATTACAGCCTCTGCTGTCTTGTAGCAATATCGCCTCGGCTGTCATTTTCAACTTACCGCACTTATATCATATGTACTATTATATGTCAGGAATAAATAATTAAAGCTATCAAAAACAAAAATATGTGTGGAGGGAGGTGGACCGCTACGGGCCGATTTCATCCTCATCGGATCTTTAGTTATGTTAGATAAAGAAAAGAAAGAAAAAACATTTATTTTGACTTGAACAGTTGTCGCACTGTCAAGACCTCACAATACTCGTAAAGAAGTTTGGTGGGATACAGGAAAGGTCTAAATGTGCAAACTTTAAGTATCGTCCTTTGCGCTACCTCGAGTTTCTTAAGCTTTGTTTTGGGAACACCACCCCAAGATGTTATGCAGTACCTAAGTAAGCAGCGATTGGCATAAGGCACAATATATCCTATTTAGTGTAATCGGTGGTTCATCCTCATCGGATCTTTAGTTATGTCAGATAAAGAAAAGAAAGAAAAAACATTTATTTTGACACTGCACGACAATCGGCAAAATACTAATTAAAAACAGCAATATACATAGAACAAAGAAGTGTAGTGTCAAAACTGTGCTCAGCTCAGCACACGCAGCCGACGGGCGAGCCTGCTGCACTAATATTCTGCCGAGCACAGTGGTGACATCAGGCACACGATAAACATATAATACAAAGGCAAACATAATATAAAGGCACTTTCATCCCTTTCTATTGCTCCTTTTCCAATTCTTGAACCAATATTTATCAAGTATCCATTAAAATTCAACAAAATGAAAATAAAATAAAAAAACTTTTACGGATATCAAACGCGGTATATTTCACGAACTAAGTTGTGATTGTCCGTATTTTTAGGTTTTTTGGGGGTTTTGGATTTTCCCGGCGTTTCGGCACCTTTTCAGCTGCCGTGGTCACGGGATGACTGACCAACATGATGATGAAAACATAAGATCAACAAAATTTGTTGAGTAAATTTTTAACAATCAGGTTTTTTTTTAAATTCTACATACTGCAGAGCTGCTCCACACTGGCGGCGTCTCGCTGCCGTAGGACATCAGCGGGAAATGAATCTTGAGTCCTTTCACTTGCCGCAAGCTATAACCACTGCACCACCCCGTCACTACTCACGACCCGACCGGATCTCAACAAATATGAAACTGGACTAAATCATAATTATATCTGCACACCATCCCAAAATATGGCAAGCGTGTTTTATTAAAATTAAACTTCACTTGAAAACAAACCTTTGTGTAAGTATATAAAGTTCATTTTTATTTAACGTTAGTTTTGTGGCACCCCTGACCATTAAAGCACCAGGTTTCGGTATCCCTATTGGCTGGTTTAAGGGTGGAACAAGGGTGGTAGAGCGTGATTGGTTGTAGCGAATGTGGGCGGAGCTTATTGACTTATAATTTCGGAAATTTTTTGGAGTCTGAATCTGTTGAAGAAAAGGTGTAGGTAGTAATAAAAAATAGTTTATACTTTTAAATTTTAACTTTAATGCTTGCTCTGAGTGCCAACAAAAGCTTCTCCAATTAATTATTCAGAATAACTCTCCAAATATGCGGAATCATTATTTCCATTGAGATTTAATAACTGCTCATAGATTTCATGGTGGAATAATTATCGCACTTTCCCGAGTAAAAGATTAGCAATGTTTAATTAGTACCGTTTTTACATGTTCTTTGATATGAAATAATATTTATAATGTCAAAGAAGTTTTAATAACAGTGTATAATTAAAATTCAAATCTCTAAAGTTTAAATGCATATCGGTTTCACATGATAGTCATATACATGCAAATAAATGAAAATATTCTTATTCAATTGAGCATATTACACGCATTTTCGATTTGTCAGTTTTGCCTGACCACCCATTTCAGACTCTTTAAGTTGACAAGAAAAAACGAGCGCAATAACATAAATGGTTTATTATTAGGTCTTATTATTGTAGTCTGTCACTAAAATATCATTGTGGTCAGTAACCTATTAAACGAAACAACCCTTGCCAACCCGCCGAAACGTCGGGAAACCAAAAGACCCAAAAAAACACCAAAAAGATATACCTACTACTAGATATATACGGTGTAATAAGTATACACGGCTATTTAGGGTTTCGTAGCCTAATCTCTCAGAGAAACGCCGAGCATAGCCCTTTCCATAGCCCGCTGAGCAACTTTGAACTTGTAGACCAGCCGTGCCGTCAGTGTCCACGTTTCGGCTCCGTAAGTCATAACGGGTAGGACGCACTGATTGAAGACTTTCGTCTTTAGGCACTGTGGGATCGACGACGTAAGGACTCGACGTAGCTTCCCAAATGCAGCCCAACCCAGCTGAATTCTCCTATTCACCTCGTCCTCAAAGTTGTTTCTACCTAACTGCAATGTCTGCCCGAGGTACACATATTTCTGAACAACTTCGAGACATCGCCGTGTATCGCAATCGGTTCCGGTAGAACATGTTCGTTGAACATGACCTTGGTTTTGTCCAAGTTCATCCGTAGGCCGATGCGTAAAGAAGATTCAGCCAGGTCGTTCAAAGTCAAAGTCAAAGTCAAAGATTTTTATTCAAATAGACTTATAGATAAGTGCTTTCGAATCGTCCAATTTTTTTTTCCCTACCAGCCATTCAGGACATCTTTTAACTGATAAGAAGAACGGCCGCAAGAAACTTATCAGCTTTAACAGAAGCAACAACATTTACAAAGGAACATGTCGTTGCCAAACACAAATCTACAATCTTGAAACATATTTAATATAAGAGGAAAATTTTCTTATACTCAGTTATTAGAATATTTTCCTTTTATACAATTACAATAGTCATGTTTTATGTTAGTATCACTTCCATGCATTTTGGTCTTTCAAATAATCTTCTACCTTGTAATAACCTTTGCTTAAGAGCGTTTTTTTAACATGTATTTTAAATTTATGCAAAGGCAGCTCAATCACTTGTTGTGGAACTTTATTAAAAAAGGCTATGCCTTTCCCCAAAAACGAGCGACTGCATTTTTCAAGTCGAAATCTTGGAACGGCAAGCTTATTCCTGTTTCTAGTATTAAAATTATGAACATCGCTATGCTTAATAAATAAATCGTGATGTTTCCTTACATATACTATATTATCATAAATGTATTGTCCCGCCAAAGTTAGTACCTATATTAATCTCTTTAAACAATTATTTAAGAGAATCTCTCTGTCGAAGGTTGTAAATGGCGCGCACTGCTCTTTTTTGAAGTATAAAAACATTTTCTATATTGGCTGCTGAGCCCCACAACAACAGGCCATAGGACATTACACTATGAAAATAACTAAAGTAAACTAGTCTTGCCGTTTCAATATCAGTTAGGAGCCTTATTTTTCTTATTGCGAAAGCCGCAGAACTAAGTCTACTCGACAAGGTTTCAATATGTGGATCCCATTGTAGTTTTGAATCTAATGTAATACCAAGAAATTTAGTACTCTCAACTAACTCTACTACATCCCCATTCAAATTGATGTGCATGTCGACCTGCCCTACATTAGGTAATGTGAATTTAACAAATTTCGTTTTGGTAGGGTTAAGAGACAAATTATTACTGTTGAACCAGTGTGCGACTTGAGAGAGAGCACTATTTACTTCGTCAGAACAGTTGTTTCCTCTATCAATTTTAAAAATTAAAGATGTATCATCTGCAAATAGTACTGTCTCACATAAATTACTCGCGTAGTTAGGGAGATCGTTAATATATATTAAGAACAGCAGAGGGCCCAATATTGAACCTTGGGGCACGCCCATAATAATGGGGGCTCCAGTAGAAGCAGTATTATTTACAATTACTTTTTGATATCTATTGTGCAAGTATGACTGCAAAAGGCTAACTGATTTTTTAGAGACACCATAATGTTCTAGCTTCTTTAAAAGTGTAACGTGATCAACGCAATCGAAAGCTTTAGACAGGTCACAAAATATACCAATTACGTCTTGCTTGCCCTCCCAAGCCTCAAAAATATGTTTGAGGAGTGCTATTCCAGCATCTGTAGTATTTTTACCTTTAGAAAAGCCGAACTGATTATTATGAAGGATTTGATTTACTGTTAAATAGTCTAATAATTGAGAGTATATAATTTTTTCAAAAATTTTACTAAGTGCCGGTAAGACTGATATCGGCCTAAAATTTGTGGGGTCACTTTTGTCACCTGATTTAAAAAGATAAGCTTACTATATTTCATTAAATCGGGAAAAGTACCTTCATCTATGCATTGATTAAAAATGAAAGCTAAATATGGAGCTATTATTTCAATTATAGATTTAATAACGCTGGTTGATATGCCCCATAAATCTTCAGTCTTTTTAATATTTATAGACTTGAAAGCTTTTAAAATGTCTTCACTATTAATATGCTTAAAATTGAAAACTTTATAACACTTCTCAACACATGACTCTAAGAGGGCAGCAGCAACGTTTGGACAGGAATTTAAATTACTGGTAGTTTCTAAGGGTACCCGAGAGAAGAAATCTTCAAAAACACGGGCAACCTCAACGTCAGATTCAATTAATTTATTATCTACTTTAAGGAAGAAGGAGTTTACATTATGTTTAGTTTTCCCAGTTGTTTGGTTAATAATATTCCAAGTAGCCTTTATTTTATTATCCGCTAATTTTATTTTATTTGAAAAGAACATCGCCTTAGCAGCTACACATACATTTCTAAACATTTGAGAATACTTCCTGACATATTCAATAAAATTTGGGTCACAGGAAGTATGCTTTGACGCATAAAGGTCATATAGTTTCCTTCTACTTGTATAAATTCCCGGTGTGGCCCAATCACTAAACTTTACTTTATCCGAATTACCATTGATCACTTTTTTCTTAAACGTTTTACTAAATTCGCCTTCAACCACATGAAATAAATCATTATAAAGGTAATTAGATTCCATAATGGGAACTGGTAAAGACTCAATTTTATTAATCACATTGTTTCTAAATACATCTATGCCCTTTTTAGTTATTGGCCTACATACAATTTTCCGCTTAGGACAGACATGATGGTGCTCTATAGAGGCTAGTTGCCCACCATGGTCAGATTTAATAACATTTATTATAGATTTTTCAGTGACTACACAGTTTGAAAAAATGTTGTCTAAGCAGGTGGCAGATGTGGGTGTTATTCGTGTAGGCTCATTAAAGGTATGTGATAAATTATACGATTTAAATAAATTTAAAAATCTGCTTGAGAGTTCAGCTTCTGTTGTAGGTCCTGCAGCGTTTCAATAGTTCAATAGCAAAAAACGAAACAATTATAGATTCGTCATGTAACAGTAATCAACATTTTAAAGTTCGTGTCGTGTCGTGGTAAGTTAACAACTTGCTCCTAGAAACATGGGTCGAAATACGACACATTTTTTATTATTTTCCATACTAAATGATGGCGTGATCAGTTTGATTAGTATAAAAAGTTAAAAAAAAAACATATTTCAAGCCAAGTTTCTAGGTTTTTAGTAGTTAGTAGCCAGGTTTCTAAATAACCCCGTCTAGTGCACTTGAATCCGTAAAAGTTGTTTTTTTAAAACGAAACACTTTTGAAAATGCCTTTTTATTTCTTTCAGCCTAAAGTTCAAATACTTATTCATTTACGAAACTTATTAAAAAAATATTAATGTGTGAAATAAAATTCTTCATAAACGCTTCTCATTTAGTTGTTCGTATACTTTTTATATTTCATGTTTATGGTTCATAGAGTTTTGAAGCTTTTCCTCAGTACGTGGTCAGTTGGTAGTGGTCATACCGAAATGTTCTGAAACGATACTGGCTAAAAGTAGTCTATGGACTATGTACCAATAGCTTGGACAAATTAACCTAAAGTTAATTCGTCCAAGACCAATAGCGATATTGTTGTGTTCTCGCACAAACACAACAGTAGTAAGTATCGCTATTGATTCATAGATAACAAATACTTAAATCAAAATCCTAGTACATATTTCTGAAGTCCTGTTTTTTTTCTTCAATCTACGGGGTCACATTTTGGGTTTCCTTCTCACCAACTAGTGTATATTTGAGGGGTCTCCACACAAATAGGTACCACAACCTAATAACTTTTTTTTGTTCATAGATCACTTCTCATACAAAAGACATCAGTCAGGCATTCTGGTCCATAAAATACTCGGCCATACCCAGGATTATTTCCAATAAGTATTTACTAGTTAATGCATGAAAAATAAAAGTAAAGGGCAATGTAGAAATTGTAGAATGCACCATCGAGGAGCCTGTGGCGCAGTGGTTCACGCGCTCGGCCTGCGATTGTTTGATTTAAGCAACTTTCGCAATGGTCGGTCACGGGATGGGTGACCAAAACTCTACAATCTCGAACTCATTCGTGCTTCGGAAGGCACAAGGAAGCTGTTGGTCCCGGCTGCGTTTGTAGTTCTTAAAACCCACCAATGCGGATTAGACCTGCATGGTGGGTTGTGGCCCGTTCTCCTTATCCATTCATAAGGAAGGCCAGTGCCTCAGCAGTGGGGAAATTAGAAATGGCTGATGACGACCGTCGATGTCTTGGCGGCTGACACTGACTAGATATGATTCACTCACTCACTCATCAGATTGTGGACGTCGACTGCTGGACATAGGCCTCTCCTAGCTCACGCCTATTGTGGCGTTCAAAGGAGGTTATTAGCCTACTGATACCACGCTGGCCAGACGGGTTGGTAGAGGTTTTTTTCAAGTTTTCCTTCTCTCGCACAGGTGTTCAATGCGTCGACTCTTACGACACACGACTAGATATACACGGCTTATTTTTACTTTATGAAGTCAGTTTTCATTTTTTTACAATAAAGTCTTCCAAAAGAAATAAGTACCTACACTAAAATAAAAATCACGCAATGAAATGCACCTGCAAAGCAGAACATAAATCGATATGTATTGCGCTTATTAACAGGCGTGGCTTTGACAGATGGGTCACCGATTGTCCGATCAACCGAAAAAACTGTGCAAATTATAGTATTTCGAACAGGGGCCATTCTATATTGGGGATATTTGTCAAAAGTGTTGCGATGGGGTAAAGCAGAGATAATTAGAATCGGATTAGTTTGAGGTCTCGCCTTTACACAATGGCTTGTCACCCTACATGAATGTATCGAAAATTGACGAATTGAACGCTGCTGCAAATATTTTTGGTGCAGCTGTTCCTCATTTGGAGCTATAGCTAACTAAACTTCCAGAATTCTCAAAAACACGATGATATGATGATAGATGAGATACCTAGTAATAACAAATAATACATATGTAGGATAATTATTATTTAATGCAGAAAACTTGCTTCATCATCGTGTGATGAGAAAGGCCTAATATAAAAAAAAAAACATACAAATCCGTAGCTCCGGTGGAGCTTAGTGCCCAAAGAATCTAAATGTTTAGGAGGTCTACTCTCTAAGCACGAAACCCGTAGTTTCGGCCTAAGTTACGGACGTTTCCTACTCCGTATAACCTCCGGAGAGCTTATTAGTTTTAATGACACTTTTTAATTGCAGTTTGTGATAATCACGTTTAACATTTTGTATATTTTATAGTTTTCGGAACAAAAAGACTCGAGTACCTTTAATTTAATACCTTACTCGGCCGCGTACTACGCGCCAAAGTCCCTATCGAGTCGTCACAAATTTTGCGAACCTGAATTAAGTATATAGACTAGGGCGGTTACAACCCGATACTCGGGTTCGTCGATCGACGAAAAATTCCAAATTATGCGAAAATCTTTAATTGCAGTTTGTGATCATCACGTTTAACATTTTGTATATTTTATAGTTTTCGGAACAAATAGACTCGAGTACCTTTAATTTGATACCTTACTCGGCCGCGTACTACGCGCCAAAGTCCCTATCGAGTCGTCACAAATTTTGCGAACCTGAACTAAGTATATAGATTGTCCATACTCCCAATGTGTTTGTGCCGTTTGTCCAAAACTAGTACATCCGAAATCAATAGAGAGTAGGCTCCATCCGTAGTTTCGGGAAACTTACAGGCGGAGGCCCCTATCTTAGTTGACGGGCTAAGAGAGTAGGCCTCCAGTTTTTTTCATATTGTATCAGGTAGTTAACACTATAATACATTTTAAGATAACTAATAAAGTACTACTTTTACGGATATCAAACGCGCTAAACCTATAAATATATATCCTAAAAATATATAGCTATATCCGTAAAAGTTGTTTTATTTCAATGAACAGTGCGCGCCAAATCATAAGATGTCCGTATAATAAAGTACTATTAAAATTATAAAGTATTTTAATTAATTGAAGTATTAACATACTGTAGTTTAATTGTTTCATCACAGAACCGTAAAACTTTGTAGGATTTGCGAGAGGCGATAACAAAAAAAATGTGATAGGTATTTTGTGAGTAATTTTAATTTATATTGTACCTAATTCGCTATCTATAAAAACCTAAGACATGGATAACTAATAATTAACAAGACAAAACCGGTAGGCAAGCGTATATTGCTACGACTTTTTGATGCGGCTACGGTGTACGACTACCATGCATGCTACGAATATTTTTGCTGATAGCTACACCTACAAAGTCTGCATTTTAAGTAGTATACTCACAATGAATAGTAGAGTAAAAACTAAAATAAAAAACTTTTTATTAAAATGAAAACCGACTTCAAAAAACTAAAAAGCAAAAAATAAACCTTTTGGAGTCGGTGCCAGCCAAAGCAAGAAAAATAAAATAGTAGGACCGCAAAGTAGAATGCTTTTTATTTCACAATTATTAAAGGTAGAAGAGGTCCTGTGCCTATGTAATAACCTTATGACAACTCCTCATCACCTTTTACAGAATGCTGTGCAGGTGCAGGTTTCCCGGTGCAGGGACGTAACTTATTGAGGAGTTCTCCCGATACTTCATCACCAGCTCCACTTCATCACATGCATTGAGTCGAGCATAAATTGCTTATGAACCACATTAAAGTAATCGTATCGCTTCTGTGAAATGCTAAGTATGTAATAGTTCCGATGACGATTTGTGTTCTTCATCATCAGTTCCACTTCACCAAATGGTGCTTTCCGGAAGCATATGCATAAGTTACTATAGAAAACACCGAAATCGCTAAAGGAGTGCCTATAATATTTGAAGAGTTCCCTGGATTTCTCCAGGATCCCATCATCAGATCACGACATGATGACAATGGGACCACATGGGAAGTATACCCTTTCGAACAAAAAAAAGAATTACTCATATCGGTCCAGCCGTCTTCGAGTAATCGAGTACCATAGATTAAAAATAAAAATTCCTTCTTCCTTCTTTTTTTGAAGTCGGTTAATAATAAGCTTTCGGTTCTAATATTTTTATGTAAAAAATAACTAAGAATAAAAGTTCTCTGTTATTGATATTTTTAAGTCTAGTTAGTTTGAATCGTCTTATAAACGTACCTACGACCCTCTCACATTATGCTAATAACAAAAATGATATTACATATTATTTTGGAATCTATTATGTCATTTTGCTACGGTGAAACACTTGCTAAACGCAGTTGCATTGTGCAGTCACAGCAGTCAGTTTAAGCAGGTAGGGTAACCATAATATAGTCTCCTCGAAATCGTGTTTCGCAAGGTTAATGTTATAAACAATGTAGGATTTTGTATATTAATTTCTTACGGGCCAATTTTTTATGGTCCGATAAAAAATATTCCTCTGATATGATGTTGCATTATTGCAGTATTATTACTTCTAGTGACATTGTAAGTTGTGTCTTACAATAATGCAGTTTTATCTTTCTTTTTTTGCTGTTGCCATTGTATATTTTTATATTTATACAGCTTAACATTTCTTCAGCGGTGTCGTGTGAGGTGGGTCGTTACGTTCCCTAAAATATGGTTGAGCGAAGCGATTGGCTGGTTCATGCGTCATGCTCGTGAACGGGTGCCGCCAGCGAAAATGGGTCTACCTCAGTCTGCTTATCTTAATGCTGTGCTTGAAGCCTAAATATTTTTGTCTAAAATAAATTTGTACTGACCTGTACGTACCTTACAACTTGCAGTACAGTAATCTTGTAATGCGAGAAATGTTGTAAAGTATGATAGACAATTAAGTATTTCTTTGCCAGCTAAATATTGTTTACGGTTACAATAACCATAAAATGTAATATTTTAATTAGTATTTTCTTTTTGTGATGGAAATTGACCTTACTGATACGTTAAGGCCAATTTTAAAATTGACGACTCTGTATCTTGTATGAAATAAAACAGGGCGAAAAAAACAGCCCTTGACGAGTTTCTTGCCGGTTCTTCTCGTTACCAGGTCTCCCGCCGTAGGGTTTGTGAACCGATGGCGTAGCTTCTTTGACGTTCATAAGTGCTTGTAACAGCCTAGACTTAATAAATGATATTGACTTTGACTTTGACTTTACAATGTTTGGATATAGGTATTGAATGTTTGTTACTCAACCACGCAAAAATGGCTGGACGGATTTTGATGAAATTTAACACACATGTACCTATTTTATAGCCAAGATCAACACATGATACATATTTTATCACGATATTCCTAATGGAACGGAAAGCACACAGGTGAAACCGCATGCAGGCACCAAGTAGATACATAGAGGACACCAGTAAGTCCTTACAGTATGTCTTTCTTTTTCTGCTCCCACCATATTCATTCCTCATTACGTACATATTTTTGCCAATTCGGACCTATGGAAAAAGTATCAATGTGGCCTTACAGTAACTAACTTATTTGTCAAAAATATAATGCGTCCTATTTGTGTCCCTACTTGCACTTGCCTCATGGCCCCCACTAGGATGGCACCCTAGCAGGCGCTCAAACCCTCTCACACCGCGCCAGTTATCTACGGTTCCGTTTAATTAAAAACATATTAGAGTTAGCGTCGGAAATGCGATTTTCCGCTTGTCATTCGGTTCGGTATAGAAATAATATCTGAGTTGTGATTGAAGACAAGGTTAATAAAGGATTAAGTTGTGTCTTTGGTCCTTATTTTCGAAACCAATTTTGAATCCGACACACTAACGGTCGGTTTCAATAACCTATCCTCAGTAAAAGATAGGCTTACTAGAGCTTTGTTACAAAATAACAGCGGTTGCTAAGTAACGAAACCAAGACAGGTCTAGCCTTAGTTAAAGATAGATTATTGAAACTTACTATAACGGCCGGTTTCAATATTCTATCCCTAACAAGAGATAGGCCTATCTTAGTTACGATACTTAGCAACCGCAGTTAATTTGGATCTTTTTGGGCTGATTAACAAAAATATCTAGGCAACAAAGCTATAGTAAGCTTAACTCTTACTGTGGATAGGTTATTGAAACCGACGCTTAAACACCAAAACTGAGTTAATTACCTATACCAAAGAGGTTTTTAAAGTAGGTACTTACCTACTTCTATATTTTCATATAGCAAAAAAGGCAAGTGTAAAATGAGGTACCAACCCACATATATGGAGAGTATCAATTAATTCATTAAAAGATGTTAAGTTAACCGCATCTGTGGTCTAGTGGTAAAACCAACGGTATCAGACCCAGGGGTCCCGGGTTCGATTCCCAGCGGGGGTACATATTGTATTCGGTTTGGTTTGTGGTAGGACTTGTTGTAAGTCCGCCTGGCTAGCTACCACCATCTTATCTAAGTCTGACGCCATAACAACAATGTTTTCAGCTTTGTTGTGTTCCGGCAGTTAAAGATAAGATAGCCAGTTCCTCAGTGATTGAGGATTCCGGGAGTGGCTCGCTTCCATCTTCAGCCTTATCAATACTTAATATCAGGTATGATGAAGGCTAAGAGTCTCCCTGTCGATCATAAAAAAAAAAAAAAGTTGTGTTAAAATGTAATAGACAGATAACGTTCCATACATACCTATGTATCCAATATTATCTGACATATTTTGAAAGGGTTGAATGCAACAGTTGAATTAAATTTATCATTATAATGATTATAAAACATTACGCCGCGCATCAGTAGCATCGCTGTAGCGTATTGCGCGCACGTGCGCTCCCTCGCGGCGCATAATTGAAGCGTGTAATCCCCTAATATGTTTTGTCAAGCCCCATATTTTGACACGTCACCCCAGTTTTGATTTCTAACAAAATTAAAGGAAATCCTCGCATTCAAAAATTGTAGGAGGGTCTTTAACTTATTGACTTGCTTGTTACGATTTGGTTGCCGTTCGTAAACTGTAAAAAGTAAAATATTTTTTTTTTTTTTTTTTACACTTATGAGAGGGTGAGCTTTAGGTGGCATCATTTCGCTACTTGCAAATTACTTCGTTACTTCAGTGATTTGCTAAGATCCTAAAAAAAAATCTCTTGATATAAACTCTCATCACATTTTAACATACATTTTTAACCGCCTCCGTGGGCTAGTGATAACAACCACCGGTATCAGACCCAGGGGTTCCGGGTTCGATTCCCAGCGGGAGTACATATTGTATTTGGTTTGGCTGGTGGTAGGACTTACTGCGAGTCCGCCTGGCTAGCTACCACCATCTTATCTAAGTCTGACGACATAACAACAATGTTTTAAGTATTGTTGTGTTCCGGCAGTTAGAGATAAGATAGCCAGTTCCTCAGTGGTTGAGGACTCCGAGAGACTCGCTTCTATCTTCAGCCTTATCAATACTTAACATCAGGTATGATGAAGGCTAAGAGTCTCTCCGTCGAAAATAAAATAAATCCTTGTCATCCGTCTAGTTTAAAATGGGCTACCAACCCAGTTTACATCATGTTATTGATAGACCGATGTTTCACCTTTGCTCAGACCGACCTTTGCTCAGTCTAACCCAGGGCTTAAAAATAAAATCATTTTATAAAAAAAAAACAAACCGACTTCAAAAAGTAAAAAATAAATTTTTGGAGTCGGTGCCAACCAAGGCATTCCACATTGCACTTCTATTAACTATATTTTTTTTTTGGCCTTAGCTAGCTATCACCTACTCCAAAAGTTTTATTTTTTACTTTTTGAAGTCGGTTTGAATTTTTTTTATAAAATGTTTTTATTTCAGATTTTTTAGTTACCTACATCATGTGCCGTTACTTACACAAAAAATCAGCCCATACACAACAATGATGTCATCTAGATAAACGACTACTTGCCAAAAGGTGATTGATAGTTTTCAGGATTATGAAAAAACTACTAGCCAGATCTTCGTAAAAATTATATGGGACCACACATAAACCATTTTCAGATAAAAAAGAATTATAAAATTCTGTTAACAACTGGCGAAGTTATCGTAAAACATACATTAAAACACATAAAAAAAAACCTCCTCCTTTTTTTGAAGTCGGTTAAAAACTAACTTTAAATTACTTCATACTTTGTACCAAGCCAGAAAAAAAACCGGTTAAGAGAGACTTCCGTATTATCATATATTTTTAAGATTATTAGGCGTCGAACAATTGAATTTTAATCCCTAGGGCTATAAAGTAATTTGAACATTTAAGTAACCGCGACCTCTTCGGTGCAGATTCATTTGCCTATTTTGCCAAGCCGCTATGTTGAGACTGTTTTATCTACCAAGAAGGTTACATATGTTGGTGCATATTATGTAATAAAAACCTGCATTTTTAAGTTTTGTATTCAGAGTTGTAATCATGGCCAAAACATTAAAAAGTGGCAAATGAATTAATGGTTGCTCGTTCGCGCCTTCGCACCTACTTTACTGAAACGCACTTCAGATTGCGTGTATTGCTTTCCTTTACGGTTACAGAATAAAACAACAAAAAAAAAGACTGGCTCGCCATCTTTTCTTTAGAATTATTTTCCAATCTATATACTTAATTCAGGTTCGCAAAATTTGTGACGACTCGATAGGGACTTTGGCGCGTAGTACGCGGCCGAGTAAGGTATCAAATTAAAGGTACTCGAGTCTATTTGTTCCGAAAACTATAAAATATACAAAATGTTAAACGTGATGATCACAAACTGCAATTAAAGATTTTCGCATAATTTGGAATTTTTCGTCGATCGACGAACCCGAGTATCGGGTTGTAACCGCCCTAGTTACAAATTGAATTGGTGACTGTAATTTATTTTCAATGGATATTTCTCGCAATCATAGTGAAAAGTAGAATGAAAAAGAGAGTACACGGCGCTATAAACCTACTATAACTTGGTTTCTATATTTACTCCCTTGCTGTCATTACAATAGGATATTTTAGCCCTTTGTATAACATTCTACTAGTCCAAATCTATACTAATATTATAAAGCTGAAGAGTTTGTTTGTTTGAACGCGCTAATCTCAGGAACTACTGGATCGATTTAGAAAATTCTTAGACCATTAGAAAGCTACATTTCTCCCAAATGACATAGGCTATATTTTATCCCGATATTCTCACGGGAAATGTATTTTACATGTAATTTTCAACATTACGCTTTGTAGTGTTGAATATGACGTGTAAATACATGCATTTGACATGTCATTTTCAACGCTAGCCCCTATACATCGACATAGGTCAAGGTCAGTTTACCAAAAGCAAATAAGTATGAAATCACTTGTTTATGATTACTTTTTTAGAAAGTATACTATATAGAGACATCGTTTTATTTTTCCTGTAACCTTTACAAAGACTTCTATCACATAAAATAATTTCCGTTTTCTCTATGTTCGGAGTTTTTTTTTTCAAACCCTATTGCATAATAACATCATAGTATTGAACCTTGCTATGCTATGCTAGCTCCGATTCCCTGACATGACAGCTTACTAGGGTTGACAATATTTTTGGATTTGATTATTTTTTACAGGGTATTTTGTAACACCGTGTATATTTTTATATTTCTCTTTTATTTGCAAAGTAGTTGGGCAAACATCATCTTAAACTATTCCAAATTTCAAGTCGATAGCATTAGTAGTTCTTGATATATTAAGCTATAACAGACAAACTGAGTCGTACCATAAGTGTTCTTTTTTAGCATTTTAGTACGGAACCCTAAAAGGGGATAGTATCAATTAATGAGACAGGTATTCATTGAAACATTTTTTATTATATTACAATGTTGGCTTCTCCTTGGGCTTGTGGTCGGGCTTGTTGGTGATCCGCTCCATCACCTCGTGGTTGTACGTCGAGTGCAGCATCAGCCCCAGCACGCCCGCCCTGGACAAAAAACAATATAATATAAAACTGCTGCACCAGCGATCTTCGCGTCTGAACTCCATACCATCACTCAAGCGGTGATGCATTTGTTCCGATCTATTTTTATAAAAAACACAACTTTCAGATAAATAATAATAATAAATAAATAAATATTTCCATACAATCACACCAATTATCTAGCCCACGTAAGTTTCATGAAGATTTTATAATAAAAATAATAATCCAACTTTCAGATGTTAAAAAAAATTAAAACGCTAAGGGAAGTTTAATTCTATTTTACTTTCTTAAGCAGAACGCCATTGAAGACTCTTGCTCGGCTAACTTAGTAGTAACTAAGATAAATTTTAAATAGAAAAATATTGGAAAAAAATAACTCGGCCACAAGTGAATTCTCAGATGGGAATCGAACCCACGACCTTTGGAAATCCGGTCCAATGCTCTAACCGCTGAGCTACCGAGACTTGCGAACCACCGTCGAAATTCTCCAATACTTTTATATTTTTAATACGCTGTAGGCCAGCGTTGTCACATCAATGCTAGGAATATCCTTGCATTCGAAAGAAACATCTTTTCAGTTTTAGTTTTAGTGTTTTACGATCGATTAAGATGCAACAGCCAATAATTTATGATTTTTGATTTTTTTGCATTTTTCAATGCTATTTTTATACTTATGATAAATTTTACATAGAAAAATATTGGAAATAAAAACATTTTATAAAAAAAATCAAACCGACTTCAAAAAGTAAAAAATAAAACTTTTGGAGTCGGTGCCAGCCAAAGCATTCTACATTGCACTTCTATTAACTATATTTTTTTTGGCCTTAGCTAACTAGCACCGACTCCAAAAGTTTTATTTTTTACTTTTTGAAGTTGGTTTGATTTTTTTTATAAAATGTTTTTATTTCAGATTTTTTTGTTACATTATGTGCTGTTACTTACACTAAAAATCAGCCCATACACAACAATGATGTCATCTAGGTATACGACTACTTGCCAAAAGGTGATTGATATTTTTCAGGATTATGAAAAAACTACTAGCCAGATCTTCGTAAAAATTATATGGGACCACACATAAACCATTTTCTTCCAGATAAAAAAAGAATTTTAAAAATCTGTTAACAACTGGCGAAGTTATGGTGGAACATACATAAAAAAAAAAAAAAAAAAAAAAAATACAGTCGACTTGATAACCTCCTCCTTTTTTTGAAGTCGGTTAAAAATTAACTCGGCCACAAGTGGGTTCGATTCCCATCTGAGAATTCACTTGTGGCCAAGTTAGTTTTTTCCAATATTTTTCTATTTAAAATGTATCATAAGTACCCTATGTTGAAAAGACCTCACCTGGAAGCCATAGCGAGTCGTATGTTACGCCTCTCCTGTTCTACCAGTTCGTCTAACCTCAACCATTGGGTGTTTCCCACTGGTCAGATTGATAGTCAGACTACTCTGGCCACGGGAATTTTTTTTCCCGTTGTTCAGACCAGCTCGTAATGTAGTAAAGTACTGTTGAATTCAAAACCACCAGTACAGTCATATATTTATAGTATACCCTGGTGTAAAAATAAAAGGTTGCTATTTCCATTTCTCCCATAAAGTATGGAAGCAAGCTAGGAAATTTAAATTGACTAAATCAAAAACTACGAAACGCATAATTGCTCTTTCCGGAATTTCCACATTTAATAGACGAAGGTTGGCAATATATAATTAAAGATACTGCTGATACGGCCAACATACAACAATTTAAAAAGTATTTTCAAAAGCAGTGGCTGAAGAAGTCAAATTTTAAGCAAACTTGGTCTGTTTTTGGCCAGAAACACCGAACTACTAACGGTATGGAAAGTTGGCATAAAGAACTAAATAAAAAAAATAACAAGAACAGGGCCCGGATTAATCAACTTACTGACAATTTTGCTGAAAAAATATTTTACTAAAATAACAAATAAACGGGCAAAGGGAAACATGTTGAGAGACGAATTCATAATGAATACACAAATGATGTTAATTAGTGGAGAATTGTCTGTTGGTCATTTTTTAGAACGCCTGAGATAAATTTTTAAGACAATAAACAGTTTTTGCTTTAATTGTACTTTTTTCTATGTCTTTTTCAGCTGTCAAATAAGTTTGAACGGGAAAAAAAAAACCCGTTGGCCAGAGTAGTCTGACTATCAATCGGACCAGTGGGAAACACTGCAACCATTGTCTAACCCTCTCCATATTTATCTCACCTCTATGCAACTTCACCCACTGGTAGTGTGTAGTTTATAATCCTACCATAACCTTACCAGAAAGAAGACTCTTGCTCAGCTAACTTAGTAGTTACCAGTTTTTTGCTGTGGAAAGTTACGAGACAGTATATTACATCTCCATTGCCGGACCTAGAATAGTATCTACCGACCTTCATAAGCACACAATCTTAAGTGAAAAATATCCTTACCTAGAAGCCATAGCGAGTCGAATACTTCTCTCCTGCTCCACCAGCTCATCTAGCCTTAACCATTGTCTAACTCTTTCCATATCTATCTCAGCTCTTCGCAGTTTTTCCCACTGGTAATGGTTCAAACAGGCCTTCTTGGGCACGCGTCAGAAATCCATCTATGCCAGATAGTCATTGATTCGCCAGGGGTAAACCATAATACCTACTAGTTGCTAGACGAAGTTTATAATTCTACCATAGCCAGAAAAGGGACTCTTGCTCAGCTAACTCAATAGTTACCTAGTTTTTTGCTGTGGAAAGTTACGAGACAGTATAATACATCTCCATTGCCGGACCTAGAATAGTATCTACCGACCTTCATAAGCACACAATCTTAAGTGAAAATATCCTTACCTAGAAGCCATAGCGAGTCGAATACTTCTCTCCTGCTCCACCAGCTCATCTAGCCTTAACCATTGTCTAATTCCATATCTATCTCAGCTCTTCTCAGTTTTTCCCACTGGTAGTGCTTCAAGCAGGCCTTCTTGGGCACGCGTCAGAAATCCATCTATGCCAGATAGTCATTGATTCGTCAGGGGTAAACCATAATACCTACTAGTTGCTAGACGAAGTTTATAATTCTACCATAGCCAGAAAAGGGACTCTTGCTCAGCTAACTCAATAGTTACCTAGTTTTTTGCTGTGGAAAGTTACGAGACAGTATAATACATCTCCATTGCCGGACCTAGAATAGTATCTACCGACCTTCATAAGCACACAATCTTAAGTGAAAATATCCTTACCTAGAAGCCATAGCGAGTCGAATACTTCTCTCCTGCTCCACCAGCTCATCTAGCCTTAACCATTGTCTAACTCTTTCCATATCTATCTCAGCTCTTCTCAGTTTTTCCCACTGGTAGTGCTTCAAGCAGGCCTTCTTGGGCGCGCGACAGAAGTCGCCGGTCGGCTCGAACACGCGGCGGACGAGCGGGCACCCGCACACGTCGGAGTCGCTCACTTTGGGGTCTTTGAAGTGCTCGGGGCACATCACCTGGGGAATTAAATGTAATAAATTAAAAAAAAAATCTTTATTTCTGAAATCTTACTTACAATAATTACGCCGAGACTTCCCTTTAAGTTTTATAGAAACCTGTATTGGGACGTCTCGCAACTTCCCATTCGGATACAAATGATTTCAAGGAAAAACTAAAAACACTAATGAATCTAATAAAACTAGAAATGGGATTAGTAAGCGTGAGTTTGCGTGTGAGTGTGTGTGTGTGTGTGCGTGTGTGTGTGTGTGTGTGAGAGAGAGAGAGTGTGTGTGTGATAATAAATAATAATAATAATAGAACCCTTTATTGCATAAGATTTGTACATTATAGCAAGATAGTCATTGATTCCGTGTCGTGCGATTGTGTCGTGCGATTGTGCCGTGTGGTGACAGCCTAAGTGTCACCACTCCCTTACACGCCTGGGATGTCGTAAGAGTCGACTAAGAGGCTCGACGCATGGAACACCTGTGCGAGAGAAGGAAAACTTGAAACAAACCCTCTACCAACCCGTCTGGCCAGCGTGGTAGCAGTAGGCTAATAGCCTCCTATGAACGCCACAATAGGCGTGAGCTAGGTCCTCTGTCCAGCAGTGGATGATGATGATGATGATTATAGCAAGAAAAACAGGCCAAAACCTTACGGTTTAAGGGCAATCTTATCTAGGCAACCTTGAGTAAAAAAAATCCGAAAAGAACAAAAAAGTGTAGGTGCAAATGGTGCATTACTGTATTTATATTTATTTGATATGAAAAAACTGCGTTAGAAAACCGACTCCAAAAACTAAAAAGCAAAAATAAGCCTTTTGGAGCCGGTTCCAGTAGAATAGTTTAAAGTAGATTTTTTTACTTTTTAATTTCAGTAATAAATTGTTTTGTAAACTACAGTAGGATTTATCTAGATTAGATTATTACATTAAACCTGTATACAAAGTATCGTGAAAATTACATCGTCAAGGTCAACAAATATCTGATTGATAAAAAAACTACTGGACCAAACTGAATCAAATTTTTATGGGACCAAATGGCAATTGTTACGCATCAAACAAAAAAGAGTCACGTAAATCGGTCAAGAAATCTCGACGTAATCGGTGTACATAAACAAACATACCGGCCGAATTGAAAACCTGCTCCGTTTTTTAAACTAAAATCATCAACAAAAAAATTTACCCACAACCTTTTGCAGTATGATGTCTACGTCTCGTATTGGACAAAAAAATAATTTAAAACATCTCACCCGAAATCTTATACAATATGTCCCGTTCCGCGGGTTGAAGTTATCGCAGAACATGCTTTGTCCGACGACTCGCATTCATGGGGGCTGCCGAATCACGCTTGAATATTTGACGAAAAAACCACATTTTTTACTAAAATATCAAATAAAAACTAACTTACCCACAATCTTTTGTAATACGTCTCGTTCCCCGAGTTGAAGTAATCTCAGAACATGCTCTATCCGTTGATACGAGTTCGATGGTGGCTGCCGAATGACGCTTGAGCTTCGTATTTGACTAAACAACCACATTTTTTACTAAAATATCAAATAAAAAGTAACTTACCCGCACTCTTTTGTAATACGTCCCATTCACCGGGTTGAAGTAATCACAGAACATGCTCTTTCCGTTGATACGAGTTCGATGGCGGCTGCCAAATGACGCTTGAGCTTCGTGTTTGTTGAAACGGAAACACTTTTTACTGAAATTATCAAATAAAAAGTAACTTACCCGAAGTCTTTTACAATACGTCCCATTCACCGGGTTGAAGTAATCACAGAACATGCTCTGTCCGTCAATGCGAGTTCGATGGCGGCTGCCAAATGACGCTTGAGCTTCGTGTTTGTTGAAACGGAAACACTTTTTACTGAAATTATCAAATAAAAAGTAACTTACCCGAAGTCTTTTACAATACGTCCCATTCACCGGGTTGAAGTAATCACAGAACATGCTCTGTCCGTCAATGCGAGTTCGATGGCGGCTGCCGAATGACGCTTGAGCTTCGTATTTGACAAAACACTTCTCCATGTGTTTGACAGCGGTGCGAGAATGGATCTCGTGGCCGCAGGTTATGCAGTACATTGAAGTTTCGTCGTCTGCTTCCTGAATACAAAATTATCACAATTAATAAGAAGACAAAAAGTGAGAAAAACAGATTGACAGCGAGCGGTAGCGGTATATCTCGGTGCAAAGTGGTTCGAGCGTTTCTTTATCAGGCACTAGCCTGCCCGCGGCTCCATCCGCGAGGAATTAGGTAACAATACAATCCTGTTTTATTCCCTATCCCGTGGGAATATTAAAAAATCCATCCTTAGTGCTCGCCTACATCGTTTAAGGATCCTGTATGCAAAATTTCAGATTAATCGCTTCAGTCGTTTGGGCTGTGCGTGCCTGCCAGTCAATCACGGTATAGTTTTATTAGTAAAGATTTCAGTCAGGCCTTTCTTTTATTTATATTTATTTGGACTATCTAACAGTGTTTTTGTGTCATCAAAACTAGTAGAAATTTTTGTACTCTCTTAAACTTACAGTTCATCTTCAGCCATTTTTAATGTCCCCACTGTTGGGACACTGGCCTTCCTTATGGATAAGGAGAACAGGCCATGACCCACCACGCGGGCCCAATGCGGATTTGTGGGTTTTAACGACTGCAAATTCAGCCGGGAGCAACGGCTTAACGTGCCTTCCGAAGCACGGAGGAGCTCGAGATAGTAAATTTTTGGTCACCCATTCCGTGACCGACCATCGCGAAAGTTGCTTAACCTCAACAATCGCAAGCCGAGCGCGCGAACCACTCGCCAAGGCTTCAACTTAAACTTACAGTTACTACTACGGAAAAGGCAAATGGAACAAGAAAAGTCTTACAGTACGGGCCCACGAAACAAGAAACTTTTGGCCAACCAACCTGTGATCAACTGTTTACAATCGCAGGCCGCACTAACCACTGCGCCACCAAGGTCTTTAAACACTTTCCAACGAAATCCATTTGAAGTTGTTCAATCGGGTTCATGTTTTCGGGCTTTCGGTAAATCCACACCGCAGTTATTTTATGTGGGTCTCCCGTTTAATTAATAATAATAATAATAAAATATTTCACAAACTTAGCATTGAAATAAAGACATTTACAATACAGGAATAAGCAATCTAAGTATGTGAGAGGCTGATGCCTGAGCAAGGTACAAAATACCTGTGTTACAGGTCACCAGGCTCCCATCACCTCGAACCACATTATCACTGATAAAAACGTTATCTAGTAGATGTCACTGAGAGAACATGATAAGATTAATGGGTAATGGTAAGTTTTTATCAATAAATAAATAATAAATAAATGTGTAGCAACATTGTGCAACACGGTAACATTCCATAAATATCAGCAACAACACGGCAACATAATGTCGGCGGATGTTGCTCAGTAACAGTTGGAAAAGTGAATAACAAAAAGTAACTTGCGATGCGATAGTGTGGATGCAGCATTATGGAAGCAACTACCACAAAACAAAAACACTTTATTTAACATACAAAGATATCATTTAAAATAAAAAAATCTTAATTAATAAGAATCGCTCAGAGCGATCTCTTCCAGACAACCTAATGGCACTAATAGAAACCTCTACTATACAGTAGCTATAGCGCTGCGCTTCCTCTATCTCACTGCGGACCGCTTCAAGCGCTTTATAAAGCTTAGAGTCTTTTAGCAACATCCTTGATAGCGGACGGCTGCATCATCGGTGGTCGCACTATTTTCAATACTATGTGACAACTGATGTAATAATTATACTTATAATAATTTTTTTGTTCGGGACTAACATTTATAGGGCTAAAAACGTAATATATAATATGGAGTCTAAAGTTACCTTATCATCACTATGCACAATGGTGGCATTCTTAGCTCTAGCCACGAGCGCGTCGAGCTCAGTATGTTGTCGATCGAGCGCTCGAAGCGCTGCTTGTGCTCGCTCGATCTCGCTGCGGACCGCTTCAAGCGCTTTGCGGTTCTTTTGTTCCGCCACGCAAGTGGAGAGGGACCACTCCTGGATTCGTTGGGGTAGAACCTATAGGGGAAAAATGAGTTTTATTGATTTTCTAGACCTATATGGGTCAATTAGTGGTCCTTAATTTCAGAAGAAACTTTTAATAATTGAGTCATAAGATTGTCATTGTTTTTTTTTATAAATGATGTTAAGTATTGATTTTATTTATTTTTATTTATTTATTTATTTATTTATCTAATTACAACGGCAAATATTGCCACTTACAGTAACTAGTACACAACAGAAAGATAATACGGAAATGAAAATATTAACACAAAATAAATATTACACACATGTGGATTTGGGTTCAGATTTCTCACAAAATTGTAAACAAACTCGTGAGATAAATCTCAATTTATCCATAAACACATCACACTCAGGCTGGTCAGCTAGGAATTTATTAATATCTGTCAATATGCGGCAGAGAGGAGACTGTGCACGCGCCACTGTGCGTGTGCGCGGCGTCACGAACAAGTGGCGGGTACGCCCGGCACGGCGTCGTGTGTACCGTTCGGGCACATATAGTTGGCAAAGTTTGTTGTGCAGCTCAGTGTTGTCAATACTGCCCCGCAGAACCTTTAAACCTGATAAAATTTGGTTTGTTGCTCTGCGTGTTCTAAGAGAGTTCAAGCCAAGAGTGCCTAGAATAAATAAGGTCGGATATAACCGGGGATAGTATGAATACTTGCGCTTATATAAGTACCTAAGAAATGCCTTTTGGACTTTCTCGACCATCAAAGTGTATGTGCTTTCATGGGGGTGCCAGACAGAACTACCAGCTTCGAGTTTGCTGCGAACGAGTGCGTAATAAAGTAGCTTGATTAATTGAGGACTCTTGAAATCACGAGAATTTCGTAAAACAAAGCCTAAACGTCTAAAACTTTCTTTTACTAAGGATATTATATGATTATGAAATGTTAATTTGGGATCGAACATAACACCTAGGTCCGTTGTTGACTCCACATGTATTAGATTTTCATCGCCCAGTACATATTGGCGACATGCTTTTATTTGTTTTCTTCCAAAGGTCATTACACAACACTTTTTAGGATTAAATAGCATTTTATTTCTTTCAGCCCAATTAAACACAGAGTCAATATCCTGTTGTAGCAAGCGACTATCTTCTTCTTTCTTTATTTCAAAAACCAACTTGAGGTCGTCTGCGTACAAAATACACTTCGCATTTCTTACTACCTTTACAAGGTCGTTAATCATGATAATGAATAAAAGAGGACCGAGTATAGAACCCTGGCTAACTCCAGAACGCGTGTGATAAGGTTTAGAAGTAAAGCAGCCAAATTTTACATATTGTTGACGATCACGGAGATAATCTGCAAATAAATGTAGTAAGCGAGGAGAAAAACCAATGTCGTTTAGTTTGCCTAGAAGGATATCGTTATCAACCTTATCAAACGCCTTCTGGAAATCAAAGTACACAACGTCAACTTCATGGCCATTATCCATACTGTTTGAAATGTATTCAACAGTAGATAGAAGATTGGTATCAACTGACCTTCCTTTCCTGAAGCCATGTTGCTCATTGCAAAGGTAGGTGCTGACTTGTCTATAAATTTGATCATGCACTACACATTCAAATAATTTAGCTGGAGCTGATAAGACAGCTATAGGGCGATGGTCTTCAATGGACATCTTGCCGTTAGATTTCAGAATAGGCGTCACGCGTGATATTTTCCATTGAGCAGGATATTCACCGGTCTGAATAGCTATATTAATAATATGACAAAGTGGTTTCGCAAGTATGTTTCCGAATTTTTTTATAAGTACTGGTGGAATGCCATCTGGACCAGGAGAACTACCCGCCTTAGTTTTATTAATGGCATTTTGTATATCGTTTTCAGCGAAACAGGCGATATCTATGTAAGCACTATCTAGTTGACTTGTTGAGTTTGTTGTACGCTCAATATTATTACTATCTAATATAGGGCTACTACATTGAAAAACACTAGAAAAATATTCGGCAAAAGCGTCAGCAGCTTGTACTCCACTAAAAGTCACATCATTACGCGACACTTCAGATTGGAATCCACCTTTACATCTCAGGCTAGAAACGTGGTGCCAAAATTGTTTTGGCTTGTTTTTTAAGTTGCTCTCGATACGTTGTATGTAGGATTGGTAAGCTTCGTCGATGCGTTTTTTAAGACCAGTTCTTAGATCAGTATAAGTTTTCCTTGTGTATTCTGACTTTCCTAGTTTCCAGGCACGGTGTAGTTGTGTTTTGCGATTGACATCTTGTATGATACCGCGGTTAAACCATGGTGGATAACGGTTTGTGGATTTATTCGACCTTATCTTCCTAGGCACTGCGGAATCAAATATTGTATACATAATTTCATAAAAGTTATTCGCGGCAGTATTAACAATCTTCACATTTGTGACAGAATCCCAATTTGTGGTTGAAAGAAGCTCAGCAATTTGGGAATAGTCAGCCTTAGCAAAATTCCAATCTTTATAAGGACATATATTACTTGGTTCAAGCTTAGGGGAGGAAAGAGTGCGTTTTGAGATCTTACAATAAATGTCTAACGGAGGATGATATGCATCTGTAGGAACTATACCGTCTGTATGTGATGTGTTTACTTCAGCTTTAATAGCATTTTCCTGGACCAAAACAATATCTAATTTACTTCCACGCTTATTAAAGATTTCATTCATCTCTTTCAGACCACAATATGACAGAAAATAGCAATAATAATTATTTACATCGACAGAGGCACTATTTAAATTAATATCGCCTAAGATTATGACATGACCTTTTAAATTATGTATTATACTTTCTACTTGACAAAACCAGTTAAAATATACATCATCTCTAGAACTAGGACTTATGTACACTACACAAATAAAAATAGTTTCACCATGTATGCAAAAAGAGGCCCACAGATCCTCACCATATGCAGTCTCAAGGTCCTTACAACGTTGCAGGGTAATACCTGCACGCGTTGCAAGAAGAACACCACCGCCTAGTGTACCGCGGTCGCGCCGCTGGATTGTCCATCCAGCACATGCTAATTCGTTATCTGTGATAGATGCGTCTAAAAATGTTTCAGTGATTCCAATAAGATGGAAGCGAGCCTCTCCCGGAATCCTCAACCTCTGAGGAACTGGCTATCTTATCTCGAACAGCCGGAACACAACAATGCTGAAAACATTGTTGTTATGGCGTCAGGGATAAATAAGATGGGATAAGCCAGGCGGGCTTACAACAAGTCCTACCTCCAACCAAACCGAATACAATATGTACCCCCGCTGGGAATCGATCCCGGGACCCCTGGGTCTGATACCGGTGGTTGTACCACTAGACCACAGAGGCGGTTAAAAATTGCGGCATTGTCAATCTTACGTAAATAAAACTCTTTTTCATTGCCGCAGCAATTTCCAATGTTACCATGACAATCATAAGAATCTATCTGATAATCATCCGGCTCGAAGGACCATAAAGATTTTTTGGTCTTAAATATATTTAGAAAAAATATTATATGAGTATATGAGAGATATTGATTTATTAATAGCTGATAGATTGCTTAGATTAGATTGCTTAAGTAAATGTCAATAGTGAGGGAGGATTCTGATTTGGGCGAAAACGCCGCATTTTACTTCATTTCATTATTTCTACTGTCGTAGAAATAATAAAAAATAATAATACCTGATATATCCTAGCCGTAGCGAGCCTCATCCCGCATTGCTGCGAGCAATACTTGGACCCGTACAGCGCAGCGCGCGTACACTGTGGCCCGTAGCACTGACGAGGCTCGGAAGTCTGCAGATGGGCGATGGATTCCTCCGGTTCGTAGGTTTCGCGCTCGTGATGCTTCTTTTTAATGCGACTACTGTATTGGGCGCTATTGAAAACAAATTGTTTGTTTTTATACATTTTTATATATATCATATACTATATGAAATATTTATTCATTCGCTTTGTACTATTTTTTAACACTAATTGGAGACAGCCCGAGGGTCTACTTTTATATGTAACCTACCGAATATCACCTGCGATAGGTGGAAGACACTACTCATCTTCAAAATTATCATTATTATTATATAATTAACTAATGGTAATCCATTTAGAAATATTATCTCACAATACTTTAGAATAACGGCTCACAGATCTACAGATTGAAAATATATGGTATGTATGGAAAGTTATAAAATTTTTGTGAAAGACGAAATTTGAGGGGGATGGTTTTATTGGCATGACGTTTTGTACCTCGGGGTTTCACTGGTTAAGTAAATGGGTAACAATCAAAACCTAAAATAGATAGATAAGTGGTTTAATAAACTACATATAAACCTACCTTGTTGGTTTGGATATTTTTTTACTCTTTGCTTGTGTACATATTCTCATTTTACACTTGAGCTTGCTCTTATTGCTGCTTCCATATTTATAGATTTCTTCACAGGCATCACAACTGAAATACAGGGAAATTATGAATAAGTTCTTATTTTATATCCTGTAAGCACTCAAAAGTTTTTGCTGATATTCCTTTTAGTAACATTGTATTGAAATTAACATTTATTTTTATTTATAACTCTTTAATTTTGCATTTTACAATGCTATTTTTACGTCCCGTCAGAGCAACATAAGACAAGTTGCTTTTTTCTTGTATATTTTCTTGTATAATATATATCATTTATTTTGAGATCACACTACAGCAAAATGAAAACATATCAAAGACAAGTTAATAAGCGAAAAGGCAACAATAAATAATAGTAATGACAAAAATGTGACCAAGGCCGTGTTTCATAAAGCTTGACAAGTCAACAATTTGTCAACTATGCTCGAACATACTTTTTTGTCACTGATCTATGCAATTTTGACCTTTGTCACCATACATTATAAAGTTCTCTTTATCAAAATCCTATTACGAACTCTTTCGATCATGTGAGAATTTATAAAAGAAAAATATCTGTCACTCCTCATCCTGACACAGACCAAGGATGCCTATCAAAAAAGTGCGACAATTTGTCAAATATGTCAGATTTTCCGATTATAAATAATAGACAAATCAAATGTTTTTTGAAACGTTAAATTGGACAATTGTCGCGGCAATTTGACAATTATGTCGGCTTTTCATAAAGCGCCAATGTTATATGAAACATACAATCGTCAAATTGTCACCTGTCACCTGTTGCTGACAATATTTTACTGGTTTAACTGTTTTATTATGTATTGGGTACTCACTGTCCACAATCATGCAACTGCAAGCACCCCGAGCAGTCTCCGCACCCGTCTTTAGTGCTGACTCTCTTTGAAGACTTATTTTCTGAATAATCCTTCTCTTTTCGCTTCTTCTTTCTATCTTCTTTCCCTAGAACAATTCAAATATTCATATAAAAAGGTATTGTTATGTATCAGTAATTAAAATAATAGTAATATAATGCCTATTGCAATTTCTCATTTAAGTTATAAATAACACTCCGTGTTGTTTATACTCCATGTATATGGGAGGCCCATGTAGTGGGGAAATAAAATGCTCGCAAAATAAATCTGTTAGACAGAGACTTTAAAACAGGCATTTATAAGCTCTAATTCATCATTGCTAGCAGATAGCTAGCTAGCAAGACACTGGTATCCGAAGAATGCCACATAATCTGGGGCAGTGGGTCCCCGGGAAATGTTAGGTTATAATGACTTTAATTTTAATATTTATCAAATATACCTGCTATGCTGCTTGAGTCACCATCATTTTCCCTTTTCTGTGGTCTAAATCTCGTCTTGAGGGTGGGATCCTCTTCTCGGCAGCGATCACAGAAATAGTTCTTTATGTACTTTGCTTCCTTCTCCGAAATATTGATACAGTCTCCATGATACCATTCTTCACAAGAATCACATGCTCTAAAATAAGAATATTGATCATTTACATAATTTTCTAAGTTAATATAATAAAGTTTGTTATTATTTCTCCAGTCTCAACGATTATCAAAACTCCATTTACGAATGTCTGAATAACTCAACACTATCATCACATCTCAATTCTAATTACACGTGTATGGCTTATGAATGAATGATTTTTGATGAAGAAACTTACATCATAAACCGAGAACTATCAGAAGATCGACAAATACAGTAAGCCTGCCCTGCTTGGTTTAGCAGCGTCGTAATCTTCGATTGACGCTCTGGCAAGTCAAACTGCTTTGCGATATCTGCTTTCTAGAACGCAAGAATACAAATAGTTATAATAGTTATCCTAGGAATGAAAGAAGTTTATCATCAAGATACAAAATGATTAGTTTTACTAACACTTTGCTTGTATTTTTTATCGGCCATATTGATAGATCTTGAGACAACAAAAGCTTTGATTGGTTATATTATTAGTTCCACAGCACAAAAAATCAAATAGTTGATACGTAATCTTCTCAGCAATAATAATAAATCACAGGTTTTTATAAAAATAAATCAAAAGGCGGCGTCGACAACAACACAAATTATATAAAAAATGTGACAGACAACAAGAAAGAAGCACGATTTTTCACAGACTACATGTTTTTTTTTTTATGATGACTAGAGTTGGTTAATATAACGCATAGCGCTATATTCTAACGAACTGTCTGTACATCGCGTTTAAAGCGTGTGCGATCGATCGAACGCACTCTACGTTACGTACGTAGCAGGCTCGTCTCGCTCGCTACCCGTTATATTATCGCGCGCCCGTAATATTTTCTACTATCAATATCAATAGCTTTCATCTAGGCTCCATAATAAAAATCTTATCGAATTCCAATACCAAACCTATATTTAATAAAATTCTATTGTTTGCAATGTTTGGCTGAAAGCTGTAGAAGGTAGGACTAATAGAACGTTTCCAAACGAAAACAACTGTCGGTTTGACATTCCATGGTTGCCATGGTGATTAAAAATGTTTACATTTTAGGTTATATTTTAGGTACAGTGCGAACTGTGCGATAATCGAAAGCAAAGCAATTAATCAATTATCTTTTGATATACTTGCAAATATCAACAATGGAAAATTTGGATACGCCACAAATTATCACGCACATCGAACACAATATCAACCATTCGATATTTGACTGTAAATGGATACCGTGCTCAGCAAAGTTTGTTGTGATCGGCTGTTTGCCCAAAGGAAGTGGTACCATAGAAATATTTGAGATCACATCTGGAGAGGCTCGCAAAATTAAAGACATTGAAAGACCGAACTCTTTCAAATGCGGCACGTTTGGAGCCAGCAGTGATGTAGAGAGGAGACTAGCAACAGGTGACTTCAAAGGAACTATGGAGATATGGTGTGTTGGAATATTTTATAACTCTTTAAAAACAACTACAATAGAAACTGTAAAAAGTATGTAAACTGTGTAATATGATAGGTACTAAAATGAATGAGTAATGTCATATTATTATATCAAATGTGCGGAGTTTAAAGTTTTAGTCACTTTCATGCAGCAATATAATTACTTTTTTTCGTTATTTTTACACCTCACAGAGGCCTGAAGTGCATGTACGTTAACTTGAATTACTATCACTTCTATATCAATACAATTATTTATTAGCAAGACTTGAGAATCTTGAAGTTTTCCTGGCGCACATTATTTTTAATAATTACAAGTATTAACGAAGATATTCTACAAAATGGACATACTTTCAGGGATTTAGAGAAAAGCTGCCAGGTTTACATAACAAAGGAACACACAGACATAATCAATGCTATTGACGGAATGGGTGGTAATACCACAAACTGTGGAGCCCCAGAAATAGTCACTGGGAGTAGAGATGGTGAGATTTTTGCTTTATACTTAGTCAACCAGGGTAATGTTAATCGCCCAATAAGTGTCTAATTCTAATTCAATTCATTAATTTATTGCTTAATAAAACATGGAGGAGCTGTTTGATGACCCATCTTTACCACAATTGCAGACCGAGCATCCAAATCACTGCTCCACTTAGCATCTGATATAAGGTCAAGGTGTATTATTGTATGTAATGGTAAAATTTGCGCAGTTACACCCGCGTGGTTCAGGATAAAATGTAGCCTATGTAAGAGACCACTACTTCTTCACATTCAACCGTATAGGCCTGAAAAAGGAACAATTTGCTCCTATGGTTATACAATGTCTTTATCAAACCCCTTGTGTGCTACCCCTTTCAGACCAAAACCTTTTGCTCCCACCTCAACTCGCTGGTATAATGGTAAGTTCTGTGAGCACACTGCTAACTTGCATTAAAACTATTGGAGCTCTTCTTTTTGCTTCTTCTTCATACAATACGGGCGGTTTCCGCAACTCGACGACTCTTTTGCGCCTATTTTGCGTCCGGAGGGTGTTACGCCGGATCACTCCAGCCATCCCAGCTCAGCCAGGAATGCTCCCAGCGCCTTTACATCAAGGACGGCGTCCCGGAGACTACCTGGTGAGCCGAGGTACTTCGCCCGGTAGGGGGCTACTCGTTCACAATCCAGCAGGACGTGAGCAACTGTTTCTTCTTCCTCCATGCAGCCTCTGCATAGTGGACTTTAGAAAAGGTGCTTGTTAAAAATACCCTGACCAGTGATGGCCCCTGTTATCAAGCGTAACACCGGTTTAGTAAGTTTAAGGAGAGCTCTGGATAGACGAGCATCCACTCTCAGTAGTGCTAGTTTGGCTTGTCTACATTTCTCCAGTGAGCTTATTGGAACTCACTGGAGATATGCAGACAACCGAAATTAGCACTACCGCGCGCGGACGCTCGCCTCTCCAGAGCTCTCCTTAAACTTAGTAGACCGCTGTGTTACATTTGATAACAGTTTATTTTTATCATCAAACATTGTTTTATTTGTCGAATTTTTTTATTATCAAACATTGATTTATTTGTCCAAAGGCACGGTCAAAGTTTGGGACCCCCGGCAGCGAGGCAAGCCGGTAGCCAACATGCAACCAGCCAAAGGCGAGACGCGGCGCGACTGCTGGTCGGTCGCGTTCGGCAACTCGTTCAACGACGCCGAACGCATCGTCGTTGCTGGATACGACAATGGGGATCTGAAGATGTTTGACCTGCGGACCATGGCGCTGCGGTGGGAGTGCAACTTGAAGAATGGGGTTTGTTTAAAAAATTTTTTTCATACAATCACACCATCTAGCCATACCCAAGGTAAGTTTCATCAGGAACTTGTGTTATTGATAAGTAAGTACTGGATACAGGATAACGCATAAACATACTCATTATCTACTTGAGAAAAATTCGACGTGTCCTCATAGGCCTCTGTAGCGTAATTGGTTAGTGCATTGGGCCGGATTCCCAAGGATGCGGGTATGAATCCCGTCAGGGCGACATGTGTCAAGTTGATTTTTTCTAGTATATTTTCTTGTTTAATATTTATCACATAAAAATTGCATTGTAAAATGCAAAATTAAAAAGTTATAATACTCATTACTTGTTTTTGTGAACACATCTATAGGTACCTACTTTATTGAACACCGAGACCAAGAGAAATAAATAGTGTCGGCTTAGAATAGTACTACCCCCTCTCATCCCGTGGGTGTCGTAAAAGGCGACTAAGGGACTCAGCCTTCAGGAGATGGGCAGCAGCGTCTCCTGCAAACTTGGCCATACTGCGATCGCCAACCCGCCTGCCAAGCGTGGCGATAATGGTAACCCCCTCCTTTTGGAGGAGGCCTATCCCCAGCAGTGGGTGTTATGTGGCTGAGACGACGACGATGCAAACACAAATATTTATCTTGCTCGGGAGTCAAATCCGGGACCTCTGCACTTAAGGCATTCATTCCTACCCCTGCAGCCGTGCTAAAAGCAGGTCGTCAAAATTGTCACAGATGTACGATACCGTCGATACCCCACTTAAGACAAAAACTTAAGACTATTTTCCACAATCAGCACATGATGTTTTCGAGGGCTAACCTACAACTCTAGGTACACTTGACGGGATCGCGTTGAGATCGAGATTGAATGTCAATAATTATTACTGATTTTCGACGTTGATTCGATTTTTATTGGCGCTAAAATGAATTACTATAGTACAAAATAACTTTAGAATTACTAATTTCAATTATTAATTTTTAGTTTAAATACTTATTATAATTATGATAAATATAATAAAATAAAAAAATATTTGAAAAAATCAACTCGGCTACAAGTGAATTCTCAGATGGGAAAGTCTCGGTAGCTCAGTGGTTAGAGCATTGGGCCGGATTTCTAAATTCACTTGTGGTCGAGCTGATTTCTTCCTATATTTTTTCTATTTAAAATTTATCATAATTATAAAAATTGCAAATGCAAAAAATCAAAATTCATAATTATTATGTATAAGTCATAATGACTGACTTTTCACATTAATTCAATGTCGATCTCAATGCGATCGCGTCGAGAGTAAAGCTGTTCATTGAATAAAACAACTTTTATGAATTATATCGTAGTTTTTATTGGCTTACTCGTACTATATTTAATTTAGTCTTAAATACATGTAATTTCATGTTTTTTTCGGCGCCCTTTCCGAGTATTTCAGCCCCCCTAGCATGAACACCGCTATATCACGCGATATGATATAGCACATCATGCTGTCTTGCTTAATCCGCTAAGATGTGAGCGGGACAGCGGCAAGTTGTCGAGATATCGATTCGATAAAAGCCACTCATGCTAGGCCTACTGAGTGCTTAGTGCGAGTTGTCTTACTCTCACCTTTACTCGCTTACGCCGAAGTTTGCGAATAGAGTTTAATTCTCAACCTTATTCCCATTGCTTTAAGGCTACCTGTCAAAATTTTACACTCACGCGATGGTAACATTTAGACTTTTCCAAAGTCGCACCAGGCCCCCTGGGGTTTTTTCTCCGAAAGGCCTCACGTCCCTTGTTAACACGTTCAGCGCCAAGGCAAATCCGAGAAGTAATTACAAGTCTGAAACCACGTGTATAAAATCGCATATGTTAAAAAATATCCCACGTTTTTATACCCCAAATACACCGAACGATTTATCTGGGCCAGGGCTACAAAGTCCCCATATAAAATGTTCTGCACGGTGTATATTCACAGATACACTGGCCTGTGAAATTGACTACTGCTTAAAATACACATAGGGCGTGTATAACCACTATATACACGTGGCGCTGAATGTGTTGGTGGAGTAGATTTTTAACTTCTTCTTAGCTATTAAAAATGTGTTGGTGGAGTAGTTTTTTAACTTCTTCTTAGCTATTAAACTTCAGTTATTTTTCATTCACTTATTGATTATTGTTGCAGGTCTGCTGCGCTGAGTTCGACCGTAAGGATATCCCCATGAATAAATTAGTAGCAACCACTCTAGAAGGCAAGTTTCACGTGTTCGACGTTAGAACGCAGAACCCCACCAAAGGATTTGCACAGGTAAGTATCTAATTAATACTAATAACATCAACAACTGAAACTAAAAAAAAGTAAAAATAAAAACTTTTGGAGTCGGTGCCAGCCAAGGCATTCTACATTGCACTTCTATTAACTACCTATATTTTTATTTTCTTGCCTTGGCGGCACCGACTCCAAAAGTTCTATTTTTTTTTAAGTCGATTTTAATTTTTTTATACTTAAAAAGGTTTTTTATTTCACAATTTTTTGTTACATAATGTGCCGTTACTTACTAAAAATCAGCCCATACACAACAATGGTGTCATCTGGGTAAATGACTACTTGCCAAAACGTAAATTATATTTTTCAGGATTCTGAAATTAATACTAGCCAGATCTGCGTAAAAAATATATGGAACCACACTTAACTATGTTCTTTTAGATAAGACAAGAATTATTAAAATCGGTTGACAACTGACGACGTTATATTAAAACATACATATTATATATATACAGTCGATTTGAGAACCTCCTCCTTTTTTAAAGTCGGATAAAAACAACAATCAACTCATGGGTCTCAGGTTCGTTCCCAGTAAACAAAATTGTGTTCTGTTTACTTGGTGATACTTGTTCAAGTCCTTGTGGTTAGCTAACAACATCTCATCTAATATCCCGGCTATACGCAGTGTAGCTACCCGGCTTACGTGAGAGCATGCCTGCACAAACCGGTTTAGACGTAGCGTGCAATCGGGACATTAGACTTACCCCACCATTTTTTGCGATTTTATGTCTGTATTGAAGTTCATTAAAGACGGTTGCCTAAGATATTCTCTGCCTAAAATTAAGCTTCACAATTATTGTATTGAACCTGCTTTCCATTGATTGTAGGTAATGGACAACACGTCGAAAAGCGGCACCATTTGGGTGGCCCGCCACCTGCCACAGAACCGGGACATCTTCATCACGTGCGCCGGAAACGGGCAAGTCTCGCTGTGGAAATAGTAAGTGATGTTACATGCTAATATCTAGAATTGTCTAATAAAAGTAAGCTTGTATTAGTTTGTTAGGAAAATGATGTATTTACCTCCATCCAAATTGTTTCCATAATATTAATTATGAATGGTTTAAAGAAATTAATAAGATGATTAGAAATGCTCATGGTCTGTAACTACGCTAAGCTACCTACCCAATAAAGCGAAGAGGAGCAGAGTTTTCATCAATTTTACACGACAGGCGGAGTCTGTTCAGTGATCTTAGTACGAGCACAGAATACTAAGTACGGGTTTGGAAAACTATTTATTTATTTATTTATTTATTCTATTTTAGGAAGGTTTACAGCTCTCGATACAGTTTAGTAGGATGTATAAAAACTAAAAGCCTATTACAAACCTCCACAATTACGTAACAGTTTACCTATGAGAACAATGAATAAATTGAGTTCGGCATTCCATAGCTAACAATAAAATATTATGAAAAGAGAAAAAAAAGAAATATCCCAGGAAAAACAAATAACAAATAACAGTATCTAGCTAGATCTTATACAATAACTATTTAAATGTGAGAACCTCGTAAAGAGAAAAACAACAGAACAAAAATTTACATTTTCATCAATAGATACATATAACAATGCTATCACAACCAACAACGTTTTAATTTTGATATTCTGTCATTACTTTGTGCGTCCCTGAACCGTATCGTAACCGTACCGTACCGTATCGAACTATAATCGTTTTCCAATACTGTCTCTTTCATATCCGATAGACGGCTTTACCGACGACGTGAGAAGAGCATCCGATAGCTGTCGAAAACTAAGTCCATAAACTATTAAAATTTGACAATGCAAAAAATAAAGTTTAAATTACCTACTGTTATCAGTATAAATTAAGACCTTAAAAATGGTTATTTATTAACGTACGTTGAAAATAATAATAACTTTATTTAAAAATCGGTAAATAAAAATGCATTTTTTAAACGTTTGTCACGTGACACAAAACGCTCCAGATTCGTCGAGTTTATGATGACACCTGCTTGTAAACATCGTTTGCCTATTTATACGTATGTGGATGATCAGAATACAGGCAAGTGACGTCACCGACCCCATTGCAGCGCCATATTGTCAATGTAGCGTTTTGGCGCGCTATTTAAATATTGAATTTTTTATTTGATATTTTTCAGCAAATATGTACCAGAATTAAAAAAAAACAACTTTTACTGGGTTACTTATACTCTACTACATAATATAAAATGGATTTTCAACCATTTGAACCTGTCAACTCGTACTAAGGGCTCAGATCTACTGCCCAATTGTTCGGTGCAACTCACTCGAACACCTTTCTCAGCATTTTATTAGTTTTAGGTTAAGTCGATCTGCATGAATCAGACCGCAATCAATCACCGAGCGCGAAGCGCATATCATTTATATCATTATCATTTTAAGTGTAATTTGTGAATTTTAATAGTAGGTATATTTTATCATCTTCGGACTCACTGTTTTATTTTTATCAATTATCACCGGCACTAAACCGCACATTTTTGATCCTTCGAGTTCCGTAGCGGGCCTCGCGTTTTCGAAATTGAACTTTTGAACTCGGGGTGAACCAGTAACGGAAGTGCCACGTAATGTTGGACTATAGCAGTGACATCATCATAAATTTAGGAGGAATTCTATCAGGGGGTAATTCTATATAGGGAATATCATACCTACATTCGACTCGCAACATCGCCCCTTTCCGCTTTAATGGACAGATACCCATGTTTTTTATTAATTAGCATATGATAAGTTTTAACAACTTTTACCAAACGTATGTTTTCTTTTAGCGAATACCCCGAGCAACGTTGCCGCGTAGACGACAAAGGCGCGGCGTGCGGCGTCCCCGGCAGGCTTCGACGGCTTCAACGTATGGCGCTCAGCTCACAACCGTTAAACGCTCTACACTGGAACGTAGATCACATGGGGTTAGCTGTGGCAACCGCTTATGATCAATATGTTCGTGTACTTGTGACTACGAAACTTAATTTGCAGTGAGGATTGTCTTGAAGTTTGCTCCCATTGTGACTGCAGACATTGTTACACCATTACTAGTTGATCCGGCTCGAAGGACCGTTTAAGCGTGCTCGTATCCACTAAACTTGAAGTAAGGATTTGTATGTTATTCATTGAAAAGAAAAAACGTTGTGAATAGAGTGTCAAGTATAAGTATTTGGAGGATTGACTAGATAATTTCAAACGACTTATCTTTTAAGTTTGCTCTTGCTGGCATTTTACTGAAACGTCGATCATATGCGGTTAGCGGTAGCTACAACATATGATCAATATGTGCGCGTGCTTGTGACCACTAAGCTCAACTTGCAGTGAGCCTAGTGAGGATTTATAATTATGATACTCGTTGAAAGAGAAAAGCTTTGTGAATGAACAGATTGGGACATATCTTTTAAGTTTGCTCTTACTGTCATATTGTGGCGCTGCATTGGAACGCTGATCAAATGGGGCTGGCTGTAGCTTGCTGCTTATGACCAGTATGTGCGCGTTTTAGTCACTACTAAGCTAAATGTATAGTGAAGATGCAATTTTTTCAAAGACGAACATTCAAAGTTTTCGCAACGCAATCCGGCTCAAAGGACCGTTTACAAGTGCTATTTCAATTTGCAATGAAGATACTTATGTTACTCATTGAAGAGAAAAAACCGTCGTAAATGGGGTTCTACTTCAAGTGAAAGTTAGATAGTACACTATTGAATTTTTTATTTTGAAGATTGGTGTGCAAGTTTTAGGTTAGCTCATACTTACGTATTACTAGCGGCTGTGTCAGCTGCAGCGCATGGCGCTCAGCTTGCAGCCACTCAACGCGTTGCACTAGAACGTCGATCATATGGGGCTAGCGGTAGCTACTGCGTATGATCAGTATGTGCGCGTGCTTGTCATTACAAAGCTCAACTTGCAGTCAGCTTTATCTCATAATACTACTTATTCATGGTTGCACGAGCGCTATCCGGCTCGGAGGACCATTATAGACATTCCAATCTTAATTCACTAACGAAAAGTTATATCTACTAGTCGCACTGTGCAAACTATCCTCGAGTCATTGCTGCAATTATGTGATATTTTTGATTGAAACTATTGTATGAGCTTAACTGGAATACGTAATTTCTTTAAATATTGCATAGAATTAATATTTACATAGAATGAAATAGTATTTACGTGAAGTATAATTAAATTCTTTCATTATTGTTTACTACTTATTGAAGTGTACCTTTATTATTCAACAATGCAATACTTGTGTGATAACATCATATCATTTGTAAAATAGTTCCATAAATAAAACATCATGTCAATTTTCTAACTCAAAAGAGCGATTTTATTATCCTAGCACTTAGAAATAAAAATTAAGGCTAGCATTCAGTTCTTATTACCACTATTAACGTTAGAACAAGGTTATTTCTTCACCCTGCAGTTGTGATAAGCAAATATTTCAAGCGATACTCCGTGTATTCGTAGATTCTGCGATTATCGATACTCAAACGAGTAAATCAATTAATTCGATATCACAACTCCAACGTGAGTTACAGAACAGTCGGCGCAAGCGTCACTACATTCTCAACGTAATGCCTCTAATGAAAAATAATGCTAATTATATCGAACATGTATTTAGTGCAAAGGAATTTATACAACAAGAATGCTCCACATTCGAGTTGACTTATATCCACTCTATGCGGGCCATGTTAAAGGGCTTTTACAGCTGTTAACGCGACGCATTTGCAAGTCAGCTATATAAATATTAAATAAACTGTCAAATTTTGCCAACGTGTTATATTACCATTCTCACTTGGCTCGATGGCTGGCTTACTTATACATCACGTTAACAACTAAGCTATCAAATAAACTCATCACTAAGAGGCTGATAAACCTACGCTGATATAACCACTTACTATAGACTCTTTAAATAAGCATTTTATTGTTTTCATTTTTTACCAAAAATCTAGACTAAAACAATCGTAATGCTATGATGTGCAAACAGCATTTAGACAATAAATTTAGTAAGACAACATACGGATAATAAATCATTACATTTGTCTGTCGTCAAAGGCATCCTTTATATGTGTCAATCACTAACTAGTGAAATTGTACAAAAACTAAATTTTTATACTCCGTAAGCTAACAATCGCTACTCTAACAACTTACAATATTTATACAATATGCCTCTCGGCGGCGGCGGCTTGGACGCTCCAAACGCGTTTAGGCGGTTTCCTACGTGAGCGATCTGCTGCGGGCTGATTCACAACTATCGGACCCGGAATCGGATTCGAAATCTATGCTTTGTCTTTCTCTATTTTAAAGTTAGTGACAGTGATGAATGCATACATTCCGCTCTCGGAAGTTTCCGAAGGTTTGTGAATTGGGCGGGTGGAAGCGGCGCGGTGCGGCGCAGGGTTCACGATTTAAATAACGATTTTTATTGCGTGATTTTTTTTTAATAAAAAATCACTGATTTAAATCTAAATTCGGAAAGGAATTAATTAAAAGCTGGGACTGCATATTAATCAAAGTCATTTATCACAATAAAAATCAACAGTCAAATATTAGTTTTTTTTTTTTTAACTGAAACTATTCGTTTTTCTGGTCGTTGTACCATTTTACTTCTTCTGGCGGTGTTGCCAGGACTATACATCAATTGTACCTAACTAAAATTGTTGCCCACAAGAGGAACTAGGGTAACGACCGCAAAACTTAAAAACAATCAAGAAAATCAAATAAATCACGATAAAAAAAAACTGTTTTTTATTATTAAAATAAGATCATGATTGTTTTCAAGCCTGGCACCGTAATCAATAAACAGTCGATACCTACTGAAGTGTCTATGTGACCAAACGCAGGTTTCTATAGTCCCGGCGACCAAAAACTAGTCACTACGCATCTTCTGTCTCGCCGCACGTGGGTCGAGATGTTCGACGGTATCTTTATCGCGCCGCTCCGCGTTCGCATCCAGTCGCTCACGTAGGACGCTGCGTTAGAACGTGCAACCTGCCGCTGTGACGTCATTACGAAAAGCTGCTTTGAGATCGAACTGAGTTCTGGACTTACATCTACTGGAGTCTTCTACTTCGAAACAAAGTGCGTCTTTGAAATGGTATCTGGTTAAGCTGGTCACACACGACGAAGATACTGATAGTTAGAGGACCATCTATGAAATAGGGCTTATATAAAACCTTTTTAGTTTTCTGAAAGACGGATTTGGCAACTCCCATACTTTTTTGATAGATAGCCATATCGCTCTGTACCTGAAGATATTTCAAGATAAAATATTATGTCCTCGCAGTGTGACTAGCTTTAATGTGAAAGCAAACAATGAAAGATATTGCAGGCTTATTATACATGGCATATTGTATCACCGAGGCGAGTGCGGCGGCCGGCTGCAGAAGCGATACTTAACGTACATTCACACTGTGCATCCCGACTGAGGGTCAATTCTGCAATATCGTTTAGTCGTAATCGTATCTCAATCGTGTTTCAAATTCTAGTCAATGTGCTATTCAGCTACATGAGCTCATACCGCCAGCTCCTTTTTACCACTGAGTCCAGACATATCGCTATCACCCCTATCTGTCAGGTTACTCTTGAAGAGATCGCGTTGAGATCGACATTGAATGTCAATAATTATTACTGATTTTAGACGTGGATTTGATTTTTATTGCGGCTACAATCGATTTCTAGAGTACAAAACCACTTTATTAACAAATTTTACGTATTATTTCTTAGTTTAAATGCCAATTATTAGTCATAATTACTGACTTTCGACATTAATTCAATCTAAATGAGATCGTGTCCAGAGTAAGGAGGCTGGTTGATATTCCACGTCTGCGTACTAAGCGCTTTTCCTCATCTTTTATTACACAGCCAGGGAGTGGCAGTCCCTGCGTCTGTATTCCCCGGGAGCCTATAACCCTGGTTTTAAAGTACAGGCTTTTTGTAGATAAGCTCGGTCCATCTTTGGCGTCATTTAATCGATTCAGAATGAGACCAAGATTAAGCCTATTTAATATAAAAAACGTTTACACTGTGGACACTAAAACAAAATAAAATAAAAACTACAATGAAACAGGATTGAAATAGGATTACAACGAAACTTTATCAGAATTAGGTCCCTGGAAATATATATATTTTTATTCAAATGTACGCGGTGAAGCATGTCGTGTCTATGTGAACTTAATCATAAGAAGGAACAACTTTCATTATCTCATCGATTTTTTTGTACTTTTTGATACCGAAACGAAATAGGCATCTTGCATCTACTAACATTACGAACGCTCGTAAATTCAGTTACTGAATACACAGTATGTATAACGACACGTTTTGATTTTAATACAAAATCCGTCAAGTGTTGAACTCGCGTTACAAACTCATTAATTGCCAATTGATTCTCTTCCATGACTACATTCACGACCTCTTGTTTTTATATTTATCACGTTTTATAAAAAAATCGGGAAATACACTTATTAAATTACAACTAAAGGTCCCCTAAAACCCAAGCATTCACACGTGGGGGCCGCACATAAATTACTTAACAATATAAACGTATTTATATTTACAATTGATTAACTTGACGATTAATTACTTATAACCTCTTTCTTCATCTTATCATCAGCATCAATGCATGGTACTCCAAAACTAGTTGAAATAAATCAGAAAATCATTCTCGTGAAGTATAGATATAGCCTATAATTAATTTTGACAATCACTACGGATAACGAGCAAAATTTTGATCTCGATTTCATTCACAAATTACAATATCGTGAAATCAACACAGCAATGTACAAAGCATTAAATATTTTTTCCATTATATTCTTCTTTTTTTTTTTATTCACACTTATCCAATCAATTATGCTGCGCTTTGGAAGAATCGCCACACCGTCGTCAAAACAAATAATGTAATAATGTAAATAATGTAACGTTATCGGTTAGTACGCGAGTTAATGCTTTTATTGGTAAATGCACTTTTGTTGCCCAAAAGTTGAGCTTGTATTTTAGTATTACCTAGAATTGCTAGACTAAAATCAAATCTAACTAAATCAGACAAGATATGGGAGAATACGTTAAAGTGACAAGGTGCTAAATGTACGAAATCAAAGAATCTAGCAACTTAGCAATAAGATTAGTAATCATAGCGGTGTTTAAAATAAGTGCTTCATAGATATTATTACAGTCTGCAATTTGAAAATCAATCCTTCCATTCTAAAAACATATATGTAGTTTCAGAGTTTCGGCTTCACGCTCTGATGCAGACGATCCGCTCATGTGTTATCAATCACTTGCCTGCAGGCACGACATGCATGCAGGCGAAATCCTAAGAACTTATTGGTATTCATATTTTATTGAATTTAAAACAATAAGTATACACTAAGTGAATAAAATCTTTAGAATCGTGTGGCAACTCGTTCCAAGCTTCATTATGAATAAATACGCGTCCTCCATGGCAGGAGTCGTTACGATAACTTACTATAACATACAGACAGACACCGTAGACTTGAGACGATACAAAATATACCAACATACGACACTTCGTACAGGTTCAAACGAACTTTCGTTTCCCATATTTATTTCGTCGCATTTTTGCTCAAAAACATAACACAAAACATTGATTTTTACAGTCCATAACTTCCACAATAACAATGTTTTCCTAAAAAAAAGAACATTAGCAAAGATACAACAATATCTTGATAAAGTAACAAATAGTTAATCTATCAGTTAAATCGTAATATATGGTCGTTTTTATACAACGTTAACTGATAGTTAACTTATTCGAGATTTTATCAGAGTCCTATGAAAACATCAAACTTTTCTTTGGTTACATCCTCGGCTTACAGAGCTAGTGATATCGAAAAATTATAAATACAATGTGTACGAAAATATTATAATATTATGATCATTTCAGCTGCTGATTATTACGATTATAGAAACTGATAGTCAAGAAAGAATATTGCAGTGATCAGTACTTTATTATTCACATATTCTTCTTGAGAAACCGAACTATTTTTATTATTACTATCACCAGATAAGAGGATCCTATTGTCCATAGAAATAATATTTTAATCATAGTCATTTTCGTGTACCAAATTAGGCGTCCATTCGTCATGTTTCAATTCGATCACGTTTCTCTATCGCCCGAAATTAATAACCAATCTGTAATGGATAGGTTGATAGTCGCCTAGGATATTTTTGTTAATATGACCAAAATATCGAATGCTAGGCAACAAACTCATATAGCCCAATCCATATCTACAGATAGGTAATTAATTTCGGGCGTACGTAGTAGATAAGTATAAATTATACAATAATGTTTTGTGTATTGTAAGGCAAATTCAGCGGTGCGACCCTAGCAATAGGAGTCATAATCGTTTGGTCGAAGCCGTGTGTGTGAGATTCGTTAGTGTCCGGCGCGCGGCGGACTTACGCCGCTGGTGCACGCGCCTCGTGTACCTGGTATAAAAAATAAATATATTAAAAAGCGTAATTTATTTATTTATTTATTTCATACTTTATGCACATTGTACATAGGTGGACTTAATGCCTTAGGCATTTTCTACCAGTCAACCTTAGGGTGATGTGGAGACAAAAAGAAGTAGGGTGCACAGCCATTAAAAAAAAACAACAGGGAATAAATGATTAATTGTAATTAAAAAAATATACTATTAAGAACATAAATACATACATAACTTTATTTAAATAAATACTATTTATTTTTATATATATTTATCTATACCAGTGTTTCCCAATTAGTGGTACGCGTACCCCTAGGGGTACGTGAGGTAGCATCAAGGGGTACGCGAGCAATCTCTTAACTAAGATATTAAATCAGTAAAAATAATTGCCTATGTAATGTAATAAAGGGGTACGCGAGTTCGAAGTTTTTTTTAGGAATGGTACGTAGTATAAACTAATTATTGGGAACCACTGATCTAAACCTTTATTATAAAGGATATGAGGATTTAATTGGCCATCTAGTTTTATTTGTATTATTACTGTTTGTTGCTGTTGGTCTTCCTAGAATTAAATAAATAAAGAGGAAAGTGTTTGCATTGAATAGGCTCCGAAACTACTGAACGGATTTGAATGAAATTTGGTACACAGATATTAGATAGCCTGGTTATGAACATAGGATACTTTTTATCCCGATATTCCCACGGGAACGGGAACCACGCAAGCGGCCGTTAGTTGAAAATATTAAAGAGTGATGACAATTTACTTCAAGTGCTCATTTCTATTATAGATTACTTCTAATACAAAATTACCATAGATTACTAAAATCCAATTTTAAAGAAGAGATACAGTATGAGTAAGCACCTTAGAGCAACATCAAATTTCAGGCTGTACATGACTATATCTGTACCAATTGATTTCTTTAGTTTTCCTATAGTAGTGAGGGGGGAATATAGTAGTATATTATACTAGCGGATCCTCGAGGTTTTACCCGCGTGGTGCCCGTTCCCGTGGGAATATCGGAATAAAATATAGCCTATGTCACTCGGGAGAAATGTAGCTTTCTAATGGTCTAAAAATTTTCTAACTCGGTCCAGTAGTTCCTGAGATTAGCGCGTTCAAACAAACAAACTCTTCAGCTTTATAATATTACTAGAGGCCGGGCGCGGTTTCACCCGCGTGGTTCCCGTTCCCGTGGGAATTTTGGGATCATTTATAGCCTATGTTACTACTTGGGATCTAAGGATTCTCTATACCAAATTTCGTCAAAATCGGTCCAGTAGTTTTTGAGTTTATTCGTTACATACAAAAATACAAATCTTTCCTCTTTATAATATTAGTATAGATATAGAATGGTATATAAGTGTGGATAGTATCCAACTGACATGGTGTCGTATTTTTAAAATTATTCTAATTATTACGCGACCAAAACAGTTAGGCGCATGACAGGAGTGTGGTTACATATTTTCAAAGCTCGCACCCCGCGTCTTTCATTGCATTCATTCTATTAACTAATTGATTAACACTACAGTTATTAACTGACCGACATTCGCTTCTTGAAGTTCGCTTCTTGAAGGAAAAAAAAATTGGACGATTCGAAAGCACTTATCTATAAGTCTATTTGAATAAAAATCTTTGACTTTGACTTTGACTTTGACTTTAGTTTTCAGTAAGTTATATTATGTTTTTCATTGCTGTCATGCGCCTAATTGTGTGGGACGGGTAGTACTTTTGCGTACATTACATTTTTTTGTTCAACACCGTACAACGTAATTAGAATGATTCAAAATTACGACTCCTTTGCTCTGTCGAGGTTATCCTGGAAGATGAGGCGCACGTAGTGATGCTATGGTACAATAGAGCTATACAGGTGTAGTAGTGACCAAGTGGCCGTCTGACCTGTGCTCAGTCGAGGTTGTCCTGGAAGATGAGGCGCACGTAGTGATGCTATGGTACAATAGAGCTATACAGGTGTAGTAGTGACCAAGTGGCCGTCTGACCTGTGCTCAGTCGAGGTTGTCCTGGAAGATGAGGCGCACGTAGTGATGCTATGGTACAATAGAGCTATACAGGTGTAGTAGTGACCAAGTGGCCGTCTGACCTGTGCTCAGTCGAGGTTGTCCTGGAAGATGAGGCGCACGTAGTGATGCTATGGTACAATAGAGCTATACAGGTGTAGTAGTGACCAAGTGGCCGTCTGACCTGTGCTCAGTCGAGGTTGTCCTGGAAGATGAGGCGCACGTAGCCGGGCGAGCCCTCCAGCGGCGCGGCGCAGAAGGGGCAGATCGCGTGGAACCCGTTGGTGCCGTGCGGGATGTCCACGCCTGCCCAGTATCTGCGAACGAATGGGGAATTATAATTATTAAAACAAGTAAATATACTAGAAAAAAGCAACTTGTCTCATGACGCCCTGACGGGACACGAACCCGCATCATTGGGAACCCGGCCCAATGCACTGACCGATTATGTTACAGAGACCTATGAGAACACGTTGAAATTCTCTAGTAAGTATATTAACCTTTTTGTACGGTGTTGGCCACTGTCGTTTCATCATTGAGAGAAATATCCTCGCATTCGAAAGAAACATCTTTGCAGACGTTTGACTATCGATTAAGATAAAACAGCCATTTAATTATAACTTTTTATTTTGCATTTTACAATGCTATTTATATGTGATAATTTTTAAAACAAGTAAATGTACTAGAAAATAAAATGCATAATAAAATGCTAGATTATAAAGTTTACTTGTTGTTAGTGGTGGTAGCAACAAGTAATAGATAATTAAATACCAAGTAACTTTCCGGTTGAGTGGTCGAGAAGCCTTAGGGCATTAAGTCCGCCATTTGCTGTAAATGTGCAATAAAGTTTAAATAACTTGGCGGCCTGGCGTCCACGTAGAAGGGGCGAGATGTGTGCGTGTATGTACGGTGTGAGTGACTCACTTGACGGTCCGCTCGGAGGCCATGTGGCCGCAGGGGTTGAAGGCGTAGGTGGGCGGCCTGGCGTCCACGTAGAAGGCGGGCTCGATGCCCATGCAGAGGCGCACCACGGGCCCGGCCGTCAGACACATCGGGCAGCGCCGCGTGTATGTACGGTGTGAGTGACTCACTTGACGGTCCGCTCGGAGGCCATGTGGCCGCAGGGGTTGAAGGCGTAGGTGGGCGGCCTGGCGTCCACGTAGAAGGCGGGCTCGATGCCCATGCAGAGGCGCACCACGGGCCCGGCCGTCAGACACATCGGGCAGCGCCGCGTGTATGTACGGTGTGAGTGACTCACTTGACGGTCCGCTCGGAGGCCATGTGGCCGCAGGGGTTGAAGGCGTAGGTGGGCGGCCTGGCGTCCACGTAGAAGGCGGGCTCGATGCCCATGCAGAGGCGCACCACGGGCCCGGCCGTCAGACACATCGGGCAGCGCCGCGTGTATGTACGGTGTGAGTGACTCACTTGACGGTCCGCTCGGAGGCCATGTGGCCGCAGGGGTTGAAGGCGTAGGTGGGCGGCCTGGCGTCCACGTAGAAGGCGGGCTCGATGCCCATGCAGAGGCGCACCACGGGCCCGGCCGTCAGACACATCGGGCAGCGCCGCGTGTATGTACGGTGTGAGTGACTCACTTGACGGTCCGCTCGGAGGCCATGTGGCCGCAGGGGTTGAAGGCGTAGGTGGGCGGCCTGGCGTCCACGTAGAAGGCGGGCTCGATGCCCATGCAGAGGCGCACCACGGGCCCGGCCGTCAGACACATCGGGCAGCGCCGCGTGTATGTACGGTGTGAGTGACTCACTTGACGGTCCGCTCGGAGGCCATGTGGCCGCAGGGGTTGAAGGCGTAGGTGGGCGGCCTGGCGTCCACGTAGAAGGCGGGCTCGATGCCCATGCAGAGGCGCACCACGGGCCCGGCCGTCAGACACATCGGGCAGCGCCGCGTGTATGTACGGTGTGAGTGACTCACTTGACGGTCCGCTCGGAGGCCATGTGGCCGCAGGGGTTGAAGGCGTAGGTGGGCGGCCTGGCGTCCACGTAGAAGGCGGGCTCGATGCCCATGCAGAGGCGCACCACGGGCCCGGCCGTCAGACACATCGGGCAGCGCCGCGTGTATGTACGGTGTGAGTGACTCACTTGACGGTCCGCTCGGAGGCCATGTGGCCGCAGGGGTTGAAGGCGTAGGTGGGCGGCCTGGCGTCCACGTAGAAGGCGGGCTCGATGCCCATGCAGAGGCGCACCACGGGCCCGGCCGTCAGACACATCGGGCAGCGCCGCGTGTATGTACGGTGTGAGTGACTCACTTGACGGTCCGCTCGGAGGCCATGTGGCCGCAGGGGTTGAAGGCGTAGGTGGGCGGCCTGGCGTCCACGTAGAAGGCGGGCTCGATGCCCATGCAGAGGCGCACCACGGGCCCGGCCGTCAGACACATCGGGCAGCGCCGCGTGCCCGCCGCGCCGCCCTCGCCCGCGCCCCACGAGTGCTCGCCTGGCATAAACCAATCAATATTTGCATACTTTTTGTTATGAACGACGGTGAGGCTCTTAGCCTTCATTATACCTGATGTTAAGTATTGATAAGGCTGAAGATGGAAACGAGCCTCTCCCGGAATCCTCAGCCACTGAGGAACTAGCTATCTTATCTCAAACTGCCGGAACACAACAATGCTGAAAACATTGTTGTTATGGCGTCAGGCATAAATAAGATGGTGGTAGCTAGCCAGGCGGACTTAAAACAAGTCCTACCACCAACCAAATCGAATACAATATGTACCCCCGCTGGGAATCGAACCCGCGATTTCTGGGTCTGATACCGGTGGTTGTACCACTAGACCACAGAGGCGGTTAAAATACAACCATACAAACTAGAGATAGTGTTAACCGTTTAAAAAAAAAATCGTTTCTGGACACCGGTGTCCGGTTCGTGTTTGTTGAATTAAATGATAAATATTTTAACAACTTAAAGGACATCAGGCATTCTGGTCCAAAAAAAAAAAAGTGAGCAGCCAAACCCGAGATTAACTTTAATAGATAGTTCCTATTAAGGCCTAAAAAAAATTATATGGAATTAACCCTGTCACCGCATGAACTGAGTAGCTATTTCGAGTTAAAAATTGTGGACAAATAAAAGTGAGCGGCCAGACCCAAGATTATTTCCAATACGTAGTTAATACTAAGGCCTAAAAATATATATATGGACCTAACCCTGTCACCACTTGAACTGAGTAGTTATTTAAAGTAAAAAATCTGGACAAAAATAAAAAAAGAGCGGCCAGACTTAAGATTATTTACAAAAGGTAGTTAATACTAAGGCCTAAAAATATATATATGGACCTAACCCTGTTACCACATAAACTAAGTAGATACTTCAAGTTAAAAAATCTAGACAAAAAAAAAGTGAGCGGCCAGTCACCAGATTATTTCCAATAGGTAATTAATACTAAGGCCTAAAAAAAATTATATGGACCTAACCCTGTCACCACATGAACTGAGTAGCTATTACAAGTTAAAAAATCTGGACAAAAAAAATGTGAGCGGCCAGACTCGAGATTATTTTCAATAAGTAGTTTCTATTAATACCTAAAAAAAATTATATGGACCTAACCCTGTCACCACATGAACTAAGTAGCTATTTCAAGTTAAAAAATCTGGACAAAAAAAAGTGAGCGGCCAGTCTCGAGATTATTTTCAATAAGTAGTTTCTATTAAGGCCTAAAAAAAGTTATATGGACTTAACCCTGTCACCGCATGAACTGAGTAGCTATTTCAAGTTAAAAAATCTGGACAAAAAAAAGTGATCGGCCAGACCCAAGTTTATTTCCAATAGGTAGTTAATACTAAGGCCTAAAAAAATTTAAATGGACCTAACCCTGTCACCACATGAACTGAGTTGTTATTTCAAATTGAAAATATGGACAAATAAAAAAGTGAGCGGCCAGTCTCGAGATTATTTTCAATAAGTAGTTTCTATTAAGGCCTAAAAAAATTAAATGGACCTAACCCTGTCACTACATGAACTGAGTTGTTATTTCAAGTTAAAAATATGGACAAATAAAAAAGTGAGCGGCCAGTCTCGAGATTATTTTCAATAAGTAGTTTCTATTAAGGCCTAAAAAAAATTATATGGACTTAACCCTGTCACCGCATGAACTGAGTAGCTATTTCAAGTTAAAAAATGTGGACAAAAAAAAAGTGAGCGGCCAGACCCAAGTTTATTTCCAATAGGTAGTTAATACTAAGGCCTAAAAAATATAAATATGAACCAAACCCTGTCACCGCATGAATTGAGTAGTTTTTTACTTGAAATAGCAACTCTCCTCATGCGGTAACAGGGTTAAGTTCATATAAATTTTTTTAGGCCTTAGTATGAACTACCTATTAGAAATAATCTTGGGTCTGGCCGCTCACTTTTATTTTGTACAGATTTTGTAAATCGAAATACCGACTCAGTTCATGCGGTGACAGGGTTAAGTCCGTATAATTTTTCTTAGGCCTTTATTTGAACTACCTATTGAAAGTAATCTTGGGTCTGGCCGCTCACTTTTTTTTGTCCAGATTTTTTTGACTTGAAATAGCAACTCTCCTCATGCGGTGACAGGGTTAAGTTCATATAATTTTTTTTAGGCCTTAGTATGAACCACCTATTAGAAATAATCTTGGGTCTGGCCGCTCACTTTTTTTTTGTCCTGTTTTTTGAACTCGAAATAGCAACTCGGTTCATGCGGTGATAGGGTTAAGTCCATATATTTTTTTTTAGGTCTTTATAGGAACTACCTATTAAAAATAATCCCGGGTCTGTCCGCCTAATGTTATTTGTGTTTTTGCCCAGAATGCCTTATCTTAAATAGCTTCTCAGTTCACGCGGTTACAGGGTTAAGTCCTTTTATTTTTTTTAGGTCCTAATATGAACTACCTATTAGAAATAATCTTGGGTCTGGCCGCTCACATTTTTTTTTGGACCAACTTTGTATGAAGATTGCCTGATGTCCTTTATCTGTCTGAAAAAATTGTTGATGTTTTCAATATAATCATAGAGTTAACTGGTTTTTTATATAAACATAGCAAACGAATACCTATTATTAGAGGAACGCGTTGAATCAATGAACTTTCCGTCATACTTTAACAGGCTTAACACTTACGTACCTACGCTTCAATTGTACTAGTAATATTCGATGGAAAAAAAATATCGTAAAGAAAAGAACTATTAATAATCATTATTCGATTACCAATACCACTTTAATTTAATACTTATTCCGGAAGAGAAAGAGCCTACAATCGTATGCAACCAAAAATATTCAATAAAATTCACAAATTGAAATGGTTATCAAGAAAAAATCATCCTTAATGAAAGGCAATTAAAACCAAATTCAATCGCATGTCCGAATCGAATAATGATCATTTTAACTGTTAATGTTGATTTCAATTCTTGACTGTTAATGATATTTTTATTTATCTGTAAATTTTAATGAATAATGAATATATTTAACAATTCTAATACAAACACCAATTATCTAGCCCACGTTAAGTGGTCCCGGGTTCGATCCCCGGACAAGACAAATATTTGTGTGCATGAACATGTCTATTTGTCTTGGTCTGGATGTTTAATATGTATATTATGTATGTATTTACAAAAAAAAAAGTATATAAGTATGTTTATCCGTTATCTAGTATCCATAACACAAGTTCTTCATGAAACTTAACTTGGGCTAGATAATTGGTGTGGAAAAAAAAAAACTCAGCGACAGCCGGCAGCTACTAGTAAAGGTGCGTACAGATTATACGTCTTTTTTTATATGTCATATTTAATTTAAACAGACCATGTAAACAAATCGAATGGCATATAATAATTTTTTCGACGGCTGTCGCAGTCCGAACGACTTCTAAGCTACATAAAAAGCAACTCAATTGGAGCTCACTTGTTACCATCAAGACACGTCTCTTCAAAATACACTACAGAAATATAATTTACAATTTCATCTTAATTCGAACACTTTTCGAATGGCGGCGCTAATAATAAAAGTAAATTGTGCGCGGCTGACAGCTCGCGCGGGGTCACCAAGTGTGGCCCACGGGGCACTGCGGCCCACCGTAACGATGTGATACCTTGCACGTGGCCGCAGTGCAGGTACACGTAGGGCTGGTTCATCTCCTGGTGCGCGGTGGACAGCTTGCGCGGGATCACCAACGTGTTGAGGCCCACGGGGCATTGTGGTCGGCCCGCGTTCAACTCGTCCACTAGCGCTTCGAGATCACGCTTCGTCTGGTGAAGAAAGATCGATCAAATATTAGTATTTTCTCAATCTTAAAAACAGTTTCTAGTAAACAGTCTTCTATTTACGGCCAGTTTCAATAATCTAACCCTAGTAAGAGATATGCCTATCTTGGTTATGTTACTTACCAACCGCTGTTATTTTGACCTGATTAACAAAAATATCTAGGCAACAAAGCTCTAGTAAGTTTATATCTTATTGAGGGTAGGTTATTGAAACCGACCGTTAGATAATCCGCGGGGCAGATTACCTATTATTGCAACAGCAACGCGACAGCTGGAATTGCGCGATAATTGCTTTACGTCACGTATCAACAGTGCGGCCTCTACCGAACAAACGATGAACTACAATGTGCATCCAGTTAGTTCCTGTTATCGCTACCAAATTGTTTTCAGCGCTAGCGTCATTGCAACACGCGGCGTCTCACTCTCGCACCTAGCTAGGAGCACGAGAGATTAGCCAGAAATCACATACGTAATACCATTTTTATTTTGACGTCTGCAGCGATCGCGCGATATCTGCGCGTTAATTGCAATTTTTTTGTTAATAGCCCCGCCCGAAAAGTGAGATAAGTCAACAACGAAAGAAAAGTAACCTCCTCTCTTCTAATTTGCTGTGCCCTACAGGGTCCATACTATAATATTTTAAGAACGTTTAACATTGTGGAAAATCAATAAAGTATTGTGTACTAAAAAATAAGCTTAATTTGATTGATAGAATATTGTTTGTTTCCAAATATTGATCTACTTACTAGTTCCTTGTGGTCCTTCTTTCCTTAATAGGTTAAGATACGACCACGAGGAATTAGGTTTCAAACTATGCTAGTAAGTATTCATTACTCATTTTCAGACAACAACAAAATCATGAAAAACGTTAAGTTAAACTATCCCTCCGCAAATGGGCACCTTTCGCAAAAACTAAATTGAAATCAGTTTTTATTTGGTACCGGTGAGTTCTTGAGTCCCTCGGCGCTCCGCCAAAGCAGCGTGGCGCCGCACAGGTCGATCATGGTGCCGTCGCGCAGCACGTTGGTCTCCGCCTGGCACGGCAGCCCCTGGGGAAAATAATAAATAAATAAATAAATAATTGCATACAATCACACCAATTATCTAGCCCACGTTGAGTTTCATGAAGAACTTGTGTTATGGATATTAGATAACGGATAAACTTACTTATATACTTTATTTGTAAATACATACATAATATACATATTAAACACCCAGACCAAGACAAATAGACATGTTCATGCACACAAATATTTGTCTTGTCCGGGGATCGAACCCGGGACCTCTGGCGCAGAAGGCAGGTTTAGTACCCCTGCGCCAAACAGGTCGTCAAAAACCTGGGTATGAATTAATATAGGTACTCATTTTTATAGAGGTAGTGAGGAGCCGTGTAGCCGTGTGTGACGGCCTAAGAATACAAGTGTCACCACTCCCTTTCATGCCTGGGATGTCGTAAGAGTCGACTAAGAGGCTCGACGCATTGAACACCTGTGCGAGAGAAGGAAAACTTGAAACAGACCCTCTGCCAACCCGCCTGGCCAACGTGGTAGCAGTAGGCTAATAGCCTCCTAGGAACGCCGCAATAGGCGTGAGCTAGGAGAGGCCTATGTCCAGCGGTTGACGTCCACAGGCTGATGATGATGATAATGATGAGTGAGGAGCCCGTGGCGCAGTGGTTCGTGCGCTGGATCTGCGATTGTTGAGGTTAACAACTTACGGAAAGGTCGTTCACGGGATGGATGACCAAAAATTTACTATCTCGAGCTCCTCCGTGCTTCGGAAGGCACGCTAAGCCGTTGGTCCCGGCTGCATTTGCAGTCTACCATAACCCACCAATCCGCATTGGGCCCGCGTGGTAGGTCATGGCCCATTCTCCTTACCCAACCATAAGGAAGGCCAGTGCCCCAGCAGTGGGGACGTTAAAAATGGCTGATGGCGATAGAGGTAGTAAAGATGGACAGGTCATGGAGATCTCTGGAAGAATCAAGGTTCGTTGGTGATGGTGATTGCCTCCACACTTTGATCATTAATGTTGAGTTCAGAATTATCTGAAGGAATTTGACATATTATATGCAAAGTGTAGTTGCCATTGACTGCACAATAAATGGACAAAGGGAAGGCAATGGATTGTTAATAATATGGTAAATTTTAAATAGATAAATATTGGAAAAAATTAACTCGGCCACAAGTGAATTCTCAGACGGGAATCGAACCCGCGACCTTTGGAAATCCGGTCCAATGCTCTAACCGCTGAGCTACCGAGACTTGCAAACCACCGTCGAAATTCTCCAATACTTTTATATTTTTAATACGCTGTAGGCCAGCGTTGTTACATCAATGCTAGGAATATCCTTGCATTCGAAAGAAACATCTTTTCAGGTGTTTAACGATCGATTAAGATGCAACTGCCAATAATTTATGATTTTGTAATTTTTGCATTTTTCAATGCTATTTTTATACTTATGGTAAATTTTAAATAGAAAAATATTGGAAAAAATTAACTCGTTAATAATAGTTCCCGTAGAGAAAAAACTAATCTTTACTTGATGATATAGAAACGACAGTATGAAAAGCAAAAAAAAATTATCCATAAGCTGAGTAGAGTGTAAGTGGCATAATTCATTGCATCTAAATCACCTATCTATACTAATATTATAAAGAGGAAAGACTTGATTGTTTGTTTGTTTGATTGAATAGGCTCCGACACTACTGAACGATCAAATTTGGTACCTAGATAGTAGATAGATAGAACATAGGATACTTTTTATCCCGATATTCGAACCACGCGGGTGAACCGCTAGTTTATAAATATTTGTCGATTCTTTTAAAATATATATATTATCAGTTTTTGCTGATAATGCATAGTCATTTTACAATACTTTGTTATACCAATGAGATGATTCTTCCCACTGCATAGTTTTTGTTAATTGTTTTTTGTCCATACACCGTTTTTTGAGTCGGTCATTACTCTAATTTGTGGGATAATACCGGCTTTTTAAAAGTAGTCTATGAAATTACAATGACTTCATTTTGTTATTCTTACCAAGTCATAGAGTTTAATTGAAGGTCAAATAAAGTTTGGTGTTATGTGTCCTTGCATAAACCAAAACGACTTTACGACTTGTATGTGAGTGATGCTGACGTGATTAAAATTCCACAATTGGATAAAACCATGATGACGACAAAGCCGCTAAAACATCACACTATGCAATTGTCTATTATTTCCCATAACATACATACTTCGTAGATACTCTGCAAAGATACGTTTGTGTTCCTGTGTGGAACGACTCGCGCCAGGGGCCGCAGATGCAGCCGGAAACCGGGTGGTATGCATATAGGGCATGCACCCGGGTACACCCGGTTCTGAAGTACCCGGGTATACCCGGGTATTTCAATAAGTCTGTGGAACCGGTTCTGAGCGATGGAACCGGGTTGTCCCGGTTCTGATAAGATTATAATTTTGCATTAATTGCTAATTTAAATTACGCGCGTCGAAGTGTCGTGGAACTTTTGATGTTTAGCGAGCTGGCAACGTCGCGCGAGCTCACTTTCATCGCAGGCACGCCTACATGTACACTACCCCGCCGCCCGCGTCAGCCGCGCGCGTATCCGAAATCCGTGGTAATTTTGTTTTGACATCTCGGCAGTGACGCGCGCAGTGACGATTCAACAGTAAAGTGAATGCTAGTTTGGTTTTCAATTAACATTTTGGACATTAACTAAGTGAGGCTTGGGAACATTTCAACTTGAAACGTAAGTACCTTAAAAAGATACATGGAGCAACGACTGATTGAAGCAGCTACACTTCAGTACTTAACCAACCCGGACCAATACTTCGCAGATATAGAAAACGACGACTTGTGTGTGTTTTTGTCGCCCCACTTCTGATGAAATGTGCAAGGGTATCGTTACCCTAAATTTAACGTTAAATGCTGCAGCTCAACAGCACAGCGACGATTTACTAAATCTAGACGGAGGTGATGATGATGTCCTCGTCGCAGCTTCGGCCTTGACAAAAAAACAAGAGTTGAATCGTGAAATTGAAAAAGCGACAACCGTGTATAAGTCATGAAGTCAGAATAAGAAAAGCTATACCACCAACAAGTGTGGAACCAGAGATATTTTTTTCCTCCGCAGGGTACATTTGTAATCGTCTACGCACCTCGTTGAGTGACCAGAGTTTGGATGTAATAAGTTACTTAAGATCTTATTACCAAGAAAAACAGTCTACCAAAGCTGTAAATAACTATTTTTTTTCTATTGTTTATTTTTTACATATTCCATCCATCGGATCTCGTGTTTTGTTTTAAGATCCTTTATTTATGTAAGAACTATTATTTCCTAATTTTCTGTCAACTGCAAATCAAATTGTTTCAAGAGTTAGCTTTTGTTGATTATTTAATAGTGTGAAGAGTAAGTTTTTGTTGATTATCTATTAATAGTTTCAAGAGTTAGTTTTATTTGATTATATAATAGTTATTAAACGTTGATTTGACACCAATACCAACTTGGTTTTTATTCATATTTCATTATAACTCCTACGTTACCAAACTCTGAATTATATACATTTTTTTTTATAAAAAAATACGATTTGGTCTCTTGGAACCGGGTAGAACCGGGTGACCCGGTTCCGACTACCTCTAGAACCGGGTATGCAAAATCCCGAACCGGACCCGGTTCTGCATGCCCTATATGCATAAGGTGCATTTCCTCCTCGGAACAAAAAAGGTGGCGCTGCCGCCAGAAGTCTCATTCTCACGTGGTTTATGAAAGAGGGCTCTGCCACCTTATATTTTATGAATTACTAGCGGCCGCTCTCGGTTACACTCACGTGGTTCCTGTTCCAGTGGAAATATCGGGATAAAAAATAGCCCGTGTTAGTCTACTACTTAAAGTCCCTTCATACCAAATTTCATCCAAATCCGTTCAGTATTTTTGGCGTGAAAGAGTAACTAACAAACAAACTGACATACTTTCACATTTATAATATTAGTAGGTAGTAGGATGAATTACTCCAATCTTAGCGAATCAGGTTAAATCAGGTCCAAACAAGGTGTTCCTTTCTGTTGCGCAGAGAAGCTCTCCCGCAGTGAGAAGACGGCTCCACCGACGTAGATCTCACGCCAGGGGCCGCAGCAGACCCCTTATTACCCGGTTTACGAACCGAGGCACCGCTTATTTATTTTAATGTTTCTACTGCTAGGGCACTGGCCTCCATTATCGATGGACAAGGAAAACCTTAACCTGGTCAACCTAGCAACATATATATTTTTTACACAGTTTTAACCCACCAGGGAGTATAGTGTTACCTTCTGTTGCGCGGAGCGGCTCTCCCGAAGCGAAAAGACGGCTCCTCCGACCGAGGTTTCACGCCAAGGCCCGCAGTTGGCGCTGCCGCCGCAAAAGTCGCCGCGCGGGTGCATGATCAAGACGCCGTTCGTCGTCAGACCGTCGATCTCGTGGTTCTCTGTCCATTTCGTTGCTTTCTCCTGTAATGCAAGATGATATATTAGCGACAATGTTATTGGTGGGTGAACTGAACTGTCGTAAGAAATAGGTAACGTCTACTATGTATGTATGTCGCAGTCAAACAAACTTTTGTATTGTTAGATCGATTAGACGAATCGATGTAATACAGTACACGTGTCTATTGAATTTTTGACACACAATGACAAGAATAACGCACCGCCCGGTGTCCAGTACGTCGTCCACAAGCAACCTTATAGGAGCAAAGTAAACATGATCAAACTTACACCAAGAAATATATTTCTGGAGGAGTCAAAGCCGGCCGCGTAGATGCGGCAGTTGTTGACGTCGGTCCGGTCGGCGATGATGCGGCAAGCGAACCTGGAGATGGTGCTCTGCAGCACCTTCGTGTCGCCCGTCTTGTCGCCCGCCACAGTGTCCATCACCACGAAGTCGATCGGCGACTCTGACGACCTACCGATCTGTGAACAAGTGGAAAGAAGGCGTTACGTAAGTAGCAGCATATCGAAATCTATTACCGGTGTAGTTGCAATATGTTGTTTATCGTCTCAGTGCCGAAACTAGGGCGGTGCCCGGACACAGGGCGCAGAAATGACCGACCGACGTGACCTGTCATTAAAATCTGGCCGGCAGTTTAGAGAAAAACAGAACTTTCAGAGTATTAGGATATTGCTATAATATTGTTGTTTTGTGCTATGAACGTATAACGGGGCACCCGTTGATATATTTTAAAAAAAGTAGTTTTTTTTTTTTACTTTGTCGAACAGCAAGTACTGAAGAATGATTTGGGGGGAGGGGGGAGGGGGTCACGAATGAACTAGCTGCTAGCTTTCAGCACAGATATGTTTTACCATAAAACTACCTGTCCCTATTTTTCCCGGACAAATTTTAGACCCAACCAATGCCAACTTTGACATCGTTGAGATGGCCTATGACTATGAGAACAGTCCTGTAATAAACAGTCTTTGCACTCGGCGGAGACGCTATCGCCACGCGGCTGGCCCCTTGGTCTCACTGGTTTTCACTGGTAAAACAGTTGCGCGCACGCGTGTAGAGGCGCGTATCTGTGTGAGTGCCTCATTTCGGCAATTTGTAGGCAGTGCAAAGACTATTTAGACTTTGCTGTTTAGAATGACAGTGATCAGATTCGCAGTATAGAGTGAAGGTAATTTGACCAGTGAGACCGCAGGGCAATCAGGCTTGTGTAAACTTTATCGTATTTCTTATTTTTCTCTTTTTTCTAGGCATTGAGTGAACTTTTATCTTCCAAACAAATCCAATGCTAACGCGCACCATCGCATACATATAGGAACACAAATACAAATACAAAAATACGCACATAACTACGCACACATTCACGCACATACACACATATACACAAAATCTAGGATAATGTTTGTCTTTGTTAATAAAATAAACTGCTAAATACGTTAAGACTAGCACTAGTTACTCTTAAAACCGATCTAGCTGTATTCATGTAAAGATTTGTTCCACCTTAATGCTAGCTAATATGTAAAATGTGACCAGCACTGTTGGATTCATAATGATTGTATCTGAATACTTATACTTAGTTTTATAATTGATATGTTATGAACCTGTTTGTGGTCCTTTAAATGACAATGTTTTAAACACCAGCTAGTTCTCTGAATCGGAAAATGCCTAGGGGCCAAAATAAGGGCCTGCGCAGACGACGGACATTGGAGGACTTTTTGTCCGCGACACGACCTTATAACTAAGAACATAAAGTTGAATATATAACGAGGACTATCGCGTACTTTTCATGGATATCAGCGTTCTAAGTTCAATCTTATTTGGTTAACAATAAAGACGTGTCGCGGACAAAAAGTCCTCCGTTATCCGTCGTCTGCGCTAGCTATAAGTGTTTTCTTATGATCTGCAAGTGTGAATTTGTAACTCAGCAAACTACACATCAAACGGTTTGAAGGTAAAATAAAACATTCAAATAGGAAAATACCCATATAAAATGGACTGAAAAACCATCGATTGCCGCGAACAATGTTATCGGCGTTTGTTTCGTACTCAACTTCAAAACTATTATATTGAGCCTGAATCAAGGTCGTGTTATTGATATAATAATATAGGCCGTTTTCTAATGGGAATGCTTGTATGGCGAGGTATACAATTTTGAGTACAGCAATGCCATTTGGTATGGGTGTTATACAAGTCCACTTGAGCCCAAAACGCCCGGTAAGCAGATCGAACTCCGCGACAGGTGGGGAGAAGGGGGGGTAAGAATGGCTTAACAGATTTAGGTGAAATCTGGCAGACTTCAATCAATAGATATAATGAAAGCTATGGATAAGTATTTTATTTTTGCTAGTAGTACTTGTTTCCGGGTCTCGTTGTCTTCCATTGCGCTGACGAACGTCGTAGTATTTTCAATATTTTATTTAACATAAAAAATAATCAAATTTACATTTACTGTTGTTATTGTTATTGAAATCTCCATTAAAGAGACTTTTAAGGAGTATTTTTTTTATAAACCAAGTTTCACACAAAAATCCATAAATATAAAGGATTATTTTACTACTAAAACTAATATATTTTTCATTGTTATAAGTATTTATTTATTTAATTTTTGGAAAAACAACACCGAGTAGAGAGAGTTGATTTTTGACATAAAAAACAGTCAGTCATAATAGGTCTTCACGTATATACGTGTATACGTATTGCGTCAAGTTTTGCTACGGAACCCTAAAAAATTAGAATGGGGAATGAACTGGGCATCATTTAGTTACCTGATAACGGCACCAAACTTAACTCAAAGGTCCAAACAAATCCGCCAGATTTTTTTTTCTGTACTCCGGGATTTCTGTACTTCCCAACCTGTCGCGGAGTTGGAATGCCTTCCGGGCGTTTTGTGCTCAGGTGGACGTGTATTACATTTAGACCAAGTGGCATTGCTGTACTGAAAATTGTCTACCTTTTTTCCGTAAATAACGGACTAATACAATCAAGCACAACTATTGGCACCGAAGCAATTTTCCAGGTGTATGGAGAGACCAATCAATAACTCCTATTGACGTCAAGGTCGACCGAGAAAAACTTAAACTTAAAATCATCTGCGTCGCTTGAGATTGGGGAAATCCGTGTATTATCTAATATATAAAATTCTCGTGTCACAGTTTTCGTTCCCATACTCCTCCGAAACGGCTTGACCGATTCTCATGAAATTTTGTGAGCGTATTGAGTAGGTCTGAGAATCGGCTACTATCTATTTTTTATCCCGAAATTCCACGGGAGCGAAGCCCCGGGGCACAGCTAGTTGTTTATAAAAATATATCACGTACTTAAAATTCTTGAAAATACAACTATTTTGGGTTATGTCCCATCAGTAAAAATACTGAAGCTCTCATGGCCGTGCTTGACAGACTGATCGTATTCGATCACGTTTGCTAAGCAAAGTTCGGCCCGGTCAGGTGTCGGATGGGTGACCGTAAAGTGGCATTACAACTGAGCGCTTCCGTGCTTCGGAGAGCACGTTAAACCGTACTATTATTTATTCGGTCCCGGCTGTTGTCATTTGATTACAGTCGTTAAGCCAAGTCAGAGGCCTTATAGACGGCTTGATAAACTCTGACACCAGAGGTGGCCACTAATTCTCACTCGATAAGAAGAAGAAGTAAAAATACTTCCGTTAACAAATGCTGAATAGGAACCATACAGGTGAAATTACTAACTAATTTTCGTGTTTTATTACTATGGATTAGAAAATATCGCTAAGAGGAAGGATAGGCCTTCGTTTGTATTAAAATAATCAGTAAAATCGGTGACGGTGACGACGACAATAACAAAGCGTACAAACGTTATGTTGTTTTATTGTTAATGATGTCAAACGTTTTTAGGTTTAGTTTCGAGAAGCAGGACTTCGACATATAAGTACGTATGTATTTTATCAAAACGATGGCACTAGGTGCGTTTGTGTTCAGCTAACTATGCCCATCTCCAAGGGCCTTGAACCTAAAGAGGTTTATGACTTCCAGCCGTTATGTATCTTTTCATAAACTTAAAGTTTGTTACAATGTATTTTCAGTTCGGAACCACAGATCATATTCAATTTTCTACCATTTCCATTTCGTATCTTTAGCAATTCGTACATCCACACGGACCAACGAAACAACCGCGCGCTGCGAGAATCCTCTGACATGAATGCAGCAATGTTTTTGTGTTTGTACAATCTTTTTTTTTTGACAGTTATTTGTGTCGTGTGATGACGGCCTAAGAATACAAGTGTCACCACTCCCTTACATGCCTGGGATGTCGAAAAAGTCGACTAAGAGGCTCGACGCATTGAACACCTGTGCGAGAGAAGGAAAACTTGAAACAAACCCTCTACCAACCCGTCTGACTAGCGTGGTAGCAGTTATATCCTCCTATGAACGCCACAATAGGCGCGAGCTAGGAGAGGCCTATGTCCAGCAGTGGACGTCCACAGGCTGATGATGGATGGATATCTCTAGTAGTTGTACTCATTCCAAGTTTAACTTTCGCAACAACGACAATAGCAATCCTATCCTATTCAACGCAGCTCGTATCTCTAGCAATAAGCAAATCGTATAACACATGGAATGGAACCAGTGAAACAATCGGGCGCAGCGAGGATCTACGTGTTAATCGATCGATACAATGTATGCGTCGATTGTGTTCGTGAGGCAGACTGGCGACGGTTACAACAATGCGCTGCGCCAATTAATAAATTAATCTATTTCGCTTTAATTAATCGCATTTGGTGCACAGCTAATTAACCAATTAGTTGCATCATTCTTTGGAAGGATTAGTTATAATAGAATTATTAAATAAAATTTAAAAACTAAATTTTGGATTGCACTGGCTAATTAGATCGTTTATTTAGAATAATGCTATTTTACGGAATTTCGACCTTCATCGCATAGAAATGGATAAGGAAGATGTATGATCATAAAGATCACCTAAACAATGGTTGACAATGAGAGTTTACTATTACGACAGTAAATTGGCAAGCACCTCAAGGCCTTGACTAGCAAGCTTCCTAAGCTAATGTGCATAACATTACTGAACCGAGTTTCCGTTCGATAATCAGCCCTCCCTTATCTATCCATTAGAACGGCCAGTGCCCCAGCAGTGGGGACATTAAAAATGGCTGATGACGAATCAGTCCTCGGGTCCCGATTTTCCGGTACCAACGAATCAGCCCAATCTAAGCTCCTTGAATAATTCGCTAAGTGCATCGGCTCGGGCGAGTGTGAAGACAGCATATTGGCAACATTTCAACTAGCAACCTTTCGTCGCCGTCGTCGTCGTCGTCTCAGCCACATAACACTCACTGCTGGGCATAGGCCTCCCTCAAGGAATTCCCACAACGATCGGTCCTACGCTGTCCGCAACCTTTGAACCTTTCTAAAGCTGACATCCACATCAACGATAACATCATCAACATTCAGCCTTCCTGACACCCATTCCTGAGCAAAGGTCTTCTCTAAAGGGAAATATTTCACCATATTCACTGCGCTTGGCAGTAATAGATTTTAAATATATATTCTATGATGTCCTGTATTTTAATGGTGGTCTGTCCTTTCTGAGCCGGCACCAACAACACACCAATGAAATGAAATCCGGTCCCGATTTTCCGCCAGCAACTAATCAGCCCAATCTAAGCTCCTTGACTAATTCGCTAAGTGCATCGGCTCGGCGAGTGTGAACTGTGAAGGCTGAGTTACGTCACGGCGCCGTCACGCCTGCGCCCGCGCCGCTCTAATTGCCAATGCCAGAAGGAGACGGTGTGTTGTGCTGTTACTTCTGCTGATTGTACTAGGTGCAGATTTCAGAATCCTTTAAAAACGATGGCACTTTCACGTTAAAGGTTTTCTGAGGCAATCAAATTTTCAGTACCAAACAAAACATTATTCAGATATCATCATTTATGAAGTTAATTTAATTCGTCAGTTGCTAGCTGGACACCGGTGTCCAGAATAGTACCTATCTCATAACCCGCGGCCTTGGGTGTACATTTAGCAATTCTGGTTAGGTTAGGTTGTCAGTTTTTTTTCTATTACAATGAAGTCTTGGCTTGCAAGTTTATAACATTACAGTACAGAACTACAGACAGACCTTAACCTTTTGTTGCGTGTTGGTTTTTTTTTATGAACGACGGGGAGACTCTTAGCCTTCATTATACCTGATGTTAAGTATTGATCAGGCTGAATATGGAAGCGAGCCTCTCCCGGAATCCTCAATCACTGAGGAACTGGCTATCTTATTTGTAACTGCCGGAACACAACAATGTCGAAAACATTGTTGTTATGGCGTCAGACTTAGATAAGATGGTGGTAGCTAGCCAGACGGACTTAGAACAAGTCCTACCACCAACCAAACCGAATACAATATATGTATACCCCCGCTGGGAATCGAACCCGGGACCCCTGGGTCTGATACCGGTGGTTGTAGACCACAGAGGCGGTTTAAACCACAGAGGTGTGTTTAGCAAACCAAGACTTAAATAGTACAATTACCTACTTATACCACTAAATATGTTAATTTAGCATGATCAGAATATTTCTTTCACCAATTTTTTCTACAAGTTCGAAATGCCGCTGATCTCTATTCCATTATTTGTTCATATCATAACCCTGAACAAATATTAGCCAACTTTCTGTCATTACAAAACGAGTTGTCAAACAATCGATCCGTAATTAATATCATAGAGCGTTTTGGTTTACATAAGTGACAAAGTTTTGGGGCACTATTTTGATTCACTCGTCTCGCGTCGAGCGTTTAGTTTCTACTGATTTTCGTTCGACATTTGAATTTCCATATTTTTGAATCGCTCGACCGCAACAAGTTGCCCCCACTCTTTGCAGTCGAGCGAAATAAAGATAAATAGATGAACTGTTTATTAATGCCAAACACACACAGACACAAAAAATGTTATTTAAAATATCTGTGGTACCAGAGGAGACTACACAGCAGCAACAGCTACTTTATTTTTGTTATGACAATGTCAATGTGCCGTGTGCAGCAGCAAAGCAGAAATTTAACCCTTTGCCGGAAAGGTGATCCACCGATTTTCAGCAATCACCCAACCGGGGACGTTCGGGTTACGTCACAGAATACTTGATAGTACAAGTACAGAAGGTTCACTTCGCAACTCCAATCAAATAAATTGCTAGTCTAGCTCACGACGCAATAAAGTCCAATTCACGTCGCGCTACGCTAAATGCCTAGCATTATATTCACCTACATTCTGCGTCTCTTTCTATCGCGTAACTGGTATTCTTTCTGACGCAGCTAGGGTTGCCTCTTTGTGATTCATTTATTTATAGGTAGACTTTGTGTCGGCATATGCATAGTATAATCAAAAGGTAGATATATTAAAGGTTAATAGGTACCTACCAAAAGTTAAAAACAATAACAAACCTACCTATAACCTATAACGACAAAACAGAGCGTTAGTCTCAAACATCAGAAATTCGTTTATTTCTATCAAACTCGTGAAAGATTGTTACGCCAACCTACGTTCCTACTTATTTTCGTAACCTAATTAGGTAGGTACCTACCTATTTAAATATTAAACCTACGTAATAAACCTAACATGAATGAGAATTTCATAATAATAATAACCACTTTAAAGTAGAACTTGCCTTTCATCGTCCTTAGGGAGCGTAAAAAAAGTTAACTTTGGATCGCGATTCGTGTTTAAACAGTTGAACACTGCACAATATTAATAAATTTATTATTAATTTTTTTACGTGTTGCCATTTTAAATTTAACTTATTTTAAGGTAGTTAACTACGGAAAGTAGGTGACAAACAAAACTCGCGCGTGCGTCACTGCTCGCTCGTGAGTCCCTACCAGATTGGCACCGCCGGAGGGGCCGCCGCGCGTAGGTATGTTTTCGAGCATACACGGGGAGTGAAACAGGCCTGGTTACGTTCCAGAACACATAGAATGACTGTCCGATGTACTATATAAAGCTAGCGACGCGTGACTTAAGTCGCATAGGACAGCACAATGTCAAACGAGCGATTCAAAAATAGCGCTCTTGGTTACCGAACTAATTAACGGTAAGAAACCTTGCGGGGAAACGAGATATTATTCTGAAGATGTAATTTCAGTAGGTACTATTGGGGTTATGAAAGCTTTGCCGGAGTTCTACGAGTTTTAAAACAAAGACGACAAAATAAAATTGATTGGTATTACAAAAGTGTTTTGATAAGGTAAAGTAACGTAGCGTAGAAATGTTGTAAGTACTTTTAATTAAATTTTAGTTCGAAATCTAATATCACTATTCTTTTAGAGTTTTTTTTATTGGAACACTAATCTACAAATGTGAAAGTTTTGATACTTAGATGTTTGTTACTCAAGAACGGCGAAACGGATTTCGATAAAATACACACTGATTATTTACAGCCTGGATTAACATAGGAAGTCAGAGAGTCATCCGGCAGTTAGAGATAAGACAGCCAGTTCCTCAGCGATTGAGGATTCCGGGAGAGGCTCGCTTCCATCTTCGGCATTATCAATACTTAACATCAGGTATGATGAAGGCTAAGAGTCTCCCCGTTCGTTCTAAAAAAAAGGAACGTTTTTTATTTCATTCAAATGTTCCCTTATTCGCAAAAAACTTGCTAAGAAATTTTCTTATTGTCGAGGCGGTAGGAAGCCAGTTAAATATTCATTTTAAGAAACTATAAGTTCGCGTAAATTCTTACCGAGTGCATGCTACGACTTCGTTAAAATAGCCGTGTAAAATTGGCATTACTTTAACTGAATGCAGTAAGTAGCGTGATGTCGTCCGCATTGGCGGAAAGCGGCTCTTGCGTCAGCGGGCGTCATCACCTGCAGTGTATGCGGTGCACTGGAGAATGCACCATGCACTTGTGAGTCATAGGTAAGGGAATGTACAGTCAAGAACACGGCAATTTTCACCCTTGGGCTATAAAAACCGCCGCTATTCCGAGTTTATAAGGGCGACCTTAACACTGGAGCACACGCGCCTAAAATTCTCCTGCAATGCTCGCGCGGGGTAACTATGAAATTGCCGATTTGTATGAAGATTTTCAAAGAAAGTTCGTTTTCCATATTAACATTTTTTGTTATAGTTACTACCGCAAGTGCTAATGCCACAATTTTTTTATGTACAATCATTGTTTGAAGACTAAGCAATATTACTATTTCGATAGTTTTTCCTGTTAGCCCTACTATTTATATTTCCATTGAAAAAAAAAGGCCATGAGCGAGTCGGGCTCGCGCGACGAGGGTTCATATTATCATATCATAATATATTGTCCCCATACATCGACATGCCAAACCAAAAGCAAATACATAAGTCTAAAACCACTTTTTAAGATTTCTAAGAAGAATAAGGATGCTATTTAGAGATTTTTTTTGTTTTTCCTGTAATCTTTACATAAACTTCTGTCACATGGAATAATTACAGATTTTTCTCTATGTAAACTACGGAGATTTTTTTTTTCAATTCTCATTAAAAGTCGAAAACTATGCGGCATAAAAACAAATGAGAATGTGAGAATGTTCAAGCAGCGCTCTTTCACATGTTACTCCACATGCCTTAATAGCCACATTTTGAATATTGAAATCCCTGTTGTAAAAACAAATAATTTACATTTATTTCTCTCTTAATTTCAAAATAGTTGGAGAACCAAAATCTAAAACTATTCCAAATTTCAAGTTCATAACATTAGTAGTTCTTGAGATATCCAGCTGTGACAGACAGACAGACAGACTGAGTCGCACCTTAAGGGTTCCTTTTTACCATTTTGGTACGGAACCCTAAAAATAGTTGCAAGACAGCTTATTAAAATTACCAAGTTTAAACGGCAACGACAAGTTGCTAAGAAGCGTGAGTCGGGCAACGCTGCCAAAATGCATTTTCTTTTATGACTCGCTGCTGAAATGTTGCACATTTGAACTTGCTGCAATACTTAGCATGATAGGATAGAGCGCAGCAAAAACGCAACAACCGTAATAATTTCCAAGATATCTTATGACGCTGCGCTCGAAAATGAGTTCTGAAAGAATGTTTACGTGCGCTGAAAGACAATTGCATTCTTAGAAAGAAGGAACAAAGAAAGTATTTGGCTGAATTATTTCGTCCGCAAAGTTATATAAATATTTTCAGGAAGGTGTCTGTACTACGAAGCGATGTTGTTTGTTACTGGTTTGGTTGTATCTGGTTGATGTATGTATAACAACAACTATTTTGTAACGGTTTATTTCCCAGGTTCCCGGGAACGGGAAGTCCCGGGAAAACTAGTTTTCTCTACCCGGAAAATTTCGGTCGGGAATCCCGGGTAGTCGGGAATTCAATAAACCACTGGTTTGAATATGAAACGAACACGCCCGCCGTCGTAAAAAAATAATAATTTGTTATCCTACACATCGGACTTGACTGGCTCCTCTGTATGCACTATGTTAGCTTTGCCAATCGATATTGATATAATAAGCCGAAGTTGTCGTTGATAGTTCTTAAATTAATTAGATTACATTAAATGCAGCTGTAGAAGAAAAGCCATGATTGTTTATTTTGAATTTCACAAACTGTAAATTCCCGGTAATCGTAAAATCCCGGGAACGAAGGTATTTCGTTCCTGGGATTTCTAGGGAATGAAAAAAGTCCGGAAATTCATAAACCTAGTACTTACCTACATACACATGTAATTAAATAGTTACAGCCAAACGACATCTATAATTTTTTCGGGGTCAAATGCGGTAGGGCAATATATCACCATATGAAGATACCGCAGATTAATAAATAGTTACTTCGTACCGCAACTAAGTTAAACCAAACAGGTAAATAACATTCACAAAGATAGATTTAACCGCATTTACTTATTAAATTTTCTTTCCACCCACGAGCAGAAAATCTGGGTGAGAAAATCAATTACTTACAAACAGTCAATAACAACTGTCGCCGATTGATTGATTGAGGCACCTGAGCAGAGTTATGGATGAGTTCTTTATATTCTGTATCTATTAAAACCTACAAGGTGAAGAGGAATACATTTTTATGGCAACACGTCTTAGCGTGTGGACACACACTATAGTATCTTATGGCCAGGAATTTAGTTACTTTCAAAGCCTGAATTTGATTTTGTTTCTAGCACTAATTGTTACTCTGGAGTTTCGCATAATAGAAGTGTACTGAACCAAGCAGCAAATTACTCCACTTGAGTGAGTGACTAACGGCAAACAGTTATTTAGTATGTGCCAAAAGAACCTAACAGTTCTAATTAGCCCATGCAAAGGTCATGGAAAAAGCCAGTAGAACACAGAAATAATATGTAAGTCTCTGTCTCTACATGTGCCGACACCAATACATCCACTCGGTGAAAATTTTAGACCACTACACGATTCTTATGTATACTAAATGTATGGTTTAGTTCTATTCAGAAATACTAAGTTGGCGAAATTGTGTGTAGTCTGGTTATTTGTGGAACCATCCTTCTCGATTTCTATAAAACAACTCCGTCTCTGTGGTCTAGTGGTAACCACCACCGGTATTCCGGATTCCCAGCGGAGGTACAATTTGTATTCGGTTTGGTTGGTGGTAGGACTTGTTGTGAGTCTGCCTGGCTAGCTACCACCATCTTATCTAAGTCTGACGCCAAAAAAAAATAAAAACAGTTAGAGATAAGATAGCCAGTTCCTCAGTGGTTGAGGATTCCGGGAGAGGCTCGCTTCCATCTTCAGCCTTATCAATACTTAACATCGGGTATGATGAAGGCTAAGAATCTCCCCGTCGTTAATAATAAAAAATAAACAATTGCTTCAGTTCGACCAAAACAAAGTATGATCCAAAAAAACTTTAAAAAGGCTAGGACGTGTAAAAGGAAACTAAGCAAGTTGTAAAGGAACAATCAATGAAAGTCGTAATAGCAGCAGCCAGTCGGGGCTGGGTCTCGTTAAGATCCAATAAAATCAGCATGGGCTAATAATAAGTCATCTGTGACAGTGGGCGCAGCCTGCCCGCAGAGGAAGCAGGGTTGGCACATCCACGATCACAAATACGTGCACTTTTATATGTTTTTCTGTTAAATGAGTTTGCTCCTGGCCTAACTCTGAATTAGGCCAGACCTAAGGTTAAGACGAAGCCAACGAGATATTAATGAGTGGACCGTTCTTTTATTAGTAAGGGGATTGCGTACGATTACCCCGTTTGCCTCATGGTGCGGAATGGTGGTTATATGAGTCACCTAGGATGCCTGTCATACTCTGTGCTGACTGGCTCTGGCACTCATACCTTATTCCTGCCTAGGGGGTCCCCCTAGGCAGTAACAGGCGCGCCTGTTGGTCTTCCGCAAAGTTAAATTCGAAGGTAAACTAGGAGGGGGAATATCCACCTTAACCCATAAGCATCCACAGGTTGTGGATTGGCCAATTTGCTCTGGACTGGACTTAAGTATCTCTGAACACTAAGGTTAGAAGAAGCCTACAGTGTATGTATGTGAGCTCTGCCAAAAAGCTGGAAGACGTGTAAATAATTGATTTTGAAGTTTTTGACCCAGAAATTTTCAGGAAAGAATATTATGATTAAATATAAAAAGAACAGCAAACATCTTATGATTTTACCCGGTCGTGCGTAACATTTTAGAGGCATGCTTCCTGTCCGCTAATAGCTCGTTCGACTGGTCACGTCTTCATAAAAAATGTTGACGGTATTTCGATAGAATTTCCTTCCGCAAGCCAGGTACAGTTTTTTTTTCAAATAGGTATTTCCTAAGGAAAAATGAAAATAAAAATGGGATTTCTACGAAACAAAGAATATGGGCTATAACAGAAAAAGATACTGTTAACGTGTTTCACAAATACGCAGCAAATCTTTAAGCTAAATAATAGACCAGTAGCAGTAATTCCACTAGAAGACCGTAGATCAGTTACTAGTGAATGGTATAGCGAAGTCTGGGAGTTGGTAAGCGAGTGCCCAAGGAGAGGCGTCTGTGGCATTAACGACTTATTTATTTCTATTATAAAAATATATATAATCTATAAAATCTCCAAGATAAGCAAACAACAAATAATACTTCAAATACTCATTTACATTCTCTCATTTTCATTTACATTTATATATATATATATATATATATATATATATATATATATATATATTTACATCCTACAATCTTTTTGGCGTCATGCACGTAGTGCATCAATACGACGTCCCCCAGTTCCGCTTACTTTTTTTAACATCTCTTAATGAATATTGCTTAGTTTTTTTATTTCCAGCTCCGTGGGATACGTCATTTTCCGATAATTTTATTTTTCGCGATATTCGTCTTGCAGTCATGCACCAACATTTTTGAACCCCAAGCCATGGTGATACATTATAGGCATCCTAGATATATTGATCGTAATTTACCTATGACATCGATTATTTAACGTCCTCACAGGATGTACGGTATTTGGGAGTGCGACGTTGCCAGCTTTAGGTTTATTATCTCTTTCTTTTCCTATCGCTTGTCTGTTGTACACAGTTTCAAGATTTAATTTGTTCCAACATTCGTAAGGTCTATACCTACATGTATGGATGCCCCATTTGTTACAGTATGTAACTACTAGTACCTACCTTATAATTATCCAGTTAAAAAGTCTGTTGTGTTGGAATGAGCATAGATTAATGGATTGAATGGTAAATGTATGACAGTCTTTCATGCAACACTTACAGAAAGATTGTGTACCTACCAAATTTCATATTTATAATAAAATGATAGCTTATAATCATTTAAAAAAATTACTAGGAACAGTTCTTACATCTTAAAGTTGGTAGCTTGCAGACACATAGTACTGCCTGGAATAGTACCGTATTCCTGAAATCAAGATCGCCAGGTTATTGAACGTCGGTATATGGCTATTGGGCGTCCGTATACGGCTATTGGGCGTCCGTATATGGCTATTGAACGTCCGTATATAGCTATTGGGCGTCTATACAAAGTATAAGGCTTTACGTCTGTTTGTTGATACCAAATAACAAATACATTAATTTATGATTTTTGAATTTTTGCATTTATAAATGATATTTTTATACTTATGATATATGTTACATAGAAAAATATTGGAAAAAAATCAACTCGGCCACAAGTGAATTCTCAGATGGGACTCGAACCCACGACCTTTGGAAATCCGGCACAATGCTCTGACCACTGAGCTACCGAGACTTTCGGAGAGAGACTTTTAGAGAGTTAAGTCTCGGTAGCTCAGTCGTCAGCGGTGATGGATTGGTATCTATTTATGAATAAAGTATTTAATAATAATAACTTCTTTCCTTTATTTCTACATATTTATTTATCTAAATTTTATTGACATAGGGTAATGAAAGCAAAAGAAAACTAAGAACATGTAAATGTAATTACTTTGATTCACATAGTCATTAAAACTAGCGGCCGCCCGGTTTCACCCGCTGGTTCCCGTTCCTGTGGAAATATCGGGATAAAAAGTAGCGCTTACCAAATTTCATCTAAAGCCGCTCAATGATTTTTAGGTAAAATAATAACAAAAAAACTGACATACTTTAGCAGTTATAATAATAAGTAGGATATATTTATAATTGCTGTACCTACTTATTATAATACCAAAACATCTCAAACTTTTAATAAAACTGAGTTGTTTGCTCTGTGTCAAACAAACTTGTGTTAAAAATTTATGCCAATTTGTCAACTTGCCAACATCGTCATACATTTGAAACAAAGTTAGTTTCACAACGGATCAATTCTACTATAACTAATCAACATCACAACAACCACTAATAAAATGACTTTAAATGACTTTAAATGATAGCACTTAGTGCTAGACCTGAAAGATTGATATTGTTTCTAAAACATTTCAGACTTTAGCTAGTAGTACAATCAATATCACAACAATATCTTAGAATATCTTAGACTTCAGCTATTTAGCTACTATAATTAATAACATAAAAACGATTAATACCAAAAGGTGTCAACACGAGATCATCCCAGACTTTAGTTGCTGTGGTTTAAACATCATAACAACTCAGATAGATACCTAATATCTTTATTGGTATTTGTTATTTCGTGTCAATAAATTGACGTAAAGCTTTATACTTTGTACGGACGCCCAATAGCTGTATACGGACGTTCAATAGCCATATACGGACGACCAATAGCGGTATACGGAAGCCCAATAGCCATATACGGACGTTCAATAACCTGGTCATCTTGATTGCAGGAATACGTTACTATTCGAGGCGGTACTATGTGGCTGCAATCTACCAACTTTAAGATTAAAGTATTGTTCCTAGTAAAGGACAATGAGCATTTTTATATGAGTTGGGTCCCAACATTTGTAACAAGTTGCGACTAGTATAAACATGTTTATTTAGGCTTTTTTATGACTAATAATAAAATTTTCTATTAGAATTGCGTGCAGGTCAAAAGGTATAGGGCTTAAAGTAAAGAAAAGGTTTTTGTATAAAATTGTTTTTTAATCGTATTTTTTAACACCCTAAAACCTCGATATATATATATTCCACAGGGCACCTCTGGAGAGACTGCAGCAGTCACTATCGAATCAAAGGCTTTCTCGTAGTCCACAAACGCCAATAAAAGTGGCAGATTATACTCCTTGGTCTTCTGTATAACCTGCCGCAGAAACCACTATAACTCTTTCTCTGCACGTGATACAGAATTATGCCCATCCAAAAAAAACTACACTCATTTAGATCTTTCACATGATATAGGTAGAAAAGTGTTACAACACGTGGGACGAAACCCCCCATTGTCCTTTTTCATTTTATTATATTTTTTATCAAATTAAAGAAAACTTAAATCGAGCGCCAAATATTACGCAACGCGTACGTGACCGAAGACGACATACATTGAAAAATATTAAACAAGAAAATATACTAGAAAAAAGCAGAGTTGGAGTCCGACCCAATGTAGTGCATTGGGCCGGACTCCCAATGATGCGGGTTCGAATCCCGTCAGGGCGACATGAGACTAGTTGCTTTTTTCTAGTATATTTTCTTGTTTAATATTTTTCACATAAAAATAGCATTGCAAAGTGAAAAAAAAAAAAAAAAAAGTTATAAAAAAAAAAACGATATACATTGTTTTGATTGCGTTAGATATTATTTGTTGTCACAGATTTCATGCGCGAGCTGGCAACGTCGTAATCGTGGACGCCAAATACGCGAATTCGTAGTTAGAAAATTTTCTAGATATACAGTTTGGATATACGCGCTGCAGCAGCGCCTCACCTGCGCTGAGATTTCTTCGGGAACTTTTCAATATTTTATTGCAGCCATTTAAACGATTTTTTTGCTTCCGTCGATTTTTGTACTACACCTAGCTAGGATCAATAAGACCTAAGTGCCACCGGCTAAAAAAGTGGCGTCCGGTATGCGGACGCCAAAAGCAGGTGGATGCCAGTTTAAATGCACTTTCGCCTTCAGGGGACGGCCATTTGTTTGCGGGATAAATATATATATATATATACATATATATATATACATATATATATATATATATATATACTAGCGGATCCTCGCGATTTTACCCGCGTGGTGCCCGTTCCCGTGGGAATATCTGGATAAAATATAGCCTATGTCACTCGGGAGAAATGTAGCTTTCTAATGGTCTAAGAATTTTCTAAATCGGTCCAGAAGTTCCTGAGATTAGCGCGTTCAAACAAACAAACTCTTCAGCTTTACAATATTAGTATAGATTATGACAATTTTTTTATGAATTTAGCCAATTCGGCAAAGAGTTAAATTAGACATTGGGATTGGGACGCAACGTTTTGGCTACTTTTCGAGACGAAACTTTAATGTGATCCCTAAGAACGCGATTTCACCGAATTTGAATCGGGGACTGAGCTGGCCTTTGTCATGTAGTGGGACGATTCAAGCTCATTTTCTATTTTCAAGATGTAAAATAAATTATTATTGAAGTGAAAACTTCTTTAGCGTACTTGTACTATTAAGTATTCTGTGGCGGCGTTGTGCACATCAGAGTTTTAATTTTTGGGATGGGTAAAAAATGTTAAAGTCGGACACTTGACCCTGATCGAAAATTCGTAAGATCATTTACCGTTGACCTATTTCAAATTAGATAAAGTCTCACACTTGAAAGATCTACGTGTATTAGTTAATAACAACAATTATATAAAGATCTCTCATTACTACCAACTTGCATATTGATGCCAGGTCAGTTTTGATTTCAAGGGAGGAATATTATTTTCTTTCATTACAACGCCATCTAGATATAGTTGCCACTAAGTTTTTGATACTTGATGACATTGAGTTGGTGCCTTGAGAGAGAATTAGAGTTTCATACTATGGTACCAGTTGGCGTTTATATTGTAGATTCATTTATTCATAAATAACTATTGTATTTGTGATTAAATTAATTATTTCAAAGTTTTTATTATTTGTCATTATTTAAAGCGGTTTTCACTCCCGGAGTACAACCCGTTGTTTTTTTTTATAAACTAACAAGTAGCAGTCCTGAAAGTAGGGCTGCAATCATGCAATAGAACTGACACCGACCGCAGCTAGATGAAGCTAGTATCTGGTGTCATTGTGTGTTCTTGGATTTATAATTACACACTCGAGTCGGTCAATGACAATACGTATCACTATTGTGCAATATAATCATAACAATCGTATTCGTTTGTCAGTTCATATCATATGTGCTAGGCGATTACGTAAAGTCACCGTATTCATTTGACAGTTCATATTGTACCATATTAAATGTCATTCCACACAAATGGCAGCCGATTGAGTACGATATGAACTGTCATAAGAGAACCATCACTTAACATAATCCGTGTTCATATTTACTGGTTTTATTTATAGCAAATTGATAGAGGTAAAGGGCGTCTAAATTAATTTAAATAACTATTGATTTTAACCGCCTCTGTGGTCTAGTGGTACAACCACCAGTATCAGACGCAGGGGTCTCGGGATTGATTCCTAGCGGGGGTACATATTGTAGTCTTTTTGTAAGCCGGCCTGGCTAGCTACCACCATCTTATCTAAGTCTGACGCCATAACAACAATGTTTTCAGCATTGTTGTGTTCCGGCAGTTTGAGATAAGATAGCCAGTTCCTCAGTGGCTGAGGATTCCGGGAGAGGCTCGCTTCCATCTTCAGCCTTATCAATATTTAACATCAGGTATGACGAAGGCTAAGTCTTCCCGTCATTCATAAAAAAAAACTTATTTATCTGTTTGGTACCTGGCCTCACCAGGCAAGGGCGGGCATAAGTTAACGTTATCGGAATCAGGGGTGCAATTGCGTAAGGTAATCGTATTAATTTGACAGTTCATATAGTATTCAATCGGCTGCAATTTGTATGGAATGACATTTATTATGATACAATATGAACTGTCAAATGAATACGATTGACTTTACGCAATTCCATAGCAGATCGGTGTGTGTAGGATGTGTGATATCAAATCTCCATATAGCTAGAATCCTATTTAGTCGCTTTTTAGTGACAATTTGATTATGAAGCCACTGTTTTGAAAATAAATGTAATCATAAACCGTTGAAAATTTAATACCACCATAAAACAAAGCGCTTTGACAGAAGGTCAGAGTTAAAATTTTAATTTATGCTTCCTCCATCAAAGCTGGAGAAGTTTGCTTTACTGCAAATATTGTGTTACGGTTTAATTAAAACTTTTCTTTTCAAAAAATAAACTAAATAACAAAGCAAAACTTTACGCAGTTTGTACAAGTTCATAATGTTACTTTATGTACTGGCAACAGCAGGTCAGGTTTGAAAAGATGTGAAAGAAAAATGTGTAGGGTGTGGGGTGTGTGTGCCCGATATTCCTCATTTCTATAATGAGGAATATCAGGTTACATTGCTGCTTTAGTAAAATAGTTGTCACATTGATTTTTACTAAAGCAGCAATGTGACTGCACTTTCAATCAAACGTTTATAGAGACAAGTTACATAATCAGGGGGCAGTTCAGAGAGTCGAACATATATAACGGTTTCACGTTGCAGGGCTGCAGATGGTGTTTAGGAGCCCGCGCACCGAGCTACCACGAACGAACTTCCTCCTGGCTGCCGAACAATCGGGCGCATGTAATGGCTGCCGCAGCCATGAGGGAGTTCGTGGCCGCCCAGCGGGCGGGTTCCCATACACCATATCCAACATCATATGTTCGACTAGATCAAATGGCTGCCTAGTCCGCGATAGGTCTTAGGAAGCTAGGCATGTAAATATGTGGCAAGAATATATTTTGCTGTAATTTTCGCACCACCCATCACACTGTGATCTCTTGATAATCTAATTTAAGAACAAGGAAGCGGATGCAGAATCGCTATTATTTTCTTACTCGGCCTCGCGGTTCTTGACACCAACAAAAAACCATGTAAAAAGGGTTCGCAAAGAATAAGTGTACGTAAAACGAAATATACTCAACTTCATAACAGTTACCCGTGCAGCATTATGATATTTTTTAGGTTATTATGCTTCTTCTTTGAAGAAGCCGTAAAAGCAGCAATAATCTTTTGAGTAACCCAGAGATCCAAAACGAAAAGCGGCCCTTTCCTTAAACAACAGACAGTACTAACCGATTTCTTGCAAGCCGATATAAGGATCGCATTCCTTGCATCTTTATAACAAAGTTCTTGTAAGAACTAACGTAAATAAACATTAAATTCCCAACATCGATTTCTGGAAGAGCACTTAAGCTCCCGGCGCCATTCTACCTGACAAACAATCGCACGCATATGCTTCCTGTTATTTGGGACGCGGCGACAAAAAACAACCATCCAAACATTATCGTTGTGAATGGTAAATTCACGATAATTTTTCTGTCCATAACGGTGGTGTTTTTGTGAACCACAAAAAAGAGCAAGTCAACCAGTCAACGGTGAGCCCTCACCGCATTTGGGCTTGATAGCCGGAAGAAAGATTGTAAAAGCATTGAAGAGGTCACAGAAAATGGCCGCTTTGTCGTGGAAAGCGGGCTAATGGTCAAGAAATCAACGTGTAGAAACATAAACATTGTCGCCGCTGTGTGTACTGTTAATGTCATAGGAAACAGTTTTTGTTGGGTAATTGCATGTAATTAGTTGACTAATATTATTAACTCAGTGAACAGGGGCCTTTTTGGCTCGGCATCTATTGCCACAAATTTCAATATCCATCACGACGGTAATATAGACATCCTATTGTCTGTTTATAATGCCGCAGTACAGTAAAGAATCAGCTTTAGTTACACTGTTTTATTAACTCACAAACAAAAAGCTTAAATCTGGCAGCCTACCCAGTATAATTGTGTAAAACTCATCAGCAAAGTATCCCCAACAACTCGTACAAAGAGACATAATTCCAAAGTAGCAGTTTAGATAGGTAGTATGACTAATAATAATAACTCTGAGCACTTCGGCACTTGGAGATTGGATCTCGGATACCAACGGGGCCTAAATATCGGAGCCCCAGCTTTGTAGGCTGTACTCGACGCTGTGGGCGGGGTGTAGGCGCCCAAATATCTCCGAAATCATACGGTAAACATAATTAGGCTGTATTTGACAATGGAACCTTAATACGCGCCGTTGTATTCAGTCAGGGTCAGATAAAAGTGGAAACAATGGTCCCAATTTTGTTTAGTTCGTTTTTAGTTCTGTCTGTCTATAATAGTTTCAGAATAAGTCATAAACAGAGTAGACGTCCAATATCACGTTCATATTCACCAGTTGTATTGGCACGTGTTCTCCTAAACAGTTTATTGTTACACAACACAATTCTTGGGGCAACTTGGGGTAACGCCCATCTAGTCGGTTTTAATGCCACTAAAACTTAGGCTTGTTTATTCACCGCAAAACGGAGTTCCTTCCAACTGATTCCGACTTACCAGGTTTTATTTTTACCGATAACCGAAAATTTGCAACTATTAGCTTATTAGTTCTGCTAAGTATTAGCTAGAGCTTCTGGAATCAATTGAAAACCGTGCCAGGAAACTCATTGAAAACTCAACATTGACCACGGCGGAACTTCAGAGCCTCAGTCACCGCCGCAAAGTTGCATGTTTATCGGTCTTTTATAGGATACCCTTTGGAGTGTGTGCGAGAAAACTGCACGACTTAGTTCCTCCAGCCCCTTTTCACCATAGGGGTACCAGACGCTGGTTAGCTTATCACCCGTACGTCGTTGACATTCCAGCGATCCGTACCAGGCGCTTTGCTGACACATTTCTAATGCGAACCGCTAAAGAATGGAATGCGTTGCCTGTTCATGTGTTCCTCGATTCCTACAACCTTGGTCTCTTCAAGGTGAGAGTGAATAGGTTTAGTTACTACGTTAGTAATAGTTAGTATTCTTTGGTAATACATACAGTTCAAGTTGGTTATATCTTCCTTTATTCAAAACCTTCATCACCCTATCACCAGATAAAATCGTATACACCTGTCACTTTATCCATTCAGTACACGAACGTGACGTCACTGCCGGAAATATATCCATTTCGGGACCGTGTTGAAAACTCCTGACAGACAACTGCAAACGAAACAACTTTAATTTCTGAGTTTTAATAACTTACTATTAGTTACGGAGAGCGTCGTTGGTTGCTTGCTATGCTACTAATTTTAGCTCGAATAGAAAATAGAGACCAAGTTTGTCACATTGTTGGTAGTTGTAATAAAATGCCTTTTTTACATCTTACTCTCATCTCAGTATCATTTGAGAGCCAGAAAATTTAAGATGGGCTTATGAGAGCCATTCTTCATCAACGTGATCTTTAGTATTGTTACGAAGCCAAAAGCCGTTTTAGCCAGGTGCTTCAACTAAAGTTGTACCGTTTGCAAAGCGCCTAAGTTCCCTGGAAGTGTCGCGTTTGGTTCGAACAGGTGGGTAGAGATAGGGACATGTAAGGAAATTGTCGTGTCGATGTCGACGCCGACCGGCTGTCGATGGCACTTCCCCCGGACGTTTCATTTTCCAACGCGTTGAGGGTGAATGGGAAAGGGCCACGTGAACCAGTTGCGTCCGTAACTGTCAGTAGAAGTTTAACCCAGGCTTCGACATAATAGATTGACGCAGTTTTGAGACGAATAAGCAATGCTGATTCAGCATCGTTTAACGTTAGCACTGTACCATTTTCCTAGCTGTTTATTTTGAGACTCAAGACTTTTCCTTTCTTGCATTGCTGTTAATATGCTTTCCAAAATAACAAAAATGTACACATCAACCTTGAATGTCGAAAAAATTGAGAATAATAAAAAGCAGGAAGAATTTGCGCACTATCATGTCGGAGGCCAAGATCGACTGCGGGTGGCTAAGCCAGCGAAGTAAGTAAGTTAGAATAGTTTTAACTCCACAAGATTATGCAAAACACTAGCAATCCCATTAAATGTATTTCTTTTAATGTAGGTACCAAAATTTGCATATCATTTATACATTACCTTATCTGTCTTTTAGCATAGCGAGTGCATCTGTCGGATATGAGTACTGCATTAGCAATCTCATTACCATGGCCGGAGTCATCGTCATTACCCACTAATTGGAACTCTCGGGCCCTGCCGTCTGCACGCTTTAATTGTATCACACCCACTGCCACTGCCTTTTCGAGCGGATCCGTCCACCTTTTTTGTACTAATACGTTAGAACTAAAGTATTAATAGATACGAACTTGTATGTTGCCTTATTGGTATCGATGTGCCTAATGTTATGGAGTATATTTGTCTAGATATTTTGAATAATTCGAACGATCTACATTATTTAGTTCAACAAAATTTCGTTCAGCCTCAGAAGATGGAAATTGTTCAGTGGGTTCAGGCTTGGTAGAAGGAACAAATATGCTCGTACATTTTTGATTCAACGTTTTGCTATGATCCTGATAACATTGGTTTATTTATAGAAAATGACAAATTTCTATAGACAAATCTAAACTCAAGCAACAGCATAATTATGTTATGTCTTAGAGTCCAAAGTCGATTGTGGAAAGACAGATATGTAAAGCCGTAGGTATAGCGTAGCTGCTGTTGGCTGTGTGTGCCTATTTTTTTTTCTCTAAAACACCCTTTTTACTAACAATCGCCAGGTTATCTAGAGACGCTGTCAACAAAAACAACGAAAATGTCCCGTATTTCTGCCGTCCACCTATTCACATGTAGCGTCCCACGCGGCTGTGAAATGGGACATCGTCTGTCCCGTAACCGTGCTAAGGGGACAGCATTGTTTCAAACGTAGACAAATGACAAAAACATAGTGGGAGAACCAATTCATACGGCTAAATGAAAAATTGTTTAATGTCTTACGCGTTTTTTGTGTTGCTTCTTTGTCTCCATATTGAAGATCTTTTATCTATTCACGTGATAGAGATCGGTATGAAGCTCTACAAATCAAATATGCTAAATCAATTATTTAGATTTATGGCCATTATCATATCCCAGACGTTATTGCATTCGAACTTGGTAATGAATTTTTGTGTGCGGTTTAATAAAATATTAAATGATGTGGGAAAAAAATGGGTCATCATTCTTCTTCTTCTTCTTATCGAGTGCGGATTAGTGGCCACCTCTGGTATCAGAGTTTATCAAGCCGCCTATAAGGCCTCTGACTTGGCTTAACGACTGTAATCAAATGACAACAGCCGGCACCGACGGTTTAACGTGCCCGCCGAAGCACGGAAGCGCTCAGTTATAATGTCACTTTACGGTCACCCATCCGACACCTGACCGGGCTCATGGCCGCGCTTGACAGACTGATCGTATTCGATCCCTTCGTTAAGCAAAGTTGGGCCGATCAGGTATCGGAAATAAATGAAAGATATCAACAACCTTCCAATTACACATCCACTATGCTAAGTACAAAGTCAATGATAAAATTATCCTTTTCTAAACAAGCTTATACAGGGTGGAAAAAATCTATGGGCCCTGGAGGGAACTACCTTAAATCCTTTAGTTAACTCATTTTACTGAAAGGAAACATACCTTTATTTTTAGCAAAACTGCATTCAAAGATTTTTGTAAATACGCTTCCCAAACCCAGGAATCGAACCAGCTAATATGTGTAAAAAATTACATCCTGTACTTTTATGCCATCAATCGATAGGGTCAATCAAAAGAACCATCTCTCTCTAACATACATAGTAAATTAAATAAAAGGAAACACATGAAAACTCAACATATAAACTCAATGATACTGATAGTTAAAGCACTTTTATTCAAGGCTCTTTTGAAAAATTAAAAAAATCTTTGAATGCAGCTTTGTTACTTTTAGAAAATAAAGGAATGTTTCCTTTTAATAAAATGAGCTAACTAAGGGTTTAAGGTAGGGCTTACAGATTTTTTCCACTCTGTATACTATTATAATTTACGATTATAATATTATAAGTTAAGCATTTTTTGATTATCATACTTCCGACTCAGGGCTTTTTTTTTATCTGACAAAAATTAACTAAAAAAACCAAACTATGAAAGATCTAATCTAACATGTCGGAAAATGGCTAATCCTCATCCAACATTGGGTATATTTTCTCCAGGGTTTTAGTATACCTAAACACGATTCGCATCCGTAAGTTAAATTTAAATTTAAACAATTTAAAACAAGACAGCAACGTTTCATTTGTATACATTGTATATGTGGAAAAACCTCACATGCGAATGCAGAATACAAGGTCAAATTAATTTTACAAACAAACACTGCAGTAATGAGTGGCCAATTGTTTACTTTTGTCCGCGCATGTTCTGACGGCCAATCCCAAATTCCCAGAGCCATTGTCCGGCAAACAAAAGAAAAGAACGTACATCCAAGATGGCGACAGATTAGCACGTTAGGGAGGGAAGGACGATAGGTGGGCAATCGATTTTAGCAAAGTGTGGATGGTCTGAGTGAGGCCTTATGGGCCTTATGAGCTCACTTCGAGCAGTTTTCTGCTGGCTGAGTTATTACCAGTATCTTTTACTCATGACAAAAATAGAAAAGGATAGCATTGTAGCAATTCCTTATTTCTAAGAGCAAATCGGAAGACTGTCTGGAATTTATAAAAAAGAAATTAGAGCCCTTGATCTTCAATGTATTTACACACATAGACAATCACGACAGGCTGAGCCGACACAAACTATCAACTAGTACAAGTTTCAAAACGACATTTTAAAACAACGTTTTGTTTTTATGCAGTATTTATCAATAAGAAGTCATTGTCCGTTACAACGTCGACATACGCCATTGTTATATTTGTTGTTCATCTCTCGCGCGTTGTTTTGAAAAAGGAACAAAGTGTCGTACTCGTCCGTGGTATTGTATAAATAGTATATTGTGTAGGGACTCGGGCAGAGTTTGGGAGACGTTCAGTCCCGGAGGTGCCAAATTGTGTTGTTCGCATCGCAACTACCTATCTATACGTTTGTTTCGAAGCGGACTTATGTGAATAGGATATAATCTACTCCACTAAGTCTGTTTACTAATAAATATAAAATAAGTTTATTTGAAGCATTAATCACTGCTTTTGTTTGTTAGTTTGACGACCTCCGTGGTAGAGTGGTACGTACGCCGGTTTCAAGGTGTCGCTTATTCTGAGGTCCCGGGTTTGAATCCCGGTAGGGGCAAATATTTGTATGATAAATACAAGCATTTGTACCTGAGTCATGGACGTGTATATATATTTCTACACATAAATACTTATATTATATATTCCGTTACCCTAGTATCCTAAAACACAAGCCTTACAGTGCTTACTTTGGGGCTAGGTTAATTGGTGTCAGTGTAAGAAATATTTATTTATTTATTAAAATCTATCGATTTCTTCTAATCATAATTTCGATTCATTTAATATTTTGTCAATCTCAAAAAATGGCTTAGTTTTTACCAGCTTCACGTTTTTCAAGTTAAGGGACGTCTGCAATTTTATATTGATCTACAGTTCATCTTGACGATGACCATTGGAATATTACCATAACAGTGATTTCATTATCATTATTTTATTTTTGCAACTCTCATCTCAGTACCTATGTATTTATGAAATGTGTACAGCAAGCACTAAGCTTGCAGCCGTCAACATTATAATCTATTTTTAATATGGCAAAGTGGGAAATACCAACTAACGTAGGTAGTGGAGCAGGATACAGGTTTAAAGGCATCCATGGAAAATTTACAAATGCTGTAACTGACCACTGATAACTAAAGGTATCATTCGGATCCTGGCGACCGCGGCACTCGACCGCGACCATGCCGCGTTGCTAGCGCCGGTCGCCTGCCGCGCCGCGACCGGTATCATTCCAATGCACGCGACCGCGACCGACGCGACCAGCTGTCTTTACGCAGTTTTTATTATAAACGGTATTTAACGTACAATTTACGTTGTAACTAAAAAAAGAGCTGCCAGCTGTTGTTAGAGGAAGAAAAAATTATGACAAACTCATTTCGTTGGTTTTGCTTTCGGAACAAAGAGCAAAATATCGAATCGAATACATACGGGTTATTAGACTCTAAATCTATTAACAATTCGTCATCAGTGGCAGTAAATGACGACATTATGACGTATTAATTGACTGGGTCGAGACACGGCACTGCTCTCGGAGCGTAGGGTCGCCGCGACCGAGGTCGCGGGATGGCCACGCCCACTGGTCGCTTGCATTGTTTAGTGCTTCATATAAATTGATACAACGCAGTGGGTCGCGCGGCATGGGGCGGCGCGATCGTGGTCGCTGTCGCGTGACGCGGTCGCCAGGATCCTAATGTTACCCTAAGTATCGGTCAAATGTTATCAGTTTCTGGAATTTTGCCAAATTGTCAAATCAGGATCTTCGTAAGATGCAATAGGCGTTATGGTATGTTATTTTGTTCATTAGGACACATTTTTGTGGTTTTCTAGCTACCTACTGGATACTATTTAACACTCAAATATTTTTAGAAGTATGTTTTTCAATAAATAAATCCAAAAAATTTATATTATTATATCAAGACAACAATCCGAAAATATCTTACTGTGCGTAATCGATGACGAGTTCCGTATGAAATCCCAACTTACTCGTTGTAGTCTAAAAATTTACCTGAAACAAAACAGAGTCATAATTAGTATTTTATTCATGAAAGACTGTTGCGACTTCTGCGTACAACGGAACGAGTGACGACGGAGAGATTCTCTTAAGGATTTGTTTAAAGAGATTAATATACTAACTTTGGCGGGACAATACATCTATGATAATATAGTATATGTAAGGAAACATCTTGATTTATTTACTAAGCATAGCGATGTCCATAATTTTAATACTAGAAATAAGAATAAGCTTGCCGTTCCAAAATTTCGACTTGAAAAATGTAGACGCTCGTTTTTGGGGAAAGGTATAGCTTTTTTTTAATAAAGTTCCACAACAATTGATAGAGCTGCCTTTGCATAAATTTAAAATATATGTTAAAAAGTCACTCTTAAGCAAAGGTTATTACAAGGTAGATGATTATTTAAAAGACCAAAATGCATGGATGTGATACTAACATAAAACATAACTATTATAAATTAGATAAAAGGAAAATATTCTAATAATTGAATACTGGAAAATTTTCCTCTTATATTAAATATATTTCAAAATTGTAAATTTGTGCTTGGCAACAACATGTTCCATTGTAAATGTTGTTGTTTCTGTTAAAGCTGATAAGTTTCTTGCGGCCGTTCTTCTTATCAGTTAAAAGATGTCCTGAATGGCTGGTAGGGAAAAAAAATTTAGGACTATTCGAAAGTACTTATCTATAAGTCTATTTGAATAAAAATCTTTGACTTTGACTTTGACTGCGGCAACGTGATTGGCTGGAGGAGATGAAGCGGTCAAAATCGCTTCATCTCCTCCAGCTCATCAAAAAAGTTAAATTCGTATTCAAACAGGCTATATAAGAACGAAAACGGAAACTCCCTTATATACCCCATTCGCATACCCTTCGCCTACAATTTTCTATTTATAACCATTGTAAAACACAAGTAAAAGCTGTAAAACTATTCGCAAGTATCATTTATCACTTCATCGACGGACCCTATTCACGACAAAGACGCTTTGACATCTATTCAGCGGGCTACTCATAAGACTCCAAGAGTTGATTCCAGCCATCCCATGACCGTTGTTATCCAATATCCAATAGCAAAAGTTGCTTAACCACCGCAGTCGCACTTCGAAAACGAGTGCACTTTTGATCTCTCCACAAGACGCTTCATTAGGTTCGCTGTAGTACTGAAGAGGACCAGGATTCCTACTGTCATTTTTTAGAATCCATCATGTGATAAGAACATTTTGTTTCAGTTTTGGTTTCAATACTCTTCAAATTCGTACCATGACCGTTCACAAAGTAAAATTCTGTTATTCCTGACCATTGAGATATATCTATGGATAACAAATACCTGCAAAAAACGTGCTTATATTTTGTAATGGCGGACTACTGAACATTCTCAAGAAAAATATCGATATTGAAATACTTATGATATTTGTAAAGCAAGGAACAACACAATAAGTCAATCCGATAAATATAATTTTATAAAAGGCTGAAAAAAGGAGATTAAAATGTCACCGGCTTGATGGCCAGTTCGTATCAGAAGTATCAGAAGATTCCAGGTTCGAATCCTGGCAGGGTCGCCATGCAATGTGTGGACCCGGGAGACGGCTTAATGAAACGTCTAGTACATTCAATGTTACGTTTATTACTGTCCTATCGTCGGAAATGCATAATAATATATAAGAGGCGAGGTGCATACACTACAACAATATTATTTGTAAAATGTAAGTTTCAGTTCCATATACCTCTAAATCTAATCAACGTTCCTCCTGCCTGCAAGAACTGGCAACAAATAGAAATTGTACAAATAAAATTTTGACACACTTCACACTTTGAAGGCACGAAACTTCTGTTGGAAAATAAGCTTATTTTAATACGAAATACCATTGGTATGATTGAAATGAGATGGCGGTAAGCCACCAGTTCTCCTCCGTCTACTTTCATATTATAATCCGTCAAAGAATCTGGCAACCTTCTTGATATTCGTCACGTACGCAGAGTCAGTCGCGAAAGTTCCCGGTTGATCATCTAGCTAGGCGATTTTCGCGTGCGGTCGATTTGGAAATGACTTACACGTCACCCACAACCGTTTCATGGATTTTGCACGGCTAGTGGACTACCGGGAACTTCTGCAAATGTACAAAAGTCAGTCCCGTCCGAAGACTCCGGACAGTGCGGACACCAGTGAAGCAGCAGCGTGAGGGGCGTGAACGCCACAACGGGGTCACGCATCGGCTAACGGTCCGCAAATCGGCGTCGTGTCATGCATACTGTATCGGTTGTTCCCATTTTCATTATGGTTGTATTGTCTTGGTTATAAAAAAAGTAAGAGTGAGGGGAACCCTATGCCCAGAAGTGGGCGTAATGCGGCTGGTGAAATGGTGATTATGGAGTAGGACACATGATAGATGTGATAGGAGTAGTTATCGCGTTTATGCGAAGCCATGAATTTTGCAAGACTAACGTTAGTCATCCATTACTCATGAGGTGTGTGAACAAAAATTCATCACCTCCTATCTCGTAACCCTTAGTTAAGCAGTTGGTCCCAGCTTCTTTTGAAGCTGATTGAGTAATTATATGTATACCTCAATTAAAATAATAAAATGAGGTACGTATTTCATTTAATTCATGAGATCAAAGTAATATTTCGAACGTAGGTAATGATCCCATTTTAATATCAGTAACAAAATATTCAGAGCTTTTTCGCTAAAGTAAATTCTATGTAAATATTAAATGTTTAATGAGATTGAAAGTTCGTTGGACTGAATCCATTTGAACGTTTTTATTTCGGAGAAATATTAACATTATATTTTTCGTAAAATCGATTTACTTTGTAAACTGTATGATATTTTCGAATTAAAAAACAAAACTTTTATAAAAGATTTGATTTAAACCTTTGAAATCAGACAAACCTAAGCAAAACTCTAAATAAAAACTGTGGGCCTATCGCGTAAGTGCCGTCGGCATCGCTGTCAACCTCACTTTGACAGCCGACGGCGTTTTCGTTCAAGGCGACTTCAACGTTATCGTCCGCCGTAAGATTACTTTCCATAGTCAGTTTATGCTGCCGTGTCAAATCTGGGAACCTCCTAGTTAAAGAGTTATTGAGGATCAAAGTCAACATTTATTTTTAAAGATTATCGTTTAAAGTAACAAAACTGCAATAAATATCAAAACAAATCAAAGAAACTGGATCCCGGTCGCCTACTCGTACCCTCTAGACAAACGCTTAAGTCGTTGCACGCGTTTTTTTGCGTGTAAAAATAACACCCAATTTTTTAAAACGAAAAATAAAAGTCGTTTCCCAGCAATTATTTTCACATAATCTTATTTAGTTTGATGTACACTACGCATATATTACGGCTTCGGTATGGGTCTTTTAACACCCTGTATTATTATTATTAGTATTATTATGTAGTCCTAAATTAAGCATAGATCGCACAGGGCATACTAAACATGGTGTATATAATAAAATAAATAAAGATCGTGCAGCATAAGAATGTTTTTAGAAAGAAGTCAGCTTACGATGATTCCAATCTACGACTACGACCTCTCACAATCTAGGCAAGAGAAATTTATCTATACATCAATCAAGGCACCTTGAATATTACTTTAATAAACCTTTAAAAATATATAGGTATCTATGCTGTTTGATGAGCGTCAAAATTTATGCAATAGAATAATACGAGTAGATCAAGGCAAGCAGAAACCAAAAAAAAAAATGTTTACTGTGCCTACTGTTTGGCCTCACTGCGAGCACTTTCCAACACACGATCGTTCATACAAGCAAGAAAACTACCGAAATAGTATCGAGTAAGCATCGACCACGTAATGTCAAAAAAATTATAGCATAAGGTAATTCCGTTTACGTTCGGTAGGAACACTGCTCAAAATATTAAACAAGAAAATATACTAGAAAAAAAGCAACTAGTCTCATGTCGCCAGGGCGACATCCCGTCAGGGCGACATGAGACTAGTTACTTTTTTCACATAAAAATAGCATTGTAAAATGCAAAATTAAGAAGTTATAACTGCTCAAAATGTCATAAATTTTAACTTTACTTCCTCGATACTTAATCGAAAGTTATTCGTGCTAAGCCTACAGATTAGTAAATAGTTACTTCGAACTTAGTGAACGAGCCCGAAATATATGAATGACATTGAAGGTATTATCGCAATCATACATAGAACCATTATGTACCGGTAATACGGATATAAATCAACGAATTTACTACTACTTATGTATTTGTAAAAGCGGTGAAATATGATTTGGTCTGCATCTGCTCATAAAAATGTTTATTTTTTCATGCATACGCCAAAGTTATAAATACACTGGCTATCATTCAGTACCATTAATGTATGAAAACAATTTAAGTATGTATAGTACTATGTTATTGTATATAGGTAAATAAAGAACACTTGGGAGCAAATAAATCGAGCCACTGCGTTATTTTCATACAAACATGCTCACTTCACGGTCTAACAAATAAAAAGTATGCGTATTTCTGCACAGATTTGGGTGTTGATGGCGAGGTCAAATCTTCAAATAACCAATTAGAATCTAAAGCTTCTGTAAACATTTCTTAATTTCCTAAAATTTCAGTGAAACAAATGTTTAATTTTCATTTCATATAAAGTTGTAGGAAACCGGATTGAGTTAATTTGTTTTCCTTACTTTGCAAAAAACTGAAAGTTTTCTTGAATTTTTGGGACTTTTATTCGAGTATTCGACTCGTACATCGACGTACAAATACTAACATAACGGTTTATACGTTTTGAATAATGAGACCGTAAAGTGAGCATGTTTGTATGAAAATAACGCAGTGGCTCGATTTATTTGCTCCCAAGTGTAGTTAATCGATAGTCAAACATTTGTAAAAATGTTTCTTTCGAATGCGAGGATATTAATTCTCATATTGATGACACGACGGTGGCCAACACCGTAGAAAGGTGAATATACTAGATAAAATCGACGTGTCCTCATACGTCTCTATAGCATAATTGGTTAGTGCATTGGGCCGGATTCCCAAGGATGCGGGTTCAAATCCCGTCAGGGCGACATGAGACTGTTGCTTTTTTGTTGTATATTTGCGTGTTTAATATTTATAACATAAAGTAGGTATACAAATTAACCTTTAGCGCAACTTATCATCACTGACAGACAGCCATTTTAAACCACTTCTTTAGGTACTGGCTTCCTTTTGTATGTTCCTCACAACTTGCAGTACAGTAATCTTGTAATGCGAGAAATGTTGTAATGTACGATAGACAAGTCTTTCTTTGCCAGTTAAAAATTGTTTACGGTTACAATAACCATAAAATTTAATATTATAATTAGTATTTTCCTTTTGTGATGGAAATTGACCTTACTGATATGTTGAGGTCACTTTTCAATTTGACGACTCTGTATGAAATAAAACAGGAAGAAAAAAACAGCCCTTGACGAGTTTCTTGCCGGTTCTTCTCGTTACAAGGTCTCCCGCCGTAGGGTTTGTGAACCGATGGCGTAGCTTCTTCGACGTTCATAAGTGCTTGTATTACAGCCTAGACTGAATAAATGATATTGACTTTGACTTTGACTTTGATGAGGAGAATGGGCCACCCATGACCCACCACGCGGGTTTAATGTGGATTTTATTATTATTATTATTAATGCGTATTGATAGGTTTTATGGACTGCAAAAACAGTCTTGACCAACGCCTTTACGTGCCTTCCGTAACGCGGAGAAGCTCGAGATAATATATTTTAGGTCACCCATCCCGTGCGTGACCGACCATTGGGAAAAGTTCCTTAACCGGTGCAATCGTAGGCCGAATAAGCTTCATAAAAGAGTGGAGTTTAGTATATTTTTTTAGTTCATCTCCACGGTTGTTACTGATACTCGGAGTCGCATTATTAATTATCTTAAGAAAATAATTGCGTAAGCTAAATTTACGTCTGTTTCGACCCAAAACGCGTTATTACAAGCATAACAAAAATGAAGTGAGCATCAGTCTATTGAGATAAGCAGCCACTCGGCTTGTCTAGACGTAAAATAATGACCCAAGTGTCCTCCTCCATCCACAAATCCAGGGACCGATGAACCGTCTCGCCGGGCCTCGGGCCCCCCTTTACCCCACCCCGCGATCTTAGCTAAATACTACCCAAAATAAACCCCCTAGTTTTTGCTCTTAAGAAACTCCACCTTCATCGTTTCGACAAGAAAGGTCTAATCAAAGAAACGATTAGTTTTAAAACAATTTTTTTTTATGCGCGACCATGCGGACTTACAACAAGTCATACCTAGTGGTACAACCACCGGTATCAGACCCAGGGGTCCCGGGTTCGATTCCCAGCGGGGGTACATATTGTATTCGGTTTGGTTGGTGGTAGGACTTGTTGTAAGTCCGCCTGGCTAACTACCACCATCTTATCTAAGTCTGACGCCATAACAACTATGTTTTCAGCATTGTTGTGTTCCGGCAGTTAGAGATAAGATAGCCAGTTCCTCAGTGATTGAGGATTTCGGGAGAGGCTCGCTTCCATCTTCAGCCTTATCAATACTTAACATCAGGTATGATGAAGGCTAAGAGTCTCCCCGTCGGTCATTAAAAAAAAAAAAAAAAAAAAAAAAAAATCACCAACCAAACAAAATACAACATGTACCCCTGGGAATCGAACCACTAAACCACAGAGGCGGTTTTTTATGGAAACATACTGATGACTGAATAATAACAGAGGAAGATAAAACTGGAACAACACATCGTAATCATAACTACTACGCATAGTCTTGTTGTCGAGTATTTTGACGTAAAAGACGTACGTACTTACGTATTACGTAGACAGACAGCGCACGGAGAAGAGATTAGCCGCGGACCAATAAGTCTGTTATGGTTACTGAGGGTAAATCGAGGATTTGTCTGAAATATGCGAAACGAAGCCAGAAATAGGAAAGTATGAAGAATCCGAGTAACAGAATCCAAAACATGAAGATTTTCTCCTAACTTATAAATTATCATACATTTTCTCTCTTTCAGTATTCTATTTGTTAATATATACATTTTCTCCTCCTTCTTCGTGCACCAATTCCCCTATTACCTCATTTATCTGTTTTCTTTCACCCAAGGTTGCCTGGCAGAGATTGCTATGTAGCAATAAGGCCGCCTATTGTATGTTCGTTTTTTGTACTTGTTTTGTTTTTATCGTGTGCAATAAAGATTTTTATTATAATTATTTACAAAACATTCTTAGTTTTCAGCAGACATCATTCTACCATTGTGTCTGGCAAGATTAAAGGTGTTGCTCGGCGTCAAACATCTTTTACATAATTTTCTTCTGAATATACATACAAAAACAGTTATTTCAAAACAAATATCAGCTCCTTTGAAATATTATTCTCATTTTCTATATTTAAATGACGACTGAGACGAAATATTCCCGTCTCCTGAATAATGTAGAAAGCCAAGGGTCGCCATTTTCGCCTGTTTGACTTTTAGAAGAAGAAAAACATACTTTTCGTTTTGCAAACATTTTAAGGAAAATACTTAAACACATTTTAAATTCGTAAAATTTGTTATGAATATCAAGTAGAGCTTTTCCGTTTTCGATACTTTTGTTGTGAAAAGTGATTATTTAACGCTTAACTTATTAAATTTTTTCTATTTTTACCGACTTCAACAAAAAAGGAGGGAGGTACTCAATTCAACCCGTATTTTTTTTTTGTCCGATGTATGTATACCGATTACTCCGGTGTTGGTGATCCGATTTTAATATTTGTTTTTTTGTTCGATCGGGTAAACTGTCAATTTGGTCCCATATAAGTCTCATTGAGATCCGATGATAATCTTCGGAGATATGGGGCCTAATGTCATGGAAGTCATGAAACAATTATATCATCCAGGTAATTGTTAGATTCTTGTTCGAGCTGAAGTTTCACGCAATAACTACTGAGCGGATTTTAATGAAACTTTTTTGTTAAATAGCTATTGGTCCTCGCCAACATAGGCTATAAACCCTCAATAAGTAACGTCCCTGCACCGGGAAAAGCAGCTTTGTAAAAGGTAATGAGGAGTTGACATAAGGTTATTAGCGTAGGTATGTTGTTGTATCCTGTTCTATCTTTAAAAATTGTGAAATAAAAAACTTTTTATAAAAAAATCAACCTTTTGCAGTCGGTGCCAGCCAAGGCATTCTACTTTGCGGTCCAACTATTTTATTTTTCTTGCCTTATTTTTTGCTTTTTAGTTTTTTGAAGTCGGTTTTAATTTTTTTATAAAAAGTTTTTTGTAAATGATTGTGTGTCCGTTGGTCCTTTATATCGCGACAAACAATGTTATAATAACATCATTGGCAAAAGTCATTGACGACAAAATAATTTATTCTTATTAAAGTTATACGTACCTCTTGGTCGTAAATGGGTCAGCAGTGTTTGTCTTTGTATGACATCGTCAATGTAGTAAATCCCTTGAGTGAAATCACTCCTTGGCCTATAGCTAACGAATATGATTTCAAGGGGCAACACCACTGGCTCACATTTACTTTAGTTAAGTCTGAATTTAGGGGAATAGTTTTAAGGGCATGGAGGGGGGTGATCCCCCATTCCCCCCCACCAAAACATTTAACGCGAAAACGCAGTTTAATTTTTCATAAATTTTTAGGTTCGGTTAGAACTGTGACCAAAAAACACGCGAGTCGAGCAAGCGTGCAGCGGCGGCGGGGCGGCCGAGAAGCGCCAGAAACTTTCTTTGTAAGTGCTAAGATGTTAGGTGTTAGGTGTTAGGCAAAACACAGTTCAAAAAGAAAGAAAAACCGAATTCACAGAGCCGAAACGGAGTCTGAGGAGAAGAATAGATATATTCGACCCCCTTTATTTGCTCAGAATTGGTAGTCTACTACTACCAATTTCGAGAGAACGACCATAAAACCAACACGATAAGTAATTAAACTCCATATTTACCTAATAGATCTATCTTCTCAGCTACATAACACCCACTGCTGGGTATAGGCCTCCCCCAAAAGGGGGGGTTTGCCATAATCGCCACGCTTGGCACGAGGGATTGCGATCGCAATATGGCCAAGTTTGTAGGAGACGCTGCTGCTCATCTCTTGAAGGCTAAGTCCCTTAGTCGCGCCTTTTACGACACCCACGGGATGAGAGGGTGTAGTGCTATTTTAAGCCAACAACTTCACCGACACTACACAGCTATCTGATAAATAACTTGCAACCAAAAAAAACTCGTTTGGAACCTTCAATCTTTAGTCATTGCTATGCAAGTAACATTTGCGAGCCACGTTTGTGGAATGGGAATTTGAAGTGGTGTATCCAAACAGGGAGCGCCGGTTTGCAAACAGCGGGATGATATCCAGATTCCAGACGGCTTCGGCATCTGCGCTACACGTTGCTTTGTTTGGGCTACGTCAACAGTATATTTGAGCAGCCTTTGTTGGTTTAATTTATAGCTCATCATGTACCCAATGGCAAATGCCAAATGTTCGCCACTAATTTACATGATGGGCTACGTTTAACATTTAAATATCTTTAAAAAATAAAAATAAACTATAAAACGGCGATGTGATAATAAAGCGCATTCATTGCAAAACTAAGTATTTGAAAAATTCTGGTTATAAATTTTCTCCTCCGAGGAAAGTGCATAAATGAAATACTGCCGATCTATACTAATTTTAAGCTACATTAAAGTAAATATATCACAAAAGGAAGCTTCCAACAAAAGGAAGTAATTAAAACCTACAGTTTTCATTAGCAATAGTAGAAAAGTTTTAAAGCATAATAGCAGCAGTCGTTTGTACCAGCAACCTACTTTGTGAAGACAATTTTTACCGCAGCGTGCGTCACTAGGGTTGGCAAAATTTTAAATTTTTAGTATATTAGTTTTATAAACCGTTAAACCTTCTATCCCGGCTTTTGTCATATGATAACAGTCGTTAACCAAGTCAGAGACCTTATAGGCGGCCTGATAAACTGACACCAGAGGTGGCCGTCATACGATCGTTTTTTTATTATATATATTTCACCTATAGTTTGTAGGGAAGCAAAGAAAGGTAAAATCCTTCATCAAGGCTGTTTGTAAATGTGTATTATCTTAGTAAGGAGTGGACGTAATATTACTTGTGTCGTAGTTTAAAACAATGCACCATTTTCTTCGTTTAATCCCCGATTGCATTGAACTTAAATCTGCTTAAAGTAGCTTAAAACTTGTGTTACAATAACAGATCCAGCAATATAAAGATAATAGCATCCAGGCAAAATAACACAAAAATGTATTCCAGAAACAGCAGGCAGGAGGACAAGTCCCCATTCTAAACTGGCAGTGCGTACAGTGTCAGTTTAGAATGGGGACTTGTCCATTTTTAGGGTTCCAAACCTCTAAAGAAGAAAACGAACCCTTACAGCAGGGATGCACAGACCGCGGCCCGCCGGTGGAATACTGGTGGCCCGCCGACAGCAAAAATAATACTTGATTTGCCCGAGTGGCCCCTAGTCTTAATAAGTCTGTGCATCCCTGCCTTACAGGATCACTTTGTTGTCCGTCTGTTCGTCCGTCCGTCTGTCGTCATTTATCTCGAGAACACGTGTAGGTATCGAGTTGAAATCAAAACCATATATTTAGGTCAACAGTCTGTTGAAGGGGTAAAAAAATTAAACTTGTAAATTAATGTATAAAAGATAGGACCATCTATGTCGCAAAAAACGTAGATTTCGACACACTCAAGGGAATCAAAATTCAAAGGGTAGGTACTTCCCGTTGACCTATAACTATTAAATTAAGCAATATAGTCTTTTACTGCGAATACAGGAAAAAATCTAAAAACTATACATTTGTAACGAAGCAATAAAAATAAAGTCGTTAGTTCCGAAAACTGAATTTCGCGAAAAACTCGGGAACGCGTTTAGGTATCGAGTTGAAATTAAAACCATATATTCACGTAAACAATCTTTTCAAGCTGTGTAAAAATCAAACTTCAAAATTAATGATAAAAAAGGTAAGAGCATTTATTTTTAAAAGGGAAGCCGATGGGAATCGGTATGTATGTACCCTTCGCCACTGCTAGGTAGGCCACACCTAGTAAATTTGTGCTGAACCCTCGGTGGGCGAGTCCGACTCGCATACTTGTCCGTTTCTTTTGTCTAGCTTGAGTCCTTGATAAATTAAAAGGAATAGTTATTTTTCAATCTACTACGGAGAACCACTGTTACGTGTTAGTAACCTTCATCGCAGTAACTCGGCCAGAAACTGCGATAGCAAAAGTTTAACTCCCATAAGGTTGAAATGCTAATATTTTCATTGCTTCATCAAAACGAATCGTTCAATTAAAAAACATGGATTTCATTCATGATAATTTGATTTAGATGGGAATTGTATTCGTTAATTCTTCTTACTAATATTAATATAACAATGCTGAAAAGTTAGTTCTTTTATTTGTGACATATTGACCTTATATTGTTGTTAGTGGTGATTAGGATACCGGTATATGTAATGTATGGTATGTTTAACATCTCTCCATTATTTCGGTATACCATTAATGCAGCGCAAAAGCCAGCGGCGAGTAAACTTGTCGTTTAAGAGAGGCCATGGTTGAGTGGAAAAACTCGATCTTAAGCCTTGTCTCCCAATGGGGTGACAATAATATGGTCAGTTTTAACGCTGCCAGGCGTATTATTCTCTGGCAAAAAGAGTCCTTTCAACATGTGATTCTTACATTCCGAGGTACAACTGTCTGTACCAATCAATCACTGACAATCTTGAACTTTTGGCATGGCGTTGTCATCAGATCCGATCTTCGGCGATAACATCATATAAACATAATAAAAAGTTATGTATCTGCTAATCTATGTGGTAAAATAAAAAATTAAGCTGTCAATGTTAATGTCAGCAAAAACATTTGATTTGTAGAATCAAAAAACTTGCTGAGTTTTGTTTTGTTTTAAATTCAAAGTATCTTCTTTTTCACTGTTATCGACAAATGAACAGCGGCTGCGGCAGTTGTCGATTCCCGATTTATTAAGGATATAAAAATGTCGAATTTGAGATGTCGAATTTGAGATGTCAAAGGCGCGAGAATCGGCCCCTGTTGCGTTTCATCTCTACCCTGTACTTTAAAAATGAAATGTTTTTCTTTCATATTCAATTAAAATGTAATTAATAGACACAGATTTTAATATTTTTTTTCTATTTCTTTATCTTATTTATATTTCTTTTAATTTTACTTTTTTTTTATTAAATTGCAGTAAATAAATGACTATTCAAAAATGTTTAAGTCAAAGATTTTTATTCAAATAGACTTATAGATAAGTACTTTCGAATAGTCCAAATTTTTTTTTCCCTACCAGCCATTCAGGACATCTTTTAACTGATAAGAAGAACGGCCGCAAGAAACTTATCAGCTTTAACAGAAACAACAACATTTACAATGGAACATGTTGTTGCCAACAGTATAGGCATAGTATACGCGATTCACAAACGTTGAAATGTCACAGGAATCAACCTCGCTCAAATAGACTATAATCTTATGCAAGTAATTTGATTTCGATATTAAAAACCATATCAAATTCCTCATTGTTGCTGTTTTTTTTTGCTACAGCAATGTAGAGAATTACTTAAACGTAAGTAGGTATATACACATAAATTAAAACGTTTAGCCCCATTAAATGTGTGTAACACTAATAAAAAAGCTGTACAACATCTAGCGACAGTATTAACACGAATTCCAATACTTAGTAAGGGTGGTACAAACCTCGGGAGTAAATATGGAAAAGGTAAGATCCTATGCAATGTAACTCTAGGGAACCAATTCTCATGTCATTCGAAATAATTTCGTATACGAATTCAAACCCGCATTGCATATTTTTGTGGAGACTTAAAAAAAGCGAATAACAAATGTTTATGTTGAGTCTGGGATATCTGGCAAGGGCTAAGAAACGGGGCTATTATTCACTTCTTGATCAACAATTATTATCGCGACTAACATTGTGCTTGGCAAGATTAAAGGTATTGCGCAAACACCTTTCAACTTTTACATAATTTTATTAGGAATGTACAATCAAGAAAAAGTACTAAGATTAAGGAAATCAGTAATTATTCAATTGACATACTTGTGAATGTTTTGTTATTTGTCATATAAACTCTTTCTATATATCTATTACTTTTTTAAATAAAATTCCCTAAACAAAACTACTGGTCAACCGGGAAGTTCCCCTGACTGTACAAACACATTTTAATACAAATATCAGCTTTATTGAAATATTATTCATATTTTCTTTTTAAATGACGACTTAGACGAAATATTCTCGTCTGCTGATTTCTCGAGCTCCTCCGTACTTAGGAAGTCACGTTAAGCCGTTGGTCGCGGCTGTATTTGCAATCGTTATTATAACCCACTAACCCGAATTTGGCCCGCGTGGTGGGTCATGGCCACCCATCCTAAAGAAGGCCAATGTGCCAGCAGTGGGGACATCAAAAATTGCTGATGAGGGTACACTTTTTGTGAAGTATCACGTACTTACTCAACATAATCGTTCGATATTTTTTTTTATCGCTGCACTAAACAATGCCTTACATAATCGTTCGACTGCTGCCTCCGATAATTCGCAATTCGGATACAAATACGCATACGAAATATTTCGAGTGACTTGAGAGTCGGCCCCTGCATCGGCGTTCGGCAAATGCAAGTTGCATTCGATACCGGGATACTTTCGGGGTTGGCCGGCTGCCAGGCCCACTCTGAAGCAAACATCAGACCAAAATCATAATTTAAAGCGATATGATGTTTTTTTATTTGACTTACGTTATGTAGCCGTCTCAGGGCGACAAGAGACAAGTTGCTTTTTTCTAGTATATTTACTTGATTCAAAATTATCAAAAATAGCATTGTAAAATGCAAAATAAAAAAGTTATAATTAGATGGCTGTTTCATCTTAATCGGTAGTCAAACATCTGTAAAGATGTTTCTTTCGAATGCGAGGATATTTCTCTCATTGATGAAACGACGGTGGCCAACACCGTAGAAAAGGTGATAATAGAGAATTTCAACGTGTTCTCATAGATCTCTGTAGCATAATTGGCCAGTGCATTGGACCAGATTCCCAAGGATGCGGGTTCGAGTCCCGTCAGGGCGACATGAGACAAGTTGCTTTTTTATATTTACTTGTTTAAAATTGAAAATGTTAAAAATCATGGCTTTAAAGTTATTATTCTACAACCATACTGCATGATTCTGGCCTAAGTAATTGTATAATGTAAATATTAGTATTTCCTTGTGTTTTTATAATAGGAAACAAATTACACAAACGACTTTAAGCTACGGCAAACGCTTTCTATGATTCTAATATGTATCCATTATTGTGGTAATTTTAATAGCGTAGTAAATCATTTTATAACTTTGATTTAATCAATGCCGCAGCAGAATTGCTTTTAACCATAATAGAATTAAGTATTGTTGATTCATAAAACAGAAGAAACGTTTTTATTAGCAAGACATTAATTAAAGATATAAGCTATAACTCACTGTAAATAAAAAAAATCCAAATATAACATCTCCAAAACACTGCTATATCCGCAGTACAACAACTTGAAAAACACATTACGGAGAGGCGTGAATATTTTACAGTCTTGCGGCGCGAACTGTATCAATATATCATCATGAACTCATGAGATATGCTGGCTGACTTACAACAAACAATACTAAACTACACATGAACGTTAAAATATTAAGCAGATTCTGAGTTAAAATTGCACAACGTAACCTCTGGACGAAATTCTCTGTATAAGGTAAATTAAGACGAGTATCCATCATTAACCTGTGGACGTCCGCTGCGGGACATAGGCCTCTCCTCACGCCTATTGTGGCTTTCATAGGAGTCTATTAGCATTAGCCTACTGCTACCACGCTGGCCAGATGGGATGGTAGAGGGTTTGTTTCAAGTTTTCCTTCTCTCGCACAGGTGTTCAATGCATCGAGCCTCTTAGTCGACTCTTACGACATCCCAGGCATGTAAGGGAGTGGTGACACTTGTATTCTTAGGCCGTCACCACACTGCACAGTCAAGACGAGTGTAATATTTTCTAACTACCATGCCCATGCATATTATACATTGCATTTCCAAACTCTACATCAAGCATTTTTTTTAGTTTTAAAGGGCCGACTTCCTAATTTGCTGTGTTTTGCTGTGTGACGCGTCACGCACGCGAATACGAGGCGAGGCGATCCATGTCGAATTTGAGAATCATTAATAAAAAAAAATCCTAATGCACCTCTCCTTATACTATTTTCTTTCAATCTTTAGACGTATAAACGTCCACAATAAACGTAAGAAACTGGTTTAACGACTATTGCAGCCTTCAAATAGGCAAGACAAACGAGCGAAAGCAACTGAACAAGTACTCGGACCGAGCACACTCTCGTTCTTATTTCAAGATCAAGATTACGAACGAACGCGATTCGGAACAGTTTCGCGCCACAGACCAAATGTCAACTAGTAAACGGGTCTAAACGGTCTTCAAACGGCGCAAATTATCATAATTGCGACTGTTGCATTTGACGGTGAAGGTTTATGTGAAAACATTTGAACACAAAAGGAAACGAGAGGAGTTCCTAAATGTCGAGAATGTCGATTGTTTTGTTTGTTTAAATTATAGAATTTACCGGCCGAAGCTGCCCAGTGGTGTTACAAACCTACTACCTACTACCAACATAAGACAATACCGTGACGAGCTAACGTCATACAGGATACGTATGACATCACGTATATCACGATAAGACTTACGAGTGATTTTCAATTAAATACGTCAGTAAGAACTGAGTGCATTCGATGCACTGTCAAATACGCACTTACGAACTAGCAAAAGTTGATCAATTGCGTAACATAAGGTGGAAAATTGGAAATTCAACATTCAGTCAACATTATTCTATAATGTTTTTTGACGCATCATCAATTAATATCGGAAGCTATTTCCAACCAATTTGGCGATACCTGCCTATTCGCAGCACTATTACTCCTGTTAAACAACTGACTTCTACATGGCTGATGGTAAGCCACGCCACCACAGTTATTTGTTGCGTTAGCTATTAACTTACCTAGGTACAGACACGCGCTAGCGATTGCATTGACCATTTCTATGAAATTGTGAACACTGCGACTAGCTGTTATTACGTTAGGCTTTATTGTCATACCCTTAATGACGTTGCTATTATTTTTTACAAAGCGGATTTGAAAACGTCAGCATTACTACTACGGCCCACTCCGTTTTTTTTTAAATCTAAAACGGAGCAATGCTTAGCCTTCATCATACCTGATCTTCTTCTTATCGTATAAGGATTAGAGGCCACCTCTGCTATGTAAAAGGTGGTATAGCACATCTTCCGGAATCTTCAACCACAGAGGATCAGGTTATTTTATCACTAACTGCCGGACAGAACACAGCAATGCTGAATACATTGTTGTAATGGCGACAAACTTAGATAAGACTGTGGCAGCTAGCCAGGCGGACTTATAGAAGTTCTACCACCAAATTTTAATTACGGGGAAGTAATAAATCAAAGGTCAGGAGTTAGTTCGAGCACGCTAATCTCTGATAGCTACTAGCTGTCGGATTGCACTGCTAGAGGTATAGAGAAAGACAGTACCTGTCATAGGAAATGCGAAATGCTGCCTTTTTGCTTCAATATATGTATAGCTACTGTGGAGATCGTTTATGTCTCCGCACTACAAGCAGGCCGCTACACCGCCGTTGCTGGCTGGTTTTGTTTATGATAAAAAAAGAGAGGCCCGTCGTTTTTTAACCGACTTCAAAAAAAGGAGGAGGTTCTCAAGTCGACTGTATTTTTTTTATGTATGTTCTACCATAACTTCGCCAGTTGTTAACAGATTTTTATAATATAAGAAAATGGTTTATTTGTGGTCCCATATAATTTTTACGGAGATCTGGCTAATAGTTTTTTCATAATCCTGAAAAATATCAATCACCTTTTGGCAAGTAGTCGTATACCTAGATGACATCATTGTTGTGTATGGGCTGATTTTTAGTGTAAGTAACGGCACATAATGTAACAAAAAAATCTGAAATAAAAACATTTTATAAAAAAAAATCAAACCGACTTCAAAAAGTAAAAAATAAAACTTTTGGAGTCGGTGTTAGTTAGCTAAGGCCAAAAAATATATAGTTAATAGAAGTGCAATGTAGAATGCTTTGGCTGGCACCGACTCCAAAAGTTTTATTTTTTACTTTTGAAGTCGGTTTGATTTTTTTTTATAAAATGTTTTTATTATTTATAAATTGTATAATTACTTAATTGATTGAATATAAGAACAGTATCGAGATAAAGTCGTTTTTATAACAAAAGTAGCGCAAACGCGTTACAGTACTTAGATAAAACTAAGAATGAGAATCTGGAAAAATATCCGCGTGAACGACATCGCGTGCGACTAATTAGTACTATTCTAAAAGAAGATAAAGTAAATCTATTTTTATAGAGAGAGACATTATTCCTTTCATTAGTCTGTCTGTTCCGAATAGGAATGGGAACGACTGGGAGACTAATAGAAACAGATAGTCGTCGGCACACGGCGACAAAAAAATGTTCATCTCCATAAGTCGATCGCCGAATGCGACATAAAGGCGACGAGGCAATTTGTGAAAGGTTCAACGTCAAAAACATAAATATAAATAAATATAAATATTCGCATACAATCACATCAATTATCTAGTCCCACGTTAAGTTTCATGAAGAACTTGTGTTATGGATACTAGATAACGGATAAACATACTTATATACTTTTTATTTGTAAATACATACTTAATATACATAGTAAACACCCAGACCAAGACAAATAGACATGTTCATGCACACAAATATTTGTCTTGTCCGAGGATCGAACCCGGGACCTCTGGCGCAGAAGGCGGGGTTAGTACCCCTGCGCCAAACAGGTCGTCAATATACTTAGGTCCTTTACTCTGAGTCAGACTCTGAATACAGAAAAATATTAGGAGTTTTCAGGCAATAATCTGATACTTCAACTGTACTTGCATTTTGCACACGATATCGATAATAGAACGAGTCAATAATGACGAAAATGTGAAAGATGAAGTAAGTTCACTATTTATGAGAAAGTAATTCTACAACTTTTAAAGAAGGTGGGGGGGGGGGGATTGGATATGGATATATGGATTTAAAACTATGGTATAGCACATCTTAAGTTTCTTCCCGCATTCATAATGAAATAAAACAACTTTAACGGAGTATTTAGTGCTATTTATTTACCCGAAATATATATTCGGGATTATTTACGCTTTGACAGATTTTTACCATAACTCTGATAAAGTTATTTGGCGCAACACAACCTAAAAGCCAGTCTCAATGATCTACCTCTACCACATAAAAGATAGAAAAGGCCTATCTTGATTTTACGTGTTACTTAGCAACCGCTGTTGATCGGTTATTGAAAATTGAAACTTTTTTTTTTACATAAATAGGCTTACTCTTGGCATCATTGTGAATCGTTAGATTAAGAAGAGGGCTAAGATGGAGCGAGCTTGCCTAGAAAAAGCCTATTTTCTCGAGCTTTAAATATATAGGGTTGTGGCACCCCGGAATACAGACGCAGGCAGGGAATTCCACTCCCTGGCTGTGCGCATAATAAAAGATAAGGAACTGGTCATAAGTAGGTTAAAGTACTGTCAGCAGGTTAATTCGCTAGGGTTGAACATCGCGATATGTCTGCTCAGCACGCGGCATGCCCCGTATCGATCGCGGCCACAGCGTGTTGCGGCCCGGTCGGCCCGGCTACGTCCTTGGCCCGCCGTCTGCGCCGCTGACGTCACAACCACCGGGCCATCCGTGACGTCACCGCCGACCGCCGACCCGCTGACAGAAACTTACATCACTCGCGTTTGAATAGCTTTAAATAAACACGGTTTTAACTCACGCCGGGAGTTGGCAAACTCTTTATTTTCTATTAAATGGAATGAAACGTTTTACAAATAATATACTTCACGTTTTTATGTGCGTCTTTTTCACAGACTACTACTAGGAAGTAACTTCCCCTTTTCATAATCAGCCATTTTAGTGTCCTCAGTTCCCGCTGCTGGGGCATTGGCCTTCCTTGTGTATGGATAAGGAGAATCGCACGCTTTAGTCATCTGTAAATTTTCTATACATAATTATAATGTTTATGTGATGAATTGTTTTTGTCTTGTGTCGTCTAGGTGTCAAGCTGAAGTCAACTGAATAACTAATTTATGTACAGGGTGTCCGGTGGCAGATTTCGAACTGCCTTTGCTAATATTTTTAAAAGTAAAAAACTTAAGGTGGGAATTTTGACGTGATTTGATTTGTCCTTTGTGCGGATTTATTACTAAACATCTCAGTGGACGGATGCGCAACAATCTAGGCGTATTTTAAGGCTAATGATTTATGTACAAATTCATCAATATTCCCGTTCCTATCATATATATCAAAAAATCCTTTCTTAGTGCTCGCCTACGTCGTTTAGGGATCCTGCATACAAAATTTCAGCTTAATCGTTTCAGGCGTTTGACTGTCAGTCGTCACGGTATTGTTTTATTTATTCGTCATTTACGAGATGCTCAAAGTGAAAATTTAATTCGATCATGGTTGCGAAGGTTCCGTGACAAATGTCATATTTAGCACCAAACACTCCATGGCCGGGGTCCCAGCTGGATATCGAGAACCAAAGAAAATATCGAACTTGTTGCAAACATTTCGAACAAAATATTCGACGAGCAGTTGTACACGAATCAACACCGACGCCGAGATTGCGATTTTTTACTAAACGTCTTAGTGGACGGGTGCCTGTCCACTAAAGACGTTTAGTAAAAAAAATCCGCACGAAGGACAAATCAAATTTCGTCAAAATTTCCGTCTTAAGTTATTTACTTTTAAAAATATTAGCAACGGAACTTCGAAATCTCCCACCCTGTATAATTGTAATATGCTCGTTGATACTGATATCCGTAACACAAGTGATCATTGTTAGGCTACATATCTCGGAAGAATCGAAATCAGATCAATGTGAAAATTCGATGCTTATTTATTTAAAGAAGTAATTTCTAATCACTTAATACAAAGCAAACACTGTAGTGTACCTAAATCATTCAGTTAAATCACAATAACAAATGAATCCACTAAGGAACTGATGAAATCATCACAACGCAGCCCGATCAGAAAAACCGCTTTGTTATTCTAATTGGCACCAAGTGACGAGCCCATATTGTTGCAATCGATGCGGTGCATAATCCGATGCGCATACGATCGGAGTTCGGACTCAATCGCAATACAACGTCCATTTAATTCGGCGCCCGCGCACGGTAAACCGTCCACAAAGGAGCAATCTATTCACATTCAATTCAAATACAGACCTAGATACCATCTTGAATTACTTTATTTTTTTAGAACGACGCGACGGGGAGACTTTTAGGAGGAGACTTTTTTACCTGATGTTAAGTATTGATAAGGCTACAGATGGAAGCGAGCCTCTCCCGGAATACTCAGCCACTGAGGAACTGGCTATCTTATCTCGAACTGCCGGAACACAACAATGCTGAAAACATGTTGTTATGGCTTAGATAAGATGGTGGTAGCTAGCCAGGCGGACTTACAATAAGTCCTACCTGTACCACCAACCAAACCGAATACAATATGTGTCTCTCTGTGGCCGCCTCTGTGGTCTAGTGGTACAACCACCGGTATAAGACCCAGGGTCCCGGGTTCGATTCCCAGATTACCCAGGGGGGTACATATTGTATACGGTTTGGTTGATAGTAGGACTTGTTGTAAGCCCGCCTGGCTAGCTACCACCATCTTTAATTCAAAGTTATCAAAGTAGAAATATATTGTTACTTATAAATAAGAATAAAAACGATTCCGTAAATGTTGACACTGACATGAGGTACAAGACAAAGACAATTTAAAAATAAAGATTTATGTCACGTTCCGAAATCCAATCATAGGTTGTGAAATCTCACCCAGCCTAATATAATATTCTTATAACAAATAGTTTAATCTTATTGTTATTGTTTTTATGATTCAAAGACTAAAATAATATAATAAAAACAAAAGGAGTTTATAAAAGAAATTAATTCAAAGCTATTTAAAATAAGAATAAAATATAGGTTACAAAAAAGTCAATAGTGCGATTCGGAACGCATTATGACATATTTTTAGGTATTAAAATAAAAAAGGACTTTACCGCGCTAGGCCGCCAAAAGCGATTTTCTACGATGAAACTTAATGACAAAACCTCCTCTTCCGAGCGTGTTAGGGGAAAAATACATTATTCTTCTATCTATACTATCTATCAATTATTATTAATTAAAAACAAAGGCTTAGAAATTATTTTCCACAGTCTTTTATCGTATTCAATGAATAAGGTGATCAAAACAAGTTAATAATTATTAAAGTAACGACATCATTTAATTCAGATAGCGTTATTGTTTTGTTTTTTCCAGTCACGATACGATACGAAAATAATTACTTTTATAGTTTTACATGTGTGTGAGTGAACAATGCTCGTAAATATTATTGTTTAGAAGAGGATTAATCAATTCTGTATTCAATATGTACAGTCATACATCAACAGCAGCCAAGTCCTTCCTTGCGAGTTGAAAATTGTTTCATCATCATCATCATCATTGGACGTCCACTGCTGGACATAGGCCTCTCCTAGCTCACGCCTGTTGTGGCGTTCATAGGAGGCTATTAGCCTACTGCTACCACGCTGGCCAGACGGGTTGGTAGAGGGTTTGTTTCAAGTTTTCCTTCTCTCGCACAGGTGTTCAATGCGTCGAGCCTCTTAGTCGACTCTTACGACATCCCAGGCATGTAAGGGAGTGGTGACACTTGTATTCTTAGGCCGTCACCACACGGCAAAATTGTTTACGGTTAGGATAACCATGAGATGTACTTTTATTTTAGTTTTTTTTTTGTGATGAAAATTGATCTTACCCATGTGCTTAAGGTCACTTTTCAACTTGATGAAACAAAAGAGGGAGAAAAAAATTGCTCTTGAAGTTTCTTGCCGGTTCTTCTCGTTACGCGGTCTCCCGCCGCAGGGTTTGTGAACCGATGGCGTAGCTTCTTTGACGTTCATAAGTGCTTGTAACAGAATAGACTGAATAAATGATATTGAATTTTGAATTTTGCTACGGCTTTATTACATTTGCACTACGAAAACCGGCGCTATTACGAGCGACGTAAAGGCGCTCTCAAGGTCAAAGTGTAAATCTGTAGCTGCTGTTTACTGTACCGTATGTGTATATCCTAACTAATATTATAAATGAGAAAGTGCGTTTGTTTGTCCTGCCTTCACGCCCTAACTAAGCAACAAATCGATTTTTAATCGATATTCCCACGGGAACAGGAATAAAGCGGGTGAAATTACTTTATTATTACTACCAACGCCATCTATTGTGTGGTAGACGTCATTCTAAAATTGTGTCCGAACTCTGACCTAATGCAATAACTTCAATCAGATTGTCAACTCACCCCCTATTCTGTTCTACATTGTTATATCGATCTTCTTCTTATCGAGTGAGGATTAGTGGCCACCTCTGGTGTCAGAGTTTATCAAGCCGCCTATATACGGCCTCTGACTTGGCTTAACGACTGTAATCAAATGAGAACAGCCGGGACCGACGGTTTAACGTGCCCTCCGAAGCACGGAAGCGCTCAGTTATAATGCCACTTTACGGTCACCCATCCGACACCTGACCGGGCCGAACTTTGCTTAACGAACGTGATTAAATACGATCGGTCTGTGAAGCGCGGCCATGAGCGCTTCGATATACCGATTATTTCCAGTTTTGTTGATAAATTTTAAGGTATACAAATTGTATTTTCATGCTTTTATGATCAATTCTCCTTTAAATTACAACTTAAAGCGCACTTTCTCTCACAATTATCCAATGCGTGAAACATCCAATGTATTATTCCAACTCATCTCATTTTCAGTTATTTAATAGATAGATATATATGTATTTTTAAATATGTTTATAATGTATTAGGTATATTTATTGTATTATAGATGTATTTATAAATATTTAAGTCATATTAAGCTTTGCACTTTACATTACCTGCTATCATATTTATCTTTGACACGTCCTAGGTTGGCTGGAAGAGATCTCTTTTAGAGATTAGTCCACCTTTGCCCACATATTGTAAAACATTTCTTTTTATGTATTTTTATTGTGCAATAAAGAGTATAATTAATCAATAACAAAATGTGGTGATTCTGTTATGGCGCCACCACGCGATATTTTAAGTCCGCGTGATAATTCCACGCGGACAAAGTCGCAGCTAAGGCTAGTAGGTAAAAAGTAATAGGTGTTATCCCCATCTGTCGGATACTAGGTCGTAAAAAACTTTCACGTAGTCTGGGTGGCAGGGAGCTAGCAACGGTCTAGTCTAGACTTTAGTCGGGCGATAAAACATCGCTTGTGTTTCTGTCAGCTCGGGGTTTCACTTGCGAATAGCATTATCGATTCTGGAGGAATGGGTATTGTCGATATTAGTCACAGACCTATATGAGATAGACGGTAAAAGTGTACCTACCTTGCGTGTCAAAACTTTGATCCACGGTCAGAGTTTTTCGACCTAGGTCAGTTGCCATCAGACCGTTGCCATGAAACACGCGTCACTCAGAAACGAAAATGGTTAATTGTGCAGTGCTTTCTTGCAAGAGCTCGTCAATAACATTTCCACATCACTAAATCTCGCTCGTGAAGTCATCGTAGGTACGAAAATTCGACACGCTAGGTTCTCATACAGTTTGCAGCGCTCTTTTCGTCTATCTCAATTATCTTTGATATTATTGCTAGAATTTAGATGGCGGTTATAACTATTTTAGAAGTTATACTTAACCTCACTTCCTTGGGCAGTTCGAAAGGTAGGTTTACAAAAACTCGTACCCAATGTAAAAATCCCTCTCACATACATTTTTTTATGTTTATACGTAATAACAGCCACACACGATACACGATTCGTGTCTGCATTTTGCATTTTTCCTCGGAATTTCCGACCTTAACTTTTCTATCCTAAGGTTAGAACTGTTAGCAGATAAAAAAAGTATCCAAAATTAGGCGTTCCTTTTATTTCGGTATCCATATTCTGCCTACATTTTTTTTTATATTAATGTTCGAATATTTTGACGACCTGTTTGGCGCAGGGGTACTAACCCCGCCTTCTGCGCCAGAGGTCCCGGGTTCGATCCCCGGACAAGGCAAATATTTGTGTGCATGAACATGTCTATTTGTCTTGGTCTGGGTGTTTAATATGTATATTAAGTATGTATTTACAAAAAATATATATATATATATATGTATGTTTATCCGTTATCTAGTATCCACTAGGGCGGTTACAACCCGATACTCGGGTTCGACGAAAAAATCCAAATTATGCGAAAATTTTTAATTGCAGTTTGTGATCATCACGTTTAACATTTTGTATATTTTATAGTTTTCGGAACAAATAGACTCGAGTACCTTTAATTTGATACCTTACTCGGCCGCGTACTACGCGCCAAAGTCCCTATCGAGTCGTCATAAATTTTGCGAACCTGTATTAAGTATATAGATAACACAAGTTCTTCATGAAACTTAACGTGGGACTAGATAATTGGTGTGATTGTATGCGAATATTTATTGATTTAATATTTGAGCTCTATTACTATTTAAAGAAAGACTAATCTATTAATGTCTATGATACAGAAACACCATTCAAACCCATTATGATAGCTCATCAATGCAATATCGTGTCAGTGGGTCAACGAACACGAGCTACGAAGTCGGGGGCGCGGCTATTCAATGCAAACTACGTCATACATTTGTACAGTTATCAGAACATCAGGTTTTACACCTGCACTACTAAAACCACTGCTATTACCAGCGAAATAAGGATGCTTTCAAGGTCGAACTGTAAAGTCTGGCGTCATTGTTCAGGCGGAGGATTCTCGCGATGAGATTTTGTCAATTTCGAAATTTTTCTATCCTTAATTTATTTATGAAAATGTGAGTAGAATCTTTACTACTATATCAAACCTATGATGTCGAAGATTGTTTTCAGTGTGATTTTAATACCGATTTTAGCTCCAATTATGTCGATTTCGAGATGTCGACGCCGCGAGAATCGCCCCCCTGGCGTGCTGTCACGTGTACCAATATATAATAAAATAAATAGTAACAGAGTGTTGCCACGGATATAAACACCGAGACATTGTTGTTAATATTTATGACTGGTTGCTTTCTGCTTTCACGCATAAACTATTAAAAGTATTTAAAATGTTACAAATATGGTTCAATAACTTACTATATATATATACCTGTGTTACTTACTACTAAGTAGTTAAATTTTATTTTAATTAATGGGAAAAGGTAGTCAGACCGGTACCTAAGCCTACACAGACGAAGACCCAGCCCCAGACGTCTGCCACTTTAAAAATATAAAAATTAATTTAACAGCCGCCATTAAAATAATGCGTAATTGTTTTAGCAACAAAGGAATTGGAGTTGAAGGCCCTTCCGCGACCGACACTCGTAAGTTAATAGCAGATTATGGATTAAGACGGATGATTTGAGACCGACTTTGTCTGAGATAACAACGTCTGGGACATTTAGATAAAGTCTAATTAGGATAGACGGTTCGATTCGAACATACAGACAAGTTGTCTCCTCAAGAATTGAAAAAAATATATATATATTTAATTAATGAAATCGTTTTTAATCACAAAAATAGATTTTAAGACTTTGTGTCAGTAATTTTTTCGTTTTTTTTCCAGCAATATACCAAAATACACACTAATGACATCAGTTTCTAATCTAACATTTAAAACGTCACGCATATCTTTGTAGGACTCGGGCATCGTGGAACATGGTACAAATTGTAAACAACACATAAAATAAAACCTATGACTGTTTGTGCATCATTCGACTGCACTTGCGGCGGGACAATAAGGCAGGATGTGCGCGGCGCGGGCGCAACGAACCTTTCCTCCCATAGGAATTAAACCACCTATTCATTAAGGAACAATGTCCTGAAACCGAAGTCGGGTATTTACAACACAATACTGTCTGATATACTATATCTGACGCTTATCTTCTTCTTTGTAGTCTCTGATATAAAACACATTTACAAAGCTGTTGAAAGTTGTTGACATTACTGATGTTAATCACACGACTAGGTACTTGTCATCTCGGACGGCGTGTTTACAACAATGGAATGTCGAAACAAAGACACAATTTAACAGCTGAGACAATACTACGGGAATCACAGCAGGCAGTTGTGGAGTCAACAACCTCGCTTCTAAATTGGGTAGGAGTTGTTAGACGAGGAAAACTGTGTCTAGGATGACATGCATTCGGGTTTGGTGCAGGTGGGGTCGTCGACCCTGGGATCCTGCGCGAAGGACCAACGCATTGTTCGCCGGGGGGGGCACTAACCCATGTGCGCGATTAGATACGCCGGCTCAGATATGGGACGCGTAAACAACTCGTGCAATGTGGCATACGCGCGGACGACGCCACTTTTACTGTTATTATAATGCACGATGGAGAAAATAACAATGTCATTATACAGATATAGACCATCAAACGTAGTGAAATTATGCCAAATACAGATTTTGGATATTTGCAAACAGTAAACAAATTGAAGATATTCATTATACCCACTTAATAGCTGTCAGATCAATGAGACGATAAAACTGACATTTTATTCTGTCATAAATAAAACTAGGGCGGTTACAACCCGATACTCGGGTTCGTCGATCGACGAAAAATTCCAAATTTTGTTTGCAGTTTTTGATCATCACGTTTAACATTTTGTATATTTTATAGTTTTCGGAACAAATAGACTCGAGTACCTTTAATTTGATACCTTACTCGGCCGCGTACTACGCGCCAAAGTCCCTATCGAGTCGTCACAAATTTTGCGAACCTGAATTAAGTATATAGATTATATAAATAAAATTATATCAACCAGAGCTCATTTCAAACAATAACCGGATGACAAAAAACTTCAGAAATGTGAGAAAAAATCGTAAAATAAACTCGGATGCAAAGAAATCTCACAGTGGCGTTATTTTCACACAAACATGCTCACTTTACAGTCTCATTATTCAAAATGTTTAAATAGTTATGTAAACAATTGTATGTACGTCGATGTATGAGTCGAATACTCGACTTGCGAATAACAGTCCCAAAAATTCAAGAACATTCAGTTTTGTGCAAAACAAATTCACTCAATCCAATTTCCTACAACTTTATATGGAATGAAAATTAAACATTTGTTTTTCTTGCTTTTATTCACAAGTCGAGTATTCGACTCATATTACATCATCATCAGCCTGTGGACATCCACTGCTGGACATAGGCCTCTCCTAGCTCACGCCTAATGTGGCGTTCATAGGAGGCTATTAGCCTACTGCTACCACGCTGGCCAGACGGGTTGGTAGAGGGTTTGTTTCAAGTTTTCCTTCTCTCGCACTGGTGTTCAATGCGTCGAGCCTCTTAGTCGACTCTGACGACATCCCAGGCATGTAAGGGAGTGACACTTGTATTCTTAGGCCATCACCATTCGACTCATATATCGGCGTACAAATGTTTACATAACTGTTTAAACGTTTTGAATAATGAGACTAAGTGAGCATGCTTGTATGATAATAACGCCCGTGTGCAATTTCGTTGCACCCGAGTGTATAATCTTTGACAATAAAATGAAATGTTATGTTACCGAGTTTTTTGAGAAAACATGATTATTTGACGCGGCTGGCACGCAACCAATGATTTTCTTTAAAAATATATCAAGGAAATTGTTCTGGCCCAGACTAGTACATTTAAAACAGAATATTATTTTACAATACCAGAATAAATATTGCATTGAGAGTCGGAACGACAAATAACTGCTTCAGAGATAGATCTTTTGCAATACTTAAATGTTTAATCAATGAATGAATAAATTTATTTGCTTTTTGATTAGGGTAGAATAATAATGATTACAGTCGGTTACAAAACAATATTACAATAGTTCCGCCTACTCAGCTACATACTATAGCATGCAAATATTAAATTAAAACAATTGACGCTATTAAAAACAATGTCATTAACAATTCAAAATTAGTATCACAAATGTCAAAAAATACTAATGGGTGTCATAAAAATAGTCACAATACAAGGCGATAATCATGGGTAAATAAAAATGACAAAATAAAAGACTAAAAATGCTTATTAATATAACAAAAGTAAACCTTAACTTAGACTTTTAGGTCCTAAGCCAATACTCCCTACATAGTCAATAGCCACGAGTTTAAAGGGATGTGATTCTAGATTTGACTCACTACGACAATTGAAAAATAAACCCCACTATTAGTTATTAGAAAATTACTTTACATCAGACTAATTCTACAGACAAAATACATCCATTACCTATTTATATAGTGTTTTTAGGGTTCCATACCTCAAAAAGAAAAAACGGAACCCTTATTTATAGGATCACGCCGTTGTCCGTCCGTCCGTGCAACCGTCTGTCAATACCGTTTTTCTCAGGAGCGCGTGGAGGTATCAAACTGAAATTTATATCTAATACTCAGGTCTACTGTCCGCTGGAGCTGTGAAAAAATCAAACTTCTAAGCCAAAGCAATCAAAAGATACAGCCGTTTATGCCACAAATTTCCGCAAATTTTCGAAACTCGCACGGGAATCAAAACCTACAGGGTACTTCCCGTGAACTTAGAATCTTGAAATTTGGTACGAAGTAACGTCTTATAGTACAGATAAAGGAAAGATTGCGAAAACCGTTAATTTTTAGTTACCTACATCATATAATAAAAAATATTTTACGGAACCCTCGGTGCGCGAGTCCGACTCGCACTTGGCCGGTTTTTTTAAGTACTTAATTCCATTACTTAAGCTAGGACGAGTGTCCCCTCGCCGGGGACATGTCGAAACAGGGGCTGATTCATTTCAAAACACACAGAGATGTCGCAACGCATCTTGCTCGTACTAGCCGACCACTACAATTAGGCGCATGCTAGGAATGCAGTTTGCACTTCTAGCACCTGCAGCCAACTTCTATCACCACACTTCTTCGATTATCTGATAAATTAGCGCTACAATGATAAACTGCCCCCTAATTTACTAATTTAAAATCTATCACAATCCCTTTCAGAGGTATTGTGATTGTGATATTTTCGTCTGTCATATTGCTTAGACAGTTCAGTTTCGTTTATTCCATACCTTTTAAAACGCGTCCCGATCACAATCTATTTCAAAAGACAAATAGTGACGGCCTGAATATCTTTCAAATTACGAATTGAAAGGGATTCCGATAGATTTTAAATTAGACAATTAGCTCCCAGCACCCCGACCGCCTAACGGTATAGCTTGTACTATCGCTATAGCTATCGATTTTTCAAACCCCCTACAAGGGCTCTCGCTGACGCTATCACTTTCATACTAAAAATGCTATAGTGAATCCAATAGGTCAATAGAAATATGCAGGAATTAGTCAAAAACCCTATCGTTGAAGGGTTTTATGAGAGTTTGAAGTTTGATAGCTATAGCGATAGCACATGCTATACCGTTAGGCGGTCGGGCCGCTGGTTGATTACAGCTTCTTTAAATTTGGGTTTTTAGTTAGTTTTTTAAGTTTTTTCTCAGCTGTCATGCGCCTAATTGTTTTGGTCGGATAGTACTCGTTTGAACTCATTTGACTCGCCTACTCCACGTCTAATTCAGCAGTCACACCGAAAACAATGTATGTGACAATCACTTGTTTTATTTAGAACTAGAGGCCGGGCGCGGTTTCACCCGCGTAGATCCCGTTCCCGTGGGAATTTTTGGATCATTTATAGCCTATGTTACTACTTGGGGTCTAAGGATTCTCTATACCAAATTTCGTCAAAATCGGTCCAGTAGTTTTTGAGTTTATTCGTTACATACAAAAATACAAATCTTTCCTCTTTATAATATTAGTATAGATGAAAGGCTGTCCACGATTTTGTTTACATTTCATTATCTTCCCATGGGAATTGGAGTGTTTGTCGCAAACACAATAAAAGTTTTTAACCGCCTCTGTGGTCTAGTGGTAAAACCACCGGTATCAGACGCAGGGTCCCGGGTTCGATTCCAAGCGAGGGTACATATTGTATTCGGTTTGGTTGGTGGTAGGACTTGTCTTAGTCCCGTCAGGGCGACATGAGACTAGTTGCTTTTTTCTAGTATATTTTCTTGTTTAATATTTGTCTTAAGTCCGTCTGGCTAGCTACCACCATCTTATCTAAGTCTGACGCCATAACAATAATGTTTTCATTTCAGCATTGTTGTGTTCCGGCAGTTAGAGATAAGATAGCCAGTTCCTCGGTGATTGAGGATTCCGGGAAAGGCTCCCTTCCATCTTCAGCCTTATCAATACTTAACATTAGGTATGATGAAGGGTAAAAGTCTCTCCGTTGTACATAAAAAAAAAAAAGTTTCCTAAAATTCGGTAAAGTCGGTTTATTACATTTTGCGTCATGAGCACCAAAGCTTTTATATAGCAATTGTTTCAATTACATCGAATTCGAAACTAAGTAGCAATGAATATTTAAATAACACATTAGTTACAAAGACATCATAACTATTTTATTTTATTACTTACACGTAGTACTTATTTTTTATTTTATAACTTACAAGTTACTTTGCTATAGGAAATAAAACCTGTTATGGAATCCGGCGGATTTCCCAAAATCACTTTTTGAATTAATTACAAGGCGACCAAGATCCTTGTTGGTTTTGGACGTCATAGATTTGAGACAAACCGACTTTTATAGTAATAATAACAGCTTTTGTGGTAGATTACTTGGTCAATAACGTCAAATGAAAAATAATGTCAAAGTAAATAAAATAAAAGAAGAAAAACATACAAAATTTCTAGGAATTCATACCGATAATGATTTGAATTGGAAAATACATGTTGATAACGCAAGCAACAGAGTTAATAGATTCGTCTAAGCTATGAAAGAGTAAAAAAAATACTGTTATTGGAACCTACCGAGCGAACGTAGAATCCAAATTACGATATAAAATAAAATAAACGCACTTAATTTACATTAATAATAATAATTATGTACCAGTCTACAAATTTAATTAATGTATTATTTAGTTTTTTGTGACATGTAATTTTTCTGACATGTAAACTTTATTTTTTATATTTGACATTTTTGTAATGATGACATTTGACATTTAAATAATTTTGTAATTTCCCTATTAATAAATCAATTGTATTTTTTATGCATGTACTAATTCCTACGCTTTTTTAATGGCAGAAAATGTTTGCACTTTATTAATTGTACCATCTTATATAATACCATTTTCTAAGGAATAAATGATTCTGATTCTGATATGGGATTATCATATGGGGCAATATGGGGGAACTTCCCGGTTGATCAGTAGTTTTTTGGGAAACCTTTTCTCGGAAAGTTCTAAGATTAAAGAAATAGTTTAGTTTAGTATTCAATGTTGTTGTTCTCCACCTGTTGATGTTCTATTAATTGTGATATAAACGTTATCTATACATCTATTACTTTTTTAAATAAAGCTTCTTAAAAATACTCTACTGGTCAACCGGGAAGTTCCTGGACTGTACAGATAGGGATAGAGCAATGAAAGCACACAAAAGGTGTATCAGAGTCTACGTACAAAGCGCTTTTCCTCATCTTTTATTATGCGCACAGCCAGGGAGTGGAATTACCTGCCTGCGTCTGTATTCCCGGGTGCCTACAACCCTGGTATATTTAAAGCTCGAGAGAATTTTTCTAGGCAAGCTCGCTCCATCTTAGGCCACTTCTTAATCTAACGATTCAGAATTAGGCCAAGAGTAAGCCTATTTAATGTAAAAAAAAACAGCTATTTGCGGTGTGGCACCCGATGAACCCTATAGACCACTATTTGAAGACCTTGGATTATTAACGGTACCATGTTTGTACATCTACGAATTATGTAATGTTGTAAAAAGCATAAAGAATTGTTTATCAAAGCTGGCGACATAAACTCTAGACTTAAAAGGGATGCACAGACTTGTTTTAGACTTTTAAGAGATCTCCCTAAAAGGTCTAAATATACAGAAACCTGTTTATTTATGTCTATGAAATATTACAATAAAATCCCCAATGACATAAAAAAACTAATAATAATAGATTTGAAAAAGAATTATAAATATGACTATGTGATAATAAATTTTATTCTGTAAATGATTTTTTGACGGAAAAGTTTGTGTAGCATTTCAATAGTATATACTAAATTACTAATAATAATATTAATATACCTAATAATTTACATGCCATAACCTTGGCAAAACATGTGTGACCTCAAAATTGTAACACCTTTTTAAACCATGTTTTAGGCAAATAAATGATTTATGGTTTGAATAACAATTCTGCAAAGTGCGAAGTTGCAACAAAACAGAAATCAAATCAATCAGATTTCGCTGAGTCAGCGATCTAAGTAAAATTTCCGGATCGTCGGCGAGTGCAACGGCAGTTACAACATAAAGTTCCCATACAGCCGATTCTGCGAAAGCACGGCGTATTAAAATGCCTCTCCTGATGTTATGGCTCACTTGGAAAAACCATATCGCGCGGATAACTGACAGAATAAATCATATTGCTCTCGTGCTTCATGTCACGTAACTTTAGCACATTCACTGGATTTTGAATCACATTAGATTATCTATTGGTTGTCATTGACATTGTCAGAGACATAAATTATATAAACGATAGTTGTGGAAACAATAAATCGTAATGATTTAAAAGATTTAGCGTAACCTTTTAATAGTTTCGTTTCTTTTCGTGAGATTCATGGTCTGTTTGTAGATCAAACTGATATTGCTTACTTACTGGTAAAAAACAAAAAAACTGCAGCTACTTAGATATGCGATATCCACAGTCTGCAGAATACTAAAGTTTGTATAAAATAAGAACTTAAATAAACTCTTAGCAGCGAAGAGATGTTTCGAAAAGATAAGACAGTCAGAATTGTTAACGAAATGGAAATAAAGCAGACGGTCTAATCCGACATGGAATAATTCTCCTCTGTGACTTAGATGGCAATTCGAACGAGAATGTTTTCTTTGTAATGTATATCTATGTGTAGAAAAAAAAACAAAAATAGTTTCAACATATCGACGGAAATTAGAAACTTGATGTCACTTAACACAGACAAACCCACACAAGAGCCTATTCAAAAAGTTGTGAAAATTAAAATTAATTTATCAGGGAACTAAATTACTTGCAATTTGTATGTTTAGTACAAACTGTGGACCGACTAGAGGCGAAATAGATTAGATTTAATAGAGGCATTGGTTTCATTCTAATCATAATATTTATCCCTAAAATGGCTTAGACAATTTAGCGAATGCAGTTCCTGTCAAGTCAAGAATTCTAAATTAATAATGCTCCCCGTTTTTTTTATGGCAGTCAACTCGTATGCTTTGAAGACCGTTGTTCGCGCTTACGAGAGCACCAAGCACAAACGGTATATTGAAACATTAAAAAAAACTAACGATGGACTGATTCTTTTTCTTAAATTTAAGAGCTGCTTTTGTCGGTGGAGCTTTTTCCATGGGCTGCTAATGGACTAAAATACTAGCGTAGTCCGAACAAGACCATAGACGCTCACGCATATGATGAGAGACTGTCTTCATCTTCATGACGTGTCGCATCTGGCTTTTAATTCTGACGACCAAAATACAGCTAAACAGCACTGTTGTACTAGGCACATTGCCGCTGCCGCTTAGTGTAATAAGAACTAACCTGAAACATATCGGTGTCGGGGTCCTCCGTGTACTCGACGATGACCGCCTGGCTGCGGCTGAGCGTGTAGGAGATGGAGTGCTGGCTGGCGTCCAGGATGGCCTTGCTGCTGTGCGGCGTCTTCACCACGTAGTGTTTGGAGCGGCGGACGCCGTTGGCCGCCGGTCGCCGGTACAGCACGAACTTGCTGCGCCGCCGACCGCGCTCGCCCGCCGGCAAGTACCCGTTGTATCTGTTGAAGATGGTCGCGTTTTACACAAACGTGCAAAAAATAGTACATTATTGCAAAGGCCGCGAAATAGGCAATTGCATGTCGAGTATGAAGGCCGAGCCGTTGGCGAGGACTTCACTAATACGAAACAGGCATAAATAGTGTTTTGCTCAAAAGAATGCAGGGAAATAAAACATACTTTTTATATTATACATTTAATTTAATTAATATTAAAAAGTTACAATAGTCATATTGGGGCAATTACTAAAAGAAAATGTTATTGATTTCCCCGGTACATTTATAAATAAATAATAAATAAATATTCGCATACAATCACACCAATTATCTAGTCCCACGTTAAGTTTCATGAAGAACTTGTGTTATGGATACTAGATAACGGATAAACATACTTATATACATTTTTATTTTTTTTGTAAATTCATACTTAATATACATATTAAACACCCAGCAGACCAAGACAAATAGACATGTTCATGCACACAAATATTGTCTTGTCCGGGGATCGAACCCGGGTCCTCTGGCGCAGAAGGCGGGGTTAGTACCCCTGCGCCAAACAGGTCGTCATTTATGTTTGTTTGTTGAACTTTTAATGAGGTTTGCAGGTGGTCATTGGATGTAATGGTAGATGGCTGAAAATCAAATCCATTGCAGGAGCGTTTGGGAACATTACAAAACGCTCCAGCAATGTGCCAAATTCAAAAAACGCTCCTGCAATAAATTTGATTTTCTTTGTACGTAAATTAGATACTTCGCGTGTTCTTTTTTGAAAATAATGTCAATATTTCCATGCATGTTTGAGTAAAAAAAACTATATTCTATTTTTCTACAAGCCCCGGAATCCTCAACCGCTGAGGAACTAGCTATCTTATATTTAACTTCCGAAACAACAATGCTGAAAACATTGCTGTGATGACGTCAGACTTAGATAAAATGGTTGTAGCTAGCCAGGTGGACGTACACCAAGTCCTACCACAAACCAAAATCTGATGATTTGGGACTTAACTTTAGACTTCCATTATCGGTTTCAATTTGAATCCCAATACTAATGGAACTGAAGTGACTACGAATTTTACATACGAAGCAATCAAGAGAATGAACCAAATATTATACGAATACGGATATTTGATTGAATGCAGAAGGTTGAGTTAAAAAAATCTGTATAATACTAAACTGTTCACTATTATGTTCGCCAATGGTATTACTCAGGTAAAGAAACCTTAAATGTTCTATGGATTCATTCATATTCACCGTCTCAGTAGGTATTTACATTTTTATTGGTACATTAGCATAAGGGTATTCCACTTGACCTATAGCTTCAATGACGGAATAATAATTTAAACTAACACTCGGCAACATCGTCGCGGTTTTCAACTTCAAAAAGGAGGAATCATTCAAACCACAAAATAACGAGTAGGTATCGTAACTAACAAAATATGTAGGTATACTTTTTTTTTATGAAGTACGGGGAGACTCTTAGCCTTCATCATACCTGATGTTAAGTATTGATAAGGCTGAAGATGGAAGCGAGCCTCTCCCGGAATCCCCAATCACTGAGGAACCGGCTATCTTATCTTTAACTGCCGGAACACAACAATGCTGAAAACATTGTTGTTATGGCGTCAGACTTAGATAAGATGGTGGTAGCTAGCCAAGCGGCCTTACAACAAGTCCTACCACCTACCAAACCGAATACAATATGTACACCCGCTGGGAATCGAACCCGGGACCCCTTGGTCTGATACCGGTGGTTGTACCACTAGACCACAGAGGCGGTTAAAAATAACATACTTATGCTTACAAGGATATAAAATTGCAAAGTGGACCTCATACAATGATGATGTCACTGTGTCTAATCTAGTAAGATCCTGACTAGTAAACAAAGGTGGGTATGGACAAACAGGTTACTGCGAATAATCGATAAGTAATCGACGATCGGTGGGAAAGGTCAACTTCCGTGAGAACTGCCGCGACAAAGAGCGTGTGCAATGGCTGTGTCGTTCTGTGCGATGCGCATTGATACAAATACCTCTTGGACTCCGGTGAAATGAAAGCGGAATCGATTGATGTTTCATCTCCAATTATATGGGAGCAATATTGGCGCAATAAAAATGTTTATTGCGATTGTAGCTTTGTCGGGGTCGATGGATTCACAGATGCGACGCGACGGAGCGGAATGCCTCGACGATAACGCTCGCTTCGCCAGGCAAAAGGAGAACAGCTGCTCAGGTAATTCACACCGAACACTCATAATCGCATTATATTGTACATAGTAAGAAATCGGACAATGTCTGAGGCGCATGGGAAGCCTCAGCGGTGCAGCCTTTGTTTCATGCGGTTATTGTATAACGATGCATAACGTCTGACATAACGAACGAGCTCCACGTGGATAGTTCACATAGACTTTAAAAAACCATAAATTGTAGACGTTTTACGAGGTTTTATCGCTGTTTAAATACTAGCCATTTACGTAACGAGCGTGAAATAAACGACAAGCAAGTAATGAGAACTGCCCTTAACCCACTTTTAGTTTCCAAGGTCGGCTTAATCTACATAAATCTCAAGCTTCAAATTCTTAACTTGTTAGAGCGATATTTATTTTCGTATTAAGTTTCTTATTGAATTCGCTGTCGGATGGTTGATCCTTCAATTTGAATATCGTCACTCCTCGAGCGCGTCTGGTTCCTCGATACCCAATTTTCCGGTCTCTCTCCGATCGGAATTAAGGCGTTATTTAGGTCACTGCGCAAGAAATCAATTAATATCGGTGTGCGCTCGAGTCAAAGTACCGAGATACAGACGCAGCTCCGGGATCGTTCGGGCAATAAAACTGATAAATTAAGTGAAAGCGCCATTGTCTATTTGAGTACACGAGCGATAAGGAAACAATAAACGGTAATAATACCAACAGACAACATACCGGTATCGCTACGTAAATAAATGTGCTTTTGCATGCTGCAAAAATGTTTTTTTTCCTATGCGAGATTGTGCCCCCATCTGACGTCATGCACTTCCGGTCTTACTAGAGTATGATGCATACGTTTCATTTATGTAATGGTACATGAATGACTAGGCATACTCTCCAAGGGTAACAAGGTGATCGATGTCAGAGCTTGCAGTTCGTCTGACTATGACTTTTGTTATTTTGCCCTGAAAGGGACCATTTAAAAAGGGTTTCTTTCTTAATTGGGAGCACATTGCCCATATTATTCGCCATTTAACGACTTCAAAGCTAGATGTTTTGCCTTGAAAATCAAAAAGTACCGTTTAAAAAGGGGAAGTGTCTTTTAAGTTATAGACTACAATTCTCCTTACGGGGAATTAGCATATTCCCCGATGAGCGATATCATAATAGCTAAGCTAGCAGTTCGCCTATATCTTTGTGTTTTTGCCCTGAAAGGTACGATTTAAAATGAGGGAAGTATCTCTCCAAGGCATTAGAGCAATTCCTATAATCCCCGGTTCCAATTTCAGCCGTTCCACTGCATTAGCATGGCCGGTGGTTGGTTGTGGTTGTGGATCGTTGTAATCGAGGTAAAGGGTTGCGTAACCCGGCGTTAGATCGATGCCCCGCTGCTGACGAGCGTAGTGCCATAGTGCCATCTAATGTCAAAGTGCGAGCTGATGCTGCAGTCTTACCTTGCAGTTGGTAGTGCAACTCGGCATTTATACCTATGAGTACAGTTCCCATAATTCCCGTTCAGCACATTAGCAATGCCAGTGCCTGGTTGTGGGTCGTTGTAATCGAGTTAGAGGTTTGCGTAACCCGGCGTTAGATCGATGCGCCACTGCCGACGATGGCGTAATGCCATCTAATGTCAAAGTGCGAGCTGCCACTGCTGCAGGCAGTCATGGATGGCTTGTAGTTGCAGTGCGACAACAACGCTACAGCTTTTTTTTTTAGGTAAGCACTTGATCGTTGTCTAGTCTGATGGTAAGCGATGATCCGATCTAGGATGAGACATACAATTTGACGTAGATAGATTTAGTACTATAGAACATATAATTTGGATGTAACACTACTACTCGTGACATTAAGACACCATTGTATGTGTTAAGAAACACTGACTCAGGCTTTTAAATTAGATTGATGAAGATTTAACTCTTTAATAATGCCTTGACAAATCACTTGTAAGATTCTTTTTTGATACGCGCAGATTAACCCTCGACATACAAACGCCTACAGTACGAATGCCATTGAACTCATCGATTTGATTACATCGCATCGTCGTTAACATGAATCCACAGAATAAATACAATTCCTAGCTATATTGTATGCTGCCTTTCAACCGCATAACGATAATCATGAACTAAGAACTTGAAGCACAAAACAACCTTTTGTCAGTTGTCAGCCTAAATTTTTTTTGCAAAAGAAATATATTTTTGAGGCGTCCACATTCTAAAGTCGCTCACACACAACTCGGTATAGTGTAGCGGGGTTTCCAACCAACACCCAGCCATTACTCGTCCGAGCGATATGGATGTGTGTATCCGGCACCAGACGGCGAGCAATTAACGAACAAGGAACGACTTGGGACAGGTACACATTTTCTACCATAATCTATAGACAAAAATTCTATGTCTGTGATCACGTAATGTTTCTGGGGATTCTTATTTTTTTTTAAACAACGTGGATCCTCTGCTTAAATGGCAGGTTACGTACCTTTACTCCAGACAGGTCGTCAAATTACTATCAGTGTATCTTTTTTAATCATAGAAAGAAAGAGGGATGGATCTAGCAATTCAAAAAGCTGTCTGGATCTAAGAGGTTAATATGACCTCTTACCTCTTAGATTCAGCCAGCATTTTGAATTGCAAGATGCCACTGTTTGCAGAAACTAGCGATCGATTTTCTTCGAGACACGTCTTAACATAGCCTCGATTATTTTTATTATTGTCTCTCTATAATTCTACCTAACTGATAGTCATGTAGACTTGATCATGACGTGACTGTATGAACCGTTCTTTATAAGACACGTACCAAGGTCTGAGTGGCTACATGGCTGCTATTATACCTGGATGTAGAACCTTCAAACCTTTAAGGTTGTTATAAATAATCACGATGCCAATAGCCAATGTCATGGCGATTATGGACTATTTCAACAAAACAATCAATCAATTACTTGAAATTGGTTTTCCGATGCAAATTACCATTACATTGTTATGCAATGATGGAGTATAAAATATTCAAGAACACTCGGCAGCACGTCAGGATTCCCAGTTAGAACTTTAGCTTTAGCTTTATTATTCACGGCGCGGGGAGACTCTTAGCCTTCATCATACCTGATTTTAAGTAAAGATAAGGCTGAAGATGGAAACGAGCCTCTCCCGGAATCCTCAACCACTGAGGAACTGTCTATCTTATCTCTAACTGCCGGAACACAACAATCCTGAAAACATTGTTTTTATGGCGTCAGACTTAGATAAGATGGTGGTAGCTAGCCAGGCGGACTCACAATAAGTCCTACCACCAACGAGAGTCCTTATGTCGCTCGTAATAGTGGGGCGGTTATCGTAATGCAAGTAGGAAGCCTGATGTACAGTTGGCTGTGCATTCAAAGTGGTTTTGGATAATGCCTACTAAACTTGATGTGCTCAACGGATTTTTCCTATAACTGATGCCGATTTCAACTTTTCGAGTCTACATCTCATCATAATCCATTTTGATGTCCCCGCTGCACTCATAGGCATGCCTTTTATAAGACTGGAAAAGAGGAATGGGGCCATGACATTGTATAAGAAACGTTACATTCTAATTAATTCCAGTCAGTCCCTGTACCATACTAAAGACATGCCAATAAAACCATTTCCCTAAAATTATGCTTTTCTTTAAAATGTTACCTTACTGTTTGATTTATGAATATTTTAACCATGTTCAAATACTAAAAAAAAAAAACTATAACATCAACAGTATATTCGTTTTATGTGGTTAAAAATGGCAAAAAAAAAACATAAATAAAATAAACAACCCCAAAAAATCACGATTTTCGAAGGTGTCAAATGTCACTTCAAACTAAAGAGTAGATTAAAAATGTTATCACAGATTGGAGTATATTTATCAGGCTTCGTTCTGAAATCAGGATGTGCATACAAGACTAAACTCTAACTATTAAAAAAAGATGGTTTTCGGTGGAAATTCGGAGGACACCGGTGTCCGCTTGGGGGTTTGAGTGGTTCTTTACAATAAAGAGTTGTTTTTACGTAGGTATACGTACGTCAAAACAACTCTTATAGTAAAACCTCTGAATTTGATTGGTCTATGCCCATCAGTGGGCGTCAAAATATACATTTCAATTAATTGAATAATTATTTTTCTGCTTATTATGAAAACAACTTGTGCAAACAAGGTTAATTTATACCCGAGTGTTTTCGCAGCCAATTATTATTTAATTAATTATTAACATTTTAAGTTATTTTCTCAACCGTGTGCTTTTTAATAAAGCTGTTGTTTACAACACATCTGAATAAATAAATGGTTTGCTGGAAAACGCTTGAAATTTAATTGTATGACATGTTGATTATATTACAAACTCAAACTGTTTATTTGCAAATTAAGTGTTACATATTGCTTGTATTTAAAACTTAGTTACCTTACCTACCCTTATTATCTCATCATCATCACGCAAGAAGCTTTGATTTATCCTCCGAGGTCATCATCATCAACAATTAGCCGCTTGATACCCACTGCTGGGCTGGGTATAGGCCTAAGGACCTCTATGATCTGTCCATTTTTTTTTTGTGAGAGGAATGCGTCTACCCTTACCAAACGGTTATGCTGGGTTAACCTGTCGCCTCTAGCCCCCCATTCGGCCTAAAAAGGCTCCATGAAGAGCCGGGGAGAGGTATTACCAGCTAAGCCCCTCACTTCTTACCCTTTCGCCACCGTAAGTCATAGGAGCCCATTTTTGGTAATCTCCCCTGTGACCGGCGGCCAGCCCACCTACCTGGGCCTCGTCACGACTAGGAGATGGCCGGACAGGTGTGGCCATCTCCTCAAACGGTGTGAACAGTGCTGCCACCTCCGGATTCTGGTTTCACTACAGTGAAAGGAGGTGCGCGTAGCGTTCCTCCTTCCGAACACCCACCCCTTATCAGGCGGATGAGGCACCCGCTTGAATCGGAGCCGATCCGCATGAACATCTTGTTCACGGGCCCTTTTTTTGCGAGATGACGTCCTCGCAAAAAGAACGACGATCGGTCCTGCGCTGCCCGCATCCAGCGACTTCACGCGATCTTCACCAAATCGTCGGTCCACCTTGTCGTCTTCCCATCCCAGGTAGACTTACTTTTTTATTTTTAATACCACTAAACCATCGAACCCGTGAAACGTTGATGTATCGTCGTCTCAGCCATATAACACCCACTGCTGGGTGGTTTGCCATAATCGCCACGCTTGGCAGGCGGGTTGGCGATCGCAGTATGGCCAAGTATGTAGGAGACGCTGCTGCCCATCTCCTGAAGGCTGAGTCCCTTAGTCGCCTTTTACGACACCCTCGGGATGAGAGGGGGTAGTGCTATTCTAAGCCGACACTACACAGCTTGATGTATAACATCAGTATTTTATTCATCAATTAGGTATATAAAAAAAATCATTTTTGGAGCCCTGATTTTTTACTTATTTGACAATATATGGCGGCGCTGCCATACTTATCAAACGGATACAAAACAGCCAGATCTAGAACAAGTATTGCAAATTAGCACAATTACACGAAGTTGGTCTTTACACTTTAGAAAGTGGGTTACGAAGAGAATACACCTTCCAGGGTGCGTCTGATCTCTCATACCATTAATACCAAACGAATGTTTGTTTGAGATCTGTTACTTGTTCTAGATCTGACTGTGGCGTGTGGTGAAGGCCTAAGAATACACGTGTCACCACTCCCTTACATGTCTGGGATGTCGTAAAAGTCGACTAAGAGGCACGACGCATTGAACACCTGTGCGAGAGAATGAAATCTTGACACAAACCCTCTACCAACCCGTCTGGCCAGCGTGGTAGCAGTAGGCTAATAGACTCCTATGAACGCCACAATAGGCGTGAGCTAGGAGAGGCCTATGTCCAGCAGTGGACGTCCACAGGCTGATGATGGTTTGTTTGTTAATGTATCATACGATTACGAGTACTTGGCCAAAAGGCTGAAAGGTTTCATTAATATGTTAATGAGAGAGAAATATTAGGATCATTTTGCTATTTTCAGTCCATATTGATAGCTCATTCATATTCTACGAATGGATGTAAAGAATACAAATAAGTTTGTTTTTTCAGTAAAACCGCTGACTATAACAAGCAAAACTAGGCAGCTATTCAATATTTTATACATCACCTGCATCTGTAGCACGTATTAAATATCAGTATTCTCAATAGGAAAGTAAGCTATTAATGCCCGGAGGGAGCTAATGTTGTATGGAACTTCCCTTGGTTAATTTTATTATGATAACATTTAAATTTGGAACGCCAAAACAAAAAATTATATCAAAAATAGTTTCGAAAAAAAACAAGGCTGTTCAAGGCATAACTTCCTGGTCCAAGGAGTTTTTAGCTATAAAATTTACACTTCAAAGAGACTTTACTAATGGCGGCTGTATGTATCGCTTTCGCGGTCCTTAGCACCAAGAAAACATTTGAAAAAGTAGTAGCTATCTCTTTCATTCCAATGCGAATTGTTAAATTTTTGTCATTTATTAGTTTTATTATTTATAATATATTTTTCATTTACCGTCACAGTAGGCACAGTAGGTGTATAAAGTAGAGTATGCTCCTCGAGGATAAAAGTCTTGAATCCTTCGCTTCATTCAGGATTCTTACCATAGATCCTTCATTTCGCTCAGGATTCAATATGCTGCCCGTGACATAAGACACTGCTTTATCCCCTTGGTGCATAATCTACTATTCTAGCACGCTTATTGGCAATTGGAGATAATAAGTAAACCAAGGGGCAATGGTATGTAGAGTCGGAGAAACGTGATTACCATCCAATAAACTGTATTTTTTTAAAACTATCGCAAAATAAATATTAAACAAGAAAATATACTAGAAAAAAAAAACAACTAGTCTCATGTCGCCCTGACGCGACATGAGACTAATTGTTTTTTTCTAGAATATTTTCTTGTTAAATATTTATCACATAAAAATAGCATTGTAAAATGCAAAGATAAAAGTTATAAATATCGCAAATTTTAATGAAATAGCTATCAGTTTCTTACGGAGACGTCTACACCTAGGTATATAACAACTATAACAAGCGAAGATTTCCTCTGTACCTAAAGAATTTAAAAAATCATAAATTTCTTCATCAGCAGTTATATGACGAAGACTGATGAACTGTTAAGAATCTATTGGAGATATATATAGTATGTCGCCCTATCAAGCCGCGACAGAATAACGGGTGGCATTATTCGGGGGTGGCCGGATTAGGGATGATGTATCGCGGCATGAACCAAACCAGGCCATACCCGCTCGGCGATTAGCTGAGAGCTTACGCGCCAGTTGGTTAATAGGGTAAGCATTTAGGTGTGGAGAGATTTTTGCTTTTGATCCATTTCCGTAATTATAGGACGATGGGTGGAAAGGTTTTTGCCAGGTTTTATTTCTTCTTATTTGTGTTTACGCCGGCTCCATATCCGCCCGTTTAATACGATAATGATTCCGGAAATGGTCACATACTACCTAAGTATTAAAAGGACCTATTCCTGAAATGACGTTTTTACAGTTTTAAAGATTTTAAGCCATTTTCGGAGTGAGTCATTATAGGAATTTAGCAGTTCTTTTCGAAATAGGTCTTTCCGAACAAGTCCTTTTCAGAAAAAGTCATATGTAGCCATTTTTGGGAATGGGCATTATTATCGTACAAAACGTATCCTTCAATATAGATCGTACTTTACTGGTTTTGTAACATGTCAGAGGTTTATGATTTTGTAATTTTTGCATTTTTCAATGCTATTTTTATACTTATGGTAAATTTTAAGTCTCGGTAGCTCAGTGGTTAGAGCATTGGAACGGATTTCCAAAGGTCGCGGGTTCGATTCCCGTCTTATATATTATATTATATAAGACGGGAATCGAACCCGCATTTTTACCCGTATTTTTCTATTTAAAATTTACCATAAGTATGTCAGAGGTTCTTTTAAAAGTGTAATTGTAAGTACTACGCAATGTCCAATGTTAAGGCAACGTGAAGTTGTATATTTTAGAGACTACTTGTTAGTATGAACGAAAAATTGAAGCCATTGACATACTCGTTTGAAATTTATTCATACAAAATTAAATAACAATGCAATACTGAAAATCGAACGGGTATTAAACGCGTAGACCGTAGAACCTACCTAAATGAATTTTTATGAATGACGGGGAAACTCTTAGCCTTCATAATACCTGATGTTAAGTATTGATAAGGCTGAAGATGGAAGCGAGCCTCTCCCGGAATCCTCAATCACTGAGGAACTGGCTATCTTATCACGAACTGCCGAAACACAACAATGCTGAAAACATTGTTGTTATGGCGTCAGGCTTAGATAAGATGGTGGTAGCTAGCCAGGCGGGCTTACAATAAGTAAGATTGTTTAGTGTATACAATGTAATGCAGTTTGTGATTAAATTGAGATTGTGTTTGAAAAAAAAACGGAGTCTATCCAGACATCATAACAAAAATAATAGGTTCCTCCACAGATTATATCGTAATAGACGGTAAAAGTGTACCTACCTTGCGTGCCAAAAGTTTGATCCACGGTCAAAGTTTTATGTCCGGTTGATACCATTGCCAAGAAAGCACGCGTCACTCAGAAACGAAAACGGTTAATTGTGCAATGCTTTCTTGCAAGAGCTCGTCAATAACATTTACACATCACTAAATCTCGTTCGTGACGTCATCGTAGGTACGAAAAATTCGACACGCTAGGTTCTCATACTGTTTGAAACGCTCTTTACGTCTACTTGATATAAGTCTGTCAGTTCCTCAGATAGAATTATATTGCCGAATAATCCGTGTTCGTCGATCTCAAACCTGAGGAGTAGGAAGCTGCCTCTGTCCTCGGCCTTGGCCTCGCCTGTAGAGAGTCACCGCGGGAAAGCAATTTCACGCTTTTATTATTATTCGATCGGCGACTAAATCGCTTTCCAGTTGTGCACTTGCTTAAATCGTTTCCTTTTGTGGTAACGACCGAACGATTTTGGTCTCATCGTCATTAGCTCTTTTGGTGTCCTGTCCTCTGCTGGGTTCCCTTTCTTATGGATAAAGAGATGGGCCCTAACTTATAATAGGCATATGGTAAATTTTAAATAGAAAAATATTGGAAAAAAATTGACTCGGCCACAAGTGAATTCTCAGACGGGAATCGAACCCGCGACCTTTGGAAATCCGGTCCAATGCTCTAACCGCTGAGCTACCGAGACTTGCGAACCACCGTCGAAATTCTCCAATACAATAAAATAATAATCCAATACAATAAAAGTATGAGAATTCACTTGTGGCCGAGTAAATTTTTTCCAATATTTTTCTATTTAAAATTTACTATAAGTAGGTATATAAATAGCATTGAAAAATGCAAAAATTACAAAATCATAAATTATAATAGGCATTTCACAACTGCAAAACCATACAAATGATCATTCCCCATTCTAGCAAAATAAAATCTTGGCAATGCACTAGAAGTTCCAGATACTTATTAAAGAGTTAAACAAACTCTTGTGTGTGATGTCAAACCTATAATTTTTTTAAATTTTTACATAAGAAAAAAAGCTCTGTTACCTATTACAGTTTTACAAGAAGTTTACTTGATAACAGTTTTATGTAAGAAATGACTATTATTAATAATATGAATAATACACAAAAAATTACGAATTACGAAACCGCCTGAAACGGCAAAAACTTCAACAAAACAAAAGTTTAATGGACGCATATTACGCATAAATGTTTTTAAATTGCATTATTTTGTTTAACGCACATGTTCTACTTTCGAAGTTTCATATTTATGTAAAACCCACTAATAAAGTGCATCTGGGATAATTTACTTCCGTTTTGCAAAATAGTAATTTGCAAGAACAGATAATTTAATAAATCGCTTTGGAATTTTCCCAACCCCCATTTCAAATGATCATTAAATAAAATACTTAGTAAGAAACAGTCCCTATTTGCCGTCGAATAAAAAGCACCTACGTAACACGGACAAATTAAATAAACCCGTGGAGGTCAACGGACGATGCTGCGCAGTGACCTTCAATCTTCTTCCGTTTCGTAACGGACTGGAATCTCACAAGTGATATGATAATGTTTGCGGACCAGCAAGCCGTGATAGTATTTTGCACAGTACGTGATATCAATCTTCCTGCCTTAAAAAATACTATTTCTTTGTGATAAATATTAAACAAGAAAATATACTAGAAAAAAGCAACTAGTCTCATGTCGCCCTGACGGGATCACATCAGGGCGACATGAGACTAGTTGCTTTTTTCTAGTATATTTTCTTGTTTAATATATATCACATAAAAAATAGCATTACGAAATGCAAAATTAAAAAGTTATAATTACTATTTCTTTATTATTGAGATATAATTGATAGGTTTGGATCATAGACATAAATCAACTCTAGGCTTATACTGTTAGACATTGAGCCACTGGGGAACTTCGTCATCATCATCTAAATTCTAAGCATCTAAAATTTGTATAACATATGTCTTTTATTGCAAACTTGCAAAGGTAACTAATCACATAGAATTTCGAAACAAAGTTGTCATACATAATGCACAAAAGATATTCAACGATGATATAGTTATTTGAGGAGCCCGTGGCGCAGTGGTTTTACGCGCTCGGACTGCGATTGTTGAGGTTAAGCAACTTTTGCAATGGTCGGTGACGGGATGGATGACCATAAATTTACTATCTCGAGCTCCTCCGTGCTTAGGAAGGCACGTTGAGCCGTTGGTCCCGGCTGCATGTGCAGTAGTTAAAACCCACCAATCCGCATTGGGCCCGCGTGGTGGGTCATGGCCCGTTCTCCTTATCCATCCATAAGGAAGGCCAAGCCCCAGCAGTGGGGACATTAAAAATGGCCGATGACGTTGGTTAGTTAGTCCAACTCCATAAACTATTGCTTCTGTAAAATACATTGGAAGCAAAGTCACACTGTGTTTGTAGGAATGTGGACTCGACCATTTGGTTGCTTGAGTTGCTTAAGTTCTAACTGCTGAAGTGGTCATAAGAATGCGAAAAGATACATCTATTGATCTTAACATTACAATGAATAAGTGGACTTATTCCAGTTAACATCTCATCTATTTATGCTCTCCTGAAACGTAAATTATCGACAGAAACCTCAAAATATTAAGGAAACCAATGGCTGCAGTACATGCAGCATTCAAACAGACAAACAATTAACAACAGTTACTGGTTTCAAAGCCGTCTCGCGATGCAAATAACCAATTAACAGCGTAAACAATGTGCCGCTACAGTGACATAAAAGTTACCTAACCACGTAACCGCTCGCGCGTTGCGTTCGCGTTGCATACGCGATGCTATTTCGGCTGCAGCTGCGTCTCGGCGCTTCCTCGATCACACATGCGATCATAATACGCATCACATTACTCGCGTAACACCGTTATAAAACTGCCGAATAAGACCGCTGTAAATTTTAAGTCGTTTCGTTTTACTAGCGACGACCTAAATGAGGAAAATGTTTAAACGACCCGTTAAATGTCGTGTTTGATGAGTTTTCTTCCTGGAAGATTTGATTCTAAATTAAACAGCCTACGCAAAGTTTACAACTGATTTCTACAACTTTTGAAATTGTCAATTCGCTTTGCTAGCAAGTAGTAATTTTTGTGGTTTGGGTTGCGACGGTTCTTCAAAATAGGAAAACGTTAGTCCAGGTAACAGCCATAGGTATTCACGTGCTGTTCAGTCAGTAAGAGTCTGACGTAACTATTACAGCCGGCTATGGAGTACCTATCTATGAAATTCACTACTTCCCTTCCCCGTGTCCAGCCCCCTATTGTCTATTTCCCTTTCAAAGGTATTGTGATTGTGATAGTGATTTATGAAATTGTTTAACTTACAGTCGCAATCCCATTCGGAACGAATGATGTTTTAAATGACACTTCATTTGACAATTCTCCATACATTTGAAAGATATTTTAGTCTGGCACTTTGCTTAGAGAGTTCAATTTCGTTCATTCAATACCATTCAAAATGTGTCCCGATCATAATCTCTATCGAATGTCAAATAGTGACAGCCTGAAGTATGTAAATATCTTTCAAATAAAGAATTGAAAAGGATTGCGATAGATTTTAAAATTAGACAATTAGACCCTTGATCCGGGTGCCCACGTGACAGGACTTAAAAAACAGACAGTTAAAAGTCAAAACTTCTATCAAAGAGTTATAACAACAACTTACGGCCGGTTTCAATAATCTATTCCTAACAAGAGATAGGCCTATCTTGGTTACGTTACTTAGCAACCGCTGTTATTTTGGTTTATTTTGGGCTGATTAACAAAAATATCTAGGCAACAAAGCTCTAGTAAGCCTATCTCTTAACGAGGATATGTTATTGAAACCGACCATTAATGAATTAATTTATGATTTTGTAATTTTTGCATTTTTCAATGCTATTTTTATACTTATGGTAAATTTTAAATAGAAAAATATTGGAAAAAATTAACTCGGCCACAAGTGAATTCTCAGACGGGAATCGAACCCGCGACCTTTGGAAATCCGGTCCAATGCTCTTAATGAATTAAGTCAAGAAACGACGAGACCGTTTAGAGTTTCATGCATGCTCTTGTCTCAAGCATTTCTCTTCACCACCTTCTACCTTTCAATGGTACTTGTCAACCGTTTCAATACAAACGATTAAACAAACATCAGTCGTAGTCTAAATTAGGTCAAGTTACATAAGGGTACTGGGATTGAGGGCGGCCATGACATCACGGGTGCAGATCTCGACGTGACCGCGGCGCGGGCGGCGGGCTTAAAGCCGCGCGGCCTCCAGCGGGACACGCACCGACTTGCGGTGTACACGGATTCAATTTAGATTATATAAATTAACAAGAGCACAGATAAATAATAAGGCAGCTCAACCACATGTAGCTAGGATAATCGTAGCGAGAATGTCGTAAAGACTTATTGTAAGACGTGGGAGTTTCAGGATTGAACTCTGGAGATTTAATACGTTTCCTTTTCCCCTGGTGGTGTTGAAATTTTTTAGAACGGCTCCTGAACCACCCAGATGATGGTAAACTAGAAGAGAAAAATACCTACTAAACCCCTTCCTATGGATTGGTCCACCAGGACTATCTTGACCTTGCTGGATCCAGAGTAGGTATAGTATACCTTCCTACACTTACCCGGGGTTAGGTTTGTAAGGTTGTCTATCTAAGGTTTGATGGTAAACTAGAAGAGAAAAATACCTACTAAACCCCTTCCTATGGATTGGTCCACCAGGACTATCTTGACCTTGCTGGATCCAGAGTAGGTATAGTATACCTTCCTACACTTTTTTTATTTTTTTATAAATGAAATTACATCTGCAGACTCCTGGTCCGCACTTTTTTGATTTTGAGTTTAATGTTATTTTGTTGAAATACAAATTCTTACATACTATTACACTATCACAGTGTACTCCGCGACTAAAATACTACATGTAAAGTGATTTTGTTATTTTGATGTTATTTTATTTTAATACAATTTGTGTCACAGTTCTAGAGGTTCCTTATGGACTAGGGTTAGTGTTTCTTAGAATTATATAGGTATTCACCTACAACAAAAGTTATAAAACACCGCATATTGTGCACAAGTGAAGTGTTAGAATAAAACAACTTTTACGGATATCAAACGCGCTATATTTCACGTTAGTTCGTGTTATAATCAAAAAACCCCTAAAAAGCCTAAAAATACAGACATTTACAACTTAATTCGTGAAATAGAGTTGGATGAGAGTAGGAGAGGATCGTGCTCGGTGGCGTGCACTTGGCCAGCAGTGGACGATGATGGGCTGATGATGATGATGTTTATCTATGTAACTGATAATTTCTGGAATGAACTATTAAAGGTATGTGACGTATTTAATTCTGTTAACGATTACCACGTCAAATGGATTGCACTTACGCGTGAAGCGGCTGTTACGATTACGAGTAATTGTATTAACAAAGCAGCGCTAGAGTGACGTCACTCACTGCTCCCGTAGATAACTATCGTTATAATAAACTACCTAGAAATACCGGCTTTACACTTTCACGGCGAAAACCGCCGTTATAACGAGCGATATAAGGACGTTCTCAATGTCCAAGTCAAATACCAGTCGTGCTGTTGACTCTACAACAGATGACACTTGCACGAAAACAGAATCACGCCTTATCACGTAAACAAGAGCTGTGATCATAGAGAAACTGTTGCTTAAAACTACAAACAATCTGAGTGTTGAAAGTCAATGGCCTACCTATTTGAAAGTGGAAATCTTTAATTTACTATCTAAATCTAAGAAGATTGAAAATCATAGGTCAATTTAAACGGATTCATAACCAATGGACGACAAATCGCTTTAATGGTAAGATCTGAACCACTTACACGCCTGACTTTCAGCCGACCTGTCACTAATGGTCTTTGCATTTTCATCGGGTACAAATAGAAATATTACTAGACCATGAAATTGTGATACACTTTCCGAAATATCCTCTTTTGTACAGATAACTTCTCCTATACAAAACGAATACTTATTTCAGAACCAAATAATCTTATTTTCGTAACAAATAAACTACGGGTTTGCCAACTTTGCAAAGATACATATCCCCTTGAGATCTAATCGTTATACTTAGTAGAGTTCTTTAATTACTTTTTGTACTGGCAAACCAAGATTTTCGTCCTCTACGGATACGGATCTACCACTATTGAAATACAATTAAATACAATAAGTAAATAATTGTAGACATTCCAAGTGTATTAGAAATCGAAAGGAATGCTAAAGAACGTCGTTCGCCAGTGTTATCTCGACAACTGGTCGGTGAAAGTGGCCATTTTGCAAGGAAACAATCGCTTGTAAGTACGCACTAAACTGTCGGAGGGAATGAATGGCCACGAAACGAGCGCGAGCGTGATCTTATCAGGGGTCCTACTCTTAAATCTCTCGTTTAAATTTGTATAGACTTCTAAGTAGCAGTCGTCGATCTGTAATGAGTACCTACAAATAGTACAGTCCAGAGATGATGCTAATGCATACATTACCTACATTAGGTTGCCAGCTTCAACTCGGCGTCCATTTTTATATTTTGAATTAATCACGACATCAACACTCCGAGTCCGAGGCATTTGAAGAATTAGTCAACCCATTTCTTAATTAGGTTTAATAAAAATATGACATATGAAATCATATGACTATGGTAAGACTTGTTCGAAGCCTGTCATCTTACTAACTTCCCAGTCAATAACTATTTGATTTTGCTAATCCATCTCCATCCAACAAACAACAGTACGGTCAAAAATTCTGATCTTGATAGGGAATTACCGAATACGATTCCCAAGTAAATCACCTGATGTCCAAAATAAGACAGTACCTATGATTTCATAGGTTTTTCCGGTGTAAAATTATACCTTACCACAGAAAAGAGCGCCAGATTGAATCATGTTAGTAGTTGAAAAATATAAAGATGCAAATGCTATTAGATGCAATGCAAATGCAATTAATGTACTTGACTAGTCTTGAGAGACATTGTTGCCAGCTCTTATATCTTATGATGAGTATACTACTACCAATATAGAGAAACTGGTAACACACAAGACACAAATTACATTAAAACTCATTGTATTACTTTCACTAGGTTTATTTTTTGCAGGCAACGAAAGTGATTCCTTTCAATACAACAACATTTCAATTGACACCACCTCCGTTGTATTTGCTTGTTTTATGTAAAATAAAACGTAATCAAGTACGTTAATAATAAGCCGTGCAAGTCAATACGGTTCACCGTTTACAAATTTTCAGGTGTGAATTCCACTCCTGTCAGATCACGCTGCGAGTTTGATGATTTCTCAAGAATTAGGCGTCAGCCAAATAAATTATTATTGAGTTGCCGTAACAAATTCGTAAAAGGATGTGTCGTACGTGATCGAAAAGTAACGGGGCGTCACGTAGTCGGAGTAATTGATAGCTGTCGGAAATCTGACTGACCGATCTAACTTATCGTGCAGTTTATTATCTGACCAAGCAATAACATGAAGTGAACGCGAAAAAAAAATTAAGCTTCAACGTTCGTTAAAAAAATTGGTCCATAATTGGCGAAAGTATCGAATAACATATACGTGAAAAAGGTCTAATTGACAGCCTCTTTTGTAATAATAAGATTTTTTTTATCTCATTATATTTTTTATGATAACGGTCATGTTTTATGTGTTAACAAGTCTGAAAACAAGAAGCAACGGTGGTAAATAATTATAAAAATATTCAATCAGTTATTTAGTCATTTATTGGATTTTAATATTATTAATGGAAAGTTTTTTTTTTACATTAAAAGTAGTAGGGATTCGAGAGTTCTAACACAGTGTCAGAACTCCCATCCCCCCTCCACCCGTCTCCCCCTCATTGCCCTTCCACAACCCATCCTCGGGTCGTCCAAAACTAAAAAAAAAAAAAAAAAAAAAAAAAAAAAAAAAAAAAAAAAAAAAATGAAAACACCCCCATTTGAATCGATTGCGCTGGGTCCCGGAATGATATCTCTAACCCTTTCTGAGATACGTTTTTCTTAAACTCAGCCCTACTTGATTAACTAATTAATCCTCGGGCCTCGGGCTTCGCTAATGACACGTTCTATGTTAATTACACCTCAGTCATTTTTCACAATGCCGCTCATTACTTAACTATTTAATAAAATCATTCATATTTGTTGCATAACTACGATCCGTACCTATGCATGTTTTCGAACAAAACAACGCCTCACCTAGTCTACCTACCTACCCAGGCAAACCGAACATACACAGTTTGTTGAAGCTGGAGCTTAGCGGAGTTTTTAACACACCTACTATTTATCGTTCTCATGTGAACACCATATTTCTCTTCTACAATCTTAATTTGGTTCATTAATTTCTCATTTATTTGCTTCCACTACCATAACAAGTTTTACAAGTACTTTTATTATTTGATTCGACAAATAACTTTGCTCATTAAATTATCAACTATTTGCTTTCACTATAATAACAAGTTTTATTCAAGTTCTCAGTTGTTTTTTGAACATTTTGATTGAGAAACACATCATAATGTTATGATCTGACTTAGTATAAGAACAACCACAACTTAGCTTTTCCTAACAAAATATTATTCGCCCTCATTGAAGACATAGACTACTGCTTCAGAGTCAAAACAACAAATATGGAAGTGAGTATTTTATTTTATTAAGTTACATGATGTTGATTTATATTTACTGTTGTACTTATTATTCTTTGTTCTCATTGTTATTGCTCATATCTTACCTCGATAATAACACTACCGCCAACTAGGAGGAAAACACTTATAAATATTACTTTCCGATGTCTGATGATGAGGACACATCTTCGAGCCCATACCCTTAAGAAGAGAAATAGCAGCAGCGAGCCGAGCAGCGATTCTCTAAAGGAATTCTTTGAACAACCCGCGTAGAAGTAAAAAGCAAAAGTTCAGTCGTCTATTGTAGGCAGAGTAACAAACGACGGGGTCTCATATATTTCTACAAATGATGATAATGGATCAAAAGCGAATCACCTAATAAAGATCGAAATCTATGAATTTAAAAAATTGGCGAACTTGGTGAATGCGGACGTACGAGTGAAGTACTATAATAAACAAAACACTAACCACCACCAACGAACACGGCAGCTGATATATAACATTACAAAAGAAATTTCAAGTGCATCTGACTGCAAGAAATATACATTTAAACATAAAGATTGAATAAAATCATCCATACTGACGTTGATTTATAATGCATCATATTATAAAATGTATGAAATAAGGTTGAAATTTGACACCTGAATAAACGATTTATTCTGTTAATATTCCCTTCTTTTCCTTCATTTCAAAGGTTTTTAAAATAAAGATCAAAATGAAATTGAATACCCAACCTAAAATACCCTTGGCGAAGCAGTCTTGTCAGAACTTGTTATTTAACATACAATTACATGTGAACACCATATTTTTCATTCATTATCGAAAAACTTTATTTACTACTTTCAATAAAGTTTCAACTAACTTCTTCTCTTCATTATTTAAGTATCAAATGTTTGCTTACAAAAGCATAACAAGTTTATTTAAGTCTTATCCTTTGAATTAGTTTACTTTGTTTTATCAGTGATTGTCAAACCCATTAGAATCTAATGATATGAACTAGTATAAAAACGATCATATTCGCTTTCCATTTCCTAACAAAGTGCCATAGAAGACGTTATTACATTGACTACTAGTTGAGAAACAGGCTATCTAAAACGGATGTAAGTATTGTATTTTAAATACTTCTTTGTGCCTGATATTTGCTAATTGTTCGTAACTATCGACCTCCTCGTCTGTTATATGATGTTGGTTTATATTTATTGTTGTACTTACAATTTTTTGTACTCATTGTTACAACCCACATCCTGCTTTAGTGACAGCACTACCATTGGTTACGAAGCAAACACATCTTTGACACAACACCTACTCTATCAAGAAGATAAACAGACCAAACAGCGAACCTCTAAGAAGCAAGTTTTTTGAATAGCCCTTATAGGAGACACGTGCTAAACTATAGTAGATTAGTCTACTGTGGGGCGTGCAACAAAGGATGGGATCAAAAGCAACTTATCTAATAAATGTAATTTTTTCTTTATGTCTTAAAAATTTGCAAGCGTCCTGACATCTGATGTAGGGGTTTTCGAGTGAATTACCACCTACAACAAGCAAAAGTATAACCACAACAAATAAATTCGACAGTCAATTTATACTTATAATAATATCAGAAAGCTATTTGAAATGCATCTGAACGCAAGAAATATACGTTAAAACGTAAATATTGAATGTGCATAAAATCATTGATCAACACAATCTCATTAACAAATTATTTTGCCATAAAGAAACTATCATGAATATCGTTACAATAGTGGTGGATCTACAATGGTTCAAAGATTTAAAAAATAAATTCATTATAAAGGAATTGGCAACCGCTACTAAAGATTACACTCTAATATTTTTTATAAAATCACCTTACTCTTTTGAAAACTTTATGAAATGATGAACAAAAGCATATACGTTGGTTGGAGAAAAACCGTGGGTTGACTTGGATTGAAGGAATCATTGATCATCAAGAATTTCAACGAATTCTAGTACCTACCTTATTTAATTGACAAAAAAGTATTAGTCAAAGATTTGGAGAAAATAATGTGGCTTAGAGAGTTCTATTTACAATGTGAAATAATAGAATTAGGTGAAAAAGGTTGTCATAATGGCTTTATGTTACTTAATGATTGCAACAACAATGAAAAAAAAGTTTTGGAGTTGCGTTCATCACAAAAATATCTGTGCATTAAAAATGTAATGTGTCTCAAGATGTGGTACTGTGATAATTATATCTTTAATTTATATTAATTTAGAATAACAAATTAAATTGTAAACTATTTTTTAATGTATCATTTTATTAATCAAATAAAATATATTTGGGGTTATACATACACCGTTCTTTTTTTGAATTGGATCAAGTAACTTATCATCTTTTCAGACTGCGAAAATTTTAAAAACATAATAAACTTAAACTTCTGTAGGATTTAAAAAAGTAATCGTTATTTGTACATAACTTGTTGTAATAATAACGAAAACAAAAAAAAACTGTTTGGTTATAGCAGTGTGAACAATTCTATATTTCAATATAAACCTTGTTAATATCATGAAGAAACTGTCATGAATACCTAATGTTCAAAATATAAATTATTACTATGACAGAGGGAAGAAACCACATGCAACAAGCAAAATTATAACTACAATCAACGAACTGGACACTCGATTTATAATAAAAGATTTTTCAAATGCATCCAGGACCCCTATTTTTGAATCACTCGTCGTGCGAGTGGCGAGGCGAATGAGGAGGCGATCACGCGATTAGCGATCTAACATGCGTAGACATAGCACGCTTTTCGCTTTGCCCCTCGCGCGCTCGCGTTGGGAGGCGGTACTACAGGCGAAAAGCGTAGTTATGTATATACGTGCAAGATCGCTTTTACGGAATACGGAAACTCAAACGTCGCTCGCACGAAAATCAGTAGAAATCTCGAGACGAGGGAATCAAAAAAATAGAGCTCCTGGACACAAGAAATATTAACAACTACAACAAAAATATTCTTCCGTAAGAAACTATCATAAAAATCGATGCAATACTTAGTCGTGGATTTACAATTGCCAATTGCTAATAAAGATTTACCTCTGACATTTTTTGATAAAATTGCCTTTCTTTTAAAACTTTATTAAATGATGAACAAAAGAATATGCGTTAGGTTGGAAAATAAAACCGTGGGTTGACTTCGAGCGAATGATTAAGTAATTGATCATTAAGAATTTCAACGAATTCTGGTACCTTATTTATTTAGACAAAAAGAAAAAAATAGGTTTGTAGAAAATAATGCGGCTTCGAGAGTTATATTAAGAATATGAAATAATAGAATTAGGTGAAACAGGTTGTTCTAATTTTTGTAAGTTATATAATGAATACTACAAGAAATACAACATGTTTTGGAATGGAGTTCATCACAAAAAATATTTGTGCAATAATTTTTTTTATGTGAATCAAGATGTGGTATTGTGATAATTATATCTCTAATTTCTTTTAATTTAGAATAACAAATATTGAATTGTAAACTATTTTTGAATGTATCATTTTATTATTCAAATAAAATATCTTTGGGAGTATACAAACACCGTTTTCTTTTTTAATTGGATCAAGCAGACAAAATCATTCATTTATTTATCTACAATTATATTCTCCGATGCGAAAATTTTAAAACTCCTGCAGAATTTTAAAAAAATTGAACATTTGAACAAAACCTGTTGTGGAAATAACGAACACAAAGAAAAAATGCTTAGGTAATGTTTGGTTTTGAACAATTCTATATTTCAAAACAAACTTTGTTAATATCATGAAGAAACTATCAGGAATACCTGTCGATCAAATAGAAATTATGATTATGGCAGAAGGAACAAGTTCTCGAATTGTGTACATCATAAAAATATGATCACATAAAAAAAAACTATTAATGAAATATTGAATATTATTATTAATTTTACTGTATAATTGTTTTCTTTCAAAGACTAAAAGACTATAACATTAAATTGATAAAATAATTTTACAGTTTTTTTATGAATGCATTAGTAAACATACGATATCTTTTTATGTCTTCTAATTTTCCTTATCTTGTTCGACAATGTTTGTTAATATCATGAAGAAATTAACAAGTATATCGATGAAAATGCTCGTGGATCCAAAATTCTATAAAATAATTTAATTATAAGGAACAAAATTAATCAATATTAAAAATGATATTCTAACATTTCAATAATTAAAACGTCATTTTTTTAACTTTTATCAAATGGAGAGCAGAAGTAAGTGTACCTATTGCTTAGGTAAAAAAAGAAATCAATGTTTGACTTAGAGGAAGAGATTCATTGATCATCGAGAATTTGAACATTTTTCATACATAATGTGACTTCGAGAGGTAGCTCTCAACAATGTGAAATATTAGAATTTTTGGTGGAATTGGACAATGCTAAATTTTTAAGTTAGTTAATGATGAGTATGAAGACGGAACAAATTTTCGAATTGTGTACATAATAAATAGATGTACATAATTGCATAAAAAAATCTTAATATTGAATTGTTAAATATTATTTACTGTATCATTTTATTAGTTATAAAATTTCGTTGTGGGTAAGCATTGTTTTCTTTCAAATACGATAACAGTAAATTCTTAAAAAAAAATGCAGTTTATAGTAATAATATTAAAAAACATTATTATATGAATGCTAAAGAAAACATTTCTTCTCTAAAAGTATGCCTTCTGTTTATACAAATAAAAAAGAAATCAATTAGTACCTATTTACTTGCAAGAAATACAAATGTAGGTTGCGTATGCGTATAAGAGGGTGTGTTAATTATTTAAGACATCTAAAAAAAATATTGTAGTTGTGAATAGCAGTGTGAACTAGTTTATTAGCATAATATCTAAACTAATATTAAGATCCATTTTGTAGATGCATATTACCTACGAACGATTTAGGTAATAATAAATTATAACTTCACTTTTATTACGAATATTTAAGAATTTGGTTTTTTTTTTTTAATAATTGTATTTTTTTTATTTGCAGCATAAGAAGCATTCGAGTAATATATCAATAAAAATAAGAAAGTGAATTCCATGTCTTCAAATTGTAACTTATTTGCAAACTTTAACCAGGTTTACTACACGGTAGGAGGAGCACCATTTGGATAATTCTATTTTAGGTTTGAGATTAAGTTACCATTATTAAGTATCAGCTGACAATGTTCACACCAAAACTTAGGTTCAGTGTTATAAAATATATAACATGCTTGCATGTCAGCGATTGTAATGAATCACCTCACAATCAACTTCACGTAGTCTGCTTTACCTCTAAAGTCTAATTCAGATCCGTATTGGTGCAGAGGGGTGAGGCAGCATGCATGCTTATCGTTGCAGATGGTTTCAAAGCTCACAAACCGCAGCTGAGGCAGGCCGGCTCCGCCGGCCTGCCTCAACCGCAATTTGCTTTGAAACCATCTGCAACAATAAGCATGCGGGCTGCCTCACCCCTCTGCAGCGCTGCTGGCTAGAATTACACTTTAGGGGTAAAGCAGCCTACGTGAAGTTGGTTGTGAGGTGATTAATTACAATCGCTGACATGCATGCATGGTATAGATTTTAGAACACTGAACCTAAGTTTTGGTTTGAACATTGCCAACTGATACTTAATAGTGGTAACTTAATCTCAAATCTAAAATAGAATTATCCAAATGGTGCTCCTCCTACCGTGTAGTAAACCTGGTTAAAGTTTGCAAATAAGTTACAATTTGAAGACATGGAATTCACTTTCTTATTTTTATTGATATATTACTCGAATGCTTCTTATGCTGCAAATAAAAAAAATACAATTATTAAAAAAAAAAAACTAAATTCTTAAATATTCGTAATAAAAGTGAAGTTATAATTTATTATTACCTAAATCGTTCGTAGGTAATATGCATCTACAAAATGGATCTTAATATTAGTTTAGATATTATGCTAATAAACTAGTTCACACTGCTATTCACAACTACAATATTTTTTTTAGATGTCTTAAATAATTAAAACACCCTCTTATACGCATACGCAACCTACATTTGTATTTCTTGCAAGTAAATAGGTACTAATTGATTTCTTTTTTATTTGTATAAACAGAAGGCATACTTTTAGAGAAGAAATGTTTTCTTTAGCATTCATATAATAATGTTTTTTAATATTATTACTATAAACTGCATTTTTTTTTAAGAATTTACTGTTATCGTATTTGAAAGAAAACAATGCTTACCCACAACGAAATTTTATAACTAATAAAATGATACAGTAAATAATATTTAACAATTCAATATTAAGATTTTTTTATGCAATTATGTACATCTATTTATTATGTACACAATTCGAAAATTTGTTCCGTCTTCATACTCATCATTAACTAACTTAAAAATTTAGCATTGTCCAATTCCACCAAAAATTCTAATATTTCACATTGTTGAGAGCTACCTCTCGAAGTCACATTATGTATGAAAAATGTTCAAATTCTCGATGATCAATGAATCTCTTCCTCTAAGTCAAACATTGATTTCTTTTTTTACCTAAGCAATAGGTACACTTACTTCTGCTCTCCATTTGATAAAAGTTAAAAAAATGACGTTTTAATTATTGAAATGTTAGAATATCATTTTTAATATTGATTAATTTTGTTCCTTATAATTAAATTATTTTATAGAATTTTGGATCCACGAGCATTTTCATCGATATACTTGTTAATTTCTTCATGATATTAACAAACATTGTCGAACAAGATAAGGAAAATTAGAAGACATAAAAAGATATCGTATGTTTACTAATGCATTCATAAAAAAACTGTAAAATTATTTTATCAATTTAATGTTATAGTCTTTTAGTCTTTGAAAGAAAACAATTATACAGTAAAATTAATAATAATATTCAATATTTCATTAATAGTTTTTTTTTATGTGATCATATTTTTATGATGTACACAATTCGAGAACTTGTTCCTTCTGCCATAATCATAATTTCTATTTGATCGACAGGTATTCCTGATAGTTTCTTCATGATATTAACAAAGTTTGTTTTGAAATATAGAATTGTTCAAAACCAAACATTACCTAAGCATTTTTTCTTTGTGTTCGTTATTTCCACAACAGGTTTTGTTCAAATGTTCAATTTTTTTTAAATTCTGCAGGAGTTTTAAAATTTTCGCATCGGAGAATATAATTGTAGATAAATAAATGAATGATTTTGTCTGCTTGATCCAATTAAAAAAGAAAACGGTGTTTGTATACTCCCAAAGATATTTTATTTGAATAATAAAATGATACATTCAAAAATAGTTTACAATTCAATATTTGTTATTCTAAATTAAAAGAAATTAGAGATATAATTATCACAATACCACATCTTGATTCACATAAAAAAAATTATTGCACAAATATTTTTTGTGATGAACTCCATTCCAAAACATGTTGTATTTCTTGTAGTATTCATTATATAACTTACAAAAATTAGAACAACCTGTTTCACCTAATTCTATTATTTCATATTCTTAATATAACTCTCGAAGCCGCATTATTTTCTACAAACCTATTTTTTTCTTTTTGTCTAAATAAATAAGGTACCAGAATTCGTTGAAATTCTTAATGATCAATTACTTAATCATTCGCTCGAAGTCAACCCACGGTTTTATTTTCCAACCTAACGCATATTCTTTTGTTCATCATTTAATAAAGTTTTAAAAGAAAGGCAATTTTATCAAAAAATGTCAGAGGTAAATCTTTATTAGCAATTGGCAATTGTAAATCCACGACTAAGTATTGCATCGATTTTTATGATAGTTTCTTACGGAAGAATATTTTTGTTGTAGTTGTTAATATTTCTTGTGTCCAGGAGCTCTATTTTTTTGATTCCCTCGTCTCGAGGTTTCTACTGATTTTCGTGCGAGCGACGTTTGAGTTTCCGTATTCCGTAAAAGCGATCTTGCACGTATATACATAACTACGCTTTTCGCCTGTAGTACCGCCTCCCAACGCGAGCGCGCGAGGGGCAAAGCGAAAAGCGTGCTATGTCTACGCATGTTAGATCGCTAATCGCGTGATCGCCTCCTCATTCGCCTCGCCACTCGCACGACGAGTGATTCAAAAATAGGGGTCCTGGATGCATTTGAAAAATCTTTTATTATAAATCGAGTGTCCAGTTCGTTGATTGTAGTTATAATTTTGCTTGTTGCATGTGGTTTCTTCCCTCTGTCATAGTAATAATTTATATTTTGAACATTAGGTATTCATGACAGTTTCTTCATGATATTAACAAGGTTTATATTGAAATATAGAATTGTTCACACTGCTATAACCAAACAGTTTTTTTTTGTTTTCGTTATTATTACAACAAGTTATGTACAAATAACGATTACTTTTTTAAATCCTACAGAAGTTTAAGTTTATTATGTTTTTAAAATTTTCGCAGTCTGAAAAGATGATAAGTTACTTGATCCAATTCAAAAAAAGAACGGTGTATGTATAACCCCAAATATATTTTATTTGATTAATAAAATGATACATTAAAAAATAGTTTACAATTTAATTTGTTATTCTAAATTAATATAAATTAAAGATATAATTATCACAGTACCACATCTTGAGACACATTACATTTTTAATGCACAGATATTTTTGTGATGAACGCAACTCCAAAACTTTTTTTTCATTGTTGTTGCAATCATTAAGTAACATAAAGCCATTATGACAACCTTTTTCACCTAATTCTATTATTTCACATTGTAAATAGAACTCTCTAAGCCACATTATTTTCTCCAAATCTTTGACTAATACTTTTTTGTCAATTAAATAAGGTAGGTACTAGAATTCGTTGAAATTCTTGATGATCAATGATTCCTTCAATCCAAGTCAACCCACGGTTTTTCTCCAACCAACGTATATGCTTTTGTTCATCATTTCATAAAGTTTTCAAAAGAGTAAGGTGATTTTATAAAAAATATTAGAGTGTAATCTTTAGTAGCGGTTGCCAATTCCTTTATAATGAATTTATTTTTTAAATCTTTGAACCATTGTAGATCCACCACTATTGTAACGATATTCATGATAGTTTCTTTATGGCAAAATAATTTGTTAATGAGATTGTGTTGATCAATGATTTTATGCACATTCAATATTTACGTTTTAACGTATATTTCTTGCGTTCAGATGCATTTCAAATAGCTTTCTGATATTATTATAAGTATAAATTGACTGTCGAATTTATTTGTTGTGGTTATACTTTTGCTTGTTGTAGGTGGTAATTCACTAGAAAACCCCTACATCAGATGTCAGGACGCTTGCAAATTTTTAAGACATAAAGAAAAAATTACATTTATTAGATAAGTTGCTTTTGATCCCATCCTTTGTTGCACGCCCCACAGTAGACTAATCTACTATAGTTTAGCACGTGTCTCCTATAAGGGCTATTCAAAAAACTTGCTTCTTAGAGGTTCGCTGTTTGGTCTGTTTATCTTCTTGATAGAGTAGGTGTTGTGTCAAAGATGTGTTTGCTTCGTAACCAATGGTAGTGCTGTCACTAAAGCAGGATGTGGGTTGTAACAATGAGTACAAAAAATTGTAAGTACAACAATAAATATAAACCAACATCATATAACAGACGAGGAGGTCGATAGTTACGAACAATTAGCAAATATCAGGCACAAAGAAGTATTTAAAATACAATACTTACATCCGTTTTAGATAGCCTGTTTCTCAACTAGTAGTCAATGTAATAACGTCTTCTATGGCACTTTGTTAGGAAATGGAAAGCGAATATGATCGTTTTTATACTAGTTCATATCATTAGATTCTAATGGGTTTGACAATCACTGATAAAACAAAGTAAACTAATTCAAAGGATAAGACTTAAATAAACTTGTTATGCTTTTGTAAGCAAACATTTGATACTTAAATAATGAAGAGAAGAAGTTAGTTGAAACTTTATTGAAAGTAGTAAATAAAGTTTTTCGATAATGAATGAAAAATATGGTGTTCACATGTAATTGTATGTTAAATAACAAGTTCTGACAAGACTGCTTCGCCAAGGGTATTTTAGGTTGGGTATTCAATTTCATTTTGATCTTTATTTTAAAAACCTTTGAAATGAAGGAAAAGAAGGGAATATTAACAGAATAAATCGTTTATTCAGGTGTCAAATTTCAACCTTATTTCATACATTTTATAATATGATGCATTATAAATCAACGTCAGTATGGATGATTTTATTCAATCTTTATGTTTAAATGTATATTTCTTGCAGTCAGATGCACTTGAAATTTCTTTTGTAATGTTATATATCAGCTGCCGTGTTCGTTGGTGGTGGTTAGTGTTTTGTTTATTATAGTACTTCACTCGTACGTCCGCATTCACCAAGTTCGCCAATTTTTTAAATTCATAGATTTCGATCTTTATTAGGTGATTCGCTTTTGATCCATTATCATCATTTGTAGAAATATATGAGACCCCGTCGTTTGTTACTCTGCCTACAATAGACGACTGAACTTTTGCTTTTTACTTCTACGCGGGTTGTTCAAAGAATTCCTTTAGAGAATCGCTGCTCGGCTCGCTGCTGCTATTTCTCTTCTTAAGGGTATGGGCTCGAAGATGTGTCCTCATCATCAGACATCGGAAAGTAATATTTATAAGTGTTTTCCTCCTAGTTGGCGGTAGTGTTATTATCGAGGTAAGATATGAGCAATAACAATGAGAACAAAGAATAATAAGTACAACAGTAAATATAAATCAACATCATGTAACTTAATAAAATAAAATACTCACTTCCATATTTGTTGTTTTGACTCTGAAGCAGTAGTCTATGTCTTCAATGAGGGCGAATAATATTTTGTTAGGAAAAGCTAAGTTGTGGTTGTTCTTATACTAAGTCAGATCATAACATTATGATGTGTTTCTCAATCAAAATGTTCAAAAAACAACTGAGAACTTGAATAAAACTTGTTATTATAGTGAAAGCAAATAGTTGATAATTTAATGAGCAAAGTTATTTGTCGAATCAAATAATAAAAGTACTTGTAAAACTTGTTATGGTAGTGGAAGCAAATAAATGAGAAATTAATGAACCAAATTAAGATTGTAGAAGAGAAATATGGTGTTCACATGAGAACGATAAATAGTAGGTGTGTTAAAAACTCCGCTAAGCTCCAGCTTCAACAAACTGTGTATGTTCGGTTTGCCTGGGTAGGTAGGTAGACTAGGTGAGGCGTTGTTTTGTTCGAAAACATGCATAGGTACGGATCGTAGTTATGCAACAAATATGAATGATTTTATTAAATAGTTAAGTAATGAGCGGCATTGTGAAAAATGACTGAGGTGTAATTAACATAGAACGTGTCATTAGCGAAGCCCGAGGCCCGAGGATTAATTAGTTAATCAAGTAGGGCTGAGTTTAAGAAAAACGTATCTCAGAAAGGGTTAGAGATATCATTCCGGGACCCAGCGCAATCGATTCAAATGGGGGTGTTTTCATTTTTTTTTTTTTTTTTTTTTTTTTTTTTTTTTTTTTTTTTTTTTTTTTAGTTTTGGACGACCCGAGGATGGGTTGTGGAAGGGCAATGAGGGGGAGACGGGTGGAGGGGGGATGGGAGTTCTGACACTGTGTTAGAACTCTCGAATCCCTACTACTATTAAATAGTCTAGCTCTTGGCCTCATTCTGAAATGTAGATTGAAAGAGAGGCCGAAGATGGAGCGAGTTCGCCTAGAAACACCAGGTTTATAGGCTCCCGGGAATACAGACGCAAGCTGGAGTTCCACTCCCTGGCTGTGCGCATAATAAAAGACGAGGAGAAGCGCTTTCTACGCAGACGAGGAATATTAACCAGGTAAGGGTGATGGCCCGCAGTACGTCTGGACTCCCGGTGGTAGACAGAGCTAGTGGGATGAGCTCATGCAACTCAATAAGTAGCACACTCTCCGAAGTACAATCTGTAGAACACCAACAATGAGGCAACTCTACGACGATGAAAGAGACTGTGGAGTTTGGTGTTCATTTTGATGTGTCTGTGCTTTTCTAAACTTATGACAACCGATCGACTAGATTTTTTTTAAATTCAATAAATTTTGTTATAGAAATATAAGTTTAGAGAAAACCATTAACGTTATTGCGATAAGCAATCTCGAAGAGGGAGTGAAAATGGGGATAATTGATTTAATGGGAACCTAAGAAAAAGTCAACGCAAGCGAACACACGGACGGTCGTTAGTACATAACACACATAAAAAGCTCGTAATAAAATAAAACCGGAAAACGGCACGTGTCATGTTCCTAATAATGAACAGTGTATTATGTAAATATTGTGGAGCCCGGAAATGGCGTAGTGGTCATTGTAACATGTGCAACTATGGCGACCTTGCGCCGGCGCCGGAGCAACGACTCTGAATGTACCTGATGAGCAAGCGTGTTGGCAGTTGGGAAACTGGACAAATTAAATATTAAATTGAGTGATTCAAGTTTAGGCTGTGTCAAGAACATAATATGAACGTTAAAGAAAGTATCTACGCCAAATACATCGAGGGAAGACCGTGATCGGCAAGAAACTCGTCTAGGGCTTTTATTCTTGTTATAGATTTACTTGACAGGAGTCGTCATATCATACGGGAAGTCGAAGATCATGCTCAATGGCGTGTCTTGGAGGAGGTCTGTGTCCAAGATTATCAGTAGTGGCTTGCGCTGCGATGAGCTGATGTTGAAGTTTGAATTTTTTGATAAAATATTTCCATATTAGGCCCTATACATACGAGATAGATCTCGTGTCCATTTATAGCAGAATGATAACATAGATGTTATACTATCGCTGATGAATGATTTGATAGCTTACAAAAGTTATTGATTAAAGTTTAAGATATAATAAAGAATATTGATATGTAAGATATAATATAAATAAAGTGACTGTCTTTTTGATTCTTCTTATTTTATTCAAGTATGAAACTAAAACTTTGACCATAAGCAAAGTTGAAATAATAACTATGTTTAGTCGAAGAATTCTAAATATAGAACGTTCGACATCCAATGAATTAGCTAAATTAGTCAATTGCTATGAATGAAGACCTGACACCGAGACCCCTAATAATTACAAGCGGGCTAAAAATACCCCAAGAATAAACAGCTAGAAGGTTGGCAATCTAACTTAGGGGTTGACCGACATTATGTGAAGTCACGAACGGGAACTAAACGAACCGCTCACTTTATGAGGGTTAAATTTCCAATTTAATTTCCAAGCTTAGAATTACACTGTTTAATAAACGTAAACCTTTATTAATTTAAATTTTGAAGACTGTCCTCAATGCTTAATTCTAATCTTTTTTTTACCTAATAGTTCGAGATTGCTGTCTGCTGATGGAATGGTCGCCTTTTTGTAGGGAATTTTCTTTGTGATTATTTCCTTTTTTATGCACAACGGATGGATTTCACACTCAGAGACAGACAGACAGACACACACAAACACACATACACACACACTCACACACACACATACACATTCATACACACATACACTCACACACACGCAAACTCACGCTTACTAACCCATTTATCATTTGTATCCGAATGGGAAGTTGTGAGACGTCCCAATACAGGTTTCTATAAAACTTAAAGGGAAGTCTCGGCCTAATTATTGTAAGTAAGATTTCAGAAATTAAGATTTTTTTATTTATTTATTTTATTTAAAAAATTATTTGTGAGTAATAAATGTAATTTTAAAGCATAATGGTTTATCAAACAGTCTTTACGGATACATGACTGACTACAATACACACAAATGGATTTTCCGACGCAATCATAAATCATTGTTAGTCAACAGTTCATCAATAAATTTAGTAACGATCATGACATCTTCTTTACCACTAATTGTCAAATTGACTTTATCAATATTGACCAATTTACTTGTTTGAGGTTAATTTAAACAAATTACCCATGCACTTTTTCACGTGTTGGTATAATCACTTTGCCCGATATTAATATATTTTCAACAAATGAGGTATTTGAATTGAATTAAAATGTTTCTAACTTTGTACCTATTATTAGGTATATTAACAATATTTGGCAACTAGTTATTTGAATGCAGCAAATAACTTTATCAACATACAAGTAGGTTAAAATTGAGGATCCTGGATCAGAAGAGCTCCAGGTCCCTCAATTTTACCATTGAAACAAAACATTGAATAGTGATTTAACCATTACTTTTCATGTTGCTTACTTTAAACTACTTTTTACCAATTAATTTAGTTAGTTTTTGAACGTATTGATTGAAGTTAACTGACCTATCGTCTCACTGCGAGGTTACAACAGTTGCTCGGTGTTTTAAATTAAAGCTATGTTCTTTATATGGAAAACAGCACACTTAGCAATACGTGCGTTATACGGATAACAATAGTAGGTACTTAATGATAATGAAGATGTAGCTTACACTTAACCTTTGATGATATAATTTTAAAAGGATGCTAGCTAAAAACTTATAAAATGGGTCTAAAAAATAAAACACGTTACTTATTATGTTAAATTTTATTTATGAAACATACCACTATTTTGTATTACAAACTATTTCTCTCAATAAGCTGCTGAATTTTTGATATTATATCACACGTGCTAGTGTAAATTTCATCAAACAACACCCCCTTCACCACATGTTGTACACACAATTCGGCTTTGCACTTGCATATCGTATCGTCTATACTATCAAATTTTTTCGCATCATAAACTTCAATACGTATGATTTTATATCCTTGCATCGGTGTCTTAATAAAACAAAAGTTAGTCGTTAAGGAATTCTCATCAGATCGTCGCTTACGAGACTCTTGAATGTTTTTATTTTTAGGAAGTTCGCTCAAATCTACAAAGTTGAATAATTCTTCAGTATCCTGCAATAAAATAAAGATATATTTAAGTATAAAAATTAAATACACAAACCACCTCACCACCTTATTTTCAGTTAAGTACCGAACAATACTTTATATTATAAGTGTAAGTAATTGCTACAAACAGTAATAAGTTTTGTAAAATAAATAAATACTTATATTATAAAATCTAATTAAATCACTAAAAACTTACCGACATAATTTATTTGGAATATCAAATCGTGCTGGTCTAGAAGTCTAGAGTGTAAATGGCGAAGTAGAAAAGTGATTGATTTTTTAAATATTACCCCCAATTTATACATATTCAAATTAATCATAAAGTTCAAAATAGAATAGCAAAACAAGTTATTTATCGTGTTACCATATTAGGGATGACATACAATACAACACTGCATGAATTCTTCGCCATACATCTCTACCTAGGTAGGTACCCACATGATGCACGTGCACTATTGTAAAATAATTATTCTACTCGACTGTTAACGAAAGCAATGTTTTAAAAATACTTAAGTACAGTTAACGGCACGCAGGGATACCACAACAGGGTAATCAAATTCGATCAGTTTTATACTTAAATGTCAATATTTAAATCTTTTTAGGTTCATAATAAATTGCAGATTTTTGTCAGTTTTGTATAACTTAATGTGCTGCTAATAATTTCTTACAATCACACCAATAATATCCCCACGATAGTTTCACTCATGAAGAACTTGAGTTAAGGATACTAGATAACGGATAAACACACTAATATACTTTTTTGTAAACACATACATAAAATACATATTAAACACCCAGACCAAGACAAATAAATATTTGTCTTGTCCGGGGATTGAACCCGAGACCTCTGGCGCAGAAGGCTGGTATAGTACCACTGCGCCAAACAGGTCGTCAGATAGTACGAATCTTAGTGTACCTAGTTAGTTTTTGTCACTTTAAATTATAATTGTTTTTGTATCACCACTCAAATACTTATTTAACAAGAGAAAAACGATTCTAATAGCTTTGTTTTTTATCGATCAACGTACGTAGGTGTATACCTCCCTCTATGACTGATGGGCATAACCGATTGCTAAACTGAGGATCACGGGTTCGATTCCGTAATGGAATAAAATATACATTTTATTAAATTATTAAAATCCTACTTAGTTTGTTACTCATTCACACAAAAACTCGCTTACGCCGCAGTTTGCGAATAGAGTTTAATTCTCAACCTTATTCCTATTGTATAAAAGCTATGTCTGAAAATGTAACTCTCACCGGATAGTAACGTTTGGACATTTGCAAACTCGCATTAGGCCCTCTGATCGGATCTGGATGAAATTTGCAATAGAGAACTGTGTTCCAAATTTCAACCAAACCAGTTCAGCCGTTTTTACATGATTGAGCAACGAACATCCAAACATCTTAACTTTCGCATTTATAATATTAGTAGGAAGTAAGAAGTCGGATATTGAACTCGACAAAGAATCGGACTACAGACAATAATAGAAAAAAAATCTACATTGGCTCGATCGGAATCGAACCCGGGATTTGGAGGTGGCTAAAGTCAGTGGTTTTTTTATGTTTAATGTTTATAACGGAGTCGAACCCCTAAATAAGGTCGCAAATCACTACGTTACATTTAGGGTACTATAAAATTATCATAGCTTGGTAAAAATCAGTCGATCAGGTTTCTACTTTTTACTTATCTATACTTTTTAGATATAAATTTGTTTTCCTGTTTACTTAAAATATCTAATTAATTTGTAAGTCACCGTATAAAGTACCTATGTCGCGAAATATTGCTTGCGAGGCACTGAGAAACTGAGATCCACATCAATCCATTTTAGGATTATTATAAAGTAAGCATTTTTTCTAAGTGTGCGTCCGTGTCGTTACATGAAGAGTATTGTGTGAAACATAATATTTAAGCCCATCCAACCTGGATCACCTCACATCCAGTTCTCCTGAGGGACCAACAACAACTCTACAAGAAATCATCAACCTAATAATAAAACAAAATGTGAGTACCTACCTACCAAGTATATTATTTAACTAAGTACCTATAGTCATTGCAACTAGTGTGTGAATATGACTACTGAACTTACGATTGCGGGTTCGATTCCTGCAAGAGGAAAATGTTTGCATTTGTATGTGCGTCCCATACAGTACGAAGTATTCATAGTTGCCTGGACCTAACCTAACCTGTCATTGTTGTATTAAATGAATAAGTACTTATTATTTTATTAATAAATATAATTATTTAAGTACCTATTCAAAGTCTGTGTACGGTAGTAATAGTTAATTGATAAACAATATAAGTACTTTATCTTCGAAGTTGTTGTGTAATTATTTCAAATCTTTTTTTTATTTTTCGACAGGTCAAATCATCATGTTACCGCTACTGCTGACACTCTGTTTCCATCCGATGAAGATGTTAGTCATTCAGAAACGGAGAAAGAAACTGCGAAGAAAACTGACAAGCCGAAGAAACGGGTAGCAGCGCCTGCCACCACCGCCCCCGCTACCGTCGCCGGTCCATCGAAAAAGAAGCCCAAGATAAGACCTGTTTCTATGCAAAGTGCAAGAGCTACCGCCCAAGAATTGTTCGGTGACATAAGCGACAGCGATGAAGAACCACAACCACCGCCCAAGCCGAAAGGTAAAACCAAAGCACCAGTTTATAACTATTACACACGACGATTGGCGAACGGGCACTCTCGCCAAATCAATGAGAACAAGAAAGGCTCTCATTATATCGAGATTAAGGTATACAAAACCGAAGAAATAGAGCATGTCCTGCCTTTGAATAGATGGCGTCATGCCATCGTTACAATAAAAAATAAAATTAATGAGGATAGTGACAGTTGGCGTGTGCTATCCCAATTAATTGCGGCAACGCGCAAAGATTTTAAAGACTGCCCGCCAACTTTCGTGAGCAATTATTATTAAAGACCTATAACAGTGTATTTGAATTAGTATTATCGTACTTGCATATTATATGTCTTTATGAAGGGCTGCCACCCAAAATAAAAAGCAGTTCTAACGAACATTATTATGAAACTAATTAACATATAACCGTTTAAAGTGTGTAATTAATTTCTTTGTATAGATCTATTTTTATTGTACTTAATCTATAAGAAATAAAATTATATATTATTAAGTGTAAGGTCTTTTTTTTTCAGCCCCATCCGACGAAATGAAATATTGTGAAAAATGTAATACAGAATTAACAAGAAATGAATATCGATATCATACCAAAAGTAATATACACAAATCTAATTGTTTATTAAAGACCGAATATAATAATATTGACATTATTGCTACTGCTTTTAAAAATCGAATCATGACATATCGTTTAAACCCCTCGCAGGAAGACGAGTACCATAAAATAGAGACGTTCCTGCAGGATAACAAACGAGTCATGATAAAACTGATCGATGAATCTGTAGCTAAAAATGTCTGTATAAAAGTTAACTTTGAATTGTTCGCTCATTTTATATTGTATAAAACAAATGAGCAACAGTTGAAATCATTTAATACAAAATATGAAATTATTTACAAAAATACTGACTTGAATATTTTTTTTATGAATATGATTGATAAAATTAATCAAAAAATTACAGAATTTGAACATTGTGAGTCTGGTTGGTCTTTTGTTGCGATAAGCCATCTAGAAATCAATGTTAACAAATATACCCCTATGAGAGGTGGCACTTATTTAGAATTACCTCCAAGTGTAAGAAATTCTAAAAGCTGTATAAATATAAAAAATTCTGACAACTGCTGTTTTTTATGGAGTGTTGTTGCGGGTATGTTTCCTGCCAAAAATAATGTATGCAGGCCATCTTCATATCCTCATTACTCTAGAGTTTTAAACATAGAAGGGATGTCATTTCCACCTTCGATCAGTGATATAAAGTTATTTGAGAAAAATAATTCTAAAATAAGTATCAATATATACGGTCTAAATAAACACATCGTAGTAGGCCCTTTGTATAAAACAAACACAAAGAAACAGAATCATTTTAATTTATTATATCTGGAAAGTGATGATAAAGCTCACTACTGCTTAATAAAAGACCTGGCACGATTAGTTCGTAAGCAGGTATCATTACACAAGAATAAAGTATATTTGTGTGATAGCTGTTTACAATTTTTTCCATGTGAAACAAAGCTTCATTCTCATGATTGCTCTAATGTGTTGACTGTGTTACCAGAAAAAAACAGTGTACTTAAATTTAATCACTATGAAAGACAGCAAAGAATTAATTTTATTATTTATGCTGACTTTGAATGTTTATTAATAGATCATAATGAAAATCAAACTAATAATACAACAACAAATAAAATTCATAAGCCTTCATGTTTTGCATATTATGTATGTTGTTCTCATGACGACTCCTTAAATAAATATGTATCTTATAGAGGCGAAGATTGTGTTGAAGTGTTTATCAAAAAATTAATTTTGGAAGTCAAAAGAATCCACGCTATTTTACGTGACAAAAAGGATATGCATCCTTTAACCACTGAACAAGAGAAATGTTTTCAAGACTCGAAAAAATGTTACATTTGTAAACAATTGTTATTCGATGACAAAGTTCGTGATCACGATCATGTTACTGGCAAGTATAGAGGAGCTGTGCATTCCCATTGTAACTTAATGCATAGAACCTGTCCATTCATACCGGTCGTTTTCCATAATCTGTCTGGCTATGATTCACATATTTTTATTGGTGAGTTGGCGAGATATGAAGGTACGATCAAGATTATACCAAAAACTAAAGAAAACTATCTAAGTATAACGAAAATTATTAAATCAGACGATAAAAATCACCCAATTCAAATAAAGTTCATTGATTCTTTCCATTTCCTAAGTACAAGCTTAGACACTTTAAGTAAAAGTTTATGTGAAAAAGATTTTGTACATTTGTTTTCAGAATTTAATGATGAATTTAAATGCTCTTTATTGAGAAAAAAGGGTGTCTATCCATATGAATACATGGATTCGTGGTCAAAGTACGATGAACCACAACTTCCCTCGAAAGAGCATTTTTATAATAACTTGAAAATGAATGATATATCCGATGAAGAGTATAACCATGCGAAAACTATTTGGAAATATTTCAATATTCATTCACTCGGTGAATACACAGACTTATATTTGAAATGTGATGTGTTATTATTGTGTGATATTTTTGAAAAGTTCCGAATGTTATGTTTAATATTTTATAATCTGGATTGTGCGTATTATATTACCGCACCAAGCTTAAGTTGGGATGCAATGTTGCTCTATACAGGTGTCCAACTCGAGTTAATTAGTGATTCAGAAATATATCAAATGCTTGAAAAGGGTGTACGCGGAGGCTTGGCACAATGTTCATATCGACATGCTGTAGCCAATAATAAGTACTTACCGGCATTTGATGACTCGAGACAGTCACAATATTTAATATATCTTGATTGTAACAATCTTTATGGTCATGCTATGACGAAAAAAATGCCTCTTTCAGAGTTCAGGTTAATGTCAATGGATGAAATTAAATGTTTCGATGTAATGAGCATATCGGATGATGCTGATTACGGGTATATTTTAGAAGTTGACTTAGCCTATCCTGATAGTTTACATGATTTGCATAGTGATTTACCTTTCGCTCCGGAAAAACTTATTCCACCAGGAGGAAAAACATCAAAGTTGATTGCTAATCTGTACAACAAATACAACTATGTAATTCACTATGTTCATTTAAAAGAATGCATTAAACATGGACTAATTTTACTTAAAATACATCGCATTTTAAGTTTCCGTCAGGATAACTTTTTACAAAAATATATTGATTTAAACACACGATTACGTCAAGCTTCAACTACTTCATTTCAGAAAGATTTTTTTAAACTATTAAATAATGCAATATTTGGGAAGACTATAGAAAACAAACGTAAACAAGTTGATGTTAAGTTAGTAACAAATTGGAATGAACATTGTAATAAAACGAATAAACATTTGGGCGCTGAAAAATTAATTACACGTCCGAATTTAAAAAGTATAACAGTATTCAACGAAAACTTTATAGCTATACAACTAAACCGTGAAAAAATATGTCTTGATAGACCGATTTATATTGGCTTCACGGTATTAGAATACGCTAAACAGCATTTGTACAATTTTCATTACGATTTTATGAAAAGAAAATATGGTGAAAATATTAAACTTTGTTATACAGATACGGATAGTCTTCTTTATTTAGTGCATACTGAAGATATTTATAGAGACATCAAAGATGATATAAATAACTTTGATACGAGCAACTTTTGCACTGAGAATCCGTATGAAATGTCTAAGGTGAACGCTAAAATACCCGGTTTATTCAAAGATGAACTTGGTGGTGATATAATAGTTGAGTTTATCGGGTTAAGAGCAAAACTTTATGCTTTATCATCGATGAAAACAAAAATAATGAAAGCTAAAGGAATATGTAAATCAGTGACATGTAAATTAAAAATGTCACAGTATGCTAAAACCTTGTATAATAATACTAATTTTACATGTAAAATGAGTATGATTAAATCAATTAAACATACTCTGTATACTCAACAAGTAAATAAACTTGTATTAAACAGATGTGATGATAAAAGGCAAATCCTTTCAAATCAAATAGAGACACTGCCTTGGGGTCACTATAGTTCTGATTTTCAAAATCTGTAAGCCAATGAGTGGGGCTTAGAATAAAATAAAAATTAATTTATTATGATGTAAGTATAATTAAAAAATTGTGTATATTATATAATATGTTGTAAAAATATTTGTTCTATTAAAAAAGTTTTTATGGAATACAGATAGCTTTTAAGTTATATACGAGTATACCAATGTTTAAAATCAAATTAAAATTATTTTGTACCTACCTATCTATCGAATTATAGTACTTAAGTAATTTTCTAATTTTAATATGGATTCATTTAAGTATTAATAATAAATAGTTGATAACGATAAAATGTATAAATGAAATATGTTTTATTGAAAATATATAACAGTATGTAACTAAAATAATTTATTATTTAAAATGTCCCATAACATAATTACCTACGCTGAAATAAAAGCACTGCTTTAGTATTGTATTTATTGCTAAAGTACCTGATGCTGACTAGTACGATTCAATAGGTAATTCATTTAAATATTGTATGTGCAATGTTTGAAAATCATTTTATTGATAGCCTTGAAACAAAACAGTCAAATTAAAATAACCAGATATGAAATTTTTAAAACAAAAACAGAGTTTAAAACTAGAGCGCATCTATCTTACCCCATTAAGTGAATGGAAGCGTCATGGCAATTTATTACCAAATAGTATACGTTGTCTTGTTTGTGGTCCATCAAATTGTGGGAAGACTAACTTAGTTATTAGTTTATTATTACATCAGGATGGTCCACGTTTTAGTAATGTTTATGTGTATTCAAAGTCTTTATACCAACCTAAATACATATATTTAGAAAATGTATTAAATATAGTCCCTACAATTTCCTATAACAAATTCGATCACAACAGTGACATTTTAAGTCCACACGAAGCCTTACCCGATTCAATAATTATATTCGATGATGTTGCCTGTGAAAATCAAAGTAGCATCCGAGATTATTTTGCTATGGGTCGCCACAAGAATATCGATTGTTTTTATATAAATCAAACATATACAAAAATACCCAAACAACTTGTCAGAGACAATTCAAATCTAATAATATTATTTAAACAAGATGATATCAATCTAAGACACGTTTATGATGAGCATGTAGGGTCTGACATGTCATGGCGACAATTCCGTGATATGTGCTCAGTTGTTTGGAATAAACCTTTTAGATATCTTGTTATTAATAAGGATTGTGAACGTAATAAAGGCTGTTACAGAATGGAATTTGACACATTTATAGTTGTAGATTAAAATACATAAGAGATTGCTATATCATTGATGAATCACTTTCATTTGTGATATAGAACTGAGTGCTATAATTTATAAAATGGAAAAACACCTTAAAAAACAAATTGTAAAATCTGCAGCAGCTGTTAAGAGGAAGGTTGAAATGTTAAAGGATGCAAAAAATACAAATAATGTGGTCTTAGAAACAATATTTAAACCCATAATTAAGCCTCTAAACCTGTTAGCAAATAAAAATGATAAAAAGAGTCCAACGGAAAATTTGGAACACAAACCAATAATTAAAAAGACTAAAAATAATGAAAGTGTAACATCGAATTCATCTATTGAAGATTTTGATGAATCTGTTTGTGAAGAAGAAGAAGAAGAAGAAGAAGAAGACGACGATGCTAAAAATGAAAAACCCTATGATAAAACCTTAACTATATCACCTTCTGAAAACCACAATGTTAGTGATGGCTCATTTAAATCCCTCCAATCATCACCAAACGTTTCAAATCCATCATTATCATGGTCAACATCATCTGAAGTAATGACTAACATCCCATTTGGAATAAGAAATGAACGGGGGAAACTTATGCTTGGTAAAACTCGCGTTAACGATGATGGCAGGATTCTGAAAATAGGAAATAAATATTTTGAGAAAACAGTTGGTTTAAAAGAATTGTTGTACAAAAAGAAACCTAATCTAGATTTAATCACAGATGAGGATATGCATAATTATAAATACCTTCTCATTGATACCAACGCACACAAGCGTAGTTATGATCCATCCAAACCAATCAACAGCAACAAGGGATTTAAATATATGAATATAATAAAACCAATGTTTAAATTTTCTAGAACTATTACTACTAGTTCGGAGAATCTTCCGCACGGAAAAGGCATCGAAATTTTAAAAAAGGTTAAAAAGAATACGGACTATATTTATTGGGATGATCCAAATGAGTTAGTAGAACGGTTAAAACTATTATATGCATCACGAGATGCTGGAAACACAGGATTAGATAATGAAATTATCGCAATCATCGAAGAACTATACGAAGCTGGCATCATTAAGAAATATAAGTAACATGCAGCGTTAAAAATGAACAGTTGACTTACAGTAAAGATCAGACAAACACTGCAATGAATATAGATAAATTTGGTAATCACGTTCATAAACGTTTACGATTATCAGAATACATTGATACCTTAGACAATACTTTAGTTAAGTCGGAAACAGGTGACTACGACTTAAAATCATCAAAATTAAAAGGTGTATCATCTCCTGAGAATGACGATGAAGCTGTAAATAAAGCATATGTGGATGAAGCTGTTCAGCAATTGAGACATGAAATGAAAAAAAATAATAGTGAAGTTAAAATTTACCTCAATAACTTGGAAAAACTAACTAGTGAACGTTTAAGTACTTTATTTTATTCAAAATCTGAAATTGATAATTTGATTGAATCATACAAAGTTTAAAAAATGAGCAAAAGAGACGTAGTCGACGAACTCCATAGATCAGCAAGGAGAAATTTTCCTCGCCGATGCACAATCATAAAAGGAATAGATGATTTGTGGCAAGCTGACTTAATGGACTTTCAAAAGTACTCACATTTCAACAAAGGGTATAAATACATTTTAGTAGTTATTGATGCTTTATCAAAGTTTGTATGGGTTATTCCTTTAAAATCGAAGGAGAAAAAATGTGTTACACATTCAATGCAAAATATATTACTAAGTTCATCTCGAAAGCCTGAAAATTTACAAACTGATTTTGGTAAAGAGTTTTATAACGACACTTTTAAACAACTAATGAATAACTATCATATTAACCATTATTCTACCTACTCGGTAAAGAAGGCGTCCATTGTAGAACGAGTAATCAGAACATTAAAAAGTGACCTTTTTAAATTGTTTAGCCTACACGGTCAATATAAATGGGTAAAAAAAATTTGGAAGACGTCGTCCATTGCTATAATAATACTAGACACCGAATAACAAAATTTAAGCCCTTCGATGTAAATAAAACAAATGAGATGGAGGCCAGATCAAACATTATCAAATCTCAAAGTAACAAAACTGGCAAAAAATCTAAGTTTCAAGTTGGTGATCACGTTCGTATAAGTAAACATAAAGGGGATTTTTACAAAGGTTATACATCTAATTGGTCGACGGAAATATTTAATGTGATTAAAGTCAATCACACAAACCCGCCAACTTACCACTTAGAAGATAAACATAAACAGAAGATTTTAGGTTCTTTTTACGAATACGAATTACAGAAAACAAAGTTTCCGAACATATTTCTAATTGAGAAAGTTATTAAAAGAAAAGGAAATAAACTTTATGTAAAATGGTTAGGTCTTAGTGCTGACGAGAACAGTTGGATTGACAAAACTGCATTGGTGTTATAATATAAATAAAGCGTCTTTATTAACACATTCAGTTCATTTGCATCGATGAAGGAAGGAAGCGGTATTGTTAACGACCTAATAAATAATATACCGTTTGAGTTACACTTACCCGGATATCAATTCTGCGGTCCTGGAACAAAATTGACAAAACGACTGCAGAGGGGTGATCGAGGTATAAACAAATTGGATGAAGCTTGTATGTACCACGATATTGCTTATAACAATAGTGATTTGAGCGTTCGACATAAGGCGGATTTAGAACTTTTGAATATGGCTAAAAAAAGATTAAAAGCGAAAGATGCTGGACTGGGAGAGAAAGCCGCTTCATGGATAGTAAAAAAATCAATGAAAGCAAAACTTAAAGCTGGTGCAGGAATGGGTTCTTTTATGACAAAAGTGAAAAAAATACAATCTCAAATAAAAAAAATAAAATCTAAGAACAATCATGCAGCTATAAAGTGTGCATATGTTGCTGCGAGAAAACTGTTCGGTGATAAGAAAGGAATACGTATACCACGCTTTATTCCTATTCCAAAAAGCGGTGGGGTGCTACCACTCATTCCGATCTTTGCTGGATTATCAGCTTTGGGTGCATTAGCTGGAGGTGCTGCAGGTATTGCCAAAGCAGTTAATGATTACAAGGCTGCTGAAAAAAATCTTAAAGAATCCCAAAGACATAATAAGATTATGGAAGCTATTGCTCTAGGAAAAGGCGTGTATGTAAAGGCTCATAAAAAAGGAGCTGGGTTGTATACTTCAAAAAACTAATTAAGCGGCTACCCAGAAGAGCACTCACTAATGTAGATATAGTTGAACATGCAAAATACATTCCTTATTTTCGAGGTGTTTTTATGAGAGACACATTACCATCGAAACCTAGGAAAATAGAGTGTGCTATTCTAAATTTGGATAGTTCTGATAATCCTGGAACTCATTGGGTAGCCTACGTTAAACGAAATGATTACTGTGAATATTTTGATAGTTTCGGTAACTTAAAACCACCTTTAGAATTAATAAAATATTTGCAACACATGTCTATAACCTATAATTACATACCGCATCAAACATTTGGCACTATTAATTGTGGTCATCTTTGTTTAACATTTTTAAGAGACTATTGGAAAAAACATTTATATAAAGAAAACATTAGAAATCGAAGTTAGTATAAATATGTCTTTCACCGTATCGATAACTGGAAGAGGAGCATCTTTGACAACAAACTACTCACCAACTTTAGAATTATGTGGAGAGTATGAGTGCGGACTTTTATATTTTTCTACTTTTAACTCTATTCCAAATATAGACGAAAAAAACAATAAGTTTTACTATGGTAAGGACAAAGTTATCAAAATACCGGAAGGATCATATGAGTTTCAAGATATTAGTGATTTTATAAAGAATAATGTCATTAATACTACATTGAAAATGACTTGCAACAATAATACTCTGAAAACTCGTATTTTCTGTTCTGAAGATGTTCACTTCAACAAAAGTGATTCACTCGGAATTTTTTTTGGCTTTGGTATGGAAACAGTAAAAGCTAATATAAGTACTGAGTCACGGTATCCTGTTAGCATTTTATCAACACCCATCATACGCATTGAATGTGATGTGGTTAGTGGATCATTCGTGAATGGAAGAAGAAGTCATATAATTCACGAATTTGTGTTAAGTGTACCACCTGGTTATCGAATAATTGATATACCTAAAAATATAACCTATTTTCCAGTTAACCAAAGTTCAATAAATACTATTAACATAAGGTTATTAGACAGTGAAAATAAGAAAATCAATTTACGTGGTGAAGAAGTACAGCTATATTTACATTTCAGAAAAAAATGTTAAATTTCAATAAAAACCCCTCTCCGTCTTGTATTCAAGTCAGTTCTCAAAGATCAGTTAGTAAACGAACACCGTTTCAGCTAAAAAAGAAACTTACTAAAAGTAATAAGGAATTTCTGAAGCTGGTAGGTTTATTAAAATGAATATTTTAAATATAACTCAGCCAGCATCTTACAATAACAGCGTTGAAAGTTTCGAATATCATTCATACAAACCATACGTGACAAGTTTCAACAAGAATGACGAAATACGCATACCTATTAATCAACAAGATTTGTATTTGCTACCATCACTCAGCACATTGTATATAGAGGGTACAGTAAATGTGTTTAAGAGCACCGCTACTATTAAGGAGAAAGTACCAAGTGTGGATTTTGTAAATAACCCTGCGTTATTCTTGTTTCAAGACATTCGGTATGAACTAAATGGTGTAGAAATAGATAAAATTAAGAATGCAGGCATCACTACTACTATCAAGTCTTTGCTATCATTGAATGAACATGAATCCAAAAGCGCAAAAAATTGGGGATGGTCGATTACTGGTACTACAAATGACAATGGCGGAGTGTTTTCCGTTTCAATACCATTGAATAAAGTATTAGGTTTTGCAGAAGATTATGAAAAAATCATCATTAACTGTAAACATGAGTTAGTGCTATTGAGAAATAATACTAATCTCAATGCCTTAAAATTGAAAGCAGGGGAATCAGTGGAGGATATAACGTTAAGTAAAATCATTTGGCGAGTTCCGCATATTAAAGTATCAGATCGTGAAAGAATTAATTTATTAAAGCAATTAGAAAAGGATCGGGCAATAACACTAGCGTTCCGTAATTGGGATTTGTATGAATATCCATTACTCCCTAAAACACGTAAACATACTTGGTCGATAAAGACATCAACACAAATTGAGAAACCACGATATGTTGTTCTTGGTTTACAAACCAACCGTAAAAATAATGCTGAAAGATCAATGGCAGAGTTTGACCATTGCAATGTACGCGATGTAAGAGTTTTTTTGAATTCATCGTATTACCCCTATGAAGGGCTGAATGTTAGTTTTTCGGAACAAAAGTTTTCATTAATATATGAACAGTACGTAAGATTTCAGCAGTCTTACTATGGGCGTCGAGCAGAACCGTTGATGAGTTTGAAAGAATTCAGAGACGTTGCTCCTTTATTTGTGATTGACTGTTCTCGTCAGCACGAAACACTTAAGGGGTCTATAGATGTGCGAGTTGAAATCGAATCAGATATAGAAATCCCTGATCAGACCACCGCATATTGTCTCATACTAAACGATTGCATATTCGAATACAAACCACTAACCAGCATTGTTAAGAAAATATCATGAATATGGATACTATAATTGTAGACTTGCAAGGATTTAAAGATTTTGAAAATAAGTTTATTGTTAAAGAGCTAGCAATAGCGCATAAGGAGCACACGCAAACTTTTCTCATTAAGCCACCCTATGCTTTTAAAACACTATCAAATGAAGAAAAGAAACAAATACGATGGTTGGAAAAGAATCGTGGGCTCACTTGGAGTGAAGGATACATTGATTATTTTGAATTCAGAAGGGTAGTGGTTCCATATCTGAGAAACAAAAAAATATTATTAAAGGGTTTGGAAAAAGTAAAATGGATTCAAGAGTTATGTCAAAATTGTGATTTAATAGAATTAGGTGAGAAAGGGTGTCCGAACTTCAAAGAATTATATAACGATTACAATAATTATAATGAAAATGAAAACAAAGAAATAAATTGTGTTCACCATAAAAAAATGTGTGCTTTAAAAAATGTGTTATGTCTAAAAATGTGGTGTAATAATAATAATAATAATGCGGTATGAATTTTTAATTATTACTGTTTCGTTAATAATATGTACCTAGTATGTGAAAATCAAATTACCGTATAAAAGGCTACACCAATTTTTTATGTAACATTTGTCTCTCCAAATTGTATTGTGAAGGTCCTTTTTGCACTAACCTGTCCACAACATTATCATGAATGTGATAGTAGATGTGCAAGGATTTAAGAACGAGCTCAACCAGTTTATTCCAAAAGAAATAGCAATTCTATGGAAAAGTCGATTATTGGTATTGTTAATAAAACCACCATACCCATTTTATGAACTGACAAAAAAAGAACGATTAGAAGTAGCCAGTATCGAAAAAACTAGAGGAATATATTGGAATGAAGGAGTCGTTCCATATTCTAATTATAAAGACTGTATAAACTACTACTTAAACAAAAAGTGTTGTATTTTGACTAAAGGTTATGAAAAAATGTTGTGGATCAAGGAGATGTTTAAAAACGATAACTTGTTTAATTTAGAAGATATTCATTGTCCTAGTTTTTTAACACTGTATGAAAAATATACTTCATCGAATATCGTGAGTTGTATTCATCATGATAAAATATGTGCTCTAAAAAATGTATTTTTTTTGGATAAATGGTGTAGAGAAAATAATGTTTTAACGTCTTTAAGTATATGAATTAAATAATAATGTTATTATTTTAATAACAATGATTTCTCCTTTTATTCTTACTTACTAGATATAACCCCATGGGTAAACATTTAATATAGGTAGGTACATGGTACGAGTAGTAGCACTTATAAGAATTTTTTATAAGTAGGTACCTATGTAATACTTGTGTAAGAATTTTAAATAAAAAATACATATAAAACATATTACTAATAGTTTTATTTACCTACCACCTTCCTGAAAAAAGACAATCCTTTGCTTCACAAACTTATTTTTCTTTGTTGTTCTATTAATAAATTACAAGTAATTACTTGCATCAATAACAGTAGTGCATTCCTGATTGTCATGTGATACTCGTAGATAACTTATTAACAAATCACGGTTCGGTTCCAAGCAGACACTTCCGTTACGTGTGTGCTGGTCGGTCGACTTCTTAGCTTACTGCGACACACATACACAAAAATAAGGCAGGTGTCGTTGAAAATGAGTCTACATCTTGCATTATTATGTAAAGATGTTAAGTAATGGTTGAATAGTGTTGTTTCGATGGAAAAAATGAGGGTCCTGGATCTCTTCTGATCCAGGATCCTCAATTTTAACCTACTCATACATATTTTATTTTCCTTGTATAATTAAATTAACTAAACTACAACCATTTATTAACTAAGAACCGGCCAAAAATAATAATCCCAGAGGTGACAGCAATATTCCATGCAGGATCGGACTTTACCTATAGAGTTGAAAGCTGGGCGTCTCGGTCGTCAAATCTTAAGTCGTCACGTACTATATTATGTATACGTTAAATAAAAGGTTGTACGAAATTAATTTATAATATTAGGTCTTTAACTATGAAATTGCCGAGTTGTATGAAGATTTGCAAAGAAACTTCGTTTTCCATACTGACAATTTTTGTTATAGTCACTACCTCAAGTGCTAACGCCACAACTTTTAATGTGCTATCATTGTTTGAAGAATAAGCAATCTAATGCTATATTTTTATTTTTTATTTTATGAATAATTTATAAATTATATTCAATAAAGTAGTAAATTTTGCTAACAAAAACATTTTATAAAAAAAAATTCAAACCGACTTCAAAAAGTAAAAAATAAAACTTTTGGAGTCGGTGCCAGCCAGGGCATTCTACATTGCACTTCTATTAACTATATATTTTTTTGGCCTTAGCTAGCTAGCACCGACTCCAAAAGTTTTATTTTTTACTTTTTGAAGTCGGTTTGAATTTTTTTTTATAAAATGTTTTTATTTCAGATTTTTTAGTTACATCATGTGCCGTTACTTACACTAAAAATCAGCCCATACACAACAATGTCATCTAGGTAAACGACTACTTGCCAAAAGGTGATTGATATTTTTCAAGATTATGAAAAAACTACTAGCCAGATCTTCGTAAAAATTATATGGGACCACTCATAAACCATTTTTTTTCAGATAAAAATTATAAAAATCTGTTAACAACTGGCGAAGTTATGGTAGAACATACATAAAAAAAAAATACAGTCGACTTGAGAACCTCCTCCTTTTTTTGAAGTCGGTTAAAAAAAGGAATACCTTTCGAGGTATTTTTTATCGTATAAGAAACGAAAATAATAACCATGAGATTCTTGATCATTATGATCTTAATTTAATATAAAATCAAGCAAATGATGTACCTTTTAATCACATAAGTAGTGAGGTTCTCTAGAAGTGTAAGAAAAAAATCGGCAATTTCATACTTTAACCCCTATTACTTAGGCAAATTAATTATAATTATTCATGTACGAGCATTGGAAAACCCAAAAATACATGATTAAACTGACAGTACAAAAAAAAACTGACAGTGAAATCAGATATAAAAAAGATATTGTTTTGTGAAAAACCACTGCTAGATAGTAATGATTATACGTTATCTACAAACTGAAATTCCCATTTACATAAAAATAATAAATAACTCAATCAGCGGCTTAAATATACATTATTTACTTTTGTGTTTTCCCAAAGAATATGAGTGCACTTTTTCGATTCCTTCAATACGCATTGATTCATTGGGGACTTAGCTTTTAATCTTAAACAATTATAAGTGGGTTCAAAATATCCGTGAAAGTAATCATAACCGAAATTCCCACTCCAATATTTATAATATGACGTCATCAAGCTAAGAGCGATAGAATCCATTCAACATAATATAACTATTTAAATAAACAATATTTACATACATAGCGAAGTGTTGTAAGTATTAGTAGGGTTGACGTCGTTAAAATATAATATTCAAGTAATGAATAATTAATGGCAGAGACCCGTCGTTTATATAACTTTTTTATTTATACTAGAATGTAACTTATATTAAGTTAGCATTTCAAATATATCCTGCTACTTAATATAATAAGTTCGAAAGTTTGTAAGGATATTTGGGTGGATTAATTTTGTTACTCTTTCACGCAAAAACTGCTGAACTGATTAAGATGAAACTTTACAGCAATGTAGCTTATACATCAGAAAACCACATAGGCTGCAAATTATCCTGATATTCCCACGGTAACGGGAACCACGCGGCGGGTAAAACCGAGCGCGGCCACTAGTCATAAATTATAAAATTCGTAATATTTAGTAAGAATATTAAAATGCTGAAGAATTTGATTGTTTGAGCACGATTATCTCCGGAACTACTTCATCGAATTGTTTTTTTTTGTTGGATAGTCCATGCTTGTATGAAACGCTGCGTGCTTCGAGTAGGAAATTTGGAATAGAAGTTAAAACTAAAATAAACTAACTTTAACACTAATTGTATATTTATTTAGGTTTTGAATGAAGTAGGCACTGCCTAATTGCCTATATGAAATGCACGCCCCTGACATCGAGCCTGGACCTGTTTTGCTGCTTCACATAGAGGCATCTGCACTACGTCTAACGAAGTTATTATAACAATACAAGCAACCCGTGTGCGCATAATGCGCAAAAAACACATTTTTTATATTCAATTTAAAAATCCATTAAATCCGGTTTAAATCGCTCTAGATTTGAGTTTTTGCTAAATTTCTCGACTTATCCGACCACTTCAGACAAATACCTTTCTAACGGTGTATTGCACTTGATTGTGCGACTTTTAGTTTAGGAGGAGAAGCGGCTTCACTGCCGTATTATATATATAGATGTCACGTAATTTATAAGCTGTCTACCTAAATACCAGATGTACCTATGTGTGTTGCAACAAAATAAACAATTTTCTATTCTATTATATTCTAAATCCATTAAAGTATCTTCTCTGGAAGTCTAATTTAGTGACGAATAATTGGCCTCTAGTTATAACTTATTTTACCTATACTATATAGACTATAAAGGGCAAAAAATGGTTGTGCGGGCTATTCAAATTTTGTTCTGCCTTAATTGGCCCATGGAGTTGGCTGTTGCAGTTTCTTGAGGAGTTCGGCGGGACAACACTTCACATCACCAATATAATTATCTATAAAGGGTTCTGAGCGATTAGGCCACTAAATCTTGATAATCGGTGCACACGCGCTAGCGGCCATTAGAAAACCAAAAACCTCATCTTCTGCCAGCAGTGTTACGTTGGCAGCTACCACCGCTAGGGGGCGCATCAATGTCTCGCTCTCTCTTATGCAAGACAAGGTATGTGCGAAAGGGAAATGGAATGCAGGGAAGTGAGGATGGGGAGAGTCGACCAAATTAAATACTCGAATTTGAAATCGATGCAGCCAACTAATAAATAATTAAATTCATCAGCCATTTTTAATGTCCTCACTGCTGGGGCTCTGGCCTTCCTAATGGATGGATAAGGAGAATGAGCCATGACCCACCACGCGGGCCCAATGCGGATAGGTCAGTTTTAACGAATGCAAACGCAGCCGGGACCAAAGGCTTAACGTGCCTTCTGAAGCACAAAGGAGCTCGAGATAGTAAATTTTTGGTCACCCATCCCGTGACCGACCATTGCCAAAGGTGCTTAACCTCAACAATCGCAGAACGAGCGCGCGAACCACTGCGCCACGGGCTCCTCTTGAGAGAGATTTTGAATACTTAATCATTTTATTCAAAAAAATATTATATACCGGCGCAACCGTGTACATTGTTTAACCCAGCCTGCAATCCAATAATAGACAAACGACAATGACAACGACTTTATACATGAGATGATAGTAGTAGTCAGTAATAAATATATAACTTTGAATTATCCATATTATTGTTATTAATAATAATAATTTGCATGCTATTGTAATGGCTGAATAGGCTTTAAGCTCTTATTTTTTATTTTTATATCATCGACATATTATGTACCTACCCTATTTAATGGCAAATAAAGTATTTGTATGACAGCTGGCAACCCTATCTGCCCCAAGTGTACCGCGAGTCGCGTACATAGGCATGAATGACTCACCCGAGAATAACGAGCTCTCCATACTTGACGAGCGGTTTGGGTTTCTGCTCCGAGCCGCTCTCGCCGGCTTCCTCCAGGATGGGCGAGTCGGCACTGTCCGCAGCACTGCGCAACAAAGGAAAACTTAAATAAGTACATAAACTTGAATAGCCAAAATGATAAACACCAGCTAACTTGGGAGCTAGTTGTTAGGTAAGAAAGAGAAAGAAAGAAAGAAAATATATTTATTTGACACAGACATTAGAAACATGCTTAACAAATTATGAAGGGAAAGAATAAAAAAAAAGAAACTAATCTAACGGCTGCGTCAAAATAGGATACCAATTCAGCATATGTCGGGTTTGCGCGATCAGCGAGACCCGACGCTGATTTTCAATTGGCACCTTTATTTATTTTTTTTGACAGCTGAATGGTACTTGTTTTTGGTCTATAAAAATTATAAATTAGTTTAAAATTATCAAGTCTAATTGTAGGATTTTTAAATTTTTGCATTTTTCAACTCGGCCACAAGTGAATAGTTCGTGGTTAGAGCATTGGACCGGATTTCTAAAGGTCGTGGGCTCGATTCCCCTCTGAGAATTCATTTGTGGCAGGATTGATGTTTTCCAATATTTTTCTATTTAAAATTTATCATATGTCTAATTATCTCCGACGAAGACTGGTAGATTTTTCACATCCTACCTTTTACGGCAATTTCAAAGGTAGGTTATTATTACCTTCCTATGAATTTCAAGTCCAGTTTCCAAGTAATTTCATTCGAAAATTCGGCTAACTCGCTGGCCCATACAAAAACGATCGATTTTTTTGATACAAAAGTGCATTCCACAACTTTAGGTAAATATGCATCTGATTATCCAATCACCGGTATTACCTACAATACCATTTGGAAATCCGGTCCAATGCTATAAACACTGAGCTACCGAGACTTAGAGGTTAGTTAGGCTAGGTTAGGAAAACTGTTGTAAAATATGCTTTATAATTTAATCCGATTAACTGCAAACAACCCCAAAAAAATTCTTTGAAATGAAAAGTTCCCTAAATCCTATATTATGCAAATATACCATTACTTAAATCCTTTTAAGTGTCATTCGGAACTTCCGTTCCGTTGGAATTTTATTAAAACTCAGCAGGGTCGTCTGGCCTTCGACCTACTACTCCGAAAGTCAAGAGAAGCATTGTAAATACTATATACGATGTACATAGCTGTTTCCGAGCCAGTTTGAAACGAAATGTGTAAACAGGCTGAGCAATGGACGCGATGAAAAAGGGGTATTACGTTTTGTTTCATTTCAACTTAAGAATTGAGTCCTGTCGGATTTTATAAGGGTTGGCAAACTTGAAAGCGCTTACTTTTGTTTTATTTAGAAGAAAATTTCCTTCGGAACTAGGAAAGTCAAGTCAAGTCGATATCATTTATTCAGTCTAGGTTGTTACAAGCACTAATGAACATCAAAGAAGCTACGCCGTCGGTTACCTACCCTACGGGCGGGAGACCTTGTAACGAGAAGAACCGGCAAGAAACTCGTCAAGAGCTGTTTTAACCCCCGACGCAGCGCAAAGACGGGTGTTATAAGTTTGAAGCCTATGTCTGTCTGTCTGTCTGTACGTATATTCGTAGAGCCTAAACGAATCAAGCGATTTTAATGCGGTTTTTTTTAAATGAAAGCTAAATTAATCGAGGTGGTTCTTAGCCACGTTTGATGAAAATCTATCAGGCCATTTATGGAGATGGTCAACTGCCCGCCGAAACGGTAAAAGATACAAAAGTAGTGTTTTGACTAAAATAATGTACACCCTGGGCAAATTTAGGTGCAGCAAAAAAACAAAATGGCGGCAAATTTTTTTGTCTTTCTGTAAGTACATAAATATTCGTAGTGCCTAAACGACTTAAGCGATTTCAATGCGGTTTTTTTTTAATTTTGTGTGTAATTTAAAAAAGATGAAATAAAAACAAAAAAAAAATTCTCTCTCGGTCGGGAGACCACAAAAAGAGAAGTACTAAAAGGGTAAGTACCTATACTATACGTTGGGGGTCCCCCAACCAAGAGAAATTTTACTTTTTAGGTTTTTTTTTGTGTCGGGGGGTTTTTAATTCTATAAGGGTTCGTTTTTTCGTGGTTTTGCGTGATTTATTCATACTTACATGACAGTAATACAAGTATGATCAAAAAATAAAATTAATATTATTCGACCAGTCGGCAACCCTACTAAGACAGCTGTGGGTCAAGATTAGTGGTAAATTATCGTCGGCGGGGCGGAGCGGCGGAACCGGTCGCGTTCGATGCACCCGGCCAGGCCTAATGGGCCCAGGCGGCCTGCGGTCCTCAGTGGGCTTGGACCCACTTCACAACACCGTTGTTTAGACAGATATTATGATGATGCGTAGTGCCGTTATGATGTAAAGTTATTTATAGAATCTAAAAGTAAGAGTTTACTGTCAAATAAAAAAAAAAGCAAAGCTATGAAAATACACATATTTTTCTGATAATAGACGCAGACTTAAGTATAAAGGTAAGTACGTTATTTGTGTGTATTCTTTACCTATACATTTCACCCTAATTAAAACTGAAAGAAAGAAAGAAAGTAAAGAAGAACTGCGTTTAATGCCATGCCAACCCCGGATTTTAAATATTTTTTTTTTTGCTTGTTTAAGGTATACCTATTACCTAACGATTTTAATTTTAGAATGCTTGTTATAGAATTAAAGTCATAAAACATTACACAGACTAAAAAAAGATCTATTTTCACTGATTACAAGTTGGAAAACTGTATTAGGTAGGACGGACGTGATAAAACCGGTCTACATTATACTAATCTGACCTTGGCACCAAATCTAACAGCTTTATTTCTACAATGCAAACTACACCTTGTAATAAATATTACAATAATCTTTATCGCTGCAATAAATTAACGTTGACAAAAAACTCAATGGCGCAGTAAGTAGTGTCTCTGCCTTCGTCCTATCGTCGTGGGTTCGATAGCTTGACTTGATTTGACTGCAATTAACATTCGTGTTTATCCGGGTCCGCATCTACGAGGGCTGATTGATAAGTATCCGAAACGAAGAACTTAAAAAAAAGATACGCAAAAAAAAAACATACATTATAATCTGGCATCATTTCGAAAATAAAACGGCAAAGGAATGGCTTAATTTTGTATGGCCGACTGCCTAGCAATGTATTTACACGGAACCTAGTAATATTATAATGCTCGATAGCGGAATATTAGTATTTCGTATGAAACAACTTTCAGGAACTATAATAACAGTTAAAAATCTTGAAAATAAAAACATGAAAAAACTCCTCCGTCTGTCAGGTTGACGTTTTATATTTAGTTAATTTAGGCTACGTTCAAGGCAATATTTTTACTGAAAGCAGCCAGACTCGGCCTCTTAGGTAACAAATTCGGAAGTTCACGTGAAAAATATTTCTTAAACACGATGTTTTCTCACATGGAGAATATGTGGACAAGTATTTTCTACTGCCACTGGTCTTTTAATAAAAAAAAAACTACGGTGTGGTTTGCGGGTAAAATAATGCCGTCTGAACGTAGCCGTATCATATACGGATGCTCATCACTTGTCAATTGTATAGGTCCACCAAACTTATTACTTATTTTGTGATTTCGGTGATCTGTTAAACAGACAAAATGAAGAAAATCATATTTTTTTATAATTTATAAACATAAATTCTCTAATATTAGTTGTTTTAGTTTACACAAATATAAAATAAAAAAGGTTTGTTGCCCACCGATTTGGTAATACGGACATTCTTCTTGTGAAACAAAAACATCAAAACCAACTTGAAATATTTTAATAAATTGATTATTTCATAAAAGTGGTATATGAATATTGAACTCGAAATAATTAAAATATGAATATTTTAATGTTACGCCCTAGTAAGACATTAATATACATGTTACATATAGGCAGTTGCTTAGCCATCTCCTTTGGATTTGATCGAACTTATGGAATTTGTATGACAGGACCTTGAACTTTCAGTGTCGTGAATTTTCTAACAATGGAAAGAACGCGCCTCTTCACTCGTCTATGGTTGCAGTCGCCAAACTCCTGAATGAATTGCGGTTCGAATTAATACTGCATCTACCCTATTTCCTAGATCGCCCCATGCGACTTCCACTTATTCCCAAACTTGAAGAGAGGGAAAAGTGGCCAGAGATTTCCAACAAATGATGAAGTCATTGTTGCCGTAGATGAGTATGTTTTTTCAAACTGGTGTAACGGCATCGGAGAAGCGCTGGACTAAATGCATTGAGGAGAAATAAATTTATTTTAAATGGATTATTAAGATTTTCTTTGTCGTTTCGGAAACTTATCAATCAGCCCTCGTATATTTAAATCTATACTAATATTATAAAGCTGAAGAGTTTGTTTGTTTGAACGCGCTAATCTCAGGAACTACTGGACCGATTTAGAACATTCTTAGACCATTAGAAAGCTACATTTCTCCCGAGTGACATAGGCTATATTTTATCCCGATATTCCAACGGGAACGGGCACCATGTGGGTAAAACCGCGAGGATCCGCTAGTAGGTAGTAAAGTTAAACTAACCTATACATATTTAATACTTCTTTCGGTTTTTCAGAAGAAATTTGTAAGACAAAGTTTTACACTACCAATTGCACTTAACTTATGAATCGCCTAAAGGGCTTATTACATTATTACACTTGGGTAAATTCAGCATCTGAATTTAGTAGTTTAGCAGTACATTGCTGGTTTTGATTGCATTACTTGCTAAAAATGAGCTCAAAGAAAGCAATGTACTGCGAAACTACTAAATTCAGATGCTGAATTTAGTCAAATGTAATAAGCTTAAGTCTATTCTTATCTATCTTAATCTTAATAAAAATTGCTTTGCACTAACTTTTTAAGATGTTTAGGCTAGTCCTAAATAACGGAGCCAATATCTATTCTTAATATTAATGTCTTAAAATTGATAAGAATAGCCTTAGTTAGGCCATTCTTAAATTTAGTGCAAATGGGTGTAAATCTGGAACCAGCCCCCTAATTGTCTAATTTCTAAATCTATCACAATACCCTTTCAAAGGTATTGTGATTGTGATTTATGGTATTTTGTAACAATCCCTTTCGGAACGAATGATGTTTTAAATGACACTTCATTTGACACTTCTCCATACATTTGAAAGATATTTTCGAATGTCACTTTGCTTAGACAGTTCAAATTCGTTCATTCAATACCTTTCAAAACGCGTCCCGATCACAATCCCTACCAAATGTCAAATAGTGACGGCCTGAAGTATGTAAATATCTTTAAAATGACGAATTGAAAGGGATTGAGAGGGATTTTAAAATTAGACAATTAGCTCCCAGATCAAACGTACATGCCTTTTGACTTGACTGATTTGACTTTTAACCGCCTCTGTGGTCTAGTGGTAACAACCACCGGTATCAGACCCCTGGTCCCGGGTTCGATTCCCAGCGGGGGGTACATATTGTATTCGGTTTGGTTGGTGGTAGGACTTGTTGTAAGTCCGTCTGGCTATCTACCACCATCTTATCTAAGTCTGACGCCATAACAACAATGTTTTCAGCATTGTTGTGTTCCGGCACTTAAAGATAAAATAGCCAGTTCCTCAGTGGCTGAGCATTCCGGGAGAGGCTCGCTTCCAAGTTCAGCCTTATCAATACTTAACATCAGGTATGACGAAAGCTAAGAGTCTCGCCGTCGTTCATATAAAAAAAAAACTGATAGGTAGTCTGAAATAACAATCAACTTTCGTCTTCTAAAACAGAATCGTACTTAAATATAAACTACTAGAGGCCGGGCGCGGTTTCACCCGCGTGGTTCCCGTTCCCGTGGGAATTTTGGAATCATTTATAGCCTATGTTACTACTTGGGGTCTAAGGATTCTCTATACCAAATTTCGTCAAAATCGGTCCAGTAGTTTTTGAGTTTATTCGTTACATACAAAAATACAAATCTTTCCTCTTTATAATATTAGTATAGATGAATTTCACATCAATAGGCCTAACCTCCAAGTAGAATGGAACGCCATAATGGCAATGGGAACATTGACACGAAAGTCGTTTTGCAAGAGCCGAACATACTCCGTGGTATAGTATAGTATTATAGACTATAGTGGTATGCACGCCTACGCATTCGGACTGCCTTATTGATCCGTCGCGATAACTTATCGGAGTTTGCTGTGAACTAGGACACAGGCTATACTAAGCTTCAATAACTTAAGGATTAGTGATAAACTGCTAATTCGAAATTGGGTGAAAATAGCGTAATCATTATAGACGCATAGGTATATAGGGTAATATCTAGCTATAAAATATATCATAAAGCATAAATCATAACATTTATTTGATACAGGCAGTGGACATAGACATAACATATGACAAAAAATACACAAAAATCTTATAACCAAATGTTCCACATGGCTGCATCAAAAGGGATCTAGTTCAGCATGTGTCAGTGTTGAAGCTGACGCTGGTTTTCAACTAGACCCACTTTTTTATTGACACGTCGATGTCAATACGGAGGCATCGAAAAAATGAAAACAAAATAAAACTAAGATTAAAACTAACATTTATAAAATAACAAGCACGCGTCTCCTATATGAAATTTATTCGTTTGTATATATGTTATTATAGTAGCTGTAAGTATTTTTGGAGTGCAACAATAGTGTCGTCGTCGTCTCAGCCACATAACACCAACTGCTGGGTATAGGCCTCCCCCAAAAGGAGGGGTTTGCCATAATCGCCACGTTTGGCAGGCGGGTTGGCGATCGCAGTATGGCCAAGTTTGTAGGAGACGCTGCTGCCCGTCTCCTGAAGGCTGAGTCCCTTAGTCGCCTTTTACGACACCCACGGGTTGGAAGGGGGTAGTGCTATTCTTAGCCACTACACAGCTATATAATAAATAATATAATTTAAATAAATTCAATATATATAGTCATTTTATAATATAAGTATTTTGCATGTCCGTTATTTGGATGGATGTGTGTTGTTCAAACCTGTTTATTTGAAACCATACCTGTACCTACATTCCAGTAAAATACTTAAATGATTCTTTTCTATTCTATATTCCGAAAAAAGTAGAAAAGTGAACTATGAAAAGGGAACATTTTGGTCATAATAAGGGAAGTCTCAATTACAAGATAATCGACAGACAGTGACTGTGATAAAATACAAAGCTTTTAGATAGTAGTCATAAATCCAAATGCCATGCCATTTATTGCCATTTTTAGGTAATCCAGTTACGGACACAAAATTGGGGCATTCTTTAACCCTTATCGTCTAGAAATAGAACGTGTGTCACCGCAGTAAACTCCCTTTGAATTGTCAATTTAAATCTTAATCAAAACCGGTCACTTAAATTCAAAGTCCTGGCGCTCTATTTTTGATTCACTTCACTTGTCTCGAGGTTTCTACTGATTTTCGAGCGACGTTTGAGTTTCCGTATTCAGTAAAAGCGACGTTGCACGTATACATAGCTTCGCTTTTCGCCTGTAGTACCGCCTCCCAACGCGAGCGCGCGAGGGGCAAAGCGAAAAGCGTGCTATGTCTTCGCATGTAAGATCACTAATCGCGTGATCGCCTCGCCACTCGCGCGACGAGTGATTCAAAAATGGAGGTCCTGGACGTCAGTAACAGTTCCATGTATGGGGAGCCCCCCCTTAATTCATATATTTTTTTTATTTTTGTGTAAAAACCGTACAGAATACATCTACCTACCAAGTTTCAACTGTGTAATCCTCATAGTTTTGGAATAAAGTGGCTATGACATACATCTATTTGGCCGAATCTGAGCTAGCGCAGACGACGGATAACGGAGGACTTTTTGTCCGCGACACGTCTTTATTGTTAACCAAATAAGATTCAACTTAGACCGCGTATATCCGCGTATATCCGCGAAAAGTACGCGATAGTCCTCGTTATTTATTCAACTTTATGTTCTTAGTAATAAGGTCGTGTCGCGGACACAAAGTCCTTCAATGTCCGTCGTCTGCGCAGGCCATAAGGGTTTCGTTTTTTGCCTTTAGGCTACGAAACCCTAAAAAGCCGAAACCAGACGGCATTTAAATTAAGTATTATTTATCCTGCTTATCATTAAACTGAGCTTGAGCAGGGTACGTGGGCATGAATAAAAGAACACTTAAAAGTCGATATGGGCCTACGGGACGAGACGGGGCCGGGACGCGTGATTGCCGCGGTCGCCCCTCTCCCTCCATAATTTCACTGTCCAAAAGTAAGGTCTGGTGCGCTGTAAAATTAATTAGGTTCTCTATAACTTTTGTTTAGAATTTATTGGAGTTTTTTTTTATATGTACAAGTGACCGACAACGGATCGTCCTCTATTCTATCTTATCGCGTATCTATATTGTTAGAACAGTTTCGTGTAGTGATAAACTTTTCGTGCTGTGGCCTGTACGAAATTAGTAAGTAATATTTACCGAATCGTTTTTATTGTTATTATACATTGAAGTATCATTGTACATAGCTCAATGTTATTATAATACAATTTATTCCTATTTTAAACAACTTTGAATTTACTATAATACTCCCATTTTTATTATTTTAGTTTTTTTTATATCATTGAAGCGCTCACGGCCGATTACGTTTGTTAAGCAAAGTTCGGCCCGGTCAGGTGTCGGATGGGTGACCGTAAAGTGGCATTATAACTGAGCGCTTCCGTGCTTCGGAGGGAACGTTAAACCGGTGGTTTCGGCTGTTGTCATTTGATTACAGTCGTTAAGTCATGTCAGAGGCTTGATAAACTCTGACACTAGAGGTGGCCACTAATCCTCACTCGGTAAGAAGAAGAAGAAGTAAGTTTTCTTCTTCTGGTATGTAAAACACTAATTAGGTCTTATGCAACTTTCGTTTAGAAGATACTGGAGATTATTATATGTACAGTCAACACTAGTACAAATTTAAAATTTTGACTTTGAGCGCACTCTTGAGAATTCCGATAGAAGCGTGCTAGCTGGAAGTGCACAGCCTTATTTTTACTTTTAACTTCCGGTATATTGAACACATGGTTTGTATGTCAGAAAACTATTTAGTTTCTATACAACTTTGTAAAGAACTGTTTACTTATCAGTACATAGCTACCCTTAAAGGATATCATCACCCTACTTTTACGATAACTGTCAAAGATAATTATGTCCGATATCGCGCGCAAAACTGATATTGACCAAATGTAGGCCATCCTTTTGTGTACATTTGTAACTATAACTAAAAAATAAATGCTACCTATTTTCATTGTGTAATATAACACATATAATACATATGAAGAGAGCTTATTTTTAGATATTGGTTTCAGTTAAATATTATTTTATTGAAACTGGTATCTAAAGATAAGCTCAACATAACATAAGATAGAAAAAGTCAACCTTTTTTTCTGTACTTTATTATACATTTATAATACCTACCTATAATTAACGTTTAAGTGGTGTATAGCATTCACCTCTCTACCTTTAAATTTAGTTTTATTATTGCCGTGGTTAATGAAGTGGGTGTCACAACGACCTTTAAATTGTTAAAATATCATTTTATTGTTACATTATTGTGTACACTGCTTTTTAACCCAAATAAATAGAAAAAAAAAAAACGGTTTAGTTAACTGGAGCGAACTGGAACAGTTAAACGAGAGGACTATAAGCCTTCCGCGAAAATCAACACTGCAATCTATAGCTGCATTTCGAGCTGCCTGCGTTTAAACAGCAGAATACATATTTGAGAGGCCCGCGACAAGGCAGTTTCATTTAAACAAACGAAATACCAAAATTTAAAATTAGGATTGTCTGTCTGTGCTTGTGATGTTAAATATAAATAAATCAATCATTTATTTCTCATCACATTTAGGTTTTTCGTACAAAACATTATTAGCTTAAACAATACACCTTTAAATAACCTATAGATGTGAGAGGCTGGTGCCCGTAACGTAATAGGAATCATAAAGATACCTGTACTAACAGGTCATTAGGCCCAAAGTACGATAAAGTAGTATCTTAACAAGTGGATTGGTAAAAGCTTTAAACTATGCCTGGGGATGACAAAAATAATGCTTAAAAATAAAAATAAAAATATGCAGACTGAACGTGTAGGTACGTGTTAATTGTTGAAACAGATATAATAAAATAATTACAAAAAAGGAACAGTTGAATACATAGGTCATTGCCGAACCTAGCCCCGCCAATGACTTGCGATCAGCTGTCGTATGGAACCGACAGCCACTAGAGTTTCTTGGATGTTATTTGGATTAAGACAGTATTTATCTAGGTTTCTATTAGAAAATTAATCCAAAATATCTACCCAATAAAGAAATAATGCCAATTACATTTTTTCATACAAAACTGCAATTCGCATTTATTTTTACTAGGGGCCGCCCGGGGTTCACTTGCGTTGTTCCCGTTCTCGTGGTCATATCGGGATAAATATGATATGTAAATACTCTCCGTTCCTTAAACTAACTCTATGCTAAGAATCAAGTCGGTAGGTTGCTTAATTAGAGCGTGAAGGAAGGACAAACAAACACACTTTCGCGTTTATAATTATAATAATAATAATAATTAATTCTTTATTACACACTTAAAGAACCAGTAATACAGGACAATTTACAAATAGTGAACATACAACAGGCGGCCTTATTGCTACATAGTAATCTCTTCCAGGCAACCTTGGGTGAAAGAAAAATAAGAAGAACAATAGGGGAATGAGTGCAGAAAAAGGAAACAACAAGTATAATTATATTAACAGATAAATATCGAAAGAGAAATAAAAGATAATGTTTATAAATTAAGGAGAAAGGGAATGGAAGCGACTTCTAACATGATCGCCAAAGGATTTTTGAGTCTGAGCCTTTTTGATACTTTCTGGCAGGGCATTCCACAAGCGAACAGCATTTACAGTGAAGGAGTTGGAAAAGAATTCCGAGGAATGACGCGGGATATCAAGGGCAAGGTTGTAGGAAGAACGCAGGGAGTTAGTTAGGATTGGGTAAGTATTTAAGATTGGAGGATATTAAGATTGTTGGAGGACATCTTTAAGCTCTTGGACTGGAAAGGACTCGGCATCAACATTAATGGCCAGTATCTGACAAACCTTCGTTTTGCCGATGATATAGTCCTTATGGCTGAGACCTTTGAGGACCTGAACACAATGCTCTCAATTAATGAAAATTATGTATTCCCATGTTGTACCTACTCCAGTTCACGTTGGGAACACTACACTCGAAGTTGTTGACCACTACGTTTACCTTGGACAGGCAATCCAGTTAGGTAAGTCCAACTTCGAGAAAGAGATCTCCCGTCGAATCCAACTCGGTTGGGCAGCATTCGGGAAGCTCCGTAAAATCTTCGCGTCCAATTTACCGCAGTGTCTCAAGACGAAAGTCTATGACCAGTGTGTGTTGCCAGTGATGACTTACGGTAGTGAAACGTGGTCGCTAACTATAAGTCTGATAAGAAAGTTCAAGGTCACCCAGCGTGAAATGGAGAGGGCTATGCTCGGCGTTTCCCTACGTGATCGAATCAGAAATGAGGAGATCCGTAGAACTAAAGTAACTGACATCGCTCGAAGGATTGCTCAGCTGAAGTGGCAATGGGCGGGACACATAGCGAGAAGAACCGATGGCCGTTGGGGCGGAAAGGTTCTGGAATGGCGACCGCGCACAGGACGACGCTCCGTGGGTAGGCCTCCGACAAGGTGGACCGACGATCTGGTGAAGGTCGCGGGAAGCCGCTGGATGCGGACTGCGCAGGACCGATCGTTGTGGAGATCCTTGGGGGAGGCCTATACCCAGAAGTGGGCGTCATGTGGCTGAGACGACGAAGTATTTAAGATTATTTTTTAATGATCTCCCTCGTTCGCTTTTATGCTTCCATGATACTGTTGCTTGCGAGACCCACATCAGTCTACTAATGAAGACAACGTACTTCTGTTAGCGTAGTTATATTTCCCCGGGATATGTCATTTTTAATGACTCCACTGCTGGGGCACTGGCCTTCCTTATGGATGGATAAGGAGCAAAATTATGCACTTTTAATTCTCGCAAGAGTATCAGTGAAGGCTATTGGACCAAGGCTCATACAATTTTGCCCATTGTCCAATTTTTGTTATTTCGGGTAGTAATAAGATCTTTTATTACATTAACATTGGCAGAATCGAGGTTAAGTGTGATAAATATTAGCAATTCTTATACATGTCGTGGGCCAATCGTTTAATTAGGCCGATCGAGATCTGCCTGGGCACAACACGATGTGATATCGCGATCTGGTCAATTATTTCATGATGTGCCCAAAAATAAGGTTAGGCAGATCAATGAGAGCAACCTATTTGTCGATAATAATCACTTGACCACGTCGTGATATGGCTAGGCACATGGAGATATGGCTGGGCGCATAGGTAGTAATGTAGTTCCAATAAATTGCATGTAATTTTTTTCATTTCATTTCAATATGGCGCCGGTGCATTCTGTCAGCTGATTGCGAGAAAGATGGCGGCGTCACAACAGCTGATAAATTTTGATGCTTTTGAAGATTTTATTTAGAGTGTAATGTTTTTGATTTAAAGATTTTTAAAGTAATTGATGTTTATAAGTGTGCTATTACATTTATTTGCTTATCATTTGGTCAACTAACGGGAATCGATCTGCCCAAACGAGGCCAGGCGAATCGTTAAACGTTATGCTTTGAACGAAATGCCGGCGGGCGTGCCCAGGCAGATCTCGATCGGCCCAGTTAAACGAACGGCTTACGACATACATACAACGAAAACAGCTAAGATAAAAATGCAATATCTATAGTTCTGTTTTTGCGCGTCAACGCTATCATTATACAATAGATAGATGATAAAAGGCTAAAGGTTGATTGATCATCAGATCAAAACAAGCCGATTTACGTGGTTGTAAACATCGCTCCAAGTTGTAACCTCCGATTTAATTGCTGATAAAATGTTATCAATTGGATCGATTTTTGCAAAGAAATTGAGTATTAAGTTATAAATTATTAACAAGAAAATATACTAGAAAAAATCAGTCATCCCATCAGGGCGACATGAGACAAGTTGCTTTTTGCTAGTATATTTTCTTGTTTATTATTTATCACATAAAAATAGCATCATAAAATGCAAAATTGACAATTTATAAACAGTTTTAAGGTTCAATCAGTGAACAATTAAGCTAAAAGCTAGTTAATAATAATAACGATTTTTTTTGTATAAGTACTTACTAGTACAAAAATTTTTTAAAAAAATTACATGATTCAGGCTTTGAATATCAGACAGTACTAATATAATACTAGTCGTTATATTTAGTGAATATTAGTGCCTATTATTAGTGGTAACTTTAAACATCAACCTGACCTGACTATTTCAATGTCAAAGGTATGAAAAAGACGAAATGATGAGGGATCGCATCGGATAATTCTGCGGTGGAAAGCCGCAACGCAGTGTTGTGGCCTCGCTCTTAAATCTCAATGTTTGTATTAAACAAACAAAACAAACCCAAAGAATTCATTTTGTTTTGTTTTTACATTTCATTGAAAATTTTAAAATTAGTTTTCTTTGAATTTTTTAGATTAAATTAAATTGCGATACCCTAGCCAGGGTTCATGTTATGGTACTGTCTTTTTGTTATATACCACCATTGTAACCACATGATTGCAACAAAATCTTTGAATTGAATTGAATTTTACACATCCCAAATTTCTCACAGATATTAAATTATCTTTCGTCACTTCTGTTTACAAAATTGCAAATCGCACAATTCCATCGCAAATTAGATATTATGTACTTTGTTACAAGGAAAACACAATCGTAGTGGGTGTGTTATTCTAAGAAATACTACGGCAGACACGTCACCAAATGCGAGTAGTAACTTGGGCAAACGAGACACGTTGCGGTAAAAAAACCGCGGCACATCCGGTTCGTCGCAGTTCGCCAAATGTGGGAACGCGGGGCGAACGGAAGTTTGAAGAACTGACTGCGACATGACTTGCATATCATAATTATTTTGGTGAATTTTATCGCAAATTGCTGTATGAGATTTCATAAGTCGCTGTTTCCCAAAACCATAAGTTGATGAAAACATTTTTTTTATTCACTCTTACGTATCGTAAATAAATAAATAAATCCAGTTATTTCCAAGAATATGGTGGTGATGGTTATTACATTAGGTTCGTTCTGACATATTATATCGTAGGTATGAACGTAAGAGTACACCAATCCAGTTTTTTTTTTGATAGTAGGCTTATAGATTTCAAAGTTTATTTCTAACTTTCGAGATTATATCTCTATTCAAAGCATAGGTTTGTACCATTTAGGTGCGCGAGTAATAGGTTAGGTGCGCTTCATTAGATACGCTTGAAAATAGGTGCGCTTCGAATAATACTCCAAATTTGAGGTGTTCGTGTTTTGTGTTTTGTTTACCATCCATATTATTTCATACCTACATTTTTTGTTTCAATTGTAACAAATGCAAAACATTTTAACTTTTCAAATCAGACTCAGCTGGTGCGCGCCGCGCATCATTCACTCACACTCGCTATAAGGCGCATCGCATAGTCACACAAATAATGACTACTACCTACACACTTGTACTTTTTATTATTCTGTGCCTACACTTTTAATCATTATCATTAATTAATTTAGTTCATAATTTAAATGCACACTTCTACTTATGCATTATTATCAAGTTACTACTAACAACCAAAACGCTGTTTGTAATGAAATTAGTACTTTTAATTTTAATTCTCCTTTTGTAATGTTATGCTAAACTTAAACATAATAATAATAATAATAATAAAACACTTTATTGCACATATTAAGAACACAAATAAAAATAAAAAACAGACAGTAAAAGGAAATACACAAAAGGCGGCCTTATTGCTAGGTAGCAATTTCTTCCAGGCAACCTTGAGTGGTAAAGAAATAAGAGGAAGAGCAGAAAAGGGGGAAAAGGGGGGGAGTGGGTGCAATTGAATATAGAACATTATAAATAATCATACTTAGAATGAATATATAAACATATAGTAGGAATGGGAAAGGAAAAAAAAATAGATTAAATATGAGAAAGGAAATGCATTCTGACTTGATCGCTAAAAGACTTCAGAGAGCGAGCTTTTCTAATACCTTCTGGAAGGGAATTAAAAAACATATTATATCACTTTAATATATATACTTCATACGAGGTGGAGGGCTGATAGCCTGAGACACAGGTTCAGGTATCAGTCCACCATAATCTGTTAACTAAAGGTCACTGTTAAAAATTGTATTTTGTTAATTGTTATGATTATGGTGAAGATTAAATGATTTATTATTATTTATTATTATTATTCAAATATGAGCGTTTCAAAACCCCAGCCTAATTCAAACTAACTCTCTAACTTTAAACCTACTACTTTAGATTAATTAGTTCCATTTCAGTTCGTGGTCCGCCATTTTCAGATAACAGCAGTGCGTCTATAATAATTTTATCGATCATCCTTTCGGCAACAAGAGGTTACTTTATTCTCTAACTAAATCAGGGTCAGCACTTCCTCTGTTGCACGTTGCATTCTATCTTCCAACTTGATGCATGTTTTTGAGGCAATGATATTTTTTACATCATTATTATAACCGCCTCTGTGGTCAAGTGGTACAACCACCGGTACCAGACCCAGGGGTCCCGTGTTCGATTCCCAGCGGGGGTATATTGTATTCGGTTTGATTGGTGGTAGGACTTGTTGTAAGTCCGCCGGGCTAGCTAGCACCATCTTATCTAAGTCTGACGCCATAACCACAATGTTTTCAGCATTGTTGTGTTCCGGCAGTTAAAGATTAGATAGTCAGTTCTTCAGTTATTGAGGATTCCGGGAGAGGCTCGCCTCCATCTTCAGCCTTATCAATATTTAACATCAGGTATGATGAAGGCTAAGAGTTTCCTCGTCGCTCATAAAAAAAAACATAGATATGTTACGTTCATAGTAATTTACCATGAAATCTGTGACAAGACTGCACACATGCATAATTTGACAAGTAAGACAAAAGACACGAAAAACCACGGCAATTAAAGAGAGCAAAAGAATTTTTGAAAATCCCTGCACACCATTAAAACTTTGCTCAATCGATAGAGTATAAACGTACGAACAATAGTTATTGAGACGGCACATTTCTAAGCCGTATTCATTGTGAGATAAAGTACTCTATCTATCATAGTATAGTATTATAGTACAGTATATATAGTAGTATAGTACAGTACAGAACCCCCTGGTGTGTTGTCACCTTAACACGTAACTAAGAACATGCACCAATCAAACCCGAACCCATCACTGAAAACCGCATCAAAATCGGACTAGTCGTTTTTGAGAGAAACATTGATTTGCAAAAACAGACATCCTCTCACCCCAAACGCATATACCGTCGATAAATTTTAAATAGAAAAATATTGGAAGTCAACTCAATAGTCAACTCGGCCACAAGTGAATTCCCATCTGAGAATTAACTTGTGGCCGAGTTGACTATTTTAAATTTATTATAAGTATAAAAATAGCATTGAAAAATGCAAAAATTCTAAAATCATAAAGCATAATACCGTCTCCGTAACGTCGTTGGTAAAAATTAAAGTAGAATATTTCAAGAAATAACAAGCTTTTCTGACAGTTACGCAATAATAGGCTGCCGGGAGTTATGTCAATTGCCAAAATACTCTACATTGACTAGTGAAGTAACGTTCAGAGTATGGTATGAATGAAGTAATTATAATAATACAATAAGATAGTGTGACGCAATATTAAATCCCTCGTCCACTTTCACCATTCACACGGGCAAGACTCGATCTCATGACCACTTTCTCGGAGGCCTGCTGGCCTTTCCCGTACGTTTGTTGGCCTATTGTAGACGAAAATAAGTCTTGGGAGTTTTTTTTTAACAAGTTCATTGCTGGCTACAGCTGATATGCTTATTTACTCTGTTTATGTCGTGATCCGTATTTTTAGCGCCAACCTTTCCAAATTATTACAATATTCTAATGACACTAAGAAAAGTCAAGTGCAAGGTTGAATAACTCGTCGAGAACGTTGTGTTTATTCTTTTTTAGTTGACGGACGATGAATGTAATATAATATTTCGATTTCCAAGTGTTGAGAATTCACTTATGATTGCAATTCTTGTTGCAATGCAAAGCTCACGGGAGATTCCTCATAGGTTTTGATTTGTCGACAGTCTTAGAATAGAAAGATTAGAATCAGTCATCCCGTGACCACGGCAGCTGAAAAGGTGCCGAAAATCAAAAAACCCCTAAAAAACCTTAAAATACAGACAATTACAACTTAGTTCTTGAAATATAGCGCGTTTGATATCCGTAAAAGTTGTTTTATTTCATTAGAATAGTAATGCAATATAGATCCATCCAATTAACTTGATAATCTCCATACACGTCTCTCAATGATAGAGAAATATAAAATGGTTTCAACAGACAGGTAACGAAGAGTAGTCTAGTCAAAGTCAAAGATTTCTATTCAAATAAACTTAATAGATAAGTTGTACTTTCGAATAGTCCATTTTTTCCCCTACCCGGGGGCGTCATTTGTAAGATATTAACATATTTCAGGCTGTCACTATTTGACATTTGATAGGGACTGTGATCGGGACGCGTTTTGAAAGGTATTGAATGAACGAAGTTAAATGACACACGCAAATATTTTACAAATTTATGGTGAAGTGTCAAACGAAGTGTCATTTAAAACATCATTCGTTCCGAAAGGGATGGCGACTATAAGTTACACAATACCATAAATCACTATCACAATCACAATACCTTTGAAAGGGATTGTGATAGATTTTGAAATGAGACAATTACGGGGCAGCTTAGTTACAAGGCTTCCATTTTCCCTTTTAAATGTACAAAAAATGAACAAAGACTTACTCCAAAGGTCAAGTTTCAAGGAGCTGTCCAGCCAAACCATTAAGTCGCAATTCCTGTAACTAAGCTGATAAAGTCCCCAATATCGATGCTATATTTAACTATCATTGACGTCCATTTTAGCCAAACAACACGGCCTGACGTCAAAATCACAATAGTAGCCAACTTGATAAGGGTCCCTGGTGAAATCTAAGAAAGGAACCGGGTTTTTTATTTACCGTACAATGTATATTGTCACATGGCACCGTTAGTAAATTTCCCAAGTTGGTAAAATCGTTATCGTTAGTAAAATCCCCAGTAATAATAGGGGTAAAAGTATGAAATTGCCGATTTTTTTTTCTTACACTTCTAGAGAACCTCACTACTTCTGTGAATAAAAGGTCATCTATTGCTTGATTTTATATTAGATTAAGATCATAATGATCAAGAATAATTAATCTCATGGTTTCTTATACGATAAAAAATTGCTCGAAAGGTTCTCATTTTTTTGTTAGCAAAATTTACTATTTATTTAATATAATTTATAAATTATTTATAATTTTTTAAATAAAAAATATAGCATTAGATTGCTTAGTCTTCAAACAATGATTGTTCATTAAAAAATTGTGGCATTAGCACTTGCGGTAGAAACTATAACAAAAATTGTTAGTATGTAAAACGAACTTTCTTTGAAAATCTTCATACAAATCGGCAATTTCATATTAAAGTCCTAACATTACCAAAACCTTAAAAGTAGATCACACAATAGCAGTTAGAGAATCAAACCGGAAATTTTGATAGTGAAAACCAACACGTTTCAATTTGTATTCCTGTCCATTCCTAATTAATTATATTACAAAAAAAAACGCAATCATGACTCAATTGTTGAAACCTAATTTCTTACGAATGATGATTTGACTTCTCGATAATTCTTTAGTCACATGAGACAAATGAGTTGTCAAGTCTTTTTATGGCGACGAACTATACTTAAATGGTCAATTATAATGAATAGACCGGGCAACGGATTCCGTTCAAGACTTGTTCATAAAATTAGGCTTTTAAAGTAATTGAATGGTTCTTTTGTTTTTATAGCATTACGTCCACAAAAAATACTGAAATCATGAGATCGAAAAGGTCGTATATTTTTGTAAGTTATTTGTAACATCTAAAAACTACAAAGCCATTTTAAATGTCTTCTATATCTGAGATTTCTTTGTGAATTGTGTAAGGCGTGCACACAATAATCGATGTATTACATTATTTATCTATCTATTTTAGCCCTTAAAAATCCGTCTTCGGACAAAAATGTAGGCAAAAGCGAAATTGTGTGCTAATTCAGTAAGCTTAAAAAATGAGTAAGGAAAACGTGTTTTTAGTATAGAAAACAATAGACTTAATTCCAAGTAGATGTATTGTGTCCTTCTGATGACTAGCGGCCACAACTGGTACGACGACCGTCGTCGTCCGGCCAACGGTCATTTTTTTATGGCAGTCGGAAATTAAGTATGAATCAACGGCGGAATCCGTATAGATAGAGCTCCATCAAATGTGAAACAGCCGTTTTAGATCGTTACGCGATCGAACGAAGCGAGCAACGCTTGGTTTCGAAGTTTATTGTGATAAATCACGCACCATTTAAATCACTTCTTTGCAGACCTGCTAATTTTAGGTTATGTTAACTCTTGAGATTTTAGCGACAAAATTACAGTTAGAAAATAGTTTATTTACACAGTAGCAGCATTATTAATAAACGTGGAGTGTAAGTACGCCTAGGATTAAAACATAGGATATAATATTCCCACGGGAACGGGAGGCGGGTAAAACCGCAGGCGGCCGCTAGTAATACATAAAATAAATAATGTTCTACAGATATATGATAAGCCATATAACAGGTGTAAGAGTATGATAACCAAATGGATACTTAGGCTTAGTTATGACGAAACTGAAGCATTGCTGCAATTTATCTATAAACAATAGCATAAAATAAAGCATACTGCAATTTATATATTTTTAAATTATATATATATATTTATGTCTTCATTTATACTTACTTCATACATACCTACTTATTAATTTGCATATATACTCATAATAAAATATACAATCATTAACACTTTTGCAATACATGATAATTCATTACAGTTGTTTATATTTAATGATATGAGAGAGCGGGGTCTCCTAGAACAGGCATTGTATGCTTAAAAGGAGACTTCATCAACTAGTTTTAAGTAAAACTGTAAATACCAATAAATATTTTATTATTTTATTTATTATTATTATAAAATTGATAATAGTACAAATTAAATTTTAACAAATTCGTCCTCATGTCATGACCAACAATTAAACATCGAAATCCATAAAAATAAATTCAACAACGGTGATGCGACTGACGGATATACGTATTCTTTGAATAATTTATAGGTAGTATTTATGGGGTTTGCCATTCAAAGATATTAAAAAAAACGTTTCCGCGTTCGGTACATTAAACTCAGGAGGAAAGTAGCACGGTCACCGAACGCGACACGTCTTCACTCACCCTGACCTTTCAACAGGTCATTTGGCACATTTTTTTTCTTTTGCTAATGGCGTTTACGGTGTCTCCTTTTCTATGTCAAGAGATGCGCGTTTATTTTCGTATTTAGTAGCAACAACTTTGCTATCCATAGTCGGAAATCATTAGAAGTCATAGTTCTCCAATAGTCGGTTTTTTTTGTCTAATGCTTTGTGGTAGATAATTATGTACTTCGTTTAAGATAATAAGTGTAAAAGATGTAAGTGGGTTTATACCAGTTTAATTATGCTTAATAATAAATAATAATAATAATATCCGTCGTCTGTACTCAGTAAAACAGAGATTTTGAATTGTTATCGTCACGCTTAAAACCCTCCAACTTCTAACATTGCAAGAATCGATAGTTAAGTATTCATCTTTAGATACAACAACAAAATAATGTTCTTTTTCAACAATTCTAGTGTACTTATGGTAAATTTTAAATAGATAATATTGGAAAAAATTAACTCACTCACTTGTGGCCGAGTTAATTTTTTCCAATATTTTTCTATTTAAAATTTACCATAATTATAAAAATTGCATTGAAAAATGCAAAAATTACAAAATCATAATTTCCAGTGTAGATAGAAGATGAACCAAATTGCGCTGAAAAACTTTACAGATAAAGTAAGGCATCTAAAGACGACAAGCAAACTATTTTGCTGGGATGGCAACAACATTGTGACATTTAAAAGGTCTGGCATAAAGTGGGGTAATTTGTATAATGGACGACGCTTTCTGCGCCGTTAACTAAGATGGAAAGTGAGCAACAAGTGTTTGTTCCCAGATCGATTCGTACAGGCTCTTGTCTAAATTCCATCTTCAGCCTTATCACTACTTAACATCATGGTCAGGGCCTGTATTGACTATGACCACTTACTTGGTCAAACCAAGACAATCTCGTTGGTTACGACATTTTCAAAGTTTATTTTCTCTATGAAACTTACAAATTTTAAAGTTATTTTACTTGTTTAACGACTGTACAATTTGTGACTGCCATGTACTTGTACAATAATTCTATAAATTTGTGAGTATCATGAGAAGAAAACGAATTTTGAAAATGTCAAAATCAAGTACGCCATTGGCGTGGTTGAGCAAGGAATCGCTAAGTGGTCATACTGAAAAAAGCCCGATCGATTCTTACAGGCTGTCTAAATTATGAAAACAGAATGGTGTCTTAATAACTTCTAAATCTGTGATTATATAGGACTAGAAAAGGGGCCCGTTACTGCACTAAGTGCAGTAACATCTAGCAGCATTTATACTATCAATTAAACTAAAATAATTGCGTTTCGGCCTAGGTGTGTGTAGGGTGTGTAATAATGTGTAATAGCATTGAGATGTGAAATGCAGTGAATAAAAAAATGAGTCCTACACAGACCCAACTAGGTTCTTCGCTTATGTTCTTTGATATTATATAGATATAGGCAAGATACTATAGCCAGTTGATTCGTCAAATAGGATCGATATCGAATGTTGCTATTGCAAAAAATTGCTAAGTCACTTTTACGAATACGAATTATGAACTTTTATTTTATTACGTGTTCAGAAGGCACGTAAGTCGTTGGTCTCGGCTGCAATTGCAGTTGTTATCGGTTTTATCACCAACCAATCGGCACAGTCCCTTCGCGGTATAATTTGTAAATATTTTTAAAAATATCTTAATTTTTTAAAAGGATTTACCGCGTACGGTACGGAGTAAATTGATTTAAGAAAGAATTGAGTGATTGCTTCTTGTTACGAAATATAAATTTTACAGACAGGTATTCTGTAGTTGTGATAAAACCAATACAAATACATAACTAATTTATTTCTTATCTTTATTAGAGTAATTAATTGTCTTTTAATGTATTTCGACAACTCATTCGGTTGTCTAGCTAGTCATTATAGTCACTGAATGCACCTTTTTGTTTACTAATCTCTAGACATAGATAAAGTTGGTTTATCCCGATTCCCCGAATACAACAAACAAACTTGGATATAATTTGTTCGGAATAATACATAGGAAATGAATCTCGCAGATTTTTTCCGAAGTTTTAGCGAAATTCAGTTTCCGAAACTAAAGACTATTTTATTATTTAATTATAAATGTATAGTTTTTGGACTTTTTCCTGTATTCATAGGAAAACACGTTATTACTTGCCAAATTTCATAGTTCTAGGTCAACGGGAAACCCTATGAACTTTGATTCCTTTGAGGGTGTCGAAATATATAAGTATATATGTTTTTTGGGGCATAAACGGTTGTATCTTTTTTTTACGTTAATTTACAAGTTTGATTTTTTTACACCATCAACAGACTGATTGACCTGAATATATGGTTTTGATTTCAACTCGATATCTCTACGCGTTCGCGAGATAAGTGAAAACGGACGGACGGACAGACAGACAACAAAGTGATCTTATAAGGGTTCCGATTTTTTCTTTTGAGGTTCGGAACCATAATTAACTATACGATGGTATATTACTGGTATCCACTAAATAAACCAATTTCCAATAGTAGGTATATGTAACCCATGAATTTTCGTATTTTTAGGGGTCTTTTTGAAAACAAAATCATCGCGTTTCTGATACATTACAAATCTAGATAGAGGTAAGAAGAATCCATCGTATAGTTTTATAACAAAAAGTAAGTACGTTGTTTTTCAGTACTTATAGAGTCCGAATGTTTTTATGAATAAGTGTTCATTTACAGTTTACTTAGCTTATTTTCTATATTTTTGTATTAAGCAATTTTTCAAGTCATATAAACCGTACAATGGAATTGAATAAGTTTTATGTCATTATTACAATACACCGCTATAAGTTGTATTATTATTACATATGCTTTATGGTGTATAAATAGATTTCTAAATGAAATATAAGATTGGATATTGTACATTGACTTAAAGCCAGACGTCGAAAGACGCGCGGCGCGTGCTCAATTCTGTTATTGGGTATCAGCGGGAGATTTTAAATCAACTTATTGAATAATTCAAAAGGAGTCGACTTAAGTGGCTTTAAATTGTGAAACTTATGGCTGCAGACACTGCCGGCGAAAATCGAAATCCTCGTGTCCTTTCTAAAGTTATTTCTATGGGGTTCAGACCATCTGTCGTGCAGGTGTAAGCGGGGGCAGGTGGGGGCAGGTGGGCACCCCTATCTATCTAAGTGCCGTTATGCAGGCTGACCAGAAACGCTTGGCTTTTTGTTGCATAATTGCGTCTGTTTCCTGCCAAAAAATCGATTCAGTGATTTTGAAAGTAATTCTTTGGCGTGTGCTCAGTTTAGCATCAGACTGATGCATTTGAGGATTTTAGTTATTAGTCCACATGAAACCGAAGAAAATTAATATTGAAATAAATTATTTAGGTATGTGGTGATTTTTGTGAATTATAAGTGTTTATTTACAGAAAAAAAACTGTATGCATTATAACCACATAGTACAGCCTCTGTTTGTTTGTGCCAAGCCCATATCAGATAGATGGTGAATTCGTGACGTGTAAAATGGATTTTTTTCTATTTTGTATTTGTATTGAATCACCAACGATTGATAAAATTTACGTTTTTTATTTAGTACAGTTGCGCTTAGCATTATTTAATAAAACGAAGGTGTTTTGAAACAAAGACAACAGTAAATTTTAAATCATTAGCTTAACAAAACATCTTGATTTGACGCGATACTTGAATATAAATGTTGTTTTTCAAACTTAAATTCATTTATACAATTGAAATACAGTTTTACATGTTATTATGAAAATCAAAGAGGTACCTGTAAACTACGTTTTAAATACAACTGATTAATCAACTATAATCTGATTTTTTATTTGACGGAATTCTGACATCTATTATTTTTGTCATCTTACTTAATACAAATCGTTTCCGTCAAGTACGTTTTATATAATGTATTAAATGAATATCAATAAACAAAGAATAAGAGACAGAATGAGATCAAGTAAACTATATAACCGCCTCTGTGGTCTAGTGGTACAACCACCGGTATCAGACCCAGGGATCCCGGGTTAGATTCCCAGCGGGGGAACATATTGTATTCGGTTTGGTTGGTGGTAGGACTTGTTGTAAGTCGGCCTGGCTAGCTACCACCATCTTATCTAAGTCTGACGCCATAACAACAATATTTTCAGCATTGTTGTGTTCCGGCAGTTAAAGATAAGATAGCCAGTTCCTCAGTGATTGGGGATTCCGGGCTTGAGGCTCGCTTCCATCTTCAGTCTTATCAATACTTAATATCAGGTATGATGAAGGCTAAGAGTCTCCCCGTACTTCATATAAAAAATAAATAAACGTCTTAAAAAAATAAAATAGTGTTTGTTGTGTTTATTTTAAAAGGCTAAATGGAAAAAAAGTAAAAAACAATATCAAATATTTATATAATTTTTTTATTGAAGGTTTGGCTTGTTGTTTTTTGTTATTTTTCGCAGTTACACAAAGTGCAAATGATTTTAAATATAAATATCGTATAAATTCACCTAAAAAAAAACAATGATATTTACAGTTTATTTTAAACAAACAGCAAACAATTTAATTATGAATTTCGTACCAAAGATTTTTAACTTATGCATTAGTATGCATTAGTGGGGTAGTAATATAGTGGTCAGGGATTCCAGTGAAAGAAAAATATTCTCCTTATATTTGATATTAAAAAATCTAATTACTATTAGCTAATCAGATTTCAAAACACTAAGTCAATTTTAAAGTCCTAGTTTTACCAATTGAAGTTTTAAATTAAACAATTTTTTTTTTAATACTTAAATTTGTTGAAATGTGTTCCGGTTTTAAGGGAACCGTTTTTTTTAATGGCCATACTTCAGAACTGTCAGAATTCCGTCGAATTAAATGTAAGAATATAGGTACATACACATTGTATCGATTTTTTCAACCGACTTCAAAAAAAGGAGGCGGTTACCAATTTCGTATTTTTTTATGAGATTTTCGATTACTCGAGAACGCCTGAACCGATTGAAATGATTAATAACATCGGGATAATTCCCAGGTTAAGCCCGTTTTTTAAATTTTAAAATAGGTTTAGTTGTTTGATGTATAATTTTGATTCAAAAATAACGGTTTGTTGTTTAACTATAGAAAAGCTATGTTTTGGCAAATAACTGAAATTCGAGATTGAGCGAGCTGTGGATCGCTACTGATCTGCCCCCTAATTGTCTAATTTCAAAATCTATCACAATCTCTTTTAAAAGTATTGTGATTGTGATAGTGATTTATGGAATTGTGTAACTTATAGTCGCATCTCTTTCGGAACGAATGATGTTTTAAATGACACTTCTCCATATTTTTGAAAGATATTTTCGTCTGTCGCTATGCTTAGACATTTCAGTTTCGTGCATTCGATACCTTTCAAAACGCGTCCCGATCACAAGCCCTTTCAAATGTCAAATAGTGACGACCTGCCAGCGTAGCATGCGCACCGCGACTCGCTGTCGACGCCTATCTCGCGGTGTCTGTCCCGCTCATATCAGTACGGTGTGAGTGGGACAGACAAGACGCTCGCGCGAGAAAAGTGTCGAGAAAGCTTTGTCGATGTGCTCATGCTACGCATCCAGGAGTATGTTAATGACGTCTTTCAAATGACGAATTGAAAGGGATTGCGATAGATTTTAAAATTAGACAATTAGCCCCCTGAGCCGAGTGGCGAGGCGGGAAAAAGTTAATTAATTTATACCATCGACACGAAAGAAATGGTAAACTACTCAACGATCATTTATTAGTGAATTTAAAAGTCAAAAAACCAAGTCCAACATTAGTCCGGTCAAAATAAATAACGTAGCGTCCGTTAACGCCCCATTTTGCGGTTATGGGAATTTATGATTGTTCATAAACCACAATTCTCTATAAAAACGGAACGTACCATACCTCATGTGTGGCCGTGTGGCACAGTTCTGTGTAACGCGTCCACTTGCGAGCAATAAAATACTCTACAAGCATCCGCTTTATTTAATCAGATAACATTATTAAATGGACAAATTCGTTTAGATCGTTTGGTTTTTTTTTAAATCAACAACATTACGTCCTTTGATGCGATTCAGAGTTAAAGCAACTCTTGTGTTAAGACTTATACGGGTATCAGAAAGATTGTTCTGATTGAAAAGGCATAAAAATAGATATTAAAAAAAAAATACTCTATTTTTGTAATGGATTCATAGCCACAGGGATGATCAAGAGAAAGTAGTGCAAGTAACTAAACATGTTATACAAATGCCTAATAGAGATAAAATTCGATATTGGAAGAGATCTCTATACTCACGACGAAAATCTGTATGAAGAACTATTAACATCTATGGTTCGAATCCCGTCAGGGCGACATGAGACTACTTGCTTTTTTCTAGTATATTTTCTTGTTTAATATTTATCACCTATGGTTCTGCTGAAAAATAAAAACAAAGCCTTTGCCTTATTTAACCCACGCGTCCAACAATTAGCGATTTGCCGTGCGGCTAAAATAAAGTTGCGAGACAAGCATTTTTTTGCTCGCGAGTGTAATCCGTGAGGAAATACGCGAGATGTTTTTACTGAATCGCTGCTCTGCTACATTATCGGTATTGTTTCATAGGCGTGTGAAGGTTGAGGAAAACTGAGGGTCAAGTTAAATGTTACTGCTTTTAATATGTTAAAATACCTAAGCCCACTTGCGCCAAACTGGGTTAACATTTAACCCAGAGTTAGTACATACAAAAGTAGCACTAACCTTGAGTTAAATGTGTTAACACAGCTTGGCGCAAGTGGCCCCTACTCGACTATTTTAATTTTCATAAGGTTGAGGTCTACTCTACAATAATTTTTGGAATCATGAAAACCAGCCCCCTAATTGTCTAATTTAAAATCTATCACAATCCCTTTCAGAGGTATTGTGATTGTGATATTTTCGTCTGTCATATTGCTTAGACAGTTCAATTTCGTTTATTCCATACCGTTTAAAACGCGTCCCGATCACAATCCCTTTCAAATGTCAAATAGCCTGAATAACTTTCAAATTACGAATTGAAAGGGATTGCGATAGATTTAAAATTAGATAATTAGCCCCCTGGCTACCGTGTGAAAGAAACGAAACTGAAATTGTGAATGCCGACTAAAATTCGATTGTACAATAAAACTAAATTGATGATTTTGGTACAAACAATTTTTGGGACATCGGGGAGGATTTAATAGAAACAAGCGTCACCTGGCGGAAATTCATTCTAATTTGTTTGATATTGCAAGGTCTATCAACTTCATGTGGGGGAGAAACACGTGCAGAGCACAGCGAAGTCGGCAAAGTTCAAGATGTTTCAGTTCTTCATTTAGGTACATTAAGCTATATTCGGGCTTATGGGTTATTGTGTTTCATTAAGGAAGAAACCTAAGCTTTGAGTTGAACTTGACGGAAATATGTAACGAAAGCTAGGTAAAATAAGGGGATGAAAGTTTCAACAGAAAACTGCAAAAAAGCACACAAGATAACAAATCTCTAAAATTTTAACCGCCTCTATGGTCTGGTGGTAACAACCACCAGTATGAGACCCAGGGGTCCCGGGTTCGATTCCCAGCGGGGGTACCTATTGGTAGGACTTTTTGTAAGTCCGTCTGGCTAGCTACCACCATCTTATTTAAGCCTGACGCCATAACCACAATGTTTTCAGCATTGTTGTGTAAGCTAAGGCACAATCACTGTACCAAAACATAAATCCACAAAATTAAATCAAATAATCCAATATTCCATAATAGGGCAACACCGAATAGAAAAGAACAAGAAAGTCGTAAAACAATTTGTAAACATCTTGAGCCGGTAATAATTCATGGGCTTCTCGGGCACATCAATCTGACGCGAATGGCCGGTAAATTCCAGCTGTATAAGGCTAAGGGCTGCAACACACATAAAGGCTTAACGGCGGAAAGACTTTTTTCTATCCAATTTGAACGTTAACACATTATAATTTGTACAATTTCGTTTTAAACATTCGCTTTTATTCCTTTCGGCTGCAATTTAAATTGAGCCAAAGAAAGCAGACAAAAGCAGAACTAAGGTATTCATCGCATGAGCGGTAAAATCGTTCGGGAAAATAGAAGACACTCTTACCCGAACTGCTTAGCTGCACATATTTTATGAGGTATAAATATATTTACCCAAGGGTAAACCCAGCCATGCGGTGAAAATGAATTGTCGACTTAAGCTGATCGGATTTGGCAAAAAATTAAATTTATTTATTTATTTATTTATCAGTTTACATGCAGGCTTACAGAGCTAAAGCTTCCAAAACACCAGCAAGTTACGTTAAGTTTAAATAGTACTTTATAGTGTTAATGTAAATGAACGCAAGCCGAATAAAGCCTAACTTTCTGTTTTGCTTCGCCAAGTATAGCCGTTCAATAAATGGCGAATCAGTCACGTGTGTAGCGACCCTAAACGCCGCTGACCGGTGCGATCGGGAAAACATGTGGGGCCCAGGTAGACAATCATAAACCTTCTCGGAAATGAAAAATGTGAGCTCTTACTGCGAACCTCTGCAATTTCCGCAAGTCATTCCCGACACTTCATTTTGCCTTCTAATAAACTCTTTTCGAGTCTTTAACAACTAACTTTAAGGTAATAATATAAAGTAATTAATTTTTTTTTTGTTTTTGTCGCATTGTTACTTGCGGTTGTGTAACATTATAGAAAAGCGTAAAGCGTTCTAATCGGAATATTAATTTTATTCTGAAAATCGTTCTTATTTTTCAACATCGACATCTGACACATAATTTTGATGGTGTCAGTAACATTATTAAACGTTAAAGGATATTAAATAAATAGGTATCAATATTAATTGAACGTAACTAAATGTTTATCAATATCACTTAATATTAACCGCATATTATTTTATACGTATAATATATTTACAATTTCAATATCATAATTAGTATTTAAAATCCCAATTTCTATACTACCTAATATACATAATATTGAAAATACCAATTTTCAATACTAACTAATATACTTACATAGTATTGAAAATACCAATATTCAATACTAATATTATAAAGAGGAAAGACTTGATGTTTTGTTTGTTTGTTTGCAATGAATAGGCTCCGAAACTACTGAACGGATTTGGATGAAATTTGGTACACAGATAGTAGATAGCCTGGTTATGAACATAGGATACTTTTATCCCGGTATTCCTACGGAAACTGGTACCACGCGGGTGAAACCGCGAACGGCCGCTATTATTGTAATAAATCAGGAATATTGATACTTTAGAAGAAAGTAATTAGCCAGTCGTTCTATTTGACACTGTGATGAGTGAATGATATCGAGGCACGGCACGGATGAAAGTTTAATGAGCGCGGGCTAAAAGGGAACTCTGAAAGCACTTGGACAATGTAAAGGTTGCGCTAAAAATAAACACGACGACAAACCGCGGCTGCCATAGTGCCATCGCCAGCAGTACGACACCTGCTGAGCATAGGTAAACCCACCTTCTACGCCAGAGGTCCCGGGTTCGATCGCCGGACAAGACAAATATTTGTGTACATGAACATGTCTATTTGTCTTGGTCTGGGTGTTTAATATGTAGGTATATTATGTATGTATTTACAAAACAAAAGCATATAGGTATGTTTATCCGTTATCTAGTATCCATAACACAAGTTCTTCATGATACTTAACGTGGGCTAGATAATTGGTGTGATTGTATGGAATTTATTTATTTATGTTTTTAACAAATATTATGATTTTTGTCCTTTCTTTTATGACCTAAAAAAGCAACCAATCGATTTGATTTCATAGGGTTAGCGGAAAGGACAGAGGTTAACGAGGCTCCGTTTTATCCCAATACTCCAGCGGGAACGGGAACCACGCGAGTGAAACCGCGGGCGGAAACTAGTGTTGACAATAAAGTGCTTATAGTATTTATTTTATACAATGCAACACCTATGATTTGCCATATCATTATGCTGCCAAATGAACTTTACATGGTTAAGTAACTTTCGCAATTGACGGTCACAGGATGTATAACCAAAATGATATACATATTATAACTTTTTAATTTTGCATTTTACAATGCTATTTTTATGTGATAAATATTTTCTTGTTAAATATGATATACATTTTTCTTATACATCATTAAGGAGAGCTGTGCCTAAGCGGTAGAGATATTAGAAGCTGAAATATGGCTGCCTGATGAAATATAATAAATTGGTGCCAAAACATTACTGCAGGTAGTGATAAATAAAAATCTATGAATGCACCACAGACCTATATCGAGATAAACGAATAGAGCGCTTCAAACTGTATGAGAACCTAGCGTGTCGACTTTTTCGTACCTATGGTGACGTCAAGAGCGAGATTTAGTGATGTGTAAATGTTATTGACAATCTCTTGCAAGAAAGCTCAGCACAATTAACCATTTTCGTTTTTGAGTGACACGCGTTTTTATGGCAATGGTCTGAAACGGACAGACTTAGGTCGTAAAACTTTGACCGTGGATCAAACTTTTGGCACGCTAGGTAGGTACACTTTTACCGTCTGTATATAGGTCTGTGGAATGCACTGTAGTATCCTTATACCTATATATTTACTTTAAGATTGAGACCCCCAGGATTACATATTTATTTATCATTCAAGTTACTGATTTATATATAAGGGGACTATATTTCTTGTCACCATAATTTATATTTGCCATCAAGTTGTATCATCTAATAAATAGATCTATCGCAACGAAATATTTTCGTTCTTAGATAAACAAAAAGTGTTCCCAGGTATGAATTATCAAATTAATTTAATTTATGTGTAAAATAAGAGATGGATTACCAATAAAATTGTAGTGCATTAGATGAATATAAACTTCGTTCTTATAATAATAGTTTTATTACCTAAATAATAGCTTTGTGCTCAGAATGGTAGATTTGTCACCAAATGGCTCATGAGAATCGGCTCCGACGCAGACGGATGGGAAGAAGGAGGCGGCAGTTTGCCAACCTAATCCCACTATAGTAGGTTGGAGAGATGGCCACACTTGCTCGGCCATCTCTCAGCCGTGAGAGGGCCCCGAAAACGGGCCGGCCGCCGGGTCAAAGGGGCGATTGACACCACGGTCCCCCAGGACCCTACGGCGGTGAGAGAGCAAGTAGTGAGGGGTTTAGCTGGTAGTACCTCCTCCCGGTCTTCCATCGAGCCTACTTAGGCCGGATGGGGGGCCGCGAGGCTTCAGGTGAGCCCAGCATAACCTGTTTGGTATGCGTAAAAGCATTCCCCTCACTTAAAAAAAAAAAAAAAAAAAAGATTTGTCACCAAATAAACCGATTGTCGATCCGTGACTGCGACTTCTTTTTATTTGTTATTTTGTCACCAATACAGTAGTTACATTTTATTTCGTTCAGTTATTAAAATAATAGTATTCGTTACCAATTTAATACATCAATTTATAATTTTAATGAAAATATGTTCAAAGAGGCGAAGACAAATCGGCGCGCTTTTAATAATTGACCAATCTGGCCCCAAAGAGGGGTCGTAGGTCTTAGGTAACTAGGCACGATCATACGATGCGCGGCGCGGGCAGCGAGATGCAAGTTTACTTCATTCGTGTCGGCTTTTAAACACTACGAAGTACCGGCTGGTAAGGCAGACAAAATGCAAAACTTTGAAAAAGTCCAATGGTTCTGCAAATGGGGAGTGGGGATCCAATATTTATTGGATGCATGGTAAATGCAACTGCCCTGCGTTTTACAAAAATTATATATGCACACATATAATCGGATTAGCCATACGCTTAAAGCTGGCCATCCCTCCACCAGAAGCAAAAAATGTGCTTATCGGCCAGAAAAGAAAAAGGGGGCGTCCTTCAAAATCCAACCCAGCGCTGATTATTCAGTGATTATTATTTGTAACAATAAATATTGATTATTTTGACTTTAATTAAGTGTTTTATTTACTATTCTGCTAGAAATTTTATTTAAATATATTTATACTACCTGTGGAAATGAAGATTCTTGGGGGAGGCATAATGTCCAGTTAAGTAGTAGACTCTTTTGGTTGACGATGACGACGATAACACTAAATTTATTGGTGATTTCTTTAAATTAGTTTGCTTAAATACTTATTAGGACAAACCAATTATAATACATACAAAAACATTTATTTGGTAATAGACCCTATATATCTCCATGATTTTAGGTAATTTATTGTGGAATTGATTTTATATTGTTTGGTGACTACATTTTGGTGACAAATCTACTATTTTGCAGGCAAACCCTATTATTTAAGAAACACAAAACTAATTAAATTGGCGATAGCTTAAATGATACCCTATATATAATGGATTGACTAATTATTCTGACAAATATAATCTATAATTGTGACTGTTTTTATTTTTTCAATGCTGTTTTTATACTTATGATAAATTTTTAATAGCAAAAATCGGAAAAATCAACTCGGCCACAAGTGAATTCTCAGATAGGATTTGAACCCACTACCTTTGGAAATCCGGTCCACTGCTCTAACCAATGAGCTACCGAGACTTGTTGCCGACCGTCGAAATTATATAATCCGCATAACATATAAAAAATATTATCTACTATAATTAACCTATCAAAAACCTATCAAAATAAAATTGCAGATTTCAACCAACACTAAAACTATTGTGACACATTCATAGTAGAATAATAAAATAAATGACTAATGATGACTGGCTGAGTTTAATCTAGAACAGAAATACTTGTGAAATAGGTAAGATCCTTCTTTTGAAGAACTGGGTGAAACGGTTCCAACTATGGTGTCTGATCACCCGTCTGGTCTGTGGGAGTCCCCCGTTCCAAATAATAATAATAGATCCTTCTTGTGTTCTAGGCAAATGAGATTTGACACAGAGCTGTAAGAGTTTGGGGACTGTGATAAAATATTACAGACTTTGAGTAGTGAGTTACAACCCTAGTAATGCATTGTCGGAATTTTAGAGCAAATTTCACCAACAGTTGATTAGACAATATGATCTATAACATGATATTATAAGTGTGAACTTGCAGCAGATATGTCATACGAGCTCGCATTGTGAAATATTGGGAAGACCTTAAATAGGGTCCGATTCAATTTGCTATCTCTTTAATTTCTGTGCTTTTTCGTGTCTTTTTTTCCTACTTGTCAATTGTCAATCTGTTTAGTGTGCGTGACAGATTTCAATGCATATTACAATAAAGTAACATATCTATCTATAAAAAACATAATTAGTATATAACATTGTTGTCCCTTTAAACTTCAAACAAATAAACAAAATGCAATGACATTGAAATGATTAAATGATTTAGCTTTTATTGATAGGTTAATAACTTGGTGAAAATGGGTTTTAATGGGTATGGCTTCAGGTACCTACTGGTGTTTTCCTTGTGTGGTGGAGGAAAGCCACATACATGTTTACAACATAGATGAGAGAGTGTCATTAGTATTTCCCTGCCATAAAAAATATTTAAAAAGGTTGTACAATTGAGGAATTTCCTGGCCTAGTAGTACAGTTTTATGCAATAAACATGTATACGAAAAGTATTAAGGGGAAGTGAAAGCATCAATGTTTTGTGATTTTTGAAATTTTTGCATTTTTCAATGCTATTTTTATAAAAAAAAAATATATAGAAATATATATATATTGGGAAAAATCAACTTGGCCTCAAGTGAATTCTCAGATGGGACTTGAACCCATGACCTTTGGGAATCCGGTTCACTGGTTCATTGGCACTGGCACACTCAGTGGATAGAGCAGTGGGCCATGGTCCAGGTCCCATGTGAGAATTCACTTGTTGCCGAGTTGATTTTTTCCAATTATTTTTCTATTTAAAATTTATCAAAACAATTTTTTATTCAAATTAAATACCTATTAAGGTTTTTTTATGTGTTAGATACTTTTTCTACAGTCTATTACCTACTTTTTTTAACAACACTATTGTACACTTGGCTAGAAACTTTTATTTTTTTACAAACTTTGGTGATTTGTAAATCACTTTTAGCTCACTTATCATTTTATTGTTTTTCATTTAGTCTCAAAACTAGAGTCCATTGCCTTAGAAAAAAAATATCCAGGAAATAATCTAGGTATCCTTTTTTTTATAAATGTCACAATGTAGCATTACTCAGAAAAAAAGGTATTTTACTGCCTTCAACCAAATTGAACTAGATTCAATAAATACCTATATATTTTTAAGTAAGGTTATAAAAGACTGTTTGATAAATTTTAGATACCTTTATTGTTTGCTAAGTTCTTTCATTTACTACTTACTCTAAGTACTACTAACTTTTAATAAACATTGAGATTATCATGTCATTAATGGTATTTGTGACAATAATTTGAATGCAAAACTAGGTTAGTGATGATTAACATAAACATTGTAATTTCTACTAAATAAAGCCAAGTAATGAAACAATTTTCCTGTTACTTAGTTAATCAGCAGTGTTTATTTGTGAACAATATGATAATACAATATTTGTTTTGTTTACCAATAAGGTTTTATTTAATATAGATCTGTTTTTATAACAAAAATATGCGACTCTGACCAATAAATTAATGAGTCTGAAACCATAAAATATAATTTTACCTATTTTTTGTCAGTCATATTCTATTTCCATAATATATTTATAAGAGATAGGCTTTAGGGTTGTGGTATATTTTTGTTTAAATATTAAGTTATTAGTTCCATTACTTTTCAAGACAAAGCAAGGTTTCTATATGAGTACATTATTTTAAATAATCAATTGCTGTTCCCTTCACAATATTTCAGGTGAAGTATTTAGGTAGGGTAAATGAATTAGGTTTCAGGGCTAAATTGAAGAATATTGGTAAATGTAAACAAACAATAAAACTGTATCTTGATTATAGATCCAACACTTTACAAAACTTCCAAGCAAGATATCGTTAAAACGAGTAGTTTATGCCTTGGAACTTCAATAATGCAGTCTCTGTAACGATTTAAAGGTAACTTGAGGTCACAAAATTCCTTTATGTAAAAACATCACTGGGCGAAAGACTTACCGTTTTACGACCATGATAGAATCCGTCTGCTCGTTTGTGGACCCTATGATTCGAACTATGCTTTACAAATGACACTAGTATTATTTGAAACACCATGAATTATATTAAAACACCTTCAATTCAATTTATAAAAACCACACATCGCTAAAGAGCGATAAAATCACTGCGCCACATTATGCCAACAACCTCGATTTCGCACTTCACCTTTTGTAACATGTAAAAGATTATTTGCTTTTCCAAATAAATCACTATATTACTTTTAACAATGAACACAAAACCCGAATAAATACAGCGCAATAAAAATAACGCTATGCGTATGCAGACACAAATCTCATAAACACACTGACTATAGACTAAAGTTTTTTTTTTAATTCTTTCCAACTTCCGTGATCGCTGGAGTATAGAGATGGGACAGTGTGGTGACGCCTACCTCTATGGAATTAATTATCGATTCTAAAGTTTTTGACATTGAATAATCTATTTCTTTGTGAAAGTCAGAATTCCGACGTATAAAAAATCATAGTTTACTAATGCCACTACATAAAAAGAAGAAGAATAGAACGGTTCATCAGCACTATTTAGACCCGGCGACCGAACCACCGCGCACGATGTATCGTGCGTGCAGTGTAATAGGCGTTGGCGCTCTAATTTAGTGCCACTGGCACCCTTGCCAGCCGGTATACCGTGTGGTATTACACCACACGGTATACCGGCGCTATATAGACGCTATGCTACGCTCGCTACGCTCGAGTTACGTTCTGTAATACGGGCCTGAGTGTGTAACGTGAGATTTATTTATTGTTAGCGTAGGTAGCGTGTTAAAAAAAATATTATGAATATCATGCAAATTAACAAAAGCTTTCACTGTGAAGTTTAATAATGCAATAACAATAATTAATTTAATAATAATAATAATTAATATAATATAATGTTATAAAAGCAATATGGTAACTTCAGGAAAAATGTAATTTAAATGGTTATTTAACTGTTTCTTTTATTTATTTTCCGTTGCTTCTTCATAACGAATGTGGTCTTCACATATAATTATAATAACATTAAGCTTAAGACTTACTTGTAATAACAATATTGTGCTTGTTGATGTTCATTATGTTGGTTAGCTTAGTTAACTTATCATCCGCATGTTTAAATAAAGAAGATAAAAAAAATAAGTAGTATTCTGCCTATGTTTTGCTTTAATAATCTTAAAGGTGGTTTTCTTATTACAGCTTGAATAATTTAAATTGTAAATTTTTGTCGTTATCTTCCATTAACTGAATCGGAGCATGATGTCCAAAATGAATTTTCTTTTTAGCATAAATAAGTTATTTAGACGTTCGTTGTAACAAGACAAATGAATTATGATTTATGAGCGATTTGAAAACTTAACCTCTAACAAAAGTAAAAATAAAACAAGTAACAAAGTAGTTTTTTAAGCGCTTCTGTGGTCTAGTTAACAACCAATGGTATCAGACCTGTTGATCCCGGGTTCGATTCTCAGTGGGGGGTACATATTATATTCGGTTTGGCTGGTGGTAGGACTTTTTGTGGGTCCGCCCGGCTAGATGCCACCATTATATCTAAATCTGATGTCATAACAACAATATTTTCAGCGTTGTTGTGTTCCGGCAGTTAATGATAAGATAGACAGTTTTCCAGTGGTTGAGGATTCCGGGAAAGGCTCGCTTCCATCTTCAGCCTTATCAATACTTAATATCAGGTATGATTAGGGCTATGAGTCTCTCCAGCGTAAATAAAAAAAAGTAGGCGTCCATTTTGTACATATATCAATTTTATTAGTAAGTTCATAAAGTTACAATGAATCGAAATGAGCAGCAGTTGGTTAGATTATTAATGTAACATCACTACGTAAGCAATGCTGCCAACCTGAGTGTCTTTGTCATTATAATACAAGGACGGCAATCGCTAGAAAATTAGAGCGGCAATTTTAAATTATTTTAGTTATGGCAGGATTTTGAAGTTTTTTTTTGTGTAGACGTTTTAACTTTATGATGTATTATTTAACACTGCAAAATCTAAGATTTGTTCGAGGTTGAGTTGATCCCTGAACGTTTATTTATTTTTCTCTCTTCTATTCTTTAAAAATAGGTGATTACATACAATAAACAATACAAAAAGTATACCTTTCACCATCTACATAATAGGTATTATGTTTTACATATCCTATTAAAATAATTTAACTTTGTGAATATTTTGATTTTCTTGAAAGACATTCCAGTTTTGTCCATAATCTAAATAGAAACTGCTTTATTTCTAACTTTTTAATTATGCATCAGGAATTCAGGATCAAACCAATTTTAAAATGAACAAAGTGGCACGCAACGCAAGCAATTGACATCTTGTCATTTGTTTTTTTTTACATGTCTACTTGTACAGTCAACAGCAGTTGCACTACGACAACATCGCTATAACGAGCGACACAAGGACGCCCTCAAGCTGAAACCCTTTATTTTAGTATTTCGTTTGTACAGTCAAGAGCAAATCAGGCTTTACGATTTGACTTTGAGAACGACGTCTCTCGTAATAGCATGCGGTTTTCGCTTAAAGTCTGAGGTGCTGTTGGTGTTGACTGTACATGTACATTGTTGTAGAAAGATTGAAAGAGAAATTTACTCACCGCGTTCTCATAAGCCTGGTAGATGCCACGAATAGTCCAATATTGGTTAAAAAAAGTTTATGATAAATATTTATACGACGTCTGTTTTCCGAATTAATTTTCGCGACAAGTCTTCTTTGGGTGCATCTTCTCAGTCTATATTGTTGCATAGCACAGTTGAAGCCCATTATAAAATATCTAGGTACTCTAATTTTATATCATATATTATTTTTTAAATATTGATTTGATTTATAATAATATTATTACTTTTTCACATAAATACTTTTTGACTAGATTAAATAAAACGAGTTCCGCATTGGTGAGCGGCCGCGAATATCTGTGGTATGGAATAAATACCTAATGTTTGGCGGCATGCGAAGCGCGGCAACTGCATGTACAGACTTGTCAGCCTGCGTAGTGCTGTGACCGGTCACCGGGTGCTCCGTCGATGGTCTGTTGACTCAGTGGCGTCATTCACCGTATTCAGCGTCATGACGGAATCCACCAAATTCCAGCATTCCTATGAGTCACTTTATGTAATCAATGGAAACCCGGCGTTTTGTAGATTACAAATTTATTGTCTATATTCTTATTTAAGATATAAAAAATATAGTTTTATTAAAATATCAATAAAACTATATTTATTTAAATATCTTTTTATCAATAGTTGACTGGTAAAGAATGCTATCAGCAGTAAGTAGATCATCCCTTCTTACTGCACTAGATAGATTTATTAACAAAAACCATATGTTAATAACTATTTGATAATATTTTAGAACCATTCCAGGCGTTTCGAATTAGTTTTTGACTCCTGAAAATAACAGAAAATCATTTTAATTTAGAGATTTGAATGGTTTTTTTTTATAATTATTTTCTACTACACAATTACATTTACCCATCGGTAAGGGTAACCCTAAATTGCCTTCAATTCCCCGCATGTGAATTGTATATTTTTTAATTCATAGGTCATAGGACTTTTGAAGTGGTCTAATAACTTTCTTAATTTTTTAAAATAATATAAGTAACTAAATATTTTTGTTATGCAATAAAACCATTTACTTGTTTTATTTTTATTCCAAACCACGGGGCAACACTAGGCGTTCTTTGCTATTTAAATACAATGCACTCGAGCATTACGGACTCTAACCAGACGACACAAGGCGCACGGTGACGCACACGCAGCCCGCGCGTACGCAACTCAGACCACACTTTGCACACAAAACTGTAAATGGAATCCGTTTAGGTCGAAACTGCAGCAGGTTTCGACTCGTTCTATGTTTACTATCACAACGTCATTATGTTATTGTGATATGAGGTAATTAGAGATATTTTTGATTATACAATCATAGTAGCTGGAATTAAGACTTGTCAAATCGAGTACCTAATTTAATGTTAAGAAAGGCTATGATTTAGTTAGGCCGAAAATTAGTAGCTTTTCGGCTCTTGTACTATTATGCGTCTCATAGTTGACTTAATTTTTGTAATTCAATAATAACATTTAAATACTTTTAAATTAAAAAAAGTAAGTAAGACTAAATATCACAGACGAGACACGTCCTAAAAAGACTAATTATGTAAATGAAATTAATAAAATATTGAAAAATATTCTTGTATCAAACAAAGAGTTTATTTCATAACTTCCGCTATATACATATAAACATTATCTACGTTACTTATTTATATGATGAAATGGTGACTGTATCACTTAAACATTCACCATTAAATTTATACTTTATTGCTAAATGTACTTTTAACACAAAAAATAAGAAATTTAAATTTGCAAAGTTGCCAAAATTAACAGAAAATACCATAAAAAGTTGAAATAAATAATAAAAAAAGCGTCTGACGCATGCATACAACGCAACGACGACACACTTTAAAAACAATGAATAATCTAATAAATTAACATGTACAATAAATACAATATCTTTAACCTATTTTTTTTTTACAATACTTGCTTGATTACTTATCGTGAAAACAGATTTCATATTATTTAGTTAAAACGATAAATTATTAAAAATATACTTACAAACACGTGTGTTAAGGTTGTTTCTCGATATTTAAAACGAAAACTAGTTATTCGTTTATAAGATAGACGGATCTTTTAAGCTTAAATTGAAAAATAAAACTATATTATATATTCTTAAAAAACACTACTTAATTTCAGATTATTTTATATAAATCACTAACAAATTCAAAATAAAGAAATATGGTTTAACACCAAGCACAATCACCAACGGCTGCTTTACTAGAACCAACCTTATGACGAAAGCTTAAGGAAATCCTCTAGGACACAGCATGATATTGCTTTGCAAAAGTTTTCTAATGTGTTTGCAGCTTGGATCGTCCAAGGTATCGTGCAGTAATAAAAGTGCTTAAAAAAGATACTCGAAATCAGATCAATGTGTGTGATGTTGTCTGAAACCAATATGTGGCCAAGTAACAAAATAAAAATCACTTGTATTTCACAAATACAAATTACTAACGTACATCTTATGTTTTGGCGCGCACTGTTCATTAAAAAAAAACAACTTTTCCGGATATTGAACGAGCTACATTTCACAAACTAAGATCTAAGTGTTCGTATTTCTCGGCACCTTTTCAGCTGCCGTGGTCAAGGGATCAGTCATCCCGTGACCACGGCAGCTAAAAAGATTAATCCGGAAAAGTTGTTTTATTTCAACAAACTACAAAGTTATGATTACGCTAAAAATAACTAAAATTCCAAAGAGATCGACTAAGGATAAGAACTGAAACAAGATTTTTATACTTATGATAAATTTTTAATAGAAAAATATTGGAAAAAAACAACTCGGCCACAAGTGAATTCTCAGATGGAACTCGAACCCACGACCTTTGAAAATCCGGTCCAATGCTCTCTAATGATTTCCGGCCGTGTTGTATTTTTCCAATATTTTTCTATTTCAAATTTATCATAAGTATAAAAATTGCATTGGAAAAAGCAAAAATCATAAACTGAAACAAAATATTCGAAATTTCAGTCTTCACTACAATCCTTTAATTAATGGAATTATTATTAAATAAATTATTGTCTAATATAATGATTGATTTACTTTCTACTGCTAGAACATAATACAATATATACATTTTAATACTTTTGAAAGTTACTAATAAGTATTGTTACTACTAAGGGCCTACGCAGACGATATCACTTTTATCTACTCTTAACGTGACGTGATATTTATTACATAGCTCAATGTTTTATTTGCAAACAACATAGACTTTTAATTCCTTATTAATAAAGCTAAAGTACCGTCTTCGGCGGAAAAGATCGTCTGTGTAGGCATTAAAAATATACAGTCAACAGCACGACAGGTTCTATACTTGCATTATTAGAACCGCCTTTATTAAGAGCGACGTAAATGCGCTCTTAAGGACATTATGTACATAAGGGAGAAAATCGGGTACAGAGAGCGCATTCGGTTCTTTAAAAAAATAGCCTCACTTTTCATAACTACGACTACATAAACCTTTCATTATATGGTAATATAAATAACTTAAAATTATATTACAAACTCACATCATAGTGATCTTAAAAATCAGAGTAAATCCCTGAACTCAAACACAAGTACAGGTTAATACAGATTTCTGGCTTCAAAAAATGTCGAATTCGACATATCTCAGCACATATATGCGCGGTCGCGGGAACCGCCTGATGCGGGCTGCCTCGGGGAGGCCTACACCCAGCAGTGGGTGCGGTGGCTGAGACGAGGCGACACGTCTAGTAGTCGTCGAAGTCGTCGTAGTCGTCGGCGCCGGCGCGCAGCATGGCGGCCAGCGACAGCTCGCCGCCGCCATCTTGCGGCTCGATCTCCGCGTCGTCTTCGTAATCTTCGCCCGCATCTGTCACAGTGACAGAAAACTTCATTGTATTACAAGGAAGCAAAATGATATTTTTACGGAGATATTTTGAATCCAGAACGAAGCGAAGGATTCTAAATCATTCATTACATCGTCTAATAGTTAGTGAAATAGTTGTGCTAAAAGTATGCCTTCTATGAGAAAAAAAAGAAACTCAAGATAAATAAAAGTACTTGTATGATATTTAGCAGTTTTGCTAATTTTACTGTTTCAATAGTTAATAAAATGTCAAACTAACTTAACATAGAATAGAACTAATTATTTGCAAAATATTTTTAACAATATAAAAGAAAAATACCAGAAATTAAATCCGTTCCGATTAAAAACAGAATTATCTCGTTTCTTTTTTTTCAGTGTGCGGGCCTCCCCGTGTTGCGCAGGTTTTAATAGAGGTTACTCGCCACGAAATCCAACTTTCCAGCCTTGCATAACAAATAACTATTGCTCCCTTGTAATACAATCTACTATAAAATTGCATATTTTTATTTTTAAGCATTTATTAACCATTATTTTTGTCATCTCCAGGCATAGTTTAAAGCTTTTAAAAATCCACTTTGTTAAGATACTACTAAATCGTACTTTGGGCATGGAGACTTGTTAGTACAGGTATCTTTATGATTCCTATTACGGGCACCAGTCTCTTACATCTATAGATTATTTAAAGGTGTATTGTTTAAGCTAATAATGTTTTGTACTAAAAACTTAAATGTGATGAGAAAATATATATATATATATATATATATATATATATATATATATATATATATATATATATATATATATGTGAGCATATCGAATTAATAAATATATTGTAGTTATCTGTTAAAATCAGTCATTTAATTGATTTTAACAGATATCTAAAACTCAAAAGGTAGGCGTATCTTGGTTACGTTACTTAGCAACCGCTGTTATTTTAGGCTGATTAACAAAAATATCTAGGCAACAAAGCTCTAGTCAGCCTATCTCTTACTAGGATAGGCTATTGAAACCGACCGTTATAATATTAGCCTTATCAAGATAGTTAACTTAAGTTCGAATTCTTTCCACTGCGGGGTGGTAGTCACCGAAACATTTTTTTTTAATTTTAATATGGCGATGGCGTCAGGCTGCTTGCCCAACAAGCGATGTTTTATATAAATTTAAAGTGCGAAATTGATAAAAAAAAGTGAAAATACATAATATTACGCCGCCAGATATAGACAGAACAATGTTTTAAAGGAGATGTTCGTTTTTGGGCCCATTTTTTCCTACAGTTTTGAAGTTATGCTTTTTGGATAGATCTACCTTCTAAGACAATAATTCCAAAATGAAAAAAATATTTAAAAACTTGAAATCTTGTTTTTTTTTTAAAAGCTTTTTTTATCATTTTATGATTTCGAATGAATGATCTAATTATTTATTTTCTTTATGCGAGTTTATTTATACATTTTACAAGTACGTTGAGGTTTTAATACAGTTTATTCGGTTCAGAAAATTAAACCAAGCGGCTGCTGGCTGAAATGGGTAGTTTCTTTGCATTATAATAAAATAAAACCTTCAAAGTCACACGAATTGGCATAAGTCATATGTCACTGCCTAGACCAATGAAATAGTGGGATTCAGCGTTCTGACAGTTCTCATAACTCAATGTGACAATTACCGAGAATCAATGTTGTCAAAATAGAAAAAAATTTGCTCTTTTATTAACTTTAATTATCTGATATTTTTTATTAAAGTAAAATGTTTGGGCCCTTTCCTTAAATATATTGATACATGGAAAGGTTCCTTATTTTGTGCTCTTAACATAAAATATAATTTCATCACTGTAGGAATTAGGGGGCCCAGCCTCTATACAAAAATGGAACATCTCCTTTGATTAGTATCGTTTGGTGAAAATTGCCCTTATTATAAGAATATTAATTCCGAATTTAAACTTACCTGTAAGTGCCGGTGTGGGCGGGGCCGGAGTAGCGGGGTTAGTGGTAGCGGGTTTAGGGGTAGCGGGGTTAGGGGTAGCGGGGTTAGGGGTAGCGGGGGCAGGAGTAGTAGGGGAAGGGGAGGGAATGGTTTTGGGGGCAGGCTCCTTCTTCTTGCGTTTGCGCGGAACGGGTGAGGCTGGCACTGTTGTTGGTGTCGATTTGGACCTGATGGGAATGATAGAATGAATCAGTTGGGTGTACGACCCGTAAATGTGAAACCTCACAATCAAGCAATGTATAGCTGAATTAAAAGCAAAGTCAAGAAACTGAAACACGGAAAAGACAACATAATATTTTGGCATGAAAAGCCACGGTCACTTCAATTCAGTTCTCAACGTTATTTTTTAGATGTTTTATCATCACATGCTTTGTTTTGTCACAGTCGTGTTTCGTGATACTCTTTATGGTAAAGTAGCCCAAAAGTTCGTCAGGCAAAGTGGAGTATTTAGTTAATTCCAAGGCATTAATTGTTTAAAGGGGTTTGGGTAGCTTTGTATGGACTAGTGGCGTCGTTTTTTCAGCGACCACAATATTTTTTATTGCTCTTTTAAAGCATCACAATCAAGACATACAGTGGCGGACACACACTGTTTTCATTTTGAAAATATGACGTCAGTGTACATAGTTTTTATTAATATTAAAATGGAATTTATATGTTTCTTGGGTATCTAAATATCATTTATTTTGTTGTATATGGTCAAAATCATAGGTGTCTTTAATTATGTGACCACCACTCTATATCCGAGTGACGGATGAACTTTGCCATAAGTAATATCGGAGTTGAGATATGTTATTTTTGTTGTTTTTTTACCAAACATTACAATAATTAATACTATGTAAATTTATTAGCCGTAGAACCGATAACCGTTGGGGTAAACGAGTTCTAGAGTGGAGACCGCGTCTCGGCAAACGTAGTATAGGACGTCCTCAGGCACGGTGGAGTGATGATTTGTGCAAGACGGCTGGTAGGAGCTGGATGAGAGAAGCCGAAAACAGATCTCAGTGGCGTGCACTTGGAGAGGCCTATGTCCAGCAGTGGACTGCGACAGGCTGATGATGATGATGTAAATTTGATAAATGTCTGAAATCTCGGTTCCGATATAGTTTAACTATAATATTCATAATGAGATTTGCATCTTTTAATACGTTATTTTGAAATTGACTATTTCCGTAAGTTTTTGAAGCGAAAACTTCTTTAGCGGCGTTGTGCACATCAGAGTTTAAATGTTATGGGATCGGTAAAAAAATTTAAAGTCGCGTCAGGACACGTGACCCTGATCGAAAATTCGTAAGACCATTTACCGTTGGCCTATTTCAAATTACATAAAGTACAGTTAATAACAATAATTATATAAAGACCTTTCATATTGATGTCAGGTCAGTTTTAATTGATTTGGACCTGCCAAAACAAGTTGGTCTCCGTTTTCATCAACTTTTTATGAAGTTGTGGTCAAGATATAGTGGATTTTGATCGTTATTTTCGTTTAAGCGGTTTTCACTTCTGCCGGCACTCCCAGAATGCAAGCCTTTTTTATGAACAACAGGGAGACTCTTAGCCTTCATCATACCTGCCCCCCGATTATGTAAACTGTTTCTATCAACATTTGATCGAAAGTGCAGTCACATTGCTGTTTTAGTAAAAATCAATGTGACAGCTATCTTACTAAAGCAGCAATGTAACTGCACTGTCAATAAATTTCAATCAAAATCTTAGCAACAGAGTTAGATAATCAACTAGCTAATGTTAAGTATTGATAAGACCGAAGATTTAGATTTTTTTTGTAGAAAGTTGAAAATGACGTCAACAAAGTACTTACTGAGTCGGTATTGTCGCAGAGGGCGCGGGGGCGGCGGGGGAGGGCGCGGCGGCGGCGGTCGGCTGGTCCAAACTACGCAAGATGTCGTAGTTTATTTTCGAACTTATTTTCTTCTCCTGCAACAAATTGTTTTTGTTTCAGGCATCACTAGGTCCTGCCAGAATACCAGCGTTGCTTTGACACCCCTGGTATCATGGCAACACAAGCTGAGGCAGGACCTGATTGACCAAACCATTTTGTTACCTGTTTTCATGTTGTATTGTTTGTGCATGCGATTTGTGTATTTTGGTGAATCAAAATTTGTTCTCAATCTCTCTGTTATTTTGAATACGATTCGAAGAATTAACAAGTGGGATTTAATTTTGTTCGCGTGTGATAGAACAATTTTATTCTTCTAATATCAAGTTCAAACTCTGTGATTGAAATAGATGAAGAAAAAGTTTACATACAATATAACCGGGAAAGTGGCCGGTAGTTCTATCGCAGCGCAAAATAGTTTGAACGGCGGGGCTATTACCTAAAAATTAGCAATTATCGCGCAGATATCGTGCGATTGCTGCGGCACGCCAAAATAAAAATGGGATTACGTATGTGATTGCTGGTTACTCGCTCGCTGATTGTTCGTATAGTGGCCTCACTCTCTCGCGCTCCTACCTAGGTGCGAGAGTGAGACGCCGCGTCTTGCTATGACGCTAGCGCCAAAAACAATTTGGTAGCAATAACAGGAACTAAATGAAAGTACACTAGGTCGGTTACAACCCGATACTCGGGTTCGTCGATCGACGAAAAATTCCAAATTATTCGAAAATCTTTAATTGCAGTTTGTGATCGTCACGTTTAACATTTTGTATATTTTATAGTTTTCGGAACAAATAGACTCGAGTACCTTTAATTTGATACCTTACTCGGCCGCGTACTACGCGCCAAAGTCCCTATCGAGTCGTCACAAATTTTGCGAACCTGAATTAAGTATATAGATTGTAGTTCATCGTTTGTTCGGTAGAGGCCGCACTGTTGATACGTAACGTAAAGCAATTATCGCGCGATTTCTGCTGTCGCGTTGCTGTTGCAAAGATAGGTAAGAGCCCCGCGGATATAAGTGGATGACGCATTACGTTGTATGACGCGTTACGTTGTTGCAGTCCGTTGATTGGTCCGACGAAGCTGTAATTTCTTTTAGTGAAATAATAAACAATGCAATCTCAAACAACTCCAAAGAATATACAGTTTCACGTGCTTAATTTACTATTAAACCCTGGATCACCCCGGGTTTAATCAAATGCCAAAAAAACCGTGATCATTTACACCGCGAGGCTAGAAAAAAGCCGAATAACGAAGTAGCTCAAATTACCTATAAAAGATACCGAAATTTTTTAAACAATTTATATGAAAATGAACAACTAACAGCTAATGTAAAAGATACTAAAAAACTCTAGACTACAGTTAAACAAATATGTAACTTCACTAACTTCCGAAATGACGCAAGTGAACTTATTGACGCTTCCAACCCTAACCAGTCACTAAATAATTGTAATCAGTACTTTGCCAACGTTGGAAAAACTCTTGGAAATAACACGCTAAACATAATAAACAAATCGGAGGAAGCACTCGCTGCCCAAGTTAAAACTGACTGTTGCCCTGAAAACTCCTTCTTTTTAGCTTCTACGGATCATGAAGAGGTTACTCAATACATTAAAGAACTCAAAGTTGGCAGTGCCCCGGGGCTAGACAGATATACTCCTCTTTTAATAAAACATATTTGCCCAACAATAATAGAACCTTTAACGTATATTTACAATAAAAGCATAGAAACAGGGAAATTTCCTGAACCATGGAAATTAGGAGTAATAACCCCAATTTACAAAGACGGATCCAAATCTATACCTTGCAACTACCGACCTATAACACTGCTGAGTGTCTTCTCAAAATTATTAGAAAAAGTCGTATGCAAAAGACTGGTTAGCTTCATTGAAAAACACTCCCTTTTATAACCAGTTTGGCTTCAGGCGCCATAAGTCGACAGAGAACGCAGTTGTTTTATTTACCGAAACAGTGGCTTCAGTTTTGGACCAGAATGAGTGCTGCCTTGGGGTATTCCTAGACCTTGCCAGGGCGTTTGATACGGTTTCGATTCCAATACTTTTACAAAAACTTCAAAGCGTAGGTATCCGAAGTTTAGCCAGTAACTGGTTCGGTTCTTACCTCTTAAGTCGTCAACAGTGCGTGAGGATCGGATAGAACGTGATCAACCCCCTTTCAGTAGAATATGGCTTACCCCAGGGCAGCATTCTTGGCCCGGTACTGTTCCTGATTTATATCAACGGCCTTCTAAGCGTACCTTTAGAGGGAGCTGATTTGATTTGCTGCGCTGACGACACAGTCATCTTATTTCGAGGACAATCTTGGGAAACTACATTCGAATCTGCTAATAGAGGACTTTCGATTGTTTCTAACTGGTTAAATCAAACTCTATTACCTAAATATAAATAAAACAAAATACTTAGCTTTCCATAAAACTCTTGCGTCAAAGCCACAAGTTACACCGAAACTAACAATTTACTCATGTGGCATTGCTGAAGATCAGAGCCCTCCTGTTCAATGTAAGTGTTCATCTATAGAGCGAACAGAATCCATTAGATACTTGGGTGTAACACTGGACGAGAATCTTTCCTTCAAACATCACATATCAACACTGTCTGCTAAAATAAGAAAAATCGATTTATATAATGAAATCTTTACGTCATTCTGCAAATAAAAACATACTTACCATAGTTTACTCGGCCATCTGTCAACCTTGTCTTTTATACTGCATATCAGCATGGGGTGGTGTAGCAAAGACGACCATGATAGAATTGGAGAGAGCACAGCGCGGTGTCCTTAAAGTCATGTTACGCATGCCCTTTAGGTTTTCCACCGACGAGTTATACAGGGAAAGTGAAATCCTCAGAGTGCGTCAACTTTACATCGCTAAAATAGCCTTTGCAACTCATAAAAAAATCCTTAATTCCCCAGAATACTTGATCCTATCTTCTCGACGTATTTTCAAAGCTAACCTGCCTACAGTACATACTAGTTTTGCTAGGAATCTTCCTCCATACTCCCACATAAATACGTACAATAAAATAGTGAAACATATAAAAGACGCGAAGCACCTAACAGCTCACAAATTAAATAAATGCATACAAACATGGTTGAAAGGTCTTAACTCTGGAAACAGAGGACATTCTTAAAGCCTGTTACTAACACACACACTCACACGTACACATACTCACAAACACACACACGGCATGCGTGCAGAAACATACTTTTTTCATATATATTTTTTTTCCTAAATATTTTTTGATTTCTCCAAAATGTTCTTCTTTTGTAACTTGATCTGAACCGCCATTATAATTGTGCATTACAATCGTTAACTGGCCCCTGCGATACAGGCCTAGAGTCTAGTGCAGAGAATGCTGTGAAACTTATATAAGGTTCCATAATATTTTTATATAAGTAGTCGTTGATGTTTTGATAATTTATGTTGTGATGGAACATTTTTGCATTTTTTTATAAATTTATTTGTATTTGTATTTGTATGTAAGTCTTTACGATGGTCTGCCTCACAGACCTATATCGAGATAGACGAAAAGAGCGATTTAAACTGTATCTGTATGAGAACCTAGTGTATCGAATTTTTCGTACCTACGATGACGTCACGAGCGAGATTTAGTGATGTGGAAATGTTATTGACGAGATCTTGCAAGAAAGCAGTCCACAATTAACTATTTTCGTTTCTGTTCGACTCTGTTTTCATGGCAATGGTCTCAAGCGGACTGACTCAGGTCGTAAAACTTTGCCCGTGGATCAAACTTTTGGGCCACAAGGTAGGTACACTTTTACCGTCTATCTCGATATAGGTCTGTTGGCCGGTTCTTGTCCCCACCTGCAGCATCTTGCCGATGGCCTCGCCGGCGGTGGCGGCGGACAGCGCCACCTTTTTCTTGTACGCGCCGCGGACCTTCTTCTTCTTGCCTTCTAGCTTCTCCTTCTCTCTTAACTCTTCTTTGACTTGACAAATAGAAGAGTATAGATGTTATTATTGAAACCGGTTCCTACTTTCTCCAGCTCAGCACTCTACGCATGTTCTAATAGTTACGGGAAATCGATGTTTCGAAGCGAAAGAATTTTGGTGAGATGAAATTTTAAGGAGTAAAATGTGTCAACTATTTGGTGTCATAAGAATACTTTAATCCGCTAACCGCTAAGCGGGCTTCAAGAGATCTTTACTTAATATTCATAATGAGCCAAGAGATATTACGATGTTTCCTACAAAAAAATATGTATTTGTTTATGATTTTTGATTTTTTGCATTTTTTTATGCTATTTTTATACTTATGATAAATTTTAAATCTATCTGAGAATTCACTTGTGGCCGAAATGACTTTTTCCAATATTTTTCTGTTTGAAACTTATCTTATGTGTTTGTGTTGAATAATAAGTAAATGTTCCTGACTAGAGAGTTATTTAATGTCATGGAAGAAACCGACAAGTAAGCGCAAGCAACTATACTAACTTTTCTGCTCCTTCAAGAATCCAGCATTGATCTTGTTCCACATAAGGGTCTTATGTCTTGCCTCCTCCTCGCTCATGATGAGTGAGGAGATGTACTCCTCGTCAGGGGCCGACAGAGTCAGTTCGTGCGCCGCCAGGTCGCGAACGAAAGGTAACTTTGGTTCTGGCTTCGCGAACTTGTCTGCTTTATCGTCGGGCTGCGTCAGACCTATCACGGCTAGCTCCGGGCCTGTTGGAATGAAGAATATTTAGTGACAAGCTTCCGCCTGCGGTTTTGCCCGCGTGGTTCCCGTTCCTGTGGAAATATCGAGATGAAAATTTTGCTCTCCGTCCTTTCAACTAACTCTATGCTAAGAATCAAGTCGATTGTTTGTTTAGTTAGAGCGTGAAGGAAAGACAAACAAACACATTTTCATGTTTATAATCCATCATCAGCCTGTGGACATCCACTGCTGGACATAAGCCTCTCCTAACTCACGCCTATTGTGGCGTTCATAGGAGGTTATTAGCCTACTGCTACCACGCTGGCCAGACGCGTTGGAAGAGGGTTTGTTTCAAGTTTTCCTTCTCTCGCACAGGTGTTCAATGTGTCCAGCCTCTTAGCCGACTCTTACGACATCCCAGGCATGTAAGGGAGTGGTGACACTTGTATTCTTAGGCCGTCACCACACGGCAATGTTTATAATATTGGTTAAGAAATAATTTAAAAAAGTTGCGTTAGAATTTTTGATTCAGGGCAATTTACTTGAAAGAAGTATACCACATGTATTTATTTTAATGCAATATTTTTTATAGTTTTGTTCACAATGTATGTTACTACATTAATCAGATAAAAGGCTGTTTCGAACGAATTTCGATTCAGAGTGGAGGGGAAATATTGTATTCTGTTTGATTGACGGTAGAATGTGTTGTAATTTAGCCCGGGTAGCTCCAACTAACTCACCAAATTTTGGTGCTATATCAACATTGTTTTCAGTGTTGTGTTCCGGCATTTAAAATAAGATAGATAGTTCCTCAGTGGTTGCAAATTCTGGGAAAAGCATGCTTCCATTTTCAGCTTTATCATTAATAAATTAATAATAAATAATTGCATACAATCGCACCAATTATTTAGCCCACGTTAAGTTTCATGACGAACTTGTGTTATGGATACTAGATAGTGGATAAACATACTTACATACTTTTTTTGTAAATACATACATAATTTATATATTAAACACCCAGACCGAGACAAATAGACATGTTCAGACACAAAAATATTTGTCTAGTCCGGGGATCGAACTCGGGACCTCTGGAACATGGCAAATTGCAAATTTTTAGGTAGTAGTCCCGCCGATCCCGATCTCGATCGCGATCCCGTCGGGAGTAAGGCTCGGTATGATGAAGGCTAAGCGTTTTCCTATAGAGTGTAGAAAAATATATATTACCCAGCCCTCCCCCCGCACGCGGCGCCAGGTCGCCCAGCAGCGCCACAGCATCTCGAGCTGCTACTCTCCTCGCCCACTCTTCTGGGCTACCTTCTTCCCCTCCCGCCCCCCCTGCTTCATCTACAGGAATAAACAACTAATATTATAAAAAAAAAATTAAAAAAAAATTGCATACAAACACACCAATTATCTAGCCCACGTTAAGTTTCATTAAGAACTTGTGTTATGGTTACTAGATAACAAAAGACAAAATGCGCAGCGCGCCGTGTCTGTATTCAGAGCGCTTTGGTATCAAATAGTTGCGCGGGCGCGCGGCGGGAGGCGCGTGGCCCCGTCCGATTGCTCAAGGTCGTTCGGCCAAATAATCGCCTTAATGTTTTAAACTGTTGACTAATATCTGTGTGCCGATTTTTATGGAAATCCAGTAAGACATTTTCGCGTGATTGAGTGGAGCGCCCAGCTAGACGGACCATATTTTAACATTTTATACGCTAAAGCAAAATGCATATAGTTGTCGGCTACACATTACACATAAAGGAGACTGAAATCTATGGGCTCAATTGTAGAGAGTTGGGATAAGTTATGAGAAATTAGTCATATAAAAAATACGACAAATGAGCTCGATTAACAATTGCGGAGCGGAGAAATATGAAAAACAATATTATGATTTCCATATTGTATCCTGGAATAAAACGGTGCGGTTACGTACTCTTTGGTATGGAAAAAAAACTTTTTAATTTTGCAATCAAGAAAATATACTAGAAAAAAACATGTCCCGTCAGGGCGACATGAGACTAGTTGCTTTTTAACCGACTTCAAAAAAAGGAGGAGGTTCTCAAGTCGACTGTATTTTTTTTTTATTTTTTTTTATGTATGTCTACCATAACTTCGCCAGTTGTTAACAGATTTTTATAATTCTTTTTTCATCTGAAAGAAAATGGTTTATGTGTGGTCCCATATAATTTTTACGAAGATCTGGCTAGTAGTTTTTTCATAATCCTGAAAAATATCAATCACCTTTTGGCAAGTAGTCGTATACCTAGATGACATCATTGTTGTGTATGGGCTGATTTTTAGTGTAAGTAACGGCACATAATGTAACAAAAAAATCTGAAATAAAAACATTTTATAAAAAAAAATCAAACCGACTTCAAAAAGTAAAAAATAAAACTTTTGGAGTCGGTGCTAGTTAGCTAAGGCCAAAAAATATATAGTTAATAGAAGTGCAATGTAGAATGCTTTGGCTGGCACCGACTCCAAAAGTTTTATTTTTTACTTTTTGAAGTCGGTTTGATTTTTTTTTTAAAATGTTTTTATTTCTAGTATATTTTCTTGTTTAATATGTCTGCTTTTTCTTTAAAAAAGAAAAACCTTCGCAATATCAACACAATGACACTTTGCTAAAAGACTATTTTGGGCCCAGAGTTGTATTGTATGCAATTCTTTCAGTCTCCTTTGTCACGTTTAGAAGCATCACAATCCGGTGCGCGGTCGCGGAAGCCGCTGGATGCGGGCAGGGCAAGATCGATCGTCCTGAAGAACCTTAGGAGAGGTACCCAGCAGTAAGTATCATGTGGCTGATATGATGATCCTAACATGTAACCTTCTTAGCGTGTCGATTCGAAAACAGTGGTTCTCAAAGGAGATGGCTAAAATTTCATACATTAAATACAAAGAATCGCCAGCAATGATATATTTGCCAATGGGTTACATACATTTCAATATACCAAAAGCACATCCTTGGAATCGACTTGGTATAGGAGCTGCATCGTATAATAATAAAGTAGATACTTTGAATGTATGTTGTTATTGTTTTCATTATGTTTTTCCGATTTTGTTTCTGTTCGGTTATAAATATATAACATATATGTCTAACACTGAATAAAAGTCTGCAAATTGGATCCAGTCGAATTCAAGTCTGGCTCATGCAAGATAAAAAGTAATAGACAGATCTTTATTGATTTATTTTTATTCTTTGTCATTCATAATACATAATTAAGGTTAATTTTCTTGGGGTGCATTACATATCTCTTCCTAGCAATGGCGCGACTAGGGTTTGAAACAAGCGCAAACTTATAGATTTTTTTTTATACAAACACACCATTTACTTATCTAGCCCACGTTAAGTTTCATGAAGAACTTGTGTTATGGATACTAGATAACGGATAATCATACTTATATACTTTTTTTTGTAAATACATACATAATAATACATATTAAACACCCAGACCAAGACAAATAGACAAGTTCATGCACACAAATATTTGTCTTGTCCGGGGATCGAACCCGGGACCTCTGGCGCAGAAGGCGGGCGGAAACCCCTGCGCCAAACAGGTCGTCAATTATTATAATTTTGACTTGACGAAATCCATAATGGAACATAGTCCAACGAATTGTTTATTACTCTATTAAAAATTCTATCTACGAACCTAAGTAGTTAAGAAAAACATAAAAAATGTCTAATGATCAGATAGAAATAAAAACTAAACCATATGCTTTTTGGAGTAAATAAATATATATTTTTAACGTACATAACTAAACCTTTCAAACCACATGTGAGAAATGGCTGGCGACGCTGGGTATTTTTTTGCACTTTCCTTTATTTCGCCTATCGCCCACTTTTAAAATAAATAGTTTTTCAGTGGCCCCCACTAAAGGTTTTACTTAATTTTTCTGGGCCGCCCTCTAGGCCACCAGCGCCCATAAGGGGGCGTTATCATCCCCTTTGAGAAAGACTGCATTAAAGTATTGTGACACAATACTTTGACAGGCTCGAAAGGGTGTCACCTGTGCCGGTGGGTCCTATGATTTGCGCGATGACAGATCCAGAGTTGGCGGCCGGTACCATTTTTCGCCGCCGCGTGTTGTCCTTCTCTAATTGTGCGTCTATCTCTTTCTGGAGTTCTGTCAGCTCCTTCTCACCGTCTTCTTCTTCCATTAACTGAAATATCGAAAATGTAGGAAAACTTTAATGATTATTTTGACTCAAATACTTCACATTCCAACAAAAAATTGGGTCTTTTTTCAACTTTCAACTGATAGAAACTAGTTATTCTGTCTTGTCGTTATGATGAAATCATCTGGTAGAAGTGAACTGAAGGAAGTGCTGGATATACCCCCTCAAGGTTTCGAACCCGGGACCTCTGGATGTATACTACAACACCACAGACGCGGTGCCTGGTCTGGTCAATACTACAGCATCTCCACCAACTTCGCACACCACAGTATTCACCTACCTTCAGCAGATACTCCTTGTCTAGATAGATAGTCCTAGTATAGATACAGGACTTACAAACCTTCTGCATGTCCCTTTATTTGGCAGCGTGGAATGCAGGCGGGTCCTGCTCCTCCTCCAGGTGCACCGTCATGAACTCGTCTAGGGTCGTTCGCTCGAAGGTGTCTCAACGAACTCAAGCAGCTGCTTGCGGATGGTGGACTCGGGCACTAGGTTTACAGGCAACAACTGTGGCCCTACCGCCATGGGCGCAACTCTTCACACGCGAGCGCTGATGCTGAAGAGTCGGGTATTAACTGACTATTGAAAAGGAATCCTATTGTTAGGACGATAACGTTGAAGTTACGCTGTCGGCTGTCAAAATGAAGTCGGCACTTACGTGGTATAGCCACTGGTCAGCGTCTTCTCTCACAGACTACAGTATCGACCGACCTTCTGTAGACGTTCCTTATCCCGCTTCCTAACAGATCCCCAGTAGACCTGGAGAAGGATCCCGTTCCTTCTCCAGGTCTACAGACTCTTAACCTAGCTCGTCCAGCGTCACCGTGATCTTCACAGACTAAATTATAGTAGACTGACCTTCTACAAACGCTGCTTGTTCCGCTTTCTGGCGACGCAGAATGCAGACAGGTCCTGTTCCTTCTCTAGGTCTACCTACAGTCATGAATCGGATCGAAGTCGGATGAGCCGACTTCTCCACCAAGTTCTTGTTTCATTTCCTGGTGGGTTCCGTTTCACCTGCGATTAAACCATTAAGAACACAGCATCTTCACCCACTTCCCAGACCTACCTTCTGCAGTCGCTCCTTGTCCCTTTTTCTGGCAGCGCGAAAGGCAGGTGGGTCCTGCTCCTCCTCCAGGTCCACCGTCATAAACTCGTCTAACGTCAGCGCACTTGAAGGCGTCTCCCCAAACTCCAGCAGCCTCTTGCGGATGGTGGACTCGTGCACTTTGACAATGCGCACCACGTCGCTGGGAGTGCGGGAGAAGTTGTGGAGGCGGCCCGCTATTAGCAGCGCTGCAAGGCGAAAACAATTAATAGTAACAGTTCGTTTGGTAAGGCCTATGAGAATTTATTGATTATTTTCATTAATTTTATCAATATGCAATTTTTCATGTTTAAAAAAAATTGCAATCTAGACGCTATTGGTATGCTATTTGCTGATATGATGTTGAATAGCTGTGATTGATGTTGAAAATCTTGTGTTTTAGACTTAAAACTGGTCGATGAATTTTGATATAAATCCAACTTCATCATAGTATGAATGTCAAGAAACTAAACTACAGCGCAATTTTGTAGGTACGAAACCTACAAAATTGCGCTAACAAACAAACCTACTTTCTCCACTTTTGATTAAATTCTGAATAACTATCATCATCATCATCATCAGCCTGTGGACGTTCACTGCTGGACATATGCCTCTCCTAGCTCACGTCTATTGTGGCGTTCATAGGAGGATATTAGCCTACTGCTACCACGCTGGCCAGACGGGTTGGTAGAGGGTTTGTTTTAAGTTTTCCTTCTCCCGCACAGGTGTTCAATGCGTCGAGCCTCTTAGTCGACTCTTACGACATCCCAGGCATGTAAGGGAGTGGTGACACTTGTATTCTTAGGCCGTCACCACGCAGCACCTGAATAACTAAAAAGTTGTCAATTTACTATCGTACTTAAGATAATGTATTAAAGTGGACGCGGAGCTGAAGACACTACAATCCTAAATTAATAAGGCCTCTATTTTTTTATTCGTATATTACTGTGTTACTTGCTATTGTTATTAATTTTAACCTAGTTTAATTTTAGATGACGAAATACTCTTTTTTGTTACACAGTACGTTGATATAGAAGTAACTATAAATAAAATTGACGATCATTTTAAAAACTGCCAACAAAATTATTTCATAACAACAAAAGTACAAACAAGAATCTGATCCGACTGGTTTGCATCTCGGGTTCTCGGCCACTAAATTAAAGTAAATACCAACCGAATCGTACCCGAAAATAATTGATGCACTTAAACACAAGTTTTAAGCAACCACGGCCTTGGCACTCCACCTGATTTCGCCGTGCTTAATCTACTTACCAGCGAGGCACGGTGACAGAGATGTGCGTTACGTAAATGTTTAAAAATATATCTTGACCATACAGAGAAGCCCGTGGCGCAGTGGTTCGCACGCACGGTCTGCGATTGTTGAGGTTAAGCAACTTTTGCAATGGTCGGTCACGGGATGGGTAACCAAAAATTTACTAGCTCGAGCTCCTTCGTGCCTCGGAAAGCACGTTAAGCCGTTGGTCCCGGCTGGATTTTCCAACCCACCAATCCGTATTGGGCCCGCGTGGTGGGTCATGGCCAGTTCTCCTTATCCATCCATAAGAAAGGCCAGTGCCCCAGCAGTGACAACATTAAAAATGCCTGATGACGACCATACATTATACGAAGAATAAAGCATAAACGAGCTGTTTACAACAACAGCTAACGCATGGGCTAAGAGGAAGACAGGAAGCAATATAGATTTAATTTCATAGGATCTATAGTAGTAGATGATTTTTTATGCATTTGCTAAAAATAGTGCTTCAATTCTGCCTTTTGATATATCTATTCTTCTCCCGGAAACTCTACCCTTTTACTATTCATACTATATCTCTTGCTTCCTCTACTCCTGTCGCATTGCTCATACATCCTCCTATCATCATCATAATGGATATTATATGATTTTGATATATCTTGTCACTTTACCTTTCATTCACGACATCTTTACAGTTTAACAGTTAGAACCCTTATGAATTAACAGCGGCGGTTTTCGAAGGGGGAGTGTAAAAGATCATTAGAAGCTCGTGAAGTTAGGAACAGTGACCAAGAAACGATGGTAGTTAGTCCGCCTCTGGAACCCTGGGTGTGCGATAAAAGTCCGTAATGTACTGTAGACAGTGTAAACTACACTACAATAGAATCAAATCGCATTTCTCCTGCGTGTGTTTGTCCTGTCCATCTCAGAAAAAATGCAGCTTTTTATCAAAGTAGGTAGGTCTAAAGTCGTCTACGAGCAATGGGCGCGGTTGATTCGAGTCGGCCCGCGTCGGCATCGTCTCGCAATCACTAATGAACGTGGTTTTATATCATAGTAAATGTATTGCAGGCGACTTGTTGGCATACGATTCGACTTGGCTCTGCGCGCTGTAGACGCGGGGCTTAGCAAATGCATGACAGACATGACAGACATGGTAGACTCTCACTAGTGCCGCAGATGCCGGAGGGCCTCCGCACCGAGTGGATAGAGTTCCGCTTCATCCGCTGCACCAGCCAGAGCGCCGCCATTGATCACTTCGTGCTTCTTCTGCATATTATAATAATCTAAAAAACAGGTAGACTCACTAGCGCCACAGATACCGGAGGGCCTCCGCCCCGAGCGTATGGAGTCCCGCTTCATGCGCTGCACCAGCCGCAGCGCCGTCATGCTCACCTCGTGCTTCTTCTGCATATTATTATGATCTAATTACAGGTAGACTCACCAGCGCCGCAGATACCGGAGGGCCTCCGCCCCGAGTGGATGGAGTCCCGCTTCATGCGTTGCACCAGCCGCAGCGCCGTCATGCTCACCTCGTGTTTCTTCTCCTCGAACTGCAGCTGCGACGCGAACCGAAGGATGTACAGGCATGGATCTGCAAGCGCAGATATTCAGAAAATTAATAATTGGGTTTATGAACGTTGTGGACTTAAGGTTTATTCCTGTATTCGATTTAGTGTTAAAGTTTCTCCCATGCTGGACTGGGAGCGAAAGAAAAACATAGAATGCGCTAGCGAAGATAGTAAATGCCTGTCCAGAGACTAGACTAGAGGGTCTTTTCGAAAGCTAATAAAGGCCATGGCCTGGCAATTAACCGCCTCTGTGGTCTAGTGGTAAAACCACCCCGGTATGACACCCAGGGGTCCCGGGTTCGATTTCCAGCGGGAGTACTCATATTGTATTCGGTTTGGTTGATGGAATGACTCTTTGTAAATCCGCCAGGCTAACTACCACCATCTTGTCTAAGTCTGACGCCATAATAACAATGTTTTCAGCATTGTTGTGTTCCGGCAGTTAGATATAAGATACCAGTTCCTCAGTGATTGAGGATTCCGGGAGAGGCTCGCTTCCATCTTCAGCCTTATCCATACTTAACATAAGGTATGATGAAGGCTAAGAATCTCCCCGTCGTTCATAAAAAAACAATCTGTCACTATTAATTCCCGACAACATCCTAGACCCGAGAATGAATGATGTTTAGGTATTATTTTTTTTGTAAAGCTGCACTTTGACTTTCTGCTAACCCCGAATTGCACCGTCCATCCATGGCCTGTGTACTGCCCAATGTACTGTATGTCCGTCAATTAGTGTGAGAATTTTCGTATTTTTTAATATTGTAATAATATTGATCCCATACAAAAAGTTGTTGTATTTAATTAAACACCAGAATTTGCCCTTTAAATATTATTGGACATTTTTGTTACCTTGTTTATTATTTCCTAAGAGGTAAGAGCACCAAAGGTACTTGGTCATCCAAGGTTGTCTGCAGGTGGGTTCATTATCCTCGTCAGACGCGCTATATGTAGGTTCCATGTAAATATTTTATATCTCAACGAAATCTTAACGTCAACATGGTCGAAATAGCTGTTCAAAAACGCTTTTTCGGATAGGATTCTAGTTTTTTTTTATTCAAAGAACAGGTTTGATCTAGAACTATTTCGAAGCTGCCCCGCCCGCTACTTCGTCCGGATTTCGCTTTTGGGCAGCAGTCAAAATATTTATCATTTTGTTCTACAACGAATGAAAGGTTTTTTCGCAATCAATAAGTAAGTAATACGCGACCAAAACAATTAAGGGCATAACAGGAATGCGGTTTCGTATTTTCAAAGCCCGCACCCCGCCTCTTTCACTGCATTTACCGTAGAAACTGATTGATTAGCACTACAGTGATTAACTGATCTGATTTTCTTAGCTGTCAAGCGCCTAATAGTATCTTAAACATTGACGTTGCATTGTAATGTAACTGTTAAGTGAAAAGCGAAAATCGCAGCTATTGTTTTGTCCAAGTCCTATTCGCGGTCAAAGAAAGTATTTCATATATGTACAGGTTTGGTTTCGTTGCTATTATATCATAATGTTTAAGCTTTTATTTACTATAGAATGTATATACATAGTTTTCAGCAAATAAATAAATCATTTCATATCATGAAATGGAGCAATAGATGATTTATCTCATTTTTCATGTCTCATATTCTGAAAGTAACTCATAACTTGCCTAAAATGCGGGTTGAAAGTGATATGTGGCGGCCCTAGGGCTGTAATAAATTTGAAAAAAGAATAGGGGGTGTCATGTCAAATCGATATCTGTAATCTCTTTGGACTTTTATTTACCAAAGGTATGTAGGCAAAGGCACAGAAGCCTATACAGCTTATTTTGCTACATTATAAAATAATTAAAATCGTAGAAACCTTACAAAAATTTATTTAGAATATTCTGTTTGTTTTTACTTTCCTCATATTCAAAATGAAAAGTAGAGTGTTTACTTCGGGTGTATGGACCCATAACAGTCTCGAACTATCGGCGCCCTTACTTCGTTCGGGCGCCAAAACACTCGACTGTTATGGGTGTCATACAGCCCTAGGTAAACAATCTACTATTGTACTATTGCGTCGAATGATGTAAAATATTTTTAAAACATGTATTTTTTTCACTGCACGACTTTGCTTGTTTATGTCCGGTTTCTACATTTAGAATAACACGGATTCTAAACAGTCATTTAATAACAAAAAAAAACTCTTTTTATTTAGGTACCAAATGCTCGGACATTTGAATAAGTGACCTTTATTTGAATTCCGATAAATTCAGTTAAGACTTGTGGCGGGTCGCGAATGTTTCCTTTCTTTTCTATTCTTCTCTTCTGTGACGGCTACTTAATACATAGATCGTAAGTTATGTTATGACTAGTTAACTAAGCACTTAAACATGAAATGACCTATCTACACTTGGGAGCAAATAAATCGAGCCACTGCGTTATTTTCATACAAACATGCTCACTTTACGGTCTCATTATTCAAAAAGTATAAGCAGTTATGTAAAAATTTGGACGTCGATGTATGAGTCGAATACTCGACTTGCGAATAAAAGTCCCAAAAATTCAAGAAAACTTTCAGTTTTGTGCAAAGTAAGGAAAACAAATTAACTTAATCTGGTTTCCTACAACTTTATATGGAATGAAAATTAAACATTTGTTTCACTGAAATTTTAGAAAATTAAGAAATGTATTTAGTTGTTTTAGATTCTTATTGGTTATTTGAACATTTGACCTCGTCATCAACACCTAAATCTTTGCAGAAATACGCATACTTTTTTATTTATAAGCCCGTGAAGTGAGCATAAATAACGCAGGGGCTCGATTTATTTGCTCCCAAGTGTAATATATGACTGAATCCTAGTATGCCCTACTTAAGATTAAATTTAATTTTGCTATTGTAACGCTATAACATACCAAATGTGACGTTTTATGTTATAATATGGCGAAATAAATAAATAAATATTACTATTACTATAGTCGTATTTTTAATTCAGTAGTGATTTGACAGGTTGTCAATGTCAGTTTGTTTAAATAATGCTGAAATAAAATGAAGCTATAATGATAATATTAAATTTGTGTGCGTGAATGGAATCAATACTTACTGAACTGGAGGAGGATTATTTTTACGAAGTGACATTGGCACCTGTCAAATTACTCTACTGAATAAAATTATCCGATTATAGTGCCACTTCCAAACTTCCTCTTCACATACTCGTTCCTACATTAAATTTAACTTATTTTATTTGGTTGGTGGTAGGACTTGATGTAAGTCCGCCTGGCTAGCTACCACCATCTTATCTAAGTCTGACGCCATAACAACGATGTTTTCAGCATTTTTGGGTTCCGGCAGTTAGAGATAAGATAGCCAGTTCCTCAGTGATTGAGGATTCCGGGAGAGGTTTGCTTCCATCTTCAGCCTTATCAATACTTAACATCAGGTATGATGAAGGCCAAGAGTCTCCCCCGTCGTTCATTAAAAAGAAAACATTTCATTCTCATTATGACGACCTGTTTGGCGCAGGGGTACTAACCACACCTACTGCGCCAGAGGTCCCGGGTTCGATCCCCGGACAAGACAAATATTTGTGTGCATGAACATGTCTATTTGTCTTGGTCTGGATGTTTTATGTATATTATGTATGTATTTACAAAAAAAAAAGTATATAAGTATGTTTATCAGTTATCTAGTATCCACATAACACAAGTTCTTCATGATACTTAACGTGGGCTAGATAATTGGTGTGATTGTATGGAAATATTTATAACACAAGTTCTTCATGATACTTAACGTGGGCTAGATAATTGGTGTGATTGTATGGAAATATTTATTTATTTATTTATTATTTCGCCCATGCATCCATCTCATTCATCCGTCTATTTCAATGCCCAGCAGCTCCGTTACTATTACATTATTATTATGTGAATAACATAATCATGTCTATAACCAATGTGGTGCACTTGACATTGAAGTGGAACTTGAGTAGTTGAGTTTGGCGAGTCAAGGTTCCACCAAATCTCTAGATTGTTACACAGCGGACATGCGCGTGCGCCAACCTTCGTTCCACACGACCGCGAGCATGCTGCCAAAACTTACGGAAGTGGCAAAATAGTAGTACCTACATATTATGTAAAACTTATTAGCACTGTTTTTGTTATGCTAGCAATATTTTGTAAACACAATACTGTGTAAAGTGCAGTTATAAACTATACCGAAAACGGAACTAACTATATTAGTAGAGTTACTTGTACTATTAAGTATTTTGTGGTAAAGTTAAAATTCGTGGCATAGCATTACTATCTGACCAAAACAATTAGGCGCATGACAGCTGAGCAAAACTAAAAAAATCTAAGTAAAAACCAAAATTTCAAAAAGCGATAATTAATCAGCCGCGTAAAAAATATGGATATGGACATGGGCTTCATTTGACAGTTAAGTGACCATAATAAGGTAATTTTATGAGCTTCAACTATTTATATATTTTACGCGGTAGGGCCCAGTTAATCACAGTAGCGCTAATTAATCACATAGTAACAGAAATGCGGTGATAGAAGTGGCCTGCAGGTGCCAAAAGTGCAAAACCCCATTCCTGTCATGCGCCTTATTGTCTTGGTCGTGTAGAACATACATTACGTGATTTTGAAATTTGTTAATATAGATAAATAGCTTAGTGTATTAGCAATTAGTAAGCTAAACTCTTTGTGAATCAATACAATACAATCTAAGTCAATGACACATTATAATACAGTGCATTTAATTATTTATTTAAAATACGTACGTTCAATAGTTTTAAGTCTAATGGTCTTGGCACGCTGATTTGACAGATAACTGACAAACTACGTTTTGGCAACCCTATTGCCTTATTCCTATTTCCGCATACACTGTGTGAATTCGGAAGATAAGATAATAGATCGGAAGTTACTAATATTCATCTAAGGTTAAGTTTAGGCAAATAATGCAATTATGGTAGATTTAAGCAACAGGTTTTCTTATGAACAACGAAGAGACGCTAAGCCTTCATCATACCAAATTAACCTGATGTTAAGTAATGATAGGTGGAAGCGCACCGCCCGGAATCCTCAACCATGAGGACCCTAAGGTTTTGGAATAACTTTTGCTTTGTACAGAAATCATTCCAATATACATGTAAAAGCAACTATTCTCATGTCGCCCTGTCGGGATTCGGGAGACCTAATAGACCAATGTACTAACCAATTATGCTACAAAGACCCATAGACCTAGGTCTCTGTAGCATAATTGGTTAGTGCATTTCTACTATTAAGTATTCTGTGGCATTGGGCCGGATTCCCAAAGATGCGGGTTCGAATCCCGTCAGGGCGACATGAGACTAGTAGTTTTTTCTAGTATATTTTCTTGTTTAATATTTATCACATCAAAATAGCATTATAAAATGCAAAATTACAAATTACAAATAAATTTTGCTTAAAATGTTGATCTAATGCGTAAAATTTGTAACAATATAAAAAATTGCTCAATGCCTCAAAAGCTTTGCTAAAAATACACTACCTACGCTGTCACTAGGGCCAATAGCCCTAGTGACAGCGCAGCTACGCGAACAAGACTACGGAACGTTGTTGATCATTGTGTGGACCTAAGTTTGGAAAGAGTTCAATATGCTCACCTTCGATTTTGAATGGGACCTTCTTATCCCTTGTCTGTACGCGTTAACACACGAAGTTTTTATTTTAGCACTTTTAAGCCAAATTATTTTATTTAGTTCATTATTTAGACAGTTAGTTCGTCATCGCGGAACTTAATCAATCACGCCGCGCTCATTTTCATCCTATCTGAATGATTGTTTCATTAAAATATCATTTAATAACTATCACGGACTTTTACTTCTCTTGGACATCATTAAAGGTGTAAGTAGCTCATATATTTTTGGTCCTTCGAGCCGGACTTGAACCAGCGACCTATGGATCATTAGCATGTTATGTTCTGAGCATATTTAGTCATGAAATAAACCAAAGGGAAGGATTTATCTCTCTCTCCTATCGTAAGAGGATTAGTGGCCACCTCTGGTGTCAGACAGAGTTAATCAACCCGCAATGTTATCAGATGACAAAGACCCGGACGGTTTAACGTGTCTTCCGAAGAAAATGCGATTCACTGTCGGCGTCAAATGGAAATGTTATATGTACAGTCGACGACAAGTCAAGCTTTACGTGTTCACCTTGATCGCCCATATCTCGTACATAATTAGGTCTAATTTCGTTTGCCACTGTCCAAATGTACTGGCGGCAGTATCTACATATGTTTTAATGCGTAAAGTACTTTATATAATATTTATAGTTATCAAAAGTAAATGTGTTTTTATTTGCATTATTCAAGGTACTCTGGTTTGTAGATGTATATCCTACTTCCACGTTCACCAAACTACCTATAAGTACTTACTTCCGTAGGAGAATTTTGCGCACACTGATATCACGAAACAAAATATCATTAATTAACGTTAGCGACTCTGCCACGAGTGCCACACGTATTTTGTTTTTTATATACATCTGTAACACCCAAAGCTCCTAATATGTGCGAATGCCAAGACCACAGAACATTAAAAGAGGTAAGACAATAAAATTGCTTAAGCTAAACTCAGATTCAAAATAATGAATGCATGTGATGCTTTGAGAAAAACAGATTTTGCTGCAAGCAAGCCACCAGCAAAATCTGTTTTTCTCAAATATCTTAAAAACTATAATTCACCCAAATTTTGCTATTAGTAAACAAATTTCTCCTCGTGGCACACTAATTATCTGTTATAGTCTCATCTCTCCAAAGCACAACATTTTGCGGGGGTAACGCACTCCTAGCTAGCTGCTATTATGATACTCACTCGATTTGGCAATTAGGTATAGCGATTGGCTCGTTGTTTAGTTTAGCAAGTTTACGTGAGTTACATTTAAATTCATAGCCAATCGCCGGAAGAATAAAAAGCGGAGAAATTTATTGCGTCAGAGTTGGCGATACGGCAGACTAGTTCTGGTTTTCCGGAACTATGGCCAATACGTTGTTGATTTTTTAGTTAAATTGATTTTTGATAGATCATCGTTTAAACAACATTAATTAGGAATAATAGGTAGGATAGTAATGGTATTTGACCACAGACCTATATCGAGATAGAGGAAAATAGCGCTTCAAACTGTATGAGAACCTAGCGACATTTTCGTACCTACGATGACGTCACGAGCGAGATTTAGTGATGTGTAAATGTTATTGACGAGCTCTTGCAAGAAAGCACTGCACAATTAACCATTTTCGTTTCTGAGTGACGCGTATTTTCATGGCAATGGTCTCAAACGAACTGACTTGGGTCAAAAAACTTTGACCGTGGATCAAACTTTTGTCAAGTGATGTGTAAATGTTATTAACGAGCTCTTGCAAGAAACCAATGCACAATTAACAATTTTCGTTTCTGAGTGACGCGTGTTTTCATGGCAATGATCTCAATCGGACTGACTTAGGTCGTAAAACTTCGACCGTGGATCAAACTTTTGTCACGCAAGGTAGGTACACCTTTACCGTTTATCTCGTTATAGGACTGTGTATTTGCCCCTTCAAAAGTACTTCTTTATATTTGATAAATATATTGACTTTGACTTTGATTGGTGACCCTGCCCTGGTAGCTTTGCACGCATATTTTTTAATATAGAGTGCTGTTGCTTAACATGCAAGTTACTTGACTCTTCTTAACGTGAAAAACCACATTTTGTATTCATATTTAAAAAAAAAACAACGACTCCTGTAAGAAATATCTATTGAAAGATTTATTGTACCTACTCGTTAATGTATTTCTTATATATTTTTTTTTACAATCTAGTTAGCTCTCAGCGTAGACTTCCTACCATCACCGTCTAGATATAGACCTTACTCGATCAAATGACCTTAAATTTAATTACCAAAGCTCGTGACCGAAGCAAAAAATATTAAAAATAACACGCAAAAATTAAGTAGCCTGATAAATACGTTAATATTTATGTGTTTTCTTTAAGGACACTGGTGGATAGTGATAGAAAACATGTTTATAAAGTAATAATGTTGTTATTCAGTATTAATTATAAAATTTAGTGTAGGTACAATCGGGGACATTCCCGGTTGACCAGTAGAGTTTTTTTGGGAAACGTTATCTCGGACAGTACTATGGCTAACGAAATAGTTTATCATTCAAATTAAATACCTGTTAATGTTCTATTATTTGTGATATAAACGTTTTCTATATATCTATTCCTTTTTTAAAATAAAGCTCCCTAATTAAATCTACTGGTCAACCGGGAGTGTCCTCGACGGTACCTACAGACGTGGATCATCAACCGTTCAAGTGTCGAAATCAGCAAGCCATAGCCACAGTGAAACTAAGGACTAACAGTGGGACAACGCCCTTGAAACCTCGCGTTATGCCTAGAGTTGAGTCGTTCGTGAATGAATCCTTCAACTAGGGCGGTTACAACCCGATACTCGGGTTCGTCGATCGACGAAAAATTCCAAATTATGCGAAAATAATGACACTTTTTAATTGCAGTTTGTGATCATCACGTTTAACATTTTGTATATTTTATAGTTTTCGGAACAAATAGACTCGAGTACCTTTAATTTGATACCTTACTCGGCCGCGTACTACGCGCCAAAGTCCCTATCGAGTCGTCACAAATTTTGCGAACCTGAATTAAGTATATAGATTGAAATAGTCTACAGCAAATATATCTCCTTCTTCGGGTCCTAATTACTTCAGTCAGTACCTACTTCATTTAGTTCACACTTCACTGAAGAAGAGTAAAGCGAACGGACAGATTACGAACACCGCGTGCGGAAGTGATACTGTTGCACTGCCAGCCCAGCACTCAACTTGACGTCTTACGATTTGAAAGTGTTCAAGCAAAAAATAAATATTTACTTCGGAACAGATCGAACTGGACGAATGAAATGACGCGGTTGAACTTAACGACAAGGTGAATCAAATGGACTACTGAAGTACTGAGCACAGTCAACTAGATGAACTAGATGAGTGATATACTTCATCTAGTCCAGTTGAACTATATCATTCTTTACACTTCAGTGAAGTATTTTGCGCATCTGTATTTATGCCGTTTTTGACAAGACTTTCTTAGTATTTGACAGGACATAATTATGTCATTGTCCCGAGTGAGCGTATGGCAGCTCGGTCTTGCTAAAACCCCTTCTCTTCCCGCGAACCCCGCACGAGGTGTCCGTCGGACGACTGTATGTATAAATAGACTGTGCCATAGTTATACAATATTACAATAGCGTTCAAGTGGAACATGTTATTAACCTTATTACATACTAGCGGCCGCTCGCGGTTTCACCCGCGTTGGTCCCGTTCCCGTGGAAACATCGGGATAAAAAGTATCCTATATTCATAACCAGGCTATCTACTATCTATGTACCAATTTTCATCCAAATCCGTTCAGTATTTTCGGAGCCTATTCAATGCAAACAAACAAACAAACAATCAAATCTTTCCTCTTTATAATATTCGTACACACACACATACCCTCATGCTATAAATCCCTTGCGAGATTGGCATAGCATCAAAGGTGCAGCTTAAACCGACTCTGTGGTCTAGTGATACAACCACCGGTATCAGACCCAGGGTAACTATTTATTATAGTAGAACACGAAAAATATGTCGCGTAATTCCGCAAGAAAAAATGCAGAATTTTTCGTGTTCTACTAAGATATGGATTTCCGCCAAGTAACGCCTGATTCTATCAAAAACTATTTATTAATCTTTGCCCAGGGGTCCCGGGTGCGAATCCCAGCGTAACATATTGTATTTGATTTGGTTGGTGGTAAGACTTGTTGTAAGTTCGCCAGGCTAGCTAGCACCATCTTATCTAAATCTGACACCATAACAACAATGTTTTCAGCATTTTTGTGTTCCGGCAGTTAGAGATTAGATAGCCAGTTCCTCAGTGATTGAGGATTCCGGGAGAGGCTCGCTTCCATCTTCAGTCTTATCAATACTTAACATTAGGTATGATGATGGAATCTGCCCGTCGTTCAAAAAAAAAACTGAGAGTGAATGTATAAACATCACTCGCCTCAACGTTGACACGTCTGAAAGACAAAAACCCTATTCTCCTCATTAAGAATAAAATTAAAAAAAAACCTCAACGAAACTACATTAAAATTTGCCATTGGTTGGGTCTTACATTTGTCCGGATACTACATCATTGTACATTATTGAGGATATAAATTATTTATTCAGTCATAGTTCTTGTGTTTTTCCCAGACTTGAAAAGCGATCTGACTTGCGGAATCTGTTATTGTTATTAGATAATACCTCCTAGTAAATTTTCCTTAACATCCTTTATAGGCACCATCATTTTCTGTTAAGTTTAATTAGTTATAAACGATTAATACTTAAAAAGAAATCAAAAAATCTAAATTCAATATCCTTTATTCAGTCTAGGCTGTTGCTACGCCATCGGTTCACAAACCCTACGAGACCTTCTAACGAGAAGAACCGGGGGTTTCGCACAAATTTGCAGGTACATAATATTATAAATAATTCAGGAATTGAGTATCGCAGTTTTTTCCGATATTTTCCCTTAAATGATGATTTCAATTATGAGATGATGCGCGAAGAAACTTAAAATGTGATTATGAAGCAATCACTGTTCTGCCTCTATGAACAAATGCAGAGGTTTCGGTACTCATTATAATTGCTAAACCTAAACATAAGCATACAGATCTTTGCAGAAATATGTTGGAATTTTTATGTATAGAATCGTAAAGTGAGCATGTTTGTATGAAAATAACGGGGTGGGCCATTAGATGGGCCGGTGAGAGTAAATAAGATATCCCTAATGTAAAAACGCACTACGTACTTTACCAAAAATCTGCACCGTTAATGCGATAAGAATTTATAACCACATTCCAAGGACCATTGGGGAACTGCCCAGTGCCCATTCAACATTTTAAAAAGAATTTAAAACATGGCTCCTTGACAAGTCCTTCTATACGTTGAACGAATTTCTCTCTCGATGAAATGATGTTTGGTCTTGACATTGTTTATGTAATGTACTAATCGATTATATTACTCATATTGACATTTTATAATTATTAATATTCTACTTTGATATTTTCTAATATAATGTAAGTAATAATTTATGATTTGTCAATATATATATATTTATTAATGTGGCATACAACTTGACATTGTTTATATTGTAATGTAGGTACTAATCGATTTTATTACTCATATTTACCTTTTTAAATTAATATTCTACTTTGACATTTTCTAATTTATTTTATTTTTATAATTTGGGACATTAAACAGTTATATGCTAAGTAATTAACTAAAACTAAATACAGCATCGTTATACCAGCATATAACCCACACCAATGTCCACGAAATAAATACGGATAATTTAATGTAATAATGTATGATTTTTCATTTGTTTTACTAATGGCATAATCAAATAGAGAATGTAATATATATTTTTTCGTACCACTTAACTTGCTCAAAAATGTGACATTCTATGCCACAAAAAGCGAACATAACAATAGTCATTTTTAATCTGTTAAAAACAGGGAAAGAAAATTGTACTGAATTTCATTCATCCTCTAGGGGGAGAATGTGATTTTTATTTGGAATACTTTATACTGAACTACATCTGTGTTTACACCATTGAGTTTGTATATAAAGCATGACACATCTTTTTGAAAAAGGAATACGCATTTATTATGCAGTTATGATTATTAAATAAAATTACGAAAACCGACGAGGCCGTATGAGCTTGATGCCTTTGCTTTTCCGACAAAAAAATATTAGTCTAGGAATTTGCCGCGTTTTTGTTTTCTTCAAATACATCACATATTATTATTGTGTTCATTTTTTCGCAAATGGTACGAAAAGTAGAGTATTTTCCTAGGTGATAAAGCTGCCTTAGTCTTGGGTGAACTTAAATCCCTCGCTACACTCAGGACTCGTCTTAAATCCCTCGCTTCGCTCGTGATTTAAGTTTTTAACACCCTCGCTACGCTCGGGAGTAAACCTCGAGTCCTTCGTTACGCTCGCGATTTAAATCGTCACCCGCGACAGAAGACACTGCTTTATCCCCTTGGTTAATAATCTACTATTTTAATTTGTAATTTAATTTGCATAGATACTCTTCTGAGAGTGGTACATACTGTACTTTCATAATGAATACTTTTATATGAAATTTATTATTATAGTTTTATATCATCTAATCATAATGTTCTCCGAAAAATAAATAATTTCTACTTCTACAATAAAAATACCAGTCAGCAGACTGGAGTTGAAAGAGATGGCCAATTATATTGTTGATGCATCTCGAATGCGACCTCTTTGCTTCGTGTCGTGATCGAGTGGCAATGACAATTCGTTTTATGGATCATTTTCCTAGTCCACGAACACAATGGAACACTGTGCACGACAAGGATAACTTTAGGCGTCATATTGATGAGGATGAACAGAGCAACTTAGAAGATCTTAACACAATAAATGTTCGATATGAAGCATACGAAATTTGAAGCAACGTATCGTTATTTATTGCCAAGGCAAACCTCGATCCTGCAGACGTTGTTTCGACACAGCGTCTGTCACACAATACAGTTGGAATACCGCGACGGCGGTGGGTCTGCGTGTGCATAGCTATGGTCTGCTTACGACGAAGCCGCGTGCCCAGAATGCTGATGTAGCGTAATGCCCACGGCTACAGCGATGTGGGCAGAAATCCACATGCTGTCTGTGAGACTTCCTAAACGAATTGACTTGTTATTTATTCCTATTACTACACTCTTACTTTTACTTTATTTTATGATCATTGTAGCTTATGGCCGCGCTTGAGTCAAGCGGCTTGACAGACTGGTCGCATCGATCACATTCGTTAAGCAAAGTTCGGCCGGGCAGGTGTCGGATGGGTGACCGTAAAGTGGCATTATAACTGAGCGCTTCCATGCTTCGGAGGGCACATTAAACCGTCGGTCACGGCTGTTGTCATTTGATTACAGTCGTTAAGCCAAGACAGGGGCCTTATAGACGGCTTGATAAATTCTGTCACCAGAGGTGGCCACTAATCCTCACTCGATAAGAAAAAGAAGATCAACTGGGATCCTCTTAGCCTTCCTCATACCTGATGTTAAGTATTGATAAGGCTGAAGATGGAAGCGAGCCTTTCCCGGAATCCTCAATCACTGAGGAACTGGCTATCTTATCTCTAACTGCCGGAAGACAACAATGCTGAAAACGTTGTTGTTGTTATCAGATTTAGATAAGATGGTAGTAGAAATAAAACAACTTTTGCGGAATATTTAGTGCGATTTATTTACCCGAAATATATATTATTACCAAATTATAGTACCATTATATATTTTCAGGTTAAAAAATCGCACTAAATATTCCGCAAAAGTTGTTTTATTTCAATTATGAGTGCGCGAAGAAACTTAAGATGTGCCTTAGAATAATTATTCTAAGAGATGTGCTTAAGATGTGCCGGATGAAGGACTTATGCGGGTCACATTGTGGCCCGAGGGCCGTATGTTGGACGGGCCTGTTCTAGACGATCGGGAGTCGGGACTAGCTAGACCTACAGGACCAACTTCTCATTCTTTGGATTTAACTCATGTAAAGAATTCGGGCAGAATCATCGACTTAGTTGAGTTACAATACAAAGCCCTGGCTCGAAATAGGGATGTAGCGTCTGAATCGATTCCTGAGGTTTATTGATCAAGAAAGAAGGTACCTATCTTCGTTTCTGACCGAACTAAGTGTAACGATAATTTTGCCCAGTACGATTGTTTTATTTGGTGAATTTGATACCTGGTATTCCTCATTACTTGTCACACCACGAGATTTTCATAATGTCAAAAACCCACAACAAAGACCTTTACTTTGTGGTATTATAACGACTATTAATACAAGACATAAAAATAATATTTAATAGAAGAACCGGTGTTAGTGGCTAGACTTAATAGGCAGCATTTAAACAACCTAGAGATGTCAATTTTAGTATATTGGAAGCTCAGAAAATGCTAATTTTTTTTTATGATTGTTGGCAGCATCGTGATCCCCGCTTAAAGATATTTTTTCAATGTTTTCTAGGTTTCGTTTCCCTGTCTTCACTTAAAAATTTAGATCTTTATTTATAGTTACTGAACCGATTTTCATGAGAACCGAAAGTGAAGCGTGGACATCAAAGTCGATGCCTAGAAGCGTTTGAAATGTGGTGCTTCCACCGTATGCTTCGCAGTAGTTGGGTGCAGACGGTTTTTAACGAAACCGTTTTTCAACACAGAAGACCCGATAATGTTAAGGTACAAAAGCTGGCTGTTGAAAATCTGGGTCACATTTTGAGACAATAGGTTCCAACTGCTTCAAATTATTATAATAATGGGCAAAATATAATGGAAAAGACACATAGCGAGGGACAAAGAAAAAATCAGGGAGTACCATCATAAGAAAAAGATTAAGAAGAATCAAATAATAATTATTGTAATTCGCTCAAAATAGTTCCCAACAATTCTAACTCAAGCCTAAATGATGAGACGTAACCAAAACAAGAATGTTTAAAGCTATAGTATTCACAGTTGTAATAATTGATTGGAATCATATCGCGAACAAGAGATAATAGTTATCAAACAAAACAACCTTGATTTAAATTTAGTGTCGTTAGCGTTGTAGAGGAACGTGTTCCGATGGTCAAATTTTAGTGTTTGTCACAATGGCATCAGGTGTAATAAACAAGCAACGCCGATAAGGCATCAGATAAAGGGTTGCCTAAACCGATTGTCGAGTTGCACATGCTCTGTATCGGTGACGTCACACTTTCGCAGGAGGCAAGTGGCGACCTTGCGTAAGCGCAACCGCTCGACCGCCCGGCGCGTGGTCTCGCAGTCATACGGCCGCATTAGCGCGCGCGCAATGGATTCGCGTAAAAAATAGCATCAGCGTGTTGTTCAGATTTTCAGCGAAGTGTCAAGTGTATTTTGTGAAATAAAACATATGGTTATAGGGATGTTTTGCGCCGTGGAGGGATGAAGGGAAGGATTTCCCGAGCAGACCCTAGTGTATTGCCTGTGCTCCTGGGGAAAATACTGCTCCGTTGGATTTTTACTAAAGCTGATCTCGTTTTCTTTGCGTATCGGTAGGTTTACTTTCGATTTGATTGTTTGTTAGAAAGGTTGTTGATTTTCAGGTTTAATTTACTTAGTTTACCTAATTTTAATAGGAAAATATTTCAAAACATTGGCATGAAAACTAACAAATAATTTTATGAAACAACTTCTGTTTATAAAATAATGAAACTTAGAACTGCGTGCATACTTGAAATTTTAGCTTATTCATCAATATCTGTTTTTATAAAAAAAAAACAGCATAGCTATTGTATTGTCAGTCAGCTAATTATTAGTAATTGCCAATAAGTAGGGCTATTATTTGTCATTTGAGTTGATGAAAAATAATGAAGTTCGTTATATTACATTTCTAACTTATTCATCAAAAAATAACCACCAGTAAAAGGATAATAAAAATGATGTAGCATCTTGAATGTATTGCACTTTGGTTTATTATCTATGTAAAATGTTTAAACTTATTATTGGTGTATAGCATTTAAATGAAAAACCGTTTGCGACGGTCAGCACGCGGAGAGCACTTTAATCACATAATTACAACACAATATTCTAGTACACTTAAAGATTTTATTTTATATATATGACCAAAAATTCATGTTCACAATTGCAATTCTGACATCGACTCCTTGACAGAAGTCAAAAGACGATCTCCTAGTAATTTTTTAATTTAGAAATAGAATGCCGAAAGAAAAAAGCCAAAAGGGACTGCCAGGATTATTCCCCGCTCAGAAATAGTTAGTTTCAAGTGCCTTAGTTTCATGTTAATTATATCATGTTTACCAACTGTTTACACAAATACTCTACTATGCGTCTAAATTTAATATTGTCATATGAAGATGATATGATATATATGATCATATGACGGATCAAATACTGATAACGTCAGAATAACTGAAGCGTCTTCTTAATAATTTAATTTTAAAACAAGTGATAATATAGAGGTACTGTACTTAGTTATTTACTTTTTAAATAATTCAACACTTGAACCACTTGAACAAAGCCTAAGAGAAATGTTTCATTATTGGAGAGATTTTTTTTAACTTGGTTTGGAAACGTAAAAAAGTAAAATTGGATTGAAATGTTGAGTTTCTATGTCAGAAGGCTTGATGCTTTATTGTGATGTAATTATCTCCCTTTCTTTGCGCTCGAAGTTACTTCGAATGAGGTTTGATATCAAGCTGGTTGTTTCATTAGAATTATATAATTCCCGATGGAAAAACGCTACTGGTAGTGCTGAAGGAAATAGCATTTCCCCAAAGCACTACTGGCGTAACTTGGTTGTTTCATGGGGATTATAAAATTCCCGATGGCACAACTAGTAGTGCTGGCGGGAACAGCATTTGCTCAAGGCACTACTGCCGTCGCTTGGTTGTTTCATTTGTATTATAAAATTTCCCGATGGCACAACTGGAATCGCTTGGTTGTTTCATGGGGATTATTAATTCCCGATGGCTAACTTAAATTATGTACCTAAGTACAAAATTATAGATTAAAGATACTACAGAATTTTATGACAAAAGATCATTAAGGATTTCAATAGTTATACTAAAGAATTTTAGGGCTACCGATAGTTATGCCAAAAGAAATTAGGGATTTTATTATTTATACTTATTAAAAGAATGCCTTTAGATAATTATGCCTTATTACGCCTAGTGAACAGTCACTATGCCAATCGATTTTTTGACAAACAATATAATGCGAAAAGAAAGGACCCCTAACATTTATAAATAAATAAATAAATAATTGCATACAAACACACCAATTATCTAGCCCACGTTAAGTTTCATCAAGAACTTGTGTTATGGTTACTAGATAACGGATAAACATACTTATATACTTTTTTTTTTGTAAATACATACATAATATACATATTAAACACCCAGACTAAGACAAATAGACATGTTCATGCACACAAATATTTGTCTTGTCCGGGGATCGAACCCGGGACATCTGGCGCAGAAGGCAGGCTTAGTACCCCTGCGCCAAACAGGTCGTCAAAAAATTTATGCTTAACTTTTGCCCTTACATAAAGATTGTATTGGGTTAAAGCTGTAATATTAAATAAATAATAAATAACATCACAGTATGTTTTTCTGTTTTTGGCCAATGCTATCAAATAAATAAGTGCATCGAGCATAAATGAATTGACCAAGCTACACTCGACACCACAGCCTTTTCAGCAGGATCTTGATGAGTGCACTCTGATGTTGCTCATATTTAGGGTTTCGTAGTGAAAAATGTAAGAGCCTTGGCGTGCTGTTGACTACTTTTATACAATTAATAGTTCTTTAATCGGTCTAAAAAAAGAAGCGCAAAACAGAAACCGGTTAAGAAAAAATACATTTGTGAAGATTTTAATATGACATTGATTTAAAAAGGTCAGAGCAAAATATTTATAGACGGAAACAAAAGTATAAATTGAAAATACAAATACACATACGCATGCAGAATCTTATTTAAAATCGATGATACTACATTTTTTTTTATTTAAAAACATATGCCTCTAAACTTTGTTAAGAACAGCAAAGTTTTAAAACTAGACTTTTATCGATGGGGTAGGTATACGTTCCAGCAGTTTCCATAGCTTAAAAATATGAATCGTGCAACCGGAGTTTCAAGAATTTTATATACCTAACTCCAGTGATATTAAATGTGTGTTAAAAATATCATTGCCTACCTCTCACTTTTAGGCTTGAGTTGGAAGTAGGAGTGACAGGCGAGTGAGTGACATAAAAATAAAAACCGGTCAAAACGAGTCGGGCTCGCGCACCGAGGGTTCCTTACCATCATAATATATTGTCCCCATACATCGACATACCAAACCTATAAAATCACTTTTTTAAGATTACTTTAAAAGTATGCTATTTAGAGATATTGTTTTATTTTTCCTGTAATCTTTACATAAACTTCTATCACATAAAATAATTTCAGATTTTTCTCTATGTAAACTTCGGAGATAAGGGGGGTAACGGTATATTTTTTTCAATTCTCATCAAAAGTAAAAATCTATACGGCCTAAAAACAAAAGAAAACGTTGAGAATGTGCAAGCAGCGCTCTTTCATATGATACCCCACATGCCCTAGTAGCCACACATTGAATTTTTAAGAACCCCTGTCAGTCCCTGTTGTAAAAAAAAATGTTTATTTATTTCTCTCTTAATTGCAAAATATTTAGGCAATAGGCAAAGGTCATCTAAAACTATTGAGATATCCAGCTGTGACAGACAGACAGACTGAGTTGCACCATACGGGTTCCTTTTTACCATTTTGGTACGGAACCTTAAAAACTACCCACTAGTTTTGTTTTGTCGCTGAAGTCTGTCGGTTCAGGGGGGCTATCGCGTAAAAAATCTGGGTATGGATATGGGCTTCATTTGACAGTTGAAGCTCATAAAATTACCATATATGGTCATTTAACTGTCAAATGAAGCCCATGTCCATATCCATATTTTTTACGCGATAGCCCCGCTGCTTTCTGCAGTGTCTTAAACTTTACTGCCTTTGTCATATTAATGACAATACCACTTTTCCATATTATTCAGTTAAGACTTTGGTTGTAGGACTTGGTCTAAGGCCGCCTGGCTACCAACTACCACCATTTAATTTAAGGGTGTCACAACAATGTTTTGTTTCGGCAATTAAGAGATTAGATTTTGCTCAGACCAGAGTTCCTCAGTGGTTGAGAATTTCGGAAGAAGCGCGATTCTATCTTTAATCTTATCATCAGATGGTACGATGAAGGCAAGTCTTAAAAAGTTCCCATTTTCTTGTTTATTCCTTAAAAAGGCTATTAAATTTTACATTTGTGCTGACTTGGCTTTACTGTAATTTGTAATGGAATTTTCAGTCTATCCAAATGATTGTTCCGCGTTTATATATGTGAGTTTTTTTTAAGAAGATTGGGAACTGATCTACTCCAAGAAGTTGTTAAGTAACGCAGTAATTATTTCATCGTCTGTTTCACACGCGATCTTGCTCTCATTGCAGACTCTGAGTTATTATTACCTACGACTGAGATATTAATAGATGGCCACTTAAAACCGGATTTTGCTGATACCATCTACACTTTATTTGTAGCTTATTTACATTCGTAAAAAATGTAAGAATCAAAAATGTTGCGAATGAATAATTTTTATTTATTACAACAACGCAACTGTTTTTGACCCATACATTCTGTGCCCATACAATATAGAGGATATCAATATTTGCAAATAAGCTAATACAAATTGTCATAAACTTGAAATAATGTTCGTCGATAAAATATTCAGCGTGCTAATTCATCAAACGTATTACTTTATTATAACCAAAATCGAACCTAATGCGACACTGCAGGCGCACTTTATGATTCAGCCAGAACTGTAGTCTAACACAGTAGTAGAATTAGAATACCTGAAACCTAAGGCTGAGTAATGACCCGAGCCATTCAAAGAGAAACATTTACTTGTCTCAATCAATAGAAATAGTGAGTGAAATGTGAATCGAAATAAATGAGAGCGAGTTCGCTACGAAATGGACAAAAGATGACACTTTCCCCTGGGCAGTTTTGTATGGCAGCATTGCCTGCCGTGTCAATCGCCGAGGCGATCGAGAGTTCACAGTTCACACACAATAGCTATGTGTACACAATGTGTTACATTATAGGCAACAGGGTTGCCTCTTTCAAGTTAAAAACATTTGTAATTATACTGCAAAAATATAAATAAAATTTTACAAGTGCAAAAATAACTGAAAATGCGGTTTTAGCACCTATTATTTTTGAAAGTCAGACTGAAACTTTTATGCAACAGATAGCAGAATAACTTTGTGTTTTTTGTCAAACCGTAAAATAAAAAATCATTGTAGGCTGTTGCCAGCTGCCACCTTTGATAGTACACCTCAGAGGTGGCCTTAGAAACCTTATTTGCACATCTACGTTCTGTCACAGTTTTCTGTGAACTTCGGGGAAGATACACCATCGTTCAAAGTTCAAGGATCCTTATCATACGTATATGATTCTGTGCCTAAAAAGACATTTCGTTCACATTCATCAGAGTATTGGACTTTCACACCCATATCACTTGGAACATAGCAACTGTATTAGACATTATCATTGAAAGGTTTTATGTTGCCGTGGTTGTAACCCTGTACATTGAGCTAGAAGTCGTAGGTTCAATCTCCACCCGGCACAGATTTTAATAATTCCGGTTGCTTAAAAAGAAAATCACAGATTCAGATCAACGTAAGTGGTATCATCTGATATTAGGATTACAATATACCAAAAATAAATCAATTCAAACAGTAATTAGGTCGAATGTTAAAACATCTAAAACAATGTCTCCTTACAACAATACTTTTCAAACCGAATTTCAATACACTACACACGAATTAGTTTACAATACCCGTTTCTCAATCGCTGATTTTCATAATGTATTTAATTTGTATCATTAGTTCTAGTTGAGAAGTGAACTTGTGAAGTGTTTCCCGAAAGTGACGATTCATAATGAACTTTTGTTTAGATATACGGAAAGATGTTCTGGCTACCGACATATATTTCAAGTCTACGTGACATTATAGAAGAATGGTTAAACGATTTACATGACAGGTTATACTTTTAATTATCAAAATCTAGTGGAAGTAATTCCAAAAAACCTACCTAGCCTATAAGAAAACTCATCAAACGAAAACGTAACGTAACATGAAAAGAAAACATTGGAAAATGACTGAAAAAGTCAAATTTTCGGGTGGTTGAATTGAAAGACTAGGAGTGCTCTGGCAAATTTATTTAATGCTTATAAGCAGAACTCGCAAATATAATACTTTATAGAAACACAATTTACATCTTATCGGTATGAAGCTTGAATCTGAAGTCCACGCCCTGTTTGTAAACACACTTTGACAACTGACGTAGGTATGTGCATTTGATTGTAGAACACTGATTCTTTATGGACAGTATTCCATATAGAACCTCCTTTCAACAGTACCTATGAAATGTAAATATCCCATCCCTGCCGCGTAAAAATATGGATATGGACATGGGCTTCATTTGACCGTTAAATGACTTTATAAGGTAATTTTATGAGCTTCAACTGTCAAAAGAGGCCCATATCCATATCTATATCTTTTACGCGGTAGAGGGGCTGGTCTGGCAGTGAACAAAATCATAGAATGTGGCAGCTTCTGGATGCTAACTTTTCATTGCAGATAGTAAAAGCCTACCAATGCCGTGTGGTGACGGCCTAAGAATACAAGTGTCACTACTCCCTTACATGCCTGGGATGTCGTAAAAGTCGACTAAGAGGCTCGATGCATTGAAAACCTGTGCAAGAGAAGGAAAACGTGAAACAAACCCTCTACCAACCCGTCTGGCCAGCGTGGTAGCAGTAAGCTAATAGCCTCCTATGAACGCCACAATCGGCGTGAGCTAGGAGAGGCCTATGTCCACAGGCTGATGACGACGATGACGCCCAATGGACACGCTATGTTCGCTAATTAATTAAGCGATGGATGCACGCAACCTGTCACGATTTTTTCTGGACAATATCTTACACCCAACTAATGTCAAATGTGACGTCGCTGAGATGTCGCTAAAAAAGTATGCATTTCGGTCTGCCGAAAAAAACCGCCTCTGCGATCTAGTGGTACCATCACCGGTATCAGACACAGGGGTCCCGGGTTCGATTCTCAGCGGGGGTACATATTGTATTCGGTTTGCGTGGTGGTAGGACTTGTTGTGAGTCCGCCTGGCTAGCTACCACCATCTTATCTAAGTCTGAAGCCATAACAACAATGTTTTCAGCATTGTTGTGTTCCGGCAGTTAGAGATAAGATAGCCAGTTCCTCAGTGTGTAAGGATTTCGGGAGAGGCTCGCTTCCAACTTCAGCTTTATTACTTAACATCAGGTATGATGAAGGCTAAATATAAAAAAAACTCAAGTTGCACCTTTTATCACAGATTAATAAATAGTAATGCTTTTATGCTCTGCCAAATCCGAAGGTATTTATGGCGTGAGGGTTGTTATGTATGTATAAAATGTTTTAAAAAATCTCAATATAAATAGGTAAAAATTATAAATGTGACCTACAGTTTGACATTCGAACTAGCCAGTCACTCCATTACTAAACAATTTTATTATTATCGTTCCAGTTTCGTCTGGTATGCGAGCCAATTGCAGCCCCGGTCACCGATGAACAGCGGCGTAGACTTCTTCGAGAGCCTCATTGACGAGGACAGCCGGTTCGCCGAGATCAACTGCCAGGAACCAGAGCGGCGACATAGGCACCCAGGATCGTTGCACCAAGGTAACATAACACCACAGCTATAAAACGCGATATATTGATCTGGTGCGTGCTCCGCTAGCATGTGAGCGGGACCTTGACACGTTATCGAGTGATTTATGGGTCATGATGCATGACGGCAGTAGGGACATGCTGCTAGGAAGTGTTGTCCCAAAAAGAGGCGGCAGAGAGGATGCGAGAGGGGACCGCGAAAACAACAATCTATTTTTTATTTATTTTTTATGACAACGGGGAAACTCTTAGCCTTCATCATACCTGATGTTAAGTTTGATAAGGCTGAAGATGGAAGCGAGCCTCTCCCAGAATCCTCAATCACTGAGGAACTGGCTATCTTATCTCTAACTGCCGGATCACAACAATGCTGAAAACATTGTTGTTATGGCGTCAGACTTAGATAAGATGGTGGTGCTAGCCAGGCGGACTTACAACAAGTCCTACCACCAACCAAACCGAATACAATATGTACCCCCGGAATAGAACCCGGCATCCCTAGGTCTGATACCGGTGGTTGTACCACAACACCACAGAGACGGATGAAAGGGAGGAGGAATATTAGGCGGAAGCGGGTAGGGGTCAGAAGGCGGCGATACATGCATCTCATCCCCCATGAGACTAGAAATCTCACCGGTTCATGAGAGCTGGGCACATACGCTTGGCCTTCTCCCGTATTGTGGTAGGCCCCTGGTCGGAGCGAACGAGTCAAATTTGGTACCCGCACGACCAGGGTAGCCCCTGAGGGCTAAATAAAGGGCTACAGAGTGAACTGAGGGCTACAGAGTAAACTGTGTAAACATCATTCTCATAACCACACCTCAGAGAACCCACATTTGTGGCCTTGGTTGGGTCTCTAAGATGTTTATTTATTTATTTATTTAGACACAATAACAGTCCACAAACTTAGATTTACACATACAATACACGAATACTAAAAATAAATGTTAGTTCGGAACCAATAACAATTGAAGAAGCTAGTATTATAAAATTTATAATACTAGCTTCTTTAATTCAATAAGTATAAATATACAAGAAGCTAGTATTGTAAATATAAATACTACTTAGAATACATTATACTCTGGAATTTGGTTGACTCTAGCCGCATCATGTCTTTGTTGTTTTTAAGCAGTGCTAGGTAACTAGTTTCAGAATTTGTACACAACTGAATGTAAGACGCAACAAAATAAGTATTTACTCCTATTTCGAATTATTAACAAAACAAATATTCATTTAGTTAAACTACTGTGCATTTCGGAACGTTTATTGTGTTGGTTGACAGTTCGCCCCTCTCCCTTACGCCTGCATGCAGTCATAGCTTTTTTCTCTCTATTTGTCCCTGTCTGGTGCTTCACAAAGAGTAAAAAAGTCTAGAGGGTCAACTTCAAAGATCGTGATTTGGTCCGCGCAACTCGGAAATCGAATCGTTGGAAGCAACTCTGAAATCGCGAATAAAACAGCTGTTTCATACATTTTAGCAGAGTTCAAATATGTTTTTCCATGAAACAGCTGTTTCTCTTTTTCGCGATTTTAAGGTTGCTTCCATACAAAAAATTGCTTGTTATGACGAGTTCTACAAATTTTGAGATTTTGGGTAAACATAAAATAACGTTGTATATCGAAATAAAACAACTTTTACGGATATCAAACGCGCTATATTTCACGAACTAAGTTGTAATTGTCCGTATTTTTAGGTTTTTAGGGGTTTATTGATTTTCCCGACGTTTCGGCACCTTTTCAGCTGCCGTGGTCACGGGATGACTGTCATCCCGTGAAATATAGCGCGTTTGATATCCGTAAAAGTTGTTTTATTCCAATGAAGAGTGCGTTGAAGATGTACGTACGTTGTATATCGTCATAAATCTTTATTTTTGTAACAAGTTGAGTTATTGAACAACGAATGAGTACGATTTGAAAAAAGGCACAGCAATATTTCAACATTAAAGGCGTCATCTGAAATAACATTAAACCATGTTCATCATACATAAACAAATAATAATAACAAAATATTCAGTGTATCTGTCCGTCCGTCAAACTTTTACCTACTGTCTTGTCTACACTGCATAATCTGTGGGTGGCCTAAGCAAGATGGCCGTCTGACGTCAAAGAAGTTGTGTTGTGTCGATTTGTGAAGACGTCCGCGGCCCAAATGTTTATAGTGAAATTTTGAATTTCTCGAGGCGTCTACAACATTATGTCGAATCTGTGTTCAAGAATAGTGTACAAACCACTGAAAAGACTACCAGATAGTAGGGATAGCATGTCTGTTGCACAAACGAATGCTTGGATGAATGGTGAGCATTCTGTAAATATTGATTAGTTCTAAACCAGTATTTTGCAACGTGTTGACGAGAATTTTAAAGGTAAAACGATTCGGGTTGATTATCCGGCAATGTTTTATGTCAGGGTCCCCTGTTATATTTAGATTTCGTGACCTAAAAAGCAGGTTTTGTATAGTTGTAGGAAGGGCTATTGATTAGTAACCCACGATTTTCGTCGTGGGAGGGGGAAGGGGGGAGGGGGGGAGGGGAGGCCTTCCCCCCTGTACTATCCCCCGCCCTCGGAAATGGATAGTTTTTGAGATATGAATTTTTGAAAATTGACTAAACTTAACCTCAAAATGTATGAAAAATATAATTCTTCATAATCTGCTCATTGAAAGTAATGGGTTCCGAGCGTCTCCGGCACTGCGGGAAGTGCAGCCCCTCCACCCCTGCGTAACAAACCGCAGGCACTTCATGTTCGCCTACGCAGCTTCGACTTTTTGGTCGCCTGCGGCGACCAGTCTCAGCCGCTTCGTCTCACATGGTGCCTGCGATTTGTTACAGCGGGTGGGGGCTGCTCTCCCTCCGTGCCTCCGGGCTTTTATATACACTCTAGGGGTAGGGCAGACTAGTACCACGTGGTGTCGGGGTTGACTAATTCGGTTCTGTCACTAATTTTGACTTATTCAACACTATTCCGAGTTGAAAAAACGTACCTACAAATTAAGCAAGTGTGTGGAGACAGATGACTGACGTATTGACTTGACAATGACAGTTGGCTGACAGTATCACAAAATGGCCGTCACAGAATTGCGTTTTGTTTATAACAGCAATTTGAAAATTATGTAAAAAAATATTGTCTATGACTATTTATATAATTTATTCTCTAGTAATTATGAATAATGTATACTTTGAAGTTAAATAATACTGTAAAAGTATGTAAATCTGCATAAAAAAACACCACAAGGCGTTAACACAACACTTAATAAAACGCAATACACGTAAAATAGTGAATGTCAGTCGCAAAACGTCAAAAATCGAAGTATTTTTTACGATTTTCAATTAACTATTACAAAAAAACTACAAGTTTCCGAAGTCTGATATTTAGTGAATATGTGTTAAAAAATATAATCTTTCGAATGGTAAACATCTCAAATTGAAAATCGTGGGTTACTAATCAATAGCTGAGCCTAGTTGTATGTTGTGTTGTGTATGTGTACATAGATGAAGGTATAGTATACATATAGTTCTGTCTACATGAAGTATGTGTCTTTGATTACAGCGGAAAACATCAATAATGGCGGGGGATTGTCTTTGTCTCCGCCCCACACAATATCCCAACGGGAAACGGGAACTCAAGTGTCGCAATGCTATAGTGGGCCACCATCCCCGTGTGGGTCAACAAATTCGGCCCCTTCGCCCTCGACGGCGTCCCCAGCACCGCCCCCTGGAGCGGCCACACTGGACCCCAACTGGCAGGCCACAAAACCAACAGTTCGGGAGCGCAATGCAGCTATGTTCAACAACCAACTCATGTCAGACGTCACATTTATAGTTGGTGGACCAGGTGAGAATTCTTCATTTTTCATGAGCAGTTGTTAATTAAAATTTTATTTTTGTCAATAACTATGTTAGTTAATGTAAACAGTCAGTGATTTGGAGAACCAGTTTATCAAGTTTTAATTTACATAATTTCCTCTTAACTCACAGTTATATTTAGCAAAGTCATTTATATTCTTGTTTTACTTTACTTCCAGGTCACACACAAGTGATACCTGCGCACAAATATGTACTGGCTACTGCCAGCTCTGTTTTCTATGCTATGTTTTATGGGGGATTAGCGGAGTGTAAACAAGAAATAGAAGTTCCTGATGTAGAACCACAGGCATTCCTCACTTTACTAAAGTAAATATTTTCATAATTAAACATTTTAAAGCTAAGTACCACATGTGTACTATAAAATCTTTATTATTATTTCTTTTCAGGTATTTATATTGTGATGAAATTCAATTAGAAGCTGATACTGTACTATCAACATTGTATGTTGCAAAGAAATACATAGTACCATATCTGGCAAGAGCCTGTGTCAGTTATCTGGAAACTAGTCTTACAGCCAAAAATGCCTGCCTCCTCTTGAGCCAGTCTCGGCTATTTGAGGAGCCAGAACTGATGCAGAGATGCTGGGAAGTGATAGATGCACAGGTATGTCAGTCGACAGAAAACTTAACCACACTCTGCTTAGAACCATCCTCCTCATATAATAGCCTAGTAATGGATCTATCAGGACATTCCAGTCAAAACTTATCCAGTCCCGAAAGTAAAGATAGTATGGACAGTCTTTATACTGGTAGCAAGTGAAACAAAACAATTTTTAATAGAAGCTAGATCTGACTAAAGGCAAATATCAAAAGCAATAATATAAGAAAAGTTCAATATAATATTTCGCCATATCAATAAGTAATTGTGCCACAAATCTCTGTATATTTATGTTTGGTTGTGAATTTAATTAAGGATTAGATAGATTTTATGATTGTACAATATTCAGTCCACTAACATTCCAAAAATTATACAATGTTAACTTTTAATCTATGTGACAAATATTATTGTTTTGTAATTATTCACCACATAATATTACCATATTAAGTTGTTAATAATGAATATGGTAAAAATATATTACAGAGTATGTTCTAGTCACACAAGACACTTAAGCATAGATTTACTGCAATACAGTTTAGAAAGTACATGCGAATTGTTGGGCCTTGTTATTTGGTGTCTATAGATCTAACCATGACATAATAATGTAAATCTTTTCACTTTTTGTATATAGATCTAAATAAACTAACTTCATGAATTGTATTGCAGTTTTAATTTACCCTTTAATTTATTTTATTTCGTTTTAGGCAGAGATGGCCCTAACGTCAGAGGGGTTTGTCGACATCGATGTGTCGACACTCGAGTCGGTATTAGCAAGAGAGACTCTAAATTGCAAGGAAATTAATCTATTTGAAGCCGCGCTCGCCTGGGCTCAAGCAGAGTGCGTCCGCCGGGAGATAGATCCGTCTCCGACCAACAAACGAGCTATGCTTGGAAGTGCCATATACTTGATCAGATTCCCAACTATGACCTTAGAAGAGTTTGCCAATAGCGCAGCACAGCTTGGCATTCTAACACCGAAAGAAACTATTGATATATTTCTACATTTCACTGCATCCACAAAGCCACAACTGGCCTATCCTGTCAAAGCTAGAGCTGGACTAAAAGCACAGGTAAAATTTGAAGAGTAACAAATTATTTTTATGCCTGTAATTAAAAATAAGGTTACATATTTACTTATGATTCACATTTTGCATTTCAGATCTGCCACAGGTTCCAGTCGTGCGCTTACAGAAGCAATCAATGGAGGTATCGCGGAAGGTGTGATTCTATACAATTTTGTGTAGACAAAAGAATATTTGTAGTCGGATTTGGATTGTATGGGTCTTCTAATGGAGCAGCGGACTACAATGTTAAGATTGAATTAAAACGTTTGGGGAGAGTTCTGGCAGAGAACAACACCAAATTCTTTTCTGATGGATCGAGCAACACATTCCATGTGTACTTTGAAAATCCAATACAAATTGAGCCTGAATGCTTTTATACAGCATCTGCCATATTAGATGGTAGCGAGTTAAGTTATTTTGGTCAAGAAGGGTTGAGTGAAGTGTACATGGGTACGGTGACTTTTCAATTCCATTGTTCATCTGAAAGTACAAATGGAACTGGAGTGCAAGGCGGTCAGATACCAGAATTGATATACTATGGTCCCACTGTGAGTACTGCAACAATGAGCAACACAAATTCAAATGAGGACTGACAGTTGAGCAGAAATCGGCCTCTCAACTATTACTCTGTATGAGCAATGGCCAGAAGCAAATGAGACTCCTATATTTATTATTATATCTAATTACCATTCCCCTTATATCAAAAAGGATGTTATGTTAAAATTCAAAGTCCTTGTGTATATTGTTAAACTTGGTTAGAAATTAAGGAAATTACATTAAGAATGTGATATTGGTGTTGTAAAGCTCTCTATAAAATTTTTAGGTGTAGCCAGAATGCATAATACAAATTCATTGCAATAAAAACTATGACATAAATTGTTTTTGTTACCTTACAATCCTTCTAAATAATATACAGCCATATAGGATTTTTTTAATACTAGGGAATTAGTAATCAGGATAAGGTAACATAACTATTAATGTAACCATATTGTTGCCTGTTATTTAATAAAAATTGCACATCAAATAGCCAAACAAAATCTTAGCAGTTTCTAAGAATAAAAATTCTATTGTCTCATTCACCGTCCTTTTGTAGACATGTTAAGTTGTATGGTGAACAGGGTTGATAAAAATCTTTTTTCTTTGTTCTTTTTTGATGTATTAGGTTTTTGTTGTATATTTTACCATAGCTGACAGGATTGACTTACTGACAACTTTCTACTAAAACAACCATTTTTTTAAATTGACAATCTCTCGCGCGAGACAACGAAGCACGGGTATTTCCTCAAAATGGTCTCGCGCTCACAAACTGTCATCGCGTGTCAATCATCCCTCTAATTAAAGCAGTTGCTGTTTTCTTGTATTGTTTTCGTCATTAGTTGTATTGCGTTCTTTCGTAAAGTGGGATTTGTGTTGTTTTTGTGTCACTAGAAAGACTGGACGAAAGAAGGACCCCATATTATAACGAAATTCATAATGTAAATAAAAAGGGCTGTAGAGCAATATGCAAAAAAAAAATAGTTAATAAGGAGTTGCAGGGAATACCACAGCGATTATAAAGACCATTTTCAGACAGTTTTAATGGTGTTATTTTATCAATAAGTAACAAAAAATCAAATTTGATTTAAATCACAGATTTTTAAAAAAAAATCTCTTTATTTAATTAAATCAATGATTTAAATCATCAATCAACCCTGTAGACAGTGGATGATAATCTATTTCTAGTCTTTATTCTAACAAATAAAAAAAAAACTATAACTCACCCGTTGGAGGTATGTTTATACAGAGTGCTCTGGACAACTTGAAGTATGCACGACCCAGTTGATAACAGCATATTTGAAGAGCATCACTTATATCAATCAAGAGGTCTGACACAAATGGTGAAGAGAAATTATTGATCGATAATAGTAATCAAAAATAAAAATTCAATAAAAAATTACAAGAAGGTAAAAAATATTTTTTTCATCACTTTTATTTATATAAATACAAGTAATACAACAAACAATAGTATAGTCAAAGTCAAAGATTTTTATTTAAATAGACTTATAGATAAGTACTTTCGAATAGTCCAACATTTTTTAGTTTAACAAACGCCTATATATTTTATCAGTTTATCACTTTTACAGACAGTGAACAGGGCTACAGCCATTTACTGCCCTTGTAAGTGTTAAAACTGATTAATATAATATTTACGTGATTTTCTAACAAATCAATTTAAAAATTACTTGAGAACTTCAAGATTGTTTACCTCTTTTGTAATTAATAAACCGCTTAATTTGACAACATGAATAAAAAGTTATTTAGAAAAAAGGATACGAGAAGTCCCCTCTGTTCTGCATGTAATATATACACAGGCCGCCTGTGTGTGGCTTGCAGGTCGGCCTATAGTCAGATGACGTGTCAATGCCATTTTGAAAAAGTTGCAGGCAATGTCTATGCATTGCTGATTCAATCTAAGCTGCTGGCAAAGTGCAGTGATACCATCTCTGGCTTTTCGTAGAGTAACCTCTCTTGATTCTTGTCCAATACCCGCATTGAATGCTGTGAAAAGAAAATGCATAATGATAATAAATATACTGTGGTCCCCAAAGCCAAACATTAAATTGAGGTTCTGTTGATTCAACTGTGACATTGCTGTATTTACTGTAAAGCAGATTGCACCACTTTCTTTAGAATTGTAAAGTCATTATTGGTTGATAATAGTGATAGCTACTCCAGTATTTTTATTTAAAAATAAGGAAAAACACTTAATGAATATTTTATTTGGCCAATTTCAACCAGGATAAGTTTCTAAAAAACTTGTGTTATGGATATTAATAATATGGTAACTGTAGTACAAAGTTATGTTTGGAAACAAAATGTGTAGAAAGAAATTAAAGTAAAGATCAAAAGTCTATCCCCAGTAGCAATTAAGCCTGTCAATTATGTTTTATTTTGCTATGGCTGGTAGAAAAATAAAATTAGACGATTCAAAAGCACATATCTATAAGTCTATTAGAATCAAAATCTTTGACTTTAACTATGCAGTGCATAGTTAGTCAAAGATTTTTTTTATATGTGCATAGTATGCACATAAATATGGGAATTATAATTCCCCAATAAAACTTTGAACTGAATGTGGATAAAGTAGTCATGAAGAGTCATTAATAAACCATAATAATCAGGAGCTTACCTCGACCAAAACCAGTAGCTCCACCCTTAGACTCAGCCGATACGAACTGGCCTATAGCAGAGGCTCCACCATGGGCCGTCTCTTGGAACTCAACTTCGGCAACAATGATGTTGTCCTCAAGCACCGTGCCGCAGTTGGTACACACTGCATCACCTCGAGCCGGGTCCACTTCGATTTCCGAGGATCCACAATGCTTACATTTCTTGCCAGACATGATGCTGAAATAATATGAAAAAATAATGTTTTAATTCTACAAACTTCCCAGACAGCGACTTCCCAATAAAGTGAGTTTACATTTGGCGTAAGACTTTCTCTGCAATACTTACAACTTGAATTATGGCAGTTTATTTCTTTCAGAATATAAATGCCGATTTTTTATGAATAAAATGCTGATTATTGCCGATCACATGTGTTGCATTGCATTTGCAACTTCCAAAACATTTTGTTTGAGTGACGTTTTGTTTCGTTTCGTTTACACTTTTGACGGTTTGTTTGACATAAATATTTTTTTTTACTTCGTTCCTAAGTACAGGCTAAGGTCATAGACCATACTGCCTCGTAAGAAATAAAAGAAATAATTTATTCACGGAAAACAGAGTAATCAATTGAGTTTAATTTATAAAGTCCGTCTGTCTTGCCAACATCGGGCATGTGAATGTTAAGCACAGAGTTGTAAAATATATTTAAACAATTTATATTAAACTTTAAAATATATTTTTTTACTTATCTAAGTCATAATATAATAACAAAACCATTTAAGTATTATATTATTATTATTATAAGATCTTGTCAATTAATTAATTCCATATTTATATCAATTTGTAGTCTAGAAATTCAGTAACAGATTAAAAGCAGTTTTTAATAACAAATTTATATAATTCACTTTTGAACAATTTAAAGGGAAGCTCTGTCTGTCTCTGTCAGGAATGCGGCTACTTATTGTCTTATACAGCTAGGATAACAATTTTGCTTTAAACAAGTGAGTTTGCATTTTCCTTGCTATAGTTCTTGGCCGCGCAGTTGAAACGGTGAGAACCGCGCGAACACAGGGATCTCTTAACGGAGCTTCGTAGAGGCCCCATTATTTTTACAATTTCGAAGAATTTATAGAAAGTTAGAGTAAAGCCCTAAAGATTTTATTTCACGACCTGCAGATCCTGCAGTTGAAACGGTTAGAATCGCGCGCCCACGCAGATCTCAGAATCGGAGCGTCCGTCGTAGAGGTTCCATTCTTTTTGCTTATCACTAATACGAATGTTGGTAGTATATAAATGGCTGGCATAAGGACCTGCAAGATATTTAAATAAACCCCTGAGTGTTTCATGAAAACGCCTGTAATTTTAGAATAGTTATTTCATGATCCAGAAATTGCTAAGGCACTGAGTTTACTTACTTTTGCAAATACTATATTTGAATAAGTCTTTTCCTTTCTGCCAAATTTGACATGACTCGCGCTAGGTACTTGATCACATTATATTAGCTTTTTTAATAATAAGTAATAAATTATTAGCATTAGTTTCATTCATTGTATTTGGCCGTTTGTAAAATTAACTCTAAGATAAACCCAACCAGCGCTAACCCAGCTCGGCGCAAGGCGCAAGTGGCCATAAGATAGATAAGAATAGCCTTATGAATCGGCGATTCTTAAGTTTAGTGCAAATGGGTGTTAATTTTTCTAACGCCCCCAATAGGTTTGTTTATATATAAAGATAACTAGGTTCTATTTAAATTAAATCTTTTTCAATTAAGATTATTGATTATTTAAATAGATTAAAAGGCAACTTCTCGGTAAATTATATTTATGTGCTAACAACACTGTGACGTCATAACTACAACGCTATTCTATTGGTCGGATATCACGCCACATTCTTATTTTATTCGATGATATCACCCTCCGAATTTTCTTTCCGTCGAAATAGAACGTCGTATCATAGGCTATAATAGCTCGCTGTTAAGCCGTTTCGTCGCGGTCAGTAAGAAGTTCTTATGAAAAGGGCATCCCCAAAGCAAGGACGACGTCATCGCTCGAACTCGTGCAATTTTGAACGATGAGTCATCATTGTTGTGTTCTCTTTTGTGGATAGCGTTTTGATATTTTTATTTCTACCTACTGTCATCTGTGAACTGTCAGATGAAACGCTATTGCGTTACTTCCAAAATCGTGAATTTTCTGCAACCTTTCGGTAAAGAGACTTTATTGTGCTAGACTGGTTTCCTTTGTTGGTTTTGTGAAGTTTGAACTGATGACTATGAAGCTGGATGTAAGTGATAACCACTCGAACCACTCCGACTTCTCCTGCGACAGCCAGTCCTCACAAGGATCATCCACCAATGACTTCGTTTCGGCAGTACCAACCTCCAGGGCGCTTCTCACGGTGAGAATTTAAAGTTGAATGTTAAGACGTAGAATAATAAAAACACAAAGTTCGTCATTCTATTGAAATGAACTCAAAGTGTGTACATATTCCTGCAAAGATATCTTCGCAGATGTTGGCTAGGCTAGACTATGCTTTTTATTTCATAGAAACAACAACTTCTTCAGGAGACTTTTCGTGTCTGTTGTCATGACTACAAAAATTAATTGAGTTTGCACACATATTTAAAACCTTCCAATTATAAATCAATGCTGTGGTTAGTGCCTATCGGATACTTGTTTATCTCTTACATCACTATGGAAAGATATTCAAATTCTATTCAGAAAATTCTTCTAATTATAGTGGTTCAATCTCATATATTATATTTGTGTTGAGAATGTGAATTCCAAATCTGCTAAGTACCTATTTACAATCGAGGAACTTGCCTGTAGACCAATGGAGATTTTTAAGGGTTTTTTTCTACAAAAAGTTGTAGATTTATAGAAAAAGTTTATATCACAATATTATAATGCATTTCATTTTAATAATATATCAACAAGTTTTAACACCAACCAGCTTTAACTTAATGATATTTTTTTAAAACACGTTTCACAAGCAGAACTACTGGGTAACCAGGAACTTTCTCGATTGTACCATAATATAAATGTTTGCCCTTAATGCAAATATGCTGCGCAAATAATATTTGTTTGCATGTACCTCTGATAACAATTGATAAGTTTCTTTAAGCTGATAAGAAAAATGATTGTCACATCCCCGTAAAAACTATGTAGTCATTTATAATTTTAATGTCTTACATCATCAATGCTTATTATGATAAGTGTTTTTAGGTCATTTTGATACTACTATAATTGTTATTTGATATAACCACACAAAGGGATCTCTCTATTCAGTACTTCATCATATTTTATACTATTATTATTCAATAGAGTAGACATAAATATTCATATTAATCATTGACTTGATTTTAGTTTATAAAAAGTTGAAATAGGTAAAAGTTATCAGATATTGTGGCCCTATTTTTATTTGATTTGTAAATGTCGGCTTATATGACAACGAGAAAACGAAATATAGTAGTCAACCAACCTCAATAAATCTAAAAGGGCACATAAAAGATGAAGAATTCCAATAATTAAAAAAATAAATACCAACTAAGTAGTAAATTTTAACCGCATAAAGATCATTATTTTACTGGTGTTATTCTACCACAAATAGGGTTACCACTTGGTGAAATATCCTGGTATTTTAATAAATGTCTGGTCATTTTAGTCACAAAATACTAACCACTAATGTTTTTTATAAATAAAATATTTTCTCAGTACATTCACACACGGAGCTAGGCTAATTATTAGCCTAGCTCCAAACTTCCAAAGTAAACATTGGAAGGCTTGTGTTATAGGGTACTACGGTAATGAATATAAATTTATACTAATATTATAAAAAGGAATGATTTCATTGTTTGTTTGTAACAAATTTAATGAACTCAAAAGCTACTGAATGGATTTGGATGAAATTTGGTACAGAGATAGTTGATAGCCTGGTTATGAACACAGGATTCTTTTTATCCTGCAATTCCCACGGGAACCGGAACCACGCGGGTGAAGCCGCGAGCGGCCGCTAGTACATAATATAATGATAATAGACAAGTATTTTTTTTTAATATTTAATAACAGCCATGACTCAGGTACAAATACTTGTATTAATCATTAAACATTTGTCTCTACCAGGATTTAAACCAAACAATCAAAAATTTTAGGTACCATTGCAAATTATAAAAAATGAGACATTTTACAAACACAAAAACCTAGAAGTCTGAATATGTCCAGCCAGACAAATACAGACAGCTGGTAATCCAAACCAAGCCAAGGTTGTCTGTCTTCAGGAAAACCACAAAACGAATGTTATACATGCAATGTAACACAGCAATGCTAAAAACATTGTTTTTATGGCTAGAGGTAGCCATGCAGATTTAGAACAAGTCCAACCCCCAACCAAAGCAAATACAATAATGTCTTTGGATATGTGATCAGTGGTGTAACCACTAGACCACGAGCTATTAAAAGTTACAGCAACTAAGCTACACCGTTTTTTTAATACTAATAGAAGTGCTTTTACACACCCCTAGCCCCCAGGTGCAGGGGCGATTCGTATGTTGGACTCTTGTGTACTACCAACTAAAACTCCTAGTACTTGCCCTCCAGGCCGCCATTGGTCACGGGGGGTAGGGTTCGCAATCAGCCCTAAGACCAGGCGGCCGTGGCCCGGTTACCCTCGGCTGGAAGATGGTTGAGCAAATTTGGCCATCTTCCCAGACGGTGGAAACCGTGCAATACCGGCGGTGGCACACCCACCAACGCCAGCGTGGTTTCACTAGAGAGGAATGAGGTGATCATAACGTCGCCTCCTTCCCCTTAACCGCATGCGGCGGATACGGGCCGCTTGAGCATCCTACTCGCGAGCCCTTTCCGTTGTCTCCTTCTGGAGGATAACATCCTCGCAGAAGGTGACAGCCGCCTGCCACGATCTGTCGCTACCCAGCATCTTACTGACGATGCTGGGTAGGGAGAGATCTCCTCCCACCTCCGCTACGAGCTCCCGACGCTGAGCCGACCACGCAGGACACACTTCGAGCGTGTGCTGCGCAGTGTCCAGCTCCGCGTCGCACTCGTGGTTCGAAGACTCCTCTCGCTGAATCTGGTGTAGGAACTTACCGAAACAACCATGTCCGGTAAGTACCTGCACCAGACGGTAGGTAAGCACTTCATGCCCCCTGTGCCGCCATTCGCGGAGCAGCGGGCGCACGGCCTCCACCGTTCTGGCACCCGCGACAGGAGTAGCTGGCGTTCCCACCCTGTCTCCACCTCTTCCTCCGCCCTTCTCCTCACCTCGGTGAGCTCCTCCGGGGCCAACCGGTCTCCTCTTTGTCCGGCCTCCCTCCTCGCCAGGTACACCCTCCTGAGGACCTGTGCCTCAAGTGTGCCTCAAGCTCCTACGGGGGTGTACCCGCCAGTACACACGCCGCCGTGCCGGAGACCGTCTTGTAGCCCCTTATAATGCGGGTTGCTATGACCTTCTGCGGTCTCCGAAGAAGGCGGCAGTTTTCCGCATTGAGCGCGTCCCTTGGACGAATTAACCAATAATTCGTCCAAGGCGCGTCCGCCCAAACCGGTGCCCCGTACAGGGCCATGCTGCGGATCACGCCTGCAAACAACAATCATCAGCTGGAGTCCGGGCCGCCAATGTTTTTTTTTATATACTAGGAGAAATGCTTTTACGCAGGTGAGGATCCGTCCTAAGGCCGCAGCTGCCTTCTCTAACCTGGGCGTCAGCTGACGGAAGTGCTCCTTAAAGCGCCAGCGCCCGTCCAGGATAAGACCCAGGTACTTGATGTGGGGCTTCAAGGGGATCAGAACCCTCCCCATGTCAATATGTCTTTGAGTTTCTTTAAAATTTTCTGAAAATGTTACTGGCATATTATCTGGCTATGTTTATGGCCACAGGCCGATTTAATTGTTAATGATGAATTTGATGATTACTTCTAGTTTGATGTTTTTAAAACGAAATAAAGAGTAGAGTTTAGCAAAGGACTCCCGGACTCTTAAAAAAGCGCTAATCGAGCGAGTGTGCCGCGGCGTCGGTAGGCGAAGCGCCCGAATACGATTTTCTATAAAAAAATGTGTTTTCGATTCACTACCTTTTCAACATCCGGACTAAATAAAAAGGATAATGAAATATCATTGCATTAGAGATCCGCATCATCCGCACAAGTGGTGCCACAAACGGTAAAATAGAGCAGCAAATTAATTATTTGTAATCAGAGTAAGTACCATTTCCTTTTTGAAACGTTTAGTAGAAAAATAAGCACCAAAACGATGTGTGAAACAAAGTTTTTTTTATTGGGATAAATAAATAATAAATATTTCCATACAATCACACCAATTATCTAGCACACGTTAAGTATCATGAAGAACTTGTGTTATGGATACTAGATAACGGATAAACATACTTATATACTTTTTTTTTAAATACATACATAATATACATATTAAACATCCAGACCAAGACAAATAGACATGTTCATGCACACAAATATTTGTCTTGTCCGGGGATCGAACCCGGGACCTCTGGCGCAGAAGGTGGGGTTAGTACCCCTGCGCCAAACAGGTCGTCAAATAATGAGATAGTTTTGCATTCATTCGAATATGATAGAAAATAATTTGACCTAAAGAAGTATTTTAATCACCAAAGAAATCGTTACAGAGTTCCTTTAACTTATTTCTAGTGTGATGTAATGAGTATAAAATAAAACAACTTTTGCTGACTACTTGCGGGCAACAATAATTTGCCATATTAAAAATTATTAACTTTTAATTGGTAATTGTCTAACCATGGCCCCTACCGCGCAAGTGTCGTAGGCATCGACTTCATTTGACAGATGGATGTGACATATTCCTCTTAGTCTTTGGTTTTCATTTTATGAGTGCCGTGTGGCGACGTCTAAGACTACAAATGTCACCACTCCCTTACACAATTCAACATTTTTCAAACCATAATTTCTTTATTAAAAATGTAAGTAATAACTTTACTACGGTCATAATACTTTAGTTTCAATGATCTTTGACAATCCTATAATGCTGAAGATTGTTTTCTGTGAGTTTTAAATATAGATTTATGGCTCCAAAAATGTCGAATTCGAGATGTCGAGGGCGCGAGAATTGCCCCCCAGGGATGTCGTAAGAGTCGACTAAAAGGCTCGACGCATTGAACACCTGTGCGAGAGAAGGAAAACTTGAAATAAACCTTCTTCCAACCCGTCTGGCCAGCGTGGTAGCAGTAGACTAATAACCTCCTATGAACGCCGCAGTAGGCGTGAGTGAGCTAGAAGGTCTATGTCCAGCAGTGGGGCAGCAGGCTGATGATGATGAATTAAGTTTTCATTTGTGTCAAAAAGAAGCAGCAATGTGTCACATCCATCTGTCAAATAAAGCTGGTTTCGACGCCGACGCCACTTGCGCGGTACGGTCCCGTATCCGATCGCAAAAATAAATTAACTTTGTGAAGGTAGACTTATAAGTAGCTAGTCAACCCGTGACCACGGCAACTGAAAAGTTGCCGAATCGTCGGGAAACCAAGTTGTTTTATTTCAATCATGAGTGCGCGAAGAAACTTAAGATGTGCTTTAATGAGTAGGTACGCTGAAAATTATTGTGCCTTTGAGTTTGAATGTTATGTTTGTATAGGTACGTATCGCCATAAGTCAACTACGTATGGCTGACGATACGGTTTATATTTTAAAGCAGCTGCTATGCTACTTGTGATGTAATAATTAATATAAATATTTCACTTATGAAGGCAAATCTTTCTGAGTGTTTTCCTATGGAGGCTGTAAGCGCTCGTGTTATCATGTTTTCGTTTGAGGAAACACGTGTGCGCTGTAATTGTTATAATAATGTATGTTAAACTTGTGCCTTTGAAGTGTGGGATTTCCTAACTAGTGTTTTATTAGCAGGAAATTGCGAAATAACAAGGGAGGGCTGGCCATAGATAATAAAAAACATGGAGGAACTCTGTGCTTGCTTCTATCTAGGAGAAAATTGATTCTAAGGTAATAACCTTTTTAAAAACATCCATGATTATGCGATACTTAGTACTATTCTCAAAACCTCCAAAAAACTGAAAAAAAAACACTGAAACATAAAAAAGGATATAAAGTGAAGCTTATAAATAAAGAGTTTTAAGCCTGCTTTGCCTGATGCTTATTTTTTTTAATTTTTTTTATTTTAAACACAATCACACCAATTATCTAGCCCACGTTAAGTTTAATGAAAAACTTGTGTTATGATGGCACAGAATACTTAATAGTATGGCTACTAGGTACTTACATACTTTTTTTGTAAATACATACATAATATAGATATTAAACACCCAGACTAAGATAAATAGACATGTTCATGCACACAAATATTTGCCTTGTCCGGGGACCTCAAGCTAGAAGGAAGACTCAGTACCCCTGCGCCAGACAGGCCGTCATTTAGGTATTTATTAAATAAAAATTAAAGGCAAATTTTCCAAAATTGTTCTTTGGTTTCTGTCCAAGTTTCCGGAATAATTTGGCTAATTAATTAAGCCGTTAGTTCGGATGGAGCCGAGTGGCCGTATAGACCTAGCAGGAAAACAGCCGACCGCATGACGTCATCGCTTCGAGGAAAAGCGCGCATGGCCCACGCACACCGTCTCACCGAACGACGACGCAACGGCGACACGCACGCAAATACAATAAACTTACAATCCAATCTTTAAGCTTACGAAGAAGAATTATTTATTAATAGGAAAGGAAAACCTTCGCAGACCAGCTATGGGATTGCGTAAGCTTATCGTATTCATTTGACAGTTCATATTGTATGTCATAAGTGTCAAATTCCATACAAATTGCAGCCGATGGAATACGATATGAACTGTCAAATAAATACGATTTACTTTACGCAATCGCACCCCAGATTTGCCAAATTAAAAAATTCCTGGAAGAGTCGCAAAATTGTTCTGTTTATCAAAATGTTTCCCTTAGACCTATGAAGTATCTGAATTAGATGCGGTATATGAATCATTAGGGCTATGGATATATTGTTATTAATTACTTATTCTGAGTTATGGAGAATATGAAGTATTAAATTCTTAGTCCATCATCATTCAATGCGTCGAGCCTCTTAGTCGACTCTTACGATATCCCAGGCATGTAAGGGAGTGGTGACACTTGTATTCTTAGGCCGTCACCACACGGCAAAAATTCTTAGTAAAACAACGTATTCTTAATCTTAAGGGCCTTGGATTTTATACGCTATTTTACTTCCTCGATATTTACCGATATCATAAAAAAAATTAAACCCTACCTTTTGTGTTTGCGTTAAAGCATAATTTACCATAATCAGAAAAAAAACTGTATAGGTATCTAACTCGTCGAGGTTTGTTTATGAGTTGTTGTTACATTTCTACCACAACGTCTCGGCGGTGACGTCCAAACGAGACCTTGAAGATAAGAGCCATAGGCGAAGTCTAAATGTTAATTGGGAATATAGCCAGCTTGCCAATTATGTGTAGTGACAATAGTAAAACTTGGGAAAAGATTTAGCCGAATAACTAACAGAAGTTATGTAACTTTACCAAACGAGAAAGTTTTTCTTGGATCAATAACGCCTGCCTGATTTACGATTTCATTAGCGCAAAGGCTGACCAAATACTGGTTTTCCTAGAACCTTATCTAAACTAAGTATGTATTAGTATTAATAGATTAATTAGATTTCTTTGTATTTAATCCAGAACTTGTTTATATAAACTAAAAAGCATAAAAATTGCCTTTTGGGTCCTCATCATCAGTTCCACTTCACCAAATGGTGCTTTTCGGAAGCAAATATACGAGATACTTAAGAAAACACTGAAATCGATATAGGTGTGTGTGCCTGTAATATTTGAAGAGTTCCCTCAATTTCTCCAGGATCCCATCATCAGATCCTATCTAGACAACAATGGGATCAATTTGTAAGTATACCCTTTCAAACAAAAAAGAATTATCCAAATCGGTTCATAAATGATCGTGTACTGAGGTAACAAACATTAAAAAAAAAACACGACCGAATTGATAACCCCTCCTTTTTTTTGAAGTCGGTTAGAAAGTTAAGGCTTTAATTTATCAATATTATTATTCACTTCAACATTTTAACGCTGGTCTTTTGTGTTATGTTTGACTTGATTATGCTTGCATGAGCCCAGTTAGACGTGCTGGTTGCATACATCAAGGGCGTAGGTTAAGTGTCTCCGCCAGCCCACAACTTGGATTAGGGCACCTAATTACCAAGTCTATAGGGACTTATATAGCAAACGCTGGCGCCTACGTTAAAAATACATGTCTCACTTAATATATGTTAAATCGCACCTTCGCTGTATTCTATTTGTACACATTTGTCGCCACTCGACGGGACTGTTTCAATCATACGACGATATGATTGTATAGAACAGAGGATGTAACGTTTTAAATGTACTCTTCATCAAACTCCAGAGGTTTGGCATTAAATAAGAAACAAATACGGGTGTAACAAAGAACAAATCACTTGATTGACAAAGAAGGAAAGCGTACTGTGTGGTAGAGAATGACATATTAGAAAAATAAATATCTGATCAGCCGCCAACGATTTTAAAAGTAATCGAGGCGATATTACACTTGACAAATGTTATCAACGTTTCCACGGAGGCACAGTTAGCTGATGATGTAAATACTATTTTCATCGGCGTTCAAAAAACTCGTGAGATCATGCGTTGTTTACTAAAAATCTGTCATACAAAAGTTAAAATTCGCAAGTCTACGAGAATTTTTAACTTGTTTTCAATATAATGAATGAACATGATTTAGTGGTAGTTTCTCGCAAACAGAGTGCACGGACAACAAACCTTGAAAGTTGGATGGCAAAAAATGCAATAAGTAGGTTATTGAAGCCGTTCCTTTTACCTGACAGAGGCTTGAATTCGTTCTCGGCAATTAAATAATTTGATTGTGATCGAAAAACTACTGCAATTATTGAAATTGGACAGACTTTAGTAATGGGTTTTTCTGGGGTGATATGAACACGAATCAACTTGATTTTGACCTTTACATATTTCGTCTGAAACATATGACATTGACATTTACGAATCCTTTGTGGTGGTGTGGTAGAACCTTTGACATATGATAGAAAGTATCGCTATCGGTATACCATATAGAAGAATAGAGAGTCATCGAGCAATCGTTAATAATCGCCGGCACGGGATCGAGTCGGGCAATTGGAGTGAAGGCACGCTTATTTGTAGCAGTGACGGCGCCAGCTGATTCTCGGAATCCGCCCCTGAACTAGCGGCCCGCCCGCCCTTGAACCGCCGCCCTTGCACGGGTCGTGTCGTGTGATTCAACAGAATTCCACTACAACGGTACTCGGAACCGCCGCGATACCATCTCTGATGGTTATCCATTAATTTACCAACGAATAATCGATCAAAGCTATTAAATAGCTTTTGTTGACACGAAACTTTCCCGGTAATTTTTATTATTCAGTATATTATCCCTTCTCACGCACCATATATTTGTTCTTCAATTTGCGTTCTGGATTCAGTGCCACGCCCGTACGCTATATCTGCAACCACGTAAATAATCCTACCAAGAATATGTTACATAGCCGTGTTTATTTGTAGAACCTCCTGATAACAGAAGGAAAACGGATTACGGTATTACTGTACATACTCGTAGAAACATTTCTGCTAGTTTTTGATGTAACATTTCCTGTAAAATCAATAAACAACTGTGCGTTACTACGGTTGACGTCACTCGATATCAGATCACTGATTAGCATCGCAGTAGGGGCTGATGAGGCATCAGACAGCGTGGCTGCGCCTCGGCTGGGCACTCAGTTTATTATGCAGGATACATAAAATATTATATTATTGCTCAATTTACCGCGTCTGCTATGAACCCTTGGCTATGCTACAAAGTGTGTATATATTACCAACGCAAATTGGATTCGCTACAACTGCAAATACTTTCGAGTTATCGTTAACACGCGTATTTTCATCTTGGACTCTTGGTCTCTTATATATTTTATTCATATTAACTACCTTCAACCTAATTTTATTAGTTATTTATTGAAATTTTTGGATTCACAACGCTATTATAGTTGAAACATTTTAAATTTGATAAAATAAAGATTAATTGTTACTTAAAAAATTACCATCCAATTGGTTTCGCTAGTACTTTGGTACTTCGTTAATTATTACAAAATCACATTTACTTACCAATTGAATTCATGTTAATTGATAGAAATTTATTTATTATTAAAAACATGACCCAGTTCTAATGCAGTGACGATCATATTTCAATTCAAGCACTGCTCGATGCACTGTTAAATGTATTTTGTTATTCTTGATCCTTATTTGTCTTGACGAACATGCCCTTGTATTTGGGTCGATCATGTTGTCCATCTGTGTGTTACTTCTTACCCTAGTTTAATTGACGTTCTGACTCTGACCTTTACATGTTACGATATATGATTTTTGTATTTTTCAATGCTATTTTAAGACCTATGATAAATTTTAAATAATAATAAGAAACATATTGAAAAAAAACAACTCGGCCACAAGTGAATTCCCATCTGAGAATTCACTTGTCTCCAAGTTTTTTTTTTTTCAATATGTTTCTATTTCAAATTTATCATATGTTACGATTTATCATCGTTTTTCACTTCCTTCCAATTTTTCACTTCCTTGTTTATCAATTTGGAAAAGCAAATAGTTAATGTATTATTTTCTCTTCGTTTCTGGTATGCGCGTTTTAAAATCGGTCAAATCATAATGATCTGATTTTATTTCTTCGTATTATTTGTCTTTAATGTATTATGATGATTCTTTACATATTGATTATACGACTCTTGTCCGTTTACCATTCAGGGACGTGTCGAGGTGTCGAATTACTGAATAAATTGTTTTTTTTTTTTAATATTCATTGTTTATTGTATGCCATTGAACTTCCATCAGCGAGGCATCGCGTGGGCTCTGGCGGCTCCGCCCCATCTCGTTACCGCAATAATAACACTGTCGAAATTGTTATTAAAACTCTTTCATTAGCTTTATGTTCTTCATTGCTGTCTAGTTCAAAACAACCACCAATTATTTTAGGTAAGGTGATGATTTCTGTCCTATCATCACTATTGTTGTAAGTCGTAAGTGAATTGCCATTAACATCTCTCTCTCTCTTTTACAACGTCTTATTTGTTTACTGATATGATGACCTATAATGCAGCTAGGTTTGCCTGTCAGTTGTAATAATATGCTTTGTTATAGCAAGGATAGAAAATGACCCACTTAAATTGTTTTCAATTGATTGAGTCAACTTTTGCTCCATAGAGTGTGTGTAACAGTGTGTGTACATTGTGCGCATTTAATACTACAGAAGCACACTGGAGTTACTTATACATTTATTCCTTTTTGCCAAATGAAATGTCATCGTTAATCTTTACTCTCACTATTTATTTGGCAGCGCTCTCTGAAGAAATAATCGGAAATTCCGGTGTCATGAAAAAACTATTCCCTGAATCATCGAAAGTTACTTCCCTCGAGGAACCTGAGAATTTTGGCTCAATAGGCGAATTGTTGGAATACTGAGCGTGTTAATACCTTTCGGTCTTGGATCCGCGGTTTGCGCGTGCGCGGTGTTGTTTGCCACCGTACAAAACCGGCCGCGGCCGCGCTAACTGACTCAGTCTGATATCATAAACCAGTCTAGCCGAACGCGTGCTCCTACTCAATGAAGTTTTCATATGACTCATTGCGTTATCAGCCAGTGATTTGATACGAGTACCGCGAACTTTTGTTCTTGTGAAAAGACTTTTTAGTGAAAATTTCCTTTGGACTATTTGTGTGAAACCAGCCTTCATGTCTCAGCTGGTGCCGTACTACCTCACCAACAGCGAGCAGGACGACAGTCTCATGTTCGCCACCATGTTCGACTACCAGAACGATGACTACAGTAAGCCCATGGTGAGTTCAGCCTACCATTTATTTCGCCGACACGGATTCTTCGATTCGACTTCTGATTAGCCAAAATTTTCTAGAATTTCGTCAACAACTTTCACGACGCGCTGCCTAGATTCTTGATGGATTTCACAATATTTTTTGCGATTTCTTAATAACAGTTTTCGGACACTTATCAAGTTTATCTTTCATCTTTTTTACAGTAAATGTCTGTCGATAACAATTCAGCCAATGATGTTATAATTCTAGTTAGTTCGTTGAATGAACCACGGATCTGGCAAACTTCCATAATCTTGTTTGTGTGTATTTTTTTCAAGTGGCAATGGTTTTTCTGAAAAGTTTGCTTTGACCTTAGGTTTTAGTAGTTGGTGCTTGGAATTCCCCAATATCCTTGGAAGAGCTACTTTGCATTAGTGACTTTCAAATCTTGGTGGTACGGTGTGCGACAAGGATAGGATCATAAGATGTTAAATATGCGCTGTTTCGCGAGCTCCTTTTTTTGTGTACATGTTAGTAGGTACAGTATTTGTTTCCGTGATATGTTTTTAGTTACGAATACGAATGTTTTGGTGCTTTATCAGTACAACTATTATTTCTAGAATAGTATGGCTAGGACTCTTAAATCTACGTAGTTGCAAATTATTCACTTATTTGCTTTGAATAAATGAAAGGATTATTAATTTTTTCCTACATTAAAATAATGGTTATTTTAAAAAGTTTTTTTCACCATAAAAGTATTAAAATGTATTTAAACAAATTAAATTAGCAATTAACCAATGCTTTCTTGGCTGACACAAATCAACTATGACGTTTTATCGACAAATTGCGTTAAAGCTTCCCTTAAACCGACATAGATGGCGTTACTTGTTTGTAGAAATTAAACAAACTGAGTAACACTGATAAACTGCTCGGGGTGATTACTGATATTAATTTACTTGTAAACAAATATATATTAGCTAACACTCGTATGGTAACCTCGATGTGTATTATATTGTAATCAGAACAATTTATATCACTATCTTAAATAAATTATGCACTTTTCACGTTGTAAGTACACACAATAACAAAGACACGCTGGCTGGATTACTACTGCGCATCAATCAATCAAGGGAAGAATTCAGCAGTTCTTTGTAAAACTTGAGGTTTCGTCGACCGTACATTGCGGCATCGGCTGATACGTGACGTCATTGATAGTTCGAGCGGTGACGTCAGCATATGACGTCAGCCCCCCCACTCCGCGGGTTCCACGAACTCCTCGCAGTCGCACTCGATAGCAGCTGTGATCTTGTGTAGGTACTTCTTACATTATTTGTGTAGGTACCTCTTCAACTTTTCTTAGAGGTAATATTCATTGAACACGAAATTTGAAAAAAACTAGACGTTAAAATTAACTTTCCGCATTGTTAAGTTGTTCGTGTTTATTGTTGGACTTTCCTAGGTTTTTTTTATGTGACTACAGTCACGTACTTACACATAGTATGCCTATTGTCTACATTAGAAAACCATTCCTTGAATATTAAGTACTAAAACAGGTTTATTAAATATTTCAAACGAAAACATCTAATTATAAGACAATATTTTGCAAAAGTGAAAAAAAATTATAAGTAAATAGTTCAATAGACATAACAGAAACGTTGTTAACGTCACGAAACCACAAACTTGTTTACTTTCAAAGAGTCTACCTACTATAACATACATGAATGAAATCCTCGGGTTTTTCTAACGATGTATTTTTCACTTGACAAACTAATGCAATAATTTGATAGACGTAATATACGAAATAATCAACTAATTTAATAGCTAAATGATCAAAGTAATTATAACTACCTTTGCCGTGTCTTGACGGCCTAAGAATACAAGTGTCACCACTCCCTTACATGCCTGGGATGTCGCAAGAGTCGACTAAGAGGCTCGACACATTGAACACCTGTGCGAGAGAAGGAAAATTTAAAACAAACCCTCTACCCACTCGTCTGGCCAGCGTGGTAGCAGTAGGCTAATAGTCTCCTATGAACGCCACAATAGCCGTTAGTTAGGAGAAGCTTATATCCAGCAGTGGACGTCCACAGGCTGATGATGATGATGATGAATTATGACTACCACTGTTATTTTTACATTTGTAAAAAGGAGGGTCAAATGACTACAATAATAAGATAATAAAACAATCGTCAATGGTTCAGTCAGGATCCCGGAAGAGGCGTGGTTCCATCCTTAGATGGAGGCTAAGCGTTTCTCTGTTAATCTATTCTTCTTCTTATGTTATGAAGATTAGTGGCCACCTCTGGTGTCAGAGTTTATCAAGTCACCTATAAGGCCTTTTGACTTGTTTGAATGGACCGACGGTTTAACGTTCCTTCCGAAGCACGGAAGCGCTCAGTTGTAATGCCACTTTACGGTCACCCATCCGAAAATTGCTTAACAAACATGATCGAATACGATCAGTCTGTCAATCGCGGCCATGAGCGCTATTATCTATCTATTGTTGCAATAATAATCCATTACCAAACGCAACTTTTTGAGAGCCAACAATTTTCATTGCAGCACCTTTGACATCCTGCTTGAAGCGATTGCAAAATAGGTTTTGCCCCAACTGTTCTAGAAACAACTGATCTTTTAGGATCTGATAAACGAGGCTATCAGTTGCGCAAGCGCAACCGGATTCGGTGGCGCGGTGGTGGCGCGGCAACCTTTCCGACGCAACGTCAATTCCGGCTGGCGCGACCTACATTGCGCGCTTGTGAAATTTCTCCTCCAATTCCGAGAACGCACCTCCGCTTGGGGATTCCCTCCACGACCGCGCGATGCAAACATTTACCTGTTTCGTAACCTTTTATTGTTAAAATTTATACCTAGATCGAGTTGGCAACATTCCGTGCTTTGCTTGCGTCTCACGTTATTTCCTACTGAAACGATATTGTAAGAAACAATTGCAGTCTCCGAGTTGTAACATTCAACTGTTAAGTAATAATTGACCTCGAAGACCCCAGCAGATGTGTTTGATGGAGACACCTAATAGCTCTAACTAATGTCAATGTGCGCCGGATGTTGACAATTTAGAGCCTAATAGTTGACGTAGAATCGATTAGTTTAGTGATATTGTACCGAAGACACCGTGACTTTGCTAGCTTGACCTGAATACTACTGTGAGACGTATTTATAATCTATTTCTCATGTAGCCGACGCTAAACTAAAACCTGTTTGACACAGCCATACTCCACTAGGAGATTAGGTAATCTCGATGCAGAATTCTAAGAACATTGTGAATCATCGCGAGCCATCGGAAGTAAACAATTTGTACTTACATGCGACATTATTGCTTGTAATGAATTGCCATGCTCTACCTCTCATTGATAACGTTTCGTTACAAACGATACACCTTATTGTAGTATTGAATCGTCGTCTTTATGAAAACGGCATTTCGATTTTCAAACATTTCATGCATGACCGAAGTCCGTCCATTCACACGTGATGTTATCCTCTTTCTTTATATTTTGCGGGCTTTCCAAGAATGTATGCAATGGTTTCTTAGACTACCATGTAGGTAGAAAAATTTCCCGCGCACCTGCGGCGGCATGACGTCATAAACGAGGCACGCGTGAGACCAGCTACTGCGCCGTTATACTTACGAATCTTGATGTTCTGTCACACTGTACTAATGAACAGATTGTCTGGCGTCCATACGTGCTTTTTGCATGTTCACTTAATCTATTTGCCGAAGCTAATACAAGAAAAACGGATGTTAATTGAAGTTCATTTAGGAATTCATAAGAGAACTTCATTTAGGTACAGAGACAAATTTACTGTTTACTGCACAGCAATTCTATTCAGATAATGCCGAAAGTGGTTGACCACCGCTGCAGGGGCCATAAACCTCACAGATTTTATGAAGTTGCACAAGTAACAATAAAAGCCTATAAATAGCGGCAGTGACTTCTTTATTACCTGCCTCCGAGATAACTGACTGGCTGGTTATCCATTTTAGCCCATTACAAGAAATGTTGGGTATTGTCTTTGTCGTTTCTTTCGAAGTCTTTATTGTTCTTTAAGTAGATAACAAAAGACCAGTGAAAAGTGGAAAGGACTACTTAAGAGATTAAGCTTAAATGCATTTTTAAATTCTTTACTTTTTAAAGTGGCATGTTGCAATTATTCTCACGGCTCTCATCAGTATTTATGTGTCTATCCATTCCGATAAAGTTACAAACTTGAACTTTGCTTTAAACTTATTATTTTTGCTTTTATTTAGCAGTTTCTCAGTAGAAATAAAGAAAATTATGCAAAATACCACTAAGAAATCACTTTGTTTAAATTGTCCATGTCCAATTGTCTTAAATGGCATTAGGTTTAATTTGGAGACTGTAATAACTTATATGTTACTACTACCTACTGTTCATACACTTCGTTTCGTTCGAAATGAAGAGCTTTAAATTAAATCTTAGTAAATAATTTATAGTTTCGTTTCAGCTTAGTATGAATAACGGTACTTATTATTTAATACGTGTTCAAAAATTAATTAATATTTTTTAGAAAATATTTTAATAAAACATTTACGATTTGGATCAAAACCAAATTCTTCTTTATTAATGGACTTGGAAATGCTTACGGTTTACATATTTCAAAAGGAGACAAAAGGAAGCCAGATTACTATTTGAACAAGTCATTTGGAAAGTAGGAGAGAAACGCATTTTTTTTTGCAAGAACCATAAGCTTTTGTTGACAGTAACAGTAACTGTTTATTCCCCGAAACAAGACAATTTGGACGACAAACAAAAGCGAAGACTTCTAAGCAATAATGTACCCGTCCTGACCAAGGATGCCGCAAATAAAAGTTTTTACGATCTACGGTTTGAACGGGACGCTCGCTGCGGTCAACTTTTGCTGGGAACTCCGTTATTAAAGGAAAATTGAAAGCCTTTTGTGCCAGCTCTTGAGATGTGGTGGGTGACTCACGACGTTGGACCGCGCGGCATCTCGCCGGACGCTCTATTTATTTAGCCAGGTCACTTGATTATGGGATTGATAAAGTTGCCCCGACGCACTCATAAAACCCTTTTGCATAAACACAGTTGCATCATTATACAAAGCTGTCTAAACAAAGGATTCTTCGCATAAATTGGCGAACTTAATTTTCTTTGTTCCACGGTGCAATAATAATTACGTCACAATAATAAGCGCGGAGCTGATATTTACAACAGCTGCGGAGTCCTTGTTCCGATTATGGGCAAGAGTCGTGCTTATTGCCCTGTGCATTACTGACATTTTCAACATTTCCGCCTCTACTCCCTTATTGAAAGATGACATGCTTACAGTTGCACTTTAGACGCACGTGCATCGTGATTCGTGGCATTGTTAGTAGAGCACTGAGACCTACATTTACGCTCGATTTACATAATATTGCACGGTCAGGTCTTAAGGTTGGTAATTGACTCCACCGCTCGGTTGTTTTGTTACAAACGTTAATTATGGATATCATAATCGATACATCGAATTACAACACAAAGACTTTATTATGGTCGTGAAAAGTAAATTGTGTACCTTGATATCAAATTAATGCTGCTTTATTATAGTTGTTTATATTTCTGTTTTATCGTTTAAACAATTGGCATTTATGTAAGTCGACCGTCACATGATTTAGTAACGAGTTTATCGCGGCTACCATCCATTCGGGAATTTCTGTTCGAAATAATAACACGAAAGCTGAATGCGGCGGTTGCCGCCTACGGCACGCGTGATAGACGGCACAATAACTGCACTTCCAATACCGACATTATTTAATGAACCCTCGTCAGATGAAAAGGTCAAATTATTTGAAAAGATTAATCTCCTAATTTATGTGGGCCTTACGAGCCTTACCAGATTTCTCGGCTGACAGAATGAGTTATATGACATTGATTTTATTTAACAAAAGAAATGAGAGCTCATTTTTTCTTTGCATCTAATCATCTCTAAACTTTTTATATGCGCTGTAGAAATATTTTGATTAGTATACCGGCCCGGTTTACGGCTGATGATTTCACGGTATTTTGGAGCACATTGTTACCGTTGTTACTTATGATGATTGTCATTTGTCAGAAAATTATTTGGTTCGATAATGTAAATTTTATTGTAAGGGGGGATAATTTGCGCGGCGGCGGCCGGGTGTAATGCACTCGTAAATGTTTACAGCTCGGCTGCGTCCGTCGTCGTCAATGTTATTTAAATCATTTTTTGATACCTCGCCCGGCTTTAGGATAAGGAATTTATATTGACGCGCAATAATTTAACTTTACGACATTTTGTTCAATTTGCTTGCAAGTTTTAATGTAAGTTTATTCTCGAATGGTATTCGATTTGTTTTTTTTGTTATTTTCCTTATTCTTGCCTTTTTTTTTGCTGGCCATGTAATACTTTGAATATACTTATCAAATAATGAATACGCAGTTCGTTTGGATTATTCCGATAAAGGTCCACAAATGTTTTTTTTATCTGGTCCCATCCGCTGTTCCATCACCAATTATCAAGATGAACCTTGATACGGACTCGGTAAACAAATGAATGAATGGGTTTCGAACGACTGCTTGCCGACCGCAATTCTTCGAATACAATTTTGTATTTAGCTACACCTACGCACTCTGTAATGTGTACTGGAACATTTACCAAAGGTCACAAGTCACGTACCATACTTTTGCCGGTTTCATTAACATCATTAGTGCTAAAAGCAACATTGGTTTTTATTTAATTTCTTCCTTGCGCCATATGCGTCGTAATTTCATAAGTTGTATGGTGTCATGCTTGCTGCCTACCTATGTATCGAACGTTGAACCCTCGGTGGAAACCATGGGTGATCAAACTTTGTGACTACGTCATTGCTCTGTTGTTTAATAGTTGAAGGAATATTTTAACTATTTTTGGTCCTTGTGAAACTTGTAAACATGTTTGCGTATTTTCTTCACGCACTACAAACCAGCTGCAAGTGTTTTTCCTCAATCCATCTTTGTCTATTCTTCCCCGTTTGTGGTTTATTAGATGCGATTGCGCTGTAGTCTGATATAGTTTGTTGTTTTAGTTTCCTGAACTGTTAAAGCTTATTCTGAAAATGTTTCGTTTGTGTTGTGGTTTTTATTTTAAACGAGCGCAAAGTTCCAGATTTTATGAGCAATAACTTTTATAAAAAAAATTATAAGTTTGGCTTCAACCGCTGGTGTGTGGTTTGCGGCTTCGCCTTCATAGTCGACGGTCGGTGGTGCTTCGCCCCGCTCCATAGGTGGCCGGCGCTGGCGTCTGCTCGTGCTCAACGCGCTTGCACTAATTCAATTATTCCGTTTATGTAGCGAGCGGATCGCGTTGCATATTCAATTTCTGCTCGACCGACGCACTTCTAGCCCAATTAGGAGGACACTTAAAAGGTTTTGCGTTCGTTTGCGGCTCATTGTTCTCGCCGGGTATCTGGGCTGCCAGCCGCTTTAGTTTTGCAACACCAGTGGTTTCCTCGTCTTTTTAAGGAGTCGAAAGTTGTTGATTTTGTGCGACACGCCGAGGTACCGTGCAGTTGTGAAATTTCGCGTAGGTGCAGTGCATAACGCGCGGGGGCCCGTCTGGCGGCGGCGCGGTGGTGGCGGCGGTGGCGGCGGTGGCGGGCCGGGTGCCGAGGGGCGGCCGGTGGTGTTTACGATGCACCGGCGGCGCCGAGTGGGGCGTAGGCGTCGCCGGGGGGCGTCGCGCCGCTTATCAGACGGTGGCGGGGCCGGCGCGCGAGCCTCACTCCACGCTTCACCGCTGGCCGCGCGCTCGCTCTGTGCACGCTCGCTGACACCGGTTTAGATAACAAAAACCTTTGTCCAGCTCGTTGCAATAATATTTACACGCCGCGTCCTCCACGTCGCGTAGTTTCTGAGGGGTTTTCCGACGCCGACGGACATCTGCGTGCCGATTGTTATTGCTGCGCGCACGCGTGTTTCGCGCTGGTTTTGTCAAGTTTAGACAAGTTTTTTTTTATAATTATCAATTGTATGTATGATTCTGCTGTTGCATTGTGAAGTGTTGTGATATTTGGATTGCCACTGCTGTCCTGCGTTTGCAGAATTTGGTACGTGATTTTCAGTAATTTGGGTATTTTGGTAAACGTTAACTGAATTCCTGGTACTTGATAAATAAAGTTAAGAAGCTACGATTTACCGACTGTCATACCCGCCATATTTGGAACATTGTAACCTCAGATGAAATTTCATACTTGTTGCATCATTTCTTTTTGCGATGCAGGCTCCTCGTTCTTGTTATTCGCTTAGCTGCCGGGTTATCGTAACGATGATCGGTGTCGTATGTTGTGTTGGTCGGGTGGTGTGCGCGCGCACGGGGCGCGGGTAGGCGGCGCGTGCGCCGCGACGCTGCCCCGTGTCATCGTTCGCGGTCAGTTGAACGAACCCTCCGCCGCCCGACGTCAACCTTGCCATAATCGAGATTATTTGCATCGCCATTGTATACCCGCGGTGGGCTTCACTCAACCTCTAATTGTCTGCAAGGATAAGACCTCCACCGCTGCGATATAAACCTTAAAAATTAGCACCTCCAATTAAACATCAGGTCAATTTGGAGGCTGTGTTCACCAAGCCATACTTACAGGAAAAACAATCTCTCTCAATCGTTCCCTCAATGCTGAGGATCGTGAAAAACAATGTCCAACTAGTATTTATTCGTACTTGGTATAAAGTAATTTGGAATGTCAAAAGATAAAATTTTAATTAATATTGCTGGCCATTTATTATGTATTTTATACTTACCTCTATTTACTTAATTAAATATAAGTAGTTAACGCTAACGGCACGGAATTCAATAAATATTGTTGAGCGTTAGTTACAAAGTTACAATATTCAAAGATCGATGTCCTTGATGATAAGATAGGCAGCTGGCTCGAGAGTCGTAAACAATGGGCATGTAGTAGGATATTTTCTTGCACATAAAGTAGACGAGGCTCACAACCTCACAAGTAACATGACGATAACTAGAAGGACATTAAATTCCGGATATCACAATACAAACACGCTCGTCACTTGTGGGCCTGTCTTTAGCCAAGGTGATCACTAGGTGTAGTTAATTGCGTGACATGGGTAAATAGTGATTAGTTTATTTTTCACTAATGTGTCTTCTTTCATTTGGACGCTTTTTTGTTTTTCCTAGAGATGCAGTGTATTTTAAAAGACAGTTTAGTAGTTTTTCTAACTCTTTTACCATCATCCTACCATTATCTGGATGGAATCTGGAAGTAAAAAAGAAGTCTAAAGTAGAAGTTTGAACTAAAAGACCAACACACTCAAAAAGACAAAGAATTATATCAATCAATTATTAATTTTTTTTTCTAAATGGAAACTAAAGCTAATTTATCAATCTATTGATAAGATATACTGTCGGGGAGAAAGTTACTGCTGTTACTTTCATTAATAACTAAATCTATTTATCACTTACAAACAAGAAATAATATTTTATCAATGAATAATTTTAAACTAGCCTAGGCATTGAAAGACATGTAGGTAAACATTAATCTTCTTTTACTGAGTTTGTTAAAAAAAAATTGTAATGCACTCCCTCCCTCCAGTTTTATGCATGAAAACGAATAATTGAATTTTATGCGGGCTTATTATTCGTCTGGTGTCGTTAAAATGCGGCTCGGTGCTTGATGAGAATCGTAAAAGAGGGTTATTGCTGTCTCTATGAAGTCAAACTTTGCATGTCACATAAAAGCTTTTTTATTTCTTGGAAAATTTTCAAATTCAAATTATCTCTCCTGAGGGTCGGAGCCTGAATCGTTTGCAACGTTGCTGAAATAGCAATTTGTATTGAAACTGCAGTTGGTATTTCGTTATCCTTGTATTTCCGATCCCTATATTGAAAGATCTCCATTAAGTTAATTTGCGACGATACGTACACAGCTAATTACACTTCCGATGTCTACTCCACTCCTGCTGGTTTGTTAGACATAAATCCTTGGAGACGAGCCAGAATGCTTACGTACATATTACTTACTACGCTTTGTATTTAGATTTTTTTCAAACCATTTCAAAACGGAAAACGGTCCTCACTTTACCACAAGCGGTTATGATAAAGATAAACTATCTACAGCCAGTGTTAAAACATTTAGATGCTCTACCAGAAAGGAAGCATGGATATCTCTCCCATATTAGTACAGCATTATGTGTCTAATGGACAGTATATTCCGGGCACGTTGGAAATTCTTTAGAACGGCGATTGTGAAATAGGTATTCGCGATAAGTGCAAGTGTTTGTGTACGATTTCTCGGTAAAGTGATAACGCGCTGGTGTAGGCAGACAATTCGGATGGCCGCTATCTATAGGCGATAAGCCGGCTGGTGTCTTGCCATTGCTATTGTGCTTCGTTATAACCCTTATCTTGTACCCGATTTTAACGTGATTCTCACATTCCTCAGACTTGGTTAATGCCATCACGTTTTTAAACGTACAGCCACATTGAAATAAGTTTAAATGTTTTGTATTTGTGATCTGTCTGTAATGTTTTCAATTTGTATCTGTTAGTCTCGTTCTTGATGTCACCCATGTGTCCAGCAGGCTGCTTACACTGAGCTGGACACAGTTTTGGCATCACGCGACGATGGTTTGGGTAAATTGTAATTTTGTAATGTTGTGTAGTCGTTGTGTGATGCTAAAATAAATGTATTTTTCTTTCTTTCTTCTTTCATCACTTTAAAATGTTCGGGTCACTGAGAAGCTGTTATAAAATTCATGAACGTAGGTCGAGTTGTGAAATATTGCATAGTATTGTGCAATTATCTCAGTAAGTTCGAATCGTCCAAACTTCGGTTTGTTGGTGAAATGGTAATTGTTGTGAAATAAATAGATGCATTGACCTCAAATATATCATAATGTTATTGTAAATCATGTTGTTAATCGCTGCTGAAATATCGGTATCAGGTCAATATAGATCGTGTTACTATGGCGTATTGAAATGCTGTTCGCAATAAATCGTAGTCTAATTATGTAATACGATTTATGACTGATAATAATAAACTGTCGGGGAGAAAGTTACTGCAGTCTTTTAAGTATTCACAAATATTGCCCACGATATAACAGTCTTTCTCCATTTTTCCACAGTAGATGAGACAATAATACGTAATGTAAAATAAGCCTAAAATTTTTGGACTCTATGGGGAGTCCATAAATTGTAAACTAGTCACGTCACTGTCTAAATTAGACAGAAAGATCTGAAGAGTTGAATAATAGTCGGCATATTTCGACCCATGCACTTATTTTGAGTAGCTTTTCTGTAGTTCTGACTAGCATTTTTGTTACACTTGGTAATGTTACACTTAAAAAAATAAAGAAAAGTCTCTTTGTTCCGTCTGACTAAAAACTAAAAAAAAAGAAAACAAAATCCTATATTGTATACCATTCCGTACATACCATTCAGTGTTGAAACTTTTAACCTTGATTGTTTGTAAAACCCAGTTGGTGGGTTTATCTGGGCGCGCGCGGTGCCAGGGTCGGCCGGCCTTCCGCACCCAGCTGATAAACCGACACTTTCCACTGCGCCCGCGCAGCGCAGCGCAGATTAACGACCCTCCACCACTATTTATTGTTGGGCTCGGTATTGTTACCGTGTTGCATAAACTGTGCTGTGTTCGTTAAACAAGACACTGTAAATTTTACATCTGGGTTTTTTGTTTTTGCCTGCCATTTCCAATCTTCCACTTATTATCTTGACGACTTAGGGTTTGAAGCAGGCTACCTTTCCAATAAAGCGTGGTCTCACACACTTGAATAATGTTGCAAATTTCTGCAGCTCCGTAATCTGTTCAGTTAGCAGATATTAACCAGAGACAGTTGGTTAAAAATAGCAAACAAATGGACGTAGTTGAGTGACGTGATACTTGCCCACTCGACGGACTGCGGCTTTATGTATAAATCTCATTATTAACGCGTGTTAATAACGAACCGACAGACGCTGGTTCATTGCCTCCATATTTGTGTTCAGTGAAATATAGCAGGTAATAGCACTTGCCCGTTGTGGCGTCTCGTTCAAAAGAAATTAGCATAAGTGCCGCCAACAGCAGCAGACAATGCCTTTGTCTGTCTGTCTGTCCGTTTGCTTATTTGCGGCGCAATACATTCTGAATTTCCAACAAACTTCGTGATAATAGTATTTTTTACTTAGTACGTGATTGTTATGATTTATTTGATCCCCGACCGAGACTGGCGTCAAAGTTGTTTTCGCTAGTTTGCTATACTAAATGTAATTTAAAATTATTCATATTTTCACCTTTCCTGAAAGGAACATAAAACAAACGAGTTACTGTCTGTTTTATTTAGGTACTCCTGATACTATGTTATAAACTCGAAAATTCGACCATAGGATAAGATACTATTCAGAAATAAAGATATAGACCATAGCATAGATAGACTGTTCAGAAAACGTTTTTTTTTTTAATCTTTCATTATACATGTGTTTTTAAACGTTGCCGATATGCCGATCACCGGCGTGGGTCGTAATTACCAGTTAATGTGACCAGAATAAACTTGAGATTGCCGCAGGTACCCAGGCAATCTTGTCCAGATGTCGACACACATTTAATACATTTTTAAATGGAAAATTTTGGCAGATTTTGATATCAATGATTCCTCCTAATTCATTGGTATGGAAGGCTTGTGTCTCAGCAGCAGCTATGTCTTCTACATGTGCACCTGTAGAGACAATAAATTGGCTGTAATGATGATCTCTGTCCTCTTTTTATACATCTTTATTATATTATCTGCTTTTAGTCAAAAATATAAGTCATGACAATTATGAAAATAATGATTACTACCCGTGCGAAAATCTTCGGGTACCTACACTTAGATTTAAATATAAGACTAACGTAATATTGTGTATTAGATAAGTAATTACGAGTGTATGAGTAATATCATATTTATATAACTCTCGAGACTATTTGCGGTTTGATGATTCATTAAAAATTGCCTGAACTTTGAACATCGTACAAAAGATCGAGACGGGAGCGATAAGTGGGCATATTGTTGTAACAAGATATTGTTGATATCAATGATTTAATATCTGACATTGTTTCGTAATGGCCTTTCAAATCTAAACACCATCAGATGCGTAATTTGTAATCCGTTTTGCAGTTAATTTTAACTCTTTGTTCTAATGCAGTGCAGCTGCGCGCGCCGCTTATCGCCTTCAACCTATAACACAGTTTTCAAACACTTGGTAAAAGATAACCATTTGTAATGTATATTATTAAATTATTATTAACTCTTCGTAGTCAACCTCATTCGTCTATTTCGCTAGTTCTATTAAACTCTGTGAAAAATTCCCCAAGGCTAGAAAACCGCAAGGTGAACAAAACTCATGACCGAATTATACGTACTCACTTCATTTAGATTCGTGACGAAGTATGGTTTGATTTTATAAGCTATTTGTTCCATTTACAAAAAGCGAGACGTATGTATTTGTTTTTTTCGGTTATCGTGCGGTTAGAACGGCGGGCGGCGCGGGCGCCGGCGCGCGGAATGCTCGCCATTTCCGGACGGTTTCCGGCCCTCTTAGGCTCGGCGCCATGCGTCGCTTTTTCACATCTTACTTGTGGTTTATGCGATTAATTTATCTTTGTATGAATAAAGTTTATCTGAAGCTGATAAAATTATCAGATATAAATGTACTTATGGTGATTTCAAAGTTTCGTGTTTTCCACATTTTTATTTCCTCGTTTTTCCTGTTTTCTTTGCTTCCTCATTGTTGACCTTCAGTAGTTGCATGCATATTATGTTGTTGTTATATTTAAATTCTTGTGATTAAAGTCCATAACGTCAAAAGTTAACGAAAAAAGTTGTAATAACTTTGCTATTGAGTTTCAGTAGTTACGGGCGCGAAAAATATTCATAAGTGAAACTATAATGTCACGCGCTGATTCATAGTCTCTATGAATCATTCAGCGTAATCGAGTTTTTGAATCGAGCCGACGACGAATGTAAATACACGATCGTAGTGACCTGCGGTAGAGAGCCGGTGACTCACGCGGGTTTTCCGAGAAACTCACAATAGTTCAGTTTTCATGAAAATGAAGAACGGTTTCAGTCGATCGAGCTGCGCTAATAGCTCCCCTTTTATGCTTATGACCTTCATTTGCTTTTGGTAATGCAAAACAAATTATATTTTAGTATAGCTGTTGTACATGCTGTAGACTGTAGACGAGCGAGGTCCACGACCTCCAAGTCCTGGGGGTGAATCGAGGGTGCAGCGTGAAAGCGACAATGCATCGATCGGGTTGCAGCGTTTCAGCAGACTTATTACAAGTAGTTATTCATCGCCGCGTGGGTCGGGTTTCACTTTCGCGTGTCGCGTTTAGTGCGGCAATGGTTACGGATTAGCACTCCCCGTTCGTGGAATAAAGGCGAGTGAAGGGCGCCTGGCGCGGTGCCAGCGTCGATTTATTTTATTATTCGCCGAGTTGCGGTCAATGTCGCGACAGTCGGTCGGCAGTCGGCACTCGGCGCCGTGCGTCGATGGCATATGTTGCTTCGCATCTACTCTCTAAACTTTACACAGATGTAATTTTGAGTTTACAGCATTAGTGTTTTACTATAAATACACTCTGGTAAGCCCAGGCTTGAGTCCAGCGAGCGGTGACTGTATTTCTTGCTTTAACTGTCACGTAGATTTCTGTAGTTACAATGTCTTTTTAATGGACAAACATAATGACGCCCTTTTATTTCTCACGGCAGCTAACGAACAAAACCTTGGTGTCATACTCGTCTACACGGACGTGTGATTTATGTCGTCTGCTGTACCACGTTTCGTTGAAACGATACGAAGAGTAGGTACTTGAACGTAAAGCGTTACAACACAAACACGTCTTTATTCCATTTAGAATCTGTTCAAGGAATTTTCTAACTCGACAACCAGAGCGCTATTAGTGCGGGCAATTAGCGCTGCGTTAATGAGCTCCCACACAGCCGGCGAGGCGAGAGACGAAGCTCGGTGGATATGATGTCTTGAGGGTCTGGTGCTTCGAAACTCGCCAGGGTTATACCCTGGTGTTTTACGGCTTGCGTGGTTAGCAGCGTGAATAAGTTCCGTATTTACAAGGAATTGAGGTCAGTTTTCGAGCGACCATCGAGGGTGTACGCTACGGCATGGGAGGAATTTACGTTACACCTACGCAGTAGTACAGCGTTTGAGCTTCTTGGTAAACCTATAATTGTTTGAGTTAGTTGGGCAGGGTTTTTTCCCTCGTGATGATTCTTTGGACATCCTTTACTTCATGAGTCGTTTGTACCTAGTTGAAAAATATTGGATTAGCCAGGTGGTGGTTTAATGATCATGCTGATGTTTAACCATTATCCCATCGAAGCATTTTAAAGTTTTTTTTTTATGTACGACGGGGACACTCTTAGCCTTTATCATACCTGATGTTAAGTATTGATAAGGCTGAAGATGGAAGCGAGCCTCTCCCGGAAACCTCAATCACTGAGGAACTGGCTATCTTATCTCTAATTGCCGGAACACAACAATGCTGAAAAAATTGTTGTTATGGCGGCAGACTTAGATAAGATGGTGGTAGCTAGCCAGGCGGACTTCCTACAAGTCCTACCACCAACCAAACCGAATACAATATGTACCCCCGCTGGGAATCGAACCCGGGACCCCTGGGTCTGATACCGGTGGTTGTACCACTAGACCACAGAGGCGGTCAAAAATTTACACTTCCCTAACTATCCAAAATATATTAACATTTTCCTGTTTATTCCATTCGCAATAGAAACAACGTTACTATTTTCCTGATGGTATGTTTCTATTGTTTTCCGACCGTTTCGCCGTCAACCGTTTCACAGACTATTGTCGCGAAGATTATGAGGTATTGACCTATCATTTTGTCAACTCCGATTCGTCAAATGTGCAGCGCGGGCGGGCGACCGGCGAGCTCACCTGTGCCATGCCATGCTGCGACAAGACGAGTCGCCATTCGCCATGTCACGCGCGGACCACGTGCGCGTGCGCTTGTGACGTGTGTACTTTGCTTTACAAGACTACACTAATCGTACAGGGTACTTCAACAAACGCTAATCAGTTCCTCCTTTTATCTCATTATCTACATACCTAATTAATAATAATACAAGAAAAAACAAAAACCCTATTTTGATAGCTAATTTATTATAAATACTTAACTAGTTCATTTACTATAAAATAAACTAAGAACGTGTATTCACTATTGCGCATCTTTTCGGAAGGCTGCGCGTACCGATATTTCGATAATGACTTAAATAGATTCCTATTCTGAAAACGGCAACACTCGTAGTTTCAGGAAGTTACAAGTGTTCAGTTAAGAGGAAAATTTAACAATAATTTATAACATCGGTGAGTAAAATATTGTATTAATTGTAGGTACCTTAATCAGCTGACTGTAAATAACTTACCAGCCCAATTGCGGGAAATTTTAGCAATGCACACCACACAGATATACAATCTATGCGAATGAAATTTCATCAAATAGTTATTTCAATACTTATTCTATCTAACAACGTAGATAGTGGGAAAGTAAGTACATATTCATATGTACCGCACGCAAATAATACAAAGGCTACAATGAGAAGTATATATTTAACAATTGAATAGATAATAAGCATTTTAATGAAGTACAAAGGAGTGGAACACACGTGGGACGTGTGCCGCGGTACATAACGGTACCTACCAGTATATTTGACCTTTGGTTTACTTACCACTTCGCAATATTTAAGGATCATGAACACATCATGAACACAGGACAGCTAACGTCAGAGATTTTATAAATAAACAAAAAAAAGCGGAGTTGAAATCTTAAAATTCACAATGATTATTATATGTCAGCAAAAAGCTGATCTATCATGAACTGTAGCTGGTCGAGTACATATGTACTTGCGTCATAAACTAGAATAGTGGTGATCTCATGGCGTCCTTCACGACCGCGGGTAGCTACCACGACCGACGCTGCGCCTGCGTCGATGCCGCCGTAGCTCTGAAAAGCTGGCTCACAAAGTGGCAAGCGGAATACTGTTCCAGGAGCGTACTTATTGACAAGATTTAATCTGGATACTGTTGAAGATATCTGTCATAAAGATCAAGACTATTCTAAATCAAGCGGGGTCTTCATGTCTTCTAAATCTAAAAGCATGCAACCGAAAATTCATGATCAGCGATAAAACAGTGCTTGATAAACACATAAACCATCGGCTAATTGCTAGGTAAGCACCGTGACCAATTAACGGAGAGCAGCAGGCGGCATGCGCGCGCGCATCGAGACGAATTTCATTTGAGCAATTGTGGTAATTGGCCGCCTTCCGGAGCCTTTGTCCCCTCGCCCGCCGAGACATCGCGATCAAACATATTTCACTTCTACGAAAACTAACCACAATTCATATCACATTTGCTCATGCGCAGCTTCTCCGTTGTTATTAAATTGCGTCTCGATACGTTATTATTTAATACCGGTCGTGACACTGACGTCCTTTTAAGTCTCGATGAGGTAGTTACTGCCGACGCTGGTGTTTGTTAACCGTTCTCATCCCACTTTCTACCATACCGGTTTTGGTATTAATACTATGCATATGATTAATATGTTATTCTTATTAAACAATACCAAATAAGGCCGTATTCAGGCGGGTATCGCCCACGGGGCGACCTTGCCGCAAGGTCCGCCGAGCCTCCCGCCCACCGCAGCGTTTCCTCCGGCCGTCATTAGCGACGACGCCTTAAGTGCTTCCACTAAAATAATGACACCGTTAAGTACCTGATTATTGAGACACGATTAACGCGTTCGTTCGAGTCATTTGGTAGCATTTATAAGTTCTTTGTTTCTAACCCGATGTCATCCTTTTAGAAAGTGTTGCATCGTTAGCGGTGCTGACAGCTGTCAGTCGGGCAGATAGACCGATAGTCGGCGACGCGAGGCTTTGTTTTGAGACAGACGCTGTCGCCCATTACCTCAGATAACTATCGGGCGCAGCGTGCGATGCGAAATGACGCGAAATATTTCCGGAGTTAGAGGAGTATTCTATTAATAAATGATTCGGAGTCGGTCGTGGGCGAAGATTTCGGGCGAGCGCGGCGGGCGGCGCGGCGCAGTAGCGCGCGATCCGCCGCGGCCGGCCGCCGTCCGCGCGCAACGAACGAACGACCCGCACTCCCGCGCAACACACTCCGCGACGTCGCGAACTACGATCGATCCGCCCCGAACACCCCTGACAACCCAATAACTCGGTTACTCGACGGATCGACAGCTAACGCTGACAGCGAGGGCGGAATTAACGAACAAATCGACTAACTAACTCGAATCGCACGAAGGTGTCGCCTCGCAAAAAGCGCAACACAATAGAGTAAGCGTCTAATTATAAACGTGGTGGAATCAGCACCATCGAGATGCAGAACATCGACCCGCTGGAGATCGCCAACATCCTGGCCACGGAGCTGTGGTGCCACCAGGTACTCGTCTGCGCCGGCGCTGGCCGGCCTGCCTCTTGTCCTATCCGACTCTGCCAAAACTTATGCTTTTTCGACTTCACCACAGTGATCACTCAAATCCTCGTGTGCTGACTTAGCTCTAATATTTTCACTTCCAAGTTAATTTAGAATCACAGCTCATTTGAAATTTGCAATTAGCCTCGCGTAGCCCATTAACGTGTTTCAAATTGCCACTAGCACTTCCTAGGATACCTTTATTTACGATTAAATGAGTATGTATCTAAATTTATCTATCTCCAAACTAATTAGGCACCATGAGTAACGCAATGTTGTTTTGTTTATTATCGAGATCGCCCCCGTACGATTGATTTACGAGTTAGCTTTCAACCGCTTCGGTGTTTGTTGAGTTTGAGTAGTTTACCCCTAGGCTCATTACTTCGTTCGTCATTAGATTAATTTTACTAATTCGTAATTTGCTATAATGACTTACGAAAATAACATTCTGTCGCAATCGTATTCGGCATTCGTAGTTCTACTTGTTATCGTTGTTACACTTACGTTATGCAAATATTGTGCTAATAAATAAATCGGAATGTGGAAGCAATCGTCTGCGCGCGTTAAACAAATAAACAAGTTTATTACAATAATATTTTTGTCATTGGAGTGCATACCAATTTTTATCCCACAGAGTTCAATTTGAAGTCTTAAGTAAAAAACTTTCACAGGAGGTTTTTTGGACATTTGCTTTCACCCATTCAATCTTTTGCATGTCGTTTGAGCCCGAAGACTTGGGAGGAACAATTAAAATATATGAATCTTCATTCTACATATTACCGAACTCAATTCTCCACTGTTCTGTCTGATAAAAATGAGTAACCCAACCTTTAAAAAATCGAAACTTCTCTTTAACCTAGTAACTTTTAACTTTTAACTAGGTCCTAGTGTATTAAAGAAATGCCTTTCAGAAAATTTAAATACCTATCTTAGAAGAAATCTTAGGATTTAAGTTGGATTCAATCATTGGTTTTTACAATGGATATTTGCTTGATCTAATCAGTGCTAGTGCAGAAATAAGAGAAGCTAGCGAGCTTCTTTCATTTAGAAGGTGACAATCAGAAGTCCGGCAGAAGACACCACTTTTCTGTAGTGTTTGTAACCTCATGGAACTCTCAGTGACCCATGGAACGGTATAACCACCCATTTTGGTGGAGGTCTTTACAGATAATGGTTATATTGATGAAGTACCTATCAGGCAATTTCTCTTAGGGCTGGTTTTTCAATCCATTGATAAAAAATATCAGTCAGTTCATTACCATATGAAATACATGGCAGCTAAAACCGATATATTTATTTTTTCTATTTATTGATTAAATTCATCAGACCCGAATCGGACACCGGTGTCCAGAGAACAATGGACAATAGATATTCAATGTCTCATAATCCGGGGCCTGAAAGGTAACGCTATATCGGAGCATTTATTCTTATCAATGTTAATATCATCCATAAGAGGATCATAAATCTACCTTGGTCTTCCTAAATTCTAACCAATCAGTTGAAAAACTCCAATCACAACTTCTGCTTTTTTCCATCCAGTTGGCGAACCTCGAGGGCCTCCAGTCGGGGGTCCCAACCCGCACCACGGCCACCATCACGCCGACGCAGCTGCGCAACTTCGAGCAGACTTACATCGAGCTCAGCAACTGCCGCAGCGAGCCCACGCACGCTGGCTTCGTGCCCCCTTCCGTCACGCACGCCAACAGCTACGGTCAGTATTGGCTGGACCATCCAACATCCAACATATTAGTTTTATAGAGAAAGGATGCATGCGGCATACTCCGCAGGACTCGCCTATAGTGCCTGTAACATTTTGTGACGAGAAAGAGAGGTCTTATTGGAACTGCCTTATTATAACCTCTATTTCTTGAATTGCTATAATGCCATCCCTTTCTCTTTGATGACGAAGAAAAGAGATGAACTGATAGCAACTTAGAAAACTGCCTGGAATTAAGTTGTTATAAATGCACATAATCCTGGACTTTCCAACATCATATCACTTTTTGGAATAAAATGTACGCACTGCTTTTGGTGTGGAGGACTCACCTAGATTGTCTGTTCCATTTTGTGGCCAGAAAGAGAGATTCTTTGGATTGCCTCCTCTTCCCCGTTCAAGACACAAGGCTCGATGGAGGGCCAGGAGGTGGAATAAGCAATAAAACCGTCCCCACTGGTGCTAGCATATATCTTTGATTCAGTTGGCCTTTAAAAACTTCTGGAGTAAGAAAACGACTGTGAATACGTACTTGCCACTCAAAGATATTCCTTTTAACGAGGATAAGGAAATATAATGGATTGTTGTGTTGGCCTTTCTTTTATCTGTTTGCTTACCGCCGCACCCTTAAGTGCAAATAAATCCAGCACTTGCGTTTCATTGTCATTGGGTGTTTATATTGACGCTATATCCCGAAGTATTGATTTCTAAATTAGGTGCCTTATCGCCTCAGATAGTGGCTGAGCCACGTGAACGTGATAGGTACCGCGTACTGTGTGTTTTAACTGTAATTAAGTACATATAAAACATGTGGCTGACAATATCCAGCCTGTGAAATTTCTAAAACTGAAGGTACCAGCAGTACCAACTGTACCAGCTGTGATCTTTATCTGACGTTTGTTACGCTACATAATCCTAATTATGAGAAATATTTAATAACTTAAAGGGTTGAGCGCCATAAATAATTAGCATAATGTATTGTGTTGGCTTCGAAAGCGGCTACATTTCGCGCAGTTTATAATATTCAAGTGCTGAGCCCATTTATAGGCACCGTTGCGTGGGCCACATTGAAATTACAGGCAAGGGTGGAGTTTACGTTTCTCTCGAACTATTCGCATAAATACACATTTAGTTAACGAGAAAATTATTAATTATGAACGTTTACTGCCTTGTTTATACATAAACTACTGATCTTGCAATTTTGTTTTACAACATTTACTTTGTTAATAGCGTTAAACTCTTTTTATTTGCAGGCATCCTGAATCCTGTGGGGTACTGCGATTCGGGCCCGACGACGGCGCTGCACGTGTCGCCGGGCCCGCTCTCCGCCAGCGGCGACAGCAGCAGCAGCCCCGGCCTGCCCGCGCCCAAGCGCCGCAACATGGGAGGCCGCCGCCCCACCAAGGCGCCCCAAGACATCTCCCCTGAAGAGGAGGAGAGGAGAAAAGTCCGCCGCGAGAGAAATAAGATGGCTGCGGCCCGCTGCCGGAAAAGGCGTCTCGATCACACCAACGAGCTTCAAGATGAAACGGATAAGTTGGAGGAGAAAAAGCGGTCGTTAGAAGACGAGTTGCGAAGACTCAGCTCGGACCGTGACCATCTCCAATCAGTACTTCAGCATCACCTGGGGGCTTGTAGACTGGCGCGAAGGCCGGCAAGTCCTGCGGACGTGAAGCCGTTCCAGTACGAGTACCCGGCGCTGCCGGCCGACGGCGTGCGCGTCAAGGTGGAGGCGGTGGAGCCCGCCGTCGACGCGGCGGACCTGGGGCTCGACGCCGACATATTCACCACGCCGATGACAGACAAAAGGTGAGCACTACTTATCTGACTAGATTGTAGATGTCTATGTCGATGTTATAATAGTTGCCCATTCGTCTAATTTTTACAATTTGACGCCTCTGCTGTACAGCAGATCAGAAAAAGCAACCCTTGACAAATTTATTGCCAGTTCTTCTAGGTACAAGGTCTCCAGCGATTAAGCTTTGCGAACCGACAGTTTAGATTTTAGGCATATACCTGAAGATCTCTACAGGCTATCGGCCAAAGTCAGCCAGTGTTTCGGTCCTGACAAATATATAAAAGCCAGAGTTGAGATGTCAAGAAGATCGTTCAATATGTTACACTTCATATTACTATATACTTCAAACTAAACAAACGAACCAAAGTTTGAAGTAGCAGCACATACAAATGAAAATTCATTGAATACAAATCTGGTATAAGAAAAAAAATATATCTGTAATTCATAATGAATTTGTTGCTCACGTCTGTAGACGCAATGTCTCACGTTAAATGTCTGCTTTTCCAGGATAATGCTATCGGCGGCGGCCAACCCCGTAGTGTCCCAGGGAGCCCCCCCACTGGACACGCCGCCCGCGCGGCCCACGCGGCCCACCTTCCTGCAGGTGCCCGTCCATGCCAACCCCGCACAGGTGAGCATATACTTTAACACCTGATGATGAATACGATTCATAAATAATCCAAAACTTCGCAAACTGACAACGAAAGTAGGCCCCTGGCCCGAGGCGTCACTTTATATTACTTATATCAAAATCAGTGGAAGAAATTAGTTCATAAGTTTTCCACAATATGGCGCGGTTTTTTATTTTATTGGTCTTGCTTTAGGCTAACATATGCGCATGCGCATTGCAAATGAATCCGAAAGTTTTAAAGGATGCTAAGGACTAGTAGTTTTATTTTGTATAAATTTTAGTAAACCAGTATGACTCCGACTAGTATAAGTTGCAACTCGCTGCTTCTCGTCCGTTGGATATATGTCTAATTTGCAAAACAAAAAGGATTGGACAGCAACAATAGAGATGAGATCAATTCAAATACATTTAAAATTAGAGTAAAAGCACTCTTAATTTAAATGGTTTTTTTTTCAGCTTAATTCTTGATCTTGATTGATTTGAAATCAACTTTAAGCGTCATTAGGTTGAATTCAGTAATACTCAATTTTAGAAACGTGTGGCTTTTGATTACCTTCTGTCTGGATGCGGTTATTTCCCTACGCGGGACTTTTATACCAGATAAACTACTATTCGTTTGATTAAGTCGTATGCAACTAACTAGTCGTACGTAACAATTTAACTAAATATACTCATGATGAGCAGCATAAACATTTCTTGTTAGGAAATAAGACATAATATCAGTGTAACACCAAAATATTTACGACAATGGTAATATTTCTTTTTCACCTCACACGCTCGTAAAAGGAGGTTTTCCCATTTAATTTCTGCGTGGTAAATCGCATTTTGCGGTCTAGCGTGGTGTACTGGACATATTTTAAGGTTTTAAATTAAAAAGTACTTTACTTTTTAATTTAAAACCTTAAAATATGTCCTAATGCGTTCCGAATCGCATATTGACTTTTTATGTTACATTTTATTCTTATTTTGAATAACTTTGAATTTATAATAATATATTCCGTTTTGGTTTTATTATATTATTTTAGTTCCTTGAATCATTAAAACAATAACAATAAGATTAAACTATTTGTTATTAGAATTTTATTTTAGGCTGAGTGCGATTTCACAACCTATGATTGGATTTACGAACGTGACATAAACCTTTATTTTTAAATTGTCTGTGTCTTGTACCTCATGTCAACATTTACCGAATCGTTTTTATTGTTATTTTATGTAACAATTTATTCCTATTTGAGTTAACTTTGAATTAACTATAATAATCTCATTTTTATTATTTTAGTTTTTAAATTATTAAAAGCAACAAGAACAAGGTATATTTAGATTAAACTTTCTGTTAAAATATTTTTTTACCGGAATTTGCCCGCGGAAACAACCTAAACATTTTCCTCGTTGTTCTGAGGTGAAAAATTGTGTGTTGCGCTCGGCAGAAAAGTTTTTAGCGTCTCGTACCTTAGAATCCCTCGCTACGCTGGATTCAATCTTTGAACCTTTTAATCCTAGAATTTTTCGCTTGCTCGGATTTCAATAGAGATAACTCGCCGATAAATTTCAATTTTTCAGCCTTGCATAGCAATAACATTTTTTTTCACAACAACGTATTCTGGCGAAAAATACGCATTTATCGTCCATGGGGCGCAAGCTGCTGTTTGTCTACTATTACTTCGGTAGGCGCAATCGACAATCCGTTAGTAAAATGTAACAAAGCAACAAAGATTGTCACAAAACTACAACTGCATTATTACCGCTGCGATAGTTATTCGCTGAGCGATAAATGATAATCTAAAGATGTTTTAGATACATCCTTTCCGAAATATTACGTTAATCGTGTTTCAAACAACAAATTTGTTCCTCCACAGACGCACAAACTGAAGCTGTCCAACGCGAACGCCATCAACACGACCGTGGCGGGCGTGGAGATCAGCACGCCCAGCAACGGCATCCCGTTCAACTTCGACAGCCTCATGGAGGGGGGCACCGGCCTCACCCCCGTGCACCCGCACCCGCTGCCGCACCCCCACCCCCTCCCCCACCCGCGCGCGCCCGCCAACCCCGACACGCTCGTCAGCCTCTAGCGGGGCTGCTGCAGACCGCACGTGCACGTGCACGTGCACGTGCGACCGCGCCCGCATGTCAGCGAACTCTAACGATCTGTGTCCCGTTTCTGTAAAAGATTGTACCGTCGACGGCTTATACAATACTTTAAATTTTTTCAGACAATTTCGAACCTCCCAGCTTGCGTCTTGAAGTTCAAAGTTGACTGGAGAACTTTGACAGTTTTTAAAGCTATCGACGGTACCTTCATCTATGTAATAGTCGAGTAAATAATCAGTAAATTATGTTACCGATGAAATGTTATACGGACGACGTTGAAAAATGTAACTGAATATGTGCAGTAATTATTATTAGTAATTTATTGTATTCAATTATATTGTAATGTTGATGCTCAAATTTCTTATGGAATTAAAAGAAAAATTATAAAGTTCTCGGAATGGGATGAGTCGCTGTCGTCTGTAGCAGAGTAGGCTTTGTAACGTAGGGGCTAAAGTCGTGTTTCCTTTACACGTATTGTTATCGTAGTTTCGACACGCTGTTGGCGATCACAGCGATCTTTGTATTTTGTAGTTGAGCGACAGCGACCCTGCAGTATTTTAAATTGATACGGAAATATTTAATGGAGTTTGAACTTTTTTTTGTATGTCCAAATCCGTAGGATGAGACGCCATTTTGAAAATTCTTCAAAAAGGTTTAAACCCCTTTCTAAAAAATACATTGTGTATTTGGTATTTACTTTAATATAAAAGTTTGTCGCTCATAAATTCTATAATGACTGTTTGATTCGTTGCGATCGCTGCAAGCGACCGGCCGTCCGTGCCGGGTCCGGCGCGTGAGACGCGTCCGGCACCGGAACATAGTTCTCGTCCGTTCCGGCACTACCGGAACTATTATTTATTCGTGGTACTCTCTCGATCGCGCCGACGTTTTCTTCCGGCCGATCGGTTTTCTATTTATTTCGGAGCTGCATCTGCAGTTTTCTCCGCGCTTCGTATTTATATATATCAGTATCGTATCTGCGTCGGCCCGCGGTCGCCGACGTACGGAGTCAATTCGCGAGCTGTCCTAGTTTATAAACGAGAATATTTTTTATATATATAGTATTGTATCGCTGCAGAAATAATAATTGTGATGTAAAAATAAAACAGAGTTTTATTTGAAAACGTTTCAGGGATTAAATCGTCGTCGGCGGTCGTTTTAGCCAGGCTAGGGCGGCGCCGGCGCTCCTCATAATAACTCAGTGCCATCGTCTCCGTCTCGTCACGTCATGTAGCTGACCATACACTAACAGCAATATTACTTAACGATACGATTAATATATTGGAAGTAAGTTAGCTCAATGTCGATGTAGCCGTTCCATTGGTTTAGAAACTGGTAGTGTAGCTTGTAAGCGACTTGTGATACGTCCAGTGCGCGTGCGCAGCGGCCGCAGCAGCCGACAGACGCCGACAGACGCCGACAGACGCCGACAGACGCCGACAGACGCCGACAGATGCCGACAGACGCCGACAGATGCCGACAGATGCCGACGGTTGTAGAACGTCACCGGCATAGATGCGCCGTCTTTGTACCGAAGACCACTGGAATAAAATTATTATACTAGTTTTAAGGCAATAATTAGGCTAAGGAGCACTTAACGATTAATTATAATATTCATAACTTAGACCAAATTATTACTTTATGTGCTTTATTGTAGGTTTAATTAAAATCTAAGCCAAATATTGATTTTATGTCGTTATTATAGGTTTAGTAGGAGCTGTCCGTTTACTTCGAAGTATTATTGATTTAATGCGACAAGATCGATAAGTATTTATTTAGTATACATTGATGTATTTATGATCGTTCTGTATTGAACGCGACTGCGCGGGCGTCGCGTGCGCAGGTGTAGAAAGACGACAATTATGTAAAGTATAACGCGATCGAAATATTCAACGCATAATATGAACATCTAGGTTTAATAAGTGAGATGTAATTTTTTCTAGAATGTTTTTTCGTAACGCAATTATAGAATACTTTTGTATTTTTCCATGAGAGTTATTAGTGAAGCAATATATTTGATAAAAATATTGGAGGAGTTATGACTGGTTTAGTGGAAAATATATGTAAATCAGAAAATATAAATTTGTTACATACACCTCGATTTGGGTTTTTATTTTGCTGTTCCTGAGCCCCAGATAGATAAGAATATCCTAACTTTTCAATAGAGATAGTGAAAAGATACCTGTTAGCTTTTTAGAAAAATAGAAAATGCCTCCTGCGAACGCCCTCTTAATTTGTGACCAACTGAGTAGTCTCAGTCAAGTCGGATTTCCTTTTTATTTCGCTACAAAATCACTGTGGTGTTGCAACCACACACATCTATACAATATAATATTATAAAGCTGAAGAGTTTGTTAGTTTGAACGCGCTAATCTCAGGAACTACTGGACCGATTTAGAAAATTCTTATACCATTAGAAAGCTACATTTCTCGCTAGGCTATATTTTATCCCGATATTCCTACGGTAAAGGGCACCACGCGGGTAAAACCGCGAGGATCCGCTAGTTGGAAATAAACAAAAAATAAGTAACTTATTTGTAATTTTAATTGCGTAGAATGAAATTTTGCAAAAAGTTCTCAGGGAAGTAGTTTGCCTCCCATTGACGTTGACGCCTCGCCAGCTCGCCATCGTTTTACTTTTCGAGACTACTTGCATTAACTATCTTATTTAATTTTGGGTTGTGCTCGAAACGAAGCTGCGCAGGCGCAGACAACATTAACGTAGTGGTAGATCACAATCTTTGGTGTTGTGTTGTACCGTTGCCGTAGTGCGAATCTTTCGGTATGATTTTTATGTGATTGTGCTTCCTTTGAATATAAATAAATAATTGCATACAATCACACCAATTATCTAGCCCGTGTTAAGTTTTCATCAAGAACTTGTGCTATGAATACTAGAGAACGGATAAACATACTAATTTAGTTTTTTTTGTGAATACATAGGTACATAATATACACACATTAAACACCCAGACCAAGACAAATAGACATGTTCATGCACACAAATATTTGTCTTGTCCGGGGATCGAACCCGGGACCTCTGGCGCTGAACGTGGGCTTAGTACCCCTGCGCCAAGTCGTCAAACTATACAAATATACCAGGAACATTGCTAGAGGTCGGCGCCGACAAGCATAACAGTAGTAGAAAACTGGTGAGTACGTCGTTTTGTTTTTTCGTTTTTATATATTTGTATCGTTGTTTCAAATCCTACAGGACGACTCTCGAGTTCTCGTTTGCTAGTTATTATCTCAAAGCCAATCAAGATCAAGGCAAGATCAATGTGTTTTACATGATATAAATTATTTTTGGAACAAAGTACCTTATCGCGCGTTGCAAAAGGGGGCTAGACGGAAAAAATTAAGACCAAAAGTTGTAACGACACTTTTTGATGTGCGCGTGTTTCTCCATGGATTCTGGATGGACGGACGGACGAATGGACGGACGGACGGACGGTCGGACGAATGGACGGACGGACGGACGGTCGGACGAATGGACGGACGGGCGGATGGACGGATGGACGGATGGACGGATGGACGGATGGACGGATGGACGGATGGACGGATGGACGGATGGACGGATGGACGGATGGACGGACGGACGGATGGACGGAGACAGACAGAGGGAAGCGAGAACTTCGTTCCATCCGGGTGTCCCTTGACACCTCTCAAGTTTTTTTGTAATGGTTTTATTTTCATAGGCCACTTGGTAAAAAAAGACAGGATTATACCTTAGTTAGTATTTATTTAGTTTATTATAATTTCACACTAACTAGTGATAAAAAATAGATAGGTAAGTTAATAAATACATAAGTGTTGTATTCTATATCATTATTAAAGTTAAATTTATGTTGCTTAATATATTGTTAAAAAAGTTTTTAATCAACTTTGCTTGTGATCATGCAAAATGCTCAAGCGTGAGTGACAAACCGATCGTGAAATATAAAGCCCAGCGAGATTGGCGGTTTCTATCTATCCATTCATTACAATCCGTATAATCCTTGGTTACGTATGGCAGGGTCTGGGCGTGCCGCATCTCGGGTCCCCGCCACGTTGTGCCTTACAGAGACGGGGCTTATACCGATTTAGGCTCATATAAAAAGTAAATTTACTTTAGTTGAGACTGAATTTAGGGAAATGGGATGGAGGGGGTGTCCTCCCATCCCCCCACTAAAGCATTTACGTGGAAAAGCATTTTTTTTTCATACAATTTTAGGTTAGGTTATGTTAGAACTGCGACCAAAAAATGAGCGAGCCGAGCGAGCGTGCCGCGGCAGCGGCCGGCGAAGCGCCAGAAACAATTTTTTTAGGAAGTAAGTACAATTTTTTTTTTGTATTTACTTAAGTAAGTACTACTTTTACTCATACAATTTTAGAAACTAAAAAAGTTTGTTAAAAAAAATCACACTCATTTCCCTAAATTCAGACTCAACTACTGGAAATTAGAACCCCCCATTTATACAAGACATTGCTAGCTGTTTATGGGAACGAATAAAACAAGCGTAGCTACACAGTTAGTTTTTACAGTTTGATTTTGAGAGAGCCCTTAGTCATTTGTAATAGTGTCGGGTGTCGTTGTGCTAGTGGAAAGCCTAGCGACTACCGTAAACTGGGCATTTTGTTGTTGCATCTGGCAACTTAGATACAATAGATAAATAGCACCGCCAGACATACTACTGGCAACTTTTAACGAAAATAGTTCTTCATCTAATTTGAGAGTTTCCTGATGTCCTGTTGGTCTCTCCGCTTGTCGTCATAGTAGTCGTCGTCGTTCTGGCATTGGTTGCGGGCGAGCGAGTACAGGTAGAAGATCAGCTCCACGACGCTGATGGCGCTGCAGCCCACGCACAGCCCGAACACGCCGCCCAGGTTGGCTGCGGTCAGACACTGGGTATCAGGCTTATTTGAATATAAGGGTCAGTTCAGAACTAGAGGCAAAAGGCTCAAGCAATTTTTATATGACATTCGAAAAAATAATTTATTGATCGTTGCGACACTTTATGACGCTTATCTTTGGCTAGATAATTGGTGTAAGTATGAAAAGTTTGTTATTATTATTATTATACTCTGATGTTATTTTTAACATTTATCTTATCTTATCGTTTGCTATGATGTCTGTAATTATTTTAGGTACCTAATAATTATAATGTTTTATATTGTTTTGAATTGGAGTTTCTAATAATAGGTAATATAAATTGTTATAAATACGATAGTTCAAATGCATGTTGTGACTGACTATAATTGATAAGACCCTTAAATGTATATCTTGTTTTATTATTATTGATTATTGTCTGTATCAGTGTACATAATGTTGGCTGTCCTAACAAATACATAAGAAGAACTTTAATAACATTGGTTTAAAGTGCATAAATGTTAACATTAACAAAAGATGCTCGCGCGGTCTCGACTGGAGGCCACGGGAGCCGACGGAGCGGAATCCAGTAGTACAGTAGTACATTCGTCCAAGAGTAGTACATATAGTTTATTTTCGTTAGTAATACAAAAATTGCTCGAGCCAGTCGAGACTGAAAGTGACCTTAGCCATCAGTTAAGCCCAATGTGAGCCCAATGATTAAGCCACTTTTTTAAAATACCACATCCACATAAGCACCCTTTTTACGTCTATATCACTGCAGGGGCACACGGCTTTCTTATTGGTTTGTATGGAGAACAACCTACCACGTGGGCCCAATGCAGATTAGAGGGTTCAATCAGAAGGCAGTCAGAACCGTATACTGCAAATTCAGCCGGGACCAACGGCTAAATGTGCCTTCCGAAGCATGGAAAAGCTCGACGCGAGATAATACATTTTGGTCACCTATATCCCGTGACAGACCATTTCGAAAGTTCTAAAACCGCTCTACAATCGCAGGTCGCGCGAACAACTGCGCCTCCGAGCTTCTCAAGAATCTAACCACAGATTATAACTAACGTACCGATATTAGTTAGCTTCTACTTCTAGTGTTTCTACTAGCATTTCTCGATAAATAACTTCAAACAGACACAGTGAAGCTGCACATAAGATTTTCGTCATGTAAAGAAATACTTGCAGGCCAAGCTGATGAGCGACATGACAGTCTCCTGCTTCTGCTTCACGTACACCGACGTCGGGAAGAAGAAGTGCATCACCGCAGAGCTCTTGTTAAGCGGATATGTAGTGCTGGAATGAAAATGTCAATTTCAACTTTTGTATTTGCAAAAAATATATCGAGATATTGGTTGGTTGGGAAATAAAACAAATAAGGATGGAAAATTGACGTTTCAATTAACTCCGGACTGACTGGAGAATTTTGTAAATAAAAAAAGCAGACCAAACAAAAAATTCTTAACGCTTATTTAATGATTTTAGGATTCAAAAATTTGATCAAAATTTTTCTTATATGTACTATGATGATAGTGTTAGTATTATTTTAGCTTAGGTTTTTTTTGTATTTAAAATAGGCTTACTCTTGGCTTAAGAGTAAAGAGAAAAGTAAGAGTCATGATGAAAGGACCCTTTTTGGCGGAGAATAAACACGCCTGTGTTTTGGCAGCGTTAAAACTGACCAGATTGTTGTCACCCCAATGGGAGACAAGACTTAAAGTCGAGTTAGGCCGCTCATTCATCACCGAGTAGGTCGTAATTTTCTAGGTACGAAAGCAGTTTGCCATTCAGAATCCTTTCCATAACCTTGCATAGTATGGAGGTAGGGTGGCACGGTCACCCTTTTTGGGCAATGGTGGGCTGCACATTAACAACATTCCACAACTTGGGAACCGTTTATTGTTCGAGAGAGAGGCGATACTGGCGTGTATTATACGTGAGATAGTTCAGGCGCGCAAAACCTTAGCACTATTGCTGGGATTCCATCAGGACCACTGGCCTAGGCTTATTCACATCCAAACTGAGCAATGCTCTTCTTTGAGTTGGACCACTTGGAGTTGGATTCTATACCCCGACTATTACCCAGTGGCACTGGTTCTCCCGAAATCCAACGGAACGCAATAAATTGATTGGCACCGATTTTTAACAGGAGGGTGGTAGCTAAACCAGTTACCTCATAGGAAGCCTACCACCGCGGATGGATCTTTCAGCCAGCCAACTAAGTGTGTCGTTGCCTGGGCTTGGAGGTGGATGACATACCTAACCCATAGGCTTTTTAGGTTTAAGAATTTAATCTCATAAAACACAATGTCACTTACATGAATACTTAACTAAATAGTCCTAAAACAGTTTTTTCTCAAAGTCAACCGTTTCAATGCTATACACTTTCAAAGTGGTAAAATGTGTGTGTCGTCCACTAATTTTTTAAATAAGAAAGTGATAAATCTAAAAAAATATATGCTGTAGACCTTTATAAAAACTTTCAACGAAAATTAGTTTGAACGAAATATAATTAGCAGTTTCAGAGCTATAGCATATTTTTCAAAACCGTAAATGTAACTTTGTCATTCATACAGACACTATGAAAAACAAAGTTATTTTTGCAGACGAAAAATTATAGTGGCTTTTGGGTAGGTGTATTTAATATAATAATAATTATAGAAACTTTATTGCACACGATATAAAAACAAACACATACAGAGAAAATGACTAAAAAGAGGAACACAAAATAGGCAGCCTTATTGCTACATAGCAATCTCTTCCAGGCAGTTCGACTCGCACTTGACCGATTCTTTTAAAGATGTATGTGGCAAAAGCTTCTTCATATATGGCTTAATTATTATATGGCGAAATGTAGGTACTTCATTGTGCTGGCTCGTGGCTTTATAGTAACTATATATATTGGATTTATAACAGATAATAAAGTGGCCTTACAAGAGTGAATTTCCATATTAGCAAAATACACTTATAGCTTGCTCCTATAAGAAGAATGTCAAAAGTAGTGCAGTTATAAAATATGTATAAGAACTCTACCCTTATAATTCTTATGTTATAAGGTTATTTAGCTAACTGCTTGCTTGGGAAGGTTCAAGGTCTTCTGTTCTAAACGTTGGTCCCACTCACTACAAAGGGCTGGAGACGTAGGGCAGCGCTTTCAGGTTGCCCTGCGACAGGTCCACGGTGTACCGCCGCGAATGGCAGTCGCGCGGGCACTCGCACTCCTCGCCCGTCAGCCACGTATCCATGTGCGCTGCGGACCAAGGAACAGTACACTAGTTAACACTCAACAGGCTTTCGCTAAAATCTAAACAAATCTTCAGGTCATCTGTATTCTGTAAACAGGGAGATAGGTCGTCAGTCATAGGATATCAGTAATATGGTACGTCAATCATCGTATCATTCATCAGAAAGCAGAGATCGAGTATCGAGCACCTGAAAATCAGGCCACTAGACCGGCGGCGGGTGATCAGGTCAGTCTAATCATATCAAAAAGACCTCATGCATGTCGTCAGGTCATCAGAAAATTTGTTCGGCAGGTCGGGTTACAGATTTTAATAAGATAGCCTTCATGAGATATTGAAACAAAAGAATTTGCTCTAACTGCTGATCTCAGATGGGACTTGAACTCGCGAGCTTTAGCTTTAGTAATTTTTCGCTTTTATTGTGTCCTACAGGTGTAGATACACTGACAGTTGACTTTGGCGATGCAGGGCAGCGAGCTGATGTTGCAGGCCCGCTGGGGGCGCAGGCGGGGCAGGTGGGGGGGCAGGCAGCCGCAGGCGCGCTCGAGCCCCCCGGCGCGGCACATGTGGTCGCACTCCACGTTGTGGTACTCCCTGAAGAACCGCAGCTGCTGCTCGTGCGGCAGGAGGCATTTGCGGCTGCGGGTGAAATGTAAGCCTTAGTAAGAATGCTCTTACTTTTTTCATTTCTGGAGATTTTTATATCTTAAACGCTGGATTATGATTTATGATAGAAAACTTTTTATAAAAAAAATGAAAACCGACTTCAAAACACTAAAAAAGCAAAAAAAAAAACCTTTTGGAGTCGGTGCGGGCCAAGGCAAGAAAAATAAATTAGTAGGACCGCAAAGTAGAATGCTTTGCGGTCCTACTAATTTATTTTTTATATATATATATACCAACCGAATTGAGAACCTCCTCCTTTTTTGAAGTCGGTTAAAAATGCTTGTAATTTTGGAATAAGGATAAAATTTAAGTCTCATTTTCTCACTGAACCACTAGTAATAGGACTCGTGGCAGGTAACTTATACAAATAAATAAAGGTGGTTGTGGTACCAGCTAATCTATATACCTATACTAGCGGCCGGTCGCGGTTTCACCCGCGTGGTTTCCGTTCCCGTATAACTAGGCTATCTACTATCTGTGTACTAAATTTTATCCAAATCTGTTCAGTAGTTTCGGAGCCTATTCAATGCAAAAAGACAAACAGTCAAATCTTTCCTCTTTATCTATACTAATATTATAAGCTGAAGAGTTGGTTTGAACGCGCTAATCTCAGGAACTACTGGACCGATTTAGAAAATACTTAGACCATTAGAAAGCTACATTTCTCCCGAGTGACATAGGCTATATTTTATCCCGATATTCCCACGGGAACGGGCACCACGCGGGAACCGTGGGCGTCCGCTAGTCCTACTAATATTAGATAGCCGGAGGGTTCGCGACCTTTTTGAACGCATGAATTATGCGTGTTATATTTCTGGCAACACTGAACTTAGGAGGGAAAGTAATATACTGTTTGACAGCTGACTTTCTAGTAATGGCGGTTAAATTGAAAAGAGTTGCTTACTTAACCACATTTGTAATAATTTTGAAATGGATAAGGAAAAATTAGATACGTTTTGCATTTTTTTTTCGATAAGGGTCCGAATGCTGCTAGCGCTCAAAGAAAGATTCGATATGTATACGAAGAAGATGCTTTGTCAAAAAATACTGCAAAAATGGTAAAGATGTTCCTCGCTGTCGCTGTGGTCGTCCGTCCTATCAAAGTAAGTTAACGGCCGGTTTCAATAATCTACAAACAAAAGGTAGGCCTATCTTGGTTACGTTACTTAGCAACCGCTGTTATTTTTGGCTTATTTTGGGCTGAATAACAAAAATATCTAGGCAACAAAGCTCTAGTAAGCCTATCTCTCACTGTAGATAAGTTAATGAAACCGACCGTATATGTCTTATACTTCGGTATATTAAAGCTTTTACGACTTTAAGATTTTTTAAAAATAAGTACCTAATTAATAACTAAACATGATTGTATTTTGAAATTTTTGTGTGAGGAATATTGGTATTTTGTTAGTAATTTAATACTATGTATTTTAAGTTCGATTTTTTTTATGAGTTTATTTGTGGACTTCTTGTTTGAATCCTATTTTATGATAAGATTTGGCTCTGGCCTTAAGTTCGGGAACTCATGGCCCCTGTTTCGAGATAAAGTATTTTACAGTGAATTATGATAATTTATTAATAAAAAAGATAAGATTTACTTAGTTAAGATGAGATCACATAGGTACAGATTAATGATATTTAATAAAGCTTATAAATTTTAAACAAGAAAGAAATGGCTTTGTAAATGCAAAAATGAAAATAAAAGCCTTTTATATAATGTTCTTAATCTTAAAAATTAAAACAAAATCAATGTCTTTTGTTCAAAATTTATTTAAAAAATCCAAATTATACTGGCAGTACTTGCTAGTATCTATGCGCATTTACCTTGAATTTGTAAATTTAGGTCAACTCCAACTCATATCAAGAGAATTCTAGTAAATAAAACATATACCGAATTTAGATCATAAGAAAATTACGTTAATGCATTTGTAGTTTTTTGAGTTTCATTTAAATTATCCTAATTATTTTATATATAAACAAACAGCATAAATGTATCTGGAATATCCCTGATTCGGTAGTCACACGAACACGGAGACACAGGAAAAATAATATGACCGCTATTTCGTAAATCAATTTATTGCAATTTCAAAAGTATTCTCTGTTTGCATATAACTTTTTTTTAAATCAATTTTAAAAGATTATGGATCCAAAAATGTACTACTTATTCGATTTGTTTTTCAAATGGACTTATATTCGATTTTAGGTAAGCTTAAGAAATTCGAGCACTAACTGTACGGTTACAACAAGGAATTTTATGCAGGTCTCACAGTAGTTTGGGGCCGAATGAGAGTTTCAATCGTCGCATTGCTCTTAGTATATTCGCCAAAATATTGGTACCTACTTGATTTCTTAGACCATTGCTTTCGAACCCGGGGGTAATAACCCACAGCTAAAACAGCTATTCTATTGGGGTAGCAGAGGTGTGATAATAGACAGACATGGCGCTCTCTCGCATTCACACTAAATGTTAGTCAGAAATAGGTAGTTAAATTGAAAACGTGCATTATTTTTTGAAAAAAGATATATGTACGAGTACATGCTTGTACTGATTGCTGTAACAGGCCTGGGGCACAGTAATCTGTTTACTAATGTAAATAGCTACTGGGGTAACAATTCGGAAAAGTTTAGAAACCACTGTTTAAGTAATAGAGATTTTGTAGTAATGTATCAGTTAAATAGATAAAATTTGAATTGTCTATTTCTTGCGACGGAAACAAAAATAACGTACTAGCACAAAAAAGAGGCCGTTTACCCTAACCACTGAGCTACCGAGACTTGCGAACCACCGTCGAAATTCTCCAATACTTTTTAGCCTGAGCCGGACGGAAACCACGCAGATGAAACCGCGGGCGGCCGCAAGTTATTTTATATAAAACTTTACTAGTATAGGTACCTAACTAAACATTTTGAAAGAAAGAAAGAAAAATTGTTATTACTTATTTTTGCGTTGATACACAAAGTAGGAAAGTATTAGTAAGTATTTTAACTATCATACCTACCTATCGATGGGCAGCTGCAGAACTTCGTCGGAACAGTAGGTGTAGGTGGCGTGCAGCGAGTGGAAGCTCTCCGAGTTGGTCACCACAAGGGTGGAAATGTCGTCCGCCGGGAACTCGGTCCAGTCCGTGAACATCACCTGCTCATCACCACAATGGACATGTTATTTTAGCCATCTTGCCATTCTGGATTTACTAAACGACATGCTCAATTTCTCACACTGACTATCGTTACATAATTAGTGTATTGAAACATGAGTCATAGTGTGCTTGGCACGGCAGTTGCATCAACTAGTCAGTGTAACAACACAGTGTAGCCATGTATGGGTCCAAAGATGTATTTTATTGGTTACCTCATAGTTATTTTATGAACAACGTGTAGACTCTTAGCTTTCATCATACCTGATTTTAAGTATTGATAAGGCCGAAGATGGAAGCGAGCCTCTCCCGGAATCCTCATCACTGAGGAACTGGCTATCTTATCTCTGACTGCCGGAACACAGCAATGCTGAAAACATTGTTGTTACGGGCGTCAGGCTTAGATGGTGGTAGCTAGCCAAACGGACTTACAACAAGTCCTACCACCAACCAAAAGCTTGGAGAATTGCGAAGATACACTTCAAAGGTTAAGTATGTATCTACTAAGCAGCCTTGATCGAGTTCCGTTAACGTTTGACCGACGTATCGCGAAATCGATACCCAGCCTTATAAAGCCTTATAAAGTAAGTAGTGTAAATTAAAAAAATAAATAAAAGAAAGCCCTTTACGAGTTTCTTGCCGGTTCTTCTCGTTGCATAGTCTCACGCCTGTAGGGCTTTCCAAACCGGTGGTGTAGCTTCTTTGACATTCACAAGTGTTGTAGCCGCCATTAGACTAACTTGTGGTTCAGTACAGTACCCGCAAGGCGCCGCCGTTGTTGACGGTGGCATCAACCGCGTCCGCGGGCTGGTAGTCGGCCACCACGGACAGGCCCATAGTCACCCCAGCGCTCTCCACCAGGCGCAAATTCGGCTGGCTCCACTCCTCGTTACTGAATGAAATCAAAAATAACAATTTTCGTTTATTAGATGTTGATAATCGAATTATTTTACCCATTAATAATCAAATTCGAATTATAATTACAGCAACTGGTGTAATTCATTCATGAACCATTCCCTCCTTAGGAGTAAAAATCCAACGTTGCTTCATTGGAGTTAAGGTTGAATGTTCAAGTGATAAATATTAAACCAGAAAATAAGTATACTAGAAAAAAGCAACTTGTCTCATCGATCTGACGGGATGCGCCTTAATCCTTCCTTGCGAGTTCAAAATTGTTTACGGTTAGGATACCATAAAATGTACTTTTATTTTAGTATTTATTTGTGATGAAAATTGATCTTACCCATGTGTTTAAGGTCACTTTTGAATTTGACGACTCTGCATGAAATAAAACTGGGAGAAAAAAATTGCCCTTGACGAGTTCCTTGCCGGTTCTTCTCGTTACAAGGTCTGCCGCCTTAGTGCTTGTAACAACCTAGACTGAATAAATGATATAGAATTTTGAATTTTAATATCTTTCCGGTAAAAATCCGCATTTATAACCAGAAGGAGTGACAAGTATCCTTTTTAAAAAGGAGCAGTTGCAAGGAACAGTGCACTTACTTCTGCCCATCCTTCAGGTAGTAGATGCTGTTAAAGGTGCAGCAAAGGCCGTGCGTGGTGAGGATCGGGTGGAAGAGACCCCGGCACCGGTCGTACCACTTCTTCTGGAAGACGCACAGGCGCAGGAACTCGTCGCAGCTCTGAGGCAGCAGCGTCAGCACTTGGGGGATCTGAGGTAAAACGTTTAGTGAAGTGACTTCTGCCTCTTTACCATAAGTTTTTTCCGTATACCTACTGTCAGGAAAAGAAACGTTCAGATATATATAGAACACAACGGAAGACAATTTGTATGAGAATTTTGTATAACTAGTTACTCTGCTCAATAAATAAATAATTGCAAACAATCACACCAATAATATAGCCCACGATAAGTTTCATAAAGAACTTGTGTGTGCCTTGGTGTGTAGAGTAGACGTTAGACTACTCTATCCGTTTTGGTAAAGTAGCTGTTTACACGTGAATTGTAATGGTTAGTAGAGTAAGAGTAATACTTACATGCCACTCGGACCTCGGTAAAAACAGCAGAGAACACCAGGAATGTTTCTTATCGAAAAATTGTTAGGAAATCTCTAATTAACCTAAGAGATTTGTTATTAAAAGACGTAGAAAATGCTCTATGCTCTAAACTGCTTAATTGATTCAAATCAAAACCCTTTTAATATTGCTCTTTAGCGAAACCTTAATAAAACGCTCCCTATTTACTTGCTGATTATTTGAAAATTTACTGATTATCCAAGCCCTGATCCTTAGCTTATCCGAAACGAAAAAAAGAAGATTTGTCATTGTCATTTGGTGGTAAAGTATACGGTAGAGTAGCTTGCCTACGTTGCTAGTTACGCTACTCTCCCAAATTTTAGTACTCTACTGGACAATACTCTACCAATGCTGTTTACATGAGTCTGTCTCTACCAATGCTGTCTACCGCGCTACTCTACCGTCTACTTTATCCGTGTACACCAGGCTTTATGAATACTAGATAATGGATAAACATATTCATACACTTTTTTGTAAATACATCCATAATAAACAATTAGACCAAGACAAATAGACATGTTTGTGCACATATACATTTGTCTTGTCCGGGGATTAAACCCGGGACCTCTAACGCAGATGGCGGGTATAGTACCCCTGCGCCTAACAGGCCGTCAATAGAGGCGCTGCGCTGTACAGATTCTCATACAAAATGTTTTCCGTTGACTGTAAAAATGATATAATAAACTCATGGTAGAAGGAGAGCACGTTTTTCAAGCGGCTTTACTTAAAAATAATAGAAAACGAAGAGTCAGCAAGCCGTTTTTTTTTCACGCAAAGCTTAAAACCTCTGTTAACTGGGTTACTGTGTATTATTCAATTATCTTTATAATTTATATCATTTAATTCCTTAACAAATAATAAATAATGATGGGCGGTGGTTAATTCGTCCAAGGCTGGTTCTAAAAAAAAACTATTTCTGCCTATCTATTTTTTTACCTTATAACATAATAATAACTTCTTTTTATATGAAATAACATTAAGTAACTCATTTGAGAAAGTTTAATAAAAAAATCATTTTCGTGGGGATGTTTTGTGATTAGCGTGGCCTCCATTTTTTTAACCTCGATTATCTCTGTAAGTATATCGCTCTCTGAGGTGCCTCTTCTCTAAAACATAGGTATTACTTTTACGTATATTTTAAAATTCTGATGTCAATATATAAAAAAAACATGAATTTGAAAATTGGCACGAAAATCACCAAAGAATGCCTTACCCGAAGAAATACCCACGTACAAGCCGCATTATGTAGATGATATGAGATTTACCGTGTATTCTCCATTACAAGTTCCAAAGAAAGACCTTACAGAATTTATGTGCACCCACAGACATTTTTTTTCTAATTATTATATTTTTTTATTTTTTGGATGTAAAACTTTGCTATCTAATGTTAATCAGCGCCTCCTCTCTTCTAAACCCTATTGCGTGCCCGTCAGGGTCCATGATGATCTTTTATTTATGTTCACCATCTTTCGTGTACATTATGGAATGCAATAAATAATTGAGTATTGAGTATTGAGTATAGATCCTATGTCTGTGGTTGCACCCAATTGCAATAAACCTAAGAATGTAAATTATATGTAATTGAGTTACATATTATGTCGTTCAGTCCCGTTACATTTTTTTTACGCGAAAGTTTCTTAAATCTTATCCAGATTGAAGCTACATTATAAAGGTGTATCGCACGTACCGTGTATCTATTTCTATCGATAAGAGATTGCAGATGCTCCAGGTCTTCCTTGTTGGTGTTGTAGAAGACCTCGAAGAACCCCAGTAGCAGGTGCCCCAGGTCGTCGATGCGGGTTTCATTCCCGCCATTACTGCAAGTTGCATCGACTTAGGTTTGATGGACGACCTCGCTGGTAGAGTGGTACGTACACCGGTTTCAAGGTGTGCCTAATCTGAAGTCAAATACTCCTGTGTTCGAATCCCGGTAGGTGTGTGGCGTCTAACGAAACGCACCTCACAGATTATGATGTAACAAAACGCTAAACAATATTTTATGTCAACATCCGTTTCCGACTTCACTTCTCTCACGGATCACTCAAAATAACTAGTGTATAATTTATAGTAAGATTAAACTACTTGAATTTAGTGGATGAGTTTTACTCAAGAAGACTTCAACCCACAGGGGCAAATGTTTGTATGGTGAATACGAGCATTTGTACCTGAGTCATGGACATTTATATATATTTCTACACATGGTACTTATTATATGTATAACTATAAATAATTATAATAGGTATGTATTTGTATCCGTTAGGTACCCTAGCACATAACACAAGTACAGTGCTTGCTTTGGGGCGGTTAATTGGTGGGAACTGTGAGTGTAAGAAATATTTATTATTTGAATATTTGAAGAGGGCTTAGACAAAGTAGCATCGTTCGCGACACGATATCTACATTTGTCATCGTCTATATGCCAAACAACTTTTGATGATTGATTATGTATAGGGTTGACATAATCACGTGCTCAATCGTCATCGTTCAGATTTTATAAGAAACTAGCGGCCGCCCGCGTTTCACCCGCGTGGTTCCCGTTCCTGTAGGAATATCAAAAAAATCCTTTCTTTTTCTTTTTTCTTGCCTACACCGTTAAAGGATCCTGTATGCACAGTTTCAGCTTAATCGGTTCAGCCGTTTGGGCTTTGCGTTGTCTGTCAGTCAGTCACGGTAGTGTTTTATTAGTACAGAAGAAGAAGATAAAATATCATAGTAAGTATAGGAAACCCCACGTCACATTTCTCGTTTCATCAAGTTTTATGTCCGACAGCTGCATCTTATTTTCTTGAACCGACAAGTTGAAAGACCTATTATTTGCAGGTGCAACTCACACGAGAGTCTTGTTGAAGTGCTGCAAAGCGGTGATGGTGATCTGGTTGGGCGAGCAGATAGTGATGGCGGGGTAGGGCAGCGAGTGCACGGGCTCGTATTGGTTCTCGATGGTGATGCGCGTGGGCATCTTCTCGAACCTTTGATGCAGCAGCAGCGCCATCTGGCTCGCCAGCGAGAACATCGCCACCATGTTCACCGCCCAGAAACATCTGGGGGTTAGCTTAAGTAAGCTACTTGCACAGAGTTTTCTTTCTAGTTACATGTGTTGTGTTTATGTCATACCTCTAAATACAGATAACAGATTACATTAACATACAATATGTTCAGAGTTCCAGGCAAATATATTATTTTAACCGCCTCTATGGTCTAGTGGTACAACCACCGGTATCAGACCCAGAGGTCCCGGGTTCGATTCCTAGCGGGGGTACATATTGTATTCGGTTTGGTTGGTGGTAGGACTTGTTGTAAGTCCGCCTGGCTAGCTCCCACCATTATATCTAAGCCTGATCATTTTATCTAACAATGTTTTCAGCATTGTTGTGTTCCGGTAGTTCGAGATAAAATAGCCAGTTCCTCAGTGGCTCGGGATTCCGGAAGAGGCTCGCTTCCATCTTCAGCCTTATCAATACTTAACATCAGGTATGATGAAGGCTCAGAGCTCACCGTCGTTCATAAAAAAAACAGGGTGGATTGCACTATTTAACTTTATCCATAACTTTAACGGGGGGGAAATGTATAGGATTTGACAGTTTTTTCAACCATAAATCGGTTAAGGTTTTAACTGGGGCAACTCCAGCCTTAGTATTTAAAAAATCTTTAAAAGAAGTTTTGTTTTTTAATAAAATACATTAATGTTGCCTTTGAGCTAAATCTAGCTAGCCAATCGGCTATCAGCAATATTTAGAGGTACTTTCCCTGTAGGTGCGGCCGATCTAAGAATTCCATCCGGTACCTATAAACTTCCGTGCTACGTACGTTACGTGCTTGGTACCATATAAAAAAGATTGTATTGTAAAAAAGTTTGTATTGTATTGTACGTGTAAGTTATCACATAATGAACATAATAATGTACAGTCAACAGCACGTACGGCTTTACATTTGCACTACGAAAACTGCTGCTATTACGAGCGACGTAAGGGCGCTCTAAAAGTCAAAGCGTAAAGCCGGAGCTGCTGTTGACTGTACCTCACCCACCACACTTACCTTGAAACCCAATCGGGATAAAGATAAAAATACTTTAGCCCCAACACACTACTCTGCAAGCAGTATCTTTTGAGCAAAGTTCGGAAGTCTCCCTTCATTTTATTATAATTTTATTAGCTTGTAATTAGTACAAGTCCTATAGGACCAAGTAGGAGCTGACAAGTATATGTGCAAACTAAATAGGGTTTTGTGGGTACAACTTCATGTTGGGAATTAAAAGTAATTAAATATACTTGTAGATGTGTATCGCAACAGCTGCGGGGTGCTGATAATGCGGCCTTGGCAGTAATTATTGCTACCGATGCTTCGACGCTCGTTAATTATAAACACTAATTACCTTTCTGCCGGCGAATTCGTCCGCGACATTTTAAAAATCCCTAGGTAACATTTAACCGGATAAAAAATATCCTGTTTTAAACCAAGCTATTAGTAAAAAGTTTACCTTGGTGTAATGGTTCAATTCAAACAAGTTTACCTCAGGTGATTCAATGGTGACCTGAATCAAATCAATATTGTCCTAAGTCAACTCAAAGTTGACTTCACTCATATCAAAGTTGACCTCAGTCAAATCAAAATTGACCTCCTTAATTCAAAGGTGTCCTTTCTCAAATTGAAGATGACCTCACTTGTTAATTCAAATCAAAGTTATGCTGTTCTAAGTCAACTCAAAGTTGACCTCACTCATAGCAAAGTTGACCTCAGTTAAATCAAAATCGACCTCCTTAACTCAAATTGAAGTTGACCTCACTTGATTTAAGTTTACCTAATTCAAATCAAAGTTATGCTGTCCTAAGTCAATTCAAAGTTGACCCTAGTTAAATCAAAATTGATCTTAGCCATCTCAAAGCTGACCTTTGAAAAAAAAACTGTACATAAATTGTTGATGTAATAAAACAACACATCGTAACTATCCTTTGTGTATACTTAGGTATTCAAACAATAAAAAGACGTATGTAGGAAAATTGTATAAAGTGATTTATTGAGAATTCTAACATTTGGTAACATATAAAAGTCAAAATATTAAATATTAAACAATTCCATTGAACTTATTAGGTTTTATCTGAACAATGCTTTGTGATCTCTATAATTAGGTCGTAAGTACCTATAGTAAATTTTAAATATCAATAAACCTAAATAATTAGACAATGTTAAAACTTGATCTATAATTGAGTTCCGTTAATTATAAAATGTATTAAATAAATGTATAACATAAATTATTAAATATTACCAAATTAGTAGTATTCGATTTGAAATAGAATAATCATTTGAAGAGATAAGTTTTTTCCCATAATATAAACTAAATGCATACATAATACATAAATAAAGCCATTATTTACTTACTCACTATTGCACTAATTTAATCATTAGAGAAAAATAAAAAGTGTAATTAAGTGAATGACTGTAGCTGGGACGATATTATGCATCATAGATAAAATGTTATTATAATATTTTAATGGACTTATGGATTAAGGAAACTTGTAGTGATAATGGAAGCTTTATTGATCTCTTTGCACTATGTAAAGTTTCAGTGAGTAAGTGGTCAGTGATGATAACACTAGAATCTAGTGTTATCATCATAGATTCACTAGAACCGTGTCGATAGGGTTGCCAGGTGTCCAGCTTTTTACAGTCGTGTCCGGCCAAATATAAACAAGTCCGGCCTGTCCGGATTTTGTTAGGCTTTTGGTCAACTCTGTCGCGTTCTGAGTCACGCGGACAAAGCTTCGTACAAACAAAAACAATGTGTCAGGCATAATATGAATCTGAGTCCGGCTTTCTAATTTTCGGGCCTGGCAACCCTTAGGACAGAAGACCCGGTTTTGGTATCTTGAAATTGTCAGTTAGGATATAGAAGATATATTTGTAGCGTAGACGACCTGACAAGTTTGCTATTCTTAGCACCAGATTTGGCCATTTTAAGTGTTAAAGTGGCTACAGTTGGGACAGTGGCCATAAAAGGGGCGTCTACCCTATACAAAGATGGCCTTAATTAGTAAATATCAAGTTAGTTATCTTTACAAATCCATTTATTATTCAATTTAATAGCCAAAACTGCCATAGTGCGACTGGTTCTAATTTATTTATAAATATAATATTTACTATACTTTGACATCAATGTTAAATGTAACGGGGATAAGCATTATATATATTTTTAGAAGTAATTTAATAATATATGTCGACTAAATACATAAAACACCAAGCGATGAAAAAAGGATGAATCATTATAAATGGCAAAAGCCGGGTCGTCTAGCATACATTTTGAGGACAAAGGTACCAATTAACTCTCAAACATGTAAGATTCACATTTGATACCTAGAAGCAAATATCTTATATAATACGCAAATAAATAATTTGTTACTTACTAAGTATATCACCCGTAAGTTACACCGGTACTACTTAATATTTTATTATGTTGAATAAATGTTCTTAAAAATTTTTACGAATAACTAAGATTTTATCGGATTACATATTTCTGGAAACACTATTGTAGATATAATATTAGTATAGTAAGTTAATGCGTTTGATTTAGGTAGGTAAGCATAGATAATGAACAGTAACTACTAGAAATGTTTGTAGTTCAATGATAAGAAAAGCTAAAAACCTTACATTCTATAGTTGGTCAGTTACAATTATTTAAGCTATGATTTATTATTTCAATATTTTTTCACTGAGATACAGAATTTTGCCGCTGGAAACGTGTCATAATGAACAAAGATGATATTATAATCAACATTGCAATTAAAAGGTAAATTTGTGTAATCTAGGCTTATAATGACCTCTATTTATAAGTGTAACGAAATGAAAATAAAGTTCTTTTAAAAAAATACACAAGTATTTAACAATAAAACTTGATGAATATTAACTAGCAATCTTTAATAACTTACTAATTCAGATTAAATACGGCCACGGGTAAAATATATCTAAAATCTCAACCTTTTTTAAAAATACAGTTATGATGAACCTTCGGAGTTAAATATTGGGACAGGACAGACATCGACACATCAAGATATATTTACATTAATTTAAGTCAATATAATAAATTGAGTTAATCAAATGAATAATATAACATTACTTTTCAAAAAGTATTTAAGACCTACGTTAATTCTATGGCGAGAGTGAAAAATCTTATATATTAAGTTATTATTTCTATCTGACAACTAGTCAATTAAAAAAGGAGTTAAATATTAAATCGATTAACTTGGAAATCAACAAAATACAAAGCAAAATTAAATTGAATTATGTAAATGGTACAAGGTTCCCGTCTGTCCAGCAATATTCTTTGACCTAATCTAGTATACTCTGAGTAAACATCTTTTTGGGTGTATTTTTGAAAAGTTTAGATATAAATCTATATATTCATTTTATGTAAACTTTTACTAACAGTCAACAGCTCCCTGGCCAGGCCGGGGCGGATCAAGCCTCTAAGAACAATTTTGGGTAGTCGTAGAAATAGTTAATGTTAATATATCCATCTACACATAATTCTATCTCACAGTATTGTGCGCTCCAAGTCTTCATCGTCATATAGAAATACGTACTACAAAACGTTTACATCCAAACATGTTTCAAATTAAACATCTTCTCTAACGATTTACAGGGTACAGAAGCGACAAGGAAAATCCCTTTAAATAATTTCTGCGGCGTCTACAGTACAATTCCGGCGAAACGCATTTAATACGTCAATATATGGAACGTCGACCTCGCCCAGACGACTCGTAAATCTTACTTTAATATCGTTACAATATCGAAATTCACAATCAGTCAGAAATGTGCGTGCCAAAGTGCACTCCGTACAATACGACGCAGCGATTACGATATCGCGTCCAGTGCGTCACAGAACCCCGCGGGGTGAACAGACATACTCTCCCAGCTTGATGCAAATCGAAAAGACCCAAGTTTCCAGCTCGACAACTCCGACAATTCGTTAAAGATGTAAAGTGCTAGTTTCCGAGTATATTGAACCATATCGTGTTGCCATCACGTGCAGGGCCTGGCATACTGGCTGGCGGCCCATGGGGAGGGCAGAGCCCTAGGACAGTCACGGCGGCGCGCGCGGGCCGCGCTACCCGCCCGCCTGTCAGGAGTCCAGCAGCACGTGCCAGCGCTGGATCTGCAATAGACGACATTGAGTCACTGGAATGATCACCTTCCCCACGACAGGGGCGTGCCTTTGAAATACTGACGCGTTAGTTCGTGAGTCGAAATGTACGTTTATGTTTTGTAGATAAAGAAGTGGATTTTGCTCACTTTCGCTCCATTTTCAATAGATTCCACCTTATCAGTCTTTAAACCTTCGGATATCCGAATTCTTCGTGGTATATAAATTTGACGTCATGTAGGCTCAGTAGCAGTCTAACCAGATCAAATACACAATTTGATTTGATATTATGTAACCCGAGTAACTGTCTCCACCGAAAACTGAGTAGACCACTGTTACGTCTGATAACAGAGGCCATCACTGGCATGGTAACTTGCCCTCTATGCAGAGGCTGCAAAAGTAAAAAAAACCGCTGTTCGCATCCTTCTGGATTGCGATGGAGTACCTGATGTTAAAATACCTTCGCTCCGCATCTAAGCCTGGCAGATCGTCAAAAAGTTCAAGTTTTGGAAAGAAGGAGAAGAAAGACCTGCTCCCCCTGGCGCTGCAGCAGCTCGTCCCAGTGGCGCTGCGCGTCGCGCGAGGAGGCGGAGTGGCCGAGGGAGAACCAGCCCACCATCTCGTTGCGCTTCACGCTGCGCCGCCACCACACCGACACCATCAGCGTCACCTCGCTCAGCTGGAACAGCGCCACCTGACCAAGCAACAGGCAGTATTCATATTTATCCACCGAAAGCGGTCCTACACTTAATGGTAAAAATGAACCCTTATGTTGCGACTCAGTCTGTCTGTCACAGCTGGATATATCAAGAACTACTAACACTATCAACTTGAAATTTGCCACAGTTTTAGATGACGTTTGCCCAACTATTATGCAAATAATAAAAAAAAATTATAAGTATTGTTGTCGCAATAGGGGCAGAAAGGGGGTCTTAAAAATCAAAGTGAAGCTCTAGGGCAAAATTGGAAGAAAAAATACCGGTAAGCCTCCGAAGTTTACATACTACATAGAGAAAAATCAGAAATTATTCTGTGATAGAAGTTAATATAAAGTTTACAGCAAAAATAAAACAATGTCTTTAAATAGCATACTTTCGCAGAAATAAAAAAAAATGAGATTTTACACTTATTTGCTTTTGGTTTTGTACGTCGATGTATGAGGACAATATATATGATGGTTCGGAACCCTCGGTGCGCGAGCCCGACTTGCTCTTGACCGGTTTTTTGAATTTTTGGAGTCGTTTTTTTTTCTAATTACTCTATAATTGGAAAAGTTAGGATTTCCAGATACTTACACTCGTATCTATAGTCAAGTCAAGTAATGTCTTCAGTAAAACTCGTTATTTAAAATTGATGTTTTTTATTGACTTGACTATAGATACGAGTGTTAATGTCGAAGTAAAGCTCAGAATGATTACGAGTTTGGTTTGATAAACATGACGTTTACTATTCGGATTCACGCCCTGCTCATGCTGCCGGTAAATCAGTCCATGGATATGAAAATGATAGATAACGTTACCGATGATTGTAATCGTCAAGATTCGTAATAAGCCTAGAAAACACCGTTCTATGATTTATCATCCCTAACCACTTTTATTAAAACACTAGTGGGCGCTCGCGGTTTCACCTGCGTGGAAATATCGGGATAAAAAGTATCCTATGTTCATAACCACGCTATCTACTGTCTGTGTACCAAATTTCATCCAAATCCGTTCAGTAGTTTCGGAGCCTATTCAATGCAAACAAACAAACAATTAAATTTTTCCTCTTTATGATATGACTATAGATAGTAAAAGAAATACGCGTTCAGTTAACTCATTTCGTGTCAACAACAAATCTAATACTGTGCCTAAATCAGCGACTAGGATCGCAGCATCGGTAGCTTTCATCAGCTTCTTCCGCGTGCAGCTGTGATCGGGCGCGTACCTGGAATATGAACAGCTCCTTGTAGAGCGGGTTGGAGTGCGCGCGGCGCGTGGAGCACTTGGCGCGGGCCAGCTCGCAGCCCAGCGGGCTCAGCAGGCACAGCTTCACGTACGTGTCCGGCGCCGCCGCCGCCAGCGCCAGCTTGCGGAAGTGCGTGCCCTTGATCACCTGCACGACACATTTCAAAGTCAAAGATTTTTATTCAAATAGACTTATAGATAAGTACTTTCGAATAGTCCAAAAATTTTTTTCCCTACCAGCCATTCAGACATCATTTAAACTGTAATACCAATGGGGCCGAACTTTGCGTGTCCATAATGTACAAAAATAATAATACACTGTCTAAAGATGTCCTGAATGGCTGGTAGAGAAAAAAAATTTTGGACTATTCGAAAGTACTTATCTATAAGTCTATTTGAATAAAAATCTTTGACTTTGACTATAATGATGGTTGTATTTACCAAACTAAATATGCTAGAAGAATCCTTCAAATTTTGAAGGATTCTTGAAAACCCTCTTGAAAATGCATTGAAAACAATAAGATTTTCCACAAATATAGATAATGTTAACCCGGGTTTATTAACATATGTGTAGGACTACTTTTAGAGTTCCGTACCTAAAGGGTAAAACGGGGGCCTATTACTAAGACTCCGCTGTCCGTCCGTCTGTCACCAGGCTGTATATCATGAACCGTGATACTAAGACAGTTGAAATTTTCACAGATGATATATTTCTTTATACAACAAATTATATTATAGCCGTTATAACAACAAATACTTTAAACAGAATAAAATAAATTTTGAAGGGGGCTCGCACTTGGCCGGTTTTTTATTTATATTTCGGAATCGAAAGATCCGAAAGGCGTTGATCGTTTTAGAATCAAAGTCAGTGCACACCAAGAGGAACACAGCGTAGAGGATTTGTAAATAGTTTTTGAAACAAGTGTTGACTTAGTGTTAATGAAATTGGAAATTGAGTTATTATTCACCGACCTCAACAGACAGATGTCCAGTGGTGGGGTTATATTGCAGGCCCAGCAGCAGCTCGGGGGCGGAGCGCGCGCTGCAGCACGACGACGCCGAATCCGAGCGCGCCAGGCTGCCCCCCTCGCCCGCGCCCCCGGGGGTCGGCACCGTGGCCACCGACGACGGGCTGCCCAGCACCCCCGTGATGGAGTGGCTCAGCTCCAACTTTGGAAGCTGGTAAAACATCACACTAATATTATAAATGCGGAAGATTGCGAGGATATTTGACACTCTTTCACGCAAAAACTGCTAAACAGATTTGGATAGGCACACACAGACATTATTTTCCATTGAATGGTAAAAAATACAGGCAGTAGAAAAAAATCAAAATGACTTATTCAGTCTAGGCTGTTAAGCACTTATGAACATCAAAGAAGCTACGCCATCGGTTCACAAACCCTACGGCGGGAAAGAAAGAAAGCCTGGATTAAAACATACGATAATTTTCGTTTCCATATTCCCACGGGAACGGTAACCACGCGAGTGAAACCGCAGGTGGCCGCTAGTATACGTAAGACTTAGTGCGTCAGGCCGCCCCTCGCCCCCTGCGCCCCCGGGGGTCGTCGCTGTTGCAACAGATGACGGGCTGCCCAGCACTCCCGTGATAGATTGGCTCAGTTCCAGTTTTGGGAACTGTCGAAATACGAGGATCAGCGATGACTGTGTTAATGTCCGACCTCCAATTTTGGTAGCTGTTGAAATATACGCTATGGGTAGATGGTGAAATTGTTTTGAACATAAGTCCTGCGGCTACGCTAGGCCGGGCCAGTTGACGCTTGCTTCTACACAATATCATACATACACTTACGTACATACGCTCACGCGCCAAACATCCCTTGCGGTACGGTACAACATCAAAAGTGCAGCTTGATCAAAATGTGTAAATATCACACATACTTATATACACACCGCCACATTTGGCAATTAATGGTAGGGAAAAAAAAATGTTGGACTATTCGAAAGTACTTATCTATAAGTCTATTTGAATAAAAATCTTTGACTTTGACTTTGAATTTGAATGGGCCTAAAATGTTGGACGAAAACAAAAGTGATTGGTTGCTAGCTCATCGCCTATAATAGTTTTAGAATATTTCCTGTTCATTTGGTTGGTAGGCCGTTGAATATGTGCACTGGAACATTTGCAGCTGGCACATCCAGCTCCAGCTGGCGAAGCCGACGACCGCCTCGCCCGCAGTGCTGCAGTGATCACCTGCAGGGTCATGTTGTGGTGGCGCGGGGCCAGCTGCAGCCACAGGCAGTTCTCTGCCCGCAGTGCTGCAGTGATCACCTGCAGGGTCATGTTGTGGTGGCGCGAGGCCAGCTGCAGCCACAAGCAGTTCTCTAGCTCCAGGTGCAGGCTGGCGAAGCCGACGACCGCCTCGCCCGCAGTGCTGCAGTGATCACCTGCAGGGTCATGTTGTGGTGGCGCGGGGCCAGCTGCAGCCACAGGCAGTTCTCTAGCTCCAGGTGCAGGCTGGCGAAGGTGAAGGCCGCCTCGCCCGCAGTGCTGCAGTGATCACCTGCAGGGTCATGTTGTGGTGGCGCGGGGCCAGCTGCAGCCACAGGCAGTTCTCCAGCTCCAGGTGCAGGCTGGCGAAGCTGACGGCCGCCTCGCCCGCAGTGCTGCAGTGATCACCTGCAGGGTCATGTTGTGGTGGCGCGGGGCCAGCTGCAGCCACAGGCAGTTCTCTAGCTCCAGGTGCAGGCTGGCGAAGCTGACGGCCGCCTCGCCCGCAGTGCTGCAATGATCACCTGCAGGGTCATGTTGTGGTGGCGCGGGGCCAGCTGCAGCCACAGGCAGTTCTCTAGCTCCAGGTGCAGGCTGGCGAAGCTGAAGGCCGCCTCGCCCGCAGTGCTGCAGTGATCACCTGCAGGGTCATGTTGTGGTGGCGCGAGCCCAGCTGCAGCCACAGGCAGTTCTCCAGCTCCAGGTGCAGGCTGGCGAAGCTGACGGCCGCCTCGCCCGCAGTGCTGCAGTGATCACCTGCAGGGTCATGTTGTGGTGGCGCGGGGCCAGCTGCAGCCACAGGCAGTTCTCCAGCTCCAGGTGCAGGCTGGCGAAGCTGACGGCCGCCTCGCCCGCAGTGCTGCAATGATCACCTGCAGGGTCATGTTGTGGTGGCGCGGGGCCAGCTGCAGCCACAGGCAGTTCTCCAGCTCCAGGTGCAGGCTGGCGAAGCTGACGATCGCCTCGCCCGCAGTGCTGCAATGATCACCTGCAGGGTCATGTTGTGGAGGCGCGGGGCCAGCAGCAGCCACAGGCAGTTCTCCAGCTCCAGGTGCAGGCTGGCGAAGCTGACGATCGCCTCGCCCGCAGTGCTGCAATGATCACCTGCAGGGTCATGTTGTGGTGGCGCGGGGCCAGCTGCAGCCACAGGCAGTTCTCCAGCTCCAGGTGCAGGCTGGCGAAGCTGACGATCGCCTCGCCCGCAGTGCTGCAATGATCACCTGCAGGGTCATGTTGTGGTGGCGCGGGGCCAGCTGCAGCCACAGGCAGTTCTCCAGCTCCAGGTGCAGGCTGGCGAAGCTGACGATCACCTCGCCCGCAGTGCTGCAATGATCACCTGCAGGGTCATGTTGTGGTGGCGCGGGGCCAGCTGCAGCCACAGGCAGTTCTCCAGCTCCAGGTGCAGGCTGGCGAAGCTGACGGCCGCCTCGCCGACCAGCCGCTGCCGGCGCATGCGCTCGCAGCCGTACACGCGGATACGCAGCCCGAGCCCGTGCACGTCCTCTGGTTAGATGAACGGACATAACTCGTTAAAATGCGAAATGTAGCTCCTAAATCAGTAAAAAACTAGTTATAGTGTAGTGTACTTCAGAACATTATTCTTTGTAGTTGACTGTTATGTTAGGTAGTAGAACAACAGAATTACCAGTAGAAAATTTAAAATTCTTTAAAAACCTAATTTCTAAGAGAAGAAAAACTTTCCTCACCTGGATTAATTTTGTGCAGCACGAAACTCTCCATGTATTGAGGGTTCTCGCCGGTGCGTATTTTCGATTTGAACTTTTGCTTCTTTAGTGGAAGAAGAACAATTCGAACCTGGAGGAAAAAAATAAGTTTACATCATAATATTCAATAATTAATTAATGTACGATACCAACTCTTAAAAATTTTAAGAGTTGGTAATTCCGGCTCGAAGGACCAAAAAGATGTAGGGTTTCCTACATCTATGGAGATAGTTGAAGTTGTTTGAGTTAAACGACGTCGCGGTTTTAGTTAGTTTATTTAGGTTTAAAAGATACAGTTTATAGTTAATGTTTGTTTGTTGGTGGCTTACGCTTAACTGACTATAAAATATTGTGCGGTTGCTAAACCGTACACAAGTCTTTGTGATAGGTTTAGTAAATGTGAGTTTCAAACTCGATTTTCGATTTAAACACATTTAGTTAAACTTATTATCTACAGTGCGCATGGTAAAGCTGGCGAGAAGAATTGTAATTGTAGGTTATTGTAATTGGTCGAGTCTTTTGTCCTACGCAATTAACGTCAAGATTTTCTAGCTAGAGGCTTTGTTTCATGTTAATACGAGTATCAAATTCTTCGTTTAATTATTTTCAATAATTCTTCCAATTCAGTATTGTGCAGTTCTAGTGCAGTTTCAAGCAGAATTCAGCAATAATCAGCGCAACGTGTTGTCAAAATGATTAAGCGGCAAATTAAGTTACTATTTTCGAAAACGGCAGCAGACCTCCTATTTTGTGCTATCCGTCATCAGCCTGAAGACGTCCACTGCTGGACATAAGCCTCTCCTAGCGCACGCGTTCATAGGAGACTAGTAGCCTACTGCTACCACGCTGGCCAGACGGGTTGGTAAAGGGTTTGTTTCAAGTTTTCCTTCTCTCGCACAGGTGTTCAATGCGTCGAGCCTCTTAGTGGACTCTTACGACATCCCAGGCATGTAAGGGAGTGGTGACACGTGTATTATTAGGCCGTCACCACACGGCAATTTTGTGCTATAAGTAAAGTTTATAAGTATCTGTGTGACCCGTGTCTGCAGCGGCGGCGCGCGCACCTGCAGCACGTGCACGGTCATGCAGCACACGGGGCGTCGTAGCGACTGTAGGCGTCGGGCGGCTGTGGGCGTCACCTGCGTCTGCAGCGGCGGCGCGCGGGGCGGCGGCGGCAGCGCGCGCGCCTGCAGCACGTGCACGGTCATGCAGCACACGGGGCGTCGTAGCGACTGTAGGCGTCGGGCGGCTGTGGGCGTCACCTGCGTCTGCAGCGGCGGCGCGCGGGGCGGCGGCGGCAGCGCGCGCGCCTGCAGCACGTGCACGGTCATGCAGCACACGGGGCGTCGTAGCGACTGTAGGCGTCGGGCGGCTGTGGGCGTCACCTGCGTCTGCAGCGGCGGCGCGCGGGGCGGCGGCGGCAGCGCGCGCGCCTGCAGCACGTGCACGGTCATGCAGCGCACGGGCGCGTCGTACAGCAGCGTCAGCTCCACGCAGCCGCGCTCCTGCCCGCCGCCGCTCTCGCCGCATAGCAGGGACGTATCCTGCGAGAATTTATCTAAAATGAGGAGAACCGTAGGAGAACTAAAGTAACCGACATAGTTAACTTTTAGTGGCAGTGTGCGGGACACATATCGAGAAGAAACGATGGGCGTTGGTTAGGGCGGAAAGTTTAGAATGGCGAACGCGCACCGGACGACGCTCCGTGTGTAGAACGTAGACCCCTGATATTGGACCGACGATCTAAAGAAGAAGCAGAAACCGCCACATGCGGAATGCGCGGGACCGATCGTGGTGAAGATTTTTGGGAGAGGTTAGCAGTGGGTGAGTGCCAAGTGGCTGAGATGATGATGACCTCGAGAATAACCAGGTCCTAGGCCTGTTTGCTGTTAATTGAGAAAGTATGGTAACGCTCACAATGTGCGCGATGACGTCCCTGGTGACGCTGCTCTGTGACTCGAGCGCGTGCAGGTAGAGCACCACATGCGTGATCGAATCAGACACGAGGAGAACCGTAGGAGAACTATAAAGTAACCGAGAACTTTCGAAGTATTGCTCAACTCGAGTTCCATTAGGCGGGATACACGGCGCGAAGAGCCGATGGGCGTTAGGTAGACCCCTATAAGGTGCAATGACAATCTGGTGAAGGCCGTGAAAAGCGCTGGATGCGAGCAGACTGCGATCGTCGTGAAGATCTTTGGGGGAGGCTTATACTCAGCGGTGGGTGGTTCGGTGCTCTGCGGCTCGAGCGCGCGCACATTGTCGATGTCTATACTCAGCAGTGGGTCACATGTAGCTGCATGTGCTGTAGATGCCTACGACCTTCATAATAACCAGGCAACTTGCTTGCTGTTCATGTAGAAGGTAAACAATGTTCACATTATGCGCGATGACGTTGCTGCCCGACGCTGCTCTGTGGTTTGAGCGCGTGCAGCGGCGGCGCGGGTGACAAGGCGCTAACGAGTAACGATGCTCCGGGGGTAGGCCCCCGACACGATGGACGGGCCGATGATCCGGGAAGAAGCTGGATGCTGGCAAGACGGGACCGATTGTCGTGAAGATCTTTGGAGACGCCTGTACCCAGCAGTGGGTGTCATGTGGCTAACGAGTAACGACGCTCCGGGGGTAGGCCCCCGACACGATGGACGGATCGACGATCCGGGAAGCCGCTGGATGCTGGAAAGACACGAGCGCGGACTGTTGCTATTGTAGAAGTATGGTAATCGCTCACATTGTGCGCGATGACGTCGCTGTCGACGCTGCTCTGCGGCTCGAGCGCGTGCAGCGGCGGCGCGCGCACGTCGTCGATGCGCGTCTCCCGCAGCGCCGTGGCCAGCGCCGCCACCTCCAGCTTGGCGGCTTGGTGCTCGTTCTTCTCCTCGTAGTGGCATTCCACCTCCTCCTTATCCTGGACGAAGATCGCGTGTAGTACGAATGTTATCTGTGAGTGCTTAACGCAGTTTTTTCATTAAATCGTGACGTATGTGCATTAGATGTTTATATGGCGTTGACCCCTTTCTGGCGTTGTGGCCATTGTATTGGTAGTGGCCACTGTGAGCACATAAGGATTAAATGGGAATGGGTAAAACTGAGCCTTAGAATGGCCACAACCGAATCGTCTACCATACGTACAAAATTCGCTTGATGGCTAGTCGTCAATTCCATCCAAAATTCTTTTACGTTGACGCGATCGAGTAAGTGGAAAACTATTCATTTCTCTAATTTGCCTTGCGATTAACTACTGCTATAATTAATACCTATTTAAAAAATATTTCATAACTATATAATGTGAATTATGTGTAGCACCTAGGTATATTCACTACATATTTACAGACGAAAATAAATGTCTAAGGAAAAAGTGATAAGTACTAAATGAAATATTTAATTTAACTTCTTCCAGTAATACATGAAATCTTTCTTTAAATCAGATTGCAATGTTTATTGCTTAATGTATGTTAGAATATTATTCAGAAAATGAACAAAATTATTTTTTAGATTACTTACTTAGTTCTAGGCGGAGTAATGCCATTTTAATATTAATTTACAGATTTTGGAAATCCGAAGAACGGAAGGAAGTCTGTGTAGACTGTGTAAAATAATGAATATAAACTAATAAAAAATCTACGTGGTGTACTATACTATAATCTCACAATTGTGTTTATATCTAGCGTCTTTACCTGTTGTATACGCAAGCGGAGCTCTTCGTCCGAATCCGACGCTTCGAACGTGAATATTCGTTCAGGATAATGGATCGGTTTCGACAAAGCATCTATAACAACACAGACATACAGTCGGCCGCATACTAAGCTTACATTTAATTCATAAAACCATATTATTTAAAGTTAATTCATTTATGTTATTGTGAGCAAGACTAGCGTGTGACCAACTGTGGAAAAGACTTCAATAGAAATACGCATTACCCTACGGTTAAATTGTATTATACAATCTATATCTACTGACTAAATACTAAAATATTTATGACTAACTATTACTTTAATTGTGAAACTATCGTGTAGGCATACCTATTGTATTGAATTATGAATAAAGGTCAAAGAAAGTTACAGTCGCGGCCTTGGGCGGCGACGTATAACACAACGTCGGTCGCCACTAAAATATTAATGTTTGTGTGTCTATCTGTTGTGGTGCGGCCGATACCATCTCAAGGACGTCGTCGTGCCAACGACACGCACGCACTTACAAATTAATGAAAATTTATTAACAAAGGAATAATTTTCTATTTTCTCTTGAATTTAGTTTAGTGTTATATACCCACTCATTGTCCACATAGGCTTATGTACAGTCACAAACCGGGATTGTGGAGCCGAATGCTACTGTTCGTATTTTGGCCGTGTTTTATGTTGATTATTACTTTGGTCACATTTGAATATCGAAAAGGCTGCATTTGTGTAATATACCCAAGTTAATATGATAAGCTAGTGGCTCAATAATCCCGGTACCTAGTTACTCTATTTATTACGAATGACAGTAATTAATAATTTGTTTATGAGGATTTTTTCCCCTTTTTGGACTAAGTTGTGTAAGACTAGTGTTGGTGGTACACAAGGGTTGTGGTGACTGACCAAAGTGAGCATCATCGAGGACCGTCGGCGGCGGGTCGGCGGCGAGCACGGGGCGCGGGCGCGGCGCGGCGTGGCACCAGCGGCGGCCCAGCAGCAGCAGCACCACCAGCACCGCCGTCGCAAACGCCGCCACCAGGCTTATGTACGCCGTCGCCTCCACTGCGACACAACACACGATGCCACGTTAATACCAACACACTAGGTGTAAGCAGTTTGGTCCTTCGATTAATCACTGCACAGGATTCGAATAACTTCTCTGGTACACAATATAATCATCACAATCATACATACAATCTTACGACAGGGAAGCACGGTAAATCAAAACGTAAGTTATTTTTGCGAAAAGGACTAGATAGTTATCACTCCACAGGATGCTTTCGAGTACTTCCTTGCTGCTCTTTAATCTCACAACACGGTAAATAGAAACAGAAGTGATCTTTGCGACATTAATCATTACCATTGGCTGGGTTTATAACGCCAATGTTGGCCACCATCGTTCAGCTGGGGGACATTGCGTTTCACATTTCTTTTGGTAGTTTTGCGACGTTCCAGTGTTGGCACGGGTGACAGGTCGGCGCATGCGCGCGGGCGCGGGGGCGCGGCGGGGCGTGTGGGGGCGGGCACGTACACCCTGCATTATATTATGGGCACCTCTGTACCGACGATGTATATCTGCGAATGTATATGGCGCAGGATACAGCCGCCAAGGCCGAGGTCGCCCGCCACCCCCTCGGGACCCGTGTAACCATTCACTCGCTTAATGCGACCTATTGAATTAAATATTACTCGGCTCGCTGTGTAAATATTGTTTCACCTTTATGTCTGTTACTTACGGTTGGGTAATAAAGGTAGTAGTCCATACTTACTGTGCGGAAGGCACAATTTTATTGTTATAATATTTAAATTAAGGAAAAGTACATAAAAACCTCTTTTATGTATTTTTACTGAATTTAAATATTTAACTTAAATCCATCGGAATCGGCAAAACCTTATTTCCTTTGACGACGATATTGTTGTGATTATTTTTAGCGTTTAATTCACATACGTTGAATACTTCTTTCGCCATTATTATTGAATACTTACTAATGGAATGAAAAAATCAATGCATACCTTATTTAACCGACGACGTGCGACGTTATATTTGGGATGGGATTTTCTATTGTTGCTAGGGAGGAAGTATTCCCATCGTCTTCGATTGAGGGAAGATGTTTTTGATTGTTTACGAAATAAATACATTTATCGTACAACTACCAATATTTACGGATCGCATTATATATGCTGCTTGCATACAGCAACTTTCCTTTAAAAAAACGGTTTCAGAAAGAGACTTTGTTTTTTTTTTATAATTCAGCTTAGCGAAATTTTTCTTAAATTAAGCAATTTTTTTATTAAAGAAAAAATTTAGATACTATGGCGATCGGAGGCTTTTAGGACACGCAGATAAATTCAATATTTAATTATCACTATAAAACATTTATACGTGCAAGCGGATCAACCGCTGCTACGCAACTCCCTTGTTTTGTTAGAGCGAGTCATAGAATTTTATCTTTAAATACTGACACCTACTTCTTTTCCAAAGAAAGAGATAGATGCAGCAACGAGTTCGCATCACGATACCAATGCATCACAATACCTACCCCTTAAATTACGTTGCCTGCATTATGTGGTCATATCGTACCTTTAACTGCGATACTGTCCTACATTTCCCCGAACGTGTGGTGTGACTACATTTAGGGGTGTGACTCGTTGGGAACAAAGGAACTTAAGTTGCCGAACATAGGATTGCGGACGAAAGGTTATTGCTGGAATGAAGTATGATCGGTTACTTTGATACATTTGCAGTCAACAGCAAACTTAAACTTATACAATAAGTATGCCATTTTGTCAATCAATTATGAACCTAATGTCTATTGGACTTTCACAGTTTTGTAAAGCTGACCTGCTGTTGACTGTACGAGTAGATCGAGTATTTTTAACTGATAAGTACTAAACAAACCCATAATACAATTGGAATAAGGTTGAGAATTAAACTCTATTCGCAAACTGCGGCGTGGCGCTTGGCGCGTGGCGAGGTGAGAAAACTCAGACTAAGCACTCGGAGCAATTTTGTTTCGTTTGAGTGGACGTAAATAAGCAAAACGAAACACAAACACCGTTCTACTTGTGTTCGTAAGGTTTGACTTTCGAGCAGCAGCGTCCGCACAGAAACAACCAAATTGGATCGTCACGAACAGTGTTTGATGTGGTTAGGGTCAAGCATATTAGCGCAAAGTCGAAGCATCAATCTGAAATTTAACATAGCAAATTCACCCTTATCTGCACAACGTAATACTCATATTACTTCCGAGATAAAATGCGCATTCGACGGAATTCGCGTTTTTTATCTCAGAAGAAGTATATGCATTACGTTGTGGAGATAATGGTGTATTTGCTATGTGTTAAGTGTCAGAATGACTCTGCGTTAGTATGAATTGACCCTTAATGGTATGCACGTGTGAACAAAGTAATCGATGATCGTGTTCGCCATGTTTTGTTCGTTCGTGCGTACCTTTACGCTTTCAACTCGTGGTTATGTATAGGTATAATTCACACCGAACGGACGGAGTCGGCGCGCAGCGCAGCACATTTAACAATTGCTGAAGGAAATTGAAACATCCGAAAAGAAATTAAGTTCCATATTTGCACGGGCGTGCGCGAGTAGCGACCGGCTGCTGCGGCGTCGCGCGCCCCCGGTCGGCTACGTAAATAGCATGCAAATATAGAACTAAACTTTTTTACGGATGTTTCAATTTCCTTCAGCGCAATTTTAAATGCGCTGCGCTGCGCGTCGACTCCGTCCGTTCGGTGTGTATCATACATAACTCGACTTAAGCGCGGCAAGACAAAAGATGCGCAGTAACTACATACACTGGCCACGCTTTTATTTTGATTGGTTCGGTCAAAACACATTTTTTTTGCCAAGTACCTTTTTTATTACTTTTCTTGTTTGTATTTTAGGACGGATTACACGCAGCTTGTCACATACGCTGTTCGTCCTTGCGCAGTAAGTCATAATACGCGATTTGGCATTTACGTAGTTCGTCACAGACGCGGTTCGTCGTAAACGCATTTCGTCGCAGACGTAGCACGCCATAGCCGCGGTTCGTCACAAACACAGTTCGTAAAACGTCATTAAAGTTAAAGTATTATATTGGATTACGGAAAAACAAAATAAAAATGTTATAAATACCTTAACGATGGCATTGCTAGTATCAAAACATGCTATTATAATATTTGGGTATACTTATAATTAATCATGAATAATAAACAAAGAACATAGACTGATCTCATTCGTCGTTGTAATACCAAAATCATGACAAAACGCGTATAAGACGAAATGCGTTCATGACCAACCGCGTATATGTCCTTACGCGAATATGACGGATTGAGTAAATCGGAAGGCTGGTGACTAATTGCGTAAATGACGAACACTGTGACAAGTGGCGTGTAATCATTTAGGACCAATGATGATGATGACAGTGTGGATCGTCCAATTTTTAAATCAACATAAGTTTTTTAATATTCCCTTTTCCCACTACTGTCAACAACAGGACCTTTATAAAACTGTCATTTCTTTCACATAGACTTTGAATTTTAATCTGTAAGAAGTTGGGATCAAAATCAATTGGAGATATTTGTCAATTTTGTGTTCTAATGTGATGTTGACTGTACAGGGGCCCGATTCTCGCGCCTTCGACATCTTGAATTCGACATTTTTGGAGTAAAAAATCTGTAATAAAGGCTCACTAAAAGCAATCTTCGACATTATAGGATTATGAAAGATAATTAAAATTAAAGGATTTTGACAGTTGTAGAGATTTTACTTAGATTTTTAATAAAGAAATTAATAATATAAAAATGTCGAATTCGACATATTTCAGCGCGAGAATTGCCCCCCAGTGCAGTCAGATATCTTAAAAACCTGTCAAATATATTTAAGGATGGTATAATAAAATTAGAGAAGGGCAAGCAAGATGTTCGAATTGTTGTTACACATTTTGAATTAACGGTTTGATGTGTTTTCCTAAGCGCGTGCTTGGAGAGAAAACCAATTCATTTAATATCAAATTAGCTACAAAACCCTTCAATATGTTACTTAGCAAATTATGTTTTTGTTTAATGTTTAATGTTTAACGTTGAAACTTTTTATACAAAGATTCGCCCGAGATAAAGATTCGTATATAATCTTCTTTTGCCCCTTCAAAATTATCGATTCACCGTCATCAAAATTACTTACCAAAGAAATTTATATTATTCTTATGATAAATTTTAAATAGAAAAATATTGGAAAATAATCAACTCGGCCACAACCACAAGTGAATTCTCAGACGGGACTCGATCCCACGACCTTTGGAAATACGGTCCAGTGCTCTAACCACTGAGCTACCTAGACTTTCGGACCACCGTCGAAATTCTCCAATACTTTTATATTTTTAATACGCTGTAGGCCAGCGTTGTCACATCAATGCTAGGAATATCCTTGCATTCGAAAGAAACAACTTTTCAGATGTTTAATGATCGATTAAGATGCAACAACCAATAATTTTTGTATTTTTGCATTGTTAGTGCTATTTTTATACTTATGATAAATTTTAAATAGAAAAATATTGGAAAACATCAACGCGGCCACATATGAATTCTTAGATGGGGAATTCACTTGTGGCCGAGTTGATTAAAAAAAAATCCTTAACTTTATATTTATTTTATTTTACAAAAAAATTGAGAATCTTTTTCCTATGACCATCCTCTTTCTTTATATGTTCTTCGAAAAATCTACCTTCTTAAATTTAAAGGGAAGTGATCTTTCAAATAAAATAGAATCCTTATTAATAATTTTTATTAAATAGCATTACTTTGTTGAACCTATTTAACGTTTACCAAACGACAAGGTATCGCAGAGACCCTTATGATACATACAACACATTTAAATATCATCCAAAGGTCCAAAACCAAATGAAACACCAAAATAATATTTTGAAAATGTTTTTTTTATTAACACTTACATTTTTACAGCGCTCCTAGCCAACAGAGTAATACTATAAAATGAATCGGTGTAAAGAACTGTCAAACGCAAAACAATGTTAGAACTACAGTGTATGGTAAACAAACGCTCACAAGGTCGGATCGTCGCAATAATATCAACACTATTGTCAGCGATGTACATCGTTCATCAACAAGCACAGAAGGTCACCCTAAAGAAACGAACTTCATTTAAATCTATAAACATTTCATATAATTTAGATTTATTAGTCGCTATAATGTTATATTTTACTTTTGTAACCATTATTATAATGTTATATGTATTCGTTACGAAAAATCGAAATGAATCTCCCCCGGCCCCTCGCCGCCGCCGGGCCGGGGTCAGCGCAACGTGACTCTATCGTAACTGTATAATTTTAAAAATTTCTAATTACGCATTCCTACGTTTTGTTATTATCCTTTAATTAAGAAATAAAATCTTACGTAATTACCATGAGCAGCCTATTTAATAAACTTGACGAAATCCGCTAACGATCAGACGATCGGTCGTAAAAGTAAAGCGCCGGCGCCGGCGGCGGCGGCGGCGTGCGCAAGCGTCGATCGCTCCGTGGCTACGTACGTACGATCCGGATACGGCATCGAAATTTCAACTACCTACCTAACAGTAAGCGGTAGTACACTAACAGGCACTCCACATCGACTCTCATACACCATGCACGCGACCGAATCTCCAACTAAACTTTATTCACTCGAAAAATTCAACTTAATCTAATTCACTTAAATTATAATAATAATAATGGCTTCTTAAACGTTAATCCTACGACGGACGCCCGGCCGGCGCCGCGCGTCCGAGATTCGCAAATTACTTAAACCATCTCGATACAAAAATAACATGATTCACGATTCCAAAATAATAGTACGCGTATAATATTTTTTTATCATCACAAATATCAAACTTCATACTCCACTGTGCATATATACATACATAGTTCGTCGAACGATAACGGTGAGTGCGGGGGCGGGGGCGGGGGCGGGGGCGGGGGCTGCGGGGACGGGGGCGGGGCGGCGGCGCGGCCCGGCGGGGGAGGGGGCAGGCGGGGGAGGGGCAGGCGGGGGGAGGGGGCGGGGCGGGGCGGGGCGGGCGGTCTAGTAGTAAGTCTCTTGTTCCAGCCAGCCGCCGGGGTTGCGGCGCAGGTAGAAGCGCCGGATCTCGTCGTAGATGAAGATGGACAGCATGAACGGAATGGCAGGCAGCCACCACACGAATCTATGGGCAAAGCACACGACACCGTAAGTCTGCGAATCGGCAGCAGATCGGAAACGCTGAACAGATCTTTCAGGATTTGGGCTAAGTCCATGTACACCATATTGGGCTGTCACTGTCATCGAGTCTGACAATACAGGATAAACGTCATTAAAATAAAATAATTATATTCCGCCATAACGAACTTTTGTTTTGCTAAATGCGTGGAGCGGACTTTTATTCTTTCTAAAACACAGAGCTGTTTTAGAGAAACTGGATGATTAGAATCTGTTTATCGAGTCAAAACTATTTTTTGATATACTGTAAATGGACTTGGGGGGGTTACTGATGTTGACGGGATCGCGTTGAGATCGAGATTGAATTTCAATAATTATAACTGATTTTCGACGTTTATTCGATTTTAATTACCGCTAAAATCGATTACTAGACTAAACACACTTTATTTACCAATTTCAAGTATTAGTTTTTAGTAAAAGCGTCAAGAGTAAGGGGGCTGGCCCAGACTTCATCCAATTTGGAACATCTCTCTATCAGATAAGTGGGTGTGAGATTAGGGGTTACTGACTTGAGGGGGTACATCCGCAGGCCCTTGTCCATCCCCGGCGTGTACGAGAGGAAGGCGGCGAGCGCCGTCTCGAAGATGAGCCCGAAGTTGAGCGCCCAGTTGCGCATGCCCTGGTGCACGATGGAGTTGCGCCGCGTCTTGCAGATGATCAGGTCGGCCCATTGCACTACCACGATTGACGCGAAGAAAGCAGTGTGGCAGGTGAACTCGAGGGCTTTGCGGTCGCGGTAAGTCTGGGGGAAAATGCACGGTTAGTATTTCCATTAACCACTTGTTACTACCGTCCTTTTAAAAGAACACATAAGTACAACACATAATTTTTAAAATATTGATAAAAAGCGGTATTTAGGGCCATTATACTAGCGTTGCTTATAAACAACGCAGATTTTCCGAGTTTCCACTAGGAAAATATATTTTCATATTTTTTTTCGCACGTTATTTAGTATTTTTTTAGCCGCATACAAAATATAGTAAAGTTCGAATGCAATATTATAATTCAGTAACATCTGGGTTAAAAACCTAAGCAATATTTTTTTTTTCTATAAAAATATGGAAAGTGAAGTGACACTTGAAATGATCAAGTGTAAATTATGTTTGAAACTTGAGATAAATAAGTCCTGCTCCGGCAGGAACATCGGTTCCTTGTTTTCTCATACAAAATGTTTATGCTTGTGATGAGGTATGCCTTTTATTCGTTATCATCGACATGTTTCCGGGCAACATCTTAGCTTAGACTTAGCTTAGTAATGACTTTAGTTAGACTTAGCTTTGAGGGATGTTTAAACATTTCGTGCTCTGCCAATCCCGCAAAGAAATTATAGCGTGAGATTATTGTTGATTCAACAAGAAAAGGTACACATTAAAGGATGTAGTATTTAATCAAGGATGCTCAAAGGACAAAGGTAACTATTCCTACAAAAACATTTGTTTTACGCACCCATTCCTGTCCGTAGGAGTCAGTCAAGTCGTTGATGGCCTTCGAGTCCCATTGCTTCCTGATGCCGAACAGATGCAGGGGAAGGAACCCGTTCTCAGCCATGATGACGAAGTACACGAAGAAGCCAGCGGCAGCCTGGATCATGCCGATCTGGCCGTACGCCATCGAGATCAGCCTACACACACCCAACTCGCCATCAGTAAGTGAACTCCACAGTTACATTTCGAAAGCGGTTGCAGTAATTATTGTGAATTGGAGATAGGGTACTGTATCAGACTGGGTTTAGTTTCAACTATGTAAGCTGCATGTTTCATTGTTACAGTAACTGTTGGGAGTAACTAAGATTTCTTTCAGTTTTTACTCATAAATGAATTTTATACATTTTTATGTGATTTTTTAAATAAGGCAGATAAGTATTGAATTTTAATGTACACAGACTCATTGAAAACATCAAATCTTGTGGTCATTTCAGTAATAAAATGAAAGTATCTTCTTTAGCTTAGTTTGAACATCTCAGTTACTCGCAATCACAAAAATGTAACGAAAATAAAAAAAAACAGCAAAACTTAAAAAAAATAATTCTCTAGTATTTCAGTTTTATTGAACATGAAATTATATTGTATGATCAATTTGACAATCCAGTCAAAAGTAATTGATGTTGTTGTGATATCGGCATTTTTTTCATTTTCGTTTGTTAACAATTGGTTTCGATAATAGAACTTACCTTCCAAATTGTTAATAATAAATCTAACATGCGATACATGTTATAAATTAGTATCAATTTAATCTACGACCTACATCAACATTGGGATATAATGCAATTCAATTTTAGCAATTTACGTGAAGAGAATAATAAAAGGGTGATAAAAAATTATATCTATCCAAATATTGACGTAAGCCGCTGGAAGGATTAGGCGGCAGAAGAAAAGCGCGCTCGTGCAGGCTTCTTTCGAATATTGGCTTCAGCTTATGTGCACTGTTATTGCTCTATAATACAGTGTAGCGGAGGAGGTGCACGTCGGTTTGCAAAGGGCATTCAAGTAGCTCAACTAAGGATAAATCAAATAAGGGCTGGATAGAAGCCGAAGATGATCCCTAACGATTCACACTGAAAGGTCAGTACAAATTCGCGTATCTTGAACAGAGATTTAGTAATAAGCAATTTTGACATGTATATTAATTGCCTCTTTCATGTTATCATACGATTAAATAAATCTAATAATAAAGCAGCAGTAACGAACATACAAATCTTTAGTATATTGTCGAAATCTTTTGAAATATGTACGGCACTTCCAGTGTGAGCGAGGCGATAATGTCGTGTGTTCGTGCGGCTAAAGCGCTTGTAGCGAAGTGGTTCTGTTGTCGTAGCTACATATACTACTCTAATAATATTTACATAAATATAATATATATATAATATACTGCTATACATAAATAAAACATAGCGTATTAAGATATAATATTGATGCTCCATGTCACCTATTACAACATTCCTTGAACAAAATAAGTAAATATTAAAAACGCATTTTACTGCACTAACTCTAGTTCTGCTCTACTCTAACACGAAAACTCACACATAAAATCAACTATTGTGATCTATGAGGAGGACTAAACCTCTAGGTTGCCGCTAACGTGCGCGCGTCGCAATCGACGCTCGTTAAATATGGAAGAGTGAAGGTTGAAGAGATAGAGATAAAGGACTAGCTCCTCTATATCTATGCGATAGATCAAACTTTCCAAAATATCGTTTGAAACTAAAGAAAGGAAACTGTACTCAAAACTTGAAGGAAAGTGAGTAGTGTGGCCTCTACAGCTCTCTTGTATATTTATTGTGTATTTAACACGAGGCGCTGAGCCCAATGGTGGCTCAGTGGTGGGAGCTACGGTCGATCGCCGCGGGATCGACGGCGAGCTGCGGCGCTCAGTACGGGGTTACGGGAATTGCACGGTGCTGGCATATCACTCTTCCACATCCAGTGTCATGGTTGTAGTCGGTTCAGTCACAAGTGGCCACGCCCTCACTACGGAACCCGTTAAAATACCAATTCGTTTCTGATTAAAAGTAAATAAAAACTCAAAAAAAATCGGATTATGACACTTGTGCTTTAAAATTGTACACTTTTCTAAAAAGCAATACATTATTTGTCAAGTCCGAAGCATTACTAATTGCACATTTCATTTCACTATTATGTGCTTTGAATCTCCTTCTAAACGCTGTTGAGCTGTAAAGCACAAAACTTAATTTATCAGACCTGACTTTATATCTAAAATTACGAGTACATATTTCAGGGGGTAACAACTTAGTAGTGGTCCGCTACGATAGCAACTATGAAACCTCAATCGTGCAGAGCAAAGTGTTCCTTACGTCAATGGAATAAAAGTCAGTATTCTACAACTTTGACTCTATTCCTTATTACATAACCAACGTTTTGCTTGCATAAGAAAGGTGTCAAAACGGGTATCATAGCGTGCCGTTACTATACTAATTACATGAGCTCTAAAAGTGTAACTGTTTAATCCACAAGTGTGTGTATGTCAAGGACATTTGTAAGACAGTTTGTTCGTGTGAGGGCGGGCTTAACACCGAGGTACTACAAGCTGGCTGCGGGGATGCGGACCTTCTGTTGACCAGGTTGTCGCGGTAAGGGTCCCGCGGCTGCCGCTTCATGATATCGGACTCGGGCGCCTCGTACGCCAATGATATAGCAGGCACCTTCGGTAACATCAACCAATCAGCACAAACCACTCCACCGACACCGCTTACACACATACATAATAAATATACACACTCCCTCTACGGTACCACCGCTCGTCTACTGCTAGCGATATCGTCAAATATATCAACTAATTAAAATTACTTAATTACGCATAAACTATATAAGATGTATATAAGAAAAATTAGCGTGATTAGAATTCAAAAATTATGATTCTCGTAACCTTCCTTAGACAGTACGAAATCTGAAATACTACTCTAGTGATAGAAGTACCGAACAAGCCCTAGCAGAATATAATACTGTAACTATGTTCCGTGTAAGACGGTAGTGTGGCCGCCCGACGGTGGGCGGAGCGGATACGTGTGATGAAGCCGTGGCGGGTGAGGACCGGATGACGCGACGTGACGGTGTGTGTGCATGGAGATCATGAGGTAAGAAATGAGGTAAAAAGTAAGATATAAATAATGGAAAACGATAAATCCTTACTAATGAAAAACATCAAGTCAATTATAAAACATTGTAGGGTTACAAAGGAACTTTTTCAATTAGTAAGGTTTGAAACGGTAAAATCGGACAGAGGCATGCACGTTAGACAATTGACAGAGACAGGACACACCGAATAGACTTACCTTGGAAGCGAAACCACACACAATACCAATATATAAAAAAATAGAATAATAAAAAAACCACACAAATGAAACAATGCGTTTGGGGCGGGGCCATGATCGGGGGCGCGGCAAACCACATTGTTCCATCGCGACAACAAGCTACATCGTAAGAAGAGTCTGTTAGTATAGAAAAATGTAGAAAAGACATCGCAAGGCATTAAGTAGGAGCGGTGCGATGGTCGCCTTCAATATCCACACAGCTATCGTGACAGGACACCGTCCACGCAGGCAACAACCAAACCTCATATCGAAGACTAGCTTACACGTGGTAGCAAGCAAGTAGCGGATAGAATAATATCTTTGAACGGGTGCGGACGACACCCGTGCTGAGTTACCTCTCGTTAACGAGTTTATCAGTGAAAGGATTACGCGGCTGGCGCTTCATTATGTCAGATTCGGCCTCCTCGTAGGCCAGGGAAATGGCGGGCACCTACACAAACACTAGCCTGTGAGCGCGCGCGGGAAACCCGCCCGCCGCCCGCCCTCTATAGTCTGTGCTCTATGCTCTGTGGTCTGTGGTCTGTAGTCTACGGCCATAGACCAGCGGGGGCGGGCGGCGGCGGCTCGACCAAAGCGTGTGCATCATTAGAACATGTGTACAACACCGAACATTTAGCAAGCGGCTGCAACCGCATTCACTGTTCCTAGTCGGCAGACGGTTGCACCCGCTTGTCCTTAATACTATCACACAAAATAATCGTAAACACATAAAACAAATGTAGACCATGATCATGACTCTGTGGATGGGACTCCGTGAAACGTAAGGTCGAACGAATGATCGTGGATGAGGATGGCCGTAGTTATGGCTTCTCGAACTCAACGGGTGATGATGGGATGGCGTGTGACGTCGGTGTGTTGTGTCTGTCGTTACTGTCTACCCCCCCTTCCCTCCTTTCCCCCACTCGGGGCACAAACATAACACATCTGCATTAATCATTAATCCCTCACGGCTGGTACGTCCCTGTTAAGTACTAGGCGGAGTCCATTCGATCTAGGCTAGGAATCATTGTTAGCGGGTAACTGTTAAATCGGTTGCACGACTCCACATGTCCATATCACAAAGGTAAAAACATAACTGTTAAAACTGTCCTACATTACCACGAGGCACATGACCGAGACACTGTCTAATTTACGCAACAAATCGTAAACGTTTCTTTAATTAAGTTAATTTTCAAGGTAATGAACGTCAGGATAATGTGGAACAGCGCTGGTATTAGAGCGCACGATATCGAGACACAGGCGTTAGCTGCACCCAGTTAGTACGTCCACAACGAACACGCATAGAGACCTCTCGTTGACAAGCTTGTCACAAAACGGGTTCCTAGGCGGCCGTTTCATAATGTCCGCCTCGGCCGATTCGTACGCCAGCGCGATGGCGGGCACCTGCGCAATCACGCGTTAACACTCGGCCTCACACTTTACACTGCCCCAGACGCTACAATGCTAAGGAAGACACTTGGTATTCGACAATCATTGCTTTCAGTCTCAGCTAAAATATTCCTCAACAATGGTTGACAATACTGTTACTAATTAAATGTTATCTTGAATTTATATTTGGGTGAAACTATTTTCAATATTGATTGTACAACACAACACAAGTAAGTACATAACTTACTTTGATCACAACATAATCTTTAAGTGATTGAAAATAATTACATTATCAATAATTTAGTGTTACATAGAAAGTGTTTATAATTGGAACTTAAAAATAACGCGTATTCAATAAAGAGTAATCAGTTAAATAATTGAAAATTAAACTTTTGACATCCTCAGTAAAACCCAGTGTTATATGCAATATAATGCACACTTCCGATGCAACACCTTCTCAATACAAAACCGATCTTGTACTTTAAGCAAGAAAGTTGAACTTACCATGTCAGTTCCAAGATCGATGCAAAGGATAGTGACAGTGCCGAGGGGTAGAGGGATGTCGCAGAGGATGAAGGCCAGGAAGGGCGAGATCTCGGGGATGTTGGACGTGAGCGTGTACGCGATGGACTTCTTCAGGTTGTCGAAGATCAGCCGGCCTTCCTCTACTCCTGTCACGATCGACGCGAAGTTGTCGTCTAGGAGGATCATGTCGGCAGCCTGTGTGGGTGTAAGCACCGGGTTAGTTCATTGCTTTAAGACGAAACCTCAAGGGCGACAGATTTGAAGAAATCGTATAAAAGTAGACAAAGCGTTTTTGTCTCTCTTTAATTATGGAACAGATTAGAATTAAATACATTGACTAAAAAAAGAAAAAAAAAAGAATGAAAAATTGGGTAAAGAATATAAAGAGAGTATATTAGTTTCATAACTGTACCAAATGGAAATTGTTCCTTATTAAATTTGCCTGTATTAGGCGGATAGATGCAACTCCGAGACTTTTAAATCATAAGTTTAATAGTATTTAAATATTTAAAAGACCACTGTTACGCAATTATTTTATGAAAAAGAGAAGAAAGAAAAAAATATTTAATGTTCTAAGAAATGTCGATGTAATATTGTAAAAAATTGGGGGTCTACGAAAAACAGATCACGATAGCCGATGACAAAATACTGGACCTTATTTTGATGCTGATAAAGTCTCGAATATAAACAAACGTTCGTCCGATTATCGATTGGTTTTGGAGTAGAATATAGGTTGACCTTATCTAAAACAACTTTTACGGATATCAAACGCGCTATATTTCCACGAACTAAGTTGTAATTGTCCGTATTTTTACGTTTTTTAGGGGTTTTTTTTTATTTTCCCGACGTTTCGGCACCTTTACAGCTGCCGTGGTCACGGGATGACTGGCTACTTATAAGTCTACCCTCGAAAAGTTAATTTATTTTCGTTCGGATACGGTTAGACATTTACTATGGCAAAAGTTGTTTTATTTCAATGAACAGTGCGCGCCAAAACATAAGATGTACGTATATTGACCTTATCTTTTCTATTTTTTTAAGCTGACCTGTTTGGAGACGTCTGAGCCGGCGATGCCCATGGCCACGCCGATGTCGGCCTTCTTGAGCGCGGGCGAGTCGTTGACGCCGTCGCCAGTGACGGCCACGATGGCGCCCAGTCGCTGGCAACCTTCCACTATGATCAGCTTCTGCTGGGGCGATGTGCGAGCGAACACGATCTCCGTGTGGTACCTGCGCAGGCGCAACTGGTCAGCACTATAACAGCGGGACCTTGTCAAAACGTTTAAAGTATCCAGCAGCAGCGATAGGTGTGATACGTTGTGGAAGACAGTAAGTTGATTGGAAGTAATTAGAAGATTTTAACAAAAGCCGACAGATTTTTTATTTTATTTTATATATCTGTCTGTTCGTCTGTTTTCGTTTCAGTCAGACAAGGATGTTCTCCTTACAGACTCAATCTCAAAAAAGCATAAAAGCATTTCTTAATAATCTTTTAGTATCAAGTTTAAATTTAAGAATTTGTTGAGAAAATTGTTACCAACAGTTTGTCGCCTACGAAGATGATGGATGATTCATTTATCGTGGGCGGGCTGTGAAAACCTCGTAAGTAGCATAAGACAATGTCTAATTTTATATAAAAGGTGGCATCTTTTTTTCGTGCGGACATCAACCAAGCCTTGTTATTTCAGAAACTTAAAAACCTACAATATGTTTTACTTGGCTTCCTACAAAAAATTTCACTACACGGTTTTTTCGTTTTCTGTAAAATTTTGAGTATTACACATGCGAGGTTTCCACAACCCGCCGACGTTATGGTAAAGGCGTCCACTGAAAAAATTTGTTCCTAACAAGTCGTATTAGTTCTCTTTATAAAGTAAACTAGGAACGGCTCCACACTGCACGACCTTCGGTGGCGCTTTGGAGCCCAAGAGAGGCGGAGCGCCGCGAGCTTTTAAAACTTTATGTCGGCATAACTCTGTGAGGACATGACGGATTTAGACGCGGTTTGTTGCATTAAACGCAGAATTACATTCTGGTCAAATTTGTAATGTATCGCGATGCACAAAAGTCTATACTTTTCGAGCAAAACCCTAAAAACCGAATTTGGCTCTTCTTTGACGCCAAAACCTAAGGTTATGGTGATGGTAGGACATCGATTTTTTGTCACCTCCTAGGTATGGTTGATGTCTAAGTATGTGCCAAGTTTCATTAGAATCGGTAAAACGTTCTGGGCGCTATGACCGGGCGAACAGATTTTCAAAAGTCAACATAAGGGAGGCTCCGCTACGCTCCGCCTCAATAAAGCGAACTTTTTAATATCTTACTTTCCGAAAAAAAATCTTTGTACAGTACGAACTGAACAGAACTGTCTTGTACGTACTTGAGGATCTCATCGAGCTGGTCGGAGTTGAGCTCGCGCAGCTCGGTGCCGTGCACGACGGCGGCCTTGGCCTCGCGGGGGTTGACCTCCGACACGGGGATGTTGAGGCGCGCCGCGATGTCCTCCACCGTCTCGTTGCCCTCCGAGATGATGCCCACCGACTTGGCGATCGCCTTGGCCGTGATCGGGTGGTCGCCGGTCACCATTATCACCTGATACAATGGAGTAGGTCTATCAATTCAATTCGATTCAATATCATTTATTCAGTCTAGGCTGTTCCAAGCACTTATGAACGTCAAAAAAGCTACGCCATCGGTTCACAAACCCTACGGCGGGAGACCTTGTAACGAGAAGAACCGGCAAGAAATTTGTCAAGGGCTATTTTTTTCTCCCTATTTTATTTCATACAGAGTCGTCAAATTGAAAAGTGAGCTTAACATGTCAGTAAAGTTCATTAAATCCCTTGAAACTTTATGTATATAAAAACTGACAGCTTATCCTTTTTGATCTGTTCAAATACGATAAGTAGTTTCGAATTTACAAGTATTCAAACATGAAGCTTCGTACGCTCCTCGTGTGTCGGTATGTATTCGTACAAGTTTCATATAAAATGTTCGGGAGTGAACCCCAAACTAGCGCTGAGCCCCAAGTTAAAAGTTAAATATCTTTGAAACTAACTGGGTATACCTAAGGAAAAAATTTAAAACACGGTAATTATTTACTTTTACTGCACCATACCGAAATCCAACTTTTTTGTCTTTTTTTAGCCTGAGTAAACTTTGATGAGAAAAATGATGGCTTCAAAACGTTTGCTCTGTCTACACAGATACAGTGAAGTACAAATGCCTCCAAAGTCTCGTTCCGTCCGAGATGATGCCCACCGACTTGGCGAGCGCTTTGGCAGTGATCGGGTGGTCGCAGGCAACCATTATCACCTGGTGAAGGTTGGGTTGGTTGACTAATGTTTAACTTAGTTATTTTCTAGGCCTAAGTTGATAATAAACGAAAAAAACATGGTTTCAAAATATGTCCTGTAAGTAAACGTTGAGTATAGTGGAAAATCTTAAAGTTGCTAAACTAACATTTGTGTTAAATGTGGAGTGTAGTATCGCGTATAGTGTGGGGTATAGTGTCGCACCCTGATCCCAGCAGAGCGACACTTGGCTACAGCATCAAGCACGGCAGCACGGGGCGGGTCGATCATGGACATGAGGTCGACGAAGCGTAGGTTGTCCAAGGTGAAGTGCTGAACTTGAAGTGTGTAGTGTGCGGTGTAGTATCGAGTATAGTGACGCACCTTGATCCCGGTTGAACGGCACTTGGCTACAGCATCAAGCACGGCAGCACGGGGCGGGTCGATCATGGACATGAGGTTGACGAAGCGTAGGTTGTCCAGGGGGAAATGCCGAACTTGAAGTGTGTATTGTGCGGTGTAGTATCGAGTATAGTGACCCACCTTGATCCCGGCAGAACGGCACTTGGCAACAGCATCAGGCACGGCAGCACGGGGCGGGTCAATCATGGACATGAGGCCAACAAAGCGAAGGTTTTCCAGCGGGAAGTTGGGGTCGTCGGTGCCAAACTTGAAGCCCAGCGGGTACTTGTCGGAGGGCAGCTGTAAGTCGCAGAAGCCGAGCACTCGCTCGCCCAGACCGCCCAGCTCCAGGTATGCGTTGTTGAATGCTTCTTTCATCTCTTCGTCCAGAACCTGGTACGCGACACACGCTATAGTGACATAAAGACTACAGACAAACCCAGAGGTCGCATTGATCTCAAAAAAATTAAAAGTAATCGTTTTAAAAAGACTGTTTCACAAGCATAAACACCTAAGATTACGTTAATCTACATTATAAACCACCCCCTCATACAATAACCATGTCAGACAATTGATCAAAACAGTAATAATATAATAGGTGTTTCAAATATGAATTTTTGTTAACAACTTTATTTTTGTTAATTTCAAATCTGCTTTAGTTATAGATCGCGCCAAACTTCTAGTCCGCTCTGAAGTTGCTTCGCTCAGGGATACAGTCAGACTCGTCATACTTAAGTCATAGTAGACTTAAGTATTATGTCAGGGATGCAATCAGACAAATAATACTTAAGTCTTATTAGAATAAAGCATTATGTGTCTGACTGCATCCCTGCGCGAAGCAACTTCAGAGCGGACTAGAAGTTTGGCGCGATCTATACAAATATATCAATAGTCATTAACTTTTACTACTAATCACTTTATAATTCTCAATACATTGTTGCGTTCCGTAGTTTGCTTTTGATACATATATTTTGTAATGACAGACAAATAACATGTATTTAGTCGAACAATTTTTTATTTCCATTAGATTGGATAGTCTGAAGATCATATCATATCAACAAAAGACTGACTATATGAATGACTAATTCAAAAAGTTCTTGCTTTGAGAAACAATAACAAATGTCATAAGTGTTCCACGCATGTACAGCACGGTTAACTAAAGCTTATCGTTGACACGTAGTATCCGTCTGTCACGCGCGCAATCGAACTTACGAGTATGAAGGAGACATTAAACAAGAAAATATACTAGAAAAAAGCAATTTGTCTCATGTCTCGTTCCTCCAGCCCCTTTCCACCATCAGAGTACCAGACGCAGGTTAGCTTATCACCCGTACGTCGTTGAAATTCCAGTGATCCGTACCAAGCGCTTTGCTGACACATTTCTTATGCGAACCGCTCAAGAATGGAATGCGCTGCCTGCTCATGTTGTGTTCCCCGATTTCTACAACCTTGGCCTCTTCAAGACGAGAGTGAATAGGCATTCTCTGGGCAAGCATGCAACACCTTTGACCACATCCTGTTTGTTAAGCACGATAGTGGTCAAATGCCTGCCCAGTTATTCCTAAAAAAAATGTCGCCCTGAGGAGATGGGACATGAGACAAGTTGCTTTTTTCTAGTATATTTTCTTGTTTAATATTTATCACGTAAAAATAGCATTGTAAAATGCAAAAATAAAAAGTTATAATGAAGGAGACGGTTATTGTTTTGCTTTTGCTACTATAGAGTTCACTTCTTTGTATTTGTCTATTCGTTTTTGGGGTTCCGTAGCCTAATGGCAAAAAACGGAACCATTATAGATTAGTCACGTATGTCTGTGCGACGTATGTCACAGCCACTACATTAGAGCGAGTAGTGATAACGCGCCAGCCGTCGGTAACCGACCTATGGTGACCTGTATGACTGACCTTCTCCTTGCCGCCGATGAAGATGGTGCTGCAGCGCTCCAGGATGCGCTCGGGCGCGCCCTTCATCACCAGCAGGTGGCGCGGGTCCGACGGGTCGTCGCTCTCGTGCACCGACACCTGGCGGGGCATTATACTACTGTAGGCACTTCTATATAAACACTAAACTCAACTCCATATCATTTATTCAGTTACAAGCTGTTACAAGGCACAGCCCTATATCGAGGTAGACGTAAAGAGCGCTTCAAACAGTATGAGAACCTAGTGTGTCGAATTTCTCGTACCTACGATGACCTACGATGATCTGGTCAAGAGCGAGAAGTGAAGTGAGTGAAGCGCTCGTGGCCGCGCTTGAAAGACTGATCGTAATCGATCACGTTTGTTGAGCAACGTTCGGTCCGGTCAGGAGAGGGGGTGCCAGCGAGACCGAGCTGCTTTACGCTCACTCGGGACAATGTCCTGTCAAATACTATCTAAGTCTTGTCAAAAGCGGCATTGCGCGAGGTTTCAAGGGCGTTGTCCTACTGTTAGTTATATAGTTACACTGTGGTAAAAGCCTATCAATAGACTGGGTATATTCGAAAACTAGTATAATCGATGGACTGGCAACTGGTTTCCGCATAAATAAGGATATTTAATGAACCTCGCTTCTAAACTCCCGACTCAAAAATCTTAATTATTATTAAAAATTACTGGATTTTATGAATATCATAACATTGTATTTACCAGATCTATAACCCTCCTCATTAATCCATATCAATTTTGGTCCTTTGAGCAGGATTTAAGATATCATTTTAGTGCGGTTAATTCGTGGTACAATATAGTGAACCGCCAGTTCTTGATTCTTATGTTGCGCTTTCTGATGGTAAACACATCACTGTGCTCAGAATAACCTGCTCTCTGTGTAGGATTAACGTAGGAGCTCACGAAAGCAGGGACCGCTTCAGAAAGCCTGTACGCAACCCCAGCTAAACGAGTGATGATTAATAATTACCTGGTACTTGTTGGTGGAGTTGAAGGGGATCTCGCAGACTTTCTTATTCCGTTTGCGGATGGACAGCACATCACCCAGCGCCAGCTCCATGCACTTCAGAAGGGCAGCTTCAGACGCGTCTCCAGCCACTTCCTTCTTGAGGATAGGTACTCCATCTTGGCCACCCTTGAACTCGGCGCGGTTGCACAGGGTCGCGATCTTCGCTAGCGCCTTGAAGCCAGGGCTTGTGCGGTCTGTGCCATAAATACACCAGCACAACATTAGCGACTATGTCTCTATCTGTATATATTGTTTAATGTGTCATTTGTCTCGAAACATTTGCTCAATAGACAATTAACAAAACAAAAACCATTCCTATTTTTAAAGTCGTCTTAGTCAGCGTATTCCATTTCAGTGTGAAATAATAGACTAGATCAATTTATATTAGTGACAGTTTGAATTCATTCGAATTAATTATGTTTCAAAATAAACAAAGTAAACTATGTCAATGACTGCTTTTGCATTGTAATTTATATTGAAGTTATAAACAATGCCATTATTTATTATTTTTTTGTGTATAAAACGGGTTTTTATTATGACTATCAGCAAAACAAAGAGTATGTAACATTATAAGTACGCACCGTACTGCACTCCAGACTGGTCCTCAGTAGTATCCGCCTCAATGATCTGGTTGTCGAACCACATATGCGCTACAGTCATGCGGTTCTGCGTCAGCGTGCCGGTCTTGTCAGAGCAGATGGTGGAGGTGGACCCGAGCGTCTCCACGGCCTCCAGGTTCTTCACCAGGCAGTTCTTGGACGCCATGCGCTTGGCCGTTAGTGTCAGGCAGACGGTTACCGTCGCCAGTAACCCTTCGGGTACGTTCGCCACGATGATACCTAAAAAGAACACACGTTGAAGTATCTCTAGAACAAAAGCGATTGTAGAAAGGCAGAGTAAAAACTATCAATGAATCCAATAATCACGTAGGAAATAAGGTGAGACAAGACACTGCACGAAAGGGGTTTGAAGACTTTTGTATGGAGCCAGTATCTACTGTTTCGCCATTTTGTCTTTTTTTCAAGATCGCGGGTATATGTATATGGTCGCTTTCGCGTGACAACTATTTGGTCAGCTTATCAAAGAATTGTTGTCATATTCTTGTTTTTGTTAAAACTTTCATGATAGACAGAATTGAAAGCTGAAATTACCAGGAACGAATGATTATGAACCATTTAAATTTTTTTAATGTATGCCATGTTTCTTAATGTTATGGAAACTGCGTATTTGATCGCTAAAGTACGATCAGTCTAAAATTTATCAAATTTCAAAATTCTTCAAATAGTGTAATGTTATTAAATCTGAAACTCTTGACGTAATAGATGTCTACCTCGAGTATTTTTCACAGCTGTTTATTTATTTATATTACTAATTTACTATGCTAATTTCCTATTTTACTTACAAATCCGATTTTTCTGATTTTCGAAACCATTTAATTACATTGGTTTACGTCAACAAAATAAAAAACGAATGATTAACAACCAGACAAATTAAGGTCTCTTACTGGTAGTGGTAGTTTTTCAAACTTCTGTGTTGAACCGTTTTCGAGATCTGGGAATTCCCAAAACGTTACCGCAGCAAAATCTTAAATAACTCGAGAATACACATACATTTTGCTAATTGCTAACATTTACTACGCAACAAAAGCTATCTCTATTCATATATTTCGTTCCGAGATTAAATGTCTTTTTTTGCCAGGGTAACATTTCAAGCGTTACTCCAGTAAAATAATAATCTAATAAATATAAATATATCCTAAAATGTCACGTTTCAAAGTTTTAAGCAGTTAAAGCTGCCATAAGAAGGTCAAAAGCGCCACTGATACAACTTTGGCAGTTTATAACTCGGAAACGTGTGACTTTAGGAGATTTTGTCAAAAAATATTTTGTATTTGTATTGAAACAAACAATCGATTTAAAAAGAAGACAAAATGGCGAAACAGTAGGTATACCAAAATCTTCAAACCCCTTTGATTAATTCTTATCAGAAACTGAACAAGATTCTAAATCCCATTGTTGCCGGCATTTTTTTGTTTTTATAAAAGCTCAAGAGTCTAGTATTGAAAATAATTTCGTCGGTCCTTTATCTTAAAATCAACACATACACATATCACAAACTGTATCATAATCATCAATAATTATATTATTATTTGTTAAACAGAAAGTGGCCGCAAATACAATAGATACTAATTCAACACTTCATAAATGTTACATAATTAACTAAGTATAATTTTATCTATTGAGTGCTATGAAGCTATGAAGTAGACATTGTAGTATGTATTAAATAAAAAAAAATAGTCAAAAGCTACGCGACCCTTAATTAATATGTTAAATTACTTCTATCGGTTTCTATCCCAACGATAATAATCTCAAGGTCCTTATTTGATTGGTTATATTCGACACTTGTACAGAACATTGATCGCCTCGCAGGCTGATACAGTGGTGCCATCTAGCGATAAATCCACTGAAACGCTAACACAAGTATGTTTAAAGCATGCCGATAGATGTCGCTCACCAATCAGGAAGATGACAGCGTCGAGCCAATGGTAGCCGAGGATGAAGGCGATGAGAAAGAAGGTGACGCCCAGGAAGACGGCCACGCCCGTGATCAGGTGGATGAAGTGGTGGATCTCCTTGGCGATGGGTGTCTCTCCCGTGTCCAGGCCAGAAGCAAGACCGGCGATGCGGCCCATTACCTAACCACACGGATTTGCAGTATGAGTACCTTTCGAATATTGATTGAATAGGTATGTGTTTTTTTTTACATAAATGTGTGAAATGCGTGAACATATTATCTGTGTCGTTGCTTACTAAAAACGGGTGAAAAAAGAAAGATAGGTTGCTCTATTATAGACAAAACTTTTTTAAAGAAATAAGAATGTTATCAATTAAAATTATAAGGGTCAAACCACATCTAACCGAAATGACGTCGTCGATCTTCTTGAGTAATTTAATTGAATCTATCTTTTCGACATACAAAAAACACACACATTTCGGTTGAATGTGTGCGATGTTTATATGGTATTATGTATATCGGCGGTAATTCTGTCAGGGCTTGACCATAAGAAATAATAAAAGTTAAAATTTTATAAAATCTAATAAAGGCAAACGGATTGACGACGGTGCCTTTATTATATATCATTAACAAAACTTTACAGACCTCCTCCAAAATACATTTTCAGGACACAGAACATTTAGCAACAACTAACGGGCCTTATGTGTACAATTAGATTACAGTCCACAACAGTAATAGTGCGGCCAATATAGTGTGTTAGTTTCCGCTTCAGGCGGTGACATCACCGGAAGCGGCGTAACGCGACACTCATTCATGCCGCTAAGCGGATCACATCGTCAAAGGTACTGTTTGTAGTTTTGCCTAGTAATTAGGTTAAGGCGGCCAGATAAGGTCGAGTGGCACAGTTTTTATAAAATAGGAGAGATATCTCATTAAGTAAGAATGAGCGGTGGACTTTTTGGGCAGCTACAATTTTCGCAATATAATTCTGAAATTTAGATTCAATACTACATTTAGAAATGTTCTGAACAACATGAGAATTATTATGTGTACGGTACATAGCGGCTCATACAGTGTGCATTTACTTCTTGTTTGTAATGAAAAAGGTCTTAAATGTTGAGTTTTAGACTCTACTCTGTGAACTTTTTAGTTTGATCAAGACCGCGTGAAAATAGAAGCACACTCTATGCGGTTTTTTTTGAGGAGTCACATAAGAGAAGTGAAGTGGGAAATTGTGTTGAGTGTAAGCTTCTCAAGGGAGTAAGGGCGTGTCAATTGCTCACGTTATCACGTCCTTATTCCCTTGATATATCGTATTTCTGTGATATGTTAAATAAATTGAATGTGGGGATCACTAAAAGCTAATGGCGCCTCCACCTACTTTTTTCAAATTCTGATACTTAGTTTTAAGTACAATTTTGACATTCGCATGCCCTGTTGGCGAAACGTGAATGAACATAAGATCTGTATTGTATTTTACCATGTTTCTTGCCAATAAATGAATTCAATTGGTGGTGGGCCGCGCGATTAGTTCTCAGCTTCTCCCTTTAGCGATATTGTCAAGTGATTTCAGAATGTTTTTTCTTCTTTGTTTCGTCAGCACTAACCGTGTTGTCTCCGCAGCAGATGACGATGCCTTTGGCGGTACCCTCGACAGCGTTGGTGGAGAAGAAGGCCAGGTTCTTGGTCTCGAGTGGGTTCTCGTTGGTGAAGTCAGCGCCGCGCGACTGTGGCTCGGACTCGCCCGTCAGACTCGAGTTGTCCACTTTGAAACCGCGCGCTTCGATGATGCGGATGTCAGCGGGGATGCGGTCGCCGAATTTCACCTGCATCCATCACCACAGTACGTTAGTAATAATAACATGTGTTTGTTTTCCTATCAAACTTAAAAGACCTAATATATACATAATCATACATCAAAGTTTGTTGTGTGAGATGGATGCCTGAGCTTGGTATAATACCAGTGTTACTTACAAGTCATTAGGCTTTCACTTCCTCAAGCCCTTTTATTTGTTAGTGTATATGGAGAGTAGTAATGAAATGCCTATAATGTCATATCATAGGCATTTAATTTTGTGATATTAACTTTTTCTTTGACTCTATCCGTGTACGGAACATTTTTAAAATATGTTAATTCATAACGATCAGACAAAATTAATTTCCCTATCAATATGATGTAAAACGACTATGTTAATATCATTTTACGAATACAACCTATTACTTTTGTTATTTCAGATGTGTGTCAACATTGATTTAAAACCGCTTCTTATTATTGCATTAACTGGAATAAATAATATTTTTTGCAAAGAGATATTTAATATTGATATAATTAACACAGACCGACAGAGCGTAGGCAGAAAGATTAATTAGTCATCAATCAAAAATCTACTTACATAGCATAAGAATATCGTTGAAATTTGCTTGCACTTAGATTCAGGGTAGTGTTATCGCTTGAAATTAGCGCACGAAATATTGCTATCACCGCCGCTCCGTCTGTCAATGCTTGCCCTTAAACTTGACACTTTATATCTACATGTCTACCTAGCATTCTAGAATTCCTAGACTGACACAAAGTACGTTTAGTGGCGGCGAGCGCTGAAGCAGAGGGATCTCTCAGAACACCGCCATTTCACACATTGAGGTTACGTTTACAGGCATCCTCACGCAGTTTCCAGCAAAGTTCAGTCGCAACTAGCGACGCTTTCTGTCAAAACCAGTTCGGGGTAACTTAAGTTGATTTTTATGTATAATTTCAAACAATATGTAATGTTTAAAATGTAAGCCGCTGAGTTTGGAATTTTCTGAAGAAACATTTTGTATAAGCCGTAGACGCCGTTGACTGTAAGTACCTAGATTGTTGATGATGGTGACTTTTCTACTGTCTGTCACTGACCTCAACAATGTCTCCGAGCACCAGGTCCTCAGCGCGCAGCGTCAGCTTCTCTCCCTCGCGGATGACAGTCGCAAACTGGGGAACCATGTTCTTGAATGACTCCATGATCTTGGACGACTTGCTCTCTTGGTAGTAGGAGAAGATGCCGGTGACGATGACTACTGCCGCTAACACGATGCCGAGGTACAGGTTGTCGTCGGCGGGTTCCTCCACGGTACTCGCCTGGAATGTTACCGGGGGGTTACGACTTTGTGATGGCTACGAATCACTTTTCTACTAGAGAGGGAATTAGGAAACTGTATAAAATCTTAATAAAAATAATTTACACAAAATTACCTAGCTCCAAACTAATCTGAGATTGTACTAGAAAGGTGCTAGAGAATGAATATAATACTGTTAGAAAAATCAAATCCAACGAAAACGTGGAAATCAGACCCACCACGACCATGTCATGATCAGCAATCGAACACTAAACACTATATCGAAGACGTCGCCATGTAACAGTGTGTGTTTATTTCATTTAGAATTGTATGTTGCAAGTCGTTTCAGTCTTAAAAATATTCTAAATATTAGCCGCAGTTTTTTATTAAGAGCTCTACAACAGTAGCCTTGCACAATGCATATGCCTAATTTGAATAATCAAACTCAGATTGGTTCATGTTACAAGCTTTTGCGTTGTCGCTACAGCTATTTACGGAGGAATCCGAAGCGGCACGGCACGGCTGACTGGGCAAGTCAGACCGTGTCCGATAGCTACTGGCACATTCGTTAACTTAACCACATTTCAGATAGAGTTCACCAAGTTTTTTAATATTTTTAGTAGCAAAATCACTATATTTATATTACGATTTCGATATTTTTAGATGAAGACAAAGTTATTTTATGTCAGTGACCTATTTAGATCGTGTTGCTACATTTGACAATGTAGGTTATAAAGTGCTTTTACAAGCTTTGAAGATTCTCTTGCTGGCTTTCATGGCATAGGTTATGGTCGTAATTCGCTTATTTAATTTTTCGTTTGTAAAAAGTGATTCTCTTAGTCCAGTTAAAATTTGTACTTAATAAAAGTTATTAATTTCTAAAGTAACTTTAGTTAATAAAATACTGAATACATGGCACGTAAGAAAATAAAATCACATGGTTCAGCCAGCCTCGCGCGCTGCGACCCACATCGGCCGACCGCGACTGTGAAATCGATAGCAGGTGCCTTCCAGCTATTCACATCATGAACCAACTTGTGTATCATTGGGCTGCAGATACATTGTCTTATGTCATACATACTGTTAAACAAGATATCTTATAGAAAACGATAAGATTTAATCAAAGTATAAATAAGATCTAAAGTGAGCCCATTGAGTTGAGCGTCCGTAGTGTCATATGGATAAGGAACAGAATACATCCTTTTTGGTAACGTTACGCTCCGAGTTTTTCTTTAGAGAAGAAAAAAACAGCAAAAAAATTAGGCTTGCAAGGGTGGTGATCGAACCAGTAGTGTTGCTGTAAATTACAATTTTTTATTCGTTTTAAAAGAGGCAAAATATATAATATGGGCTTTCGCGGTAGACAGAAACCAGATTGCCAGATTACGATATAATCCAATGAGTGAGGTTAGAACCTTCTGGACGGTCTTTGTTTAATCAACTAAAGAGTGAGCTCGATATAATGAGATTTTTTTTAATCTATTCACCGCCTGTCTTCACTTAAGACTTCGCTAACGCCTGTCTTTCACCAGTAATCTGACGGACAACATTATTTTATCTATTTTTGGAAATTGCAAGTATAACCCGGATTCACCCCATTTTACAGATCAAAATACTATCATCATCATCAGTCATTTTTAAAGTCCTTACACGACCTTCCTTATAGATGGATAAGAAGAATGGGTAATGACGAAAATTCTCGGTGCATGTTCATACCGTACTACTTCAGTGAATTCTAGAGTAGTACTTTGTAAATAAAGATGACTTTATTCGATACGAAGACCTATAAATGGTGATTGCTGATGCGAGTACTGACCTGAATTCCGTAAGCGATAAAGCATAGAATAGCACCAATCCAGAGTAGTAGCGCGAACCCGCCGAAGAGGTTTTTACAAAACTTCACCCATTCGGGCGTCTGTTTGGGCGGCGTGAGCGCGTTTGGACCGTCCCTCTCCAGGTTTTCTTTCGCTTTTGCATGACTAAGGCCCTGGAAACAACAGCACACAGTTAAATCAGTCATAAGGAGGCATATGCCAGATTTCACCAATTCTTCTTAACTTTAGGGGGCTCTTGAACATCATAGTGTCTTGATAAATATTAAACAAGAAAATATACAGAAAAAAACAACTTGTCTCATGTAGCTCTGACGAGATGAGTGAGACAAGTTGCTGTTTTTTAGTATATTTTCTTGTTTAATATTTATCACATAAAAATAGCATTTTAAATGCAAAACTAAAAAGTTATAATCATGATGTCTTTTTCATTTCTTTAAGGGTCAGTACAGCCCAAGAGGCGAAAGTCTCGAGCAGTTTTCCGACTTCATTGGAAATCGGACCACATCACAATAAAAATTGCTCGAGCCTTGCCTCTCGATTATGAACTGACCCTAAATCGACAGGATGATCTTTAAAAAGCCCTTAACGCTGGTAAAATCGAGCATTAAAGTCATAAAAAATGTCAATAGTATTATTCCCTTCATCATTCATCGTTAAACACTCTGAAAACCATAAAGCTTTTACGTTAAAATGTCTCCTTCTAATATTGAAAGTTATTTATAGCATCTATTCCAATCATTAATAACACGCGACCTTAACCTATTTTAGTCTCTGACATTTTAAGTATGTAGTTATAATAAACATTTTCTTACATTTTCTGGGTGTGTCTGAAATCTTTGGTAGAGCTCCTCGGGTGTAACTTTGTGGAAATCGATATCCAATTCCTGTTTTAGGTCATCTAAATCTCCTGCTTTCCGTTTTTTTGCGGGTGGTTTCCGGCGTGTCTGTAAACAGGCAATGAAAAACACCAAAATTTATTTTCTATACAATACAATTCTTTAAATTAATTTAGCGTCTTACGATTTAACACTATACAGATTAAATATTATAAGAACATCATACTTTATTGGGAAGCATTAACAATATATGAAAAAAAATGCAATAAAAATGATCAAAAGCAGAATGCATGCAAAGACTCAGCGAGGATGGAAGACGAAAAATGTCGAGGGGATCATTCCATCCTCGTTGACAAACATAAAATGGAAGATGATTGAAATAAAAACCTTGAACTGTCCGTCAGCGGTCCTATTATCGTCCTTAATGGGTCCGATGGTGGCGACGCGGTACGAGTCGGATCTGCCATGCTGGAAACACAACTAGGGGCTAGACACGGTCTACAGGCGGCCCTAGGGGCCATGCAGCGGGCAGGCAGAGCTCGCCTCGCACGGCTCGACGAGAACTAGCTTACATGACATGAATGTCTCAAAAACTCTTAAATGAGCCATGCCAAACGATACTCATAATGAACATAATGATGGAACAGTAAAAGACTGGATTCATGATCATGACTAAATCCAATCTTTTACAAAAATAACAATGACATAAAACAGGAAGTAAAGTAAAGTAATGTGGCTATTGAAAAGGCTAAGTACGTGGTTCTAGGCTACGTAGGCAAACAGTGAAGCGTACGCGGCCGGCAACAGACAATGCGCGGTAACCTTGCGGCACCGCGCACCGCCCTGCAGCACCGGCTCAATCGCGCTCAATTGCTCTCAACTACGCGACGCCGACCTGACGATCCAAATACGCCCGAGTGCGTAACGACACCATTCATGTTTCGCATATCTAATTCGCGTGACCGATGGTAAAGTTAATCTTCATAAAAATAACTGTCGTCGTAACTTTTAGATCACTTAACGTTACAACCTATACTAAATTTTCAACTGACAGTCACGCGAGAGGACGTAACTAATTAGGTTAAAGTTATTATATTCATGTCACGGGTGTACTCAGCGGCATATACTCTAGGCACGGGAATCGCTGGTCGTTACGCAAGTGCATCAAATAGGGGCGATTATGTCGCCGCTTCTAAATGCGTACCCGTAAACAAGTCCCCACTCGCCGATAATTGATCGCTGTGTACATACAGCCTCATTAAGCCGCGCCCTGGATTCTTCCGAAGGTCGCGATCAGAATAACTGGAGCGAGTTGCGGGAAGCGCTAAGAGATTGCAGCGAGCGCTGTAATCGCTCGGGGCGGAAGACGACTGGTGGTCCCGTGAATAATGCAGGCTCTACCCGCGACGTTTAATTAGAGTAACGGCCGCTTGAAGAGTGCGAGGGTGTCATGGAATATTCATGGGGGCCGAGGATGAGGTTATGAGGAGTGGCAGACGCGGTGTCCGGCGCGTTACGTAAGAGGGCGGGCGTGCGCGCGCCTCCCCGGCCCTCCACATAAATAGCTGAAAGACAAGGTTGCCACCCCCCAACCCCGACGACCGCATTTATAATCTCTATAAAGGTTAAACCGGAATATCTGATGGAAAATCGAAACTGGTTTCATCTCTAGAATGAAATGTTAACGCGTTGTGAAGGTCTGGCGAACCCATTAGAGTGTCTTTAAGGGGACGAAAGCGGTGTGACAAAATACTCCGGAACAGAAATGGGGTTCTTAACGAGGGCACCCAGACAAAGGAAAGAGCCATTCGACTTTATGGGGAATGCCGCAAGTATCGGACGAGCCAAATAAAATATGACTAATACAGATGTAAAGAGCTCTAATTAGAATATCATTAATAATTAGTGTTACGAAATTTAGAACTCAGCCGAGTTATCGACACGAACCAATTATAAAAAGTCATGTGTCTGACTCTAAATAGAAAATGTCAATGAACCAACACCCAAAGATTCATTGCCACGGTCGCACAACTGCTTTGTACCGAAAAATTGTGGTTACTATCGTAGTGGTTGCATGACGCGTGAATGAGACAATTATTTTTAACATTAATGAGTCGCATGTGATAGGCGAGCTGACGCCACGCGCGGCCGATGCCAACCACGACATCTACGCACGTGCTATACTTGTGACGATAAACGCAAATAACTAACTGTCGGAACAATATTAGGGTTAGCGAGAAGTACCTTTTGGGAAAATGTTAAGAGGTCACAGGTTTGACGAAGCAGGATTCCAAGTGACAAAATTTTTGCATTGAAACGTACCATTATATATAATTCCAGATCAAGTTTTAGCTGGAAATCTAAGCTTTGAATATTTAGAGGCCGAATTATTGTAAACATTTTTGTGAAAGCAAAGAACATAGCAATTAGCAAGTTAAATATACCTAAGCCGATAACAAGTATCGCAATAATTTTAACAATAATAAAATAACACTTACTAAATTGCAATAACAGTGGCATCATCAAGATAACCTTCTTAAGGGACATTATTTACTAAAATTGCAGATAAACGACGTCACAAGAAATGTTAAAGATGTAATGAATGTCAAGTTTTAATATTTTGTTTGATTTTGAAAAGGTCATCCGTCTTATAATGAACTTGAGTGTGTCCTAAGCTCCAAATGCAGCAACGACAGCGATCAAAGATGATTGGGTCCCGTGTGATTGACTGTTCAATACCGCAGAGTTACATCATGTGACAATACGCCTCAAGGACACTCATGGACGTTGCATTGAACACGGATGCGTAATTGATCATGTTACGTTACATTCAGTAACCAGTAATGTTCAGTACATTAAAACCACGTTAGCCAATATTGCTCATTCAAATGGCAATAAATATGAAGGTAGAACAATAAGCGAAACGTTTCCACAAAGCTCCCCGAAAAAAATAAACGAGGCAATAACTTCTGGAAAAATTGCGTAATTACGTTCGGAATTAAAGGAAATTCAAATTAACAGAATTGGCCCGCTGAATTCGTTAATACTGACCTGGAAATTATTTTGGGACGGTTCTGTTAAGTGGCGATTACAATTACTCGGTTAACGGGGAGCACGCACTAGGTACTGTTATTTTTTAGACTAAGCTTTTGGTTCCCCATCTTGGACTCTTTAAATTATACGAAAGACGCTATTTTAAGAATCTAACGTTAATAATGTTAAAACAAATAATGGTTTAATAACACGTAATAAAAGTGTTAAGAGACTGTATGTTCTTACGGCACTGAAAATGCAAAGCTAAGACTGCTGAAAGATTAATCAAGTAGAAAAAACATGTTTTTCGCCCTATCTGCTCTGAAAATTTCAATTTAGGTAATGTCATATCCATTTCTCTAATGTAAATATAATGTGTACTCAATATTATGAATAACAGAAAGAAAAAACGCTTTGACGATTAGTTATACGTTCTATCACTTTCTTATTTCAATTGCGCAATCTAACCACTTAGGGGAGCACACAAATATCTGTATTATACAAATGCAAACTTCCCGTATTCGCAGTCAACAATTCCTTGGTTTCAAATCCTGTTTTTTTTTACTCAACGAGATAATTTAAAATGGAGCAAGACCAAATTATGTTCTAATCTGCTTAATTAAGATTAATATACTTATCCTACCGTACACAATACAAAGGGTAATCTCTAAGGGCAGGTAGACCTAAACATAAATTTAAAATGTACCGATTATAATACTGAGCTACTTAAGCTTTAGAAAGCATAGGGATAATTAGCTATGCATTATTCAGGGGACGTGATATTTTCCGACCCTTTTCTCAGGCACGTAGGTAATGATAAATTAAAAAGGCAATTCATACTTCAGGAAACTACCCGGTGGCCGTGTCTGTGGCATCCTAATTGATGCACGCTGCCGTCACAAAGGATAGAGGAAATACTTCAATAGAGCGACGGTACTCTATGCGATTTAAATGACATAATGACGAGGCAATTTTCTAATAAACCTTCGGGCTTATAGTTCTCGGGCCGAAGCACGGCGGCTCCCGCAACCTGTTAGCTACTTCCTTCGGAGCACCTAGCGAATCTTGACGACCCCGCCGGTCTCTCGGCCTGGAAACGACCGACCACAAGACAGAATCCGTCTCATCATTCGCAAAAGACCGATGTAGGTAATTTAGATGATCCGCTGTTCAAAGTAAAGCGTTAAGCAAGAAAATTTTGAATGGTTAGAGTTGATTTTTTTTATTTCATTTAGGTAGAGGATATTACTTAAGATTGACTGATCAAGATGTCTATCGTATATTGTTTGGATCAAAAAGCAAAGTACGAAGTATAAAATTAACTACTAAATGTAATAATTGTGATACCGCTAAAGAAAGATACCATGTCCGACCATCTTCGATTTTGTCGGATAAATTTGACCCTTATTCGGTTATGAGGTCTTTGCTGACTACTTTACTTACATAAAGTACGCTCTTCTTTGCAGAAAAAGAGTCTCCGTTTCATAATGTAATAAGTACTTTTAAACCTAATGGTTTATCATCGTGTCTGTTAAAAGTCCTTAACCGATTTGGAGACTTTTTTCACAATGAACTAACCGTACCATAAGGTTATTGATTGGGACTTTAACTCGTGATCATTTTGAATTTTACGCAGAATTTTGCATTCTGGATATGCAATAAAAACGTATTGAATATTGGTACTCTTATCAAATGGAAAAACAAAGAAACATTTCGCGAATTTCAAAGCTCGTAAGCTGAGTGCAAAGAAATAGATGGCCTGGAATAAGCATTTCATATCTTTTCTGCAATAAGTTTGGTTTCAGTTTAGCATTAAATCTGTTCAAATAGTACCGAGGAAGGTTCTGTAGCGGAGTGTTGGTCTCGCACAGATCGATACCGAGAAGTTACGCAACCGGCCGGCGCCGTCTCCTCGACACCATGGCAATTCCATTTTGCACTACATTGCACAGATTAATCGCTAAGAGCACTACAATCGATAACACCGACAGCTACAATATGACTGAAAATATTAGAAATAGTGCACTGAACAGAAGAAATGTTGCGGAAAACTATGCTGCAGACAATGGAATGAAACAGTTGATCACGTTTTGAGTGACAGGTGCGCAAACTAATACTGCACATCGATTGCGGTGGCGGAACAAAGGTGGTGGATCGTGCAAAAGTCCTGCGTGCGGGGCGGCCGCCGACTGCCCGGGCGGCGCGCGCGCAGCCGCCGACGGACGGTCCACTGACACTTCCTCCTCATGCACTTGCACCTCACGAAAGCACTCGGCCCGCGCACCGGGCTCGCTACTGCAAACTCTAAGGGCAAGCACTACTGCAAGCACCGCACTCACCTCGCCCATTTTCGCTAGTCTTTATAAAAAGGCGGATAAAAAGGTGTGAGCCGCCTCTCGGTCTCGCCTCTGTCCCTCAACGGAATGGGGTGGGTCGTCGCTAGTTCTGCAACAACGGGGACCTTTATGGTTTCCTCGTTCCAACGAAAAAACTTAAAAATGTGTGCGCTTTCACGTAGTCTCGTCGCACGGCACTAGGGCTATGTCATCGTGGTACGAAACTAAAACCCGGTATGAGAGAGAGCGCGGGTCGTGTCGCGGAGGGCGCGACGCTCGGCGGCCTGGAGCGGGCGGCGACTGACGACGGGCCGGGCGCGTATCGAGCCGGCGCCCCGCTGACGTCACACTGCGTCACGACGCCAGCGCCGCCGCCGCCGCGCATGCGCCCGCCCGCCCCCGCCCCGCCCCCGCCCCGCCCCGCCGTAACCTTCCACAACCGGTACGATGACAGCCTTCCTGATCCCCCAGAACCTCGGCTCCTTTGCATCCTATTGCCTCTAATTTATCGCGAAAAATTTGCTCACCTATACGAATGAATAAATTTTAAGCCCGTTTGGAGGAATCTTATCGCACGGCGTTAATAAATTTTTACGAGGGACGTGCCGTAGGGCGGCGGAGGCGAACCGGAAGGTCGCCCTGGCGCGCCCGACCTTAATGTAATATTAAGTATTGACAGACGGCTTCATCCGAAGGACGAACTTTAGACGAGAAAGCAATTTTACCTGTCTATTAAGACGAAGCCAGATAAGAATTTAATTACAGTTCGCAAGCGAGATTAAATTGTTAAAACGATCGATGGATTGTGCTATAACATAATTTAGTTAAAAGCTTTCGAAGTCTATATAGACACTAAAATGTTAATTCGGTTAAAAATGGTTCCTATCGGATAGAGCAATTTTACGAGGGAAGTATATTTGAGTCGATTTTATGGTATACACGTTATGGTTATGGTATAACCTCCGTTAACGTACATAAATATTTTTATGGTGGTCTGTGGCCGCAGCGGACTCAATCCGCGCCGCAGACGCGCGCTTATTTATTGCTTCTCGCCATCGGGAAATAGGAGCCGCGTTACTACCGAAAAGGTTTCGAACACATTATGCCGGCAGCATTAAGCCCTTTGTCAGGATAAAATAATTACACTAAAATACTTTTGTTGCAAACCCTCCGCTCCCATGGTGTCCTTGAAAGCTCCTGTTTTACGGCACCCTTGCTGTATTTCCGGATCAATAGACCTTTATCGAGCGCTTTTGAAATCTTTCAAATATTACAATACCTTCGACGCTGGCGTACAAGTAAAACACATAAAATTTTCAGAGAGGCGGAATAGCCGGTGCATTTGCACGGCTATATTTAGAAAATCAATAGAATAAATTGCATATCGAACCGTTTTATACCACATTTGCTGTTGCGAACTGACACGCGACGGATTCGCCAAATACGACTCTATTATAGAACGTATTTATAGAAATCCATTATAATATATAAACGTATTTATAGAAACAAATTAAAATTTTGTCTTTTATAGACCCATAAGATACTATAGATATAGTAAAACAAGACCACACCGAATATTAGGAAATAAAATACTGAGGAAACTGTTTTCTATTTTATTTTTCATTGACAGTTTCTCTTCCTACGCTTGTTAATTATTGCTAATAATTTTAAATATTTAGTTGTGAAGAGACCAAAATAACCGACTACTAATACTCTAGGAATCAATAGCACATCATCATCATTATCATCAGCCTGTGGACGTCCACTGCTGGACATAGGCCTCAATAACCCACGCCTATTGTGGCGTTCATAGGAGGCAGCCTATTGCTACCACGCTGGCCAGACGGGTTGGTAGAGGGTTTGTTTCAAGTTTTCCTTCTCTCGCACAGGAGTTCAATGCGTCGAGTCTCTTAGTCGACTCTAACGACATCCCAGGCATATAAGGGAGTGGTGACACGTGTATTCTTAGGCCGTCACCTTACGGCTTATAGCACATACCTATCCACAAATTCGTACCTGTAAACTCATAGAAATTAAATGGTAATTTTCGATACCAACCAAAGACAGGCGATCGATAAAATTGTTACGATATGTGACAACACGCAATCCGTCAATCTCAATAGATTTTATGTATGGGTAAGTACACAAAACTTTGATACTAGCTACAACCGCGACTTTAATTATAACCGCATCTGTTGTCTATTGGTGACAACCACCGGTATAAGACCCAGAGGTCCCGGGTTCGATTCCCAGCGGGTGGTACATATAGTATTCGGTTTGGTAGGACTTGTTGCAAGTCCGTCTGGCTAGCTACCAGTATCTTATCTAAGCCTGACGACATAACAACAGTGTTTTCAGCATTGTTTTGTTCCGGCAGTTAGAGATAAGATAGTCAATTCATCAGTGATGACGATTCCGGGAGAGGCTCGCTTCCATCTTCAGCCTTATCAATACTTAACACATCAGGTATGAAGAAGACAAATAATCTTCCCGTTGGTCATAAAAAAAATCAATCCGGATTCAACTCTTTCAAGATTTATGAAGAGGTCGCCTGTTATCCTACGATTTAAGTAATATCTCCTTATATTATCTCTCAAAATCAAAACAAAGTTGTCAACTTACGATTACTATGAGTTTTTCTGATAAAATAAGTAAAATAAATTAATTTATTTTTTTATGAAAAATAAAAGAAATCATCCCCTCGACCCACAAGTTGTTTTAAGGCGATACCTGAGGGACCACAACCACGAGTCGTTTTTTTTTAGTATTTTTTCTATTCAACATTTGTCATACCTAATACGATAGCATAATAAATGCAAAAAATTTAAGTGACAAAAAGAGAATTTCAAATGGCAGGCGTATGAGACAAACCGCTCGTCACAAACTTCCACGACGACTAGTTAAACATCTTTAAGTATGCTTTTGTGCATTTTCTTTTACATCGGGATCTCGACCAAGCCGCTGGGGACAGCAACATAAAAACGAGATAAGACAGGACATCTATACATACAGGAATGAAGAAAAGAAAAAAAAAACAATGGCTTGCACTCTGGTAGTGCCGGCAGAAGTGAAAACCGCTTAAACGAAAATAACCATCAAAATCCACTATATCTTGAGCACAACTTCATAAAAAAATTACGAAAACGGAGACCAACCTGATTTGGCAGGTAAATGCATTAAAACTGAACTGGCATCAATATGAAAGTTGGTAGTAATGAGAGATCTTTATATAATGGTTACTATTAACTAATATACGTAGATCTTTCAATTGTCAGACTTTATGTAATTTGAGATAGTTCAACGGTAAATGGTCTTACGAATTTTCGATGGTCATGTGTCCTCACGCGACTTTACCATTTTTTACCCATCCCAAATATTTAAAACTGATGTGCACAACGCCGCTAAAGAAGTTTTCACTTCAAAAATCAGCATCGGGAGAAAAGATCTTAAGTATATTTGTAGAATATTATTTTTTCACCAAAAAAGACATCAACGCATTCTCAAAATTTCTTTTGAACAAAACATCTATTCCGAAATGGAATAGTGAGTAAAAAAAAACACTGCTTTTCAACAAAAAATTGAATATTCGTAACTTTTTCACAAAAAAAGACATCAACGCATTCTCGCAATTTCTTATGATCAGAACATGGCATAGTGAGTATAAGATAAACCACAGCCTTTCAACAAAAAATAAATACAATTTATAGAACATTCTTTTTTTTACCACAAAAGATATGAACGCATTCTCAAAATTTTGAAGATCTATCCATAAAAAACCGGTCAAGAGCGAGTCGGGGTCGCGCACCGAGGGTTCCATACCATCATATATTGTCCCCATGCATCGACATACCAAACCAAAAGCAAATAAGTATAAAATAACGATATAATATTTATGAAAAAGTATGCTATTTAGAGACATCGTTTTATTTTTCCTGTAAACTTTACAAAAACTTCTATTACATAGATAGAATAATTTCAGATTTTTCTCTAAGTAAACTTCGAAGATAATATAAGATAAGGGTAAGGATAACATGAACATTGTTGAAAAAAATACTGTTCCCCAGTATTTTCTTTTACAATTTTCATCAAATGTCAAAAACTATGCGGCCTAAAAAAAAAGACAATAATGTTTGAGAATGTGTAAACAGCGCACTTTAATATATAAACAATAGTACCACACAATAGTAGCCCAACTTTGAATTTTTAAAATCCCCGTTCAGTCCCTGTTGCTAAAAATGTATATATTTTTTTTATTTCTCTCTTATTTCCAAAATTGTTTAGCCATTGTCACCTCAAACTATTGCACATTTCAAGTTATTAGCATTAGTTCTTGATATATGCAGCTGTGACAGACTGAGTCGCACCATAAGGGTTCCTTTTTACCATTTTGGTCGGAACTCTAAAAAGAATAAAGAATAGACGGAAACGACAGCTTTTCAACAAAAAAATCTCTAGAAAATTTGCAGAACTTTCTTTTTCCAGCAAAAAAAATACGTCAACACATTCTCGAAAATGTCGAATGCTCAGAAAGTCTATCCGTAAGGAGGAATAAAGATGAGGAAAAAACCACAGACTTCTAACAAAAAAATACTTTATTTTTTCACCAAAAAAGACATCAACGCATTCTCAAAATTTCTAATGATATAATGCTATTTGTTAAATAATTTTATTTACTTATTTTTTGTTTTTGGATAAGGACTACAATTATGGTTAAGGTGTTTTTGATAACTCTAAAAGGAACGCTAATATTTCCAAAAATTTTATGCATTCGTAAATGCTCAAAATGTGTGCAACTGAGATATGTGGTGCCATCAGTTTTCTATGTGCGAGTTTCGATCTAATAGGTAAATAAAATATGCTAGTGTTATTAGCCACCATATACTCGTACTATCAAGCCTCGTTAAACTGGCACAGGAAACGTTCCACAGAATCAATATGTAGTTCGATAGAACCAGCGACTGCTGTGACCAGGAGTGTGGTCTCGTTATCAGGCAACTGGCGACCGGCGACCGACGACTGGCGACCACCGACCGACAACGTTTCCGCTGCACCAAGAGTTTCACCATTCCAGTTGGTAGTTTTCCAACGCCATTATTATAAGCCAACAAATCTTGTATAGCGTTGAACAACCCAGCTGACACGTAGTTTGATGATGATGAATGTTGGCAACTTTATAGCCATCTTTCAACATTACCGAAGCCTATAGAAATAAAAAAGCAGTTGAAAAAACAAAATACAACTTGTGTAAGTTGAAATAGAAGAGAATATTTAAGAAGTGCGGTCTCGTCATCAGACAGGAGGCAGGCGACAGGCGACTGGCGACCACCGACCGACGACGCAGGGGACGCTTCCACTGCGCCAAGATTTCCACCTGTCAGCTGGTAATTTCCGGCGCCAAGCGTCCTCTACCCAAGCTAATTATAAAATCTTCGACGTAATAGCATATTTCCATCATTTTATCGCATTCAACGATCTACTCGGAAGTTGATGAATAAAACGTTGTCAATGTTTACAGCTGTCTTGTCTTTCAACAGTTACAATGGACTACAGAAATACAAAAGCACAGTTGAAAACACAAAAAATGACAATCGAAATATCATCTTATGAAGAAAGAAATTGTAATAGTTTACATGAAGTAACGGCATGAAGAATACCAGCAGATCCCAATTAAGTGCAGCGTTGAAAGAGTTAATTTAAATTCAATAAATATACGGAACAGACAAAACAGTTCTGAAGTAAAGGGAAGGTCAAGCATGTTGCACCTTAGACCACATCCTATTTACTAAGTACGAAGGTGGTCAGATGCCTGCCGTTGTAAAAAAAAAAGTATCGCATTGACATTAATGCAGTCGGCAATCCTCTCGGAGGCGCTCCGCCATCCTCTCGGAGCAATAAAACGCAAAGTTGCACTTTTCAATTTGAGCGGCCGTAGCGCGCTGGGCGTATTTTTCATTTTACCAGCTCGGCACTGCAGCGTTAAACAAAAAGATTTTTCTGTTCATTGTTCAAAAAAATTTTTATTTCCGCTCGCCTGGAGCGAAACTTCACATAATTAGAGGCTGCAGTGGGACTAATGAGCCGCCTAGTTAAAAATATTTTTTTAATTCGAGCTTATTGCGATCGATGTGGTTGCTTGTTGCAATATGCACCAGGGCGTACGCGTGCCCCGGTGCGGCCCGGGAAACACCCCCCAGCATAGGTCAGTTACTGTGCGCCCTCTATGCGTGTCTCGGAAACACATTCGACACGAACATTATCGCGATTACACTAGCATTACGAGTTTTCACGCATTTCTTTCACAAATGTAGAACAGATCATTGTGTTCGAAAAAATATAAGAGATCAAAAGGAGATCAACAAAATTGGCATCCGTTCTCGTTTTCGTCTTTGCAGAAATACAACGCTAACGGAAAGAAATAATCTGTGTAATACGATGTATATTTAGAAAATCTTCCTTGTATTAAAACCGGAACCAAGTTTCGATTGTGCCAAAGTACCTGCCCTAGAACAACGCACGAAGTCACGCGGAATAAGCCTACTAAGTAAAATAAGCTTACGCGGCAGATGCCGAAATGTCAAAAGGACAAAGAGATTTTAAGCGGAGATAATTCAACAGGGCGTTCTTGATGTATTATGTAAGGCATTAGTACCAGAGCCGGGCCGGCGGGCGGCGGGCCATTCATTCGTGAACAACCGGCTGATATGAAAATTCGTCGTGGAGCAGTGGGGGCGGGCCGGGGCGCACGGGGAGCACGGGGAGGGGCGCGAAGGCTCTATTTGGGTCACCCCGGGCGTCACTCGCGCGATCAATAGCGAGCGGCGCGCGCCGCCCTCTCGCTCGCCCGCCGCCGCCGCCGGTTACCTAACGCGTCTCGCACACTGCCCCACCAACATTAATTATTTTCCAAATCGCCTCTTATATGAGTTATTTAGTCTAAACTAAGCCCATTTCCTTTAAATGGGTCTTTCAACTGTGCAAACGTCGTACGTGAGGAGCGAAGTAAAGAATCCGCTCGTCGGAACGATGGCGACCGTCTCTTTGGTCTATCTCGTTGTAGAGAAAAATTTCCTCGGAATAGTTACATAATACGGAACAACAGACATCGTAATCCATGACAAAGAGCTTTTGATAATTCTTTTAGAATGAACCAGGTGCAGAAACTCAATTTAGAAAGATTAATCATTTAATTTCAAATTTAGTATCGGTAAAGAAGGGAAATAGATGGAGAATATACGATACCAGTACTTAACGAGATGCGGAATGGAGCTCTAGAATAATTTGAATAAATTACCTAGTAATTCTTCCTTCTGAACGGATGAAGTTTTTATACTTCACGTTGGGACGGTAGAAGGCCTAAAAAGTTTGCCAATGTGTACGACGTGGTCGGGAATGAAATATATGAAAAATATCACCTGTGCGCGTAGCCAGAATAAGCCGGCCCAATGCTAGTCCTACATTAGCATTTTAACTGGATCGACTGGGGCGAACTTTTTACATTAACCAACATCCTACCGCTAAACTTCTTCAGAAGCAATTCATTATTTATTCACGCGTCTTCGTCCTTTATTGGATTTATAACAAAGGTTTTTATATCGAGATGTTTATTTTGGCTCAGCTTCGAAGATTAATATTTGCTATGAATGCTCTTGATAAAGTGAAATTACTGAATAGACAAGTTTTTGCTTTGACACAATCGGAGAGATAAATTAGCCATAAACGACAGTGGCCGACTGTCGTTTATGGCTAAGATATTTTCTACCTAATGAATAAATAAATAATAAATAAATATAAATAAATATTTCCATACAATCACACCAATTATCTAGCCCACGTTAAGTATCATGAAGAACTTGTGTTATGGATACTAGATAACGGATAAACATACTTATATACTTTTTTTGTAAATACATACATAATATACATATTAAACATCCAGACCAAGACAAATAGATATGTTCATGCAATACAAATATTTGTCTTGTCCGGGGATCGAACCCGGGACCTCTGGCGCAGAAGGTGGGGTTAGTACCCCTGCACCAAACAGGTCGGTCGAATGAAATATTCTCATAATGTAAAAAAACATAAATACCTATAAGAAACCCTAAACTTAGCGATGTCACATTTCGAATGTGGCGAGAAAGATTGAATTGCAAGAAGCACGTCCCAAGGTAGGTACATGGTTGTAGTGAAACGTCTTAGTGTTAGGTAAAGCACCTAGATCACATTAGGAGTGCTTCAGAAATAGCCGCGAGTGGCGTGGAAATAGGCAAACGGTGACGCGGCCCGCGCCCGACCACCGAGCGTGCCAAAACGTGTCCATAAACCTCACCGGTCCCTGGAAACACCTATCGAAGGTCGAACGGTAACGTATGACAGAGCTGCCAAAATGTTAGTGAATGCGTCTGCTATGTCTTTTGGGGTCAGCAGCGCGCCACGAAAGAAGTGGAAGCACCAAAACTGATACGGTGATGGATGTGGATGTGTAATTTTCACATGCAACTTCTACAAAGGCTGTAAAATGTTTCAAAACCCTTGATAGAGGTTGGACGACCTCCGTGGTTACGTTTCAAGGCCTACTCTGAGGTCCTGGGTTCGAATCCCGGTAGGGGCAAATGTTTGTGTGATGAAGAATACGAGCATTTTTACTTGAGACATGGCTATTAATATATATTTAAAAAAAACTATACATGTATCATTAATATGTATTTCTATCCGTTACCCTAGTATCCCATATCCCATCCCTAGTATTTGCGGGCGGGCGGTGCATCTTGCATGTAAGTTATTTTAACTACATATTTTTCGTTTTCTACTAACAATATTAAAATCTCATAAACAATAATGGAATGAGAATTGTGAATGAGATTAAGGCTCTCAATCTCGAATGTGGCTCTCACCGGTTGTCGGAAACAAGTATCGGCGAAAGTCGACTAGTTTGACGGAACTGCCAAAAAGTTAGAAATGTGACTGAGTTTGCTACTTTTGGGTAAGCAACGCGCTGCAAAAGATGTGGAAGCACAAAAACCGATTGACGGTCATAGATGAGGAGCCGCTACCAATGTACATTATTATCTGGGGACACGGAAGTGCCAATGCGAGCCAAGCGAAGCGCCAGAGTACTTTTCTCGAAGTGCTTCGTCGTCTTTTTGAAGCCTCATAATATGGGTTTGTATTTTACTAGACAAACAAAATTATCTGGATATAATGTCAATAGTGGTCTGATTAAACATATAAAGTTTTAATTGCATAACTCTTATACTTTAGATTTTATCTAAAAAACCTTGATTTCGTCACTGGCTTACTCACTCACTGATGATCATCAAATTAAGGACTTCAGGAAGTACCCTATGAGGGTACTTCCATGGGATTTATGTACGTACTTCATAAATATTTGTATAAGAATAGAAATTGAGATTACCGCTACAAGTAATGTAATGTATTTTAGATAAAGTCAAGTGGAATCTCTTTGAACTAACAGTGTTGAACATCCGCACAGTTATGCGATGACGGGTTTATGATCTGGAGTATCGGCGAATAAGAACATTATGGAATAACAATACCAATACATAATGTAATGTGGACTAACGAGAACCTGTTCAGTGCGAAGTATAGTGTTTGGATTAGAGCCCTCATGAGCACGAAATAATGGAGCAATTTCAGGAAGGTATTAGAAATTCCATAGGTGTCTAAAGAAATTAAACCATTTTAACAAATTTTAACGAGATAACGTTCGTCATAACAAAGCATAAACGATCCAAATCCGACAATTTTAAAAATCTGCAGAAAGCTAATCCGAATGATCAGACAAATAAACAATCTAAATATATGCAACCTTAATAAATCATAGTTAATAAAAAAAGCTTTTGTCGACAGACAAATTACGGGTTTTTATGTGAGTATATCTGGAGATGTGGAGCAATGGCACTGAAATATTCCAAGACATTTGATAGATTGCTGGCATCTTATGAAATCAATCACTGACAGCGAGCTCCTCGAATAGGGGCAACTCGAATGTACGTCGTTGTTTGATTGTTCAAACCCAACCATTACATATTGTATGAGGTTTCTTTAGTTGATGAGAGTTGTCAGATAATAACGGAGTGTTTAAGAATACTAATTAATGTTTTTTTTATGCAAATAAAATTAGTTATTGATACATTGATAGAGTTATTTGATACAAAAATTTGTTTTACAATGAGATTATCAATTTCAGTTGATACTAAGTGCTTTAAATATTTGGGACACAATACTATTCATTTTCGTAAGCAAAAGATGCTGTATTCCGATAAAGTTGTCTGATTGTTGAAAAAGTTATCCGATAAGAAGATTGTAACAAAAAGAGACAGTCAGCAGATATTGTTACGGTAGTATTAGTTGTTTTCCGCTTATTTATTTATTTATTTGTTATAGGTACACTTACAGATTAAAGTCATTACAAAACTTAATTATTGTGCTTATTAAAACTTCTGTTTGGGAACTTCAGGATTTGATATCTGCTCTCCATTTAGAAGACGCCAAGTTTAGTCACGTTGATGTAAGCAACTGATTACTGTTTTTCTATAAATATATGATCCAATTTCAGTGATTTAGTGCGACTGAAAAGTTAAACACGTTAAATGTGCTATTTCCAAAAGGTATGCTAGAATAGAAACGCTTATAAATACAAATAATATTTTTGTGTTGAGGGTCGCGTTGACGTCACTGTAGGCCGGTCTACCGCTTGCAACCGCCTCGAAGGAGATGGATGTGGAACCAATACGTCATAGTCCCCCCTCGCCCGCCGCGCGATATTTCAATATTGGATTTGGTTATATCAGGGAATGCGTGTGCACGGAATAATAAATCAAACGTAATCATTATACCATATTCAGGACGGGGTCTCATCTATTTTTCATTGGCAATACTTGCTGTCATCGAGATTTGGCAAAACTTTGATGCTTAGGTACTGTCACGTTAGTTTAAAAGATGGTTCTGTGTAACAGTTGTAGGAAATGTGGAAAGTTTATTCATAAATGGTTTTCTTTAAGATAATAGTTACTTGACTTGATTTACTGCATCTTGGCTCAGGACGTTTATTTAACGATTTACTGATTATTTTTAAAACAGTACCCATATTAACCATTTTCTTTCTGCGGCTATACATTTCTTTTGAGTGGCATATGGACTGTGGTTGATTAATGCGTTTGCTTTTTCTCTGATAAAATAAACTAGATTTTGAAGAATACGTGACTATGATCCTTTTTTCCTGTACCCTTCAAGTCGAGTTACCGAGTCTACATTTTCGTAACCTGACCATAAACCATTAGATTAACGTAAGAGCTTCTGATTCGTAACCAATTCGGGGGAATGGAGGTAATAGTTTTACCTCGTTTCGAGAGCGGAGTCGAGGCGAGGCCAAAGCGAATAAACTGAGTCAGCCGGAGACAATTTCCGATATTAAATTTGCGTGCAGGCAGAGCGAGGCGACTTGCATCCGACCGACCGGCAGGACAGAGTGGTTCACGACACGATAACGTTAGTAGCGCATAATGTATATATTTATTTACAACAATATATACAGTTATAGTTTCTTTACCACATATTATATTGGAGATCGTAAAAAGCATAAATTTTGAGAGTAGGTATACAGGGTGTTTTTATTCTATGTACCCAAACTTAAGGGGGAGGTTGTGTTATGCGTTTAGAACAAAATGAAGCGAAGAAATATATTTTTTTACTCAAATAGTTTTTTTGTCATCGTAGCGCTGCGCTGCGTAAGCTGCCCTGAGCCGCTTGGTGCACGCTCAATAGTTATTTCTACTATGATTGATATTATTTTCAGTTTGTTTTCTTTGTTTTTCATTGCTTATGTAGTTTTAATATCCAAATAAACGACGCTAACACTTGATAAAATAAAAAAAGAACTTGTTTTTTTCCATAATTTTGTTCTAAACACGTAACACTACCTCTACCTTAACTTTGGACACAAAGAAAAAAAACACGGTATATAAGTATAGGTATCAATAAAACACAACGAAGTGTCAATCATATAACTCTGTATAAAAAGTCGCATTTAAGGCGGTTGAAGCGGTTTCCGGTCGAATGAATTTTGTTCAGCGTATATGCGGAAATTTAAGGAAAATTAGATGCGAACAAAAAGAGAAGAGCTAATCCTGACGAGGCGTCGACGAGAGCCGTGTCGTTAGTTTGACTGACTTTTGGGAGAAGGAGAAGGGAAATACGATTCACCAAAAACACATTTAGAACATATTCAAATAAAAACAATTCAATGGAAACCATTAAGGTTTCTAATCTATTTTATGTATAGAATCTACTATTGGCGAGCTAATCCTTGCCTTCTGCGCCGTAACGTAATTGTAAGACCTCCGTTAGTTCCGATATAAGTAGCACAAGTCCCTAAGCTACTTATTTGGGAATCAGATAAATGTGTACCGTCTGTTTTTTACAGAAGAAAACTAAGCCAGACGGTACCTACATTGACGAAATACTTAATAACACAAAAGCTATTAATCGATATTCATATCGACCAGGTATAAGAGCAATCTGTTCGTAAAACCTGAACCATTATATTAGCTACTGACATTCCTTTAAACATTTCAGTCAATGAAGCTATCAAATAACGAAATTGAATATAAACATGGCGCGTCGGTGATTCACGCACTTTCGCGCATGATCCGAGCGAAGGAAGTTTATTGATGCACACGAGTAGATCAGATTTATAGTTCCTATGAAATGTTCTAAAAATTGTACAACCTCGACGTCAAATCTATGAAAAGCAATAACTATAAAGCTGGAAGTTGATATGTTGCAGATACAACTATAACTAAACACATTCTAATCAGTTTTTAATACAATTTGAAATCGTGGATATCTCCATTTATAAATAAAAGGTAGGTAGTAGAGTCGTCGTCATCCGCCATTTTTAATGTCCCCACTGCTGGGGCACTGGCCATCCTTATGGATGGATAAGGAGAACGAGCCATGACCCACCACGCGGGCCCAATGCGGATTGGTAGGTTTTAACGACTGCAAACGCAGCCGGGACCAACGGCTTAACGTGCCTTCCGAAGCACGGAGGAGCTCGAGATAGTAAATTTTTGGTCACCCATCCCGTGACCGACCATTGCGAAAGTTGCTTAACCTTAAAAATCGCAGGCCGAGCGCGCGAACCACTGCGCCACGGGCTCCTCAAGAGTAGTATTATTGGTAGTAGAGTAGTATTGATTAACTTGAGATAAAAAGACCGCTGATTTATTTTGTATCGAACGAGTAGTTTGATATTTGAGAAGTGTGAGTGTGACCAATTGTGATATGGGCTTGCTGTAATCCAGTTCATTGTCTACCGCAAAATAAAAACTATTAACGACGAGCATAAACATTCCCAGTTCAAAGAGAAGCGACATTATCAATAATGTAGGAGGCCTTAAATTTCCTCCATGAAGGCATTTATGGAAGCATTGCAATTAAATTTAGCAACAAAATAGTGGGAGCTGATCCAAACTATAATGGGTACAAAGCTCTCTAATGAATGTAAAAAGGACCAACATACATATATTAGCAAAAGCTGTGCAAGTGCAAGACTTATGTAATGTGACAAACGGCGCAGTCGCGATGTACTCCAGTTCCAACCGGGCTGGAGTTGAATGCTCTTTTCGCCAATTGATTAGTGCACGTTATAAAATCTCTGCCAGACCGGCTGACACGGCATTACGTAAACTGCTGCCGAGATAAATGCAGCAATCACTAGCAGATAGCTTTTACAACTTTTCAGTGAATCATTAGAGACAATGGCTTCTAGAATTGCAGTTTACAAAGATTGGGAAGAATCCATCTTATGAACAAAGAAACTAAGTATTAGTCATCCGACATAGTAGACAAAATAATAAGGAGTACATGACTTCTATTAAGTGGCAGGTTCATATGTAGTAAGTAGTACAGGGATTACTCGTAGCTTCTGTGGCTGCGGCTACGGGGACAGGGTCGGGTAGCGCTAAACAGGCTCCAGGGGTAATTCGCGTTACGTGAATCCGCCGTGAATCAGCCAGCGTTAAGTGCACGCGAGAATTGCCGTGCTCCACATAATTTAATTACGAGCTCGACGACGGCGACGTTCGCCCGACCCCGGGCACGCTGGTGGTTTGCAAAAATGGAACTAAATCCACAGACAAACACTTTTTGTAATCTTAAAACAGGACCGGCAACGGGGGACGACGGGGAAAATGTGATGATGCTATCATAAATATGACGTTTATGGTACTGCCCGTTACCGGTGCGAGGCAGTTAGACCACCGGCACCGGTGTTTCTGACCAATCTCGAGCCACATCCGCTCCCGGTGCTAAAGTTCAACGCATCGTTGAAGTCATGTAAAAATATATGAAACAAGACCTTTCCATTACATCAGTCTTTTTTGATAACGCCCCTTGTGGCCTAGAGGGTAAGAGTGCCAGAAAAATTCTGGTTTTTAAGATCTGGTAAAGTAAAAACATTGATTTTTAAAGTGGGCGATATACGAAATAAGATGAGAACCACTGCATTACATTATTAAAAATAAAATAAAATAAAAATTACGTTATCCAAATGAAGAAATACTCCGGTAGCGAAGGCAACGTTAATACGTTCCACGCTAGGATTTATTTACGCGGCTAATTAACAAAGGACGCCATCTATTCTTCGCAGGACAATTTCAGTACGTAGGTACTCTTCCTCATTACGGTGTAATCCGAGAATGGTGGACAAATTGCGCGTGGGTGTGCCGCATCAATGAAATTCGCAGAGTACTAGGCCATTACAATAACCTCACATTACAATGATACTTGTGCGATCCAGTTTGTAGTAATTCAAATGAGCGGACCAGACGGCGAATCAAACGAGATTTGCTCAAGCTGGTTCCTGCCTCGCAGAATTGCGGATTTAATTTTTCTCACGGCTTTGCTGACTGATTTCCCGGCCGCTTTTAAATGGGAAAATAGTTGAGAATGCTTTCAGAGCATAACGTAATTTCGTAGCAAGAGGAGGATTTCAAAGGATCTTCATATGATTAATTAATTTCAGCTGGTTGCTGCCATTTTGTTTTGATGTATGTTTACTGTAATTTAATCTAAATAGTATTTCTACAAAATATATCAACACATAACGATTGTTTAGATCAAGAATGTTAAACTGGTTTGAATTAACACTTGTGATGATGATGGCACCACGACATACTCTGACGCATTCTCAAAATTGCCTGTCATTTTAGCATTAAAAATTATTCTATTAGTTTCCAAGAAAGATAAAGCGTAGGTCTGTGCTCAGAAAGTTAAGGCAAATGAGAGAGGAATAAACTAGCAGACAAGTGAAGATATATCAAGTAAATATAACTGTATATAGACCTCGTTCTACAATGGTCGTCCTTAAGCTGCAATAATCTAGCATTTATCACGTACATGTCAATGACGGCGCTAACAACAATAATGCTATAGTAGGCACTAATTTAATTATATATCAATGGATAGTAAATATATATATCACGGTCCACTTGCAGCAAAATTTGTAAAATCTATATTTAATTAACCCATACGAAAGTGTCAAAAATTAAATCTAGATTTAAATATTTGACATTTTTATAGGGCTAAATCTAGACTTAACAAAATCGAGATAGCCATTATTCCTGCAAGTAGACCTAAAGGCATAAGTAATTTCTTTATATTGGAATTCAAGTTACATGTGGAGTCGTGGACTTGTGGATTATTACTATGGTCAGACCTTATGAGTCAATTTGTTAATTGTATCATTCAAATAAAACGTACAACTAACGAAACCATGGTCTACAACTTCGACAATGCCTGCAGTCATGTGAAAGGAGGATCAAAGGAATTGATAAATATCTTGTACCAGGAGGATAGAACCAGACAAAACCAAGTTTATCCAGCTGATTCGAATCTACGAGAGGAAGCGGGCAATAAGTAGTTGTTAGGATCTTGCTGGAAAGATAACGTGGAAAGTTTTTAATTGTTTACATTTCCTTTCTCGGGTATTCATACCATTTTAGATTCGGGTACTTAAAATACCAGGAAATATCTTCAGATTTATAAAGTGACATCATGAATGCGAGCCAAGCGAATCGCAAGGGCACTACCTACCTACCTTTGCTCGAAGTGCTCCGTCGTATTTTTGAAGCCTCATAATTTGTGTTTGAATTTTACTAGACAAACAAAATTCTCGGGATATAATGTCAATAGCGGTCTTACTAAACATATAAAGTTTTAACTGCATAGCTCTTATACTTTAGATTTTTTATTTGATATTCAAATCTAAAAAACCCTGATTTCCACACTGATTCACTAACTGATGATCATCAAAATTCATAGGGTACTTCCTGAAGTCCTAGAAGCTGAAATTTGGTATGTAAGCTAATATTAGCACACAAACAACCTCCCAACCTTTAAAATAGGAGACGAAAGTTTGTATGAAACTTCAAACAATTTTGATGCTAGAGGTCTGAAAATGTATGTAGAGTTTCCTTGTAATCAATAATTAAATACGTATTTCAGGATTTTTAGTAAATCCTTACAAAAAGTGAAAACCCACCAAAAACATGTTCATGTAAAGTGTTGCCAATACGAGACCAAGTGGTTTTCACTGGTAAAAAGTTGTCAGATCTCATTTAGAGCCAAGGTTTTAACTCAACATGCCCTAACTCTACAAGTCCTAACCTCATAAACTCTACACCCTAGTCAAAATATGTGGATTGGTCGTTTCGTAACTACAAGAACTAATATCTATCAGAAAAGTAATGAACAGTGAAGAATGCACCTTACGCCCAGCCCATGGCCCATGTGACGGTAGCGAAACAGCCAAGTCACATATTTTGACTATAGCGTAGAGTTTATGAGGTTAGGACTTGTAGAGTTAGGGGGAATGTAGAGTAAGGAGCTTAGATCTAAATGAGATCTGATAACTATTTGTTCTCGTACATGTTTTTGGTGGGGTCAAGATAAGCCAGAAAGAAACTACATCCAAAATATTTAAATATCAAGTATAGTCTAGACAGAGCAAATTTTATTTGTGTGCAGTAAAAAGCTCATTAAAAGAGAGATAAGTTAGAGCAAGCGTTGCGGCGCAGCCAACACTCGACGCATTAATATCAAAGTTGTTGGCAAACATCTACTTGTCTGCTACCAACTTTACAGACGCAATCTACAAATCAAACGGACACTTTTGCATCCAGAATTTTTGCTAATAAAGTTTTTTTAAATAACAGCAAGCATTTGACCGTTATCGCGCTTAGTTATAGAGTGACGTGAATTTGCCTGAATTTGAATGAAGCCATGGCAAACATAATCATGCCGCGATGATGGCGGCGTTTAAAAACGGATCGCTGAGACGGCGGTACCGATATACCCCGACCCCAAGGTATTTACTTTGAGGATTATATTCGTATTCTGCGTCTGTTTTATGATGTATTTAGTACTATTAGATATTCTGTGGTATTGCGTTTAAATAGCAATCAATAACATCATAGTTATAAAAGCAATCAATAACAAGTAATTATTACTATTTCCAAGTGCTATAGTGTTTATTATAGACGATATGTTTTTTTCGCAGTCGCAGCAATTTGCGTTTCATCTTAATAAAACTTGCTTGGTGACACATTGTTTGTTACTCATGCCTTAATTGGAGAAAAGAAAATATAGATTGCTTCTATTAACATTCCACTCAACATTTGGAATCAAGCAGAAAATCTCTTTGATACAGCATAATCAACGAAGCGGGGATTAAATTAATCCCTTATCATCGCAGTTACTGTATCAATAATCCATGTTCTATTATTAGGCATATCATCATATGTAAACCCGGCAGATTTATCTGAACGGAACCAATATTGTTGTACGGTATGTAATTGTGCGGCCGAGGCGTCAAGTAAACGTCACCTTATCTCAACATCCGACTCCATAATGAAGGCGGAGTGTCTCCCGCATTCAATTAGCGTGATGGATCAGGAACACCCCTCGGAGCGTATTCACGAGTTCCCAAGTATCCGTGTCTTGGCACAGACTTCTACTTGAACAACTTTCACAAGCGCCCAGCCCGCCTGTACCTACCTACTACAGAAACTGATTGAGTTTTAGCGGTAAACTTTCTGCTACCTCTGAAAACTAGCACACCCGTGTTAATTTGTTTGAGTGGAAATTATTTTATTACTAATATGATGGTATATATTTTGTAAGTTGATCATTTTGAAGACACTTTGTTACCTGGACAGTTTGCTAAGTAGTTTAAAGTTGTATTTCAAGTGAAAGATGTTATCGCGAGTACAATATGTTTCAGGCAGGTTTGCAGTGTGCGGCGGCGACGCTCGCGGTTATGTAACGTTGAGCAGTCCTGTCTAATCAATACGACGCCGGCATTTCGTGCTATAACAGGGCCAATGTACGGGGAAAAGCTAAGCACTCCACTGTTCAGATCTTGGCCGCCATCTTGGCATAGATTCGTCTAGTCTAAAGTTACCTAATTTGATTTATGGAGGAGCTTTAACGCTCTTGAAAGTTGAAGGAAGTCATCTGATTCAACTACTTTATAATTAAGAAGTTCGATATTCCCCATTCGTTTACGAACAAAGGCCCCTTGAGCTGAGCCGGCTAAATTAAATCTTAATTTTCTGGTTCAGCAATGATTTCGTTTAAAAAATGGTTTTACATCTCCACGTGTGAGATCGAGGTGTCAGATGAAACAGATATGTCCAAAAATATAATTCATTCAAAAGAAAAAACAAGTATTTTGTGTTGTAAGTTAGACTGTAAAAATATACAATTGATTAGAAGCAAACAACACAAGTTGACCTACTTGTGTCGTGTAATGCGATTGAAAAGCTTTTACGCTCAACTTTTCCCGGATCTAGTTTCACAAACAATCGTGTATATATTAAATCAATCAAAATCTTCTGTTTGTTTGCGAGTTCTTAATAAACACTATACGCACTAACAACAGAAAGCCACCATTTCATCCAAAAGAAAACGAAGCTACTGAATTATGTAACAGCAGTACAAAAACTGGGAATGTTTGTGGAAAACTGAGGTAAGGTAGCGCAAAGGAAGAGAAGCGCACTTTTCGCATTCTGTGTGGAATTTGGGGAGTCCTCTACACGAGCAACCCGTGAGACTCTTTGCCGTGACATTTGAAACTAATAACGATTGTCTAATTGTGGACAAAACGTTACGTAACTCCTTTATGGCTTCCATGTTTGGGATTAAGTATGTCAGTCAGCTTTCCAAAATCTATGTTCTATTTTATAGCGCGTTTGTGGCATATTGTCTCTGCGTTACTTCGCTGTATAAATTGTAATAATTATTTAGAAATCAAGTGCAAAGGGGGTAATAACTCGTGGGGTTATTTATCTGTAAGGGGTGGCCAGTAATGTAAGTCACGCACGCTCGAAGGAATATTACTTCACAGTAAATGCCCAAGAAAAAAGGGTCTTTTTTTCGTTCTTGAACTTTGTACTGATAAGGATATTGGGGTAGATATTAATAAGGTAGTATCAAAGTCTTTGATCAAGGTCTTAGCTACCTGATAAAATAACATACAATTCTAGAACGCTTCTTCAAGACTCCTTCGCTGTTTAAACTTATCCTCATGTCGCCCTGACGGGACAAGTTGGACATGAGACATGTTGCTTTTTTCTAGTATATTTACTTGATTAAAAATTATCACATAAAAATAGCATTGTTAAATGCAAAATTAAAAAAAAGTTATAAGTAGATGGCAGTTTCATCTTAATCGATAGTCAAACATCTGTAAAGATGTTTCTTTCGAATGCGAGGATATATTTCTCTCATTAATGAAACGACGGTGGCCAACACCGTAGAGAAAGGTGAATATACTAGAGAATTTCAACGTGTTCTCGTAGGTCTCTGTAGCATAATTGGTCAGTGCATTGGGCCGGATTCCCAAGGATGCGGGTTCGTGTCCCGTCAGGGCGACATGAGACAAGTTGCTTTTTTCTAGTATATTTACTTGATTAAAAAATTATCCATTTTCAGAATATTTTATGCCCATTCTTGTAATGTAGGCTAAATGGTTTTCTTCGTCTTCAAGTTTCTTTCTTTGTCAGTAAGTAAAGTGCAACGAAAAAGTGAATTGAATCGTTCAGCTACTACAGTTTATGCAAAAGTTCGTCGTATCTACCCTCTGCACCATAAATTCTGCAAGTATTCGGGAGCCGTCGGGTGTCACATTAATTACACTTACGGTACTGCAGTAACCGGCTTGCACTTTTTTGTATTACTTACGATTATTAAGTCCAATCATCTTTACCAGTATTATAAATACGACAGTGTGTTTGTTTGTCTTTCCTTCACGCCCAACCAAGAGAATTGATTTTTGGCATAGAGTTAGTTGAAAGGCCGAAGAGTAACGTAGGCTAGTTTTTATCCCGATATTCCCAAGGAAACGGGAACCACGTGAGTGAAACCGCGGGCGGAAGCTAGTTTGAAATAAAATATATTCATAGATAACAATATAGAGATACGATACTGTTGTTTTCACAAAGTGTTTTTGCTGAATAGGTACAGATTTTCATTTCATTTAGAAATAACGCTTCTGGTTCATTCTTATCATCAACAAATAACACATAAGTTGATGCTGAGACGGGCAAATCAGCTTCACATCTTTGCCTGCAAAAAAACATCAGCAATGCACTATACCTGAAGTGTTTACTTGTTTTCCATTTAAACCAACTATCGTTTCACCAATTTTAAACACGCCTTATAAAATGTAAGGTAAGGATGAAATGGGGATCTCTGCTTTTTTTTATCTCCAGTGGATTTATCACCACTCGCCCGACGCTCCGGGCCCACCGCGGAATATCATTCATTAGCGCACATGTGTATTCAAATTTTCTTGACCCCATTCCAGCTAATATGCCGTAGCAAGTTTTCCTCTTTATCTACAATAATCTGAAGAAAAACTTAAACAAAATAAGCTTCAAAGCTAGGCTGGAAACCGAAAAGGTCAACAGTTAATTTTCCATTTTTTATTTGACTATCGAAATAACAAATTCTAATTGAGCTCCAATGGTGAAACTGCACGCGATATCGATACCGTAGGGTCTATACATTTCAAGGATCTTTTTTGCCAAATCCGCCCTAGTTCTGTAACGTGTATTAGAATGCCATCACGCAACCCTCAACTGGTGACCTTGGGCGCCTAATGCCGACCCATAAACAACCGACGACTAACGGCTAGACGATACCGACTTGATGGGGTAGTTTACTTTTTATTTAAGTTACGTTTTATTATGCGGTAGCAGTTCCCATCAACTTCTATAGAAATGTCATTCCCAAGCCTGATGTAATAAGGCAATAGCGAGGAGAAACACCTCTGAATGAATACCGTTCTGAACCAGCGTTGCGTCGGATGATGAGTAATTACTTTCTCACTGAACAATAACGACCCGCTGAAGAGGGATATTCTGATACAGTATAAGAAGACTAATAACAAATTATGACAGAAATCATCAACGCGATGGATTATAAGACTGGAAGCAACACATAAAAGCGGCGTCATTCTCTTTCTAGTTGGGAAGTAAGCTCACGTTTCCAATTATGTTATAACTGGGTCCATTACGCCCTCATCTGCATATAAATTGACATCTCATCTATAATATCATAATAGATTGGCTTCACGCCTCACCGCAGGGAAATAAAAGCGGGGCGAAACTATTCTTTCAGGCACATTCACCGAAATAAAGGCAATCTTGCCCTATACCTGTGCGCCAGAATACTTGAATCTCCGTAATGTAATAACAAAAGTCTTATAGGCTACAAGAGGTGAAATCTCAGCGGGTGAACGTTACGCGCCCCAACAATATTTTAAGCAACAAAATCCGGACCGTGTTCCATAAACAAGAGTAGCTTTCCTTTGTTATCTAAAAATGGGCGGAGCATATAGTTTCCTACAACATCTTCGCAATATAATAAACCTCTGAGAAAAAGGTAATACGATACAGTTTTCCAGCTAGTGAGCTGCATGATGAGCTCGAGCCTTCAACTGAGCAAATTGTTATTGAAATGTAAACCTATCCATGGCCGTCACTAGACGTGGTAAACGTTACACACGAAAAGTCCATCATCGTTACGTCCCTGGAGGGTGTATTGCGAGCGGGAGCACAAACAACCTGATAGGAAGCGTTATTACGGTGCGGCACACCCTCGGCGAAATTAATCTAGAAAGTAATCTGACCTTGAGGCCTTAATTGGTTGTGCCCGAATGAGATAATGATCTCTATCGAAACTTATTACAATCTGAAGATAGGTTCGTGCTGACGTCACATGATTCGGATGAGAGTGCATTCGATACGCACCATTTTGGGAAATGTCGCGACCTTTGACCTTTCGTCCCTGTAGGTAGGATCTATCGCCTGGCGCTAAATGGTTCCCAGTGTGTGCCACCTGGAGGGAGTCGAGTTAAATTATTGGAAATTTATTCAAATGCCCAAAGCTTCACATTTTCAAAGAGCTTAGGTAACTTGGTCTACATAGACTGCGCGTTCCGATTACATAATTTGTAAAAAAGAGGTTGTTTTTTACACAATTTTATTAATTTATGTATTTATTTCTCCTTATATTTTTTATGTATATAAAGTTCTTATAAACTTATTACGCGAAAGTTTGATACGTATCATCTTCTCATGAGTTACATCAAAAGTTTCTGTAATAGGTCCCGAGGGTGGTGTATAATCTACCGTCTTCTAAATATCATCTGGTGGTATATTTTGTATAATTTATGTATCTTTTACAGGCTGGGCTGCTCATTTGTACTATAATGTAACAGTCTGAAAATAATATACAGGATGGAAATTTAAAACGGGGCTCGAAGGGCCTTAACCGTTGTAGCTACATGAAAACGTTCTTAGCAAATCATCCTTAACTTTTTGAGAAATATTGAAATGCATTGACGGCTTTTTTTTTTATACAGCCAGCAGTTTTTTTTTAAATAAAAAAACAACTTTTTATGCTAATCGATCCTGCAGGGCTATCGCGTAAAAAATCTGGGTATGGATATGGGCTTCATTTGACAGTTGAAGCTCATAAAATTACCATATATGGTCATTTAACTGTCAAATGAATCCCATGTCCATATCCATATTTTTTACGCGATAGCCCCCCTGTTCCTTATGAGGATTAATACGGTCTAAGACGCCAACTGAGGTATGAGTACCTATGTACTAGAAAAGTGAAAAATCGCGAAAAAGTATATTCACATATTCGCTAGGAAAATAAGTTCCGTCCGAAGGTACTTGTCTGTGAAGCGGTGGCGCGAGCGCGAGAAGTATGTTTTTTGCGTCTTTCGCGATTTCTGACTTTTCTAGTACTCAGTTGGTTTTGATCCTCATGAGAAACAGGATCGAGTGGCATAAAAAATTTTTTTGATAACTGAGCATTTTCCTGCCGACTGCTTTTTTTTTCAAAATCCGTGAATGCAGTTCAATATTTCTCAAAAAATTGGATTGGATGGAAAAAAGGATGGTTTCCTAAGAACGGTTTTATGTAGCAACAACGGTTAAGGCACCTGCCCTTACTGCCGCGTCTTAAATTTCCACCCTGTATGCACATCAAACGTGTCTAGGGATCAAACTACTTTTTAACTATTAAAATATACGATGAATATTTACCGAATGTAGTCTTTCAGGCTGGCTTCTTACTTTATTTTTTCTTCATTCAAATAGTGATAATTATAAAAAATCATTATTAATTATCTAGAAGTTTTTTTTTCTGAATGAAGGGGACTCTTAGCCTTCATCATACCTGATGTTAAATATTGATAAGGCTGAAGATGGAAGCGAGCCTCTCCCGGTATCTTCAGCCACTGAGGAACTGGTTATCTTATCTCGAACTGCCGGAACGCAACAATGCTGAAAGCATTGTTGTTATACGGCATCAGGCTTAGATAAGATGGTGGTAGCTAGCTAGGCGGACTTACAACAAGTCCTACCACCAACCAAACCGAATAAATAATTATCATCTGTTGCGGCGATACTTTAAACGTACATGATCCCTAGACACTTTTGATGTGTGTAGTTTTTGGTATTGTCAAGCTAATAATCAACTTTAATACCTACAAGTTTATTTACTGTGATTAGATGTAGATAGATTGAACTTTATTACAAACATTTTTAAATAATCCTAAAGGGCATGGTAACCGTTTCGAGATTTGTAACAGCGAGCAATTTCAGTCCAGGTCATCTCAGCCAGCCTGTTTGTGTGTATGTGTCTATTAAAAAAAAACCGATGACCTGTATGTAATTCAATATCGGGCACATGATGAAAAAACTCCGAATAGCATTAACGTTGTTTTAGAGTAGAATGATTTAATAATTCATACGCATTTACATCCCAATCAACAATCCGGAAAATTTTGCAAAGACACAAAATTGCTGTAAATTGGCGCCTAATAATTTTCCAAATACCACGTCAAACATGGAAAAATACTGTTTTATCCATATTTGTTTGGGTGATAATAATAAACAATTACCGACTCCAACAGCACCTCGGCTAATGGCCATCCATCACGAACTTGGAACTGTTTCAAATACGACAGCTCTCCTCAAACTTGTATAACGGACGCGTTACAATAACGCCGCCATATTTCGGAGATGACTGGCAATTTTTGTGGAATTTTAATCAGATACCTTGCCAATAATGATCCGAAGCTTTGGTATCACTTATCTATTAGTATTTCTCAGTGGCTAACAAAATCAACCTTTGGGTGCCCGGTCCAATGATCTAACCATTGTCGAGTTACCGAGACTCATGAAGATAAGTAGTCTAGTATATTGACTTTTCTACGCTGTTTGCCAGCGTCAGATCATCAATGAGACTAATATCCTCGCATTCTAAAGAAACATTCTTACAAATCCAAATGAATTGAAAACACTGTGAAATAAATCCTGTGTAAGGGTTGGCTTTACCCACGATGGTTACGTAAAGCCATCAGACGTGCGTCGATGCATCCATGGGCCGCACCGCACGCTGACCCGCGATCGATCGACCCCCTTCGCGAGCAATGCACTGCTGCACTGCCCCGGGAAAAACTTTCCGCGCCTCGACGACGATAAAAAATATTCCAGTTCGTATTCACTACAAAATAGTCGGGTACACTTCCAACATTGGACAGCAGAAACTTTGAGGTTTAGGTTTCTTTACAATTCATTTTAAAACTGCTATTCGATCATTTCCAAATAGTAATTTTACAGGAAATATGGGAGCATAATTCCAGCCAAGAGTAATTGATTAATTAATTTATGTGATTAACTTCAAAAAGGAGGAAGCCAATATAGACTAAGTAACAAATTTTCAACTCTGCAATGGGAAACCTAATCGATACCCGAATCCGTAAACAAATCGAAACGATAATTTCTCTGCTATTAGTTCGCACAAAGGGGATTGAAAGCCTTCGAGAAATTCTCCAGCAGGACTATTATCGTAGTAATTCGATACGAAGGCAGGCTGCGAGAGGCTGGCGGCCAGCAAAGGCAAGGGAAATATTCGATATTGAAAGGAGCGCTATATAGAAGGCAGCGCGCGCTGAAAGCGGCGTCGGGTTACTTCGCCATCGCTCATCTTAAAAAATGGGCCTCTTCTCGATCGAACACAATTTAGATATGGCTTGTAAAGATTATACGTTACACTGGATAATGGTTTCACGAAAAACGATTTACGGAAGCCGTTATAGTGAAAAACTGGCAAGTCTGCTCGCTCGCTCGGTTAAGACGCTTTATCGAAAAAGTACGTACTTTTTGGTATAAAAACTATAGGACGGTTAGAGCTGTCACAAATCTGGTAATAAGATATATATTTCTTCATACCTATTATCTAGATTTGTAAAGTTTCAGAAACACGATTTTATTATTTCGCCTCGACACTTTTTCTATTCGAAATGACCCTTAAAATAGTTTTATCCAGATTATTCTCAAATGGGGATAAATATGCTATTGGAAATTGGTTTAATCAGTGAACACCAATAATAATTAGGATCGTATAGTTCCATTTTCTCTTTTTTCGCTGTAGTTATTTAATACGAAGTGATTTCGTGGTTTTTTTCGCATAATCTGCAAAATCAGTCTCGCTCTCCCGCGCATGCTTTTCTCATTACTATCTCTTCAGTCGAGTAGCCCCTTTATAGGAAAAAAAAGCTGTTCCAAGCTTTTAATAATGGTATCGGAAGTTTAATACCATATCAAATTAGTGCTCCAAAATTTATTAATGAGATATTAAAGTTCTCTTTTATAAGTTGAAAGCAATTTGTGGTCGATAATTGCTCCGATTGCGAGCGGAATTCCCAAAATACTGTCACGTCAATGCTAATTGATGATAAATTCATTTTCATTATCCGAACGTTGGTCAGACAAGCGAGTTTTTCCGATATTAATGGCGGCATTAGACACCTCTCGTTCAGCTCGCGAGCTGATCGCCTAATGGCGCAGAAAAGGCTGCATGCGCTCGTTTCCTACGTCATTAGTTTTCAAATTCAGCGTTATTGGGTGCCTGACTGCCTGGTGCTATCGTTAGCGTCATTAAGAATAGCTGAGTGTCGCGTGTCGACCGCGAGCGACACCTCTGGAGGCTCGTAAAGTGTTATCGCATTCATTCCCTACAGATATCGATCAACCCGTAAAACTGTTTACTGGAAGTGACAACGGCGCTTCTGAAATTACTTCGTCTATAAGTACTTTTGTAGGATAGTAGGTATGATCTATGAGAGGTTTCAGAGTCTCTCTCTCTCTCTCTACTGCGCAATTATGTCTGCCTTCCGTATCTCCCTTTTTGACTTCGCGTCCAGAATGTCGTCTTGAGAGATATTGTTCGAGCCGAGGTCTCTGAGTAAAGGGGTTCCGGAGTATTAGTAGAATATTTCTATGAAGCATGGCTACCTAAAATCTGGAACATATTCCAGCTTTGAAAGCTTCGATCACCCTAGGTAGTAGATTGAAGGTTAAAAGCGGTCAATATTTATTACGATTGTGAATTAGAATATTAACCAATAAATGAAAAAAGGAATAATTGTAATGCCAGAGCTTTTACATTAATGTACGAGTATTTATAACGTCATTAGAACAATAATTGGGGTACGCCGATATCAGGGTCTTTATTTTCCGGGTATAGGTTTAACAAAATGGGTGACAATGCTTCGTCATTGGTTAATTGAAAACCAATACAATCGAACCGGGCAGGCGGAGGGCGACACCGGCCACTCTCACCTGATCCCTCTTGCTGAACAGCCTATTGTAATTATCCAGCGAATATTATATTCCATTTTGATTAAATATTATCCTTGACAGGTAGATCAGAGTATTTATCGGTTGTCCATCCTTATTTTAAGCTCCAATGACATATGAACGCACTTTCTTTTCGATTGCCATAATTGAATACAATTTGGGCACGACTTTCAGGGTTTAGAATATGTAGGTTTCAAAAACATGTGGTTGGTATGATTTACGCTTTTAAAGTGATGAACAACCACTTATAAGTATATACCATACTGTACCGCACGCCCCGCTTCGAATGAGTGGACTGTATGTGTTTGTAGGTACAATCGGGGCACTTCCCGGTAGCTTTTATGGGAAACGTTTATTCGAAAGTTATGAGTTTAAAGAAATAATTTATGATTCAAATGAAATACCTAATAATATTCTATTACTAGCGGATCCTCGCGGTTTTACCCGCATGGTGCCCGTTCCCGTGGGAATATCGGGATAAAATATAGCCTATTTCACTCGGGCTGATTTAGCTTTCTAATGGTCTAAGAATTTTCTAAATCGGTCCAGTAGTTCCTGAGATTAGCGCGTTCAAACAAACAAACTCTTCAGCTTTATAATATTAAGTATAGATTTGTGATATGAACGGTTTCTATAAGTCTATAACTTTTTTAAATAACACTTCCTAAAAAAACTCTACTGGTCAACCGGAAGTTCCCTGACTGTACGTAGCGGAGTGCGAGACGTACAGTCAGGGAACTTCCCAGACCTATATCGAGATAGACGGTAAAAGTGTACCTACCTTCCGTGTCAAAAGTTTGATCCACGGTCAAAGTTTTCCAACCTAAGTCAGTCCGCTTGCGACCGTTGCCATGAAAACAGGCGTCTCTCAGAAACAAAAATGGTTATTTGTCCAATGCTTTCTTCGTTGCAAGACCTCATCAATAACATTTGCACATCACTAAATCTCGCTCGTGACGTCATCTAGGTACGAAAACTTTGACACGCTAGGTTAGGTCCTCATGCAGTTTGAAGCGCTCTTTTCGTCTATCTCTATATAGGTCTGTCCGTACAGTACTCGGTGGTTCTCTTCGTAGGCGGGATGCAGGGGTTGAGAATGAAACGCAGAGCTAGCTTGCAATCAGGAACTAGTGAGCTTCAGCGGAGGAGAGCTTTTTATCTTCATCTAATTGTAGAGCCGATAGTGAGACAAGTGACGATCCGTAGGCATAGAAAAGAAACCCGCTCTCGAAGTTAAACTTCAAGGCAGTACCGTAAGGACGACCGCACGCGAGATCACTAGTTTTCAACTTTATTTAATCTCATTTTTACTAAGTATCACATACCAAAATAATCTACAAATTAATTTCTAACGAGGTAAGTTACATTGACAATAGTAAAACTTTTACTATTTCCTACCTATCTATAAATCGTTATCGGGAATGAAAGTACGCTCAGTATTTTTTTATTTTATTTCCCAATTACTTATAAACTATTTATGTTACCAACATGATTTTGAAGGTCTCGGTATGCAATAGGTGGGCAACAACAATTTACAACAATTCGAGAGACCACTTGTAGGTACTTACGACAGAAGTACCTAGTATATAAAACTCCAGTACAAACTAGTACAACACGAACAAAAGGCAAATACACTAAATGCGAATATTATGAGAACACAAAGAAACTTACAACTTATAAAATCACAATACATATCGAATTCAATAGTCTTTACGTTTATAACTAACACTTTCACAACACGAAATATCACTTCACAATACAATACAATAGTACTTCTTCTTCTTTTCGAGTCGATAGCAAATCTAAACTATCGGTCCAAAAATCAGTTAAGACTGCAGCATCAGTTAAGCTAGAACATGATGGTGTCTCTAAAAAATCAGTTAGCCTTTTGCAGTCATACTTGCACAAATCAAAAAGTAATTGTAAATAATATTGCTTCTACTGGAGCCCCCATTATTATGGGCGTGCCCCAAGGCTCAATATTGGGCCCTCTGCTGTTTTTAATATATATTAACGATCTCCCTAACTACGCGAGTAATTTATGTAAGACAGTGCTACAGTATTTGCAGATGATACATCTTTAATTTTTAAAATTGATAGAGGAAACAATTGTTCTGACGAAGTAAATAGTGCTCTCTCTCAAGTCTCACACTGGTTCAACAGTAATAATTTGTCTCTTAACCCTACCAAAACGAAATTTGTTAAATTCACATTACCTAATGTAGGGCAGGTCGACATGCATATCAATTTGAATGGGGATGTAGTAGAGTTAGTTGAGAGTACTAAATTTCTTGGCATTACATTAGATTTTCTTTTTAATTTTCCTCATAATAAATATGTTTCAAGATTGTAGAGTTGTGTTTGGCAACGACATGTTCCTTTGTAAATGTTGTTGCTTCTGTTAAAGCTGATAAGTTTCTTGCGGCCGTTCTTCTTATCAGTTAAAAGATGCCCTGAATGGCTGGTAGGAAAAAAATATTGGACGATTCGAAAGAACTTATCTATAAGTGTATTTGAATGAAAATCTTTGACTTTGACTTTCAGTAGCCTCCATAAGGTCCTCCTGCGTGCAGCTGTACGGACACGCAGGACACGATATCAAGTGCGCCATCGTTTGTAGCAACACTATTTACACGGTTTTTGCCGGCCGTCCGGAACACATACCATGTTTCACCACCGACTGATAGGTTCTGGATAGCTTACGAAGGCAATTTGATAGTTTTCATATTAGAACTGTCAAATAATTTCCCATTATAAGCTATCCTGAACTTCCGTTGATGGTGAAACCGGAACTAAGTATTTTAAAATTATATAGGATTTACATCAAGAATGTTAGGCTGTCCCGATTCGTTAAACGTTAAAAACATGACCTTTTTAATCGTATTTGCGTTCAAATACCAAAAGAAAGAATGATTAAAATAGATGTTTTCTCTTTTTGTTAGGCACTAAACTTGCTGCCAATAAAACAAAGGTAGTTTGGCCAAATAGCTATTCTTATTGTACCTAGGTACTAGGTAGATACAGAGCTCAAGGTAGTGGAGTCTAGATCTGTATCTCGTCGACCCCACTTCATTCTACCTACGTATAAGAGATACGGGCCAATTTCCTCCGCGGCCTTCTAACCTTTGCAAAATATTCCTGTCGTTAGGGAGATATCTGCGGAGCGCACGCGACCTATTGTGGTGCCGTCGCCTTTCTCGACTTCAATACAACCGCCAAATTTACATCCAGAACGTAAGGTGTGTGCCTACAATGTGAAAATAGAACACAAAGTAAGGTTCTTTTGTATAGAATTACTTTTTCTCAATACTGTTCCTGGGGGACAGTATTGGAAAATTACTGTAGTAGGTTCTAGGTATACTATTAAGTATTCTGTGGTAATACGAACGAAGTTGAGAATGCTATTTTACATCATTCCTCTTCGCTTGATTGTATATTTCACGAGGTTGGAGAAAGACAGGCGAGAAGTTGTTGTAACTTCACATTTTTCAAATAAGAAAAATATTTTTCCTTGATAAGCTATAAAAGGTGATCAAGAAGACGTGACTAAATGATGCGGCAAAAACCACAAGCGCGCTTTAAAGTGTTTTGTTTGATCCTTTTTCAGCACATTTCTCTCGCGAGGGAAAAATCTTGGTAAGCCCGATTGATAACGGTAACGAACCGTCGACGCCTCACAATTTGTCTTTGTTTCGAGGGAAGCGGCGTCTCCCGAGGACGCAATTAAAGCGCTAAGCGAGCACCAGCCAGCGGCGTAGACGCCGCTGAATAATATCCTCATTATGAGAAGCAGTTGCACAATGTCTCGACGGCCGCCACCCACGACAGGCGAGTTATGAGGACACGCTCTCATTCCCGACATCCTGCGGGAAGCGCGGCCACTTGCGTCAGCGCAGGACCTTAGCCTCGCCGCGCCGCAGACCAACTGACAGACGATTCCTCTGCTGAGATATATGGACGGGGCTCTTGAGTTAATCGATTCTACCTTTGTAACCCTAATGATTAGGGCCTTCGACAACCTGAACGTTATTGCGACGCTGCGCTGAACAGTTAGTTCGGTTTTGAGTAGTAGAACAAATCGGCAATTGAAAATTTTAAGCAATTAAAACGGTAGTGTAAAGGAGAGAAAATATCGTTAAATGAATAACTTGGAGATAAAAAATATTTCAAGCTTTTTATCATCGTTGAAACCCTTTTTGTCTCAGAGATCCCGCACAGTCATGGAGCCTTTTTAGCCGAGTTTCAGTCCATTTCCCGGGTGATATAAAAATCCAACAAAACGAAAAATTCTGAAAAGGCAGAGCAAAGTATATCTGCTAACGACGCGGGCTAAAAAATGAGACGCATCTCCTATTCAGACATATTCATTCATGCCATAATGTGCGACTCTACAATGCGGGCTTGGGCGGGGAAGGTCGGAACTATTCGCATGTATGTATTGGCAATGGAAACTTATTGAATAATCCTCTATTTAAATATACGTTAAAGAAGTTCATTTGTAACAAATGCGAGCAGTTTCTGTTGAAAGTAGAACAATAACAAAAATATATGGGTTATATTTTTATAACTCTATAGTATGTAGATTAGATAGGTAGTTATTCATTCGCACCGTGTGTCGCACTCGCTAAGGGCGGGCTATAAAGACGTGTCTAGCATTTGCTGCCATTAGTACCGTATCCGATACTTATGCTGAACGTGATTTATCACTGTCTGGAAGAATCAGAGCTGCTATAAACCACAACCTACATGGGCCGCGTTCTGCGGATGTGTGGGTAACCTTGGGCGGAGATGAGCGCGTCTTGGAGCGCGTGCTGTGTCCTTTGACACAAATGCGGATGCGCTCAATTGGTGCGACGGCCGTTATCGAACCGCGCTAAACACCCCGCGAGCGCCGAGCTGGCCGGTAGCTCCGCACTGCTGCGCTCCGACTGCCAATCGGACGGAAGGCCCCGCCGCAAGCCCTGCACGACCCACGACCCTCGTGCACCAGACTGGCGCCAACCGCGATCGATTAGCTTTACCTCCGTACTTCTATCGTATTACCAGGCGCCGGCGAGTCTGGTTAATTATTACTACGGCAGGCTGTTTTCGCTATCAATGTCCGAAATAAATAACTTATATATATATGGATAGTTCTATCTGAGATAGTTGCTTAGGACATTTTTGTTAGTTAATATGACCAAAATAACGACGGTTGCTAGACAACGAACACATATCATAGGCAACAATCTCAGACATCCCAAATCCTACAGATAGGTTATTAATTTCGGGCGTAAGTATAGAGTTTCGTTAATCTTTTATTAAAAACATTGAATGGTACTTGAAAAACAAATATTTATTATTTAGGACAATAATCTAATTTTAAATTGAAGCATCTTTGTTAGATACCGCTATCACAAAATGAACTAAAATTCCGGTGATCTGGCTGAGACTATGACGACGAACCAAAATTGACTAGCCTGAATAACCAAATCGATCTATGGCTCTTTTAGATAGAGCAAATGCTTAATTATGATTTCTTAAAATGTTTGTACAATTGCCAAAATACTTTCGCATTAAATACATTGTTGAAATGTATTGGGTGTTGAAGGGAAAAAAATGAAGTCATTAGATTGAACTATTTGATAAGTTAGTTAATAGAGCCGGTATGAAATATAGATTTGACCTTGTTCTCAATAACAGAGGTCAAGGATAACTTCTTTAAATAATATGAATTTAATTATAAAGTAGGAATTGTGAAAGATAGTTTTATTACTTCATATAAACATTTGCTTTCTCAATAGAAAATTGTATTACTCTTAGTGCCTATTTCACCATCTATGATTAGGCACTAACTTCTGGTTAAATAAAAAAATGGAACATAATTTGTATGAAATTAGTTGTCAAGTAAGCTACTCAGAGCTTACTCTTTGATTGTGAAACAGACCCTTACTATTTTAACCTTTCAGGCCCCCAGTTATGAGATAATAGATAATCTACTGTCCTGCTAGCAAGTGACGAATGAAAGTTAATAGTTAAATAGATATTTGTAATTGAAAAAAACATCATACAATTACGAATAACTTTTCTCTTAAAAAAAACAAACAAAAGTATTTGTGATTATTGAACGAATGACCCCTTCAGATTAACCAATAATTATAAATAATAAATAAATTATTGCATACAAACACACCAATTATCTAGCCCACATTAAGTTTCATAAAGAACTTGTGTTACGGTTACTAGATAACGGATAACAAAGATAGTTATAGTTTTTTTTTTAAATACACACATAATATACATATTAAACAGCCAGACCAAGACAAATAGCACACAAATATTTGTCTTGTTCGGGGTTTGCACGCAGGACCACTGGCGCAGAAGGCAGGCGTAGTACCCCTGCGCCAAATAGGATGTCAAATTATAAGTATGTCTTATGATTAGGACAGACAACAAATTTTCTGTCCTAGAAATTATACTTATCAAAAAGGTTGTTGTCTTTTTATATGTAAACAATCTCAAACTTACTCTTTGGGTTATACTGATCGGGTGCAGACTTGAGCAGACAAAGAGTCCATTGGGCACATTAGTATAGATTTGGCACTGTCAAGCTCTACTACCAATTGTTTCAGTAAAGATTTTGGTAGGATCCTTACAAACAGTCCTGCCTATTGTTTTTTTATTGATTAATGTTTTTATATAGATGAACTTCTAATTTTTACTGATGTTACATTATTTTTCCAGTCTAATAGAGTACTTATAATAAGTGCAGGAGTATTTTTGTTTGGAAAATCTAATGCCGGGTATCCTATACCGAGAAAAATAGGTGCGAATTTTAATAAACATTTATGAATTAAAACTAACAGATACAAGACTCCAAAAATTAACTATTAAAATTTCAGTATGATTACTTCCTAATCATTACTTAATAGTTCCAATAAGGAGCCAAATTTCCAAATAAAAAGGATTTTAAACCAAACTAGAATTCGAAACCTGGGGCGTGGTCGTCTTCAGTCTTTAACTTGTAAAAAAACTAAGGAACCATATCAAAACTCCAGGTCATACATAAACTATGTAATGCAAACATTCAAAATTAATAAAATTAGATGCATAGACATATCATCTAAGTAATAAATTAAATACTTACATCCAGAGACTCCTTCGACGCCATGTTTCACACACACAAACAATTTGACATTTAACGAAAATCGATAACAAGTCGCAAAAGACGCGTTTGGATACGCGTGAACGAAACTTTCAATAAAATATTTATCTAAGTTTTGCAGATATTCGAGATATTCATTTGTTTACTTATTTACTTTATTATATGCTTGAAGCTATAGTTTTTTACTATCCAATTATTGCGTTTAGTTTAATGAGCGGTAGACACGACAGATGATGGTGTCGATTTGTAAACAAAACGAAACTTCATCGATGTTGACATTTCTTCAATGTTCTTCAGTTTTGCAGATTTTCGAGATATTCATTTGTTTTTATTTCATTATTTACTTTCTTCAAGAGTGTCTCTAATATTAGATTGTTAAGTTTGAAGGTATAGTTTTTTACAATCGAACTATTGCGTTTAGTTCTATAAGCGGTAGACACGTCAGATGATGGTGTCGATTTGTAAACAAAACGAAACGTCATCGACGTTGACATTTCTTGTTCAATGTTCTTCAGCTTGATTGTGAGGTGGTAGTTTTTAGTTTTAATAGAAAAAATAAGCTTGTACTTGGAGTTTATTGAGACTAAAACACTATATAACCGTAAATTATAATGAAAAATAAGTGTTGATGTTAACAGTGTCCGTAAAATAAGAAGAAAGTAGGTAATTTTTGTGTCTCGCTCATCCACATTCTTATTCCGGCTGTGTTGTGATTATCTTCTCTTTCACGAAATAATCCACTAGTCCTAGAAATCGTAATTTAAAAACAAATTCTCAACAATTCTCAATTAAATCTTATCTTCGAGTACAAAATCCATTACTTACCTATACGGTTTGATAACTGTACGCATTTTTTTATTGATTCATTAGCTGTAAACACTTGCAATTCTTTTTACAATAACATCGGTGTTTTTTTAGCCTAACATTAAAAAATAAAATTTCAATGTCATGTGGTTTTAGGTTTGTTATTCAACATGAGGATAAGGAGGCTTTCAGCAGTGTTTTGGATGACATGCATCCTTGCATTTTTATTTATATTGTATGTAGTGACAGACCTTAGCTTCAAACTTCCAAGCATTAAACCTGCCCCTCAGGAATTAGATGAAGTAAGTATGTGTAATCTCAAGCTGTGAATGGTACAGATAATTATGAGTATAAATATTAATTAATATTGTCTTAGTTTGGCTTCTTTATGTTTATTTTTGGATTTTGTTACGAATCACTTTTTAAATCTGTTGACTTGAAAAATATTTCATAGATTAAATGGTCCAACTTTGAATCAAAGCTTCGTCACCTCGAAGAAGAACTTAATCAACATCATGCAGTTGTCGGAGAGATCAAATCAGCAGTTGACCAGATTGTGGTGCAGTCTGAGTACCACCCACCTCAGGCACGGCCGAAGGAGGACCAGAAGGTTGTTCATGCGGAGGTGGAGCACCAGGAGCCCAAGCTCAGAGAATATAAAGCAGTTGGTGATGAGCCTCCGAGGATGCATTCAAAGTTAAATGAATCAACATGCCCCATACAGTTACAGAGCACTCCTAAAACTGATGTTCAAGTAAGAAGTTGAAAATCTTATTACTTTCTCCCTTACATACACACACACACAAACACAAGATACACAACTTGAACATTTTGATGGATGTCATTACTTACTACTGGTGACCACTATTTAATTATAAAAAATATTTTGCCAATACAAAATGTGCCTCACTTTATAATCTGCTGCTGCTGCATCGTCTCAGCCACATGACACCCACTGCTGGGTATAGGCCTCTGCTGGGTATGCATCAACTAATGAATATTTCAAAACACAAGTCAGCAGTACAAATGCAAATACTTTATTTGCCATTAAACACAGTAATTTTATTGTATTATTAACTCAACTTGGTAGTTTACTTAAGGAAAGATTATCTGGCAAGCCTATAAATGATATTATTCAAATGTTTGAGTTACAATATGAAAAATACATGTGTACTTTGGCAGATGCTCTCAATGTATGAGAGAATAACGTTTGATGACAAAGACGGTGGGGTGTGGAAGCAGGGCTGGAATATTGAGTACAACGAGAACCAGTGGAACTCCAAGAACAAGCTCAAGGTCTTTATCGTGCCTCACTCGCATAATGATCCAGGTATTAAGGAGTACAATATCATTTAGCTAATCAACCATGTAGACAGCACAGAATTGGTAGTGCTGGGGAGTTTCATATGACTTTATACTTATTGATACTGTAGCTATAAGAAAGTACAAACAATTGCATATTAGTAACATTAGTTGGTGAGATGATGATGTTTTAATAATTATATGGACAAACTGAGGCAATTTTATTTATTTATACAGTTTTGACTTGCAGCTCTGCAATTTTAATAATGTTCTGTAAAGCAGATACTATCCCACATGTAATTTACGCAATCCAAACAAATAAAATGTTAAAATCTTTGTCAGGATGGCTGAAAACGTTTGAAAACTATTACAAAACTCAGACAAAGGCCATCTTCACCAACATGGTGGAGAAGCTGGCCCCTCCCGGCAGGAAGTTCATCTGGGCGGAGACCAGCTACCTTGCGCTGTGGTGGGCCAACGACGCAACGGAGAAGGAGAAGGCTGCTTTCAAAGAGTTAGTAACTTGGCTGTTGTACTCACACTCAACCATACAAAAAATTGGTTTACCACTGGTCATAATGGTTTTGTGTTAGAGCCCGACATTGCGACTTTTGCAGCAATAAAAACGCGCGATCAGCCTAGCGTCTGTATCTGGTCCGTTAACTGGCACGCAACGACAACACAACATTACAAATTGGTTACAGTGAACACAGCTAAAATCAAATATTGTGCATCGTCGCGTGATGGCAAAACTGTGTCCAGCTCAGTATAACTGTACTAAGAATACTAGTACTAGTACTACCACTAGCATTCTTTGGACACATGGGTGACATCAGGAACGAGACAAACAGATACACACTATGAACATTACACGATATCGCGTTTTCATCGCGACTGTATCACTGCATAGCAGCTAGGCGGAATCAATGCCTCACCTCAGACCTTTCTCAGTCAATCTTCTATCGACTCGACGCCGACTGTAATGGGCTTTATATCTTGTTCACTCTAGTGGAAATTTCAAAATAATTTGTCACAGACTCTGGTGAGCAACGTGTGAACCACGCGTCTTCAACGAGTCGTACACTTCTTTAGCTTAATATTAAAATATCCACTCTAAAAGGCTCAGATTTCAATGCCATACTGCGAGTTGAAATGGAATAGTCGGAGTCGAGTGGAAGTCCGAAATCCTTTGGCCTCCTTCAATCCTTTTCACATTTCATCAGCCTCAAGTAAGCTGCAAAAACTCCCTTATCTTTCAGTCTGTTGAACTCTGGAAAAATCGAAATAGTGACGGGCGGATGGGTGATGAACGACGAGGCTAACGCCCACTGGACTTCAATAGTCCAGCAGCTGACGACGGGCCACCAGTGGCTGGTGGAGCACCTGGGCGTGGCCCCCCGCAACGGGTGGGCCATCGACCCCTTCGGCTACTCCGCCACGCAGCCCTACCTGCTCAAGCTGGCTGGCATCGAGAACACTGTCATTCAACGGGTGCATTATAGGATTAAGAAGGAGCTGGCCCTGAATAGGCAGCTGGAGTTCAAGTGGAGACAGCTTTGGGGTAATTACTTGTTTTAAGTTTAATTTCATTGATTTACAATGACACATACATTTTCTGATGCCGAGGTGTAACTTAAGCACTCGAAAGAAAGAAAGGAAATTATATTTGTTTGAAACAGACACGACAATAAGATACATAAAAAACACATGGTTTGTCCCAAAACCGTACCGACTTAGCATAATGCTTGGCTTTTTAACCAGCGCTGATCTTCCATTGGTACCGTTTATGTCGGTTTCGATACTTGTGTTATGGATGTTAGAACACATATTTAACAGAACTCCCAGACAAGGTACGATAAGGAAAGACTCAAATGTTCCTAAACGTTTGCCTCGGGTGGGATCGAACCCACGACCTCTGCAGATTCTTATTCACGCCAGTTAAAATTGTCGTACTCTTATTATCAATTTTTTTTTTCATATAGCATGTGTACGTACAGTAACATTTACCAATGTCATATGAAAGTTATTTATCACATAAAAATGTTTATAACTTTTTTAATTTTGCATTTTACAATGCCTTTTTTATGTGATAAATATATAACAAGAAAATACACTAGAAAAATGCAACTTGTCTCATGTCGCCCTGATAGGATATCTCAGGATATCTCCTTTGATATTTGTCATAAAAATGTTTCTTATAACCATTCCTAAAGTAGGCTTTGCGAGCAAATGGCGTAGCTTCTTTAACATTCACACTTTCTTATAACAGCCTAGACTGAATAAATAATTGATATTGAATTTAAATGGTTAGTTTAAGAAACGTTATTCTACCCTGTAAAGTGAATACCATCACTAATAATAGCCACTTTTAAATACTTGTAACGAGTGAAACAGCTTTGTCAAATATTTGCGTTTTGGCAGATGGATTGGGTACGACGGACCTGTTTACGCACATGATGCCGTTCTACTCGTACGACGTGCCGCACACCTGCGGGCCCGACCCGAAGGTAACGTTACTGATAATACTCGACAGACTGATCGTACTCGATCACGTTCGTTAAGCAACGTTCGGGCCGGCCAGGTGTCGGATGGGTGACCGTAAACTGGCATTACGACTGAGCGCTTCCGTGCTTCGGAGGGCACGTTAGACCGTCGGTCCCGGCTGTTGTCATCTGATAATAGTCGTTAAGCCAAGTCGGAGGTCGTAAAGGCGGCTTGATAAACTCTCTGAAGTGGACACTTATCCTCATTCGAGAAGAAAGAGATCATTATGTTGTAATTCCCGTCAAAACAATACCACTCAATATGTGAAAAGTACCTCGTAAAACAGCTATAGTTCTAAGCAAATTCTACGTATTTGTTTGATACTAGGGCCGCTCGCGGTCACGCCCGCGTAGTTCACGTTCGCGTGGAAATATCGTCATATAGTGTATCCCGTGTTTGAAACAGGCTATGAACCATTAATATATGTGGCAAATTTTTTCCAAATCCTTTCAGCCGTTTTCGCGTGAATGCGTAACATATATAAATTATATTTTTTTATATTAGCAAAATAGATTGTTATTGCTTCTTTAAGAGCTAGCGCAGACGCCGGATAACGAAGGACTTTTTGTCCGCGACACGTCTTTATTGTTAACCAAATAAGATTCAACTTAGATCGCGTAAATCCATGGAAAGTACGCGATAGTCCTTGTTATTTATTCAACTTTATGTTCTTAGTAATAAGGTCGTGTCGCGGACAAAAAGTCGTTCAATGTCCGTCGTCTGCGCAGGCCATAATGCAAATATTAAAAAAAGAACTTCAATAACACATAGGATATATATTTTTTTGAAAATTTGGCAAATTCAACCAGCTGCCTTCCAGTAATACGATAAATCGTTTTGTCAAGGTGTGCTGTCAGTTCGACTTCAAGCGGCTGCCGGGCAACGGCGTCACCTGCCCCTGGGGCATCGCTCCCAAGAAGATCATAGACAAGAACGTAGAGGAGAGGTCAGTGAACTGTTCACGTCCCCACAGAATTAGCCTTATTTGCTTGGTGAATGGAGTTCCGTTACCACGTTCGACATGCGATCGTAGTTGTAAAGCAATTTTCAAAATGGTCGGTCACGGGCTGGGTCGCCAGCTTCTCCGTGCTTCGGGCCCGCGTGGAAGGGTGGTGGATGAGTCATGGCTATTCTCCTTATCCATACATATGGAAGGCCAGTGTCTTAATAGTGGGGACATTAAAATAGCTTAGAATGACGAATGTTGGGGGATAATAGGGGATATAACCTAAGTTATCGGTTCATCGGGTTTTCGTTAAAAAGATAAATCTATTCAATGTTATCTTTTAGCTAAAACCGATGAATGTATCCGATATTTTATAGTCGGGATAATAGGGGCTTAGGAAGTTATGAATAAAGTTTTATCTTCCAATCAAAAAACGATGAAGTGGTATCTGATGTTCCTCAGGAAGCTACATATGATAATAACTGTTTATCATTGCACAAGTGTTGTGTGTGACCGATTTTTGTCGATAACGCGAGTATTGAATGAAGATAGATATTATCTTTTAATACGTTAGCACAATTTATTTTACGAAATTTCCACTTATCTATATCTATCTATGCTTATAATAAGATTCAAAGTTCATCTTGTCTGTACATTGATTGGATTTGCAAAAAAAAATAAATATGGGGAATCGGAATAAGCAATTTCTATCATTTTTAGAATTAATGTCTGTCCGTCTGTCGTTTTTTAAGAATTACGGTGAGACTCTAAGCCTTCATCATACCTGATGTTAAGTATTGATAAGGCTGAAGATGGAAGCGAGCCTCTCCCGGAATCCTCAGTCACTGAGGAACTGGCTATCTTATCTCAAACTGCCGGAACACAATAATGCTGGAAACATTGTTGTTATGGCGTCAGACTTAGATAAGATGGTGGTAGCTAGCCAGGCGGACTTACAACAAGTCCTACCACCAACCAAACCGAATACAATATGTATCCCCGCTGGGAATAGAACCCGGGACCCCGGGGTCTGATACCAGTGGTTATACAAATAGACCACAGAGGCGGTTAACTTTTCAAAATTTGTTTATATGGTTAAAGTCCGTATCTCAACTTACCGTATAGGCATTATTTCATATCAAAATCGATCAGCTCTAACAAAAGTTATTACATTTTAAAGAGAGGACGGACGGAGAAATGTATATTGTGACGCGCGTACGCAGAAGGCAGAGTTGGAGTTTACGCGTCGTTCAGGTTTTGGTTGCTTAGCAACAGTTGTTGATTTTAATACTTGAAATAGTTATTCCACAATGTACTTACCCTCTTTTGAATCGAATTGACTTGAATTTGTTATGCAAGGCTGGAAAGTTGGTTATTTAACGGCGAGTTACCTCTATTGAAAGCTGAGCGAGTGAAGGATTTTAGAATTGAACCACGAGCGTAGCGAGTGGTTCAAAGATTGAATCCTTAGCGAAGCGAGAATTTTAAAGGTACAAGACGCTAAAAACTTTTCTGCCGAGCGCAACACACAATTTTTTACCTCACAACAGCGAGGAACATTATATGGTTGTTTCCGCGGTCAATTTCCGGTAAAAAATTCATTAAACATAAAGTTTAATCTAAATATACCTTATTCTCGTTGTTTTAATGATAAAAAAAACTAAAATAATAAAAAATGGAGTATTATAGTTAATTCAAAGTTATTTAAAGTAGGAATATATTGTTACTTAATAATAAGAATAAAAACGATTCCGTAAATGTTGACACTGACATGAGGTACAAGACAAAGACAATTTAAAATAAAAAATTGTTGAAAACGCTGTCAGTTTCGCTGCCCTTCAAATTATATGAACTTAATAATAATTAACCTTAACTTCTTAACTACTTAGGTACGTTAGTAGCACACTGGCACCAACTCTGACGTCTTTTATGTAAATGGATTTTTGACATGGCCGTCATGACCTTTTTGTTCTTACTAAGACAGGCCTCAGCACTTTAAATGGCTAATAACGAATCGAAATATAGATATTACATCAAGGGTCGGTTTCACCAACTACTGATAAGTTATGAATAGCTTAGGAGGCATTTTCAATTTCAATTCAATGTTTCGTTGTAGATGGCTGCGTCTCTTTAAGTGACGATTCTGCCAACATAAATAGGAGGCATATAATTTGTATTTTTTTCATATAACAAACTGTCAAAAGATCGGTCAATTAAACTATCCAGAACTTATTAGTAGGTGGTAAAACCGGCCCGTAAAGTTGTTTTGTTCTGTGGATAGAGCAAATGGTACAGGCGGTAAGAATGGGTTCATGTTGTCCAATCATGATTGTTATGATGGTATGACTTCCCAGTCGACCAGTAGACTTTCTTATGGAGTGTTACCTATTTCTTTATACGTGTATACTATTTTACCAGGTGTATACAATCTACGTAAGGGAAATTATGCGTATTATAGTGGTTAAGTAACTTTCTCTAAGGTTGGTCGCGGGGTGGGTGACCAAAGATAACAAACTTGAGCAACTCTGTTAATTTCGAAGGCGTGTTACAAAGCCATATTGAACATGACTGATGAAACTAAATCAAATCAATATCTAATTATTATCATCACAACAAAAAAAACGACTTAATAAAGATGCTACTTTGCATTTTATTAAGGTACTTTTATTTCTATTATAAATTATAGGTAAGTACGTACGTACGTACCTATATTATTACTGGTACTGACGAATTGATAAGCTTCTCTATGAAATGCGATAAGATGATAATAATGTAATTAAATGGTATCTTGTGTTGTATTCTCTTCAAAAAGTAAAGAATATAGGCGACTCAATAGCCTCTTCCTTTTTTGAAGTTGGTTAACGAGACCGCCTTAACAAAACTTTAGTCGGGAAGGATTGCAATCGATGTTCCGGTTCTCAAGCGAACGAGGTTGCGGGCACAGCTAGTCACTTAAATATATACTTTAGTTTTCTATGTCATCATAATGTTGTCAATTGAAACAAAATTAAGGAATATGTAGATATGAATCGCCAACAGCCATTTTTAATGTCCCCACTGCTGGGGCACTGGCCTTCCTTATGGATGGATAAGGAGAACGGGCCATGACCCACCACGCGGGCCCAATGCGTGCACCCGGGACCAAAGGCTTAACGTGTCTTCCGAAGCACGGAGGAGCTCGAGATAATGAATTTTTGGTCACCCATCCCGTGACCGACCATTGCGAAAGTTGCTTAACCTCAACAATCGCAAGCCGAGCGCGCGAACCACTGCGCCACGGGCTTCTCAAAGTTTTTGCATAATTGACAGTTTTTATAACTGTGTCGCCTGTATCACAATAAAAGACAAGAATCTTATCCAAAAGACAAGTCACAGAAAAATTAGATATATCAAATTTCGGATCCTACAATAGATCTTGAAATTCGTTCTCAAATCAACACGATTTTCGTGAAAACGAACGCAAAAGAATACAAAACATCAGTTTGAGTCGCCGCATAGAATACATAAATCACTGTAACATGATTCTCAGGGCGATTTAAAATCATGACATTATCATTCTCATCATCTGTCACGACTATGCGATTAGTGTACGCTTGATTAGGTTTTTTTTAATAAGTATCATTGAACGTCACATAATCAATCTGATTTCAAGAAAAGTAAGTAATTGTGTTACGTATAGACCTACACGGCAGTGGCGAAGAGTCCATCCATACATACCGATTCCCATCGGCTTCCCTTTTAGAAAATTCTATTCCAGCTATCCATCATAAAGATTAATTACTGTCACCAATTACATAGTTAAGTATCCTACTAGGATGCCATGCAGTTTCAAATTGAACAAAATATTATATTTTCCATGTTTATTATTGTCTGATTTTGCTTTTTTTTGGTTTGGCTGTCCGGTTTGTCTTCGCGATATTTCGACCACTCGCCGCTGCTATGGTGTAACAAATTAAAATACGTTTCGTAACTAAGGTGCCACACATACGAGGGGCAATTTTGCTGTCAACAAGCCAATTGCGGCCATATATGCTGCCGACGTCGGCAGCAAGCGTCAACCAGTCGACAGCTGCTGCTGGTTCTGTCGACAGTTACAGTTGTGTGTACGGCGCCGTCGTCGTATCGAATATTGCTGCCGACCAATGTCGACAGCTGCAGTAAGCTCTGTCGGCAGCTGTTGCCGACCAATGTTACAGTTGCAGTTGGCGCTGTCGACAGCAAAGTGCTGCTCGTCTGTATGAGCTTTTAAAGGCTTCCCTTTAGTCTGATTCTGAATCATAAAAGTAAAGGTTTTCTTCTAGAAACTTAGGTAAAATTTTTAGTCCAATATAATTCATATTGTTATCAGACATTACTTGTTAGAGCTGAGTTTAACAAACATTGTATAAATATTGTGACCCTGTGTGCTGACCACCAGGACGAGCCTGATCCTGGACCAGTGGCGCAAGAAGGCGCAGCTGTTCCGCAGCAGCGTGGTGCTGGTGCCACTGGGAGATGACTTCCGCTACGACCGCGCCTCCGAGTGGGACAGCCAGTTCACCAACTACGAGGCTCTCATACAACACATCAACTCGCGAGACGACTACTATGCTGAGGTGAGCCTCGATTCACTAGAGTAGTTTATTTATTTATTTATTTTTGGGAAACAAACAGCATGTAATATTACCTTAATGCTATACTTAATGAGTAATACAAAAGCCAAGGACAGTTTCCACAATAAATAAAACAGTTTAATTGAGTGAACACAATAAAAAGTTATGTTTCTTATGTAGTAAACTTAAATTCATAAAATAAACTAAAAATAAACTTTGATTTTTTTATGTTTAACTATGAAAATAATCAATAACAAAGGCATATAAAGTACTAATGAGGTGGGTTAAAAAATAACAATAATTTTGGCTAAATTTAATAAATTATTTATAAATTGCTAAATTGCTTTCTTAAATTTTCTAAAGTTAAGGCCAAATATGTAAACATGTTGGTAGGACTTATCATAATTACTACATGATCTAATAATGAAGCGGTTAGAGGCATAATTGGTGCGACAAAGGGGAGGTGCAAAAGTTTGAGTAGATCTAAGACTCATCCTTTTACATTTATAAAAAATTTTGCTAATCAGGTAGGGTGATTCCACTATGCCATTGATTAATTTATATAGAAAAATAATGTCACGTTGGTCCCTTCGCAGCTTCAAGGGTGTGATACTGTCAGCGTTAAAATTCGGAAACCTATACTTTAGGCGTCTAATGAATTTATTTTGAATATTCTCAATAGCTTCAATATGAGTAATGTATTGAGGATTCCAAGCAGTTGAGGCATATTCTTATACAGATCTAACAAAGGCGTTATAAAGTAAAATTAGTGTATTGGGATCTTTAAAGTAAACACTTTGACGAAAAATGAAATCGAGCATTTTATAAGCTTTAGAAATTATTTTATTAATGTGTGAGGTAAATAATAGTTCACTGTCCAAGAATACTCCCAGGTCTCTCAGCTCACCCACTCTAAGAAGATTTTTATTATTTAAACAATAGTCAAAGTGCAAAGGTTTTTTCTTTTTATTGAACGAAATTATATGACATTTATCTATATTCAAATGAAGATTGTTAACTGTGCAATAATGAGATAAACGATTTAAATCATCCTGCAATAGTTGACAGTCGGTGAGCGAATTAATAACACGGAATATTTTGGTATCATCGGCATAAAGTAGTATTTTTGAATTTTGTATAGCACTTACGACGTCATTTATAAAAATATTGAAGAGCAATGGGCCAAGATGGTAATGGGTACAAAAGTAGAAGTAAATCCTTTAACAGCTACAGCTTGAGACCTTTCACGAAGATAAGAGATAAGCCATCTCAGGAGGTCGCCGTGTATACCGATTAATTCCATTTTAGAAATTAGTAAATTATGTGAAATTTTATCAAAAGCTTTGGAATAATCAGTATACACGGCATCCACCTCAGATCCTTCCTCTATAGAAACCAGGACTTCATCTAAAAATTCATTAAGATTAGACTCGGTTGAGCGCTTGTTAATAAAGCCGTGCTGTTGCGCTATCAAATAAGGTCTTATTGCAGGAAAGAGAGTATCAAAAATTATCTTCTCGAAAACTTTAGGTATTACTGAAAGTTTAGAAATTGCTCTATAATTTTTGATATCGTGCCTGTCACCTGACTTAAAAATAGGCAACACCAAACACCGTTTCCAGTATTCAGGCCTGATACCAAGCGACAAAGACAATGAAAACAATTTATAAATAGGAAAAGCTAATTCTTTAGCACAACGCAACAAGAATATTGGGGGCAAGTTGTCAGGCCCTCCACCTTTAGATACATCTAACCGAGAAAGATACTTCTCTATAAGTTCGGAATTCAGTTCCACATTGTTAATAATACAATTATTGCTACTGGTTGATGACAGGAACGACGACTTTGGAACAGCATTACTCATGTGAGATTCATTCTCAAAAACTGATTGGAAATATTGATTGAAAGCTCGAGAAATCTGTGAACCGACTGATAGAATCTCATCATTAAGATACAAAGAATCAGGAATACCACTGCTATTTTTTTTAGACTTGATGAATGCCCAGAATGCTTTAGAATTTTGTTTAATATTTATTTCTGACCTTTCAATAAAAGTTTTGTAACAATCACCCTCCAAATTTTTACACTGCCTTCGAAGATCAGAGAAGGCCTCATAATGAGCATTTCCACCATAGATTTTCCACTTTTTGTGCAATTTCTGTTTTCTATTAATTAACTTGATTAAATTCCGTGAATACCAAACTGGATACTTATTATCACCGTAAACCAATCTGGAGGGTACGTATTTATCAATTAAATCATTAACAATTTTATAGAAGTTAGATAGGGTAAGTCAAAGTCAAAGATTTTTATTCAAATAGACTTATAGATAAGTGCTTTCGAATCGTCCAATTTTTTTTTTCCTACCAGCCATTCAGGACATCTTTTAACTGATAAGAAGAACGGCCGCAAGAAACTTATCAGCTTTAACAAAAGCAACAACATTTACAAAGGAACATGTCGTTGCCAAACACAAATCTACAATCTTGAAACATATTTAATATAAGAGGAAAATTTTCTTATACTCAGTTATTAGAATATTTTCCTTTTATACAATTACAATAGTCATGTTTTATGTTAGTACAATACAAACTTTTTTATTTTTTTTTTATTTTACAAACTTTTTTATTTGGTACCAAACACAGGACATTTACAAATTAACATTATATTTTACTCCTAGGTATAACAAAGACATGCGGTACAAGAACAAGAAACATTTAAAGATATAAAAATACAAGAAATTTTGTGTCCCACGTCAGTACCAAATGGGTGTCCAGTTCAGCATTAAGTCAGCGATAAGGCTGACGCTGATTTTCAACTGGATCCCTTAAAAAATGTTTTATTGACATGTGGACGTCAATGCGATAATAAAAAAATAAAAAAAATATATAAATATATACTACGGCAAAGATAATCAATAAATAGGTAGTTAAAAAGAGGATCCAAAAACGTAAATGAGTTAACTAATAAATTTAAAAAGAATATAAAATAACGGATAAATAAACTACATATACAACAGTACTCAGCAATAGACTGGCATACCCCAGACCCACTTAGTATCACTTCCATGCATTTTTGTCTTTCAAATAATCTTCTACCTTGTAATAACCTTTGCTTAAGAGCGTTTTTTTAACATGTATTTTAAATTTATGCAAAGGCAGCTCAATCACTTGTTGTGGAACTTTATTAAAAAAGGCTATGCCTTTCCCCAAAAACGAGCGACTGCATTTTTCAAGTCGAAATCTTGGAACGGCAAGCTTATTCTTGTTTCTAGTATTAAAATTATGAACATCGCTATGCTTAATAAATAAATCGTGATGTTTCCTTACATATACTATATTATCATAAATGTATTGTCCCGCCAAAGTTAGTATATTAATCTCTTTAAACAATTCTTTAAGAGAATCTCTCTGTCGAAGGTTGTAAATGGCGCGCACAGCTCTTTTTTGAAGTATAAAAACATTTTCTATATTGGCTGCTGAGCCCCACAACAACAGGCCATAGGACATTACACTATGAAAATAACTAAAGTAAACTAGTCTTGCCGTTTCAATATCAGTTAGGAGCCTTATTTTCCTTATTGCGAAAGCCGCAGAACTAAGTCTACTCGACAAGGTTTCAATATGTGGATCCCATTGTAGTTTTGAATCTAATGTAATACCAAGAAATTTAGTACTCTCAACTAACTCTACTACATCCCCATTCAAATTGATGTGCATGTCGACCTGCCCTACATTAGGTAATGTGAATTTAACAAATTTCGTTTTGGTAGGGTTAAGAGACAAATTATTACTGTTGAACCAGTGTGCGACTTGAGAGAGAGCACTATTTACTTCGTCAGAACAATTGTTTCCTCTATCAATTTTAAAAATTAAAGATGTATCATCTGCAAATAGTACTGTCTCACATAAATTACTCGCGTAGTTAGGGAGATCGTTAATATATATTAAGAACAGCAGAGGGCCCAATATTGAACCTTGGGGCACGCCCATAATAATGGGGGCTCCAGTAGAAGCAGTATTATTTACAATTACTTTTTGATATCTATTGTGCAAGTATGACTGCAAAAGGCTAACTGATTTTTTAGAGACACCATAATGTTCTAGCTTCTTTAAAAGTGTAACGTGATCAACGCAATCGAAAGCTTTAGACAGGTCACAAAATATACCAATTACGTCTTGCTTGCCCTCCCAAGCCTCAAAAATATGTTTGAGGAGTGCTATTCCAGCATCTGTAGTATTTTTACCTTTAGAAAAGCCGAACTGATTATTATGAAGGATTTGATTTACTGTTAAATAGTCTAATAATTGAGAGTATATAATTTTTTCAAAAATTTTACTAAGTGCCGGTAAGACTGATATCGGCCTAAAATTTGTGGGGTCACTTTTGTCACCTGATTTAAAAAGAGGAATAAGCTTACTATATTTCATTAAATCGGGAAAAGTACCTTCATCTATGCATTGATTAAAAATGAAAGCTAAATATGGAGCTATTATTTCAATTATAGATTTAATAACGCTGGTTGATATGCCCCATAAATCTTCAGTCTTTTTAATATTTATAGACTTGAAAGCTTTTAAAATGTCTTCACTATTAATATGCTTAAAATTGAAAACTTTATAACACTTATCAACACATGACTCTAGGAGGGCAGCAGCAACGTTTGGACAGGAATTTAAATTACTGGTAGTTTCTAAGGGTACCCGAGAGAAGAAATCTTCAAAAACACGGGCAACCTCAACGTCAGATTCAATTAATTTATTATCTACTTTAAGGGAGAAGGAGTTTACATTATGTTTAGTTTTCCCAGTTGTTTGGTTAATAATATTCCAAGTAGCCTTTATTTTATTATCCGCTAATTTTATTTTATTTGAAAAGAACATCGCCTTAGCAGCTACACATACATTTCTAAACATTTGAGAATACTTCCTGACATATTCAATAAAATTTGGGTCACAGGAAGTATGCTTTGACGCATAAAGGTCATATAGTTTCCTTCTACTTGTATAAATTCCCGGTGTGGCCCAATCACTAAACTTTACTTTATCCGAATTACCATTGATCACTTTTTTCTTAAACGTTTTACTAAATTCGCCTTCAACCACATGAAATAAATCATTATAAAGGTAATTAGATTCCATAATGGGAACTGGTAAAGACTCAATTTTATTAATCACATTGTTTCTAAATACATCTATGCCCTTTTTAGTTATTGGCCTACATACAATTTTCCGCTTAGGACAGACATGATGGTGCTCTATAGAGGCTAGTTGTCCACTATGGTCAGATTTAATAACATTTATTATAGATTTTTCAGTGACTACACAGTTTGAAAAAATGTTGTCTAAGCAGGTGGCAGATGTGGGTGTTATTCGTGTAGGCTCATTAAAGGTATGTGATAAATTATACGATTTAAATAAATTTAAAAATCTGCTTGAGAGCTTTGACAACTTTGGGTCTAAAATGTCAACATTAAAATCCCCACATATGACAACCTTTTTATTACTTTTACTAGTTATTCTTAAAACTTTCTCCATAGTGGACTCAAACTCTAGGTAATTACTCTGAGGGGGTCTATAAACACATATTACAATTATTTGGTCTAGTTCCACACAAGACAATTCAATTATTCGTTCAATTGAGAGGGATATTATATCTTTGCGCTCTTTGTATTGAAAATTATTATGTAAAATTATAAGAGACCCTCCTCTAATAACAGATTGCCTACTAAATGAACTTACAATACTATAATTATCGATATTTAAAATTAATTCGTGACATTTTAACCAATGCTCAGTGATACACAACACATCAACATTTTCACAGTTTATAAATAAACTAACTTCTAGATCTTTATCAGAAAAGCCTTGTATATTTTGGTGTACAACTCTTAAACAATTAGGCTTTCCTGTTGTCAACACTGGGCTAGAGGGCGCCTCTGTTGTCTCTAATGGTAATTTAAATTAACCAAGTCAGTATTGGGATTCAATAGAATCAAATTACTTGGAAAAGATTCCAAGGTTGTATTAGAAAAGTCTGAATTTAACTGCTCAATAAAAGCAGAGGTTCTACTAGCCAGATTATTGGCTAATTGTTTAAAATAAAAAGATAGCGAAAGCGCTATTTGTCTCATAAAATAAATAGGCAGATAATATTTATCCTTGGTCAAGTTTAAATCCTTAAACAATGTATTTATGTCAATCAAATGTAGTTGTTTACTATTATGATAAGCTATTGTACTTAACGTTAAATTTAAATTGTATCTTACTTTATTTTCCAATTGAGAGAAACCTTGACTATAGGGAAATGTAAACATAACTACTTTCCTAACATTTAAGGAGCATATTGAGTTATAGTATGATATTAATTGGTTTTTATTAATATCACCCCTATCCCCAATCAAAATTACCAAATTTGTATGGTCATCATACGACTTCTTAACTATTGATTTCATTATACTATTTATAGTACATCCAGGCATACAATAGTTAATAACATTTTCCTTACATTGTTTCTGGAACAATTGGCCTAAGTTTTTTCCAATCTCATCACAGAAAATAATTGTTTTAGTCATCCTTTTTTTAGAAGGGGATTCATTTAAATTATTGAGTAATACACAATCAGAAATATTAGAGACTGAAGTCTCCAACATCTCCGACCGCGCACCACTCAAGGTCAAGGAGGCCTGTTTACCTAGCAGCCCTGAAGGGCTGGCAGGCAAACAAACCTCCGGAGCAGCCTGGCTTAGTGACTGATTATGGCTTAAATGATTGCTGTCAATCATACAACTACATCTGCATTTCTTACCTAGGGACTCAAATCGGTCGGTATTAAAATTACAAAGGTCGATCATGTCATTTGCAGCCAATTTTTGATAATTTAGCTGCTTGCGGGAGAATTCACTAAAGTTAGTGTTCATTTCCCGAAGTGAAAGTTCCAAATTATCAATTTTGTCACTTAATTCAATACCTACAATTTTACTATCTTTATTCTTATTACATGTTTCTTTGGTAATCACTTTTAATTGTTCTAACAATAGTGTACGTTCTTTCTTTAAGTTACCATATTTTTTATAATAATTTTGTCTTTTGATTAATTTCTGTGTTTTCCTTATGTATCTATTAATTTTAATATATTTTTTTAAATTCTTACCGCTACTAAACTGAAAAATACTATTATTGTTTTGAGATGGTTTACTACCATAGTTAACACATTCCAAAGTTGAATTGTCATGTGTTGCAGAACATTGCATTAACTCATTAAAAAGGCTCTGAGAATGCTTTTCTTCTGTTATACATTTAATTTTATTTTCTAAGTTTAGAACTCTCTTTTGAGAAATAGACAAACTTATTTCTAGTTCCGTTATGCGACTCAATGCCTGTTCATGAGTGTCAGAACAAGCCCTAAATGACAGAATAAAGTCTTCCATTTGGTTACACTTGTCCACCACTTCCGCATATTTAACATGAAACTCAGCAAGTTCATTCTTAAGTTCAGAGTTACGAGTAATGGTCTTGAGAATCTCATGCTCGCTGTCCTCTCTTTCCTGTAGTAATGTATCATTCAGTTCTTTTGCTGCCTTGAGGTCCTCCAGAGCGTTCTTGAGTTTAAGCTCCATATCCTTTGCCGATATCCTTCGGGTCATCATAATTGCGAATGAAGGGTGGATGTGACGTTCAATGCAGCTATCACTAAAATATAAAAAAGTGATTACTATATAATAATTAATCAAATAAGTACCTACTACAGGTTTTATTTTTATGAACTGAAATATATTATTTATAACAATAGAGAGAAAAAAAAAAATAGTCAAAAATGTCAGGTGATGGTATGTAAATTATGTAATGTTTAATAAATCAACAAGTATCACCATCAACTTTACTTTGTGTAAAGAGAAGCGAGGTAACTCCGACTATGGTAGTGTAAGTATGTTGTTGAGTTACTGCTTATCTGCTTAATGTAACAAACTTAAAGTTAATATGGTAAATCTATATATAAGTGGCATACAGGTGTCACCGTCAAATTAACTTTTAATAAAGTGAAGAGAGGTTAAGCCTTTAAGCAATTAATTACTCTGTAATTTACTTATATAAACCTTTATCAATATGAGCTATAACAATTAAAAAGAATCATAAGTATAACTTGAAAAAGTTGAAGTATAATAGAATATTCAATATTCATTAGCCCTAATTTCATTACATTTAAGTAATTGATAATATATTTATATATTTGCTGATAAATTGGCTTCACAATCTTTGATAAAAAGTGATTTGGATGTCTCTGAGTTGATGTCAGTAGTGATTGGTAAGAGTAGCAGTATGGTGAATGTCTGTGACAATAGTAGTCACCGTCAGCTTTACTTCCACTATTTGTCAAGTAAAGAGAGGTTGTTAACAATGCCAAATTGTAATGAATTGTGACGTTGTTCACTAAAAGTGAACCCGGTACCAGTAGTGAGAATTGGTGTACAGTAAATGAGAAGCCAACTTAACACAAAATCTTCCATAAAAAATAAGTCACTCTAATGTTTAAACTACTTGATGGGTATAATACTTATTAACTAAATTATGGAATAAAGGTACTTCCCCGGTTTAAGTGTAGTTTATTATCGATTTATGCATTCATCCTTTAATTTATCGGCTTTTCTTGAATCTTGATGCTACGTCAGAATGACGTTTGGTCGTTACAATTATTTTTTTCACTATGTTTAAATAATACTTTATGGATTTATTGGATAACACTTGTACTTATTAAATAACAATTAAGGAACACTTTAAAAACATTACACTTTAATAAAGCTGTGGTTTTACATGAAAAATATTAATTAAAAATCAGCTGCTAATATTTGACAAGTGAACGGGCTGGGGTTGCCAGACCAAAAAAAAAGGTCAATATTGTTACATGGTAGGTTTAATTCCCAATCTATTTTAGACAGTTCCAAATTTATTTTGCCATAGTCCGCCGCATAATAGTTCAATGCTTGCGTGTCGTCTTTTTCAACGTTTTCGGACTTTCGCGGTCTTTTTACAATTTTACGATTTATGTTACACAACGACTTGTTTTTGTCGTTACTACTGTTAAGTTAAAATTCAGATTCTTGCCCCTTGCCTCTTCTTATCAGATAAAAGTTTTCCTGAATGTACGAAAAAGTATTGGATGTTCACAAGTGTACCTATTTAAATAAATTTTGGACTTTTTAACCTTTTAATTTCTTCTTTCACAACTGTTTATATTATAAACATGGTAGCCGTATTATTTCTTGACATTTGACTTGACTCATTTATGATCTATACTTCAGAACTTCAGAATATTGGATATTAAAAATAAAGGTCTTGAGAACTGCTTATTGACTAAATACAGTAAAATAACTTATATTTTTCTTGATAATCTGATTTTGGTTGGTGATCAAAAACCAGGGGGCCTACCATCAACTGTAATGCGATTTATTTTAGGTTACTTTTAGGTAGTAAGTGCGAGACGCCGCTATACGCGCCATATGGCAGCATCCCACTCTCACAACCTACAATGAATTGTTAGTTGGTGGTAAGGCCCCAGTTATACTTGTTTTGGTCACTCTTATCAAAATAAAAATGCTCACAAATGCTTTCGTTTCGATGACGTCATTGTATTCTTTATGTCTGACATTTACGCCCTTCTCTCCAGGTCCAATTCGGCACCCTCTCCGACTACTTCCGCGCCGTGCACGAGGAGACAAAGCCGTCGGAGTTTCCAGTGCTGTCCGGCGACTTCTTCACTTACGCTGACCGCAACCACCATTACTGGAGTGGCTATTACACCTCCCGCCCCTTCTACAAGAGCATGGACCGTGTTCTCGGCGGATATGTCAGGTGAATTGCGTCTTATGACTGCGCCGTAAGGTCCACTTTCACTCGCTCGCCGCAACTACCACTACTGGAGCGGATACTACACCTCCACCTAAAATATGTCAGGTGATAATGCACCTTATGTCTGCGGCGTACGGTCGATATTAGTGACTACATCGACTACATCTCCCGTCCCGTCTACAAGAGTAAGAAATATAATTATTAATTTTCACTCGCCTGGTTTAATTTCCATGGGAATATCGGGATAAATTGTATCTTATATTATCCATTCAGCCGTTTATGCGTGTTTGAGTACCAAACATCCAAACTTAGCTGTATGTTCAGTGAAAAGTTTTCGAGTTATTTATGTTAGAAGTGTTTGCGCAGCGGAAAGATCTTACTGCCATCCTTTAGTCTAGCTAGTGAATGAAACTGAGGAACTAACTTTTGTTTCCAGAGCAGCGGAGATAATAACCGCCCAGGCGGTCTCTTCCGGCGTGGTCTCTTCCTTAGTCGCCATCCAGCTGCGCGACCAGCTGGAGTCAGCCCGTCGGTCACACTCGTTGTTCCAGCATCACGACGGGGTCACTGGAACTGCCCGTGATGATGTCAGAGCTGATTACGCCAACAAGTGAGACATCTATACCTCCCCAGCATCATCTAGCTTTTCCAGCATGCGACACTACACCGCCAAGTGAGGATACAGCTGCTGTAGCCGAGTTAATTTATAGTTGTAGTTGAAATCGTCTATAATAAAGAAGTTTCCATTTTCTCGAAAACAAAAAATTCTTACAAAACCTGTCAAACAATACAATTATAATAAATATGGTGAAAAAATTATTTCAATATCTTAAAAAATTACAAAATAAATCAACTTTTACCGAAGACCGAAATAATTTGCTCTGACGTCACAAATCGCGGCGCGGCGACGACTACTCGCGGGCGACCGACAGTCGTGACGTCATCGACCGACCGCGCGTAAGGATGGGAAAAGTAACATAACTTCCTCATTTTGAAGATAATTGAAAAATAAAATCACTTTGCTTAATTGCAAAACTTCCTTATTGGCTAGCAACTACCCAGCTGCGCGACCGGCTCCGTGGATCCGTAGATCCGATCCGTAGATCACACTCCCTGTTCCAGCACCACGATGGGATCACCGGCACTGCTCGTCATGACGTGAGAGCTGACTACGCTAACAACTGAGGATATAGCTGTAGTTGATATCGTCTTTACCTCCTAGCGCTATCCAGCTTATCCAGCCAGCACCGATGGAGTCACCGGTACTATCCAGGCTGATGTGAGAGCTGACTACGCCAACAAGTGAGACAGCATCTATACCTCCCTACCCTAGCATCATCCAGCGGTTCCAGCACCACGACACTACGCCACCAATTAAAAATACAGCTGTAGTCGACGTCATCTATAACTGTAGCTCTGACATCGTCTATACCTCCCTAGCAACCATCCAGCTGCGCGACCAGCTTGAGTCAGCTCGTAGATCCAACTCGCTGTTCCAGCATCACGACAGAGTAACTGAAACCGCGCGTGATGACGTGAGAGCTGATTACGCCAATGAGTGAGGATACAGTTGTACCTATACTTTCCTAGCGTTATCCAGCTGTTCCAGCACCCCGACACTACGCCACCAAGTGAAGATATAGCTGTAGCCGAGGTCATCAACAGCTCTAACTCTGACATCGTCTGTACGTGTGAAAACAGACTTCAAAAAACTAAAACCCTAAAGGTTTTAGTTTTTTGAATTCGGTTTTAATTTTTTTATAAAAAGTTTTTTATTTCACAATTTTTAAAGGTAGAAGAGGTCCCGTGCCTACGCTAATAACCTTATGACCACTCCTCATTACATTTTACAAAATGCTGCTTTTCCCGGTGCAGGGACGTTACTTATTGAGGAGTGTGCCGGTATGCACACTCCTCAATAAGTAATGTCCCTGCACCGCTCCCTCGGTATAAGGAGTTCTCCCGATACTTTATCACCAGATCCACTTCATCACATGCATTGAGTCGAGCATAAATTGCTTATGAAAATTAAAGTAATCGTATCGTTTCCGTGAAATGCTACGTATTTAATAGTTCCGATGACCATTTGTGGTCTTCATCATTAGTTCCACTTCACCAATAGGTGCTTTCCGGAAGCATATGCATAAGTTACTATAGAAAACACCCAAATCGCTATAGGAGTGCCTATAATATTTGAAGAGTTCCCTGGATTTCTCCAGGATCCCATCATCAGATCCTGACATGATGACAATAGGAAGTATACCCGTTCGAACAAAAGAAGAATTACTCAAATCGGGCCAGCCGTCTTCGAGTAATCGAGTCGGTTGAAGGTTGAAGTCGGTCGGCCACATGTTGAAGTCGGTTAAACATTCTAACAAATTTGCGTGATAAAAACGTTCATCTCTCACAGAATGGTGACAGCGATAAAGCAGTGCCAGTCAGTGATGCAGCGCGCCGCATACTGGCTCACCGGGAGGCCGCCGCTGAGCGAGCAGACTTCGCCCGACGTGTACTTCGAGATGGACCAGCTGTGGGGCAAACCCGACGAGCTCCCGACCAGGCCCACCATCGCGCTGGACGCCGTGGCCCCGTCTCGACGTCTGCTCTTGTACAATGCCTTGACTTTTACGCGGAAAGAGATGGTTACTATCATCGTCACTACACCTCATGTTGAGGTTAGTATACATAGTTATTCCAGCTGTGGGCTTAGCTTGATGAGCTTGATGAGTCGTCATCACGCTGTTAACTGGCATACTAGCTGACCGGCAAGCCGTCCCTGGGTGAGCAGACTTCACGCGGTGTGTTCTTCGAGATGGACCAGCTGTGGGGAAAACCCGACGAGCTCCCGACGAGGCCCACTATAGTGTTGGACGCTGTGGCCCCGTCTCGACGTCTGCTGTTCTACAACGCATTGACGTTTACGCGAAGGGCGATGGTCACAGTTATCGTCACGACGCCTTATTTTGAGCTTCGTATTTTGTATTCCCAAATCGACCTCCTAGCCCTGGACGCTGTGGCCCGTCCCGGCGACTGTTGTTGTATAATGCCCCGACTTTTACAAGACGAGATGGTTACTGTGATCATCACCACGCCACATGTTGAGGTTAATATCTGTAGTTATTCAAGCTGTGGGCTTAACCCAATGAGTTTCCAATTCGGCCCATTATCACCCTGAATGCCATGGCTCTTTCCCATCGTATACCCAGCATACTTGCTGACCGGGTGGCCTTACCTAAGCGAGCAGACTTCGCCCGACGTGTTCTTCGAGATGGACGAGCTGTGGGGCAAACCCGACAAAACCCACTATAGCTTTAGATGCTGTGGCCCCGTCCCGGCGACTGTACTTGTATAATGCCCTGACTTTTACACGAAGGGAGATGGTTGCAGTGATCGTCACCACGCCACATGTTTAGGTCAGTATCTGTAGTTAATATAGCTTTCTCAGCTGTGGGTCAAGCGTGAGAAAGTTTCCAACTCGAGCCACTATAGCCTTAGATGGCTTGCCCCGTCTCGACGACTGTTGTATAATACGCTGAATTTTACAAGACGAGAGATGGTAACTGTGATCGTCACTACATCACAAGTTGAGGTAAGTTTTCATCATTTATCCAGCTGTAGGGAAACCCGACAGCTCCGTACACGTCTCGTCGTCTGTTTTAGCACAATGCGTTGACTTACACGAGACCGATATGGTTACTCAGTATCAATTGAATTCCTTTGAAAAAAATGTTTTTTTTTTACTTTTCTTCACAATATTTTTTTTGCAAATAATGTCATAAATTTTTAAAATACAATATAAAATTATTTTTTGAAGCTGGGCTAGTAAGTAGCTACTATATTTTAGATTTTGTTGTAGTTTTTAGGGTTTCGTAGCCTAATGGCAAAAAACGAAACCCTTATAGATTCGTCATGTCATGTATGTCACAGCCACTTTATTCCAAAACTATGAGCATAACACAGTTGAAACTTGGTAGGTAGATGTATTCTGTAAACCGCTTTACGGTTTTTAGACAAAAATAAAAAAATATATATATTAAGGTACATACATGGAACTTAAACTGTAGTTTTTTTTTTCATCAAACCTATACGTGTGGGGTATCTATAGATAGATCTTTAAAAAATAAATTGAGGTTTCTAAAACAGTTTTTTCTCAAAGTCAACCATTTGAATGATATACACTTTCAAAGTGGTAAAATGGGTGTGTCCCCCTCCCTCTTACTTTTAAAATAAGAAAGTGAAAAATCTAAAAAAAGTATATGCTGTAGGCCTTTATAAAAACTTTCAACTAAAATTAGTTTCAACGAAATATATTTAGCAGTTTCAGAGCTATAGCACATTTTCCAAAACCGCAAATATAACTTTGTCATTCATACAGACACTATAAAAAACAAAGTTATTTTTGCAGACGAAAAATTATAATGGCATTTTGGGTAGGTGTATTTTAATAGACTAATAATAATTGTAGAAACTTTATTGTACACGATACAAAAACAAACACATACAGAGAAAATGATATAAAGAGGAACACACAATAGGCGGCCTTATTGCTACATAGCAATCTCTTCCAGGCAAACTTGGGTGAGTGACGAAACCCTTCATGTGCGAGTTCGATTCGCACTTGGCCGATTTTTTTAATGGTGCATCCACCGCGTTACTTTTTGTTGCTCAATCTGTCTAAATGTTACTGAGCAACATCCGGCTACAAAAAGTTAGTATATTTTGCCATGTTGTTGCTGATTGTTATCGAATGTTACCGTGTTGCACAATGTTGCTCAACAAAAAGTAACTGTGTTGTAGAATCAATTTCTTTTTCACTATAATGGTCAACACAAGAGCATAGTCTAACTAAACAGTCCTACAAACCTACAAACGGCCGAAATGATGCACATACATGCCGCTATACGCGCGCGCTCGCTACTGTTTTACCAGTGACAACCAGTGAGATCGAGGGGCCGGCCATGTAGCGATAGAGGGCGGCGCGTGTGTGTGTGAGCGTGTCATCTCGGCCGAGTGCAAATACTGTTTATGTTGAGCTGTGACAAGGGTGTATATAAATCTGGGCCCGTATTCACTATGACTACTTACCCATTCCTCAAACCACGCCAATTTCGTATTTGGTTTCGACAATTTCAAAATTAGTTTTCTCTATGACACTTACAAATTATAAAGTTATTTTACTTATAACTTTTTAATTTTGCATTTTACAATGCTATTTTTATGTGATAAATATTTAACAAGAAAATATACTAGAAAAAAGCAACTTGTCTCATGTCGCCCTGACGGGATTCGAACCCGCATCCTTGGGAATCCGGCCCAATGCACTTATGCTATTATGCTACAGAGACCTATGAGGACACGTCGAATTTTTGAAGTATATTTCTATAGTGTTGGCCACCGTCGTTTCATGAATGAGAGAATAATATCCTCGCATTCGAAAGAAACATTTTTACAAATGTTTATCGATTAAGATGAAACAGCCATCTAATTTTACTTGTTTAATAACTGTACTATTTGTGATTTTCATGTACTTGTACAAAAACTCTATAATTTGTGAGTATCATGTAGACAAATAATTTTGAAAATTTCAGTTTGGTTGGTTGTAGGACTTGTTGTAAATCCTCCTGGCTAGCTACCACCATCTTATATAAGTCTGATGCCATAACAACAATGTTTTCAGCATTGTTGTGTTCCGCAGTTAAAGATAAGATAACCAGTTCCTCGATGATTGAGGATTCCGGGAGAGGCTCGCTTCCATCTTCAGCCTTGTCAATATTTAACAGCAGGTATGATGAAAGCTAAGAGTATTTCCGTCGTTCATAAAAAACAACAGGGCCCGTATTCACTATGACCACTTACCGATTCCTTGCTCAAACCACGCCAATGTCGTACATGGTTCTGACATTTTCAAAATTAGTTTTCTACATGATACTCACAAAATATAGAGTTATTGTATAAGTACATGACAGTCACAAATTGTATAGTTACTAAAGAAGTAAAAAAAACTTTAAAATTTATGATTTTGTAATTTTTGCATTTTTCAATGCTATTTTTATACTTATGGTAAATTTTTAAATAGAAAAATATTGGAAAAAATTAAGTCGGCCACAAGTGAATTCTCAGACGGGAATCGAACCCGCGACCTTTGGAAATCCTTGGAATGGAGAGCATTGGACCGGATTTCCAAAGGTCGCGGGTTCGATTCCCGTCTGAGAATTCATTTGTGGCCGAGTTAATTTTTTCCAATATTTTTCTATTTAAAAATTTACCATAACTTTAAAATTAGTAAGTTTCATAGAGAAAACGAATTTTGAAAATGTAGAAACCAAATTCGACATTGGCGTGGTTTGAGCAAGGAATCGGTAAGTGGTCATAGTGAATACTGGCCCAGGTACGAGATTGGCGAGGTTTGAGCAAGGAATCGCTAAGCGGTCATAGTGAATAAGGGCCGTGGTGTGATGATGTCTGTGCAGGTGTTCGACGGGGAAGGCAGGGCTGTCCACGCGCAAGTGTCCCCGTTGGCGGGGGGCGGCGGGCTGGCCGCCAACAAGTTCGAGCTGACGTTCCCCGCGCGCGTGCCGGCCCTGGCCGTGGCGCCCTACACCGTCACCCTGCGCGACACCATGGCGCTTAACAAGTTAGTGCTGAAATATACGAGAATACAGGGTGTTAAAAGACCCATAATGAAAATGAAAACTACGTATTCTCCCCATAGTTACTATAATTTTCTTGTATTAAGCCAAACCTGGGAAACTGATAGTTAAGGATTTGATAGAATCAGGCGTTACTTGGCGGAAATCCATATCTTAGTAGAAAACGAAAAATATGTCGCGTAATTCCGCAAGAAAAAATGCAGATGACTCGGTGCTGAGATTGGCACGGTCTTACAACTCCTGAGGATGCTCCGTGTGTGGGCGAAACACGTGTAGAGTAGTCGGTGAAGGTGCAAGGTGGGTCACTGGGCTGCATCTGCATTTTTTCTTGCGGAATTACGCGACATATTTTTCGTTTTCTACTATGATAGTTAAGGAGTTATTGAAGATTAAAGTAATTACTTTTTTCCAAAAAAATATGGTTTAAAATAACAAAACCGCAATGAATATCAAAACCACTCAATGATGCGGGGCCCCCGCCACCTACTCTTACTCTATAGACACACGCACAGTAAAAAATTACATCCAATATTTTACTAAAAATAAAAGTCGTTTCCCAGCAATTATTTTTACAGTCTTATTTAGTTTGATGTACACTACGCATATATCACGGCTTCGGTATGGGTCTTTAAACACCCTGTATACTTTTTGTATGAAAGCAACCTTGAAATCGAGAAAAATATACAGTTGTTTCATACAAAATTTTAAGATTGTTTTGTCATTGGATTTCTGTTTAATCATCTTCTATCTTCAGCCATATTAATACTTAACATAGGTATGCTGAAGACTAGTCTCCCCGTTATTCATTAAAAAAGAAACTAAGTTCAATCCTAGAATCCTTCACTTGCTTGGGTTACAATAGATGTAACTCGCGGTCAAATCAAAACTGGCGTAACAAATAACTATTGAACGCTGCTAAAATATATTAGATTTTGAATATGTTTGACATATATAACGTTAAACTTTACAGTTTTACATTGAGAGCGTTCTTATGACGCTCGTATTAGCGGCTTTTCAAAGTGCAAACCTGACGTGCATCTGATTAGAAGAGTGGGCCATGAGCATGGCTCACCACGCGGGCCCAATGCGGATTGGTGGATTTTACGCGACTGTAATACAATAAAATTTTAAAACGTGTCTTCCGAAGCACGTTAGAGCTCGATAGTAAATCTGTGGTCACCCATCCCGTGATCAACTAATATGAAAGTTGCTTCTATGAGTATCATTTTATTAGCACGGGCTTAAAACAGATGTAGTGTCTTTATACTGCATTATATATATTATATTTTATAAGTAATATGTTTGTAAGTATCATAATACAAGAAAAAAAAAAGATTTAAAATTATAAAAACATGTTTTCGATTATAAGAAACAAGGTCTGAATAGTTTCCATTGCTATGAAAATTACTGCAAATCCAAGCCGTCACTTTGATTGCAACAAGCTTACATGATTAGTGCTCGATGAGAACAATTTCTATCGAAAAGTCAAAATTACAATGGATTCTAATTAAAATTTCAAGTTGTCAATACGTAACTTCATAATCGCAAAACTGACTTGAAGGATACAAATACATTAATTTCAATGGAGAACTAGTAGAAACAGAGTTAGATAATCAGCCCACAGAACATTTGATGGTGAAACCAGCCGTAAACATTGTAAATTATAAACTGGAAAAAAACTTGTTTTTTAAGTCGCTCAAACAAACACAAATACCAAACCAAATTCGTTTCTCCTAGCACCAATATCTTTACAAAACACCATTCAAAGTAGTTTAAATAAGGTCATTATTCCCAGACACACATCGTACGCGCACGTGCGCATCTACAACGCGGACTACTGGAAGGTGGACCTCCCGCCCGTGTTCGTGGTGGAGCAACCCGCCGCGCGACTCGAGGCGGACTTAACGCTGCAGGCCGCCAACGGGACCAGGATAGTTGCCACCAAACACGGGCTGCTTAAAGCCATCGTGTCTCCAGATGGGGTTACCACGCCTTTGCATATGGATTATGTGCAGTGAGTACTTGTTTATACAGGTTTTGTTAGAGGTGGACTTCACCCACAGATCACCCCCAATAGATACCGTATGATGAAAATTTTGTACTAGCCCGAAGTCACCATTTTTGGCGGTGGGTGCGGGTTGCGGGGCACGGAACAAATGCAACATGATTGGCCACTTCAAGGTCCCACTACTCCGCGCGTGTAAACTAGTGATGCGACAGTGTAATAAAAAATATCGATAAAATTTGTCATGATTATTTAGCCTAAGGCAGGTGATTTAATTATTAACAATTAACATATTTGATTATTAAATAATTATTACTATTTCACTTTAATTCAGAAAGACACGACGTGCACCGACGTAAAGATAGCGTATTACATCAAATCATAAACTCCGCATCGCGGTTCCATCTGTGGCTAAAAGGTTATTTTTTTCGGGAATTTCGAATTAAAATGCATTAATCAGCGTGTAACAAATAATCTTTGTTACACGCTGATTAATGCAGCTATACAGTAGTGAAACAATATTTGAAATAGGTCCAGTAGTAATTTTTGAGTTTATTTGTCACAAACATACAAAAATTCAAATCTTTCCTCTTTATAGTAAGATAGATATTGATTTCGATTCGGGAATATTATGTTAGTAATAATAATTAATGAATAGTAAGTTGTGTAGATCACAATTACAATTTAATATACAATTTCGAAATGGCACATGTGTGAAAAAAAATCTTATTAGGTAGTGAAAAACTATAATTTCTTAAAGAAATATAACATAGAAAATACTTAAGTGTTATAAACTCATTTGCAAAAAACCGTTTTTTTTGCACCTAAGCAATGAACCATTTCAAATGTTAATATTGCTTTGTTTGATAATTATAGGTAGTTTTATCCTCACAATTTGGTAAATTAATAAGAAAATAATCGTTTTCATCAGTATTTCATAAAATTTTGATGCAATTTATGGAAAATAATGCTAAACCTCGCTAGTAGTGTATGTTCGCTAGTAGTGCATATACTCATGAAGTAAAAATAAAAAAGTTTTTTTGTTTGTTTTTCTTTAATAAAGTAAAAGCAGATAAATGTTTAGTATCGAGTGTGACCCCCTCTAGCTAAAATCACAGCTTGAATTCGTCTGGGCATGCTAGCGAGTATATCCCGGATACTTGCTTGCGGAATACGTTCCCACTCCGCAGTAATCACATTCTTCAGCTCTCTGATGGTCTGCGGAGCCGGGTGTACTGATCTCACACGCCGTTTCAGAACGTCCCAGACTTGCTCTATGGGCTTGAGGACGGGACTTCGAGCTGGCCAATCCGAACGACGAATGCCGACCTCTTGCACATACGCATTAACATCGCGGGATCGGTGGGCGCGAGCATTGTCGTCCATAAAAATCGAGTCTTCACCTAGAGCATAAACTTGGCAGAGCGGAGACCATAAGCCGTCTGTGGTTCTTCATATTGTGAAAACAATCTTCGGTAAAATGTCTGGAACAGATAACAGCACTTTTGTTGGGAATCCATCCTTCGCCTCGAGAAGTGGCATCGATCCATTTAGACTTTTTTATTGTGCATTTAGGAAATCTGAAACAAAATGAGCAAAAAATTTAATTACTTACGTGTTTTATAGACATAACTTTTGATTAGGTAGGTACGTCTCAATCAAGTAGATTTTATTTAATATAATACACCTCACTATTTAATAATCCTACCCTAGTCTAAAAATATCCTATTCTTGTTTTTCGATTTGATAAATGGTTCATCCGTGAGAATCAGATAATGTCCCACTACTAAAAGTAGCCTATGTGATATTTCATACTATATCACTGTTCCGATTATCATCTGAATCCGTTCAGTCGCTTTACCCAGATTGAGTGATAAACATTCATCCAACCATCCATACTTTTGTATTTATAATATTAGTAAAATTGATAAGATTAAGATAAAAAATAAGAAACAAAATAATAAGAATATGATAAAACTATCGATAACGGTCAGTACGCATAGAAGAAAGCTCGTGTCAATGTACCTAACATATAATACCGTTTTAAAATCCTCGCCTAAAAATGCCTTTTAATAGTTATGAAATATTATAAACATATTGATACCGGCATTACCGGCCCGAATGCAGAGACGAACAACACTAGCATTACACGTGTCACTGTACGAAAGTGATAGATGCATCTAATTAACTTATGAGAGAAAGGGACCATTTCAAAAAGACATCAACGTGAGCTGAAATTTTTCAAAGGCAACCATTGTACCGGCCACTATATCTTGAACTCCGCAAAAATACAAAATAATGAAAATTTTACTTATCTATGGAAAGTAATGCCATCTTTCTCGTAGCTGGATGTCCGAGAGTTTTTCCCACACCACTTTATGGCACAAACTGACATTTTTCAGGCTCAGAAAATCGTAAACAATAGGTAATTTTTTTTAATTGAGTGCATGCACGCGGATCCAATACTTGGTCGGTACTGAAGTGGCGTGATTAGTTACTTGCTTATATCAGTGAAAAATCATAGATGTGTGGCGCGCGTCGGCGGCCTTGTATGCGGTATCTATTGGGGGTGATCTGTGACTTCACCCTACAAGCGGCCAGTGGGACGAGGATAGTGGCCACTAAATATGGGTTGTTGAAGGCAATCGTCTCGCCTGATGGGGTTACTACACCCTTGCATATGTACTATGTGCAGTAAGTAACTGTTGGGTTTATACTAGAGAAAGATTTAATCCTGCAAGCGGCCAACGGGACCAAGATAGTGGCCACTAAACATGGGTTGTTGAAGGCAATCGTCTCGCCAGATGGGGTTACTGCGCTTTTGCCTATGGCCGATGGACTACGTGCAGTGACTACGTTTATTACCTTTCCTGATGAGTGTGCTGGAGACGGATATGTCTCTGCAGGCGGCCAAAATGGGACCAGGATAGTCGCTATTAAACAAGCGCTATTTCACCCTTGCATTAGGGATAGAATATTATTAAGTGCAGTAAAAACAATATATTCACTATCATTCGTCATAGAAGTCCTTGAATTGTATTTTTAATGGAATCGGTTAGGCTTCTCGACTTCTTTTTTTACAAAATAACTTTTATGACTTAATTAAACGATTCAACAAAAAAAACAGGAAGTATCTGTCTATAACTCTATATCTCGGAAATTGTTTTTATGTGTTTGTGTGTGTGTAAGAGAGAAAGAGTAAAAGTGAGTGCGAGTGTTCGTTTGGTAATATTTATATTATTATTATTGGCGAACTTCTATCGGTAAATATTTAGTGTTGCTGCTCAGCTAAGTATCTGTTGTCCCTTCAGGTACGGATCGCAGAAGGCGGCGGACCACAACAGCGGCGCGTACCTGTTCATGCCCGACGGGCCAGCGCGGGCCCTGGCCCCGCCGCCCGCGCCCGAGATACTCGTCATCGAGGGGCCGCATCGGGCCCACATACAGGTGGCCCACGCGCACGAGGGGCTGGTGGACATCCTGCTCTCGGTGAGTAGGGATACTCGTCATCGAGGGGCCGCATCGGGCCCACATACAGGTGGCCCACGCGCACGAGGGGCTGGTGGACATCCTGCTCTCGGTGAGTAGGGATACTCGTCATCGAGGGGCCGCATCGGGCCCACATACAGGTGGCCCACGCGCACGAGGGGCTGGTGGACATCCTGCTCTCGGTGAGTAGGGATACTCGTCATCGAGGGGCCGCATCGGGCCCACATACAGGTGGCCCACGCGCACGAGGGGCTGGTGGACATCCTGCTCTCGGTGAGTAGGGATACTCGTCATCGAGGGGCCGCATCGGGCCCACATACAGGTGGCCCACGCGCACGAGGGGCTGGTGGACATCCTGCTCTCGGTGAGTAGGGATACTCGTCATCGAGGGGCCGCATCGGGCCCACATACAGGTGGCCCACGCGCACGAGGGGCTGGTGGACATCCTGCTCTCGGTGAGTAGGGATACTCGTCATCGAGGGGCCGCATCGGGCCCACATACAGGTGGCCCACGCGCACGAGGGGCTGGTGGACATCCTGCTCTCGGTGAGTAGGGATACTCGTCATCGAGGGGCCGCATCGGGCCCACATACAGGTGGCCCACGCGCACGAGGGGCTGGTGGACATCCTGCTCTCGGTGAGTAGGGATACTCGTCATCGAGGGGCCGCATCGGGCCCACATACAGGTGGCCCACGCGCACGCGGGGCTGGTGGACATCCTGCTCTCGGTGAGTAGGGATACTCGTCATCGAGGGGCCGCATCGGGCCCACATACAGGTGGCCCACGCGCACGAGGGGCTGGTGGACATCCTGCTCTCGGTGAGTGCTTCTGGAGAGGATGTAGCCCAAGCGCATGAGAGATTAGTGGATATCCTGCTTTCTCTTTTCAGTGGAGATACTAACCATGCTCTCGTGGATATACCGGTTATAGAACTAGTGGACATACTACCCTCAATGAGTGTTCAGCCCATGTCCATATTTTTTAACACGGTAGCCCCCCTGCAGCCCGACCGCCTAACGGCATAGCTTGTGCTATCTGTTAAATATAAAATCTAACATCGTAACTTCCAATCAAATAAAGGTGGCTAAGGAAAAGTGACTTTCTCTGGCACAGGTACCTTATAGCATTTAAAAGAGCCCATCTTTAATTTTCTGTTAAAAAATTTAATTTTTTTTGAAGTGAAAACTTCTTTAGCTGCCTTGTGCACATCAGAGTTTAAAATTTTTGGGATGGGTAAAAAAATTTAAAGTCGCGTCGGGTCGGGACACGTGACCTGATCAAAATTCGTAAGACGGAGGGAGAGTAGACCGCCGGCGCGGCGTAGGAGAGGAAGTAATATCCCCCTCTATTTCTACCGCGTGGCGAAAATGTATGCCTGCTCCTGCTGTTTCGTTTAAGCGGTATTCACTTCTGCCGGCACTCCCGGAGTGCAACCCTTTGTTTTTTATTGAATGAAATGACAATGGCTCGGTAGCTCAGTGGTTAGAGCAATGGGCCGGATACCCAAAAATTAACTAAGTGTATGTGTAACTGTATATTCACCAGAACTAACCTGTACCCCCAGATGAGCGTCACCAACAACCCGAATTCCCGAGACGCAGAGCTGGAGATCTCCAGCACAGTTCTACTGGACCGCCGCGCTGATGACCTGGAGGTGGCGCTGCGGTTGGCTTCTGCCCTGGACTCAGGGGATGTGATGTATACTGATGCTGCTAACTTCCAGGTATTGTTAGTTACTTTTAGGTTGTTTCCAGGTATTGCTTGTATACAATCATTCATTGCTAATATGATGCTGCTGGACCGCCGCGCTGACAACCTGGAGGTGGCTCTGCGGTTGGCTTCTTTCCTGGACTTGGCGGATGTGATGTATAGAGATGCTGCCAACTTCTCGCTCGTATACTGTCACCTAGTGTGGTGGTAGTGGCCAGGTCGGTGCTGCTGCTGCTAGCTGATGACCTAAAGGTGACGGTGCGGCTGGCTTTTGTCTTGAACTATGCGGATGTAACGTATACTCGCTTATTTCCAGGTAAGGCTCGTATATAGTCACCTACTGCCTCAAGTAGCTGTACTGTGCTGCTGCTGTTGCTAGTTGATGACTTGATTGAAGGTGGTACTCAGGTTAGCCTTTATTGAGGCTGTTAATTTCTAGGCTTTTTGTAAATTCACTCGGTATTTTGGCTAATTTTTTACCAATGAAATCTTGGTGTCGTAAGAAAGTATGTTGACTAGAAAATACTGAAGGATGATTTTCGGAACGTGATAACGTTTTAACTGAAGACTTACGGATATAGCTATTCAGAATCTTTCCACACTACGTTATCAGTCAACAAAGCCAATCCATATCTGCAGATAGGTTATTAATTTCGGGCGTACATGAATAATTTATTTTGTCCCAGATGGTGAAGCGGCGGTACTTCGACAAGCTGCCGCTGCAGGCCAACTTCTACCCCCTCCCGGGCGCGGTATACCTCGAGGACAGCTCCGCCCGCCTCACGCTGCTGTCGTCCGCGCCGCTGGGCGTCGCCTCGCTGCGGCCGGCAGAGATACAGGTGTGTTGTTGTACCAGACGGTGGAGCAGCGGCACTTGGACAAACTCCTACCCCCTCCCGGGCGCGGTATACCTCGAGGACAGCTCCGCCCGCCTCACGCTGCTGTCGTCCGCGCCGCTGGGCGTCGCCTCGCTGCGGCCGGCAGAGATACAGGTGTGTTGTTGTACCAGACGGTGGAGCAGCGGCACTTGGACAAACTCCTACCCCCTCCCGGGCGCGGTATACCTCGAGGACAGCTCCGCCCGCCTCACGCTGCTGTCGTCCGCGCCGCTGGGCGTCGCCTCGCTGCGGCCGGCAGAGATACAGGTGTGTTGTTGTACCAGACGGTGGAGCAGCGGCACTTGGACAAACTCCTACCCCCTCCCGGGCGCGGTATACCTCGAGGACAGCTCCGCCCGCCTCACGCTGCTGTCGTCCGCGCCGCTGGGCGTCGCCTCGCTGCGGCCGGCAGAGATACAGGTGTGTTGTTGTACCAGACGGTGGAGCAGCGGCACTTGGACAAACTCCTACCCTCTCCCGGGCGCGGTATACCTCGGGGACAGCTCTGTCCAGCTGAGATACAAATAGAAATACTGAGGCTCAATTGAAGTTGCGGTGAAAATGTATAAAATTTAAATGAGTTGTGGGTACGTCAATTTAACGCGCTGGTTTTCAGATGCAGCCGTTTAGTAAGATGACACAAGTTGAACTAAAAGCTGTAACGTTTAACATTTAAGGTATACGTACACATTAAAAAGCTCGTTAAATATAAAAAAAAAATAGGAAATGGGGGTTTAGAAGGCTCGATGGTGCATTATATACTCGCACTCCGACAATTTTAGTTTTGTCGCTTTGCGTGGAACTGTCTGTATATGCTAACTCTTGGCCATGTTCTGAATGAATAGATTTAAGAAGAGGCCGAAGATGGAGCGAGATTGTTTAGAAGAAGCCTATTTACTCGAACTTTAAATACACCAAGGTTATAAGATCCCGGGAATTCAGACGCAGGCAGGGCATTCCACTCCCTGGCTGTGCGCATAATAAAAGATGAGGAAAAACGCTTTGTACTGAGGTATTTGGTAATATCTGAAGATTTTAGGTTCGTATCCTGGCAGGGTCGCCATGAGGTATTTGGATTTGCAGCGGGGATGAGGCAGTTAAAATGAAAACATGTTCTCTGCTTCGAAGTCAGATCTTTATTAAAATAAACTTACATTAAATAACACAATCAAAATAAATGCTTTTTATTTTATTTATTTCTAGGAAGACCAACAGCAACAAACAGTCAGGGGCGTGCATAGCATATAGGCAATTAGGCAGTGCCTACCTCATAAAAACCACCTAAATAATATGCCACTAATTTAATAATATAAAGTTAATTTAGTTTAATATGGTTCAGATATTCTATAACAAATTGTCTATTCAACACCTCACCCAATAAGTTTTTCCTAACGCTAAATACTAAATACTTACCTAAAGTAGGCACGCTCCGGATTGCCTATTCGAAGCAAGCAACGTTTCATACAACATAATTATAAAAAATATTGGTCATGGTAATACGGCCGCGTAAAATATTAATCGAAAATGTGTATCGTCCTAAAACATTCATATGTTCTCAATTTAACTGTGTTTGGTAAGCTTGCTTACTCGGCGGAACGAACTTGTCGCGAAATAAACCGATGACCCCCGACCCGGTTGTCTCACTCGCTCCAGATATAAGCCTGTTTCGCTAGCTGCAGTGTCTGTACGTTCGAGTTTCAACCTTATTGCGTTGATTTAAGAGTGTTCGTTAACGCCCGCACCTGTGATTGAGAGATAGAATTATTAATATTTACGGAAGTTATTTGCAACAACGAAAGTTCCTGCCATTTTGTTTTTAGTTCCTGTTTTTGTCTTCTTGACATCACGCGCGCGCGTTTGACCGTGACCTTATTAGATATTTACAGTATTTATTCTCTTGTGTTGTCAATTTCGTTTCGTGTTTAGTGTTTGTACTGTGATAAAAAGAAATTGCTGTGTGTGTTTGTGCTTAATAAAGGTAATCAATAATTAAAATATAATGGAGAAATTAGAGTGTGCCGATTGTGGTGCGAATTCGATTTGCTTACAGAAATTACGTATGTATCCTTTCGCACTGTTTTCGTTCATAGATAAAACAAAAATTGTTTCATTCAATAGACCTATGCCAAATATTAGTCTATCTCAACAGAAAGGTAAAAATTTCAGACATTTTAATACCAAATATTACGACAGTTACAATTGGTTAGCTGGTTGCCGCCATACGAATTTATTGTTTTGTTTTCCCTGTCTTTTGTTTTCTACAACGAATACTGTGTGGAATGATACTGGTTACGGTGATTTGAATAATTTAACAAATCTTGCTAAGAAACACGACCAATCCGACAAACATATTCAAGCATGTCTGTCTATGCTTTCTTTTGGAAAAAATCGCGTTGAATTAGGTATTAGTGCGCAATTAAAAGGCGACATTGAGCGTCATAACGCGAAAGTCGACCGCAATAGGAATATTTTTTTTCGTTTAATTGATATAACTTGTTTTTTGGCAAAACAGGAGCTACCCTTTAGAGCACATAACGAAACAGAATCTTCTTTAAATAAAGGTAATTTTATCGAAACCGTTGAACTTTTGGCTAAATACGACGGGCTTTTAGAAAATCATCTTCATAATTATTCGAATGCTTTCACTGGTCTTTCGAATAGAACACAAAATGAATTGATTTCTTCAATTGCCACGCATATGTTACGTGATATTAAAATTCAAATTAGTAAAACTGATTTCGTTGCAGTAATGATAGATGAAACACCGGATGTTAGTGGAAAAGAACAGTTGGTTCTTATTTTGAGATATTTCGATAATAATGAAATCGTAGACAGATTTGTTGGTTTTATCGATGTCAGTTCGGATCGAACAGCTCAGTTTCTTAGCAAGACTGTCATAGAGTGCCTTAAAGAATATGATTGTATTTTTAAATTAGTTGCTCAAACATATGATGGGGCTAATGTTATGTCCGGGGAGAACGGAGTCCAAGGATTAGTGCGCAAGCACTGCCCTCACGCGTTATATGTATGGTGCTCGGCTCATGTTTTAAATCTAGTCCTTTCCAAATCTTGTGAAAGAATTAGTGAGACGAAACGATTTTTCAACGTTATAAAAACAATAAGTAACTTTTTCAGTAACAGTACTAAACGACTGGCTTTTTATAACGAACAACCGGGTGCGAAAAAAATCCCCCGTTGTGCTCCCACGCGTTGGACTTATAATTCTCGTACAGTAAACGTGATTAAAAATGAGCTAGACATTTTAATACACGTTTTTGAACAAATTATAGATAATCCCGACTCGTGGGACGGTGAAACCTTAACACAGGCCAACACATTTTTATTGACTTTAAAAGACTTTGAATTTATTTTTCTATTACAAATATTCAGCGAAATATTTGAAAAAACTGATTTACTTTACAATTCTTTGCAGAAGCAAACGTCTGATATTGCTTCTTGTCTTAAATAAATAAATGCTTTCGAAACATTTTTGAGTCACTTTCTTGAGGAATTTAATACGATTTTCGAAAATACAAAAAGGTTGTGTGGCCCCCCTAAACGAAAACGAAATGTTGACGATGTTAAAATCCATTATAGGCGGATTTTAATAGCTATAATCGATAACATTTCGATGGAGTCGCGCAATAGATACAGCGACATCAAAAAGTTAGCATTTTTTCAGTTACTTTCCAAGGAAAATTTTGCAAAATATTCTGCAGATTTTCCGGAAATTGCTTTTAACGATTTAAAAACTCGTTACGGGTCATTTCATTTTAATTTTGATCGTTTGCACAACGAACTTAAATGCATTTATAATAATGACGAATTTAGGCAATTGAATCCTTTAGAAATAATAGACCATTTGTCTCAAAATAATATGTATCAACTTTTCCCTGAAGTCATTCGTTTAGCAAAACTAATAGTGACAATACCGGTTAGTAGTGCATCGGCCGAGCGATCTTTTTCTTGTTTAAAGCGTATTCATACGTATTTGCGTAATACACAAGGGCAAAATCGTCTCACTGATCTCTCACAAATTTCTATAGAAAAAAATCGTTTGACGAGTTTGAAACGATCAGGAACTTTCCATAAAGACGTGTTAGATATTTATTTACAAAAAGACAGACGTGTTGATCTTGTATATAAGTAATTTTTAGAAATGCAATTATAATACAATCCGAAAAGGTACGTACGACCGAAACAAACTGCAGCAATATCTTTTTTACTCGCATTATTTCTACATTTTATTTAATCTAGTTAAATTTAAATACCTCTCAATGTGTGCGTGTTATTACTCGTTTATTAATTAATTATACCCGGTATTCGTGATCGTGAGTGATGTGAAGTGACATAAAACAAATACAACGGCTTTTCTAAAAGCCACTACGGCTATCGCTCAAATGACATGTGTGACTCTTTACGAGTCATATTATATTCATGCATTTTTGAGATATCTGTGGTGGTGAAAAATTCGTTCCACCGCACACGACCGTCAGGTGCCAATGGATAAGAGCAAGTTTACTAGGAAGTAAGGTCACATAACATTATTTAGCTACAGTCTGAAGAAAACGGGAAAAAATGTGGTAAGCGAATTTATATCCATAATAGCCTTCCGCCCGCGACTTTGTCCGCGTCACGTCGCCGTCGCTCGGCCTAAATATTACGAATTTTAAAATGATAAGTGCAACTACCACTCGTTAGATCTACAGTGCCTACTGCGCTGGAAAACTGATGCACGCCCCTGCAAACAGTAATAAATAATACAAATAAAAGTAGATGGCCAATTAAAGGTCCTCACAAATAGTAATATAAAAATATTAAATACACACTTACGAACTAGCCACACGCATCGCACACACTGGAATCGATTACACAAAAAGAAAGATGTATCAAAAACTACTTGTTGCATATTTTAAAACAATCAAGTATTGAAAAAATGTCCACTGATCGCATTCCTCACACTAGCCACACTTGTGTTAAAAAGATCAAAATTGAAAGTTACACTAAGTTCATTAAATTTTTTACTAGCACGCCACATAAACTCGTTCTGCCTGTAATTTGAATGAATTGGGGGTAAAAACAAGATAGGGTTATTTCTGAGGGTCCTCGACGGAACTCTAAGTGATATCCGTGACAGCAACTCGGGACAGTCAATAGAGCCAGATGCAACCTTTAGCAAAAACACCAAGTCACTAACGGTTCGACGCAGTTTAAGTGGCAGGAAGTGATGAATAAGGAACCTTTGTTCGGTAGCATATAAATCTAATAAACTTCCTCTGGATATTCTCAATACGTGCAATATATACATTGTACATAGGATTCCAAACTTGACTAGTGTATTCTAAAATGCTCCTAACAAAAGAACAGAACAAGATTTTCAAAGTTTTAACATGTACGAATTCCTTAGCGCAATGCATGAGAAACCCAAGTGACCTAGATGCTTTAGACACAACATTTATTTATTTTATTTATTTATTTATTATTAAGCATAATTAAACGGGTATAAACCCAATTACATAATTATCCTAAAATAAGTACATAATTACATTACAAAAACCAAAGACACAATAAGATAGCTAAATTCTATTACTAATACTTTTAGAATTATCAAAAAATATATCAATTTCTGGAAATGTTACCAGGAGCGTGTTTAGTGCTTCATGCATACGACACAATGGTGATTGCGCGCGCGCCACCGTACGACACGGCGGAGGCGCGAACAACCGATGTCTACGACTTGAACGTATTCTTAAATAGTTTTCCGGAACATAAAAGCGACACAACTGTTCAACACATTCAGGTGAATCAATAGCACCCCGTAAGATCGCCACAGCAGTTGCGATATCCGCACGAGCTCTCCTGCATTCTAAAGAGTCCATCCCCAACATACCTAGTAAAAACTTAGTAGGATACATAAAGGGATAGTATCCATACATCCGCTTATAATAGTATCGAAGAAAAGCCTTCTGAACCTTTTCCAGCATTAAGGTATATTTGGCTTCGTGTGGGCTCCAAATACATGAGCTAGACTCCAGCGAGCTTCTCACAAGACCAATGAACAGAAGCTTTATGACCTCAAGGTTCTGAAAATCACGCGAATTGCGTAAAATAAAGCCTAGACGACTGAAGCAGCCACGAGTAAGTATGGAAATGTGTTCATTGAACGTCAGAGAAGGGTCAAACGTAACGCCCAGGTCTTTCATTGAGTCTGTGCGACGTATAATGTCACTGCCCAGCTCATAATTGTACTGGGTGGGACTATGCTGGCGACTAAAAGACATAACAGAACACTTATCACAATTGAACTCCAAGCTATTGGCGTTACTCCACTTAAGAATGGCATTAATATCCCTCTGAATGAGTTCACAGTCCTCCTCATCGTTTATCTGTACATATAATTTTAAATCATCAGCATATAGAAGGCACTTTGTAAATTTAAGAACTTTTACCACGTCGTTTATCATCAATAAGAAAAGCAAAGGGCCAAGTATCGATCCCTGCGTCACGCCAGATTTAGTTGGATAGGGTTGCGACACATAGCAACCGTGGCGCACATACTGCTGCCGGTCCAGAAAGTAGTCAGAAAGCAAGTTGAGGAGCCTAGACGAAAAACCAAGGGAATCGAGCTTAGACAAAAGGATTCGACAATTAACCCGATCAAAGGCCTTGCGATAGTCGAAATACAGTACGTCCACTTGCTTGCCTTTATCCATCGATTTAGATATGTACTCGACCAACGTTAACAACGTTAACATTGTCGACATGAGAATCGAATAACAATTTGGAATCGTGTACCACACCGAGATCACGTGTAACTAACTGACGCTGAAGCAGAGCACCTTTAAGAGTGTAGTTAAAAAGAATCGGATTGCGCTTGCGACTAATACCAGGAATAAAGAAAAATTGATTATACCTAAAGTGAGATTACAAAAAGTATATAATCACGGAATAAATTTAAAAATCAAGTTATACAATAAATTACCTGCAAGTGTGGTCGATTCACCTTTTAAAGAATTTGAATATAAAATAAAGCATTTCTTAGAGAGACACCCATTTTATTGTATATCGGAATTCATGACGAGCTCGTTTTTGTGATATTTTAGTATTTTTTTTATGAAACATGAAATTTTTTTCGAATTTGATTTTAGAATGCACTGTTATTATTAATGTAATACTTTACTTGTATGTTTTTTTTATTTTTTTATATTATATTGCTATTTTATATTGGAGATTTTTAGAATGTAATTATTGATAATGGATGAAATATGAATTTATTTGAATGAAAGTAATATTTGGATTATAATTTTAGAATGGACTGAGAATAATATAAAATTTAACTTTTATATTTTTTGTACTTATGGTAAATTTTAAATAGAAAAATATTGGAAAAAATTAACTCGGCCACAAGTGAATTCTCAGACGGGAATCGAACCCGCGACCTTTGGAAATCCGGTCCAATGCTCTAACCGCTGAGCTACCGAGACTTGCGAACCACCGTCGAAATTCTCCAATACTTTTATATTTTTAATAGGCTGTAGGCCAGCGTTGTCACATCAATGCTAGGAATATCCTTGCATTCGAAAGAAACATCTTTTCAGGTGTTTAACAATCGACTAAGATGCAACTGCCAATAATTTGTGATTTTGAAATTTTTGCATTTTTCAATGCTATTTTTGTACTTATGTTAAATTTTAAATAGAAAAATATTGGAAAAAATTAACTCGGCCACAAGTGAATTCTCAGACGGGAATCCTAGCATCTTAGCATTGATGTGACAACGCTGGCCTACAGCGTATTAAAAATATAAAAGTATTGGAGAATTTCGACGGTGGTTCGCAAGTCTCGGTAGCTCAGCGGTTAGAGCATTGGACCGGATTTCCAAAGGTCGCTGGTTCGATTCCCGTCTGAGAATTCACTTGTGGCCGAGTTAATTTTTTCCAATATTTTACTATTTAAAATTTACCATAAGTACAAAAATAGCATTGAAAAATGCAAAAATTACAAAATCATAAATTATTGGCAGTTGCATCTTAATCGATCGTTAAACACCTGAAAAGATGTTTCTTTCGAATGCAAGGATATTCCTAGCATTGATGTGACAACGCTGGCCTACAGCGTATTAAAAATATAAAAGTATTGGAGAATTTCGACGGTGGTTCGCAAGTCTCGGTAGCTCAGCGGTTAGAGCATTGGACCGGATTTCCAAAGGTCGCGGGTTCGATTCCCGTCTGAGAATTCACTTGTGGCCGAGTTAATTTTTTCCAATATTTTTCTATTTAAAATTTACCATTTTATATTTTTTGTTTTAAATTAGGTATATTGTTATTTTAGATTTTTACGTTAGGATTATGAAATTGAATGTAAATTATTGACTTACCTAGGTTGCGTTATGTAACAAAGGGTGAATAAATAAATGAAATGAAATGAAATGAAATAAAAGAGCATTTAGAAGGGTTAAGGTCTAGGTCATTATCCAAACAGTAACTCTCAAGTTTAGCCAGGTCAGCGATTAGGGCCATTGCATCATCCCGAGATCTAATTTTAGCAAAGATTTTCATATCGTCAGCAAAGCAGAGCAACTTGGAATGATGAAAACATGAACCAATGTCAGCAATCAAAATGACAAATAGCAATGGCCCCAGTAAGGAACCTTGAGGCACCCCACTAGGAACCATAACCCAGCTAGATATGTAGTTGTTGACCACCACGGCCTGGGATCGATTTTCTATGTATGATGTAAACCAACTTAGAAGGTCCCCACATATACCAATCCGCAAGAGCTTGAATATTAAGATTTTGTGATTTATTCTGTCAAACGCCTTACTATAGTCGGTGTATACGACGTCTACCTGCGCACCGGAATCCATTGCATCAGATATAGAGGAGTTTAGCAATACCAAGTTAGAAACGGTAGATCGCTTTTTAAGGAAACCATGTTGATGTGGATACAAAGAGTGTTTCAGGGCAGAGTAAACCTGATTACTTAGCACTCTGCGACATCGACTATTACGTACGTTGCAGACACTTATAAAATAATTCATGTTGCGGTAAAAGTAACAAATAGGATACTTCAGTACGTAGATGTCGAATATCAATCAGGTAGGGGTGATAGCCCGTCGTACGGTAACGTGGTAAAACTGAGCTGGCGGGATGAGCTCATATAGTCCAGCAGTACACTTTACGAAGTACAAACTGTAGAATACGGACAATGAAGCAACTCTCCGACGATGAGAGAGAGCTTGGTATTTACCAGCTAGAAGTTTTATTTTAATACAGTCTTTCGAAACTAAAAGTGCTTTGCTAAAGATCTGTTGACACTCAGTGACATGTCGCTGTGCAGGTGATGCAGGACCGGCGCCTGAGCCGCGACGACAACCGCGGCCTGAACCAGGGCGTGCTGGACAACGTGCGCACCAGCCACTCCTTCCGGCTGCTGCTGGAGCGCCAGCGGCCCTGCCAGGTATGCCCTTGCCTTATCCTATCCTACTTCTATCTATACTTCTATACTACTATACTATATATACTATATATATTGTTTGTTTGCAACGAATACACTCAAAAACTACTGAACGAATTTGGATGAAACTTGATATACAGATAGTAGATAACCTGGTAATGAACATAGGATACTTTTTATCCCGATATTCCCACGGGAACGGGAACCTAGCGGGTGAAACCGCGAGCGGTCGCTAGTCTATACTAATATTCTATACTTATATAATATTATAAAGAGGAAAGATTTGTATTTTTGTATGTAACGAATAAACTCAAAAACTACTGGACCGATTTTTACGAAATTTGGTATAGAGAATCCTTAGACCCCAAGTAGTAACATAGGCTATAAATGATCCCAAAAATCCCACGGGAACGGGAACCACGCGGGTGAAACCGCGCCCGGCCTCTAGTATACTATAAATGCGAAACTGTGTTTGTTTGTCCTGCCTTAACGCTGTAACTAAGCATCAAATAGACTTGATTTTTGGTATAGAGTTAGCTGACAGAACGGAGAGTGATATAGGCTTTGTATTTTATCCCGATATTCCTAAGATATCGGGTATCATGCGGGTGAAACCGCGGGCGGAAGCTAGTGACCGTATGTATTGAATTTACCGTAAACGAAATGTGATGCTGCTTGTGGTGATGTCTTTAATTTTCGATCTCGTTAATGAACTGTGTTTGACGTATAAATGTTAGATTCGGGTTTAAATCGGTAATTTTTAAAGTTGTTAAGGTTTTACTATCGCTTTCTGATTAGATTTTGCATGCCTATATAAATTTAGCAAAATGTATTTGATCCTAAAATTGACGTCGTCGTTTATCTCAATTTATTGTAAGTACAGTCACGTGCTGTACGAGTTTCGCTTAGTTGACCACGGACCCCGTACAGGAAGAAGTTGATAGTTGTAGTTGAAGGTTTGTAGTTAGTTGCTGGCTTGAAGTTAAGTTGTTTCCGTAGTGGAGATAAAGGAAAGAAATCCGTCATTATTTACTTTTATTCACGTAGTTAGTTATATATAAGTTTAGTTTTAGTTAAAGTAGATGGGTCTTTCCTCGACCGTAGTCGATAATAATCTCCGAAAATAATATGTTACAATTAAAAGGTAAATTAAAGTTGCTGACGCGCGACCTTAATTAGGCGTTAACGTGTGGTGGTAAAAATGTGCGGTGTAAGACCGTACACGTGCAATGACATAGAAACACTAACGGCCATTCCCTATGATCTATCCCCAGTCAATGATAGACCTACTTTGGTTCAGTCGCTAGGCAATCTTTGTTATTTCCTGTTATTTGACAGAAATAACTACGCAACAAAACTATAGGAGCCCCTCTGTTACTATGCTCGGGAACGGCTGTAAGCTGTAAACAATGTAGTATAATATAAATATTGACCCCTCATTTCCGTACCCCGCAGAAGCTGCCGGAGGACTACCCGGGCGGGTTCCTCACGCTGGGCGCGCACGTGGCGCTGCAGTCGCTGCTGCAGCCGCTGCACGCGCTGCACTACGCGCCCGCAGCTGCAGCCGCCGCAGCTGCAGGCCCGCGCTACGAGCGCGCGCGCATCGACGCGGCCGACATCAGCCTGGCCGCCGCGCGCACGCACGCGCACGCTCTGGTCAGTGGTTTTAGTTTGTTAAGGCGGTACCCCCACCGAAAGTGGCGCCGCGTTGAATTTTATTTAATATCGTAATTCTAATTCACAATTTTAATAAAACTAAACGTGGAATTTTTAGAGCCCATTGTCTTGTATTTTTAGAAGGTATCGCTACATCTCGTCGTAGTCATTCGTAGAAGTAGATAGCGAATGTGTCAAAAACGGCCCATTTTAGCAGTTTTGCTATCTACTTCTAGCAGTGACTACGAGGGAATGTAATGATACCGTCTAAAAATACTAGACTATGGGCTCTAAAAATTCCACGTAAAGTTTTATTAAAATTGTATTAGAATTACGATATTAAATAAAATTCAACGCGGCGCCACTTTCGGTGGGGGTACCGCCTTAATGTGAGTCTGTTTAGTGAACGATTGGGAGAAATTTAATCTCATCATAGAGGGCTTAGTGTGAATTTGTAAATGTCCGAACGTTACCGTCGCGTGAGAGTTAAATTTTGACAGATATCCTTATTGCAATGAGAGTAATGTTGAGAATTAAACTCAATTCGCAAACTGCGGCGTAAGCGAGCTAGGTGAGATAACTCACACTAAGCACTCGGATGCTAATTGATAAAACTTAAGATGAAGCGCACCTTCAAAAATCCCGAAATCTTCAACCACTGAGGAACTGGCTATTTTAACCTTTCAGGCCCCGAATTATAAGACACAATAGATTTTTCATTGTTCTCAAGACAACGGTATCCGGCAGAACTATTACTTATCTTTGCGACAGCAGAAATTGCACGATAATTACTTTACGTCACGTATCAACAGTGCGTCCTCTACCGAACAAACGATGAACTACAATATGAACTCATTTAGTTCCTGTTATTGCTACTAAATTGTTTTTGGTGCTAGCATCATATCAACACGCGGCGTCTCACTCTCGCATCTAGGTAGGATCGCGAGAGAGTGAGATGCCGCTATACGAATCATCAGCGAGCGATTGGTCAGCAATGATATATGTAAAACCATTTTTATTTTAACGTTTGACGCGCGATAATTACAAAGGAGAATGACCAATGAAGTATGTAGTTTGCTTTCAATTTGTATGACATTGTACCCGAACGAAACCCACATTATTTTGTATTGTTTTGGACTTAAATTCAGTTAGAAAAAACACCATTACTCTAGTTCGTCGGATTCGTGAGAAATATGCTTATGAAGTTCATAAATTTATAGGTTATTTTATTGAAAACTGTCCACATGATTTGATTTAACTTTCTCATATAGTATGCATTAGTTAAGTTAGACATAATTAATAGTTTCTGTAGGAGGTGGATACTTATATTTTAAAGCATAGTCAAAATAAAAAAATCTTATTTTAAAAATATTTGATACTGATACAAAGCGAAACCATGTTTCACCATTCTCCTTTTTAGGTAATCCCAGAGATATTTACCTACTATTCTAAAAACAACCTAATTTCAACCTTTTGCATTGCATATAGCGTTCATAGTACAATAACTGTCTGCCGTCTCGCTTCAATCTGCTAGGGCTGTCAGAGGTACTTACGGTATTAACAGTTTACTTTTGTTTCGCGGATGCGTGCGCTGCGCGTGCGACTAGTCGAGCGAGTGCCAGCCTATTGAGGCTAGTCCGGTGACCGGACGCTTGCGTTTATCATACTTAAACTCGGGAGTGAAATTTCTGTACCGTAAAGTACTATACTAGAGCCATTACAAACGTGCGAACTGACTCATAAATCATTTTTATCAGACCTCTTGCTCACACTTATAGGCATATCGGAACTCTCGCTCGCACTCCTAGTGTCGTGTGTAACAATAAAAAAGGGATTTGTTGATAGTCAATACCGGGTAATGAGAGCAAGGTCAAGGAAATAATGCAAATATATTTTTTGCATTATTTCCTTGACAACACATTATGAATAACCGCACGAGTTTGGGCGTTAATATCGCCCTTTAATTTTAACAAAGTTAAGTTGGAGAATAATGCTTACATGGTTCGCTTGTGATAGTCTAATGACAACTAACAACAATTTTTACAAACACCCACATGTTTTCTAATGACAACTAACTTTCTAATCGCATTAGTCATCAACGACCTCGGCGTCCTAGCTACCTGCGTCCGACCGAGCGGCATCCCTTTATCGATAACTATTGACGCGGCATTGTCACATTCCTATGACGTAATGATTTATGACTCACGTTTGTAATGGCTCTAGTATAATATACAGGGTGTTAAAAGACTTATAATGAAAACGAATACCACGTATTCTTCCCATCGTTACTATAATTTTCATGTATGGGGCCAAACCTGGGAAACTGATAGTTAAGGAGTTATTGAGGATTAAAGTCATTAAATTTTTCTAAAGATTATCGTATAAAGTAACAAAACCGCAATGACTTTCAAAACCACTCAATGATATGGTGCCTCGTTCAACTAGTCGTACTTTATAGATGGAGAAACGTCGTTGCACGCGTTCCATTGCGTGTAAAAAAATAACACCCATTTTTTTTACTAAAAATAAAAGTGGTTTCCCAGCTATTATATTTACATAATGTTATTTAGTTTGACGTACACTATGCATATATCACGGGTTCGACATGGGTCTTTTAACACCCTGTATATTCTGTGACTTCATCCCCAGAACAAGGAGGGCGGCACGCTGGCGGGGCTGGGCCTGACGCTGGCGCGCGCGCAGCTGTCGGGCTGCTACGGCAGCTGTCGGGCGCCGCTCAGCGACGGGACGGTGAGGGGTGCTCTCATCACACCTACACTCGATTCTTATTTCAGCTTTTGAGTAGTCGGCTGATAAATAATACAATTTTAGTACCTTACGGCATATTTGTATTTTATTGAAGTGACAGACTGACAATCAACAACACGTTGTTATGGCAAAGACCAAAAGGAGTATATCTGCATATCCAAAGAAGTATATAACATCGGCTATAGTCCGCTAGGTCTCAGCTGAGCTTTGCATTTGTGTGAGTGCACATAGATGTACTAGCTTAGACCCCGCGGACTGTACCAGGTTCGAAATTCTTTTTAAGTAAATAATTTAAAAAACTAGTTTCCGGCCGCGGTTGCACCCGCGTGGTTCCTGTTCCCGTTCGAATATCGGGATAAAAAGTAGCCTGTCTTACTCTTCGTCCTTTCAACTAACTCTATGCAGAAAATCAAATCGATCGGTTGCTTAAGGCGTGAAGGAAGGATAAATATAGTGCGACAAGGCTTACAATGAACGTAGACGGCGCTGTTGGGCCGGATTCCCAAGGATGCGGGTTCGAGTCCCGTCAGGGTGACATGAGACAAGTTCCTTTTTACTAGCATATTTACTTGTTTAAAAATTATAACCTAAAAATAGCATTGAAAAGTTATAACTTCATATTGTATCATAATAAATGTCATTTCATACAAATTGCAACCGACTGAATACCATCATCATCAGCCTGTGGACGTCCACTGCTGGACATAGGCCTCTCCTAGCTCACGCCTGTTGTGGCGTTCATAGGAGGCGGTTAGCCTACTGCTCCACGCTGGCCAGACGGGTTGGTAGAGCCCTCTACTGAATACCATACGAACTGTCAAATGAATACATTTATCTTACGCAATGCAAAAAACCCGTGGTCCGTTGCAGATATCGCTCCCGGACGTGGTGGACGTGGGCGCGGGCGGCGCACGCGCAGCCTCGCTCACCTTCAACCGCGTCGGCGCTGCTCTGGCAAGAAACGCCGTCTCGCTCTGCCCCATGGAGGTCAAGTCCGTGTTCCTGCCGATGCCGCAGCGAGACGAGTAAGCGACGAGAGCGACTGGTTCGTGAGACGATGTGTACACGCCTTATATGTGACTCTGTACAGTCGACAGTACGCCCGGCTCTACTACTCGTCCGACACGATTAGGCTTATGACACTTATGACAAACATAAAATAACTAACTGAAAACTAAAACTTCAAGAAGCTAGTTTCTGTCAGTTGATCACTGTAGTCGATCAGTTATTGGCAGGATAATTTGACTGATAATTTAAGTGTTTGTGTAGATCTGTCATTTTCTCAAAAACTTGGTTTTCTTCTTGCATTTTCGTGTATGCTATAAATTTGTTGAATTTGGAAGCGAATGCAATGCATTTTTAGACAAAAATATTCGTAATAACCCACATGCACGGAAGTAAACGTTTGATAGGTCTCCATCTACATTAGCGCCACCAAGCGGATTACTTTTTATCATCTTGCCATTGTTTTATATCACAGACCTATATCGAGATAAACGTTAGACTGTATGAGAACCTAGCGTGTCGACTTTTAGCGAGATTTAGTGATGTAGAAATGTTATTGACGAGCTCTTGCAAGAAAGCACTGCACAACTAACCATTTATGTTTCTAAGTGACGTGTGTTTCATGGCAACGGTCTCGAGCGGACTGACTTAGGTCGTAAAACTTTGACCGTGGATCAAACTTTTGGCACGCTAGGTAGGTACCCTTTTACCATCTAATTCGATATTGGTATGTGTTTAATATAAATGCAATAAAAACGCTCGGCGCAAGCTTTGAAAATACGTAACCGCACTCCTGTCATGCGCCTAATTGTTTTAGTCGTCGCTCGTAGAAGCGGCAGTTTTCGTAAACAAAATATGACTGTAACGTCGTCTGTATAGTGTTTGAGACTAAACTGACTCCTGCTTTTTTATATGTCACAGTCGAAACTCTTTGTTGGTCAAAAGTACCTTTGAGGGGTCTTATCGGCCGAGACACTTGATTTAAAGAAAGCTAGTGAAAGGAGTTGTTGAGTTGTTAATGGAAAAATAAATTGTTGATCGATACGAAAAGAAGTGTTTAATGTTATTTTTTATGATAGGTTTTGATCCGGTACGGTCAGACAAAAGTACTTTACTATAAATAAAAAACCATACCTATCAGATTTATTTGTCACGGTAAACCAAACGAGTATGAATAAAATGAATAAAAAACATTTACATTCAATACCATATGATACTTAAACGTCGAAAGAGTATTTTAGTTTAATTCTTATATTTCTTCATTTCATTTATAGAAAAAATAAAATTCACAATTGATATAACGATTAAATGAATACCGCAAATATTATAGAACGTCGAAGTATAATTTAAAATGAAAATAACTGTTACGTACGAAATCAATTCAACGTTCAAAACCTAGATAAGGCAACTGTAAAATGAAGTACAGGCGATTCACCCGCCGACACCGCGCCCCGCCGCGATGGAGAAGCACGGGTTGTCATTTTGAAACAATCTAATTACCTTTCGTATACGGCATCGCAAGATTTGCATGCAAATGCGGTTATTCAAAAGCATTTTTTTCGATTGTTATAAAATATGACTCTTTTTGACAGATTGCTCCGCGACTTTGCGCCTATAGTCTATATTTTTAGCAAACGAGTACTGAGTATGTCTCTCTCATATTTCCGATATTGACAGAGTGAGATGGATCATTGTTAGGGGTGGGGCCCACGCCTTTGTTCTTTGCGGTGGTTGGACGTGGTTGGTGGAACGGACTTTATCTTGATTACGTGGACCAATAGCAACGCAGTCAATATTTTCGGTACTCGTTTGGTAAAAAAACCCGACTATAGTAGCGGAATCCGCTAGCGGACCGCGCTACGGCACGGTTTCGGTGTGTTGGACAACGCGGTTTTCTATACTAATTGATATCACTTGCATACAATATTAATACCGCGCCTGGGGCAGTGGATTTACCGCCATAAAGTAGTAATTAGTGACACTATCGACCTATAAAGATGGCACACTTCCACACGCAATATTAAACTGTGGCTTGCTGTAAAACTTATACTATCGAAATATCTAATGCCCGATTTACACGGGTCAAGTACAGTGGTGAGTGACAAGCGCCTGGACAGTGAACCAAAAGCCAGCGCCCGATTTTTATATGGATCTACTTGCAAGGCCAAGTTGTCCCGCCACTGTCCGATCGTTTACCACCACCACCAGGTAGTGACACCACCATCGCTAGACTTGACCCGTGTAATCGAGCATAAGAAAGTAGAATATTATGAAAAGGTGAAGAAATAAGCAAATCGTTATTGAATAGTGAGTTTGTATAGTCAACAGCTACATCACCAATTTTCTCCAATCGATTATTAACCTAACATCCACCACAATATGGTTCAAACTGCTGAGCAAACTCCATTGGAGCGATTTCACACTTGCAACTGGTGTACTTTCAATGTTTTATTTTTCAATTTAAGATTGTTATATGTGCTGTTATTTTACACACGTCAAATATATAGTTTAGTGTATAGTCGCTTTTATTTTCTTATTTCATTAATGATTCTTATTTTATTTGTTCCTATTTAATGAACTTCCATACAGTTTATTGACTTAATTAAGTTTTAACTTCATATTTATATAAGAATGCTGTTTGTTTGTTTGTATTTGAATGCGCTACTGGGACTATTCCAGAAAATATATTTTATGAATTGATTGCCGGATTCTTGGGTAAAGTTATTAATTTGATTCGCACGATCGAAACCTTCGTTGAACGCTAATTTATATTTAATTTTTACTCCAAATATCTTCCTAAATATTTCGGAGAAAATTGATTTTAAAATCTGTTAACAGAACTTGTTTAGAATGTAGCTCGAAATAATTTTAAGTGTATAGAAAGACTTAATATTGTGATAAAATGGCCCTGATTCTGACCATTTATATGTAGTTATTTATTTATTTTGATAGAGTAAAATGTAAATTTCAACCGACACTTTTTTTCTGATCCCTTGAAATAGTTTATGTAACTTTATAATATGCAATATTAAAATTCATACTGAAACTAGAGTGAAGGACTGATGATGTTTCACTCCCACCAGCAATTTTGCTTTTCAATGTATTTTTTTTTACTTTCATACGTGTTTATCATATTATTATTCTACAGTTGTAACAAAAGTAAGAACTAAGTCACTTTGACATTATTCTATTGTATGTTATTGTATTCTTGCAGTAATACCCGTGACTATACACGGCTATCTTTAAACAATATACAAAATTTTTAAGTTTAACTCAGAATAACTTTCTCCTAGAAACGTGGGTCTAAATATGATTTTTTTCGTCTCTTCATACAAATCGGACTGATCACGTGATCAATTTAGTAGGGAAGTCCAAAATTGTTCTCGTACACACATCAACATTATCTAGGGATATTATATTACATTCGTCATAACTCAAAATTATCTACAGTACAGAAAAAGTTTGTATGGGAAAAAAGCCTACTGGGTTTTGTCTTTAGACATTAAAAAAAATATATAAAAAAGAAGTAAAAAAAAGAATGCATGATCATTTGAATATAATTTTCGCAAAAGTTAGTTTTTCTTATGAACAAACCGTTGACAACTGCTCGTCACTTCATGCCAAAAGTTCTCGAATCCACAAAGGTATTCGTCCACGATTGCCACGCTGCAAAGCTGGAACTCGAAGTGGTGTGCGAGAGTGAAGACCGACTTTATTAACATGAGTTGACTAAACTGGGAGAAGTTAACACTTCTCCTCCCAGTTTGGTCACTCGCTAACAATAATTGGTGGTCAGATGTCTTTGAACCATTTCCATAGCCATTATATTGGGTTGTCTCCTGGCGATATTTCGTAGAAAACGGTCTTGTCTAAGAGTGGTAACGCGTTTTCTGCCAGAATGCCGTTCCGCAACATCTCTCGTGACACGATAAAGGGACCATAATCAGGAGATCACGTTTTGGTGGGATCGAAGGGTCAACTCAAGTCAGTCAACAACCATGCGTTGGGTAGCGCCAGCTTTTAACATGCCCGCAGCTCTAATTTGTTCTTAACTGGTTAAATGTCGACGTGGCATGATAAAAAACAAAACTAACTTTCAATCAAAATAAAAAAAATGTTGGATCACCTATAATTTTCAATAATAGCGCCGGTTTGTTTATAAGAAAATCTAACTTTTGCTAAAGTTATATTCAAATGATCATGCATTCTTTTGTTTTACTTTTTTTTATTTCTAATGACGGTACCCGGGAGGGTTTTTCAAACTTTTTCTGAACTGTAGATAGTTTTTGAGTTATAAAGAATGTATATCCCTAGACAGTGTTGATGTGTGCATTTCGACCCAGAAAGCTGTTCACTTGCCGATTCTGAATCGAACTTAATTTTTAGATTTTGTTTAAAAATAGCTGTGTATGGATGGAGAATAGAGAGAATAGGAGGATGGAGAATAAAATAGTATTAATCGTGACAGTGTCGTCACTGCTACGCACATATTATTACGACTATAAATCTATCTACATTGTTGCATGCAAATACTTGAGCCTTATTATCAGGAGGTTGCAACAAAATCTCGTTGACTAATCTGCTTAAGTTTAAAAAACCGGTTAGAACTAGTAGCCACTCACTTTAAAAGTCGGGCCTCATATACTGTTTAAAAGCATTTATTAGTTTCATTGATGGGATTTACTATGAGGCTGCATTTAAATCAGATGTAAAATTCAATATTATAATCAAAACGATTTGGCTTCTAGCGCTGTGTATAAATGTACATATTTTGTACATAAGTAGCATATTTAACCTTCAATTTTGTAAACAGCAGCTCCTCAACTTAATTAAAAGATTCAAATAATATCTCTAGCAAGATTTCAACCAAAAGTCTAACAAATAGAGTTTAATATGGAATGATATACTTAGTTCCTGTACTGAAAGTTGATGTTCTGCTGGTTGTACAAAAATATGTATAAAAATGATCTCTAAATATAAATGCAATTTAGATGAGAATACATTTAACAGTTTGTATGTACTTCTGTTCCAAGACTTATCTATTAATAGGTTTGTATGATATTATAATGATTATTTTATTGTATGTTTTGTAAATATAGGAAAATAAATTAATTACATATTCAATCAAGAGTTTTATTATGACTTGTTATTTTACAAGATAGCTTTACAACTGTAATAACATAAACAATAATATTTTAATAAATATTCTAAGTTAATTCTATCATAACACAATATTAATATCACCATCACATAGCCATCTACCATATATACAAATATCTTAGGTGTAATAATAAATTAGGAATACAATCTTAAGTAATAATAACTGACATAACTTTCAATTTTGTTGGAAAACAAACAGACGTACAAAAAAGTCATGCATATAAATAATACCCTTATAACTTGTACTGTACAATGTATAATAAGCATCTCAATCATATATCGATAGAGATTCGGTTGAATTAATAATACATGGGAAAGTGTTAATTGATGGATTAGTAGTTGAAAGTTAAACTGCTATATTTTAATACTGTGGCAAAATACTTTGGTTTTAGGCTCTACCACTCTTACCATAAGTTTGTTATTTAATCTGCCGAAAAGTGTAATGTTAGAATAATTATTTTGCGGTAAGAATAACAAATAGGACTGATCCAGCTCTTTTCCTAAGATACTTTTTTTTATTTTTATGAACGACGGGGAGACTCTTAGCCTTCATCATACCTGATGTTAAGTATTAATAAGACTAAAGATGGAAGCGAGCCCCTGCCGGAATACAACAATGCTGAAAACGTTATTGTTAGGGCGTCAGACTTAGATAAGATGGTGGTAGCTAGCCAGGCGGACTTACGAGTCCTACCACAAACCAAACCGAATACAATATGTACCCCTGTTGATACCGGTGGCAGGTACAGCTTGTCGAAAGTATTGCTTTTGGTACTATTGTCAAAAGGTTAAATAAATATTGTAATTGAGGCGGAGCGTAGCGGAGCCTCTCTTATGTTGACTCTTTTGAAAATCTGTCCGCCCGGTCATAGCGCCCAGACCGATTAACCGATTCTAATGACACTTGCCACATACTTAGACATCAACCATACCTAGGAGGTGACAAAAATTCGATGTCCTACCATTACCATAACCTTAGCTTTTGGCGCCAAAGAAGAGCCAAATTCGGTTTTTAGGGTTTTGCTCGAAAAGTATAGAATTTTGTGCATCGCGATACATTAAAAATTTAACCAGAATGTAATTCTGCGTTTAATGCAACAAACCGCGTCTAAATCCGTCGTGTCCTCACAGAGTTATGCCGACATAAAGTTGTAAAAGCTCGCGGCGCTCCGCCTCTCTTGGGTTCCTAGTATTTCTTTACACCTCTGTTACCTTTTTAACAGTTTTGCAAAGTTAGTTACCAAGTTCTGTTCTTATTCTAATCGCAATGTATAATATCTCTAGGATTTTTGCGAAAATTCTATTTATCTAATCCTCCTACGACATATATATTAAAGAAGTTTGTATCCTTATGCCATGCTCGTCGTTCCCCAAGTATGGAAGACTCGAGTATACCTAATGTTAATTATTATATTAATCCTCTCGACATTTCACTGTGTTTTTAGCAGACACTTGAAAACAAGTGTCAATACATTTCAATCAACTGAACGAAAAAAGTTCTGGTGATTGAAAACAGAATAACAACACCGATAAGAATACAGGAACAACTAATTAGACACGACTAGATTTAATACTAGATTGTCCATAATTCAGGTAACGTTAGTAATTTTAACTAACTAAGCGTTAAATCATTTCGATGGCTATAGCAAGGAATGTGTCCAAGTTGTACTCAAATTCAATGCACTAAGGTGTCGAACTAGCTTGACATCACATTATAATCTGACACATCGATTTTGGTTTTATATAAAACATTTAAAAAGCCCTTAAATGCTAGCATTTAGCGTAATAATAATAGTCTATACACCTACAGACATTATGACAATACTTGCTGCGAGTACTGCGACAGTCAAACGATTGTCTAATTGGCGTCAAAGAAACAAAAACGGCTTCGCAAGTCTTTGTCTATATTTTTATCCTTTATCGCGAGTTAAATATTGAATGCGTCACATTATCTACTTCCACCACGCCCACAAGCTGCGTCTGACAGACTCGGCAAGTACACGAACCACACGCGCAAACACGATCGTCGTAATCTATATCTAAAACGCCAACCGACCTCTTACGTCCGAAATTAATAACCTATCTGTAGATATGGATTGGGCTATCTGAGATTGTTGCTTAGGATACTGGGATCGTTGCTTGGCAATCGTCGTTATTTTGGTCATATAAAAAAAATATCGTAGGCAACTATCTGAGATAGCTCTATCTATATCTAAATTTCGGGCGTTAATCTATCTACAAAATTATAACATAATTTTCGATTACAGAAATAACCTGTTTTAAATTTTTATTCTGATATGGCATGCATTAGAAAAGCCTCCTTGTCAGTCTAACAAATAACTATTATCTGGCACAAAATTATTTGTAATCGATTGACTATGTGATAAAAATGGAATATAATAAAATTATCGACTAAAAAATATTAAATTGAGCGACTAAAAATATAGGTTGGGTTGCCGAAAAAATAGGTTTAGGTAAAGTTAGATTGGCGACTAAGCCGTTGACTTATTATTTTAGTCGTTATTTTTTTTTTGTCGTACTTTTCTTCTTCTTTTCGAGTCGATATCAAACCTAATTTGTAGGAGTGCTTACTGTATCTGTAAGCGCTTTAAGCACGGATTCGCTAAAAACTAAAAATAATGTCGAAGATTCATGTCGTACTGTTCATTACTACCCATAAAATATCCGTAATGATTATGAACTGACGACATGAATCTTCGACATTATTTTATTTATTTATTTATTTTCTACACTTACATCTATTTTTACAGGATTAACCCAATATAATAGAGTAACTAGTAATTTAATTAATTGAACATTAATTACATTATTGTGTTTTCAGTTTTTAGCGAATCCGTGCTTAAAGTGTTTTTAAGACTACGCTATAATATAATAGCATATAGCTGATAGCACAACGATATCACTCACCATACATTTACTTAGAACACGCTCACACTTGGCTATAATATAATATATTATAGCGTAGTCTGAAAAGCGCTTTAAACTATCCTGTATTATTCATACCAGTTCATAAACCTGTTTTAGTAATAGAGTAATAATCGAAATAATATAAATAGTAGTAAATAAAGTATTCGAAATATAAATTGGGACTGAATAAAGAAGGCCAAGCACCAATATTGGTTTAAACATCATTAAATTGCATAAATTGATACAGTAAGATTCGCATCAATATCTTACCCTAACCAGCCTTAAGATCACTTTTAAATGGCAACAATGTAACATTTTAAATTACATTAATTATAAATCAGATTTTACCATGAATGACTCTCTGCCTATTAGAGATTTCATCATTTTATAAGACGATAATATAGCAAGCGCATCCTGGTTATAGTATTCGATATTTTGTTTCATATAATTATATCTTGGCAAGCTAAATACTATCATATAATTTAAACTGTTGCCATGAATGATCAATAATTCGATGACACTTATAAATACTTACATCTTAACTCTGCAGACTTAACTAACAATCAGTTAACTATTACTACTTATATAATTAAATGTTAGCCGCTTTGTAATAAATTAATCAATAGATTATAAATAAAAAAAAACTACTTTTATTTATAAATTGTGTTCTTTATCGTTAACCTGAGCAGCCCCTGCTCGATCGACACTTGATAAATTAACACCTTATATTTCTTACACTCACAGCAATTAACCTAGCTCCAAAATAAGCACTGTAAGGCTTGTGTTATGGGATACTAGGGTAACGGATATAAATACATGTAATTATACATATATAAGTATTTATGTGTAGAAATACATATAAACGTCTAGGACTCAGGTACAAATGCTCGTATTCATCAACATTTGCCCCTCCCGGGATTCGAACCTGGGACCTCAGAGTAGACGACACCATGAAACCGGTGTACGTACCAATCTACCACGGGGGTCGTCGAATGTTTCGATTCAATAACCAATTGTCGAGTAAGTACGAGCTAGCTCACAGCTTCACAGGCGGCTGCGCGGCTGGTCGTCCAGGAACACGGGGTGGTTCTCGCTGAAGTCTACCTCGAAGTGCGGCACCACCTCGTCCACCAGCGATCTGTGCTGTGCCATCACGTCCGGTACCACGTGGTATGTGGTGGTGTTGTCGCTGGAGAATTATAGAATAGTGTTGAGTTTTGAAATCAAATATTGAATATATAAATATCTTACAAGGGCTGTAATAGAGGGATTTATTCTCGAGCCAGCGGAGCGAGCCCCTGGATATGATATACCTTAGTGTTCCGGTTCAGAACATAAAAACAAATGCTTGATAACTGATAAGCTATTTATTGTTCAAATCTGAAACTATCGATGATTATGATAAATGATGATATTGAATGAATGCACCCGATCGCGACGGTAATTGATAATGCACTAATTTTATGAATGAAATATTGAAAACATAGTGACGTCAATGCCTACGGTGTTCGGTAAAAATGCAATGCACCGAACACTTAGTCTGGGTCCTCCGCCGTAGGCGGGTATTCGGGGTCGAGTATTCTACTCCTTTCCCGGGCTTCTTCTCGACGGGGCTCCCGCCCCGCGGTGTATGTGTGCCGTCCTTCAGGACGAGTGGTGCTCCCACAGGATGTTTGCGGCGCGGCCCTCAGCGCGGTCTGCCGCACCGGGTGAGACCCCCAGAGTGGGGGAGGCCCAGCGAGCGCGCCACGGCTTACGCAAACTAGGATTTGGGTTTTAGCTTGGGTTGTGGGTGAGGGGTAGGGAATGAGGGACGGGGGGGTTGGGTCGGGGAAGTAGTGGGAGCACGTAATGTCGCCGGCGCCCTCTCTTCTACCCGGGAAAGTAAGTGATATACCTTGGGCAACTCAAGTCCTTAAATAGGCTATGAACGCAAGTCGGTCGAAGTAAAGAGAGATGAGCAGATACGATTATATAAGATACTCTATTAGATAATCCCCGTCTCAAAGTCAAAGTCAAAGTCAAATATTTTTATTCAAATAGACTTATAGATAAGTACTTTCGAATAGTCCAACATTTTTTTCCCTACTAGCCATTCAGGACATCTTTTAACTGATAAGAAGAACGGCCGCAAGAAACTTATCAGCCTTAGCAGAAACAACAACATTTACAATGGAACATGTTGTTGCCAAACACAAATCTACAATCTTGAAATATATTTAATAAAAGGAGAAAATTTTCTCATACTCATATTAGAATATTTTCCTCTTACACTATTTACAATAGTATGTTTAATGTTGGTATCACATCCATGCATTTTGGTCTTTTAAATAGTCATCTACCTTGTAATAACCTTTGCTTAAGAGCGTTTTTTAACATATATTTTAAATTTATGCAAAGGCAGCTCAATAACTTGTTGTGGAACTTTATTAAAAAAGGCTATGCCTTTCCCCAAAAACGAACGTCTACATTTTTCAAGCCGAAATTTTGGAACGGCAAGCTTATTCTTGTTTCTAGTATTAAAATTATGAACATCGCTATGCTTTATAAATAAATCATGATGTTTCCTTACATATACTAAATTATCATAGATGTATTGTCCCGCCAAAGTTAGTATATTAATCTCTTTAAACAAATCCTTAAGAGAATCTCTACGTCGAAGATTGTAAATGGCGCGCACAGCTCTTTTTTGAAGTATAAAAACATTTTCTATATTAGCTGCTGAGGCCCACAACAACACGCCATAGGACATTACACTATGAAAATAACTAAAGTAAACCAGTCTTGCCGTTTCAATATCAGTTTATCAGCCTTATTTTCCTTATTGCGAAAGCCGCAGAACTAAGTCTACTCGACAAGGCTTCAATATGTGGATCCCATTGCAGTTTTGAATCCAATGTAATACCAAGAAATTTTGTACTCTCAACTAACTCTACTACATCCCCATTCAAATTGATAAGCATATCGACCTGCACTACATTAGGTAATGAGAATTTAACAAACTTGGTTTAAGTAGGGTTAAGAGACAAATTATTAATGTTGAACCAGTGTGCGGCTTGAGAGAGAGCACTATTTACTTCGTCAGAACAATTGTTTCCTCTATCAATTTTAAAAATTAAAGATGTATCATCTGCAAATAGTACTGTCTCACATAATTTACTCGTGTAGTAAGGGAGATCGTTAATATAAATTAAAAACAGCAAAGGGCCCAATATTGAACCTTGGGGCACGCCCATAATAATGGGGGCTCCAGTAGAAGCAGTATTATTGACAATTACTTTTTGATTTCTATTATGCAAGTATGACTGCAAAAGGCTAACCGATTTTTTAGAGACACCATAATGTTCTAGCTTCTTAAAAAGTGTAACGTGATCAACGCAAACGAAAGCTTTAGACAGGTCACAGAATATACCAATTACGTCTTGCTTGCCCCCCCAAGCCTCAAAAATATGTTTAAGGAGTGCAATGCCAGCATCAGTAGTATTTTTACCTTTAGAAAAGCCGAACTGATTGTTTTGAAGGATTTGATTTATTGTTAAATAGTCTAATAATTGCGAGTATATAATTTTTTCAAAAATTTTACTAAGTGCCGGTAGTATAGATATCGGCCTAAAATTTGTGGGGTCACTTTTGTCACCCGATTTAAAAAGAGGAATAAGCTAACTACATTTCATTAAATCGGGAAAAGTACCTTCATCTATGCATTGATTAAAAATGAAAGCTAAATATGGAGCTATTGTATCAATAATTGATTTAATAATGTTGGTTGATATGCCCCATAGATCTTCAGTCTTTTTAATATTTATAGACTTGAAAGCTTTTAAAATGTCTTCACTATTAATATGCTTAAAATTGAAAACTTTATTACACTTATCAACACACGACTCCAAGAGGGCAGCAGCAACGTTTGGACAGGCATTTAATTTACTGGTAGTTTCTAAGGGTACTCGAGAGAAGAAATCTTCAAAAGCACGGGCAACCTCAACGTCAGATTCAATTAATTTATCACCTACTTTAAGACAGAAGTGTTTGACATTATTTTTAGTTTTACCAGTTGTTTGATTAATAATATTCCAAGTAGCCTTTATTTTATTTAGCCTTTTTAGTCTGAGAATTCACTTGTGGTTGAGTTAATTTTTTCCAATATTTTGCTATTTAAAATTTACCATAAGTATAAAAATAGCATTGAAAAATGCAAAAATTACAAAATCATAAAAAAGGATTATACCTGTCCCGCTCCCGCTCTGTCGAGCGACGTACACTCGGACTGACATCGGCGCCCCCACATTATTCGCAACTACCCACACTAGAGGTCTCTCTCACGATCACTTGCAGGTCACTCGCTGGGCCTCTTGCATAGGTCTCACCTGGCAGGGCTCGACCGCGCTAAGGGTGACGTGTGAAGAAACTTAGGAAGGGAAAGCTTAACTGACCAGCTCGCTCGGAAGCGGGCCGCAAATTAGATACGTCTAAAGTGGCGCATGGTGCCGTGTGGTGACGGCCTAAGAATACAAGTGTCACCACTCCCTTACATGCCTGGGATGTCGTAAGAGTCGACTAAGAGGCTCGACGCATTGAACACCTGTGCGGGAGAAGGAAAACTTGAAACAAACCCTCTACCAACCCGTCTGGCCAGCGTGGTAGCAGGAGGCTACTAGCCTCCTATGAACGCCACAATAGGCGTGAGCTAGGAGAGGCTTATGTCCAGCAGTGGACGTCCACAGGCTGACGATGGAAGTGACGCAAGCCAAGAACAGGCCACCCGCGCGCGAGATGAAGAAAACTGATCAGTCGGACCGCGATCCGGACTACTGACACCCAGTCCAGGAAGCACCCGTTGCCATAGTCGCCCCGTCACCCCCCCCCCCCCCCCCCCCCCGTACCTGGCGGCGGCAGCGAGCGCCCCCTCCCGCTGCAGCGCCCGCAGCTGCAGCGGGAGTCGCCCCATCCCCCCCCCCCCCGTACCTGGCGGCGGCGGCAGCGAGCGCCCCCTCCCGCTGCAGCGCCCGCAGCTGCAGCTGGAGTCGCCCCATCCCCCCCCCCCGTACCTGGCGGCGGCGGCGGCGAGAGCCCCCTCCCGCTGCAGCGCCCGCAGCTGCAGCTGGAGTCGCCCCATCCCCCCCCCCCGTACCTGGCGGCGGCGAGCGCCCCCTCCCCCCCCCCCGTACCTGGCGGCGGCGAGCGCCCCCTCCCCCCCCCCCGTACCTGGCGGCGGCGGCGGTGAGCGCCCGCTCCCCCCCCCCGTACCTGGCGGCGGCGGCGGCGAGCGCCCCCACCCGCTGCAGCGGGAGTCGCCCCATCCCCCCCCCCCGTACCTGGCGGCGGCGGCGGCGAGCGCCCCCTCCCGCTGCAGCGCCCGCAGCTGCAGCGGGAGTCGCCCCATCCCCCCCCCCCCCGTACCTGGCGGCGGCGGCGGCGAGCGCCCCCTCCCGCTGCAGCGCCCGCAGCTGCAGCGGGAGTCGCCCCATCCCCCCCCCCCCCGTACCTGGCGGCGGCGGCAGCGAGCGCCCCCTCCCGCTGCAGCGCCCGCAGCTGCAGCTGGAGTCGCCCCATCCCCCCCCCCCGTACCTGGCGGCGGCGGCGGCGAGAGCCCCCTCCCGCTGCAGCGCCCGCAGCTGCAGCTGGAGTCGCCCCATCCCCCCCCCCCGTACCTGGCGGCGGCGTGCGCCCCCTCCCCCCCCCCCGTACCTGGCGGCGGCGAGCGCCCCCTCCCCCCCCCCCCGTACCTGGCGGCGGCGGCGGTGAGCGCCCTCTCCCCCCCCCCGTACCTGGCGGCGGCGGCGGCGAGCGCCCCCACCCGCTGCAGCGGGAGTCGCCCCATCCCCCCCCCCGTACCTGGCGGCGGCGGCGGCGAGCGCCCCCTCCCGCTGCAGCGCCCGCAGCTGCAGCGGGCGGCGCCCCATCCCCCCCCCCCCCCGTACCTGGCGGCGGCGGCGGCGAGCGCCCCCTCCCGCTGCAGCGCCCGCAGCTGCAGCGGGAGTCGCCCCATCCCCCCCCCCCCGTACCTGGCGGCGGCGGCGGCGAGCGCCCCCTCCCGCTGCAGCGCCCGCAGCTGCAGCGGGAGTCGCCCCATCCCCCCCCCCCCCCGTACCTGGCGGCGGCGGCGGCGAGCGCCCCCTCCCGCTGCAGCGCCCGCAGCGGCAGCGGGAGTCGCCCCATCCCCCCCCCCCCCGTACCTGGCGGCGGCGGCGGCGAGCGCCCTCTCCCGCTGCAGCGCCCGCAGCTGCAGCGGGAGTCGCCCCCCCCCCCCGTACCTGGCGGCGGCGGCGAGCGCCCCCTCCCGCTGCAGCGCCCGCAGCTGCAGCGGGAGTCGCCCCCCCCCCCCGTACCTGGCGGCGGCGGCGAGCGCCCCCTCCCGCTGCAGCGCCCGCAGCTGCAGCGGGAGTCGCCCCCCCCCCCCGTACCTGGCGGCGGCGGCGAGCGCCCCCTCCCGCTGCAGCGCCCGCAGCTGCAGCGGGAGTCGCCCCCCCCCCCCGTACCTGGCGGCGGCGGCGGCGAGCGCCCCCTCCCGCTGCAGCGCCCGCAGCTGCAGCGGGAGTCGCCCCCCCCCCCCGTACCTGGCGGCGGCGGCGAGCGCCCCCTCCCGCTGCAGCGCCCGCAGCTGCAGCGCCCCCTCCACGCGCGAGCCGCAGTAGGGGTGCGCGCCCCCCGCACACGCCGCAGCCTGCAGCAGCTGCAGGGCCTCCTCGTGGGAGCACGAGCCCCGCTACGAGAAGCATGTTTAAAGCAATTTTAAGATTTGTACAGTGGGGGAATAAAAAGCTTGAACAGTTTTCAAATAAATTCATTTACGCCTTGCGAGCACGTGTTACTTTTTTAAACTGTAACGGACGGAAGTGCTGGATTGAAAATTATGTTTGACCGCAATAAAGTTCAAATTTACTTAGACGAATGTTCCTTCACTATAAATAGTTAAACTAAAACCTTTTTAAGAGTTTGATCTTCCTATAAAAAGATGATTATGTTGTGTCAAGTTTGATAAATTTTACAGTTCCTATCCATGTCATCATTACTATGACACAGGAATGCCACCGTTCTCGTTATTCAAACATGACCATAACGACTCATTTGTAACGACCAATAGAGACTTAGTCTTAAGTTCAGTTTGAACCAAAGTGTTTGTTGTTTATACGTGGCTACTATGGTAACATATGGTTACTATGGTAACCATGTATCTATAGGTCATGTAGTTAAATAACAATAATTATGACGGAATGTCATACTCGGTCGAAACAAGCAGTAACAGATCTTAAAGTGGTCAAGCTTTTCATTCTTCAACTATGAATGCTAGCATTTTACCCCCAATCATACTTGATAAAACATTAGTCAACTTAATAGTTATAATATTCGTCATTATCAAAACCCTGTTTCATAAAGATTACGATTGTCAGCGATAAATGACAGATGATAATTTGACAATTCTACGTTTCATAACGTTACATAATATTTCCTAAAGCTGCGTAGGCTGTCGGCTTAGAATAACATATTTGACAAATTGTCGCACATTTTTAATAAGCATCCTTGGTCTGGGTCACGATGAGGAGTGACAGTAATTTTTCTTTTATAAATTCTCACATAATTGAAAAGATTCGTAATAGAATTTTGAAAAAGAGAACTGCATAATATATTATTGCTTTTTATAGAAAACCTTGCAATGATGGCAAAGGTCAAAATTGCGTAGATTAGTAACAAAAGAAGTATGTTCGAGAGTAGTTAACAAATTGTCGACTTCTCAAGCTTTATGAAACAGGGTGATTGAATTTAAAACCGACTTAAAATAATTAAATTAATGCCAGCCAAACGGCATCGATTATCGACTATACATTGTAAGCTAAACTTTTAGATTTATTGCCTTTAAAACAAGCAGAAATAATCTCTTACATTTTTAAAATCAGTTATAAATGTTATTACGATATTATAGAAATAACTTCCAGTTTCAATAAAAGTTATCAAAAATGGAAGCCTCAATAACATCATAAAAATAAAAGTCATCATCAAAAAGTATTTTTTAAAATTTTAGCACTTGAATTTGCCGAATACATTCAAATGAAGACCTGCCTGCACAGTAGCGCCGTTACACACCTGCGTTGTGACATCCATGCACAGCTGCAGCGTCGCGAGCGCCGGCCAGGCCGCCCAGCTCAGCAGGAACCTCAGGCGCGCCGGGTCCCCCTCCCCCTCCGCCCCCGTCCCTTCCCGCCCCACCCCTTGAACCACCCCGCCCACGTGGGAGACCACGCCCCAATCCACGCAGAACTTAAACGCTTGCTCGAATGTCTGTAAACAAAGTTTATCATCAGCCAGTACAAGAATTCTTCCACCAGCAGAGGTGTGCCATACGGTTATCCTGCGATTGATGCTTCAATACAAATCAACGTGACGACTATCTTATTATTATATAGCTGTACTTTCAATAAAAAAACTGTTAGCAACAGAGTTAGATAATCAACTAGTTGATCCCTTAAAGTCTGATTTTCAAATCATGGATCTGCGCATGTCGTGCTTAAGGTCGTCGAAAATGATACCTGTGAATAGTTTATAGTACATCACTGCAGCGGCGAGCAAAAGAGGGATTGATGGACGAACGTATAAATGTGGGCCGAGGCAAAGCCGAGCCACATATACGTAAGTCTATCAATGCCCAGTTGTAGACAAGGCTTGTATAGTAACTTTCTCAAATAATGCGCGGAAATTAAAACTATTTTTCGAAATCAGACGAACAACGAACAAGAATATTTTTTCCCGCGTTTAAGTGCTAATTTATTGTTTTTTTTCCTAAAACAGCTATTTATTTGCAAGCCATTTCGAAAATTAAATAAAACCTTTGAGAAGTTACCTCCTTGGTTGCAATATTCCGGTGTAAAAGATTAATTCTTAAATTACACGACAGATATGAGTTTACTATATAATTTATTTGGCCGCTAAACACGTCAGATATTGATTTTGATATAGCTTATGCCGACCGCTGCTCGCATGTATGTGGCCAGTACAGCAATAACGATTTATCTCCAAGAAGGTTGTCAAAATAATGCTCATTTCCAAGCATATTTGAGAAAACAGCTTTTACTTGTGTTTTTACAATGGTACAAATAGAAAAAATTAGATACAGTAGTGAAAAGTTAAATGCGAAGGGTATACGAATGGGGTATGCGAAAAGAGTCCGTTTCGTTCTTATATAGTCCTTCCGAATACGGTTTTGACCGCTCCTGCGCCAGCCAATCACGTTGCTGCAGCTGTCACTCGTTCCGTCGCACGCAGAAATCGCGACAGCGCAGATCATTACAAGAAACAGTTTAAAGCAGGATTATTTTTACACAATGACATTGGCATCTTGTCAAATCACTCTACTGAATAAAAATCCGACTATAGTACGAGTTGATATTTACTGTCGACGTTGTCCGCAACCATCGGATGTTCTACTCATGTCGGTAAAGCAGTCTATGTATATAAAAGAGACGAGTTTGTCAAAGTCGTACTAAATTCACTATTCTACTTTTCCGCTATGTAGCGGGGCAATACCACTGCGAGGTGGCTATTGTGGGAGGAAGATGCGCGGCTCGAGCTCGAGCTCGATGCGAGAATTCAATAGTACACATCCATCTATATAAAAATAAAGATAAATAAAAAAATATAATAATAAAAATAGTTTATTTCATTCTCATTGGATGCAAAGTAAATTCAGTGGATAGAACCATCCCAGGAGCATGTGAACAGGCCTGTGTTGGGTAGTTCTGCTCTTCCTTAGACCAGAATACAATAAGTTTTAAACTTCTATGGTAAACTATTTTATCTTTTAAGCTAATTAAAATTAAAATTCTTTGTGTTTGTGTATGTGTGAGAGATGTATGTATAAAAGATGAGTCGATTGAACGTTTCAATCAGAGAGATATAGCTTAACACTGATGGAAACGGGGCCAATGAATATGAATAGAGTCCATACACACCGGCGGACCAAAAAATCCCTTAACTATATGGTGGATCGCTGTGGTGGGATTTCTAAATAGAAAGCCGAGGAGATTTTTGGAGATTTTTTGGTCCGCCTTACTTCGCCAATTTCTGGCTAACGTGACTCTTTAGGACTCTATATATCATAATATTTTTTGTTCCTCTGTGTGTCCCCTGTTCATTTATATAGGTATAATCGTGCGACGTCATTTTGAAAATTGTTTAAAATGGCATTTCATACTATGGATTTGGACGAGGCCAGCCTCCATGGCAAAAGTTCAAACCCGTTAATTATCACTTAAAGATACGGAAAAGACTATCATGGATTACGTTATCGCTACGATTGATACGCATCTAGTATTGGTTCAATGTCTAAATGAATTGTATAAGAAATCTAAAAGATAAAACTGATAATACGAAAACTTTGTACTTTCGTTATTTACGAGTATATCGTTCGTAATCAATCACCGACCAATCACCGACTGTCGTTTCTTCGAGTCATCGGCAAACAACAGTGCACATAATGCCATAATATTATATTTTTATTTATCTATCTGTATGACTTTTTATATTTATACATTTTATTGCTTTATATTTTTATTTATAAATTTTGTTATTTATCTATTATTATTTTACTTGTTTTTGACTGTCTGTGTCCTTTGTAAACCCCGTCAGAATAACAGCGCTACTGGGTCACTTTGCACATCTATTAGTGGCTCAGTAGCATTATGCTGAGACGGGGTATTTATTGGCCCTGCACGCTTAATTTGTTTTTCATTTAAATGTTAATATTGTAGCTCCTTGTATTGTTGTGTGTGTGTGTGTGTATCTTCTGTGTGTATGTGGCTAATAAATGTTTTTTCTTTCTTTCTTTCTTAATCAATAATAGTAATGCTAATGATGAATGAGGCAATACATGACTTTGTCTGAATTAAAACTTTGAAACAAGGAATTTGAACTAGAGAAAAACCCAACAGTTTTATTCATTTTCATTATCAGCCTGTGGACGTCCACTGCGGGACATAGGCCTCTCCTAGCTCACGCCTATTGTGGCGTTCATAGGAGGCTATTAGCCTACTGCTAACGCTGGCCAGGCGGGTTGGTAGAGGGTTTGTTTCAAGTTTTCCTTCTCTCGCACAGGTGTTCAATGCGTCGAGCCTCTTAGTCGACTCTTACGACATCCCAGGCATGTGAGGGAGTGGTGACAAGTGTATTCTTAGGCCGTTACCACACGGCACATTTATTCATTTTAGCGTGGTTCAAATAATATGTAACATTTCAGGGTTGCATACAAAAAGTTGTTCGTAATAATGAGTTTCACAAATCGTTTTGTTGTTTTGAGTGAAATGATGGTGTACAATTTTTTAAAGTGATCGCCTTTACCTGGTCTTCTTGCTGGTCGTCGTAGATGAATCCGTAGCGCAGCAACGAACGCAGCACATCGTAGCGCCGCCGCAGCTCCTCTGGGAATTACAAATTAGTATTTGTAATTCAAAATGTGCTGTATCTCCTATGTTATAACATAAATGAATCCTACTAATATTATAAATGCTCAAGTATGTCAGTTTGTTGTACTAAACGGATTTCGATGAAATTTGGCACATAGATAGCAAAATAGTCTGTATTAAAACGTAAGCTACTTTTTATCAAGATATTTTTACAAAAACGGGAACCACGCGGGTGAAACCGTAGGCGGTGGCTAGTATAGCATCATAAGAATGAGGTCTGTATAATGCGTGACCGCGTCAAAACCCAATCACTTAGTTGAGGTTTTGTTCAGCTTATATCTTTTTTTAAGTGTGAGTGTAGGTTTTTGTAGGTGTTGGGTTTTTTTGTATTTGTAGAGAATTTATATAAATATGTTTTTTTTTCGAGTGTAGACATTTTGTGAAATTTTATAAGTATATCGTTGTAAATGTGGCGATTTGTTGTGAGCGTAGTTTTAGTGTAAGTACGTATGTGTGTTAGTTACCCTTAGCGAGTGGCTCCCTCCGCAGCAGCCGCAGCAGCAGCGCGGGCGGCAGCAGGCGCGGCAGCAGCGGGTTGACGGCCAGCTGCAGCTGCAGCACCGCCAGCCACACGCGCACGTGCGCCGCGCTCAATACCACGTCTGCAACACATTTATTTATGAACCACGGGGAGACTCTCACCCTTCATCATACGATGTTAAGTATTGATAAGGCTGAAGATGGAAGCGAGCCTCTCCCGGAATCCTTAATCACTGAGGAACTGGCTATCTTATCTCTAACTTCCGGAACAGAACAAGGCTGTAAACATTGTTGTTATGGCGTCAGACTTAAATAAGATGGTGGTAGCTAACCAGGCGGACTTACAACAAGTCCTACCATCAACCAAACCGAATACGATATGTACCCCCGCTGGGAATCGAACCCGGGACCCCTGGGTCTCATTCCGGTGGTTGTACCACTAGACCACAGAAGAGGTTAAATACTCGTACTAACCTAGCCCCAAAGTAAGCACTGTAAGGCTTGTGTTATGGGATACTAGGGTAACGGATATAATACATCTTAATATATATAAATCTCCTGTCACGATGTTTGTCCGCGATGGACTCCTAAACTACTTAACCGATTTTAAATTAAATTGGCACACCGTGAGCAGTCTGGTCCAACTTAAGAGATAGGATATCTTTGATCCCAAAATTCCCACGGGAACGGGAACCACGCGGGTGAAACCGCGCCCGGCCTCTAGTAATACATATAATTATACATGTATAAGTATTTATGTGTAGAAATATATATAAACGTCCATGACTCAGGTACAAATGTTCGTATTCAGCATACAAACATTTGCCCCCACCGTGATTCGAACCCGGGACCTCAGAGTAAGCGACACCTTGAAACCGGTGTACGTCCCACTCTACCACGGAGGTCGTCAAATATTCCAGCTAAAAAGTAGCAAGTAGTGTTACCGTGTTTCCGCGCCAGCCCAGGCGGGTGCAGCCGCAGCCGCAGGCGCCCGTCGCCGTCCAGCGCCCACGAGCGCGCGTGCACGCGCAGCACGCGCTCCAGCTCCTCGGGCAGGTCGTCGGCTATCACCGTCATCCCGAGTGACAACAGTACCTAACACAGACAATCCTCAGATGAACCTCTATTTTTGAATCACTCGTCGCGCGAGTGGCGAGGCGAACGAGGAAGCGATTAGCGACCTTGCAAGCGTAGACATAGCACGCTTTTCGCTTCGCCCGCTCGCGTTGGGAGGCGGTTACTACAGGGAAAGCGAAGCTACGTATAAACGGGCAAGGTCGCTTTTACGGAATACGGAAACTCAAACGTCGCACGAATATCAGTAGAATCCTCGAGACGAGTGAATCAAAAATAGAGCTCCTGAGTTTATTTCTCATTCAACAAAACAAATTGAAACATCCTCTTGACACTTTTTAAACGGTATAAAAAAGGCCGGTTTGACAGTTCTGTAAGGACTCATCTGTTGATCAATAAAACCGGCCCTGAGTATTGTGATTTCGGGTCATGTTTTACACGGCCGAGCGTGTTAAAAGAGATCGTGCGTGTTCTCTTCCGCACATTTATTTAAATTAAATGAATTAATATTTACTGAAATAAACCATTCGTTCCTTAAGACTCACACCAAAAGGTGTTTTTCTAATCGTCAAATTTATTGAATTAAGAAGAAACAAAATTACTAAAATATACGCGCTAACTACATGATTAAAATTATTTAATTAAGTCGATCGAACGAGGAAACAAAGGAGAGGAGTCGACTCTCGCTCTCATGCAATATATGTCTATTAAGTGCATATTCTTGGCTTAGTGTAATATTGAATAGTATTTTCAACTTATAATATTGTGTACGTAAGTACTCGTTTGAGCCAGCGAATGTCGTCGTCCAGTCGCCGAAATGCGAGCGGTCGAGTGCTGACTGGATGCCAGCCAGCTATAGCCTGATTAGCCTGTAATAATGTATGCGTACGTATTGTGCCGTGTGGTGACGGCCTAAGAATACAATTGTCACCACTCCCTCTGTCGCAAGAGTCGATTAAGAGGCTCGACGCATTGAAAACCTGTGCGAGAGAAGGAAAGCTTGAAACAAACCCTCTACCAACTCGTCTGGCCAGTGTGGTAGCAGTAGGCTAATAGCCTCCTATGAACGCCACAATAGGCGTGAGCCAGCTCATTTCTTCGGTCAGTCGCTGGTGTGTTAACGGTTGGAGATCGGCAGCCAGCAGAATGGCCAACAGATGCGACGCAGCCGCCACGCTCGCGTTAGCCAGACTATAGTCTATCTAATCTAAGAAACACCGTTTGACAGCTTTGACATATTGAAAAATAAGGATGGGGTCATAGCTATAATATCCGATTAATTAGAGCTATCGATTTAAGTTCTTTGAATATATGAGTCGATTATAGTTTTTCGGATTTATACATTATGTCGTAACTAAATCTTAAAATTTAACACTTCATAATGTGGCCGCATTATATAAACAGTTCTATTCTATGAAATCGAAAATACTATTCGGTTTGGTCAGATCAATGAATAATCTTATATACTTTTCATTTCTAATTAAGTGTTTTCATTGAAATTTGGATTTCAGCTGAAAGTAGAGTATCATAAATATAAAATACAGCTGGAATAATAACGAATCGTTATTAATAAGTTCGATTATTCGTATATTTTTACCGAAGTGAATGAAAGGACGTAACGAAGTACAGAAAAAAGAAACTTATTAGTATATTTTTGATTTGGTTTTATTTGATGGATTTGAATTTGAATTTAATGATAGGTCCACTTGTAGGTCAATTTGCAAAATCTTGATTTTGTTAAACATAGATTTAGCCCTACAATTAGCCAAGCCCAAGAATTATAAATCATGCGATAAAATGACAATATTTTCATAATTTCATAGTTTTAAAATGTTTTTTATTGAATTTGTGTGAATTACGTCTGAAAAAGTTATGTCGGCATGAAAAATATGAAACGTTAAACTGTATTTCTTAGATGTGATACACTATAGCCGCCAACACATCGGGCAGCAACTAAGGCCTGTAATAGTGTGTGCGTACCTGCTCCAGCCACTGGGTTTCAAAAATCAGTCGCTGGTGCGTTAACGGTCGCGGACTGGCAGCATGCGGACTAGGCGCGTTACCCCTCCCCTGCACCCCTACCGCCTAACGGTATCGCTATCGCTATATCTATCAAATTTAAATCTCTAGTAAAATCCTTCAACGATAGGGTTATTTTACCGATTCCAACACATTTCTATTGTGGTACTTTCTACTACGGTACCCCAAAGTGATACCGTCAGCGATAGCCCTCGTAGGGGGTCTGAAAATAAAGCCATAGATAACCCGTTAGGCGGTAGGGATGCCGGCTGCCGGCCCAGCCGCCAGGGTCGCGTGCGTACCCGCTTGAGCCAGCCCATGTCGTCCAGCAGGCGGCGGCGCGCCAGCGGGCGGGCGGCGGCGGCGTGCAGGCTGGCGGCCAGCGCGGCGGCCAGCAGGTGCGCGGCGGCCGCCCCGCCCGCGCGCGCCGCCGCCGCGCCCGCCGCGAGCCCCAGCGCCGCCACCGTCCCGTGCGTACCCGCTTGAGCCAGCCCATGTCGTCCAGCAGGCGGCGGCGCGCCAGCGGGCGGGCGGCGGCGGCGTGCAGGCTGGCGGCCAGCGCGGCGGCCAGCAGGTGCGCGGCGGCCGCCCCGCCCGCGCGCGCCGCCGCCGCGCCCGCCGCGAGCCCCAGCGCCGCCACCGTCCCGTGCGTACCCGCTTGAGCCAGCCCATGTCGTCCAGCAGGCGGCGGCGCGCCAGCGGGCGGGCGGCGGCGGCGTGCAGGCTGGCGGCCAGCGCGGCGGCCAGCAGGTGCGCGGCGGCCGCCCCGCCCGCGCGCGCCGCCGCCGCGCCCGCCGCGAGCCCCAGCGCCGCCACCGTCCCGTGCGTACCCGCTTGAGCCAGCCCATGTCGTCCAGCAGGCGGCGGCGCGCCAGCGGGCGGGCGGCGGCGGCGTGCAGGCTGGCGGCCAGCGCGGCGGCCAGCAGGTGCGCGGCGGCCGCCCCGCCCGCCCGCCGCGAGCCCCAGCGCCGCCACCGTCCCGTGCGTACCCGCTTGAGCCAGCCCATGTCGTCCAGCAGGCGGCGGCGCGCCAGCGGGCGGGCGGCGGCGGCGTGCAGGCTGGCGGCCAGCGCGGCGGCCAGCAGGTGCGCGGCGGCCGCCCCGCCCGCGCGCGCCGCCGCCGCGCCCGCCGCGAGCCCCAGCGCCGCCACCGTCCCGTGCGTACCCGCTTGAGCCAGCCCATGTCGTCCAGCAGGCGGCGGCGCGCCAGCGGGCGGGCGGCGGCGGCGTGCAGGCTGGCGGCCAGCGCGGCGGCCAGCAGGTGCGCGGCGGCCGCCCCGCCCGCGCGCGCCGCCGCCGCGCCCGCCGCGAGCCCCAGCGCCGCCACCGTCCCGTGCGTACCCGCTTGAGCCAGCCCATGTCGTCCAGCAGGCGGCGGCGCGCCAGCGGGCGGGCGGCGGCGGCGTGCAGGCTGGCGGCCAGCGCGGCGGCCAGCAGGTGCGCGGCGGCCGCCCCGCCCGCCCGCCGCGAGCCCCAGCGCCGCCACCGTCCCGTGCGTACCCGCTTGAGCCAGCCCATGTCGTCCAGCAGGCGGCGGCGCGCCAGCGGGCGGGCGGCGGCGGCGTGCAGGCTGGCGGCCAGCGCGGCGGCCAGCAGGTGCGCGGCGGCCGCCCCGCCCGCGCGCGCCGCCGCCGCGCCCGCCGCGAGCCCCAGCGCCGCCACCGTCCCGTGCGTACCCGCTTGAGCCAGCCCATGTCGTCCAGCAGGCGGCGGCGCGCCAGCGGGCGGGCGGCGGCGGCGTGCAGGCTGGCGGCCAGCGCGGCGGCCAGCAGGTGCGCGGCGGCCGCCCCGCCCGCGCGCGCCGCCGCCGCGCCCGCCGCGAGCCCCAGCGCCGCCACCGTCCCGTGCGTACCCGCTTGAGCCAGCCCATGTCGTCCAGCAGGCGGCGGCGCGCCAGCGGGCGGGCGGCGGCGGCGTGCAGGCTGGCGGCCAGCGCGGCGGCCAGCAGGTGCGCGGCGGCCGCCCCGCCCGCCCGCCGCGAGCCCCAGCGCCGCCACCGTCCCGTGCGTACCCGCTTGAGCCAGCCCATGTCGTCCAGCAGGCGGCGGCGCGCCAGCGGGCGGGCGGCGGCGGCGTGCAGGCTGGCGGCCAGCGCGGCGGCCAGCAGGTGCGCGGCGGCCGCCCCGCCCGCGCGCGCCGCCGCCGCGCCCGCCGCGAGCCCCAGCGCCGCCACCGTCCCGTGCGTACCCGCTTGAGCCAGCCCATGTCGTCCAGCAGGCGGCGGCGCGCCAGCGGGCGGGCGGCGGCGGCGTGCAGGCTGGCGGCCAGCGCGGCGGCCAGCAGGTGCGCGGCGGCCGCCCCGCCCGCGCGCGCCGCCGCCGCGCCCGCCGCGAGCCCCAGCGCCGCCACCGTCCCGTGCGTACCCGCTTGAGCCAGCCCATGTCGTCCAGCAGGCGGCGGCGCGCCAGCGGGCGGGCGGCGGCGGCGTGCAGGCTGGCGGCCAGCGCGGCGGCCAGCAGGTGCGCGGCGGCCGCCCCGCCCGCGCGCGCCGCCGCCGCGCCCGCCGCGAGCCCCAGCGCCGCCACCGTCCCGTGCGTACCCGCTTGAGCCAGCCCATGTCGTCCAGCAGGCGGCGGCGCGCCAGCGGGCGGGCGGCGGCGGCGTGCAGGCTGGCGGCCAGCGCGGCGGCCAGCAGGTGCGCGGCGGCCGCCCCGCCCGCGCGCGCCGCCGCCGCGCCCGCCGCGAGCCCCAGCGCCGCCACCGTCCCGTGCGTACCCGCTTGAGCCAGCCCATGTCGTCCAGCAGGCGGCGGCGCGCCAGCGGGCGGGCGGCGGCGGCGTGCAGGCTGGCGGCCAGCGCGGCGGCCAGCAGGTGCGCGGCGGCCGCCCCGCCCGCGCGCGCCGCCGCCGCGCCCGCCGCGAGCCCCAGCGCCGCCACCGCGCCGCGCGACCGCTCCCCCGCCTGCTGCAGCCCTGGCGTGCGACGCGAACACTTATTATGGGTGACGGCTGACGGTATGCGGCCGCTACAAAAATTGGTTTCTTAAGAGTTCCTATAAAATAATTACATTACATATTTTATATTTTTTGAATTTTTGCATTTTCAATGCTATTTTTATACTTATGATAAGTTGAAAAATATTGAAAAAAATCAACTCGGCCCCGGGTGAATACTCAGATGAGACTCGAATCCACGTAGTACCATTGGAAATCCGGCCTAATGCTCTAACCACTGAACAACCGAGACTTAAAGTCTCGAAATTTATTACATGACATATTTTCAATTACCTTAACAATATGTAGAAGACTAGTTCGCGAGGTGTCTTTAATTTTATTCAAATTATTCTATTTATTATTATTATATTATTGCTGCATAAAACTATAAATGAAGTGTTTAGTAGGTACTTATACATATAAGATATATTATTGAGGATTTTCGAAATAAACCACAAATTGTTTCTCTGAAAAATACAAAGATTTTTTTTATTTAACACACCCTTCCAATATTACAATAATTATTGGTCAACTATGACAAATACACTTGTAACTCACCTGAAAAATACAAAGAAACGACATTTAAAGTTCACTAATATCGATTCCTCAATTATAGCCTTACGTTTATCTTTCTACAAGTTTTTTTAAAACATAAATTTCAGAAAATATTCTAAGCATCCTCCGCCATTAAAAATCACGCCTCCTTCCGCTCTATGCGCCACAGACAACTAATAAACGCGCAAAGCGCGGCAAATTTAAATTAATGAAATGCCATTTCATTACATAAAACTGTTTTTGCATTTCTTTCTATACATACATACTGGACGTTATTATCATTGTTATTTGATAAGTTTTTTTCTTTTTACAAAGTAATGTTTCTTACGTGTACTCCGAAATAAAATACTGCTTGTTTTTAGTCCATTACTGCAGCGGCAAGCAAAAGAGGCATTGATGGACGAACATGTAAATGTAGGCCGAGGCGAAACCTAGGCACACACACGCATAAGTCTATCAATGCCTAGTTGTGGCCAAGTATAGTACTTTTCTCAAATAATGCACGGAAATTAAAACTACTTTTCGAAATCAGACGAACAACAATATTTTTTACAGCGTTAAATTATTCATTTGTTGATTTTTTTCAATAATTTTCTTCTTAAAATTTATCACAAGTATAAAAATAGCATTGAAAAATAGAAAAAACAAACGTAAATATGTAATGTAATTTTCTGAAACATGCATGGAAATATGAGCATTATTTTGACAACCTTCTTGGAGATAAATCGTTATTGCTGTACTGGCCACACACACGCGAGCAGCGGCCGGCAAAAGTTGTATGAAAATCCATATCTGTCGTGTTTAGCGGCCAAATAAATTACATAGTAAACTCATATCTGTCGTGTAAATTAAAAATAAAAATCGGCAAAGTGCGAGTCGAACTCGCACATGAAGAGTTTCGTCTCTCACCCAAGGTTGCCTGCCAGCGTAGCATGCGCACCGCGACTTGCTGTCGACGCTTATCTCGCGATGTCTGTTCCTCTCATATCAGTACGGTGTGAGTGGGACAGACTATACGCTCGCGCGAGAAAAGTGTCGAGAGAGCTTTGTCGAGGTGCTCATGCTACGCATGCTGGAAGTGACTGCTATTTTTTGTTGCTTTTCTTGTATTTTGTATGTTTTTCTTTTTGTATCGTGTGCAATAAAGTTTCTATTATTATTATTGCCAAAATGCCACTATAATTTTTCGTCTGCAAAAATAACTTTGCTTTTCATAGTGTTTGTATAAATTACAAAGTTATATTTGCGTTTTTGGAAAATGTGCTATAGCTCTGAAACTACTCAATATATTTCGTTCAAACCAATTTTCGTTGAAAGTTTTTATTAAGATCTGCATCATATATATTTTTTTGATTTTTCACTTTCTTATTTTAAAAGTTAGAGGGGGGGGGGACACACATTTTTCCACTTTGGAAGTGTATAACTTTCAAACTTTTGAGTAACGATAAAACGGTTGACTTTGAGAAAAACTGTTTTAGAAGCCTCAATGTAGTTTTTAAAGATCTATTTAATGATTGACACGTATAGGTTTGATGAAAAAAAAATGTTTTCAGTGTCAGTTCCATGTATAGCCCCCCATTCATTTTTTTATTATTTTTGTGTAAAAACCGTAAAGCGGTTTACAGAATACATCTACCTACCAAGTTTCAACTGTGTAATCCTCATAGTTTTGGAATTAAAAGGGTGTGACATACATCGGTTTGTCCGAATCTATAAGGGTTTCGTTTTTTGCCTTTAGGCTACGAAACCCTAAAAATGGAACGATCTTTTACTCCGACATATGGCAACCAAAGGTTCAACCTGCATTTATAATTTAGCAATCTGAGAAACTTTTTCTGGACTCCTTCTTGTAAAGACTGTTTGTTATCTAAAAAAAAACAATATCAAAGAAGTTCCGCCTTCGGTTCACAACCCCTATCAATTTGTTAGGTCTACTAAATAAAGGTAATTTTCAATAATTCACTAAAGGAAAATAAGTACCTATCCAAAAATAAACTTTATTTACATAACATATAAAAAAATCATCTGTAAGAAAAAAAACTCTAAGCGACTGAACTTTAAAAAATCAGGCTTGTCCGATAAACTAAAACCGATTTTTTCCGATCGCGTACGAAAATTAATTTGATTAACCAGAATTTGAGTAAATAATTCTTCAACTGAAGAACGATCGCCGCTAGTAAACTCTATAGTCTGGATTAAAACACATGGTAATTTGTATCTCAGTCAAATGTAACCTAGGATCAGGCGATGTCGCGGACCGAAGCTAGTGATATGATACGAGTAGTATAGATGTGGCACTGACCCTGCGGCTTGAGCGCCTCGTCTGTGGGCGCGGCGTCCCGCAGGTAGTCGCGCGCCGAGATGGGCGCGCCGAAGTTTATGTACATGTTGCCGAACTCCTCGTTCAGCGTCGACAACCACTTCAGCAGACCCTACAACCAAACGACACAATATGAAAAAGAGGTTATAACAATCTTGGGATAGAATTCACCGACTTATTCACCGTCCGATTAATGCCAAATATCTTTTAAAAGTCATTGCATACAGTCAAAGTAAGAATGGCGTGTTCTACGGTTGGAGGCCACACAGCGATAAGTAATCATTTCAGTGTTTGTTTGAAGTTGAATGGGACTGTATGATGTTTTTAGAAACGATTGTCTAATCGACAATTGGTACTCTCGGCTCATTCCGATGTTCATAAAAATGATGGATAATAACAAAGGATCGTTTGCGAAGTTTATTATTTTATTACCAAAACATACAACAAGGAAGCTTCAATAATTTCCTGAAAAATACGGAGACAAATAATTGTATTTGTAAACATACCACTAAACATAAATAATTAAAGATTGCAAATAAACCGAAACGAACTCTATCAATATAATGTATATAAGGAATTATCTGTTTCGCAACGACTGTATTTATTAAATCTATACGCAGTAAGGCGAGTGTTTATTCAGCAAACATAGCGGATGCCTTCACCGATGTTTAATTTGTAGTTATGCTAAGTGCATAGTCCATCCATGGTTAAATAACATAGAAATAACACAATAGCACTGTTTGAAACAGCACAGGGTCGCTGTAACTGCCGCAAAAAAACTGGGGAAAAATCTCAAGTGATAAAAATAAATTGTAGAAAGGATATTGCAAATATGTTTTAAGAACGAATTATGAAGCAACATTTAAAATACTACCTACCTGATACTAAGAAGGGTTTATAAAATAATAAAAAGAAAAATTCAGAATGAAATCAAGAGTGCCTTCAATTAAAAGAGAACATTAACTGAAACTATGCTTGAATTCACTATCGGAAACTTGAATTGAAATCTTATTGACTGATAATGTTAAACGTGGTGATAAGTGTGAATCGCAACGAGACCATTAATCTTTGTTATCTACTAAATACATATTGTTGTAAATACATATCATTTCATATTGATTATCGTTTATCCATCATTGTCAAAATGCAGTATTTCACATAATTTGATAAGATAATATCTACACATTTATAGTATACGTAATTTTTAAAGAATATAGCTTCCTAATGTCAAAAACCCATGGAGATATTCTAAATATTCAAAAATTATTTTAGGCAAACAAAATGTCAAATGTGGGGTCGTCCTTGTGATATGTACCAATACGTTTTAACAGTCCATCTACACTTGTGATGCTGTCCCAAACCAGCAAGGCATATTTGGCATGAAGATACAAAATAAATGTAAAACAAAATACACAAATACTTGGCAGTGTGTGTTACCCTAGTGGACTCCTTGGGCTTGGTACGCCCAGGTGCTCATAGGCGAAGGCGCTGGTCTCCAGCAGTCGGTCTTAGCTGATGTGCACCTGCCCAGCACCCCGTCCGCCATCATCGTGCCGCCACTTCAACACTATTCGGGCATTACCCTGGTGGATTCCTTGGGCTTGGGCACGCCCAGGTGCTCATAGGCGAAGGCGCTGGTCTCCAGCAGTCGGTCGTAGCTGATGTGCACCTGCCCAGCGCCCCGTCCGCCATTATCGTGCCGCCACTTCAACACTACTCGGGCATTACCCTGGTGGACTCCTTGGGCTTGGGCACGCCCAAGTGCTCGTAGGCGAAGGCGCTGGTCTCCAGCAGGCGGTCGTAGCTGATGTGCACGGGCACCAGCGTCACGTCCGCCACCTCGCGCGCCACCAGCGGCGCCAGCGCCATCGACAGCATGCCTGTTGGTGAATTTACCACCTTAATAACATTTTCAAAATAAAAAGTGAAAACTGAAGAGCTCGGAGAAGCAGTGGTCGGCGCGCTCGGCCTGCGATTGTGGTGACTAAGCTATTTTTCCCGATGATCGGTCACAGCATGGGTGATTGACAATCTCAAGCTCCTGCATTGGGCGCACGTCAGGCTGTGTTCCGACTGTATTTTCAGTCATGAAAACCAACATATCATCTGCCTCCTTATTCATCCATAAGAAAGGCCGGGCCCCAGCAGTGAGGACATTAATAATGGCTGATGAAGATGATAACTTCAGCGCCTCAGGCGGCACTATACTATTAAAAATGGTATTGTCGGTTGTCATCGATTACTTACTCTGCTATCCTTGACATCATCTTATATGGTAAGAAAGAGATAGTGTCGTCATTCAAGATGTCAAATTGCCAACATGACGTATCAAAAGCGCACGTAATCACCGATATCAGGTGAATATGCAATCAGTGTTCCGCAATGACTGATATCTGCGTGTCGTTATGACAGTCTCCAGGCGACGAGCTACGGTGCGTTAAACGTGCGTCGGTTATCATATCATAATCATGACTGATACATTTTTATAGGATAAATGTAGAGTTTTAGCGAGAAATATTCGTCTAGATTTAGAGAAACTCCAATTTTCAATTAAAGAATAGTTGCTAATTAAATTGTACTTAGAATAAATGCGAGTGTTAGACTTACGCCCGAAATTAATAACCTCTCCGTAGACATGGATAGAGCTAGTTGAGATAGTTGCCTAGGATAATGGTTCCGTTGCCTATTTTGTCGTTATTTTGGTCATATTAACAAAAACATCCTAGGCAACTATCTCAGATAGCCCAATCCATATCTACAAATAGCAGGGGCATGCATATCATGTAGGCAATTAGGTAGTGCCTACCTCATTAAAAACCTAAATAACATGCCACTAATTTAATAATATAAAGTTAATTTAGTTTAATATGGTTCAGATATTCTATAACAAAATGTCTATGCAACACCTCACCCAATATGTAAAACAGCGCCATCTAACGAATAGCTTGGTCAAGGTAATACGACCGTGTTAGAATATTCAATTTTTAATTTAAATTTATTTGTCAATTACTGCTTATAAAGGCATTAAATTAATATTAGAATACATACTCATTAGAATGTTAATGAGTATGTATTCTAATATTAATTTAATTCTTCTCCTTTCCAATTCATTTATCCAAATTTTGTTAAAAAATGTGATTAGATTATCTTACAAAGACGACTATTCTTAAGTTGGTTATTTCCTGTTTAGTAGATATTAAATTAATAATTATTACGTAAATTTAGTATTCAATTCATTATATTATTGAAGCTTGTCGATATTGGTTTATCAAAATATTAAAATCGATAGTTAATAACAGTAAAATACTAAAAAGATGTTTGGACCAGACGATTGACAAATGGTTAGGTTTCCGTTTACTTGCTGTTATTTTCCTTAAGGGCGCGCTCTAGGCCAAAAGCAAAAGTAATAACTGCAACGGCGAACTGCAAAGTAATCGCTGCCTTATTTCTATGACAAATAAGGCAGCATTTACTATATAATTCTCCGGCCCCATTCGGCCGGTCCGGAATGTAGAAATAAAGGAAATTCTTTTTTTAAAGGATATTTAAAGGTTATTTACAAAAAATATATAACATAAGCCCTGCCTTATCTATAGTGTAATTATACTAAAAAGTTCCAAGCTTTATTTTAATGTATTACTTGAATACTAGCAGTTTATCGTGTTAATTATAGTGATTTGGAGGCAAGTTCGCAATTTTTTTCTATCGAGAAAATTTTATGCAATCATGTTTTTGAGTAATAGTCCTGTAGTTTGCTGCATCTTAATTTGAAATTCAGTTTTTCATTAATATTGATATTACAGACGATCATGTAAAGCAATCTGATTTTCGTTGGCCTATAGCGGGCCCTTAATCATTTTTGTAATACAAATATTGAACATGTATTATAACTTGTTAAATTAAGTTATAAATAATGTTAATAATATTTATATTATAGTTAGTACAAATAGTTTACTTAAAGTATGTTATTTTCATAAAATAATTAATTTGACATGTTGGCGCCACGGTAGCAAATTTATTATTTTCGCGGATGAGTTGTTAAAATGGCGGGAGAATCCCCCTCCTCTTTTGGCTCCCTCTGAGCATGGAGGACACATTTTGTGAACAGTCTTGTGTGGTGATGGTGAGTCGAGCAGAGTGGTCTAAAGCTAAGTACTTTAATACTGTCTAATTCTACTTAAATATTGTTTTATTCTATTTTAATTTAATACTGTTTGAACTTGAGTCACTTTTATTTAGAGGTCTAGCTAAGTGCTTCCATACTGTTTTATTCTACCCTAATTATTACTGTTTTATTCTCCCGTAATAGTCACTGTTTTATTCTTTTCTAATACTGAGTTATTCTCGATTAATTTTCTTTGAGGTTATACTTGATGTTCTCCTTAAGGGTAAAGATTATGTTAATTAAATGTGTTATGTTTAAAGTGGTGTTTTAAATAATCATTATAATTGAAAGAACATTTTTAAATTGTCGTTTTTATATAATAAATTCCAGTAATTGTTGAAAGGTTTCTAAGGTTTTATTTCTTTATTCCTCGTATAACAATACTTTAATCTAACTACAATTGAAGCTATTTAACATTTCCAGTAGAATTTTAATTACATATCCATTGATACATGTACTTATGGTTATAATTTCTAACAACCGCGTATAATGTTTACCGAAAATGTGAACGTCTCGTCCTAAGACATGACGTTCTCAATTTAACTGGGTTAGGTAAGCACGCTTACTCGGCGGCCAGGCGGCCGAATGAACTTGTCGCGAGATAAACCGACGAACCGCGACCCAATATCTCTCACTCGCTCCCATAGCTCGCTCTGCAAGTTTAGTTAAACGAGTTTCAACATTATTGCGCTGCCTTAAGACTGTTTGTTGACATTTTCAACCACACTTTTTAATACGAGATAGAAAAGTTTTGCAACAAGAGTGCTGCCGTGACGGCCATGTTTTTGTTTTAAGTTTGTTTGTTGACATTACGCCCGCACGAGTTAATTCGATAATTACATAAATATTTACTTGTTTTGTTAATTTCCTTCCGTGTTTAGTATTAGTGCTATGAAAAAAGGAGTTGGTGTGTGTGTTTGTGTATAAAATAAGTATTATGCAACTAAAATTTAATTGAAAAATTAGAGTGTGCCGATTGTGCTGAGGATTGGATTTGTTTACAGAAATTACGTATGTAACCTTTCGAACAGTTGTTATTTTGCTCGTATATTAAACCTGGTATTCGTGAGTAATGTGAGTGAAGTGACATAAAACAAAATTAACAACGGGCTAAGCCACTACAGCTATCGCTCAAATGACATTGTTTAAGTGACTTTTTAAGAGTCATGTTTATTATCCATGCATTTTTGAGATATCTGTTGTGGTGAAAAATTCGTTCGACCGCTCCAGGGTGCCTATGAAAATTATCCATTTATACCTAGGAAGCATGTTCACACAACATTATTTACAGCCTCAAGAATACGGCAAAAAAGTGGTAAGCAAATTTATATAATTACTAGCGGCTGCCCGCTGTTCCACCCGTTCCCGCGGGAATATCGGGATATTAAGTATCCTATGCTTTAATTCAGGCTATCTACTATCTTTGTGCCAAGTTTCATCCGAATCCATTTAATAGTTTTAGCGTGAAACAGTAACAAACAAACTGACATACTTTCGCATTTATATTATTAGTAAGCTAACCTCTTATTTTCAAAATGATAATCGCAACTACGACTAGTTAAAATCTATAGTGCCTACCTCGCTGGAAAACCAATGCACGCCCCTGACAAATAGGTTATTAATTTCGGGCGTTAGTCCTCTGATGAAATAGGAAGTATAAGCATAATCACGTGCGGCGACTTGCTGATATCGACGTTTATCGAACCACAATTTATCTGCAAATTACTAATCGATATAAAAATAAAATGCCTATGAGATTTACGGTCAGTCACCTAGTTGCTTAGCGAAAATAAGTACCAGTATAGATAAGCATCGATTACTTTTGATGATATCATAATTATTCAATCTTTTTTACTACGAACGGTGATTATCACTTAAAGGCGAATCAGCACTAACATTTATTTTAAATAATTTTATTTATAGATGCATGTCCAGAAATGAATAACAAATTACCAGAATTAGAACTAGGTACTACTAGTCAATTAACAGGTAACAATATCGGATAAACTGTAAATCGTCAGGTTTTCAATGAAGAATATAAAATAAATTGTTTGTATAGGAGATTTTTTTCATAAAATCATAGAAATAAAATTTAGAAATAATATTTCAACGTAAAACTTCTAGGAGAAAAACAACTGAAAAAATCTTTTGTCGTTAGACTCGCTCAACGAGTTTGACGTTTCGTCCGACCGGACGAACTGACTTTAACTGTATTTTTTTGTGACGTTTCATCCGATTTTAAAGTTGAAGCAATTTTGCATAGAAAAACCTACTGCTTGTTAATACACTAGTTTTAAGCGATGTCTTTCGTTTCGTATATAAATATGTTTTAGTTGGAAGTACAATACTAGGGTCGCATAGTTAACCAGGAGTTATTTTAGATGTTTTGATAAGTTCTAATTTTGTATTAGGGCATTATGTTTTTATTTTCTTATATGTAGCAGCTTTTCAAGTATAATAACTCCTGCTAAGTTACGCGACCCTGGTTTTTTCAACTAAACATATTTATATCCAAAAGATATAGCACGACACAAAAAAAAATGACATTTCGTCCAGATTGTCGTCGAATCGGACGAAAGTTTTGCAAAAAACATCACTAACTCGGCTCAACATTTAGACGGTAGGTATTATGTTCTGTAACATAGTATGTTAACTTTAAATAATGTTAACTTTAAATGGTTTTGTTAAAATATATTAATTTTAGTTTAATAATAATAATAATTTAGTTTCTAAATGTAGAACAAATTTTGCTACGCCCTTACAGGGTGACACTTATGCTATATGTACCTACAATATAATATTATGTAATATTGTTAAACATGTTGTGAGTGACTTGCAATAAATATATGAATATGAATATGTTGTTTCAACATCAATATCTATTTGCATTATATTACATTAATTTTATTTATTTATTTATTTATTCGAAAACCAACAGCGTTACAAACTTGATGAAAAAAGTGAGTGGGGTCCTGAACTTCAAGTTTTTTTATATGTTTACCCCGTCATGTAACTACTAATCTAACTCTCTGTTACAAAGTGTGTAACTGAGTCGAATCTAACTGATATTCCTTTGACTTCTACTAATAATAGTAGAAAGTTTCAAGCATAACTTTAAACTAAGGCATAAGACAACAGCCAAGCCTCATTATCTCAATATGTTATGTTAAAACATTCAGGGCTTGTCTGGCAAAGTTTTAGAATTAGAATTATTTGCAGAATATATTCATACCATTTGTATAACCGAACACTGGCTGAAGCACTTTCAATCATCAAGTTTATTAGCTAGGAAGACAGCGATTCATGGCGGTTCTTTAATTTTCGTGAGAAATGATATACATTATAAAGTAAGAAAGGATATTGAGAACCTCTCTATAGAATGCCATGTTGAGCTCTCGTGTATAGAATTAAAAAACTTATTTATAGTATGCGTATACCGACCCCCGAAAGGTAATTTTGAAATATTTGAATCGGTAATGGAGGATGTGGTAAAAAAGTTAAATGTAAAAAACAAACCTGTAGCAGTGTGTGGCGATTTCAATATTGATATTCTTGTTAACTGTACATTAAGTATTCGGCTACTAACCTTGTTCAAATCGTTTAACTTAATCAATCAGTTTTTTGAACCTATGTACTAGATAATATGTTTACCGACTGTGATCCAGTTGACAAATTAGTTGTCAAAAACATTACATCCGACCATTACGGGTTAAAAGTGACGTACCAATTAGATATCATTGATGCACCTGTGACTGTAAAAAGCAGGCCTAATACAAAAAACCGCTTAGAAATTTTTAAAAAATAATGGTGCTGATAAAGTAGCTTTAGTACCATATGTGCATAATAATCCTAATGCACTTTTTGGAAACCTTTTTGGGTTAGTAACTAACGAGTTTAATAATAACTTTAAATCCAAAACTATTAAATGCACCCAGAAATTAGAGTTTTGCGAATGGGCTACGACAGGAATACAGAAACAGAAAAAGCCTGGGAGAAGTCGCAGAATGCTCTTGGCGTATTGTGCGATTTGTCCAAGGCTTTTGATTGCATGGATCACCGGAAGCTGCTGTTGAAACTAAATAATTTCGGTGTAAAAGGTGATGCTCAAAAGTTAATACTGTCGTATCTCAGTTCCAGAACTCAGACCGTTGATATTAATGGAGTGAAATCTGCCGTCTCAAATAAACTAGGCGTGCCCCAAGGCTCTATTTTGGGCCCTTTCCTGTTTCTAGTATATATTAATGACTTGCCTTTCTTTGCCAAAAACTTATGTGAGATTGTCTTGTTTGCGGATGATACTTCTTTAATATTTAACATTGATAGGAATAAAACTGATTTTGACGATGTAAGCAAAACACTCTCGCAAGTACTAGCTTGGTTTAATTATAATAATCTACAGCTTAATGCAAAGAAAGCTAAATGCGTTATTTTTTCTTTACCAAATGTTCAGAAAGTACCCATTGAAATTGTTATGAACAATGAAAAAATAAATTTAGTAGAATCAACAGTCTTTCTGGGTGTAACTATGGACTGTAAACTTCAATGGAGTCCACATATTGCAATACTAGCTGGCAAGCTTAGTTCTGCTGCCTACGCTGTGAGAAAAGTCAGACAACTGACTGATATAGAAACTGCTAGGACTGTGTACTTCAGTTATTTTCACAGCATCATGTCGTATGGTATTCTTATGTAGGGAGTAGCAGCTGACATTAATACAATATTTATACTACAAAAACGAGCTATAAGGGCCATTTATCAACTAGGTTCCAGAACATCTCTTCGGGAAAAATTTAAAGAAATTGGTATACTGACAGCTGCTTCTCAATTTATTTTAAATTGTATTATTTTTGTACGGCGTAATTTTTTTTTTTTTTTTTATGTACGACGGTGAGACTCTTAACCTTCATCATACCTGATGTTAAGTATTGATAAGGCTGAAGATGGAAGCGAGCCTCTCCCGGAATCTTAATATTTAGTTTTATTTTTTCGAAATTGTATTGTCATTCAATTAATGTTTAGTAAAGTATTAGATTCAACTTTTAACACAGGTAGCTTGGGTATGTCATGCTCTCTGTAAACATTTCTGCGGTGGTGACGTGTGAGGCAGGTCGCTACGTTCCCTAAAATATGGTTGAGCGAAGCGATGGCTGGTTCATGCGTCATGCTCGTGAACGGGTGCTGCCAGCGGGATGGGTCTGCTCATGTTTGCTTGTGTTAAAATGTGTAGAGATATATGTTGTTTTGATTTTATGTTATTTATGATTTTTTGAGTTGAGATGCGTGGCACTGCTTGATCAGAGTAAATAAAGGTAAATAATGTTTTCAATTATTCCAAATATATAAAAGCTTTTCTTATTTACTCTTTTAACTTTAATTACGCTTTGAGATTGTGACCCAGCTGATGCGTCTTCTAGTGACATTGTAGGTTGTGTTGTGTCTTACATTAAGGCACTATTATCTTTATTTTTTTGCTGTTGCCATTATATTTTTTTATATTTATACAGCTTAACATAAGTACCTGAAGTACGTCATGCTCACTCAAACGTTTCTTCGGCGTTGTCGTGTGAGGCGGGTCGTTACGTTACAGTTACGTTGTTTACGGTTACAATAACCATAAAATGTAATATTTTAATTAGTTTTTTTGGAAGTGAAAACTTCTTTAGCGGCGTTGAGCACTTTTTCTGTAATGGGTATAAAATCTTAAACTCGCGTCAGGACACGTGACCTGATCGAAAAAGCGTAGGACGGATGGAGAATGTTGAGGTGACAGGTTGACTATGGTCTCGGTTGCTTAGCGACAGACTGTTGATAATGTCTTTTACTTGTCTCTTGTTTTATTGTCAATATATATTTTTCGATTCTCTATAATAACTAATGTTTTCTTATATCTTATTACCTAACTTAACGTTCACTTTAATATGGTTTGTCATGTTTGTGTACGATAGCGCAATAAATGAATATTGTATTCTACCACATAAATGATAGTACTTTTATACTGATAAAGCAATTGGTGCAAAATTATTCCCTAACCATTCCAAAATATCAAACATGCTCAACGTTAATAATCAAGTTTTCACTTCTGCCGGCACTCCCGGAGTGCAACCCGTCTTTTTTTTTTCCTTTTGTGGTGGAAATTGACCTTACTGATATGTTAAGGTCACTTTTAAATTTGACGACTCTGTATGAAATAAAACAGGGAGAAAAAAACAGCCCTTGACGAGTTTCTTGCCGGTTCTTCTCGTTACAAGGTCTCCCGCCGTAGGGTTTGTGCACCGATGGCGTAGCTTCTTTGACGTTCATAAGTGTGACCCGCCCCGATCCGTCGCTAGTGGACAATATTTCATACAAAACATAGGCAGGCGTATTTTTGCGCTGAGTGGCGGCCCGACCCACCCCGATCCGTCGCTAGTGGACAATAATTCATACAAAACATAGGCAGCCGTATTTTTGCGCTGAGTGGCGGCCTGACCCACCCCGATCCGTCGCTAGTGGACAATAATTCATACAAAACATAGGCAGGCGTATTTTTGCGCTGAGTGGCGGCCCGACCCGCCCCGATCCGTCGCTAGTGGACAATATTCCATACAAAACATAGGCAAGCGTATTTTTGCGCTGAGTGGCGGCCCGACCCACCCCGATCCGTCGCTAGTGGACAATAATTCATACAAAACATAGGCAGGCGTATTTTTGCGCTGAGTGGCGGCCCGACCCGCCCCGATCCGTCGCTAGTGGACAATAATTCATACAAAACATAGGCAGGCGTATTTTTGCGCTGAGTGGCGGCCCGACCCGCCCCGATCCGTCGCTAGTGGACAATATTCCATACAAAACATAGGCAAGCGTATTTTTGCGCTGAGTGGCGGCCCGACCCACCCCGATCCGTCGCAAGTGGACAATAATTCATACAAAACATAGGCAGGCGTATTTTTGCGCTGAGTGGCGGCCCGACCCGCCCCGATCCGTCGCTAGTGGACAATATTCCATACAAAACATAGGCAAGCGTATTTTTGCGCTGAGTGGCGGCCCGACCCACCCCGATCCGTCCATAACCATTCCAAAATATCAAACATGCTCAACGTTAATAATCAAGTTTTCACTTCTGCCGGCACTCCCGGAGTGCAACCCGTCTTTTTTTTTTCCTTTTGTGGTGGAAATTGACCTTACTGATATGTTAAGGTCACTTTTAAATTTGACGACTCTGTATGAAATAAAACAGGGAGAAAAAAACAGCCCTTGACGAGTTTCTTGCCGGTTCTTCTCGTTACAAGGTCTCCCGCCGTAGGGTTTGTGCACCGATGGCGTAGCTTCTTTGACGTTCATAAGTGTGACCCGCCCCGATCCGTCGCTAGTGGACAATATTTCATACAAAACATAGGCAAGCGTATTTTTGCGCTGAGTGGCGGCCCGACCCACCCCGATCCGTCGCAAGTGGACAATAATTCATACAAAACATAGGCAGGCGTATTTTTGCGCTGAGTGGCGGCCCGACCCGCCCCGATCCGTCGCTAGTGGACAATATTCCATACAAAACATAGGCAAGCGTATTTTTGCGCTGAGTGGCGGCCCGACCCGCCCCGATCCGTGGCTAGTGGACAATATTTCATACAAAACATAGGCAGGCGTATTTTTGCGCTGAGTGCCGGCCCGACCCACCCCGATCCGTGGCTAGTGGACAATATTTCGTACAAAACATAGGCAGACGTATTTTTGCGCTGAGTGGCGGCTGAGTACGTATTGGGAGCTTTCCCTCCACCTTTACATTTACAGCTTCATCATGAGATTTTTAGGTTTTGCGTTTTCAATGCTTTGGTTTTATAAATTAAGGATCAATTCGTACTCATACCGTTAATTTTTTTCATTTTTAATGATGGCTTTCATTTTTTTATTTAATTTTTCAATTCATTTTTTAATTTCCTAATGGCTGAGGCAACATTCTTCTCCATTTTCTGAAGAAATTTTAATTATGTACGGACTAAATAAGTGCGAACTTATATAACAATGCCTAAGTTCAATAATAACTGGGCAGACATTTGACCACCATTGTGCTTAATAAACAGGATGTGGTCTAAGGTGTTGCGTGCTTGCCCAGGAAATGCCTTTTCACTCTCGCCTTGAAGAGGCCAAGGTTGTAGGAATCGGGGAACACATGACCAGGCAGCGCATTCAATTTGATTCCCACGGGAAAGTGGAACCATGCGGATAAAAATCACGGGCTATTATTATTGTATAAATATAGGTGACCTTTAGCACCACTGTAGTTTATTATTTTGTGGTTTGATGGGTTGTTAAAAATAGCGGGAGAATTGCTCTTTTGGCTCCCATTGAGCACGGAGGACACATTTGAAAACCAGCCTTGTGGGGTCAGTCGAGCAGACCGGTCTAAAAGCTAAATACTGTTTTATTCTACTTAAATAAGGTAACGTACCGAACTTAGGCGGCAAGCTCTTGTTGGTCCTGCTGCGGGTGCCCTCCAGGAAGAACTCGACGGGCGCGTCGTGCAGCGCCACGAGCGTGCGCACGTACTGGCGCAGCGTCGCCGCGTACACGCGCGCGCCCGCCAGCGACCGCCGGATGTAGAACGCGCACGTCTCGCGGAGCACCTGCCCCACCACCGCCATCGAGTAGAAGTCTACTCGTGAACCGACTCTTGTTAATGCATAAGTTAGCCGAATGGAATGGACAAGGGGTAAAACCTATACCTAACCTACCTTCCATATAAATATTATATGGAAGTTTGGATGTTTTATGATTTTGTAATTGTTGCATTTTTTTTTCAATGCTATTTTTATACTTATGGAAAATCTTAAATAGAAAAATATTGGAAAAAATTAACTCGGCCACAAGTGAATTCTCATTCCCGTCTGAGAATTCACTTGTGGCCGAGTTAATTTTTTTCCAATATTTTTCTATTTAAAATTTTCCATAAGTTTGGATGTTTGTTACTCAATCACGCAAAAATGGCTGAACGGATTTGGATGAAATTGGGCACACAGATAGTTTATAGCTTGGATTGAAACATAGGATACATTTATACCGATATTCCCATGGGTACTACGCGGGTGAAACCACAGGCGGCCTCTAGTAGATATATAGGCTCACAATGTTAAATAAGTCATTCTAATTTCAATACCCTAGATCAGTGGTTCCCAATTAGTTTTTTCTACGTACCACTCCGAATAGGACTTCAAAGTCGCAAAACCCCCTCCCCCCCACATTGCAGGAATAAAAAGAAGTATTTTACAATGTCATTAATGCGACAAATGCGCATGTTTTCTTTGCACTACATGCAGTATCTGGTTACATATTCTGCCGTGCTTATTTAAAACACAGTAAGGAAGGTTAGACAAATTTCAAGAAAATGGTGGTTGAATTAAAAAAATAATAAAAATATACATAATACATTTACGCAATATTAAAGAATAACGTCCTGAGGATGATTTGGTGAAGATGGCAGGGAAAAACTGGATGAGAACGGCTAGAGAGAGGAAGGAATGGAAGAGTTTGGAGGATGCCTTTGCCGGAGGGCACACAAGGGAGCAGCAAAACATTTAGATATTAATGAATTATACTGTAAAAACTTGTAATACCTGAATAAAGACTATAAATAAAATAAAATAAAATAAAGAATAACATTCCGTATAGCTATAGAAATGAGAATCAAAGTGCTCAGCTCTTCGTGAGGATTCCGAATCTATATGTAAATCTATACTTGAAAAATATTCCTTACTGCGTTTTTAAATAGCACGGCAGTATTGGTCACCTAATTTTTTTTTCTGATTTCTAACTTAGTTAAGAGATTGCTTGCATGCCTCTTGATGCAACCTCACATACCACTAGTTTGGAAACACTGACGTAGATTAATTTATCAATTGCTATTCAAATCAATACTAATACAATATAACTATGAAGTGGCAAAGAAGTGCTTGAGACAAGGACAACCATGAAGTGTAGAAATACTTATTAGAGGTCTCTGTTTATACTGCAACTGATTGTTGAAATAAAATTATTATTATTTTAACAAGTTAACGTTTCACAGCATTAAGCTTAATAAGTTTTTCAATAATTGCGGGTCTATCTAGACAAATTGAATTTCAGGATATTGTTATTATTGTAACAAACTTAGTAAAATACTCAATAACTAGTAGCAGGTTCATTTTTATAATACTCAAGTATGAATGTTATTATTATTATTTACAACATAATATTTACCCATTCCTGATGCCACTGCAGGAAACTGTATGTCGTAGTGGTAACAGAGGTAAGTCATGATGCAGAAGTCAGCATAGCTTCGATGTGTTGGCAGAAATAACACTGGATTTTTTCCCATCATAGACTTTATCTAAAAATTCAACACAAATTAAAAAGATACAAGATTTTAATAAAACTTTTGGTAGCTCAGTTCTTTTACAATAGATGATTACATCCTGAACTTAGTTTGAAATAAAAATTTGTATTTGTATTTACATACCTTAAGAATAGCAGGCTCATTAACATATATGCCAATTTTCATATTGAATGCAACTTTGATAGCAAACATGCCGAGCCATCGGATGACATGCATCTTTTTATCCAAACCTATTTCTTCAATATATGATAAAACTTCTTTTTTTAACTTTTCTTTACTAACACCGGTTTTAGCACTCTCCTTAAAACAGATAAATAAAAAATAAATATCTACATCCTGGTGTTTGCATTTATTTATACATTAAAAAAAAAAGTGAGTCTGACTTACGGCCGGTTTTAATAATTTATCCCTAACAAGAGATAGGCCTATCTTAGTTACCTTACTTAGCAACCGCTGTTATTTCGTGTTATTTTGGGCTGAATAACAAAAATATCTAGGCAACAAAGCTCTAGTAAGCCTATCTCTTACTGTAGATAAGTTATTGAAACTGACCGTTAACAAACAAAGTGAGGGATCATCGTTTTAGAGTATTGCCACTATATAGAGGATTATTATTTTAATTTTTCTGGATGGTTAATGATCTTTTATATGTAAACTTCACAGTTTGAATTAGGAATGAATTGAAGTAAAAAGCCAGTCTGAAAGACTATATTTGGTAATATAAATTGGATATATTATTTGTATATTGTTAAACACAGTACTTGATCCATATACACTTTTGATGTGTCTATTTAAATTAATATTCATACACTGTTCCAACTGGTTATTAGAGCTTGTACTTAATCTTAAAATTAAAGTACTGTTGATAATAATTTGGAATTTTGGATATGATCTTAAAAAACACTGTGGGCCGGTTTCACCAACGACTGATAAGTTTTGGATACCTATCTGGTAGACAATTTCACATACTTTTTAATAAATTAAGTACCTGCCGAATAAGTTTTCCAGAACTTATTTGACCATGATGAACCGGCCCAAAAATAAATATCAACTTACCGCTTCTATAACAGTTTCTAAATATAATGATCGTGCGGTAATATCCTTCAAATCCTGTGGAGTGTAATTTTTGTCCAATACCTGGGTTTTTGTGGGATACCAATCCTTCGTCATAAATCTAAATATGCCAGTCTGTGTCCTTCTCGGTTCTAAGATATCTACAAAATGCGATTTTTCTTCCATTGTTCAGTAAATATTTATATTTTATTTTACAATCCGAAATTCTCGTTTTAGGTTATAGGTATTAATAACAAGAATTATAACTGTGATCGAAGCAAATTCTTTATCACGTAGACGTTATTTTCATATCATTTATTGTTTAAATACGTTTTCTTAAAATAGGCTATAGTAATTTTATTTCCACCACACAAACACACTCCACACACGACATTAAAGCAACTGATTTTAACTAGCGATGGGCGATGGTTATTAAAAAAATCGAATTATTCGATTGTCAAAACAATCGAAATTGTTCGAATGAAAATCATAACTAGTCGATTATTAGTAATTCCGCAATTGTTATAAAAACAATCGACAGTCGATTGTGTTCGAATGAAAATCGTTACTATGCAATCGATGATCGATTGTTAGTAACTACGCGATTGTTACTCGAACAATCGAAAGCATTCGAATGTAGTCGATTTATTAGTAATTTTGCAATTGTTAAAAAACGATCGACAACCGATTGTGTTTGAATGAAAATCGTTATCACTCAATATTGTTAGTAGGATGCAAACGAAAGCATTCATCCGAATTATTAATTACTAGCTAGTACATATACCCAGTAACCTGTTGAACGATTAATTTAGTAACTTCGCGATTGTTACTAAAACAACCGATTGAATCAAGAGCATTAATTTTAATTACTACGAATGAAAATCATTGTTGATCTGACCAATTTTCGAAAACTGATTTATCGGTGTCATAGAAACAACCAGACGGCCGGCGGCGGTTCACCATGAATAAATCAAACCTACGTACTCTACGTACTGTAGGTACTGTACAGTACCGTACCGTACTACACTGTACCTACAGTCAGCTACACTTTTAGTTATTGTACCTACTCAAGATCAAAGAAAGTACCTACCTAGATGGCTAAGTATTAGGTAGGTAGCTATCCGTGGTGGTGGTGCAAGTGACATCAACCTATCCAAAACTGACATATTTCTCTAATCAATATCGATACCCAAGCATTAAGGTTAATAATCGTTCGTCAATTTTTCTTAGAACATTTTTCAGTAAGGACGGATGAATCGACAATCGAACACATGATAGATATTAGTAGATACTATACAATTTTGACAATTCATTCGATTATTTTTTATTAACAATTGATAAATTTTTATTCGATTGTTTTCAGGTAAGAACGAATGAATCGACAATCGAACACAATGATAGATACTAGTAGAATTTTGTCGATTCATTCGATTATTTTTTAGTAACAAGCGATCATCAATTTTATTCGATTGTTTCTAGGTAAGGACGAATGAATCGACAATCGAATACATACTAGTGCAATTGTCGATTCATTCGATTGTTTTTTTAGTAACAATCGCCCATCGCTAATTTTAACATTGACTTGACTGACTGACAGTAAAGGACAGACAGATGGTTTGACAAATGATACTGACAACTGACAACACAACCCATTGATTTCTTTGGCAGATAATCTGTGACATTCGAAAGAAGCCATTTCCACAAAAAAAAAACAGCGGGTTGCACTCTGGAAGGGGGTGCCTGGCCGGCAGAAGTGAAAACTACTTGTACTTACATTACTATGTAATTTGTGGTGAAAACCGCCTAAACGAAAATAACGATCAAAATCCACTATATCTTGACCACAACTTCATAAAAAGTTGACGAAAACGGAGACCAACTTGATTTGGCCGGTAAATCCATTAAAACTGACCTGGCATATGAAAGTTGGTAGTAATGAGAGATCTTTATATAATGGTTGTTATTAAGGCGGTACCCCCACCGAAAGTGGCGCCGCGTTGAATTTTATTTAATATCGTAATTCTAATTCACAATTTTAATAAAACTAAACGTGGAATTTTTAGAGCCCATTGTCTTGTATTTTTAGAAGATAACGCTACATCTCGTCATAGTCATTCGTAGAAGTAGATAGCAAATGTGTCAAAAACGGCCACTTTAGCAGTTTTGCTATCTACTTCTAGCAGTGACTACCAGGGAATGTAATGATACCGTCTAAAAATACTAGACTGGGCTCTAAAAATTCCACGTTTAGTTTTATTAAAATTGTGAATTAGAATTACGATATTAAATAAAATTCAACGTGGCGCCACTTTCGGTGGGGGTACCACCTTAATTAATATACGTTGATCTTTCAAGTGTGAGACTTTATGTAATTTGAAATAGGTCAACACTAAATGGTCTTACGAATTTTTGATCAGGGTCACGTATCCTGGCGCGACTTTCACATTTTTTACACATCCCAAAAATTTAAAACTCTGCTAGGCGATTGCGTAAAGTCAATCGTATTGATTTGACAGTTCATATTGTATCATGTCGTATGTCATCCCCATAGAGATACAACCATACAAATTGCTGCCGATTGAATACGATATGAACTGTCAAATGCATACGATTACCTTATGCAATCGCACCCCTGGGGTGCAATTGCGTAAGGTAATCGTATTAATTTGACAGTTCATATCGTATTCAATCGGCTGCAATGTGTATGGAATGACATTTATTATGATACAATATGAACTGTCAAATGAATACGATTGACTTTACGCAATTCCATAGCTGATGTGCACAACGCCGCTAAAGAAGTTTTCACTTCAAAAAAGATTTCTTTACAGAGTTTATTTAGTATGTACAGTCAATAGCACGTACAACTTCACATTTCCGCTACGAAAACCGCCGCCGCCGCCGCTTTTACGAGCGACGACGAGATGTAAGTAATAAGGGTGCTTTCAAGATCAGTGTAAGTAAAGCCGTGCGTGCTGCTGACTGTACCCAATCTAGTTCCTGTTTCAAAGGCGCGATGCGCGAACGCGTAACGTATCTAACTATGTTTTCAAAACCATTTGATCTTAGTCCACTTTTCTAACAAATCTTAGGCCCACTTGCGACAACCAAGCAAGGTAAAAAAACTCGAGTTGTTATATTTAGCCTTGGAGAGCAAATTCCAAAAAGAAAAAACAGGCTGTAGCAACGTAGCTGCAAAATTCAGAGACTATTCTTTGAAAGTTCCATCAGTATTTTTTATGGAAATAAACAGATATTATACTATTAGTGACCCGCCCGCGCGTTTTCACCCGCGTGGGCTTAACTACTCATGAAAATCGTGGTTTCCGTTCCCTTGGGAATATCGGGATAAAATGTATCCTGTTTCAATTTATTAAAAGTTTTGGATTTTGTTCAATCCAGACTAGTGTGCCAAATTTCATACAAATCGGTGCCTCAGTTCTCGAGTATTATAAAAGGTGTAACAGGCCCGACAATACTGGCATGTATGCGGGATCACTCACCGGCATCAATCAGACCAATTAATAGTACCCAAAACAATCTATGAATCAATGAAATACATAAAACTTTTTCATAACATTTATTAAGTAAAAATATTATAAAATATATAAAGAGCACCATTGTCTCCACAGTAAAAAGAGTAGCTTCTTACAAGTATTCCTTTTTATAATTATCAAAAAATACTTAATCAAAAAATAAAAAATTGCGCATTTATACGCCGACGGCAAATGCCTAAGTTAATACCATTCTAAATATTGGTTCTTAATTTGGAGTTAGTATTGTCACAGCCTAAGCTAATTTCTATTGGTTTTTCTTAACTCTCTAAATCTTGGTGGTTAGTGTCACTAACCACCTATTTAGAATTGTTTATTTAACAAAATATGCTACTAAAATTTAAATTTAAAAATTTTAAATAGGTGGTAGAACGTAAAGCCATGTAGTCACTAGGCTGCTATCAATGTACAAATAGAACACACTTTACAAAATTGACATTTCCAACTGATATTGAACAAGCCACAACTTGTGCTTCTTGATTGTCTCTTTTTATGGAGTTCCGTTGCTTGATGATTTACTGGTTATGAAGTCTAATTTAGCCTAGTGAATATTAAGCTTTATCCAAAAATAACGTTAAACTTTCAGGAAACTTTGTAATTAATTACTAGCATAGAGTAGAAGGACATCGAAGCGTCAATCTAAAACTTATAATTCTTAATTCACCCTTAGCACCACCAAGTAATACTTGTACTATTTAGTATTATGAGGTAATACACACATTTCTTCTTCAAATAAAATTAAAACGCACGAATTCGACGCGTTACGACACTGCACCAGTATGTATTGACCCTAAGCATCTTATATTATACATACTTTACTGTCGGAGGTATATTAAAAGCAATACTCTTGTTCGTCTTACGCTATATGGAATGCAGAATCACTTAGTAATCACAGCACGCCTATACGTATTAGTAACGTCCACAAAGTGAATGGAAACAAGTGACCGTGTGCCCACGGCGCCGGCGCAGCATCGGCGCACGAACTTAATATGGGCCTAATACGTTTCTGTATTGAGAATTTCATTTTGAGATGTACTCAACTTTAAATTCTCAATTCAGAAAACGACAATGGAGAAGTTTCAATGTTTTTCTATTTATCAAGTTTGAAAATATAAGTAAAATTAAACAGAAGTGTGAAGGAATCATGAAAATATATCTACAAATAGAGAGGATATGGGGACTTAAAGTGGCGCTTAACAGCTCAGCGTGTGACGTCACGCCGCCATATTGGAGGTCATAGTCAATTCCGCCCGAAAATATGTAATTTAATTAATTAATTTCTCAGACATTTATTATTAGATAAAAAATCACAGTCTTATTAGTTTTGATCTATATTTTTATCCCATTCAGTGAAATATTATATTTTCAACATCAGTAAACTTCTCCACCGAGAATATCATTTTGAGAACGTCTGAAAACTATTTAAATTGTATGAATCTTTATCTTTCGCTTTAAGATGTTCTCAATAATTAGGTAGTCATATTATATTGTTTATAGTCCTATTTAACAATGTTAAAACAGAACTGTTTCAAAAAGCACAATACAATGAAACACAATTGAAAACGAAACGAATACTAATAATAATATGACTAAAAGTTAACAGAATTAGGGTTGGAACACACCTATCAGCAAGCTTTCGCTTTTTCTTGTCGCCCTATCTTTTCTGTCGCTCAGAACCGCCATTTGCTAGTGCGAGGACTGACGTAACGCTGCAGCATGCGGCAGCATCGGCGGTGCGGTAGCGTCTCGTCAGTCACTCGCTCTGACTAGTGACGGTTCTGGGCTCTATTTTTGATTCACTCGTCTCGAGGATGCTACTGATTTTCGTGCGACGTTTGAGTTTCCGTAATCCGTAAAAGCGACCTTACCCGTATATACATAGCTTCGCTTTTCACCTGTAGTACCGCCTCCCAACGCGAGGGGCAAAGCGAAAAGCGTGCTATGTCTACGCTTGCAAGGTCGCTAATCGCCTCCTCGTTCGCCTCGCCACTCGTGCGACGAGTGATTCAAACATAGAGGTCCTGAGCGACAGAAAAGGATAGGACGGCGGAAAGCGTGCCGACTCACCCACTCCCGATCCTCCAGCGGGCCAAAGGCCGGATGGGAGACCGGGGCTTGGGAGGGACGCCCATCTACGGCCAGTTTCAATAATCTATCCCTAGTAAGAGATAGGCCTATCTTGGTTACGTTACTTAGCAACCGCTGTTATTTTAAGCTGATTAGCAAATATATCTAGGCAACAAAGGTCTAGTAAGATTATCTCTTATTGAGGGTAGATTATTGAAACTGACCGCTAGTCGTTACTAAACTACTAACTAAGCTACTTCAAATGATTTTTAGTTCCGTCTAGTAACTTTTACGGACTTACACTAAACCATAAAAGTCCTCGTAAATCTACAACATCTTTCACATAAAGAAGTCATCATGGTAAAAGTTAGTCGAATAACGATCATTTGCAATGACACCATTTACGTACAAAATAGTTTTGTTGTTATTTATAATGCTGTAAGTTCCATTACTTAAAAAAAATATTTAAACACATAAAAACATTTAACATAAGTAACAAGTAAAAATTATATTGTCATGATACTTTATATAAAATTGTTTACAAGAGAACTTTTTTCGTTTAAAAGGTACAAATACTTATCTACTATTTTCCATTTATTTATCTTGCCAGTAACAAAAACCAATACAACAATCGTTATAGATCATCCAATATGTAACATTTCCATAACAATATTATATTGATTGCAAAAGTAAAACTTAACTACTATTTTTAAGCAAAAACTTATGTATAACTTTTATTTAATCACATAATAATGAATCGAATGAAAAAAAATCTATCAAAAAATATAAAATACACAGTCATATTCTGTAGACTAAAAGTTCGTTTGATCTCTTCTGGTTTCGGAAACTTAAACTTACTTCACTTATAAAACTACTGATTACGATAAAATTATTGTCAAATCGCATCTTGCATTGCATCGAGTTCAATGTAGCAACAACAACAGTTTAACCTTGGTATCTTTTCAGATACAGTGTTGGTCGATGACTGGCTCAATTGCGAATTTTCGCTCTGAAATTATGTTAGTGTATCAATTTTTTGCAAAGAGATACACAACTATACAGGGTTTGAAAAAAATACGGTAGCTGGAGGGAAAGTACCTAAATATTGCAATAAGCAAATTCTACTCAGAGGAAACATTCCTTTATTTTTTAAAATAAGATTTTGATAGACACTTACCTGTACCGGGAGTCGAACCGGCCTAAATGAGAAAAAATACATCCTGTACTTTTATGGTACCAATCGATAGTCTTGAGTATAATGATCAACTTAGCTTCTGTTAAAGCTGATAAGTTTCTTGCGGCCGTTCTTCTTATCAGTTAAAAGATATCCTGAATGGCTTGTTGGAAAAAAAAATTGGACGAATCGAAAGCACTTATCTATAAGTCTATTTGAATAAAAATGTTTGACTTAATAGAGATAAAAGATGAATAGTTCAATACACTTTATTACAAAAAAAAAATTAAGTTCTTACCTTTATATTGATCAGAATGAGAGCAACAATACACTGATATGATTTTTTTAGGTAATTCACATTTTGGGCTGACCATAAAAGGCAACGAGACGCGAGTTCAATGGATGAATTAGTATGTAAAAGTTTTCAAGATTTGTCTTTACATTAAGACACTTTCTAACACTAAATTGATCATTATACTTAAGACTATTGATTGGTACCATAAAGTCAAAGTCAAAGTCAAAGATTTTTATTCAAATAGACTTATAGATAAGTACTTTCGAATAGTCCAACATTTTTTTTCCCTACCAGCCATTCAGGACATCTTTTAACTGATAAGAAGAACGGCCGCAAGAAACTTATCAGCCATACAAGTACAGGATGTAATTTTTTCATTAAAGCCGGTTCGATTCCCGGTACAGGCAAGTGACTTAGCAAAAATATTTTAATACAGTTTAACTTATTTTTGAAAATAAAGGAATGTTTCCTTTGAGTAAAATTTGCTTAAGTACATCAATATTAAACTATTCCTCCAGCTACTGTTTTTTTCCACCCTGTTTATTAACAATAAAGAGTTGATCACATTTATTTTTGTGAAACCCTTCAGCTAGTTTTTGGTACTACATTTTGGTTTTTATGGGTTAATTGTGTTATGGCACGTTCGGTTTATATAACCGGTAAGATAAAGTACGGTCGTTGAGAGAATGCGTATCTGTCAGATTCCTATCAGTGCAATTACGGCTGATTTTATAAATTATCATTTAGTTAATCGTCGTTTAAAACACTTCAAAGAAATTACTGAAATGCATACATTTACGTTAATCTTCCTGTGTTAATCGGTCGGAAAAGTAAGATATTAGAAAATAAGCTTCTAAAAACTGATACCACCTTTCAGGAACGTATTTTCTCAGCGGCTGCACTTCAGAAACATAATAGCAAATAATAATGTAAATCGCATAGGTTATTGGGATTTCGCGAAATGCTGCTGCTGTTTTTCGTACGTTTCACACTTTTTTGTGAATAAGTGCCTAACGCCCAAAATTAATAACCTATCTGTAATAGGGATATTCTGTATTATCAGAGATAGTTGCCTAGCAATAGTCTTGTTTTTGAAAATATTAACAAAAACATCCTAGGCAACTATCTCAGATAGCCCTATCCATATCTACAGATAGGATATTAATTTCGGGCGCAAGTAAACGGGTGGTTAGTTGTCCAGCCGCATGTGCTCCAGCATCGGGCCGACGTCGTCGCCGGGCGCGGCGTCGGCGCGATGGCCCAGGTGCGAGCCGAGTTGTTCACAGCGCTCGATGTAGCGGCGCCACTTCTCGTCGCGCCGCAGCACCACGGGGTTGCCGATTATTATGGTCTTGGCCTTCGCGCGGGTCAGGGCCACGTTGAAACGCTGCGGGGGAGATGGGAGTTTAGGCTCGATCCTTCTTATTAATGTAACAACGCTGGCCTACAGCGTATTAAAAATAAAAAAGTATTGGAGAATTTCGACGGTGGTTCGCAAGTCTCGGTAGCTCAGCGGTTAGAGCATGGGACCGGATTTCCAAAGGTCGCGGGTTCGATTCCCGTCTGAGAATTCACTTGTGGCCGAGTTAATATTTTTTCCAATATTTTTCTATTTAAAATTTACCATAAGTATAAAGTTACTCCGTTAGTCCGCGCGGAAGTGCTAGTCGCCCTGAGGTATGTTCCTTCCGTTCCTTTCGTTTCTCATTAGTGTTCGGAACAGTTTTAGAACTGATGCTAAATCATTCGAAAAAGAAGTTAGAGACAACATTGTGTAAGTGTGTTTATAACAATATCCGACTTTACTACACATTCGATAATAAGGGGGAATCCGATATACGAGTAAGTATTACAAATGTGAAAACAGATCGGTCTGAAAATAATTCGTCGACGGAGAAGCCGAGCTGGGTCATCTAGAGTACCCAATGTTCGGTAGCCCGCCCAGCCCGATAGGGTCAACGGGAGTTCGAGGTAGATTCGAACCAGCTCCCGACCTCCCGAGAGCTCGATGGGAGGACGGGAGAAGGGAAGGACCGCCATCTGCCGGCCCCTTGTAAAGCGCGCTGCACATTCCCGGTGCCAAGACGCAAATGTTTGTGGAAGTACTGAGTTTTGGCGAGAGCACACGAGAGCGGCTCTCTACATTATCGGTTGGCTAAGGTTAAATAAAATAAATTAAAAACAAAAACGTGCGCTCACTAATAGTCGGACGGATGCGAGGAAAGCGGGAATATATGGGTTGAAGGGTAGTTTCGTATAAACACAAAACTACCCGAGAACCTTTTGATGTACCGACACGAAAGCGACTATACGCGAAATAACACAAATATAGACGAATACTCCCGTATTCGGCCAGTTTCGTGTAGTTCTGCCGGGAATGTGGAGCGCGCTTAAGGCTGCAGGAGGACCGGGAGCGGAAGTACTGCCTGTAAACCCCTCACCATGCACCCTCGGGGGCTAGATCAGGGGATCTTGCGGGAAAAAGAGCAGACTCGCACGCTCCCACCAGTTGCATCTGTATCAACATCCCATACGTATCTTTACCTGGTCTTCTACGAGGAAGCCGAGCTGGTACTCGGCGTATGGCGCAGCAGCCAGCTGACACCAATCACTCCTTCACCTATACTCCAGCCGTCTTGAAGGAAGAATGATGTAAACAAACATTTGTGCATTTTTCGTGATTATTGCACAAATACAATTTTCAGTGAACTAATGCCATATACCAAACTGGGACAACGTAAGTTAGCTCTTAATGAGGTGCACATATTTCTAAAACGTGTAAATAAGAAATACTTTTGAGGTTAAGTTTGGGCGATTTGTTTACAAACATTCTTTTCGCAGCTCACACCGGCCACTCCTCACCTAGCCACCCCGGATGCCCCACCTGGTCGTCCACGAGGAAGCCGAGCTGGTACTTGGCGTCGTGCCTCAGCAGCAGAGTAACCAGCTCACACCGGCCACTCCTCACCTAGCCACCCCGGATGCCCCACCTGGTCGTCCACGAGGAAGCCGAGCTGGTACTTGGCGTCGTGCCTCAGCAGCAGAGTAACCAGCTCACACCGGCCACTCCTCACCTAGCCACCCCGGATGCCCCACCTGGTCGTCCACGAGGAAGCCGAGCTGGTACTTGGCGTCGTGCCTCAGCAGCAGAGTAACCAGCTCACACCGGCCACTCCTCACCTAGCCACCCCGGATGCCCCACCTGGTCGTCCACGAGGAAGCCGAGCTGGTACTTGGCGTCGTGCCTCAGCAGCAGAGTAACCAGCTCACACCGGCCACTCCTCAACTAGCCACCCCGGATGCCCCACCTGGTCGTCCACGAGGAAGCCGAGCTGGTACTTGGCGTCGTGCCTCAGCAGCAGAGTAACCAGCTCACACCGGCCACTCCTCAACTAGCCACCCCGGATGCCCCACCTGGTCGTCCACGAGGAAGCCGAGCTGGTACTTGGCGTCGTGCCTCAGCAGCAGAGTAACCAGCTCACACCGGCCACTCCTCAACTAGCCACCCCGGATGCCCCACCTGGTCGTCCACGAGGAAGCCGAGCTGGTACTTGGCGTCGTGCCTCAGCAGCAGAGTAACCAGCTCACACCGGCCACTCCTCAACTAGCCACCCCGGATGCCCCACCTGGTCGTCCACGAGGAAGCCGAGCTGGTACTTGGCGTCGTGCCTCAGCAGCAGAGTAACCAGCTCACACCGGCCACTCCTCAACTAGCCACCCCGGATGCCCCACCTGGTCGTCCACGAGGAAGCCGAGCTGGTACTTGGCGTCGTGCCTCAGCAGCAGAGTAACCAGCTCACACCGGCCACTCCTCAACTAGCCACCCCGGATGCCCCACCTGGTCGTCCACGAGGAAGCCGAGCTGGTACTTGGCGTCGTGCCTCAGCAGCAGAGTAACCAGCTCACACCGGCCACTCCTCAACTAGCCACCCCGGATGCCCCACCTGGTCGTCCACGAGGAAGCCGAGCTGGTACTTGGCGTCGTGCCTCAGCAGCTGGTGCTGCGCGCGGACGCAGGAGACCACGACGATGCGCTTCTCCTTGCCCTGGAAGGCCTCCACCGTGCCCGCCTCGATGTCAGGGTAGCCAGCTGTTGCGAGCCACTCCTTCACTTTGTACACCTGCATACCAATGAATCATAGTTACAAGACGTCACGCCATTTTTGTTATTTGAATAACCCTTGTCAGAGCCTCCTTGCCTAGATTAACTTAAACTTAAATAAACATTCCTTTTATAATTTTGTTTAACTTGAGTAAAACTAGGTACTTTATGCACCCACTGTTTTGGTAGTTTTAGGGCGTATTAGCAAAGAGACTTCTAGGGTTTGAAAAAAAAATAACCTCAACTCTTCTAACAGGGCTAAGGTAGCAGGAATACTTAAAATACTTTAATTATTGTCAGTAGATCTATTCAACAAAAAAAAAATGCGAATTTCCAACGAAAAAAACATACAAAAATGTTGTCAGCTGAGCGACCTATCTGACGTCATATTTGGTTTGGTGACACCAGCGCCCCAGTAGTAAAAAAAATAAACTAAATTTTAATCGCCTGCCTGAATTCACGTCAACCATCTTCAATGGGCTAGTTTACAATCAGCCAACTACATAGTTGAACGTTGAGTAATGCTATTTCAATTAATTATCGGCAACATTCAACTGAATGCCGGCGTTTAATTAACGGGCTAGCCTTCCAAACAAAACGGCTGATTTAACCAGTTGGCTGCGACATATATATCAGTCGGTGAACTCGTCGGCCTCATCGTGACCGAACTCGACATATCGCGCTTCTCTTTGAATCTTCAACCGTTGAGGCGCAGGATATCTTATCTCAAACTCAACAACGACAACGGTGTAAACATTGTTGTTTTGTAAAATAAATTGTTATGGCAATAAATTAGACAAATGGTAACAGCTAACGCAGAATAGAAGAAGTTCTACGACCAACCAAACCAAATACAGCATTATGCAACTCAGGACCTATATTTTTGAATCACTCGTCGTCGTCGCGCGAGTGGCGAGGCGAACAAGGAAGCGATCAGGCGATTAGCGACCTTGCGTGGACATAGCACGCTTTTCGCTTTGCCCCTCGCGCGCTCTCGTTGAGACGTGGTACTACAGTCGAAAAGCGAAGGTTTGCATATACGGCCAAGGTCGTTTTTACGGAATACGGAAACTCAAACGTCGCACATTAATTAGTAGAATCCTCGAGACGAGTGAATCAAAAATAGAGCTCCATGACCTCTGGATCTCTGGATCTGATACCAGTGGGGTTACCTAGTCCACAGAGCCGGTTGGCTTATAGATTTGATTAATACCTGTCGGATGTAGGGCGTGACGACGCCGATGTCCTGCTGCCGCACGCTGTGCCGCTGCACCAGCGCGGTCACGTAGCGCTGCACTAACTGCAGCTCCATCGGGTTGTAATAACTGCAGTACAAACGCTAAGGTTATGTCTTACATTTGTTGAACGAGTTTGGTATACTTACAGAATAAAGTATGAACAATGGATTGCCGGAAAGGGAATTAATTTTACAAGAATTGCTTCTCAAATTGTATGGTAAAGCTTATATTCTAAAAAAGTTAATTTGAGAAATAAGTTTACTAATTATGAGAGAGAGAGAGAGAGAATTTGATAAATATTAAACAAGAAAATTTACTAGAAAAAAGCAACTAGTCTCATGCCGCCCTGACGGGATTCGATCCCGCATCCTTGGGAATCCGGCCCAATGGACAACACCAATGCTAGAAAAATTCGACGAGTCCTCATAGGTCTCTGTAGCATAATTGGTTAGTATATTGGACCGGATTCCCAAGGATGCGGGTTCGAATCCAGTCAGGGCGGCATGACACTAGTTGCTTTTTTCTAGTATATTTTCTTGTTTAGTATTTATTACATAAAAATAGTATTGTAAAATGCAAAATTTAAAAGTTATAAAGATAATTTGATATTTTATTTCCACACTAGCCACTAGGGCCTAGTGTGGAAATAAAAATCATGGGGGTTGAAATATGGTGGCCTAGTCACTAGGCATTTCAACCCCCCGTGTTTCACGTGGGAATATCTGGGTAAAAAGGAGTATGTGTGAGTGGCGAGGTGTCCAAATAAGGAGAGGGTAAGTCGGACCAAAAAAAATTCACAAATCAGACAATAATAAACATGGAAAATAAATCATTTTGTTCACTTTGCAACTGCCTAGCATCCACGTACATTTAACTTAATGGTGAGAAGAGAGAATAATTAATGACATAATTATTATGATCTGCATGGTGGTGGGATTACTAAAATGGAAGCCGATAGGAATCGGAATGTATTTACATACGAAATTTCTTCCATATTCGTTCAGTTAAGATCAGTTTTAGCAGAGTAACAAATAATAAAACAAACTGACATACTTTCACACTTATAGTATTAGTAAGAAAAGACCACACAATACATACAACACAGATAATAATGTACGACAACAAGACATTTATGCTAATATATAGTCTATTTTTTGACAAACGAGTACTGAGTAAATCTCTCGCATATTTCCGATATTGACAGAGTGAGACGGGTCATTGTTAGGGGTGGGGCCAATGCCTTTGTTCTTGTTGGTTGTTGGACGTGGTTGATGGTACGGACTTTATCTTGATTACGTGGACCAATAGCAACGCAGTCAATATTTTCAGTACTTGTTTGGTAAAAAAACAGACTAAAGTAACAAACAATACCAACAAATTCTCTTTCTTTTACTTAATTAAATATTTTAGTAAGTACTTGTTTCATACTTTCTAAGTAGTTATTTTTTATGAGTAAATTCTCATACTAAACAATGTCTACAGTTATGTTAAGCCTTGAAATGGTGTTTATTAGTATGAGATGAATAAAGTTTTTTTTTATTATAAGTATGGCCTTTGGGTCAATGGGGTCAGCCTCAACATGTGTTGCCCTGACACTAGATGTGTCACGACAACGTTGATATTTTGGCAAGGCCCGTTGGTGCGCGATTTAAAATAACACACTATAACATACAACAAAAACAGATCATAAATAAAATAATTACAACCAGACGAACACAAAATAGGAGGTTCTCTTCATTGGAATAGTGTCGCCATATCGACCAACTAATTAGGTCATAGCGAATTAAACTAACTTGATTATATGGTAAACTGCACCGAAGTACACACACACTTTTCTGCCCTACATGGACACCGATAACACTAACTGTATTGTCCCTCTGTATGTACCTGCACTTCAGTGCATACATACTTTACTGAGCTGATAGGATATCGACCCTCTGTATACTTGCACCGCAGTGCATGCAAACTATGCTGCCCTACAGGCTAACCGATAACACTATCTGTATCGACCCTCTGTATGTACCTGCACCGCAATGCACACATACTTTACTGTTCTGATATATGGGGCTGGTTCCCCTGGGGCTGGTTCCCCTTGGAGCTGGTTCTCCTGGGGCTGGTTCCCCTTGTAACTGGTTCTGGGGCTGGTTCCCCTGGGACTGGTTCTCCTGGGGCTGGTTCCCCTTGTAACTGTTGCTGGGGCTGGTTCCCCTGGGGCTGGTTCCCCACGATGGCCTCCAACCTTCCCCTTACAGCCATCCCTTACCTCACACAACTGATAGGTTCCTGATCACCTATTACTACTGATACTGTTACTGGTCACTGATTCATAACAACACACACTTCAATCACAGTACAACTGAACGTACTGAATCTGGTAAGCAAAACACTGATTTGGTTATCTTCAACAATCACCGCAGCAATTGCAAGATTACGCATCTGACATGTAATACAACAAATTGATCAATTATATCGACTTACCGATATTCTGCGCTTACCACAAGCCACAGGAACACACTCACAATACAAATCAGTCTTGAATTATTTCTAATAAGATAATTAATGTTACTTATTTTCTTGTTATCTTGTTTGTTATCATCATTAGCGCCAAAATTCAAGCGAGAAAACTTTTGACATATCAGTGTTGCTAACTACAAATTGTTGCCAGTGTAATGACAGGTTAGGTTTTTTAATATCGTCGATTTAGGATCGTGACTGTTCACGACAAATAGTTTATCCCACCAAAAACATTTTCTAGAGTTCTAGCATCAAAACTGGCAAAGGTCTCATACAAACTTCCATCACCTAGTGTAAGAGGTTGAGGGGAAGTTCAAAGTTTTACTTTTTTTTTGTTGTTTGTGTACTAATACTAGCCCTACGTACTAAAATTCAGCTTTCTAGGACTTCAGGAAGCACCCTAATAATTTTGATGATTTTCAGTGAGTAAGTGACGAAACCGGGTTTTTTATATATCAATAAAATAAAATCTAAAGAATTTGGTTGATCTAGTATAATTCAGACCGAAGTTGTAAGGCTTTGGAAAAAACGACGAAGCGCTTCGAGAAAAGCTAGATTAAAACCTTGCGCTTAGCTTGACTCCATCTTGGTGGGAACACTATCGTGTCCCCAGATTAGAGTACAAACATTAAAAACATAGATGTTGTCACGAAGTGGCTCCGTCTATCAGAGGGCAGGTGAGGTAGCTGCACAGACACAGCACTGACCTGGGCGACTTGCCGACGCGCTGCTCCTGCGACAGCACGCCGTGGAACACGATGGCCTTGCAGCTGGCCCGTCTATCAGAGGGCAGGTGAGGTAGCTGCACAGACACAGCACTGACCTGGGCGACTTCCCGACGCGCTGCTCCTGCGACAGCACGCCGTGGAACACGATGGCCTTGCAGCTGGCCCGTCTATCAGAGGGCAGGTGAGGTAGCTGCACAGACACAGCACTGACCTGGGCGACTTCCCGACGCGCTGCTCCTGCGACAGCACGCCGTGGAACACGATGGCCTTGCAGCTGGCCCGTCTATCAGAGGGCAGGTGAGGTAGCTGCACAGACACAGCACTGACCTGGGCGACTTCCCGACGCGCTGCTCCTGCGACAGCACGCCGTGGAACACGATGGCCTTGCAGCTGGCCCGTCTATCAGAGGGCAGGTGAGGTAGCTGCACAGACACAGCACTGACCTGGGCGACTTCCCGACGCGCTGCTCCTGCGACAGCACGCCGTGGAACACGATGGCCTTGCAGCTGGCCCGTCTATCAGAGGGCAGGTGAGGTAGCTGCACAGACACAGCACTGACCTGGGCGACTTCCCGACGCGCTGCTCCTGCGACAGCACGCCGTGGAACACGATGGCCTTGCAGCTGGCCCGTCTATCAGAGGGCAGGTGAGGTAGCTGCACAGACACAGCACTGACCTGGGCGACTTCCCGACGCGCTGCTCCTGCGACAGCACGCCGTGGAACACGATGGCCTTGCAGCTGGCCCGTCTATCAGAGGGCAGGTGAGGTAGCTGCACAGACACAGCACTGACCTGGGCGACTTCCCGACGCGCTGCTCCTGCGACAGCACGCCGTGGAACACGATGGCCTTGCAGCTGGCCCGTCTATCAGAGGGCAGGTGAGGTAGCTGCACAGACACAGCACTGACCTGGGCGACTTCCCGACGCGCTGCTCCTGCGACAGCACGCCGTGGAACACGATGGCCTTGCAGCTGGCCCGTCTATCAGAGGGCAGGTGAGGTAGCTGCACAGACACAGCACTGACCTGGGCGACTTCCCGACGCGCTGCTCCTGCGACAGCACGCCGTGGAACACGATGGCCTTGCAGCTGGCCCGTCTATCAGAGGGCAGGTGAGGTAGCTGCACAGACACAGCACTGACCTGGGCGACTTCCCGACGCGCTGCTCCTGCGACAGCACGCCGTGGAACACGATGGCCTTGCAGCTGGCCCGTCTATCAGAGGGCAGGTGAGGTAGCTGCACAGACACAGCACTGACCTGGGCGACTTCCCGACGCGCTGCTCCTGCGACAGCACGCCGTGGAACACGATGGCCTTGCAGCTGGCCCGTCTATCAGAGGGCAGGTGAGGTAGCTGCACAGACACAGCACTGACCTGGGCGACTTCCCGACGCGCTGCTCCTGCGACAGCACGCCGTGGAACACGATGGCCTTGCAGCTGGCCCGTCTATCAGAGGGCAGGTGAGGTAGCTGCACAGACACAGCACTGACCTGGGCGACTTCCCGACGCGCTGCTCCTGCGACAGCACGCCGTGGAACACGATGGCCTTGCAGCTGGCCCGTCTATCAGAGGGCAGGTGAGGTAGCTGCACAGACACAGCACTGACCTGGGCGACTTCCCGACGCGCTGCTCCTGCGACAGCACGCCGTGGAACACGATGGCCTTGCAGCTGGCCCGTCTATCAGAGGGCAGGTGAGGTAGCTGCACAGACACAGCACTGACCTGGGCGACTTCCCGACGCGCTGCTCCTGCGACAGCACGCCGTGGAACACGATGGCCTTGCAGCTGGCCCGTCTATCAGAGGGCAGGTGAGGTAGCTGCACAGACACAGCACTGACCTGGGCGACTTCCCGACGCGCTGCTCCTGCGACAGCACGCCGTGGAACACGATGGCCTTGCAGCTGGCCCGTCTATCAGAGGGCAGGTGAGGTAGCTGCACAGACACAGCACTGACCTGGGCGACTTCCCGACGCGCTGCTCCTGCGACAGCACGCCGTGGAACACGATGGCCTTGCAGCTGGCCCGTCTATCAGAGGGCAGGTGAGGTAGCTGCACAGACACAGCACTGACCTGGGCGACTTCCCGACGCGCTGCTCCTGCGACAGCACGCCGTGGAACACGATGGCCTTGCAGCTGGCCCGTCTATCAGAGGGCAGGTGAGGTAGCTGCACAGACACAGCACTGACCTGGGCGACTTCCCGACGCGCTGCTCCTGCGACAGCACGCCGTGGAACACGATGGCCTTGCAGCTGGCCCGTCTATCAGAGGGCAGGTGAGGTAGCTGCACAGACACAGCACTGACCTGGGCGACTTCCCGACGCGCTGCTCCTGCGACAGCACGCCGTGGAACACGATGGCCTTGCAGCTGGCCCGTCTATCAGAGGGCAGGTGAGGTAGCTGCACAGACACAGCACTGACCTGGGCGACTTCCCGACGCGCTGCTCCTGCGACAGCACGCCGTGGAACACGATGGCCTTGCAGCTGGCCCGTCTATCAGAGGGCAGGTGAGGTAGCTGCACAGACACAGCACTGACCTGGGCGACTTCCCGACGCGCTGCTCCTGCGACAGCACGCCGTGGAACACGATGGCCTTGCAGCTGGCCCGCTCGCCCAGCACGCACTTGCTGCTCAACGGGTCCTCCGCCGCGCACGCCTGCACAACCACACATATCACATACGAATAAAGTCTTTTACGGATTTCAGTGGACACTGTTTGTTACCCGATATTTAGTGGTACAGTCGGGGAACTTCCCGGTTGACCAGTAGTTTTTTAGGGAGCTCTATTAAAAAAATAATAGATATGTAGGGGACTCTACTTCACTCATAATTGTTTATTATATTCACATTAATTATTTAGTTTCATACATCGCACGTTCTTATATCAGACGGGCGTTGTGTTCAGCCGCTGAAACGCACAGCACATCGTGCGCAGGCGCGACGACGACGTGACCGTTGTCTTTGAGTTTGACGTTTTCGGCCAAGCACACGCATTAGCATTGATTTAATTATTGAAATTAATAGGTAATTAGTTACTGTGTTATTTCCGATATTCCCTTGATTTTCCCAACTTTTATCTGTGATTTTTACTGTAATCTCTTATATCATTCTTCTCTCCTTCTGTACCTAATTCGTTTTCTGTTTGTGTGAACTGTATTACAACGTCTATCAAACCGTTAGTTGTACTATCATTTACTCATCGCACAACAACCTATTAGACATTAACGGGGTGAGAATTCCTTCCTTCCTTCATCTCCCCCATAGATATATAGAAAACGTTTATATCACAAATAATAGAACATTAACAGGTATTTCATTTGAATAATAAATTATTTATTTAACATTAGTACTTTACAAGAAACGTTTTAAAAATTTCTACTGGTCAACCGATAAATTCCCTGATTGTACTTATATTAAAAGGCTGTGTAATGTCGGCTTAGAATAGCACTACCCCCTCTCATCCCGTGGGTGTCGTAAAAGGCGACTAAGGGACTCAGCCTTCAGGAGGCGGGCAGCAGCGTCTCCTATAAACTTAGCCATACTGCGATCGCCAACCCGCCTGCCAAGCGTGGCGATTTGATTCAAGTAGGGTTTATAGAAAATACCCTATTTTTTTAATTAGGCACTGAAGTAAAAATGATGGATTATGAACAATAACTTGTTTTATTTATCAAAGTGAATTTACAGTAATAAAAGAGAGAGTTAAATTGCGAACAACAAGATGGCGTCTATATCTAGCATAAAGTAAAACAGAATGTTGCTATCATAAAATTAATTATGATAGCAACTATGATAATTATGATAGATTATTTCCATGTCAATCACAGATTATGTTTACTAACAACAGGCACTTTTTTTTTAGTTTCCATTAAACATTCTGTATTTTATAAGAAGAAACTTACAATTAAAAACATGGCAAAAACATACCCTCAGCTGTCCATTATAGAAGAGTTCGTTAGGTAGCGCGAGGATGTCAGCGTTGGAGCGGAAGTTGTTGCGCAGCATCATCACGTAGTCGGGGTCCTCCGATCGGTACAGCTCCGTCCTCATCAGCCGCTCCATCAGCGACAGACCTGGATACACAGACCTTCGCTATCAAGTTCAAATTCAATATAATTTATTCAGTTTGGCTATTACAAACACTTGTGTGTTCCAACTGGGCTGTTTTTAACATCTACATCGGTATCACGTAATAGAAGTATTTTGGCAAGTATAGCATCATTATAGTCAGGGTCCTCTGGCCGGTACAGTTCCATTTACATCAGCCGCGAAATCAGCCACAGACCTGGACAAAGAGACTAGAGCTACTGACAAGGTTATAACTATAATAGAAGTCTATTGGAAAATATAACATTATCACGTCGGAGTCCTCTGACCAGTATAGCGCAGCCCCCCACACTCACCCAGCCCGAGGCGGGCGGCGGCGCGGGCCATGACGGTGGGCGGCAGCTGGCGAGGGTCGCCGGCCAGCAGGGCGCGGCCGCGGGCCCTCAGCAGGGCGGCGGCCACGAGGCAGGCGGGCTCGCTGGCCTGCGCCGCCTCGTCGATCACCAGGTGCGTCATCGGACGTTTGCCCTTCAGCTGCCTACAAAAAATATTGCACTTTGCACAAACAAACAACTTCCCGCTCCTCTACCGCCGTACTCGATCGCTATCACATAAGCTTATAGTAAGCTTATAGTTAAAATCCTTCAATATTGGATTTTTGACAATTTTGTCTTTAAAACACAAACTTTTTTGTGTTAGCGATAGTTCCGTATGAAGAACGACAGCTGTGGCTAAGTTTTGAGAGTTCTTGATACGAAAAGGTGTATGACACTTTCTTCACATTTATATGGCTTAAACTATATCAAGCTTGGCGTACCAGACCCAGCTCTGAAGGAGACATGACAAACGACCGACGATCAACCACTAACATGAACACCGGTATATCATGCGATATAAAATAGCGCATAATGCTGTAATGTAAAGTGGGCAGTGGTGTCGAGACCACCGCTTACGGACCGGTGGCATCATATGATGCACATTAAACCTCGCCCTACCTCACCCGATTCTGACCCCAATAACTATAAAATTACGTCTTATTATCCTATGCGGTTTGTGTCGTTCTAAATAGACATACATTCACTTCATTACCTACATAGACAACTATCAGAGATCTTCATCAAATCAGTGGACAAGAAGAAAACCAGAGCTACTAAAACTGGGCAGGAGAGACATCAGAAACATCGTAGGAGTACTGACAGGACACTGTCCTCTAAACAGACACCTGTCAGTGATTAAAAGAACAGACGACCCTATTTGTCCGCAATTCAGAGAAAAAGAAGAAACAAGCTATCGCTTCATGGCAGAATGCCCGATGTACGCATCGCTGCGCTGGGAGCTCTTTGAAGTAGACGAGCTGAAAGAAGAGGATCTAAAGCAGCTTACGATAAGCCAACTTAACAGGTATTGTAAGCGCACAGGTAGGTTCTAGGTCCTGACGCCGGTGGGGTAAATGACAACCCGCCTTCCCCCCTGTCTTCAGGGGATTTTGAGGAACTGGGCGAAATGGTTCCGATTATGGTGACTGATCGATCGCCCGTCCGGCTTCGCTGGCGTCCCTCCTTCCAAATAATAATAATAATAATAATACATAGACAACTAACCTATAGAAAAAAAAATTAAAAAAAAAAACCAAGTCTGAGAATTCACTTGTGGCCGAGTTAATTTTTTCCAATATTTTTATATTTAAAATTTACCATAAGTATAAATAAAACGGCTTCAAAGTCAAACATAGCAGCAGTCCGCGATTTGTATCGGTCCGCGCTCTTGTGTGTGTGGTGAAGTGCCGGTTTTTTGCAAATATTTTTGGATTTTCGTTATAAAAAAGTCAGTAAAATGTTGTTATTAACTTTTTTATTGTGTTTTTAGTTACAGAAAATGCTAAGAACGTTAGTAACACTTTAGTTTTTATCGTCATTTGACTTCGAAATTTTGCAAAGCACAAAAGTATACCTAGTGTTCGTCGACGCTCTAATTAGAATGCAATAGTTTCTTTTTCAATGTTTACGGCAATGACGGCTGTGATTTGATGATGCAGCATTTTGAACATTCGTTTTGTAATATTCTTTTATGTTTAGTATATTTTACTAATATATCGTTATAAAGGTAATTTTATAGACTAAATAATACAATTTTTTATAAATTAATTTAAATAGTAACAAAAACATATACTCAAATCTAACGCATCTGCGGTGGTTTTCTATATTTTTTACGGTTTTTCTTTCATAATTACAAAAGTTTTTGGATAATTTGACTAAAAATAAAGGTAAAATTAGGGTGATAGAAGTAATATTGTAAACTTTTACTAATTACCAGGTAATTCACTTAAAACACGGCGTACTATTGAACAGAGTATTTAATCAAACAGCGTACAAAAATAGCGACACTAGTTTTACATCCAAAGTTTAAACAAGGAATGAGTTCATCTAAATAACTTTTAAGCCGTAACGCTGATCTTGTTATTCTCATAAGTCGAATTTGACACCATCTTAATCGCGCTGACGTCCGCTACGGCAACAGCGCCTTCTCCCATCGCCCGCTACGATGATGTCATCGCGCGTTAGCTCGCAGCGATTGCCAACACGGCCGTCCGACCAGGTACCTGTCCCATAAGGTACCCCTCGAGTTCAGATAAAATGCTGAAACACAAAATTAGTCATGTCAAACATTGATGTGGGTAACAGTACTACTGTTTTGATCTATTGCACATCCCTTTCTATCATTGATCTAAGGGTGAGCGAGACCTCAATATATAGTTTTAAACCTTGTACACTTAAAGTGATTTGATCACACTTAAGATTACCTAGTTGGCTTTAGAACCACTTGCACTTAAAGGGCTTTGCCACACTTAAGCGTACCAAGTTCGTTTTAAAGCCACTAGACCTGTTATTTGACTTTTAATTTAGAACCACTTGCACTTAAAGGGCCTTTCCCCACTTAAGCGTACCAAGTTCGTTCTCCACAACCACCTGATTTATTATCCAAATTTAACATAGAACCACTTGCACTTAAAGGGCCTTTCCCCACTTAAGCGTACCAAGTTCGTTCTCCACAATCCAAATTAAACATAGAACCACTTGCACTTAAAGGGCCTTTCCCCACTTAAGCGTACCAAGTTCGTTCTCCACACCCACTTGACTTTTATCCAAATTCAACATAGAACCACTTGCACTTAAAGGGATTTACCACACTTAAGCGTACCAAGTTCGTTCTCCAATCACTAGAACTATTTCTCACATTTTGTATACAATTAACTTTACCATTGGCTATTAGCCACCACACCATATTCTTGATGTGCAATTTACTATACCATTTGTCCATTAGCCACCAGACAAATTGAAGCATTTTATCTTGACTCGGTACACCTTAACGTTTATTTAGTTTATATACCTTGCCAACATGGACCAAATAGGTTGAAGCTCTACTAGCTTCAACCTATCTAATACATCTCCCAATCATCTATCCGTATCCACGGTTTCATGTTTTCAGCTGCCGTTATGTAAGTGTACTTCTTAGTGCTCCTTTCACTACCCTTTATTTCCGTCACCTCATATCTATCATTACCGAGAACTTTCCTTACTTGAAAGGGCCCTTTATACACGGGCAACTATTTCCGGCCTTGTCCGTCGTTGTTCTGGCTATTTGTTTTAATGAGTACCAAATCTCCTTCCGAGTATACTCGTGCTTTTATACGAGTTCTATCGAATCTTTGTTTTTGTGATTCCGCATTAGACTTAATATTACTCTCTGCCCTATCACGCAAACTTGTTACATCTAATTTTTGTTCGTCATCGAAATCTGGTGCCAAACTGTCCCCGTCAGTACGTAGTCTTAACTTATATAACTTCGCTTGGAACAGTTTTCGTTGTTTTATGAATTGTACTGTTTAGACCTTGCTGTAAGACTTTTATGTACTGATCCCACCTATCAACTGTGGTATCGGCACCCACTGCTCTCAATGCCTCTAATATAGTTTTATTAAACCGCTCAACTTGTCCGTTCGCGCGAGGCATACCAGTTGCCACCGTATGTAACCGTATATTTTTATTAGTGCAGTACTGGGTAAAATCGTTCGAAGTAAAACTTGTGGCGGCGTCCGTAATAATTCTTTTAGGGTTACCAAATGTTTTAGAAATTACTTCTAACTCTTTAATCACACATGATGTTTTTGTAGAGCGAACAGCCATAACGAAAACAAATTTTGTAAAAGCATCTACGATTACAAATAAATATTTATTTTTAGCTTTGGTGGTAACAAATGGACCTAAATGATCCATATGGAGTGTGTCAAAAGGTTGCGCATATTTAGGCAACGGGTATAATTCACCTTCCTTTGGACCGGCCTTACTCTTAAAATATATACAGTTTATACAATTATTTATATATTTTTTTATAACTTGCCGCCTTCTAGGAAACCAGTACTGTTGGACTACTCGTTCGAATGTTTTGTCTACAGAAAAATATCCCAGGTCGTCGTGGTTACACTTAATTATCTGCCAAATGCATTTCTTAGGTACCACCCATCGGCGACCTTGGGTTGACCTTCTGTAAACCTTACCACCTAGTACAACATATTTATCAAAAACGTCTTTATTTTCATCGGCCTCTCCTGTTTCTATAATCGCTCGAATGCGTTGTAAATCTGTATCCTGTAGTTGTACCGACAGCAACCAATCCGCCTCCGTTATTGACATAATAATCTCGGTTTCCGATCTTTCTCCGGATTGCACTGGGTTTCGACTTAAAGCATCCACATGTTGCATTCGTGTACCTTCACGGTGAACTATCAAATGAGAATTCTTGTGTGGACAAAACCCAACGTGCGATCCGAGGAATGATATCTTTTTTTTGTTAATGCATATCGAACTACATTGCAATCTGTCACTATTTTAAAAGGTGATCCAATTAAGTATAATCGAAATTTCTGAAGCGAGCTAACAATTGCTAATAACTCCAACTCGATACCTTTTCTCATCCTCTGTGGTTTGCCTGCTATAATAATGGATTGGCTTTTCGCGTTCGTTTGTGCTCTGCATGAGAATACCTGCAACGCCATCTCTACTAGCATCCGTATATAAAACGTTCTCTTTATTCGGATCAAAAATCGACAAAACACTTTTCGACGTTAGTTTATTCTTTAATGACTGAAAGGCTTCTTCATGATCCACACCCCATTTCCACTCAGAATCCTTTTTCAATAATTTTGTGAGAGGAGCAGAAATCATGGCGCAGCCTTTAATAAACTTCCGAAAAAAGCTTATGAGACCGAGAAATTGTCGAAGTTGGTGTACTGTTTTTGGAGTAGGATAATTTCGAACGGCCTCCAGCTTGGGTTTATTTGGCATCACACAATCCGGTCTGATTCTGTATCCCAGAAATTCAATCTCACTTTTGAAGAAGTGGCATTTCTTTAGATTTAAAGTTAACCCGTTTTCTCTGAAGATTTATAAAACGCGTTCTAATAAAATTAAATTTTCTTCCACCGTTTTCGTTACCAAATAGACGTCATCCAAATACAGAACGACGTTCTCGAATCTTAAATTCCCTAACACTTTATTCATCATTTGCTGGAAGCAGGATGGTGCGTTAGCCAACCCAAACGGGAGTCTTAAAAATTCATAGTGCCCATCTTCTGTGGCAGTCTTTTCTATTGATTGATAGTAGCCACTTTTTAAGTCCAAACTAGTAAAGCATTTATGACCTTGAAGTCTATCCACAAGATCTTCGATGCGCGGCATCGGATATTTGTCTTTCACTGTAGTCTTGTTTAACACTCGATAATCAATGCAGAGCCTTTTTACGCCATTCTTTTTATTTACAAGCAATGCAGGACTCGTGTAAGGCGAGTTGCTCTCACGTATAATATTATTTTTCTGAAGCTCATCTACCATTTCGCGAATAATTTTCCTATCTACGAAGATCTAAAGGGTCTGCATTGAATTGGTTAAGAGCTAGTCAAGTTAATTATCATTTCATGATTGTTTACTTTTCTTAGTTCTTTAATATTTGTCGCAACACAGTCACTATACTTTTGAAAAAGTAATATTAATTCATTCTGGTTGGAGTCGGTATCAAATTCAAAATCACTAACTTTCTTGCAAAACTCAGTGAAAGGAGTCGCATGATCAAACTTAAGTAGATCACCTACTCGCGAATACATCAGATCAGATCGCTCTGTCACGTTTCTTCCTATAAGTACTTCGCAATCTGCCAGATCATTGATTATAAATAAATCAACATTGTTCAGACAAACAGAATCAATTTTCAAATTAACTGTTATTTTGTGAGTTACAAATTTTGAATTCTCTTTTGAGAAACCTTGCAATAGAATCGGTGTAGGTAATGCAAAAATATCTATTGAAGTTTTCGTAACTATCGAATCCAATATTAAAGAACAACTACTACCTGTGTCAATAAATGCTTCTTGAAGAAAATTATAAATAAATACTTTTTTTACGAACTTATTTCGAGGGTTAGGAACCGAAATACATTTTGTTTCCTATTTTTCAGATTTAGCCATGTTCTTTTTATGGTAACATGCCGATTCTAAATGACCTCGCTTGTTACAATAAGTACATTTATATTTGTCACACTGATTTCGCTTATGGTTACCTCCACAAAGGTAACACTGAATCTGTCTTCGCTGTTGTGCCTGACCTACGTCTTGACTGTTACTATAATTAATATTCGGTCCTGACACACTTGCGGAAAGTGAAGTTACTACTGGAGGCGTGCACATCTGATTTACTGACTGCCGACTAACAAATTTCTTCTGGCTATCATTAACATCATTTAAATTATCGAAATTTTTTTTTGTAAATTTAGATGTATACGAACGGCCATGTAAGAAGCTAGCAAAACAGTCACATGTCACAAAGTTGTTAGCCTCTATGGCTGCTCCTATTCCACTATCACCTATATTTCCAACAATTATAGAGATGACATCTAGTTCCGAAAAATTCAACGACAATCGATCTATTTTTCATTTTTGTTCAAAATAAAATATGTAAAGAGATTGATTTTCGACGGGTTTCTTATCAATTATTTGTTTTAAAAGATCATACATATTTCGACGGATTTGAAAACTGGACGCTAACTTACGTCTCCATTCCTTCCATTTCCATGAGGGCAAATGATTATCTGATCATAAAAGTGAGTCATACCACACTTTTGCGGAGCCCTTTAATTTGTTTAAAGCTTGATAACGAGTCATTTCGTCCGACCATGCAAAAGTTTGAGCTTAGGTATGGACAATACTAAGCCAAGCGTTCACATTATCCCGTAACGGGTCAAACTCGGGTATAATGTTGTTCAAAGTATTATTTGTACTCACAGTTGAAGTATCAGCCTTATGTGATACCTGTTTCCTGCGTACCGGCGGAGGTGAGGGAGTCCTGGCACTACTACTGCTGCTAGAAGTTGAACTCGAGCGTGCTCGTTTTTTATGCTTTGGGCGCTTACTGTGTTTACTTTTTCTACCCATGGTTATACGTGAGTAATCGTGTCACACTTCTGATGTAAACTTTTACTAATTACCAGGTAATTCACTTAAAACACGGCGTACTATTGAACAGAGTATTTAATCAAACAGCGTACAAAAATAGCGACACTAGTTTTACATCCAAAGTTTAAACAAGGAATGAGTTCATCTAAATAACTTTTAAGCCGTAACGCTGATCTTGTTATTCTCATAAGTCGAATTTGACACCATCTTAATCGCGCTGACGTCCGCTACGGCAACAGCGCCTTCTCCCATCGCCCGCTACGATGATGTCATCGCGCGTTAGCTCGCAGCGATTGCCAACAATATTATAAACACAATATTTTTTTCTAAAGTAAGTCGAGAGAAAGTTCATAAAGAGAAATTTCGAAAAATTACGTAACTTTAAACGCATACTTATAAAATTTTCAATATGGGTACATACTAATATTTCCTTTATTCGAAAGGGATTTTTATCAAGATTCTAAATATATCAATAAGTAATACCAGTTTTATTTCAGGTGTATATCATAATCATTTTATTCCAACCGGGCGCACTTTTACTTACACGTTCTCACAAAGCCGGCTTTGTACGTCGATAACAAAAACAAAACACGTCGTAAAAGTGTCAAATAGCTTTTAATTTATGGCCTCATTCATTAGCTTCTCAGAAATGTAACTAGAATCGCAATAGAATCGCAAGTGTAAACATCTGGCCGCACGAAACTAAACTCTTAAGTGCTTAAACAGGAAAGAGGGTGTCGGGTTTCAACGGCCTTGGCTAGCATTCTTAGTGTCTCTGCCCCGGCTGCTCGCTGGTCACCCACCCCAGATAGGTTAAATAATTCTCGTAGTCATGGTAGAAGTCCCGTCCTTTATTGGTATGCTTCAGTATTTATACTCTTAACAGCTAGCACGTGACTATGCGTAGAGATCCCTAAAATGCAGATGTTCTCCGAATATCTGCTCGTAATATTCGTATGTGAATATCAATCCCATCATACCTTTCAATTCGTCATTTGAAAGATATTTACATACTTCAGGCCGTCACTATTTGACATTTGATAGGGATTGTTATCGGGACGCGTTTTGAAAGGTATTGAATGAACGAAATTGATCTGTCAAAGCAAAGTGACACTCGAAAATATCTTTCAAATGTATGGAGAAGTGTCATTTAAAACATTCGTTCCGAAAGGGATTGAGACTATTAGTTACACAATTCCATAAATCACTATCACAATCACAATACCTTTGAAAGGGATTATGATAAGATTTTGAAATTAGACAATTAGGGTCGTGGTCAGGTCATGGTACGCCTACTGGTACGCGATCTCGAGAAGTCAACGAATGCAGGCAGCCAACGACCGATCGTCGCGGAGATCCTTGGGGGAGGCCTTTACCCAGCAGTGAGTGTCGTGAGACTGATATGATGATAAACAAAGTTAAAAATAAACAAAGTTACATCACTATCACCTGACCAGTTGGTCAGGTGATAGTGATGTAACTTTGTTTAGCGGAAGGCAGCAGCGTAGTAACCATGATACGGTGGCCCAGGAACTGCTCGTCGGTGACGGGCGCGAATGTGTCTGCGTTCCACCCGTTAGAGAACTTATCCTATTTGTAATATTAGTAGGATTATGGTAAGTACCAATATGACAAACTTAAGCGCAGCAGCGTGGTGACGACGATGAGGTGGCCCAAGAACTGGTCGTCGGTGGCGGGAGGCGAATGTGTCCGCTCTCCAACCGTCAGAGCAACTTGTATTCACATTTATAGATAATTAGCGGCGGCTCGCAGTTTCACCCTCGTGGTTCTCGTTCCCGTGGGAATATCCGGATAAAAGTATCCTATATTCTGTTGGCAACGAAAGGGTCATGTACCAGCCGCGAATCAAGAAACAACGACGAGCCGTGTCCTGTGCCGGGCCCCTGGAATGTGTTTACATAGAACTTTTGATACCGCTCCGTACATTTTGTTTATATTAACGTAATTACGTCCCGTGTGTTGGTTCTGATATTATTTCGTTGAATTTAGCTAAGTCGTAACTTGAGGTCGTTTTGTGGGAATTGACGGGGAGTTGGATGAGAACCGTCTTGTAGCGTACACGCTCCGGTGCCCAATTCAATATGTTATTGTTATGAGTACATTAGTTAGTTTGTATATTGTGTTGAAGTAAATAGTTTGTGATCATTCAAGACTTTTATTAATTAAGTATTTTAAAACAAATCTTACAATTCTAATCCAGGTTAACTACTATCTGTGGGCCTAATTTCATTAAAATCCGTTTAGTAGTTTTTGAATTTTTTGCAAACAGTCAAATCTTTCCTCTTTTACAATAATAACGTAGGCAGTGAAACAAAGTTAGATGTTACCAACCTGACGAACTTGGCGGAGTGCAGCAGCGTAGTGACCACGATGCGGTGGCCCAGGAACTGCTCGTCGGTGACGGGCGCGAATGTGTCCGCGTTCCACCCGTTAGAGAACTTGCGCAAGCCCTTCGGGAAACAGCCCCTGCAACGGGATTTCAGATTGTATTGTCTGACTTTCTTTACTAGCAAATTAATGTTACAAAATGACATTGATCTTTCAACAATAAATATGTCGAACACTTTAGTACGAAGTGTAATTATATTCTTTATACACCACCTGCAACTGTAGCATGTATTAAAGTATTCTCAATTTGAACGTAAACTATTAATGCCCGGAGGGAGCTAATGTTGTATGGAACTTCATGGTCCAACGAGTTTTTTATTATAAAGTTTTTGTAACTTGAAACGATAATCTTTAAAAAATAATATTGACTTTGGTCCTCAATAAGACATAGCAGACATACATACACATAAACAAACAACTTTCGAGTCCCAAACTCATATACCGCCTCTGTTTTGTTGCGTCCGTCGTGGAAAAAAAAGAACTAATCTTAAAAGAAAGAAATGAGTACTCATTGTTAACCAGACTGTTGCGACCGCTGGATTCGGGCAGCGCAAGACCGATCGTCGTGGAGATCCTTGGGGGAGGCCTATACCCAGCAGTGGGTGTAATGTGGCCGAGATGATGGTGATGATGACGTTTACCAGACGCGATGCTTGGAGTTGGCGCGCAGCAGGAAGTTGGCGGGGAAGTGCGACGCGTACTGAGCTAATACGCCAGCCGCGTGGTCGGCCGCCATGTTGGAGTCGGTGCACAGCAGAACGCGCGCCGAAGGGTCGCGGTGAACCACCTGGGGATGCAGGGGAGCTGGTCAATCCTGATAATGTTGACTTTTGATCGTATCTTGATCAATTTTATTTGTCCTTTCACACAGTTATTGATATAAAAGTGTATGTAATCGGACGAACATTCGTTTATTTATTTATTAGCAGAATTTAAACCGGTGTTCAAAGGTCAATTCATACTAGCGCACCGATTCATCACCGAATAGTCCATTCATTAAAGCGTCAATTTGACGCTTGACGCATAGCAAATTCTCCTTTATCTTTACAAATACATGTATTACTTCTGAGATACAATGAAGACGCGTGAATACGCAAGCATTCGACGGAATTCACGCGGCTTAGCGCTATGAATTTCTGTTTTTTTTATCTCAAAAGAAATATGGGCATTATATTGTGGAGATAAAGGTGCATTTGCTATGTGCTAGAAAGGTCAGATTGACGCTTCGATAAATGAACGATTCGACGATGAATCGATGCGCTTATATGAATTGAACTTAATATAATTGCATAATAATAATTGCATACAAACACACCAATTATCTAGCCCACGTTAAGTTTCATTAAGAACTTGTGTTATGGTTACTAGATAACGGATAAAAATACTTATATACTTTTTTTTTGTATATATATACATAATATACATATTAAACACCCAGACCAAGACAAATACACATGTTCATGCACACAAATATTTGTCTTGTCCGGGGATCGAACCCGGGACCTCTGGCACAGAAGGCAGGCTTAGTACCCCTGCGCCAAACAGGTCGTCAAAATGATTAATATTACGAAGTAACAACAACCCGATACAAACGCATTTACCCAGCCCGGCTGGGTCAGCCGTGAAATTGAAGAATAACTCGGACACCCTGTATAATATTTTGAGAGCTCTCAACGAGTTGACATTTACTGTCAACGTTTTCGACAACCATCGAATACTCAATTCGATAAAACAGTGTATGGATATGAAAGAGACACAGTGATAGTTTTCCATAAACCAAAACCCTAAAAGCTTTTCAAAGCCAACTAAAAGACTATTTAATTGAAAAATGTGTATATTCTATTAACGATTATCTAAATTAAGTGACTACTCTTTATTCAATATTAGTATGGCGATCAATCCAATCCAAATTGTAAACATCCAATCCAAATTGTAAACTTCTATCGTTGTTTATTTTTTATTATTTTCTGTTTTATTCTTTGTAACTTAATAAAATAGGCAGCCCTCTCATAAATTGCTGTGTCCGTAAAGGGCGACTAAGTTTTTAAGTTCCTTCTAGATTATAACACCTGTACACACTTAGTTTGCAATAAAAATTTGTATTTGTAAATTTGTATTTGCATTAAAGTTCGCCAGGGCACAGACCTGCAGCACCAGCTCGGCGACGGTGACGGTCTTGCCGGTGCCGGGCGGGCCGTGCAGCAGGTAGGGCGCCTGTCCGCCGCCGCCGCCGCCGCCGCCCAGCGCCCGCGCCACGGCCGCGCGCTGCTCCGGGTTGGCCGCTATGCACTGGTTGAAGAACCTGCACATCACCACATTATTTTTTTTGAAGTGAAAACTTCTTTAGCGGCGTTGAGCACTTTTTCTGTAATGGGTATAAAATCTTAAACTCGCGTCAGGACACGTGACCTGATCGAAAAAGCGTAGGACGGATGGAGAGTAGACAGCTATCCCCTCTCTACGGCGCGGCGAAAATGTATGCCTGGGCCTACTGTTTCGTTTAGGCTTTTAATAAATTTGTTTATTATTATTATTACTATTATTATTATTACTATTATTATTACTATTATTATTACTATTATTATTACTATTATTATTACTATTATTATTATTATTATTATTATTTATTAATAATAATTTATTAATAATAATATGCAAAATTATTCCCTAACCATTTCAAAATATCAAACATGCTCAACGTTAATAATCAAGTTTTCACTTCTGCCGGCACTCCCGGAGTGCAACCCGTCTTTTTTTTTTTTTATGCCCGACGGGGAGACTTCATCATACCTGGACCTCTATTTTTGAATCACTCGTCGCGCGAGTGGCGAAGCTAATGGGGACGCGATCAGGCGATAAGCTACCTTGCATGTGTAGACATAGTTCGCTTTTCGCTTTGCCCCTCATGCGCTCGCGTTGGGAGGCGGTATTACGGACGAAAAGCGAAGCTATGCATATAGGTGCAAGGTCGCTAGTACGGAAGTACGGAAATTGCGTAAACTCGTATGTCGAACGAAAATCAGTAGAAACCTCGAGATGAGTGAATCAAAAATAGAGCTCCTGATGTTAAGTATCGATAAGGCTGAAGATGGAAGCGAGCCTCTCCGGGAATCCTCAATCACTGAGGAACTCGCTATCTTATCTCTAACTGCCGGAACACAACAATGCTGAAAACATAGTTGTTATGGCGTCAGACTTAGATAAGATGGTGGTAGCTAGCCAGGCGGACTTACAACAAGTCCTACCACCACACACCAGTGTCATATAAGCGAAGCCAAAAAATGATCGCAGCATCGAGTAACGTTAATAATGCCTTTAGATGTGTATCTTAGATCTATACATCTTAGTGACTACGCTGATCGCGAACTTACTTGTCAATAGTGGCAGGTTGGCCAGACTCCAGGGCCCGCTGCGGGAACACGAGTGGGCCCAACCCGGACCGGAACACGGCGTCCACGGCCGAGTGCATGCGCTCCAGCGGCAGCCGCGACATGAAGAAGCGCACGTCGAACCGCGCCTGAGGGGTGTACCACGACTGGAACCTGGGGAAGGGCACTCACTTGAGCAGGCAGCACACCACACATACACAAATAGACATTTGATACGTGACATACAGTGGTGGTCACATAATTAATTTATATTCGTTAATTAATTAAAAACTAATTAAAAATAAATTAATTTTCGTACAAACGAGGTAACTTTGGAGCCTCGGTTCTCTGCCGAGGATTGACCGAGCTGCGATCTGATAATGGCCTTCCAGGGAGTGAATGAAGGAGATCCAGATCGCTAAACACACCCGACTGGTCTGTTCAGCATTCAAAGAGGATATAATGTATATAAAAAAAACTGCTAGTGCCGAATTTCGCTCAAGCCGGTACGGAATACAAGTCGGCAGCGGACTAACTTTTGGTGGAGCCCCTTGATGCAGACGGTGCTGTCGCGGATGTCGCCGATGACGCCCTCGAACATCACCGCGTCGCTGCCCGCCGGCTTCACGAACAACAGGTCACCTGCATTATACGAAACAGGGTATCATAATGTCTTTTTCTCAAACATGCTTGGAAATTTGAGCATTATTTTGACAGCCTTCTTCTAGATAAATCGAAATTGCTGTACTGACCGTATACATGCGAGCAGCGGCCGGCAAAAGTAGCATGCAAATCCATTTCTGTCGCATTTAGTACAATAATACTTCAATCCAACTAAACCAACTTTTAACCAAACCGAATACAATATGTACGCCCCCGCTGGGAATCGAAGCCGGCGGGGCTATTACCTATCTTTGCAACAGCAACGCGACAGCAGAAATTGCGCGATAATTACTTTCCGTCACGTATCAACAGTGCGGCCTCTACCGAATGAACTATAATGTGCATTCATTTAGTTCCCGTTATTGCTACCAAATTGTTTGTGACGCTAGCATCATAGCAACACGCGGCGTCTCACTCTCGTACCTAGGTAGGAACGCGAGAGAGTGTCGCTTTACGAACCATCAGCGAGCGATTAGATTAGCAATCGCAGACGTAATACCATTTTAATTTCGACGCTCCGCAGCGATCGCGCTTTATATGCGCGATAATTGCTAATTTTTAAGTAATAGCACCTAGGTAGGTCTGATATCGGTGTCGACCTGGGGTCCGATTCTCGCGCCTTCGAATCATCTCAAATTCGAAATTTTTATTTATTTTTTATTTTTATAAACGACGGGGAGACTCTTAGCCTTCATCATACCTAATGTTAAGTATTGATAAGGCTGAAGATGGAAGCGAACCTCTCCCGGAATCCTCGGCCACTGAGGAACTGGCTATTTTATCTCGAACTGGCGGAACACAATTCCATACCTTAATTTCTTTATTAAAAACGTAAGTAAAATCTACTACTGTGAAAAACGCTTAGTTTCAATTATCTTTGATAATCCTATATTGTCGCAGATTCCTTTCAGAAAGCTTTTAATACAGATTTTTGGACTCCAAAAAATTAAAAAAGTTACACCAAGTCAACAAATGTTAGCTGCATACCCTGGAGCAGCGAGGGCCGCTTCTCGGCCAGCCCCGGCACGGCCAGCCAGTAGCCGCCGCCCTCCACCCGCAGCGCCACGCCGCTCATGTTGTACTTCTGCGCACACAACACTACTTTAGTCTGTTCACCGAAACGACCTGCAGGCGTAGCATGCGCACCTCGACAAAGCTTTGTCGGCACTTTTCTCAAGCAAGCGCAGTGTCTGTCCCGCTCGCACCGTATTGATATAAGCGGGACAGACATCGCGAGAAAAGGGTCGACAACGAGTCGCGGCGCTCATGCTACCCTGGCTGGACATGTATTTTTGAATCATCCTTTTTTTATTTATTAATTTATTCAGAACAACTGAACAAAGAGAACTTTAATGTTAAAAATTTAATGTTATCTAAGTTGTCAACTTAGATAACATTTAATTTTTATTAGTTAACTAGGTACTATTATTTATTTCTAAGCAACATAAGCTAGATTCAAATTCGTATGCGAATTCAATTCGCATTCGTAAATCACCGACCGTTCGAAATTCACCGACTTCCATTTTGTCGAATTTTTTAATCACTTGAATACGGTGTTGCAGTTTTCTTAAACTCCCTTTACATTTTTTCATTTTACGCAGTTTGTTAAAGAATCGGTAAATTACTCTCCATTTTGAAAAATAGATACTGAATCGGACTTTAATCACGTGAAACGAAACGTTTTTAAGTTGTCAAACTATCCGTCATGTCAATGTCAATTTGTAAATGACTCTATGTGCTAAACTACGTCAAACTTTCTATCGCTCGAATCAAAAAGTGTGGTCGGGCCCACTCGTTGCAGATTCGAATGCGAAAATCTAAAAAATACGGTTTTTAGCATTCGCATGCGAATCTTGCGATTCTGTATGCGAAATGTAATTCGAATGATTCAAAAATACTTCCTCTAAATCCTTACTTCCTCTCCGTCAAACTCTTTAGTCACAAAGAATTTTAACTCTTCGTGGACAAACTATCAAAAGTTACACCAAGTCAACGATGTTATTGTTCATTGCAGAAAAAATGCGATTCTGGTACTTAGGGAATCTTCCGGGGGTACCTAAGATCCGGAATGGTTATTATTGAGAATTTTATTACTTTTACGTTTAGTCTTCAAATTATAAACAATATTTGTTGACTTGATATTACATAAGGTGTATTTTTATAAATTATTAAATTAAATTAAATCAATAAAATATTTCTGACACTCATACCAATTAACCTAGCCCCAAAGTAAGCACTGTAAGGCTTGTGTTATGGGACACTAGGGTAAGGAATATACAATGGTGGTCACATAATTAAAGACACCCATGATTTTGACCACATACAAATATTTAGATACCCAAGAAAGGTATCAATTCCATTTTATTTAATTGATATTTTACGTACGTTACGGACGTCATATTTTTAAAATGAAAACAGCAAAAAAAGTAATATTAGCAAATAGTTAAGTCTTAATTCTTTTTCGAAATGTAACGCAAACATTTTCAATACATTTGCCGCTGGTCAGCTAATTAAAGACAGTGCGTATTTTATGTTCTAAATTTAAAATGAAATAAAAAGGAGCATTTTTATATTTTTCCATTATGGCGCGAATTTCCGTGACACGCAAACACTAGCTCGGTTTTAAAAAAGTTGAAATGCTGCGATTTTACCTCCGTGGTAGAGTGGTACGTACACCGGTTTCAAGGAGTCGCCAACTCTGAGGGTTCGAATCCCGGTAAGGGCAAATTATTGTATGATGAATACGAGCATTTTTACCTGAGTCATGGACGTTAATATATATATATTTCTACACATAAATACTTATATAAGTATAATTGTATGTACCTATTTATATCCGTTACCCTAGTATCCCATAACACAAACCTTACTTGGGGCTAGGTTTATTAACTGGTGTGAGTGTAAATATATATATATTTAAATATACATATTACTTGAATAGAGGCGCTTGTCGACGTGGTATTTCCCCACAAATAATAGCACATCTTTTAAAATACTCTACAAACTATGTTCAACTTCCGAACGACTAAGCGACAATACCGAACCTAGAAGACAAATAGACATTCTATTGATGTCCAAGAAATATGACTTTTTCATAATGATTGCATTGTACTTACTTTTAGGTTAATTCTAACGATTGTCTCCTCATACCAGAGAAGATTGTGGAAAAACCGTATGTAGTTCTCCTCGGTGCACCCGGTCGCGAACACATCGCTGCAACAAAACAATTTAAACATTTAACTGGAGTACTTCGTTAAAGTCTGTGAATAAAGAGATAAGTCAGAAATGGATCCGGATGGTCATGAGTGGAGAGATCAAACCAGTGAATCACAGATTATGAATTGAAACATCTATCTGGAGTACTTCGTTAAAGAGTCTGTGAATAAAGAGATAAGTCAGAAATGGATCCGGATGGTCATGAGTGGAGAGATCAAACCAGTGAATCACAGATTATGAATTGAAACATCTATCTGGAGTACTTCGTTAAAGAGTCTGTGAATAAAGAGATAAGTCAGAAATGGATCCGGATGGTCATAAGTGGAGAGATCAAATCATTGAATCACAGACTATGAATTCAAACATCTAACTGGAGTACTTCGTTAAACAGTCTGTGAATAAAGAGATAAGTCAGAAATTGATCCGGATGGTCATAAGTGGAGAGATCAAATCAGTGAATCACAGACTATGAATTCAAACATCTAACTGGAGTACTTCGTTAAAGAGTCTGTGAATAAGAATAAAGAGATAAGTCAGAAATGGATGGTCATAAATGGAGAGATCAAATCAGTGAATCACTGACTATGGACCGCCACTTTACTCTACCAATACACAACTCCATAGCCTCACATACATCCTCCTCCATTCTTTTTCTATTCTTCCATCAACCTCACAGTGCCTATTGTTTTAGTTAAATAAAGTTTTATTATTTATTATTATTAGTGATGTCCTCAAAAAGAAGTGGCAAAAAACAAAGAGGTTGGATGGAAGAATAGAAAAAGGATGGAGGAGGACGTATGTGAGGCTATGGAGTTGTGTATGGATAGAGTAAAGTGGCAGTCCATAGTCTGTGCCTACTCTACCTGTGGGACTAAGGCGTGACCTGTAAGTTTTGTTCAGGAAACGTGTTTTCAAAAAGTAATACTTTATTATATTCAAATAAAATACTTATTAATGTTCTTTTATTTGTGATATAAACTTTAATCCCTAAAAAACTGTAATGATCTACCAAGAACTTCCTCGATATGTGTTCCTTCCTCCTTGTATACAGTGTCCGAATTTATATTTTTTAACCATATTTTCGAGTATATCGGTCCTCGTCTCTTTTCGATGATTTTTTTCTGCTCCAAACTCCTAGTTTTTTTATCTGTCATCATCAGCCTTTTCTGATGTCCCCACTAGGAGATAAAGGGTTAAAAGAAAACTACTATAGTTAGTAAGGTGCTTACCTGATGTCCTTGGCGATGTCCTTGACCTCCTGCGGAGCGTCGGCGCGCAGGCGCAGGCCGGCCGCGAACAGCGGCTTGTACGCGGGAGGGATGGGGAACGTCGACGATGTGGTGTTGCTGCAACCGGGGCAATCAATGTCAACCAGTTAATTCATCATTTGCTAGCAGGACATCGGTGTCCAGAGCCAGAGCGGAATATCAATTATGCCTCATAACCCGGGGCCTGAAGCTCTATTTTTGAATAACTCGTTATTTTTTTTTATAAATGGGCAGGCATATGACCTCTATCGTGCTTAACAAATAGGATGTGGTCTAAGGTGTTACATGCTTGCTCAGGAAATGCCTATTCACTCTCGCCTTGAAGAGGCCAAGGTTGTAGGTATCGGGGAACACATCAGCAGGCAGCGCATTCCATTCTTTAGCGGTAAGAAGAAGAAATGTGTCAGCGAAGCGCTTGGTACGGACCGTTGGAATGTCAACGAACGTACGGGTGGTAAGCTAAGCTGCGTCTGGTACCCCGACGGTGAAGGAAGACAAAGAAATAGACAATACTTAGGACCGGTTTCGCCAACAACTGATAAGCTGTGAATAGATTATGTGGCAGATAATTCAAAATGCATGGATGTGATACTAACATAACTATTATAAATTGGATAAAAGGAAAATATTCTAATAATTGAATATGGGAAAAATTTCCTCTTATATTAAATATATTTCAAAACTGTAAATTTGTGCTTGGCAACAACATGTTCCATTGTAAATGTTGTTGTTTCTGTTAAAGCTGATAAGTTTCTTGCGGCCGTTCTTCTTATCAGTTAAAAGATGTCCTGAATGGCTGGTAGGGAAAAAAAAAATTTTGGACTATTCGAAAGTACTTATCTATAAGTCTATTTGAATAAAAATTTTGGACTATTCGAAAGTACTTATCTATAAGTCTATTTGAATAAAAATCTTTGACTTTGACTTTAACAAATTATCTGCCAAATAAGCCTTCTAGAACTTATAGGATGTATAACACTATATATAACACTCTGTATTGAGCAAATAAATTATTAAATGCTTTCACACTGCCTGTAACCATTGGTTACAGAGAACGCATGCGTTCAGATAGAATAAGATAATAATAATGATCACTTGGGAAGGTGACGACTTTAGGAAGAAGACGACTTAGAAAGATGACAGCTGTCATTGAGCGGATCGTTGTATCGTATCGGTGGCACGGATCGGTCTCTGTGTGTAATGCCCATAAGGGCCGGTTTCACTACCGACTGCAAAGTTCTAAATAGTTTATTTTCAATAGAAAAATATTAGAAAAAGTCATTCGGCCATAAGAATTCTCAGACGGGACACGAATTCTTGTGGCCGTGTTGACTTTTTCCAATATTTGTCTATTTATAAAATCATTTTATAAAAAAAAATCAAACCGACTTCAAAAAGAAAAAAATAAAACTTTTGGAGTCGGTGCCAGCCAGGGCATTCTACGTTGCACTTCTATTAACTATATTTTTTTTTGGCCTTAGCTAGCTAGCACCGACTCCAAAAGTTTTATTTTTTACTTTTTGAAGTCGGTTTAATTTTTTTTTTTAATGTTTTTATTTCAGATTTTTTAGTTACATCATGTGCCGTTACTTACACTAAAAATCAGCCCATACACAACAATGTCATCTAGGTAAACGACTACTTGCCAAAAGGTGATTGATATTTTTCAAGATTATAAAAAAACTACTAGCCAGATCTTCGTAAAAAATATATGGGACCACAGATAAACCATTTTCTTTCAGATAAAAAAAGAATTATAATTATTGAAAGAAATATATTATAATTAATCTAACAATTACCTGGATGACATAATTGTTTCATGAGTTCCATGACATTAGGCCCCATATCTCCGAAGATTATCATCGGATCTCAATGAGACTTATATGGGACCAAATTGACAGTGTACCCGATCGAACAAAAAAACAATTATTAAAATCGGATCACCAACACCGGAGTAATCGGTATACATACATCAGACAAAAAAAAATGAAAAAATACGCGTTGAATTGAGTACCTTCCTCCTTTTTGTTGAAGTCGGTAAAAATTCATCATAACTATAAAAAAAGCATTGAAAATTTTAAATCGTAAATAGCTCATTTTCATTTATAACTGTCAAATGATCTGCCATTTAAACTATTCAGAACCTATATGTGACGGTGGTGAAATCGGCCCTTAATGTCATTTCATATCAAATCTATTACTGAAAATGATTAAACTTATCCTGCGTCAAATAAAGTTGTCAAAATCCTGGCACCTCAGATCTTGGTAGCTATAGCTAGTACTAAAAATATAGCTGGTTCGATTACCATGCTAGATATGCAGTAGATAATAAGTAAGTATTAAAATAACATTTGTAGTGCCCTTGCAGTGTATCATAATTTAACACCCTTTTTGTGCATGTGACTGATTGTGACTTGCAATTAAATAAATAAATTCCTTTCTAGGCTAGATTTATTGTCTAGTATAAGAACAAGCGCTATTACAAAAACAACCCACCTTCTCATGCTCGTTTGGATGAGTTTATCAGCTTTTACTTCCTTGTCTGCATAAGGGGTAATAATCTTCTCATGCGTTGTCTTTTTCTCCTCCACAAACACTACCTGAATGGCACGAGACGAATAATATAACAGTTAACGAAAGAACCGACTCTAAGTTACTGATATTGATATCTTGGTTTTGTTTGTAACAGCAACGTAGCATAGTCCAAGTTTGATTGAAATAATGCAGCATTGTTGTATTAGTTAGAGATGTACTGTAAATAATACAACATTGTTGTAGTAGGGATGTACAATTGAGGTCGAGTCCTGGTAGGCTTACAATTTTTTAGGGAGCATTGTTTCAAAAAGTATACCTATTTAATATTTTCTATCTTAAGTTTCGTAAGTTGAAGCAATAAATTTGTACTAAACCTGACTGTTATTATTTTACTTACATAATAGTTTATATATTAAATTAATATTTATTCTCATTATCTAAGTCTACTCAACTGTTAATATAATACTGGTGTAAACTTTGTTGGTTTATGTACAACCTAAATGTGTCGCCTTATGCTGAATGTTTTCCTTATACAATAAAATAACAAAAAAAATATAGATCTATAGAAATGTTTATATCTCAAATAATAGAAAATTGATTGATAGGTGAGTTTTAATAATGTAAAAGAAAAAGGTTTAAAATGCAAAATAGCAATCAATTTACTGACTTTTGGCAATAGTTTTATGTAGGAATGACATTAATGTGAGTCATTATTTAAATTCATATAAAGTTACACAAATATCTTTCTCCGATTTCATCGTGCGTGCAAGCGCAACACTACACCGGCACATTTGATACCGTACCCTATGTATGGGCTAGGTACTTCATGGAATCCCCGATATTGAACAGTGACATCATTGTATGTACAGTCGTGGAGGTTTCCGGTAGCCCACTTGCTACGCAAAACCCCCTTGAACGGCCATCATTGGGTGACGTTGTAAGCCTATGCGAGTGTCCAAGCCGAGCATACGCATTTCGCCTACACTGTCAATATAATGACTTTATATTAAAGTAATTTTATTACTTTCTATATATTGATAATTTATTGATGGTAGTTATTCCGCACACAATGGGAAAATGGGTACGACAAAATATTGACAATATACTGATGAGAATGGAATGTCAATATATTGATAGTGTGTACCGCTATAGGGTCGACCAGGATCTGCCGAGACTGTACTATTAATACCTATAATAAACCGAGCTTCTACTTTAACGTTTAACGGTGACTAAATCGGTTCCCAGAAACAACAAAATCATTTAATTTAGCTGCAAAAAAACTACCTTTACAAAATTAGCATTCTATGCATGCACAGAATTCTATACATCAATATGGGGCATGCATCCTGGTTTTTGTGACGCCCAATTACCTATTTGCTGACGTGATATCCCTTGTCTATACGACTTCACAGAATTTTAAGCTGCTCCAACCATAACATAAACACGGGCTTTACAGGATTTTGAAAATTCAATTTATATAGGGCCTAAACAGGACAGACAGCAAAACGCACTTTTGTGTAAAAATCTACAAGGCAGGAATCGCAAACGGACCCTGTAAACGTAATCAAAGTTTAGGTGATTCTATACATGACAATGGAGTTTGGTAAATAAGGTAATTAGTTAAAAGGAAGTAAATACAATAATGAAATTATTAACAAATTATATTGGAACATCTAAAGTAAATGATTATAGTAAACAATATAAAGGACTTGTGATTAGATATTGTATTTAGAATAATATATAAGTATACCCCTAGTATGACGTAACAAGCTCCCCGTCTGTAAACCGCGTGCAAGCGAAGCTTTAGGGTACATATAAATAAGTATTAAAAGCGGACCCATTACTGCGTTCAGTGTGCGATAATAATAAATACTGCCGAGCGACGTCCTCACATTGTCAATCAACCTCTTAACTATTAACTCTTAAACCACTACAGAGGTCCTTTGCACTCAAGTATCATAGAGTAATAAATAAAAAAAGTTAATAAACAATTTATTCCGCGCTGGGGCTCGTGGCAGCGTAGGGGAGCGTCCCCCGGGTGGCGGATGGGGGAAAGGTACAGCTTAGCTATCTACCGGCTAAGTCCGTTGGGCTCGCTGACCAAAGTAGGATGTGGACCTCCAGCATTAGGGGGTTGTGCGGCGGGCTAACTACCTATCCATGCAGACAACAGAGAGAAGGCGTGCTCTACTGTAGGAGGTCAAGACCCACTTCGGGTCCCTGAGTCACAGCAGTAAGTAAACAATTATTACCATCCGTCGGTGTAGGGCGCCTTACCTGTTATGTACTGTGTAAATCTATTATTTATTAAAATAGTTTGAAACATACTTGTAGATACCTATTTAGAATGTTGTCATTAATAATATTTATGAATACTGGATTTACAAATATCTATTAAATAAGTGGATGACATTTTGGTTTGTATTGTCTTACTGACTGACGGCCTGTTGGGTATGGAGAGGTCCCGGGTTCCATCCCTAGGCATGACAAATTTTTGTTTTGGTCTGGGTGTTTAAAAGGTATGACATAATTGGTGTAAAGAAAAAGGAATTCTCCATACATAAAAAAAAACATTCCAACTTACCATATCTCTGGTGATGAAAATCTTCTCCTTTGTTTCTTTCCTTTGAAACAAAATAGCTATTGGCATTTCATATTGGCCAATATCAAGGTTTTGAAATGTGACATAGACATCTTGTTTCAGTTTTTGTTCTAAAACATTATTATAAATTAGTTTAAACCTTTGAGAGAATATAATAAAGTTCAAACCATTCTGAGGACATCAAATCTAATATCATAAATGTGATCAAGATTCTCTGTGTCTGTTACCTAACGCCTAAACGACTAAACCAATACTGATGAATTATGCTTAGAGGTAGATAAGACCGTGAAGAAGGACAGGCTAATTGTTAAAAAAATGGAACTGTAAACAGCGCGCTTTAACCGGAATGGGCAGTGCGCTAACAGACATCAATGCAAGCGAAGTCGTGATCCGATCGGTATCATAGTCCAACATAAAGGTACATGAAAGCTGAGATGTTCAATTGTTTCAACCACGCAAAAAGGCTGAACAGATTTGGATGAAATTTGACATACAGTTTAATAGCCTGAATTAAAACATACAATGCATTAAATTAAAACAAATATCCGAATCATTTTATCCTGCATGCGTAGCATGCGCACCTCGACAAAGCTTTCTCGTCCCGCTCACACGGTACTGACATGAGCGGGGCAGACATCACGAGCTATGAGTCGACAGCGAGTCGCAGTGCGCATGCTACGCTGGCTGATATTCCAACGAGAATGGTAACCATAACCATGGCAGTGAAATCGCAGGCAACCAGTAGTAATGGCTTCCTAGTGGCCACAGGTGGAATATATGTCGTAGGAGGATTTGATAAATATAATTTTCGCAAAAATCCTAGAGATATTGCAAAAACATGGACAATTAGACAATGGTGTTGACATTTCTCAATCTTACTGAAAAAATATAGGGTTTTTGGAAAAATACGGGTTGCTTTAGTAACATTGGATATTCTTTACTCTGATTGGCTTAATTTTTGCTTGCTTGCTAACTCATAATCTGATTGGTTCACAGAAAGTTTACTACACGTGAGAGAATGGATTGATATTTGAAACGTCAAGTCGTCAACTAATCAGACAAAATGTTGTTCTGGACGGTCCGACCAGCCAATCAGTGTTCTTATTTCATAATAGCCAGCGATTCTTTTCGCAATCTTACTAAGGCCACCAGTTTTTTCGCATAAATCCTATCTTTTTTCAGTAGGATTGAGAAATTACAACACCGTTGTCTAATTATCCGTGTTTTCGCAATATCCCTAGGATTTTCGCAAAAATTCGATTTATCAAATTATCCTACGACATATATAAGGTGTTCATTTATCAAGTGCCGATGAGCAGGAGCTGCTCAGGTCAAAGATATAAAACAACCAAATTTAAAAAAAAAATTGAAAAAAAAACTAATTTTAGACTTTATTACTTTCATATTGCATTAGATACCTATTGAATATTCAGCATAAGTAAAACCAAACGTAAAACCAAATTTCTTTTAAGTAAGTAACCAAAGAAGTAGGTGATTTAGCTATTTGAGTTGACAGTCGAAATCAGAAAATTTTATTATGTTTTTTTTGCCAAACCATTGACATGCAGCCCCTGCTCGATTGGCACTTGATAAATTAACACCTTATATATTTATCCAAAAGCATTGATGTGTGTATATCAAGGGCAAGTTATTGTAGTGGCCCAATTAAAGCAGTCATAAACAATAACAAGAACACTATTATGTTCAGTTGCCGAGTTAGATAACAGGACTCACAGGGAAACAGTAAAGTCACTGAGCTTTTTTCTAAAAAAACAAGACTTCATTGTAAATTATCTTTTACAACATTTCAATGAATAATCCAGTTTAAAGATTACTTAACTTTGGTTTTATATGGAATGGAAGTAACGGTAATTACCAGTGATTGGATAATCGGATGCGCAATAATATTTACCTATAGTTGAGGTGTTGGCTGTTATGGAATGCACTTTTGTATCGAAAAAATCGATCGATTTTGTATGGGTCAGCGACTTAGCCGAATTTTCAAGTGAAATTACTATGGTAACTTTATATGTTTGCAGATGGAAACTGATTGAACTTGAAAACTGATTCAACTTGAAAACATGTTTTAAGAAGCCGCTTTCATAATTTCCTAGGCAAAAATTAACTTTAGGTTAATATGCATCCGATTATCTGATCACTAGTACCTAATTACTTATAATGTTATGTATGTAAACGATAACAATATTTTCAGAACCTTTAGATACAACATTGAATTTTTTATGAAATGAAATTAAATAACTTATACAAATAAATTGATAATGGTATCTTACTTGGTTTGAGGCATTGTGGTTCACAGCCGACGCCTAAACCGTGGTCATTCATTATAAAGTTAAGCTTGTTAGTAGGTATTTGAATAAAGACTACTAACAAATCTTCATTTTTAGACTCATTAAATAAAGTAAATTGGAATTTAAGTTTCTCATTGGGCTTGGCCTGAAAGAGACATAAAGTTAATAAAATGATGATCTATAATTACAGTTCAAAAAACAATGTACTTAATAATATTAATAATTGTTTATTTGTTAAACAAAAAAAAACATCTGGTATTCTAATTTCACAAAACTAATATTGAGAATTAAAATAGATGACTTCTGTATGAAATCTGTATTAATTAGTGTGGGTCATTGAACAACTTACGGATATTTTGATTTTGGCATCGGCATAGTCAACAATGTTAGAAAAAGTTGATTTCACATTACATGTCACAACTGCACCTTTTCGGTTGCCCGTGAGTTTCTTTCTGAAATTGAGCATACATGTTTAAGGTCCAAGTCCTTTCAGGTCCTGGATTATGAGACACAATTGATTTTCCATTGTTGTCTGGATATCGGTTGGTGTCCGGTTCAGGTTTGATGAATTAATAATAATAGTAATAAAAATCTTTATTTCTCTTCACAAATATAAAACATGACATTTTTAGTGTAGTTTCACAATAACATCTCTTATTAAGTATTTGAGAGACTGGAGTCTAAACTTGGCAGAATGCTGCCTGTAGGTATTATAGAACTCCAGGCCTAGGGTTGAAACCCTAGATGAAGTCAACTTTTGAGATTGCATAACTAATCATTTGCATGTGTAACTATAGAATTTTTATTATTTCTATGAGAGAGATCATAAAGAGATATAATATTTATTTAACATACATAGCTTGTGTGTGAGTGTGTGTGGTGTGTATGTGTGTGCGTGAATGTGGTGTGTATGGGTGTGTGTGCGCAGTTTGTGGGTTAATGTGTGTGTGTGTGCGCTCGCGAGCGTGTGTGTGTATGTGCGTGCATTTTCCTACTCAATTTTTTTTTCAGTTGATTTACTATGAAGCCGTTGTATTATTATCTTTTTGCATTCATACTTATTTTTAGGTTAAATATTATGAACTTTATTCACATAATTATAAAGTTTCTTACAAACAAATAAAAGAACCTATTGGCAAAAGTGGTGTGGAAACTCAACAGAGCACACCTTATACTGTCTTCTAGATGTTGAGGTAATTGGGGAGTACCTATTTCATGAAAGAGTGCTGCTTAAGTATACTCAAAAATATAAATAGTTGTCCAACCGTAAGGACTTCAGCGTCATGTTAAAGGGCAGTAGTTGAATAGTCTCGGTTTAAAGAGACTTATAAGATTTTAAACTTTCGAGTTCCATTATAATTGTAACAAGAGTTAAAGAGACATATCTTAATTATTATTCTTTGGGCTCTTTCCAGTTCTATTAGTTCAGTTTTAGCTGATCCACCCTATGATGTTAAACAATATATTATTACCGATTGTGCTAAGGCTGTGTAAATGGATTTCACAGTGTTGCCATCTGCTACATACATGTTGCAATTGTTTAAAGACAAAAATAAGCTTTATGATCGTCTGTGAAACAATGTGGATGTGTTCAGCAAAAGTAAGATTTTTGTCGATAGTTACACCAAGGTATTTAATCTGAGTTGTTTTATTTAGTACTGGACACTGGCATGACTAATTAAAGAGAAACTACTCACTTTATATTGGAACTTTCACAATCAAATTGTAAAAGGAGTTGAGTCAATTTTCTTTTATCAACATGATAAAAAGTGTAAATTAACACAATTAATTTATGAAATAATTCAAAATTAAATGGATTTAAGTATTCAATTTAGCCTGTTACAAGCATATGAGTGTGAAGTAATAGTTATTACTAAAATAGTAGAATATCATGAAAGTGGGTAATTAATTCAAACTCTCGTATATATCTTTTCATTGAGTCTTTCAAGCCTTACAAAGTTGTAGCGGGTAGTGTTACATAATAACACCAGTTTGTTACAAGTAAAAATGGATGTGATAAAGGATTCACATCCAAGTACCTACTTATCATAAATCTCATTGGATTAATGAGATTTATGATAAGTAGGTACTTGTAAGTTATTAATGATGCTTAGCTAATTATGTGTGACCGGCTACATAATATGCATCTTGTTCATGAATATAAAGTCAGCATGAGACAGCAATAGTTTGCAGTGAGAAATTACTATCTGACCAAGACAATTAGCCGCATAACAGCTAAGAAAAGCCTAAAAAAACTAAACTTGTCTTGGTTGTGTAATACAGGAAATATGGCTTGCTTAGAAGCACCATTACATAAAGATTAGTGAGAGTTTATTTAAGTTGGAGGACTGATACTGGGAAACATCTAAAAAGTAGTAAACATCTAGGACGAATTTGGCAAGAAATTTTATTAATATTACAATACAATAGGTAGGTAGGTAGGTACTTACTTTTGAATGTTGTACTCATGAAGAGCTTTATTTTTTAGATGTTTTTGAGTGACATCATGATCTGGTCCCGCTTTTTCATCACCACATAGTTTGCACTTCATTATGTTGAAAATATTAAACTCTAACCAGCAATAACTTCAGATATTTCTGCTTATCTAGCAAAAATTATGATGACAATTACCGGTAGCCGGTAAGTTATCGTTATCGGAAATTCTGTGGTATCAACTTATTAAACAAAAAGGGTCTTTACCAACCATAAATAATAGAACAAACGTGAACCAAAACTTTTTGAAAAGAAAGAAAATGAAACTATTTTAACTTTTGATTCTGTCTGTTTGAAATTGAATGAAAAAAAAAGGAAGAACGGAATAATACGGACCATAGAGATAACAAGTCAATGATACGGACGGACAGTGACGTCAGTGACAGATGGGACCACAGACAATAAAGAGTACGAGAAAGTGTTGCCAGAAGTGGTTTTCTAAATTTCCCGTGTCATGTTACCTTGCGTTCGCACCCCGAAAAAATATTTACAAGTATAATTTATTTACTCAATCATAAAACAATTTTTTACATACAATTTTTGTTTGCGTGGGTACGTGTAAATAAACTTAATAAACGAGTAGTTACAAGTTCGCAGTTCGCACGTCAGCGCAGCCGCGCGGGTATCAGTCAGCAAACCGAGCACAAATTATATAGTAATGTACAAAGCGCGCGCAAGAACACTTCCTCGTGGTACTCCATAGGTGACGGGGGTGTCAGAGCTGGTAAACTCGCCTATTTTAACCCTTTGTACTCGTTCTTTCATATAACTTTCGAACAGTCGTAGTGTCTGTCCACGAATACCCATTTTTTTCATCTTATTCACAAGAAGGGAAGCTGAGACTGTGTCAAATGCCTTTGCCATGTCCAGGAAAATACCAAGACATTTCCTGTTTTGATCTAATTGTTGACCAATGTAATTCGTTATACCAGTAACAGCAACAGCAAGTAAACATGTTGTAAACAAAAACAGTGTCACCTAAATGTTTGTGCACTCACCGCACTCCAAAAAGTATATTTTGAAGACGGTTTTTGTTGTAATTACGGGGTTTTATTTATTTGTAAATTTATTGTTTTTGTTTTTATTTGTTACGTTTTGAAGTCGGTTTTTGAATTTTTTACCATTTTGGTATTGTACGGAATCCTAAAAATGTGTTTCAAGATCATTATAATATGAGGATTTTTTTCAGTAAGTACAATATTTCTTCTTTGATTTTTTTATACATTTCCTATTTTCTAACCACCTCTGTGGTGTAGTGGTAATACCATACCGGTATCAGACCTAATGTACAAGTATCTGTTCGGTTTGGTTGGTGGTAGAACTTGTCTTGTTGTAAGTCCTCCTGGCTAGCTACTACCATCTTAACTAGGGTTGACGCCATGACATTAATGTTTTTAACATTGCCGGCATCGGCAGTTAGAGGTAAGATAGCATCCTCAGTGGTTGAGGATTCCGGGTTTAAATGGACACCCTTTATTTTGAAGGGGTCTCCTACTTGAATCGAATGCCCTTTACTCATATCAAATGTTGGAAGCCTTTCCTCGAGTAATCGTAAAATCGACAAAGGCTCGACAGTTGATTGATCTTGCATCATAATCTCGAATGACGAAAGTACAAAAGCTACAAATATGTCAAATGCATCATTTACGTTCATCTTATGTTTTGGCGCGCACTGTTCATTGAAATAAAACAACTTTTACGGATATCAAACGCGCTATATTTCCACGAACTAAGTTGTAATTGTCCGTATTTTTAGGTTTTTAGGGGTTTTTTGATTTTCCCGACGTTTCGGCACCTTTACAGCTGCCGTGGTCACGGGATGACTGGCTACTTATAAGTCTACCCTCGAAAAGTTAATTTATTTTCGTTCGGATACGGTTAGACATTTACTATGGCACAAATTATTATTGATTTGATATTTTGATTTAATTGTTATATTAATTCTTTATTATTAAGAAAAGAGAAAACTAAAGACTCTACTGGCAGTTCACAAATTGGGAGGACCTTCGAGCTTACTTACTTACTTCAAGCCGCCCAAGAAGATCAACCAATTCCTACCACCAGTCAAGTGCAACATACCCTTTCAAGTCGCAGGTGTCTACAAACTGGATTGTGACTGTGGGCTCTCCTACATCGGGCAGACAAAGAGAAGCATAGGGACCCGCGTTAGAGAGCATGTAGCTGACGTGAAAAATAGGCGCGATAACAAGTCTGCAGTGTGTGAACATGCTTTTGAGGGACCCACCCACTACATCAGGTTTGATAAGCCACAGATCCTCGCCAGGAAACAAAAATTTGTCCCCAGAATGCTGCGTGAGGCTATTGAAATTACCAAATACCCAAACTTCAATAGAGATGATGGGTGGAAGATTCCACCAGCTTGGGACCTTATTATCCATAAATTAAAGTCTCAACCCAAATCACACACTGCAAGACCCAAAGATACGGTTAGCTCTTTTTGTAGATAAATAAATATAAAAAAGTAAAGGTGGAGACAACATATCCTAATTTTTAATATTTTTTTATAAAGATGGAGGTCGGCCCGCTTTCGAAGTTTTCTTGGCAGTTTCTTTCTTCGAAGGTCCTCCCAATTTGTAAACTGCCAGTAGAGTCTTTAGTTTTCTCTTTTCTTAATAATAAAGAATTAAAATAACAATTAAATCAAAATATCAAATCAATAATAAAATGTCTAACCGTATCCGAACGAAAATAAATTAACTTTTCGAGGGTAGACTTATAAGTAGCCAGTCATCCCGTGACCACGGCAGCTGTAAAGGTGCCGAAACGTCGGGAAAATAAAAAAACCCATAAAAAACCTAAAAATACGGACAATTACAACTTAGTTCGTGGAAATATAGCGCGTTTGATATCCGTAAAAGTTGTTTTATTTAAATGCATCATTATTAACATCAGCCATCATATGTCCATTGCTGGACAATAGGCCTCCTCTTTAGAGCGCCACACAGAGCGGCTGTGAGAATCTTGCAGCGATCGGCTCCCCGCACCCTTCGCCAGGTCATCGGTCCACCTACGGGGGGGGGCTTTCCTACGCTGTGTCGTCCAGTTTGAATGAATGAATGAATGAATGAAATAGTTTATTGGGTACCAAAAACAGAGAAAGGAAACAAATAGAAAAATAATTTAAAAAAACCGTAAACAAAAAATCCAAAATTAAAAATACTTAGAGCTAGGTACCCAATAGGCCTCTGCTCAGTATCATAGTGATTACATACTCTTTGCTCAGTATAAGCCGCGAGACAACGTGAACGTGTGTCACCGTGGCACTGATATTCTGCAGATACCTGCTGAGAAAAGGGCGCGTGACATTGAGCAAACAAACAATTACAGCAAGAAATAAATATATATGCATCTACTTATAGAATTATATAATAATAATAAAAAAACAGACAGAACAACAGACAGTAACAGACATTAAACAAAAAACAAAAACCACTAAATACTAGGCGTTTCAAGCAGAACGGCATTTTTTAAACGTATATACTACGGTATCCTTTTGAGCTTCCAATAAATGTCTTTTATAATTAGTTCTAAAAGTGCTAATTGTTTTGGAGTCTTTAAGAGGTGGAGGGATGTTATTCCAGCACTTTGTAGCCATATACCGAAAGCTACCTCGAAACGCACTAGTGCGATGTGGGTAGCCCCTCAATCGCAAAGCAATACGTTCTGGACGCTAAGAGAAATTTAGTTTTCTGTACAAATATGAAGGACTTTTGTTTTTGATAACTCCAAACAGCAAACAAGCAAAGTGAATTTCTCGTCGATTCGCCATATTTAATAGGGCATTCTCATTAAGATATGGAGTGACATGAGCTCGCCGCGGGATAGAGAAACAATACCTCGCACAAGCATTTTGTACCCGCTGTATAAGCCTATGGGGCTTGGGTTAGATGATAGTTGGATCAGTCCCCATGTAATAGATACTCCGTCCGAAATCAGAACACTACGCATTTGTATTCACAGTTTATTCACCAACATGTATACAGTTCCAGTCACAGAGAAATTAACAATATTAGTCTAGTCGTTGTATGTGTCTACGAGCAAGCAAGTAAAGCAATGGCGGCGAATCTCGCCAGTGTTGCCATAGTAAGATACTTGTGGGTGCGTTCGGAAATCGAACGCCGCCACACCACCCCCCCAGGGAGTGGGAACGATCATAGATCGAAAGGTTTTGCGAAGCGAACACTTCTACCAGAACGAGTAGTATAAGGTAAAGTACGGTGAGTATTATGTGTTGTATCTTCTGTGTGAGGTTTGTGATTGTGACTGCTTGAATGAGGTGTATCAGATGGTGTCTGAATGTTATGTGTAGGAGTAATCTGTGTGTCAGCTGTGCGAGTGAGAATGGAAGGTTGTGTTGGAGTGAAAGGTTGTGCGAGAGTGTCCACGTATACAGGTTTAACGCGGTCTACACTCACGACTACTTCCTTGTTCCCGACAATGATGGTCATTGTCTTGTCAGAACGACCTACGACAGGATGAGGGCCAGAATAAGGTGGTTGCAAGGGCGGTTTCACGTGATCGGATCGTAAGAATACGTGTGTAGCCGTAGCAAGGTCTTTGAAAAGAAAGACATTCTTCTGGTCATGGCGTGACGCGGGAACAGGTCTCAACTCAGACATGGTTCTCCTAAATTGCGCGACAAAATCAGCTGGATCAGTGGTAGGTAAAGCAGGCTGGAGAACGACCATCTCACCAGGGAGATGTAGTGGCTCTCCGTACACTAATTCGGCTACTGAGGTCTTGAGATCGTCCTTCAGCGCGGCTCGCATGCCGAGTAGAACGATGGGCAAGGCTTTGATCCATGATTCGTCACGACACATTAAAGAAGCCTTTAATTGGCGGTGGAGTCGTTCGACCATTCCGTTGGCACAAGGGTGGTAACTGGTAGTGCGTACCTTCTTAGTACCAAGTTGTACCATGAGTCGACGGAACAGGTCGGACTCGAACTGCCTTCCCTGGTCAGTTGTGACGCGGGCAGGTACTCCGAATCTTGAAATCCACCCGAAAAGTAAAGTGTCGGCAGTTTCCTCTGCAGTAATGGTTCGCATGGGCCATGCTTCAGGCCAGCGTGAAAATCTGTCTACTGCCGTCAAAAGATAGCGATAGCCTTCACAGACGGGTAAGGGACCCACAATATCGATATGGATGTGCCTGAAGCGGCCAGATGGCGACGCAAAAGAACCAAGCGGGGAAACTGTATGCCTCGTGACTTTATTTCGTTGGCAAGAAAGACAAGTTTTGGTCCATTCTCGAATGTTTTTTCGCATGGAAGGCCACACGAATCTGTTGGAAATTAGGTTAGTTGTTGCGCGAATGCCGGGATGGCTCAGACTATGAAGCTTCTCAAAGTACTTTCGTCGGAAAGGGACGGTGAGGAATGGACGCGGCTTACCAGTGGACATGTCGCAGACGATAGTGACGTCAGTGCCAGGTAAGGTGACATTGTCTAGTTTTAAAGAAGTATCAGTGCCTCTTAAGAAACTCTGCAGTTCCTCATCGTCTCTTTGCGATACAGCCAACGCTGAGAAATCATCCTCTAAGGAAATTGCCTCGATCCTCGACATCGTATCGGCCACAACGTTGTCTACACCTTTGATGTAGACAATGTCGGTCGTGTATTGCGAGATAAAAGAGAGTTGGTTTAGCTGTACAGGGGGCAACTTTTCCCGACGCTGAGAAAAAGCGTGCAACAAAGGCTTGTGATCTGTAAATATTGTACAGTGTTGCGCTTCCAAAATGTGTCGGAAATGTTGCACAGCCTCATATACAGCTAGAAGTTCTCTATAGTAGGCCGGCCAGGAGGATTGGCGAGGATTCAACTTCTTGCTAAAGAATGCAAGGGGTTGCCATTCCGCACCTGTACGTTGCTGCAAGCACGCACCGACGTGCGTACCAGAAGCATCAGTAAAGAGACCCAATTTAGCATTGAAAAGCGGATGTGTCAAAAGAGTCGCTTGTGTAAGGCTTTCCTTGCAAGCATGAAAGGCACTCTCAAGCTCTGGAGTCCAAGGTACTGGCTTTGCACCCTTGAGTTTCGAATCAGCCAAGATATTAACCAACGGCGCCTGCATAAGAGCCGCGCGTGGCAAGAAACGTCTGTAATAATTTATCATGCCCAGGAACCTGCGAAGGCCCTGGACAGTTTTGGGCAAAGGGAATTCTTGCAGAGCAGCAATTCTCTCTGCTGGTGGGCTTATGCCCTCCCCAGATACACGATACCCTAGAAAGATAACCTCTTTTGCACCCAAAACGCATTTTCCTGGATTCACGACAACGCCGTAGTCAGCCAGTTTTTGAAAAAGAAGACGCAAATGATGTGCGTGTTCTTCTTTGCTGTGGGAGAAAATGAGGATATCGTCTAAATATGGGAAACAGAAGTCGAAATCCCTTAAAAGCTCGTCCATAAATCTCTGAAACGATTGTCCCGCATTGCGCAATCCGAAGGTCATATACGGGAACTCGTATAGTCCGAAGGGCGTTATGATCGCGGTCTTGCATATATCCTCATCGTGAACAGGTATCTGTTGGTAAGCTTTAACCAAATCGATAGTACTGAATATAGTGGAACCAGCGATGTTATTCCCGAAATCTCCGATATGACGTAACGGGTACCGATCAGGAATGGTGCGTGAATTTAAAGCGCGGTAGTCACCGCACGGACGCCAAGAAAGATCTTTTTTTGGAACGAGTTGCAAAGGCGAGGCCCAAGGACTCTTGGACGGCCGCGCAGTACCGTTTTTCAACATCTCGTCGAATTCCCGTTTAGCTGCTGCCAGTTTTTGAGGCGCAAGGCGACGGGGGCGACATGACACAGGTGGACCTTCAGTAGTTTTTATGAAGTGAACGGTCGTGTGTTTAATGTCCCTTTGAAGTCCAGGAGGCCTAGTAATGGCAGGAAATTCGGCGAGAATATTGCTGAACTGAGATCCTGTGGCAACCGAGATAGTTTTGACACTTGCCTGATTGGTAGAAGCAACAATGGTAGAAACAGAAAGGCCAGTGATACCGTCCAGGAGGCATTTGTTTCGGCAGTCGGGCAGCAAATGATAGTGGGCTAAAAAATCGGAACCTATTATGGGAGTGCTGACGTCCGCTACGACAAACTGCCAGCGGAATTCACGCCGCAACTCAAAATTGAGGTTAAGCGACACCATGCCATAAGTTTTGATGGAGCTTCCATTGGCTGCGCTGAGCTCATAATCGGAGACAGGAGTTTTACCTCTCATCAGCCTCCGTGGATAGCAACAAAGGTCAGATCCTGTATCGATCAGGAATCTGACTTTTGATGTTTTGTCTATGACAAAAAGACGACGGCTTGGCGTAGTGGCACAGTCAGCTGCCGCCACTACTGACTGGCTTCCTTGTTTTCCGACTTCCAAGAACTAGTAGCCTTAGCTTTAAATTTCTGGTGATACCAGCAAAGCTTTCCGGCAGATCCTTGGGATTGGTTCCTAGACTTGCTTTGGCTTCGGTTGCGGCTATGGCTGCGACTGCGCTCGCGAGTGAGCTCTGCAACAGTCGCGGTCAAATTCTGCATTTGTGCAGCAATAGCATGCAAGCCGTAGGGATCAGGAACAACGGGAGCTCCTCCGGATGCTGCAGCAGCATGCACAAAGGAAGGCAACGCTGCGATTCCGGGTGCGACTTCTAGAATCTTGTCAGCGCGGGCTGCTATGTCATCAAGCGGATCCGCGCTGGCAGCCAATATCGCTTGAAGATGCTGCGGAAGTCGACGCATAAAAAGTTGCCGCAGGATACTATCGTCACTGTCCTTAAGTGTGACGCCGGCGAGTGAACGTAAGTGCCGTAAAAATTGGGAAGGTTTTCTATCCCCAAGCTCTTCCTCGGTGAGTAGTTGCCTTACACGTTCCTCTTCAGACCGTGACAACCGGCGCTTCAGCTCCTTTTTAAGGTGTTCGTATTTGCCAGTGGTTGGAGGACTGGTAACTATGTCCTCAATGTCAGCCATAATTTTAAAATCTAGCTGGCTAATCACGTGATCAAACTTAGTCTGGTCACTTGTTATGCCAGCTATACGAAACTGCGTTTCGACGTGCGCGAACCATATTTCGGGTCGTTGTTGCCAGAATGGAGGTAATTTTGGCGATACTTTGTACACCTGATTTCCTGGGTCATCTATTTTTGACTCCTGTACAGGTTCACCTTGTGTTTTCTGGACTTGCATCTCATTGCGGAGTTGGGTATTCTCCCGCATAGTTGCCTGCAACTGTGAAGATAACGACTCAAACTCACGTCTGAGAGCTTCCAGCTGCGCGGCGGTGTTATCTGGATCAGGCATGGCGATATTTTGGTAAGTGAATAAAGCGCGTGCGTGAAAAACAAAAGGTAAGTTGTGTAAATGCGGTGAGTACTTTTATACTAGTCGTTAAGTTAGAATAATAGCAATCGCTGGTTAATATACCCTAAGCGCAAACGGCATGTTCGTAGATACGATAGAAAACAATACACATTTAAACAAACAAAGGCCTTAAAACTAAAAATTCAAGTGTTAGGTTTAAAAAACTTATAACTAAATTCACACGAATGTTAATAATTTTGCATTCCGTGCAACACAGTACAAAAGAAATATTAAGTTGCAATTATTAAAAAAAATAACCATTAATACTTATTGGTTCAGCTGGTATAAACACGCACAAACAAGTTAGTACAGCAAAATGAAAAAAAAAAAACAACCAGTTTAGTATAAACACACCACAAACAAATTAGTACATAAAGTGAAAAAAATTCCATAAAACTAAAATATGCCGTAACCAATTTAAAATAGCAATGTCTCTTATTCTATGTTAAGATCGTCCGTTTTTATACACGCAAACACACGATGCAGTTTACCGAATACCCGACAAACACACACCAATCGTACGAAGTAAGCGAAGAATGTCGAAGTTGTGAGGCCGCAATGAACATCAAACCGTGTCGGCAATGAATGTCGAATCGTACTAGCCAGCAATGAACTTCAAACTTCGGGTGGCAATGTACATCAAACTCACAGCAGCAATGTACTTCGAACTCGCAGCAGCAATGTACGACGTATTTGATATGTTGCAATCGACCGACCAATCGGATCGAAGAATGATAAAAAAATGGCTAAAAATTGCTTGGATGCTTCTTGTAGAAGTATTTTTCTTGTAGAAAATAACACTGGGTTGAAACAAATTGTAATGAAAATCCGTCACTGGTCCCCTCAGCCTGTGAAACTGGATGTACCTTGCGCGAAAATGTCCTTTTTCAGCAGATTCTTCGTAAAACGTGTTCAGAAGTGGTCACCAATATGGGGCTTGGGTTAGATGATAGTTGGATCAGTCCCCATGTAATAGATACTCCGTCCGAAATCAGAACACTACGCATTTGTATTCACAGTTTATTCACCAACATGTATACAGTTCCAGTCACAGAGAAATTAACAATATTAGTCTAGTCGTTGTATGTGTCTACGAGCAAGCAAGTAAAGCAATGGCGGCGAATCTCGCCAGTGTTGCCATAGTAAGATACTTGTGGGTGCGTTCGGAAATCGAACGCCGCCACAAGCCTTTTAGTGCGAACTAGAAGACACCCTCCGATGACCGTGTCAGCGTAATTTAGTTTCGACAAGATTAAAGTTTCACAGAGATGTATTCGCAATTCGACACTTAGATACTTTTGGATTTGATATAATACCTTCAACCTGTAAAAACACTGTCTGACTGTATCTGATACATACTTCTCAAACCTCAAACCACTATCAAGCAGAACCCCTAGGTTTCGAGCTTCGGTAACATGTTCAATTGTGTCTGATCCAATTCTGACGTCAAGTGCTTGGACGTTCATCCGTTCTATCTGCGACTTGGTACCATTAACAACGAGCTTAGTTTTCGTCGAGTTTAACAATAAACCATTCCTCTCAGACCAAACTACTATACGTTCCAGATCTTGATTCACCAATTCAGTCGCTGCTGTGACATCGTGTGGTTTGAATGTTTTATAAATTTGTAAGTCATCTGCGTACAAGTGAAATTTACAGTTTTTTATACATTTGGGAAGGTCAGCAGTGTACAAAATAAAAATGATAGGCCCAGTTTGTGGTCGCCCCTCGAGAACTTTTCTTCCCCAGCGGTTGTTGGTTCTGCGAGCGATATGGTCTGCCCATTGCCACTTCAACTTACTTAGCAGCCCTAACTGCGGTGCTGTCGTGTGAGGCGGGTCGTTACGTTCCCTTAAATATGGTTGAGCGAAGCGATGGCTGGTTCATGCGTCATGCTCGTGAACGGGTGCCGCCAGCGGAAATGGGTCTACTTCGACTGAAGTAGACCCATTTCCGCTGGCGGCACCCGTTTAAAAAATATTTAAGCTTTAAGCACAACATTAAGATAAGCAGACTTGCTTATCTTAATGTTGTGCTTAAAGCTTAAATATTTTTTTCTAAAATAAATTGATACTGTACTGACCTGTATGTTCCTCACAACTTGCAGTACAGTAATCTTGTAATGCGAGAAATGTTGTAATGTAAGTCAAAGTCAAAGTCAATATCATTTATTCAGTCTAGGCTGTTACAAGCACTTATGAACGTCAAAGAAGCTACGCCATCGGTTCACAAACCCTACGGCGGGAGACCTTGTAACGAGAAGAACCGGCAAGAAACTCGTCAAGGGCTGTTTTTTTCTCCCTGTTTTATTTCATACAGAGACGGCAAATTGAAAAGTGACCTTAACATATCAGTAAGGTCAATTTCCATCACAAAAGGAAAATACTTATTAAAATATTACATTTTATGGTTATTGTAAACGTAAACAAAAGACTTGTCTATCATACATTACAACATTTCCCGCACCACAAGACTACTACACTGCAAGTTGTGAGGTACATACAGGTCAGTATCAATTTATTTTAGATAAAAATATTTAGGCTTTAAGCACATCATTAAGATAAGCAGACTGAGGTAGACCCATTTCCGCTGGCGGCACCCGTTCACGAGCATGACGCATGAACCAGCCATCGCTTCGCTCAACCATATTTTAGGGAACGTAACGACCCGCCTCACACGACACCGCCGAAGAAACGTTTGAGTGAGCATGACGTACTTCAGGTACCCATCCCGCTGGCAGCACCCGTTCACGAGTATCATAGATAAGTCTTTCTTTGCCAGTTGAAAATTGTTTACGGTTACAATAACCATCAAATGTAATATTATAATTCTATTTTCTTTTTGTGATGGAAATTGACCTTACTGATATGTTAAGGTCACTTTTCAATTTGACGACTCTCTGTATGAAATAAAACAGGGAGAAAAAACAGCCCTTGACCAGTTTCTTGCCGGTTCTTCTCGTTACAACACCCGCCGTAGGGTTTGTGAACCGATGGCGTAGCCTCTTTGACGTTCTTAAGTGCTTGTAACAGCCTAGACTGAATAAATGATATTGACGTTGACTTTGACTTTAACTGAGAGCTATGTCGGTTACCTTAACCTTGATTACCATACCATAGATGTAGTACTTATAAATAATAATAATAAATATTTATTTATTCGACCAACTTGGATCATTTCAAACAATAAGTACAACAATACCTATACTCTTGTATGAGATGTTAAGTCAATAAACGAGTAAAGTAAGTATTAGCACTCTTAAACTTACGCGTTGCATTATAAATATTGAAAATTTGAAACGGGTATTAAACGCGTAGAAACGTCATAGGTATTTCACCTACCTACCTAATTTTCCCGACGTTTCGGCCAAGTTACATCGGCCGTGGTCACGGGCTGACAGTTTCTATGCGTTAATACCCGTTTAAAATTTTCAATATTTAAAGTAAGTAGGTATTAATTATTGTACAAAAATAACTCAATGCGGGTTCGATGAAAAAAAAAACAAAATAAATAAAGTACAGTACCTATTTTAAACCAAATGTTTGCAAGTTTTTATTTAGGTAACTATTAACCATAAATAGTACAAAGAGACCGTATAAAAACGTTCGCACTTAAGCAGGATATAACAAAAATCTGGTTATACATGTTTGACGTGCGAAGTAGAAAACCTACTGTAGTAGCAATTTCTGCTAATAAGGCGGCTCATTCACGTATTTCTTAAGGAATAATAAATACGTGAATGAAATAAGTAGCTCTGATAATCGCAGAAAAAGATTTTTATGCGTTACTACGATTTATTTAAAGTATTTGCGCAAGGTGGGCGTGGCACGAAATCCGAACACTGAAGCATTGTATCTGTCGCCGGATAATTAAGTAGATAAGACGATTTTTTGCGAAAATCCTAGGGATATTGTGAAAACAAGGATAATTAGACAATGGTGTTGTTATATCTCAATCCTACTGAAAAACAGATGGGTAGGGTTTTGCCAAAAAACGGGTTGCCTTAGTAAGATTGCGAAAAGAATCGCTGGCTATTAAGACACTGGTCGGACCGTCCAAAACAACAAATCATCTCTGATTGGTTGACGACTTGACATTTCAAATGTCAATCCATTCTCACACGTGTAGTAATCTTTCTGTGAACCAATTAGAATAAGAGTTAGCAAGCAAGCAAAATTTAAGCCAATCAGAGTTAAGAATATCTGACGTTACTAAAGCAAACCGTATTTTTGCAAAAACCTTATCTTTTTTCAGTAAGATTGTGAAATGTTAACACCACTGTCTAATAATCCGTGTTTTCGCAATATCCCTAGGATTTTCGCTAAGATTCTATGTCTCAAATCTTACTACAACATATCAGGCGAATGAGCGGCTCATTTGGTCAAGTGGAGACGCCTGAGCACGCCCCCGAGCAGGCGAATTAGCCGCATATTCGCTTGAGCATGCTTAAGTGGATATAAGGCTTAAAAACAATACCTAATATTCTCCCTCATAGCTCCCCTTCAATATAATTATCAGCAGTCCAAACTTTAGTTAGGTACTCGATGAAAAAATTAAAACATTAATAGATAAGTAATTTTGTACTTATTCATTGTCGTGTTTAGGAGGATCCCATCCGTCCCATTTTCGAACTCCCACCAAAATTATTTAAGTATTAATCGTACTAAGAAACACAATCGTTTAGCGTTTGTCGCTCGTGAGCAAGCTGCCTAAAGCCACATTATATTTTATAGCAGTAATCAAATCAGCTGGTTGGAGGTTTTGTCGGCGACGGCGTCAGCGGGCGTGTCGACGACGGGCGGGTTGCAGCCGCCCGACGGTGGCTCACCGATTATGGCCGGAATTACCTGCCGACAATTCACAATAATTTCAAAAGAAAATGAATTAATTCTGTCTGTCGAATCTGGATATTGGCGTTATTATAAGATATTTCGTAAGCTCATGGAGGAGCTCGATTGTGCAGTGGTTCGCGCGCTCGACTTGCGAATGCAGCGGTTAAGCAACAATCGTAATGGTCGGTCACGAGATAGTTGACCAAAAATTCTTCGTGATTCGTGATTCTATTCTTCAAAATAGATCTTCGTGGAGATCCATGGGGGAGGTCTGCGCAGTATCAGTGGCTGAGATGATGATAATGATGTTAGTCCTGGTGAAGTACCTATTCTCCGACCATGATGAGGATTTGCGCGATCTTCTTGATGGCCTCCAGCTCCTGCGGGAGGGTAGCGGCAGGCGCGCGTCCTGCGCGTGCGCCGCTAGACGGGGACCTCAGCTCCGACACGGCCGACAGGAGATGGTGCAGCTTCGACTCTGGTCATGTGTATATAAAGGTGATGTTTGCTCTGGTGACTGCGCCAGGTTGGGATCGTACCCGAGTACCTGTTCTCCAAGCATGATGAGGATCTGCGCGACCTTCTTGATGGCCTCCAGCTCCTGTGGCGAGGGCAGCGGCAGGCGTGCGTCCTGGGCATGCGCAGCCAGACGGGAGCTCAACTCCGACACAGCCGATAGCTGGTGCGGCGCCGACTCGTGGTACAGCTGAAATTGAAATAAACCACAGTAAAAAATACTAGAAAAAAAAAATCGTTATTGAGCTACCGAGCCGTGTGAGAGCAGTGGGCTGGACATCCAAAGGTTGTGGTATCAAGTTTAAGGGGTCCAGCCGTTTTCAAAGTTTGCGCCACTACCCATTTAGCGATTCATTTTATCTTTATTTATACGGATTTCTTTGAACCTAAAAAGTCCTTAAAGTCTCTCTGTAACAAAAACTCACAGCAGGACCACCAAGCACCATCCCCAGCACTAAAGGCAGAACCATGACCAAGATTTGTAGCGCCATGACTGCAGCTGCACCGGCCACTGGAGCCATATAAGCCTACTTTAATAGCTGCACTTAGCAGACAATCGGGATCATTTCACAAATTACGCAATTACAAAATTGCTCATTTTGATCTCGTCGTATTACAAATTTTCCCTTTGGGATTTTCCGCATATTACTTTACCTTATAATTTTCTCTAGAATATCAAAGAATACTACTTATTATCGTGTTATAAATGGCTTCGTAAAGACTTTAGGCAAACTTCGTAAAGTTGTGCGGCTTAGGTATAAAAAACGCATAATTGCTTCAAACATCAATACAATGAATTAATACAATTCCGTTTACGATGGAGCTTATTTATTTTTTTACACATTGTCTTTTAATGTCAATGAATGTCAGAAGAATATAAATTTATAATTTTCATAATCAACTACCTAATTACATACTCGATAGTGAAATTCCGTTTACTAACTTACTAACATCCCGTAAGTAGATGACTTACGTAGTTAGTAAACGGAATTGTATTCAGTCGACAATAAAAAAAAGTGTTTTGCAACACTTAATAATTTTATTGTTTGTTCTTTTTTTATCACAATTACCTATACTTCCAACATGTTTTATGAGCACAGCAATCATAATCTCGCGGTTCATCAATATAAACATTAAGGTAATGCCTTCATGATAAAAAACAACAAACAAAGAATAATAATATCGGCAATGGCCATCAAAACATCTAAATAAGCAAGGCACTCGGTGGAGAGTAAAGTCAACTGGAGGATACTTTTGTAAAATCTGACCTGCTATTTATTGTCTGCCGTACAGACTACGGTAGGCAGTTCTCATTCTCACTCACTCACTCACTCATCAGCCTGTGGACGTCCACTGCTGGACATAGGCCTCTCCTTCTATGAACGCCACAAAAGGGGTGAGCTATCACCCCTTTTGTGGCTTTCATAGAAGGTTATTAGCCTACTGCTACCACGCTGGCCAGACGGGTTGGTATAGGGTTTGTTTCAAGTTTTCCTTCTCTCGCACAGGTGCTCAATGCGTCAAGCTTCTTAGTCGACTCTTACGACATCCCAGGCATGTAAAAGAGTGCTGACACTTGTATTCTTAAGCCGTCACCACACGGTTCTCATTCTCATACCATACCAATTTTTGACTTCCCTGGACTTTCCTCTGGAGGCTCACATGTTCGTAGTTGCTCCACTTCCTCGGGAGGAAGGAAATACACACTGGTTCAACAGTAATAATTTGTCTCTTAACCCTACCAAAACGAAATTTGTTAAATTTACATTACCTAATGTAGGGCAGGTCGACATGCATATCAATTTGAATGGGGATGTAGTAGAGTTAGTTGAGAGTACTAAATTTCTTGGCATTACATTAGATTCAAAACTACAATGGGATCCACATATTGAAACCTTGTCGAGTAGACTTAGTTCTGCGGCTTTCGCAATAAGGAAAATAAGGTTCCTAACTGATATTGAAACGGCAAGACTAGTTTACTTTAGTTATTTTCATAGTGTAATGTCTTAAGGCCTGTTGTTGTGGGGCTCAGCAGTCAATATAGAAAATGTTTTTATACTTCAAAAAAGAGCTGTTCGCGCCATTTACAACCTTCGACAGAGAGAATCTCTTAAAGAATTGTTTAAAGAGATTAATATACTAACTTTGGCGGGACAATACATTTATGATAATATAGTATGTGTAAGGAAACATCACGATTTATTTATTAAGCATAGCGATGTTCATAATTTTAATACTAGAAACAAGAATAAGCTTGCCGTTACAAGATTTCGGCTTGAAAAATGCCGTCGCTCGTTTTTGGGGAAAGGCATAGCCTTTTTTAATAAAGTTCCACAACAAGTGATTGAGCTGCCTTTGCATAAATTTAAAATATATGTTAAAAAACGCTCTTAAGCAAAGGTTATTACAAGGTAGATGATTATTTGAAAGACCAAAATGCATGGAAGTGATACTAACATAAAACATGACTATTGTAATTGTATAAAAGGAAAATATTCTAATAACTGAGTATAAGAAAATTTTCCTCTTATATTAAATATGTTTCAAGATTGTAGATTTGTGTTTGGCAACGACATGTTCCTTTGTAAATGTTGTTGCTTCTGTTAAAGTTGATAAGTTTCTTGAGGCCGTTCTTCTTATCAGTTAAAAGATGTCCTGAATGGCTGGTAGGAAAAAAAATTTACGATTCGAAAGCACTTATCTTAACTTATCTATAAGTCTATTTGAATAAAAACCTTTGACTTTGAATATGCAGCTGCCGCATATTTCCTCCCCATCCTTCTTGATTACACATAAGTTAAACTTTTCATACAAGTATGCTTCTAGGCGTCTCGGTCGGACTTCAAAGCGCATCTCGTCTAGAAATGTCGACCATGCCATCTCAAGGGGAATCTCACGGCCTGTTACGTGCCCAATACTGTGTGAGACCCGAGAACAGCCTTAAATGTCATGCCTTTCAGATTTTCTGTCAGAGCTGCATTTAATTTTCTTGAAGTGGCTGCAACCGCAAGGTCCGACCGCCCTCGCCCGATTGACCAGCATCTTGATAATAAGTGGATATTTAATAAATTCAGAATATTAAAAAAGGTACAATACGTACATTTAAAATAAAATTTTCACCTCACATGCACGGAAAAGGAGGTTTTGTCATTCATGTCACGTGAAAAATCACATTTTGCGGCCTAGCCTAGCGTGGTAAAGTATTTTTTATGGTTCCGAACCTCAAAAGAAAAAAACAGAATCCTTATAGGACTGTGTTGTCCGTTTGTTCGTCCGTCCGTCCGTTTTCGTTTATATCGGGAACGCGTAGAATTATGGAGTTAAAATTAAAACCTTTTATTCCGGTCAACAGTCTGTCGACGACGACGGTGTACAAAAATTTAAGTTGTAAATTAACGTGAAAAAAAGATAGAACCGTTTCACTTTAACTCAGGTTAGGCCATTTATGCCGCAAAAACGTATGTTACATCGACACTCTCAAGGGAATCAAAATTCATAGGGTACTTTCCGTTGACCTAGAACTATGAAATTTGGCAAGTAATATCGTCTTATACTACGAGTACAGGAAAAATCTAAAAACTGGACATTTGTAATTTATCATGAAAAATTTTGACTTAAGTTTTGGAAACAATTGCCGTCGTCGTCTCAGCTACATAACACCCACTGCTGGGTACAGGCCTCCCCCAAGGTTCAGTATTGAAAACAGTATTTCGGGAAATCTTCGGAATAACAGCAAGACTCAATTCCTGAACTATTTATAATATTATGTGCCTAGGTACACACGATCCGCACATACTTAGAAGGTACCAAGGTACCTAGGACTCGCACTTGTCCGGTTTCTATTTAATATTGGGTCGATTGAGTACTTCTTAATTAATATTTCAGTCTATTTTTCACCGTTATTTGAATATTATTCATAGAGTTATTCGAGTTTTTGTATTTTACGTTATTGTGTCAATGCCAAGCTGCAAGAAGGAATGACTTGGGCCAATACTATGGTTTATTGAAAAAGAAAATGGCTCACTGAAGTTTTTAATTTGTATTTTATATTTCTAAGTAAGCCAATGAATGATGATTAATCATTCGTTCTCATGATAATGCTTAAAAACAACAGAAATAAGTAGATTGTATGTTGCTTCTGTCTTGCCGCTGATCAAAAAGCTGGCAGACCTCTTTAACAATTTATTGATACAGGGAAAAATACCGAAGAGTTGGGAAACAGTGGTAGTGATTCTACTGTAGGTACAAGAAGGGGTATAAAGCTGACCTGAATAACTACAGACCTATTAGTCTGCTCTCGCAAACTTACAAACTTTTCTCGAAGGTTATGAACAATCTCAGACTGCCATACCAAAACAGTACTTTACCAACCTAGAAAGCAGGCTGGATTTAGACAGTGATACAGTAGGTACAGTCGACCACATTTAACGAAAGTGTCGAAACTTGGGCCGTCTTGGAAATACTACGGAATGCTAGAATAGACCATACACCAATATTATAAAACGCAAATCGTCCTCGTCGTCGTCGTCATAGTCTCAGCGCCACATAACACCCACTGCTGGGTATAGGCCTCCCCCAAGTATCTACACAACGATCGGTTCTGCGCTGGCCGCATCCAGCGGCTTCCCGCCATTCCAGAACCTTTCCGCCCCAACAGCCATCGGTTCTTCTCGCTATGTGTCCCTCTCCATTGCACGCTGGGTGACCTTGAGCTTTCTTATAAGACCCATAGTTAGCGACCACGTTTCACTACTATAAGTCATCACTGGCAACACACACTGGTCATAGACTTTCGTCTTGAGACACTGCGGCAAGTTGGACGCGAAGATTTTACGGAGCTTCCCGAATACTGCTCATCCGAGTTGGATTCGACGGAAGTGATTCTCGAAATTGGACTAACCTTACTGGATTGTCTGTCCAAGGTAAACGTAGTGGTCAACAACTACAAGTGTAGTGTTCCTAACGTGAACTGAAGTGGGTAAAACATGGCAATTTGACATGATTTTCGTCTTATCCATGTTCATTCCTATATACCTATAGTCCACTTGGCTGGAGAGACTGCAGCACCACCAGGTCTCTATCGAATCGAAGGCTTTCTCATAGTCCATAAACGCCAAGCAAGCGGCAGATTATACTCTTCGGTCTTCTGTATAAACCGCCGCCGCAGCGTATGGATGTGGTCTATGGTGCTAAAGCCTTTTCGGAACCCGGCTTGTTCGGGAGGCTGGAAGACGTCGAACCTGCGAGCGAGAGGATTCGCTTACTTTGTTACAGACAGACATGACTTACTTAATTTCGTAGGGTTTTTAAATATTTTTGTTATAGGTACTTTCGGTTACGTTTTGGGTAATTTTGATTTTGAGTGATGTTGCCAGTATCCAGAACAAGAATCTTCTAAGTTTAATAAAATTTTGAACCGTGAATAGAATTACCGACTTTTTATGGAACATACCCGGTACGCTCATGATTCAATCTTTGAACTACTCACCTCACTATTATAGAATCCTTCGCTTGTTCAGGTTTCAATAGAGGTAACTCGCCGCGAAATCCAAATTTCCAGCCTTTCATAACAAATAACTATTAACACGTTCTGCGCCATGTGTATCATTTACGATACACACTTGTCAAACCACATGTGTATCTTTTTCGATACACTTTTATATACAATTTTTTTTTGGCATTTTATAGCTTGGCGGCGAGGGTATTAATCTGCAGAGCCGACAAGCGTGCGATTTTTCGTCACAGAAAAGCATCATTGCATCGCTCTTCAATAGATATTGAAGTTTGAACATATAAAAATTCATAAGAATTCTAGTGCATGTCAGGATGGACACGCGTAGTACAAGGACCAAAAAAAACCATTGTCCATTGATTTTTTGTCGTGATCAATATAGACTTCTGAGCTACAGCCTCGATGACGAAACTATATTACTTTATATTAGAAGGATTCCTTGTTGACTTAACTACAGAACCCTAAAAAGCTCTGTTAAAAGCGTGTCCTATTGAAAAATGTCTAACAAACCCTTTGTTTGTTTTTTTTTATAATACAGGAAAAAATCATCTATATTGTGAAGTAGTTGGAAATAAATGTATAATTTACCTATCTCAGAGATTATCTTATCCTACACTTCAAATTAATGACCATTAGAGTAACTTATGATTATTCAGGTAAGGAAATAACCAGCTTCAAAGGTCAAAACAAAAATTTAACATCACTTTATCTATTTTAGGCCTGCTGCAAAATATTTGTCAGGTTTTTAATGTGGAAAAAAATAAAAACTAGTATTTATTAATTTATGACTGTTATTGGGAGGGCAAGAAAAGTCACGTTCGAGCCGGAACGAGTTTGTTGACGTCGTTTTGCGAAGTGGAATTTACGTTCTTCTTTTGTACAATGTTCCATGGTTTCTCTTGCTATGTACAGAAAGCTTTTACAGCTTTTGTCAAAAATAATGTCCAGGGGTCAATTGAAAATCAGCGCCAGGCTCTTTGGGTCCGGCAAAATGCTGAATTGACTTCCTTGTTGGCTGCAGCCGTGAGACATCCACTTCAGACAATGAAACTGTACACCTTTTGATTTAAGTTAGTTTTTATTATTTTGCTATAAAATTGAAATTGACTCATGTATGTATCCAAATAAAGTCCTATTCATTCATTCATACAGTCGAGGAACTTCCCTGTTGAGCAGTAGAGCTTTTAAGGAGCTTTGTTTAAAGAGTAATAGATATACAAATACAAATACAAACTTTTTTATAGAAAACGTTTATACAAATACTAGAACATTAGCAGGTATTACATTTGCGTAATAAGTTATTTCTTTATACTGTTTACTTCCTTACACTGTTCATTGAAATAAAACAACTTTTACGGATATCAAACGCGCTATATTTCCACGAACTAAGTTGTAATTGTCCGTATTTTTTTTTTGGTTTTTAGAGGTTTTTTGATTTTCCCGACGTTTCGGCACCTTTACAGCTGCCGTTATTTCTTTAACCCTAGTAGTTTCCCTGAAAACGTTTCCCCAAAAAACTCTACTGGTCAACCGGGAAGTTCTCCGATTGTACCAGCCCCTAATCCCCCCCTCTAATAGGCCCCCTGCATATTATCTTTTTTTTATTTTATGTACGATGGTGAGACTCTTAGCCTACATCATACCTGATGTTAAGTATTGATAAGGCTGAAGATGGAAGCGAGCCTCTCCCGGAATCCTCAATCACTGAGGAGCTGGCTAACTTATCTCTAACTGCCGGAACACCACAATGCTGAAAACATTGTTGTTATGGCGTCAGACTTAGATAAGATGGTGGTAGATAGCCAGACGGACTTACAACAAGTCCTACCACCAACCAAACCGAATACAATATGTACCCCCGCTAGGAATCGAACCCGGGACCCCTGGATCTGATACCGGTGGTTGTACCACTAGAACACAGAGGCGGTTAAATATAATAATTTTCATGTCTCATATTCTGAAAGTAACTCATAACGTGCCTAAAATGCGGGTTGAAAGTGATATGTGGCGGCCCTAGGGCTGTAATAAATTTGTATAAAGAATAGGGGGTGTCATGTCAAATCGATATCTGTAATCTCTTTGGACTTTTATTTACCAAAGGTATGTAGGCAAAGGCACAGAAGCCTATGCAGCTTATTTTGCTACATTATAAAATAATTAAAATCGTAGAAACCTTACAAAATTTTTTTTAGAATATTCTGTTTGTTTTTACTTTCCTCATATTCAAAATGAAAAGTAGAGTGTTTACTTCGGGTGTATGGACCCATAACAGTCTCGAACTATCGGCGCCCTCACTTCGTTCGGGCGCCAAAACACTCGACTGTTATGGGTGTCATACAGCCCTTGGTAAACAATCTACTATTAGTTTGTTTATTTGGTTATGTTATTGTTAAATGGTTGGTTTCCGAATTGAGAACGTCTCAAACCTCGGTTATGAATGGTTTTTACTTACCATTACATAAAAATTGCTCTGCGTTGAGTTTTGAGACATTCTCAACTTAAAGTTCTCAATTCAGAAACCCACTAAACTTATCGTAAAAAAACGTAAAGATGTAAGTAACTAGTGCTTTAAGAGTTAATAATGCAATGATGTACGGACCATTCAGTGCGCGAGTCAGAAGCGCACTTATCTGGTTTTTGTTGCAGTCAAGTCAATAAACTTCCGCAAGCAATTTATGCATAATCACACCTTATGTAATGGAGGCAACTAGTTATATCAGCGACCGTGTTGCAACACGCTGACATTGGATGTTCAGAATGTTTTGTATTTTAATTACGATCTCAAATGTTCCATCGATAGGTTGTTGCGATGACCTTATGTCGTTCTACACGTCAGCTATTTATTAAATAATAAATGGTTAGGAATATTAAAATGTCAAGAACTCCTTCAATAGTTGTTGACTAAAGCATTCAATGTTTATAATAAGTTAAAAATGACTCTTACAATATTCTTTCCCACTTAGCCTTCGCCTAGTCGATAAATTCACTATTCACTTCACTAACGCCCGAAGTTAACAACCTATCTGTAGATATGGATTGGGCTATCTGAGATTGTTGCCTAGGATAATGGGTTCGTTGCCTGCGACCGTCGTTGCTTTGGTCATATTAACAAAGATATCCTAGGCAACTATCTGAGATAGCCCTATGCATATCCACAGATAGTTTATTAATTTCGGGCGTATGACTCCTGTGGGTCTCCTGCAAGAATGATATGCGTCCCTCTGTGGTCTGTGAATCGCAGCAAGCTTGTTAAGAATATCATCCGAAATACGGAGTTTCATCCTTCCCTGGACAGTCTGAGTGTAGATTGGCGTTTTTTTTTTCAAAACAAATAACTACTTAATATTAAAATTAACTTTAATCGACAGTTACGTATACTTAATCCATTGGTATTGTACGTGCTCGTTATGTAAACGTCACCAAGTCACGACCGGCGCACGCGCAGATCCACTAAATGCAATAATAAGAATAGTAAAGAATAGTAGATTGCATTTTGTGGCGAGACATAAATACAGGACGTGCTTAAATAATTAATAGCTCAATAGATATAATACAATTAGAACGACTTTTAAAAATAATAATAATCTGAAGCTTTTGAACTCTACGCAAAACACAAGTTGGTGGTTATGCAAATTGTGTTTATCAAAATGGTTTCTAGTCAGACCCGTCCTTGGCATTTCATCTTTTTTTTCATAGTGAGAAATATGTTTTTTATTAAGTTATCATATAACTTGAGCTCACCAAGTCTAATACTTTTGGAACTTAGACTTACTCTTGTATTACGCCTAATAATAATATAAGTATAATCTCAGCGATACGCATCGAAATATTTTAACCACATCTGTGGTCTAGTGGTCTCATCAGAGGTGCGGGTTTGATTACCAGTGAGGGGGGTACATGGTTTCGGTTTGGTTGATGTAGGACTTGTATCTAAGTCTGCCTGGCTAACTACCACCATCCTATCAAAGTTTGACGCTATAACAACAAAATTTTATAGGCATTGTTGTGTTCTGACATTTCTTAATAATAATAATAATAATTATTATTTATTTCTTCACAAACAAACAATAAGCATATGGAAAGTAACTACACAATAGCTTACTTAATGACACAAACATGTAGTATAATTTACTTAGTTAATTTAAGTAAGATTTAAATTTTTTTTTTTGTATTTTTTATTTGTGAAGACTGGTGCTTGAAATAGGTTGTATGAAAACACCCCGTAATACAAGACACCAGGTCTCCACCTCTAGGACATTTGTACAATGTACTCATCTTAAAACTAACAAAATAGGTACTAAGTTCTTTCAGATAATTATCTCCGAGTTTAAGTAATGTAGTTGTAGTTATAAATAATAAAATTATATAAAAATTGAATTTCGCGATGCATGCGTGTATATCTAATACTTTGTATCTGTATATTTAATAGTTTGTATTTTGTATAGGCAAGGTAGGTATATATATATTTATATATGTTTGTATATTATGGAAATTGAGCGGAAGTAAACTGCATATACTTGTAATTAAATATGTTTTTTTATTATGTTACTACTAGCAAAAGTCGGTCAGTATCATGCTGTGATAATTGGAATATATAATTATTTAACGGTCTTTTAATTTGGTAATTGTTGTAGAGCTTAAGATTAATTTTATTTTGTAGAATATTGTATACTTTGGGCCCTAGAAAGTAAAATGATCGTTGTGCGAAACTGGTTTTGCAAAATGGTACAATATAACGTTGTAGTCTTCTACCAGTAAGGGTTGTAGTAGCAGAAGTACGATGGAATCTACGCGTGAGTTGGTATATATATAGTTTTCGTACGCTTAGTGTTTTGGTTTTGTCGTATAATAGACTAGTTGGATGACGCATCGGTAGGGACATGAGTACCTTTAGAACAGCTTTTTGGGCTCTTTCTAATTGAAGGAAATGTGCCTGGGCAGCACCACCCCAAACACAAATACAATAGCAGAGGATGGATTCACATAGTGCCTTGTAGATTTTAATGAGTAGCTGAACATTTGCAACATTACGAAGATTTTTAAATACAAAAATTAATTTTCTTATTCTACTAGATGTAAGAGACAAGTGTGGTTCCCAGTTAAGATGTTCATCTATTAAGACCCCTAAATACTTCATAGTGTTGGTGCGCTTGAGGATTGGGCAGTCGCAATCTAGAGATGCTTCCGACTTTATATTACAAGGGTAAGTATGAATAGGTAGCGTAAACGAATCATCGGGCTTGGCAAAGTTATTAATACTAAAGCACATATATTTAGTTTTTGAGGTGTTGAGTGAAAGTAAACTTTTTTCTAACCAAGAAGTAACCTTTGATAGGCCCTAGGGAACTGCCCTGGGGAACTCCAAAAGTGCACGAAGCCAAATTACTCATTTTGTCCTCCACTCTCACTCTTTGACTTCGATTACTAAGGTAGTCAGAAAACCAATCAAGATTTCAAGATAGCCAGGTCCTTAGTGGTTGAGATTCCAGGTGAGGCGTGCTTCCACCTAGTCTTTTTTTTTTACAATCACACCAATTATGTAGTCCACGTTAAGTTTCATGAAGAACTTGTGTTATTGATACTAGATAACGGATAAACATACTGTTTTTTTTGTAAATACAAACATAATATACATATTAAACACCCAGACCAAGACAAATAGACATGTTCATGCACACAAATATTTGTCTTGTCCGGGGATCGAACCCGGGTCCTCTGGCGTAGAAGGCGGGTTTAGTACCCCTGCGCCAAACAGGTCGTCATAAAGTCTTAACTCTAACCATTATTTTGTATGATGAAAGCTAAGTCTCTTCTTTGGATAATAAAAAATACCTTTAAACATTGAAATCATTATATCCCGTAGAACGCGACAGCCATCTTTACTGCCGTAGCACAGGCAGTCGTAGAATCGTAGCAAGATGTACACTCGAGAAAATATTGTTTCAAAGGTAATTTGAAGTTGTTAACACTGACATTACCGGCGGTTATCCAATCTGTAGGAAGGTCAAGATGGCTCGCACGCTCGAATGTTACCTAGAGGTAACAATAAATATAGCTTTAGTTTAATGTTGGAAAACAAAATGTCAAAGGAACCAAAATCCTATATACATTATAAATGCAGTATGACAGTTTGTTTGTTTATTATTCTTTTACACTAACCGATTTGCTTTTTATACTGGATCCTGTTCCCGTGGAAGGTCCCGGGCGCGACCGCGGGAGGCTGCTAGTAAAATAACATAAAAATTTCTAAGATTGTGTTAAGAAACGAAATAACTATGTTAATTAATAGAATACCCAGGCAGCTATGTATGTGGTTATTAGAACAGGTTTCAAAACGGTCATCAAAAATGGTTGTTTAATTATTTTTCAAACTATTCTACAGAAATGGAAGATAATCGCAAAAAACACAAAGCAGTTAAGCATGAGAAATGCGTGACAGATGTATTTACGATATATTATGTCAATTTGCAACGTTTTGTTCGAGTTAGCAGTTTTGTAATCCACTCAAAGCATCCATAATGAGACAGTTTAAACAGGCAACAGCCGCTGGGTACATTATTTATTTTATGGTTTAAATCATATGAATGAAGGCCAAAATTAAACGTTTTTATAAATTGCAGTAAATATTATGATGTGTGTGTAATATATGAAGGTCAAAGTAAATAAAAGAATTGATGTTATAACAACAATATAACTAGAATATAGCAGCGAGGTATATTACTCTTGACGCACTGTAAAAGAAGCGGATACCTATACTCCATTTACTATGCCACTTTTAAATCATGGTCACTAAGTATCACTCGGTAATCATATCGTTAGCGAATGCAAACATGATAAATATCCCGTCTTTTCGTTATTATAAGAGTTTAGAAATACTCTTTTCTCTAATGATTTTTCGAAAAGTGTATCAGAGTATTCAGAGTTCAATGACATAGCAGTGATTAAACCTGACAAGAGTGCCAAGTAGTAACTACCGTTGGCCAGAACTGGTGCCGCAAATTTATGACAGTTTATGTCCCAATTGAGGGCCGGTTGAGAATAATACTCTATTAAAATTCTGCCTTCGTGTGGGTATTTTGATGTGCCCAGCCATCTTGACTCTTGTGCTTTCACCATATCTAAATTTGTTTATATTACAATTATGAGAAAGTATGAAATATCGGCAATTTTTTTCGAATGAAACTTAATGTATCTGAATTTTTTACGTATATAATTATTTAAAAAATATGATTTTTATTGAAAAATAGAAATAGAAATTCTTTATTAGCGAATACTGGGTTTACAAGTTGTTAACTATTAGTAGAGTTGCATCTACATAGAGCGTAAAAGGTAAGTAACCAACAATACTTCGAAGGAGAAGATTAGTACTAACATCATAGACAACAATGTGTATTTTACGACTATCCGCAAAAAGACAAAAAAACTGCGTTAAAAAAACCGACTTCAAAACTAAAAAGCAAAAAATAATTTGGAGTCGGTGCCAGCCAAGGCAAGAAAAATAAAAGAATAGGAGCTTAAAGTAGAATGTCTTGGCTGCCACCGACTCCAAAAGGCTTTTATTTTTATTTTTAGTGTCTGTAATAGGCTGTTTTGCAAACTACAGCAGGGTTTTTCTAGATTAGATAAGGTTTCATGTACATTATAAACAAAATTATCGTAAATACTACATCGTCCAAGTCAACAATGAAATGAAATATATAAAAATGCTCATAACTTAAAAATTACTGGGTCAAACGAAACCAAATTTTTATGGGACCAATTGGCAACTATTCTGCATCAAACAAAAAAAGAATCATGGAAATCGGTTCAGAAATCTCGGTGTACATACATACAAAAAAAATAAAAAAAAATTATACCAACCGAATTGAGAACCTCCTCCTTTTTTGAAGTCGGTTAAAAATAAAACATTTCATACAAAACACCAGCTGTTCGGACATTTGTCGGGATGATCATCTCGTCCCGAGGGGAAAATGGTCATTTTTAAATACTTACAGGATTTGACTACAACTTCATGACGATGGGCTTTGACTCAAATTAAATCAAGCAAAAAAAATGTTTAAGCGCAGATTGGCTATTTCCCTTATGTTCAAATGTAATATGCGTTGGTATTCGACTATTTGTTTCCACTGGAAGATTAGAGAATTCATTTCCCAACTCGGAAGTGGCCCAGAAGTCATTAGCAGCGGCGCGCGCGCAGCGGCCAAGGCTGAATTTTGGCGATCGTTTGCGCTTTGCGTTTGTTCGCGCCTCTTGTGAATCTCCAAAACCTTATGAGTACATGTAGTAGTTATCAATTTTCAACAGCAACCTTTGAGTGTCCAATACAATGTGACTTTCTCTATGTATGTTTTGCAACGGTATCTGAAAATCTCTGGATTACAATTTATCATTAGTTGAGTGTTGAATAATACATGGTTAAACAGGTAATTAGATTTGCAAGGTTTGGCATAACATTGAGAAAGTGGTTTCCTATTTGCACATTATTATTGAAGCCATATAAATAAACTCACGTATTGTGAGATGATGTAATTAAATAATGAAAATTGGTTAAATATAGATTTTGTTGAGTTATATTGGCTGGCACCGGCTTAGACAGTCAAACAAAGCTATAATAGTTTACTGCGTGGCGAAGCGCCGGCGCCGGGGCGTCGAGGTGAAGGTCGGTGCAGGGTCGCCTCCTCCCACACTCAGCACGACGCTGCTGAGGGGGCCACGACCAATAGCTATTCTGCGTAGCAGAGAACAGTACCTTACGTTACCTTACAAATGTTTATTTGAAATAAATCTGTTAGATTTCCTATTACTATCTTTTATATCTATTGGAAAACAGCAATATTATTAAAATTATATGGACATCATATTATCCGCCTTTGTGGTCTAATAGTGGTAACAACCACCGGAATCAAACCCAGGGGTCTCGGGTCCGATTCCCAGTTAGGGGTACATATTGTATTCGGTTTGGTTGGTGGTAAGAGGTTATGAGTCCGCCTGGCTAGCTACCACCATCTTATCTACGTCTGATGCTATAACAACAATGTTTTCAGCATTGTTGTGTTCCTGGAGTTAGAGATAAGATAGCCAGTTCCTCATTGGTTGAGGATTTCGGGACAGGCTCGCCTCCATCTTCAGCCTCATCAATACTTTAACACCAGGCCCCGTATTCACTATGACCACTTACCGATTCCTTGCTCAAACCACGCCAATGTCGTATTTGGTTACGACATTTTCAAAATTCGTTTTCTCTATGACGCTGACAAATTTTAAAGTTATTTTACTTGTTTAATTAATATGCAAATTGTGACTGTTGTGCACTTGTACAATAACTCTATAAATTGTGATTATCATGGAGTCAAAACCAAGTGCGACATTGGCGTGGTTTGAGCAAGGAATCGGTAAGTGGTCATAGTGAATAACCACTTACCCAGGTATGATAAAGGCTAGTCTCCTCGTCATGAATAAAAAAATACATCATTTATAAAATAAAGTCGGCACCCGGAATATAAATAGATTGTTATTTTTCCACCAAATTTGAATACTTGTTAGATTAGCAGAGAACGAGATTTTTTTGGTCAATAAATTAATCGAATAGACGTCACAAGCCGCATCAAGGGCGCTTATCTTCTGCGCTGGCGGCGCTGCGCGACAGACGCGCGGACACATCGGAGCGATGCGGCATGCGAGCACGCACGCTCCCCGACCGGGAATCGAACCTGTGCTAGTTCTCCTGCTTCTGTGCGGCGGCCGAGTGGCCGGGGACTCGCTGGTCGGCACTTTGGGCTCCTTCCTCCCTGGCTTCCTGAGGAACAACGTGGATGAGCTCGTGAAGACGGCCTCTGAAGGATGTACGTTAACTTGTTGTGATTATTAAGTAGTGATGGTGACCAAATGTGGCATAAGTGGAGTAGAAGTTACCGGTCTGAGTGGATGTTTCAAATGTTAATCATAACGGTCGTCAAATATTTTGTTTTCGGCACAGATTAATTAATAATCACGGGATAATTAAACAAGACACTTGTGATAGTGCTCCGTTAGACTGATGGTTTCGTTAAATACAAACTAGTTACAAAGCAATGGACTTCGATAAAAGCTCTGCGGAAAACAGCTTCATTAATTAAATCTTAGAAAATATCTATATCTCGATGATAGAAGAAAATTTTGCAATTATTGTTCACGAGCGGTTCGGTCACAAGAATAAATACATATTTTTATTTCATACAATTTTCCGTTCGCGGTTTCACGTTTCCGTTGACATAATTATCAGAATATGTTACTAGCCGTCCATTCAATACTCAATTATTTATTGCATTCCATAAATTCCATAATGTAAACATAAATAAAAGATCATTATGGACCCTGACGGTCACGCAATTAAGTCTATGCCAAAAATCAAGTCGATAGGTGGCTTAGTTAAGGCGCGAAGGAAGGACAAACAAACATACTTTGTCATACTGTTATTCTACTTTCATACAAAGCAATTAATGCAGGCATGGACTTAACGAATCTTCAGAAGTTTAAAAGGTCGAGTTCAGTTTGCTTGTGTCTTTCAACGCGCTAATCTATGAAACAATTAGAAGGATTGTGTGAAATTATGATTAGTATTACCTACGTTGTCGTGATAATACATCACCTATGGGCATAAGTATTCTGTGCTATGGGGATAAAAGATCTGTCTGGAAATTTGCTCAAGGGTGCGAAATCACTTTTGGGGCGACTGATCTGAAGGTCTAGTGTGGATGAGGATGACTAATGTATACCGCATGCGTCACTGACAAGGCTTCAAATTACTTTGTTATTTGCGTAAATTAATGTTAAAGCATTATAATAATAAAAAAACCCCATAGCACAACCCACAAACCCAGTGAAAGTTTAAATGTATGTTTTTTGTTAAGGCGTCATCGTTTATTAATCATTAAACTATAGATTTTCAAATCTAATATCGTATAATTATTCTCGCCGTGTTTACGATACGTGAAATACTGCATTGCTTGACAATTATTAAACATAACAAACGTGATAATTACTTAAACAGTTTGTCTAACAATGGCGACCGTGACCTCAGTTACAGGAAGTCTAACATAAGCTTATTTTTGTATGAACTATGATTACTTACTGTGTGTGTATTCAAAATGTTAGCAAAATTTGTGCACCGTCATTGTAAACTATGATTTACGAGCCTTCAGCCTGAAACCGAAGTTTGATTGAAATAGAGGAAATAGAAATACTTAGAACTTTTGAGTCTGTGCGCAATGTTACCAATTTGTCTTTAATTGACCGGTGAATGACTTACAGGGTAATCGGCTTAAAATCTGTCTATGCCCAATCGAGTCATATCTACGCACGTGGCATCTACAGAGCAATGACGTAAAATATGAATTCAACTTTTTTGCATTAGTTTTCCAAACAATTGGAAATCATTAAATAATGAGGTAACTAACATGAAATCGTTACATTTCCAGGTGAAATCCTACCCCTGGAGATCCTGTACTCGCGGCAGTACACGTTGGAGCTGCCGCTTATCGAGCTGCTGGAGATCTCGCGCACGAAGCAGAAGGCGCACCGGCTGCCCGCCGCCAACGTGCGCGTGCGCGTGCCGCCGCGCGCGCTTGTGCTCTACGTGCCCGGCTGGTGGAATAGCCCCCGCGACGACTCCTCCCAGACCATCGTCAAGGCCCTCCTCAAGAAACATTCCACTGTTCTAGTCCTCGACACCCAGGTCAGCTTCAGCCGTGGGTACGTTCTCTCCGCGTCCAGGGTCAACCCCCTCGCCAATCTTATCTTTGAGTTCATCAAAAACATCCACGAGAAAGGAGTCCCCCTCTCCTCTATCCATCTCATCGGCTTCAGTCTCGGGTCGCACGTCGTCGGGATAACGGGCAAACTGGTCCAGAAAAACTTGAAAGGGAAGATTGGCAGGATCACTGCTCTAGACCCTGCGAAGCCTTGCTTCGTGAAGTCGTTGGATTACCGACTGGATAAAGAGGACGCTGATTTCGTGCAGGTGGTGCACTCGAGTGCCGGGGTGCTGGGGCTGGAGCAGCCGATAGGACATGTGGACGTGTACATGAACGGTGTGGAAGGCAAGCAGCCGGAGTGCATGGACAAAGGGATCACTATAGACTGTGACCACGCGCAGGCTTGGAAGATGTTCGCGGCGTCGGTGACGGACGGGGGGGCACTGACGGGGCGCCGCTGCGGGACCTGGGATGACCTGCGCCTGCGAAAGTGCGACGGCAACGTGACCGCGCTGGGCTACAGCTGCAACGCCTCCTTGCGGGGCCTGTACCTGTACCAGTCGTACGTGAAGCGCAGCGAACCAAAGATGCAAGTGTTCAACCTTTTTGACCCGCGATCCTGGTGGAATAGTTAAAGCAACGCCGCCACTAGACCAACTAGTAGTGATCAACTGTGATATTAAGTAAGGATTTTGTTAACAAATAAATTATTGTAATGAACGCAGTGATGACTTAATTACCTTCTACGAGGATGATTGGTTTTACGACTATCGTCTGAGTTATCTACAAGGAAAGGGTAACTAAATCCCAAAATGTAAACTACTTAACAACGGAGGTATATTTAAATCATGAAAAAATCACACGTTTGTGTTTCGTCAGGCCATATAGATTAGTTATTCCTATAGTTTAAATCTGGGCTTAAGACGTCGACTGTAGTTAAAACTGAAATATTGTGAGGAAAAAAGGGCTGCGAATACAACATTGATTAAAAACAGTTGAAATGTTAGGTATTATTTTATAACTATCCCACGACTAGCCTATCTAATCAAATTTGCTCTAACATCTTCTGGGTCTCCAATATGGTCGAATGTCCACTGGAGACTTTCAATATTTTGTTAAATTATTGTACTTATGTAAATAATGTTCATTTGCTCAAGACCATGTTCATTATAATTACTGACCAAAAATTAGAAATACTCCTAGAAGTAGTACCAATAAGTATGTCTGATACTTTGTTCAAGTTAAAATACAATAATTAAATTATTAATGAGTATCATAACAATTTCTAATGCGCGTTGATATCTTTTTCTTTGATAACTGAATAAAGAAGTGAATAAGTACCTACTCGTATTTAATTTAACATATTATATGGAGCACATTGTCCTCTAGTAAGTACGGCAAGAATTAAATACTTACTAAGTTTGGAAGTAACTCTGTCAGTCTGTTACCTTTTCACGCTTAAAGTACAGGACCAATTTTGATTAATTTTAGCATACAGATCAGAGACGTTGAAGAAGAATATAGGTAGTCTTTTTTTATCCCGAACTTTTAAAGCAATTCTGAAGAAGCACAATATACTTTTCAAGGTGAGAGTGAATAGGAATTTCCTGTGCAATACCTGGCAACACCTTAGACCACAGTACTATGGAGCGGATGGAACGCGATGAAATTGAAAACTCCGGCTTAACTTTGAAATGCTTGTATTGTTAATAGCACAAGAGAAAAACATGACATTTGTAATGTGAACAGAACAGAGTGTCCCAATGACATATTTGACATGACCAAAGGAATAGTGACAGTGACAGTACTAATGTCAAATCATAGATTATACATATCTTACACGAATACATAGTTGTGCATACAATATGCGTTGGTGGCGCTGGTGACGCCACACCACCCCCCCACGGAGAAAAATAAATTAATCTTTAATTTTAAATCTAACTGTTCTTCCAGATTTCGTAACATATGGTGCAGGTTGTGGAACGATTGGAGGCGGAGGGGTAATGGGAGAAGAAAAAGAAGGAGGAGAGATTGGCGGAGCTGGTGCTGGATTTATAAGTGGTGAAAGAGTTGAAGAACAAGGCACGATGAAAGCAGGCTTCACCCGATCCACGCTTACCGTCACTGGTTTTTCTTTTAAGTTGACCGTGAGAGTCTTCCCGTCATCGGCGCGATGCAGCACTTCGTAAGGCCCAGTATATGGAGCTTGCAGTAGGCGGCGGACGCCGTCTTCGCGGAGGAAGACGTGCGACGCTGTAGCCAGTTCTTTGAATACGAACGATGTGGGCTCCGTGTGGCGCGATGCGGGTGCTGGACGCAAGGCGGACATAATGCGTCGCAGCTGTGCTACGAAATCTAAGGGGTCCTCCAATGCAGGACTGGAGCCAGGTGAAGGAGCCAGGAGTTCTCCCGGCAGGCGCAATGGTTCTCCATAAAGCATTTCGGCAGCGGTGGCGTTTATGTCCTCTTTGCGTGCTGAGCGCATTCCTAAAAGTACGAGAGGCAGAGCTTTTGTCCAAGAGCCACCATGGCACATGAGAGAGGCCTTCAGCTGACGATGTACGCGCTCTATCATTCCGTTTGCAGCAGGGTGGTATGCTGTGGTGCGGATTCGTTTCGTGGCGAAATTGCACATTAGTCGCCGAAACAAATCGGATTCAAACTGAGTGCCTCGATCCGTTGTAATTACCGAGGGCACCCCGTATCGTGACACCCACTCGCGAATAAAAGTGTCAGCCACTTCTTCGGCAGTGATCGTCCTCATAGGCCAAGCTTCAGGCCATCTGGTCGCTCTGTCAATGGCGGTCAGACAGTAACGAAATTCGTCGCAGACTGGCAGTGGACCGATGATGTCCATATGGACATGAAGAAAACGACCGGATGGCGTATTAAAGGAGCCGAGCGGAGCTGAATTGTGTCTAGTGACCTTGCTTTTTTGACACGCTTGACACGCGCGAGACCACTCTCGACAGTCCTTTCGGATGGATGGCCATACGTAGCGCTCGGTTACCAGTCGGATCGTCGCTTTTGCTCCGGGATGACTAAGGTTATGGAGCTTGTTGAAAATCGAACGGCGAAGGTCAGGTGGGACATATGGACGGAATTTGCCTGTAGAATCATCGCAAAAAAACGATATGTTTGTTCCAGGTATGCTGATTTGGATTAGCTGGAGACTTGATGAGTTGTTTTTGAGGTTGTCAAGCTCCTTGTCGGATTGCTGTGCCTGGGCAAGGGTTTCATACTCTTGCTCCAAGGCAATAGCGTCCACGCGAGACATGGCGTCAGCGACAACATTGTCTTCCCCTTTAATGTGCTGAATATCAGTAGTGAACTGACTGATAAACGAAAGTTGGTTGAGTTGAGGGGGAGGAAGTTTCTCTCTGCGCTGTACGAATGCGTACAGCAGTGGCTTATGGTCTGTGAAGATTGTACAATGTTGGACTTCTAAAATGTGGCGGAAATGCTGTACGCTCTCGTACACCGCCAAGAGTTCCCTGTAGTATGCTGGCCATTGCGATTGCTGAGGAGTCAGTTTCTTGCTAAAAAAGGCAAGAGGAATCCACTCTCCATTTATCTGTTGATGTAAGCAGGAACCAATGTGCACGCTTGAAGCATCTGTGAAAAGGCCAAGAGTTGCGTTGTTGATAGGATGCTGAAGCAGCGTGGCATCACTGAGGTTCCGCTTACAATCTTCAAACTGTTTCAGTAGCTCGGGTGTCCATGGGAATGGTTTAGCACCTTTGCTGTTTGTAGAAACAAGAGCATCTATCAAAGGAGCTTGATATTTAGCGGCACGAGGAATGAATCGGCGGTAGAAGTTCAGCATGCCGAGGAATCTACGCATGCCCTGTACAGTAGGAGGAGGTGGAAAATCCAATAACGCTTGTACGCGATCCTGAGGAGGGCGCGTGCCTTTAGCATTTATGATGTAGCCAAGGAATTTTACTTCACTAGCACCTAGGACGCACTTGGTTGGATTGATGACGATACCGTATTCCTTAAAGCGGTTGAAGAGGATGCGGAGGTGCTCCTTGTGACTAGCGTGATCAGATGAAAAAATAAGCACGTCATCGATGTATGGAAAACAAAAATCGAGACCCCGTGTGACCTCATCGATAAAAACGCGATGAAATTGAAAACTCCGGCTTAACTTTGAAATGCTTGTATTGTTAATAGCACAAGAGAAAAACATGACATTTGTAATGTGAACAGAACAGTGTCCCAATGACATATTTGACATGACCAAAGGAATAGTGACAGTGACAGTACTAATGTCAAATCATAGATTATACATATCTTACACGAATACATAGTTGTGCATACAATATGCGTTGGTGGCGCTGGTGACGCCACACCACCAATGTACAGGCATTAAGCACGATGGTGGTCAAATGCCTGCCGAGTTATTATTAAAACATACATAATATAACCAAATTCTCCGCGGTTGGACATTCTAGTAACAATATTATAGATAGACTTCGTATAGGTAAGTACTGAGTAGATTGTACGTAATTATTCAGTTTCTTGCGAAGCGCCTGTCTTAACATTTTCCGCAAATTAATCAATATTAAAGTGGCTCATGTTTTTTTTATGAACAACGGGAATACTCTCATGCCCGAAATTAATAACCTACCTGTAAATATGGATTGGGCTATCTGAGATAGTTGCCTAGGATATTTTTATTAAAATGACCAAAATAACGACGGTTGCTAGGCAACGAGGCCAGTATCCTAGGCAACTATCTCAGATAGCCCTCATCCTTATCTACAGATAGGTTATTAATTTTGGCCGTTAGCCTTTATCATACCTTATGTTAAGTATTGATGAGGCTGAAGATGGAAGCGAGCCTCTCCCGGAATCCTCAATTACTGAGGAACTGGCTAGCTTATATCTAACTGCCGGAACACAACAATGGTGAAAACGTTGTTATGGCGTCAGACTTAGATAAGATGGTGGTAGCTAGCCAGACGGCTTACAACAAGTCCTACCACCAATCCGAATACAATAAATAAATAAAATCATTTATTATCAGATACCATAGATCCAGAGTTGTTAGTAAAACAATAATGGAAAGAATACTTAAATACTATGTTAGTATAAATGATGAATCAATTTAATTAGTAATAATAATAATAATGTCAAAAAATTAATTCAAATTCAATTTACAATGTCAAAAAATTCCATTCAATTTGATTATTAAAATTCACACTGTTAACAATTATCAATTTACTATAAAATTAATTATGTCCCTTAAAATATTAATTGATGCGATACACTGATTCTGCCTTAGGATTAATCAGGGCGGAAACCCAGTGCCTCTGTAAAGAACTGTCGGGTCTGTTAGCCAGTAAGTCATTCACATGTGCATCTGCAAACATGCCAGAAGCACTGCAGATTCTAGGCAGTTCCACCAACATCCTGAACAAGTTGTTGTATAGAACACGCAGGGCGCCGAACGCTTTTTGAGTATAACCGACCACAGGTCGCCTGTGTAAAATGATTGACAGAATGTCTTAAACAAGGTGATTTTTACATCAACTGTGCATTGTGCGATCCTGCGAGCCAGCATATTACCTCTGACAGCCAGCGCCCTACGCTCCCTTTCTATGTCACTATCGTCACTAAGATCAGGAGTGACCACATGACCCAGATATTTAAAACTATTTACCCTCACAAGTTCATTACCGTATAGCCTGAGGGGCGGCACACAGCCGGGAGAAATACTACGCGTCGTAAAAACCATTATCTCACTCTTTTTGCAATTATATAAGAGACCTTGGCCTTCAGCGAAGGTGTCGCAGATACGCAGCAAATCCCGCAGCGCGCACACCGAAGGACTCAGCAGCACCATGTCATCCGCGTAGCTTATATTATTGATCATGCGACCGTCAATGGAGCACCCCGCATGCATGCTGCTGAGTCCAACGATCAGTTGGTCTATGTACAAGCTGAACAGCTTTGGCGAAGTTAATCCGCCCTGTCTTACGCCACATTCCAATTTATAGGAGTCCGACATCGCTTTCCCCCATCTCACAAAGTTCTCCTGATGATCGTACCAATGTTGAAAAAGATTGACCAGCTCCTCCGGAAATCCGGTTGCTGCTAGCTTTTGCCATAATATCTTATAGGACACCAAGTCGAAAGCCTTTGTGAGATCGAGGAAACAGCCATAAACAGGGGTGTTCCTTTGCAAGTAGTACCTGACGGTCTCTTTGAGAACAAATATGGCACTCTCAGTGGACAATCCCTTTCGGAAGCCAAATTGCGCTTCATGTAAATGTAAATATTTGTCCAGTTGTTTGTCAAGAAGCCCATCAAGCACCTTAGCTGTAACTGTAGCCAACGATATCGGTCTATAGTTACCGGAGTGGGATAAATCCCGCGTTTTATTTTTGACAATGGGAACCACCAAAGTTTTCATAAGGTATATTTTCATGGGGTAGATAAGAATGACGTATACATAAATTGAACAACATACTCAGCAATCTGGGCAGGTGAACCCCTGCATGTTTAAAGTGCTCAATGCTGAGCCCGTCGTGACCAGGTGACTTACCTCTGCTCATGTTATTAATTATGTCACGCACATTTTGTGCAGAAAAGTAAACGAGGGTGCCACCACTCCGCAGCTCTGCATTGAATCCTTTTTTTGCATTGACGTTATCAACTGTTGGCAAAGCCTGTACTCTAAAATGATGCAGAAATAGGTCCGCAATGTCCTTCTGATTACTAACCCCCTCGATGCTCGCAGGCAGGCCAGGATTAGAATTTAATGACTTTGTGCTTTTCCAAAATTTAGAAAAATCTTTGTTCTTGTGCTGTTTGGCAATGATGTCCATTTTAATTTTATTTTGATTTTTTAAACACCAATTCAATTTGGATTTGAAGATCTTTCGAGATTCACGCATTAAATCAAATGTTTCACCGAATAGGGGTTTGCCGTGCCACGACCATAGCTCAAAGCAACGTCTAGCCTCCCTGTGACCATCACTGACATGAAGGTTCCATCCCACTACTTTACGCTTCTTATTAATAACACTAAGCTGGCCCCTGTACGTGGCAAATGCCGACTCCGACAGAACGCGTATAATTTTATTATAAAATATATTTTAAAAAAGTTCTATGCTCAACGTTACTACATGTCGTGTCAGCACACTGACTTAATTCTACAGGAAAATCAATTTTTCTTAATTCATCGTGACACAACTTCGAGTATTCATTAATTTGATTAGAATTTCTATTTCCCCAAAGCACTCTGTTACATTCATAATTCGAGTTATATAATTTTGCAGTAATAACATTTAAATTGCATTTAACTATTAATGGAAAATGGTCAGATGAGAATACATTGTAATTAATGTTTATGTTCGTTATTGTGTTCCACGCAGACTTCGTTACGAGGCAATGATCGAGCCACCTTTTACAATTGTGTGCTTCACTAATGTATGTGAAATTTTCACTGCTAATGCCTAGGTACTCAATGTCCGCACATAACCAGTCTTGTTCGGTAATAAATGTTTGTAATTCCTTACCAAAATTCTCCGTGGGGTGAGCGTTATAATCACCAAACATGTAAACATACTCCGTGTCACACTCTTCCACTATAGCACAACGCTCCCAAGCACTGTGAGAACACAACAAAGTTATCTGCACAATCAATCCCTGGCTGGGAATCCAACCCGGGACCCCTGGGCCTCATATTGGTAGTTAATCAAAGTATTTTTGGAAGGTAAAATTTTGAATTTGAAGTCAAGAGTGTCTTTACTATTTATTTCGGGTCAGTGGCACAGGAAAACTGTCAAAACGTCGGCGGCGCGGCGTCGGGAAATCCTTAAAACCGTAATATGCCTATTGGTAAAATAACTCGCAAGGTCGCAAGTGAAAAGTGTGTAGATACTTATACTGAGCGCGCGCATTAGTTTTATTGCAATGAACAGAATGCGCGTCTCTCGGTGAGTAAGTACCTAAAATAAGTTCATTTATACCTAAACATTTCAATTTTCACCATTTAATTCACCAGTTTCATTAATTTATTTATTAATTCATTCAATATAATGTATAAATAAAAGCTTTTCTTAAAATATAATAAATTAAATAAAGAAAATTCATTGCGCCTTGCATTAGACATCTAGCATTGAACACGTAAAATACACTCTTCTACAAACCAAAAGCATCAACAGAGTGCTTTTATACGCGCTCCGTTGGAGGTTGTGCTTTTGGTCTCTAGTCCTAGTTACAATCACTTTTCACAGATGGCGCTACGATGAGCAAAAGCAGAGTTGACATGGACCGGCAGTGGTGATGAGTTTTGAAAGCGCTCTTTTTTTTTGTTTTATGTTATTTAAATAATTGTGTATAATAATTAAATGTGTGATTAAAACTACACAAAACGAAAGTAAATATGTAAGTTTCCATTAGAAATTAATACAATTCGCCTCAATGATATTGAATTTATTTAAATTCGCCTCTTTAAAGTCTTTAACCGACCTTAAAAAAGGGGTTATCAGTTCGTCGCGTTTTTTTTTGTATTTTTTATTTTCGAACAGTTACAATCAAACAATAAAGCAATTAATATTTTAAACTTTCATCCATCCATATTAACTTCAGTTACACTGTGATCATGGCGCATGCAACTGCGCCGAAATATCGTTTCGGCTTACATAAAATATAAAATCCCGTTATAAGAAAATCCCGTTTTACACAGTAGTGATAATAAAGCAATTAACGCGTAAACGACGTATTGGGATCATTCGGTTGATTGCCATGTGTTATTTTGAATTGGAAGTATTGAAAAGTCTGTCTTTATGTGCAGCTGTTACTCATACGACATAATTTTAATTTTATTATGGAGCGGTGGATTTTGTTAATTTTCTTAGTACATATAAGTAATACGAGAAGGAAGGTTATTTATTCGAATCTGATAAATTCTACTAACTCCTTATTCGGCCAAATTCTACTCAAAAATGTAAAAGTATTGTCTTGTTTTTATGTTTAGATGCGTGGATGTTTGTAAGTCAACGCAAAAAGGGATGAAAGGATTTAGATTGTGGTCCACAGATAGGGTATACAGATAGCCTGGATTAAAACAAGACACGTTTTATCCTGATATTCCCACGGGAACGGTAACTACTCGATTAAAACCGTGAGCCACTAGCGATTCATAAAACTGAAAGTGATCATAACGTCGCCTGCACGTGACTGATTTCATTCGCTCATCATTCTTCTGAATTTAAAGTCAAGTGTAACAATCACTTAAATAGCCACTGAAAAAAAGGTTAATGATAAATGATATTTTATTTGCAAAAAACTTGAGAAACTTGAAACAACAGTTTGATTGGAAATCTAGAAAAAACTTTACCCACTTATTTTTTCCTTCCTATTAGTACAAAAACCCAAATTGTCCAAGTGTACTTGATAGTTACAGCTTTTTTTTCTTATCGAGTGAGGATAATCTAGTGGCCACCTCTGGTGTCAGTGTTTATCAAGCTGCCTTTGACTTGGCTTAACGTTTGTAATCAAATGACAACAGCCGGGACCGACGAAGGTGTGGTTTAACGTGTCCTCCGAAGCACGGAAGCGCTCATTTGTAATGCCACTTTACGGTCACCCATCCGACACCTGACCGGGCCGAACTTTGCTTAACAATCGTGATCGAATACGATCAGTCTGTCAAGCGCGGCCATGAGTGATTAGTTACAGCTGATTGAAGTTTTTATTAGAAATACTGCAACCATCGGGCGGTCGATGTGGCGTTTCAAGGAACAGCGTTTGTCTATACAAATAAATCCTTTAGGTTAATAAGTGACGACCTGTTTGGCGCAGGGGTACTAACCCCGCCTTCTGTGCCAGAGTTCTCGGGTTCGATCCGCGGACAAGACAAATATTTGTGTGCATGAACATGTGTAATTGTCTTGGTCTGGGTGTTTAATATGTATATCATGTATGTATTTACAAAAAAACGGATATAAGTAGGTAACACAAGTTCTTCATGAAACTTGACGTGGGCTTGATAAATTGATGTGATTGTATACAAATACTTATTTATTTATAAGTAATTTATGTATCTTGTAATTCAAGTTATAACATTATTAACATTATAGTTCAGTTACAGAATTATTAAAGCTTTTGAAGTAGGTACCAGAAATGTTAAACTTTTTTTGGTCGTTAACAAATTATTAGGTATTGTAGGAGGCACAGGGGTGTTTTTTAAAACATCTATACGATGGACTTTTATTGATAGGAGGAGCTGCGGGGCTATTAACTATCTTTGCCACAGCAACGCGACAGCAATGCGACAGCGATAATTCCTTTCGTGTACCGTATCACCATAGCAACGGCACGGTTGCTACGGTGATACGTGCAGTTGCTATGGTGATACTTTGGCGTAAAGCAATTATTGCTGTCGTGTTGCTGTCGCATTGCTGCGGCAAAGATACGTAATAACCCCGCGGATGTGCTGCCAGCATAGGGCTGAGCGGCACTAATGGGGCTCACACAAACTCACGATCCACTCGAAAAAAAACAACAATATTACGCTCGTTGGACCGTTTTAGTTTGACATAAATTGGTTCCGTACGGGATTAGGGGTGATTGGGACTATTTTTTTCGAGAGTTTTTGGTGCGATGACGGTTGGTTGGTTGTTTATCTATTTATTTTTAATCGATTCGACACACAGGAAACTTCATTCTTCATAATGGAAGCAATTCTCTGTTTATTTTCATTAAACATAAGAACCAGGATGGATAAAAAAATATCAGTTAAAATGAGTAGTCAACTAAGGATAGACGCGTGACGGGACACACAACGCTAGATAAAGGATGGTGGGCAACATTCACCCAGGAATGAAGACTATACCCTTGTTTGAAAGATAGCACATCCATGATCCTCTGTGCCAATGCTCATCGAATTCTATCGCTGGGATCTCTAGCTATTTGAGGTTGAATATGCGGATCTTACTGAACATTATAAAAACATTCTAAGTTCCAAATCAAAATCCAAGCAAACACGGTACAAAACGGTGTTACAGAGTTTATATTGCTGTGTGGTATATTGTTACGACCTGTTTGGAGCAGGGGTACTAACCCCACCTTCTGCGCCAGAGGTCCCGGGTTCGATCCCGGACAAGACAAATATTTGTGTGCATGAACATGTCTATTTGTCTTGGTCTGGGTGTTTAATATGTATATTATGTATGTATTTACAAAAAAAAGTATATAAGTATGTTTATCCGTTATCTAGTATCCATAACACAAGTTCTTCATGATACTTAACATGGGCTAGATAATTGGTGTGATTGTATCGAAATATTTATTTATTTATTTATTTATATTATAATTATGATCACGCGTTCCACCAGGTACTGGCACGCAAATATAAGTACTACACAAATCAGTGGACTTGACAATATTATTAAAGAATAATGAAGAAAATATTAGACTAATACAATAATTCAAATAGATGTCAAATAATGTCACCTAGTTAGTAAATGTCATAGGTATTACATTAGTTATGTCAGTTTAAGATTTCAATAATTAGTATTTTAATGTCCGACAAAATATATAATGTTACAATTGATACCGACAACGTTCGGATCCGGATGGACGCTCTTCGGATGACAGAGAGAAATCGGATGACGGGAGTCGGAATCTACTGTTTTAATTACAGTACTAATAGTTTTATGACTACTCGAGATCCCTGGGATAGAATTTGATGGGCATTGGCACAGAGTATCATGAATGTGCTATCTTTTAAACTAACTAGTCGCATCAATGGAGGTTCAGGGTGTGCCGCCCATTTTTGCCCATCATTCTTTTTAATTGTAGGATGAAGAAACAAGATAAATAGAAAAAATATCTCTATTTCTATTAATATAAGATTGTCATGGCTTGTTGACTATTTTTTTTTATATGAAAACATACCTAAATCTTAAAATACGTATTCCACAACAGATAGTTGTTTCGGTATGTTATTACTTTTGAGTGTGCAATAATTATTTTATAGAATAGATTACGATATATTGGACCTAATGCTAGCCAATTTTGCACCTCATATTAATGTGTCTAATCCCTGCAAAGGGCACTGTCCTTATTTACGGCCTTAATAGTAGCAGTCCCATAGATAGTTCCAGGAATCCCAAGGCCCGGTAGCTCCTTCTCGGAACGGCAATCAGGCGGCCGTCCCCGGGGCCGTAACGACCTATAATTACCGACACTTCCATCAACAACTATATTTTCTCCCGGTACTGTGAATGTGATGCAATGAAGAAGATAGGAAGCGAAAAAATGGACGGTTGCCACTTGCGGGGTAATGCGATATTAATGCTTGGGGAAGTATGGTTTTGCACCGTTATGTTATTCGCTATAGTTATTGAAAATTAAAATTAACGAATACTGATTACAGTACCCCTATTACGAGTTTGCTTAACATGACATTTACAGGACTCGTGAGCGTAGACTATCGGATACACTGCTCATGTCGGTAAAACAGTCGCTAATTATGAAAGAGACAGAGCTACATTTTACATTAACGTTTACTGTAACGTCGAGTTTGCCAAACTCGTAATAAGCCTACTGGTATTGATTGAACACACACAACACTTTTATCAGTAACACTTTACAATAATTTTGAAACTTTCCGCACTTTAATTTAGTAATGTGGGTAAGTAATTGAAAATGTAAAAATATAAAAGTACGCGAGTATACGAGTACTTAGCTTAGAGCTTCAGATTATACGTTTTCTAAAAACAATACTTTGTTAAAATATTGGTTTATTATTTCTAAGTCGAAATCGATTTGAGTTTGAATCATTTCAATTGGTTTAGTCAGGCGTCTACCTACACAAAAAATAGACGCAATGAATTGATATTATAACTTTATATTATCCTTTTTTTTGTCCGTAAAATGTTGTAAATTCTTTTCATTACATAATACATAAGTATAAGCAATTATTAGTCTTATTACCCATATCCTGATCCGGGCCCATGACATGACAACCGAATTGTTCGGCTGCCCCAAAATATGTAGTTTACTTTCGATTTAGTTTGAATTTTTATGCTTTTTGTTAGTGGAATTGGCCCCCAGTGGACAGAATATATATAAATGGGTTCGATAAATTGTGTTCCGATGCGACCCGGATCCGGCGGCTGAAGGGCCGGACCGGCGGCGCGCGGGCGGCGCCGGCAGATGCGACGGCACGGACGCCGATAAGGTTGCCACTAGCTATTTATGGGTTTTGGTTAAGTTTGAAAAGGATATGTATGTTAAAAATATTAATATTTTGATTTCCAGAACTATAAAGTACTTCATCGAATATAATACGAATTTTACGATTATAATACTTTTAGAAATCTTAAATAAAAAGGTGATTGTAGTTAGAAGAAAAGTAGAAGACTACTAGGTAGCTGCTAATCCTTAAAAGTATACCTACTTGATGACAAAATCAGTGCTTTCTTAAATTTAAATTCAGGGTTTATGATTTTGTAATTTTTGCATTTTTCAATTCTATTTTTATACTTATGGTAAATTTTAAATAGAAAAATATTGGAAAAAATTAAGTCTCTGTAGCTCAGTGGTTAGAGCATTGGACCGGATTTCCAAAGGTCGCGGGTTGATTCCCGTCCGAGAATTCACTTCTGGCCGAGTTAATTTTTTCCAATATTTTTCTATTTAAAATTTACCATAAATACAGGGTGTTAAAAGACCCATAACGAAAACGAAAACCACGTATTCTTCCCATCGTTACTATCATTTTCTTGTATGGGGCCAAATCTGGGAAATTGATAGTTAAGGAGTTATTGAGGATTAAAGACATTATGTTTTTCTAAAGATTATCGTATAAAGTAACAAAACCGCTCATTGATATGGAGCCCCGGTTACCTACTCGCACTCCTTAGAGCTAGCGCAGACGACGGACAACGGAGGACTTTTTGTCCGCGACACGTCTTTATTGTTAACCAAATAAGATTGAACTTAGATCGCGTATATCCATGAAAAGTACGCGATAGTCTTCGTTATATATTCAACTTTATGTTCTTAGTAATAAGGTCGTGTCGCGGACAAAAAGTCCTCCAATGTCCGTCGTCTGCGCAGGCCCTTAGACACACGCAAACGCTGTTGCACGCGTTCCATTGCGTGTAAAAAAATAACATCCATTATTTTTGCCTAAAAATACATAATGTTATTTAGTTTCTTGTACACTACGCATATATCACGTTTTCGGTATGGGTCTTTTAACACCCTGTATAGTAGAGATTTCTTTACTATCTGACCACGACAATTAGGCGCATGACAGCTGAGAAAAACTAAAAATATCTAAGTGAAAACCAAATTTAAAAAAAGCGGTAATCAATCAGTTTATCACTGTAGCGCTAATTTATCACATACCTAATAACAGAAAAGCGGTGATAGAAGAAGTGGGCTGCAGGTGCCAAAAGTGCAAAACCGCATTCCTGTCGGCCTAATTGTCTTGGTCGTGTAGTACGATACTTTTTTTATCCCCATAAACAAAATGTTCTATCTTATCGTTTAGTTAAATAAAGTTAGGTACTTTTTGCGTAAAGTGGCTACTTTTTAACCGACTTCAAAAAAGGAGGAGGTCTTCAATTCGGTTGGAATATATATTTTTTTATGTATGTACACCGATTATGCCGAAATTTCTGAACCGATTTCCATGATTCGTTTTTTGTTAGATGCAGAATAGTGGCCAATTAGTCCCATAAAAATTTGGTTTGGTTTGACCCAGTACTTTTTATGTTTTGAGCAGGAAAAGCGGAACCCTTATAGGATCACTTCGTTGTCCGTCCGTCCGTCAGTCTGTCAAGACCGTTTTTCTCAGGAACGCGTGGAGGTATCAAACTAAAATTTATACCTAATACTCAGGTCTACTGTCCCTTGGAGCTGTGAAAAAATCAAACTTCTAAGCTAAAGCAATCAAAAGATACAGCCGTTTATGCCGCAAATTTCCGCAAATTTTCAAAACTCGCACGGGAATCAAAACCTACAGGGTACTTCCCGTGAACTTAGAATCTTGAAATTTGGTACGAAGTAACGTCTTATAGTACAGATAAAGGAAAAATTGCGAAAACCGTAAATTTTTGGTTACATCATATAATAAAAAATATTTTACGGAACCCTCGGTGCGCGAGTTCGATTCGCACATGGCCGGTTTTTTATATATTTCATTTCATATTTGTTACTTGGATGACATGTTATTATCTACCTTTGCAAATTGTTTTTTGCTTTTTAGTTTTTTTGAAGTCAATTTTAATTTTTTTATAAAAAGTTTTTTATTTCACAATGTTTATCAAGAAAGCTGGCCATAGCTTTGGAAGTGATAATTTGACCCTGGAAGGTATTTTCCAGTGCCACAGAACACAAGAATCAAGTAAAAAAACCAAGTAAGTAACTTGGTTAAGGCTTTTCCAGAGCTTACTAAGTGAACCAACCACCAGTCAGCTAAATATATTTGTGTTATGATTAGTCATCGGTTATCAGCTACGCCCTTGCAATCACTAGACTGTGCTTAAATATCTAGTATGTAGTATAACTTGTAAAGGATACGATAGGACAGACATATCGGTGAGAAAAAAGCGTTGCAAACAAATTAAATAAAAAAAAAACTTGTTTTCGCGTCTCGTCACCATCCATCGGCGTGAAACGTAGGCAGTCAAAAATTCCCCTTTTACTATTAAATGCGTAACAGATATTTATCCTCCTATTTTTTCTTGTGTTGTAAGCTGTCAACCCTTGCTCTTGTACGTGAGTGGAGTTAAGCCGGTTGGCGTCGGCGGTGAAGTCGGCTTACTGCGCGCGAGTTTGAATGGCCTCCATTAGGGCGGGCGCGGGCGGGCAGCGCAGGCGCCCTGTGCGGGATCCATGCAGCCGTCAAGAGCCGGCGGAGGCTCTAATTGATGGAGCGTGACTGTCTGGCCTTATGTGTATGTAAGTAATAGGAGAATCAATAGTCGAGACAAAACTGTGAATGTTTTTGGTAATATGTACACACATAAAAAAAAGGCTGCGATCACTCAACGATTTTCATACAAAATACCTGTTTTCGTAGGGATTGAGTATTTTTTCAATTTCGTACTGTAAAACGGGCTTACTTTGACTTTGTGGGTAACATTGAAATTTTTCGTCAAATACGACCTTCGTAGTAGAGTGGTGGGTATACCGGTTTCAAGGTCTCGCCTACTCTGAGGTCCCGAGTTCGAATCCCGGTAGGAGCATATGTTTGTATGATGAACCATTTGTACCTGAGTCATGGACGTTTATATTATTATGTATTCCATAAGTAACACAAGCCTTACAGTGCTTACTTTGGGGCTAGGTTAATTGGTGTGAGTGTAAGAAATATTTATTTATTCTATTTTATTTTTTTGTAACCGAGAATAAAGCAAAAGAAGTAGATTTATGATAATACTCGGCACAGTGAATAAATATAAATAACCTTTTACGTCCCATTCAGGAAGACTGGAGTTATTTGTTAAGTTGTGGAGGCGCCAGGGCGGGCCTGCGAGTCGCCTTGTGGCGTTTTTATACAAGAAAAATGGATTGTAAAAATGATTCTTATGACAGAGGTTGAAGCCTAGTGAAAATGATTAACTTTAGATTTGTTTTGATTTTCTTTCAAGTACGACGGGGAATGCATATTTTTAATAAATTACTAATGACGTAGATATACATAGATGATTTAAATAAGTTACCCTAGTCGGTATTACTATTGTCGTTTAGGTTTTTGTATCATCCATCACTCTAGGATGGTCTCATAATTTAAGTATCATTGAAATTTTTGCATCACTGCAGTTTCATTGTGTAATGATGAATTGTCCCGTCCAGAGCCTAACGTTTTTTTTAAACAAATGACTTATATAAAGTTTAACTTATTAATATTTTTAACTGACATGGTCACTATAACTATTACGATTACTATGTTTGTGTTTGTTGTGGTGGTAAATATATCGTTCATCGCATTAGTTTAAAGTTTAACTTTTTCCATAAACTTCTTACTCTGTTTACCATTTTATAATATAAATAATTACGCCTTTCCCCATTGAGACTAGGCAGAGAACAATTTTATTTCCACTTGCTACAATCCTTACATTTTAATTTTAATTTCGGGTACGTTTGATCTGAATTTAATAACAATCACAAAGGTAGCCAAAATAAATAGTCCAACGCATTCTCCAATCACCGTCAGATAACGAAATATACCGTGTGCGTGCTTCCTCCAGAGATAATATTTACGACGTCGGGTATAGGACATAAGTTTCGTTATTAGATACTATCTTTACTACCCCAGTTAGCTACAGTCAAAGTTTTAAATACGCCGGGGATATCAGTAAAGCGTTCTTAGCGTACTAAAAGTGCCGTATAACATTGTTATGCGACATAAAGATGGTCTTAATAATAAAATATTTAAGGGTTATGCCCGCTACTGCCATTAAATGTTTATAAGATTTGAAGGCGGAGTGTTACGGGGGTCTGTCACGATGACGCAGCTAACAGTTATTTGACGACTATTACTGTAATTTAACTGAGTATCTTCTTATGTTTGAACACTTTTACTGGCACGTTTAACTGTATCACAAAGTCAGGTTATAATGATAACAAAGAACTTATTACAATCTTACTTAATAAAGGAACTGCGAAGTTTTATTTTTCAATCAATGCTTTGGTAAATAAAATTCTTATTTTTAATATTATGAAAATATTATCATGAAAATAGCAGCAAGAAAAAAAATGACATGTTGAAGCAAAATTCAAGGCATGTCTTTTAAAATTGGTACGATTTCACTTAAAAAACTTTAAATAATGAAAAATCTATGGTAAGTATTACTTATTGCAACAATAAAAGAAATCACTTTTTGCTAAATTTAATCTATGCTTCTTATTTATAATCGCATTTAAGCGTAACTTTGTAAAAGTAGAACATCTTACAAAACATTATTCCGAATGGTTCCAATGTCAAACGCATTGTTAAGTTCACAATTAAGTACTTACAATAAATTATAGCAATATATTTTTTTCCGTCAATCGTAAAAAGCGGACAAAAAAGTTGTCATTGACAAAAAGGCGCTTTCGATGAAAAAGTGCACGATTTTTTGTTGCAAGCAATTTCGCATTCGCTCGGGCTTAGCGTGAAACTGGCTATTTTTTTTAATAGCAAATACGCGTTTACTGTGAACACAATGCGTTATAATAAAGTAGGTACACACATTTAGTTCAAGTGTGAGCGGAAATTTCACAAAAAAAATATAATTACTTACTCTGCAAAGATGAAATAGTTACTTAATATAAAAGAAAGGTTTTCACCTCACACGCTCTGAAAATGAGGTTTTGTCAATCAGTTTAGGCGTAGAAAATCGCTTTTTGCGGCCAAGTACTTTTTTAAATTAATTCCTAAAAATATGTCATAATGCGTTCCGAATCGCACTATTGACTTTTTTGTTATATTTGATTCTTAACTTAAATAGCTTTAAATTAATTATAATACTCCGTTTTGGTTTTATTATATTATTTTAGTTCATTGAATCATAAAAAAAATTACAATAAGATTAAACTATTTGTTATAAAAATTTTATATTAGGGTGGGTGAGATTTCACAACCTATAATTGGATTTCGGACTGTGACATAAATCTTTATTTTTAAATTGTCTTTGTCTTGTACCACATGTCAGTGTCAACATTTACGGAATCGTTTTTATTCTTATTAATAAGTAACAATATATTCCTACATTAAATAACTTTGAATTAACTATAATATTCCCTTTTTTATTATTTTAGTTTTTTATATCATTAAAACAACGAGAATAAGGTATACTTAGATTAAACTTTATGTTTAAAGAATTTTACCAATTTAAACAACCATTAAATTTTCCTCGCTGTTGTGAGGTGAAAAATTGTATGTTGCGCTCGGCAGAAAAGTTTTTAGGGTCTTGTACCTTTGAAATCCTCGCTTCGCTCCTAGAATCCTTCACTTGCTCAGATTTCAATAGAGGCAACTCGCCGCTAAATAACCAACTTTCCAGCCTTGCAAAACAAATAACTATTGCTAACTTTAGTATTATTGTACTATTAAGTATTCTGTGGTATTACTTAAAACCAACAACTTAACATCGTTATATGATTGTTTTTTCTTTTGCAAAATGAGTGGTTTTCGTGAAATTAAATTTGATTGAAGCTTAACGATTAAATTATAATAGACTCTATAGTTGATAAACAGACGTGTAGGTTTGAAACTTTCGCGTTCCATTATAATTACAAATTAAATTTAATATGTAGTACTTATTTACTTACATACATATAGCATCACAGCCGAAACGTCAAGCACCTAATGTAGGTACTACTTAAGAAATGTCGCGTTTGACTCCCGTTGTTTTCTATAAAAAGGAAAGATTTGTTTGTTTGTTTGCATTGAATAGGCTCCGAAACTACTGATCGGATTACGGTGAAATTTGGTACATAGATAGTAGATAGCTTGGTTATGAACATAGGTACAGAATATATATTAGTACCTTACGGTAACATAGGATAATGGTTATCCTGATATTCCCACGGGAACGGGAACCACGCGGGTAAAACCGCGAGCCGCCGCTAGTAATTTGTAATTATAATGACGTGTAGGTGTCGAGTAAACGAATAGATTTTGTTTGTGTTTGTGCAAGCCATGTTCAATTCTTTTATTATATTCTTTTATTAACTTTTATGTATTCTTATCGTCTAGCTAGACAACATACTTCTATCCTACCTGATATTATACGAAACCGAACCACATAATCATGACAATGTCAGTTCATAATAAGGAAATTACCGCGCCCCCACCACAAACGGTCGTATTATCGGGAATGCCCTCCTCCCCCCTATGCCCTGTCCCCCCTGTCATCCCGGCTGAGAGCGACTTCCCGTATTGTCGCAATTGGCGACAGGACACGGCTGGACCGCTTCATACCGTTTGATGTCCAATAAACATCGGTAAAGCACGCATGTGGATCAACATAATCTAGTCTGGGCCCGTAGACAAAGTAAAATGGTTATGTAGCGAAACGATAATTGGATTCGTTATTTCGTATTCGCCAATGAACTTGCGGTAAGACCACGTGGTTTAGCTCGACCTACGCCAATTCGCCAATCCCATATATTTAATTCTTTTCGAACTTCGTTATCGTTTTTGAATTGTTACTTTGGCTAAATTCCAAACGACAGTCTACAATACCTTTACTTCAAAACATTTTAATATTGTTGTTTACTTATGTAAACATCTTGATGAACTGCGATATAGCTTTTTAACTGCGACACAAAAAAAAACCATAAATCTTTATTTACCTTAGAACTAAAACTATAACAATATTTATCTGGAGTCCCCTTTTAAACATAAAAATGTCTGTAGTAAGGGACTCCGCTCCTCCTTATATAAAACAGGACTAAGGTGTGCACATGATCAATAAAAAATACAACAGTACAAAAAGAAAGGCAAAGAAAAAGCAAAACAATTATATACAAAGGTATTATAACGATGACATTTATGTAAAATAGTCTATGTATATTAATAATGTATGTGTATGTGTATGTGTGTGTGTGTGTGTGCCTGTGCCTGTGCATGTGTATGTGTGTGTGTGTTTTTTAGTAGTAGTTTTTTAATAACTAACCGTAACCGCAGACGTTATTGTCGCATAAATTGTAAATCTGTTGGTTTTATTTTTATAACGAATAAAACAATTGGTTATTAAACACAAAACTACTTTACCGGATTCCATCGCGCTTTTATTTTTGACACTTGATTTTGACATTTTGTGTCAGGTACTTCATCATGGGCCTCTGAAAAGGTGCTGAAACGTCATGAAATAAAAACAAAACACTAAACCAAGTTTTAAATAGAAAGTGCGATATTTATCATCCGCAAAAATTGTTTTATTAAATTAACAGTATAGGCTCGCCCAAAAAGTGTAGATGTGATTCAAATATTATCGAGTAAGTTTAGTATAGGTATAACATAGACGTACCATAACTATAATAAAAATATTGCTGAGCAAACCTGAATAAACAATACAGAAGAGTGTTCTGTTATACTTAATTAGCTGTAGTAATTCATTTCCAAGTAATTGTGAAGTCGCCAAGAATGGCGTTGCTTGTTAATGAGGTTGGTCGTGTTAATTGGTTATTGTGGCCATATTTGGTGTTCGTTTTTATTCAAGAAGTGAGTAGTATTTGTTGAATATTTGTAGTTCTAAGGGTTAACGAACATACTATTGAAAAGTTTTCTACATTTATGGTTCCAATGGAAAGTTTGCCATTTGCCAAAGTGATGACATGCATTAGGCTGCGTTAACATAGAAGCGGAGCTGCGCGGAACTCAGCTAAGCGAGGCTAAAGAGGTAAGTGTTTCCATTGAAGCTGCGCAAATATGAGTGGTGCAGAGCTAAGCTGTGTAGCTGGTTGAAGATGAGCCGAGCGGGGCTGAGCTAAGCTGTAATATAGCTAGTTCAAGTTAAGCCGAGCGCCCGTGGGCCAGCAAATCCCCGCTCAGCGTGATTTGAGCAATATCATTGGTAAATTATTGTAAGTCTTAGCTCAGCTCCACGCAGCTCCGCTTCTATGGAAACGCAGCCTTATACAATAACATTTGTTATGATTATGTTATGTTATGAATTTGTGTAAAAAAACTTAAAACAAAAAACCATTGAGGTGTATAACACCTTTATCAATGGTTTTTTGTTTAAGGTCTTGACTACATAGTAGGTAGGTCTCATTTAGGAATCATTATTATATTTTTCTTTCAAGAACAACAACAACAGAAAAAAATATATAAAAGAAAGAACAAGCACATAACTGTGCCATTTTTATACTGTGAATCTATTGAGGAATAATAATGATGTTTTTCGTTTAAGGAAAATTTTGTTATTACGTGGAAAAAATATAATAAATTTTAAAAGCAAGAAGTGCCATTTATTCCATGGTCCAATTTAAGAATAATATTTTAAGTTTTTCTTTCAAGAATAACATGAATAATAGATGGGAAAAAATTAAAAGAAGTTATTAAAGAAAGAACAAGGTGAGTGCCATTTATTATATGGTCCCATTGAGGATTTAAGAGAAATAAAATTATTGGGTCTGAAAAAATACAAAAGAAGTTTGAAACCACACGGCATTTTCCACTCCCAAAACCATTACTGACACGAACCAATAAATATTACCGAGTTTACCGACCAAACCGACCATCAGCGTTCAGCGTACACGTCACCGGTCGCCATTATGCCAGCGCAGAATGCTTCATAGTTCATTGATTTATTATTCATGCGGACCTTTTTCTTCGGATTTATTCTTTCTTTATGTACAGACAAGCAATTTAGAAATGGTTACAGCTTAAGAACGTTACAGTATACAAACTTTGTACTACAGCTTGATTTTAAGTTACATAAGTTATATCGTAAAACTTATCTCTATAGAGGTATAAAAAAAAATTCGCTCGTCGCCGTCGTTAAAAGAAAGTTAACCTACAATATTTTTGTAATTATCCTCAAGTCTTATAGTTTTGTAAATTGTTCACCACAGGCAATTTTCTCTTAACTTATTTCTGTGTTCTTTTTATATGTACTTAAATCAGTATGAAATGTATCAGTATCTTTTCAACTTTGTCACTTAGCGAGTTGTGAATGAAGTCACGTACCAAATCAATTTCGTATTTAATTAAACGGGAAGCCCACTCAAGCCCGACGTTTCACTGCAGCTGGAACCAATCGGTGTCAATTAAAACGAAAAAGGTTGTACCGTGTTCTTCAGTCTGTGGCGTGGGCCCGGGGCGCGGGGCGCGGGGCCCAGCCGCGGGGCGCGGCGCCCCGTCGTCGCTACAACTACTACGTTTTTGCTTTCGAGCATAATGACAAGCTATTTTATATTTATTCGCTTTTGAAATCGAATAAAGCGACTGATAGTCTGTTCACATCTTTGAATATTTTTACGTCGCACGGGGAGCCGAGTCCTTTCATGCGAGCCGTATTCAAAGTTGTCAATACAACTTTCATGTTGTGAGTTATTTGACTTTTTTGAGTACCTATCCATTACATAATTCATTAACTCTTTCCATAGAAGAACAAGTAATTTTCTACGATTTATTTTATTAGTCGTCTTGAATTAACCGTGACCGTGTTCGTAAAGTAGAGAGTGACGTCCAAATTATTTAGCCATTTTATTGCTAATTCGGAACTTTCACTGTTTTTGTTTTATTTTCACGAGGATTATACGATAGCTGGCAAAAAAACACCAAATTTAACTTTCATTCTATTTAACCAATCTTGAAGAAGTAACGCGAGACAATTCCAAAAGTATAAAAGGAGGAAAGCCTTGTCCGAAATGTTTACTTATTGCAAGTTAATTTCAGTATGGCTTCCCTTAATTTAAAATATGTTTATTGCATATACCGTATTGTAAATTTAAACAATGTTACATAAGAGAGTAATATCATCAAATACCTTGAACTAGGATGGGATTTACGGGTATTAACTCGTAGCACTCGTAGTTTCTTGTACGATAATATATTATTAGGTTAGGTACTTATGTGTTTATTAAGGACTATTTATGTAGTCCATAAAATACTTCATGTGCGATTCGGAATGCATTATGACATATTTTTAGGTATTAAATTAAATAAGTACTTTACCGCGCTAGGCCGCAAAAAGCCTCTTCTAATGAACTTTATTAATTTTGGTTGTTTTGTTTGAAGGACAATACCTGCAAGCTTTTTCTCAATTTGTTTACAACATTTGGTTGGTGGTAGGACATGTTGTAAGTCCGCCTGGCTATCTACCACCATCTTATCTGAGTCTGACGCCAAACCAAAAATGTTTTCAGCATTGTTGTGTTCCGGCAGATAGAGATAAGATAGCCAGTTCCTCAGTGATTGAGGATTCCGGGAGAGGCTCGCTTCCATCTTCAGCCTTATCAATACTTAACATCAGGTATGATAAAGGCTATGAGACTCACCGTCATTTATAAAAAAAACACCAGTAAATCATTTGATGTAACCGACATCAGACAACTCTGAAGTAGCCCAAGCCGTCTGAGAACAAAGCTGGAACTTTAATAAACTTAAGTCTTGGTAATTCTGAATGCAAATGTTTTACTTATTAAGTGAAATTACGAAGTTGGAATGAGTTGCGACTGCTTCTAAGTTATGGTTGAGGTTTAGTTTAGCAACAAACAAATTGGTCGTATAAAACATGTCTTATGCGGCTTTCGGTTATAGGTATAACTGTTGTTCACAGGAACGAATGAACGGAATGGACTGAACGAATGTGTACAATAAAAGTTGATGTTATAACAATTGTGCAGCATTTCAGTCATCTTCCAATGCCTATAAAACTGTTATGGGACTTAAGTGGTTTCATAAAAGTCAGGATATAACCATTATGTAACCAAAAAGTCGGTCGAAGACTTGTATTTAACATTTAAGCAACGTTGAAAAAAGTTTTTGACTGACTTTTATTTAACTCCTTAATAACTTTAAAAGTAAATTGGGTCTATTTAGCATTGTATAGACGTCTACAACTACGTTTATACGACCCAACTTGTAGAACCAATAGTAAAATGAAAAACGTTTACTCAACTATTATTTGTAATAAAAACGTTTTCTGTATATCTATTACTTTTTAAATAAAGTTCCCTAAAAAAACTATACTGGTCAACCGGGAAGTTCCTCGACAGTACTAATTAAATAGAAAATTGTAATCTTCTTTTCTATTCTAAGCTTAATACATTTATGTTTATAAATATATATAGTTGCTACCATTATAGAATAATTTTAATTACCTATTACAATTACACAATTACAAAATGCCATTTCAAATAATAAAGAAAGCCTGTAGGTATATCTAGTAAACAAAATATGTATACCAAAATAGGCGATGATTGAAATGAAATGAAATGATTGCTGACTAATCGGTCGCTGAAGGTTCGTATAGCGCGTCTCATTCTCCCGCGCTCCCACCTAGGGGTCGAGAGTGAGATGCCGCGTGTTGCTATGACGCTAGCACCAAAATCAATTTGGTAGCAATAACTGGAACTAAAGGAATGCACACTAGTTCGTCGTTTGTTCGTTAGAGGCCGCGCTGTTGATACGTGACGTAAAGAAATTATCGCGCAATTTCTGCTGTCGCGTTGCTGTTGCAAAGATAGGTACTTTTGAATAAAATTGCACTTAGGTAACTCCAGTTTCATATCTTGTCGACCTTCGTGGTAAAGTGGTGCGTACAACGGTTTCAAGGTGTCTCCTACTCTTAGGTCCTGGGTTCGAGCCCCGGTAGGGGCAAATTTTGGTATGATGAATACGAGCATTTGTATTGTACCTGAGTCATGGACGTTCATTATATTTCTAAACATAAATAATTATATGTTTTTATAACTTTTTAATTTTGCATTTTACAATGCTATTTTTATGTGATAAATATATGTATTAAGCCTTAGAGTGCTTACTTTGGGGCTAGGTTAATTGGTGTGAGTGTCAGAAATATTTATTATTTTATTATTATGATTTCTAAAGATGCCATTACATTACGTCCTTTATAGTTCTAAAAAGCTGTTTATGGAGCTCATTCATTACGGCGACTTTCGAAATAATGTAAACGGCAAAAAGGGCTTACTTTGGCGTTACTAATTGGTGTGAGTGTAAGAAATATTTATTTAAGCATCAGTTGATTAAAGTAACTACTTGGGTCCTTTCTATTGTAGCATGTTTGATACCACTATATTTGAAGAAAGGAAATGTAGTGGCATAGAAAGCCAAAGACATTTCACTCTTATTCAATTGCACCCACTCCCCCCCATTTCCCCCTTTTCTGCTCTTCCTCTTATTTCTTTACCACTCAAGGTTGCCTGGAAGAAATTAATAATAATAAATAAATAAATAATAAATAAAATTTTTATTAAGTAACAACACTTTGCCATTAATTAAATGGTGATTGGAGCCTCCATTTAAGCGAATATAGCCTGTGTTTGGGGGCTCCGCTCTTCCTTAGCTAATTATTTTAGAAAAACAAAGAGGCGATATGGTTCGTTCTTGTACAAGTTTATAACACCGATATTACCAGTTCACCCAGCCCTACGATAAGTAACTTTCTATCAAATCTTAGGATCAGAACATCATTATAAAAGACATATAATAGTCTGCTGGGTGAACACAACATGATAGAAAATATTCTTAATGAATGTAGTTTATACATTTACAATTAGAGTAACTTGTCAACAATTAGGTTATAGACAAATAAAGAAGAAGAAAAGTTATGCAACGTGTATTTCCTTGTGTGTGTGTGTGCGTGTGTGTGTGCATGTGTGTGTGTGCATATGTGTGTGTGTGTGTTTGTTGATTAATTGCTACCTAGCAATAAGGCCGCCTTTTGTGTATTTCCTTTTACTGTCTGTTTTTTATATTTTTCTTTGTGTTCTTATTATGTGCAATAAAGTGTTTTATTATTATTATTATTATTCTGCTCTTCCTCTTATTTCTTTACTACGCAAGGTTGCCTGGAAGAAATTGCTACCTAGCAATAAGGCCGCCTTTTGTGTATTTCCTTTTACTGTCTGTTTTTTATTTTTCTTTGTGTTCTTATTATGTGCAATAAAGTGTTTTATTATTATTATTATTATTTATTTATCTTATGTCTATAAGGTTGTAGTATCCTCTTTCCACCTGGAGTCCAGTTAATAGATATCGTTAAGTGCTCTTATTTGTGGAATTGCACAGATCAAATGTCGAAACGTGATACCCTTTCACAAATCTTCATTACGTATCTGTCAGTAAGAGATGTATAATCGTGAAGATTTGATTTCCGATTTGACTCGGTGTGGATTTGATCGGTTCTGACGTCCATCCCGGTCTGCCGCAGCTTTGCTTTCCACTCACAATGAAAAACAAGGAAGATGACCTTTGTCACTACCGATATCCAGTGCAGCTTCGTTGAACGTTGTTTTTGTTTGTCGAGGCGGAAATTAATAAGTGCAACGTGAACTAACCGGTTTTTATACCTAAACAAAACCTGTCTATGGATCATCATTATCAACAACAACATTTTTTATCCGCATCTTTTCAAATCGAAAATTTTAAATTATTTTCTTCTTAATTCCTTCTCAGTAAAGAAAGTCTTACCGAGGAATAGAAATTAGGAGTGACTAACTATTCACAATTAGTATTGCGTTACAAAATTTTTCTATTCTTGCTTTCTACTTCTTCGGAAACGGTTACACAAATATTTTAATTTTGGAAATTGCCGACAATATCTTGACATAAATGAGGCTTCTCATTTTTCCCTCCTCCATATTATTCCCCTTACATTTTCTTGTAAAAGCAGGTATAAGCAACCAAGTATAGGTCTAGTATAATCAAGAAAGACAGTATGAAAGATATGGTTGCGAGCTTTGGCGTCGCGACTCGCGACTCGAGCGATAAGGTCCGAGCGTCATTTGTAAAGGCTCGCTCGGCTTGCTCGTAACTGCTCCCATTCCTTTGATGTCGACCGCTTTATGTGCACAAAGTGATAAATAGATGCGTGGAAGACTGTAAAACAAGCCAACTTAATGATGAAAACTGTCCCAACCTTTCCGAGTATTGGGCTGGTTAAATGATGAAGGAAATACGATTATATTTTGGTCTGGGTAATCTCAATCATTACTAGGTAGGCGTAGGTACTAATAAAGTACAACACTCACAATTTAATACATAACGACAGACAAACATTTAAAATTAATTAGAGAAACACAAGTTAAAAAACATGTCCAAAAGACGCCCTGATGCAAAGGTTATTACAAGGTAGATGGTTATACTACTAACATAAAAATATAACTATTGTAAAATGTATTAAAGGAAAATATTCTAATAAATAAGGATGAAAAATTTTTCCTCTTATATTAAATAATTTTCAAGATTGTACATTTGTGTTTGGCAACAACATGTTTCTTTGTAAATGTTGTTGTTTCTGTTTAAGCGGCCGTTCATTTTGACAGCTAAAAGATATCCTGAAGAGTTGGCAGGGAAAAAAGCACTTATCTATAAGTCTATTTGAATAAAAATATTTTGACTTTGACTTTGGCAAGTAAATTAGTTATTTTAAAAGTTTTTTACGAGTTTCACCCGAGTTCTTTTCGTAATAACACGTGTTGTGAGGCTCCATTTTTAACTCAATCTACCATACAATTTCTGTATATTAAAAAAAAAGCAAAATACTTGACATTGGCGAAATTCCCGTATTTAACGCGAGCACGCCATTAATTCAGAAAGAAGAAGAAGATTTTTCTTTTTCCTTTTGTTTCAATCAAGTATCTAACAAGACGTCTAATTATTTTTAGGTAAATATCGTGAGTAGATAATTAATTTAAGAATGTAACATTCCTTTGAACTTTAGGCTGCAATGAAAAAACAAACAAATCTCAACAACTTGATAAATCGTATGTGTCTGATTTTTAACGAATAGCTTTTTCTAAAAGCTCGAAAGACGTAAAAAGTTCACTGCGCGTACCTACAGAATAAATTATAAAGTGTGCAACTGGTTTTTTTTATGAGAACAAAAGTCTGCCGTCACAGTTGGGGTCGACAGGTCCAGGACAATGCCTCGATGGCTTGTCTGCAAGGGAGGCCGAAGACGATTTTATATACGAATTTTGTATGCCGTGTGACTGGGCTAAGTAAGTACAGGCTGTTTATGTAATTTTTAAGATTGATACATATTTAAATACAAAGCTACTAAAATAGCTTTGAAATGTTTTTCCATTCACAAAAAAAACATTATTGGCTTTTTCAGAAAGCAATTAACTTTCCATTGCATAAAACTCGTACTTACATTGTTTATTTTTAGTTACTTGAATCTTAGATTCCAAATGTCATGATTAAGTATTATGCTGAAGATAATGATTCTGCAAGTGACATAATTAAACTTTGGTTGTCGTGATATCATTGTATATAAATCTTTGATCCACCTTTACTTAATAAATCGTCAGGTCTGTCTGTATCAAAATTTTGTAGAGACCATTTGGAAGCATGGAAATGAAAATAAAGCTGAAGGTATGTGTATATACTAGAGAAGGTGCAATGTATGAAAGTTGATATACAGTGGTTGTCACATTGTTAAGTTTGCCTTTATCATTGGTTACATTTTTATACTGTGTGATTCATATTATTTTCTAGTCTATGTATTTTGCTCTTTTGTCTCTTCTTGTAATTTTTCACTCATTGTATATTTTTTCCTTTTCAGTAGGTACATTTGTAATTTTCTTCAATATAAATTTACCTGGTTTTATTTAAAGTATCATTTCTTTCAACGACCCTTTGGGAATTGTGCATGGTCCTTCGAGCCGGATTGTGACGCAAGCAAGAAAAAGTTGGCGGAACATAATTTCGTGTGCTCAGCGAAGTAACGGCGACAGCAAAGCAAAATTGCCACAGCTCACCATTTCGAAGAGTGGTTTGAAATGTTTATATACTTATGTGGTGAAAAACTGTAAGTAAACTGAACCTTATTTTCAAAGTCAAAGTCAAAGATTTTTATTCAAATAGACTTATAGATAAGTGCTTTCGAATCGTCCAATTTTTTTTTTCCTACCAGCCATTCAGGACATCTTTTAACTGATAAGAAGAACGGCCGCAAGAAACTTATCAGCTTTAACAGAAGCAACAACATTTACAAAGGAACATGTCGTTGCCAAACACAAATCTACAATCTTGAAACATATTTAATATAAGAGGAAAATTTTCTTATACTCAGTTATTAGAATATTTTCCTTTTATACAATTACTACTATTTTCTATCTACTACCTACTTTATCGAACTAAAAATGGAATCGATGCTTAACCTTCAGTTGGATACTGCATCCAATATTTCCAAGGCTAAAATTAACTACAAAAGTCTCCGAAAGAGCGCATATCAATATCTTATGTGGAAGCGCGCCTGAAAATGTTAGAACGCTTATGGTCCTCGTTTTATACGACGCATCGGACAATCATAGGAGTGTGCAACATGTGATGTCGAAAGCTCTCAGTACCAAATACAGATATATATGGTTCTACTGAAGATTTATACATCGAACACAAATCTGAATTAAAAGAAAAATTTATTATATTAAAGGAAGACATTCATGTTAGTATTTCAGCTCAAATTGAACATAATATCCAATTTAAATTTGCCCAAAATATCATTACCCATGTTCAGCGGAAACTACTCTGAGTGGAGCAGCTTTCGTGATTTATTTTTGTCTTTAATTCATAACAACAAAGGAAGATTGCATTATTTAAAAAGTCATTTGTGTGGCGAAGCTGAGCAGCTGTTGAGGCACATACCTATCACCGCATGTAATTACAAACTTTGTTGGGATCAATTAGAGCATCTTTACAACAACAAAAGATTCTTGGCCAATTGTATTTTGAAACGTTTTATCAACCAAAAGAATGTATTGTCAGAGTCATCGAGTGCAATAAAAGAACTACGGGATGCATGATGCAGATGCTCTTTCTAATTTAGGCGTCAACATAAATTCGTGGGATATTATTGTGATTTATTAAGTGTCTCTAAAACTTGATACTGAGTCTCGAAAGATGTGGGAGGTTAATGTTAGCAAATGTAATGATGAATTGCCTAAACTTCCGGAATTCAAAGACTTTTGGATCAACGTTTTAGGTCATTAGAATTTTTAGATAACAAATCCAATAAAACCACACAAAACAATAATGTACGTAATCACGTTTTTAGGACAATGCATGTAACGTCTACCGTATCTTGTAATTTTTGTTCGGAAGATCATAAGTTATGCTTTTGTAAAATATTCGCTAAAGAAGACGTAGATCAACGTCGTGCCTTTGCGCGGCACATTCTTCGATTAGATTCAGAGTCATTATCATCCCGGTATTCGTCATTAAAAAGACAATTTAGAGTTGTTTCTTATATACGTCGATTTCCAAGATTTAAAAAGGAGAAAGTCAAGAATGTATCTAAAGAATGTATCTTAAGATATATGATCATTACTTACCTGTATCCTGTTGTGTCAGAAGGATATTTTCCTGGAAGAGATAAAAAGTTCCGAAATTATTGGAAAGGTTAATAAGAAAACTAAACTTACCTCGCTTTGTCTATTTCTTGAGAGCGATGGTATCCTCAGGGTGGGCGGTCGTTTGCAGCAAAAGGAAAAACATAACTTAAAACGTCCAATACTTCTGCCGCATCACTTGCTTTCACCTATTTGATTGTCGAATAATCGTATTATACAAGGCGATCCTCAATGAATGCTGGTAATAAAACTAAAAGGTGGCAGTAATATGTACGACGATTTCTCCAGGACTTTTGGAGGCGTTGGTCCAATGAGTATTCAACTCAATTGTAACATAGGTACAAGTGGTCAGATATATAACATCCGAGCTTTATTTGGGGGATGTAGTTTTAATAAAAGAATGACCTCGCCCGTCTCGATGGTTGCACGGCATTATTACGGCAAAACATGTTGGTTCGGACAATATTATGAGAGTTGTAACACTACGATGTAAAGGATCTCTAATCAAGAGACCTGTGTCCAAACTTATAATATTACCTGTTACTAAATAGAGGCTTAGTAAATCTTACATTTTGTTTCGTAACCAAACTTTGATGTGTTTTTTGTTTGTATTTTAATTTAGTTGTTGGATATCATTGTTTTGTTTATATTAAGTGAACTATAGTTTTACTTAAGTTGTTTGTTTGATGGACGGGCTGTCCATGGTGGGCGGTATTTTAAGTTTGCCCTTATCATTGGTTACATTTTTATACTGTGTGATTCATATTATTTTCTAGTCTATATATTTTGCTCTTTTGTCTCTTCTTGACATTTTTCACTCATTCTATATTTTTTCCTTCTAAGTACATTCGTAATTTTCTTCAATATAAATTTACCTGATTTTATTTAAAGTATAATTTCTGTCAACGACGCTTTGGGAATTGTACACACATTATTAACGACACTAGCTGATTTTCATACAATCGAGGTAAATTTGGAGCCTTGGTTTTCTGCTAAGGATTGACCGAGCTGTGATCTGTGATCTACATCTCTTAGAATGTTGTTCAGATCAGTTGGGTGTGTGTAGCAATTTGGTTCTCCTCCATTCACTCCCTGGATGGCCATTTACAGATCACAGCTCGGTCAATTCTCGGCAGAGAACCAAGGCTCTAAAGTTACCTCGATTGTATGAAATCGGATAGTGTCGTGAATTATGGGACCACCACTGTATGTACTTAAAGTCGCGTGACAGCCAAATTAAATAGTTTTTAAATATGCCACACAGTTGTTCAGCTATTGTTTCTTTTCGAAACAGCTCGTACCTACTAGCTAATAATATTATTATCATAAACATAGTATTGTTGGACGCGATAAAACGAATGTCATTGTGCATTGTTTTGTAACGGAATACGGTCGCGTTACGGGAAGAGCGGCGCGTGTAATTACAGATAAGGCTCCTCATTACCGTAACAGGGGGTAATTACCCTTCTGTCCCCCTTATTAGGGTTCCGTACCCAAAGAGTAAAAACGGGACCCTATAACTAAGACTCCACTGTCTGTCTGTCAGGCTGTATCCCATGAACCGTGATAGCTAGACAGTTAATATTTTCACAGAACATGTATTTTTGATGCCGATATAACAACAAATACTAAAAACAGAAAAAATAAATATTTAAGTGGGGCTCCCATAAAAAAAATCGACAAAGTGTTTTTTTTCCGTTTTTTGCTCGATATTAATAATCATCCATCATCAGCCTCTGGACATCCACTGCTGGACATAAGCCTCTCCTAGCTCACGTCTATTGTGGCGTTCATAGGAGGCTATACTGCTACCACGCTGGCCAGACGGGTTGGTAGAGGGTTTGTTTCAAGTTTTCTTTCTCTCGCACAGGTGTTCAATATACGTCAAGCCTCTTAGTCGATAAGACATCCCAGGCATGTAAGGGAGTGGTGACACGTGTATTCTTAGGCCGTCACCACACAGCAAATTAATAATAATGGTACGGAACTCTTCAAGCGCGAGTCCGAATCGCACTTGGCCGGTTTTTACCAGTTTAAGCGGCTGCGGAAGTTGTGCTTTCGGCAATTAAGCCTTATGTGCCTCCTGGCGTACTGTAATTTGGTGTCCTATGTCCAGATCTTATAATTTGTCGCGGTTGACATAAGGTAGAGCGATTTTAAAAACATTACGTTAGTTTTTTTTAAGGCCTTGTAAAAATACTTCTCGAGTTCCCTTCATTGTTTCGAGGTTGAGGGTTTTAACTCTTTGACTGCATCATTCTTTGTTAGTTTTTCTTAATATTTTAGTCAGACTATGTAAAAAGTTCTTAGTACAATAAAAAACGAAACTTAGGAAGTTAACTACGTGAGAGTTAAAATCAGAGCACTGCAGCGGCCAGCAAAAGAGGCATTGATGGACGAACGTGTAAATGTAGGCTGAGGCGAAGCCGAGGCACACATAAGTAAGTTAATCAATGCCTAGTTGTGTTGTGGCCAAGGCTTGTATAGTACTTTTCTCAAATAATGCGCGGAAATTAAAGCTACTTTTCGAAATCAGACGAACAACAATATTTTTTTCCCGCGTTAAAGTGTTTATTTGTTGTTTTTTTTTCTATTTGCAAGCCAGTTCGAAATTTGAATAAAACCTTTCATAAGCTACCGTGGTCCTTGGTTGTTAAATTCGGAGTAAAAGATCGTTCCATTTTTTAATTACACGACAGATATGAGTTCACTATGTAATTTATTTAGCCGCTAAACACGACAGATATGGATTGTCATACAACTTTTGCCGGCCGCTGCTCGCGTGTGTGTGGCCAGTACAGCAATATCGATTTATCTCAAAGAAGGTTGTCAAAATAAAGCTCATATTTCCAGGCATATTTGAGAAATAGTACATTATTGCAAAGGCCGTGAAATAGGCAATTGCAGGTCGAGTATGAGTTTGAAGGCCGAGCCGTAGGCGAGGACTTCACTAATACGAGACAGGCAATTGCCATTTCCGCCGAGGCATATATAGTGCTTTTCTCAAAAGAATGCAGGGAAATAAAACATACTTTTAATAATTACTAAAAGAAAATCAAATTCATTGCAGGAGCGTCTTTTTGAATTTGGAACATTACAGCGCTCCAGCAATGTTGTATGAAACGGCGTGCTGGAGTTGTTAAATACTCTTTGTAATGTTCCAAATTCAAAAAACGCTCCTGCAATGGATTTGATTTTTCTTTGTCCGTAAATTCGATACTTCGCGTGTTCTTTTTTCGAAAATAATGACAACATTTTCATGCATGTTTGAGAAAAAGTAGTTATATTTATCTGTACGTTTTAGCAGCAGTGGAGTAGGTTCCATTTTAAGTTAAACGAACTTGAAAGGGTCAGTTTCAATGTCAATATCGTTACATTTTTAAAAGAAAAATACCCCTAATCCACCTATTGGGAAAATCGGAAAAAAACGACCTGTCAAAGAATAACTTGTGGCCGAGCCAATTTTTCCAATATTTTTATATTAAAAATTTATCATTTAGTATAAAAATAGCATTGAAAATGCAAATCTTAAAAAATAAAAATCATCAACATCAGTATTCTCATTAAAAATAGGTACATAATGTAATTTGTTACAAATAAATACGTAAGTTAAAATCAGGTTTCTCTTAGAATGTCGTCCAATGTTTTATTTACATCGACCCAGATCCAGTGACCCAGCCCAAATTAGGAGCAAAAACTAATCGGCTTACAATTGCTACAGAATTGCTGAAAAAGATATCATACATTCAATCGTTTTTAAGTAAAAGTATTATTAAGAAATGGGAATTTATAATAAGAACAATAACATAACTTATATATTGGTTGGTGGTAGGATTTGTTGTAAGTCCGCCTGGCTAGCTACAACCATCTTATCTAAGTCTGACGGCATAACAACAATGTTTTCAGCATTGTTGTTCCGGCAGTTCGAGATAAGATAGCCAGTTCCTCAGTGGCTGAGGATTCCGGGAGAGGCTCGCTTCCATCTTCGGCCTTATCAATACTTAACATTAGGTATGATGAAGGCTTAGAGTCTCACCGTCGTCGTTTATAAAAAAAAAACTTTATTTTTAAGAACTTTTTGTCACTTAGCTACTTTTGAACTCTCTTTTATTTTGCTGAGCTTATTTTTAGATTAAACTAACAAGCATAACTAGTAAAAATTTTAATTATAACAAATTAAACGATAAAATAACCCTTGCGGAATATAGGCAAATACATATTAACCTATGTGCAATTATTCATCGTCGCTCGAGCCGTATATTTTTGTGGATTTTTTTTTTTTTTTTATTTTTTTTTATTTATTTATCAAATGGTATGTTACAATTATCACTTTAATAATTTCCCGCCAAACTATGAACATAGTTTGTTGGCGGGATATACGCTCTTTTACAAGTATTTACACATACCTTCCTCACAAAACATGCAATTTAATAATAAACGTAAGTATTAATTTAAGTTTAAGGATGCTAGACAGCTTGGCCTAACCTACTTTAACCAAAAATGTCTGGTCAGATTTATACACTGAGTCTAGTTTATTAAGGTGCAGCTTATATATAACTAGGCATAAGTAAATTAAAGTTATAAGCACGTCATGCTTGCAATAGAAAAACCGCAGCTTTTAGGTACAGTCGGAAAACTTCCCTGTGGTTCACCAGTAGAGTTTTTTAAGGGAGCTTAATTTAAAATGTAACAGATATACAGAAAACGTTTAAATGACAAATAATAGAACACTAGCGGATCCTCTCGGTTTTACCCGCGTGGTGCCCGTTCCCGTGGGAATATCGGGATAAAATATAGCCTATGTCACTCGGGAGAAATGTAGCTTTCTAATGGTCTAAGAATTTTCTAAATCGGTCCAGTAGTTCCTGAGATTAGCGCGTTTAAACAAACAAAGTCTTCAGCTATATAATATTAAGTATATACTAATAGGCATTACATATGAATAATTAATTATTTCTTCAACCTTAGTACTTTCTGAGAAGAGCTTTCCCAAAAAAACTCTACTGTTCAACCGGGAAGTACCCCGATTGAACAACCAACGATACTTTAAAATTGTAAAGCCTGAGCCTGTGAACTTCCGAAACTAGAAATTTCAAGTACTTTAATCACAAGATTGTTGAAAAAAAGTTTTTTCGTATTGGCGTGGTATGTGTTTGGGGATCTTAACTATACAGCATTTTCATCAAAGGCCTTGTAAAGCTCAACTTCGAATACTGAATCATTTAAATGACGACATTTACTTGATGACAAAGACAAATCTTGCTATTGCCTGAGCCCTAATTCCCTGAACAAGGAACACCAGGAGAACCTGGTACGTGTTCAGGGAATTAGCTACAGCCTGTGTCTTTTAATGAAGTTTAATCAGAAATAAGTGTGAAAAATTGAAAATTAACTTTTGCGTTTGTAAAAAAAATGCATACAATCACACCAAATTATCTAGCCCACGTTAAGTTTCATGAAGAACTTGAGTAAAGGATACAAGATAAAGGATAAACATACGTATATACTTTTTTATAAATACATACATAATATTCATATTAAACTCCCAGACCAACACAAATAGCCACGTTCATGCACACAAATATTTGTCTTGTCCGGGGATCGAACCCGGAACCTCTGGCGCAGAAGGCGGGTTTAGTACCCCTGCGCCGAACAGGTCGTCGTATACTTATTTATAAGTCATACACATTTTATGAAGTGAAGCTGCGAGTTGTTCTATTATATAACTCCTATTTATTAATGCAACTGCAAATAGGCAGTGGCAGTCACTCCATTCTGGTTGGCGGGTACTGCAGTGACTGCGACTGCAACGATGCGAGTGCAGCGGCTGACGTCGCCATAATTATAATGCAGTGTGACGTGATGCGAATATAATACGACCACCGACATGGCTCGCTGGCGAAGCTATTATTGAGAGATAGCAGGTTTGACACTCAGTCATAATAAATGCTAAAAATAGCATCAAAGAGATTTTTAAATTGTTCTGTGTACTGTTCTTTCATTTACCTTTTTTTAACCGATTTCAAAAAAGGAGGAGGTTCTCAATTCTGTTGGTATAAATTTTTTTTTTGTTTTTTTTTTATGTATGTAGACCGATTACGCCGAGATTTCTGAACTGATTTCCATGATTCTTTTTTTGTTCGATGCAGAATAGTTGCCAATTGGTCCCATAAAAATTTGGTTTCGTTTGACCCAGTACTTTCTATGTTAGGAGCATTTTTATGTATTTCATTTCATTGTTGACTTGGACGATGTAGTATTGTGTAGTAATGTACATGAAACCTTATCTTATCTAGTAAAACCCTGCTGTAGTTTACAAAACAGCCTATTACAGACACTAAAAAGTAAAAAAAAAACTGCGTTAAAAAAACCGACTTCAAAAACAAAAAGCAAAAAATAAGCCTTTTGGAGTCGGTGCCAGCCAAGGCAAGAAAAATAAAAGAATAGGAGCTTAAAGTAGAATGTCTTGGCTTTTTTTTTTCCTTTTTTTTATCTTATTTTACTTTAAGATTATCTAAATAGAAACATTATTCGTAAGTATAGTTGCAATTTTGAAACGATGAAGCTTTGATTTGAAAAGGTGACCTAGAACAAAAATTGGCTTGTATACCTAATATACTAAGTACCTAGTAGAAGTTTCTGAAAACGATTAAGTGGATGGTCGATTCTATAAATTCTCCAATGTTTGAAACCTTATCTAGTATAGAAAGAAAGAAAGAAAGAAAGAAAATTAATTTTATTGAGACAACAAATATGTACACGAACAATTAAACATTTTATACAGTAAACATAGAAAACATTGTCTCAAAACGGTCCCGGCTCAGCATAATGCATAGTCTATGACCAGCGCTGATCTTCCGCCGGAACCGGTTTGTTGACTCCCGCACACAGATAAACAAACAAAGTAACACAAAATAACAACTATTTAAAACAAAGATTATATATAAAAAAACAAAAAATAATAAAAATAAAAAAATATTTATATATTATACTAGTATCATACACGTGTGTGTAAAGGTAGATAATTTAATAATTTGAACTTTGAATGCGCAAGGACATCTGTAATAGATTTATCCTAATTGAGTCTGCATAGTAACGACGTGGTCATGATCAATATTTATCCTCGTACTTAGCGTTGATAGTTACATTAAAATCAGAGCCACGTTACACAGGGCGTCTCCATAAATGTCCAAAGTAATTTGGACTTAAACGCGACGGTACTTAATGCATACTTAATGTTTATTTATTTGTAAGGCGATTAACCCGCCGCCGCCGACGTTATGGTCTCGTGTATAAACTTCAATTAGACTCGACTACAATTTTATTGACACTTACAAACAGTAAATTATACAGTTTGCTGTAAATACAACAAACTAAGTACCACCTACCTTTACTTAATGTTTTATAACTGTTTATAAATAACACGTACCGATTTTTATACTTATGATACATTTTAAATAGAAAATATTGGAAAAAAAAACTGCTCGGCCACAAGTGAATTCTCAGATGGGACTCGGACCCACGACCTTTGGAAAACCGGTCCAATGCTCTAAACACTGAGCTACAGAGACTTTACCGACAAGACGTACCGATTTCACGTGTCTACAGTCGGATTTTTAATTTAGTAAAGTAATTTGACAGGTGTCAATGTCATTAAGCAAAAGTAATGCTGCCTTAAAATGTAGCTATAATGATAATATTGAATTTTTGTATGTGAATGGAATCGACAGTTAAAGCAGTATTACAGCTTAAAGCAGTATTATTTTTACAAAGTGACATTTTGGATCCTGCACGATTTAGTAAGCTTTAACAATAACTATCGCTCTGGCTCTACCAAATCCATCGACGGGTTATACTTGTCTGCGAAATTTGATGATTCTATTTTCATTATATCGAACACGGTTTGTCGATAATTCAGTTGTGCGATGTTTCATTGTATCGATGCCTTATTGGTGCGATGCAGCGCTAGTGCTAAAAATCCCACAGCTGCGATTAGTTCGAATATTTCGATGGTATGTTGGTTCGAAACGCCTACTGTTGTTCTTGATATTTAATTAATAAGCGCTCATGGCCGCGCTTGACAGACTGATCGTATTTCACGATCACGTTTGTTAAGCAACGTTCGGCCCGGTCAGGTGTCGGATGGGTGACCGTAAAGTGGCATTATAACTGAGCGCTTCCGTGCTTCGGAGGGCACGTTAAACCGTCGGTCCCGGCTGTTGTCATTTGATTAAGCCAAGTCAGAGGCCTTATAGGCGGCTTGATAAACTCTGACACCAGAGGTGGCCACTAATGCTCACTCGCTAAAAAAAAAAAAAACTCATTATACCCTCAAAGCCGTAAAAAGTTGTATGATTTTTTTAGTATAAAATTATAAAATTCACAATACCATTACATTTTTTGTTGAAATAAAAGAAATGATTTTTCCATAGCGTCTATAATCACAACTGATGCATCGACCGTGTTCGATATAATGTAAATCGAATTATCAAATTTCATTGACATAGCATAAGTAGATCCGCTAGTTTTCGATAAACCTAGATTATTTTCAACTCGCACTGTTATCGTTCAAAGTATTGGATCCAGCAGACCCATCACAGAGCGGCTTTAACAGCATCATAATCATTCCCGATCGCCGTCCGGGTCGAGGGTAGTACGGGAACAAACAATAATGTAGTCTTAACGCCCCGATGCCGGCATAAAGCGGCCACGGACAAAACTCGTAAAGTGCTAACAAACGAAATATTAAACCTTGGCGCCGTAAAACGAAAGGTAAACTTTATTGACGGTTGTAATTTTAATTCAGACCTCCCTGTACCTTCAGGCGACCTGTTGGGTTTTTTTTCTTTCACTTTCTAATCAATACTTAAATTTTCAATTGTCGCTTAGTTTCGCTTTGTAAAAAATTAACAGTAAGGTGCAAATTGCCAGATTTTTGTACTCGCCTTTGATGTACGCACACAAGTACCGATCTTTTGGTCTTTTTTTAGGCGTGGTAGTTAATTTTAATGGAGTCCAGCGGAGCGCGGCGGGCGGCTCCTGTTATTCAATTAGGGAGGAGATGTAATCTTAGTGTTCCTAGTAGGTATCCAATTACGGCTTATCTGTGTATCCTTGATTACAGGACGCTGATCATGTTTCTGGATTAAAATTATCCGGCTCAGGAGTATGTTAGCAGCACCCTTAAAATTTTGACAACAATGTATGTACAGTCACGATCAATGTTAAGTATACACTGTACAACTGATGAATAAAGGTCTCTCTGTCCAAAAATGTCATTCAATATTGTAATGTGACAAGGTTGCTAAGTGTTTCTATTTCTATGTTATTATACTTACGTGACTGCACAACTTGCTCTTCGTTGGTTCAAAAATAGTGATTTATTTCCACAAAAGAAGCGAAAGTTACAAAAAATGCAACATTCCATTTACTCGTTCAGGGGCCCAATTCTGCTAATGCTTAGACACAATGGTATTCCAGTGGTGTTTCAATGCTAGTGCTGTTTTACACAGTTCATGTTACAACACTGTAAATAAACACTACTATTGTAACACCACTGAGAGACAATTATGACAAAAATTTAGCAGAATTGACCCCCTGAATATCGTACAATGTCACGTTACATTTCAAAAACTGATTGCATGTTTCATGAGGGCGACCATTAGTGTACAAACGTTAAAAGAAACGTTTGTTGTTTCTATTACAAGGAATTGTAAAGTGACAGCCTTTGATGTTACATGCTAGAATGGTTCAGAATTACAAACGAGACAGTGACGGGTTGATAATGGCTTCGATGTTACAGATTGAGTTCGCCGCCAGGTGGCGCGGTCCCACCGATCTCTTTGAGAGCTGTCACTCGCAAAAGGGAATTTTAAATGACGGATAGTGTCATTATGCTATTCGGTTTGGGCCTTAAAAGGCCGCGATCAAAGGCGCATGCTGGATCGGGCTGCGGGCCTCAATGGTTCACCTCGATTCAAAGAGCTGAATATGAATGCATAGAATTTGGGACGGACCGGGTTCCCAAGTCGTTCCTTTGAATATTTTCACCCGTTAACTACATGTAAATGTATTTTCAGTTTGAAATTTACCCTCCAAACGTTTATCCTCGTAGCTTACTAAAATTACAAAAGGTAAAGTTACATTACAAAGCGTTTGAAAAGATAAAATTCAAAATTAAACTTGTTAAAGTCGTCATTGTGGGTAGCTGTGACCTTTCCACCTCCTTAGGGATGGGTGGAACCGGTCATTACCAAATCTAATAAAAAAATCGGCTCTATAATTTTTATACAGTTTGTCTGTTTCTTTACTTCGATCTACTTTTGTTTTCTATATAAAACTCGTAAGTCTTGACCTGAATGCTGTAGTATAGATAGAGGATATACCACAACATCTATTAATTAAAGAAACTAGGGCGGTTACAACCCGATACTTGGGTTGGTCGATCGACGAAAAATTCCAAATTTTGTATATTTTATAGTTTTCGGAACAAATAGACTCGAGTACCTTTAATTTGATTACCTTACTCGGCCGCGTACTACGCGCCAAAGTCCCTATCGAGTCGTCACAAATTTTGCGAACCTGAATTAAGTATATAGATAGTATTTTCACTATCTAGTTAGATGTTATATAAAAATAACAATAAAGTTGACAAAATATAAGATATCATTACAACCCATGGGATATCGCGCAGCATTGATTTGTATACAAACATTCTAATCTGCTGGCGATCATGTGCAGGATGCTGATGTTGCTGCCCCGCACCCGACGCACCAGGGACGCACACACACCTCTTCCGCATTGTTGCATAGAAACAGTCTACTCGCGCGTCGACGTGCAACAGAAACGCCGCAACCCCAAAAGCACTCTGAATGCGTTATTATACATTATTAAACGCGAAGGGAGCTATAGGACTTTTAAGTATACCTTGACCCACAGACTACACGTATAAAAAGAGGAGGAAGAGCCTTAAAGAGTGTTATTTTAATATTATGTGAGCTACGGGAAAATCTGCAAGCAAGCATGTTCGCTCTCACCGACAGCGCCCTGCGTTCCCTCTCTACGTCATCGTCGTCCTCGAGGTCGGGGGTCAAGATATGACTAAGATATTTAAATTTATGTAAGTAATCTTAGAAATGCACAGTTGTCAAGTATAATTGGCGGAATTCTATCTGGAAGCTTGCCCTCGGCCCCAAAGACCACGACTTGGCTCTTCTTCACATTGTACATCAACCCTGAGTCTTAGCGTAAGATTCACAAATGGCTATGTCACCGTCTTTTTCCAAGAAACCGAATCGAATTATTTTAACGGACAATTGGATGTGCAATAAAACGGTTGATTTTTCGATGATTTATAATTAATCAGTATCTATTCGATATATTGTACCTACGTATGCGTGTGATGTGACGAATAGCATGCTTTACGCAGATTGGTTGAAATGCGTAACGTAACAACTTGTGCTCGAGAGTGTTTTTAGTGCTACATAATGGTTTTTATAGGTTTGTTTAACATATAAAGAGAAAAATCATTGAAAATGAGTTAAACGAAGCCTGCGGGCGAAGAAATCAATGAACCAGTGCTAAATACCTTTGATATTTAGGCCGCGTACAATAACACGTATACGGTAACTACGGGTAATTGTACACCGTGCCCCAATGGGTGCATTTGATACAAGTTCATTCACAATTAAACGCTGTTGAACTCGTTTGTTTAAAATCAGACCGATAGACATTGATTATTTGTAAATAAATGAAAAATTATCTGTTTTATTGCTTATCGTACGGTCTGTTTACAATAATTCGGCAGTTTATAAATACCGTCGATTATTTACAAACAATTGGTTCTTGCAAAATGATGGTGACAGCTACAAGCCTTCGTAGGCCACCTATACGTAAATATATAAGATATCAGATATTTATTCACAACAATAAGTTGTTATTGACAATTAATGAAAATTAACATCATAATAATATCTTAATTCACAGAAGGTAGCATGAATTTAATTAGCTATATCAGTTGGAATATTATAGCAAGTTGCCAGCCAATTTGAGGTGTACTAGCTTCACTGATATTAATAGTGGGGTGATTAAAATATCTTCTGTTTAGGAGTAATTACGCTACGGTGATTAATGACAGAGTTAATTACTCTGTGGCGGATAATATGCATCGGGTACAATGGGGAAATTTAATAACCGAACCACTAAACTTGTTGTTAATGTTAATTAAACAAGAACATAAACGAAAGCCAGTTGTATTATTTCGTTATTTCGAATTAAAGATACTTAACATTTGTTTTTGTGTTAACTTTTATTACATTTAAAGTTTTTTTTTAAATAAAAATCGAGGTGGTTATTTGTGACATTATGGAAAGAGTTCGCATAAAAAATTACTTTGTATTGCGTTAAGTATAAAGTTAATTTTAGTTAATTAAAGTTTGCACTTACTGAAGATACTTTAAAAGTTCTCATTCAGCTGATAAAATAGTATTTTAAGTAGGTAGTTGCATGCAATTTAATGTTGTAAACAATGTTGTTAAATTAGTTTAATTAGCATCTTTGGTCTGTATTAGAGCACGACGACCTACTTGTAACCTTACCTATATTTTATTGATGATTAATAGTTATTTGTTATGCAAGGCTGGAAAGTTGGTTATTTAGCGGCGAGTTACCTCTATTGAAAGCTGAGCAAGTGAAGGATTCTAGGATTGAATCCTGAGCGAAGCGAGGAATTCAAAGGTACAAGACGCTAAAAAGTTTTCTGCCGAGCGCAACACACAAATTTTCACCTCACAACAGCGAGGAACATTTTATGGTTGTTTACTTCCGGTAAAAAATTCTTTAAACATAAAGTTTAATCTAAATATACCTTATTCTCGTTGTTTTAATGATTTAAAAAACTAGAATAATAAAAAGGGAGTATTATAGTTAATTCAAAGTTATTAAAAGTAGGAATATATTGTTACATATAAATGACAATAAAATGATTCCGTAAATGTTGATACTGACATGAGGTACAAGATAAAGACAATTTAAAAATAAAGATTTATGTCATGTTCCGAAATCCAATCATAGGTTGTGAAATCTCACCCAGCCTAATATATATTTTTTATAACAAATAGTTTAATCTTATTGTTATTGTTTTTATGATTCAATGAACTAAAATAATATAATAAAACCAAAACGCAGTATTATAATTAATTTAAAGCTATTTAAAATAAGAATAAAATGTAACAAAAAAGTCAATAGTGCGATTCGGAACGCATTATGACATATTTTTAGGTATTAAATTAAAAAGTACTTTGCCGCGCTAGGCCGCAATAAGCGATTTTCTACGCCTAAACTGATTGACAAAACCACCTTTTCAGAGCGTGTGGGGTGAAATAGTTATTTTCCTTTGTTTTGAAAAATATTATCTCTCTATCCTGAAATAACTAATTCGAGATTCCAATTACTGTTGTCAGAGCTCTCTTTACCTGCATTCACAGAAAAATGCCATTAATACTTTCGCAATTCGAAGTAACGACTCAAACGCCAGACATTTTCTGATCTGATCACAGATTGATCGAGATTAGCAATCTCTCCAACAATGGCCGCCAATTACGATGAGAGCTCCATTTTCCATTACACGAAACCGAATAGTTTAATAACTAGAAATTACTCGGCATTCCGAGGCTCCACACATTACGGGCTATTTCTTTGGAAGTCAATAGAGGTAAAAAGCCGGCAATTCACAAGTAAGTCATAATAACAGTCCATCAAAGGAGCGGGAGATTAAAGAACGTTTTTTTTTCAATGGCTTCAGTCCGTCCCGCCCCCCGCGCCCCACCCTCCCCTCGCCCGGGGCCACTAAGGTGTTATACTTATTTTAAAGTTATGTTGAATTGAATAGCTTTTGCAATTGGGAAATATTGAAAGCTCCGCTTGTAACGACGGTTCGGATTAACAAAACAAGTTATCAAAAAAAGTCCTTTTAAATTCACAATCTGGGAAGTTTGTTCAGAATTGTCGTTTGCAATCAAGTTTACAGAGAGTCAGGTGACTTTTATGAATACGATATTTAATTAAAGTATGAGTAGGTAGATTCTTACTGAATGGGCATATTAAATAATCTCGATTGAATTGGCCATTGAAGATATAGCAGAATTTTGTCTCGTTGTATCAAAGTAGAAACGTTTTATTTGGTATAGGTAACAGTAGCGAATGGTCCATACATTCCGATTCCCATCGGCTTCCCTTTTAGAAAACCCACTTCACCGCGACAACATACAGTTCAGATAATTTTATCACTGATAGGTAATGCATTAAATTGTAACAAAATAAGAAACCTTTGTTACTTTGGTAGGATAGGTGTATATAAATTTATGTTTTTCTTTATACTGACTCAGTGATCCGAAGTAAATCTTGGCCTAACGACACGAGACGCCTGTGCTTCCTTTCTAGTGTCGTGTATTAAGTTTCAAAGATAAAATACAAAAAAAGACACCTGCATGACTTTAAAAAAGTAGGTTTCCAACATTATTACAAAACCATTATTCCACCTGTTCCGTAAAACGAATTACTTTTCGATTCCACCCCCTAAGAAGGTGATTAACAGCTTCAAAAATTGACGAGAAACACAAACCTCCCACCGCTACTTTAATTAAAATTTGTACGTCATAAAAAGCGTACAAATCTTTTTTATTATTAGTAAAGTCTCGGTATATTACTTTGCAAGCGTTATAGCGAGTATCGCGAGTAAAGGTCCCGGGTTGATCCCATAATCCCGCGAGATCGTAGCCTCATATAACTGCCTCGTAGGTGCATCAGATACATCGGTTGTATACAATTTATGCGCGCGTCCCGCGGTGCGGAGCGGCCCTAATCTCTAATTGATGGGCTGCCTAGTTATTGATCAGTGTAATTTAGATAATTATACGCTGATTGTATGATAAGTGTGTGTTTTAAGGGAATGTTAAAATGTAGGTTGTTTTTAGTACGTTTTGATCTAGTGACAATAAATAATAGCGTTGATAAAGGTCTTAATAGTGAAGAAGAAAAGTCTTAAGAATTGAAATCTCGAATGTCAAAAAAAGCTTTTCAAAGACAAATGTCAGATCAATAGATTAGCACGTTTTACTATAAGCTCCTGCTTTATGAAATTAGTAAGTATAGCGAAATTAGTAAATAAAATTCTTTGTTTGTCAGTCTGTCAGAGATGTTTTTTTGCACATAACAGAAAGTACAGAATAAAATAAAATAACAGTTCTTTTTTCGACGTTAACGTATCGTGAAATACGAGCTGTTATGCGGAAAAAACGTAAACATTGCTCTGAAAAGGGTTTCCGTGAAACATCATTCTCTTGATTTTTATCAAGTTACAGTTACAATATTAGTATAGAGCATTAAGTTACAAGCAGGGCTGCCCTCCCTCGCATCCGTCGGCAAGCTTAAAGCTAACAATGCAGAAACTAAACGCTATTAAGTTGGATGTACACGGCGGAATAGACAGGGGAATGAATGTGCGTTGTAGTCCGACATTTTTAAACATTAAAATGACCGTGTCCATGTTTATCTATGTTGGAAGTATACACAATTTTTTTGCAAATTGAATCTGATGGCCTTCATTAAATAAAAAAATTTGTTAACATAGACAGCTGAAAATGGAGATTTACTTGATTTAAAGTGTCATTATCGACATGGGGTGTAACTTAATAGAGAAAAAAACAACAACAACATATAATATAGCTTAGCGGCCAATTCCCTGCTTAAAAAATACATATTTGACTATAAGTTAGTAGTTACATACTATTATAAAATTTATGATACATTTTAAATAGAAAAATATTGGTAAAAGTCAACTCGGCCACAAATGAATTCTCCGATGGGACTCGAACCCACGACCTTTGGAAATCCGGTCCAATGCTCTAACCACTGAGCCTAAGTCCTAACCTAAGTCTCGGTAGCTCAGTGGTTAGAGCATTGGACCGGATTTCCATTTACATACTTCTTTTGTAAAAAGTAAATCCCGACTAATTTAATTAAGAGACGCTTACCATTCAAAATCTAACTGTCAGTCCAAGGGTTTATATATGTAATGTTCTTTAAATAAAAATATCTACCTACTTATTTATTTATGAAGTATTATAAACAGGTACATAAGCAGAGAACAGGGATACGTTGAATAAAGACATCTTAAAAATAGTTATTGCAACACCTTTACAAAAATATTTAATTACTTCTAAATCTCCAGCGTCCCTCTTTTGCGACCCGTTTCTGCGCTAGGGCTGTACAAAGTAGAAAAGAAGAAAAAAATCTTGCGTTCAGTGTGAGCCTCGTCGACCCTTATGTATTATTCATCTTATCGCATCCCAAATCCGAATTGTGATGCGTAATCACAGCCGCCGGCCGATGGGAACTACATGCATATCTACTTTATTTTTATTATTGTAATAAACCCGGTCGTTCTGTTCCGCCGCCCTTGTATTTGAATAAATGAACCCGACGTCATTTGAGAGGGATTTTAGTGACAATTACAATTACCATAGAATAACTATTACTCCCGTCTGTGCTTTGTCTTAGCAAACAAGGTAGCGATGTTACGAAGAATATGTATCTTCTATAAACCATATTGGTATGTGAAAAAAAACTGCTGCCACATAAGTTATTGTGTCTTTGATGTGGGACAAAGTAAATTTCGATTTTGAATTAGTTACCTACTTTTTTATATATAAAAAACTAACGGTCTACATTTATCAATTATAAATGTAGACCGTTAGTAAATGTAGTCTCAAAACTGTATACAGTTTCTATACACCAAGACATGCTTCCATTTTTAATCAAAACAGAATAACCACATCCCACCGTTTTCATTAATATTGCTATTAAATTACAAACTCAGCAGCTTGTCGGGCGTCCGGCTTCCATAAAATTGTATTTCTCGTAAAAAGCGTATCGGATCGACCCACCAACCCTATTCGTCGGGGGGCCGGCTCCACCGCGTCACGAGAATCACGAGTCGTAACCATTCGGTAACGCGCTGTCCCGGTAACCAGAGGTTATCCGACCCGCCTTAACTTAGATCTAGACCCTATTGTTACACAAACATTGTTCTTTATGACGTCACGATAGCGTTGTTAAAATACTAGATGGGTGGCGGATATTGGGATCCGATTGGTAAGTTTCCTTTGTGGGGACTGCAAATCGATACAATGATGTTACGTTGATAAACTTGCCATTGTTTCGTGAGATAAAGTTTATAGTGTTTATTTCTACGAATGTTCCGTAAAGGAGATAGCAAATACTTGAGTAATCAGATCAAAATACGTATAGATTCAGCGGCCATTGTTCGATACAGTAGTAATGTCGTAAATAAGTAGAGGGGTCTCCAAGACAAGTTGATTATTGTGAATTTTTAACCGACTTCAAAAAAGGAAGAAGGTTTAGAACTCGTCGCGTGTATATTAGTTTATTTGGGTCAAACAAACAGTAACACAATACAAATTTTAAAACAAAAAATCGTTAACAGCTACTTACTAACTGTGGAACCAACATCGTTAACCACAGATCAATTTAAAAATACTTATATCTTTTTGACCTAATCGCATGAAATACTGGATCACCACAAGGTCAGGTCAGGCACAAAATATACCTTTAAGACATTTTTTCTTTAATCCGTATACTAGTAAGTCAAATTAATAATTGACTAGTTTACTAATTTCTACTTCCAAAGTGTCTAAGTTTAGATTGCTACAGTAATTAATGTAACAAATGAAAATATTAAATAGTTAGTAACGAAAAAACACCACTAGCACGAGAGGTTTTTCTTCAATGTTTTTCTCTAAAATAAGGGCCGGGCACATTTCCTTCCGAAACAGGTAATTCAAGCCAACACGTGACTATGCCCCTTTAGGAGTTCCTTTTGTAAAGAGCCGTCTTCACGAATATTTTATTAAAAACTTTTAACAACGAACTCATTCGTAACTGCTATTTTCAGCTTTAAATGTTTTATACTTTCGGAGTTGTAAACTTGACGATTAAAAGGGATTTATTACCAATTACTTTTCAACTTTAATACGCTTTCACATTTATTGTTTTGCTTTATTTTTTTGTTTCTGCGATTTATTTTTACCTTTTTTTTTTTTTTTATGACAATTCGAAATGAAACTGTATGGAATCTTGATGTCTCATGCATGGCGATGGTGAGAAAGGGGTGTATAGGTAAAGATTGTTCTTACCTCATCAAACGTTCTAAGATTCGAATCCTGGCAACAACTGCAAATGCTTTTGCGGTAAATATAAGGATTTTTATTTTCAAATCAAGTACAGTAAGTCAAGGTTTTGTTGGTGGTAGGACTTGTTATAAGTCCGCCTGGCTAGCTACCACCATCTTATCTAAGCCTGACGCCATAACAACAATGTTTTCAGCATGGTTGTGTTCGGGCAGTTAGAGATAAGATAGCCAGTACCTCAGTGATGAGGATTCCGGGAGTGATGAAGGCTAAGAGCCCCCCCTTGTTGATAAAAAAAACGCTTGCGCATTTATAATATTACTTAGGTTTGGAATTTATACTTTGTTGTGTAGATTTTTTTATGATTACTAATGGAAAATTAAAACACTGAAGCAGTTTTATCAATTCCACTAAGTAACTAGGTTGTTTTTGTACAGAGGGCTCTTATGTTTTGATTTTAAACCCTTAAAAAAGCACTTGGGGCTTTTTATACCGAAGGCAACGCCCAGTTGCCACGTCTCGGTCTCGTCACGGCCCCGGCTCGGCACCGCAGACGCAGCATTGTACTTTTTTCGTGGGGCCTCCGATAATGGGCTATTTCACATCAAACGATCAGCACAATGGCGTCGATCTCGCCGGCTTTTTAATTACATTCGATTTTGTAGCGCCATTGTGCCCGACGCCAATCGTTCCCTCAGGATCTGTTTTGTTCGAAGAGAACACGTTTCCACCCTTCAGCGAGCCGTCCCGCCGTCCCGCCGTCCCGACGGCTACAAATGGCCTTGTTGATTCCCGTTTTTCTCATCACTCCGGAACGTTTCGCTTTATCAATGTTTCAGGCATTTCTTGTATTTCTGTTTTGCGCTCGGCGACATTCGACGAGCGGTATACAGACTGGTTTCAAAACATGTCTCGTAAAAAGTGTTTCGTAAACGCAATGTATTTATTGTTTAGGATGACTTATAAAATATGTCTTTTAATGTACCTAAGGATATACTCATTGCTGTGACTACACTACTACTGAAGTTCATTCTTTTTTTTATTTTTTTTTTTATGCTAGGAGTAATGCTTTTACGCATCCCTCGCCCCCAGGTGTAGGGGCGATTCGTATGTTGGACTCTTGGGTACTACCAACTAAAACTCCGAGTACTTGCCCTCCTGGCCGCCATTGGTCGCGGGGGGGGGGGAGGGTTCACAATCACCCCTAAGACCAGGCGACTGAAGTTCATCCTAGGAACACACTTTGTTATTGATTTCGTGTCCCGTCTTAGCAAAACAAGTATCAATATTAAGAATAAGAGTATCAAACTCATACTCCAGCTATTAACAATAAATTTTTATATAGAAAAATATTGGAAAAAGCCAACTCGGCCACAAGTGAATTCTCAGATGGGACAAGAACCCACGACCTTTGGAAATCTGGTCCAATGCTCTAATCACTGAGCTACCGAGACTTGCGGACTACCGTCGAAATTCTCCAATATTTTTATATTTTTAATACGCTGTAGGCCAGCGTTGTCACATCAATGCTAGGAATATCCTTGCATTCGAAAGAAACAACTTTTCAGGTGTTTAACGATCGCCTAAGATGCAACAGCCAATAATTTTTGAATTTTTGAATTTTTAATGCGGCCACAAGTGAATTAGTCATAAGTATAAAAATACTTATGATTAATTCACTTGTGGCCGAGTTGACTTTTTCCAATATTTTTCTATAATTTTTTTTTATCATAAGTATAAAAATAGCATTGAAAAAAAAAATCATATACTTATTAACAAAATTTCAATAAAGAAAGTAATTTTTCGTATTTTTCCTCAAACTACCCCTAACAACATACCTACCGAAAACCTGGAAACGGATAAACATGATTAATTGACACACACAGAAACACAGATTATACATAGAAAACTAGTATAAACAACATTACTTCCATTGGTTTTAAATACTATATAAGTATCACATATTTTTGATTCCCTGACTTTAAGATAAAACTACACGAAAGATCACAGGGATTTGGTATATTACATATTAGTATTTAAATAACTTGATACCTACCTTTGTTATGGTTACCTGCCATACAGAATACCCTAATAGAGAAAATTTCCGAATGCAATTCTTCATCGGAACCATTGTTCCGATAACAATGCTCAAAGAAACAAATGAACTTCACTCTTTTGCCCGTCAATTGTTCTTGGTTTTATGTCCTACCGGTACCTTTTAAAATTAAACATAGCTTTTGAAACATTTCAAAAGAATGATTGCTATTCTAGGTGCTGGTTTGTGCTTATTTTCTTGCGAGATCAAATTTTAATTACTTATCAATGAACTAAGTACAATATTATATCCAGCGGACGCGATGAAATATTTCTAAGTATAGGTAGTTATTTCCGCCAGCGGAAATGGGTCTACTTCAGTCTGCTTGTCTTAACGTTGTGCTTAGAGCTTAAATATTTTCATCTAAAATAAATTGCTATCGACCTGTATGTACGTCACAACTTGCAGTACAGTAACCTTGTAATGCGAGAACTGTTAAATGTAAGTCCTTCCTTGCGAGTTGAAAATTGTTTACGGTTAGGATAACCATAAAATGTAATATTATAATTAGTATTTTCTTTTGTGATGGAAATTGACCTTACTGATTATGTTAAGCTCACTTTTCAATTTGACGACTCTGTATGAAAAAAAACAGGGAGAAAAAAATAGCCCTTGACGAGTTTCTTGCCGGTTCTTCTCGTTACAAGGTCTCCCGCCGCAGGGTTTGTGAACCGATGGCGTAGCTTCTTTGACGTTCATAAGTGCTTGTAACAACCTAGACTGAATAAATGATATTGATTTGATTCGATTTATTAAATCGTAAAGATAAAGCAGGGCACTTAAGTACCTACCTAAAGATTTTTAGTAAGTGGTTTCCCCGATTGGACTTACTTTTTAGTCTGCAATAACCGTTTTTTGTGTGGTAATCCAAGTAGAAAGAAATAGTGTGTGATGGGCGTTGCTGAGTCACGGCGCCCGCGCCCGTGGAATCGATTTGTAGCCGCGCCGCGCAGCGTGTCGGATCGGATCGTGTCGGATTGCGGCGGATCGGAACGACGCGACGCCGAGACCTATGCTCCAGGAATTTGAGGAAGTTTAATTATGTGAGTTGGGCACGTTACGGTACGGACATGTTAATGTGAGACTATTTATGCGCAGGACCGCGTCCTCGAGAATATCTTTGAACGGTTGTCGTTTATTTGTTCTCTAATGCAGCTAAATGACATTTAAAATGCTGAATTAGTGGCCTTCAATAAGATAAGATTAGATAGCTCGCTTTAAGGAGTATATTTTACAGCTAATGTTTTGATGGGAACAGCGAAAGTCGGTGATTTATAAAATGTACAAAGTATTCATCTTATTGAACTGTGACAGGTACAAATGTCTAAAATGTGGAGTTTACTTTAAATTGTTGTTTTTCACATTTCGCCCGAACAAGGAGATGTCGACATTGTTGTGCTCGTTCGAACACGAACGTGCTACATCTCACAGAAATGTGTTGTTCGACCAAACAACCTCGCGTCAGCTTTGCATAAACACATCCACTGACATTTGTATGGAATATGCGTCACTCGGGACTAATATTATGGTGTGATAGTTAGTTGGAATTATCTTTTTATATTCATGTGACTTTTAAACAAGTCAACAATACTATACATGTTATATTAATATAGGTATATCTCAATGAACAGTGCGCGCCAAAACTCAAGATACGACGTAGTAGGAAGTACATACATAATTCAAGCTATACAAAAGTATCTTTTCTTAAGGTTGAATTATAAATTTAAAGGTACCTAGTTGTTATCATCTAACTAAAGGTAACGATGGCATTCTTAAGTTCGCTTATTAAATTTTTTTTTTTAGTGATAAGCTGAATTAAAAAGTGTCTCCAGGGTCTGTGTGTGGTGCATAGATCAGTTAGTTTCATTTTACCATAAACTGTAGTCATCAGAAAGTTTCCACGAGCGGCGTGCATCGAAGGCGACAGCTGCACGCTGCATTTGTAACGCGACGCTTATTTATTACGTTACTATCTCCAAAAGTGCATGCGGCGTAAAAATCGGCAATCGCGCGTTTGCTACAAAAAGCGTCATTTTAATGGTCCGAGATTGGCTCGGAACTGAATAAAAGCGAGTGCGGGGCGACAATTGGCGCTTTTTACAGGCCCCGGGCCCCTCGGGCCTTCGGGCCCCGGACGCCATTAACACTCGCAGTGATGTGGGCCCAGAGTGGCACCCCTATTATATTGGATGGTGGCAAGTTTGTTGTAGAGTGGGTAATTTTAGGAATATAAAAGAGACAAATAAAAACTTATTAGAATTAGTTATGGTGTACACTCGTACGGAGTGCCTCGAATTTGACAGACCATCATAATAAATTCTAAGTAAATACTAAATACCGCTGTGCTTTCGTTAGAATTCTTCCATTGTTCAATTTCCACTAAACATTTGCGGTAACTTACCGGGAGCAAGTGTTTTGTTCAAATCTTCATATTGACACATTGTTCATTGATTGAACTGCAGTCTGGGCAATTTGTTACAGAACGATCTTAACAGACTTGAGCTGATAGTTTGTTTGGCACCATTATACTCTCTAGGTTTAACTCCTATAGACACCTAACCTACCTTTGCCATGGTGGACGATCTAGTACCTACTGGACCCTCTAGATTTGACCTCATAATCAGAAGACAGAAACTATTGTAAGCGAAACCTATCATCTTACCTTATCTTATCTAAGTCTGACGCCATAACAACAATGTTTTCAGCATTGTTGTGTTACAGTTAAAGATAAGATAGCCAGTTCCTCAATGATTGAGGATTCCGGGAGAGGCTTGCTTCCATATTCAGCCTTATCAATAACTTAACAGCAGGTATGATGAAGGCTAAGAGTATCCCCGTCGCTCATATGAAAAGAAAAAGCTGGCGACCTGTCACTATTGTATTCGAAGCCCTGTTTGGCGCAGGGGTACTAAGCCCGCCTTCTGCGCCAGAGGTCCCGGGTTCGATCCCCGGACAAGACAAATATTTGTGTGCATGTACATGTCTATTTGTCTTTGTCTTGGTGTTTAATATGTATATTAGGTATGTTTATGATTTTTTAATTTTTGCATTTTTTTATGCTATTTTTATACTTATGATAAATTTTAAATAGAAAAATATTGGAAAAATTAACTCGGCCACAAGTGAATTCTCAGATGGGAATCGAACCCATGACCTTTGGAAATCCGGTCCAATGCTCTAACCGCTGAGCTACCGAAACTTGCGAACCACCGTCGAAATTCACTTGTGGCCGAGTTATTTTTTTACAATATTTTTCTATTTAAAATTTATCATAAATATTATGTATGTATTTACAAAAAGAAGTTTATCCGTTATCTAGTATCCATAACATAAGGTCTTCATGAAACTTAACGTGGGCTACATATGTAGTGTAAAAAATGTTTGTTTCCGGCCAACATCTTAAACTCTGCCAAATGCGGCGTCGTAAGGTATGGTGATACATTTTTTACTCTCAAACTGCACCTTAGGTGCAACCAACCTCGCAAGGGCCTACATGCCGTGAAGGTAATGTATTACAAGTCAATCAAAGTCAAAGTCAATATCATTTATTCAGTCTAGGCTGTTACAAGCACTTATGAACGTCAAAGAAGCTACGACATCGGTTCACAAACCCTACGGCGGGAGACCTTGTAACGAGAAGAACAGAAACTCGTCAAGGGCTGTTTTTTCTCCCATATCTTTTTCATACAGAGTCGTCAATGTGAAAAGTGATCTTGACATATCAGTAAGGTCAGGTCAAAAAGAAAATACTTATTATATTATTACATTTTAGAGCTAGCGCAGACGACGGATAACGGAGGACTTTTTGTCCGCGACACGTCTTTATTGTTAACCAAATAAGATTGAATTTAGATCGCGTATATCCATGAAAAGTACGCGATAGTCCTCGTTATATATTCAACTTTATGTTCTTAGTAATAAGAGCGTGTCGCGGACAAAAAGTCCTCCAATGTCCGTCGTCTGCGCAGGCCCTTATGGTTATTTTAGCTTGTAGGCAAACATTATCAACATTATTAATAGCATCTGTATAATATAAGTGGTGGCGGAGTGTGGCTCTCCCCCGCCCCTTAAACCATCACGGCCATTGTCGGCGAGCTCCTGACAATTACGTTACTTTGGGACTAACACACAGTGTGTCAGCGTTATTTGTACAAATCTCTTTTAATGGACACGGCTAACAATATACGTTTGTTTTTATAGAATCGAAATAAGGATTTGTCAACAACACCTGATCTGACGACCTGTTTGGCGCAGGGGTTCTAGCTCCACCTTCTGCGCCATAGGTCCCGGGTTCGATCCCCGGACAAGACAAATATTTGTGTGCATGAACATGTCTATTTGTCTTGGTCTGGGTGTTTAATATGATTATGTATGTACTTACAAAAAAAGTATGTAAGTTTGTTTATCCGTTATCTAGCATCCATAACACAAGTTCTTCATGAAACTTAACTTGGGCTAGATAATTGGTGTGATTGTATGGAAATATTTATTTATTTATTTTATTTTATTTGACACACTGACACTATTTTAAAACATTAATATTAGGGATTTAGGCGCTCGATATTGGGCCCTAGTGGATTTTAAGAACTTCATAATGTTAGTGCAAAGGATTTTTTTTTATTAAGAAATAAAAATGTTCATAGGCGATTCTTAAGTTTAATCCAAATGGGTCTGTCTTACAAAACTGTTTTTCTTTAATGAACTGGGGTCTAATTGTCTAATTTTAAAAACTATCCCAATCCCTTTCAATTCGTCTTTTGAAAAATATTTAGATATTTCAGGCCGTCACTATTTAACATTTTGATAGGGAATGTGATCGGGACGCGTTTTGAAAGGTATTGAATGAAGTGATTGCGACTTGGATTGCGACTATAAGTACAGAATTCCATAAATCACTACCACAATCACAATACTTTTAAAAAGGGATTGTGACAGATTTTGAAATAAGACAATAAGGGGGCTGGTTCGACATCGATTGAGGGATGAAAGAAGTCAAATTGACTTTGATTACTCTATTATACACAATCTTACTTAGTTTGTGAACATAAATCACTTAAAACATATTTCTGTTTAAATAACGTCAATATAAGTACATCATCATATACTTTTCATGGTACCATAAAAAGTATCACACCGGAGCATGATTTCCGAAAAAGTTTCTTAATTAAATCGTTTTAGCAATTAATAGCGGGGCGGTTGCGGTGCGGGGCGGTTGCGGTCCTGAAATTCCAGTGGTTTACGAGCGTTTTACAGCGCACAATTAAAATGTGCCCGCAAATGTATCGCCGGTATAGGCACAGAAGGTTTTGGACGGACAGATACAAATATGTCATGCACATTATGCTAAAATCGTAACCTACGAGATCTTAGAACTACGAGAAATGTTTTGGTTTTAGAGAAAAGAAGATTGATGGCGAAAAAGAGTCTCAAACTCAAAGCAAAATAAATAAATTTCATACAATCACACCTATTATCCAGCCCACGTTAAGTTTCATGAAGAACTTGTGTTATGGATACTAGATAAATGAAAATGAAAATGAAAATATTCTTTATTCAGTTACAGGAGATTACATAAACTTAATTAATATTGGGATCGCCAGTTAAGTGCGAAGCACCTGTTAGGAAATCCCGCTCTTCCATAACTTTTATCGTATAAAGTTAGTTCTCCAGTACTATACAAAAAATAACAAAAATAAGAAACAAAAGTAGATAAGTACTTATATTTTTTTTTTTGTAAATACATACAGTCATAATTATACATATTAAATACCCAGACCAAGACAAATAGACATGTTCATGCACACAAATATTTGTCTTGTCCGGGGATCGAACCTCTGGCGTAGAAGGCGGATATAGTATCCCTGCGCGAAACAGGTCGTCAAAAATGTTGATACAATGCATGAGTGAGGTTCAGACGTTAAAAAAAATGGAATTTTCGTCGACGCAATTGCCGAGTTTCGAGTATACGGTTTCGTGATTGTGTTTTGTTTGTTACATTGTCCGAAGAATTGTTTCTGTCCGACCAGGCAGCGTTGCACTCGTTCTGCCGATAACTGTGACTGTTATTTATTTCGCCGATATATGGAAGCGGTTCACCACGCCACATGTCGAATGGAACAATGCCAGAAATCTATTTACTTATTTATTTATGGTATATACAACATATGACAGTAAATAACAGCATGAAATTCAACGCAAGTTTCGAACAAAACTGATTTCCAAATACGTGTACACACAGAAATTCATGCGATGCGAAAACATAAAAAAAACATAACCATAATAAATTACCAATAAGTGCAGTAGAATTTCCAATAAACAAATAACATATGGTTATACAATATAAGATAGTAGGATTATATAATGTAAAAATAAATTTACATATACAGTGATTACCAATGATTATTAGATTACATTATACAATTATGGGAAAATAAAAATGAATTTATACAGCGATCACAGCATCAAGTAAGTTACCCATTACAGGCATAGTTAGACATTTAATATTTTACTAAAAATCAGCAAGTAGTTTAATTTTTTTTCCCTTGTGTTGTTTTGTTTTATAACTTGTAAGTTGTAAACAATATTTGCATGCCTGTGTTATGGGTCAAATATGTGAAACTTTAATGAATTATGACATCAATTGTACCATGTTTGTGGCAAATAAATGATTTCTATTTCTATTTCTATTTCTATTTCTACCCTTATTCCCTTGGAAATAATGGCGGTTTTTGTTCTGACGCAGTATACATTTATCGAACTGTCCAACTTTGTTGCGAGATTATTATTTATTTAGTACCTTCTATTATTATATTCTGGATTGCTTTTCTGTATATAGAAAATCTGAACGAAGATTGAAATTGTATATTTTTTTAAATGTTTCTTACTTTTAGGTAAGTGAGGGGTTTTTTTTTATGTACGATGGGGAGACTCTTAGCCTTCATCATACCTGATGTTATGTATTGATAAGGCTGAAGATGGAAGCGAGCCTCTCCCGGAATCCTCAATCACTGAGGAGCTGGCTATCTTATCTCTAACTGCCGGAGCACAACAATGCTGAAAACATTGTTATTATGGCGTCTGACTTAGATAAGATGGTGGTAGCTAGCCAGGCGGACTTACAACAAGTCCTACCACCAACCAAACCGAATACAATATGTACCCCCGCTGGGAATCGAACCCGGGAGCCCTGGTTCTGATACCGGTGGTTGTACCACTAGACCACAGAGGCGGTTAAAATTCTTCGATGATTTATTTGATGAAATTCTTCGACTTGAGGGAAAAGATTTGTACTTTGACAAGAAATAAACAACTAATCAGGTTAGGTGTTAGTACTAAATTAAAACTCCGAACGGTTATTTATTTATTTGAACATACAATGTGAACTTACAGCTAAACCAAAATTGGGCAATTTATTAAGATAGGTAATAGAATAATTTACAATAAATATAATTAATATGGTCAGTATGGATGTCGGCCATTTTGGACATCATTTAAAAATCGATTAATAAGAGCTATAGTTCTAGGTGTTCTAACGGTTAATCTCATAATAGTATGCAGAAATTCGTCAAGCTTGGAGTTTCTTATCGGTTTCTAGAGCTCAAAACAAATGTATGTTTGTAATATAAAGTAGGTACCTAAAACTAGTAATACGAGCACACAACGAATTATTACAATTTAATGACAGATCGATTTATTTCACTCACAGCTACGCAAACATGAAAATAAAGCGCGATTTAAATTATTCCATGTATATTTTATATTTTCACAATACAACTCCTTTGACATTCAAATTGACGTGCTCAAATATTTATTGAACTCGTATCTGCACAGCTATCATACAAAGGCGGATTATTTCTCGCTTGTTTGTTCAAACATCTGTTTGATATTGCATTTGGAATTCTCTCATGATCCAATTATATTCATCCATGGGGCTTTCTCCTCATCCATCTATAAGGAAGGCCAATGCCCCAGCATTGGGGATATTTAAATGACTGATGAGAATGACAATGGGACTTGGATGCCACCAAAGATGTTTAAAATAACCCCATATTTGCTGAATAATATACCATATTTTAGGTTTTTGTATTTTTGCATTTTTCAATGCTATTTTTGTACTTATGGTAATTTTAAATAGAAATATCTTGGAAAAAATCAACTCGGCCACAAGTGAATTCACAGATGGGACTCGAACCCACGACCTTTGGAAGTCCGGTCCAATGCTCTAACCACTGAGCTACCGAGGCTTAGAGATAAGTCTCGGTAGCTCAGTGGTTAGAGCATTGGAATCTGCTAGTTAATTATCTAACTCTGTTGCTAACACATTTTGATTGAAATTGATTGAAAGTGCAGTCACATTGCTGCTTTAGTAAAAATCAATGTGTCAACTATCTTACTAAAGCAGCAATGTAACTGCAAACATTGATAGAAACAAGTTACATAATCAGGGGGCTGAGAATAGGCTTGTGGCCGAGTGGATTTTTCAAATTTTTCTATTTAAAATTTATCATAAGAACATATTCTTAAATTACCTGGTGTAGAAACATGGCTTTGACTAATCTTAATCGTATTATTATTTTAACGTCAATCAATACTTAAGTTTTCTTTATTTTTGCATTCACGAGTACAATGAATAAATTTATGTGATTTTAAACAAAATATATACTATTTGATAGAATCAGGCGTTACTTTGCGGAAATCCATATCTTAATAGAAAACGAAAAATATGTAGCATAATTCCGCAAGAAAAACTTACATGCAAGATGCACCGCCCGCCCGCTAATAAATGCAGATGCAACACAGTGACACTACACGTGTTTCGCCCACACACGGAGCATCCTCAGGAGTTGTTAGACCGTGCAATACCAGCACCGAGTCTCGGTGCTGGAACTGCACGGTTATACTATTAAAATGAATCTTTTTTGTTAAAATCAATCGATACATATATTTTATTTACTTGCACGTAACAGTACGACATAAAAGAGTATAAAACGGATTTTTGAGGAACTAATTACCAACTTCAAGGTAAGGCAAAATAACGGCTGTCAATATGGTAAGTATGCTGTCAAACCTTTAGCGTCTTCACAATAAATAGTTATTTTCGTATTAAGAATTGGAATATTGAAATATTGATTTGCTAGATGGTTGCTAATTATTGACTAGGTGGCGCCACCATGATTTTTCTACTCTTTTTTGTCGCACTGTACTCGTATATTCTTTATTTTTTATGATTTTGTAATTTTTTGCATTTTTCAATGCTATTTTTATACTTAACTCGGCCACAAGTGAATTCTCAGACGGGAATCGAACCCGCGACTTTTGGAAATCCGGTCCAATGCTCTATAATATTATATCGATTCCCGTCTGAGAATTCACTTGTGGCCGAGTTAATTTTTTTCCAGTATTCGTATATTCTTTTTGATTTTTGATTTTTTTAGCCATATGCATCACATTTTGGTAGGTAAATATGGTTCAAACGAGACGTTGTTAGAGTCGGTAAAGGGTTTGAACATGCACGCAATCGAGTCGCCATTTAAAATCGCCATTAAATCGAAACGACATCGGTTCGTAACACAAAGTATTTCCGTGAACGCAGACGAACATTTACGAGCGTCGTTAACTAATTCATGGGGGGTTAAGCGGGGTCGTTTAATGGTGAAATGGAAGATATTTAGGCCACAGTCCTTCATGGGTAGTCGTTCCAAAACCTTAATTTAAAAGAAGAAAGGGATTACATACAACACTATTCCGTGATGTTACAATAGGTATGGTTAGAGAAATAGATGAATTTGATTTCGAACTGAACGTTAATAGCATATACTTGCTTATCAAAAGATAATGAAGTTGTCTAAGTTTTATCGGGCACTGTGTTCATTGAAATAAAACAACTTTTAAAAATTTTAAGCGCACTGTTAAGGTCTAATCCTTAAAAAACATTTGAATTTGAACTCCGAAGAAAGAAAGTGAAAGCCTACATAGTGTATTTAATAAAAAAAACAACGGGTTGCACTCCGGGAGTGCCGGCAGAAGTCAAAACCGCTTAACGAAATAGCAGGAGTAAGCATATATTTTCGCCGCGAGGTAGAAAGAGAGGGGGATATTACTTCCTCTCCTACGCCGCGCCGCCGGCGGCGCTCTACTCACGAATTTTTTACTTACGAATTTTCGATCAGAGTCATGTGTCCTGACGCGACTTTAACATTTTTTACCCATCCCAAAAAAATTTAACTCTGATGTGCACAACGCCGCTAAAGAAGTTTTCACTTCAATAATATCACTTTATTATTAACCTAACTACTTACCTACAGATTACCTCGCAAACCGCGTGAACTCGGAAAAGGTCAGGAAAATAATTAAACAAAAAAAAAAGGCCAATTCTCTTCCGTCAGTGTTTTATTACAACTTGACGTTAAACTAAGTTGGGGAGTTTTATCCGAGTTCATTTCATAACAACACGTGTTGTGAGACTCCATTTACCGTACAATTTTTATTTAATAAAAAAAATATTCACTTGACATTGGCGAAATCCAAAAGGCAACCGCCAGTACATAAAAAGAAGAAGAAGAATATTTAAGTCTATTCTATCGTTATTTCTGATAAAAATCTTGCCTCTACCTATTCTTCATGTGAGCAGACGTATTAAATGGATGGAAAGAAAGAAATCGATGTCACAAAGCGCTTATTTGAATAAAGATTAAGTTTATCCATTGATAATCCCGTAAATCTTGTTATACGCAAATGAATAGCAGTACCATTTGTATGTTGATATTTTGATAAACTCCCGGATACTTATTCCAAAAAGTAAGTTAAGTTTTGCCTATTTGTGGATTCAGCGAGTGTTGCTTGTTACTCGCCGTCACGAGGAGTGGCCGTGCCGAGCACGTGACGAGGCGGGGACGTGACGCGGCCGGGGCGTAAACGAAATTGAGTGGCGCGAAATAGCGACAAGGGTTCCAAGCTTGGACGAATTAACCACTGGACACGAAACCCGAGAAGAATGTATGAAAACACGATCAACCAATTCTTGCGGGGGTGAGGGGCGATTACTAATGTCAAATAATGACAGTAGTGCTTGAAGTAATCGATATTTTTTTTATCGATAAGTAAGGAGTGAATGAATGAACCTATTGAGTTTAATAAATCATGTGTGTTTTAAAAAAAATATTAAGTTAATTGTTTATTTCGTGAAAAAATAAAAAGCACCTAATAATATGAAAATCTCATTAAAAAAATCCCTCAAATTCATAAAACTATACAATATGGTTTCCAAAGCATTTGTGTTTGGGTTTTTTTTTGTGAAAAATGGATAGATACATGCAACCTGATACTAGTACTGTACTGATAAGGCTTAAGATGGAAGCGCGCCTCTCCCGGTATCCTCAATCACTGAGGAACTAGCTATCTTACCTCTAACTGCCGGAACGGACTTGGATAAGATGGTAGTCGCTAGCCAGGCGGACTTACAATTTACTTACTAACATTTTTTAAGTGAGTAAAAAACATTAATATTTGTTTTATATAATAATATAATTCACTATTTACATTAACTTCTTCAATCACTCGAGCTTTTTTATATAAAACAAAATATGGGTAATTAGTTCATTACGGAACCATTGTATAGGACATACACAATAGCAACCCCTCCATAAGTGTTTAATTTTATAATCGATTGCAATCCCTTTCAAAGGTCAAATATTTGTGGCGCGATGCTATGTGATGCGATGTAAACAATATGTACCTTTTAAATGAAAAATTTAAAGGGATTGTGATAGACTTAAAATTAGACAATAAGCCCCCTGTGTGCTTCTCGAGCTGTGATATCTCGTATTCGACATTTTTTTTGGAGCCAAAAATCTAAGTATACTAAAACTTATTGAAAATAATCATCGACATTAGAAGATCGTTGAGACTATAACATTTTAATTTCAACTCTAGTATCCATTTTACATTTAAGAAATATGCATATTTGTAAGAAAAAATAAAAACTTGTTTTTATTTTTTCTTACAAATATGCATAAAAAAAAAATGTCTAAGAGCTATCTGTGGTATACCACCTGACGAGTCTTGTAAGCCATTATTTAAAAGCCTTGGTTTACTACCACTACCTTCATTGTATATCCTTGAAACCAGTATTTTCGTACGTAAGAATTTAGAATTGTTTAAAAAAGCATGTGATCTAAACTCTAGACTGAAAAGGAATCCTAATAGGTTAATTTTAAAAGATTATCCAAGAACAGATAAGTATAATAAAAATTGTCCCGCAATGTGTGTACGAATATATAATAAGATTCCGACAGAAATAAAGGAACTGCCGTTTAATATATTTAAAAAAAGATTGTACATGTGGCTAAATCAAAATAACTTTTATGACTTGAAGCAGCTATTGGAACTTAAGAATTAAGTTGACTTCTGATTGTTTCTTGAATTCTAATCTAATTTAAATTCTACTACTATTTTGTTTTGATTTGCATGCTAATTATGGAATGGCAAAACTTGTGAACATCAAACTATTGTAACATCATTTTATACCAAGTTTTACGCAAATAAATGATTATGATTATGATTATGTTTTCACTTTATTAAAGATCTCAAAATTTAAACCACCGTACAAAATTAGCACAACCTAAACCCAAATTAGAAATAGTAGACTAGCGTTTGGATAGCGTATGGTCCAGCATACGCTATGACAGTTTTAAACAACAAACTCCCAGAAGTTATCAACAAAACATCGCATATAAATTACCTATATTTAAGAAAAAGCCAAGGCAGTATCTTTCTAGCAACTACTAGCTGAAATACTAATTGCAAGAAGATTTCAACCAATAGTTTATTGTAGTTTTAAGATTGTTTTACTTGAATATAATAAAACGATCTTCAAATTAAAATATTATAACATTAAAAAATAGTATAATATAGCTTACGTACATACATAAATATAATTAATTTTATTCTTGCTGTGACCTAACAAGGTCTATGTTAGAAACAAATAATAAATGTAACCACCATTTATGATAAATTTTAACAAGAAAAATATTGGAACAAATGAACTCGGCCACAAGTGAATTTTCAGATGTGACTTGAACCCAAGACCTTTTGGGAATCCGGCCCACTGCTCTAACCAATGAACTACCGAGTTTTGCGGACCACTTTCGAAATTCTCCGATACTTTTATATTTTTAATACGGTGTAAGAATATCCTTCCTTGCATTCGAAAGAGAAAAAAAACAAATGTTTAACGATCAATACTATGATGCAACAGCTAATAAGTTATGATTTTTTAATTTTTGCGTTTTCAATGCTATTTTTATACTTATGATACATTTTAAATGTACAACACACCATGATAATGTACAACATAAGTCTAATACTAAAAAACAATACCGTGACTGACTTACAGGCAAGGCAACGCACAGCCCAAACGGCTAAACTAATTAAACTGAAATTTTGCATACAGGTTCTTTTAACGATGTTGGCGAGCACTAAGAAAGGATTTTTGATATTACCACGGGAACGGGAACCATGCGGGTGAAATAAGCAACATTTTTTTTAAAGTTTCAAGCTATATTTCAAATACAACGAGCTCAAAGTTCGTAGGGTTGCGTCGTTTAATTACAGAGTTCCTATAGCCATCTTCTGGCTCCATCATCAAACCTTAGATGTTATCTAAGACCTGAGTACTCGTCCATGTTATCTCCCTGCGTACCGCTTCCACCCAATTTCTTCTTGTTAGGGGTTCAACTGTAAATCTGAAATTAATTTGAATAGTTCCTACATTAAAATTGGATTCGTTCGTTCATTTATATACATCGATATGATTATCGATATGTTCAAGCCCTATACGACATAAAAATGACAATTGAACGAATGAGTGATACATATAACCCAACCAAATTACTTATGCAATATCTTTGAAGAATTTACATGTACAATGATTACTTTTTGAAATGACGTATTACATTTTGTTTACATACCAAATTTTATTTATTTTTTGAAAAATTGCTGTTCTAATAGATTAAAATTGAACTTACGCGTGAAAAGAAACATTTTTTGATTGTCCGGTATGATTTTTACAAATTAACTCAGCGTATTTACCCATTTTTGAGATAATGTTCCACTTCGAGATCTCGTGTCATACTGACAACGCCATATTGCTTACTGTGTCTAAAAGGCAGGGTAAGTGACAGAGGGGTAAAGGCGAACGCGGTCCTCGTTACGCGTCCAGTGGTTAATTCGTCCAAGGTTCCAAGGTATGATGTAAGACGGCAGGGGTGGAATGCAGAGGGCAGGTAAATAAGTTTATACTTAGGAGAACATTGTAGGAATGTTTGACTAAAAAATAAAAGCACCATTTATTTAATTAAATCTATTAACATTTTACCAATATTTATTTTATATTTTTAGGCGTAATTTAGGTGCACCTTCGTTTGGCTATGGTATAAATAAAATATATGGGGGAGGGTGAGTTTTTTTTTTGATTATTGTGAGATATAATATCCTTTTGTAAATAAAATAAAAACATGTACAATTCGAGGCTTTATTTCACAATAATAACACTTTTTGTACCAGTACGCGCGGAAAAACGCGCGAACTCAACTTTGACTATGAATTACAACTCAATTATTAATTAAATATCGAAAAGTGAAACATAGAAAAATCGCAAAGGGTCTAAGGATTCCAAAAATGTATAATACATAGTATAGTTTCCATACAAGTTTCTAGAGAAATCGCAGTTATAAGGCTGCGCGGCGGAAAATTGCTGACAAGCGGAAAATGCTGCGGCACGTGCGCTCATTTTGCAAAAAAGGGCACGCGAGAGGATATAATACAACTCATTTTGTTAGTTACAGTTAAGCTTATGAACTATGTGAGTACTTATTTATAGGTACTTTGGATAATTACATTATGTTTTTGCCATGCCACTTGATATGCCACAGCAACGATTGATATATGAACAGTCAAGTCTGTTCGCAAGCATGTTCAAGATGATGTTGGGGCTTCCCCGCACCCGCGCACTCATCTTTTGCGCACAGTTGCGTAAAAACAATCGACGCGGGCCCACGGAACATAGCGGTTTTTTTAAATGATTAACGAGGAGACTCTTGGCCTTCATCATACCTGATGTTAAGTATTGATAAGGCCGAGACGGAAGCGAGCCTCTCCCGGAATCCTCATCACTGAGGAACTGGCTATCTTATCTCTAACTGCCGGAACACAACAATGCTGAAAACATTGTTGTTATGGCGTCAGGCTTAGATAAGATGCTGGTAGCTAGCCAGGCGGACTTACAACAAGTCCTACCACCAACCAAACCGAATACAATATGTACCCCCGCTGGGAATCGAACCCGGGACCCCTGGGTCTGATACCGGTGGTTGTTACCACAAGACCACAGAGACGGTTGAAATGCAATGGATGCACTACAGGAGCGACGCAGCCCCAACAGCATCCTGAACGCGTTTTTATACTGGACTATGTAAGGTTCCTCTCTCAAAAAAAAAAAAGTAATTTGATTTTGTATATAATTTTCTTATAACAATTTCAATAATACGAATGTTTTATAAGCAATATTACAAAATTACATTTTTAAGAATTGATTGTGAATTGTTAAAAGTCTCTCAACTGACTGCCAACTTGTTGTTTAACGTAATCTAATCTGTATGAAGTTCGTTTTGGCGGGAGTTATAGAGAAGGGGTAAAATTATAAAAAGGGTATTCATTCCTGCTGGCAGTTAGTTGATGGTTGATGGTCACAGTGTGAAAATGTAAACTGTTATTATGCCCGATTTGTATCTCACTTATAGTAATTTCAAATAAATATGTTGTTAAAGTTGAAAAGTTTATAAGAACAATAAATTGATTGAAAAAAAGTAAAGTTTTACTTTAACTCCTTATTTTTCTTAATTTATCTTTGAGGTAAATCAATCTAGTCAAATGATTATATAGTAAATACCTATCAGATACTAAATAGAATTAGGATAGGTAGTTGTTATAACTACGAGAGCGTGATAAGCACTTTGAGTACCATAATTACACCACAGGCTGCACGTGTAAAAGGATGTACAATAAGCCCTAAACAAAGTAATTTTAACTTCACGTGAACAGCGTGCAAACCTGCGAAACAACATGTTCTTCTTCTCCTTATCCAGTGAGGATAAGTGGCCACCTCTAGTGTCAGAGTTTATCAAGCCGCCTTAAGGCCTCTGACTTGGCTTAACGACTGTAATCAAATGGCAACAGCCGGGACCGACGGTTTAACGTGCCCTCCGAATTAAGGAAGCGCTCAGTTATAATGCCACTTTACGGTCACCCATCCGACACCTGACCGGGCCGAACGTCGCTAAACAAACGTGATCGAATACGATCAGTCTGTCAAGCGCGGCCATGAGCGCTTCACAACATGTTTGGTCCGACTGACAACGCAAATGTAACTAGTAACTTTCAGGCAGGTGTATTCTTATTTATTTATTTGGTAGATGATTTACAAACAAAATATGTTGATTGTGATAAATTTTAAATAGAAAAATATTGGAAAAAGTCAACTCTACTATTGACTTTTTTGTTATATTTGATTATTTTTTTAAATAGCTTTAAATTAATTATAATACTCCGTTTTGGTTTAATTATATTATTTTAGTTCATTGAATCATAAAAACAATAACAATAAGATTAAACTATTTGTTATAAGAACTTTATATTAGGCTGGGTGAGATTTCACAACCTATAATTGGATTTCGGACTGTGACATATTTTATTTTTAAATTGTCTTTGTCTTGTACCTCATGTCAGTGTCAACATTTACGGAATAGTTTTTATTCTTATTAATAAGTAATATATTCTACTTTAAATAACTTTGAATTAACTATAATACTCCCTTTTTTATTATTTTAGTTTTTTATAACATTAAAACAACGAGAATAAGGTATATTTAGATTAAACTTTATGTTAAATGAATTTTTTACCGTAACTTGACCGCGGAAACAACCATAAAATGTTCCTCGCTGTTGTGAGGTGAAAAATTGTGTGTTGCGCTCGGCAGAAAAGTTTTTAGCGTCTTGTACCTTTGAAATCCTCGCTTCGCTCAGGATTCAATCTTTGAACCTCTCGCTGCGCTCGTGGTTCAATCCTAGAATCCTTCACTTGCTCAGATTTCAATAGAGGCAACTCGCCGCTAAATAACCAACTTTCCAGCCTTGCATAACAAATAACTATTTTTGTTACTTATCTATGGAAAAATATTTCTCTTGTATTAGGTTTTCTATACCATTACTGTGATGTCGTCGTCTCAGCCACATAACATCCACTGCTGGGTATAGGCCTCCCCAAAAGGGGGGGATTTGCCATAATCGCCATGCTTGGCAGACGGGTTGCAGTATGGCCAAGTTTGTAGGAGACGCTGCTGCCCGTCTCCTGAAGGCTGAGTCCCTTAGTCGCTTTTTACGACATCCACGGGGTGAGAGGGTTAGTGCTATTCTAAGCTACACAGCTACTGCGATGTGATGTAGATTCAGTTATTCAATTATACCAAATAGGTTCTTGTAACGTAGGCAGATAATTAATAAAGCATTAGTACATAATAAAACTACTTAGGCAAAGGTCGTAAAAGGCAAATAGTCGCCCATTCTGACTAATCTCGACGTGGTCCGCCGCCTTTAGAGCAAGCTGGCGTCATCGTCTGCGTCACCCACCAAACTCCGTGACGTCAGTAAGTGCGAACTTATTAGTAATAAAATCAAGTTTATTGATATTGTGTTAAGACTAACGACGCAAACGATATGTCTAGGCCTTTATGGCGGACTTGGGGCTGATTTTTTTTTAGATCTGTGACATCATTAATTTCCATTGACCTATTTCCAACCCTCTATCTGTTACGGTCAGAAGGTCTCGGGACATATCAGGGAAGGTATCATGTGCGTCGTTAGTTTAAGTAAATGAACTAAAACCATGTAAAAGTAGATATAAGTTATTAGTGTTATTGTACAGTAAAGCTAGACAATTCCTTTCAGATGCCTAGCCTGGGGCTGACATAAAGACAAGCTCTAAGAAAAATTACTACTTACCGACTTTGTTTCTTAATTTGGCGAGTGCGAATTCAGCTATTATTTTCTGAAAATACTCAGATATACCACAATACCTATGTAGATATAAGTTATTAGTGTTATTGTACAGTAAAGCTAGACAATTCCTTTCAGATGCCTAGCCTGGGGCTGACATAAAGACAAGCTCTAAGAAAAATTACTACTTACCGACTTTGTTTCTTAATTTGGCGAGTGCGAATTCAGCTATTATTTTCTGAAAATACTCAGATATACCACAATACCTATATTTCCTAACTATTTTAATCTATCTGTCGAAGATAAAATGCGATACTTAATAACGTTCACACATTGGCAAACTCACGCTGAGACCCCTGAGCTTAAAAGATAAAGCACCCTCACTATTCTTATAATAATGCTATTGTTATTTGTTATACTGCGTCAAAGCTACATCGGCTAGATAAGTTTTATAGCTGGACAACAATAGCAAAGATTAAGGATTATCTGGTGGTTTTATCGCTTAAAGCAATCCAATCTAGACGACCTCTGAGATATATTTGTGGTAATAGTGAATGTGAGCTGATTCAGTACCTACGAAAAATAATTTGTTGCGGTGTGCTATTTTGAATTAATTATAGAAAAAATATCTAAAACCTTAGCCTTTAACTAACTTTAGCCATACATATACTGAATTATAGAACAACATATTAAAAAAAAAACTTCATTATATGGGATTAACGTACAACTGCTTATACCCTAATATAAAATTACAAATTATAAAGACCTGCTTATTATGAAACTTAATTTAAATAGAGCTTAATTAATAGTGATCCCTTATAATCCGATATGTTTGACATTAATTTACAACAACGCTCACGATCAAAATTAGTTTATATGCCAAAAGAATAAGGTTGGTATTAGTACAGCAAGCGGCTAAAGTTGGGGCTAAAACATGCGCGCACGCACATGTGCTTATGTCGCAGGATAATTAGATAATCGATTTTATGCGAAAATCCTAGGGATATTGCCAGAACACGGATAATTAGACAATGGTGTTGTCATTTCTCAATCCTACTGAAAAGATAGGGCATTGGCGATTGTAAGATTGCGAAAAGAATCGCTGGATATTATGAAATGAGAATACTGATTGGCTGGTTGGACCGTCCAAAACAACTTCCTCTCTGATTGGTTGACGACTTAACGTTTCAAATGTCAATCTATTCTCTCACGTGTAGTTTAAACCGATCAGAAATAAAGTTATCAACCAAGCAGAAATTAAGCCAATCAGAGTTAAGAATATCCAATGTTACTAAGACAATCAAATTTTTGTAAAAACCCTATCTTTTTTCAGTAAGGTTGAGAAATGTCAACGGATAATTACACAATTGAAATGTCAATTGTGTAATTATCCGTTTTTTCGCAATATCCCTAGGATTTTTGAGAAAATTCTATTTATCAAATCTTCCTACGACATATACAAAGCGACATGTTACCCTGACGGGTAGGGCTAGGGGCGCACTGTGCGGATTAGCGGCCGGCGACCTGCATTGGTAGGGCTGCCTACTGTCAAAAACTTTTTGAAAAGATAATATGACAAATGTAACTAACTTGTGACATCAAACAAAACTCGAGTAGGTGCCAGCAAAGGCTTTTTAGTTTTTGAAGTCGGTTTTTTAGCGCACTTTTTTTTTTACTTTTTAGTGTCTGTAATATGTTGTTTTGTAAACTACAGTAGGATTTATCTAGATAAGATTAGGTTTGATGTACATTATAAACAAAGTATCGTGAAAATTACATCGTCCATATCAACAAATATGTTCATAACTGATAATGATTCATAAAAAAAAACGACTCGACCAAACTGAATCAAATGGGACAAAATGGCAAATATTCCGCATCGAACAAAAAAAAAAAACCACGTAAATCGGTCCCAAAATCTCGGCGTAATTGCTGTACAGACATATAAAAACATACCGGCTGAATTGAGAGGCTCCTCCTTTTTGGAAGTCGGTTAAAAATAGTAAGATGGTCAAATAATACGTTAAATTTCGTGTTTGCTAGCAGTTTACATTATACGGAGCATATGATGGATGTTCAGACTCATCATCATCACGAATTCAGCCTCGGCGATTGAAATGTTCAAACTAATAGTTTAATATACTTAACTTATAAAACACAAGCTACGTTTTCTATTATTAGAACTGTATACAATTGAATAATAAATAATTTCCAAACAAAAATTAAACACCACCTCTGTTGTATTTGATAAAAATAAAAGTTTTCACGAATCGTAAAACTTTTGCAACTATTGAAATAAATTATAGTTGCAAATCCCTTGTTCTGAATTCAAAGGTTTTATTTTACCTTACGTCCATAAATATTGCTTTCTCGATCTAAGCATTTTTTTACCTCCCTTTGAGAGCCAGCCCTATTCAACGCATATTACCTGACATGCTCACAAGTGATTTGAAGGCCCAGCTGGGGCGCACAGGCGCGTAACTCCACAATCGATATAACAGTTCTTTTGTGCTCACAAGAATATGCGGTGAAATATTGCTCTGAACAATGCACTACTTATAGACAATCGGGCTGCTCTGCGGACTGCAAAACGCTGCACTAACTTTGAGCGAAAACCTTTGTCATTTTTATATAGTGGTTTGAAAAGTTGCTGCTTTGGTTACCTGTGGAGATTGTGAAATTCCCATCGATCAAGTTGAATAGCAATATTTCCTGGGTTAAAATAATAAATTAACAAATAAGTATAGGTTTTATTTAAAGCGTTAATTCGCAGAAACGTGACACATCAACCTTCGTTTCAAAGCTTGGCTTAAATTGGCTACTTTTGAATTGAGCTTTTACGCTGTTCCCATGTATGTGGCCAGTACAGCAAATTTGATTTATCTCGAAGAAGATTGTGAAAATAATGCTCAAATTTTCAAGCATGTTTGAGGAAACTTGGTTGGTTTTCTTGAAGCAGCGGCCGGCAAAAGTTGTATTAAAATCCATATCTGTCGTGGTTTAGCGTCCAATAAATTACAAATCATCATATCTGTCGTGTAATTTAAAATGGAACGATCTTTTACTCCGAAATATGACAATCAAGGAGGTAACTTATCAAAGGTTTTATTTAAATTTTGAACTAGCTTGCAAATAGAAAGCTTATTGGAAAAAAACAAATGAGAAAGCTTTAATTCGCAAAAAGTTACTTGGGTACTATAACATAATAACATGAAATAAAAAAACCCCTAAAAACCTAAAAATACGGACAGGACAATCACAACTTAGATCGTGAAATATAGCGTGTTTGATATCCGTAAAAGTTGTTTTATTTCAATAATAATATTAGTATATTTGGGCTTTAGCTCCTATTATTCACATTCTTTTTTTTATTCCAAGCATTTATTTACATTAGATAAAAGCAATGCGTCTTTCACCGCTCGCCCCATCTGATCAATTTACATAGACCTCCGGATAAGTTAGGGTTCCACAAAAGGAAATTAAACTTAAAAAAAACTTGCTAACAGTAAAATCGTGGACAAAAAGCTAAGCTTTTACGTGCTCAGGAGTTCTTTTAAAAATGTGTTTTGAGTTTTAACTGGGAACGTTTTAAGTCGACAGGGGGAGCCATGGGATTTTATTTCCGTCACTAATTATAAAAGGGTAGAAGTTGAACGCCATAATCATACAAAGCAGGGGATCGCTAATGGTGGGATAGGACTTACCGAACAGCTTCTATAATTACTGTTATTTATCAGCATTTACGACGAATTTGTGAGTAGAAATTTGGGAAACTATGAACTTAAAACTCAATAAAACATTTATGACAAAGCCAAGTTTTAGTTATTATTACTGTAATGTGTATTTCTTATTAATTGAAGTATAATCACTGGTATAATTTTTAAGTTTTAAAAAGGTAGGTAAAGCATAAGGCCTTTTTTGTAACCGAATAAGGTTATTTCAGTTGTGATTTGTAGTCACTCTAACTAAATTATAAGATTATTGTTATTATTTTTCGTGTATTATCCTTAAAAACGTAATCATAATTATTTAATCATCTATTTTACCTTTTTACTCATAATTATTTACGTCATGATCGAATCTTTCTCTTAACAAGAATTCATGGCATTTCGACTAAAACAAACAAACACAGCTTTATTATATTAGTAGGTATAGATTTAGTCACAGACCTATATCGAGATAGACGAAAAGAGCGCTTCAAACTGTATGGAATTGATTTGAGAACCTAGCGTGTCGACTTTTTCGTATGTACAATGACGTCACGAGCGAGATTTAGTGATGTGGAAATTTTATTGACGAGCTCTTGCAAGAAAGCACTACACTTTTAACCATTTTTGTTTCTGAGTGACGCGTGTTTTCATGGCAATGGTCTCAAGCGGACTTAATCAAACTTTTTACCGTCTTTCTCTATATAGGTCTGTGGATGTAGTGGATACAGTGACCTATTTGGCCGACCTAAATGGGACGTACAAACTTGTTCAGATCTTGGCGGCTCTTCCTCATATACAAGGCCTACTTTGTTACTATCAATACGAAAACGTCGTTGATTGATGACAACAAGTTATGTGATGAAAAACAAGCCATTAGAACATATGAAAATAAAAAGAAAAAGCCTTTTCTTTGTTAACGACACAGGATATGATGTTGTATGCTTTAAAAAGTAACAACTTCGTAGTAAACCATTTTCTGTTAGTCTGACAAACCCTTCTCAGAGACGTGTGGAAAAATTTAAATTTTAAAGATGGAATTGATTTGAGCAGTAGACCATAATTAGGTTGTAGGTTCAAATTCTGCCGAAGCAATATGGAGAATTGGAGACTATTTGTATCTATTAGTACCTATTATTTGTAACAATACAATTTATTTTGTATAAATTGTGAATGAAAAAATATATAAAAATATTTGTTTAGTTAAATATTTAATTTTGCTTGGATTTTTTATTTAACTGCAAATAACAAAACAATTTGGCAGAAAGCAATAAAGAATAATGTGATTACTATTATCTTTTTAATAATTTACATCACTTAAGCAATTATAATAACAAGTGTGGAATATTTGATAAGGAAACAAAGACACCTACTTGAATTTATAATATAATTACAGGTTCAGTTTGAAAACACGACTTTATCATTTCAATTGATACCTAACATAAAACATTTCAGTGTCCATAAAATTGCAAGCCATTTAATTGTGTTTTATTATCATCGTATGGCATCCTGGAATCGCTCGCATCCAGCTCAGAATACCGGGAGGGGCTCAATGAAATATCCGGTGGGGCCCGGGGCCGGCCGCAGGGCTCGGGGGCCCAATAGGGCTACCAAACGGACTCTGAAATATAAATGTACTTTATTTTATGTAGGCTTATTTTAAAATCTATAGAAACTCAAGATAAGCTTTATTTATTTATTTATTTGGGCCACCAGGGAAAATTACAATAAAGCTTACAATTATTACAAATTATGAAGATCATTATAAATGTATTGCATTTTACTTTGCGGTCCTACTATTTTATTTTTCCTGCCTTGGCTGGCACCGACTCCAAAATAATATTTTTTTGTCTTTTAGTTTTTTGAATTCGCTTTATTTTATAAAAAGGTTTCTTTTCACAATTTTTAAAGGTGGAAGAGCCTACGCTAATAACCAACTCCTCATCACCGATTACAAAATGCTGCTTTTCCCGGTGCAGGGACGTTACTTATTGAGGAGTTCTCCCCATACTTCATCACCAGCTCCACTTCATCACATGCATTGAGTCGAGCATAAATTGCTTATGTACCACACTAAAGTAATCGTATCGCTTCCACGAAATGCTAAGTATTTAATAGTTCCGATGACCATTTGTGGTCTTCATCATCACTTGGTGCACTTCACCAAATGGTGCTTTCTGGAAGCATATGCATAAGTTACTATAGAAAACACCGAAATCGCTATAAGAGTGCCTATAATAATTAAAGAGTTCCCTGGATTTCTCCAGGATCCCATCATCAGATCCTGACATGATGACAATGGGACCATATGGGAAGTAAAGTCTTTCGAACAAAAGAAGAATTACTCAAATCGATCCAGCCGTCTTCGAGTAATCAAGTAACATAAATGAAAAAAAAAAACCGGCGAATTGAGAACCTCCTCTTTTTTTGAAGTCGGTTACAAATTCTTTTAAAGGTAGCCACATCATGCATTAGAAGTCACTAAAATAAAAATACGATTAGAAAAAAAATAGTTAAAATAAAAATACAATTGAATTACTTAAAATAAGAATAAAATTTTGAAAAATAATTAAACATTAAATTAAATAAAAATAAAAGAATATTAAGAAGTTGGGATTGTGTACGAAATACAGACATGGACAAGGAGAAAAAAACTGCACTTGACGAGTTCTTTGCCGGATCTTCTCGTTACAAAGGTTTCTGCCGTAGAGTTTGTGATCCGATTAGCTTCTTTGACATTCAGAAGTGCTTGTTGTTACATTTAGAATAGTCTAGCTGGACTAATCATAAATGTAATTAAAATTTTTGAATTTTTGCATTTTTTAATGCTATTTTTATACTTATGATAAATTTTAAATAGAAAAATATTGAAAAAAATGAACTCGGCCACAAGCGCAGCGGTTAGAGCATTGGGCCGGATTTCCAAAGGTCATGGGTTCGATTCCCATCTGAGAATTCACTTGTGGCCGAGTTAATTTTTTCCAATATTTTTCTATTTAAAATTTATCATAAGTATAAATGATATTGTTTTTTTGTTCTACAAAAATATTAGTTTTATTTCTTCTTAAAAAAAGTTGTCAGTATCAACCCTATCTCCGCCGCCGGTTTAATCGAAAAGAAAACTCTGTAACAAGACACGTCCTGATGAAAGGCCGTCGGGCGTTGCCGGCGTCGTCGCCCAACAAACAAACAACGTTTTGTCGAATTTCGGATCTCTGTAAACGTTCTGTTACCGGAATTTGCGGCACAACAAAGGGAAATACGTCATAAAGAAAAAAAGTATCGGTTTCGCTATTCTGTTACTGTTGTTTGGTGTTTTGTCTTTGTTTTCTTCCTTGTTTACAATACATAGGCTAAGTAAATAAGGGGTGCTATAAAAAGTATGAGGAGATTTTCCTCTTCAAAGAAATAATAATATAGTACCGAAGCTTAATCGTTCCTTAAAAAAAAACGGGTGATGCATACGCACCGCATGAAAACGCATAATTTGTGATTTTAATTCGAGGCTTTATTAAGGAAAGAAAGAAAGAAAAATCTATTTATTTGAGACACAAAACAGAAATTACCTAAACCAGCACACAGAGAAACATTATATTTTTTTCCAAAACGGTCGCGACTCAGCATAATGCATGGTCTTGATCCAGCGCTGATCTTCCATCGCTCCACTATCGGTATGAGACAACTGAGTACCCGATTTATCTTATTCCCGTTACATTTAACTAAGTATTGTATTTTCTTTCTGTATCAAACTAGCAATATGCTCTTTTAAACTTACGCGTTGCATTATAAATATTGGAAATTGAAACGGGCTGACTCGGTCAGCCCGTGACCACGGCCGATGTAACTTGGCCGAAACGTCGGCAAAATTAGGTAGGTGAAATACCTATCACGTTTCTACGCGTTTAATACCCGTTTCAATTTCCAATAGCAATATGCTATTAAAAAGATAATGAATTTGGTATCGTATCTTCAATTATTTGTAAAAGTAGGTACGAATGGGTTTCGTACATACCTCGGATTATTTGTGTTCATAAAACTTTACCGATTCGTTTTATTTCTTTGTCCGTAGTTTGGAGCGTTTATCTCGATAGAAAGGTCTTAATTACACCCAGCGATAAGCTCGTTGGGGAACTTATACTCGTTCAAATAAAGTTCAAAAGAAAGTCATAAAAAATCTTCTTTTTATGAAGGGCCTGGAAGTGCTGTGGCTAATTATAAGGGTATGTCACGCCCCGTTAGGTCCTGTCCTGATGATTTAAATCAAAGTAACCTGTTGAGACTTATTGTGAGATAAGCCAGTTAGATAAGATAAGATTAGATAAGTTTTTGTTTCGGTTTATTTCAAAACGTTTTTCCTCAAATTTTATCACCCGTACCGCCAGAAAGTGGAATTCTTTGCTTAAGTTTGTGTTTCCTGATTATTACAATTTGGGGGCCTTCAAAGGTGGTCCGCAAGTCTCGGTAGCTCAGTGGTTAGAGCATTGGACCGGATTTCCAAAGGTCGTGGGTTCGAGTCCCATCTGAGAATTCACTTGTGGCCGAGTTGATCTTTTCCAATATTTTTCTATTTAAAATAAAATAAAATCATACCAATCTTTACAGTTTTTTAGTGTGAGGCTTGCTCGATCTTGACAAGATAGATGGAATTTATAAAATTCAAGCCATGTTAATGTATGTATACGTGAACTAAACTTTTCATTTCATTTACCTTTTTATCGGAGGCCATGATCTATGAAGCTCAGACACGAAACAAATTTAAATTATCATTACATAGGTACATGGGGTACATGGCTCAGTTCAGTAGACAGAATCTGCGCCATCGGATCATGGATAATTTTTTGCTGGTCCACTTTAGTAGTTTCGTCGATTAATAACATATACCTATTGTATTACACAAACAAACTCGTTAGTTAGCCATTGTACCTACTCGTACACAGAGTACACAGACCTACAAACAAAATGGGAATATTTGTGTGCATTTTATTTGAAAGCATTTCCAATTTGTTTAGATCCAGCATTAAAATGTTGCAATCTCAAAAGTTACTTACTGCTTACCTATATTATAAATAAAATGTTTTTACGACCTTTCCAATCGGCAAGTGCCAGCCTACGATTACGAAAATGTCAACTTTTAAATTCGGCTTATGAAAGTGATCAAGTTTGTTGAAAGGGGAAGTAATTAAAGGCGAAAGAATTAACGTTATGCCAAGGAATTTTAATGTCAACCATCGGTATTTGAACGCCAGGGGTATTATGTAAAGCTGTATAAAAAAATATGCAACGTGACTCGGCAGGGATTAATACGAAGTCAGCTTTGTTGTTCGAAAAAAGTGTCAACGAATTCCGATAACAATGGGTGAGTTGGGCACAATCGCACTATAAATAAAAATAAGTGGATCCCGGAAATGAAAAGGGTCAATCTGATCTCAGCAAATCCCGGGTGTATGACGGGATAAAATCGATACGGAACACAAGTTCCCTGCCGGCAGTCCCCGGGGCGGGCAAACACCAGCAGACAATATCTTCAATTTACGAAGCGTGGTGGCCACACTCTAGTCCGCTCCCATCGACAGACAGACCTACTTTTTTCAATATAATAAAGATAAAAACTTTATTGCACACAATACAAAAGCAAACACATAGAGAAAATTACAAACAGAGGAACATACAATAGGCGGCTTTGTTGCTACATAGCAATCCCTTCCAGGCTATCTTGGGTTAAAGAGATAAATGATATGGGTTTGGGTGCATAAGAGGATGGAGAAACAGATGCTTATATCCATCCATCCATCATCAGCCTGTAGACATCCACTGCTGGACATAGGCCTCTCCTAGCTCACGCCTATTGCGGCGTTCATAGGAGGCTAGGCTACTACTATCACGCTGGCCAGGCGGGTTGGTAGAGGGTTTGTTTTAAGTTTTCCTTCTCTCGCACAGGTGTTCAATGCGTCGAGCCTCTCAGTCGACTCTTACGACATCCCAGGCATGACATATTGGCACTTGTATTCTTAGGCCGTCACCATACTTATATACTACAAATAAATTAACAGATACCGATGATGAGGAAATATTTGATAATTCTATAAATCATTATTATGAATTAGAAAAGAAATGACTTTTGACTTGATTGCCAAAGGATCCCAGAGTCTGAGCCTTTCTGATACCCTCTGGAAGCAACGAACGGCGTGCACAGCAAAAAAAAGTCGGAAGTGTGTCGAGGAATGTCTAGGGTAAGGTTAAATGAAGAACGCAAGGTACAGTATTGAGGACAATATGTTGTATATTATTACTTGTTGCCTGTGAATCTGGTACTGAACGGTAAGAAACATGTTGCATGGGCGTGTTGTAGTCAACAACGTGGGAACTAATTAAGTTTTTTATACCCAGCAAACTGTAGTCACCCGTGTAATACAATATATTGACAATGTAACTCTCCTTAAAAGAAATATATTTTTCTATACCATTTTATGAGGGAAAGATGTTTTAGAGAGGCTTCGGATACATTTTCGGCAATTACATGGGTATCTGAAGGCCCCAGCCGGGACAGTCACGTTTCCAATTGGTTTTTTTATGAACGTATCTTTCAATAACTTTTATCTTTGAGTTTCACTTTTAAACAAGCCTTTCTACTCTTTCAGCACAATGAATCTTACATTACATTATTTAACATAAGATTTTATAATGTTCCATGGATTGGATAAAATAAGCGAATCCGTAATTTATTTTTTGACACGTGCCATGATGGATTATGAAATAATCAGCCAAATCACGTAATGCATGCCTAGGCAGATCTCGATCGCCCCGGTTCAGCGGTTGACCTACGACATAAATATCTGCTCATTGCTGGCCTCGATAGGTCTCCTGAGGGATTGCCACGAGTCCCGGCGATCCGTTGCGCCATGGCATCTCCTGTCTGTCACGTACTACGACGCCATCTTTAACTACCGCCACAGACCACTACGGCTCACGGCGGATTTATTCTCCATCCAGTGTATCACAGTAGTCATTGTGTTCCATGTGAATGAGATTGCTACTGAATGAATTAACCCAATAATTCTTGTTGGGAAGTACGGTCAACAGCAACTCAGGCTTACCAAACCTGATAAACTCCAATCGACTTTGAACTATAAGATGGAACCCGTTGAGTTCGGAATTGTGTGAAGTTTGAGATATTGTATAGGCCGAAGGAGCTTTTGACTGTACACAGAATACTGAATAGCAAGCTGGCACAATGGTAAGCTGTATTTTTTTGTAGCTGAATTAAAGCGATTCATAAATATAGCGACGTTAATACTGTCATATGCAGGCATATTTTACGAATTTTATTACAATAAAAACCTACCAGGTATATACCAGGTTATCTCATAACTTCTATTTTAATATTGGTTTAATATTATATTGAATGCTATAACTATGGGTTCAATTCATAAAGTCCATCAATTCTTTTTTAACAATGTATGCATTTGTTAACTTGCAATAGTTAAAGCGACCTGTTTGGCGCGGGGGCAGGGGTTCGATCCCCGGACAAGACAAATATTTGTGTGCATAAACATGTCTATTTGTGTTGGTCTGTGTGTTTAATAAGTATATTATGTATGTATTTACAAAAAAGAATATAAGTAAGTATGTTTATCTGTTATCAAGTATCCGTAACACAAGTTCTTCATTAAACTTATCGTGGGCAAGATATTTGGTGTGATTATATGCGAATATTATTATTCTTGTGTTCTGTGGATAACGTAGGTTTCAGTTAATGATTCACTGTGAAGATGGGACGTCTGTAGGAACAACAAACTGTTAATTTTTCACAAAAATATAACAAAATTCAATTATCAGTAATTCCGTCTAGCCTGTTACAAGCATGTGTGTGTCAACGTCGTTTCTAATTGTAATTGTTTAACTGATTTTAATATAATGAATGTGAATTTTAATTAATTTTTTTTTTTTTTAAGTAGTTAGATTTAATGTATTTAATTGTAATTTACGCGACATTTTAATTTACTCTATGCCAACGAAATTATTGAATGTCTTTTATTATATATATATTTTTATTAAGCTCTCTTATATTGCAACGCCCTTGCCGGGCGGAACAGGAACTGTAAAATGTACTATCTTTTAACTATGTGACAAGCAACAAATTATATGAATATGAAAGAAGCTACGCCATCGGTTCACAAACGTTTCTCAAACGATTCACAAACGAAATCGGCAAGAAACTCGTCAAAGGCTTTATTTTTTCGCCCTGTCTTCTTAAAATCGAAAAATAACCTCATGATCACACGATCTGATCTCAAACGAGCCTTGTAATGTTATAGGTGATGGAAAATATTTAATAAAGAAAGAAAAAACTTTTATTCGGCTAACAAACAGTTTTACACATAGAAACAATAGTAACAAATAATATCATAGTAGCCGAAATGGTCTCCGATCAGCTTCTGTCACATATTAATGTGACGCTGGTTTTCAGGCGGAGCCAGAGAGTAGATAGAGGCACAGACAAATAATGGCTGTGCCTCTATCTACTTTCTGGCTTTGTATGTAAGGTTTATTTCATGTTCGTGCCTCGTCAAGGTATCGATTATAGAATCACATTAGCAAGTCACATAGAGTAACGACCTTTTTAAAGCATTATTCAAGTGGTGGAGCATTGTCGATTGTTTGCGGTCGGGCGTAGGGTCGCGGGGTCGAAGCCGGTCGAAGCACTCCGCGTTGTGCTGTGAGGGAACATCAAATACACTCGGCGTTATAAAAACTAACGCTTTTCTGTATTCTTTTGGGTATTTGTGGTCCCATCAATGTTTTTGATGGGAATTGTTTTGCGATCAAAAGTTTTTAGCTTGCTAGTGAAATTATTTCGATGTTATCCTAAATCTAGTTCTTATAAACTCATTTGCAAAAAAAACGGGCACCTAAGCAATGAACCATTTCAAATGTTAATATTGATTTGTTTGATAATTATAGGTAGTTTTATCCTCACAATTTGGTAAGTTAATAAGAAAATAATCGTTTTCATCAGTATTTCATAAAATTTAGATACAATTTATGGAAAATAATGCTAAACCTCGCTAGTAGTGTATGTTCGCTAGTAGTGCATATACTCATGAAGTAAAAATAAAAAAGTTTTTTTGATTGTTTTTCTTTAATAAAGCAGTAAAAGCAGATAAATGTTTAGTATCGAGTGTGACCCTCTCTAGCTAAAATCACAGCTTGAATTCGTCTGGGCATGCTAGCGAATATATCCCGGATACTTGCTTGCGGAATACGTTCCAATCACATTCTTCAGCTCTCTGATGGACTGCGGAGCCGGGTGTACTGATCTCACACGTCGTTTCAGAACGTCCCAGACATGCTCTATGGGATTGAGGTCGTTACTTCGAGCTGGCCAATCCAAACGACGAATGCCGACCTCTTGCACATACGCATTAACATCGCGGGATCGGTGGGCGCGAGCATTGTCGTCCATAAAAATCGAGTCTTCACCTAGAGCGGCCAATGCGGGTTGTGCATCAGGAATTAGAACTTCCGTTATGTATCGATGCCCAGTCAGTGAGCCGTTTTCAATGAAGACTAACTCTGTACGATCCATTGAATTTATTCCTGCCCAAAACATAACAGAGCCCCACCATAAGGTGTGATTTCTTCGAAACATTCCAATCTTCTTGAGTCCATGATTCACAATTTCTACCTAAGCAACCTAAGCCTGTGAACTCTGTGCTCACGGAGTAATTTGGGGCCGCGGGCCGGGCGGTGACTGCGTATATTGGCAGCGAGAAGCCTCCTCCTGACCGTCCATAGACTAATATGCACATTTCTTACTTCTTGGAGGTTGTTCTTAAGATCCACATACGAAGATTTGCGATTTCTCAATGCGCGACTCACAAGAAAACGATCATCCCGTGGTTGGGTACATGGTTTTCTTACAGAACCAGGCCTTCTCTCGACGGAACCAGTCTCCTGATATCGCTCCCAGGTCCTTTGGACTGTCGAGTGACTAACATTTAGCCTCCTAGCCACGAAACATTGGCTGCAACCCTCTTCAAGCAGCGCGATAATTTTGGTAGCTTTTACCACTTTATCTACCATTTTTGATACAGCCAAACAGCAATAAATAAAGCTTTGACAGTCAAGGATATGAAATTAATCGATAAAAATTGAATAAAATTTATGAAAGTCGATGTTAACTTCTGGAACTTCACGCCATAAATGTAGGATAAAAAGGGGTTTTATGTAAAAATGAGCATGAAAATTTGAATTTAGAACGTACTTTTTTAAATACCACAGCATTTTTGAAACCGGCCAGTAACGTGTACAAACGATTGAAACCTTTTTGGTATTGTATCTTTTTAAAGATGAATGAAAATCAAAACCGCCCGTTTTTTTTTGCAAATGAGTGTAGTATGTTCAACGATGGTTTTACATTTTAACAACTAAAGTAACTTTTCCAGTTTGTTATGTTTCCACGCTAATACAGATTATTAATTCAATGAATCTAAACTTTAAATACCACCATAAGATAGCCAGTTCCTCAGTGATGAGGATTCCGGGAGAGGCTCGTTTCCATATTCGGCCTTATCAATACTTAACATAAGGTATGATGAAAGCTAAGAGTGTTCCCGTTGTTCATAAAAAATAAAAAAATAAAAAACAGACCTTGACGAATGAAACATGGTTCGTAAATTTCAAAACAGATATAGTTGCGTGCAGAATTTAGTCAAGAATGCTGATAGTGACGTTGATAGGTAATTTGCTATATCTTTGTACCTTTTTCAAAGGCAGACATTCATTTTTGTACTGAAGGTACAATAAACGTGTTTAATATTGATAAGGTTTGAGGTCATTAGACTCGCTTACTTGTGTAGAACCACAAATGAGCCGGAGTACAGCAATCATCGTTAGCGTCCTTTTGTGCCGACGACGCTCATAACCTGTCGAGGAATAAGGCATTGGTCACATTAGAATCACTGTCATGCAAACGTAGCTATGCCATGCAGAGCAAATACAAAGTACGCACATGTTAAAATTATACATTGTGATGGAGAGTATACCAACCGCTTCTGTGTTCTAGTGTATCTAATACCACCTGTGTCAAATCTAGAGATCCGGGTTCGATTTCTATTGGAGTTGTATTCGGTTATATACGGATTATATTCGGTCACTTAGTGTTTGGTAGGATTGGTTGGTAGGACTTGTTCGAGGTACGACTGGCTAAGTGTCTAGCTACCACTATCAAAGTTAAAGTCAAAGACAAAGATTTTCATTCAAAAAGACTTATAGATAAGTGCTTTCGAATAGTCCATTTTTTCCCCTACCAGCCATTCAGGACATCTTTTAACTGATAAGAAGATCGGCTACAAGAAACTTATCAGATTTAACAGAAACAACAACATTTACAATGGAACATGTTGTTGTCAAACGAAAATCTACAATCTTGAAATATTTTAATACTAGCGACAGCTCGCGGTTTCACTCGCGTGGTTTCCATTCCCGTGGGAATATCGGGATAAAAAGGTTATGAATGTAGGATACCCTACGTTCATAATCTTTGTATCCCGATATTCCCAGGCTATATACTATCTGTGTACCAAATTTGTTCATTAGTTTTTGAGTTTATTCGTTGCAAACAAGCAAACAATTAAATCGAAATACTTATAACAACTTTTAACAGCGCGTTTAATATCCGGAAAGTTGTTTGATTTCAATGTACGTAAACAATCAAGTCTTTCCTCTTTATAGTATGAATAAGAGGAAAATATCATAAGTCTGTCGGTATAACTAGAATCTTTTCAGTATTGTAGTGTTCCGGCAGTTGATAAAATATAACCAGCAGCCCGACCGCCTTACAGTAAAGCTTGTAGTATCGCTATAGCTATCTAACTTCAAACTCTCACAAAACCCTTTAACGATAGGGTTTTGGTCTAATTCCTACATATTTCTATCATCTATTAGATTTACTATTGCATTTTTAGTATGAGAGTGATAGCGTCAGCGAGAGGCTTTGTAGGGGGTTTGAAAAATCGATAGCCATAGCGATACCATAAGCTATATCGTCAGGCGGTCAGGGTGCTGTTCCTCAGTGGTTGAGGATTCCGGGAGAAGTTTAATTCAGCTTATCGTTACTTGAGACCACCAATGTGCCTATAGTGCGAGTTTTTTCTACTTATGATCGATAATGAGCGCGATAGAATTTTGTATTGCTTTCGTGTAGTGCGTGGCGTATTCCGCTAGATGGGGCGGGGCGCTGATGTCATACAAATTCGACGCGTTCACGATCGACCGTGAGTATAAAAATACTCGGGTATTTTCATTTCTCTGTTGAAACTAAAGATGTCAGCTAACATCCTGGTTTTCTCATGCTTCCTGTGATACCCTGGCCCTCAAAAATTGTACCAAACTTTTAAAGCTGCAAAAACTATTCAAAGTTTCATGAGTGACGTTGGTTATGTGTGTCTGGGCCCTTATTCGATCATCTATTCAACTATTTGTTCTCACATAACCTCTAATATTCTTGTTCTCGTCTGGAGGTTATCAAAACATGTCCAAATGTGTACTCTAAAATGAGATAATATAAATAATTAATGATTTGCCTTTAAAGTTATTGAAATTACTAAATTGTTATGCAACATCGTCTTATGTTAATGTTGTTTATCGTATTAAAATACTAGCGGCCGTCCGCGGTTTCACCCCGCGTGGTTCCCGTTCCCGTGGGAATATCGGGATAAAAAGTAGCCTATAATTTAATCCAGGCTATCTTCTATCTGTGTGGCAAATTTCATCCAAATCAGTTCAGTAGTTTTTGCGTGAAAGAGTAACAAACAAATAAAAAAACAAACAGACTAAATGACGCATTTATAACATTAGTAGGATAACACTTAATAGACGAATGTTTATTTCTTATCATTTCATGGTTTTTTTTCGCTGAAATTCTGTTCCTTGTAGCAGTTGTGTGTGTGAGTGTGTTTTCATTGAAGAGTCATGTTTACCTTGATTTTAGGCGAACACTAGGTGTGTCTCATTGCAAAACAGTATAAAATTTCAGGAAAAAATATGATACTTTTATGAACTTATATATTTCTTGTTAAGTAACTATGTATAATGCTTGAATTATGGTGCCGGTACCTATTATGAAAAGATGCCTGAACCTCGATTCTTACAAGGATTTGAAGTGGGGTTCAATTTTTGCGTTCTTCATGTATTAAGTACTTATGTAAATTCAGGTCCATAGTACCTACAGGCGTCTGCAACATGACGACCTTGAACAGAGGTTTGGTGTTGTGCTTGTGTATAATTAAAATAAATAAATATTTCTTACACTGACACCAATTCATCTAGCCCCAAAGTAAGCACTGTAAGGTTTGTGTTATGGGATACTAGGGTACATATAATTATACATATATAAGTATTTATGTGTAGAAATATATATAAACGTCCATGACTCACAAATGCTCGTATTAGCCATAACAAACATTTGCTCCTACCGGGATTCGAACCTACGACCTCAGAGAAGGCGACACCTTGAAATTGAAACCGGTGTACGTACCACTCTTACCACGGAGGTTATCAATGTTAACCTTACATGACAAACCACTAAACACGTACAGTCATTATATAACACATATACAGACATTTTAATTTTCCCATACGCCATATGTGTCTGCTACCAGACAGGTGGCATCGCGTTATCATCATAAACATCTCAACAACTATAATTCGTGCAGTAAATGAAGGGCCTGTAATGACACCACTTTGTGCAGAAAAAGAGGCATTACTATTAGCTGTACAACAATGTTAAAATAATGATGAAAGCGAGATAGCGCTTTGTGGGATGTATAGCTCCGTCCTATAATCAACATTACTTTGATACTGTAATGACAGCTGGTGGCAAGGTTTCTGGACTGCAATTAGTGCACGCAAAATTGCAACAATGTACAGATTCCAGTTTCATTTTAGATCAGTTTTCAGGCAAAAAATACTTTGTCATTCACAATGATATTATTATTGGACATAAAAACAAGTGGTCTCCAAATCACGTTGTGTTTTTTTTTGTAGTAAAAAATATCTTAAAGAAGCACTATGTCTAGGTTAGCACTATCTAAGTGCTCCTGCTTTCATTAACCTAAGGGTTGCTAGATGCCCCGTATTTTACGGGTTACCCCGTTTTTCAGGCATTGATAATACAGAAACCCGTAATTGCGAAAATAAAATACGGGGTAAGTAAAGCTGCCGTATTTTTACTAATTCAGCCAAGAGCGTGCTGGCGAAACTAAATGCTGACGTTTTGTCAGGCTGGCTGGCGCAAATTGAGGGTTTTTGACTTTGTGGTTTAAAATCGCCATGTAAAAAATTTTTTGAACTTGAATTTTTGTTTTTACAAATATTTTTTAAAGTGAAGTGTGTATAAAAGCTGCTTTTTTAAACAATAAGTTTAAAGGCGAAAAATTATATCTTCTTAAAGCACTACCTACTGTTTTAATTGTCTCCCGTAAAAAAAAAAGCCGTATTTTAGACATCAGTAGCCTTAAGTAAGGAAGAGGCAGGTGGCAACCTTACATTAACCACCTTAACTTTATTCACCCAAACATTAAAGAATAGTGTGTGTAGACTAGGAATGTTTCTTTCAAGTGTGCTTTCAATAAGGTAAATGCAAATTGTAGAAGTTATAAGCTCTTAATCAGAATGAGCCCGATGAGGGCACATAAACCGCTCGCAACATTGTCGACGAAGACCAAATGGAATTGAGAAAGCAATGACACTGCCATTTCCATAAACAGTATTTATTGGCGACGTTTCGATTTATATATTTATGGATTTATCAAGAAGAACGTAAATTGAATAATTTACGAGTTTCTCAGTTCCTTACAATACATTTTAAGAAGTACTTTGTTCTTAATGTGTGTTGAAGACATTATGACTAGGAGCTTTTTAGACTGTAAATGTTATACCTTTTTATTTTTGCATTTTATTATGCGATAAATATATATTATGCGAGAACAAGATAAATATTATATTTCCTTGTTTAATAATTATCTGTAAATGTTGTTTTATTCCATAATATGTATACGAAAGTGATTTACTTTTAAATTGTATGAGTTTCAAATTATTAGTCATAGACATTTGCTCTGTACCAGACCCTTTATTCACAAACCTTCGGAAACTTTCTGAGAGCGGAGTGTATGTATTTGACATTGCGCCTACCGTCATCTAATAGAAACTATCATGTCCTAAGAATGTTTTGTTTGCATTTTGTTTTTATTGAAAATGTCACATTTTGACACACTTCACATTTTGGAGGCGATTATTGAGCGAAGACGTCACAAAACTTCTGTCAATAAACAAGCTTACTCTAAGAGATTATAGATTATTAGATAGACGAAATAGCTTGGTAAGATTGAAACAATACTGCGCCAGGAGATGGCGGTAGGCCCCATTGTCACTCACTTCAAAATAGAGAAAGAAAAGACAGAATTCGAATCTAATTCCGTGTCAGATGGTTTGTGAATCAGCCTGCAGATTTGAATCCCGCCAATAAAAAATATACCTTCTTTAGGTTAGGTATTAGTTTGACGCAGCAAAATCGATATGTGTCATAATCATAAGTATAGCAGTATCGTTATTCCCCGGCGGGTACCAAACCCGGGACAGTCCACCGGACGGACGCAAGACCAATAAATTCACTTCGCTACAACAATTAACATAACCGTGACTCGCCGTGATTGTATCGCAGCTGCTGGATTTAACACGATATAAATTATCGCACGGATATCGTAAAAACCATTAAGTTATATTGTATTTTGATGCGTTCGATTTGCATAATATTGTTATTGGTCGGATAAGAATAGACAAGATGAATATACAAGTCCGGACAGAGTCACAGGTGCTTGGGATTTGCCAATTTTGAAAGAGTAGTTCGACGACCTCCGTGGTAGAGTGGTACGTACACCGGTTTCAAGGCGAGTCGCCTACTCTGAGGTCCTGGGTTCGAATCCCGGTAGGGGCAAATGTTTGTATTATGAATACGAGCTTTTGTACCTGAGTCATGGATGTTTAGTATATATTCCTACACATAAACACTTCTATATGTATAATTATAAGTAGTTATATCCGTTACCCTAGTATCCCATAACACAAGCCTTACAGTGCTTACTTTGGGGCTAGGTTAATTGATGTGAGTGTAAAGATATTAATATTCATTTTATTTATTATATATTAGTAGTTTTGGTTAGTGGTAGGACTTGTTGTAAGTCCGCTTCGCTTAGCTATCAAGATCCTATCAAGGTGTGACGCTATAACAACAATGTTTTCAGCATTGTTATGTTCCCGAAGTTAGACATAATATAGCCAGTTCTTCATTGATTCAAGACTCGGGGAAAGGCGTTTCCAGCTTCAGCCTTAAAACATAAGGTATTGAAGGCGAAGTGTCTCCCGTAGAACCTATGTAAAAAAACAAGCCAACTAAAAACATGGAACAAGATGAAATATAAAAGGCAAAATGTAAAAAATATTTTAATACTTATGATAAATTTAAAATAGAAAAATATTGGAAAACGACAACTCGGTTGAGCTTTCTAATGGTCTAAGAATTTTCTAAATCGGTCCAGTAGTTCCTGAGATTAGCGCGTTCAAACAAACAAACTCTTCAGCTTTATAATATTAGTATAGATACGCTGCTGTAGGCCAGTGTTGTCACATCAATGCTATTAGGTAGGAATATCCTTGCATTGCATTCGACAGAAAGATCTTTTCAGCTGTTAAGCAGTAAGAGCCAATAATTTATGATTTTTTAATTTTTTGCATTTTTAATTTTTCATTTCATAAGTTTTAAAAAATAATACTTATGATAAATTTTAAAAAGAAAAATTTGCTTCAAATAATTGCTTCTCACAGCCGCTATGTTGTTTTTTTTAATATCTCTTATCTAAGAACACCTGGGTTGTCAAGACAAATCTAAAATCCGTTCAACCGTTTGAGAGATAAGTGGTAATAAAGAATATTACATACTAGCGGCCGCTTTTCCCGTTCCGGAATATCGGAATAAAGAGTATGCTATGTTCATAACCAGGCTATCTACGATCTGTGTACCAAATTTCATCCAAATCCGTTGAGTAGTTTTTGAGGTTATTCGTTGCATATTTATAAATAGTTATATATAGAATAGTATAGATATAGATAAACATACATACAAGATACGCGGTCGGATAAAAACAGTCACAAACATTCAAACTCACATTTATAATATTAGAAGGATATTTTGCAGTCGTTCTCATTCCCTCAGGGAAACCATGCCTTCCTGAGGGCGTTGCGACGGCGATATGGCGAAGGAACTTATTCCGTGGAATACGAAAGCATTAACAATTTCGTTTTTATTTACGAAGTATGCGGCCGCTGCGCCGGCGGCGATTCGATACGGGCACACGGGGCACAGGCGCAGGGCTGGCACTTCGATGGGATCTAATAAGTTATGAGTTCAAATAATATACTTATCGTATAATTTCATGTACAACAACTCTCACGGATTGAAAATGCTTTATTTATTTTACTCACATTTGCGTTTATTCAATGAAGGGAACAAAAAAGTAATGTGTCCACACTTTATATTGTACTAGCGGCCGCCTGCGGTTTCACCCGCGGTGTTCCCGTTCCCGTGGGAATATCGGTATAAAAAGTAGCCTAAGTTTTAATCCAGGCTATCTTCTATCTGTGTGGCCAATTTTATCCAAATCGACTCTGTAACAAACAAATAAACAAACTGACATACTTTTACATCTATAATATTACTAGCGGCGCGCGGGTTCCACCCGCGTGGTTCCCGTTCCCGTGGGAACATTAGGATAAAATGTAATCTATGTTACTATCCGTCCTTTCAACTAGCTCTTTGCCAAAAATCAAGTCGCTTGGGTGCTTTGTTAGGGCGTGAAGAAAAGACAAACAAACACGCTTTCGCATTTATAATATTAGTTAGAATTAAAAATCAAAATTTCAGAATTCAATATCATTTATTCAGTCTAGGCTGTTACAAGCACTTATGAACGTCAAAGAAGCTACGCCATCGGTTCACAAACCCTACGGCGGGAGACCTTGTAACGAGAAGAACCGGCAAGAAAGAGCCGGCAGTTAGAATTAAGTAGGCTATGTAAACTGGTCAAACATGGGGTTTCGTTATAGAGTCTGTTTCACGTAGTTAAATACCCCCGAGAGTGGCTCTCAGCTCAGTCTCCTTCAACATGAAATAAGCAAACCACATTTTAGTTCTAATCGTCCTGTGGGACGTCTTATATGACACGTCAAAGAGAGATGTTTTGGGCATAAGAGATTTATTTCTAGCAATTTCGGTAATAACTAAAACAATGTTAATACTGCTCAACGATTAGCTTTTTGTTGTTGAAGAATAAGGTGAGTGAGAAGTTTTGAAGATTTTCAACTAAATCCAAACTAAAAAGTTTACCTCTTCTAATAATCCTACACTCATAATAAATTAACCTTTAGAGTATTTTATGATGTCCGAAGTTGGTTACCCTAGCGATAAGTCGCGCCATAGCCCTCAGATATATCCTCGCGAGCCACCTGCTCAATTTCCGGTTTGCCCGTATCTAATAGTTTATTAAAATGTACTTACATAAATACATCCATTATTATTATGCCGAGGCATGGAACAATTAAGGAGTAGGTACCTCAACTACGTCTACAGCTGTGAACGTACACGTTTAAAAAGCTAGTATTCTACTAATATTATGAATGTGAAAGTATGTCTGTTTGATTGTTTGTATATTTGTTTGATTGATTGTTACTCTTTTACGCAAAAACTACTGAACGGATTTGGATGAAATTTGGTATATAGGACTTCAAGTAGTTCACTAACACATAGACTGCGTTTTATCCTCATATTCCTACGGGAACGGGAACTACGGGGGGGAAACCTCGGGCGGCCGCTAGTATTATATTATCTTTGCAGCTATAAAATAAAATATATCGTTATCTGTTTTTCGTAGTAAACCACTACGAAAAATAGATAGCGATAGTCCTACAACTTTAGTCATACCATTAACTCGATATTGGACCCCATTTTTATGCTGACAAAGTCGCCGTAACAAAAATGTTTAGAGATAAGATAGCCAGTTCCTGAATGATTGAAGATTCCGGGAGAGGCTCGCTTCCATCTTTAGCCTTATCAAACTTAACATCAGGTATGATGAAGGCTAAGAGTCTCACCGTCGATTATAAAAAAAATCTTGAAACTTAACGAGCGTTTGTCAGACAATAGTCACAGGTTTTCGGAGTATGTCCCCAGGCCACATGGTCAGGTCAGTGTTTAATAAGTTACTTATTAATTCTGCACGTTCTACGCTCCGGAAGGCGAAATGAGGTCGCCGTGACCCTGAGTTTGGTGTACATTACCGAGCGACGCTTTATTACGTTGTAAACTGTTTAAGAAAAGGCGCAATGGTGTGTTAGTTCAGCTTTCGTTCGTCTTTTAGGCTTGTTAAGTATTTGGCGGTCGGAGCACTATTAATATTTTCCGGCGTCGCTCGATGCTGATGGCCCAGAATATAAATCGGCTACCTGGCCGGTATTTGCTGTCATCTGTCACGTAGTACGACAAGGAGGCTGGTGTACTTAGCTTTTATTTATCGCAAGGTCCCCGAGGTATTATTTACCAAGCTTTAGCGTAGATCAAAGAAAAAAAAGGTTAGAAGAAGTATATGTTACACACGAAGTACTGAAAGGAGTACAAACAGGCATTTTGTCTTGACAACGTACATCAATTCGAAATTGTAAAAAAGGTAAATGCTACTTTTGCTTTTCGCGCAAAAGGGCGGCCCACCAATTACCTCTCGACTCTTTTTAGGGTTCCGTACCCAAAGGGTAAAACGGGACAAGACTCCGCTGTTCGTCCGTATGTCTGTCTGTCTGTCCGTCTGTCACCAGGCTGTATCTCGTGAATCGTGATAGTTAGACAGTTGAAAGTTTCACAGATGCTTGTATTTCTGTTGCCGCTAAAACATCAAATACTAAAACACACCAGAACAGAATAAAATACATATATAAGGCTCCCATTCAACAAACGTGATTTTTCAGTTTTTATAGATAATGGTACGAAACCCTTCATGCGCGAGTCTGACTCGCACTTTGCCAGTTATTTAAGTTCTGCCCAATGAATGAAGTTACTTATTTCATGTCATTCTACTTAACTTTCAGAATGTTAAAAGCTGACATTTAAGTTACGAGCTTAGAAAAGGCTTAAATCCTATGGCAACACAATTTTTTGTAGCCTCAGTAAATACTCGTTGGGTAAAGAAATCGCAGAAACATTTTTTGTGCGTTAGGGCGACAAAAAGTGTACCCAATATAACATTCGGTAATGCTTTTTGGTCGGGAGCGCTGTGCAAACGCGCCGTGCAAACAGACAGACTGTGTTTGCGCCGAGATAAGGGCGCTGCGAGCCGGGGTAAAGCGGGGGCACACCACACTGCTAGGCGAGGCGATGGAAAGCGAAAGAACAAGCGTTTGAGATAAGTATAGTGTTACCAAAACCATTCATGTGGTACCCAAAACGGGTGACATACTGGTAGGCCAGACGATAAAAAATGTTAAATACAAGCTTTTAGATACATTTAGTAGAAAACGAAAAATATGTAGCATAATTCCGCAAGAAAAACTTACATGCAAGATGCACCGCCCGCCCGCCCGCTAATAAATGCAGATGCAACACAGTTACACCTTGCACCTTCACCGACTGCTCTACACGTGTTTCGCCCACACACGGAGCATCCTCAGGAGTTGTTAGACCGTGCAATACCAGCACCGAGTCAATACATTAGTGTTATCAGTGATGGCTGTACCCAAATCTTCTATATGGGGATAAAAGAATAAATAAACTGATCAACCACAGCCATAATAACAGACGTGTGATTGATCGATTGACGTAGAAATGCAAAAGAAACAAATTTTTCTAATGCAAATGCAATGAAATCCCTTTTTTTTTTTGTTTTCGTAGAGCAAATGTAAAACCGTAGCTGCTGTTGTCGTCTCAGCCGCATAACACCCACTGCTGGGTATAGGCCTCCCCCAAGGCTCTCCACAAAGATCGGTCCTGCGCTTCCCGCATCCAGCGGCTTCCCGCGACCTTCACCAGATCGTCGGTCCACCTTGTCGGGAGCCCCCACGGAGCGTCGTCCGGTGCGCGGTCGCCATTCCAGAACCTTTCCGCCCCAACGGCCATCGGTTCTTCTCGATATGTGTCCCGCCCACTGCCACTTTAGCTGAGCAATCCTTCGAGCGATGTCAGTTACTTTAGTTGTCTCCTTTAGCTGCTGTTGACTGCACATTCTGCCGTGTGGTGACGGCCTAAGAATACAAGTGTCACCACTCCCTTACACACAGAACAGTTACATGCCTGGGATGTCGTAAGAGTCGACTAAGAGGCTCGACGCATTGAACACCTGTGCGAGAGAAGGAAAACATGAAACAAACCCTCTACCAACCCGTCTGGCAAGCGTGGTAGCAGTAGGCTAACAGCCTCCTATAGGCGTGAGCTAGGAGAGACCTATGTTTAGCAGTGGGCGTCCACAGGCTGATGATGGACTGTACATTGACTATTCGTTTTATTTCTTTTCCTCGCAACGCTTTAGCAGCGCTCCGAAGGTGTAGGGACGGCTTTATGGGCTGCCGCCTCGAGTGTAGTAAGCCTTAACTAAAATCACCCATTATGCATACTAATACGCCTATATACTACATGTGTCCTCCAATTCTCAAGCGTAATGGGCCATTGGTTCAGTTTTATATGAAATACTTTGAACATTCTGCAAGAGGTATTTTAATTCTGAGCAGAACAAATACTTATAAAGTAGGACAACAATGTAATGTTAAAAGGAAAATTTATTGCTGACATTGTTCAGTATTTAGTACTTAGTTATAGTTTAGCTTCCTTAGCTAATCATTTGAATCAAAATTACGCTATCGCTATTTTACTTTGAAATATGACTCAGGCTAATCAATACTCAAGGCAAATACACGTGATTAATAATGTTAACGCACTGATTATTTACTATATCAAGTCTATAAAGTTTATGCACATGAGTGACCAATGGCGTAGTGGCTATCATGCGTATTGAACCAGATAGGGAGCGGGTTCGAACATTCGTAATATAACTTTTCCATAAGTCCAGTTTCTCGCCGGTTCTTCTCGTTACAAGGTCTCCCGCGCCGTAGGGTTTGTGAACCGATGGCATAGCTTCTTTGACGTTCATAAGTGCTTGTAACAGCTTAGACTGAATAAATGTTATTGAATTTTGAATTGAATTTTTGAATTGTGTGTGTGAGTATATTTTCTTGTTTAATATTTATCACATAAAAATAGCATTGTAAAATGCAAAAAATTAAAAAGTTATAATTAGATGGCTGTTTCATCTTAATCGAGAGGTAGTCAAACATCTGTAAAGATGTTTCTTTCGAATGCGAGGATATTTCTCTCATTGATGAAGCGACGGTGGCCAACACCGTAGAACGGTAAATATACTAGAAAGATTCGACGTGTCCTCATAGGTCTCTGTAGCATAAATGGTTAGTGCATTGGGCCGGACTCCCTAGGATGCGGGTTCGAATCCCGTCAGGGCGACATGAGACTAGTTGCTTTTTTCTAGTATATTTTCTTGTTTAATATTTATCACATAAAGATAGCATTGTAAAATGCAAAGAATTAAAAAGTTATAACAAAGGAAGAAATGTAATAGATTATTTTTGTAACGATAGATTCAATTTATTTCTTGACAATGCAGTTTTTACTGCACATTTTTTATTGAACTCCCCACCCGATACATTGTCGGGATTATAAAATTCACGACATTTGCTATACTTTTTAAAAAATATATAAAATTTGTTTTTTTAAGCCGTTCTGAAATATGAGAGTGCTTTGCCATTTTTTGAGCTTGGTTTTAATCTGTACAAGGGCGTTCAATAGTCTAATGTATTTTTGAAATACAATAACTGTCGCCTCGTCAATATCATTCTTTTGTAGTCGAGTTCTATTGTCCGTGAATGTATTGACGACAGTCGGGCGACTATCGCACGAGAAAAGAAACCCAAATTGAATTTGAAGCAAGGCCATCATTACGGATCCCTCTGCGCCTATCAATTGGAAGACTTTGTGAAGACCCTAAAATGTTGTAAGAATGGATGATAATACAGTTTTTGATTGCGATCGATGAGGTGAATTTTTTGACAGTGTAAATATGATTGGAAGAGTAATTCGAGTCATGTGAATCAACTACGACGTTTCAGTTCGTGTTGGTACCTATTAGATCGAAAATAACTTTCTTTTTTGTTATGAACGACGGGGAGACTTTTAGCCTTTATTATACCCGATGATAAGTATTAATAAGGCTGAAGATGGAAGCGAGCCTCTCCCGGAATCCTCAGCCACTGAGGAACTGGCTATCTTATCTCGAACTGCCGGAACACAATAATGCTGAAAACATTGTTATCGTGGGCGGCCGGAACACAATAAGGCGTCAAACTTAGATATGATGGTGGTAGCTAACCAGGCGGACTTACACTCAAAATGTCCCACCACCAACCAAACCGAATACAATATGTACCTCCGCTGGGAATCGAACCCGGGACCCCTGGGTTTGATATCGGTGGTTGTACCACTAGACCACAGAGGCGGTTAAAATAACTTCAAAATCGAATTAAACCAGCAAATTATCTCGACGTCATCTTCACCATCGTGACAGGTTTCTCGTGCCAACATAATAGTGACGTGCCTTTGTGTGTGTCCTCGATAAACACGTCCAATGAACTGACAACAAAGTTTACGCTCGTATGACGCTGCGTATAAAGGGTATTGTCTACTCGTACTAACCTAACTGCGTAACTAACGTAGCTGCGTAGTGTCGGCTTAGAATAAGGGACTCGGCCTTCAAGAGACGGGCAGCAGCGTCACCTACAAACTTGGCCATATTGCGATCGCCAACCCGCCTCCCAAGCGTCGCGATTATGGCAACCCCCCCCCCCCCCCCCTTGGGGGAGGCCTATACCCAGCAGTGGGATTTATGTGGCTGAGACGACGACTAACCTAACCGCCTCTGTAGACTTAGCGTGGCTTTTATCGACAATCGTATTGCGATAACGCGTTTTATTGTCCCGGCATCTTGGTGGGGTAAGCAAGACGGCATTATTCACCATATCATATCACGTGTGATATGGCTGTGGGCTAAAGACGACACCACCGGTATGAGACCCAGAGATCCTGGGTTGGGATCCCAGTGGAGGTACATATTGTATTTGGTTTGGTTGGTCGTAGGACCTGTAAGTCCGCCTGGCTAGCTGCCACCATCTTATCTAAGACAACGACGTAACAACGACATAACAACAATTTTTTCAGCATTATTGTGTTCCGGCAGTTAGAGATTTTTATGTATTATGCATTTCCAAATATATATTTTTCTTTTAAATTAGAAAAATTCACTAGGCTCACAAGTTTCCGGTTCCGGTCACACTTTGGGTATCCGGCCCAATGCTCTGCAGAGCATGGTCGTCTCAGCCGCATGACACCCACTGCTGGGTATAGGCCTCCCAAGGATTTCCACGTTCGCGGAGCATAAGTTAGAGATAAGATAACCAGTTCCTGAGAGAAGCGCGCTTCCAGCTCAGCGTTATCATTTACCCATTTCCCCGTTGCTCATAAAATAGACATTATCTGGTATACAGGGTGTCAAAAGACCCATACCGAAGCCGTAATATATGCGTAGTGTACATCAAACTAAAGAAGATTATGTGAAAATCATTGCTGGGAAACGACTTTTCGTTTCGAGTTGGCGGCCGGTATCCAGTTTCTTTGATTGGTTTTGATATTTATTGCAGTTTTGTAACTTTAAACGGTAATCTTTAACCCTAGAAGCCTAATCTATTTCAGAAGTAGACATAGCCTTAACATACGTCTCAGAGGCGTACACATATAATTCAAGTTTTTTATGTAAAAAATAGCCTTATTTTGTTTTTTTTGTAGTGGAATTTTAAATTTGGTATATAAGTTAAAAATAAAACAACACTGTTATGAATAATTACTATAATCTCAGTTATTTATTACAAAAATAAAAGTAGTTAAATAAATTGTTCTTCTTGCTATGTGTCCCGCCCATTGCCACTTCGGCTGAGCAGTCCTTCGAGCGATGTCAGTCAGTAAAACGTTATTACCTATCTATTATTAAACGTAAGTGATCAACCTTCAGTTGCTTAAATAGAAGTTGGAACTCAATTATTAACTACACAAGCGTAGTTCAGGCGGTTACCTTGATAACTAGAATTCAATCAAACTATTTTGAATATTACAAGGGCCTTTACTGTTCTATGTCTGCCTGATAATTAAACTTTGGACTAAGCGATTAACAAACAATAAATGTGAATAGGTAAATAGTTTGCCTCGATTTTCAATTTTAATTTAATCGTCGCCTTATCAAGTTGTTTTCGTTCCGAAAATGACGACTAAAATCTTAAAATTTAATCAAAAGCCTTCGCGGTCTCTATACAAAATAATATAAGGTTTAATTAACATTTGCGGTTTCTTAGGTCATAGCAGCCAGTGCTAAATGTCTTTAAATAAATTATGTCCGTATAAAGGTAGCTCAATTAAAATTTTATAGTTCTTAAATCTCAATCTTTAAAGACATAATCTGACATAACGACCGTTACGAAAATCTGTAATTGAGTAACACGTTTTTTCGACGACTTTTCTGGCGTCAAGAGCAAGACTATCTGCCTTTTGCGGAGAGGTCCAGACTTCGATTCCCGGACAAGACGAATATTTGTGTACATGTCTTTTTGCTTTGGTTTGGGTGATTAATATGTATTTATCTACAAAAAAGTATCATCATCAGCCATTTTTAATGTCAAGCTGGGGCACTGGCCTTCCTTATGGATAGATAAGGAGAAAGTATATTATAATGTAAATCCCTGAGAAGCTTCCCTTGGGCTGTATATTGGTGTGATTAAATGAAAATTTATTTAAAGGGTTTTGTTGGTTGGTCTGAAGCATTTATGTAATGTAATTTAAATATTTGAAGACACAGCTATAAAAGGTATCCTGATTATAAATGCGTCAAACGTAATAATATCGAGGGGCTACTCCGAAGGCCTCGTTCGAAAGCGTTCGTCGATCGTTACGTTACGTTTTGCGTGTTAATTAACGGCGGGAAAGCGGCACAGTTAGCGGGAAGGTCGCTTAGATTAAAAATCACAAGTATTGATTAAAATGAATATTAAAATAATGGAAATTCTAACTTTAAACAACTAAGGTTAAAAGTTCAGAAAACAAACACTCATGAGTCGTGACTAAGTATTCAAAATACGCTTGACACTATTTACATAGAATAGAAATTATGCTAACGTGCAGACTGGATAAATTATTTATTATAGGTCAGTCATTCACACATTTTGGATTCAGTTCAAACAACTTACAAAGCAAATTTTTACATATTTATTTATACTATTGCACTGAGCCGTCTTGTAGGGAAAAAGGATAATAAGGTAGTTTCAAAACCATATAACAACTACCATAGTATAAAAACACGACTTGCGTGACGACCTTCGTGGTAAAGTACGTACACCGGTTTAAAGGTGTCGCCTACTCTGAGGTCCTGGGTTCGAATTCCGGTAGGGGCAAATGCTTGTAAGATGAATATGAGCATTTGTGCCTGAGTCATGGACGTTTATTATATTTCTACACATAAAAACTTATAAATGTATATTATATCCGTTACACAAGACTTATAGTGCTTACTTTGGGGCTCGTTTAATTAGTGCCTGGGTAAGAAATATTTATTTATTTATAAAAAACATTCGTCTCCTGCTTTTTTTGTACATTAGGAGTATTGTTTTTTCTTTCATACTTTTTTTATTGGTTTAGCACAAATTTTGGTTGATACCTCGTAATCGTAACTAACTTAATATGGTAACATATTTATAAGTAACTAATAAAATTTAATCAAGTGGAATTTAAAAGAAATCTTAGATAGCATTCAGTCTAATAGAAATTATCATAATTTTGCGTAGAAATCGAATTGGTGACCTTGTTACCGCAATATTCTTACCACCACTGAGCCTAATCAAGGGGAAATCGATTTAGCACTACAAATAATTTTGATATTGTAAATGTGCTGAAATTGTCGAAATGTCATGGGTAAATGGTGTTTTTTCCAACTTTCAATTACGAAAATTATGAATGTTTCAATGATTTCTGTGGTTGAGTGGGCATGGCGCTACCTTAACTCGTATTGAAATTGAACCCAGGAGTGCAAAGACTCCTGGGTTCAATTTCAATACGAGTTAATTTTTATATTATTTATTTATATACTTTATAGTACACACAGAACATTGATTAACAAAAAAAACAAAGAGAACATACAAGTGGCGACCTTATCACTAAAAGCGGTTTCTTCCAGGCAACCTTAGGATGTACAGGATAAGAGAATAAATTATGATGAGGGTAGCTACAGGTGTACTGGCCGTAATGAAAACTGATACACTAAATGCAAATGCATAAAAAAATACATATAAGAGCATAAATACTATATCCCTAGTTAATCCCTAAGGGCCTGCGCAGACGACGGACATTGCAGGACTTTTTGTCCGCGACAGGACCTTATTACTAAAAACATAAAGTTGAATATATAACGAAGACTATCGCGTACTTTTTATGGATATACGCGATCTAAGTTGAATCTTCTTTGGTTAACAATAAAGACGTGTCGCGGACAAAAAGTCCTCCGTTATCCGTCGTCTGCGCTAGCCATAATACGTTCATAGATTCTGAAAAGCGACAAACAGATTTTTTTGCAACGTTTGTTTCAGTGCCGATATTCTGACCACAGTTCGTTTTATTTTAAAATTGTTTCAACTACAGACTTTAACACTTTCATTTTAATACTAGCTGTGCCTGCAGCTTCGTTCGCGTGAGAAGTGGAACATAGTTTGCAATCCTTCCCGATGAAATTGTTGGTAAGGCGGTCTTTTTAACCAACTTCAAAAAAAGGGAAGAGGCTATTGAGTCGCCTATATTCTTTCTTTTTGAAGTGAATACTTAACATGTCATTTAATTACATTCTTATTATCTTATCGCCTTTAGGTAATAGAGTTAATCAATTCGTTATTACCTACGGACTTACCTATATTAATAGAATTAAAAGGAAAAATACTATTAAAATGTAAAGTAGCATCTTTTTGAAGTCGTTTTTAGGGTTTCGTAGCCTAAAGGCAAAAAACGAAACCCTTATAGATTTTAACTTTTACTGAAAAATTTTTTTTTCTTCATTAAACCTATACGTGTTGGGTATCTATAGATAGGTCTTTAAAAATTACATTGAGGTACCTAAAACAGTTTTTTCTCAAAGCCAACCGTTTGAATGATATACACTTTCAAAGTGAAAAAATGTGTCCCCTCTCTAACTTTTAAAACAAGAAAGTGAAAAATGTAAAAAAAATATATGCTGTAGACCTTTACAAAAACTTTCAACGAAAATTGGTTTGAACGAAATATATTATGCAGTTTCAGAGCTATTGCACATTTGCGCAAATATAACTTTGTTATTCATACAGACACTATGAAAAACAAAGTTATTTTTGCAGGCAAAAAATATAGTGGCATTTATGGTAAATTTTTAAATAGAAAAATATTGGAAAAAATTATCTCGGCCACAAGTGAATTCTCAGACGGGAATCGAACCCGCGACCTTTGGAAATCCAGTCCAATGCTCTGAATGGACCGGATTTCCAAAGGTCGCGGGTTTGTGGCCGAGATAATTTTTTCCAATTTTTTCTATTTAAAAATTTACCATAAGTATAAAAATAGCATTGAAAAATGCAAAAATTACAAAATCATAAATTATAGTGGCATTTTGGGTAGGTAGGTGTATTTAATATAATAATAGAAACTTTATTGCACACGATAAGTCAAAGTCAAAGATTTTTATTCAAATAGACTTATAGATAAGTGCATTCGAATCGTCCAATTTTTTTTTCCTACCAGCCATTCAGGACATCTTTTAACTGATAAGAAGAACGGCCGCAAGAAACTTATCAGCTTTAACAGAAACAACAACATTTACAAAGGAACATGTCGTTGCCAAACACAAATCTACAATCTTGAAACATATTTAATATAAGAGGAAAATTTTCTTATACTCAGTTATTAGAATATTTTCTATCACTATATATTCGATACAAAATCAAACACATACAGAGAATACACACAATAGGCGGTCTTATTGCTACATAGCAATCTCTTCCAGGCAACCTTGGGTGAGAGACGAAACCCTTCATGTGCGAGTTCGACTTGCACTTGGCCGATTTGTTTTTGTTGTGATGATAATAATTAGGTAGCCGATGCCTGTGATCTAGTTTCATCAGTCATGTTTCAATGTGGCTTTGTAACACGCCTTATTTTTGGTTACCCACCCCGCGACCGACCTTAGCGAAAGTTACTTAACCACTTTAATCCGCATAATTTCCCTTACATAGGTTGTATACAGCTGGTAAAATAGTATACACGTATAAAGAAATAGCTAACACTCCATAAGAAAGTCTACTGGTCGACTGGGAAGTTCCGACTGTATCTAAGTAATACTTAATTACTGCGGTCTTTACTGAAGAGCATCTTTGAGTCATAACAATCATGATTGGACCATGAAAATACCACTTGTATTCGCGACACATTGATAAACAAACTTAAAAATGTATAAAAGAACTAAAACTTTTAGAAATAATGACAAAATATACATACAACGTCATCTTTCATGCACGCCAAAGTAATAAAAAGCAGCAAAAAGGATGTAGTTAGTTACGTCAAAATATATTTTTCAATAATTCAAATCAACAAATGTTGCTAAGCAACCAAAACCTGAACGACGACGTGACGTAAACTCCAACTCGGCCTTCTGCATACGCGCGTCACAATATAAATTTCTCCGTCTGGCCTCTCTTTAAAATGTAATTTCTTTTGATAGAGTTGACCGATTTTTATGAAATAAAGCCCATACGGTAAGTTGAGATACGGACTTCAAACATATAAACAATTCTGTGGACTTAGGTCAGCGGTTTTGGTGTGATGTTCATTCAAACACACAGACATATAGACAGATAGACAGACATTAATTCTAAACATATTCTGAGTCCCCTATCTATTTTTTTTGCAAATCCAAGCAATGTACCGACACGCTGAACTTTGATTCTTATTATAATGTATGTATGTATGTATTTATTTATGTATGTATGTTTACTTTAGCCTATTAAAATAAATGCTTAAAAATTTATACACTCTTTACATGTGTGCGTCTCCTCTTACCTATAATTTTATTTAGTTAACAAATGTAAAATCCGTTATTTGCTGTATGTGTAGTATTTAAGTTTTGCTATGTTTTAGTTTAGAGCTGTGGATTTTGAAATAAATAAATAAGTACTTATAGATGTTTGTGGAATACCTAGATACCTCTTAAATTGATGATTTTTCAGTTTAACTCGAATGTAGCCGCGGAAAATCAACTTTAAAATGTATTCAAAAACATTGTGACTCATCATCCCCTTCTAACAGAATATTCAATAACAATATTCAAAACTACGCCGCTGCGCTGTAGTGAATGTACTACAATAAATCCTCGCCTAATATATTCCATATCTTACGTATAAAATATAATGATTATATCTCATAAGTATTCGCTGTGTATAATGTAATATATTCAAGCGGGAATCCCTTATCAGATCTGCGTGATAACTTTATTTAATAAATGTGGTTTGATTATGTTATTTTTATTGGTAGGTAGCCTACGGCCTTGCTCATGGTATATTCCTTGTATAAGCTTGTGACTATGGTTTGTCTTCTATTATATATACATTTTAATATAGTAAAATAGTTACGATTTTCACTCAAACCAAGGTTTTATATGGTAAATATAACTACATAGATTTACGAAATATCGTCATTTAGCTTTCTGCATCAGGTTTTCCAGACATCAAAATAAATTATAGCCTATATTACGGCCAGACCTAGTGGCTAAATGTTACAAAAAGTCTTATGGCCTGCGCAGACGACGGACATTGAAGGACTTTTTGTCCGCGACACGACCTTATTACTAAGAACATAAAGTTGAATAAATAACGAGGACTATCGCGTACTTTTCTCGGATATACGCGATCTAAGTTGAATCTTATTTGGTTAACAATAAAGAAAAGTCGCGGACAAAAAGTCCTCCGTTGTTGTAGTAGTTTACGAGATTAGAGTGTACAGACAAACAGGCAGACAAATATTTAAAAAATGGTGTCAACGACTCAACGTATTCTATTAATGTTTTTACGTCGTCTCCATTTGGTTTTAGGAAAAAATATACAATGTACAGAAATATTGATTCTACACTTTTATTATATGTAGTTTATGATTAATTGTTTCTGTTTCCATATAACTATAGGTAGTTCGATATATGTATGTAGTTGTTTAATGAACCCCAAATTCCACACAAAATATGAAAGTCAAAATTATATACTCTTATTAAACAAAAACAAAATACATAATTTCAAAATACTCAATGTGTTTTGAGCACCAAATAGAATTTAGATAAGAACTCTTTTTAGAACTAAGTTTGTACTTGCCTTCCTATGATCTTTTGTGCCATTATGATCATGCTATTAAAGCACTGTTAAGTGATATTGTAATAAAAATCGATATGGAATATAGACAGCTCCATTTACTAATTAACAATACTTCAACATCGCGATAACAGCTGACATTGAAATTCTAATAATTTAACAATAAATGAGTGCGACGTCCGGTAATAAATATTTAATGTAGGTATTGTTCAAAACTTTCCAGAAGTCCCACTCACCGGCATTCCTTATTCGCTCCATTCGTTGCAATTCATCCGTCTCTGTATTTATAATTCACGGGCCCAAGGGTCTTATTTATACCAATCCCGAGATCTCATTTAAATGGCTGTCCTACAAAATGAGAAGCCTAATCTTTATTGAGTATGTTTCTTAACTTTGATTACGGTTAATATTGGATCCAAGAATAAATTGACTACAATAGGTCACATCATATTATGACAGACACATGTAGATCTAGCATCAACAACTCGTAACTCAGTCATTTTATATTTTGTTAAATGATGTATGGACCTGTATGAGGCATGAGGAATGTAACTCAGACGCGAGGGGTCAAAATATGCCTGTATGGTGGATCGGTGTGGTAAGATTTTAAAAGGGAAGCCGATGCGAATCGGTATGTATGGATATAAACTTACATCAAAATGTATACCAAATTACACCTAAATCCCTTCAGTAACAAGCATCCAAACTTTCACATTGATTGAAATAACTAAAACAACTTTAACGGATTTCAGTTCACACTGTTTATTACCCGATATTTAGTGGTAGGTATATTGTACTACCCATTTTCATGGTTTTTTTCTGGTTTTCCCGACGTTTCCGTCACCCGTGACGTGACCACGACAATTGAAAAGGTCGGGAAAACAAAAAAAACCTCAAAAAATCATACAATATACCACTCGGGTAATAAAGAAATAAGAAATAAGAAACGTAAGATGTGCTTTCAGATTAATTATTAGCAAGGTTTTGGACACATCTCGGCCTCGCTCAAAAATGCAGATATTGAATTACTCGTCAAGGCAATATTTCATCTTCGTTGCTGTAGCCACATCGAAACATGCACATGCACAATTATTACGCGATCGTAACGATGAGATATTATAACAAATAACATTTACGTGGCATTCCGACATGCCGACACGTTACCGACACGTCGCCGTCACGCCGCCGACACGCCCGGTCGTCGACGAGGCTGGCACGTTTGCAGACGGATGTCCGATTCGATTCCCATCATTCTAGTCGCGCAACTGGCACGATCGATTACTTATGGTTTTTTTTACTTATTTGGAATTCAGCTGACAAGTGCCAGTTATAAATGTACTTCTTAAGTAAATTAGGATTATGTAGGTAAACCAAATGTGAAAGTTAAAATGTATTACAGCTTACGAAAAACAAAATTTTGATGAATTTTGGTACAAAAATTATTATCGATCGGTATATAGATAAAGCTGAACAAAACGTTTTTCATTCATTGTTTGTGGTCAATATCTAATTAATCTAACTTTTAAGAGCCGTGACTCGATCGACAGCAACTTAATTATCTTTGTAATATTTAGTTTTATGACGCAACGAGATTTGCGATAAAATCTATTCATCATATTCATTTAAAATTCAGATTTTTTTTCATGATCATACCGCCAATACCTTTTTTTATGAATGACGGGGATACTCTTAGACTTCATCATACCCTAATGTTAAGTATTGATAAGGCCGAAGATGGAAACGAGCCTCTCCCGGAGTCCTCAATCACTGAGGACTGGCTATCTTATCTCTAACTGCCGGAACGCAACAATGCTGTAAACATTGTTGTTACGGCGTCAGACTTAGATAAGATGGTAACAAGTCCTACCACCAACCAAACCGAATACAATATGTACCCCCGCTGGGAATCGAACCCGGGACCCCTGGGTCTGATACCGGTGGTTGTACCACTAGACACAGAGGCGGTTAACCTACCTATTCTTAGTATTCAACATGTACTTCCTAATTATAGTTTCAACCTTAAAACGTGTAACATTACACCGTTTGACACCGTCCCCAAAAAGTTAACGAGACATTGCGAGTTTCCGCGAACTTGTGATGAACTTGAAGATGTGAAATCAGAGAAGAAAAACAAAGGATTGTGTTTCCTTTGTTTTTTCTTCTCATCTTCGTCTTGTCGTTTAGAATGAGGTTGTAATCTCGATCCGACTGAGATTCTTGTCCGCTTTAGGAACGATCCGGGTATCCGGTTACTATCCAGGCTGGCGACAGGCGAGACGGAAAGTATGCATCCTGTTGCCTTAACAGATGAGCCAGTTTGCTTATAGCAAGTTCTTGGAAGGTTAGTTAGTGATCGGTGGAAAATTCGATCTTTTACTTGGCGTATCGCCTCTGGCTTATATTATTGTGGGGACAAAAAGTCAGCCACGCCACGGCATTGACAGTGGCTTTGGAGAAGGGTATTATTAAAGGTATACGCAGGGTAGGGCAAAAAATGTGCCAAAATTTTATTAGAAATCGTCTAACCTAAATAACGATAGACGCTTTGCTAACTTTTTTACTTTTGATTATATAGAAAAATAGCTTGGTTAATTTCTTATAAAAATAAGTAGATATTTTATAATAAATACCATGAATTCGATTTGGAAGTGAAAGGGATAAGAATCTTAAGTAATTACAGTCGTCAGAACCGACTAAAGTATTACTCTGCATAATACATAATATTTAATCGTACCTTGACTAAGACCCGATGATGGCGCGACCTTAGGGCGCTGAGTGCCCTGGTACTTGGAGAGTACCTTTATAAGGGATGCAACCTGCGTAGACACATTAGGTCCTTCCCATATACGTGGTGAGTCCTCAAGAGCTGGAGCCGCGGCGGAGTAAGCTCAGTTCCTCAAGCGCCGCAAATATTCGTCGCTCTAGTAAACCACGAATTTGCGGCGCTTGCCGTAGAGACAATGGGCCCTTGATCGTCTGACAACAAAAGGTTTATAAAAGATCTTTCCACAAGACTGGTCCACGCCTTAGGAGACCTGAGAGCTGGTGCCTATCTTGCCCAGCGGCTGTGAGTTGGACGGCGTTGTTTTTGTTATACTTAGTATAAATTAATTATACGTACCTATACGGTTTAAAGTTTTTTCTACTAATTTGTAAATAAAGAGATTTGTTTAAAATATAACGTACTTTTAAATATAATGTAGAGGATTAATGGGTAATAATCCTGTAAGTACGGAACAGACGCAAATTTTTATAACGTTTAATTTTGCATTTTACAATGCTTTTTTATGTGATAATATTAAACAGGAAAATATATAAGAAAAAAGCAACTAGTCTCATGTCGCCCTGACGGGATCATTAGTCAGTGTTAGGACGGAACCCACGACCCCAGGCACATGTACTTAGGCACTTGGTTACTTCGGGTAGCGACATGAAACCCATTAGTATCGCTAAGTACTTACACGTGCAAGAGAACTTATCGTTTTGCCGCAAAATAAATAGAGGTTAAGTCGTGATTTCACTTTTTGCACCGTCTGCTCATGCGCAGCGGAACCAACAAAAACGAGACTTTACATAAACGTGATCGGTGAAAAACGCCAGCGTTTTAACTGTTTTCTTTCATTGAAATACTAGATCATTTATCTGGAAAGAGATTTTTACTTAGTGCTTCTGAAGTTTATTTCAGAAATCACGTCTTACGGCTTCTTTTGAACGCAAGTGGGTGTGTGGTATTTATTCTCGATTATTTCCGGCGAGTTCAAAGCCGGCTTTGTCGGGAAGGGTTGCCTCCCCGCATCGTGGCCGAATGAGTGGGCTCGAGTGGGCATTGGCGGCAGCGGCACGGCGGCAGGCGGCAGGCGGCAAGCGGCATTATCGGGATCAGACTGCCGCAGGGTTCCGTACGACGAACTCACCCGCTGACGGTAGGAACCCTTTGTTCGTGAACACAAACAAGTGTCAACTTTTAGAATCCGCGAACAATCGACAATCGTATTCCGAGACATTCAGCTTCTTGGATTTTTTTATTCATTGTCAGCAGGGCTCGTTGTTCGCGCTCGGGTTTTCTCGTGTGAAAGCAAAGAAGTTTTAATTTTGTGGGTATAGTAGAAATAACATTTCTTTTATAAAACTAAAATATTCCTGAAATTTTGTCATATTTACGAAAAGATGCAAAGCAATAGTAGTTAGAGTTTAATTTTTGAAAAACTGTACTTTGTTTCAAAACATGTAATCAAAGATTTGTTATTTTTTGCAAACAAAACAAGTTTCCACTTAAGACTTATTTAAATATTCATCGTATTTAATACCTACAATACACATAAAAGTATTTGTCTTTATTGTTCCATTGTGCATATGTTGTTTTATTATGATTTAGGAACGATATCTAAAAGTGAAATAATGGTAGATTGGTTAGTGCATTGGGCCGGATTCCCAAGGATGCGGGTTCGAATCCCGTCAGGGCGACATGACACAAGTTGCTTTTTTCTAGGACATTTTCTTGTTTAAAATAATATTTTTACGGCTGAAACCAGAACTTTTCATCTCCTTGTATGAGAAAATAAATGAGAGAATCTTAATGTGTATGATGTAATTAGCTGCTAATTTTACTGTTTCAGAAGTTAATATAATGTCAAACTAACTTAAAGTAGAATAGAACTTGTTTTTTGGAAAATATAATAAATTCAATCCGTTCCGATTACGAACAAAATTCTCTCGTTTTTTTTGCACCGTACAGCCAATAAGTAATTCATACAACTTGCGTCCGATTTCTATGATCGATTCATGTTCCAAATTAAAGAATCTCATTTCTGCACGCAAAAACTTCAAAAACTCTCATACAGAAAAGAGCCGCCGCTTATCGGGGAACAAAATGTAATTTTTGGAATAGATGGGATGCAAAGTCAATAAGGTATCTAAATGTCTTACTAGTTATATTATCTAAATTACTGTTTATTACACTAGCGAGTTGCAATGCTCTCTTTGCAAACGACCTGCTTCATTAGTTCTGAGTAGCACCCGCCACAGACAGAGTACTGTGAATTATATCGCGCGAGAGGGCATTACGCCCGCCGCTCAGACGCTCGGGCGGTTTGTAGTAAGGTCCCGACGAACACGGGCACGGGCTCGTTTGGGGCAGTGCCCCGAATATCCGGCGCCCGAGCACATGAAGCTCAGCCCCCTTATTTTGTACTCATTCTCCTACAGCTTCATAGCCCGGAGGCATCGTATTCGTTGCATTGATTTTAACTGTCAAGTCAATATACTTATACATTATTCCGCCAGCGGTTTCACCCGCGTGGTTCCCGTTCCCGTGGGAATATCGGGATAAAAAGTAGCCTGTGTTACTCTCCGTTCTGTTAACTAACTGTATGTCAAAAATCAAGTCGATTGGTTGCTTAGATAAGGCGTGAAGAAAGGACAAACAAACACACTTTCGAATGTATAATATTAGTTAGGATGCTGAACTGGGTTGTCCACTCAAGCTGCCAGGATTAAAGAAGAAAGCTGTACGCTATATGCGATGGCATAACGTAACACTTCGTGAATTTTGCAGTGTGCAGCTGGAAGACAGCTAAAGACGTCAATTAACCCTTTTTATGTCGACCCATTAAAAATGGCCAGTAAAGTGGACAGTCACTTTAGGGTCGATAATTCAAAAAGACGGTAGACTGAAAAAAATGCTTATTACAAGTTCAATGGAATGAACATTATTTCTAATCAGTTTGTGACGTTTTCAGTTTTATCCTCGTAACTTGGAAAAATGCCGTGTTTTGTTCAATACGTCAACATAAAGACTGCTGGCAGAAAAAAACACCTAATAATATATTCGATACATTATACATACAGCTTAAGCCAAAGTTAAGTCCCACAGGATGACAGGAGAGGCTATGGATCGCTTTGCTCTATCCTGACACAACTGCTTACCCTCACATACCAACATTAACAATTCTCTTTTGCATCCTTTACGCTTCATCGAATTTTTCCCTTTATTATTTTTATGTTACTTTGATTTTTGGTAGCACATTCCATGTTTTCGCGTATAAATCCATACGAGAACTCAAACGTAGTGCGATTGACGGATTATCGAGAGTTACTATGTGTACAGATATCGAGAATCTCTCTCTCGCTGCGTTTCACGTATTCGAAACATTGACTTTGCACCTGCTTTTTTCCGAGTGTACCCTTAGCTAAGCCTTAGAACTATTGTTCGAAAGATATTGTATTTCAACAAAAACATGAATAGCAGTAAAATAAAATTTTATCTTTTCTTAAATCTTTAATTACCTACTCTAGTATTCATAAATTCTTTTGTCCTATTAAACGAGCAAGAAGCTATATTCGTCTTTTATGGATATATAAGTATTGTCGCCCTTCTAGTATTATAACTTTTTAATGTTGCATTTAACAATGCTATTTTTTATGTGATAAATATTAAACAAGAAAATATACTAGAAAAAAAGTAGTCTATTTCATACTATCTATTTCATCCAAAGATATCTTACCACTATCTGGCTTAAACTTCATGGAGAACTACAAACTTAATGAATCCCTAAAGTATTGATAATTCGATCTTCAACTTTATTCTATTGTACTAATTACGTTTACTGAGGCCAATAAAAATAGGGAAATGTGAAACTGGCAATAAAACATTAAGAGAAAATAAATTTCCTAAAGTTAGAGAGTTTAGAATGTTGGAAATTTTATTGTTGTCGATTTTGTATAGTAATGACGTGATTAATTGACAAAGTTATCTCACTGCCGACCCAAGCCAGACCGATTGATCCCCATCATCATATATATCGGTGCGATTAAGGTTAAGCTGCATTATTTATAGACATCCTTTACCTTTTTAATCTGCACTTCATTAAACAGGATGTTCCTAAATTGTTCATAACGTTCGTATAGGTAATGTATGTTAATGTAAAAAATTCTAACAACTTTGCCCTCGACATAACCTCCGGTTTGTTTAACATTTGAGACTCGGTAGTCAGCTGTTTGACATTCGGATGCGTCCCCCCTCCCGCGGGGCCGGCGTGCGCGGTGCATCTCCGCGCATCCGACGTGGTTGCCATCGCCGGCGCTATCGATCCCGCCGCCCGCCGACTCACCGCCGCCGCCGCCGCCGCCGCCGCCGCCGGCTGGCTGCGAGCCTCGCACGCACGTCTCTCGACCGCGATTCGATCGACGCGAGAGGCTTCCCCGGCGGCGAGGGACGCGGCGGGGGAGCCGGAGGCGGGGCCGCATCACGGGCCGCGGGGCGCGGGGTGCGCAGGCGCGCGCCGACCCGCGCCAGTCTCGCGGCCGTCGCCACACCGCGCGCACGTCTGCGCGCCCTAAGCCCGCACAATCAGCTGATCGGCGCGCGCCCCGCGGCGCACATGCCGTGAGGCCGCGCCCGCCATCATGACGGGCTACGCCCGCGGCGAGGCCGACTTCGCTGCCGCCGACCGCTTCCGCCGGGACGCGCGGCCCGCCTCGCTCGCCCCCAAGGACTACTCGGTGCCTTTACACGTAGACTGCAGTATCGAATACGAGCTTCCCGACTGTGCCAAGCCGCCGCAGGGCGTCAAGATCGAGCCGCTGCTCATGATCCACCCGTCGCACTTCCGGAGGCTCGAGAGCCTGCGGCGGGTTCCGTTCGTGAACAACCTGCCTCGAGGAGACGCCGCGGCGGCCGCGGCCGTGACGCCGGCGAGCCGCGCGCGGGCGCCCCGCCAGCCGCGGCGATGCTGCCGCGCGGCCCCAGCGCCACCCGCGCCGCCGCCGCAGCCGCAGCCGGCGCAGGCCCAGCGCCAGCGGCTGCCCGAGGAGCCGGCGCGCCAGCTGGCGTGCTACCGGTTCGAGTCATTTGCGCCGGAGGTGGCGGTGGCGGGCGGCGGCAAGCTGGCGCGCGCGCGGCTCAAGCCGCACCCGTACCTGCCGCCCGAGGCACTGGACTGTGATATCGCGCGCGCGCTGCCGCCCGCCGCGCCCTACGACCGCTTCGACAAGCGCGCGCTGCAGCAGCTGCCCATTTACATGTAGCCGGACGGCGGCGCCGGGGCGGGACCGGTCTCTGTGATGTTTCGTTGTAATTAGTTAGAGTGATAAGTGCCGGTGGGTACCGGCGACGTCGCTGCGGCGCCGCCGACGCCCGCCCCGCGTTGTGTCCGCGGCGCACCCTCGGCGCCGCCGCGTCCGCGATGAACCTAATACCAAATAGTACCTATGTACGTTGATATTGTTTAAACGTTGATTTATGTGTTGTTGTACCGGACGATTATGTGTTGTTCGCCGAGGACCTGGACCGTGTTCGTGTTATCGTTCGCCGGCGCCGGCGGCGGCGAGCGCCGGTGCACCGGCCGCCGGACGCCGGTCCTAGTGCATACCCACCAACGAAAATATTTATTCGCAAACGCAGTAACCGACGCTTCACGACTAAATTATTGTACCGTCGCCGATTCGTTGCGTACTTCTGTATAAGATATCATATCGATAAATATATGTTCAAAAATTGTATTATAATTAATATGTACCTATAGAGTAAAAAAAATGAAAGTGAGAAAAATATTACGAATAATAATATTAGAAATAGTTATGTTTTCGACTAGGTGACGAGTACTAGAGCAGTCCCGAGCGGTAAACTAGAAACGTATCTCTACTCTCATTTTGTAAGCGGTTATGTTTGTTAAAATTATATATATAAAGAGTCCTCTGATGAATAGTCTGATTAACGAATATTCGGCATGTAAAAGTCTTTATAAAACGCTTACTTAGCATATCATAGTATTATATTGTGTCATAGTCCAATGCCAAAAATATAACTATCTTTTTACAAAAATCCTTAATGCATCGTTTTATTTATCTCCAAGCGGTCGGTCCGTTCGCGGGTGTCAGTGTCGGCGGTGACAGTGAGTGTGTCTGCCCAGTGCCTCAGTGCCCCTCAGTGGAATGCCAGTGCCAGTGCCAACTCGCATGACCATGTCTCATTCTTGGATGTTTACTTGCACAGTGAGTATGACAACCGACGGCTGGGGCACGCTCAGCTCGTCCCAATTCAGAATGTTAGACCTAATTCGAGAGCCACATTGCATTCATACATTGTAACGATTATTGCGTGGTGGAAGTTATTCGCAATACTGACGATCGACGCTTTAAATGTCTCTAAAGTTCGAATCCGAAGTAGGTGACATGAGACCAGAGAAAATTGCTATTGTGAATTCTTAAATTTGCACAGAATGACAAATTAACAAAGTCTAAGGGCAAAATTATCAGGATAACAGTGTTATTCCTACCTTGTAACGTGTTTTACAACTCATATATTATGATAAACAATGAGGAAATCGTAAACCTATTTGTTGACTGCGAGACATACATTATCGCTTGCTCTAAACATGATTACTATAATTTATATGAACATTCTAAAGTGTCAGTGTTAAGATCTAAATCCGACATTAATCAGCAACGTAATAGTAACGCCAATAAACACCATCCAGTTTTTTTAATTTATGGTTCTTGTGCATGTCTGGTGATTCATTAGTCTATGAATTAAATTAAGATTACAAGCCAATCAAAGTTATGTGACTATAATGTTGTAGCAGTCGACGCTGAAAGATCATTGCCAAAATATTATGGTTCCGACGACGGCAACAATGAAAATGTGAAAACAATCGATACAATTTAACTGTTTATAAATCTTGTTGTTTTGTTAACCGGTGTTGCTCAATATGCAGGGAAATTGCACGACAATGTCGTCAATAATGGAAGCTGTTGAGCATTTGACATAGGTGCATACTTAATGAAGTATCAAGGACGATTTAGAATACAATTTTACTTTCAAGGACTTCCAAAATATCTTAGAAAAAAATGTGAGAGCTCAAATCTACAATGTAGATAAATATATCTGTTTAATCTAGTTTGATATAACTGTAACTGATGATGGACATCCACTAAAACTACGGATTATGTGAGCAAAATGTGATACTAGATCTAACGTTATCTAGGCAACGATAGTTGGTGGATGTAGTCGATAAGAGACAAACTCATTGATTTGGAATTTAAATATAGATGAAATGTTTAAATCATAGAAAGTATAATCAAATATGTAAAACCAAATATTCCATAAAACTGACATAAAAATATTGTGAATAGACTCATTTTACATTCAGTTGAATTTAAGCTGAAAATTGTTAATCAGAGATTCAACGCAATTTTGACACTAAACCGCGAATATTGTATCCAACAATGAAATTGTTAATATTGGAAACAATGATGATAATAATTAATATAATGATAATGCTCTGGCTCTGGCATTAAATCTGTAAACTAAGTACTAATGCCTAAAGCTTAATATTAATGTTAGTGAATGACTCCTCGTTAATTATATGATTGCTGAATAAATCTATTTTTTTTCATCATGGTTAGATATGTTGGCGTCAGGTTAAAAACTAAACTGAAATATTATGCTCTTATTGTAAGGCAGAATTGCTTAATAAAGACATTACTTTCAACGACACCCAAACAAAAGAATAAGAAGGATTATTAGCTTTTTCTAAATATAGGTACCCATTTTGCATTGTTGTTGGAACGTAGCCTCGACGGCGTTCCAAACTATTGAGTAGACAAAAGCCTAGCAAGTCATTCATTGGATGTTTTATTTTCTTTTCGAAAGATACACAATGAGTCGTGAATAATCCACAATGGCTGTGGGGAATTCATATACCCATTCAGGGAAAGAAGAGTGCTGGCGAAGCCATTACAATAAAACGTTGATTATAATGATTCGTTACATTCAAAGTGTTGGCAATTAGCTGTGACGGGCCTAATTAAGATGCAGCCAGATAGAGCAAGTCGCACGCAGCTCCGGCGGCCATTACTCCGCACGCACGCGCTGTGAGACTGAGCACTAGCTCCATTACCGGACTTCAGGCTGGATTAGCATCCGCGCAATAAGCACGAAATAACCATCGAGACTAATGGATGATTGCCGGCCGACCGGCCGCCATCGCTGCCGCTCCTCGCGCTCCAGCCCCATCTTTATCGCCATAGCGACAGAGAGCCTGTATTATTTTATCTCCGAAACGACAGTAAAAAGTTTATTGTTGCTTTTTATGGCTATCGTACTGTGCTCAGATTTTTTGGCTATATTGCTAAGGTACAATTTATTGCAGTGAATTTCTTGTGACTTTAATATAAATGCGCTGCCATTCGGTAATAATAGGGGCATTTATGAGTTTAATATCGCTAGACGTAGGGTATTTGTGTTAAGGTTAACGAAATTAATGACTTTGTAAATGATATATTTACAGATAACTCAAATTTGACATAAGCTAAATTAAGTCGATCTTATCTGTAATAAAACTCCACGTGATATACGATAGGAAACATATTTTTTATGTAAAAGTGACCACCAATGTGTCACCACAACAGTCGCTTCTGTTTCTAGGGTACCTACTGATAATAAGTATAGTTTGAGCCATGCCATCTGTTCTGAATCTGAATAGCGTGTCGTTTTGTAACGAACTCTATGAATGTCCGCCTAACTAGAGTCTCGGTCACGGCCTGATAACGGCGTCCACGATCAGCGGCAGTGCCATAATTGCCTGTTTCCTCGGAGCATTGCCGGTAGTCACGCCGAGTGTTGCCTCGTCCAATTTGTATAAAGTGGAAAACACTCCGCGTGGAATTCGATTCCCGAAATGCGAGTATAATTTATCGTCAGTATTATCTCTCGTAAAACGAAAACCCAATTTATGTACGCCCGCCACCCGCCGCCATAAAACATAATATTATCGACATCGGCCCCCTCCCTAGGCGATCACGAAACTAAGCAAGCATCGGCCATTTTAAGTACCGAACTTGACAGCGGTGCGTCCCGCTCGCCTCCTGCGTCCGTCCCGCTCTAGAACGGGCAGAGCGAGCGGGACGGCACGAAGGATCGGAACGCTTTCATGTCTCGCCTCCGGAAGGAGCGCTCGGCTACATTTTAGATTATTATTATAAATAGGTTCGCGTTTCCTTTGAGCCTTGAGCCGTCAAAGAGCACCGACTGGTTTTTAACAGCGTCTCGCCATTCGCTAAAGGTATTCGATACTCGTTTAGAGACGCTTTCGAAACGCTATTAAAGCAGCCGCGTGTCGCCAGTCCGGCTGAATATAGTCGACATGTATTTTCGGGAAGGCTAGGTCGCGCGGCGGCCGGCGCGATGGCGGCGTGCAGCGTGGCGCCGCGACCTACTGCGATCAGCTGATTGGCGGCGTGGCTGTGTGCGCGGGAGGGGGCACACACGCGCGCAGTCAGCTGATACCGGCGAGATAGCGCCCCCCGCCGACGCGCCTTCGCCGCCGCCGCCTTAATTAAAGGGACTCGCAGCTTCAAAGCCAGGACCGCGTTACTTACCGTCTGCCGGGAATACCTTCGCTCGCCCCGAACTAATCGTTCCGTACCTATACGGTATTCCAGAAATCATTTCCAGCTGATTAAATTCCACCGCACGCCGAAGGATAACGTGCGGGGACATTAAATAAGTAGACGCCCACTATTATGGTAATATCGTACGTGACCGTTCACGTGAGACCGATTTCTACAGGCGGTCGGGTTGAAACGAGACAAATCATTTGAACGATGAGAGTTTCACTACAGCTGCGCCAACAATGGAGCCTAACTCTATTTGGCATAATCGCCGTATCCGTTACGGGAAACGAGGCGGTGACTCGCTTAATGTGAATGCAGACTCCATTAGCCGCCGTTGTTATTACTTTATTATGCTGAGTTATTTGCTTGCGCAGTTATTAATAAACGGTGCCCTCGATTTAAGTTGGCGGCGATGGAGTTATTTTTTTACGCGGTGCATCTATCAGTCGATCGATTCTAAAATTAGTTCAGTCGGTTGTAGTAGAGTGGTCGGGTCGTTATCGGAGCGCGGCGCGTGATTGGAAAACATCGGCGTGTTTATAAAACGTCGCCGACGGAAACGCCGCGCACGTAAATGAGTTTTCAGAAACACGATAAAGGCGAGGCGAGACGCGTAAAAATCTCGCCGCCGCCGACCCCGCCGACCGGACTCGCCGCCGCCGACTCCACGGTAATTAAGTATTGTGTGACGGCTCTGAACGCCTGAACTCCGAGCGGGTTAAAGCCGTTCGCTGTTCGGGAATGACAGTCTCGTTCGGTAATTACACGTAATTTATCACGGCACTGTAATTACACGCCGGACACGTAAACGACACGAGGTACATATAATAGTTATTATTTTAATTAATGCTCTGTCCTAGTTAGTTGACCCAGCGCAATAATTCTGCACACTCATTTGGTAACCACTATATTGGAAACAAAATATAATGGTATTTAGGTTGTAAAATCATATAGCAAGGGAAACATAGAATTTTTAAAACGGAAAACAATATTTTGGCAATGCAACTAAAACATTTTTAATAAAAAAGGAACTTAATAAAAAATCGTACCATAATATTTTATGAGCCAATTTCCATTTCCTTTTAAAACTAAGTAGAAAGCAAAAAAAGTAGGTCACCGTTAAAAGGAGTCCCTTTAACCTGACTCCTACTTTCCGGGGTACATCTGTGCCTGTTACCGACAGTCTGTCCTTCTGGGCATGGAGCTGTCTTCAGACCTCAACTTCGGCACCAGCATCGAGTCCAAGGGTCAAACTGCAACCAAAAAGCTGGGCGTCCTTAATAAGGTCAAGCGATAATTCACGCCAGGACATCTTTCAACTCTCTATAAAGCTCAAGTCCGATCTTGCATGGAATATTGCAGTCACCTATACAAGCGAAATACCAACTAGCTGCACTGGACAAGAACTGGTGAAGAGCAAGTTTCACACCCTAGCTCACCGCCGCAAAGTTGCCTAACTGTCGGTCTTTTACAGACTGTACTTCGGAGAGTGTGCTCAGGAGCAGCATGTGAACTGTTGGCTACCACCCTTTCTTGGTGGATATTCCTAAATGTCGCTCAAAGCGCTACTCAACACTTATGGTAAATTTTAAATAGAAAAATATTGGAAAAAATTAACTCGGCCACAAGTGAATTCTCAGACGGACAAATCCGGTCCAATGCTCTAACCGCTGAGCTACCGAGACTTGTGAACCACCGTCGAAATTCTCCAATACTTTATATTTTTAATACGCTGTAGGCCAGCGTTGTCACATCGAATAATGCAACTGCCAATAATTTATGATTTTGTAATTTTTATATTCTAATTTTTCTATTTTTATACTTATGGTAAAGTTTAAATAGAAAACACAAGGGAATTCCCGTCTGAGAATTCACTTGTGGCCGAGTTAATTTTTTCCAATATTTTTCTATTTAAAATTTACCATAAGCATAAAAATAGCATTGAAAAATGCAAAAATTACAAAATCATAACCGCTACTCAACATCTTTTATATTGCGCACAGCAAAGGAGTGGCACTTCCTCCCTGCGTCTGTGTTTCCGAGTACTTATAACCCGTTCATCTTCAAAGCAAGAGTGAATAGGCACCTTCTGGTTTAGCCCGTTCCATCGTGGATCCTGTCTTAGCCCCGTGGGCTTGATTGAGATCAAGGAGCAAAATCATTTATAGTTAAAAAACCAACTTCACTTTAATAGTACCTATACATAAGTAAAAAGTAACTAATAAATACATTTCCATAAAATATAATGGAATTCTACAATATTACGAATAAATTATAATTTATCACATTAATTAGGTACTAAACTAATTTTAGTAACAATAATAATACAAAGAGGCAAGGAATATTTTCATATTTCCTTTTACAATACTAGAAATACAATTTATGTAGGTAGGTACCTATGTATTATCAAATAAACTAAACTTTTTGTTGTAGAATATTTCTATACTTAATTAGGTAACTGTATTTACCTGTTATTTCAAATCATATTTAACATAATTTATTAAATTTATATATCTCAGTCTAGTAACTGATCTGCATAACTTGTATTTTAGATAAAACTAAATTGATAGGCGTTTGACAGTTTCGTAAAGTCTGTTTGTTGTTGATAGTATTTGCAACATAACACGAATATTAGAGATAATTATTGATAAAATTCGAGCATTTCGGTCTGTTACTATTTGTTTCAGTATTTAAAACTTATTTGAAAATTAAAAAAAAAAAAATATCAACATCGTGAATCGTGATGTTACTATATCTAAGCGAATTTAATTTTTTCGAATTAAATTTCAACACTTATGATAAATTTTAAATATAAAAATATTGAAAAAAATCAACTCGGCCACAAGTGAATCTTAGACGGGACTCGAACCCACGACCTTTGAAATCCGGTCCAAGTCTCGGTGCATAGCTAAGTGGTTAGGCATTGGACCTGATGGCCGATTTGATTTTTTCCAATATTTTTCTATTTAAAATGTATCATAAAGTTCATTTTGTTGTTGGTAAACCTATCTAAGTTATGTTTACCATTAATGCAATGTAACGTTGAGTGACACGCCACAAAAACATTTAGATAGGTACTCACATATTTTTGACAGTAAAAAAATCCATTTAATAAATTACCAGCAGAACAGTGTTTTTTCTAGAAACTTGTGATTTGTCACTTTCTATCTCTTCATTTTATCATGTTTGAGTGCGATAAAATTTGATGCGGATATTGATGACATTGACGATTTAAGAAATTGAAAATAGGTAGGTACCTGTTACTTTCTTGTATCTCAACAACTTAGATAAAGCTACAATTTATATTATTGACAGATTATTAGAAAGTGATATTGACACAAACTAACGAAGTGACAAAATAAGGAACGGCTTTTCGTCATCATTAAGAATGTTATGCTTATCATTTACGATTTTTTTTATTAGGTTGGCCACTAACCTGTCATGTAAATCCCTTGTAGTTAATTACTCAGAACTCATACATGAATAGAAAAATAATTAAAAAAAGATTAGAGGCACATTTTGAGATTTACTTTGCAACAATAGTTATTTGTTATGCAAGTCTGGAAAGTTGGTTATTTAGCTTCGAGTTACCTCTATTGAAATCTGAGCAAGTGAATTGAATCCTGAGCGAAGCGAGGATTTCAAAGGTACAAGACGCTAAAAACTTTTCTGCCGAGCGCTAGGTATACACACAATTTTTCACCTCACAACAGCGAGGAACATTTTATGGTTGTTTCCGCACTCAACTTCCGGTAAAATATTCTTTAAACACAAAGTTTAATCTAAATATACCTTATTCTCGGTGTTTTAATGATATAAAAAACCTAAAATAATAAAAAAGGGAGTATTATAGTTAATTCAAAGTTATTTAAAGTAGGAATATATTGTTACTTATTAATAAGAATAAAAACGATTCCGTAAATGTTGACACTGACATGAGGTACAAGACAAAGACAATTTAAAAATAAAGATTTATGTCACAGTCCGAAATCCAATTATAGGTTGTGAAATCTCACCCAGCCGAATATAAAATTCTTATAACAAATAGTTTAATCTTATTGTTATTGTTTTTATGATTCAATGAACTAAAATAATATAATAAAACCAAAACGGAGTATTATAAATAATTTAAAGCTATTTAAAATAATAATCAAATATAACAAAAAAGTCAATAGTCCGATTCGGAACGCATTATGACATATTTTTAGGTATTAAATTAATAAAAGTACTTTGCCGCGCTAGGCCGCAAAAAGCTACGCCTAAACTGATTGACAAAACCTCCTTTTCAGAGCGTGTGAGGTGAAAAAGAATATATCTTTATATCACTCAAGACAGGACAATTAAGTACCTAAAATATACACACTGAGCATGATTTTTGAATATTACTAAATCCACAGAATAGAAAAGAGAGAGAGGGAGACGAAAGAAAAGGAAGAGACGTATTTAACACCATTGCACCGTGCATTTTTAGTGGGTGGGCAACGATTAAAATTCAAGAAAAGAATCGCACCGTCTTACTAGTTTTTCTCAATCGGCAATTTTCTAACAAAAGTATAAGCATATCCTGTTTATTTCTTGCAATCATGAGTTTCAAAAACCGTTTACCTTTTAAAGCTTTATTGAAGTAAATGTTACCATTTAAAACTACAATAATTGACTTATGATAAATTTTAACTAGAAAAATATTAGAAAAAATCAACTCGGCCACAAGTAAATTCTCAGATCGGACATCTCATCCCAGGGAATTCACTTGTGGCCGAGTTGATATTTTCCAATATTTTTCTATTATCATAAGTCAATTATTATACCTAGTTATTTAAAATTTGTTATAAGTTTAAAAATAGCATTGAAAAATGCAAAGAGTATCATCATAAAAAGTGTGGCCAGTTTGGGCTGTGACGGAATTACGGGTAATGATTAGCCCATCACAAACCTTTAAATTAAAAGCATTTTTAAAAGCGATAAGTATAAATGCCCATTGCAACAATTTTGGTACCCAAGTGATCCACTTTCAATTCAGTAACTGGTTTTAAAACATTAAATATGTAATTAATACTAACTAATGCGATTTTAAGAAATGTAAAAAAGTGTCTCGGTTTTTTTCGTTTTATATTCCATGAAAGTTACGTACCCAACTTTAGAGTTTACATTAAGAAATACGAAAGAGTTTTTTGAAAGAAATAACTTAGTTTTTATTGCTAAACAACTAAAATGAAATTCTAAACTTGCACATCATAAAGCTAGCTAGTATAATATAGCTCAAAACTAATTGGCTAATCAACTTAAGGTATTCAAATTAAAACAGCATAAAAAACATCGAAATTTTTATTTATTTAACGACTAAAATAAGTGGGCGCGTTTGCATTGAATTATTGATATTAAATATGTCATTTAAACTCAAAAGGAATGCCCGTTAACATATTTTAATGTATTAAAACGGTACTTACATTTCAGCATAATTAATGACTAAGCAATAATATAAATTTGTTGAAAAATTAATTAAAATATTCCAATTAAAATGGAAAAGTAATTGTAACGTTTGAGAAAACTTTCACGTATTTTTTAACGTCTTAATTAGTCTGTTATATATAGTTTAGGTTAGTTAAAAAGTAAATAACTTTAATAAAATGCACAAAATCGAATTAATTCATCATAAACCAACTGATAAAGTTGCAAATTAATTTTTATTATCATAATAAGATCATCGCCTCAGCGGTAACTGTATAGCGGCGCCCCCTAGACGCCCAGTAAATACTGTGATCCATTATTATTTATTTTATTTTGTTAGTTAAACTGATCGTGTAGGTAGTCTAGTGTTTGGACGACTGTCAGTATTAATTGAGGATTTCTAGATTTCTTAATTTCGTATGCGCAGATTATGATAAATACTGACGGTCTATATTTATGCGCATAAAGTTATACTCCTAATTTAAATTGGGAAAACGTTAAACGAAGAATTTTTAAATCGCATAACATTGTTCTGCTTAACTGAATACGCAAAATTTTAATGCGCATAACGTAAATTGTCATAATGGTTACTTGGAATAAATGGAATACCTAAGCATAATGTTCCTTTGCACAAATATTCAATGGTATAAATATAGAAGGCAAATATATAACAAGTACTTCTGTTGTCTGAAAAAAAATTACCACGAAGTAACCTAAGTAACACTTTTTCTTACCTATCACATGACCTACAAATTTTTAGACTTTCAAATACATAGGTACGTGAGAAGTTAATTAGGATGTGAAAATATTTATTAGTGGGCTGGAACACATATATCCAAAATCTTAGACTAAAGTGGGAGCTTTGCTTCTTTTATGTTATGACAATTAGAGTTATAGGTAATAATGTTATGTATATTTAAATTATGCGGATTCACTGTTATGCGCAACAAGTCTTATCTTTTTTTATTGCTTATAATGTTATGCCAAATCTGATAAGCGAATTTATATTATGACAATTAATGTTAGGCGTATGAAAGGGCACCCAATAGCCACACAGCTTGTTTGCCACAATCATTTCACGCGTGTGAACTGTATGAAAATCTTTTCAGTACTGACGTGATAAATACTGAATGTGTAGGCTTTCTTGTTCACTCCGATAACAAAATGAAATTTCAGTATTTATCATAATGATGGATCATAGAATTTACTGATCGTCTAGGGGGCGCCTATATGTACTTAATTCTATAATAAGTTATTCTTTAACTACGAGAATGTCTTAAGAAAAGATTTGATTGTCTAAAATTACATTTACTTTTAAATGAATCTATATGTTGACATTTACGTTTACGTTACGGTTACCCTACGTAAGTTACTGTACATGAAGTTTACTTTAAAAACATACTTAGTTCAACTTTGAGCACGCGGAACAGATATTGAATCAATATCTGTTAATCAATATTATTGATGCAATCCCGGACATATGTGTATCAATATAGTAGATAGATCTAGACAGCAGTGAGGAATCGTCCATCCATACATACCGATCCTATCGGCTTCCCTTTTAGATAGCCCGCCCCACTGATCCACCATGCTTTTGGAGTAATTTTTGGTTTGGCTTAACTTCTCCATATTTTGACGCCTCGCCACTGCTAGACAGGTACTGGATAGTCATCATCATTGCTAAAGAGTCTGGTGGAACGAGTACAGGGGCCATCAGTTTGACCGAAGTTCTTAGTCCAAAACGGTTTTCAGAAGAACAAATGCTTTTCAGTTTTACGACAATTTCGTACAACTTTTAATATAGATTGTAGCTTTGTAGCAGTCTATGTGAAGCCGGTCGAGGGGACATTTTAACTGGCAGTAAACTGAAGTAATTAATGAAATTGCGTGACTTTATAGGGTCAGAGTGAGTCGGCAATGAAACCGAATTATGTGGGACAGGTTTTAAACAGAGTCGTTTATATGACGATATATTAGTGTAGGTACTGACTATTTTTCAGTTTTTCGATACGATAAAAATAGAAATAAATATATGAAAATCTGCAGATCATAGACAATACGCAGCAAAATGTTTACTCTTGTCGAAATTCGTCATAGCTTGTGTGCATTAAGAGTTTAAACTCGAAAAAAATATGCTGAAGCGAGATAGCACTGAGAAAACGACGCGCACGGGAACGATTTTGCAGATTGGGCAAAAAAAAACACAAAATCAATTAAAAAACTACAATGATTAAAAAAAATGCTTCTATACGATCCTAAACATTATTGGTGTCCACTTATTTAACCAATTTCGAATAGTGTAAGTAACCATTTAAGAATAATCTTGAATTTTCGTATTTTTAGTGGTCTTTTCGAAAAGATAAATATACGAATCTAGATAAAGGTATGTAGAAATATATATGTTATTACCAGATTTGTAACAACTGTAACCGTGCTATAGTTTTATATCAAAAAGTCAATACTTCTAACGAAGAAGTACTTACGTACTTTTTGGTAAGTATAACATTATAGGACGGTTTTTACAAATCTGATAACAAGATATATATTTTTTCATACCTTTATCTAGATTTGTAGTTACAGAAACACGATTTTATGATTTAGCCTCGACACTTTTTCTTTTCGAAATGACCTCTTAAAAATACGAATTTCAAAGATTATTCTCAAATGGGGTTTAAGTTAATATTTAGCATCACGTGTAGTTTCATTTTCTCTTAGGTATTCACTACGAAGTGATTTCGTGGGTTTTTCGCCCAACCTGCAAAATCTATTTCGCTCCTGCGCGCGTCCTTTTCTCATTACTATCTCTCCAGTCAATAGCGACTTAACATTGATATGATAATACACGATTATTAACCTAATAAAGCATCAGGACCTCTATTTTGAATCACTCGTCGCGCGAGTGGCGAGTCGAACGAGGAGGCAATCAGGCGATTAGCGACCTTGCATGCGTGGACATAGTACGCTTTCCGCTTTGCCCCTCGCGCGCTCGCGTTGGGAGGCGGTACTACAGGCGAAAAGCGAAACTATGTATATACGGGCAAGGTCACTTTTACGGAATACGGAAACTCAAACGTCGCACGAAAATCAGTAGAATCCTCGAGACGAGTGAATCAAACATAGAGCTCCAGTTGCTTAGATATTCTCTGCCGTATCGACGCACGCGCACGCGAACGCGACGATCGGCATTTGTTCCAAACAAGAAACGCCCAGCGTCGGGCTATCTATGCATGTGTGTGCTCCTATTACAGTATCACCACAGCTATATACGCCACTTTTTCGTGGTATCACTGACAATGGAATGCGTTACGTGACGGAATTTGTAACGAAATAAAAAGGTATTAAAGTCCTAAATTGCGTGCGTGATCCACAAATGAGGTCTTTAGGTTTCATTGTTACTTACAGGTCTTAATTGCATAAATAAAGCAAGGTATTTCTTTTTTCTTAGGTAACAAGTTAGATTATTTTTTATAATGGCATTTACTTTTATAATTACAACTTTCATTTCAAAAGTTAAAGACCTACTTTCGCTAAATAATGTTGTGTTATGTACTTTTACCTGAAATAGTAAGTTACTTCATATATTTAGGAGGCTTTACTATAAGGCTTCGCATTGATGAAATTTACCGATGACAAAATTGAGATGTATGTTTAAAAAAACTTGCGAGAGTAGATCTGTCAATCTTAACGTGGATTTTTTTACTGTCTCACTGATGAAAAAATACGAGGTTATCATTTCATCTCATCTTTTAACAGTGAAATCAAAGACGGCTGAACTGATTGAAATGATACAAACGTTATTACACAATAAACACACACACCTTTCAAACCTTTTAGAATTGAAACTAACACAATCGATCGAATACGATCATCACATTAAATAGGACAGATCATTCAGCCGACTCATCGAGTCGTTCTCAATTGAGTTTTTCACACATGCGCCAATTAATTTTTACTTGTTTAGATAGATGTACAAAAAAGTAACAGTGGAATAAAAACAAGGAATGTGCCAGTTAGCCTTCCAGCACAAACAGTCAAGTAAAGTTATGAATATGTGTAGAACAGAACGCACTCTAGGTAGTCTGTGGCACTCTAGGTTGTCTGAGGGAAACGGATCAATATTTTTTACAACATTGTCGCTGGAAAAATCAGAAATATAAATAGATGCATCAAATTAAGACGTAGTTTGTATTTATTAAAAAAAGGTGGATAGCGATCCGCTACTCTATCAATGTCAAAGTCAAAGTCAATGTTTTTATTTTTTCAGTCTAGGTTAAGCACTTATGAACGTCAAAGAAGCTAAGTACGCCATCGGTTCACGAAACCTACTGCGGGAGTCCTTGTAACGAGAAGAACAGTCAAGAAACTTGTCCAGAGCTGTTTTTTTCTCCCTCTTTTATCTCCAAAACTACTAGTTTCATACAGAGTTGTCAAATTGAAAATTGACCTTAACATATCAGTAAGGTCAATTTCCATCATAAAAAGAAAATACTACTTAATAAAATTATAATATTACATTTTATGGCTATGGTAACCGTAAACAATTTTCAACTGGCAAAGAAAGACTTATCTTTCGTACGTTACAACATTTCTCGCATTACAAGATTACTGTACGTACTGTAAGTTGTGAGGTACATACAGGTCAGTATCAATTTATTTTAGATAAAAATATATAAGCTTTGGCCAGCCGTTTGATTGAACGGCGGCATTCCATTCAATGGCTAAAGAACAACTAGCCAAAATGTTGAATGAAACATTTAACGACTTGGCTATACGTCATATTTAGCCGTTTCGTTAAATGGACTAGGGTCAAAATACTTTATGCATCCACTATTTTGGTAATTTTGGGTAAATTGGGTGGTTCGACACCGAACTTTGCTTAACAAACGTGATCGAATACGATCAGTCTGTCAAGCGCGGCCATGAGCGCTTCACCAACCCCCGCAAGGGATCTATAGCATAACCTTATGTTGTATTGGCACAATGTTTCAGGTAACATTGAATGCTAAAATATAGCCAGAAATCAGCCACAGACATAGCACTATCAGAAGCTTTTTAAAGATCCTCGCGTGTACAGGTGTTGGAACACTCAGGGCAGGGCAAAAGACGTGCCATTGTCTGAGGAGCCCACCACATAGGCAAGCACTATCCGACCTGTAACCCCACTTGCACATGTTCTCTTTTCTTTGGCTGACTTGGATCCGAAACTTAATAGTTATGTATGACGGACGGGTGCGGTGCGGGAGTGCGTAGCGTGGGCGGCTCGCTGCGGCCCGCTGGCTCTTGTAATAGTGGCGTGAAAAACGACCTCTTTCTGTCATAAAACCGGACTACAACTGATATTTACGGATGCCAAACCTTTATTTATGGGATATTTAGTTTAGAAAGGTTGTTGAAGGTATGCAATTCGGTAAAGAAATTAGGTATGACACGAATTAAACTGAAAATTTAATAAAACTATTTGAAAGAATCAGGCGTTACTTGGCGGAAATCCATATATTAGTAGAAAACGAAAAATATGTAGCATAATTCCGCAAGAAAAACTTACAAGCAAGATGCACCGTCCGCCCGCCCGCAAATAAATGCAGATGCAACACTGAGACACACCTTGCACCTTCAACGAATACTCGGTGCTGGTATTACACGGTCTAACAACTCCCGAGGATGCTCCGTGTGTGGGCGAAACACGTGTAGAGTAGTCGGTGAAGGTGCAAGGTGTGTCACTGTGTTGCATCTGCATTTATTTGCGGGCGGGCGGTGCATCTTGCAAGTACGTTTTTCTTGCGGAATTATGCTACAAATTTTTCGTTTTCTAGTAATATAACTGTTTAAGATAGGATTGGATTTATTGTGTTAGTGAGCACTGCAAAGCATTTGTGAAAACTTAAGTGAAACGAGGAAAAGAGTTTCATGTGAAAATCTAAACAAGACTGTCGACATACTTAGGTAAGTATTGATAGGTATGTGACGCTGTTTTATCAGGTGCTACGATGTCTATTAATGTGCGATTTTATCAGATATTCGTTTACCTTACATGCCTGCTTCCATCGGAACTATCATTATCCTAATCCTAACTAATATTGTGATGTGGTAACTGTGTTTGTTTGTCCTTTCTTAACGTATTAACTAAGCAACCAATAGACTTGATTTTTGGCATAGAGCTAGTTGAAAGGACGGAGACTTTTTATCCCGATATTCCCACGGGAACGGGGATCACGCGGGTGTAACCGCCGGCGGAAGCTATAGTAACCTATAGTAAAACACTCAAGTTTTACAAGAGCATGAAACTTAGGTCGTTTACGTATAAAAAACACAAGTCATCATTTCTGATGTCGACAAGAACTGTCTCGTATAAATACTAATGTCCTCGCACATTTTTAATATTATAAACGATTTTATGGGGCATTAAAATACTTGTATAAAGTAACCCAATTGAGAAATGTTTGACTTTCACTTGGAGCCTGTTATCAAGGCACAATTTATTGTATCAAATTAAAGATATCGCGAGTGGTCGGCAAACATTCCAGATAAGGTGGGCTTTCGTCTTGGAACGTAGATTTAATTTTAATGCCGTTTTAATAAAAAATAAATACGACCCGGTGCCCGATAAGCAAAATAATCAAATAAAAAGTAAAAAATGCTAATGCTATGCTTATTCTGCTAGGCTACGCTAAAGCTGATTATGATAAGTTTCTTGCGGCCCAGTCTCGCGATGTTTTTCTATCCATACATTGCATTTCTTTAAATCATCTAGTCAAACCCCGACCGGACACCGGTGTCCTCTCCGAATTTCAGCCGAAAACCATAATTTTCTAATAGTTAGAGTTTAGTCTTGTATGAACATCTTGATTTCAGAATCAAGCCCGATAAATATACTGCAGTCTGTGATAAAAATTATAATCTACTCTTTGGTTTGAAGTGACATTTGACATTTTTGAAAATCTTGATTTTTTTTGGGGTTGTTTTTTTTGTTTATGTGTTTTTTGCTATTTCTAACCACATAAAACAAATATACTGTTGATATTATAGTTTTTTTAGTTTAGTATCTGAACATGGTTAAAATATTCATCAATCTAATATAGTTTACAGATTGAAAAAATATGGTATGTACGGTAACTTATAAAATTTCATAGAAAAGTATAATTTTAGGTAAAAGTTTTTTTTGGGATGGCATTAGTATGGCCCGGGTTATGTATAATGCTTCTGTATTTTGAGCAAAAGGGTGACAAGACGACGCGTAACAACTAACTTAATAGTTACTATTTTGAACTACTTTTTTTGTTCTCTGCTGTCAAATATGTATGAATGGAATTAATAGTGACAGTACCTATTAAATCCATGAGGTAATGTCAGTCATTTGACGAGTAAACGAAAAGTCACGTTAATCTTTTAAAAGCGTCTTTCGTTGTCGTTTAATGATTTGAAAAGTACTTAATGTCGTTCGCACTCGGTACTCCGACGTACAGACAGACGCGTGTATGTTTGTTTGATGGATGTGCTTGTTTATCTGGCGAGAGCTCTTCAGTATTGGGCACGGGCGATAACCGAATGATATCTTATTACGCCTTTTTTAATATCATTGTGTCGATGATATTTTTAGAATATTTAGTCAGATATGTTATGCACTCATTTAAAATAGTTGATTATTAACCAAGGGGATAAAGCAGTGTCTTCTGTCGGGGGTGACGATTTAAATCGCGAGCGTAACGAAGGACTCGAGGTTTACTCCCGAGTGTAGCGAGGGTGTTAAAAACTTAAATCACGAGCGAAACGAGGGATTTAAGACGAGTCCTGAGTGTAGCGAGGGATTTAAGTTCACCCAAGACTAAGACAGCTTTATCACCTAGGAAAATACTCTACTTTTCGTACCATTTGCGAAAAAATTAACACAATAATAATATGAGATGTATTTGAAGAAAACAAAAACGCGGCAAATTCCTAGACTAATATTTTTTTGTCGGAAAAGCAAAGGCATCAAGCTCATACGGCCTCGTCGGTTTTCGTAATTTTATTTAATAATCATATTTGCAAAATAAATGCGTATTCCTTTTTCAAAAAGATGTGTAATGCTTTATATTTAAACTCAATGGTGTAAACACAGATGTAGTTCAGTATAAATTTCGGTAAGTATTCCAAATTTAAATCTAGAGAACAAAATTGAAATTCAGTACAATTTTCTTTCCCAGTTTTTAACAGATTAAAAATGACTATTGTTATGTTCGCTTTTTGTGGCATAGAATGTCACTTTTTTGAGCAAGTGGTACGAAAGAGTATATTTTGAAATTAAAGTACAAAATATTCACATTATTGATGTAAGTTGCCGAGTCTAATTTGTTGAGAAGTAAATTTTATGAGTTTTTTATAGCAAACAATCACTGGAATTACATTTCCGATTTTGGAAATTCATTCACTAGTAGAAAACTACATTATTCCTGAGTGACATATGCTACGTTTGGTTTTAAAGTAATTTTCTCACAAGTGAAAATGTTTACGCCCAGCGGCATGAGTCGCCTACGAAGGTTTGTGCGGATGGATGAATGACTCTTACTCGGTCAAGCAAAAACTACTAAACGGATTCGGATAATATTTGTCATACAGTTGATAGACATCCTGGATTAAAATATAGGATACTTTATAACCCGATATTCCTTTAGGAACGGGAACCGCGTGGGTGAAACCGCGGGCGGCCGCTAGTCTATAATAAAAGTTTGTATAGTATCGTTAATCAACAATTTCTAACTTTTCTCTTTGAATCATAAAGAGAATGTTAAAACTATAAGATAGAAATAAAACATTTATTAAGTACATACGCTACGTAATAACATTGAGTAATTTAACAACAATATTAACTCAATTTGCACTCCGAAAGAGCTAATATAGTTAATTAAGTTTGCATATGGTAAATGCAACTAAATTTAAACTGGGTATTGTGAAATAAACAACGATTTCTACGTAGCTGGCCGAGATGAAGTAATTACCTCAATTTATATAAATTTGCAGGAAGCGGAAACTCGGATCAAAATGCAAAAACAATGTTCTTTCCTTTGTTTATTTTAAGTGTTTATTTATTAAAGTAAGTATAGGTAGTTATTATATTTGCGCGCGAAGATTACAGAGGAATTTGCAATTGTAATTATAGTTGTTTGTTTATTTAAGCATTTTGCGAACATTACTAATCTGAACATTGGACTATCGATATTTGGGATTTACACAATTAATTTGTTGTAAGCAAATTTTAGTTCTACAAACTTGACGCAGTGATTCCGTTAACTTCGGAGAAAAACTTTTAGCTTTTATTGTTTGAACGACACTCATACTCGTTTATGTAGTTGGAATGGAAAAGGTAAATAATCTTGACTTGATGAAGAATATGAAATCACAATTTTATTTCTAAAAAAAAAATGTAAAAAAAAATAATGAAACAAGGAAACGAAACTTGTACCTATTTTAACAGTCAAGGGCTTTGAGTAGATTGATAGTAGAGATAAATATTAAACATATTAGAAAAAACCAACTTGTCTCATGCCGCCCTGACGGAATGAGGACGGCGAAATGAGACAAGCTGTTGCCTTTTTTTATCACATAAAAATAGCATAGTAAAATGCAAAATTAAAAAGTTATAATTAGATAGTATAATTTAATTTAACCGCACTTTTTAATTATCTTTTTAATACAATTGTTTACAGGCTCTTGTTTATGGTACTGTATTAATACTTAGATCTTGTGTAACCAACATGTTGCCATAAAGACTACGAGTATACGAGGAGCCCGTAGCGCAGTGGTTCGCGCGCTCAGCCTGCTTGTTGAGGTTAAGCAACTTTCGCAATGGTCGGTCACGGAATGGGTGACCAAAAAATTACTATCTCGAGCTCCTCCGTGCTTCGGAAGGTACGTTAAGCCGTTGGTCCCGGCTGAATTTGCAGTCGTTGAAACCCACCAATCCACATTGGGCCCGCGTGGTGGGTCTCCTTATCCATCCACAAGGAAGGCCAGTGCCCCAGCAGTGGGGACATTATAAATGGCTGATGACGATACGAGTATATAGTAACCAATATTATTTACTTGCTCCATTTGATATCCCACGGATAATAAGTACATCAAAAGAAGTCCTTTATATTACAAAAGCTCGTATGTTGAAGTACCGTTGGAAAAGTTAATCAATAGAATATAAGGACTACCTGCAACCAAGTGGATCTACTAAGAAAGACACCGTGATAGCCGGCTAATTTGAATACTTCATCTTATATCTTATTGCTGTGTAGCGTCAGCTGTGTGTGTAGTGTCGGCTCAGAATATTACTATCCCCTCTCATCCCGTGGGGGTCGTAAAGGCGACTAAGGGACTCAGCCTACAGGAGACGGGCAGCAGCGTCTCCTACAAACTTGGCCATACTGCGATCGCCAACACGCCTGCAAAGCGTGCCGATTATGGCGATTATGCCCCCCCCCCCCCCCCCTCTCCTTTTGGGGGAGGCCTTACCCAGCAGTGGGTGCTATGTGGCTGAGACGACGACGATATCCTATTGATGTTAACATTTTCATGAAACTAAACAAATGTACGATAAATAATAATAGGTTTTCGGAGTGGAAGCTACTTTCCTCGATCACCACAAACACTTACGGTCTCAATCGATGAAGTGTTATTCACTTCAGCGGTTGTTAAACTGTGGCTAAGTTCAGTGTTATTCACGTCAGCGGTTATTAAACTGTGGCTAAGTTCAGCAGTAATGGCCACGTGGGTGACGGTTCTGATGAATGTTACCAGTCATGTTTTATTTGACATTTCAACTTCAAGTCAAACTTTCTCTTGCGGCCGATTGTTGAAACCTTTTTACAGGTTCAAAACAAATAAGTTGAAAAGACTCGTTTAGGAATAATACCTATTCAAGTAGTTATTTCAAACTTTAGTTCACTCTATGTAGGTATATACTTACTACATTACATTAGAATACAATAGAATAGAATACAATTAATTACATAGAAGTGATTATATTTATAACTTTTTAATTTTGCATTTTACAATGCTGTTTTTATGTGATTAATAAATTATGTTTAATATTTAGCACAGAAGTAATTATAATGTAATCATTTTAAAACTGTTTTTTTTAATGTTTTTTACGTGTAAATAAAACAAAGAAAAGTTAATTAAGTTTTCAGATTGTTCAATGAATCGAATAGTTGTTATATCTTCGAGTGACGCTCGTGTTGTAGATAAAAAATGTTTATTTTAGTTTTGAATGGTTGTCAAACCTTTCCAATGGACGAGGAGGGCAGAGGTCAAGTTTGGAAATGAATGGGGTATCCGATTGGCAATGGAGATCTTGCGGGGGGTCTGTTGATGGGATTTGACAGTCTGGAGAGTCGAGTTTTTATAACGTTAAGTCAAACGTAATCATCTCAATCGTGATTTAATAATAAGTGGTAATGTTAACTTTCATTCATTCAATTTACATAATAATTTATTGATCGTTGCGTTACTTTATGACGCTTGTCTTTGGCTAGATAATTGGTGTAAATGTATGAAAAGTTTGTTATTATTATTATTCTCTATTTTAATGTTATTTTTAACTTTTATTTTATCTTATCGTGTGCTATGATGTCTGTAAATATTTTAGGTAATAATTATATCGTTTAATATTATTTTTAATTGGAGTTCCTAATAATCTAAATTGTTATAAATACGATAGTTTAAATGCTTGACAATTGATAAGACACTTAGATATGTAATTGTTTTTTTTTTAACAAGCACACCAATTATCTAGCCCACGTTAAGTTTCATGAAGAACTTGTGTTATGGTTACTAGATAACGGATAAACATACTTATATATATTTTTGTGTAAAACCATAAATAATATACATATTAAACACCCAGACCAAGACAAATAGACATGTTCATGCACACAAATATTTGTCTTATCCGGGGATCGATCCCGGGACCTCTGGCGCAGAAGGCGCCATTTATTATTCTTAATTATTGTCTTTATCAGAGATTTTTTTTATGAACGACGGGGAGACTCTTAGCCTTCATCATACCTGATGTTAAGTATTGATAAGGCTGAAGATGGAAGCGAGCCTCTCCCGGACTTCTCAATCACTGAGGAACTGGCTATCTTATCTCTAACTGCCGGAACACAACAATGCTGAAAACATTATTGTAATGGCGTCAGACTTGGATAAGATGGTGGTAGCTAGCCAGGCGGACTTACAAGGAGTCCTATCACCAACCAAACCGAATACAATATGTACCCCCGCTGGGAATCGAACCCGGGACCCCTGGGTCTGATACCGGTGGTTGTACCACTAGAGCACAGAGGCGGGTAATGGCGAGAGAATTGCGCATTCAAGCATTTTTACATACTTACCAAAAATACATTTTGTCTTTTTAAAAGAGTAAAAGTACTATTGGTTATAGATAGCGTATCAGTTCCTCAAGAGATGCATGCACAAGATGTCCGATCCTCGATTCATTATAACCGGTCACCGATGTGTACTACAGATTAGATAGACTTTTAACCAATCGCATTAGGAAACTGTCGGAGAACAATAGCTCTAGACATATTGATAAACTAGTTCCTTTATTAACCCAATGGAAGGCTAGTCATTTATTTAATAATGAGGATGACTGGCTACTTATAAGTCAACCCTGAAAAAGTTAATTTATTTTTTCGTTCGGTTACGGTTAGACATTTACTATGGCAACAATTATTATTGATTTAATAATTATTTTAAATATTTTTTTGTTAACAAAAGAGAAAAAACTAATAACTTTTGTCAGTTCACAAATTAGGAGGACCTTCGAAGAAAGAAGCTGCCAAGAAAACTTCGAAAGCGGGCCGACCTCCACCTTTATAAAGAAAATTATCTCCACCTTTATATTTATCTACAAAAAATAATAAAACGTGAATATCCGTAAAAGTTGTTTTATTTCAATGAACAGTGCGCGCCAAAACATAAGATGTACCTACGTATGTAAACAATTAGTTTACGAAACGGTTACTTTTCAGTAATAGCCCAGTCACTTTAGACAAACAAGGTGTCAATCTCGGAATGAGAGAAAGCAAGCTCTAACACCATTGGAGCTATATAAAAGACAGAATCGAGAAAACTGATTGAATGAATAACTGCGCGAGCACCATATTTTATTTGAGACAACTTTTAGAACACCAAAATGTAGTGTTTACGAGCTTGACTTCTCTTCAATCCCCCACTTTGACCGTGGATCAAACTTTTGACACACAAGGTAGGTACAGTTTTACCGTCTATCCCGATATACTCGTAGGTCTGTGATCGATGGTTATATTCTGCGAGGGATCGATCGGAGGAGCTCTCGGATTATCATTATTTGTTATAATGTGCCACAAATATGGCGTGATGGCCGCTTCGGGCTAATCGACCTTGAAACATAACATTACTTTATGATTTTAGATTTTTTGCATTTTTCAATGCTATTATTATACGTATGATATATTTTAAATAGAAAAACATTTGAAAAAGTCAACTCGGACACAAGTGAATTCTCAGATGGGACTCAACCCACGAGCCTTGGAAATCCGGTCCAATACTCTAACGGTAGCTCAGTGATTAGAGCATTGGACCGGATTTTAATCTCGGTAGCTCAGTGGTTAGAGGATTGGACCGGATTTCCAAAGGTCGTGGGTTCGAGTCCCATCTGAGAATTTACTTGTGGCCGAGTTAACTTCTTCCATATTTTTTCCTATTTAAAATTTATCATAAATATAACATTACTTACTCTTCTTATCTGCCTCATGCGAAATCGTGAGACCGCTTTTAATTTCTTGATCATAAAGTTTTTTTGTAACATGATTTGACATTGTATTACTTATGGCATTACTTCATTGTATTGTAGGTAGTAGGTACTTAGTCTTCTTTCTTAATTAATGGCGTGCTCGCGATAAAATTCGCGAATTTTGCCAATGTCAAGTAAATATTTTGTAAATAAATAGATTGAGTCAAAAGTGGAGCCTCACAACACGTGTTATTACGAAAAGAACTCGGGTGAAACTCCTACTTAGTCATAATGAAATGTAAGTGTTAATGTCAATGATTTAACGTCATTTGTTGGTGGTAGTTATGAAAACATATTTTTTCCGTAACAATATTCTGTACTAGCGGCTACCCGTGGTTTCGCCCGCGTGGTTCCCGTTCCCGTGGGAATAAAATGGTATAAAAAGTAGCATATGTTTTAATCCAGGCTGTCTAACTGTGTGGCAAATTTCATCCAAATCGTTTCAGTAGATTTTGCGTGGAAGAGTAACAAACAAACAAACAAACTGGGATACTTTCGCATTTATACCATTAGTAAGATTATAGATACTTTTTTTTAGGTGTACTTTTTCGTACATAATTAACCTATTTTTGCTACACTTTTTGAAATGTCGCTTATATACCTAAAAGACTTTGCTATTATTACTATTTTACCCGTCAGAAGGTACCCATAAAACTACCGAGTGGCCATGCTGTCCCCAGTCGCAGCCATCCGTGGTTTGTTATTACAATACCACTCGTTCTTTAAGTTTATTTTGATCCGTCTTTCATTTCCATATACCCACTGCACAGTTTCATCAACTCGGCGTCGAGCCGTTGTTTTAAAGTGCGCTGCAATCACATAAACAATAATAGCGTAGTTTTTCTGTAAGTCTATAAAATCCGTATCGGTGCCATAGAAAACCATAACAGCCAATTATTTTATCCAGCTCATAAAGTAAGTCGATCGAAACGAAAGAAACGAATCCAACACCGAACCGATTAGGTATCGGCCCTAAAAGGTAAGCCAGATTTATTCGTCGAGGCATGCTAGCACGGCCTGTGGGGATTTGGACTTTATTACGATGCGCATAAGTTGCATACTTATTTTATAGTCAAGGGAATGTGACGACAAAGCAGTAAGGAAGCGCTGCGAGTTTTTGTCTGCGCCCGCGCAGCGATAATGATCTAACGAGTCTTTAATCATGGGGACCTCCTTCCTGCACCGTCTCCGCTGGTTGCTTTGATGACCATCGTGCAGCTGATGTTTGTTGTACGGTCAACAGCACGGCTTGTACGGCTTTACATTTGCACTACGAAATCCGCTGCTAATACGAGCGACGTAAGGGCGCTCTCAAGGTCAAACTGTAAAGTCGGAGCTGCTGTTGACTGTACATAACTTACACACAAACTTCCTATGAACTTGGAATACTTACACCTTTGCATATTATTGTTTTTTTCCTTTAACAAAAACAGGTCCGGTGGAAATTCATGTTTATCAACATTCACGTACTTAAAATCTATATTTGTATTTTACATTATTCTTCAGTCATTATGACTAGTAGCTTCTCGTAGCTTCTTTGACATTTACAAGTGCTTGTGACAGCCTAGCTAAATTGAATAAGTGCTGTAGAATTTTAAAATTTAGTAGGTACATTTTATTAAAACTCTTTGGCTACCGGTTTCAGTTCGATTCAAATACTTAACATTATATTTTGTTCAGACAGTTCTGCATTTAATGTAGGTAATAAACGCCACGTTTTGTAAAATTGTAGGAAATATCATACCAAAATTAATTACAAGTAAGCAAAATAACCAAACGCAGCAACCAATAGACAATTTTAATAACGCAGCGACCAATGAATCGTGAAATGAACTCCACGAATTAAAACTTTAATCGAATCGTTACCTTCGCATTATTTTACCGCCGCCGGCCACTCGGCTGGGGGTCAATTCTGCCATTTTTTTCATAATAGTATCTCAATCGTGTTTCAATAACAAGAACTGTGTAAAAGAACACTACAATTGAAATACGTTTGCGCCTAAACGTTATCAGAATTGGGAACCGTCGCTATCAATGTTTAACTTGTAGTTTGTGACTTGCAATAATATCATTACATACGCATGTTTATTCGACAGTAAACCGTGACTGTACCGAAATGCAATTTCAACGAATGTTCTTGTGTTGTAAATTACCTTCTGTGAAGAATATTAATGCATCCGACGATACCCGAAATTACCGAAGGGCCACTAACGGATCCTACCGAAATAGCTCGGGTACTTGGAACGGACTCCTCATAAAAACAACAAAAGCAACCATTACCAGAATGATTATCCTTGGCGGGGGAGTAGTTCAGAATAGATCAGTCGGTCACACCTCCACTGATGGATTTTACGAACGTTTCGCTCCAATGGCCAGAAAAATGATCTCTAATGCATTATCCGCTGTGTTGGAAAAAAAATGAGAAATGTAATTATTTCTTTTTTGCTGTACACAGAAATGTTTTCAAAGAAATCTTTGTTGTAACTAAACTGCTTTAGCCACAAATTATGGGAAGCGGTTATCCAGTTTTCGTATAGAATGTAATGGGCTGCGTCGGTCGGCGCAGGCTCTCAGGAATGATAAACAGGAGTCATTGTGCAGCGCCGAGTGCATCACGCATGCACCATAAATATTAACATCGAGCATTCTTTAAATACGGCTCGTAGGAAACGAGCTGCTGACTCGTGACCGACTCACAAACACGATGGAAGAGAGACATTCAATCATTCAGATACAGACAATATTATATTTAATCACCATGTTAGCATTAGGGTCGATCGCGTCGTTTATAAAAATGTGGGTGTTGCTAAGCATAATGCTGTTATTCACGACGTCGTAGATAACATTTGCGTCGTTGTCATTTATCATATTTTCGTAGGAGTCGGTGATGTCAGTACATTCCTACTAGCGATCGTATCCATTGTTGCCTATCAAGTGTTGCAACTAAAAAAAACAAATTTCATGGTAAACTTTGCATGTAGGAAGACAATAAATAATAATAAAGATTCACGTAATCTGCGTTTCGCTATTAATACGCTGATTAACAATTTTGTACGCACAACAAGATTGTTTTATAATGAAAACGGAATTTTAATGAAACTGGCCAACGTTATTATGATTTTAAATCTGATCACGTTGTTTCATTTACCATAACCTGACATACACATTAACTAGGAATTATTGGTACTGTGCGAGCGAATAATAGGTTCAGAATAATTATTGTTGATATTGACATACAGAGCAATGTATTGACTGATTTATAATTTGATCAGACCTAGTCATGAGTTGTACAGTCAGCTGCACGTCTGTATTAACCTACGCGAAGTTACGTTTCGTTTATTTCAAAGATTGGAGAGTTCCTACAAACAATAACAAACTCATAATTTTTCTTGTAGTAGTAGGTACCTACTTCACGAACATAGTGTTGCAGTGTATGTAAGTAATAAAACGAATGGTGTGTTTTATGCAAATATTGTAACTTTGCACATGTTTAGATTCACCAGGAATTATCATATTATGAAGGACGTTACAAGCCACATTGTTTAAAAATTGCTTTTCTCTCACTAACTTGATTGTACCTATACTTCTCTGACTTTTATAGTAAGCATAATAATTTATTGAACGAGTTTTTACTAGCTAGTCCTAATGGGCGTGCGCCATTAGCCCAGTATTTGCTGATAGGACGTCGTTAACCCCTCGATCTAACCGAATACGATGTACAGTCACCAGCAGCTATGGCCTTACACTTTGACCTTGAGAGCGCCCTTACGTCGCTCGTAATAGCGTCGGTTTTCGTAGTGCAAATGTAGAGCCGTAGCTCTGTTCACTGTACGTGAGCCATATGTGACCGAGAGCGTTGGCCATGAGATTCTAATTTACTTACAATGTAAGAAGCTTGTTTCTTATACGCAAGCTGTTCGCGTTATCGCATTTGCACATTAACAACTAGAGAACGCATAATTACAGTATTTTATTGCTATCTTTCTCCCGGAAACAACAGTACAGCTGGAAAAAATCTTGTTATGGAATAATCAATGTGTTCTAGATCAGCTGTTCAGACCCCTTATTCTTCGGAAACGTTTCCGGGAGCAGAATGTGATTGACGCATTGAGAATGCCACTCAATTCACCTTTTTTTATGAACAACGGAGAGACTCTTAGCCTTCATCATACCTGATGTTAAGTATTGATAAGGCCGAAGATGGAAGCGAGCCTCCCCCGGAATCCTCATCACTGAGGAACTGGCTATCATATCTCTAACTGCCGGAACACAACAAAGCTGAAAACATTGCTGTTCTGCCGTCAGGCTTAGATAAGATGGTGGTAGCTAGCCAGACGGACTTACAACAAGTCCTCCCACAAACCAAACCGAATACAATGTGTACCCTCGCTGGGAATCGAACCCGGGACCCTGGGTCTGATACCGGTGGTGGTTGTACCACTAGACCGCAAATGCGGTTAAAAATAGACAAAGCGCAGAACTTCGAAATAGACAAAAAGACAAAGCGCAGAACCTCAAAATAGACAAAGACAAAGCGCAGAATTCTAATCTGATTCCGTGGTTGTGAATCAGGGACTGTATTGAAAATGCATAAACCTTTGAAGGTGGAAACTAGGTATTTAATGTAATAATTTGTGGTGAAGTAACAAACGAGTTGATCTAGATGCGATGTTAGATGAATGCACGACGCTCTGGCAGGATGTCATTTGAGCCGTCACGCGTCGTTGGAGTGCTCTCAGCCTTAGTGGTCTGCCGCACATGGCACGTATCATCAGGTATGGCTTGAAGTCTCTCGTCGTTAATATCAGGTATACAATATGGGCTCACAGACATACGTCTGTCATCGATAATCCTGCTATGGTCAGAAGTTATTAGTTGATAATATTGGGTATCTCGCAGCAACACCTGTCACCGTAAACCTGTAAATCATTTTTTTAAAGAATTTAGTCATTTGACCTTATAGTAATATGAGTAAACATGTCCAAATTCCTTAAAATCAAATCCAAACATAATAGCCTCTAAAATGTTTATGATTCAGTAATTTATTCCTTCGAAAATGATTACAAAATAATGTTATTGTAACATATTTCTGCGATCGTTGGCAGGAAGAAGGTTAATCTATATTGGACATTGCAAAATAGTTACCTTATTTTTTTAAAACTCATTTGTGCTCAAGTGCACATTTAAGGAACTACAGTTAGCAGCACATCTGACTTTATACCCAATTCTTTTTAACGCGATGTCTACCATGTTATAGTACAAGGATTGTTCAAATTTAAAAAAAAACCTGACCTGCCGTTGACTGTATATGTATATGTATATTCCAAATATCGTTCATCTTACCACCAACTGTTCCTTCAACTCTCCTTTCTTATGAAAACGTATTTTCCTGAATGTTGTCCCGAGAAGATTGGAATACGTAAGTCCATTACATAAACCTTCGCGCGTTTCCCATGTTTTATTAGTTTTGAGGGCGAACAACTATGTCGTCTATAAAAAGGAGTTTGATTTGTTCATAAATATTCACAGCACACATGAGGCTCTTATTTGAATAGGAATAAGTCACAATCTCCCTGTCCAAATACGTGCCTAGTCAACAACTGTGGGCGTAGTTTGCAGGGGGTTTACTACGAAAAACAGGTTCGTACACGCGGTCATGCCCAGTCGCCAAATGAAAACTTACCAAAGATTAAGAGCAATATGTTTCGCCACAACTGGGGGCGACTAAGATTTTTTTTTAAGTTTTCCTGTAAAATTTTGCTTAGAAAAAAATCCCAATTACTGATTTTATTATTTTTATTATTCCTATTTAGGTAATTTATTTGTATGTATGTGCGTAATTAATGATGACTTAGAACCTTAGACTTCTAACCTAACCAAATTCTGAATGAATAAACATAAATTTGGACAACTCACGTGAAATAAAATAACCAACAACTATTAAATGAATGTTTAAGACTCCCTTTAGCATCTATGAACCAATGTCCCAGTCGCCACCACTTTGCCAAAGATTGCTTTGTCTTGGTCATAGACTGTTTAACCGACTTGTAAAGTGCATCCGATAGTTATAAGTAGCAATAGTCCGATAGCTGATGGAGGCAGCCACCAACGCCATTGAAGTTGCTGTCTACTGGGTCAAACACGTGTGACGTGACGTGTAAATCATTGACACAAAGAAGATCCGCAGATTGCGATAGCTATAAGATACTCCTGATAGAACCGTACTTGTGTGTATGTTAGTAAAGTTTCAAAACTAACGTACGTTCGTTTTTCGTGTTTGGTTTTCTGTGTAGGCCCCCAAGCCCCATTCCTGCCTCGTGATAAACGCCTCGGAATAAATGTGACTTCGACGACGTAGCCTCTCGACATTTTAACATTTGCATAATGTTTATTTTCAATTTTTGTGTCACTGTTTGCTTAGAGCTACTAATCAAGTGCTCGCCGGTACTTTCGATAAAGAAAGGCGAGGCTGTAATAGTGAAATAGACATACAGTAACGTCTTTATGTTTGTTAATGCCTTTGTGTATTGAAAAAATAATCTTATTAAAGTAATAAATAGGTAGCCATCGTCTAGCACTGGCAATAGATAAGGGAGTATAGTGTTAGAGTGATACGTACACCGGTTTCAAAGTGTCGCCTACTCTGAGGTCTTGGGTTTGAATCCCGGTAAGGGCAAATGTTTGTATGATGAATACTAGCATATTTGTACCTGAGTCATGGATTTATATATATTTCTACACATAAATACTTATAAAAGTATGTATAATTATATGTATTTATATCCAATACCTTAGAATCCCATAACACAAGCCTTACTTTGGGGATATGTTAATTGGTGTAAAAAAACCTGAAATAACTGTTTGTTAATTTTTTCACGTCACTGAAATTTGATGAACTTTGGCGTAGAGGTAGATTAAACCTTAGAGAGGAACATACGCTAAGTAACGCGATACATCCAAATGTTGCGAGCGGAAAAAAACGAAATAGGTATTGTCTGTAAATAAACTAACGAGACCGCATATGTTGTTGTTTGAGTCTCAAACATTCATGTTGATGGAAATTAAGGAAAATTCCACAGTAATTCGAAACCTAAAACATAATTGAAATAATTATGGAAATAATACTTCCCTGTTATACTGATTTATTAATACCTAAAGTAATCAAAACAAACCATTAGTCAAACGTGCTTAAATGAAAAGTTCAGGTCAACCCATTCTAATAACAACCTATATCATATCTATGGAACATGATGAAATCGAACTGAGTCACGTCAACCGCGAATTTGTTACAACAATATCTCATTTCAATGGACACGTCTCGTAAGAATAATTTTTAATGAACTATTTACGTCGGATGGCGTCCGAGATCGTCCGATGGCAGGACATCTATACCTGCAGCTGCACAATTAAGGTTCGTTTATGGAAGTCGTTTGGTCGTAGCGACCAGACGGGGGTCGTCGAGATCACGCGCCGAAGATTGAAATCGAAACCAATTCAGTAAGATACGATCAATCATTTATTTTTCTTGTTATTTAGAATGCTCACGTTTACTGCCTTCGGTGACGATGCTTTTGTTACGCAGAACAATTTATTTTGTGAATTCAACGAAGCTAGAAAACCTCGTTAAAAATTGATTGACTGGAAATAACGCAAGCAGAATTGTGCAGCTCGACAAAACAACCAATGACAAGTTAATTTAGTATTCAGAACAGCATTTGAAAAGTGTCCAAGTCGGTTAGTTTTGCATGTCAATTTTCGTGCTGGAAATTGATAAAAATGTGAATGGAACAATGAATAATTGATAAGTACGACGCGCGACGTTGGAACGCGAAACAAATCGTTTTCTATTCTCTCTCCGGAAAAAATGTAATTAATGATGTTTATTACTGAACGTGCGCGTACACTGCGCGGCGTGGAGCGTTTCGCGGGCGGACTGTAATGACTCCATTTTGACGACTATAATCGCCGCCCGTGGGAAGTCGTCATAGCGGGATAGTCACTGCTACTCCTCCGCAATGTGATCTATGAGTTGAGTGAATTTCAAGGGCCACTTCCTATAAACTGCAAACTCATTTCATTCTTTCTTCGTTCTTTTATATCGATTCTTATGTGTGGTGCATTAATATTTTTGCTCTTCTCCGTAGACAAAACAGTCAGTTTTCTCAAGACTATAATACTAGTTTAATGACCCACTTCTGGGGTTTCACACCTTCACACCTTCATCATGGGTGGCTAAGGAGACAGATAAATACTTAGCAAAATCTGATTCAGGTCAAGAGAAAAAGAAGTGCCAGTAATTAGTTATAATATGAGGAGTACACAAGCAGCTCGATACACTGAATTGCTACGGGGGCAATAACTCGCGGCTCATGGCTGGGAATGATTTGCAACGCAAACGTGCACGTCCGACTGCGCCTGAGCCGCTGCGCCCGTGGAGAATCAGCCCCCACGGCGACGTGCCGCATGCATGTGTCGTAGGAGGATTTGATAAATAGAATTTTCGCAAAAATCCTAGAGATATTGCAAAAACACGGATAATTAGACAATGGTGTTGACATTTCTCAATCTAACTGAAAAAATATAGGGTTTTTGCAAAAATACGGGTTGCTTTAGTAACATTGGATATTCTTTACTTTGATTGACTTAATTTTTGCTTGCTTGCTAACTCTTATTATGATTGGTTCACAGAAAGTTTACTACACGTGAGAGAATGGATTGACATTTGAAACGTTAAGTCGTCGACCAATCAGAGAAGATGTTGTTTTGTACGGTTTGACCAGCCAATCAGTGTTCTTATTTCATAATAGCCAGCGATTCTTATTGTAATCTTACTAAGGCAACCAGTTTTTTCGCAAAAATTCTACCTTTTTTAGTAGGATTGAGAAATGACAGCACCATGTCTAATTATCCGTGGTTTCGCAATATCCCTAGGATTTTCGCAAAAAATCGATTTATCTAGTTATCCTGCGACAGGTGCATGTTATCGTTATACTTTAAAGTATTTATGGACAATGCGGAGATACTATCGCTATGCGAGGACTGATTGCATATCGATGAGAAAAAAAAAATTCTCTAAATCCTTCCAACAAATGGATTGAGTTTGGATATTTAGTTGTTTGAATGGTTATTACTCATCTCATTACTCAATCATGCTATAACGGCTGTACGGATATTTCGAACTTTATTTCGAACCAAAACATGCAGTACATTTTACCCTAATATTGTCACGGAAACGGTAATCACGCGAATTTAAGAACAACAATTTAAGATTCCATAAAAAAATTAGAATTCTGAAGTTTACCTTTAGAAGAATTCATCTTTCTGTTCTGAATACGTATCAGTACTTATTAGTTTTGTTGGATGAAATATAAAAGTTGGTACTTTGCCTCTGTGTAAGGGAACAATCATTAAATTTAAACAGTTTTTAGTAAACCCAAATCTCTAATGTAATCTGTTAAATTTTTATCTTTCACATGCAACGAGGTTAACATCCATTTTACAGCCGGTCAGATGTTGTCGGTGGACCGCCGGGCTGGGTGGGGGTTGATTCTCAAGTCACTCTAAATGAGGTATGTCGTAATAATTTTGGTATGTCGTATAGGTAAGAGTTAATGTCCGAACTGTATATGACATCAAAGGATAATGTTGAGTGTGTGATACTTCGCTTGATTTGTATCTGGCAGTCTGGCAACAACATGTTCCTTTGTAAATGTTGTTGCTTCTGTTAAAGCTGATAAGTTTTTTGTGGCCGTTCTTCTTCTCAGTTAATAGATGTCCTGAATGGCTGGTACAGGAGAAAATGGGACGATTCGGAACACTTTTATAAATATGTGTCTTTGACTTGTTCCCACTTATCTCAAACTCAAGTACTCAACATAAAAAATAAATTATAAATTTAAAACCGACTTCAAAAAGGAAAATATAAAAATGAAAACAAAAAAAAACAAATAATAAAACACCATAATAACAACAGAAACCGTCTTCAAAATTTACTTTTTGGAGTCGGTGCGGAACCTAGGCACTTACTTACCTATAAGTAGAAGTGCAATGTAGCATTCACCATTGATGCCCTGGCTGGCACCGACTCCAAAAAGTATATTTTGACGACGGTTTCTATTGTAATTATAGGGTTCTATTATTTGTTTATTTTTTGTTTACATTTTTTGAAGTCGGTTTTTAAATTTCTAATTTCTTTTTAATTTTATTTTTTTTTGTGTTAGATAAGTTCAGTATTTTTTTTTACCATGTCCATTGTGAGGAGCATAATTGCTTAGAAATCGTATCGCACCCGCACCCGTGATATACTTAATATTTAATAGTTCCGATGAATATGTGTGGTCTTCCACTCCACCAAATGGTGCTTTATGGAAGCAACTGCACGAGTTACTTAAGAAAACACCGAAATCGATGTGGGTGTGCCTATAACTTTTGAAGAATTCCCTGGATTTCTCCAAGATCCCATCATCAGAAACTGCCTTAACGACAATAGGAAAAACTTGAAAATACACCCTTTCAAACAAAAAAAGAATCATTCAAATCGTTTCATAAATTACCGAGTATTGAAGTAATTAGTATTTAATAATTCCGATGACCACGTGTGGTCTTCATCATCCGTTCCACTCCACCAAATGAGTACTTTATGGAAGCAAATGCACGAGTTACTTAAGAAAACACCAAAATCGATGTACGAAAAGGTGTGAGTATAACTTTTGAAGAATTCCCTGGATTTCTCCAGGATTCCATCATCAGATCCTGTCTTGACGACAATAGGACAAACTTGAAAATATACCCTTTCGAAGAACAAAATAATTATTCATATCGGTTCATAAATGACCGAGTACTGAGGTAACAAACATAAAAAAACATGCACACGAATTGATAACCTCCTCCTTATAACTTTTTAATTTTGCATTTTACAATGCTATTTTTATGTGATAAATATTAAACAAGAAAATATACTAGAAAAAGCAACTAGTCTCATGTCGCCCTCACGGGATTCGAACCCGCATCCCTGGGAATCCGGCCCAATGCACTAACCAATTATGCTACAGAGACCTATGAGGCCACGTCTAATTTTTCTATTATATTCACCTTTCTACGGTGTTGGCCACCGTCGTTTCATCAATGACAGAAAATCCTCGCATTCGAAAGGAACATTTTTCTTCTTCCTTTTTTGAAGTCGGTTTAAAATCGTTTGATGTTTGTTTATATTAAGTCTGTCACAAAAATATGCAATTCGCACTAATTTCGTGTGAACCTATGACAATAATTTCGTGTGACCTGGGAATCAGCCCCCTGCGTCGACGCAGTCGCGAGCGCTTCACGTCACGCAGTGCGATCATTATGGTGGTAATGACGTTTTTGTCCGTCTGTTTTTGTCCCGAAGGAATGAGTGTGCGTAATAGTTCGGTGGAGACATAGTTGAGGTTGATCAGTAGCGTGAAATTTGTCCAAATTCAACTCAACTCTAGGTTTTATGATAAAAACTTTAGCCTTTGCCTAATGATACATAGGTACCTACTCGTATATATTTTCAATATAAAGATATTTAAAGGATGGTAAATTGTAAATAGAAAAATATTGGAAAAAATTAACTCGGCCACAAGTGAATTCTCAGACGGGAATCGAACCCGCGACCTTTGGAAATCCGGTCAATGCAAAATAGCATTGAAAAATGCAAAAATTACAAAATCATAAAATATTTAAAGGACTTCATTTTCCATTATCTTTTGAGTAGGTAACTTTTAAATTTATTGTTTTTTTATACAATCACACCAATTATCTAGCCCACGTTAAGTATCATGAAGAACTTGCGCTGTTATGGATACTAGATAACGGATAAACATTCTTATATACTTTTTTTTAATACATACATAATATACATATAAACACCCAGACCAAGACAAATAGACATATTCATGCACACAAATATTTGTCTTGTCCGGGGATCGAACCCGGGACCTCTGGCGCAGAAGGCGGGGTTAGTACCCCTGCGCCAAACAGGTCGTCGAAAAAACCATGAAAAGCTGTTGTGTTTTTAGGACTACCGAAATTTCACATTCCAGGAAAGATATGGTATAGGTATTTTGGTTAACAATGTATAGCATTCATGATTTTTCTTCCTTCTGAAGAAAGATTGTACACGTCAAGAGTTATTTACTGTAACACGAGGTGCTGCGTGCTTCGTTTAACTCGCCACCGCAATTTATTCGAGAGGTCCTCCCTCCCTGTCCCCCGCGGGGGGTGGGAGCGGGACGGAGCGTGTTATGCGCGAAGTGACAGGCGCGGGATGGAAACCCCAGACGATGGTGGTAACCATAAAATTGTGTTTTTTTCTGTGGATGCGGTTACTATGACTACCACGCCATCTGGGTAAAATTGGCTTTTTTATTGCACTCTTATGTCTTGAAGTTTTGTTATTACTCTGCTGTAAAACGAGTACCACATTTGGTACGTACAAGTAGCAATAAGTAGTTTTATTACCTTCGTCTATTATGAAATATGATTTACGTGCTCACATTGTATACAAGTACTAGCGGGCGCCCGAAATCGCGTGGTTCCCTTTCCGTGGGAAAATCGGAATAAAACAAACACAACAAAAAAAATCTAATGTTTTAATTCAGGCTATCTACAATCTCCGTGCTAAATTTCAACCAAATCCGTTCAGTAGTTTTTGTGTGAAAGAGTAACAAACATAACACATGTTCACAAACTGTCGCATTTCTAATATTATAGTAGAAGTAGAATAGCAGAATAGTATAGGATAATTACCTACGGATTAACGAGAAACATAATGGGGAGAAAATGCTTATGAAACTCAAAAGCTTTAAACCAATCCCGACCGCCTAACGGAATAGCTTGTGCTATCGCTATAGCTATAAATTTTTAACCCCTACAAGGGCTCTCGCTGACGCTATCACTTTCATACTAAAAATGCAATAGTGAATCCAATAGATGAATAGAAATATGTAGGAATCAGGCAAATACCCTATCCTTGAAGGTTTTTATGAGAGTTTGATGTTTGATAGCTATAGCGATGGCAAAAGCTATACCGTTAGGCGGTGAAAATATTACAAATATTTATTCAAGTAAACACGCGCATTATAAAATTAACTGTATTAACTTAAGCCAACTATTTAAGTTACAGTTGGTGGTAAGGTGAACCTACGATTTGAAAAATCCCATAATCAGTGCTACAGGTAACTCATTATACTGTGAAACATTTATCTTTCTTACATAACATCATTCCTTTTACAAGCCAACTATTCATCAGACATAAAAATGTGGAATATTACCAGCATTGTACCTCTGGATGTTGTGGTCGGAGGACAATGCAGTCGCACTTTTGCCGGGGAGATGCAGCGCCATTGTCTCACCGCTGAAATGCACTCCAACAGATAATATTTATCACATGCGCAAACGCACGCGAACAACGCCATTGATCAGACGCAAAAATAACTTTGAAGTTGTGAGTAATATTAAGCTGAAATTAGAGTAAATTACTTCAAACTTCACACTTTTGTATAGCAGTAAAATGAATAGTTAGGGCAGACGATCCACGCAAGCGAGTCGGGAAATGGAGGCAGCAGTATATGCGCCTCCTTCCCCCGAAATGGAACAAGTTCATCTGTTAATGTGTCAGGTAGGCTTGGATTGCCAGGCGGGCCTCTTGTCAGTGCGAGAGCGTCCGCTTCGGATCCCGCAAGACTAGAGTAGTCCCTGTGCACACAGGGAGGGGTTTAGTGGGTATTTCCCCCTCCTGGTCCCCCATCGTGCTCTTGTTGCTGGATTGGGGACCGAAGGCGGTCCGGCAAGTCTCCCGTCCGGCGGACGTCGGTATGCGTAAAAGCATTCCTCTCAATATCAAAAAAAGGGCAGACAATCCAGTTGTCACTTTCATTAAATTTTTACTACCATAGAGTAAGAAATGTGGAATGAAAACCTTAAAGGATCGCTCAGGGCCACTTCAAAGTTACCGATGGCCGTTAGGCCGTAAAGCTTTTGGATTGGAATGGATCCCGCGACAAGTGTAGTACCCCAACACGATGGACAGACGATCTGGTGAAGGTCGCCGCTGGATGCGGGCAGCGCAGGACTGATCGTTGTGAAAATCCTAGGTGGGGGCCTGTACCCAGCAGTGGGTGTCGTGCGGCTGATATGATGAAGATAGGGTTAACTTGTCACAACTGGTTCTGTAGCCACAACCAGGGAAACCAGGGTATTCCCTCATGGCTATCAGCGGACGGTTTGCGTTACACATAGTATACTTAAGACATTGGCTTTAATCATCGATATGTATAGATAATTTAGAACAGAGTAGTTTCATATACTGAACTTCACTTCTATTCAAATTGTCATCGATCCACTTGACGTGAAGGGGCAGCGTGGGTATGTCGTTAAGAACGCATAATAACCGCATTTGCATAATTTGTTCACAGTGACGACTTTAATTGTGTAATAAAAAAAGTAACCAATCCTTAGCTTGTTGTGAAGATAATTTCCACTGACATGGAAAAAACATCGTCTCACCACGTTATGTTAAATAAAAACAAGCTTTTACATTCTTTTTACACATAGGGAGAGCTTGTTATTGAATAATATTGTGCAATTAACATTAAGTTAATGGCTAAACCAGATGTTGAATGAAGTGACATTACAAATAACTGCAAAACCTGTCGATATCCGCAGACTCACAGTAAGTAGAATTGTTTTATTTCTACATTAAGTAGATATGTAGGTACGGTCAACAGCACGTACGGCTTTACATTTGCACTACGAAAACCGTCGCTATTACGAGCGCCGTAAGGGCGCTCTCAAGGTCAAAGTATAAAGCCGGAGCTGCTGTTGACTGTACCTATATTACATTGTTTAACTCTGTTAGTTTCAAATAGGAAACAAGTTGGACATATGTTAAAAGAAAAACTATTAATAATTGAGAAACTGGTGGATTTGAAAGACGTCGCTCATTCAAAACCTGTTTCAATGGAACTTAAATATTTAACGAAATGTTATACGAAGCTGTGGGTTATTCAAGCGTGCTCTTTACAAAACTGTACTTGCTTGAAAGGACGCCATCATTTTAACATCAATTAAGATGAATACGCCCCCAGCCGCGGGATTAAAAAATAAATAATGTGGGCTCTTTCGTGATTCTCGGTAAAGGAGCAGTAGTTGGAGATTTGAAAGCGTTTTCCGAAGATACAATCTTGAATGTTGACCATCTGCGTCTCGAGATCGAGTGACGGCTGCGCGGTGCCGCTCCACGGGCTACTGACGTGTCGGACAAAATAAGTTCGGACACTCTGTCCGAATTGAAGTTTTTTAACCGATTTCAAAAAAGGAGGAGGTTCTCAACTCGACGAATTTTTATTTTTTTTATGTATGTTACTCGATTACTCGAAGACGGCTGGACCGATTTGAGTAATTCTTTTTCTGTTCGAAAGGGTATACTTCACATGTGGTCCCATTTTCATCATGTCAGGATCTGATGATGGGATCCTGGAGAAATCCAGGGAACTGTTCAAATATTATAGGCACTCCTATAGCGATTTCGGTGTTTTCTATAGTAACTTATGCATATGCTTCTGGAATGCACCATTTGGTGAAGTGGAACTGATGATGAAGACCACAAATGGTCATCGGAACTATTAAATACTTAGCATTTCACGGCAGCTATACGATTACTTTAATGTAGTTCATAAGCAATTTATGCTCGACTCAATGCATGTGATGAAGTGCAGCTGATGATGAAGTATAGGGAGAACTCCTCAATAAGTAACGTCCCTGCACCGGGAAAAGCAGCATTTTGTAAAAGGTGATGAGGAGTAGTCATAAGGTTATCAGCGTAGGCACGGGACCTTTTCTATCTTTAAAAATTGTGAAATAAAACTCGATGCCAGCCAAAGCATTCTACTTTGCGGTGCTACTATTTTATTTTTCTTGCCTTGGCTGGCACCGACTCCAAAAGGTTTATTTTTTGCTTTTTAGTTTTTTGAAGTCGGTTTTCATTTTTTTATAAAAAGTTTTTAATTTTGTTATTTTTTCACTAAGGATTCGGAGATCTTTATGTTATTATAATTTAAGCGGCTTTGTAGTCGGAGAAAAATCCGGAGATTTCTAACCGCCTCTGTGGTCTAGTAGTACAACCACCGGTATCAGATCCAGGGGTCCCGGGTTCGATTCCCAGCCGGGTTTTAAATTGTATTCGGTTCGGTTCGTGGTAGGACTTGTTGTAAGTCCGTCTGGCTAGCTACCACCATCTTATCTAAGTCTGACGCCATAACAACAATGTTTTCAACATTGTTGTGTTCCAGCTGTTAGAAATAGATAGCCAGTTCCTCAGTGATTGAGGATTCCGGGAGAGGCTCGGTTCCATCTTCAACCTTACCAATACTTAACAGGTATACTCAGGTATGATGAAGGCTAAGAGTCTCACCGTAGTTAAAAAAAACTCCTCAAGCATCTAAATAATTCCTATAATTTCATAATTCTTAATGCTAGCCTGGTAGTTTTATTTAATTAACTGTACCTGTATTTTGAGATTTTTCCTGATTAACCAGTTTGATTATGATGGTGTCCGAATCGGCAGTGGAAAAATATACCTAAAACTAAAAAGTGTTATTTAAAGTGTCCGAACCGTCTGTAACTCCGATCCACGCGTGAGACCACTCACAATAACTCCGGCCGCTTACAAAGTAAGATAAGACGTACAATCCATCTTTTAAACACATCCAAAAGATAAAAATCCTTATGTCCTCTCACTAAAATCTAGTTTCCAATGTTAGGTGCGTAAGTAGTTTGTTTTCCCGCAGAAACTAAACCTGAATAGATAATAATGTGGAAGGCAGTTGTGGAGTCAACAAATGGTTTACATAATTGTATGTGCATTCGTGGAATCTTCATAGATTCTGTTTTTGTTGATTCGTGATCCAACTCCGTTTATGCTTGAGTTATATTGAGTATGCCCAGTAAGGTAACTCTGCGTGCAGCACTGTGTGTTTGTTTTTACATTTAATGTGCTTACTCTTGGCCAAATTCTAAATCGTTAGATTAAGAAGAGGGAGCGAGCTTGCCTAGAAAAAGCCTATTCACTCGAGCTTTAAATATACCAGGGTTGTAGGCACCCGGGAATACAGACGCAGGCAGGGAATTCCACTCCCTGGCTGTGCACATAATAAAAGATGAGTAAAAACGCTTTGAACGCAGACGAGGTATATCGACCAGGTAGGGGTGATACATGCAGTACGTCTGGATTCCCGGTGGTAAAAAGGAGCTGGCAGTATGAGCTCATGCAGCTCAATAGCACACTCTCCGAAGTACAATCTGTAGAATACCGACAATGAAGCAACTCTTCGTCAATGAGGGCGACTGTGGAGCTTGTTATTCACCAGACTATCATCCCCAATGAGTTTTCTGGCTCTGCGTTCCACCGAGTCGAGTGCGGCCAGCTGGTATTTTGTGTGTGTTGTTTTGTAAGCTAAAGTGGCTCATATTTGATATTATTCACTGAAAAACCACCAGTACTGCAGTAGTCTGGTCACCAGATTATATCTTAGTTGGTTTAATCCTTTAAGTATTACCTATTAAAAATGTATGTATGTGTTAAGAGTAGGTTTACAATAAACTCTCTCGTCGTCTCAGCCACATAACATCCACTGCTGGGTATAGGCCTCTCCCAAGGATCTCCACAACGATCGGTCCTGCGCTTCGAAGGCCCCTACGAAGCGTCGTCCGGTGCGCGGTCGCCATTCCAGAACCTTTCCTCTCCAACGGCCATCGGTTCTTCTCCCTGTGCCCCGCCCACTGCCACTTCAGCTACAATAAACTCTCTCAACTAACTTTAATTCATCAAACCCAAACCGGACAACGGTGTCCAGACAACAAAGAAAAATCAAGGTAACAATCAAGGTAATAATAATCAAGGTTGATCGTTACTATGATAAAAAAAAACCCCTGTTTATACCAGTGTAATGATAACGTCGATGAAATAAAAAAATCCACACTTTTTTATTTATTTATTCGGGTCAACAAACAGTTTCACAATGTATATGACATAAAGTGTATAAATATTTTTAAAGACTTAATGAATATGAAACCAGCACCGTTAACCACAAATTACATCTATACAAGTTGAGAGTATGACTTCAGAAATAATTTAAAACTTTACTTTTCTAACCGCTTTAAAAAGGTGTGTTGACAAAGTACTATTATCTTTCCCTTCTTTAACCCATCCCTTTACTTACCTAAGTATTATGTATTGTATTCTATGCCTTAAAGTACGCCTCTTGAAACGCTTTGTTAGATCCCCGCTTCAGATAACAACTGATAGACTATCAATTTCGAAATCAGTCTAAGCGCCACCGCCCCAGAAACAATCGTGAATACTCGAGATTTGCGTCCGCCATAAAATTACTTATAAATATTTATTGAATTACCCGTCGAATCCGTCGGCGATATCGCAACAAGAAATGTTATCTATCAATATTTGATATTTTCATCAATATTTGAACAGCCAGCCAGCCGTACCGCGCTGTAGGCTGTGTTGCTATAATTTGCTTTTTCAATTGCGTACCTCTTCACATATAATAATATACCTAATGTCTTCAGAGATTGTTGTGACGTATTTTTCTAACAGTGCTAATGTTTCAGCGTACGAAAACGAAGTGTTAGTAATACAATATAAAAAAAAACGGTCAAGAGCGGGTCGAGTTCGCGTAGTGAGGGTTCCGTACTATCATTTTTCTTTTACAATTTTCATCAGAAGTTAAAAACTATGCGGCCTAAAATGAAGAAAAAAAATTGAGAATGTTCAAGCAGCGCTCTTTCATATGATACCCCTCATGCCCTAGTAGCCTCACTTTCACAGACCTATATTGTGTGTCTTCATGGCGATGGTCTCAAGCGGACTGACTTAGGTCGTAAAGTAGGTACACTTTTACCGTCTATCTCGATAAGGGTTCCTTTTTACTATTTTGGTCTTTATGGATATGGGCCTCCCCCAGAAGGGCAGGGGGTCAGGGGTTTGCCATAATCGCCACGCTTGGCAGGCGGGTTGGCGATCGCAGTATGACCAAGTTTGTACGAGACGCTGCTGCCCCTCTCCTGAAGGCTGAGTCCCTTATAGTCGCCTTTTACGACACCCACGGGATGAGAGGGGGTAGTGCTATTCTAAACCGACACTACACACCATTTTGGTACGGAACCCTAAAAATGGTAGTGAGATAGTATTATCTACCCACCGACACGCTGCCAATCTGTCTCTAATTGAAGTATTTTGGGGATATAACATCATGTTGCTAAAAGCTTTTTACTTCTCCCTGCTAGATAAGGTCGAGATTAAAAAACTGCGCTTGTATAGATATCTACAACTGATATACTTTGTGGCAGCCCAGTGACACCGCCATCTGTCCGTAATGGGCGCGGACCCGATTGGTGGTGGATGGGCCCAGCGTGTCGAATGGCGGAACTCCATTAGGGCCATTATCCACCGACAGTGGGGCTTCCGGCGCGCCAGGTGGTGCCGGACGGCGGCCGGACGGCAACCGGACGGCGGTGACACGGGTGCGGCAAAGCGAAAATGTTGCGAAACATTAGCGATTGGTGAACTACACTTGCGGACAAAGAAATCGACCCACTAAGTTATTTTTAGGGTTCCGTACCTCAAAAGGAAAAAACGGAACTCTTATAGGATTACTTCGTTGTCCGTCCGACCGTCCGTCCGTCTGTCAAGACCGTTTTTCTCAGGAACGCGTGGAGGTATCAAACTGAAATTTATATCTAATACTCAGGTCTACTACTGCCCCTTGGGGCTGTGAAAAAATCAAACTTCTAAGCCAAAGCAATCAAAAGATACAGCCGTTTATGCCGCATATTTCCGCAAATTTTCGATACTCGCACGGGAATCAAAACCTACAGGGTACTTCCCGTGAACTAAGAATCTTGAAATTTGGTACGAAGCAACGTCTTATAGTACAGATAAAGGAAAAATTGCGAAAACAGTAAATTTTTTGTTACATCATATAATCAAAAATATAAAAAAAAAAAAAACAATAAAAATACCATAACTATGACTCGATTGTCGTGATGGGTGAACTTTTACTTATATACCTACAGGTTTGTACGGAACCCTCGGTGCGCGAGTCCGACTCGCACTTGGAGGGTTTTTATAAAACGTGCGCACTTTACATTTTTCTTTTACAAAAAAAAAGGTTTGTGTTTTTCAGCAAAGCTAGGTCAAGTGTTACTGTTTAATTAGAATTTGAAACAACGTAAACTTTCTCCATTTCCTCAAACATTCAGCAAAACAATGTTTTTATGTTTAAAATAATGTTTCTATTCATAGTTGTTTTCCCCGATGAAACTTTTTATTGTAAAGAGAACAAGTATGAAAACAACTCAGTGGGTAGATTTCTGTGTTCGCAAGGGTTGGGGATGTGATCGCCAAGGACTTGAATCATCAAGGGAGAAAGAAAGATGACGTTCTAACTAATGAACAAAATACCAATACCCCACTGAGATGCATTGTTTTGTGCATTAAATAACAAAGATTGTCTTTGTGAAAACAATATCTAAATAAAATAAAACAAATTAAAACCGACTTCAACGCATTATATATTGCACGTCTATTAACTAAATTTTTATTTTTCTGGCCTTAGCTGGCACCGATACCAAAAGTTTTTTTTTACAAGTTTTTAACTACGTTAAGTCCCGTTACTTAGGTACTTACACAAAAAATCAGCCCATTCACTTAAATGATGCCACCCAGGTAACGACTATTTGCCAAAACGTAATTGGTATTTTTCAGGATTATGAAAAAACTACCACAGGCTGGTAAGTATCTTCGTAAAAAAATTATGGGACCACACTTGAACTATGTTTTTTCAGATAAATAAAGTGGCTGTGACATACATCGGGTTGGACGAATTGTTTCGTTTATTGCCTTTAGGCTACGAAACCCTAAAAATAATGATTAAAATCGGTTGACAACTGACGACGTAGGTATGTTAAAACATACATAAAAAATACAGTCGACTTGAGAACTTCCTCCTTTTTTGAAGACGGTTAAAAAGCGTATTATATTATAAAAGTACACAACTATATTTTAACTGGCATAATGGCAATTGATTGAAGAACAACTACCTATAAAAATAATTTTACCATAATATCACGTTTAACATGTTGCACGACCTATACATAGTCTATACTTTTCAATATATGGTCCAGATTTCCCTATACGACCATATATTTCCTTGTACGACCATACATTTCCATGGTCCATTCATTTCCCTGTACGACCATACATCTCGGTGATCCATACGTTTCCCTGGTCCATACATTTCCCTGGTCCATAAATTTTCATGTACAATCATTCTCTTCTTTGGCCTATATATTTCACTGTACGACTATACATTTCCCTGGTCCATACATTTCTCTCTACGACCATACATTTCTGTGGTCCATACATTTTAATGTACGACCATACATTTCCCTGTACGACCATACATTTCATACATACTTAAGAAATGTTATCTATCAATTATGTACTTGTTTTCGAACTTTTTTCAGATGCTCTTTCTTGTGTTTTGTCGTGGAACTGTGGAACGTATTAGGGTTTTTGTGGTGTAAGTGTGGGACTTTACTTGCTGGCAACTGTACCTATATGGGTAACACATAATGCCGTGACAAATTACTTGTCTACATGCCAATGTTTACCATAGCGAATGTGCGGAAGTTCGAAAGTTTGCAATGGAACTTCGAAAATTGCTTTGACAAACTTTCGGAATTCGCACGTCGGAATGGTAAACATTTGTCAAATACTTAAAGTATTTCAAAATGAACGTTTAAGATATTATTTTATCTGTACTGAAATCATCGTAACTAAACATCGTATCAACATTAGCATATAACTCAACATTACGAATAACTTTATGGATGAAAATAACTGAGATATCAAAAAGATAACATCAAATGAAATGTGTTTATTTGTATCAAAAAACAACAGACTTTTCTCACGATTTCTTGATTGCCCATAAATAAAATAAGATCGTATAAATCAATAGTGGTCGTCTTAGAATTGTCCAGCTTTTCCAGCAATTTTTAATGTAGGTTTATTTTCCATTATCATTTCGTTGTCCTTTGACACTCTTAGACAAGAGATTACAGAAAAAAGTAGTTATTACATCGGCAACGATTTTATCTGCCGGCTGTCTGTCGCGATATCGTGCGTGCAGTGCCGGCAGCCGCCGCCACCGCCGTCCGCCGCCGGAGCTTCGGCCGCCGATGCCGGCCGATGCCGGCCGATGCCGGAGCCGGCTCAACGGCTCATCGCATCTCTACACCTCTAGAATTTACTTTGAAAGGCTAGCTTATAGTCTACAAATAGGAAAAAGGTATGTAGTTGTAAGTACATATTATATTATTTGCTGAGAGTTCCTTAAAGCGTCACTACACACATTACCAGCCATTATAATGTCCTCACTGCTAGGGCACTGGCTTTCGTTATAAATGGAGCATCAGATTAGAGATGAAATAATAAAATGTATCAAGAAGTCATTTGTTTTTACACATAACAGCTCCATGAAAATGCTAACGGCTAGAGGTTAAAATCTGCTTGCGATTAATGAACCCGGCTGTAAAACCTTGAAATCTATTTTCGATCTACACTAGAAGATAAGTCACCTTGCAAACAGTTTCAGTACGAGCGAATTTGTAACTGAAAAACATGGCATGAGTTATATTACCCCTCTGCAACGATCTAGGATGACTGGCCAACTTCAGCCGGTTACTGACCTCGCGGCAGTGGGTCACGTACAATGCGTTTTAAGAATAACAAACGAGCTGCGATTCAAAGGTAAGACGCCATTGTACTCCGTCCATAGGCCGGCGGGGTAACTGGAGCGCCAGACATTGTGGCGCGGAGAATTGGGGCGATGTACATTGACGAGTCTGTTTGAAATGTTGAGTAATAACGCTAATGTTAAAAGTAATGGATGTGTTGTTTAGGGCACGTAATGGATTTGGTTGTGGTTTAGGGATACGGGCAGCCCCCCATGGAGATAGGGGGGCTAATGGAAGTCCTGTGTGGCATCCGCTCCCACAGCCGGGACTCGAACCCGGTGTTAGGTAACCGGCAGCTGTGCGTGATGTCATCGCTTATAATGAATGAATTCGAGTTTCGTTTCGCTGTAAATTTGTACAGAACTGAGTAGTATAAAAACAATAGTAAGCGCTTCCTTTTAATTCTCACACATTACTCAACTATTGAATAAGAATCTCTTGTATAATGAAAAATACTTATGCCATAGGCACTTCTCAGGATGAAGTGACTCAATGTGAACACTTTTGTTCGCGCATAAATTCTAAATGTGTATTCTTTGCATTTTCCAGAGTGTGTATGTGGGTTGAGCGAGTTCTTTTCAACGTTACTAATCTTCTGTCAGTCATCAGCTTTTAATTGTATAGGTATGGTTTGTATAGGTATATCTATACTTACTAATATTATAAATAAGAAAGATTTGATTGTTTCTTTGTTTACATTAAGTTTATATTGAATAGGCTCCGAAACTACAGAACTGATTTGGATGAAATTTGGTACACAGATAGTCGATAGGCTGGTTATGAACATAGGATACTTTTAAACCCAATATTCCCACGGGAACGGGAACCACGCGAGCGGCCGCTATTTAATAATATAAGTGGTTTTCCTTGGTTAAAGATCAAAATCTAAATTTTTCAGGATAAGTAACGTGAACGTGTGAAAATGTAGTTTAACTGTCCTGAGGACAGACTAAGAGTGTTCTCTGTAATTTTGTTTTTGTTATTTCATCTAGATGTAAAAGCTTGTTTAGATTTCAAAACTAGATTTAAAAGATTTAAAAACTAGATTTAAAAAGTTGATTTTAATCAAATCAAAATATATACTGTTATCTTTAGGTGATCGACCAAATAAAATGATTTTTTACTTAAATCAAAATCATTTTATTTTAGTGACGTGACCTAAAATATTTCGGTAGATCATTATAGTAAGTCATGCCTGTTCTTTTAGTCCGTTTAATTTTCCTCAACAACAGTCTGCGTGGCGAAATCGTTTTGGCACAAACATGGAGATCAAAAGAATATAATTTTCCGTCTTCCTTCTGGAAGCTTCAATATGTATTAAGTTTACCCACTTACAAAAATATTACAAGGCTTGCATCGGTTAGCCGGCCAGCAGTTGGACAAACAACATTCAAATGAGCCGGTATCAGTATGCGTGCTCGATCATGCAAGCAGGCCGCCGCCGCGCCGCCTGCGCGGGCGCCGGCGCACCAAGCCATTACAATACGGTGCTACTCTTTGGTAAACAAAGAGGTTTTGGATTCCCAGTTTTAATGATTTTGTTACGTCTTGCAAGTAGCTACTTCTCCGAGGATCGGGAATTGGGAATTATAATTAAAGTTCATTTTATTTTATTGGTTCAGGGATAACAACAGCCAAAGTTAATTATAAATAAATATTACCATACAAACACACCAATTATCTAGCCCACCTTAAGTATCATGAAGAACTTGTGTTATGGATACTAGATAACGTGTAAACACACATAAATACTTTTTTTTTGTAAATACATACTTATTATACGTATTAAACACCCAGACCAAGACAAATAGATATGTTCATGCACACAAATATTTGTCTTGTCCGGGGATCGATTCCGGGACCTCTGGCGCAGAAGGTGGTGTTAGTACCCCTGCGCCAAGCAGGTCGTCTAATTAAAGAGTTTATTTAACACAGTTATATAATTTTACAATAGATTAGGCCGAAACCGTCATCCACAAATGCACAAATGAATAAAATATGCCTAATAATAAAAAAAAACCGTATATAGATATTTGCACCTTAATTTAAACTATAATAATCAAGATAACAAAAAGCCAATAACAAAGCTCCAAAATAATTAATTAAATAATTAAAGTTTTATACTTATGATAAATTTTAAATAGAAAAATAGAGACTTAAGTGTCGGTAGCTCAGCGGTTAGAGCATTGGACCGGATTTCCAAAGGTCATGGGTTCGATTCCCATCTGAGAATTCACTTGTGGCCGAGTTAATTTTTTCCAATATTTTTCTATTTAAAATTTATCATAAGTATAAAAATAGGATTGAAAAATGCTAAAATTTAAAAATCACAAATTAAAGTTTTCCTAACGTTCAATTCACAGTTTTGTGAAAAATTGTCTTTATAATGAGGTAATGTGAATCTGTATCGAGGTAATATGGATTTTAAACCATTATTTATTGGTCAGACTTAAGTCTAAAAAGGTAGGAACAGTCAAGGAACTTCCCGGTGGACCAGTAGAGTTTTTTTAGGGAGCTTTATTTAAAAAAATAATAGATGTATAGAAAATGTTTATATCACAACTAAAAATCAACAGGTGTTTCAATGGAATACTAAATTATTTTCCGAGAAAACGTTTTCCAAAAAAACTTTACTGGTCTACCGGGAAGTTCCCCGATTGTACTACAAAGTGTTTTGACATATGAAAACTTAAATTTGGTACATATTGGCAACCATTTGGTATTCCTATCTTCGAGATCGGTTTTTTTTTAAAGAACACAATATGTGCAAAATTATGCCGCAGATATATCTAAGACCAAATAATTATTTATATGAAATGTAGACAATAATTCTTCCTGCAATTCCCGATTCCACTAAGTATCCAATACAATAAATGTTATTGTATTTGCAACATTTGGCACGGTCGCAGGCTGCATGCAATCTCGATAACCTTAAAATTGAGTAAATTCAAAATGTTAAGTTCTTTCACAATTTGTATGATATTCTGCAATTTAGTGATAATGCGCAGAGGCCACTTTGCACAATGCCTTCGAAGTGGCTATTGACGACGAGCTTCATTAATGTTACCGCGATTTCTGCGCAAGCGCATGTACAGTCAACAGCAGCTACGCCTTTATACAGGGTGTTGGAAGAGTCATAACGAAAACCACGTATTCTTCCCATCGTTACTATCATTTTCTTGTATGGAGCCAAACCTCGGAAACTGATAGTTAAGGAGTTATTGAGGATTAAAGTCATTATGTTTTTTTTTTAAGTAACAAAACCGCAATGAATATCAAAACCAGTCAATGATACGGGGCACCCGTGGCCTACTCGTACTCTGTAAGTATAGACACACGCAAACGTTGTTGCACGCGTTCCATTGCGTGTAAACAACCACACCCTTTTTAGGGTTTCGTAGCCTAAAGGCAAAAAACGAAACTTATAGATTCGGCCAAATCGATGTATGTCATAGCCACTTTATTCCAAAACTATAAGGATTACACAGTTGAAACTTGGTAGGTAGATGTATTCTGTAAACCGCTTTACGGTTTTTACATAAAAATTAAAAAAATATATGAATTAAGGGAACTCTCCATACATGGAACTGACACTGAAAACTTTTCAGTGTCATTGTATATTTTTATTGCCATTAAATGAGGACTTGTTGAAGTGAAAACTTCTTTAGCGGCGTTGAGCACTTTTTCTGTAATGGGTATAAAATCTTAAACTCGCGTCAGGACACGTGATCTGATCGAAAAAGCGTAGGACGGATGGAGAATGTTGAGGTGACAGGTTGACTATGGTCTCGGTTGCTTAGCGACAGACTGTTGATAATGTCTTTTACTTGTCTCTTGTTTTATTGTCAATATATATTTTTCGATTCTCTATAATAACTAATGTTTTCTTATATCTTATTACCTAACTTAACATTCACTTTAATATGGTTTGTCATGTTTGTGTACGATAGCGCAATAAATGAATATTGTATTCTACCACATAAATGATAGTACTTTTATACTGATAAAGCAATTGGTGCAAAATTATTCCCTAACCATTCCAAAATATCAAACATGCTCAACGTTAATAATCAAGTTTTCACTTCTGCCGGCACTCCCGGAGTGCAACCCGTCTTTTTTTTTATACAAACTTAGTGTAGTGAATGGGCTATTTAATTTATATAATTTTATATTGTTTCTTTTAACTGTAGTTTTTTGTGAATTTACAAATTTCATTACAAATTTACAAATTTCAGTAATATACAGTAATGTTAAGGTCAATATTTTATATTTAATGATGCAAGGTTTACAAAATTCTGTTTGGTGTATATTGAAGAGGATTCTAATACATTTATTTTGTAATAATTAGCTTCAACTAAACGTAGCTTCAAAACAAAAGGAACCTAATCACGCGAGCCGGATTTAATTAATGTTCATTTGCTTTAATTACTGAAATGTGAATGACTTCTAAATGTATAATAATGTACGATGTGCATTCGATTACTGCGTTGTCATGTCACCCAGATATGAAATTCAAGGAAAACTTTTCGTCGTGTTTGTACAAACTATAAAAAAGGCAGGAATTCTTGTCGACGAATTCTGTATATGTTATGTTAGCTGAACACGCTGGTTCAGTTGATAAAAATATCATTGTGAATAACAAGCTTGTGAAATATTGTAATTGTGTTATAGCTCACGTTATTTCGGACGTTTTCCAGGAGGATTTAAAAATTGTAACTGAATTCTTGAAGACTGCGCTCGGGAAAAATTCGGGGTACCTACTTTATTAAACTATTATATCGCGCTACATAGGAATCGTCTATTATAACTGTTGCGGTAAGTTCTTGTTAAATGTAAAAATTTATGCGTATGTCCATTTGTCTAATATCTGTGTATGTCTATGCTAAAATTACTTTGTTCTTCAATTTGGCTCACTGTTTTAGACGTGAGAAGATAACCAGAATAAGTTAAAATTAAAATAATTAGTACGTATTTTTAACCAATTCAATTCTTCTTCTTATCGAGTGAGGATTAGTGGCCACCTCTGATGTCAGAGTTTATCAAGCCGCCTATAAAGCCTCTAACTTGGCTTAACGACTGTAATTAAATGACAAAAGCCGGGACCGACTGTTTTCCGAAGCACGGAAGCGCTCAGTTGTAATACTACTTTACGGTCACCCATCCGACACCTGGCCGGGCCGAACTTTGCTTAACAAACGTGATCGAATACGATCAGTCTATCTAGCGCGGCCATGAGCGCTTTATTCAATTAATGCACTTACACTAAACATGACATGTGATATTTAGACACCAATCCAGACGTCAGCAATTAAAATACAACAATTTCTAGGAACATAAAGCGAGCACAAATATTTAATCAGGGTATTACAAAGAATCGTATCGTGACGAGGCTCCGCAGTTTAATAACATGTGCATTCATCATTGTTGGCTCGGAAGCTAACGGGCTTATATTGTTAGAACCAGCTTTATTTGAAGAAGAACAAAAGAATTAATTCGGTGCGATGTGTCATAGCAATGGCTGCCCACAGCAACCCGCTGGCTCGCCATTTGTCAGAGTTGTGCTATTATTTACTAGTAGTAATGATATTTCCGCCTGCACTGTCTCTCCCACAGATGGCTTTGGTACAGTCGGGGAACTACTTATTCAACAACAACAAATTATTGATAAACTATTGATTATTGAACTTTCCGGTTGACCAGTAGATAGACAGATAAAAAGTTTTGCTAATACACACACATACATTCACAACATTTTTCTATTTCAAATTTATCATAAGTATAAAAATAGCATTGAAAAATGCAAAAATTAAAAAATCACAAATTATTGGCTGTTGCATGTTAATCGATCGTTAAACACCTGAAAAGATGTTTCTTTCGAATGCAAGGAAGGATATTCCTAGCATTGATGTAACAACGCTGGCCTACACCGTATTAAAAATATAAAAGTATTGGAGAATTTCGACGGTGGTTCGCAAGTCTCGGTAGCTCAGCGGTTAGAGCATTGGACCGGATTTCCTTCTGAGAATTCACTTGTGGCCGAGTTAATTTTATCCAATATTTTTCTATTCAAAATTTATCATAAGTATAAAAATAGCATTAAAAAATGCAAAAATAAAAAAATCACCAATTCTCAACATTATTACACAAATAGAAAAAATATATGACAAAAACAAAGAAAATTAAAATAAAATAAAAAAAACAAAGGAAATTGACATTTACAATATTAACAAAAACAGAAGACAAACAGAAAAAAGGAAATGCACGTGTGTGCAGCAGCAAGTAGGGTCCAGGCTCGGTGTGTGACTTTTGCCGGTCAGCAAAAACCGATTTTCAGCCGTCACCATCAGTTTAAACGTTAGTAGAGTTTCTTTAGGAAGCTTTAATTAAAAAAGTGAAAGATGTATTGAAAACATTTATATTACAAATAATAGAACATCGACAGGTGTTTCATTTGAATAATTAATTAACCTTAGTACTTTCCGAGAAAACGTTTCCCGAAAACACTTTACTGGTCAACCGGAAAGTTCTCCGATAAACGTTACAACCCACGTAATATGTTTTTTATAGTTTTAAATCAAGCTGATGTTTAGCTGTGTCACTACGACGCGTGGTGAATGTGCAAACCGTTTTATTTCTAGTCTCCGATATTTTAAACTAGCTTCCGCCCCTGGTTTCACCCGCGTGGTTCCCGTGGGAACATCAAAGAATATCGGGATAAAAAGTAGTCTAAGTTACTCTTCGCCCTTCCAACTTGCTTAGCTAAGGCGTCAAGAAAGGACAAACAAACACACTTTCGTATTTATAATATTCGTTAGGTTAGGATTAGGATAGGATAAGTAAATATAAATATACAAACTATATAATGCTTCTTCCAATTTGAATTAGTAAATCCAACGCAGATTCGAAAATGCCATTTTATAACGCATCTTTCAAATGCTTGTTGTATTTGCGAGCTCACTATGTCATAGGGTCTCGCCTGGGTGTTCTTAAAAAAGATCAAATGTTAATAGTATAATATAATATAAGTGAATAGGAAAGTAATGCATTGCATTATAAAAAAAAAGATAATCTAAGTCCTTTTCCAATTTAGACTGGCGTTCTAATGTCTATGTTTATAGACCTGACTCACTTGGCAACTGTTCTGGGGCTGAAAAATCTTGAAGAGGAAAGTTAGAGTGTAATGCCAATTTGACTAGTAGATTAAGTAAATTTTCTATGAATTAAAATAAATATACAGATATAAAAAAATAAGACGCTAAGGCCCGGTTTCACCACCAACTAATAAGTTCAGAGTGCTTAGTACAAGTTTTTTCTGGACACGTCCATTTGTGTATCAAATCAGCAGCGCGTCACGGATTACTTTATTTATTAATTTATTTAACTCAGACATATGTCCATAGAATTTGTTAGTAACAATGCACTTAAGAACTATGTTAGTAAAATAGAATAGAATATAGGGCAACATAATTACTCTAGATCCGGTACTTCATGCACCAAGGACATGAAGCCGGATCCAATGGTTCAGCATAAGGCAGTCCACTCGACCAGCCAGAACTCTTAGAATGCTGTTGTTGCTGCCGCGCACTCGATGGAGCAGGGAAGCCACTCGCTTCCTCATTGTGGCCGGGAACCCGTCCGTGCGCGCCTCCGCGATCAGCCCGGATGCGCTATATACACCACCTCGGCAGCCCCAACAACATTCTAAAGCCGTTACGCCACGGACTTCACCAATGCCAAATAAAAACCTAACGCGCTCACTATCGACCGTGAGTAGAAAATACTCGCACTAAGCACACTGGATAGCTTACTTATTTATCATATTACTTACAACGGTCAAAATTAATAGTAATTATTTGTCGGTGATGAAACTGGCCCTAAGTAAAGTATAGTAAGAAGGTGATAAGGAAAGGCGAAACGACGGGTTTTTGTAAACTCGTCACGTTTTGAAAAGTTTTATTGAAAGTAAATTCGCCACTACTATTGGAATTTGTGTGTAAATTCGTTACAGGTCACAATTACAAAACAAAATTATTTTCAAAAGCGACCTGTAGCGAGTTTACACATTATTTTTTTCCGCTTTTCTGATGACGTATTAACTTTGGTGGCGAGTTTGCATAACCCGAAACGACGATACCGCAAACAACCAAAACTTAAATTATAGTAATAACTTAAATTATAATTATATACTTAAATTATATAATATAAAAATAGGTTTAGGTTAGGTGTAACCTACATTGGCGACTAACACCCATATTCTAAGTCGCTCCTCCAAAACTTACTCGTCCTCGACTTAACGAAACCTAATTGAAAACCTCTTCGAAATACTCCTCGAAATCGGTATTCTAAGTCATAACTCCGTAAGGACTTGGAGGAGCCAAAGAGTACGTAGCCACTCCGTGTTAGGCCTAGCGCACTCTACCATTTTTACCCAGGACGAGATTGTTAATGTTGTTTAAAAAGTTTTGGAGGAAAGACTTGGAATATGGGGGTAAGTCACGCACCAAGCATTTTTGTCGCTCAAAAAGTTTTTAATCGAAGAAGTTTTAGCAAAATTAGTCTCCGTTCGACCGATTTCAATGGCCAATGTGAGCCATCTGAGAAGGGTGCCTAGATATATTTTGTAATATAATCCAAAATATGCCTAGTTAAGCCTTATTACTAGAGATAGGTTATTGAAACTGGACTGGCCGTTAATCCCACAATGTAATTGTCCCAAAGGACAATGTCTCCCGGTGGCTGTAAGTCACATTCCCGCGCAATTCCGCGGTAATGGCCGCCCCGACGCCGCCATTGTCCGCAGCGATCCGCAGCGGACAAAGGCGGATCGTTAAACTCATTCGCAGCCAAAGCTTTATTGCTTTTTTAAGACGGATGAGAGTACTTTATCGTAAAAACACTTACACACGAAGACAAAAGTTTTTTTCACAATAGCTTGTTACGTAAAGCGAATTTAGATCTCAAATAAGTTACAAATTAATTCTAAGTAAAATACAAGTACTAAATCAGCTTGAATAGTCACTATTCAATTCAGTATACTTTACCGTATTGTTACAAAACAATACGGTAATATTACAGAACCAAACTTTGGTTAAAGCTAGCTAAGTTTGAACGTCAGCTCGAAATGCCGTATATTTGGTAACATTAAAAATTATAACATTATTTAAATTTTAACTGTTCTCTTATGTTTATGCTTTATTTATTCTATTTTAATTTGCGTTGCTATTTTATGTTTTAAAGATTTTATATTCAATGACGAAAAATTTTGTTTATATAGTGTCTTGCATGTTTCTTTGCTCTCTAAAGGCATCTGCAGAAAACCAGTGCCGTGGTGACGGTAACGTTATCATGGCTTATACTGAGCAGAGGCCTATTTGGTACATAGGTTAATATTATTTTTTGTATTTTTTATAAAAATGTTTTTGTGTATGTTTTACCTGTACCAAATAATCGCTTTCTATTCTATTCTATTGTATTCTAAAGACTACTTTAAATTCGGTCCCAAAAAGAATGTGACAATAATTAGAATAATTTGCCTAGGTAATTGCTTCGGCGAATTAACCACTGGACACGAAACCCGAGAAGAATGTATGAAATTACGACTTGGTAATTGTCATCAACTCATTTTGATTTTGTTTGCAAGAAAGATTACTAAGTACGGCATATTATAACTGATATTATAAGAACGCGCTAAAAGTACTTACTACCTACCCGTCGTCTGTCTGCATTTTCATTTGACTTTAGGTACTATTTACCATATTTCAAAGACTTCGAAAGTTAATCCTCTTTGTGACGGCGAGCTCAGTTATTTCAGGTACCTGTTAATTAAGAGTTGCATACGAAAGAAGGTGGAGTTGGAATGGGAGCGTAAAACAAAGCTAATTAGACAGCGATGATAACGAGAAGCTAATTACCGGGCGGTCACCCGCGCCCGCGTACCAGCCTCGCGCCACAGCGCATACGCACATTTGTGAGCTAGATCAGTAAGCTTACTCTGGAAGGCTGGCAGCTTCAGTGGACAGTCAGTGGACTCTGTAAAGCATGTTCCAGACGGATGTAATCTAGCCTCCCAATACAGGTGACCTTGGTGTGAGCTTGGTTTCCATCCGCAGAGTGTGTTTCGGATTTCGATTACATCTACCGTCTAGATGCCGGTTCATTGGAAACGCACCTTAAATCAGTACGATTTGATGGCACCGCACTGATATTCATATCCGAGAGGAGGTAAATAAGGCTACTTGAGATACTGCTTTACCCAATTTCAATATTTACTGTACCCGCAGTCTGTTCACGCTCGCGGAAACCGCCACGAGCATTACCATCACAAAAATAATCTGTTCCGTCGTTCTATTTTAATTTTAGCTTGCAAACAATCGGAAATATGACTGCTCTGTGGCTAAAAACACACTTTGATTTGGCTTGTTGGGATAAGTGTCTACCATACTACAAAAAAAACAAAAATCATAGGTAGATACCTGCATCGAAGGTTCAGTTTGAGTATCACTCTCAGAGCCACACCTCAACAACGCCATCTTTGTTTTTTTTACTTTGAATGGGTTTGCGTTTGATCCCAATCAAGCCCAGAGGCTAAGGCAGGATCCACGATGGAGCGAGCTAACCCAGAAGGTGCCTATTCAGTCTTGCTTTGAAGGTGGTCAGGATATAAGTCCTCGGAAATACAGAAGCAAGGAGGGAGCTCCACTCCTTTGCTGTGCGCAATATAAAAGATGTTGAGTAGTGTTTTGTGCGACAATTTGGGATATCAAGAAATGGTGTTAGCCCGCAGTGCGTCTGTATGTCCGATAGAAGAAGGGGGATGGCGGTATGAGCTCATGAAGCTCCTGAGCACACTCTCAAAAAAAACACGTGCAAAAAAATTTGCCATTGGTTGGGTCACAGATTTGAAGACAGGCTGCCCGCCCATCGTCTATATAGGTTTTAAACCGCGATAGGCTTTTATCTACTTCTCTACTCTACTACTACCTATCTACATTGGAAAGCTAGGAGAGCTGGCAAATATGTATTTCTTTCACTCATATTCCAGCATAAGAGTTTTTTTATTTTTATTAACGACGGGGAGACTCTTAGCCCATCATACCTGATGTTAAGTCTTGATAAGGCTGAAGATGGAAGCGAGCCTCTCCCGGAAACCTCAATCACTGAGGAACTGGCTATCTTATCTTCAACTGCCGGACCACACAATGCTGAAAACATTGTTGTTATGGTGGCAGACTTAGATAAGATGGTGGTAGCTAGCCAGGCGGACTTCCTACAAGTCCTACCACCAACCAAACCAAATACAATATGTACCTCCGCTGGGAATCGAACCCGGGACACCTGGGTCTGATACCGGTGGTTGTACCGCTAGACCACAGAGGCGGTTATAGATAGAGCGGAGATAATACAATACTTACCTACATCAAATAGAGGGTTCTTTTTTACAAACTATATCAGCACAAAATCAGTCATGAGTTATTGTATCCCCATTTGGGGTGGCGCCACTAAAATTAAATGCCTTGAAGCAGAAAGGGCCCAAAGATGTTTACTGAAAACAATGTTCTTTAAGACATTTAGATTCCCCACTGATGAATTATATCTAAATCATGAAATCTTGACACTCAGAAAACTTTCTATTGTTAAATCAGTACTTAAACTGCACAAGACCTTACCTTATGTTCATAGTATTCAAACAGGTAGAAGAAAATGTAAAGTGGCCCCTACTTTTCCATGTAGAACTCTCTTTGCCAAACGTCAATTTCAAGCCCACTCTGCCTATCTCTATAATAGGGTTCATTACAAATATGCAATACATCACCTTCAATTCTATGAACGTAAAAAAACAATAATACAAGGACTTGCGACGCTCGGGTACAGTGAGATAGAGGTCTTTTTATTTAAATACGAATTCTAGGTACCTATTTTAATCGATTATAGTGGTAATTACCGATCCCAAGATATCACATCGTAGGGCTAGATGAAAAATAATGTGTTCTAACTAATAAGTATCACACAACACACACGCGGGAGCGCGCACACGCTCACACTCACACACCCACACACCCACACACACACCCACACTCACCCCCCCCCCCCCCCCCCCCCACACACACACACACACACATAGAAACACACAAGCACACGCATAAGCATTAAACACACACATTCACTGATTCCAGTTCTTAACTGTAATTTTCTTTATCTTTAGAATAAAGTAATTATTTAGTTACCTAAAAATATTATATAACAGATCCAAGGGAGGAGCAGAGCCGCCCTACACAAGCATTACTTCATGCTTCCTGGGTAGTTTTGGCCACAGTATATAAATGTAACACAAAAGGTTAACGAAATAAACTATTTTTTTTTATATAGATGACAAACGGTAATCAAGAATTATAATGTTTCCAAATGGTGCTGTAATTAGCAGTGTGGGGCACCAGTTCAGCACAGCTACACAGGGGCAAGTGACAGTTACCTCATTAGCTGTTAATGAGCTCATGTAATCAATGTGGAGTGTCAGTTTAATAATAAGCGTGTGGAACGCCAAAGAAGACAACATTTATACACAAGGACACATATTATTTCTTTTGAAAATACTAGCAATTGAAATGAATTTTAAAGAACAATGAAGGTTGAAAATCCACCATTGGGTACAATTAACAGAATCACAATAAACACTATTGAATGATTTGCGTTCAGATAATTGTTTCCGTACGCAGAATCAAACAATTTATAAACATTGCTACTTATCTTGAGTTTATTCATACGACGCAACAATTCACAATCAAATATATTTTTATTGTGTTTCAACAAAGAATGATCCATCGACCGTCCCAAATGAAACAATCTGTCTTTCAGTCAGTTTATTTATGAACGTGTTACATGTTATTTCGGAGAACAATATTATGTTCATCATAAAAGGAAAACAAAAAAGAATACCTCGGATACATACCCACACCTTCTTGTGGCTAATGATAACTTTGAAGTATTTTTGCCATGATGACCTGGGGGCCTGCCGCCGTCTCTAAGCGCAGTATTATTTCAATCTTACCATTTTCTTTCGTACTACGAATAATAAAAGTAAGCTTGTTTTAACAGACAACTATATAAAAACAAAACGCAATCAAAATGTTCTTATGATATGATGGTTTCTAATAGATGAAGCTAAAATATTGAATTATTTGAGAAACAATGCTAAAATCCTCTTTCAGTTCGAAAATAATTTTTATGATGTATTTTTATAATGTATCTTTATATTTGACATATCTTTACCGATGATACAGAAACAACGAAAACGTAAAATTGTACATGCTTGAAGTAACTCCATATATAGCACAATCTATATCTTTATTTGACTGTCATTATTTACTGTCAATGAAATTGTGATAAGATTTATCTTTATTAATACTGAAATAATTATAATTAAGTTAAATGGATGAAGCTGATATAAAATTCTCATTGGATTTTAATCGCCTTCAATGATCTAGATGTTGATATAATGGTTCCTTTCTGCCAAAGTCCATTTTGTTGTCTTTGCAAATGCATTGAGATAGCCTCCGATATTTGTTCTGGTTTACTATCGCAAATCATTGCGTAATTTTAATAAAATGCAGCGCTGTACTGTGTAACCGTGGCTCCAAAACACAATGATCATTGTTCACAGATGCTGATTCTGACTCGGCTACAGCAATGACACTAAACAAAGTCGGATCCTCATAATTTTTAGCAGAAACCCCAAATCCCGGAGCATGTCTATAACATCTTCAGTGTCAAAGATGTCATTGCTGCTAGCTGGTAGTCAGAGAAGATTAATGCTGCTTGCTGGTCTGTTCTGCCTGACAAAAATTGGAAATGCGAAAACTTACAGGTAAATTAACATTGGAAACTCCATAAGCAGCTCGCAAAATACTAAGCTGAAGTTTACGATACTATCAATGTGTTTCTGTTGAATACTTCTAAGAATACTTCGTTTTTGAGTTGTGTAAAACGAGGCTGATTCATTAGGTTACTGGGACACGCTTTACTAAGTAATTTAATTTTACCCTGCAAGGCCGACGTTAGCAGTTCACTACAAGAATGCCTGCAAAACATACTTTAAGTTGGTGCAAATACCAACAATATGTGGCATACTAAGCAACAATGCGTATTTCAGTTTGATTATCTAACTAGATACCTTTTATTTAAAATAAACAAAACTGGAAACGCAGACCTATCACTGACGATAACTTATAATAATCGCAATCATTTACCAACTTTTTAATTTTGCATTTTACAATGCTATTTTTATGAGATAAATCTTAAACAAGAAAATATACTAGAAAAAAACAACTTGTCTCATGTCGTCCCGTCTCTGAGTGACATGAGACAAGGTGTTTTTTTTCTAGGATATTTTCTTGTTTAACATTTAATATTTTTTAAATCACGTGAGCTTTAACTGATTTGATATCTTAAATAGTAAGTAAACTTTTTAAACTCTACATTGAAACTTGCGTCTCTGTTCGAAGAATACTTTTTGATGTTCATAGTGATACTAATTAAAGTGTAGGTACACCTACAAATGTAAAACTTTACAAGGCTTTAATTGGGAGACTTTTTACCATTTTTTTAAAGTAGATTACAATTTACATCGCATGAATAGCAATTAACCTTCATTTAAGGTAAACCCTCGCGTGCGTTACATTGAGGCCCGTAATGAACCGATGCCGAACAAACCGGAATCCTGATCGTGTATTGAAACTAAATTAGGCAGAACTCGACGATTATGGCCCTTTTAAGGGGTGAATGCAGCGATATTGGACGCCTTTCTCTGAGGCACACCATTATTACCGATATTTAAAGTATCAGCCCACGATTTGAAAGGTAATCAAATTATATAAGAAAAAGCGTTTAAACTACAACTTTTTGTTGTCTTTGCGGTACAAACTTTTAAAATTCCATGGAGTCTTATTCTTGATTTAACCCCTTATTGACAAACTACATTTGCTTTCGCATATAATTGTGACGGGACATCAAGAAAATCTACAAATGACTCTATTACGAACTATACATCTAAAGTTAAAGATCTCCGTCGTTTTGTTACTAAAACGTAACAACTCGCACATAGAAAAACGCAATCAAATGTTCTTGTTATAGTGGCCTTTATAGTCCTTGTTCTGACGGAAAACAAAGCAATGACAAAACAAAATCTAAAAATGAATACGAATGGGACGCGAGGCCGGCGCTGTTTTGAATAATCGAAACAATAACGGAGATTACGGGAATCGATTTAGTATTCGATAACAACAACATCGAGCTCTCGGAGGATTAGAAAGTAAATTCGAGGAAAACGTGACAGATCACCGGCCGATTGGAGGGCCAATAAAGTTTGATTGAAGATTGTATTGACTGTGGAAGTTTGTAGGTGGAATGTTTGAGTATCGAAATTTGCTCATAACTTTTGATTTATTGAACACTAGCGGTCACCCGCGGTTCACCCACGTGGTTCCCGTTCCCGTGGGAATATCAGTATAAAAAGTAGCCTATGTGTTAGTCCTACTTGAAGTCCTTACATACCAAAGTTCATCCAAATCTATTCAGTAGTGTTTGCGTGAAAGATAAGAGTTAATCCACTACTTGGAGTACCTGCATACCAAATTTCATCCCAATCCGTTCAGTAGTTTATGCGTGAAAGAGGAACGAACAAACAAACTAACATACTTTCGCATTTATAATATTTATTGAAGATTAAAGTTCATAGCGTTGCATAATCTCATAGAGTTTCAACCAGTAAACGTGAATCAACATAATGAGTTGCGGTGCAAATTAATTCAAAATGTGAAAGTACCTAAAGTTATTCATTAAAAAATATATGTTTAGTTTTTTTACGAATGCATTATTGATACTAGGTTAAAATCGCTCCGTAGTCACATAAAATAATGATTAAAAGTATTAATACTTCAGTGACAGCAAACACGGAGGGCGATTGGCGATGCCTAGTCACGCGTCACGTGTGACACTAGACGGGCGAGAAGGCGGGATTAGTACACTCCGACAATGTTTCATAAATATCAGTCAACAAAATAGATATAAGTAGTAACATTGATCATAAAGCTAGTAGTCTTATTTCAATTCTTTTCAATATGCCATTTGAGAGGTATTTACGAGCTTCACGCCACAGAGATCGGGACGCCATTTAAAAGGTATTGAATGAACGAAATAGAACTGTCTTATGCACCGGCTACACGCAACGTCTTACCTGCAGCCCGACCGCCTAACGGTATAGCGTGTGGTATTGCTATGGCTATCAAACTTCAAACTCTCATAAAACCCTTCAATGATAGGGTTTTTGGCTAATTGCTACATATTTCTATTCATCTATTGGATTCACGATTGCATTTTTAGTATGAAAGTAATAGCGTCAGCGAGAGCCCTTGTAGGGGGTTTGAAAAGTCGATAGCTATAGCAATAGCACAAGCTATACCGTTAGGCGGTCGGGTAACTGAAAGCATGCCTGCACAAACCGGTTTGCGCAAGTAAGACGAAGCGTGTGACCGGGAAAACTGTATCCCGTGCAGTCTTGAAAGCGAGGCCTGAGTAATCATTGAAATGCTAAAGATTCGGACTGTGCAAACTTGGACAGCACGGTATTTATGATAAATTTTAAATAGAAAAATATTCCAAAAACAAACAACTCAGCCGCAAGTGAATTCTCAGATGGGACCCGAACCCACGACCTATGGAAATCCGGTTCAATGCTCTGCACGGTATTGCCTGCACGTGTGACCGCGCTTCAGCCCGCGCCTCAGTCCGATAATATTTTTTCCTATGACATACGTAGTAAATGTATGAAAATCAGCGATGTAAGAGGTTATTCAAAGGAGGTCTATGAGAATTCACTTGTGGCCGAGTTAATTTTTTCCAATATTTTTCTATTTAAAATTTACCATGAGGTCTATGAGGTTATTCAAAGGAGGTCTATGAGGTTATTCAAAGGAGGTCTATAAGGTTATTCAAAGGAGGTCTATGAGGTTATTCAAAGGAGGTCTATGAGGTTATTCAAAGGAGGTCTATGAGGTTATTCAAAGGAGGTCTATGAGGTTATTCAAAGGAGGTCTATGAGGTTATTCAAAGGAGGTTTTAAGTCATTTCATAGAGCTCTCTCTCAAAACACTGAGGACTGCGCGTGCTTACCTGCACGTGTAGACGGTCGCTCGGTGTTCCGTCTTTTGCCCCGTCATGACTCCGCAGTCGTGTAGCCGGTACATTAGCAAAGCAACACACGAAAATATATTTCATATTATATACGGAGAAGTGTCAAATGAAGTGTCATCCAAAGGTCATCCATCATAATATCATTAAAAACACGATTCGTTCCAAAGGCGATTGCGACTCCGAGTTATATAATTCCATTTATCGCTATCACAATCACTAAACCTTTGAAAAGGATTGCGAAAGATTTTAAAATTAGACAATTATGGGACTGAGTCTGAGATTAGTAGTACTTGTGTTGTGATACGGATATCAAGATAGGCACAATCACGAAGGTTCGCCACATAGATGATTGTCTCAGGCAGAGATCAAACTCAAACCCTTGGCCTAGTTAGCTTGACAGCATCACTCCCTCGGGCCACATACAATACTTTATTCTTCAGTTAATCTGTTCCCAATATCTGAAGCTATCATAATCTTCCGCGAATTTAGTTAGGTGATGTTTTGTAAAAAGTTGGGTTCGTTGTCTGTCTGTGTTTGACTGTCGTACTTTTACAAAAGTGTAAAGAGGGTCGGTCTGAGTGATAGCACCGTGCAGATACTTTAGTGTCCCCTCTGTGGGCCTCGGATCAAAGGGAGCCTGCCGCCGTCCGCCGCCATCCACCGTCATCCACCGCCCGCCCGCCTGTGCAACGCGGACGACTGCAGTCCGATTCGATTATCCACTTAAGGGCAGGATGTGAGGCATTCATAAATAATAGCTAGGGCATAGGTATTGTACCCTTGTTTCAATATATTTGAAGATAAATTCCGATGATAAATTGCAAAGAAAAAAATAACTGCACGTCACCAGAGTGCGCAGCGGGTGTTTTTGTCATTTTCGGTCGCGTAAACGTAAACGCAATTTTGTAGGAGTGCTATCTAGCGAAATACCTATGTAATGTATGTGCAAAAAACGCCATACAAAAAGTTAAAAACCTAACGCGCCCACGGACCGTGAATAAAAAATTCCCACTAAGCACTTAGATCTTTATAACACTATCTTGTTTTTTATTCTACAGAAATCCCAGCCGTTTCTCAAAGAAGGCAATTTATGCCGCTATACCCTCTCAAAGGACGGATTAAAACAAGTTATTCATATCCATCCTATTGCCACCTCATTTGTATTCTTTGTATTAATTTCAAGTTCCAGTTTCTCGTGACAAGATAATAAATAACAGTATAATTTTATTTGCATGTTTACACTGTTAAGAGCGGTGTCAGTGGGTCGCGTATTATCAAACTCGTGACGTCAGGCGACTGTCGCCGCGGAGTAAGGAAATTACTCAACATCTGACATCTTCTATAATTCTACTCATAAGTTATTTACTGAAACATAATTGGAGCTTATACGTAAGTATAGATAATGTATATTATTTATCCTATGAAAACCATTATCAGTTCCATAGTTTTACAATCCATAAAACTGTGTCAGTTCGATGAGATATCAAGACTGAGAAAATCCTGTTACAATAATTACATTAATAAACACTAATAACCGGTCATCTAGTTCAAATTTCATATAAATCGATGGAAACATTTATCAATAAAATAACACACCGACTCGAGACGAAACAGAAAGTTGACCGGTTACAATTATCTCAGCTGACGTCACGCCAATGAGCTCAACGTTCTCGATAACGTCACTACGGTTAGATACGGCGAAGTAGAGCAGCATTCAAGTGGCATTACAAATTTAATTAAAAAAGAAACAGTTTTACCGTTTTTTTTTGTACAGTTGAACAGTCGGGGAACTTCCCGGTTGACCAGTAGAGTTTTTCTAGGGATCTTTATTATAAAAAGTAGTCGATTTATAGAAATCGTTTATATCTCAAGTAATAGAACATTAACAGAAATAATAAATTACTTCCTACCTTAGTATTTTCTGAGAAAACGTTTCCCAAGGAAGTCCCTGATTGTACAATACTGCTTAGCTAGCTACCAAATGGCTACCAAGTTACTTTCTTATTTTTCTTTTCAGTGAGACCTTAACTATATAATCAATCTACAATAGTAATAAAGTGTTTGTTTAGATACTACATCTCTAGAGAGATTTCGATGAATTTTATCATATTTTTTTATCTACAACTTAGCTTAGCTTAGACTTAAAAAAAAATTAGTCATAGCGTAAGCATCCCTTGTAAAGAATAGAAAAAAAGAATGAAACCACGGACTGCCGCAGTTTAGTATGAAGATATAAGTTCACGCGAGTAAAGTTACGAGCGAGGTCAACGTTCTAATAATAAATTCCGAAACAGAGCAACCTCCCAGCCGCGCGAGGTCACGCGCAGTCAGCTGATCGGCGCGTACGCACAGACGCGGCGATCGATAGCTTCATTCTGTCGATCGTTATCGATCTGTGGAGATGCCACGCACTGATTGCTGTCGTTATTGATGATATCAATTATTTATAGTGGGGCAATCAACTTATTAGACCACCGGCACGTAGGTAGGTATTTAAGATTTTCATAAAATTATCATAGTGTCGAGAATATTATGCGTAAGTGGCTCTGTTTGCTTGTGTAGTTATGGAAATACACTCACCGGCACATCTAATGGCCCACGCTGTTATTTTCATACTAACATGCTCTCTTTGTGACTATACATAAAAATGTAAACATATTTCTGCAACGATCTGTATACTTATGTTTAGGTTAAGCGTTCGATTTTATTTTCCCTTTGAGGTACGGAATCTTAAAAATCTAGCTAGCAACAAGTTTATGCATATTAATCAACGACATTAATCTGCAAACATATCAATTCATGCGCGATTAGCGATGTCGCCCGCGATAGCTCTCATCAATTACGTCGACGACAGCGACACTCGCCGATAGCATCGACAACAATCGCAGGAACAGCAATCCGTGACTCTCGCTCGTTCATTGTGTTGATAAGAGAATAAGCGAACAGGCGAGAGCACAAGTTTTTCGAACTTCTCTGATGACAAAGTCAAAGTGATTAGAGTGAGTTTTTCTACTCACGGTCCATCATGAACGCGTCAATTTTTGTATGAAATCAGCGGCCCGTCATCTAGCGGATTACCCCACGCTCTACACAAATGCCATACAAAAAACCGCACTCACTTTCGACCGTGAGTAGAAAAAACACGCACTCAGCACACAGATGACAGATAGACCGCGCCCTACTCTCGACCTTCTCGGCTCTTCTTGACATCAGCCCTCGACAAAACGCTAAATACGTGATCCCCGAAAAGGTTTTATGCAGCAACTTCTTATGTATGGTTTTAGACATTCCATGTCCCATAATCTCACTGAATAATGGGCACGACGACGATAAAGACGGCTTAGACGCATTTATGTCCCTGTTTACAGTACGAACAACGTACGTTTTACGACTGTGACACGATATTGAATATCCGATTGAGGTAGTTGTACCTTTCTGTTGTTTCTGATTTACATTTTAAATAAATAGCACACATTTAATGAGATTAAGGTGTAAATTGATTACTCCATCCAGCTATACGTGTCAATCAATCATCAAACTTGATAATTGACCTTTTAAAATAATTATTTTCGAGGACAAAAAAAATCGAGATCTTATAAAAATACATTTCCTGACGTGATGGCGCGGTACTATTTTAAAATTTAACATGTTACTGGGAAAACCTAAAAAAGTAGCAAGGGATAGATATCACCATAAACAAGTGACTATTAGAAATGATTGCTATTATATTTTCTAGTTGTTCAAAATACTGAACTATCGGCTATATCAGTATAAACATTCACTACCAAATCCATAAGGAGCAGTATACCGTATTTATTTGCTGCAGCATTAGCATGTCGCAAATGGCCAGAAGGTAAACGACGTTAACAAAAAATAACGGCGCACCTTACGTGACAAACAAATCATCGGCAGACACGGCCTCCTTTTACTATGCGTTCGAGTCCCGGACGACAAACTACGGCCGATACTCTCCAGGGCGTGATTCGGCAAGAAGGACGTCTGTATTTATTTATCGGGGAATGCGTGAGAGCTCTCCCTATCGCTGGGAGGCGTTAGCTGACTCAGCACTATCCACATTTAATGCCCGACAAGGCAATCTTGTTGCAAACACTCCTAAAGAATTTTTTAGAACTGCACAGACTAAGCGCTAAACTTGTAGTCGTTAAGCCGTTTCTAGAAAAGCGAGCCTCGGAGTTTTAAAGTAGTTAAGCAACTTAAGCCATCAAAAACAGGAAGATATAGATATTAACTTGTGTCGTTTCATACGTTGTGTGACATTCACGAAATTATTACTTAAAGTTTTCAAAGTTCCACGAATTTCGTGTCTCCAGCGAGCTTTACGAGAGAAATGTTTGTATCCTATTTTAAGGAATGTTATCCCGGAACGATGAGGTATGGCATTCAGGCCGACGATGGACGCTTTAACGTCATTTGAGCCGGTTGTAGCTACGAGCACGTACCTATCAGTTCTTCAACTACCTGCGTCACAATAATCACCTGATGCTCAGACTTAGAGATGTCAGCAATATCCTCAATATTCTTATGTAATTATTAATTCAACTATAAGCTATTTCAGATAATATTACGAATGACAGCATAAATGACAATCATTAGTGCCAAACCTTCAAATTCGATATATTCATAATACGATAATACGAATTTTGCAAAAAAAACGTTGCTACCTAGTTATATTTACAACTTAATGATAACGATTTAACAGTAAATATCAAAATAACGTGTCACTCATTGGAACTTGTTTATTTCTGATTTCTGAGAAATGTCGATATTGAAAAACTAAATAAGAATTTACAAAATATAAGCCCATCGTTAGAAAGTTTTTGTGCCAGACACGCATTCCTGTATCCGTCACGGAATATAAACGACAGTGGTTTCTGAGGCATCCTGGAAATCGAGGAGTTTTTTATGGTTCCTTTGTTGGTGGCGATAAGAATGTCTTCATCACTGCTAAGGCTTTTTAAAAATGTTGAATCCAGAAGTATTAAGATAGGAAAAAATCGCAAAAATAACATAAACAACTACATATAGTTCTTTGTCTTTGATTGTTTTATTTTATATTCCGGTTTCATTCCTAATTCTGAAACCTTAACAACGTAACTAAGACGTTTGTCTGAATGCTTTTAAAATTCTTGGTTATCAAATGTCTGTATTCTTTACAGAGTTACGTTTTAAAAGCATATGTGCGTCTCCACTTTGTAGCATCTCTTTAAGGTGTAGTTAGTGGAGCATAAACGTCTGATGACACGTCATTGTCCTCCACCTGAGTGATGGCGCGTAATTACGCCCGGGTCGCGGCGCCCGCGCAGGCCGGCTCGTAAACGCAACGTGTGGTCACCGTGATGGGTTGAGTCACTCATTCTCATATTTTAAGCAACATTTTAACTTCTAAGAATGTTGTTCGACATGACATTATTACTATTTGAAACCTTTAATAAAATCTTGATGATGTAGCCGATGTAAACAAGCTCGTTGAAATAAAATCTTGTTTAGCAAACATTATCGCAGACATTGCAACATTGGCAGCTGTAACTAATGCTATTGGAGTGATTCATAGCGTACGTAAAGCAATATTGCAAACATAGTGTCAAGTTAGATTTGATTCAGTTAACTAAGTACCGTTTATTTCTAGTATTATATAGATCTAACAATAATGTAGACGTATGTATCAAACAGTAAATAAATACATGTGCCATTAATACAAGCAATGTGATCCGAACCGGATGTGAAGAATGTTACCATTTGCTTCAAATGGAATCGAGAACGCTGTAAATGTCAGAACATTTTTATTTACCATCCTCACCGCGAATATGGCTGAGTTAATTGAATGCTGATCTAGAGATACGTTATCTCGTACCGGTACGTCAGACTGCGAATTACAAAAATTGCATGGACCTCCACTTTAATTAGTTTTGCGATATTACAAAACTTATTCCAAATGCTTCATAAAAAAGAACCTACATTTCCCCGGCGCAATTAGGTTATTCGTCTTTGTTATCGAAGAGAATAGGTTCTTTGTTCGCAAAATAAGTTATCCGATGAATTTTGTCATTTGAAGCTGTTTTTATAGATTCATTGTGTTCTAGGTTACATAAAAAAGTTCTTAAGTAAAGTTGCACAAGGTTTCTCTGCACCAGGAAAGCCAGCCCGTTATGATGCGCCATTACCATTAAGTAATTGAAGTCTGTTAATATCAATTTTAACGAGTTCTCGTTAAAGCATCTCTCGGCTGTCCATTGAATGTGTGGCAGGTGTCTTACAAGAAGTAGATTGCCTTTACATTCCAGGTTAAATGAGATCTTCGGTTCTTTGGAGTACGTTTCTATTTTGTTTGTAACGTTTGCAGTATTATTTTGTAATGATAGTTTTTTGAGGCGCGCGCGCAGCGATGTCGGCGACATATTCGTAGTTACGATATTTTTTATACACAACGGGGAGACGTTTAGTCTTCGAAATACCTGATGATAAGTAATGATAAGGCTGAAGGTGGAAGCGCGCCTCTCCCTCCTCAACCACTGAGGAACTGGCTATCTTATTTCTAACTGCCGGAACACAACAATGTTTAGAACATTATTGTTGTCAGACTTAGATAAGATGGTGGTAGCTAGCCAGGCGGATTACAACAAGCCCTACCACTTACCAAACCGAATGCAATTTGTACCCCCACTGGGAATAGAACCCGAGACCTCTGGATCTGATACTTGTGGTGTTACCACTTGGCTACAGAGGCGGTTGATAAACGTTCAGCGGATGCTGGGCGTATTGTAGTGCAGGATGTGTAGTGCCGGCCAGCGGCCGTCAGTCATCGCTCCGTGGAGGGGCTTTGACTCCTAATCTATTTAAACTATGACGAGCATCAAAGCGTGAACTTTTGAAGTACCTAATGTTACCGCTATAAATAATACAATGTCTACTATCTTTATCAACTGTAGTATCAAGTGTAATAACCCCAATTAATCTTGCACATTTTGCGATTCTAGTGTAATTTTGATAGAAACTTACAATATTTTATGTTAAATTTGGAAAGTAAGTAAAATGCTAACTGCTGCATTACATAATACAGCTACACGATGTCAAATTGGCTTATTACCGAAATTCTTGGCTGTACTGACTTTTCCATTAAGAATATTTAATTGATTAAGCAATTTTGTTACTTACAATGACGATCTTACGCTTTACCGAATCTTGAATTAACTACTGCCTTAAGAGAATAAATTACCGCATTATGTCGTAGATAATGCAAGATATTCGAATTTGTAAGTGCAAACCTACAGCTATCTTTTATGTACAAAAATATTGGAAACAGAGCATAACAGAAACTTTTATATTTTAAAAGAAAGCTCTTCACCAGACTTTTCCTTATTTTCTAACGTTAAAATATAAAGTTTTTTATATAAACTTTCTTACCTCAAGACTTATTTGCAAGCATTTTTAATTGTTTCGCTCATAAAGAACTAGATACAACTTAACTAGTTATAGCTTAATTTAAGTGTTTCTTAGGTTAAGTATGGGTATTAAAGTGTTTCTTACATTACTAAAGCACAGCTCATTAGTTGTGCAATAAAAGTTGTTACTTAGTACGTAATAATAGTTTATTTTACTAGGTGGTTTTCTAGGTTTCAAAGTGCCATAATGTAAGTAAAGAAATAACAGTTCTTAGGGACCATTTGCTAGAGCGTTTCTGTGTGAGACGGGCATGTCGCAACGTAAGTAATGTCACCGGTTGGTTGTAATGCATTCTGTCCAAGTATAGTCGATGGCTGAATGGGTTCCATGCGACTGGTCATCGTCTTCTATCGTTTGTAATGACGGCTGAGAGCCGCCGCAGATTAGCCTCGTCCGTTGAGGTTGGGGTGGCCATCAATTAGTTTGGACAAGGAATCAAGAATGTTTGTTAAGGAATTTTCCAAGATGAAAATAATAACTAAAATAGGTTAGACTTTAGACGTAACTTGCAATGTGTACGTGATGAAAATCTTGTTTATTCGGGTCAAATCTTGGAAGGCAATAGAACCCTACTTCACATCACAAGGTCTACTCTCTAAGCACGAAACACGTAGTTTCGGCCTAAGTTACGGACGTTTCCTACTCCGTATCACCCAAGGACAGCTTATTAGTTCGGGGAGCCGAACTAAGAATGAATGTGAATACGTTTTGACATTGTCCCTACTCCCAGTGTGTTTGTGCCGTTTGTTCAAAACTAGTACATCCGAAATCAATAGAAAGTAGGCTCCATCCGTAGTTTCGGGAAATTTACAGGCGGAGGCCCGTATCTTAGTTGACGGGCTTAGAGAGTAGGCCTCCTGATCGAGCTGAAGTTTTGTATGAACATCTTTGCTTCTGGTGATAACGCAATCATAAGTAGGCATCTTATCTACTTAATTTTGAAACGCTCATGGCTGCGCTTGACAGACTGATCAGTAACTGAGTTAAGCAAAGTTCGGCCCGGCCAGGTGTCGGATGGGTGACCGTAAAGTGGCATTATAACTGAGCGCTTTCGTGCTTCGGAGGACACGTTAAACCGCCGGTCCCGGCTGTTGTCATTTGATTTCAGTCGTTAAGCCAAGTCAGAGGCCATAAGGCCTATAAAGGCAGCTTGATAAACTCTGACACCAGAGGTGGCCACTAATCCTCACTCGATAAGTAGTAGTAGTAGTAATTTAGAAGATCGCCCTCGGTGGTGCCTGCCGCCACCACTAGACAACGGTTTAGAAAGGCTTGTAAAATTTTAAGTTTCTTCGCGCACTCATAATTGAAATAAAACCACTTTTTCGGAGTATTTAGTGCGATGTATTTACCCGAAATTAATATTTGGAATATGTTTCGAGTTATGAAATCATATATTTCGGGTAAATACATCGCATTAAATACTCCGCCAAAGTTGTTTTATTTCAGTCTTGTAAAACTTTTCTTTATGCTTACATCCTAATTCTAACTATAATATTATAAATGTGAAAGTGTGTTTGTTTGTCCTTCCTTCACGCCCTAACTTGAGTTGAAAGGACGGAGAGTAACATAGGCTACTTTTTATCTTGATATTCCCACGGGAACGAAAACACGCGGGTGATAGCGCGGGCGACCTCTAGTTACTTAAATAAATCAGAAAAAATATGCAAATAAAAGCCGCAATTTCCTGTAGAAAATGATTTGTGTGGTCATCCTACCAGCTCACGTCAGCGATACATCATAGCATCATATCGATCGATCACTCAGGAGCGGCGGCGGGCGCGGGCGCGAGCGCGGGGGCGGACATAGGATTGCTTTTACTCGTCTTTCGAGAGACATTGCCGCGATTTTGCGATTGCGGCGAACAAATGTATTGCCGATGTTGAGCGGTTACCTGCGGGCCTACCATCATCTTAAGTAACCATCATGTCATAAAAACGTTTTGTTTATTGACATTTCATGTCTGTCAATCTGTCCCATCTGCCAACCAATCACCGACTGTCGTTTTTTCCGAGTCATCGGCAAACAACAGTAAGCATAATACCAAAATATATATTTTTTTATTTATGTACTTGTATGACTTTTTTATATTTATACATTTTTATTGCTTTATATTTTATTTATAAATTTTGTTATTTATCTACTATTATTTTACTTGTTTTTTGACTGTCTGAGTCCTTTGTTGTAACCCCGTCAGAATAACAGCGCTACTGGGTCACTTTGCACATCTAATCATCACACATTCATTGTTTTTCGTTTATGTGTTAATATTGTAACTTCTAAATTGTAGCTTGTATTGTTGTGTGTGTGTATCTTCTGTGTGTATGTGGCTAATAAATGTTTTTTCTTTCTTTGTTTCTTTCTTTCTTTCTTTATTGAAGTTGTCACATGTCGTCTTCACACTTTGGGGCGATGATTGAGCGAAGACGTCACAAAACATCCGTCAAAAAACAAGGTTACTTAAAGAGATTTGTAGTACGAAATAGATTGAAACAATACTGCGCTAAGAGATGCCGGTGGCCCCCTGTCAGTTTGTAAGTGGAGGATGAATTATTCTACAAACAATGCAATCGGAGGCAAAAATAGGATGCGTTTTTTAAATGTTGGAGTAACGACAGTTCGGCTTTTTGTGTGAAATCTATCAACACAGCACATTACATATCTTATCTTATGCAATTAAATCTAAATGAAACTTCTTTGCTTTCAAGACTGCAATCCTAGACTTAGTTTGAGCTATTTTTTTTTGCCTTTTTTCTCATTTTCAGTATGCTTCAGCGGGAATACTGCCGTCAAACCTTAAAATAAGGGGTGTTATACTTCCCAGCAGCGCCACTAAATTGTACAAGTTTCAAATTAGTATCTAATGAACAAGCATAAATTGTTCTAAATGGTCCGCTGTCGCAAAAAATTGTTCTAATGATAGTTTCAGAGATAAAAATACTTTTGTGTGGCGCTGCCAGGAAGTATACTTCCTAGCAACCTCACGACGTACAAATGTGCAAATCATTTTAAAATATCGGCCATAAATTGTTCGTAATTAGTTCGTAATTAAAAACCTCAAATATGCGTAGTTTTGCTGAAAAAAATACTTTTATCAATTACTTAAATTATAGATAATAATCATTGACTTATATATTACTAATAATAATGCTCGCTCATTGCCACTGCGGACCCACGATACCCCTGGTGGTATTGTGGTCTTTTAAAATTAAGCGATACCCCAACAAATAGTGTTGCGACACTAGTTAATTATTAATAGCTTTTTTATGTTTTTCGGAAGTAAAAAGGAGCGATTGACACTACCAACTCAACAATCTCATCCGAAACAAGCTAGTTTATCGTTATCTTTGTAGCACGAAAAATGAACGATCAGCAATCGCTTAAATACGTAAGGAGCATTTTTTTCGGTTAGGGAATATATTGCACGATAGATAATATGTTTATTTTAAAAGCGTAAAGAAATAATTTTCGTTAATCATATTATTATCATACAAATTTGTATTACTTATTAAAAATTATAAATCTGGACATTCTGAAACATAACACACTAACTACAGTTTAACGAAAAATAATCTTAGTATTTTTTTAAGCTTCGTAGATGGCATTGTACTATAGAAGCAAAGAGAAGGAACGTTAAAGTAGTTAACTTCGAATGAAGGATTTTTGTAATAATACTATTCTTATTGCTTCATAGATTAGATGGAACACTAACCAAGTAATGATTATATGTCGATACGTTCGATTTGGGAACTACTGAGAAAATAAAACCAATGACATTTTATACATAGATCCAATGATATTATATTATGTGCATAGATGCATATATGCCTTCTATGCAGTGGGTGCCGGGTTCGATCCCCGGACAAGACAAATATTTTGTGTGCATGAGCATGTCTATTTGTCTTGGTCTAGGTGTTTAATATATATATTATGTATGTATTTACAAAAATAAGTATATATGTATGTTTATCCGTTGTCTAGTACCCATAGCACAAGTTCTCATGAATCTTACTATAGGCACAGAATACTAAATAGTAGAAGTCCAAGGGCTAGATAATTGGTGTGATTGTATGAAAATATTTATTTATTTAATTCTATGATTTAAAGATACATCAGTAGCTTGATTTTATATTGAACTAGCCGGCCCGACAGACATTATCCTGTCTCATAGCTGACGGTTAATGTTTAATTAACTGACAGTTATGTCAAACGCCATAAAGTTGCATTCGTAATTACAAATTGTCAAAAGCACTAAGTAATAAGGTTTCATTATTATAGTAGATTGTAAGTATTAAAAGGTGGTACAATAATATTAACAGCGAGGGCGCTATTTTGAATCCAAAACGAAGCGAAGGATTTTAAAGTGGAATCCCGATCATAGCGAGGGATTCTAGAGTACAATCCTGAGCGCACTGAGGGATTCAAAGTACATCGCCCAAGGGAAAAATTGTTTTGCTCTCGCCACTGCTATAACTACTGAGTTACCGAGACCAGTATCGGTAGCTCAGTGGTTAGAGCAGTGGGCAGGATTCCCAAAGTTCATGCGTTTTTTATTTATTTTCTTATTTTTTATTTTATAAGAACCTTCTCCTGACAGTAACAAACACAAAAAAGAAACAGCGCAATATGGGTAACGACATAAAAATCGGCGCAATTATATAGGTAAATACTAGATTAAACATACTTGTGTGGTACTGTGGTAGAGTGGTGCGTACACCAGTTTCAAGGTGTCGCTTGTTCTGAGGTCCCGGGTTCGAATCCCGATAGGGGAAAACGTTTGTATGATGAATACGAACATTTGTACCCGAGTCATGGACGTTTATATATATTTCTACTCATAAATACTACTACTACATACATGTATAATTACATGTATTTATATCCATTACCCTAGTATCCCATATATTTATTTATATTTAACACCCAGACCAAGACAAAAACACATGTTCATGCACACAAATATTTGCATGATTGTGCGTAGAAGGCAGACTATGTACCTCTACGCCAGACGTCCAATAAGATAAGTTAGATAAGTGTGTTTTACATAAGCGTTGTCGAGTGTTTGATCTTTTCTTCTAATCTAAAAGAACTATTACCACTGCAATAAGGGACCATTATTATCTGTAATTTAAGTAATTGATAAAAGTATTTTTTTCAGCAAAACTACGCATATTTGAGGTTTTTAATTACGAACTAATTACGAACAATTTATGGCCGATATTTTAAAATGATTTGCACATTTGTACGTCGTGAGGTTGCTAGGAAGTATACTTCCTGGCAGCGCCACACAAAAGTATTTTTATCGCTGAAACTATCATTAGAACAATTTTTTGCGACAGCGGACCATTTAGAACAATTTATGCTTGTTCATTTGAGACTAATTTGAAACTTGTACAATTTAGTGGCGCTGCTGGGAAGTATAACACAATAAGGGCCACTCGATCCAATAACTGTAAGTATCTACCAACAATTAAAATCACATATCAATAATATTAATTTTATTCCATCGTCATTTAAAGATTTGAGCTTATAAAATCATGAAATGACGAAGGGCATGATTTGAATTTTCAGCCTTTTCTTTAAAAGCTATGCTAATCTTAACTAATATGTGTTTATTTGTCCTTCCTAACTAAGAAACCAGTCGACTTGATTTTTGACATAGCGTATAAGTTGAAAGGACGGAGATATTCCCACGGGAACGGGAACCACGGAGTGAAACCGCGGGCGAAAGCTAGTTGGTATATAATTTAACTCTTTAATTTTTCTGCATATTAGTAAGAATTTCACAAAGGTCAATAATGATCGAACAATGTATTGTATCGAAATCTCGTGAGTAAGTGGCGATCGTATATTTTCGTCGGCGTCGTTAAACGACAACATCCGACACGTTGCGACAATGTTTCTTGCTGATATCAATCTCATGGCGTTGGGTAATAGCGTGTGACAGTTGCTGCAAATGTGTTGTAGAATCAGTACCACAACAAGATTATACAATAGGTACTCACAAACTTCAACCTGACTTAGTAGGAAAATACTAGAAAATATAGCTATATGGTCTCCAACTCTAGTGTGAATTACTACTATGTACTTACTTACTTATACTTCGCCGGCTCAGCGACCCGAAGTGGATCTTGGCCTCAAGATTGGCGTGGAACAACGTGCGCCATTCCTTCATATTTTGTGCTAGGGTGGACCAGTTGGGCACGTCAAGCTCTTTTAGATCTTTGGCGACTTCGTCTTTCCAGCGATCCCTCGGGCGATCCACCGGACGTCGTCCAATTGGTAGCCCAAGATAAGCTCTTTTTGCAGCACGATCCTGATCCATCCTCTCAACGTGACCAAGCCAGCGAATTCGGGCAGCTTTTAATTCTCCGTTGATATTTGGTTCGGCCACCAGCTCTTCTATCTTCAGGTTGCGGCTCTGCCTCCAGTCCCCATCCTCTCATCTTGTTGGTTCCAATTCTTTCGTAAAATCTTACGCTCTGCGCTCTCATATTTATGTAGTACGGTTATTATTAGTTCAAGTTTTGGTTAAGAGATAGCGCTGCCAGTCAGCCAAATCACACTTTCTTTTTGTAAATACAGACATAGTATACATATTAAACACCCAGACCAAGACAATATAGACATGTTCATGCACACAAACATTTGTCTTGTCCGGGGATCGAACCCGGGACCTCTTTCACATGTCTATTGATAGTCTTCTACTTTACTATGTGCACTGGAAATATAACAGCTGGCGTATTCTATTTTGTAGGTAGGACTTGTTGTAACTCCGCCTGGCTAGCTACCACCATCTTATCTAAGTTTGACGCCATAACAACGTTTTCAGCATTGTTGTGTCCCGGCAGTTAAAGATAAGATAGCCAGTTCATCAGTGGTTGAGAGTACCGGGAGGGGCTCGTTTCCATCTTCAGCCATATCAATACTTAACATCAGGGCCCCTACCGCACAAGTGTCGTTGGCAGATGGATGTGACATATTGCTCTTAGTCTTTGGTAAGTTTTCATTTATGTTAAAAAGAAGCAGCAAAGTGTCAGATCCATCTGTCAAATGAAGCCGATTTCGATGCCGACGCCACTTGCGCGGTACGGCCCCAGGTATGATGAAGGCTAAGAGTCTCACCGACGATCATAAGAAAAAAAAATGTTTTGCTTATCATTCCAGCATGGCCGTCACAGTCATGGCATGTTACTCATATGCCTTACCTATTGCGACACACCTGAATTTGCAATAACGGCATCGTCATGCAAGTGGTTGTAAATGTTCCGATTTTACATATTACAGTATAATCGGAGCCGCTGCGCGTCAAATCAGGCGACTAATCGATTCGTGAGAGTTGCTCGCTCCTCTGACGTGACTCACGGACACACAGATCCAAATGTATCCGTATTTAATATTGTTAATGCGAAAGTTAATGTGACCGGCATCTTAACGGCTAAACCGCTGAACAAATTTAGATTAATTTTGGCATAGATTAAACCTTTCCTACTCGAACTGAACTATAATAATGTGATACATTTTTGGAATTTGGAATGTTCAAGGAATTTTCCTTTGATACCAGTCACGATAGTTTACAGAACAAAAAGTTTTTTTTCCATACAAAAAAAATATGACGTCATTACTTCTCTCTTGTAAATTCTTTATGGTGCTACGGATCAAATAGATTAAAATGGTCTAAGATCAATCGTACCCGAATCCCATGCTTTTAACACCATTTGCAAGATTTTTTGGTGTACCGCTAGGACTAATTCGAATTGAAACGAAATTGAATAGATTCAGCATTTTTTTGCTATCATTTCTTATTGTATTCTTTTTCATAGTCTTAATTCATATTTCAGTCACGGAATCCTCTATCTACGGAATTACTTATATATTAAAATTTATCGAGAGCTGTTAACCCAATAATGCCTAAATAAATGCCCTAATTATCAGCGACCGCTATTTATTATTATTTAATGAAGTGTGTCGAGATTGCGCAAGTTAAGTCAAATATAGTTCCAGATAAATGGAGACCTACTTTAATATAAAATAAATAAAGATAAGTATCTTTATTTAGTGATAGTTTTAGCGAATTATTAATTCCCAACTATTCATTCGTGACTTCGTTCGAGAAATTACGTTTCTGATATCTTTAAATATGATTCTGATAACTTTTGCGCAGTATATAGTGCGATTTATTTAACCTAAATTTATTTTCAGTTTATTTGCGGTTTCTTCATTTCAGTTTTTCAGTCACAGGTTGACAACAGGTCGACAAAAGTTGTTTTATTTCAATTAAGAGTACGCGAAGATCCTTAAGATGTGCTTTAAAGATCGAGTTATAAATAAATAAAAATAAAAATAATCTTTATTCATCTCATACTAATAAACACCATTTCGAGGCTTAACATAACTGTAGACATTGTTTAGTATGAGATCTGGAGCCCGAAAAAAGTTTGAAATAAACTTGTGGTACGTGTCACCAGGTCTCAATCCGAGGAATTTACTCATAAACACTAGCAATAACTACTTAGAAAATATGAAACAACATGCAGATGTATGTGGAGAGGGTGTATGTGTGGCGTGTGGAGTTGTTCCCACTTATCCCATGACGTCAGAACCGTCACTTTCTACGATTTTTTCCATATTCATCCCATTTATATTCCTAATTCATCCCACGTCTAACATTTAGTTATTAATATTCTATTTTCATGAAATTCCTATTCTTAACTCATTCCATAGAACATAACTAGCGCATATCGAATTTTCGCGACAAAAAGCAAAATTGGTTCAACTGAAAAGGCAATAGAAAGACAGAGTTAAGTAATTTATAACTAGTTGCCGCCCGCGGTTTCACCTGCGTGGTTCCCATTGCCGTGAGAATATCGGGATAAGAAGTAGCCTATGTTTTAATCCTAGCTATCTTCTATCTTTGTGCCAAATTTCATCCGAATCGGTTTAGTAGTTTTTGCGTGAAAGAGTCACAAACACCCATCCATCCCAACATCCTTATAAACTTTCACAATTATAATATTTTCTATTATACAGAATAGAAAATATTATAATTGTGAAATTCTCAACAGAAATTGATCCCATGACACATTGGCCCCAACTTTCGCAGGGGCGTCACCTGCACATTAAGTATTCGTCATAAACATTTATTCTCCGAATAGTTTAGTTTCGCATAAATTGACAAAGTAAATCAATTATTGACAGATTTTTTTTCTTTTCTCTTTACATTAAAAAATCTGTAATATGTGCTGCGTGTAATATGATATTTATGTTAAAATTTGGAATACTCATATGGATAATTTTGACCTCAACTAAGCAGAGATTGTAGATGTCCTGCTAAAGTTATAAATAAGACAGTTTGTTTATCTGTGACTCAATTAGTGTAAAAATAGTAATAGAATATGACCTAGAATAGGACACAGGATCCTTTTTACCCCGATATTCCCACGGGAACCACGGATGAAACCGCAGCACACGTATGACGACACATAAGACGTATGAAACGAATAAATTTGATATTGAACGATTAATTTTGAAACTTAATATGGGCTAGATAATTGGTGTGATTGTATGCAATTATTTATTTGTTAATTATAATTATTAGCAAAACTGTAACCAACCATCATGCATGACTCATAATCATAAATGTTTATGCTTTTCTCATAAACATAACAAAGATTGCATGTTTTGTGAAGTCACGGTAAAACAAGTGTTAATTTTTCGGCAAGGTCGTAGCCAATGTCGCCAACTATAAAAAAAATGAAATTTGATAATTTTCATTAATATTTCTATGTCCAATAGTACAAAAACTGGAAAACTCACTACTTAAGTTGGGCCCTACAGGTCTATTCTGAAAACTAAACACGAAAATCGAAGGAAAGTTCGTGTATTTTCAAGCCTAGCAACATAAAATTAGTTACAATATTTATTAAATCGTTTCACGAAAACCATAGGCTATCGCGATCTGTATTTCCTAATAGACCCCTTGTATTGACACGACACACGACGACCCGATTCTGTATTGTGTAAATAATAAATATCTTTGATGATATAAAAGAAGATATAATTTGAGATAAGTATAAATTTCAATGCGATAGCTCTCCAGATATCTAATCAGACGCGCTTATTGCGGTTTTATTTGAATAATTTCGTGATAACATCGCCCGCCGCTATCGGTCGCCGCTCCATTCATGATTCACGAACAACTGTTCATTGAGATTATTATTGTTTAAGTAGTTTCATTTAAAAAGTAAATACCTCCTTTCAAAGTGATATTGGTAGGTTTATTTTATTTTGAAGTTAATTTACGTCCAGTTTCAATAACATATCATAAGTTAGAGATACTTATTAGGTGCGTGTGGTAACGGCCTAAGAATACAAGTGTCACCACTCCCTTACATGCCTGGAATGTCGTAAGAGTCGACTAAGAGGCTCGATGCATTGAACACCTGTGCGGGAGAAGGAAAACTTGAAACAAACCCTCTACAAACCCGTCTGGCCAGCGTGGTAGCAGCAGGCTAATAGCCTCCTATGAACGCCACAATAGGCGTGAGCTAGGAGAGGCCTATCTATGTCCAGCAGTGGACGTCCACAGGCTGATGATGGATTAGGATAGGCCTTATCTTGGTTACAATATTGAGCAACCGCTGCTGTAATTTTGAACTGATTAACAAAAATATCTTACTAACGATAGCATAATGAAGCCGACCGTTACTCATGGTATAGCGAGCGTCATAAAAACATTGATAGGAATTGAAAGCGGTCAACGCATGTCGTTTTGTTGTTACGTAAATGAATTAATTTCATTTTTATCGCATAAACTGCCGCTGCTATTTGGGATCAATAAGTCAAACTATTTTCAATGCTCGTATGATGCAATGAAATATAAATTTTCAGTGCCACTTTTAGAATCAGATGACCCAATGACCTAACATTTTTAGCAACACCTTAAATTCTTTAGCACAAGACCCAAGAACTCATAGTCGTTTTAAGTGATAATAAATGCAAATTGCGAATTTTTCATCGTGCACTTGTTCAAAGTTGGAATTCGTGTTATTGTAGCATTAAACCACTGCATTTCAAACATTATCGTGCACATTTTCAGCAATTTTTATGCAATATACAGAATAGACAGTATAATTTATGATCGTGATTGACTAACCTAAATTGCAGTGTACCGCTAAAATAAATTACGCTTTGGAATGCGAGAAGTCACGATATATATTTTTAAAGAATGAATTGCCTTTTGAAAGTTGAAAAACGCATTTATTTGAGAGATATTTCCAACCGCAGCGGTGGCGGAGCGGTGCGGGGTGGAAACGAACGAATGCGTTGCGGTCGCCGGCTGTATCGTGCCTACAGCAAAATGTGGTGAAGCAAACATTAGGGTTGCCCAACAGATAAGACTAGTTTTTTTTTTCGTTGTCATATTATGATGTGAATAACTTCCGGTATAAAGAAAAAAATACTTTGAAGTCATAAGTTTATTTGACTTATTTAACTAACTATATGGCTTTGAAGTTACTTTATCGAGATAGGTAGACGGTAAAAGTTTACCTACCATGAGTGTAAAAAAATATTGATCCACGGCCAAAATTTTTACGGCCTAAGTCAGTCCGTTTGACACCATTGCCATGAAAACACGCGCCACTCAGAAACGAAAATGGTTAATTATGCAGTGCTTTCTTGCGAGAGCTCGTCAATAACATTTCCACATCACTAAATCTCGCTCGTGACGTCATCGCAGGTACGAAAAATTCGACACGCTAGGTTTTCATACAGTTTGAAGCGCTCTTTTCGTCTATGTTTATGTTTATAACATTTACAAAACTTTAATTAGTCAAGAGCAAATAACGAAATGCAAGAAAATATACAAATTTTTATTAAAGAAGATGAGTATGAGATGTCGCATTGTGGACCCGCGACCACGGCAGCTGAATGGGAACCGTAACGTCGGGAAACCATAAAAACCCCCTAAATTAGACTTCTAAATATATGAGAGTAATAAACAATTAAACAGTGCACTTCAATCCGTAGAAGTTGTTTTATTTTTTTGATGAGTATGAATTTATCCGTACAATAAACTGAAATATTGAATTACATTTTCACGTATTGTATTCAAACATTTGTTGTAAACATTATCATAAATTCTTCACTACATTTAATTAAATTTTATGGTTTTGTTCTGTTTCTGGCTTATTTTGTTAGTTTTAGTTTATATTATTTTGCCTCTCTGGTTAAACTTTCTATTGTTCATAGTGAGAGATAGAGCACTGCACCTGAGATACAGGTTTCCTAGTTCAGGAGCAGATGTTTACTATTGGCTTGTTCCAACTAAGGTTTAATACGATTAAGAACTAAGGTATGTTTATAGTTGTCAGTTATTGTAACTTGCCAAAAATAGTATTTTTTCTTGGTGAAATAAAATATTATTTATTTATTATTAATTATTCAAGACGTAGGCGAGACGGCAGCCCTGTGCGAGCATTCAAAGCAACCGTTCATTTGAGAATAGAGTCGCCTGGGATTTCAATAATGTCGAGTGACTTTTAATGACTTCTACAAACAGCGTGCTTCTACCGCCTACGAGCCTGCATGCGGGACGCGACACTTGCGGGCGGCATATTGGTAGGTAAATAGCCGACGTGTTAGTTTCAAGACCTGTGAAAAAGGGGTTGGAACATTTTTTTATGTATGGGACCTAGCATACGTACAATCGGGGTACTTCTCGGTTGATCAGTAGAGTTTTTTTTTAAGAAAGTTATATCTCAAAAAGTAATAGACTTATAAAAAACGTTTATATCACAAATAATAGAGCTTTAATAGGTATTTCATTTTATTAATAAATTATTTCTTTAGCCTTAATACTTTCCGAAATAACGTTTCTCAGCTTTTGTCATTTTTTATTTGCAGTTATCTCATTAAATATGTAAGTATTTTACGAAAAAAGTTTGTTGGCCTTAAATTGTTCTTTCGTTTGGTGCTCAAAGAAGGGGGGTTATAAGGAGATCTACTCTCTAAGCACGAAGCCCGTAGTTTCGGCCTAAGTTACGGACGTTTCCTACATATCACCTACGGACAGCTTAATAGTTCGGAGACCCGATATAGAATAAGAATACATTTTGACATTGTCCCTACTCCCCATGTGTTTGTGCCGTTTGTCCAAAACTAGTACATCCGAAATCAATAGAGAGTAAGCTCCATCCGTAATTTCTGGAAACTTAATGACGGGGGCCCGTATCCGCGTTTAGAGAGTAGGCCTCCAGCATTCGATTCCTAAAACGGCGGGTATTTACGAAACTGCGTGCAGGCGTTAGGTGTCGTGTCTGCGGATATTCCAAACATAAATAGCAGACGCATTTTTCAGTCTAACATATAAATATTTATTAAAAAAATATACCTCGAGCTGTTTTTTTTATTATTTTACAGCAACATTTCGCGTTAAAATATAGTTTAACTCTGTTATTTCAGCTGCACTTTAAAATGAATCGGTTTTTGTCGTCCCGTCGAGTATCGGATGTCGGGACGCAATGAAGGGCCATCGAAGCCGCTGTCACGTCCATCCCGGCTGTTTCACGCCAAAGCAATTTCAGCCTTATCGAAATACCCACAAACTATAATTTCGCTTGAGGGACGTCCACTTTATTCAAGAAAACATGAATTACAAGTTTAATAGAAGCGTCGGCCGTTTGGCTCGCCCATACACGCTCATACAGGCCATACATCGCACAATGGACCCCAGATGGCACACTGACAGTTAATTATATCATTGAATGTATCGTTTGTGTGTCGCTGCGCAGGCGCAGGCAGATAAAGGTGAATGATTTATCGTTTATGTTCACTATGATTGCTAGAAAACTATGTTAGTAACGTTATGATGCTTTGTGTAGGAAGAAAAATTGCTTGAAAACTATACTTACGTAGAAGTCCAAATAAGTATTGGATTTCTCCAAGAGTTAATGTTATTTTGACTAAAGCTTACTTCTGAAAGTGAAACAAACATATCTTTTGTTACTACTCAGTCAGGTTTAAATTCATCATTCCCACAGGTGACGAATAAATAACCACGGCCTGGGGGCCTACCGCCATGTCTCAACGCAATATTGTTTAATGTCGGTTTGTATCGGCGCAATGTTGTTATATGTCATATCGTACCGCGAACCTCTTAAAACAAGCTTGTCTTTTGACGGGAGTTTTGTGGCGTCATCGCTCAATCATTCACTCAAACAAGACTTTTATCAATCAAACCTACTACGACGTCTTGTGTCAAATAAAGTCAAGCTTGTAATTTAAACAGTATTGAAACAAAAGGAAAACAAAACGTTCTTACGACATGATGGTTTCTAAAAGATGGCGGTAGGCCTGCTGAAGTATGTAAATAACGAATTGAAAGGGATTGCGATAACATTACATTGTCGTAACCAATACAAACTTTACAATAATTGAATTAGGTATGTGATGCGTCACCACAAATCTTTCAGTCAAAGAAAAATATTGTGCAGTTTGCTGCGGGGTGCGATTCCGTGACTAAGCCGGTGTTCCGGGACAAACATTTGTCGCGGCGGTGGGAATGGATTTTATGATTCGACCAACAACTTGAGATTCGTCATCGGTGGGCTTTTTTGGCTATGCTACATCAGGAATTTGTCGCCTGTGAAGGAAAGCAGGTCTGTAATGGTTGTGTTTAAGTACTTCTTATAAAGTACTTTTTTTTGTCAAAGAACGTGTATAGACATTACGATAACGAATACGCTTTAAACCTTTTTACGACTATTAGACTTACTATTTCATTACCATGTAACGCTTAAAGTTGCTTAAAGTAACAGATTTAAACGTTTTTTTTTACATCTGGGAAACATCATCTATACCAATATTATAAATAGGAAAGATTTTTTTGTTTGTATGTTTGCATTGAATATTATCCGAAACTACTAAACGGATTTGGATGAAATTTGGTACACAGATAGTAGATAGCCTGGTTATGAACATAGGGTACTTTTTATCCCGATATTTCCACGGGAACGAGAACCACGCGGGTAAAGCCGCGAGCGGCCGCTAGTCTATACTAATATTATAAAGAGGAAAGATTTGTATTTTTGTATGTAACGAATAAACTCAAAAACTACTGGACCGATTTTGACGAAATTTGGTATAGAGAATCCTTAGACCCTAAGTAGTAACATAGGCTATAAATGATCCCAAAATTCCAACGGGAACGGAAACCACGCGGGTGAAACCGCGCCCGGCCTCCAGTAGCTGATAAAGTAATGATATGGCTGGGTGTGGAAGCGCGTCGTTACCGGAATCGTCAGCCACTGAGGAACTGGCTATCTTATCTCTAATGCTATGGCCAGATTTTCGTGTCTATCGCGAAATTTTGCTACTTCCATGACAAGTCTGGCCAAGCAATAATCATATTTCAAAACACGGACAGCAAGGTGATTATTGCTTGGCCACACTTGTAGTGGAAGTAACAAAAGTTCGCGATAAACACGATAGTATAGCCGTAGCAATATTGCCGGAACACAACAATGCTAAAAACGTGGTTAAGGCTTACCTTGGCAAGATGGTGGTAACTAACCGGGCAGACTTACAGCAAGTTCTACACCCAGCCAAAATTATGATTACTAAATTGTTATAGTAGACGAATTTTATAAACAAACTAGTGGATCATCGCGGTTTTACCCGCGTGGTGCTCGTTCCCGTGGGAATATCGGGATAAAATATAGCCTATGTCACTCGGGAGAAATGTAGGTTTCTAATGGTCTAAGAATTTTCTAAATCGGTCCAGTAGTACCTGAGATTAGCGCGTTCAAACAAACAAACTCTTCAGCTTTATAATATTAGTATTAGTATAGATTACATTTACAAGTAATTAAGAATTTCATTGAGCTGATTGGTGCAAAAAATAATGTGTACCCTTGACGTATGCATTATCGAGTGCCACGCCAATCATGAACAGTTTAAGTCACGTCCGCACGTTTAATTACCCATTAAAACGTGCGAGTTATTGATATTTCAAACTACAATTATCGAAATTTCGCAATATAGAGATCGTTAAATTGTTAACTTAAGACTGAATTTGTAAATTTGTAAACAATTTAAAAAACTAATGTAATATTTGTTTTATTTTCATTTCAACCAATTCTGAATTCTAAATAGATAGCAATGATTATTTACGTATGTGATAATCAGAATGATGTCAGACAGGTAGGTACACAAAATCTATTATTTGTCATATCATAATATTTCAAACTTTCACGGTCATGGTCATTATCACTATAACTATTACCTAGTACTATATCCCGATTATCATACCAATAGTTAAAATTATTTGTTACTTTTTCAAAACATAAAAAAATATTACTAGACAAGTTATTACAGCGTCGTGAATAACCAAAGATCTTTATCGAGATACGCGAGTGGCAATGTGTAAACTTCAACAAACAGATAGTTGCAGGCCCTACTTTGTGAAATTGAAAATTCTTACGCTACCTAGCTTTTTTATTCTTGAGGTTGCTCTTTATGTTAAGTCCAATTTGCACCTCTTTACATTACAACATTCAAGTCCTCAAGGAGAAATCATTACTTAGTGCAGATACCGAGCAAGAGTCAACTTTATAAAAAAAGTGTATTTGGTATAGCTCCTAAAATATATAATCGCTTGCCAGAGGACATTATTTTTTTTATTTTTTTTATTTTAAACATAAAAATATTGAACGTCTTTCTGTGTTTAAAACCAAATTAAAGATTTTTTTGTTAGAAAAAGCATATTATACATTAAATGAGTACCTGACAGATAAATTATTGTAAATCATTTATATCGTAATTTTTTTTTTTTTTTTTTTTGCTTTTGGCTTCTTCCGTTTTCCACAGAAATTCCGCCAACGTCCCGTAGTGAAATTTTCAAAAATGCTTATTTGACGTATAATGTAATTTTTATTTTTGTTTTTTTTTTACATGTTGTTATCATTATTTTTAATTATTATCGTTCGCATGCATATTTATGTTGATATAGCTGTTCTGATGTTTTTTTTTTTCTATGACATGTACTACCACTGTTAGCACTGTTACCTACCTATATCTGCGAATAAATGAATGAATTGAATTGAATTGAATTGAATTGAGTGCCTACGATGACGTCACGTCATTTATTAATCTGTGATTTAGTGATGTGGAAATGTTATTGACGAGCTCTTGCAAGAAAGCACTGCACAATTGCGGGCTGACTAGGTCGGGAAACGTTGACCATGGATCAAACTTTTGACACGCAAGCTAGGTACACTTTTAACGTCTATCTCGATATAGGTCTGTGTGAATAACAAATAAATCCCCAAACTAGGCAGTCCTGTCTCAGGCACGTAAACTACACTCGCAACTGGCAAGAAAAGTGATTCCATATTTTTGCTCTTAAAAGTATAGTTCAGCAGTGTCGTTGCAGAGTTTGCAGTATAAGGATTTTTATTTATAGTAATAAAAAAAAAAGATCATTCAGGCTCCATACATTATTGGGCCGTGTCTGAAAGTGTCGGCCAACATAAAAAATTGCTACGTGTGGTTAGAAGAACTGGTCGTTTGAAGCAATAGTTGAAATTTATTTTTATTTATTTATTTAATAAGGCTTACAAAACAATGTTATAGTTAGAGAAAAACATGAAATATCTAACACTATTAGCTAACCAGACAATTACTCTGATGTAGGCACAAGATTTACCAAATTAATACAATATTAATGAGGGATACATAATGAATATTAAGGCGCTACTCGGAAAAAGTATAGACTTTTTGATATAAAACTATAGCACGGTTACAGTTGTTACAAATCTGGTAATAACATATATATTTCTTCATACCTTTATCTAGATTCGTATAGTTTCAAAAACATGATTTTATGATTTTGCCTCGACACTTTTTCTTTTCGAAAAGACCTCTAAAAAATACAAAAATTCAAGATTATTCTGAAATGGGGTTGCTTACACTATTGGAAATTGGTTTGTTAAGTGGAAATTGGTTTAATAGGCTCAATAATTTCCGATTGCAGACGGCTGCCAATTGCAATTTTGACATATCACTTTTTCTTTCACTTTCACTTTTTAATTTTTTTAAATTATTTATTTCACAGTATTGACAAAGGTATCGAGACATTCCAATGCACAAAATGTATTTGTATTGACATTATTGTAATTGTAGACTGACATGTGAATTAAATTGTATATTGACATTAATTTATTTTATTTCTTACTTGACATTTACTATCATACATTTTTTTAAATTAATTTATTGTTGACTTTCTCGATTTAATTTTATGATCATTGTTTGTATATTTGCATGCTATGTAAAATGGCTAAATAGGTTAAGCTCCATTTTGTTTGCACAATTGTACTTAACAACATTACTGTACCCTATTTAGAGCAAATAAAAATATTTGTATTTGTATTTGACACCAATAATATTTGGGATCGTATAGAAGCATTTTTTTAAAATCGCTGTAGTTTTTTAATACGAAGTGATTTTGTGTTTTTTGCCTAATCTGCAAAATCGGTCTCGCTCCCGTGCGCGTCGTTTTCTCATTGCTATCTCGCTTCAGCATATTTTTGATGGCAGCTCAGTTCAGTTCAGTTCATTGAGTTTCCAACCTTCAAATTTTAATATGATATGGCAAGATCTAGTTGCAGTGCGTGTGTTGCATCAACGTCGACGCCACCGCCACCGCAGCACCGCAGCTAGACTGCACTGGCTGTTGCCCGTATTGAATAACGACGTCTTCCAACCTTCTCGCCACGCTTGGGAAAATAATCGTGAAGGAAAAAGTTGAAGATCTTAGTTTACTGACTCAAACAAAGCTTCTTATGGCCTGCGCAGACGACGGACATTGAAGGACTTTTTGTCCGCGACACGACCTTATTACTAAGATCATAAAGTTGAATAAATAACGAGGACTATCGCGTACTTTTCGCGGATATACGCGGTCTAAGTTGAATCTTATTTGGTTAACAATAAAGACGTGTCGCGGACAAAAAGTCCTCTGTTATCCGTCGTCTGCGCTAGCTCTTAATTCTAGGCAGTTTTCTTAGTGCATTTATTTTACATCAAAAGAGGCTAGTACAGTGTCGAGTATAGTGAAATTCGTCCAAGAGTGAAACAGACAGCGCCCGATTTTATATGGATCTACTTGCAGGGAAGCTTGCAAGCCAAGTTGTAAATCGGGCATAATAGAGCCCTGGCACAGTATTGAGTACGTTGGGCAAGCATGATGTTGGTTAATGCTGACAAATGTTATTATAGATGAAAAAAACAATAACTCACCCACCGTTAACTGTAACTATTGAAGATGCTAGAGCGTCTTCAAGCCTTAGTCTAGAGACTAATACTATCGCTCTTACTTATAAAAGCTGTATACTTAGAGATAATGTTACACAGAGTTGACAAAGTTACTTATGTACACGTCCCTTCGGTATCATTTATACTAAGTCCTTGTAAATATAATGAAGTCTATCATGCGTCATTAATCACAGTTTTAAAGAAAACACCATCTCGTTCTGAAAGCATGAAATTAATCTCCGCAGCCATTTCTGTGGTTTCCTGATATAAATAATGATGAAATATAAGGAGATCCCTGTCTCGGTGAATCAGGGCATACGGCGTCGGATGCTGCGCGCCGATCCGAAATTAATAAGGGATTATTAGATGAATGCCCTTTTACATGTCGCACACCTGCGCGTAAGCCACGCTTGATACGAGGGAATCATTTTATTAATTTTCAAAAAGATTAATGAAGGAGATTTTATTTAGGGTAAGTAATAGAAAAAAATAAAACAGTCTGGCTGAAAAGGGTTCTCGATGAAAGAGGAAAACTTGCAGTTTGAAAATGGAACGCTTTTGTTATTTTATTCGTCATCATACAAGAAGAACTGGCAGTATGTCTTCGCCCATCAAGGGACCTTAAAAAACGTAGTGATTACTTGCTCAGTGACCGAATTATCATGCAATCGAAAAAAGTTCTCAATAACTAATTTAAAATTTTATTAATGTGAAGTTTTTCGATTGCATGTGAATTGGGCCTCTGAAAAAAGGTCGAATTTCAATAGGAACGTCATCTGCTTTAACCACAGCCATATCCATTTTGTATGTTTGTGGAAGGTCAATGGCCTATGAGTTAGTAGTTCTAAAGTGGTAATGACGCTAGTGGGGAGTCTGCTTATAAATTTTTCTATCATCAAGTTATTGTGTCGCAGCGTCGTCGCTCGTCGCTGCCAACTGTCGGCCGTTGCTAATGACTTGCCTCTGGGACCAGCAAGGGTTCACACCTTTGTACATACAATGTTATTTTATTTCTACTTAAAACTATGTTATAACTTTTTAATTTAGGGAGCATTTTACAATGCGTGACAAATACTAAACAAGAAAATATACTAGAAAAAAGCAACTTGTTGAGACAAGTCAAGGATAACTCAAGGTTAACTCAAGGATGCTGGTTCAAATCCCGTCAGACACTCATGTCTGACGGGATTTGAACCAGCATCCTTGAGAATCCGGACCAATGCACTAACCAATTATGCTACAGAGACATAGGAGGACACGTCGTCACACTTTGTCATTCATACGAACAATATGAAAAACAAAGTTATTTTTGAACACGAAACAGGCATTTTGGCAATAATAATAATAATAGAAACTTTATTGCACACGATACAAAAACAAACGCATACAGAGAAAATGACAAAAAAGAGGAACACACAATAGGCGGCCTTATTGCTACGTAGCAATCTCTTCCAGGCAACCTTGGGTGAGAGACGAAACCCTTCATGTGCGAGTTCGACTTGCACTTTGCCGATTTTTTTTCTAGTATATTTTCTTGTTTAATATTTATCACTTAAAACTATGTGTTACCTCAGTAGGTACTACGTGTTCCCTCTCCCTCCTGTGAGCAGACAGAACAGAGCTCATCATTACCAACATTTTATGTGGAAATAACCCTGAAATCACCGAAAAAGCATGTTTCATACATTTTAGTAGAGTTCAAATAAGATGTTGTATGAAACAGCTGTTTTTTAGGGGTTTACAAAAGTTCTTTATCATGAGTTGTAGAAATGGTTTTGAGGTTTTAGGTAGGTAAACATATTTTTTTTTATGTTTTTGGTTTTTTGCATTTTTCCATCCTATTTTCATACTTATGAAAAAATTTAAATAGAAAAATATTGGAAAAAAACAACTCAGCCACAAGTGAATTCTCAGATGGGACTCGAACCCACGACCTTTGGAAATCCGCTCCAATATAGGAAATATAGGAAAAAAACAACTGCTCTAACCACTGAGCTACCGAGACTCAGTGGTTAGAGCAGTTGTTTTTTTCCTATATTTTTCTATAAAAAATTTATCATAAGTAAAATTACATTCTATCATGTAGTTAGAAACTCTATAATTCAATTTTAATTATCAGTGATAATTTATAATTTCACAAACACACATACAGTTTATTAGAATGAATGAATACATTTGTAAGTATTATTGTTCTGCAGTAATCTAATAAAGTTCATATTTGCACACCCCTGGCTGCAACGTCACTGCAGCTGGCCGCACTGCACGATGTCATATTAAGGCGATGTCATCATTATGAGCGGCCTTGTGTGGCGGAAGCCTTACAGCTCGTTCTGTTGATTGTGATGGTATATACAATCAATAGCATGTTAGCCTTTACACTTTGACAAGTGCGCCCTTATCTATAATAATAATAATAAAGCATATTTATTTCTCTCTTCACTATAAATGGCTTAGGACTAAAACTTTAACATCTTTGGAAGAGACTAGTTCCTGAAATAGGTACAGAAGAACCTTACAGGTTACTAGTTACCCCCCCCCCCCCCCTCCATCCCGCAGATAATTTTAGTTTAATAGATAACAATATTCATATTTATCGATTAGATACGTATTAACAAGTTTTGTTATTCTTCTGCAGTATGTAATCTATTAGTGTATGTATTTTCACATCCCTGGCTGCATCGTCACTGGCTCTGAAGGGCGCAGTTGGAAGCACTGCACAATGTCATGTATGGCGATGTCTTTATTATGGCCCAGCCTTGTGTGGCCGAAGCCTTTCAGCTCGTTCTGATCATTTTGATGGCCTGTAAGTATAATCAATAGCATCGCCTGTACGTCGCTTGTAGTAGCGACGATTTCTGAAGTACAGTGGGGTTATCACGAATAACTTTCGAGTAAGTATCGAGGAAGTAAAGTAAAAAAATTATGACATATTGAGCTGAGTTCCTACCGGACGTAAACGGAGCTACATTTTCCTATACATTTTTATACATTACGTGCTCGATACTTACCTGATACTATTTCGATAGTAATTCGTGCTTGCCCTACACTGGTGTAAGCTTATGTCGCTCTTAATAGCAGCAGTTTTTGTAGTAGGTACAAGTGTAACGCCTGACGTGCTGTTGAATGTACATTAGACAGAACGTCAAGTTTCAATTTTAAGAGCACTCTCATCGAGTAGTTAGTTAAAAGGTTTTAGGTACTTATATACCTTACCTGACCAACAATCACATATCAAACAAATCAAAGGTGATTTGTCGGTTCTGAATTAAGAATTTCAAGTTATGAACGTAAACAACTCAACGCAAAATGTGCATTACTTAATGCAGGAGTGAGGTTTGAGATTTTCTAAACTTGAATGGAAATTCCCAATCAAGTAACCGACTATTAGTTTAATTTCTCTATTCTACCAAAGGATCTCAGCAAGTTATTACTAGACTTTAACATGTCCACCATGTTGTTAAAGGAGCTCCTAAGCCTGTAGCACAGCGCCAGCTATCTGCAAGATTTATTCCGCCCGCGCTCTTGAGTTATGGCCCGACACCGTGGGCGGAGCGGACGGCTGCGAATGCCATGTGGGTAGTTGCAAAATATTTGTTGGATTATCAGTTCCTTGCTGTATACGACACTTTGAGAAGTGTGCAGGGTTCGGTTACGGGAAATCTTCGATGTACAGCCAACAGCAGCTCCGGCTTTACACTTTGACCTTAATAGCGCCCTTACGTCGCTCATAATAGCGGCGGTTTTCGTAGTGCAAATGTAAAGCCGTGCTGTTGACCGTAGAACCGCGGAAATTCCCGGTAGACCACTCAACATACATAATCCCTTTAACGGCTATCAATGGGTGGGGTGACTTGTGCCTAAATGCTGTTCAAATCGAGCGCACGGGAATATCGTGAACGTGGTCGGTCGACCTAAGGCCTGATTATTTAACGAAAACTCGGTTCCTGGAGGCCTACTCTCTAAACCCGTCAACTAAGATACGGGCCCCCGTCTGTAAGTTTCCCGAACTACGGATGGAGCCTACTCTCTATTGATTTCGGATGTACTAGTTTTGGACAAACGGAACAAACACATCGGGAGTAGGGACAATGTCAAAACGTATTCTCATTCATTTTTAGTTCGGGTCTCCGAGTCCGAACTAATAAGCTGTCCGTAGGTGATACGGAGTAGGAAACGTGCGTAACTTAGGCCGAAACTACGGGTTTCGTGCTTAAAGTTGTTGTTGTTTCGTCGCTGTTGTGGCTGTCATACAGTATGAAAATGTGACAGTAATGACAGGACGAAACTGGTTGCTAGGTGATTTTTTGTTAGATAATCAGCCTGCCGGAACTTCCACGACTGTATACAAAATAGCACCTCACGCTTTACAATTTGACCTTGAGAGCGACTTCAATTTGCTCGTAGTAGCTGTTCGTAGAGCAAATGCATAACCTGCCTGATGCCTGACGTAGCTTTACTCTAGATCGCTCTCTTCGGGGCCGGTCCCTCATATCTGAGGATCGTGGTCAGCATCAGGGTTGCATCTGGAGCGGATGATTTGCCCCCACCGATACCGGTCCAGCGCGTCTCTTACGACCGTGTATAGTTTGGAGGATGACGAGTCTTTTACTTGATCGGTCCATCTTGTAGGTGAGCGACCGCGCGATCTTTTGCCTTCGGTGCTCCCGACCACAATCAGTGTTTTCTAGGCTGTCGTCACGTCTGCGTACCGTGTGACCGAAATATGAAAGAATGCGTTGCTGGCATATGGTTGATAGACGAGTTGTAATTTGGAGCTGGGTTAGGATTGATGGATTAGAGCGTTCGACTCTAGATCTAACTATATTAATTTCTTGGATTTTTCATCATCAATTGATTTATATTGCCTCTAACTGACTAACCAAGCCTAACGGAAAAGACAGCATCATGCGCCATATTGTATCAGTGTTATAGCGGTGTAATTCATAATTCATTTATTGCTTGTCACTACAGACCTATATAGAGATTGACGGTAGAAGTGTACCTACTTTGCGTGTCAAAAGTTTGATCCACGGTCAAAGTTTTACGACCTAAGTCAGTCCGCTTGAGACCATTGCCATGAAAACATGCGTCATTCAGAAACGAAAATGGTTAATTGTGCAGTGCTTTCTTGCAAGAGCTCGTCAATATCATTTACACATCACTAAAGCTCCCTCGTGACGTCATCGCAGGTACGAAAAATTCGACACGCTAGGTTCTCATACAGTTTGAAGCGCTCTTTTCGTCTATCTCGAAATAGGTCTGTGCTGTCTGGCTCATATCTTTGCGGAGTAAGCGAGACATCATAACAAACATATCGTATTATAACATATCGCGTGATCATCATAACATATTGCGTTGTTCAAGCTGGGCTCCATCGTTCTTTATCGCCAGAACCTAGTTAACGACACATAGGTAATTGCCAATTCGGGGGCTCTGCAGCCAGCGCACGTAAATCAGCCTTATTCATATTCTCATAAGAGCTAATTTGATGAGGAACCGTCACAAATGCGTGAACAGGCTTGTCTTTGACGTGCATGTAGAAAACTTTGATGTTGAGGCATCGTTCCACTTAAAGTGTGGCAAAAAGCTGACATTTTTTTAAGTTGTCAGTTCACATCAGAGTTTTAAATTATTGGTATGGGTAAAAAATGTTAAGGTCGCGTCAGGACACGTGGCCTGATCGAAAATTCGTAAGACTGAGGGAGAGAAGTAATATCATCTTTCTACCGCGTGGCGAAAATGTATGCCTGCTCCTGCTGTTTCGTTTAAGCGGTTTTCACTTCTGCCGGCACTCCCGTTCATCAGCAAATAAATGGAGCCACTGCGTTTTTTCATACAAACAGTCTCATTATTTAAAACGTCGTCTCAGCCACATGCATGACACCCACTGCTGGGTATAGGCCTGCATAAACAAAATCAAAACGTATAAACAGATATGTAAACATTTGTAGGTACGTCGATGTATGAGTCGAATACTCAACTTGCGAATAAAAGTCCCAAAAATTCAAGAAAACTTTCAATTTTGTGCAAAGTATAACAAAATCACTCAATCCGATTTCCCACAACTTTATATGTTTATACGTTTTTGAATAATGACTTAATGAAACTGTAAAGTGAGTATGTTTGTATGAAAATGACACATTGGCTTGATTTAACTGCTGACAAGTGTATGTTGGAAATATTGACTCCATTTAACCGTAAGTGGTCGAAAATGCCACCCACCCAGCCATATTAATTAATATCAAGTTCTTATTAGTCTTACTGTTCTTACTTGTGATGCGGTTACGTGTGGGAGATATAAATAAATGAAATGTTTACTATAAGACTGCGTGGGGTGAACAGACAGACACATCACGCACGTAACAAACATTGGAACACGTTTTACATTATCTTACTATACTATCTATTTACACATAATAAATTATCTGTAGACAAGACAAAAAAAATTACACAGACAAATACCACCACATCGATTTTAAAAAGCAATAAAATTATACAATACATTGCAAAATGTAAAATCTTACAATCCGTAACTTTTTCTCTCTTAGAATAGCATCGCTATATAGATTTAGTGGAAAGCAAGGCTTTTACATGTCACAGGGAAGTTTCCCAAATTGCATTTACTTCGATGGAAAGTATAAATAAGGTGAGGTTGACATAATTCTGGAAGCATCGAAGGAGGGGGTAGAGTTTTTAATCAACCCTTCTTAAATTTTTACAGGTTCAGTCTTCTGGAACGTTAAGCTTGCGATTGCTATCCAAACAGAGAAGGTACAAATGCAGGTAAGGATTTGAAAGTCACGCGCAAAAATTGTGTACATAGGTCTTATTATCAATCATTTGTTGTTGGTCAGAAAACTAAGTCTTTTTTTTATTATTATGAGAAACAAATTATTAATAAATATTGCGTGTTCTCTGCAATAATTTGAAAATGGAAAATAACTAGTATTCTTTTCAGTTTTCAAAGTAAGTTTCTTTCCTAAGTTCAACTTAGGAAAGAAAACAAACACGCACCTAAGTACCCTTACAAAAATTTATATAATTAGTTTTTCAATCGAACTGAACTCATTAAAGTGGGGCTTATTTGCGTAAATTAATTAATAGAAAAAAGCTCTTGAATAAAAAGAAAATAGATAGGCCTTGACGAGTTTCTTGCCGGTTCTTCCCGTTACAAGGTCTCCCACCGTAGGGTTTGGGTACCGATGGCGTAGCTTCTTTGACGTTCATAAGTCCTTGTAACAGCCTAGCCAGGGGTCGGCAAGTAGTTTTAGGTGGGGTCCTAATACTGTAGGAAAAGTTTTAAAGAGGTCCAGAAAAAAACAAATGATCTAATAAAGTAACTATACTTATATTTAGGTAATATTTGGCGTTCCGCGGTTCGACCTTTCGCGGTCCGCAAACGGACCGCGGTCCGCCTGTTGCTGACCGCTTCCGGCCTAGACTTAATAAATGATATTGAATTCTGAATTTGAATTTTAATGTGTTTATGCAAGATGGCACAGTAAAATACACATTTAAGCATCGAGTATTCTTGGCACGTTCTGACAACGTCGTCGCGTCGTTAGTTTAAAAATACAGCATCAAGTTGGGAAACGCACGCAAAAAAAAGTGAGCAACGGCCATTATTTTCAGTTTTTATGAAAAGTGGCATCATTAGGTTTGAATAGGTTGCGATGCTATTTCTGTTTTAAATTAAACCTTATGTAGTATGTTGAGTTTGTATCTGCCGATGTCGCATCTCACATATAGTTGCGGAAACGCATAAAAAACGCGTGTTTGAAAAACCCTATTTGTTTTATCTCTTTTAGCAGAAATACCTATTTATGCATTTTGTAGTACTACTAAGATCATTACATTGCGCCTCTTCCCACATCTTACATTCAGTCTCGTGCATTTAGCATTGCGATAACTTACTAAACGCAAATGCATAATGCGTGCGTCTCTGAAAAACTCCGTCAGTAGGTATAGGTATTGTTATTTTTTGTTTAATGTTAAAAAAAAATCAAAACTACCTATTTACTAAGTTTTTTTTTATAAACAACGGGGAGTTTCTTAGCCCTCGTCATACCTGATGTTAAGTATTGATAAGGCCGAAGATGGAAGTGAGCCTCACCCGGATTCCTCAGCACTGAGGAACTGGCTATCTTATCTGTAACTGCCGGAACACAACCATGCTGAAAACATTGCTGTTATGGCGTCAGGCTTAGATAAGATGGTGGTAGCTAGCCAGACGGAGGGTCTGATACCGGTGGTTGTTACCACTAGACCATAGAGGCGGTTGAAGTTTATTTGTATGTGTATGCTATGTGCAAATAAACTTACTATTACTTACTTAAATGTTTATGTCTTCTGTAGTCCTAATAAGAACACCACATAGAAACGTCAAATTAGTTTGAATACTTTTTTTTAATACAATAAGGAAACGCTTAACCTTCATAACACTAGATTCTAACTGGTAAGTAATGATAAAGCTGGAGGAAATTCTCCCGGAATCCTCAACCACTTATGAAATATGTCGTTGACATTCCAGCGGTCCGTACCAAACGCTTTGCTGACACATTTCTAACGTGAACTGCTAAAGATTGGAATGCGCTGCCTGCTCATGTGTTCCCCGATTCCTACAACCTTGGTCTCTTCAAGGCGAGAGTGAATAGGCATTTCCTGGGCAAGCATGTAACACCTTAGACCACATCCTGTTTACTAAGCACGATGTTGGTCAAAAGCCTGCCCAGTTACTTGTAAAAAAAAAATGCTGGCTGGAATCTCGGTGTGTACTATGATGGTATCTCTAACTGCCTGACAACATCATTACTGAAAAAACTTTTTTTTTATAGCGCCAGCCTATAAAATAGTGGCAGGTAGCCAGGCGGACTTGAGATTAGTCTTAACACCAACCGAACCGACGACCAGTTTGGCGCAGGGGTACAAGTCCGCATTCTTCGCCAGAGGTCCCGGGTTCGATCCCCAAACGAGACAAATATTTGTGTGCATGAACATGTCTTTTTGTCTTGGTCTGGGGGTTCAATATGTATATTATGTATCTATTTAATAAAAAAAAGTATACAAGTATGTTTATCCGTTATCTAGTATTTATAACACAAGTTCTTCATGAAACTTAACGTGGGCTAGATAATTGGTGTGTTTGTATGCAAATATTTATTATTATTATTATTAAACCAACCGAACAAGTAGGTAAGTAATGGAAAATTTAGAAGAGAATTGAAACCTTCAAAAGTTTCAAAATGCCCTTCGTTCGACGCACAGAACAAGTAATAGATAATGTTCTGTGGTTCGACGTATAGCCGGATACGCGACGGAGTTCACATGATTGACTGCGCCGTAATTATGTCGTTCAGGGGGCCCATCTGTAATGCGATTTTAGGGTTTTTTCAGGTAGTAAGACTGAGACGCCGCTAAACGCGCCGTATGGCAGCATACCACTCTCACAACCTAAAAATAACCTAGAAAGAATCGCAAAGAGTTGATGGTGAGGCGCCTGGTTGGCTTGGAGCAAGTTCCTTGCGTACGTTGAGTTTTCTTTCAAGCCTAATGTGGTATTGGCATCTGCGTCTGACGCCTCCATACTTGAGATTTGAATAACCTGCCGGCCTATAATCATCTTTTAGTAACCATCATGTCATAAGATCGACTTGTTTTATTGAAGTTGTCAGAAATTAACACAGTTCACAGTTTATACTACTTCTGTACTAAATATGAATCATCTCTCCTTCGCGACAAAAGACGTAGCTATGCTGTTTGTTCTAAGCCATCCTGTAAAACGCAATCCGCGCAAAGACATTATCACTTCCTCGGTGGGTATCTGTACAATTGTGTCAACAAAATTCTATCTATTTATAGCTTACCCAAAAAAAAGGTTAAGGATGTTGTTCAGAGCTGGCTTCAAACTCTTGATTACCATGATACGGAAAGTATTTTAAATATCTTGTCTTAATGGTTTTTCTTAGTGTATTATAGATTTCATAAATTATTCAAAAAGGACACTTTACTTTGGGTACCTCACTCACATAAACAAAATCCATATTAGTTTAGGTTCTTAAAAATCTTAGCCTTAGAAAACTTCTGTATTATTATAAAAAAAAAATTCTAATATTTATAAATTACTATTGCTCTTTACATAATTTGTATTATTACTTTATTATAACCGTCTTTGTGCTTTGTTTAGTTATGTATGCTTGATCTAAGCGGGGTGGGAGCCTGGTGATCTGTAACACAGGTCCTTACTATGTGAGGCACCTAGTATGGACTCCAGCCTCTCACAAAGGTTTTTTCTGGCTTCTTTTGTTTTTTTTTTTGTAATTTAGCTATACATTTATGCTATAAGGACATAAGAAACATAAATTGTTTTTGTAACTACCTCTGTAACCTTTGTGAAGAGTGAAATAAAGATATTTTTTTTTTTTTTTTAGTTTGGAGGCGACGATTGAGCGTACACGTGATGTAGCTAGGCTGGAAGGCGCGTTTCAGTCTGTTGAGTCGTTAGCGGCTTTGAATCGGTAATGCGGTATGTAGCGTCAATAACATGGTAGCAATGCGTCTGGCGGTAGGGTTGTCAACAACACTAACGATTCGAAAGCGCTATCGCACTTATAAGGCTATACGAAAAATATTTGACTATTTTACTTAAAAATCGTTTTAATCGCATGAAATACGATTGGTATTCAAGTACATTGTTTTTGCACAATTGTTGCTTCCGTAAACGACTTTCTCTTCATACTTGTCTATCGTATATGATGATGAACGAGTATTTATTTGGGCTACCAAAAAAGCTGTGCAAACAATGTTAATGGCTCCCTCTTGTAATACTGATTTATCAAAAACCATCCTATGTCTAAGGGCGACTGTTAGTAACTACGATCACCAACTGTCAGTAAACACATTTAGCTCTAAACATTTTTTAAATGACATTGCGTACGAGTATCATTCATTCATTTGAATTAAAAAGTGACAGAGCGGTGTTTTAAATATTTTTAGCGGTAAATGTATTTATTTTCAGTTGGTGAAAGTCCGACTATAATACTTATCAGTTTAAATGAACAGAGAGCAGCCCCCTTATTTTCTATTTGCAAAATCTATCACAATCCCTTTAAAAGATATTGTGATTTATGGAATTGTGTAACTTATAGTCGTAATCCCTTTCAGAACGAATGATGTTTTAATGACACTTCATTTGATACTTCTTCATACATTTGAAAGATAATTTCGTCTGTCACTTTCTTAGACAGTTCAATTTCGTTCATTCAATACCTTTCAAAACGCATCCTGATCACAATCAATATCAAATGTCAAATAGTGACGGCCTGAGGTATGTAAATATCTTTCAAATGACGAATTGAAAGGGATTGCGATAGATTTTAAAATTAGACAATTAGCCCCCTGATTGTCTAACGAGAGCTCGGTTCAGTTCCAGTTTCGTCGCTATTTTGGCTGACATACAGTATGGAAATGTGTCAGGGCGATTCTCAAATTATTATTTCCTAAAAGTTTAAAAGAAAAAATATTTCAACTGTCTCCCAGGATCGCCAGCCCTGTGTGACTGGTTTTTCTCCAATAACGTATCCCCTTTCAGTTAACGACACTGTATTAATCATCAGAATGCCTGCGAGTCGCAGCGCGCCGAGAAAACGTGCAGCACAACCATTATTAGCACTCCTCGCTCCTATATTTGCACTGAAATACAAAATGGAAGTAATTATCGGATGCCCAATAATATATTTCACATGAACACCATTACGTATCGGCGTTGACATAGATACTTTCGTGAAGTGTGTGCGGAGTTTAAGCAAACATAGTTGAATAAATAACGGTGTGGAGCGGCGGAGCGTGTCCGATCGGCAGGAATTAAAGCACTGAGTACATTCATAAATATTTCATTCGCCTAATGAATCGACATTAATAACAATAAATAAAGAAACGACGTATTGAGGTTAGTTTTACTGGCGCGAGCAAACGATCTTACGCTCTTATCTTATTGAATTCTAGTTCACAGTATATTGAGTCTTCGAGCTGGAAATGACACTTGAATCTCTTTTGTTTTGCCCAATACATCGCGCATAGTTTATGTATACTATTGAAACTGGATAGGTAAACATAATTACTGTTTTAGTAACCTAGCTTGCACTGGATCTACAATTCTACAAAGTACATAAATAATTAGGTGAAGCAACATGCATTGGTGGCTTAACGACATCCCTTCGCAGTATTGTTTCAATCTTACCATGCTAATTAAATCTCTTAAAGTAACCTTGTTTATTGACGGAAGATTTGTGACGTCATCGCCTCCAAAGTATGAAGTGTCTCACTTCAACAAAAACAAAACGTTGACATGATGATTTCTAATAGATGATGCCCGCTGCTCAAGTAAGTCTGCCTATAATATTCCAATGCAATGATATAATATGGTGTACTTGAAGCAAATATGTTGTCATACGAGCTCAAATTATGATAGTCGGTGGGACCTGGGGGGTGACAGTATCGCGTTGAGATCGAGATTGAATGTCAATAATTATTACTGATTTACGACGTTGATTCGACTTTAATTGCCGCTAAAATCGATTACTAGCGTACAAAATTGCTTCATTTACTAATTTCAAGTATTAATTTTTAGTTTAATTACTTATTTTAAGTTATTATTACTGACGTTTGACATTAATTCAATCACGATCTCAATGCGATCGCGTCCAGAATAAGGAGGCTGAATTAAAATCCCCTACAGTCAGTCTTTATAATTTTCAAAATGCCATCGTGTGTGTTTTTGGAAATCAACAAATCATGAAGCCAAAATTAACAATATACATGCGATCTCGTATCACAAGTGAGTGTGCATAAATATCGGTGGCAAAGGGTCCGTACATAGCGGTTCCCACCGGCTTTCCTTTTAGAAATCCCACCCCAGCAACCCACTATGCATATCTTAATAATTATGTCGTTAATTATTGTCACCATGTTGTTAAATAAACGAGTTGGGTAAGTAGTTGTAAGAAAATGTTATATATTTTTTTAAGATTTGTGTCTCTTTGTTATCTCAAATGTAGGTACAGTTACAGTACAGTACGTACGAGTATAAAACATAAATTATAGTTAGTTATATAAAATAAAAGTCATAGGTATATTAACAAAGTAGATACTACATAAATTTATGGTATGGCGAAAACTAACGTCAAATTATGTCATTCGAACCCAATGGCAATCTACTGACGAAAAACATGTTTGTATTGTATACTCCAGCCTTCTTACGGAACTAATGTTTGTAAACAAATATTTGAGCATTTTTAGGGATTATTTCACAAATACCTAAGTCCTTCAGTTTACTTTTTTTAATGAACGACGAGGAGACTAATAGCCTTCATCATACCTGATGTTAAGTATCGATAAGGCTGAAGATGGAAGCGAGCCTCTCCCGGAATCTTCAATCACTGAGGAACTCGGTATCTTATCTCTAACTGCCGGAACACAACAATGCTGAAAACATAGTTGTTATGGCGTCAGACTTAGATAAGATGGTGGTAGCTAGCAAGGCGGACTTACAACGAGTCCTACCACCAACCAAACCGAATACAATTATTATTATATTTTTTTTATATGTTCCAGTGGTTGTACCAATAGACCACAGAGGCGGTTAAAGTTAAAGTTACTATTACCAATATTACCATATATCAAACTTGGACAATTTATGTAAGCTTTAAGAGAAGTGCACATACATCCGAGGTAAAGTATGGCGCGGTTTGTTTACAAACATTCTTTGCGTTCCAATGTCTTTGAATTGGTTTTGTAGTTGTCTGTACATATTAGTGCAACCGCATACTCCTAGCTCTAAACCCGTCAGGGCGACATGAGACTAGTTGCTTTTTTCTAGTATATTTTCTTGTTAAATATTTATCTCTAAACCAAACTTAAGTAGGTAGTAAATTTTCTTCTATCTGTTCAGAACTACATGAATACTGAAATAAAACTACTTTTACGGATTTCAAAAGCGCTATATTTCAAACCGTGGTTAAAAGGTGCTGTAAAGGTGCCGAAACGTCGGGAAAATCAAAAAACCCCTAAAACACCTAAAAATTACGGACAATTACAACTTAGTTCGTGGAAATATAGCGCGTTTGATATCCGTAAAAGTTGTTTTATTTCAATGAACAGTGCGCGCCAAAACATAAGATGTACGTACATGAATACTGGTTTGAAGAAACCAAGTAGATGTTTCTTGAGTTGTTTCCTAGCATAATTGAGCCTTTCAGTTCCGTTACTTGGCTTTTATTATGCCTAATAATCCGAGGCAGCTAGACGCGGGTCTGGCGGCGCTGGCTCTTGTCTGGCGCCGCTGGCACTAATGGCACTTGGCACTCGACACACTCCATAATTGGCTTTAGCTGAGCCTTTTCTGGATTCCATGTTTTGGCTTAAATGTGTGGCCCCGTTTTAATGTGTGGTTTGAAGTGAAGTTGTTTTGGGTAAATACTTTTCGAACGCCTTTATTACTTTCATTAATATATTGTACCTATCAGAATAATAACAATGCTTCATAATAGTTCTTCTTCTTTCTTAATTAATGGCGTGCTTGCGATAAAATTCGCGACTTATGCCAATGTCAAGTAAATTTATTTGTATTTATAGAAATTGAACGGTAGATTGAGTTAAAATGGAGCCTCACAACACGTGTTTTTCACGAAAAGAACTCGGGTGCAACTCATTCATAATAGTTCAAATATATGATGCTATGCTGACATTGACATAAAGGTTAGTTTGATAACTTAAAAACGTTTGGTTTCTCGTGATTCAAGTCTGATTCAGTATCGGTTTTTCTTCAAATCTATGGAGAGTATGTTTTCGGTTTTTTTGTATTCTGTGTAAAATGAAATAATGTCAAGGGAGTTTAAGAAAACGGCAACACCGTATTCGAGTGATGCGACAAAATGGAAATCGGTGAATTTCAATTCGGATGCGAATTGAATTCACATGAGAAATTTTAAAAATACGTCTTCTGAACTGAAAATGTCTCAACGCCTTGAATATCGCATTGCACTTGTAGAATAATATACAGATCTAGATAAAACACTCGTTCTAACACTTCTGATGTTTTTAAAAAACATATATTTATATAATAATTTTTCTATCTTTCTTATTATATAAAAAAATAGTTTTACTACTTCTGATGTTTTAAAAATTTGATTTTAGGTGTTACAATTATTTTATAAGTATGTCATGTCATTAATGTATGTGTTTCTCTTGTGACACCTAATACTTTTTTCATCCTTTCTTAATTTTTTTTTAACAAAAAAATAGGTACGTTAGATTGATAATAAAAGAGCAGTAAATGTATTGGCGAATGAAACAAGACTTGTTAGTAAAAAAAAGATTGAGAATCTAGCCCGCCTCTTTAATGTTATATCTCTAAAATATAATGTCCGCCTGCGGGACGGGCGGGGGCGGGGGCGGGGAGGGCCCCTCCGTCCGGGCGGTGATAAGGATACAAAGGCAATATCCGCCTTATAAACGATCGTCTCGTAGCATTGTGTCCCTCACGGACTGATGACATGAACGGATGAACTGACCCTGCGTGTCGTCGTCAGAGGGTCTACAAGTATTACCAGAAAGACAAGGCGGCTAGATGGGAGTTTCAGAATATGCCCAGATTTGTATGAGAGAAAGAGAGATTATTTATTGACCCTCATTAATTAAACACACAGAGAAAAACAAAATGATACATTACAAATAACAACAGAAAAAAAAAACAAATAAAACGCAATCATGAAAAATGATCAAATTAATTGTCTTATTTTAAAATCTATTGTCATTTTTCAATTTGTCATTTTAAAGGTATTTACCAGCTTCGCGCCACAACTATTTGACATGTGATAGGGATTGTGATCGGGACGCCATTTGAAAAGTATTGAATGAACGAAAAAGAACTGTCTGAAGCAAAGTGACACACGAAAATATCTTTCAAATATATGGAGAAGGATCAAAATAAGTGTCAATTTAATATCATTCGAAACATGATTCGTCAAAAGAGCAATTGCGACTTCAAGTTACACAGTTCCATAAATCGCTTTCACAATCACTAAACCATTGAAACCACCCGTGTTGCCGCTGCACCAGAAGTGTAGCAGCAACGCTGGCATTCTGGCAGAGCATAAGATTGCTATTTTTACCCAAACACGATTTTTGTTTTCCCCAAAATTTACCGTATTTATGGTAAATTTTAAATAGAAAAATATTGGAAAAAATTAACTGGGCCACAAGTGAATTCTCAGACGGGAATCGAACCCTCGACCTTTGGAAATCCGGCCCAATGCTCTAACCGCTGAGCTACCGAGACTTACATATAAAAGAATTCACTTGTGGCCGAGTTAAATTTTTCCAATATTTTTCTATTTAAAATTTATTATAAGTATAAAAATAGCATTGAAAAATGCAAAAATTACAAAATCATAAATTACCTTACTTATTTGAAAACTCGATTTTTTTTACCAGAGAATCCAACTTTTAGCGAAAATTGCGAATAGAACCCCAATCACAGGCGGTGACACTCTCTGTATATACAGTCGCGATTTTATATCGGCAAATCGATCGGGAATTAATTCAATAACAAAATAAAATATTTTTACACTCACAGAAATTAACCTAGCTCCAAAGTAAGCACTGTACCTAGGGCTTCCGTTATGGCATAATAGGGTAACGGGTATAAATTTAAATAAAAGTATTTATATATATAAAAACGTCTATGACTCAGGTACAAATGCTCGTATTCATCATACAAACTAGCCATGAGAAATTAAGCTCTTTCAAAAGATAAGAGCTATGTAGCTCTTTACGCAGTCGAGAGCTATATAGCTCTTCTAGCTCATTTAGCTAAGTGTAGTTCAAGAAGATGGAAGGGTCTTAACTCGTTTAAATGTGTACAGATCAGACAGCAGACTCGCTCGATTGACGTTTTTGAGTTATGCAAGTACAGTAATCAAAGCACTTCGCTATTCGTTGTTTATTTTATTTATTTATACTCATGCACAAATCGTAAACAGGCGGACCTAATGCCTTAGGCATTTTCTACCTGTCAACCTTAGGGTGATGTGGAGATATGTAAGAGGTAGGGTGCACAACCGATGTAAAAAAAACATCTGAAAGAATTTATAAAATATAATAATAAAATACTTAAAGTATTCATACACAAATATATAGAAATTTAAAGCATACGTACGCATAATAGAGCTAGAGTATTCAATAGACAGTGTCTGTGTGTGCGTGAATACATCTCTTTCTATCGCTCATACGTCATTCGAATGAAACGTTTAATGTCTCTCTTTGTCTATCGAGTCCCTCGAATCCGATGAAACACTGAGCTAAATGATATATATACTGATATGAATTGAACGAGACTGAGCTAGATGTGTTGAGCTAGAATAGGTGAGCTAGCTCTTTTTAACAACTCGCTCGCGAGCTACCCATCTCTAATACAAACATTTGCTCCTTTTGGGATTCGAACCCGGGACCTCAGAGTAGGCGTCACCTTAAAACAGGTCGTCAAATTCAATGCGATATTGTACATGTGAGTTCGAGGGCAGGTCACCTTGAGCCGAAGTTTGGGGAGAGATAGAATTTAGACTAGCTCCTAAAGAAGATTACTTACCCATACATAGCTGTTCCGCCGTGTGGCGGCCTAAGAATACAAGTGTCACCACTCCCTTACATGCCTGGGATGTCGTAAGAGTCGACTAAGAGGCTCGACGCATTGAACACCTGTGCGAGAGAAGGAAAACTTGAAACAAACCCTCTACCAACCCGTCTGGCCAGCGTGGTAGCAGTAGCCCTATAAACGCCACAATATGCGTGAGCTAGGAGAGGCCTATGTCCAGCAGGGACGTCCACAGGCTGATGATGGATGGATGACATAGATGTTATGAAATGTCCACTGAAATGAAATCCTCACTAGTTGAGGATTCCGGCAGCGGCGCGTTTCCACCTGGGGCCTTATCACTATGATGAAGGATTCAGCGTCTTCCGTTGTTGATAAAAGACATGAGGTACTGAGGTAATAAAAGAATGGTTTGTATTAAATAAATATTTTAATTCAATTATCTTCAATTTCTTCTTTGCAATCAAATTCAACTAACTCCGTTTTTATGCACTGAAGTTCATCTAATTCGGTCTGAGTAGAGGAATCCGTCATTTCCCGTTTTATTTTTATTAATTCAGTTGAATGGTCATGTATTTCTAAACTGTCATGTATTTCGATCATGTAATCATCTTTTGATGTTGATGGGACAGTTCCTCCTGGTTCTGTTTTTATTGCAACTGGCAATTTCATATTTGGAATAGCAGTGTGTCGTAATTTTCTAGTATATATAAACTGTTCTTCGCTGAAGTGATCACTACAGACGCGGTGATGTAATCTTGCAGTTTTGTATGTCTCCAGTAGCTCGTCCCGCCCAATCAGAGGAAGCCATACTGCTAATCTACAAACATAACAAGGTACCTTTTTAAAACACAAATGTAACTACAATATGGTGCGTATTCGTCCTCCAGACCTTTTTATTGTCATCATCCTCATCAGCCTATATTAATGCCCCCACTGCTGGGGAGCTAGCCTTCCTCAGGAGGTTAAAAAAGACCACGCGGGCCCAATGCGGATTAGTGGGTTTCAACGATTGCAAATACAGCCAGGCCAACGGCTTCACGTGCCTTCCGAAGGACAGAGAAGCTCGTGACAATTCATTTTGGTCACCCATCCTTGACCGACCATTGCGAAAGTTGTGTCTCGTTTTGTTCACCGCTACCATCGTTGGCCGCTTCGCCACCGAAATACTCAGACTTTCTTTATTAGACTGAACTTGATTAGTTTTCTTTTCAGCTTCCAGCGCAGTCCGGCGCCGGCTCCAGTTACCTATTCGTGAACATATATAAATACATATTTACACCGAATACTCGAAGAGACGGCTGGACCGATTGTAATGATTCAAACGTTACGTACTAGGTTTGTTTCCAAGTTGGTTATCCATTTTTAGAAATTTTAAAATCGTTTTAGTAGTTTTTCTTCTATTTTGAAAAAAATGTGTCTAGATGATATTATATTGACAGCTCTATTTTTCAGTGTAGTGGGACTTATTCTAACCTTAAAAATTATGAAATAAATACTATTTATACAAAAAAAGGCTTATTTTTCGCTTTTCGAAGTCGGTTCTTTAAAATAAATTTTATACTTACAGTTGCTCTAAAAGTATACTAGAATAGTAAGGGCCAGTTTCACCACCGATAGATAAGTTCTGGATAGCTTATCTAGCAGACAATTTGACAGTTGTAATATGGAAAATATATCAAATTATCTGCCAGATAATTATTTGTCGGTGGTTAAAGCGGCCCTAATATTATAAGGACACTTACTTTTCTGGATCGGTAGACAATAAAAAGAAACTTTTGTCTTTATTCCTTCTTTGATTATTGCGACAGCCATAAACACAACAATAAAGCCCGCCCATTTAGCGATAAAGTCAGGTAAAGACTTTACGTGGACACAAACAGACGCTAGCCCTCGGCCGAGGCAGTCGGGTGACTGCCACCCGCGTCCGCGTGGCGCGACGGCTCGGACGCGCTCCCCCGCGCGCCGCCCGCCCGCCGTCGCCCGGCCGGTCGCAAGACATATTTTTGTTTTTGTTATGTAATAACGGTGCCCTTTTAGTTTTAGCCAATATCGATTTTTTTGCTAACGATATGATATTATTATTATTATGATTATGATGTCATATTAAGGTCTCTGTTGCCTAAATACCACATTATTGATATGGTATGCTATAATATTTGTGTATTTAAAAGATTTTATTTAAGTACATAACTATTTCTTTACAACTTTATTAAACAATAACAGTTATTAAGTAGATTAATGACGTTACGATTTTATATTATTTACCTTAAAATGCTTCATAGTAAAAAATATGTAATAGAATAGGTATTAATATTAAGTACGCACTCACCTTTCTGGATCTGTAGGCAGTCCCAAGAAGCTTGTGCCCTTATTCCGTTTTTGGTTATTGAAACAACCATAAACACAACAATATATTCCGTTGCTCATGATTATTTGCCGTTGTATAAGATCCCGTCGGGCGGCGGCGGGCGGCGGCGGCGCGGCGGGCGGCGTGCGGTCGACGCGAGTGACACAGACACACACACACAGCCCTCGGTAGAACAGTCTGGCGACGTCTGGCTCCCCCCCCCGCGCGTCCCGCGCGGAGTTTTTCGCGCCTACGACATTTTTTAGAGTCAAAATCAAATCAGTCAAACGAACGACGAATTCGAGATGTTGACGGCGCGAAGTCGTCTTCAAGTCGCTAAGGTAATCGTGAACAACAAAAAACAGTATACCTACGCGACGAATTGATAACGCCTTATTTCGTCTTATTTAGTCTCGATCGCGAGGATAAAGCTGGCAATAGACAGCCGATTATGCTTCCGATTGTCTGATAAGACAATCTGATCGGATTCACTCAATACACGATTTTTGCGTCCGACTTTATCTAAACTTAGTCCAAAGACTAAAATAATAAGCGCTAAAGAGTCAACTGGCAATCGGGAAGAGAATCGGACGTCTATTTCGTCTGTGTACAGAAGTATGCATACTGCACTTCTGCACCCTTCAGACAATTGGATAATACAATAAGTACTTTCTGACTCGGACCTCCGATCCGACTATCGGATCGGATGTGTATTACGTATGCACACAAATGTATGGCACGAGCGCCTTCCGATTGTCTGATCACACTATCAGATCCGACTATCGGATAGAAAAATCTGACGTGTATTCCCAGCCTAATGCTTAAATAGCTTGGCTTCGGGAGGCTTATTCTAGCGCTGAGATATGTCGAATTCGACATACTTTGAGGCCACATTTGTATTAAAAATTCACTGAAAAACACCAGTTTTCGACATTATAGGATTATCAACTTTGAAACTAAAAGATTTTGACGGTAATAGGGATTCCACTTACATTTTTAATAAAGAAATTATTAAAATGTCGAATTCGACATAGGTATGTATCTCAGCGTCTTATAGGCCCCCAGGAATAATATTCTCAAGCGTGCCTACCTCTCCAGCCTCATCAATACTTGACATCAGGTATGATGAAGGCTAAGGTCTCCCCGTTGTTCATAAATGTTATCATGTTATCACTCGAGCGAATATCTAAACAACTCAAATTAAATATACTAAAAAAATAAACGTGATAAATCATAGAAACGTGATAAAAACTCGTAGAAGTGATGAAAATGCAGAATCATTAATTTGATAAGGTCATTTCCTATTTTAGTTTAAATTGAATAAACCAATTTGATAGCGTTCTACGGATACTAATTCGTCATCGTCATCAGCTATTTTTAATATCCACACCGCTGGGGCACTGGCCTTCCTTCTGGATGGATAAATAAAATGGGCCATGACCCATCACGTACAGTCCTAGCGGTACGACAAAAAAACCTGCAAATGGTGTTAAAAGTATGGCAATCGGTATCGTAAGCGCTATTTGTCTCTTATAATAGTGAGGCAGATAGTTATTATCTTTTGTCAAGTTTAAATTATTTAACAAAGGATTTATGTCAATTATATGTAGCTTTTCAGGGTTATGAAAGGCTACTGTGCTTAATGTAAAGTTTAAGTTGTATCTTAACTTATTTTCCAGCTCTGTGAAACTTTGACTGTAGGGAAATGTAAACATTACAACTTTCCTAACATTTAAGGAGCATAGAGAGTTAATATAAGATATCAACTTTTGTTTATTGACATTGTCCCTATTCCCCATCAAAATTATGATATTTACAGATATTGTGCTATCGTACACATAAGACAAAGAAAACATAGTGCCGGTCTTCTCCGTCTCCAGCGCAGCGGTGAAGACGCACCCCTAGGGTTCGTTAACACAGAAAGACCGTTTTCAGAAAAATGAGTTTTACATTGCTCTTCTAGTAAGTATATTTTTATTTTTCTTGCCTTGACTGGCTGGCACCAACTTCAAAAGTTTTATATTTTACATTTTGAAGTCGGTTTTAATTTTTTTGTATATAAGCTTTTTTTACAGGACTGTTTTATCGGATGTATCGCTCGCTACTGGAGGTAGTGTTCACACGACACGGTGCAGACGGCGCTGTTTATTTTGCCGGATCAATATTTTTTATTGGATCGTGGCAGTGCACTCACTCATACTGTTGGAGAGTGAAAGTCCTGGCTGGCAAGAACTAGTGCTGGCCAACAAATGTCATGCCTATACATGACAAATGTAATCTGTCACTAGAATATTGTTTCTGTATTGTTTGTTTATACTTCACTCAAACAAGTCAAATAAAATTGTCTGAACGTAAAACTGTGTTTACGTTAATAATTTAGTAGTAAATCAGCTCCACTGCGTGCTAACATCAGCCAAATTTTCAATACATACTAATACAGCAACATACGATAAAACTGGCCTGTTAAACAAACTGCTGTGTGAACGAACCCTTAGTCCCGCCCGCAGACACACGCTTGTCGCGCTGACGGAACCCATTAGTTGCACACGCTCCCTCGGCCCTCTCTAATAATATCAATTTGAATATACTCTCCAACTTGGATATGTTTTACCAGTCCATGATTCGTTATAATCTGCTGTCCCGTGATTTGGTAGAGGATTATCTGGACACAAATTTTAATAACTTATGGATGTCACAGACATATCGTATAACACGCCGTATTACAAAATGGCGCGCCGAATTAAAAAACGTCGCCGTTATGTAATGCGGCTACCCCACGCTAAGCCGGCATATTACCAAAAAATTTGCAATTATCGCGCAGATCGCTGCGGAACGCCAAAATTTAAAAGGTATTACGTATATGATTGCTGGCTAATCGCTCGCTGATGTTCGTATAGCGGCGTCTCACTCTCTCGCGCTCCTACCTAGGTGCGAGAGTGAGAAGCCGCGTGTTGCTATGACGCTAGTGCCAAAAACAAATTGGTAAAGTCAGGAAACGTCGAAAGCCTTGGACAAGTATCGTATCTAAATAATCGTATTTTAGAGGTTATTTCGCACGTCAAAATTAGTAAGGTGGCAAAAAGTTTTTTAAATTCGCAGGACACCCACCCGTACGTACGTACGTACCCCAATAACGTTCGTATACGTTATTGGGGTACAAAATATGATTATAATGAATATCAGTAACGAAGAGAAGGTCTCGTTTTAAAGAAAAATCCCCTGATGACCCTACGGTTCTTATTATTTGAGATACATAAATAAATAAATTAGACAATGTGACAAAATGCTATACTTACAATATATAAAAATCAATACATTTTTTGTGTAACATAAAACATTATGTTATATTTTCAATGCTATCAGTAAAATATATAAATTAAATTTAAGATAAAAACATTCAGAACCTATTTACTAATTACATGTAATTAAGTGATCAGTAGATGTTATAACAATTTTCACACTAATTAATTACTTCCTGTAAGTATACAATAACAATTTTGAGATATCAGAAATAATTTATTTTTATCTGTTTTACATAAATTGTAGTAACCCTATATTGCTGCTTGCTTACAATAGGGCTAAACGTTGGACGCCGCTTTGTATTGTACAACGCATCCCGACTACTTTTCAATCCGGCGCGCCGTTTTGTAATACGGCGTGTTAGACGATACAGCTGCGACATGGTCACGACAATTTAAAATTATTGTAAATTTCCATTTTTTTTCTTCCTTGTAATAGGTACTATTGTAGTACATATAGTAAACGTAATTATTATTTGCATAATAATATTATTTTTTTTTCAGTTACATTAATACTTTTTTATGAACAACGTGGAGACTCTTGGCCTTATTTTTATTTTTTATTTATTTATTTCACCATATTATAACATAAAACGTTACATTTGGCATTATGACATGCGTTACAATAGAAGAATTAAATTTAATCTTAAGTAGGACAATTAGTAAGGACCTTAATCATACCTGATGAGCAGTATTGATAAAGCTGAAGATGGAAGTGAGCCTCTCCCGGAATCCTCAATCACTGAGGAACTAGGCTATATGATCTCTAATCTAACTGCCGGAACGGAACACAAGTATGCTGTAAACATTGTTGTTATGGCGTCAGACTTAGATAAAATGGTGGCAACTAGCCAAGGGGACTTACAACAAGTCCTACCAATCACCAAACGTACACACAACACAACCGAGTTAACCTAATTTCATAATTTGAATTATTCCTGTTACTTACTGACCTTACAAGAAGATTCTCTATTTTATATTTGTAAGTAAAGTTTTCTCCATTTCATAATTTTATATTGTTGAATAAATTAGTGGCTTAAATTCGCCATAGTCACGAATTTCGGCATTGTATCTTTGGATTATGCCGTGTGGTGACGGCCTAAGAACACAAGTGTCACCACTCCCTTACATGCCTGGGATGTCGTAAGAGTCGACTAAATGGCTCGACGCATTGAACACCAGTGCGAGAGAAGGAAAACTTGAATCAAACCCTCTACCAACTCGTCTGGCCAGCGTGGAAACAGTAGGCTAATAGCCTCCTATGAACGTCACAATAGGCGTGAGCTAGGAGAGGCCTATGTCGAAGTCAAAGATTTTTATTCAAATAGACTTATAAGTGCTTTCGAATCGTCCATTTTTTTTCTACCAGCTAGACATCTTTTAACTGATAAGAAGAACGGCCTATCAGCTTTAACAGAAGCAACAACATTTACAAAGGAACATGTCGTTGCCAAACACAAATCTACAATCTTGAAACATTTAATATAAGAGGAAAATTTTCTCATACACATTTATTAGAATATTGTCCTTTTATACAATTACTATAGTCATGTTTTGTGTAAGTATCACTTCCATGCATTTTGGTATTTTAAATAGTCATCTACCTTGTAATAACCTTTGCTTAAGAGCGTTTTTTTAACATATATTTTAAATTTATGCAAATCAGCTCAATCACTTGTTGTAGAACTTTATTAAAAAAGGCTATGCCTTTCCCCAAAAACGAGCGCCTACATTTCTCAAGCCGAAATTATGGAACGGCAAGCCTATTCTTGTTTCTAGTATTAAAACTATGAACTATGTCCACAAGTGGACGTCCACAGGCTGATAATGGATGGATCTTTGGATTGGAATTCTCTCTCCAGGTTTAAAATTTGAATGAAACCTTCTTGACACAAAAGCTACTAGCACTTTGTGTCGGCTATTCTCGTGATAATCCATCGGCTAATCGAACTCGACACTTCGACAGGGGTATAAGCCGCTTACTGGAGCTTATCGGACTTACCAGTTATCATTTTATAGATATTTCAAAATTTATTAAGTCTGTCGTTTTTTTTATTTTTAATCTACTTCATAGATTTTATAATAAGTTGTGAATAATATAAACAGTTTTTAATCTGATCATCAAATAAGCAGGAATTCGTTCGTTCACGAAATGTTTCTATGAATCCGAACTTTTTGTGCGTTTCCGAAAACGAATTATAGAAGCTGGCGAATCTTCGTTTCCGAGAAATAGAGTAGGCCCTTTGTGTTGGGTATAACATTTACATACATTTTAATATTCTTGACAATGTGTCGTCGTATTTAAATAAATGAAACCGTCTACCTATGTAAAAAAGCCGTCTATTATTCATTGTAGCGACACTTGTATACTTCTTTGGTTACAAAAACATTTCTCCGTAAGTTTTTCAGGTTTCTTAAATGAACCTTCAACTCTGTGACTTGTAATTTTTCTACGAAGGAGCCAATTTATTTTTTGCTGTCGCTTAATTGGATTTCATGTAACTCTTAATGAATTCACTCCCTTTCTCGTTTGGAAACTTTCAATTTAGTTTCCGTGGATTGTTTGGAATTTATTTTTTCCCCTTTGAACGCAAGAAGCTCGTTTATAATGCGGCCGGGGGTAGATTACGAAAATAAATAATACATTCAAATTACATTGTAACTTTGTTTTTGACAAACAAAATTTGTGTACTTATTTTACCAGACGCACTGCGGGCACCACCCCCTTGTTGGTTGACATTCCTACTCAACATCCTTAATATTGTGCACAGCAAAGGAGTGGAACTCCCTCCCTGCGTCTGTATTTCCGAGTACTTATAACCCGTCTATCTTTATAGGAAGGGTGAATAGGCACCTTCTGGGTTAGCTGGCTCCATCGTCGATCTTAGAGCCGTACCGCGCAAGTGGCGTCCGCATTGAAATCGGCTTCATTTGACAGATGGATGTGACACATTGCTGCTTCTTTTTGACAGAAATGAAAACTTACCAAAGACTAAGAGCAATATGTCACATCCATCTATCAAATGAAGTCGATGTAGATGCCGACAACACTTGCGCGGTACGACCTCAGCTTAGCCGATTGGATCATGAGCAAACCATATTGAGAGAAGAGTATTTCCATGTTTAAATAAGGCTGCCATACGTCCCAATATTCCAGATTTCCCAGATTTTTCCAATATTTTTCTATTTAAAATTTATCATTAGTTCAGAAAGATGTTATTACACATTATTATGATCATTAATATTTGCGTGAAATAAAATAACGTCGTCTCTGGCATTCCCCAAATCGTATCTAAATTATAAAAAAATAAAAAATAAAGAATAACCCTTTTGGAGTCGGTGATAGCCAAGTAGAAGTGCAATGTAGAATTTAAAGAATGCGCCATCGTTGCCTTTGGTGGTGGCACCGACTCCAAAAGTGTTGAAGTCGGTTTTTATTTTTTATAAAAAGTTTTTTATTTCTCATTCTTTTTATTTATTTATTTGTTATAGGTACACTTACAGATTAAAGTCATTACAAAACTTATAATCTATGCTAAATATATGAACCAAGACTTTAATCCAATAAGTTACAATAAGTCCCGCGCTTCGGTTTGACGCAAACTAGTTGTAGGCATCTACTAGTTTGAGTCAAACGGTTTGTGTCCAACCGCTTGACCCAAAACACGACAGTTTTTTCAAAATTTCTTGAAACTGCTAGACTGATTACAACATTTTTAAAAATGGGACTAACTTGGGTACAAATCCGATGTTATAACTTTGAATCATTTCGAGCGGTTCAGGCTTTCTCGAGTAATCGGTGAACATACATAATAGTACATTATGATATAAGTGCGGTAATTATCAAAGCGCACGGCGCACGTATGTCATACGACGTTTTATAACATATTTGTGAGAAAATAAATAAAACTCGTATTTTCTTAAACGAATATTTTTTTTATGATTTTGTTACACGGTTGTAATCTATTGTCAAAATAAATTTAATTAAAGAATTAAATGTTTATTTATTATATTTTATCTCCCAAAGTTAATTTTATTCATAAAATGTTGACCTCTTTTCTGTAATAAAAACTCTTTGCTAAGATTTAAAAAAATACCGTTCGTTTTACGGAGCATCTTGAAGATTTACATTACATTACCGCACAAGTGCGTAATGAGATACATTAAGATATTGAAATTGGTGTAATAAGAGACACTTTACGAGCAAATATGTTATAAAAAATATTATATACGTAACGAATTGATAACCTCTTTCTATGTTTTGAAGTCTGTTCTGAGTGACGCGTGTTTTCATGATAATGGTCTCAAGCGGACTGACTGTGGCCGGTTTCAATCATCTATCCCTAACAAGAGGTAGGCCTATCTTCGTTACGTTACTTAGCAACCGCTGTTATTTTGAATTATTTTAGGCTGATTAACAAAAATATCTAGGCAACAAAGCTCTAGTAAGCCTATCTCTTACTGAGGATAGGTTATTGAAACCGACCGTAGATCGGCTAACTTTGGCCGTGGATCAAACTTTTGACATGGAAGGTAGTACACTTTTACCGGTCTGTGGCTGCATTGGAAAGCTGGCATCTGCTTTCACTGCCAGTTTGTTATATTTTTTGTATCATTTATTTATTTATTCCTTGAGCGAAATAAAAGCACGGCAGGGACACGTCATTCGAATGGGGGCCGATCGAGCTGTGAAAAGAGCGTACATGGGAGTCCTCACGGGGCGTCCGCTCGATTGGTAGACCTAGGTACCGCTGGAAGGATCAGGTCAACTAAGATCTCGCCGAATTATAGGTGTCCACGATTGGTCAGAGATGGCACTAAGGCGAAAAGAATGGCGTGCTCTATTGTCGGAGGTCAAGACCCACTTCGGGTCCCTGAGCCACAGCAGTAAGTAAGTAAAGGAAACATGCAAACTTATTGTATTAGCTAAGTTAAAATATCTACAAACTAACCTAGTCTATTTCAGATTTTAATTTTGAGTATGGATGAACTAAACTATGTACTTACAATGAATTTTGCAAATTTTAATTTTACGATACAGTGGGGATAAATGTAATCAACAATCGTATGAGGTAGGCTGATGAAATCAACCTTCGCAATTCAGCTTTGTATTTGCAAATTGAAGTCAAGAAGATATCAATTTCATTAAATAATTTGTTGTAGTTGTCACAGGAACGCCTTAAGAAAGTATCTTTAAACATAGTTTGAGTCACTAAAGAATATGTAGAAAGGTATATTTGTCGAATCCAATTTTCTACAAAAGAGCACTTGAGTTTCATTCATTCATTCACGTCATTAATACGGAACATCTATACTAATATTATAAAGAGGAAAGATTTGTATTTTTGTATGTAACGAATAAACTCAAGAACTACTGGACCGATTTTGACGAAATTTGGTATAGAGAATCCTTAGGCCCCAAGTAGTAACATAGGCTATAAATGATCCCAAAATTCCCACGGAAACGGGAAACACGCGGGTGAAACCGCGCCCGGCCTCTAGTTAATTATAAAGAAAGTTATTATTCATAGAGAGCATAGAAACTGACTGATCCGATAAGCATAATATTATGGAGGTTGCCTCACGGCTGTTCGGCTATCGGCAATCCTATCGCAGCTCCTCACGATCGACAGGAATGAAAGTCGGTATCGACCTTATCGTGAAAGGTCGATAAAGGTCATTGAAAAAGTCATGGTGCGACCGACAATATTGTATGAGCTTCAAGAATATCATGGTAAGAAGTTAAAAGTCTATTAGAAAAGATGAGATACAAAGTTAGAGCAAACTTCAAACTAGCTTTTGTTTTATACCCAAATTACTAGCTGTACCTAGGTATCTTAGAGTTAGTATATTTATGTAGTAATTTTTAGCTTGAAAAAGACAAAAGAATCGCTCGTGTTTCGTGTAGGTCGAAAATCAGATTTGTTTAAGCCTGTAAGTACTTTTTAAATTACAGTACCTATCTAGTAATTCACTTAATAGTAATTCATTTAATTTCTTTAGAATCACCTTAATAACTAACACTAGTAGCCGATTTTGGTTTAAAAATCTTTAAAATTATAAGGTATTTAATAATACGGTCTGTTTAGTAATACCTTAGCTTAAACTCCTATATAAGTGACAGCCATTTATATTTTTTTTACTAGGTAGGGTAGGTATGTTGACTGTCAATAGTGGCAATCCCGCTGTTTCCCTTTTCTCTCCTTTTACTTTAAACGTCTCCTGAAGGTGTATCTAGCTAGGATCTTTTGGAAAAAAGAAAGAAAAAACCGAAACCTTTTTTTTTTAAAAGCTAAATCTTTTTTGTACGGAACCTGCTTTTCGTGAGTCAGCCTCCCAATTAACAAGTTTTTTTTATTGAAATTCCTTGCCACTCAACTTAAACAAAATAAATTATTAATGTTAGAAACATAACTAACGTTAAATATTATAATTATTGCTTCGAAGATAATTAGCGGACTCAAACTCCCATAGCTCTGCTTAACGTATAATTTTATGTAATTTATATTATAATCCGTATTTTGGAATGAGGCTTACGGTTTTTATTCGATGTAATAAAACTATAAAACTAACGTGATTTAGTAACACGGTCAGTGAGTGAGCCATTTGCATCAATTCGATTTCGGATTGCGTTCGGAACCGTGCGCGTGCGACGACGGACACTGACGGACAGGCGACAATTCTTGCGACTGGTTAGATATTGCTCGCAGTTTTTTTATTTTTTATTTCACGACGGGGAGACACTTAGCCTTCATCATACCTGATGTTAAGTATTGATGAGGCCGAAGGTGGAATCTTCATCTTGTACACTATTCTTAAAAACCTCTTTCAGTAACCGATTTTTCTGTTTTTAGGACCACTACCTGTACAACCGTCTTCACCGTGAACAGAACATTGTCTGACTTACTAGGTAAAAGTGTAGGCTCACTGATGTATGAATGAAAAAAATCTTTATTCAATTAAGCAAAGTACACGCGTTTTTGAATTGACAATTTTGCCCTACCACCCGTTTCAGGCTTTATTATATTTTTTTTTTTTATGTACGACGGTGAGACTCTTAGCCTTCATCATACCTGATGTTAAGTATTGATAAGGCTGAAGATGGAAGCGAGCCTCTTCCGGAACCCTTAACCACTGAGGGACTGGCTATCTTATCTCTAACTGCCGGAACACAACAATGATGAAAACATTGTTGTTATGGCGTCCGACTGAAAAGGTGATGCTCAAAAGTTAATACTGTCGTATCTCAGTTCCAGAACTCAGACCGTTGATATTAATGGAGTGAAATCTGCCGGCTGAAATATAAAACTAGGCGTGCCCTAAGGCTCTATCTTGGGCCCTTTCCTGTTTCTAGTATATATTAATGACTTGCCTTTCTTTGCCAAAAACTTATGTGAGATTGTCTTGTTTGCGGATGATACTTCTTTAATATTTAACATTGATAGGAATAAAACTGATTTTGACGATGTAAACAAAACACTCTCGCAAGTACTAGCGTGGTTTAATTATAATAATATACAGCTTAATGCAAAGAAAACTAAATGCGTTCTTTTTTCTTTACCAAATGTTCAGAAAGTACCCATGGAAATTGTTATGAACAATGAAAAATTAGATTTAGTAGAATCAACAGTCTTTCTGGGTGTAACTATGGACTGTAAACTTCAATGGAGTCCACATATTGCAATACTAGCTGGCAAGCTTAGTTCTGCTGCCTACGCTGTGAGAAAAGTCAGACAACTGACTGATATAGAAACAGCTAGGACTGTGTACTTCAGTTATTTTCACAGCATCATGTCGTATGGTATTCTTATGTGGGGAGTAGCAGCTGACATTAATACAATATTTATACTACAAAAACGAGCTATAAGGGCCATTTATCAACTGGGTTCCAGAACATCTCTTCGGGAAAAATTTAAAGAAATTGGTATACTGACAGCTGCTTCTCAATTTATTTTAAATTGTATTCTTTTTGTACGGCGTAATATCAACCTGTATATCAAACATGGTGATTTGCACGATCGCAATACTAGAAATAGAAATAAACTTGTTATGCCTCGGTACCGATTAAAGAAGGTCCTTGGATCTTTTATGGGTCTAGGTATACGTATCTATAATAAAATTCCAGATAATATTTTGGATTTGCCTTTCGAAAAGTTTAAGATGAATGTAAAAGATTGTCTTCTTAAAAAAGGATATTATACTATAAAAGATTACTTGAATGACGAGACAGCTTGGTCATAAATATTTAGTTTTGTTTTTTCGAAATTGTAGTGTCATTCAATTAATGTTTAGTAAAGTATTAGATTCCACTTTTAACACAGGTTGCTTGGGTATGTCATGCTCTCTGTAAACATTTCTGCGGTGGTGTCGTGTGAGGCGGGTCGCTACGTTCCCTAAAATATGGTTGAGCGAAGCGATGGCTGGTTCATGCGTCATGCTCGTGAACGGGTGCTGCCAGCGGGATGGGTCTGCTCATGTTTGCTTGTGTTAAAATGTGTAGAGATATATGTTGTTTTGATTTTATGTTATTTATGATGTTTTGAGTTGAGATGCGTGGCACTGCTTGATCAGAGTAAACAAAGGTAAATAATGTTTTCAATTATTCCAAATATATAAAAGCTTTTTTTTATTTATTTTTTTAACTTTAATTACGATTGAGATTGTGACCCAGCTGATGCGTCTTCTAGTGACATTGTAGGTTGTGTTGTGTCTTACATTAAGGCACTTTTATCTTTCTTTTTTTGCTGTTGCCATTGTATTTTTTTATATTTATACAGCTTAACATAAGAACCTGAAGTACGTCATGCTCACTCAAACGTTTCTTCGGCGGTGTCGTGTGAGGCGGGTCGTTACGTTCCCTAAAATATGGTTGAGCGAAGCGATGGCTGGTTCATGCGTCATGCTCGTGAACGGGTGCCGCCAGCGGAAATGGGTCTACCTCAGTCTGCTTATCTTAATGCTGTGCTTAAAGCCTAAATATTTATATCTAAAATAAATTGATACTGACCTGTATGTACCTCACAACTTGCAGTGTAGTAGTCTTGTGGTGCGGGAAATGTTGTAATGTATGATAGACAAGTCTTTCTTTGCCAGTTAAAAATTGTTTACGTTTACAATAACCATAAAATGTATTATTTTAATTAGTATTTTACTTTTGTGATGGAAATTGACCTTACTGATATGTTAAGGTCACTTTTCAATTTGACGACTCTGTATGAAATAAAACAGGGAGAAAAAAACAGCCCTTGACGAGTTTCTTGCCGGTTCTTCTCGTTACAAGGTCTCCCGTCGTAGGGTTTGTGAACCGATGGCGTAGCTTCTTTGACGTTCATAAGTGCTTGCCTAACAGCCTAGACTGAATAAATGATATTGACTTTGACTTTGACTTTGACTTAGATAAGAAGGTGGTAGCTAGCCAGGCGGACTTACAAGTCCTACCACCAACCAAACCAAATACAATATGTACCCCCGCTGGGAATCGAACCCGGGATCCCTGGGTCTGATACCGGTGGTTGTTACCGCTAGACCACAGAGGCGGTTAAATTTCATCTTGTAATTGTCTTCAGTACAATCAGGATACTTCCCGGTTGACCAGTAGATTTTTTTTGGGGTACGTTTATTTGAAAAGTGAAAAGGTTATTATATTTATATAAAAAACCTATTAATGTTCTATTATTTGTGATATAAACGCTTTCTATAAATCAATTCATTTTTGAAATAACGTTCCCTGAAAAAACCTACTGGGAAGTTGCCCCAGACACAAGCTGATATTAGCTATTCAGACACCATTATAGTTGAACCGGTTTTGTGCAGGCAAAAATCGCAAAGTATGTAGTTTGTTATCGATCGCATTAATTGCTTGCTGGTTTTAATTGTTAGCTACTTATTGCCATGAGTAGACTGTTGCAGTGCGCGATTATGCTGCATACGGGCAACTATAATAATTACTTATAGTGACGCTTACGGCAGTGGCAGTTCACATCTGCCAGTCCTGCAATTATGGAGAGCTATATAAACGATTCCTTTTGGTCGACATGAAAATACGAGTTAGTTTCTTATAATGAAAGACATTTGTGTACCTATTCACGAGGGGTCCGATTCCGATAATGCTTAGTCACAATCGAATTCCAATGGTGCTTCAATAGTAGTGCTGTTTACACAGTTCTTGTTACAACAGTGTAAAAAACACGACTATTGAAACACAATTGAGAAACAATTATGACAAAAATTTTGCAGAATTGGCCACTAGGTTCTTGAAAAATGTACCTAAAAACTTTTTCATGTCAGTGCTTAATTGTATTAATTAAGTGCTATTGAATGCTGATGTGAATAGACGTAGGAAGTTGCATGAATAGTTCTAACAACGTTAATAGTTGATTGCAATTGAGCGTGTCTAATGGTCTAATGGTCGATCGGACAAGTTGAGGTCAGTTGTGAACAGATAATTGAAAAAAACACCATATCCACTAAAACCCATTGTAAATATACATTGATGGATCTTTTTGCGCTGTTTTGTCCACTATAATCCTTGATTTAGCGGTCCTATGGAGATCAAATTTTCCTTCTAATACCACTTTTTGACTGAAAATTAAGTTCAATCGTATTTACTAAGGTATCAATAAAAATATTTTTAGCTGAATGTACCAGGGTCGCATAGCTTAAAAGAAGTTATTTCAGACGTTGATAAAAAAATCCGTTAACCACACTATACTGTCGCTTCAGGTCCCAGGTCCAGGTCCAGGTCCAGGTCCCAGGTTCCCCCTTGTGAATTGTGTCAATGATCCAGCTTACGTTCATCGAACTAACGATTTTTTGAACTCCCTTTACAGCTTATGGATGTACCTAGGTATTTATTCTGTAATTATACCTATACTAGAAGAAAGTTATTTGACCTCAAACTTTGTAAGAGAGGGCTGGCGCCTGTAGTTCGTTGTCCTCTACTTAACCACACCCAGAAGTTTTCTTACGAAAAGTATGGATGTGAACTCTGTATACTAAACTTAAGAATCGCTAAAGTCTATTCTTATCTTATTTAAAACATTAATATTAAGAATAGTTTTCATTCAGTAATTTTAAATACTTACCTATAATTATTATTTTTTTTACGAAGGAATCTCTTTCTGACACTAGAAGTCATGCTTTTGTTAAATTAAGTCTTTTAATAATTACTTTGCGGACAATATAGTTGGTTAGATAATTAGTTAAGATTTTAATATATTTTGTATTAGTCAGCTTTATTATGTAATTGTTTGTTGTTCCAAATAAAGTAAAATAAACATAAAAATAATAGCTTAAGTTTTAGGCGCTCGATATTGGCCCCGTGAGTTAAGGATAGATGGTTAGTGTAAAGCAATTTGTATTAAGATTAAGAAAGATAAGATAAGATCGCCTTAGGCGATTCTTAAGTTTAGTGCTAATGGGTCTCAGTATTACCTCTTTCGTCATAGTCCTATCTATCTTTATCAATCAATTGTTTGTTTGATATATATTTGTGACTACCTACAAAGTAACTTTCGTATTTGTAAACACTGTGTCTTGTAAGTATGACTGTACTGAATTACTAAATTGTATTAGCAAATACTGTTAGTAACGAAAATGTATACTATACGACCAAGACAATTAGGCGCATGACAGAAATGCGGTTTTGGCACTTTTGGTACCTGCAGCTCACTGTCTGCAGTTTTTCTCAGCCGTCATTCGCCTAATTGTCTTGGTCAAGTAGTACATAGCACAATCTGTTGAAATGATAAAACAATAAATATATTAAAATACCATCCGTGAGAAGCTGTTAAACGAGCAGACATAATAACATGAAGCGTCGTTATCCTATCATCGTCGGCCGCCCATTCGCGTATTTCCCATAGAAACACCCGTCTAATTCGCTACAGCTATCTTCTACGGCTTATAGAAACAACTTGCATGCATCACCAACGTATAAATGGTAGCTATTTACACATAGTACCCACATACGAGGGACATGGTTTATTAAACTAGAAAAAAACCTTGCGCCGACGATTTGTCATTACATTTTTCAAATATTTTTTTCGACAATAGTTAATGTATTTTTTTTTCTTTTATGAACGACGGGTAGACTCTTAGCCTTCATCATACCTGATGTTAAGTTTAATAAGGCTGAAGATGGAAACAAGCCTCTCCCGGAATCCTCAATCACTGAGGAACTGGCTAGCTTATCTCTAACTGCCGGAACACAACAATGCTGAAAACATTGTCGTTATGGCGTTAGACTTAGATAAGATAGTGGTAGCTAGCCAGGCGGACTTATATCAAGTGCTACCACTAACCAAAAAAAGTTTACAATAAACTTTAACCTGTCAGGGCGTGGGTTCATTTATTTATTAAAGATAAGTATTCCATTGGTCTCTGGACACCGGTGTCCTGTAAGCAAATGACTAATTGAAATCCCACGCGGACTCGTGTCCTCACAACACAACAATAAAATATCCATTGTCTCATTTTGTGTACCGGCGATAGCGAATTAGGCGGGTTACCACTTCACCATTAGAATGTTCATTCATTCATTGTTGGTAAAAAATAGCAAGCGAAATCTCAAACAGCTGTTGCTTTAGATGTTGGAATCAGATGAAAATGTGATATTTTACTAAAAAGCTTTTGTATCTACTTTAAAATATGGATGCGATAGTTGATTTGGCCCCATGATAAGTACAACACCATGAGCTCTATTTTTGATTCACTCGTCTCGCGAACGGCGAGGTGAACGGGGAGGAGGCGTAGGCGATCAGGCGAATACCGACCTTGCAATTTGCATCGCCTAGCTCGCTTTTCGCTTTGTTCCTCGTGCGCTCGTGTTGGAAGGCGGTATTTTCAGCCGAAAAGCGAAGCTATGTATATGTCGCACGCAGCAAACTGGTTAAATCAGCCGTTTGATTGGAAGACTAGCCCGTTAATTAAACGCCGGCATTCAATAGAATGCCTAGGCCGATAATTGATTGAAAACTCAACGTTCAACTAGTTGGCTGATTGTAAGCTAGCCTGAAGATGGCTGACGTGAATTCAGGCAGTGTGATTTAAATTTAGTTTTTTTTACCACTGCGGCGCTAGTGTCACAAAAACAAGTATGGCGCAGATAGCTCGCTCAGCTGACAATGTTTTTGTATGTTTTTTCGTTGGAAATTCGCATTATTTGAATAGATCTACTGACAATATTTAAAGTATTTTTTGTACTCCTGCTACCTTAGCCCTGTAGGTCACGTGTTAGGTTAGAAATTTGAGGCGAACACGAAGCATAGCGGAACGTGAGTCTTAAATTTTGAGGTTATTTTTTTTCTAACCAAAGAAGTCTCTTTGCTTATATTTAAACCACCAAAATAGTGGGTGCATAAAGTACCTAGTTTTACCCTAGTCCATTTAACGAAACGGCTAAATATGACGTTTAGCCAAGTCGTTAACCGTTTCATTCACCAGCTGTTCTTTGGCCATTTAATTAAATACCGGCGTTCAATGAACGGGTTAGGTGATTTAACCAGATGGCTGCGACATAGACGAGTATACATGCAAGGTCGCTATTACGGAAATATGGAAACTCAAATGTCGCACGTTCAGTAGAAACCTCGAGACGAGTGAATCAAAAATAGAGCTCCAATGTTGCAATGTTGTGGCAGCTGGCAGCCTATGGTCGTTCTCACGGCACATGCGCCCCATCACTGTCATCTGCTATAAAAAAAAATATACATCCGCAAACTTGTTTTTTTTAACAATATGTACTTGTCTGCGAACTTTGTAGGGTTAGATAGATACTTAAACACTTCATTGTTCACACGCATTTCAGAAATAAAGAACTACTAAATAGCTATAGTAAGCAAAGGATGTCTTATCGCTATAAGCAATCTCTAATATCCATTTATAAATTAGGATAGTGGAGAGAGATGTAAAGGGCAATGCGTCAGCAACATACCATACATAGGATTAGATGGATGGAAATGAAAACAACGTAATTTTTGCTGTCCCTGATTGATAAGACATGGCTGATGGCGCACTTAGGTACCTAATTATCCCGCCTATTGCCCAAGGGGTCCTGGGGTCGATACCCTAATACCCACCAAAAACAAATATTTTTGAAATGAGGTTTTGTTTGTTCTGTCCAGATTCTGATGTTTATAATTTGTAATCATATCAGTGTGTGTCATATTTTTAATTATTCACCCGTATTCGCACTTTCATTTGCAATCTCTCATTCGGAGCCTGTCCCATAAAACCCGTAATAACTCATGTTGTTCGAGTTATGTGAGATTTTACACAGTCGCTGAGAACAAAACGTACGTTGCATTGTTCCGCCATTGTAAAACACGCTTACTGATTATAATTAGGTGCCGTGCGTACCTCTTTACATCCACAATCTCTATTGCCGTTGCGTTTCTGGTTTAAATTACAACATATTGAATCCGACATTTCGGTCGAGAGGAACCCGTGGCGCAGTGGTTCGCGCGTCCGGCTTGCCATTGTTGAGATTAAGCAACTTTCGCAATGGTCGGTCACGGGATGGGTGACCAGAAATTTAGTATCTCGTGCACCTCCGTGCTTCGGAAGGCGCGTTAAGCCGTTGGTCCCGGCTGCTTTTGCAGTAGTTAAAACCCACTAAGCCGCATTGGGCTCGCGTGGTGGGTCATAGCCCATGTCTCCCTATCCATCCATAAGGAAGGCCAGTGCCCCAACAGTAGGACATTCAAAATGGCTGATGACGACGAATCCGACGTATTGCAACGACGTAATGAATGGTATTTGAATCTGAATGCGGTTTCAAATGTAAAAAAACTCCATGATAAATTGACAATACAGTGGTGCATAGACGAGCCTGCCGTGAGTTTGGGTGGTCTAGCAAAATCATGATTTAACCTCTAGTGACTGGACGGGCATGGACAAATAAATAAAGCTTGCTTTGAAATGAAACGTAATAGAAGCAAGGTTCTGCTATTCGTGTTTAACATCGTATATAGTACGGTTGCCCACCATCGTGTATTCCCAGGACATATCCTGCTTTTTGGGGTGTCCTGAGCTGTACTGGAAAGTTTTTAAGCATCGTTCTAAGTTTTAAACAGTTTTTTTATGAACGACGGGAAGACTCTTATAGGCTTCATCATAACCTGATGTTAATATTGATAAGGCTGAAGATGGAAGCGAGTTTCTCCCGGAACCCTCAATCACTGAGGAACTGGCTATCTTATCTCTAACTGCCCATACACAACAATGCTGAAAACATTATTGTTATAGCGTCAGACTTAGATAAGATGGTGGTAGCTAGCCAGGCGGACTTACAACGAGCCCTACCACCAACCAAACCGAATTCAATATGTACCCCCCGCTGGGAATCGTACCCGGGACACCTGGGTCTGATACCGGTGGTTGTACCACTAGACCACAGACGCGGTTAAAGGCCAGGACCTAAAAACATTCCGCAAACGCAACGTTGTATTCCAGAAGGTTTTATAATTCGAGTGCTACAATAACTGTCTCATCTCCAATCGTTTTGCCACTGCATGCGTCTAAGTTTTTATTATTGATCCTGTTTCCAGTGCAAATAAATTCTCATATACATACCTATATCAAAGAATACTTATTAGTGTCCTGACTTTAAACCGAATTATCCTGGTTTTCCAACCTTCAAATCCTGGATTTCAAAGTTTGGAGATGGCAACCCTACTACCTACTTAATGGTAATGGATCACACAAAAGTTTGATCATAGGTACGTAAATGGAAAATCAATGATAAAAGTTACAATTTCGTCCTTCAATCGTCGTATGAATGCCGCTGTCAGTGTAGAAATGAATAAGACCGTGACCTTATTTGCCATTGATACATTCTTGTCGCTATAAATCTAATAATAGGTACCCACCGCGCTTGTATCTGGGGCAGTGACCGCGATTGCCACCGCTGACGTGCGCGCCACTGTACACTGAGTTCTTTCTGACACGATATTTTTCAACTTTATGAAGTTAATAATATAAGCTATTCGATAATACAGCGATGGTTGTGGAGATTCTTGGGGGAAGCCTATACCCAGCAGTGGGTGTCAGTCATGTGGCTGAGACGACGACGGCGATTCAATAATTCGACAATACAACATTACACAGCTACTCGGTATTGATTACTTTGATTTCATCTCACAAGCTGGAGATCGGAGACAAATTTACGACAAATTCAGCATCATAATCTACCTTTTTATTTTGTTACTTACAATGTCAACAAAACAGTCCAATTCAGAAGTTCAATTTTTATAGATAACTCGACCCGGAGACCTCTATCGTCCATAACTGTGGCAGTTTTAGAAAATACTTATCTAGGTACACTCACGGAAGCTTCCAGTCGATCACCTTACGTGCTCTCGATTTGTACCCACTAATAGCCTTTCAAGGGATTTTGCTCGGCAACTGGTCTACCGGGATCTTCCGTGACTGTACATTACATATTTGTGACACAAAGCAATCCACGGACAATAGCATATAATTTAGGACTCCCACACACTTGTTAAAACATCCTAGTTATTGTTTGTATTGTCACGTACAGGTCGACAAACCTGCCGCACAAATAGATCCACATTTATATAATTACAAATGCAATGTTCAGCGACATTGTAATATAATTAATGTTTAAAGCAACTTCTTGGGTCGTCAAAAATTAAGTGATTAATTTTTACACAGAAAAAAACTACGTAGTAACCGACTTCAAAAACTAGAAAGCAAAAAATATGCCTTTTGAAGTCGATGCCAGCCAAGGCAAGAAAAATGAAAGAATAGGAGCTTCAAGTCGAATAGAAGAAGCCTTGCCTACTTTTAGTTTCTGTAATAGGTTGTTTTGTAAATTACAGTAGGATTTGTAAATTACAGGAGGAGATTAGATAAGGTTCCATGTATGTACATTAAAACTAAGTCCATCCATGTCACATAAGTCACATTACAATATTGAGTGACATTTGTGAAAACAAAGAGCTTTTTTTCGTGTGTGTCAAAGCGATAAGGTTGTATAGTGTATACATGCCATTGCTCCTGACTGTAATTATAAACAATGTATCGTGAAATTTACATAGTCCAAGTTTACAAAAATGCTCATAAAATAAAATCTACTGGGTCAAATTGAATCAAATTTTAATGGGACCCGCATCGAACAAAAAACCGCAAAAATCACCTATATCGGATCAGAAATCTCGGCGTAATCGGTGGTGGTAATAATATTACGGCTACATCTATCTTACTGCGACATACATATATAGAAAAAAAACTTACTAACCGAATTGAGAACCTCCTCCTTTTTGGAAGTTTGTTAAAAAAAATGAAAATTAAGAAGATAATATATACGTTCAGCTAATGGCTGATGATAAAGAAGATGAAGACTTTCTAGTAAACCTAAAAAATTAAAACAATTTTTCAAGAAGAAAGCACTAAGCGTAGCTGAATCAGACCTATATCGAGATAGACGAAAAGAGCGCTGCACAATGCCCGTTCACCATTCACGGCACCTGCACCGACCGTGACACCGGGCCTTTGTCGCATCTCACCATTGTCACATTGTGCACTTATAATAAATCTTCATTCGCAGTAATTCGAGTACAACATCTCTAGTTCTGCGGGGGGCATACAGCACAGACCTATATCAAGATAAAAAAAAGAGCGCTTCAAACTCTATGAGAACCTATCATGGCGAATTTTTCGTACCTACGATGACGTCACGAGCGAGATTTAGTGATGTGGAAATGTTATTGATGAGCTCTTCCAAGAAAGCACTGCACAATTAACCATTTTCGTTTCTGAGTGACGGTTGTTTTAATGGCAATAGTCTCAAGCGGTCTGACTTAGGTCGGAAAACTTGGACTGTGGATCAAACTTTTTACACGCAAGGAAGGTAAACTTATAGGTCGGTATAGGTCTATTACTATTGTATACTCAATATAGGTCTGTGGTATAGAGCTATCACGTTACACGTGCGCGCGCGCAGATACTAACAGTACTCGAGCCGTGAGTGATCCAGTGACGTAGACCCGCCGCGGGTCGGGGTCATGAGCTGATCTCTGGCAATGATCAACTCTGTACATACTTGCACACTCTTGAACACGAGTACAAAGTCAGATCATAGAAGATCATATCTAAATGTGCCTGAGGGTAACCATATTACTTCAGTGAAAGCAGTCTCGTTTCAATTAAAGAAATCCTTGAACTGTAATCAAGAAATCAAGACACCAATTTCATTGATTTCCTGCCTCGGAACAACGTTAATGGAGAAATCCGCTTTAAATTCGACCACTCTCATTTCGAGATAATTATGCCTTTATTGAATAAACACTGTTTTAAAGTCAGTCTGGATTTACAGCCGACGTGAACGTGGGCCCGCATCAAATTGTTTATCTATCCATATCGTAATCATGATTTATTATCTTCAAGATTTCCTACGCTCTTGTAAAGTCCAATTGATAGTTTTAGAATGTAGGCGTAATGTTATCAATCCATCAGCGAATCGCCGTGCCCCCGGGGCGAGGTGAAACGGTTAATTATTGTAGTTCTCAATCATAAATAACGTTTAGTGTCGAACTAGCTGGTACCGGTCACCGTCACTGAGCTGTGTGAACCGCGCTGGGAGCATCGCCATATCGCCATCGCCTGCTGCGATGATTGTTTGCGGCTGGCAGCGATCTGACACGGACTGAACACTTAAGTAAATCTTAATGCTCGAAATGAAACACTTTCCTGAGGTCAAAAGAGGTCTTTATAGGCAACTTTAGACCATCGCATCGAATCGCACTAGACAGCTAAACTTAAAAAAAAGTCTTTCACTCCGAGAGATAAAATCCAATTAAAAAGTATTCCTCGAAGTTATGCCTAAGATTGATTGACACTGGAACGACATTTTCTTGCGTCCATTTTGGCGCACAAAAAGCTGTGACGGTATAAAAAAACAAGTATTCAAACGATTTAAAAGAGCTTATCGACAGTTTCATTTGAATAAACCGAACCGCCGGTTCTTTTCTCTCGAGCTTGGGCCCGTCGAATTCAATTAACAGCCCGAAGCTGACATCACAAAAAATTTGAGATAATGAGCGCCGTATTAATTGGGTGTAGCTGGTCGAGTCGCATCGGCCGGCGATCGTTTTTTGTCGATGCAAAAACGGGTATCGATCTAGGCGAGGTCTGGGGACTCGGTGACACTCCGTCTTGTCCCTGCCGTCCCTGCGTCACGTTTCGCCGGGGCCTATTTGGCCGCCCAAGGGTTTTCTTTTAAACATCGTTCCACACAATCTTATCAATATTTCACTGCGCAAGCTGCGTGAGTTTTTGGTTAGATACGTTTTGTCAGTCTAGAATTCTAGATACAGTCCATTCTTCCCTGTGGATGTCCACAGTTCCCTGTGGTCTAGATAAAGAAATCTTTATTCGGCTTACACATGGCTTCAAGTGGCAAGTCATTATAATTAGGTAATTTGCCACGCACGATCAAAGATAATCAGATAAAAATATCAGATTGTTCAAAACTTTTCTCTATGGATGTGAATGACTCTTGCGAAATACTTACCTAAACACATTTTGGATTCAAATGAATTTTGTCCGTCAGTTTACGTTACATTATACACGAATTCCATCCCAACGAGAGCCCAACCCCACGCCTGTCGCGTCACGGGATTATATCGACATGAGCGTTGGTCTGCCTCGTATATAACGTCACATGCCAGATATGACACAGATACATCGCGAGATACAGCCTCAGCGATCCAAATAAATACAATGGAGACGAATTTATAAACGTTTTTCATCCCAGCTATGAGCTTCTAGGTTAATAGCAAATAAAAGTTTTTCGAAGTAGTAAAGAAAACCGTAGATAATCTAAAAGAGATGTAAAAATTCAATGGTTAATTTTAAAAGGCAGCCATAAACTAACAGGCGAGATGAAATCTTCAACGGTAAGTATAAAAGCAGTAATAGGTACAATCTAATCTTTGAAACTTGGAAACGAATTGTCTTTATAGCATTGTTTAGAATAAACCTTTCTACAAACGAGCTACCTAAGTCTCGGAACGTGGATTTAAAACAGTTTAAACCGCTCAAGGTATAATTGGAATCCACTCGAATTCGTTTCGTTTGAGTTCGCTTCAGCGGTGCGGTGGCGCCATTTTTACGTCAGAAAAACCATTTTCGCTGTGATTTTGTGTGCATCTCGCTGAATCATCATTTTTTATTCGCTTTTTAGTCATTGATTTCGATTCCTGTCTGAGTGTTATTTGACAGTAAAAAAGACAAACATTAACTAGCGTTATTTATAAACAAACGGACTTGCTATGAATTCTTGGACCCTAATTTCATTAAAAAAAAAGTTTTGTGAGAAAAAAACTTTTTTTTAGCTAATGATTACCGTCAAAAATATGAGGAAGAATCAAGCATCTGACTCTGGCGTCGTGGATTGAGCGAAGTGAAGAAGAGAAGTTAGGAAATTGACCCCACCACCATGTGGGATATGTAGCTTGGAAGAGAGAGAGATTACCGCAATGCAGCCATCACTTGTACTTATATTTGGTTTGTGTCGCAAAAAACCTTAAACAAGTGACACAGTTTCATTTGACCTTACATAATCAAAACTCCTCGTAGAAGTAAACGCATACTGACAGCTTTCGATACATAACATTTTCTATTCTTTTCTTTCCTTAATCCGGGCTTGTCAATTTGCCAATTACCTTCTGCCGTACGTCGTCGTCCCGGCTACTAGCCACCGTGACGGGAGCCTCATTACCGTGTGTGTACTATTATTTATTCTGTGTCATTACCGCGTGCGCGAGAGTCGGTAATTAGCGCTACTTTGGTCGTCAGCGTCACGCACAATCATCGCGTGCGATGCACCACCTTTCCAGAGTTTATACATATAAACCGAATTACTCAGCAAAAAAAACTTATGACGTGCCTTTTCTTTCACCCTTCCAGAGCTCTAAAGAGCTTAATTATGCCGAATTAACCACCAGTGAAAAACTAAATTATTGAGGAAAAGAAGAAAATACTACCATTAAGTAGAGAATAGCAAACATTAATATAAAACATAAATAAAGCGTAAATCTACAAATGATTATTGCAACTTCTTCAGTCATAAATATGAGCAGTATAAGCCATTGAAATACTCCTATCGTATCAACATATATTTCTAAAGTGGAAAATGTACGAATAGGGGACATACATAGTATTTCCAATATGCCTCAGACCGGCTGGTGTCGGCCGATACTATTGATTTTAGCCAGAACTACGGCTCGCACTTTATTAAATCATCCGACTGACTTCAATAACAGCCATTGTGTCTCGTTTGTTATAAATTTCAATCAGAATGTTTTATTCTCGGAACTTTTACGAAGCGTCCCATTTCACTGCGAATGTCGACTTGTTTAGATATCGTTGAATCGAATTTATTTCATTGAAAAGAGTCAAAAGTTCTGCTATATTCTTGTCGTTTATCCTGGTAATATAATTCAATGGTATTTCTTTTTGTGTTTAGTTTATTTTTTTTATGCTACGAAAGACTCAGGGTGTTTGTGCCAGACTTGACAACAACTTGCGATTGATTCAAGTTATTCCTAAAAAATGTGACAATGACGGATCGTGTTATCATGCACACGATTAAGTGGTTTATATCCATGATATTAGGGTTGAGTATCGGATGACAGGATATCTCTGCCGAGCCGTTATCGTCCCACGTCGCCGGACGATGTCGAAGCTTATCTAACAAATCCCCCGACAGCCACGCTGCCTGATTATAATTTACGACGCTAATCTGCTATCTGCGATTCTCCAGGAAAAACGACTTGAAAATTCCTGGCAATAGCATCTATTTTCTCTCTTTGTGGCGGAATTCACACCTTGTGCCGTTTTTATAGCTAATTGACTGCGGGGAACATTAAAACAAGTTGCTGTTTGGCTACAAACTAAATGCAGAACGAAACTTTATTTATAGACTGACTAATATTATGCTCTATAATGGCTTTAAGTATCGTCAAGTCAATGCAAGGGCAAGGAAAAGTCGGCAAGGAAAAGTCTAATCATCCTAGCTACGGCTCAGTAACGACAGTCATCGGAAAAATTCGACACGGTTTCGTAATAACGTAGACTTGAAGTATCTGGGACGACATGATAAAACTCGTCGAGTGCAGCATAGCCATAGCTCAACAACGTCGAACATTCTTCCCGCGAAATGTGGGATGGAGCTCGTGCAAGATTCCGGACGCTTCTCCGAACAGGGACAGTCAACCCAGATAGCGCAGATAACGCCACGCCATTGTCTCGGGAACAAACGTGACGTCAGCCCCTACCACCAGATACGAGAACTTTTACTCCATAAACATCTAGATGCGATTCCGTTCCAATTTATAGGTTCAGTTGAGTCTTATCTTTCTGAAGTGCTGTAGTTGTAGGCGAACAAAAACTTCAATCTCGCATTCCTTGAATCTGATTTTAGTACTTGGATTCTTAAGTATGCTATTTGAGTCGCCTCTAACTCGTCGTATACTTGAGATCTCGTTTCTATTGAATCAGTGAACATGGCAGCTGCGTTGTACATCGGCGGGAAAAAAGCCGGCGAATCGCGTTACTATGTAGTTTCTGAGAAGACACGCCCTGCCATCAGATACCAGGCCGTCGTAATGGGGCTCCACACGGAACCTTTTAGACGGCAAATAAAGGATCGACGCCGTCATAATGTATTTGTCTTGATTGATCGACCACGGAGAAAATTACTTCAGCTTCTAATAAGGTTATTTTATTTTTGAAACTTTTTTCGTGGTTAAGTAATTTTAAACCTATTACTTCAGAGACTTGCATATTCTTTACGAGTACGGATGCGGTTACTTTTGATGGTAAGGGGTTTTACATTACGGCTTATCGCATCGACACGGTTGATGGACGTACAACCGAGAAATTTACCTCCAGACACCGCGGGCTGAACAACCGAATAACGAGCCTCGGAGACACATACACGTCAATACATCGAAGAGATCGATCCCTCTCACGAAACCGGTTATAAAACACCACAATCGGAACACAACACTAAACGATTAGATTTCTATATAAAGATACATGTAACTATGTATTTGATCTATGTAAGGAATACTTCGACTCCACCGCTCGTTACTAGAGATCAGTTTTACCAGGGTGGGATATAATAACAACAGACATATCCGTTAAAAATCATTTAAGCGTTAAATATTTACTGTTTAATAAACATTGGTTTAACAGCTAGGGAACACGCGGCCTTTTGGTTTAAATAAACACGTGCCGATGCCGGCGGACCCGTCAAATCGCTAATAAAACTTAAACATTCAGACGTTCAAGTGTATGCATAAGAAAATTCTTGTATTTAGATCCTTTTTAGGGTTCCGTAGCCTAATGGCCAAAAACGGAACCCTTATAGATTCGGCATGGCTGTTTGTCCGTCCGTATGTCACAGCCACTTTATTCCAAAACTATGAGGATTACACAGTTGAAACTTGGTAGACGCATTCTGTAAACTTAAAGAAAAAACGGTTTCTAAAACAGTTTTTTTCTCAAAGTCAACCGTTTGAAAGATATACACTTCCAAAGTGGTAAAATGTCACAGCCACTTTATTCCAAAACTATGAGAATTACTCAGTTGAAACTTGGTAGGTAAATGTATTCTGTAAAACGCTTTACGGTTTTTACACAAAAATAAAAAAAATATATATATTAAGGGGGGGCTATGGGGACGTGGAACTGAAACGGAAAATATTTTATTTTATCAAACCTATACGTGTTGGGTATCTATAGATAGGTCTTTAAAAATTACATTGAGGTTCCTAAAACTGTTTTTTCTTAAAGTCAACCGTTTGAATGGTATTAACTTTTAAAATAAGATAGTGAAAAATCAAAAAAAGTATATGCTGTAGATATTTATAAAAACTTTCAACGAAAATTCTTTTGAACGAAATATATTTAGCAGTTTCAGAGCACATTATATTAAATACGCCTACGGAAAGTAGGCGTATTTAATATAATAATAATAATAGAAACTTTATTGCAGACGATACAAAAACAAACACGTACAGAGAAAATGACAAAAAAGAGGAACACACAATAGGCGGCCTTATTGCTACATAGCAATCTCTTCCAGGCAACCTTAGGTGAGAGACGGAACCCTTCATGTGCGAGTTGTGCGAACTGCTGGTCCACCACGCGCCGCCCGTGCGCCACCAGCACCGCCTCCACCACGCGCCCGCACTCCGACACCTGCACGAACGCGATCACGGACGTCATGTCGTATATTCTCGTATCCGGCTCGTAGGACCAAAAATATGTAGATGCGAATGTCGATTAAATTATTTGAATTATTTAAATAGGAAAATAAAGATAAATAATTAGTATTAGTTGACGACCTGTTTGGCGTAGAGGTACTAACCCCGCTTTCTGCGCCAGAGGTCCCGGGTTCGATTCACGGACAAGACAAATATTTGTGTGCATGAACATGTCTATTTGTCTTGGTCTAGGTGTTTATTATGTATACTAAGTATGTATTTACAAAAAAAAGTATATAAGTATGTTTATCCGTTATCTAGTATCCATAACACAAGTTCTTCATGAAACTTAACGTGGGCTAGATAATGGACAACATTTCAAAAATATATTATGCAAATTTTCCTCTGCATAATAAAACTAGATGTTAAAATAGTATGCATAATAAAACTAGACTTGCACTTAGCCGATTTTTTTTTTTAGTTGTTCTGTGAATCAGTCGAAACTTGGTGAAAGAAAAATACTTTTCGATCTTTAGAATAGGTATTATGATTACAATCTAAAACGCTAACAGAATTTCAAAAGATTATAGAATCCCTAATGTACTCGTATATTCCATAATGTATTTACCCAGGAACTTTGCAAATAGATTATCTTACATCTGCCGAGATTATGTGATTAATGCGGCAGGCCGTCTCACTTATAATGACGCGAGTCGTGCACTGTTTATTGAAATACACCGCCATGCTCAGAACTTAATAAACATTAAATTTTCCAAGTTACTAGCATACAAAAACGTTCTGAAAGTAATACAAGTTAAATAGAATTCACTGAAACGGTCGTAAAGCAGACTTGTTTATGCTCGGAATGTTGTAAAACTCTCGACCGCCGTGGTACTGAGAAAAAACGCCATTCATTTCCTTTGCTTTGACAAAAGAATCATTTGTGAGCTTGATAAATGTATTGTTCGGCCGAAAGTGTAAAAAATAAATAAATGTAGATATTGTATTTTTTTTTTGGGTGTCGGGCCAGGGGGTGGCGCGGAGGCCTGGGTTTAATCGCAAAATTAATCGCCCATGAAAATGTGGCGAGTCGCCGCGACCGGCGGCGATACCATCGCGCTTTCAATGCTCGAACGCTAGAGTTATTAGTACTTTACCCTACGCTCATTGTCTGGCTAATTGCTCATTAAAATAATGGGTTTGTGTTCAATATGGAATAATAGCGGTTTTGATTAATCGTCCGTGTGCACACACTTGGAACAATAAACGTATGAATCGTTATTACTGAATTTAATTAACTAATACTTATAACAATTCTGTTTATATTATATTTTATTGAATAAGAAACAGTGGCGAAAGCTAAAAACTATTATACACCGTCATACATTGCTGGAACATTCGTCAGTCTCAATAATAACATTTTTCGGAAGCCAGATTTCGCAATAATCTTCCAATAGCGTCCTAGCAAAATCAAGTTTTCCAATATACGCTCTAACTTTTGCCTGGGGCTTCTTTGTCTAAGTCAATGGATCCATTCTGCTGCTTTCTCTTCTTCTGGTCGGCGCCGGGCTCGCCACGGGGTTTCCTTTTTCTAGGGGCTGGAGACAGGGGAACTGCCTGCGGATTCTCCGCTCTCATATTATCAGAGGTACTCGGCCCCGATGACTTATTATCAGCAGAGTAGATAAGAGCGGACAATATGTCTATCTTCAGCTCGTCCGTCTGCGTGGATTTCTCCTCGTAACTCAGCAGGCGTGATGAGCTTGGCAGTAATTTTGTCGGCAGTGCATCTGGTTTCAATTTGGGAACACTTATCATCATCGAGTCTTCAAAATGCAGAGAGCATACGAAATGGTTGTTTGGCGTCGTCGGGGTACCCGCTAAATCGAGTCGGCCTATTAGTTGGAGCCACTTTTTGCGTCTGAAAAGATATTTGAACTGTTAGTTCTCAATTCAAGATTTAGCTCGTGAAAGATTGCAAGTTTGGTAGAAAGGTTACTCACGTTTCTTCCTCTTTGGGTAGCCGAAAGAAAGATATGTTTTTCTGTTTCTTGGTGCTGGAGCAGCCGACGACGGCGCAGTAGTGCATGATGGCGGCGCGGGGACGTGCGACGGTGCGGGCCGCCGCCGCCCGACTGGACTGCCCGCCGCCGCCGCCCGCGCGCCTCGGCTCGGCTGCATACGAACTCCGAGCCAATTCGTAAAAAGAAGCAATTTGTCTATTTTTGGGGTGGGGCTCCACTATCGCCACTTGAAATACTTTGTGAGAAAATTAGCAAATGAGGTGACCGTGCTTGATAAATAATTCATTATCAGCGGAAACTCATCATAATTTGTTAGATTGTAGATTTGTCCCTATTGTTAGAGAGGCAAGCTTACATAAAAATATTGAAATACAACGGAACTAATTTGCTCTGCTTATCTAAGTACCGTATTATAATGAGTAATACTTAAAACATTATTCGGTCAGCAATAGATTTGTCAAAGAAATTAATGATGTTTGCGTCGCATTCCCAGTTCCCGGTAATTGTAGAACAGGAATGTTCGGTCGGTGCAACGAATGGCCCGTCCCGGGTAAACACGGCCCGACTAATCTGTCTTGCGATTCCGGAATTGGCCGCAAATAAATACACTTTAGCCCGGGATAAATGAATGCACTCTCGCCGGATTGCTTGCGATTTTGTGCTCCCAAGAATTGTTTTATTGCGATAGAATGTTTTGGACTATGTCTGTTGAATTGCACACGTGATTCGTGACTTCGATGCCTTTGCGCTATTAAGACATTTTAAAGAAATGTTCGTGACACAGATAATTAATTTTATTGATGAACAAGTCGAAAGTCGATGTAGGTAACTCATTGCAGTTTAAATTACTTTATAAACCACCTGCATCTGTAGCACGTATTAAATATCAAATATTCTCAACTTGAAAGTAAGCTATTAATGCCCGGAGGGAGCTAATGTTGTATGGTACTTCCCTTGTGTAATTATGATATCATTTAAATTTGGACAACAAAAACTATCAAAAATAATTTCGAAAAAAAGCAAGTCTGTTCAAGACATAACTTTCTGGTCCAAGCAGTTTTTAACTATTAAATTGTAAGTTAAATACACTTTAAAGAGATTTTACTCCTACGAAAAATATAAACATGGCTGTATGTATCGCGGTCCCTAGCACCAAGAAAACATTTGAAATTGTAATTATGCGATATTGTGCACACATTCAAATATAATCTACCTAATAGCTATCTCTTTAGTTTTCGTGCTTTTTCGTGTCTTTTGTCTTACTTATTAGTAAAACATGGCAAAACCTCAAATTGTTAATGTATGTTGTCTTGACTCTTGGTCACAGATATAGGTACCTAATGAAAATTGTCTTTGCATTGCCTACGGAACTAAATTTATAAAGAAAAAAAATCGGTTATTCGATTTTTTTACGCGAATTGTTAAATTGTTGTCATTTATTAGTTTTATTATTTATAATATCTTTTTTTATTTAACGTCAGTAGGTGTATAAAGTAGAGTATGCTCTTTGGGGATAAAAGTGTCTTAGCCTTGGGCAGACTTGAATCCTTCGCTTCATTCAGGATTCTTACCATAATTTCCTCGCTTCGCTCGGGAATAATCATTTTAATTCATCATCAACTACAGAATCCTTCATTTCAGTTCTTGGCCTCGGCAAAGCGTTGTGTTCGTAGGATTTATGAAAATCAATCTGATTACAATTAATTTAATTGTACTTTTAGTTTCAGTTTAGTAATTTTTCATTTAAATTTATTAAATAGTGAAAAGTAGTTAATTTTGTATTGTATAGCTACACTTAGATAGTAGTCTTCAGTGTAATGTGTTATTTTTCTTTTGCATGCTGTGCTTGCATCTAGTACGATCAATCTAGTATAAGTTATCAAAAAAAAATACTTGCATTATGTTTTAATAGATTGTATACGGTTTAGTGAATCAGATTAAAAAAATTAAAATAAATGCTCAGGATTCAATATGCTGCCCGTAACATAAGGACACTGCTTTATCCCCCTAGTGCATAATCAACTATTAGGTGGTTATAATATTATGAGTGGAAATTACTGAAAAATATGTTACGTTACGATGTTACTCAAAAGAAAGTAAGTACCTTATAGTGAGGGGACTATAAAATATAGTAGGTCTGCTGTCGTCTGTTAGCCATCAGCAGTATCAGCGAGCCATCACTCAATATCAGCCGTTCCTGACAGGCCGGTGTCTAGCTTATAATTGTATGTCCCCGATCCTGACAGTGTGACGCTCAGCAAGGAGAACACATGCAAATTATCGTGTCCACGAGTCGTGAACTAAACGCGGTCGTTAGACGACAGCCCGCATCGGGCAAACGTGACGTTATCGAAACATTCGAAACCGCCTCACGTTGACTGGAGAGGCTTGTGCAATGGCGGCTGTAAATAATTTAATGAAGCTATTACAGTCGTGATCGCGCCAAAGGACAAGAGAGAATTAACCTTATTTCACGTCCCCCCATCACGTCCCCCCTTCGCGTCCCCCCTTCGCGACCCCCCTTTATGAATATGGCGCGTCCTCCCCTCGCGCGTTTGCCTAGTAATGTCAGTTTTTATAGCTGTTTATCCTATTCCACTATGTGTAGTATGTATGGAATGGAAGTCATTAAGTTCTGTTACTATTTCCTGCCATTTCTAGCATTAGGTACCTATGTTCTTAATAATAATAATAATAATTTGTTTATTGTCCAATACTAGCATAAACATAACAAAAAATTCTTAATAATAATTTACAATACCTCCATGCTAATCTAAACAATTATACTCTACCTCCTAGTTTAGGTCAACCTGTATTCTAGGAGACATATTCATTCTCTTGGAAGCAATCAATTGAGTTGTTTAATGAAGTTTAACACTAAACTTTGAAATTATCGAGTGCGTTGTATTTTCAACTTGGATTCAACTAAATGCAAAACAATCGACAATCCTTTTTTTTCAGTTAATTTGAACAGTCTTATCTTAGCTTAGGTTTGGTAGTCAATGGAAATTTGTAAGGTTATAAATAGATAAGTAACCAATAATACAATACGATTCCGTGCATCTAATGTTTTGGCGCGCACTGTTCATTGAAATAAAACAACTTTTACCGATATCAAACACGCTATATTTCACGAACTAAGTTGTAATCCCGTGACTACGGCAGCTGAAAATAAAAAAATAAAAAAACCCCTAAAAAATTAAAAATACGGACAATTACAACTTAGTTCGTCAAATATAGCGCGTTTGATAAAAAGTTGTTTTATAACGAGTCCCTTCCCTTCAATACATAAAATACTAGCTTACCTACTTCTAATCCTAACAAATATTTTAAAGCGAAAGTGTATTTATAAATGTGGGGGTCTTCTAGCCCTAACTAGGCAACCAATAGAAATGATTTTTGGCGTAGAATGAGTTGAAAAGTCGAATAATTTTTATCTCGATATTCCCACGGGAACTGGAACCACGCGGGTGAAACCGCGGGCGGAAGCTAGTAGTGAATAAACTTGTGTGTGACGGCCTCTCACGCTCACGACCGAACGCGTCACGTCACGCCCCGCAAAGGAAGATAAACCAAATCTGATTAGTTTTATGTCACTTACAAATATTCATATTGACAGCTTTTGCCATGTATATGTCATGTCGTGATACAAAATCATTCATAGTGGTTCGCTATATTGGTTGGCTGATTATCGAATTACCGTTAGATAATCAGCTGGCCTACCGCCATCTCTTAGCACAATATTGTTTTGTGTCAAACATTATCGGCGCATTATTTTTATATGTCACTTCGTACTGCGAACCTCACAGCAAAATAATTTTTTGACGGAGGTTTTGTGTGAAGTGTGTCAAAGTATGACAACTTCAATTCATTCGTTGGCAAGAACAATGAATAAAGATGTACATGGATCTGAGATAGTTGTTTATAGAAACTTACATTATTCAAATATAATTATCATGAGTATTTGGATGTCGATATTTTTCTTGCGAATGTTCAGGAGCTGCCTAGTCAAGTCCGTCATTATAAAGTACCATCAAGTGCACGTTCTTTTTTGTAATATTTCATCTCCATAGATATGTCTCAATTGTGTCATTGGAATGGAAAAAAATAGTTTATGAAGTTCGCGGTACGAAATTAAATTAAAAGAATAAAATAAAAAATTTTATTCTTGATAAAAAGGAAAACAAAACGTTCTTACGACATGATGGTCTCTAAAAAATGGCGGTAGGCCCCCCGGTAGGCGCTCAGCGGAGCCCTCGGCGGACAAGCCAAGTTATCAAATATTCAAAATTATTACCAAGTAGTACTTACTTACAATATCTGAAAAAAAGATAGACAACTAGTCAAATTTGGAAAAAAAAACATTAGCTTTAAAAGCCCTACTAATAGTAAGTAAACTATTGATTACACATTTTGTATGAAAAATGCGTTATCGAAAATCAAGACAGAAATTTTGATTAATTTCTCTTAAATAAATAAATAATAAATACAAAAAAGATTAGCTTAGTCGATTAATTAATATGATAAAGCTTAATCGGCAGGCTGATTAAGTAACAAAAAATCACCTAGTAACAAGTTTCGTCGATGACATTGCTGCATTTACATACTGCATGACAGCCACAGCCACAACAGTGACGAAACTGAAACTGAACCAAGTTTTCGTTAGATAATGGTTGGTGGCAGAAATTGCTGTAAGCCCGCCTGGCTAGCTACCAACATCCTATGTAAGTCTGACGCCATAACAACAATGTTTTCAGCATTGTTGTGTTCCGACAGTTGAGATAAGATAGCCAGCTCCTCAGTGATTGAGGATTCCAGGAGAGGCTCGCTTCCATCTTCAGTCTTATCAATACTTAACGTCAGGTGTGATGTAGGCTAAAAGTTTCCACGTGGTTTATAAACAAAAAAAACAGCCCTCGAATCGGATTCGAATCGTCCATGTTTTTCTTTTTCTCTATATTATAGGTAGTTAATACTATCATGTTGGGATATCACTAAGCCTGTGAAGACCTATCTGACGACTGATGTAACTAAATATCAGTGAGAAGGTACGGTAAGGTAATACAGCGAGGGCCTGTAATTCCATCGCGGTGTCTTGTTCTATGCGCAGGCGCCGATCGTGTTGCGCTGCGACTTGCGACAAAAACTGTGGCCCTACCGCGTATTTGTCGTCGACGCGTCGAGTATGGGAGCAACTCTTCACTTGCGAGCGCTGATGCTATAGCGCTGTCTCGTTGTCAACGTCGAGTATTATCTGTCTTTTGAAAAGGAATCTTATTTTTTATGATTTTTTGCATTTTTCAATGCTCTTTTTATACCTATGATAAGTTTTAAATAGAAAACTAATTTCCAATAGTCGTGGGTTTGAGTCCCATCTGAGAATTCACTTGTTGCCGAGTAATTTTTTTCCAATATATTTCTATTTAAAATTTATCATAGGAATCTTGTTGTTAGGAAGATAACGATGTTGCGCTGTACGAAAACGCCGTCGACTGTCAGAATGAAGTCGACAGCGATGCCGACGGGACTTACGCGGTAGCGGTAGACCCACTGAGCGGAAATCGCAAACACGTCCGCCCTATGTTACATTGATGAATTTGAGAAGAGGATTTCGTAATAATATTTCTTTTTTTTACAACCAGCAGGTTTATACAACGTTATCAAGTTGACCCAAAACCAGTTACTTAAAGAATTCTTCATTACGAACAGATATTTGTATGGTAGCAACCCTAAAATGCGAAAAAGCAGCGGTTTCAAACATTTTAGCAAAGTTTAAATGGAATTTTGTATGAAACAGCTATTTATTTTGCGTAAAATACGTTGTCTGCCCTGTATTTCATCATTTTAGAATTTCCCTTTGCTGGTGCTTGATATTTTCACATTTCTGGGTACAGTTAATTACTAAAACATCAACTTAGTAACTTCAACACAGAAAAAAAGTACAGACAGGCGAAGTGGTTCTAAAAGTTCCTTTCTTATTTTCGACTCAATATTTTTTGTGTCACAATAATGCGGGCTGCTATTTAATCTGCTCCGTAAACCAAATATTGTCGCAATAGAGAGTTTTAACGTCAAAGTGTCTGTTCAATAACAAGAATAGCGAGCAAACACCGACCCCCCAGAGGCGGCCACACTCAGACCACACGCGCACTGTGGCGCACGCCTTCACATCAACAGGTATACATTGACGATTTTCCACCACACAAGCACTTGATGAACCAAACATAAGATCCGTTGTAATGGTACAGTTGCAGAATTCACACACACGTAGCGTGATTAAATGCCAGGTAAGTATGGACTCCCTAACAACTCCGACACGATTTCGAGTTAAGGCAACGACCAACATCTTGCATCTCCAAAACTCTTAAAAGCAACCTTATTGACATAGTCGTAAGACGTCATAGAAGCAAGGATTGTTCTGGCGTATTTGCTCCGTGTGTTTGCCGAGGGTGGAGTGGGGTATTTCAAACAGTGTAACAAAGCACAATGCGCTGGAAACTTGCCACTTCACACTTGCGTCCCCGGGTTCGGCTCCCGACAGTTCTCGCTTAATTATCAGCTCCAGGATCCGGGACTTGACGAAGTTAAGTTCAAGTTTATTCCCACTTCAGACTTTGATCGTAATAAGAAATATGAAATTAATCAACATAGCTCTCTCGTTAGTCTTCGCTTATTTTCAGCGTCATGTTTTCAAGATTAGGTGTGTAATGTTGTTGTAAATACCCTTCTGTAAGTTCTGACTCAGACAAGTAAAGTTAACTGAGAAATTAAATTGGTACCTATTTACTTAGCTCCAGACAGAAAGTCTTAGTCGAAAAGCAGCCTTAGGCGCATTGCACATGGTGGAGCAACTATTGCAGCAACTAGCAACTGGCAACTAGCTGTTTACATATATTCGAGTTCCGGTAATCGTCAACAGTTTTCAGTTGCTGTAATCGATGACTAAGTTAGTTCCTAATTGCCGCAACTAGCAACTGTTAAATATTATACCGGTTTTTAAAGTTGCCGTTTTCTTAACCGTCAATCGCAACGCGTCGGGCGATTTTACACCCTCCCTCCCTCTCCCTGTGCTCTCTCTCTCTCTCTCTCTCTCTCTCTCTCTTTTATGTTAATAAATTGGGATCAATCTATAAAAAAGGGGTGAATCCAAAACCGACGATTGCTGCGAATAATTTGTCTTTGTGGGCGCCGTCGATGGCGGCGACGACGTAATAAAATGAGACCAAGTGCTGCTTCTTCGATATCCATCGTCACACTGAACGCTGATCGCGTACATTTAGCAACTCGGCTATGAAAGTTGCTCACAGATTGCTATAAAATTACGGCAACCGTAAACGTTATAGCAACTATCAACTTTTTACAAGAAACTTTTAAAATGTTGATAGTTTCCTCAACTTAAGTTGCTCCATGTGCAAACGCCTAATAACTAACAAAGCAGATGTTTTTTTTACTGTAGAACATTGTTAAATACTATTGGCAAAACCTAATTTAGACAAAATCTTTGTAAAAGATGAAGATTGTAAAGAAATTATACTTCTTAGGTAATAGGACTTGCCTAAAATGGCGCAAAAGTGAGACGACGATCGTACTCGTACCGTAGGCCACTTTGTCTCTTTATTGTTATGCAAATGCGCATACGCTTTTATCCCACAAGCGGTTCTAAAATCGATTCATAAACAGGTAATAACAGCAATTTGGTAGATGGGATCTCCTCCAGTCGTGGCCACCGTTAGGCCCATCTACTCGCCAATTCGTGTTAACTGGCAGGTAGTTCGCTAGGTGTGAAATAACCTTGATTTGGGTCGGCTTTGGCTTTGCCGTAGCAATAAAACTGATTACGCACTAAGTTGCAAAATGTGCGTATGCGCAGGAAATCATCTTATCAAGGTTTTGAATGTAGGAAGTGGAAGTTATTTTATAACTTAATAGCTACAAGTAATCATTACCTACCTATTATAGCTTATTCTAAAAAAATATAATCGAATCCTACTTAATATTACACATGCGAAATTTTGTGAGAATGTTTGGATGTTTGAGTCCTTCACGCAAAAACTTCGGAACCTATTTGGATGAAATTTGGCACACATATTTCTATCTGCCTAGCCTAGGTAGCCTGAAAACATAGGCTACATTTTATCCCGATATTCTCACGGGAACGGGAACCACGCGTGTGAAACCCTGGGCGGGGCGGCTAGTCGATATATATTACAAAACTCATGGAATCTTCTATCAACAAAGTCAAAGTCAAAGTCAAAGATTTTTATTCAAATAGACTTATAGATAAGTACTTTCGAATAGTCCAACATTTTTTTTCCCTACCAGCCATTCAGGACATCTTTTAACTGATAAGAAGAACGGCCGCAAGAAACTTATCAGCCTTAGCAGAAACAACAACATTTACAATGGAACATGTTGTTGTCAAACACAAATCTACAATCTTGAAATATATTTAATAAAAGAAGAAATATTTCTCATACTCATATTAGAATATTTTCCTCTTACACTATTTACAATAGTTATGTTTAATGTTGGTATCACATCCATGCATTTTGGTCTTTTAAATAGTCATCTACCTTGTAATAACCTTTGCTTAAGAGCGGTTTTTTAACATATATTTTAAATTTATGCAAAGGCAGCTCAATCACTTGTTGTGGAACTTAATTAAAAAAGGCTATGCCTTTCCCCAAAAACGAGCGTCTACATTTTTCAAGCCGAAATTTTGGAGCGGCAAGCTTATTCTTGTTTCTAGTATTAAAATTATGAACATCGCTATGCTTAATTAATAAATCATGATGTTTCCTTACATATACTAAATTATCATAGATGTATTGTCCCGCCGAAGTTAGTATATTAATATCTTTAAATAAATCCTTAAGAGAATCTCTACAACATTTTTATTGTTTGCTTTTCCATGCTTATCTTCTCCGTAGTGCCGTTTAATCACATCCGTCCGACAGGAAGACGCGCCGGTAATCAAAGGGATTCCAGACCTGCGATCAAAATTTAAAAGGCGTGGTGGAACCCCCACCCTCTCTACCAATCCACCTTCTTTCATCCCCTACATCTGAAACGCTTGAAAAACTCGACACGTACCTAGTAGAACGTTTCGCTGTAGGTCGGCCATTAAATGAAAATTTAACATCCGTAATAACAAGTCAATGCCCAATAACAACGTGCTTAGCCATGGGATTTGTTAAGTGACATCATTTTGATTACTTTCGAAAGAAGATCATCATATTTTCAAGCATACAGTTTTATACGTGCAGTCTGTGGCAAGATATACTCAAAAGTGCTATAGTGCCCTTCGCGTTCAATATAACAAAGATTTGGATCTCTTCGCGGTTGGTATTCACAAGTTTAGAAAGTAACATATTTAACCCCTATTTAATTTAATTCCTTTTTAGGGTTTCGTAGCCTAAAGGCAAAAAACGAAACCCTTATAGATTCGGCCAAATCGATGTATGTCACAGCCACTTTATTCCAAAACTATGAGGATTACCGTGCCGTGTGGTGACGGCCTAAGAATACAAGTGTCACCACTCCCTTACATGCCTGGGATGTCGCAAGAGTCGACTAAGAGGCTCGACGCATTGAACACCTGTGCGAGAGAAGGAAAACTTGAAACAAACCCTCTACCAACCCGTCTGGCCAGCATGGTAGCAGTAGGCTAATAGCCTCCTATGAACGCCACAATAGGCGTTAGCTAGGAGAGGCCTATGTCCGGGAGTGGACGTCCACAGGCTGATGATCACCTACGGACAGCTTATTAGTTCGGAGACCCGAACTAAGAATGAATGAGAATACGTTTTGACATTGTCCCAACTCCCAATGTGTTTGTGCCGTTTGTCCAAAGCTAGTACATCCGAAATCAATAGAAAGTAGGCTCCAACCGTAGTTTCGGGAAACTTACGGACGGGGGCCCGTATCTTAGTTGACGGGCTTAAGGAGTAGGCCTCCTGATGAGAGCTTTGAGCTCATTCTGCAGCACGAGCCCAGATTTCAGCTTCCTATTGCAAAAGTAGTCGTATTTTTTCGTGTCGCTACAGGTACTAATTTTCTACACACCAAAATATTTTATGTTTTACAAAGTGTTATTGTTCTTTGTAGGTAACAATATTTCCTAAAGATGTTTAAATGTAACTTTGACCTAAATCTTAAACAAAAGAGGAAAATAAAGGTTAAACTTACAACTTTTGTTTGTTTTTTCAGCGAACTCTGAATAAGATACAAATAATTGTTTCCCTAAACAATTGCGTAAAAAAAAACTTAATTCAACTTTGACATTTGTTTGATTGTCGTTCAGGAAACAATGCTCCATTGTTTTGTAAGGTTTCAGTTGCTTCCAAATAGCGTGGAGTGAGCGAAGTGAGCGAAGAAAGCGAAGTTCTCGAGCGATGTGAATGGGCGAGTTGCCGGGACTTGCTCCTGGAACTCTAGGACCTCGAACAATAGGCGGTATTAACAAAACACTAGGTACAGTCGACGGCACGTCTGGCTTTACAAATGGACCTTAAAAGCGATGCTCCTGATGTAAGTGTACCATACACAGACCTATATCGAGATAGACGTAAAAAGCGCTTCAAACTGTATGAGAACCTAGCGTGTCGAGTTTTTTCGCCATGAGCGAGATTTAGTGATGTGTAAATGTTATTGACGAGCTCTTGCAAGAAAGCGCTGCACAATTAACTTCTGATTGAAGCGTATTTTCATGGCAATGGTCTCAAGCGGACTGACTTAGGTCGTAAAATTTTGACCGTGGATCAAACTTTTGGCACGCCAGGTAGGTACACTTTTACCGTCTATTTCGATATAGATCTGTGGCCATACAACATAATAACACTTTATTTCAACACCGCAACAACAACAAAACATTTAAAAATCTTAATTACTCAGTGTAAAAAAGGCGGTCTTAGAGAAATCGACAGAAAATAGAATGCGGGGTGTGATGGCACAGAAAATAATTATCATAGTCATCATTATGTATTGTGTTAAGTCTGATTTAGAATAATTAGAAAATTACATTAATACGGTGATGGTTGAGGGGTGACTGGTACAGGTCAGACTTACACTTTTCATGACTTGTGTTTTTATAAGGACTTCTTATTGTAGCTAAAAAAAATATCACGATGGTTAACTATTGGTTAATCTGTGGTGAAGAACTCTTTGAAACAATTCTTTAATAGAAACTGAATTTGCTTAAGTAGATATTATAATTAAGTGGTTAGTTTAGTATGAAACCTCAAGAAATACAAAAGACCAAAAAAATAACACGCAGTTTTAAAACCCAAATGAGTTAATAAAAAGGTGGACCCGTGATTTAACCCGTTAATTTTTTTTTATTCAGTAGCATGTTTACATTTCGTTCAACAACATCCACACACATGTGTTGACGACCTGTTTGGCGCAGGGGTACTAACCCCACCTTCTGCGTCAGAGGTCCCGGGTTCGATCCCCGGACAAGACAAATATTTGTGTGCATGAACATGTCTATTTGTCTTGGTCTGGGTGTTTAATATGTATGTTATGTAGGTATTTACAAAAAAAAAGTATAAAATATGTTTATCCATTATCTAGTATCCATAACACAAGTTCTTCATGAAACTTAACGTGGGCTAGATAATTGGTGTGTTTGTATGCAATTATTATTTGTATGCAATTATGTGTAATTATTTGTACCATACCAGGAATGAAACCCAATTCCAGAGACATTTAAACGGTCTCTGCGCTTCACCCAGTTGACCCCGGAGACTTTCCCTTATATTCCTTTCATAAGGTTCTGTACACATAAAGTATCCTGAGCGTCGTCAGAATGGCGGCCATTACGAAGCAACCCTTCCCTTGAATGCGCGTAGCAGATAGCCGAGCGACAAGCGCGACTAATGTGCCCGTCGGCGCCCGAAGGTTATGCGACGCTGATCCGGGCCCGGGATTCCCGTATTCAAATATCAGGAAGCCAATGAATCGGGTAAATGGACACTAGGCTTAAACCCAATCTGGGCCAAGAAATCTAACTAGGTTTTGGTCCAGATTGAGATAAAACAAATAAACCTACGTAAACAGTGATAAAGAGAATTAAACGTCTGGAAATGTATGGTACAGAAACATGGTACAGAGCTCCTACTTTTACAAGCATAAAGATTAAATATAAATTATTCTGGGTGCTGCTAACCCTACAGTGCGGTGTGGCGCTAGAGCGGTTGCGTTGCGAACCGAGCGCGCGCGTGCACGCGAGCGAGTGAGCGCGCTCGCTCCGATGACTCGGATGAAACGCGCGCCCCATGTCTATGTAATCTTTGTATCACGTCACGTAGGACGTGTTACCAACTTGAAAGTTTCACAGAACGTATGGTTAAAGTAAAGTACCTAACTTGATGTAAACTTACCCCTGTAGGTCTTGAATTATATTGATTCAAGATATGATTAAAAAAAATCTTGACGTTTCGGCACCTTTTCAGCTGCCGTGGTCACGAGATGACTGAAAATCAAAAAAACCCCTAAAAACTCTAAAAATATGGACAATTACAACTTAGTTCGTGAAATATAATAGCGCGTTTGTTATCCGTCAAAATTGTTTTATTTCAATAGCAAAGGCTATCAAATTGTAGTACTTAAATGAAGGTGCCTCATCTCTTTATGTAGCCAAAATCGAAATCGAGTTTCTTCAAATTTTATCAAGGTGCAGCAGTGCCCAGGGCTGGCTGGCTGCTGGTAGTCGCTACGCACCGCTGCGGCGCCGGCACCGACACTTCCTTGATGACTTTTTGTGGCGATCTGATCCCTCTCTGCCCTCCGCCACTAACGATAAAAACACACGGCCATCGTTTTGTTGGACTAGATGGAAAGCGGACAAAAACCGAGGGTCGATTTGCACAACCGAATCGATGTCGTTTTATTCCGATTGCGGAAACTGTGACGTAACGATGAGTGTAGGCGCCATGACAGGCGACCCTTATCACAGGCTCCTCAGTTCCAAGCGATTGTTCTAGTTTTTGCTACGCTACATCCTCTTGACGCATTTGTAACTTTTTGCTGGGGCGACTGACGTGGATATCCTGCAGACTAGAGTGCGATCTCCTTATCGGGGAACTTCGTAAGTTTCAATCCGGGCTTAGTCCCGGAGCCGGCGTCGGCTCGGTATTAATAGGCCGCCTTATCCGGACGAATGGCGGCCATATCTCCCGCGGGATCACCTCCTCACGTGGGCCGAGAATGCCGAGATACTGCGAACGTGTTAAGGCGCTACTCGGAAAAAGTATGGACTTTTTTATATAAAACTATAGTATGGTTATAGTTGTTACAAATCTGGTAATAACATATATATTTCTTCATACCTTTATCTAGATTCGTATAGTTTCAAAAACACGATTTTATGATTTTGCCTCGACACTTTTTCTTTTCGAAAAGACGAAGATTATTCTTAAATGGGGTTACTCACGATATTGGAAATTGGTTTAATAAGTGGACACCAATAATATTTAGGATCGTATAGAAGCATTTTTTTTAAATCGCTGTTGTTTTTAAATACGAAGTGATTTTGTGTTTTTTTGCCTAATCTGCAAAATTTCGCTCCCGTGCGCGTCGTTTTCTCATTGCTATCTCGCTTCAGTATATTTTTTTCGAGTATCGCCTTAAGTTATATCTACCAAGTTTTGGGACGGTATTCATAGATAAGTAACACAAGTGTTTATCTATCTAGTTCGAATGATAGATAAATAGGCTCCTCGTGATATAAAATGATGGAGTATACCTACTATCTAGAAATATCACAGTAACAGGTCCTAAAATTCTAAAATGCATTGCATTGTAGAATTACTAAGGACGGAGATACACGCAATAGCTATTCCCCCTTGGCAGATTGGTTTGTTTGATGCTTTAATAAAGTCTCTAATATACCTAGTATTACTCAATCAACCTCGCAAAAATAACATAGTTATTAAGTGGAAAATACACGAGAATAACAAATTCAATTTTTTTTATTCCATAACTGAACTTTTGTTAATCTCGAATTGATTTTATACAAAGGATAATTAGATAGATTGATTAATATTCAATATTCATTTATTTTACTTAAACAGATAATTCTATATTCTATGTAGAAGATTAAACATCCGGAATATTATATTAAGCTGTATGGCTATTGCCTCAACCAGGCATAACTGCAGTGAGCCCGTAACCCTCTTGTCGCCGAGCCGTGCTCATGTGCTCCCATCTCTGGGAGTGTTGCCACCGATTTATCATCTCAGCGGGGAGTCTCCGCCGCGGGATCCACAGCTGAGAACAGCTCTCTATTTATGTAAACGTTGTTTTTGATGAGGACTCATATTTCATTGATCCCGTTATAATCGGATTAACGATTGATAATGAAATTAAAGTGATTTAGTTAATCTACTTTTTATGTATTTCGATTTGAAAAGTTCTAATAAGTACCTACTCAACAAGCAAAATAGTCTCAGAACACATATGTTATAGGAATAAGCCACTTATAAGATTCTTATATTGATTTTAACGTTTGCAATTACTCTTATATGCGCCTCGGAAAATGCTATTTAGTATTTGATCACGATTACTCTGATTATTATGTTTATAATAAGTATGTTTATTTTTGTTCCTTATGGATGGTGTACCGAAAATCAAGGGGGTTGTTCAGTCAACGAAACTGAACAACTTTCAAAGGAAACATGTAACTTCCAGGCAATTTTTGAAGTGAAAACTTCTTTAGCGGCGTTGAGCACTTTTTCTGTTATGGGTATAAAATCTTAAACTCGCGTCAGGACACGTGACCTGATCGAAAAAGCGTAGGACGGATGGAGAGTAGACAGCTATCCCCTCTCTACGGCGCGGCGAAAATGTATGCCTGGGCCTACTGTTTCGTTTAGGCTTTTAATAAATTTAATAAATTTGTTTATTATTATCATTATCATCATCATCATCATCATCATCATCATCATCATCATCATCATCATCATCATCATCATCGTCGTCATCATCATCATCATCATCATCATCATCATCATCATCATCATTATTATTATTATTATTATTATTATTATTATTATTATTATTATTATTATTATTATTATTATTATTATTACTATTATTATTATTATTATTATTATTATTATTATTATTATTATTATTATTATTATTATTATTATTATTATTATTATTATTATTATTTATTAATAATAATTTATTAATAATAATATGCAAAATTATTCCCTAACCATTCCAAAATATCAAACATGCTCAACGTTAATAATCAAGTTTTCACTTCTGCCGGCACTCCCGGAGTGCAACCCGTCTTTTTTTTTTTTAAATTCTTTTTGAATGTTATTAAGTTTCGTTGACTGAGCAACCTGTTTCAGTTTACGGTACACCGCACTTAAACACTGTACCTATGTATATACATATTTTTATAATGTATTAATTTAATATACTAATATTCGTTACCTAGATCTCATAGTACAAGCTTTGCTTAGTTTGAGGCTAGATGATTGGTGTGAGTGCGAGTGTCCAGACTTATTTATTTATTTGTTGTATTTATTACTGAAGTAACACCAAACCACTTAGGTGGTGATTATGCTCATGAATAAGTATGACAAACTTTTACGGTTAATATTACAGCAAAAGCGCATTAACTCAAAAAAATATTAAGTACTTACACAAATCGTCAATAAATACACACCTGCTTATATTCAGAACACAAATACCACCTACAGGTGTTATTTCAATAATAGGTTGCATATTTAGCGATTATAGAACCGAGTTTGTTAATGGTGGTATTGTAAAACACATCGAAATGCTAACCTAAAAATGGCTACCGAAAATGACTAATGGGGAACATTTTGTTAATTTTAAATAATTAATATAATGTATAATTGCTTTTTTTAAGAGGGGCTTTAAAATTTTCACCAGACTCTTGGTATGTTGCACGAAAAATACGAGTTCCCTGTACGTTTTTTATTAACAATATGAAATAACGAACACTCTGAAAAATTATCATATAACTTACCTTATTAATGTCCAAAATATTATTCGTATTTTAATAAAGTTTTCACTATTATGTACACGGAGCGTGTTAAACTCCCAATATTGATAACTGAATGATTGACTGAACGAATGAATGAGTAAGAACTTGTAAAAGACTTGTGAGGTGCATAACAATCTAGTTTAGTTTTATAAGAGACTAATAATAGATTTCGTAGGTTTGTACAGTTTTACAAAATGCCGCTACAGGTCTGTTACAGCCGTAAGTTGAATTCCATGAGGGTACTATTAGACTGTTAAAAAACTGAATACACTAATAAAGTGGGCCCTTTTCCGGGCTTGTAAGCGCTTAAGAGTTCGCTATAAGTCTATTGAAAATTGGTCTTAGGATAATTATAAAACCGCTTTTTGCTCGTTGGGTATCTAACATATTATACAATCTTGATCTGCATGAAAGGAGCCGCCCCGTGTGGCATTTGCATGAAAGAACTGCCTTCACATGAGGCGCAACAAAATAAGTAGGGCGGTGTACCTAGGGTTACCATCTGACCGGTACCGATAAAGCCGGTCTTGACCGGGTTTTTAGGTATTAGACCAGACTCCGCCCGGATATTACGTTAGGCCGATTTATTGTCATCTTTACATTACATTTTGCCACACAACGCAAATGTGGAGCGAGTATTTTCTCTCATGACTTCTCAGTGGACCAATGTAAGAAATAGACTTTCATTGGAGTCAGTAAGAGCCATATTGCTTACGCAATACAACTATAAACGCGTGACGTACGAACAATTTTATAGTGAAATAGCTGGAAAAGCCAACTTTTTGAATGCGGTTGCTAGCAACCAAAAATAGTAATAAATAACATAAAATAGAAACATTATTAAATAGTGATTTTTATTTGATACACGGGGCCGGTTTTTTTTATTTCAAAATCAGGATTTTTAAACTTGGCACGCTGGATTTTACATTTTTAGGCCTGGTAACCTTAGGTGCACCCTGGGCAAAGGTCTGCGGACGGCAAATCCGTCGTAAATAAATAAAATAAAATCGGTAACGCAGTCTCGCCGATCCTTCCACCACGACTCAATGGAAATTTTTTAAGATAAATACTGCATGTTATTTTTCTACCCTACCCATTAATTTTACACAAAATCCCCCTTTGTCTAGTTAACTAAACCAACCCTTTGTCTAGATTATTATGCATGGACAGATAAGTGTTATCTCTTCCCTTTCCTGGGGACTTTCCTTATTATCCTTCCTTTTTGTAAGCTGTTTGATTATGCGACGAGATTAAGAAGCGGCTGAGGCCGTCGTCGGCGGAGGCACGGCGCAATTAGTCGTCGCCGACAGCCGGTGTCGAACCACGCCGACGTTTGCCGACACATTAGCTCTGTTTACTGTTCGACGGCACAGGCTAACATGGGCAGGAACCAGTTAACTAACAAACAGTAGGTAAGCTTGCCCACACATAATGTCTGTACTCATAAATTTTTATAGTTACCTATAAAAATCAGAATTCTAAAGTTGTATACTACACACTTATTTTTAATTAATTTTTTTAGTTCTCTCCTCTGTAAAAGACACTAAAAGAATCCTAAATCAGAAACCAAAACCAAAATTAATGATATAAACAAGATTACAAAACAGCTTACCAAACTCGCAGCAGGTGGTTAGATGATGCAGTGATTACAGGATCCTTAAAAAAGGTGATTAGACTAATTTATGCTGTAGTGGCTGTGGCCAGCAGAGCAACACGCAGCTTTCATTTACAAGATTCTTATATTAACTTAGCATATTTACTTAAATGTTTTCAACCAAGGAGCAAGTCAGAATTTTCAATTAGTTACACTCATTATCTACTTTTTTATGATCAAAAGTATGCGTGTGCACTTTTAATTGGTAGTAGAGTAGTCTATTTTTTTTTTTGAGCCATCAATTATTTAGTGATGTACAGTTGGTATACTGACCCCCTTACTAAAGCATAGGAACTCCTGATTTCTCACGCTAGTGTTTTTGCACAGAGGAAGTATTAGCTGGCGGCCGGCGGCCATATGCTGTTTACGATACTAACTTGTACTATTTAGTATTCTGTGACAGTGTACAGTCAACTGCAACGACGCCTATTTAGTCTGTCAAATTTCTTCAGACAATTCCGAACTCAATGTCTTACTGAAGACCAGTAAAGTTCTTTTGGGAAACGTTTTCTCGGAAAGTACTAATAAAAAAAAAAAACATTATTTATATAAATTAATTACCTGTGAATGTTCCATTATTTGTGATATAAACGTTTTCTATATATCTATTACTTTTTGAAATTAAGCTCCCTAAAAAAAATCTACTGGTCAACCGGGAAGTTCCCCTTCTCAAACAAATCTGGCAACAGCGGACCTTCGAATAGAACATAATTCTACAAGGTACGAAAAATGAAACATGAGATTAGAATTAATTTATAAGAAAAGCATATTTGAATCGCTCCTTGTACAAACACTTTTATGAAAAACAAGCGGCCCCCCGCAGTTTCGCCCGCGTGGTTCCCGTTCCCGTGGGAATATCGGGATAAAAAGTAGCCTATGTTTTAATCCAGGCTATCTTGTATCTGTGTGCCAAATTAAATCCAAATCCGTCCAATAGTTTTTGTGTGAAAGAGTAACAGACAACCATACATTCTCACAAACTTAGGAGTAGGATGTCATGTAACTATACCTCAAAACAATTTGTAGAGTTCATCATTCCGACCAAGTTTATTGTTCTAAAGCAACCCTAAAATCGCAAAAAAAAAGAAACGCATCATCATACAAAATGTTCTTTGATATAACGTTTTATTGAATTTCGCCCTCCGATCCGAATCTGTGCATTTTTTCAATAACACTTCCCTTTGAAGACGTCATGCTCAGAAGCTTTCAAAAGCGCCAGCGAGGGTCCCGCTGCCAGCGCCAGGCTCGTCTGATCCTCCCATGGACGTCATTGGACGTCAAATTAATTCGGCTGCACGCGGCGCCGGCCCCGGGGCCCTTTGTTGTCCGTCAGCGTCGTTAGTGCCGTAAATTATAGAGGAACTATTTCCAGACGAGTATTTTTAGCCGACTTTCAAAAGGATGAGGATATCAATTCTTCGCGTATATTTTTATCTGAGCCGATGTACTGCTTCAGAAACGTTACGTGCCGAAGTTGTTATTTTACTATTTCGGGTGAATTTGTTGTTATTTCTGAATCACAAATGATAATAAGTATTTTGTAAACAAACTGTTGTGCCGTGTGGTGACGGCCTAAGAATACAAGTGTCGCCACTCCCTTACATGCCTGGGATGTCGTAAGAGTCGACTAAGAGGCTCTACGCATTAAAAACCTGTGCAAGAGAAGGACGACTTGAAACAATCCCTCTACCAACCCGTCTGGCCAACGTGGTAGCAGTAGGCTAATAGCCTCCTATGAACGCCACAATATGCGTGACCTAGGAGAGGCTTATGTCCATCAGTGGACGTCCACAGGCTGATGATGAAACAAATTGTTTAATTTGTATTTGTTTATATGTATTTTTCCTGACCCAAGTCGACCTGACATACCAGTTGTAGTAAGACTGGTCGTAACATGGGAACGAAGGCATTTAGAACAGTTGATTTCACAACTGTCTCCATCTTCCGCAGTAAGATTCGTCAAAAGCCAACACTTTGTCTTCATTATGGTAATTGAATTGTATCTTTAAAATTAAATTAAAGCGGTGAGTGTTAATTATTGTGAAATTACTGTGAGTTTTAATTAATAAGCGGACAAACACCTCGGTATACAAAATGTATGAGATGAACATAAGATTTCACCAGCCGTATCGTTGAGACTGTAGGTCATTGAATTAATTGCTATTTTGGTTAATTACTCGGCAAATGCTTTTAATTTAGCTAACGATACTGCCTTGTCTTTACATAATAACCGCACGTAACATAATATCCAATTATCGGGACAATGTCAACGGAAAATTCGTTTAATTTCAGACACAACATAGTTTAATCTTACAGACTAGACCATTGAACCATTAAGCCTCCCGAATTTTTGCAGCACAATAATAACTATGCTAGCTAGGTGCATATTTATCATAATACAGGGTGGTAATTTAAAACGGGGCACGAAGTGCAGGTACCTTTACCGTTGTAGCTACATGAAAAGGTTCTTAGTAAACCATCCTTAATTTTTTGAGAAATATAGAACTGCATTCACGGATTTTGAAAAAAAAAATACAGTCAGCTGAAAAAATAATATTAAAAAAAAAAACTTTTTGATGCTAATCGCTCCTGTTCCTTATAAGGATCAAAATGGTCTAAGACGCCTCATGATCATAACTCATGATCGATAAGCGTAAAAAAATATTTTTGAAAACTGGCTATGTTCCTGCTAACTGTAATATTTTTATACTTATGGTAAATTTTAAATATAAAAATATTGGAAAAAAATTAACTCCGCCACAAGTGAATTCTCAGACGGGAACGGGACGGGACGGACGGGACGGGGAAGACGGGAAATATTATTAGGGCCCTTACTGCCCCGTCTTAAATTTCTTACCTTCTTTAGGAATATCGTTATCCGGTTTTAAGGAACCAATACTGTAATTACAATCTTATAATCTTTTAATCAAAAATAATTGGGGTTATATTATGGCCTTATGGAGATCAATCTATAAATAAATAACGTAAATTCAAATATCATTATTTTTGCGCCAAATCTTCATCTTGTAAAATATTCTTGAAAACCTCTTTCAGTAACCGATTTTTCTGTATTTAGGACCACTACCTGTACAACCGTCTTCACCGTGAACAGAACATTGTCTGACTTACTAGGTACCAGTGTAGGTGTTGACAATTTTGCCCTACCACCCGTTTCAGGGTTTTTTTTTTTTTATGTACGACGGTGAGACTCTTAGCCTTCATCATACCTGATGTTAAGTATTGATAAGGCTGAAGATGGAAGCGAGCCTCTCCCGGAATCCTGAATCACTGAGGAACTGGCTATCTTATCTCTAACTGCCGGAACACAACAATGCTGAAATCATTATTGTTATGGCGACAGACTTAGATAAGTTGGTGGTAGCTAGCCAGACGGACTTACAACAAGTCCTACCACCAACCAAACCGAATACAATATGTACCCCCGCTGGTAATCGAACCCGGGACCCCTGGGTCTGATACCGGTGGTTGTACCACTAGACCACAGAGGCGGTTAAAAGGCTATTTTAGCTGACAAGAAAAAACGGGCGCAAAAAAACTTACCAGCTTTTTTAAATGTAAGTAATGGTATTTACAAATAATATACCATTACTAAATACAAATCAATCAAAGTATTATTTGATTTGACTGATGAGTAACATAGTAGACATTATGTTAATTATCAGTTCCATGTATTACAGTCAATTAGATAATCTTGTGCCTTGTAATAACCTTTTCTCATGAGCGTCTTTTTAATATGATTTTTAAACTTTATTAAATAATGTTATGCCTTTCCCCAAAAACGACCTTCTGTATGTGACATCATATTTACAAAATATAAGTTACAATAACACTGAAAAATGTATACTCCCGTATAGATTATTATTATTACATAACCTCAAATTCAATTATTTACACACTGTAGGCAGTTTTGATGTTGGTGTAAACTTTGGGCCACCTTATTGTGTAACTATTTAAACCCCTAGTTTTTAATATATTATTTGCAATGTGATGTTGTATTGTTCTGGAATTTCTTCTACATCTCGGTTAATCTTATACCATTGTTCACTAATTAGATATTGTTAGTCACCACGAGGAGGAGAGTATTGGTGCACTGACATACAGGCTCCGGCTTAGTTAGGCGCCAGTCTCCCTCAATTTTTGTCAACTATTGTGTAGTGTACCTTAAGTGTCATAAATTTTAGTTGTAACTGTAAGATTGTTGGAGATAAATAAATCTTTATTTTTCTTATTATTATTATTCATTTAACCAGTTACATATACTCGTACATACACACTGTGAGATCATGTTTTAAAATCTAGGCTCTACATTATTAAAGTTAAGTGTACCTACACCTAGCTTTAATTTCTCGGCGCGTAAGCGTACTCCTCAACGATCTCCTGGATACGACTCCTGAAGGACAGGACATGGTGCCGCGGGATCAGCTTTATGTGCGGTAGTAGGCTCCTGAAGAAGTACAGGTGCTCGTTTTCATCATCGTTCGACTCCTCACACTCCTGCTTCTTAATAGCAAACTGCATGACGTTATCTGAGGACTTGGCTTTCTTCCTAAGAGGTTTCTCTTCTTCCTGTTCCAAAGGGTCGAAGGAGTCCTCGTCTGTTTGGAAGGATATCGGGATCTCCTCAGGGTCGTCGTTTCGGTCGGAGGTGGATAAAGAGCGCAGCGGTCTCTTGCCCCTCCTTAAGCTCCTGCGAGGATGCACGATGTCCTTGAGGAACAGCAGCGACTTGAAGAACGGCCACCTGGGCTTGTACTTGCTCTCCATGGAATCGGGGATCTTGCCCCGCTCCACAGAGAATTGATCTCGGAGGTACCGCCATTTCTTGCGCAGTAAATTTTCTGGAACAATAAGGTTTTATTGCTATTTTTAACTATTCAAAATGGTTGAAAAGAAATCATTTCTTATTATTATTAATTTATTTTTATAAACCAAACATTCACTCGCTCTTACTTCTAATTTATACTTAAATGTAAAAGTACGCAAAATCGGCTGAACGGATTTGGGTGTTTTAACTAGTTATACTTTATATACTGTTAAAGCCTGGATTAAAATATACATAAAATATCGACGGTGGAAAACAGAAAGGTCGTATCTCGAAAAAGGTCGTAACTCAACTAAGCATAAGGTAATAATCAGCTTTTTTTTCTGCGTCGATTGGTCTGGGTCTCATTGCTCTAGGACGACATAAAATCTGAAAATTGGGGAGTGTTTTTAAAAAGTCTGCAATTTTTTTTGGCGTAACTGCCCATAAAACAGCAAATTTGAACTTTTTAGAGATACGCAAAGTATAAGTTTGTGTTTAAAAAATAAAGACAGTTACGCGGTCACTGTTTCTATCCACGATATCAGATACGACCTTTTTGCGGGATGCGTTTTTAAAACTTCTCTATTTACAATAAGATGCGACGTTCTTAAAGTTAGTATTCTTCAAAGGACAACGAATAATCTCTAAGATACTACAATTTCGTGGGTAGCTTATATCAATCCAAACGCTGTTATGACAATATTACTGGAATCAATATTAAGAAAATTAGGTAGTTACAACGAATCGTCGGGCACGTCAATTCGGGAATATTCCGTTGTCTGTGTTGTTCCAGTAAAATCGTCTTGTGAAAACGTTACTGTTTTATTCTAATAATCTAAACGAAGGTATGAAAATTTTTAATAATCAACTCATTATTTCATAATACAGTAATTTCATCAGCAAAATAAAATCCGTTTCCCTATAAAGTGAAATCCATGGAAGGAAACCATTTTATGGGTTTTGAGGCTATCACAAATGGCACATTAAAAAAAACTCAGAAACTTATGATTTCGACAATAAAATTGGCAACTTTAAAAAAAAATTAACTGAATAAAATGTTTATAAAACGTTCTATGTCATCCAAGGCTAAATATACAGAGGTGACTTTAATTGCACTGGAAAAATGTATGTCGCCAAAATATCACCTGTACCCAAATAAATTGCCAATATCAGCTTAAAAATATACCGATCTGAAAAAACTTACAAAATCTGTCATACCAGCAGCATACGCCGATGAATATTTAAGTCTAAAATTTAACAGAAAGGTGGTCGATAACCACCCTGATACTGATGAAGAAGATGTTGTGTGATGATGTGCTTAATTTTCTATTGATTTAATTTTGATTAAATTTCTGATCTCATTTAATTTTAATACTTATTATAATTTTAACACTAAATTTTAATTGGTACAATCATTTTACGGTATGAATGTGTCCCTTTCTGATCTTTTTTCTCTTTGAAATGTCTCTCTTTATCTCTTTGAAACTTCCGATCTCATTTATTTTTAATACTTCTTATAATTTTAACACTTAATTTTAATTGGTACAATGATTGGGTATGAATCTGACCCTTAATACGAAATTTAATGTGATTATACGAAAGTTAATCTGATTATAATTTTTTATTTAATGATTATGTGCAATAATTATAATAGTTCAAATTAAATGTACAAAAAAGAAAAAAAGAGTTTTCGTTTTTGTGTGTTTAGAATGTCTTTTGTGTTTTTTACCAATAAATTTACGTTTGAAGGTTCGAGGAGCCCGTGGCGCAGTGGTTCGCGCGCTTGGCCTGCGATTGTTGAGGTTAAGCAACTTTCGCATAGTCGGTCACGGGATGGGCGACCAAAAATTTACTATCTCGAGCTCCTCGGTGCTTCGGAAGGCACGTTAAGCCGTTGGTCTCGGATGCATTTGCAGTCGTTAAAACCCACCAATCCGCATTGGGCCTTCGTGTCATGACCCGTTCTCCTTATCCATCCATAAGGAAGTCCCAGTGCCCCAGCAGTGGGGATATTAAAAATGGCTGATGACGAATACGTTTAAAAAAATTTGTGACTTTTTATTAAGATCATTAAATTTAAAGAGGTTTATATTACGCCCTATTTTCTAGCCATTATCTGTAATTTTTACGTACTTACACCACGTCATTTACAGGTCATTAAAAACAAAAAGCAATTACGTCCTTTCTGAGGTCAGTGAATTTATTATAATTTAGTGGTTTAGTACAAATATGATAGCAAGATACGACGTTTTTGAGGTATGAAATTTCTATTGACGAAGGTCGTAACTAAAAAAAAACTGACTTCCGGCAATAGGAAATTGTTGGTTTATAGACAATTTTATTCAGGTTAGAATTATATAGTTATGGTTAGAAAATTACGTTCATACGACGTACCGTTAAAAAGATATCACCGAATTCCCATTTTTTTCTCGGTTTTTTGGCTCTGGTGTAAAGTTGTGTTTTTCGAGATACGACCTTTCTGTTTTCTGCCGTCGATATACATTTTATGCGGGTATTCCCACGGGAACAAGAACTTCGAAAAACATTGAAACTTTGAAAACAAGAACTGTGAAACCGCGGGCGGCCGCTAGTCAAGTCAAAGTCAAAGATTTTTATTCAAATAGATAATAGATAGTGCTTTCGAATCTTTCGAATTTTTCCTACCAGCCATTCAGGACATCTTTTAACTGATAAGAAGAACGGCCGCAAAAAACTTATCAGCTTTAACAGAAGCAACAACATTTACAAAGGAACATGTCGTTGCCAAACACAAATCTACAATCTTGAAACATATTTAATATAAGAGGAAATTTTTCTTATACTCAGTTATTAGAATGTTTTCCTTTTATACAATTACAATAGTCATGTTTTATGTTAGTATCACTTCCATGCATTTTGGTCTTTCAAATAATCATCTACCTAATAAACTTTGCTTAAGAGCGTTTTTTTAACATATATTTTAAATTTATGCAAAGACAGCTCAATCACTCGTTGTGGAACTTTATTAAAAAAGGCTATGCCTTTTCCCAAAAACGAGTGACTGCATTTTTCAAGCCGAAATCTTGGAACGGCAGGCTTTTTCTTGTTTCTAGTATTAAAATTATGAACAATCCGAAGACGAGACGAAGGAAACATCACTATTTATTTATTAAGCATATACATAATAATGACTGGCAAATTATGCAAAGCCTGCTCTGCTGCTGACTGTACATATACCAATATGTACAGTCAGCAGCAGTCTTTAAACACATGAAACCTGCCCGTACTCACCGAAACTGACTTGTTTAGTCCGGTCCGACTCGGACGCGAGCTCCGGGTTCAGAGCCATCGTGATCTCTTCCCACGCCAGCTGCGTCGCTTGCCGGTTCTTGTACAGGTCCATGTTTTTGTCCCAAAGGACCGGTCTCTCTTCAACCAATGCGATTAACATGTCTTGATCTATTAAAATTTCGTCCTCCATTTTGGCGCGGCTACGGACGTGCGGTCGGGCCCGGCGACGCGTCGGCACTGGCTGCCTGCGCGGTACGGGCGGGGCAGGGAGGACTCGCCGCCTGTCGGCACGTGTCGACGACGATTGCCAAACGAATGAGATAACGCTATATCTTACGTCCTATACAAAGTAGGGGCCGGCGGCGGCCGCCGTGACGTGAGTCCGCACACGCTTTATATACAGTTTTACACGTTATCTGCACGGGTGATTTTAATTATATATAAATCAAACTCTTTCTGGTTGTTCCAAGTTGCTGTTTACAACAGAATAAAGTGGCTGTGACATACATCGGGTTCCGCTTTTTGCCATTAGGCATTACGGAACCCTAAAAACGTAGCCTTAGTACCGAACCTACTTATTAGGATTCAAGAAAATTTATAAACTTTCGTTTTTATATAAATAGTTAAATAAATTTTTGACAACGTAAAAAATAGGTAAGTACTTAAGTATTTTTTCTCAAACACGCGTGGAAATGTTGTCATTATTTTCGAAAAAAGAACACGCGAAGTATCGAATTTACGGACAAAGAAAATCAAATCCATTGCAGGAGCGTTTTTTGAATTTGGAACATTACAAAGAGTATTTAACAACTCCAGCACGCCGTTTCATACAACATTGCTGGAGCGCTGCAATGTTCAAAATTCAAAAAGACGCTCCTGCAATGAATTTGATTTTCTTTTAGTACCTAATTATTAAATGTATAAAAAGTATGATTTATTTCCCTGAATTCTTTTGAGAAAAGCACTATATATGCCTCGGCGGAAATGGCAATTGCCTGTCTCGTATTAGTGAAGTCCTCGCCTACGGCTCGGCCTTCAAACTCATAGTCGACCTGCAATTGCCTATTTCACGGCCTTTGCAATAATGTACTATTGTTATTTATTTCCATTTATTAAGTATAATGATACTGTCTTGTATTGTATTATAATGTTGATGTTTCTTGAAATCGAAGTACAAATACATAAGATTTGGGTACCTACACGTGCAGATATCAACAATATAAAGTGAGTAAAAAAACAGAAGTTGATGGTTTTTTTAATGAAATTTAATTTTTGATCTGTTTTGGTTGGTGGTAGGACTTGTAGTAAGTCCGCCTGGCTAGCTACTACCATCTTATCTAAGTCTGCCGCCATAACAAGAATGTTTTCAGCATTGATGTGTTCCGGCAGTTAGAGTTAAGGTAGCCAGTTCCTTAGTTGTTGAGGATTCTGGAAGAGGCGCGCTTCCATCGTCAGCCTTATCAATACTTAACATCAGGTATTATAAAGGCTAGGAGTCTCCCCGTCTTTAATAAAAAACTTTTTTTTTCTAATTCATCTCGTTATTCATCTAGGTTCACATAAGAACCGGGCAGCAGCGCATCCCTCTGCGTTAGTGTTAAGCATTAGTAATGGCACAATGAGGACGGATAGTGGCGCAGTTAGTGCCAGCCGCCGCCGCCAAATCAGGAGCTATGGCCGCGAGGAACCTTCGCGCACCGGTACGTACGTACGGGCACGGGAGAAACAGGGAACGCGTTTTGTCTTAGGTTGCTTGTTACTTACGAGAAGGGAAGCGCTGACGTATGGCTTCCAGTACTTCATACGTTTCAAGTTTTTAAATGAAGTTTGTCTATATTTTTCAGATGACCCAGTTCTTTCTCTTAGATTTTAGTTAGTTTGTTTTTCACTTTAAAAGTACACGAAGCCGTTTCATTCGCTAGGCTAGGACCTGTACTTTGACGTAACTACCTGACAGTAGCGCATCCAGACATTCATTACGCTAACGGAGAACGTTAGCGTAATGAATGTCTGCTTAACACCGAACGTACGGAATCGGTGCGCAGCGCAGCGCATTTGATGATTGCTGATGGAAATTTAAACATCAGTGCAGAAGTAAAGTTCTATATCTGCATTCTGCAGAGCGATCAGCTGCTGCGGCATCTCCCGGAATCCTCAATAACTTAGGAACTGGCCATCTTATCTCTAACTGCCGGAACACAACAATGCTGAAAACATTGTTATTATGGCGTCCGACTTAGATAAGATGACGCTAGCTAGCCAGGCGCAGGCGGACTCACAACAAGTCCTACCACCAACCAAACAAAATACAATGTGTACCCACTGGGAATCAAACACGGGACCTCTGGGTCTGATACCGGTGGATGTTACCACTAGACCACATTGGTTTGTTTTTTTTTATACAGGTTTACTACCTAAAAAAATTATAAACAGTGAAACAGAGAGTTTATTGGTATCAATTTGTTGTAACAATACATAAGAACAATGAGAACAGTTTTCACTAAATTACAGTCAATAAGTAACTAATTTATTTGTGTGAGGTAAAAGTTAACAAACTCAACATAATCTAGAAAGAATTTACAGTTTAAACTATTTTTTTAAAGTTCTATCCATTAAAGTACTCCATAATGCACCTTACAGCTTAAAATAAATAAAAAATAATAATAATAAATATTTCCATACAACCACACCAATTATCTAGCCCACGTTAAGAACTTGTATTATGGATACTAGATAACGGATAAACATACTTATATACTTTTTTTTGTAAATACATACATAATATACATATTAAACACCCAGACCAAGACAAATAGACATGTTCATGCACACAAATATTTGTCTTGTCCGGGGATCGAACCCGGGACCTCTGGCGCAGACGGTGGGGTTAGTACCCTTGCGCCAAACAGGTCGTCAATTAAAAAAGTTAAACATTTTCACCGAGACGTTTCTTGGGGCTACTATTCAAGAATATTTCTATCGCCCGACTCGGCTATGAAACGGAAATGCGAATTTATCTCCCGCCGAGTCCCTTTGCACACATCTATGTGTATGTATATATCGTCAGTGGAAAGGCAAAATTACTGAAACGCCAAAACACCATTTCGAGAAAAAGCCATTTAAAGTTTTATTTTTCACAAAAAAAATCATATCTTTTTACCATATCATCCGATTTTAATAAAATAACTTGATTTAGGCAAGTTTGATCTTCTTTTATTTTTAATAGTATGGTGGCTCAGATTTTGAATGGAAGTTTAGGAAATAAGTGGCGGTTCAGTAAAAGCAGCCTCATTTCAGAGCAAGGCAGATTTACTTAAAGTCGTCAAGTTAAATTTTATTTGTAGTTCATAATTTCTGATAACACAGAAATAAAGAAATAGTAGTATGGTAAAAATACTTTCAATATAAGTTTACTGCTAAGCTGGTGAACTAGAGTTACTTCCAGGATACATATTCCATTTTCACGCGTCTATCACAACGTCTTAAAAGGTGATCAGTATTTATGTTAGTTTGCTATAATGACTTAAAAGTAAGTTGGTCGTACTTCTAATTCAGGTTAAATGACGTTATAAGTTAATAATACTTTGGAAAACTACTATGAAAACACTGAAGACTATTGTTGATTTGGAAAGTTAGCTTCCATTTTACTGAAATAAGACTGAAATGCACAAATTAAAGTCGGTTAGATACTTAGAACATTACGTTACCAATACAGACGTCGCCATTATCAAATTATTTTACTCATACGTAATAAAAGAATTTGACAATGGAACATTATTTAAAAGAACAGCAACAAAATTATTGAGATCATAACGCCGCTTATTGCTCCTTTGAATCAAAATGTGGAATTTATGCTGATGCAAAATTAACACTTAATCATATGATGGATGGAAGGAAATGTATTCCTCCGCCAACTATAGGGGGAAATTCAGTTCTCGTACGGGGACGATCAGCGCCTAAGCTGTGGAGGTTATGGATACGCACTAATGGACAGAGGTCACATAATCTTTCTTTAAGGATACCTCAACCACTGCACCCCTCCATGATCCAGTCGGCGACGGAGTGGTTGATCGACGTAGGTAGTTGTAATTGCGGAACCATACTGTGCGTCTCTGTCTGTCTGCGCTATGGGATTGGCAGTAGTAAACTCAAACTCAAATAATTTATTCAGTTTAGGTTGTTACAAGCACTTATGAACGTCATAGAAGCTACGCCATCGGATTTCAAATTCTATGACAGGAGACCTTGTAATGAGACGAGCTGGCAAGAAACTTGCCAAGGGTTGTTTTTTCGCCCTGTTTTATTTCACACAACATACGCATGTGAATGGATCACTCACAATCACCTTCACCTTCTCTGCACTGCCAACCTTATACAAAGATGGAGAGCCATCGAATATGTGGAAACATTTTCAGTGCCCTGAGTACGAGTTTGTCAAATCATATTTGTTCGGAAACTATCGCTCCGTCTCTTTCATATACAATAGGTATACATCGACTGCTTTACCGACATGAACAGTGTGTCTGGCAATCGACGATAACTCGTACTAAGGGTACAGACCTTATCTATATTCGTTTTCGGTTAGCACCATCGTCGAATGCAGGTGATAGACATAGCTCGATAAAGAAAAATTAAAAGAGGAAGCTATTGACTCGAGCATTGAATTTTGCTTCGGATACCTTCACGGGAACAAAAGAAAGGGCCAGGAAGATGGAAAAGTGTCTGTCGGCTATAATACAACGCCTCAATGGCAAGAGTAAGATATCCACCCACCAAGAAACGGGTATATAGGTGGAATGAGGAGGTGGCCACTTCGCGAATATCGAAGAAGAAGGGATCTTGACATAGAGGAAGAGCTGTATCAGGTTCATAACACAACCAAAAACTTGACGGTCCTACAGAATTGGAACAAAGCAAACCACGCCAATCAGCATCACCGACCGACACTTTCAAACCAGAACTACTGGAGGAGATAATTTCTACCTTTCCATCAGAGCTGCCAAAAGTTCCTCTCTTCACTGCCGCCGCAGCGATGAATGATGTATAAATTGGAGGACTACTCGCGAGTTACGCTCGAGGAGTTAGAGCTGGCCATGCACCGACTAAGGGGGAAAAGAAGGACCCGGGGTCCTGACGGCGTGCCAGAACGTATTCTCTCCATAGCATTTAATCACCTCGGGGAATACTTTGTTGAGCTCCTGAACACGTTCCTGGAAGCCAGCCTATTTTTGCGGGTCTGGAAATAGTGTAAATTTCGTGTTTTGACAAAAGATGGTCGATGGCCGGCCGATCCCTCGGCCTACCACCCTATAGGCCCTTCAATAAGCTGGTTAAGGTATTTTTTTAAGTTTAAATTAAATTAGACAGGTTAATACAGCATCTAGAGACTAATGGGTCAAACCTCTCCAATAACCAATACGGATTCAAGAGGGGAGCGTTATTGCTAGGTTTCGTCTTATTGGGTTGGAAGTCATGGTCCAAAAGAGCGAAGTCATTCTGTTTCATGGGCACATATCAGGGTAGTAAGTCTTAGGGTAAATATTAAGTCCCATTTAAAATTTAGTGGCCAGTGTTGGATAGTCATTTAGAGAAAATTTACTCCCAATTCCTAAACAAAGTTGCTGATAGCTCACAATCTTGCTCGATAAAAGTAGGGCAAAATTACTGAAACGCCCATTCCCTCGATAAAAATAATTTGCCATATCTTCTTAAAGCCTACAAAGTTCCTCAGTAGCAGTCAGAAAGTAGTAAAGCAAAATTACTTAAACGCCATACCCTTTCCGATTGACGTAATCAAAATGACTTATCTTAGATTATCTCTAATCACAAGAAGAGCAAAAATACTAAGACTGCATCGATAAAAAAAACGCAGAAAGTAAATTTTACTTAGAAAGACAATTGTGAATTTATAGGAATTTAATATGACTTAAACGCCAATCGTTAAAAAAATACCGAAAAATGTGTCGCTTCAGTAATTAGCAAACAAAGAAAACCGCCTTTTTATCGGTTACTGAAGCGCCACAAAAGTGCTCTGATTAGAATGATACCTAGATAGATCGACGCAGAAAAATTCGCTGATTCCGAATATATATATAACTCATTTTGGCCAAATTGGCGTTTAAGTAATTTTGCCTTTCCACTGACGATATGAATATTCTTAATAGTTATTTTTAATGGCGAAATTTCGAAAGTGTATGGAATATTGTAACGATGACTTTATGATGATACTACTATGACGACGATATTTTTTAACTTGTAATGTTTTTACATGGAAAGTTTTTATGGATGGAAACATTTGGCGACCATGTTTTTTAGCAGGGGTGGTACCTTTAAGACCTTAAAAGAGCGCTTCAAAAAGTTTTCGTATTTACGATGACTGATGAGATTTAGTGATGTGTAAATGATATTGACGAGCTCTTGCAAGAAAGCACTGCACAGTAAACCATTTTCGTGTCTGATTGATGCGTATTTTCATGGCAATGGTCTAAAGCGGACTTACTTAGGTCATTGAAGTATTATTGTACTGACGTACTAAAGGTCAATGACTTAGGTCGTCAAACTTTACCGTCTTTTACCGTCTATCTCGATATAGGTCTGTGGTAGGTACTAAGCCCGCCGTCTGCGCCAGAGGTCCCAGGCTCGATCCCCGGGCAAGCCGAATATGTGTTTGTGGGCATGAACATGTCTATTTGTCTTGGTCTAGTACCCATAACACAAGTTCTTCATGAAACTGAACGTGGGCTAGATAATTGGTGTGATTGTATGCAATTATTTATTTATTAACCAACACGAGATACCTATATTTGTTATTTCTTTAAGTTTTTATCTTGAAAATAGAGTCTTCGGATCTTCGTAATAGCAGATCGAAGAACTCAAGAGCCCTTGGGCGCCGGCACGTGCCGTCGCCTTTGATAACCAAATAGATCTGCACTTCAAAACTTATAAGCACCTTTCTTGATATTCAGCGAAAATTCTTTGAAACGGTTCGCAGATGTTTCTTTGGAAAGGCTTAGTAGATAATGTGACGACCTGGGGGCTAATTGTCTAATTTTAAATCTATCGCAATCCCTTTCAATTCTTAATTTGAAAGTTATTCAGGCCGTCAGTATTTGACATTTGAAAGGGATTGTGATCGGGACGCGTTTTAAAAGGTATGGAATAAACGAAATTGAACTGTCTAAGCAATATGACAGACGAAAATATCACAATCACAATACCTCTGAAAGGGATTGTGATAGACTTTAAATTAGACAATTAGGGGGCTGTTTTGAGCAGCCGCCAGATGTCCCGGGTTCGACCCAAGACAAGACAAATTTTTGTGTGCATGAACATGTCTATTTGTTTTGGCCTTGGTGTTTAATATGTATATTGTGTATGTATTTCCAAAAAAAACTATATAATAAGTACGATTATCCGTTATAATATCTATATCCCAAAATAAATTACAATAGGTCTTCGATAAATATTAAGCGCTTTTCAGACTACGCTATAATATATAGCATATAACTCATAGCACAATGATATCGCTCACCATACATTTACTTTGATAGCGTATAGTAAGCCAATAATATATATTATAGCTAAGTGTGAACGTGTTCTAAGTAAATGTATGGTGAGCGATATCGTTGTGTTATGAGCTATAAGCTTTAAGCTATCATATTATAGCGTAGTCTGAAAAGCGCTTTAGAATTGGCTCGTTATCTCCTAAGATTCCAGATTCGCTTCCCAATCAAATCGATCGTTTTACTGCAACACACGCACACACACACACACACACACACACACACACCGTGCCGGTGTTGCTAGTCGAATAAAGAAAACAAAACAATAGGTAATGGTGTTTGGCCAAACACCAATGGATTATCAATGAGCAATATTTTAAATAAAAGCTCCAACATACAATTCATTTCAAAAGTTAAAACTCCGGATTATTCAATTTAATGCAATCAATCAATGTGGCAACTGAAATGCTCGCAATAAAAATCCCTTTTGGCAGCGCCGACGTAAAACAACGTTGAAAAATGGAATTTTAATATAATGCAGCGCAGCCGTGGACGGGCCTTGTTGGCTCTACCATACTTTTAAACACATATTCGGCATCAAACCGCAGCCGACTCTAACCACACGCACGCAACCCTTCAAATGCAACGCCCATCAGCCTTACACCCCTCTAACTATAAAGCCCAGATTGGCTTGTACCTTCGCTATGGTCTTTGCTGAAACGTAATAACAGGAGCGGCTCATACCGCACATCCGCGCGGCCCTACGGATGTACAATATTTACACGACCCGGCGACACGACGCACTATCGATAATCAAACTTATTTATTTTAACGACAACAAAAAATCAAAATTCGCTACCGTAAATATGCAGATTGCGACAACATGCAGGTCGAAGGGCAGCCCTACGATAATGAACACGCTATTGCATAAAAAACCCCGCGCGTGCTCACAATACGAATTTCAAAGGACACGTAATTGCATTTAAATCGGAAACATGTCGAGCTCCAAATGGCAGTTCGAAAGTAAATTGTGTGCAGTTCCCATTTGGTGTGACGCGGCGTTGGGAATCAAAACATTCTGTGGAACTCGTGAAACATGGTCTTTGTGCCGAATAAAGAGTTATGTCCGCCATCCGGGCCGACGGCTCTCGGGCCTGCACCGCGAGCGGCGACCGAAACGACCGCGGCGTTTCCTCCGACGCTGTCAGTTTTCATTACACGCCATAAAAGACATTATCAGAAACCGAGGGAAGCGAAAGCTCAATGGATGCCACTCCTTTCATTGCGATTTTCAGTTCCGCACCAAGATCAGCAAGATTTAGTGCTTAATTGTTGGCTCGGAGTCAATGGCGGTAAGTAAATAGCCTCATTAGAGCGTGGCCGCACCAGGTACGAGCCATTTGCTCACAAAATTAGTGCGAACCTATTTTGGAGAATCAGTTTGTAACGTTTCTGATTCAATGGCTTTACTGGTGCCCAGCCGGGTCACGACGGACGCCTGCCCCCGCGTGTCACACCTCAAAAGGACATGTTTTGTAGCAAGTACGATTGTTACGTAAATTAAACCTATTGAAAGTAAAATAGTTCTAATTTGTTCCGTAACAGCAAAATGTGATCAACAACACATCAAATTTGTAGGTTTCTTGAAATTTAACTGGTACTTTTGCGATCTTAATTCTGCATTAGTTAGTTACATTTTATCCAACATCCACTATAAGTCCAAACCATTAAGATTTGGTCGACTGTCGTTTTCTTCCTATTAAAGTGTGCTCCGTGAGTGGAGCCAGCCGGTCGCATAAACAAGCACAGCACGAAACCACACGAAACCCTAACTTGAAAACAAGTTCAACGCGAAACCCTAACTTGAAACATTACGCCTACATTTGCCGAGACAGGACGCCATTTTACTTTTACCAACAAAACGAGTTGCCATTTCCCTCTCACGTAAATGCCAGCCAAAACGTGCCCCCAGCCAACGTACCTATTCCGTACCTACGAATATTAATGCTATACCTACTCGTACAGTTAGTAAGTAAGTACAAAATTATGTTATTACAACAATAGTTTGGGAAGAAACTGAGGTCTGTCGCACAGTTTTAAACTACATAGGTACCACAGACTTCGGGCGCTTTGTACAACTGTATAAAACGAAGTTTATTAATGAACTTCAACTTGTTAAGAATTTATATGAATTTTAGGAAATATAAGAATTGTGAAGTTTTAGTACCCCTAGTAAGAGTTGTATTTTCGTTTTCAAAAACAAACTGCTATCTCCTTAATGTCCATTGATTACTTTACCGACATTACTATAATGTTGGTAGTAATTAAATTATCAACTCGTCTGTGGAGTCCCACTCAATTAAATAATTAATGCGTCTTAAAGTGTCCACAAACAATTTACAGCGCACTTCATTGTATCAATTGATATATCCGATTATAAAAGCCATTACATTGATTATGAAAGACCCGAACAATAGCTTATTAACGTACAAATGAATAATGTTTACTGATCGTAAGGCAACATTAACTGTTTCTCATATCGCTTAACCTAATTAAACAATGGCAATAAAAACTGTCCGATCACGCTTTCTAATAAACGACCATTAGACCGACACCCGTTACTACCAATTAGGCAATCAGCTTTTCTGCAGACGTAATTACTTGTCCTAAAAGGCCCCGCTGGATTAAAAGACTGTCCCACGACAAAAAAACAACTTTTAAAAATGCCCAAACGTTACTATAGATTGCATTAACAGTTTATTTCTCAATCTTATTCCAATTAAGGTGTGACAAAAAAATTTACTCTTACGCGGTGATAACGTTTGCAGTTTTGGACATTTGCAAACTCACACTAGGCCCGCAGATCAATAAAATATTGGGAACATAGAATGGTATAAGTACAAAGACTTGGTACTTTTTTAGACCTCTGTCCAATATTACTTAGACTTTTGCAGTAAAAAGTAAATAAGAAAAATAAGAGTCATAAAGGATCGTAACAAGTGAGAAAGGGGAAGGCGTGTTCCAATCGTATGTGCGTGGTAAAAGTTTTATGTTGTTTTGATGTAAGTCCTTGATCGATTTTATTCAAGTCAGCAATGGATTTACCAACTTACAACAACAGAATTTCTGAGTAGATAACGGCGTCGCTCGTTCCCGAATGTCTGCAAAACAACGCGGTCTATCAATAAAACATTTCGGATTGGGAGGAAGTATTTGCTCGCAGTCGCATGACCCGAAAGCGCCCGCGACGTGTGCCGACGTCTCAAGCGAAACTTTTCGAAACACAACGAGACGCCATTACACGTCTGCTCCGGTCAGCACTTCCGCATCCGCCGCTAGCCAGTGCCGTCCCCGCTCGATAACTTGGTATATCGATAACATATTGGATGCCACTATCGTGTCACTTCCGCTATTTCCGTTACTATCGAACGTGGCGATTAGATTTATAAACGAGCCGTTTAATTATTGTTGTCAGTAGTTGACTCTTGCTACCTATAATTTAACGAGAACTATTTCATTATATATATAATGTTCAAGTCTCAGGATAACTCAATATTATCGTAAGAAGCGACAAACTATCGAATCTTGAACTAGATAGCTACTTCACTGACTCCCGCCCAACCCCCCGGGGGTCGCCGTATTGTCCCCATCGCAATATCTGCGCATTGCAAGACACAACCAGTCGGCCCGGCCGACCCACTATCGACAGCTTTAAATCTGCCATATTGACAATTTACTCGCGAGCAACAAACGTCTTATTATTATCCTCTTTATTACTCCTCCACAGAAACAAAGTTATAGGGTAATATTTATTTATCGCATGCCATAACCCGTCCATCTCTCACTCGCTTTTTGATCGTTTTCTACTGAACCGATTATATATTTATGTACGCCGATGAATAATGAAATTGCCATAAAGTTTACTACGATATTCACGTTTGACTGCGTGCGGCGGTTCCCGATACGATGGGAAAGAAATATTATTCGGTTGCCATAAATAGTTCATTACAAATTCAATGGCCGATAGATCGTGCGCCGCAGATCGCGGTCGCGGCACGTCGGCCGACGCGACCGACGTGGAGAGCGTTTTTGTCAAGTCGGCGATTTTGGTCCCCGGCGACTCCCTTGGGGCAGTCATTTGGAACTAAGTCACGGCTCTCATCTGCATTCGCCGTTGCCGCACACTCTTGAAGTTTTACCAGCTCTGGGACGTCTTTGGAGTTTTAATTTGTCGAAACCGACCATTTGGCAACCATCCGGCTACGTTGTAAAAAGCTTGGACGACTCTCGAAAGATACTGTCATAATTTGCTTTCACATAACTAATTGCTGATTTATTTCTTACATAGTTGGCACACTTTCGTCGAGAATGTTTACTTTTTTGCGTGTCTTCTCTTAAGAAGTTAAAAAGAAAAACACGTTAGACCACTAATGAAGAACCACGTAACAGTTGTCAAGAAACGCTATTCTGTAGCGAAGTCATAGAATTAAGCATTAGAGCTTCTGTTTGGCTCCCTTTGCTAGTTAATATTTTTTTACCTTTTACCTCCACAATTATGACTTATTAGCGGTCGTATCTCCGCGCCACTCAACATTGCAAATGTAATGTCGTCGTTGGCACGGATATGGCAGATAATATGCTATAAGAACTTACGCGGAACAGGTTTCTGATTGGGAATGTCGACATTTGTTACGAGATAAAGTAGTGAGCAACATTATAATAATAATACTAACCTGTCAATGGCTTTAACCACGCAAACATCCTTTATGCAGATTTCTCAAAAATATATTTTTCTTTCAGAAATTTTGCCTCTATTCATCCTTTTGGAGGTTGAATTTGTAAAGATCCTTTCATAGCACTTATCTTATAATAGTAACTACTTATACTCACTCACGTCCAACTGGCCTCAATGTGGGATCCCTGCGTCAGATGGATAATTTTATAAGTATAGACATCAACATGACTAAAATAAAAGCAGTACTCAAATACTTTAATTTACACATCACTAAATCAAAGCAGGAATCATACTAATTGCTAATTTTAAAGGGTGACACTCGACCCTCGAATGACAATGAAACTATCGAATTTATCGTCATTTTTGTACGCAGGGTCTGCTGCATTGTCCTCTAACCCCTGGTGTTTTAATTGATAGCTACACTCAAAATGTAAGTGGATTATGAAGAGAGAGAAACGTTACGAAAAAATAATGCGATTTGTGCCTGCTGCAAGCCCTTTGTATTTTACTTTATTACATTTTTTGTTTGTGTTACGAGGATACTAGATAATAATATTTTCATGTATTATAACTCAGGTCAAAAGTTTATTTAACGAAAAACCATTCCCGAAGTATTATAGAACGATGAAACCGTTGGCGATAAGAACGTTGAAAACACAGAAAAATATTTTTTTAGTAGTTATACTCACAGTAAATAAAAAGAATCGTTATTATTATACTTACACCTTACGGAACTTCTTCTGAAATAAGGCCTATTATTGAAAGACCGGCTTCCGCCCGCGGGTTCACACGCGTGGGAATATCGGAATAAAATGTAGCCTACGTTATTCGTCCTTTCAACTAACTCTATGCCAAAAATCAATTCAATTGGTTGCCTAGTTAGAGAGTGAAGAAAGGACAAACAAACACACTTCCTCATTTATAATATTGGTTAAGATTAGGATTAGGATAAAATCAATAGATTGACTAAATGTTACTGATGTTTGACATTTTAGGTAGAATATAGTTGTTGGAATAGCTTCGGTGGTAATATTACGCCACAGGAGGAACTACTGGTGACGGTAGTAAACATTCAGAGCGTCATGTGTCGCCGGGGACTGGCCGATGCGAAGTTGCTATACTTGGTGAAGGTGCAGTCAGGGCTGCTCTCGATTGTAGATCATGATTTACTGAAATAAAAAAAAATATATAAAGTCTGTATTTAAACTTTTACAAATGGATATCGTAAGGCAGCTTATCTACAGTATTGATCTGTGTACCTTTACAATGTTCATGAGAATCTCTGAAAATGTAAATTTGATATGCGATAGGATTGGTGCTGTTTCAAAATAAATGCTGATGTTCAAATAGCTACACGCTATAAAACTAATGGTCATTGACGCAATACCTCGTAATGCTCTTAATGTTCTGTAGCAACGCGATTCAAATGCAGCCGAGAGGTTGCAGTTGATCATTAGCAGGATTTCCGATTGAAAGGTGTCTGTTAAAATCTAATCGTGGCGGGTTATGAGGAGGGCCTGCGTTTGGCGGCCCTGGCGAGAGTTACATATTAATGGCTGGCAGGGGCGATGCTAATGCGGCCCGCGGCCAGCGCGTGTCGCTGATGCGAATACGCTAGGGCATACAGAACCGGGGTCGGATCCAAGTTTCGGTTCGGTACCGGTACTGAAGGGCGATCGAATCGGGCATATCGGTACTCCCGGTACTGAGAAACCCCTATAGAAAAATAGTATATTTTTGTCATATTGAGCGATTGAGAATTAATTTATAATTTAAACGTTAGGTAAACAAGTTTTATCAACAAATAAGTCGAAATTACCGAGTTACATTACATTACAAAGTACAAAATCGCATAATTTTGTAAGAGGTCTGCGCTTGACCGTTATCGTGCCTGATGGCAAACGATGATGCGATCTACGATGATCAAACTTGCCTGGTTATTCGGAAACACGGACTGAGGCAAGGAAGTTTCACTAAGCAGTACAGATGGCAAATATCAATATGCTGAGTGCGAGACTTTGAGATATCCATAACTTTTTGTGGAGAGGAGGTGGTGGAATAAGAATGTCTATTTCGGCTGCACACTAACCGAAATTATCTAATAAAAATCGATAAGCTTGCAACGTTGCTACTATCTGTCTATGCTCAGCCCAAGGCTTTTGGGCTTATTTAAAACAGATCTTTTTGTCGTCTTGGACTCAAGCGTGTGAAGCTGGTATAGGAAGAACCATCCCAAATGTGAAAACAGTACTTCATGCATGACCGAGCTTGCGTTTAAGCAACTGTTCCAGCGTGAAGAACTTTTTCAGCTTTGCCAGTAAAGCAAAGCTTATTTCACGCAAATTTTACTTTCAATGAAATAGTCTAAATTGTGAGAGTGATACGTCCAAACACAAAGACAGATGCCTCGATTTTCGATTGAACCTGACCTGTCCCGTGTAAATAAGGCTTTAATTTCTCTAAACCACGTGTCCTCATAGGTCTCTGTAGCATAATTGGTTAGTGCATTGGGATTCCCAAGGATGCGGGTTCGAATCCCGTCAGGGCGATATGAGACAAGTTGCTTTTTTCTAGTATATTTTCTTGTTTAATATTAACACATAAAAATAGCATTGTAAAATGCAAAAGTCAAAACCGGGATTTTCCGGTACTATGCCCTAAATGCGACCCACTTCGGTGCACATGCCTTTTCAGGAGTGAATCATACACATACAGTCGTTTTAAAATGGTGTCTGGCCGTGACTGTGACGCCCAGTAGGGTTATGATTTATACTTGTTTATAAACAGATAACAATTTTGAAGTTTAACTAGAACTTTTTTTATTTATATCACATTCTGCTACGCTGCATTTACTTCGCAAAAAATTGTTTTGTAAACTGTTTAAGTACCTATAAGTTTGCTGGTTGCCTGAACGCTTTTGAGTAACGAGCTAGTCATTAAACGATCCTAAATCCATGCAAAAGAAGTAACGGTATCCTAAGTCTACATAAATAAAGTAACCAACAGAAATTACCGCTCCCAAATTACCAATGAGAAGTCTGGTAGCAAAAACACAAACATCGTCGTTTGATGAAGCCGTCTGCGTTCGCAATACAAATGTCCAATTTATTCGCAATCAGAGTAATTAAATCAGGCAGGTAAAGTGGAGGGGAGCTTGGGTGGGGGTGGGGTGGGGGTGGGGTGGGGAGGAAGCTCAGTTTAGACAAATTGAGATACTACGATGAATGTAGAACGTGCCGCGAGTGCTGTGTTAAAAATGACGGACGGTGCGGATAAACAGTCGAATACAAAGGGAATCAGTCTGCTCCAATGGAATGGAACATTCTCTTTTTGTAGTTTATTCAACAGGCTCTTATGTACGTTGTAAGACTTTTCTTGTTCTAGGTCCACTTGGTTAGTTACCTGAAGCTGTCGCCATAACAGCATTGTTGTATTCCGGCAATAAATAGATAACAGTCAGCTCTTCAGTGGTTGAGGATTGCCTTGTTATTTTTCAATTACCAGGACTATCTAGACTTCAACGACAATAATTACGAGTCCTCTAACTCGTATAGCAGCCTGATGCTTGTTCTTAGCTGAGCTCCTTCATCGTTTTTTACGTATCCACATTAGCTATCGGTATCAATATTCTCCGGGTGTTTTTTCCGCTATCAGCAAACTCGATCAATCACTTTGCTCGCGCGGGGAAGCGACACGATATTGCTTCATGGCTTTTTTCACAACATAATTGATGTTATGAAGTGGCGGCCAGTACAACGCCCCACACACGATCAATATTAGGGAATTGGCAAAATCCATTTAGAAATTCCCATATCTTTGCTAAAGTACACAAAGGCACTTAAGTTATTATGCCTATAGTTGATATTGACGACCTCCGTGTTAGAGTGGTACGTACACCGGTTTCAAGGTATCGCCTACTCTGAGGTCCTGGGTTCGAATCCCGGAAAGGGCAAATATTTGTATGACGAATATTTGCATTTGTACCTGAGTCATGGATGTTTAATTATGTATACACATAAATACTTATACATGTATGTAATTGATGCATTGATGGACGAACGTTCCATCAATGCCTAGTTGTGACACTTGTGGCCAAGGCTTGTATAGTACTTTCACAAATAATGCGCGGAAATTAAAACTACTTTTTGAAATCAGACGAACAACAAACAACAATATTTGTGTCCGCGTTAAAGTGTTCATTTGTTGTTTTTTTTTTCTAAAACAGCTTTCAATTTGCAAGCCAGTTCGAAATTTAAATAAAACCTTTGATAAGCTCCCTCTTTGGTTGCCATATTTCGGAGGAAAAGATCGTTCCATTTTTTAAATTACACGACGGATATGATTTTACTATGTAATTTCTTTAGCCGCTAAACACGACAGATATGGATTTCATACAACTTTCGCCGCTCGCATGTATATGGCCAGTACAGCAATATCGATTTATCTCGAAGAAGGTTGTCAAAATAATGCTCATATTTCCAAGCATGTTTGAGAAATATGTAATTATATCCGTTACCCATAACACAATTGCCTTACTTTTGGGGCTAGGTTATTTGGTGGGAGTGTAAAAAAAATAGTACGAGTATCATCGACCACCATCTTGTGATTTAGAAAATTAATTTCATTAGGTAGTCAATTTTACCGCTTTAGAATGATAGGTACCTACAGCACAAAACATTATTATTATAATAATGTTTTGTGCTGTAGGTACCTATCATTCTAAAGCGATGCTATAAAAAATAACAGTTTGATTGGAATTGAACTACGACTTTTACGACTTTTTTCTAACTTAAAGGAAAGGAAAAGACTTTTTCAGTCGATGTATAGAATCTATAGTCTTTCATTGTGGCTAAATCCGTCGCCCACGGCAATAACAACGGATATTAATGTTCAGCAATATCATTTTATCTTGCTGCAAAAACTCCAGTTACCTCGATTTCCACGGAGTTAATTGCTTTCATCTGGAGATTAAAAATCTTTAAAAAGTGTAAAACGTATCGAACGGAAAAGACATTCGGAACAGCGGTTGAAATTAATTTTAGGGAAGAGTTTTGATAACGATTTTACAACGCTCGTTCTGTCCGAGACATTTCCTGTTGCCTTCGAATGACGCCATCATCTTACTTCATAAAATGTGTTTGTGTCATTAACCTTTGATAAGATTTTTTTTATTTTTTTTTATTTTGAATTAAATTCCGTCAACTTTATCGGGCTCTGTAGTTTAGATTTGTAATTTTGTTTTAAAGCTAAGTATATATCCAAATATAATCTGTCTGCCTGTTATGGAGTGCTGCTGTACGGAGTTGCACCTACATCAAAGGCGAGGAGTGCGAGGCCCCGAGTCGTTTCTATGAATAAATCAATTGAGATTTCATCGAGCTAACACACACATACACACACGTCCACACACGCGACGCTTCTCTCTAAAGATTGATTGATAGTGCAGTGAACCTTTTGTACTTCGGCACTAGATACTGATAACTAACCTCCTTTCAATCCAAACCACTACAATCTATATCTTACGTAGTAACTATTAAGTACTAATCTATGCTACGAGGGTTGATGGATAAGTTTCCGAACGACAAAGAAAATCTTTAATTTTCCATTTAAAATAAATTTATTTCTACCTCAATGCATTTAGTCCAGCACTTCTCCAATGCCGTGACACCAGTTTGATGAAATGTTTTCTCCAATCTCTCAACATACTCATCTACGGCAACAATGACTTCATCATTTGTTGAAATCTCTGGCCACCTTACCCTTTCTTCAAGTTTGGGAATAAGTGAAAGTCGTATGAGGCGATCTGGGGAATAGGGTGGATGCAGTAGCAATTCGAACCGCAATTCATTCAGGAGTTTGGCGATTGCAACCACACGTCAGACGAGTGTAGAGGCGCGTTCATTCCATTGTTAAGAACATTTACGACACAGAAAGTTCAAGGTCCTGCATACAAATTCCATAAGTTCGATCAAATCCAAATTTAGCGTTTTATTTTCGAAAAGATGCTAGGATATAATTGTAATAATTTTTTTTAGTTCGTCGTTTCGGATACTTATCAATCATATCTGTAGCTTTTGTAGGTAGGCATTCAGTACTTGTAAATCATTCACATTAGCTATTTTAAAGTTTCCACTAATAATAGGAGCACAGATCTATAAGGTCCTGCTAGAATTAAGAAGTATGTAAGTATGGGCTTGACCCACCCACCACGCAGTTGACAATATTCAATACCATTATTGCGAAGAAACGAGCCGTGATTGCGTACACATTTTGCAATACGAATTTGTCAGTGCCTATAACACATTTGCTGTGCATGTTTTTTTTGTGTTGAAATTGTTCTGTTTGTCGTTTCAGGTGCAATGCATTCGCTGAGCGTCTGGCAGCGTTGCCAAACTGCGGCCCGCTGCCGACAATAACAGTTAGGTAACGAGCCGCTATGTGCCAGCCCTGGATTCGACACTCAAATACTGGATGAGGAGGTGGGGTGGTGGGGTCTACTCCAAAAACCACATACGATAACGGGACTTAGGTTGCACCAAAATTGATTCCACTTTTTTTTGTTTGACGAAATTTATTTATATATTGTTCATACAAGAACCACCGCACACATAGTTATACTTACCTACATTCATAACACATACACAACGTCACGCACTAGGCAGAGACTATGATCCACGTGTCACGTTCCTGAAATACTTCTTAAGTTTCATTAGGATTCATGAGTCTTTCCATACAATCTCGTTTATTCTTGGTACTTCTGGTCGTGTTATGTTCGCCCAGGGCAACCTTCGGAAGGTCCAATATTCCAATATTATCCTTCCAATATTACCTCTATAGTATTTTTATAATTATCATTTTGTAAAATGTTGCCTTGTAGATAGTCAATATGCGTACTTACAAAATTAGCAAATGTACTCATAAAACATAGACAGATTATACGAGCTACCAAAGAAATAAGCTTTAATTTAATATGAATACGAGTAAAAGCTCTAAAGGCAGAAGTTGCATTCAAAATTGTAAGAAGCTTTGTATAAGCACAGGATGCACGCGCGTTCGTTCGTACGCTCCCGTCGGGAATCGGGATTAACCCCCCGCGTGGAATAACAGCGCGTGGCGAAACAGGCATTGGCCGTAAAGATCTCGTAAAAGCAAAAACGACTTTAAAGTCTTTTTTTCAGACGTAATTTTCTTCTACTAACATGAAATTGTCTGTAACAATGGATAATTAAAGAAGCTTTCAAAAATATCCAGAATATGGGTTATGTTCAGTTCAAGAGCTCGGGGTTTATGCGCTGCCCGGGATAAATATGGCGATACCATATTATATTAAAATAACTTTAGCATTAAGGTAATGCTTAAGTTATTTTAATATAATATGGTACCTACTCGTATTTACTAATACTTATTCCAAAATACTATGCGTGAGCGAACTCCCAGCTGCTCCGGTAATTTAAAATAAAGTTCTTTTATTATTTATTTATCGTAGAGCGCGCTACTTTACATCACCACCGGCGGGATTATTAAAATCAGTGAATGTAAAATGTATGTTAATGAAATTAAGCCGGACGGCAACATCAGATAAGCAAAAGCGTATGTTTGGAAGTTTCTTATCTATACTAATATTAAATGCGAAAGTGTGTTTATTTGTCCTTACTTCACGCCCTAACTAAACAACTAATCTACTTGATTTTTAGCGTAAAGTTAGCTGAAAAGACGGAGAGTAAAATTATGCTAGTCAATCAGAACATATATTTATTTTTTTACAAACAACTTACTTTTAACCTTCATCATACCTGATGTTAAGTATTGATAAGGCTGAAGATGGTAGCGAGCCTCTTCCGGAATCCTCAATCACTGAGGAATAAGGATAATTATATTGATTGAGTATCTTGTTATCTTATTAAATGTAGAAAGTTATAATGTGGTATTTTTGATGGCTGTATGTGAGGGAACTTCGGTCATTTTCAAAGTTCCTTTCATTAAGAAGGTGAATAAAAAAATTAATAGGAAAAAAGACGCTTCCTTCAGTGAATGACTGTCTTTAAATGTTTTGTTGTGGTGGCCGAAACTGCTCTTCGAACCTTGTTAACTTTACAGGTTTTCATTGTTCAGAGGTAGCATCAGCTTTGACTTTGATTTTGGTCATCATACACCAGTAATATTATCTTCACTTATTTACGTTTTAATTTAGTGCAAACGCACGTAACGCACCATCTGACAGACTGACACTGACAGGATCAATCACAGATTGTCTGTGTCATTGATATGACAGAAGGGACCTTGCTTTTTGAGGTTATTTTAAACTTACAATAAATACATCACGACAGTATTATTGTTTCAGTATATTAATAGTTTCAACTATCTACGTTTATTTCCTTTATGAGTGAATAGCTGAAGCCGCAGGTGACGAGACGCGTACGGCGCCCCTCCGAAACACCACTCCGCCCGCGAAGCAGAAAATTCAGTAGGTACGCTCGGCTTTAAAGGACATATCAGGGAAGCCGGGAGTCGCCTCCGGCTGTTTTATTATCCTGCTAATACCACGCAGTGAAAATATATCAGAGGATCACACATAGAGCGGTGACCCCATCCATCTATTAAATTAACCCAAAAACTAACATTTAGTTTTATAATTATACATCCACATCGTCAACAACATCAGCAAGTTTAGGAGTTCACTCATAGTGTAGCATCATCATCAATTTCTTATCACATTCAATTAAGTTCCATTTCTGATATCCTTGGGCAGGCATTCATGAACCTTCAATTTTATTTAAGATCACTAAAACAGTAACTTTTAATTGTTTTAACAGTGTACCTATTTCTTATGGTTATGTGTTAATTTCAGGACACCTTTGGTTTATATCGAGTCAGTCTCTAATAAAAATCAATTTACTTGTCACTGAATAGTGTTTACCCGTTGTTGTCCTAGCCGAAAAAGATAAGTGTAGAATAAGTTCATATTATTATGGAAGGACAGAAATACAACATTACAAAGTATAATTGAAATTGTCAATTTATTATCTGATAAGGAATCTATAAAATTATAACTTTTTAATTTTGCATTTTACAATGCTATTTTTATGTAATAAATATTTAATAAGAAAATATACTAGAAAAAAGCAACTAGTCTCATGTCATCCTGTCAGGGCGACATGAGACTAGTTGCTTTTTTCTAGTATATTTTCTTGTTAAATATTTATTACATGAATCTATAAAAGATATAGTAAAAGTAATAGTAATATTTATTTGCATAAAACACGGTACAATTCAGTTCTTAAAATTCAAGTACGTACATGCGTGTTTTACCGACATATCGATAAGCAAACTTGTAATCTCGTCATGCTCTAAAATACTATGTAATGTTCTCCATACATTAAATTAAATCAAACTATATCAAAAAAATACTAACAGTTCAATATTTAAATATCAATAACTAAGTACATTCAAGAAACAACACAAATCTCATCTCTCAGCATGTCAATACACACAATAGTATTATGTCCAGTATTGATGTATCGGATGTCAGAAATTACATGTCAACATTTAAAATATCAATAATATTCATAAAGAAAAAAAAATAGAAAAAGAAGCATAAGAAGCATAAGCAGTCATAAATCAGTCGCAATTTTCTTAATGTGCCCATCACGGCAAAACTTTTTGAATGTCTCAGTGTCATAGAAAAAAATTTCAGCGAGGATTTTAAAAACTATGTGTTTGAAAATTACAAATGGAAGATTTTGAGTGCGATTCGGAAGTAAATTGTATAGTTTAATGCACATGCTGTAACTATTCCTCGTAAAACAAGTTGTAGCTGATGGTGGTATAGCTAACCGGAATAGATAACGTGTTCGGAAATTGCATTTTTTTGTTTTATTGGAAATAGATTGGCGTTCTTCTTTACAAATACCAAAATTTCGAAAATATAGAGCGATGGTAAAGCAAGAATGTTTACAGATAGACAGAGATAGTGTTAGCAAAAGTCGGACATGTTACTTACGATGACCTGTTTGGCGCAGGGGTACTTAACACTTTCGCGGACAGTGAACGAGACACAATAGAATTTTTATTGTTATGACTGCTATAGCCGTTCAGTGTCCGGGAAAGGGTTAACCCGCCCTCTGCGCCAGAGGTCCCGGGTTCGATCCCCGGACAAGACAAATATTTGTGTGCATGAACATGTCTACTTGTCTTGGTCTTGGTGTTTAATATGTATATTATGAATGTATTTACATGTATTTACAAAAAAGTATATAAGTATTTTCATCCGTTATCTAGTATCCATAACACAAGTTCTTGAAACTTAACGTGGGCTAGATAATTGGTGTAATTGTATGCAATTATTTATTTTTATTTCAACAAGGAGAGTTCGTAATGTTCGTATAAGAAGTACCTACTTATGAATAAATTTAGCACCAAATATTTTAAGTACTTAAAAGATATCGCAACTTCATTGAAATAGTTTTTTAACACTTACATTCCCAAGATAATCATAACAATTTAAAATCTATCGTGTCTCCCTCCGCGCGGAGTTCTCGGCGTTGAATGGGTTAAGAGGATTGTGTAGCTGTAAATTTTCATACAAAAAGCGATAACGTTCCAACGACTTAGCTAGTTGTTCCTTAGCCAGTTCATTGAATGCCGGCGTTTAATTAAAGGGCAAGCCCTCCAATTGCACGGCTGATTTAACTAGTTGGCTACGACATCGACAGATCGCTCGGAATCAGCTGATAATGATCAGCCGAGCAAACACGAACAACATCTGCGGCGAGAGGACAACAGCTTACCTAGTTCCTCGATTCATCAATGAGCTACCTATTGAACTGCGAAATATTATCAACGCACAAAATATTAAATATAAACAAAAAGTCTCTTTTTAAGTACTTAATTAATATTGATGATACATTGTCAGTTAGCATGTGTATTGTATTATATTAACAAATACAATGTTTATGTAGTTAAGAAAATACCGATATTGTTAATGGTTTTTATCTTTTCTCTTTATTAATGTATCGACTAAGTAGGCTGTATGTAGCACTCACTATAAACTTTAGTGGTTTGCGTAGTGCTTTTGTAAACTAAATATTAATTGTACTTATATTTTTAATGGCCGTATGTTATGTTTTAAAGAAATATTACTGAAGAACTACCTTGAGCGTTTTAATTTATTTAAGTTAAACTAAGCCGAGTTACTAAAAGAGAATTACCGTACATCCCTATATTAAGATGTACTTAATCAAATGACACCAAAATGACCTCATTATGACAATACTTAATTTATTCAGTTAAATAATTAATTATGCATATGCTTCATACACATTCAGACTTTTAAGTGCCTATGAATGATAGGATAATATACTTTTGTTCTGTTATCAGAATTTTCAATAAATTTCAAATAGATTTAATTGAATACTTTCTAAATTATATGATAATAAAATATTGCTTGATAGATCTTTACAATCGGTAGTTGGTTTGAGAATCTCACTTTCATGTCTTGAAAGTGAGAAGACTAAAAGAAATATGAATAAAATTAGAACAAACAAATGGAAAATTTAACAAGAAAAGATATTGCAGTAATGATAATTAAGTAGTTAGGTTCTTTCACTCGCAGTCACAGCGTCTCTGAAAGACTCGACTATCATGAATGGCTCAGTTACTTGAGGATAAACAAAGTAATTTCGTCCTACATTTGAGTATGCAGATTCCTGTCGAGAGCAGGAGCGTTGTCCTATTTCCCTGATGCTGTTGGAATTCACCGCAGCACCTCCCGAGAATGTGCCTCCTTTATTGAACTGAATATTCCAGGGGTCAATAATTTTATTGTTAGTCATAATCGGGTATAGGTGCATTTAAATCACAAATTCAAACACTGTTTAAACATATAGAAAAATTGTGTCTTAATTGTATCCTTTTTCTTCAAAATTTCCTAAATATTTATATTCTTTAGCTTAAATTTAAATAAGTTTATAGTTAGTACGTAAAATAGAATCTTAAAGTTGTAAGTCTTAACTGTAAATTTACCTATAGTGATGCGTGTGACATATTGCTAGTCTTTGGTAAGTTTTCATTTGTGTCAAAAAGAAGCAGCAATGTGTCACATCCGTCTGTCAAATGAAGCCGATTTCGATTCCGGCGCCACTTGCGCGGTACCGCCCCTGATAAATTTATTTAGACTGATCACTCTTTTGAATCTGAGGATGATCACACGTAGGTACTTACAACGACAACTTCACTTACAATTTATCTAAATCCGCTGACACAAAACGTACAGAAAGTTTTCAGCGGGCTTACCATCATCTATTAGAAACCATCATGTCATAAGGAGTTAAAACAAAAAGGAGTTTGGAAACAAACAACAAGAGACGAAAAGTGGAATACTATACAGAGGCGCAGACTTCAAAACAGATTTATTGGTTGCAAAGGAAAAGCACAACAAGAGCAATCCGCGACCTTTAAAGCCGCCGATAAAATGGTGCAATTGTTCATATCTAACATACACAAGGATACGAATACTAAAGATATAGAAGATTATATATTAAAGAAAACTAACAACATTATTGTTCTGGAAAAAATTAATATGGCAAAAGACAGAGGTTATAATGCATACAAGTTTTTCATACCGGAAAGAAAGTTGGATATCTTCTTAAATGACACACTGTGGCCAGAAGGTGTTTCATTTAGAAAATATATTATATTCAAGAGTAGATCTACAGACAGAAATAATGATATTCTGAATGGAGGGGATAAGAAGAATCATATTAATGGATAATACAGCAAAACTTGTTACTTTCAACTGTAAAAATGTTAAGAGATCTATTGATTGTATAAGAAAACTTTGCAAAACAGCTGATCTGATAGCCCTTTAAGAAACTTGGCTTCTACCACACGATATTGCATTCCTGGGGACCATTGATGAGGATTTTGCCTACACGGGAAAATCTGCAGTGGATACATCTACAGGCATACACCGTGGAAGACCATATGGCGGTGTAGCTCTCATGTGGAGAAAAAGTGCATTTTCTTCAGTGTCTGTAATTGCATGTGATAGTGTACGTGTTTCTGCAATAAAGTTAGCTCTGCAGGACAGGTCAGTGCTGATTTTTTCTGTTTATATGCCGGTAGACTGCAATGAAAACCTGGTAGACTTTACAGAGTGTTTAGGTGTTATTAATGCAGTAATTGAGAGTAACAATACTGAATCTGTTGTCATATTGGGTGATTTTAATGCTCATCCTGGAGAATCATTCTGTGAGGAACTTTTAAGTTTTTGTGCTGACCAACAGTGGGTTTGTGTTGACTTAAATTGTTTACCTCCAGACAGCTACACATATGTAAGTGAGGCACATGGTTGTCAACGCTGGCTTGATCACTGTATCATGACTGAGGCTGCACACCGCTCATTTACAAGTGCTGACATATTGTATAGTACTTACTGGTCAGACCATTTCCCGCTACAAATTGTATGTGATTTTAACATGATTAGGCCTAAGATAAATTATAGTAATGTAGAATATAATTATATAGTTTGGGGTGAACGTGATACTAGTCAAATAGAGTTATACAGAACATATTGTGATAATAAACTTAAAGAAATTGATTTCCCCCCTGAACTAACTTGTTGTAATAGTAATAAAATTTGTGTTAACACAAGCCATAATTAAGTGATAAATAATATGTATAAAAGTATAATTAATGTTCTTTCAAATGCTGCTAGGAGTTCTTGTAAGGAGAAAATTTATTGTAAAAAACAAAATTATGTAACTGGGTGGAACCTTCATGTCAGAGATGCTCACAGGGAAGCTCGGCTTGGTTTTCAAATGTGGGTATTATATGGAAGGCCTAGAGAGGGACATATTTATCAGAAAATGAATGAGACTAGAAAAACTTTTAAAACCAAGTTAAAGTGGTGTCAGGATAATAAAGACCGCATACGTATGGAATTGATTGCATCTCATCATTATGATAAAAACTTTAGTCAGTTCTGGAAAGAAACCAATAAATTGAACCACAGGTCGGGATTGCCGGTGAGTGTCGCTAGTGCACATGAGCCTAAGCATATAGCAGAATTATTCAAAAATAATTTTAGGGTTACACCACCTTTAAATGGTCAGAAACAGATGTGCGACACCGAGGATTATTTGCAACTTAATGAGACTGAAGTTAAGGTTATATTTACTGCAAAACAAGTTAAAGATGTTATTAAGCATATGACTAGAGGAAAGTCTCCAGGTCACGATGGCCTCAGTGTCGAACACCTGCGTTTTGCTGGACCCCACCTGGCTAGACTATTGGCTATGTTGTTCTCGTTATGTGTGCATCATTCATATATTCCAAGTGATATGATGAAAACCTTTGTTGCGCCAGTTATTAAAAATAAAACAGGTGATGCTTCCGACTTAGGTAATTATAGGCCCATCTCTCTGGCTACTATTATAGCAAAGGTTCTGGACAGTTTACTTGAGACACATCTCACAGAAAACCTTAAATTGCACGATGCCCAGTTTGGCTTTAGAAAAGGGTTATCTACTGAAAGTGCCATAATGTGTGTCAAGGAAACTGTTAAGTACTACACTGATAGAAAGACTCCAATTTATGCCTGCTTTTTGGACCTATCAAAAGCGTTCGATTTGGTGTCCTATGATGTCTTATGGCGGAAGCTTATAAATGAAACAACCTTACCAGTGGAGATCATATCACTTCTCAGGTATTGGTATAGCAACCAAATAAACTATGTGAGGTGGGCAGGGGTTCTCTCTGAGGGTTATAGCTTGGGTTGTGGGGTAAGACAGGGGGGTATCACCTCCCCGTTGCTTTTTAACCTATACATGAACCATCTTATCGTTGAGCTGAGTGGTGCCAGAGTCGGCTGTCATATAGATGGCGTCAGCGTCAATAATATTAGCTACGCGGACGACATGGTGCTACTGAGCCCATCGATAAATGGTCTGAGAACACTTGTGGACAAATGTGAATCCTATGCGGTGGCCCATGGACTCAGATATAACACTGCTAAGAGCGAGATCATGGTGTTCAAAACACGAGGGAAGGACCTTAGTACCATACCACCTGTACATCTTAATGGAAAGCCCTTGAACCGGGTTCCTCATTTCAAATATCTGGGTCACTGGCTCACCGAAGATATGAATGATAATAAGGATATTGAGAGGGAACGGAGGTCGCTGGCAGTCCGGTGCAACATGTTGGCCCGGAGATTTGCACGGAGCTCAAATGAAGTCAAGTTGACCCTATTTAAATCATTCTGTCAAACATTTTATACGTGCAGTCTCTGGACTAACTATACGCAGGGGACTTACAGCGCTCTCCGCGTCCAATACAACAACGCGCTCAGGGTGCTGATGGGGTTGCCGCGTCACTGCAGCGCGTCGGGCATGTTCGCCGCCGCGAGGACGGACGGCTTCCATGCCATAATCCGCAAGCGATGTGCCTCGCTGCTGAGTCGCACGCGCGCGAGCCCCAACAGCATCCTGTGTGCGTTGGTAGACAGGTGGGAATCTCCACTCCTGCAGCATTGGGTGGCGCTTCATGTGCCCCAAATAAATAAATATGTGTGTAATTTTTAATTTTTAAGTAATTTATTATTTTATTATTGTCAATATGGATGTAAATTTTCTGAAATAAATGCTTATTATAATTATTATTATTATTATAAGAACGTTTTCTTTGCGTTTTGTTTTTATTGAAGTTGTCACATTTTGATACACTTCGCCTTTGAAGGCGATGATTAAGCGAAGACTTCACAGAACTTCCGTCAAAAAACAAGCTTACTTTAAGAGATTCGTAGTACGAAATAGCATGGTAAGAATGAAACAATACTGCGCTAGGAGATGGCGGTAGGCCCCCTGGGATACTGTCGCTTGGTAGTCTCGGCACCGATACGTCCGCTGTCACCGGGCGGAACGACCTGTAATCCAGCGTTTGAGACCCTTTGAGTCGCCGCTGATCCGGCAACCGGATCGATGCGCCAACTCACAAATCTACCAACTTTCGGGATTTCTTTTAAATAGATTATTTTCCGTCGACTTTCCGAACCCGTTTTAGAGCTGAGAACAAATACGAGGCGTATTTGCAAACTTGGGAAGTATAAAAATACTTTGAAACGACATTTGCGTTTACTTTGCACAAATTGCATAACATCTGTGGCTTTGGCAGTTACTTTGTTTATATATTATTAGTCCTGTTATATTTGCAGAATGTTGTGACACCTAATAACTTTGCAGACATCTTTTCAGTTTTTTTTTACCGGGTCCCCGTCTTTACTTCAACACCTATGTATTTCTTTTAAATCAATCAAAACTACTTGTCTATTATGTCTATTTCAAATATTGAGCGCAAAAAAAAGTTTTGCGCAATTTATCCACTTGCGATAAGAAATTAGATGTGCTATTAGATTAGACTGAAATGATTCTATTTACAAAACCTATTTCTTTTCTGTTTTAAATGTTTGACGACCTGTTTGGCGCAGGGGTACTAAGCCCACCTTCTGCGCCAGAGGTCCCGGGTTCGATCCCCGGACAAGACAAATATTTGTGTGCATGAACATGTCTATTTGTCTTGGTCTGGATGTTTAATATGTATATTATGTATGTATTTACAAAAAAAAAGTATATAAGTACGTTTATCCGTTATCTAGTATCCATAACACAAGTTCTTCATGATACTTAACGTGGGACTAGATAATTGGTGTGATTGTATGGAAATATTTATTTATTTATTTATTTATTTATTAAATGTACAAGTTGTTTAGTAAGTAAACTATCAATGTTGTCTACCACTATGACGTAATACCACGACACACCAAAAGTTAATTTTATAAAACGGACACTTCAAAAAATAAGACACTACTAAGCCAAGTCAACAGTTTACCGAAAGACCATAACTTTCAAATATATAAGTTGCGAATAGTATATTACTTTGGCCAGCGACACGTTCGTGCGTCCCCGTGCGCGGATTACGCCGCCCCCGCCGACTGTTGCAGGCGTCGTCGCGTATAAATCCGCCCAAGCGTGGGACGTGGGCTGTAGGCCAGGGCTGCCGGGGGGTTGGCCGCAATGTTACGTTCATGCTCAATAATAGATTAAATAATCTAGGAAGATTATTGAGGTGCTACTGTATGTACATTTTTCCATGTTCTGTGGTTAGTACCTACATACCGAACCGAACGACCAGTTATCGAATGTCGATGATATTTGTACAGCAATCATTAAACTGGTTTTTAAACTGTATCAGGGTGTACAGTCGGGGAATTTCCCGGTTGACCAGTAGAGATTTTTTAGGAAGCTTTATTTCAAAAAGTAAAACATGTATATAAAACGTCTATATCACAAATAACAGAACATTAACAGGTATTTCATTTAACCCATTAGCGCCCGAAATAAAACTGCTCCAAAGTAAGATTTTTTCATTTCTCTAACCTTAGTACTTTCCGAGAAAACGTTTCCCAAAAAAAAGTCTAGGTACTGATCAACCGGGAAATTCCCCGATAGTACTACAAATCACTGGTCGATATGGATATGCTTTAGCTTTCTTTCTTTATTTCAGAGTCTTGGGATGGCACTGCCGCATAGGTCACAACGTGAGCCTACTATTCCTTAACAATTAATTTTGAGTTAATGAAATTACCTTGAAAAAAATAATAAATACATAAATAGGATCTTATAGCACGTCACACACATTGTTGTACTAGTTATGACAACATGCCTCATCGCATGATCTACGACGATCGTAGACGATCGTAAAAGACGCTCGAAGCATGCGAAGTGTGAAATCTGTCAATAACATCAAGGTGTCAATTGAAAACCAACGTCAAATCTCGCAAATCTGAGGTTGAAATTGGAATTCGGTTTGGCATACCAAAATTGATAAGTATTTTTATTTTTATCAATTGGTTTTTTTACTCTGTGATTACGTACATCATTGTCTTTGGTCTGTGTTGAAATAAATTTCATTATTACCTGTCAGTGTGGCAGCCCTGGCGTGGGCGCGTGGACCCGCGGCATCCTGATAACCCGTGTGCGCCGACGCAGCTGTTATCTCACTATTGGAATTGCAAATTCGACGTGAGTGTTCGTTATTTTTCGATAAAAATCACTATGAGAAAGAGAGAGAAACTTATTAAATTTACACAAATGACCACGCCATTTATAAGTACAACACAGATAATAATTAACGACATCAAGGCAATTTAATAATTAAACCTAGCTTAAAACACACACTCTTCTTCTTCTTATCTAGTGAGGATTAGTGGCCACCTCTGGTGTCAGAGTTAATCAAACCGCCTATAAGGCCTCTGATTTGGCTTAACGACTGTAATCAAACGACAATAGCCGGGACCGACTGTTTAACGTGCCCTCCGAAACACGGAAGCATTCAGTTATAATGCTACTTTACGGTCACCCATCCGACACCTGACCGGGCCGAACTTTGCTTAAACTTTTGTCAGTCTAACGATCAGTCTGTCAAGTGCAGCCATGAACGCTTCACACTTAAAACAAAAAAAAAAATAAGTACAGTGCGACACAAAGGAGTAGAAAATAACTAGGCAATAGCAACCATCTAGCAAATATTTCACTATTTCCACTTCATAATATGAAAATAAGAACTACCATCTTGATAATCGTTGAATTGCTTTACATTGAAGTTGGTTATTAGTTCCTCAAAAAATTTCTACTCTTTTTTGCAACAGGGTTCCAGCATGTTTCCAGGACACATGACCATATTAGGTGGTACAGATACAGAGTTAAGTTACTACAGACATGGAAAAACACTTCCAAACTATGATGAATAGAACCCAATTTAAATGTGACAGTAGGATAAAAAACCAAAAGTGTAGTAACTATAGTACTAAAAAAATAAATGAGACTTTGGCCCCGCGCGGAGTGACACGCAACGGAGCGTTAGCGCACAGATGTTACGCGTTTACGCGCAGATGGCGGTTAAGTGCGCTATAAACGAGCCGTTGTTTCCCACGACTCCGCTCCTGGAAACTTTAACTAGATTAATCTAGACGCACTAAGCCAGATGCGAGCTGTTGACATGTGGCCGAAGAATATTCCGTTATGATTATGATACCAAAAATTTTATGGGGCGCTTTTAGTTGACGTACAAGAAATAACATTCAGGACATCCATCATCAGCCTGTGGACGTCAATTACTGGACATAGGCCTCTCCTAGCTCACGCCTATTGTGGCGTTCATAGGAGGCTATTAGCCTACTGCTATCACGCTGGCCAGACGGGTTGGTAGAGGATTTGTTTCAAGTTTTTCTTCTGTCGCACAGGTGTTCAATGCGTCGAGCGTCTTAGTCGACTCTTACGACATTCCAGGCATGTAAGGGAGTGGTGACACTTGTATTCATAGGCCGTCACCTAACGGCACCACTCAGGACATGTTTAATTGTAAATATTGTTGCTTCTGTAAGAGCTGATAAGTTCCTTGCGGTCATATTTCATATCAATTTACGATGTCCTGAATGGCTAATTGGAAAAAAGTACTTATTTGCTTTCATTTGCAGACTGAAAAAGAGTTTGCCGGCAATCACAAACATATCATAAAGCAATATGATTCTTATTTCTTACAGTCACACCGATTAACCTAGGACCAAAGTAAGCGCTGTAAGGCTTGTGTTGTGGGATAGGTACTAGGGTAACGGATATAAATATATGTGTACGTATGTATGTGTAGAAATATCTCAAAACGTTCATGACACCAGCTCAGAGTACGCGACACCTTGAAACCAGTGTACGTACCACACCACACTACCACGGAGGTCTTTAAAAATATCATATCGTAATTGCTTGAAGATAATTCAAATTAGTTAATCCCCTTAAATAGAAAACTTACTCGATGATTGCGGGTAAACACAGATAGACCCAACATAATAAATCCCGGCAAAAATTAGCATCGTAACATGTAGAGAGCGTGTAAAGGGTCCGTTTGCGTGACAGCCGCGGTATGTCAGCGAGCGGGGGGTTAAAGAGGGGGGAGGGAGGTACTCGTTAAATATTTTCGGCACGAAATGCTTCTCAGTCCACCGATCCATTATCTCCATTAGAACATTCCCAACATCGCAGCCGCAACCTCACAACCATAAACCTTATGTGATCTAGAAATAGAGTCCAAAATCTAAGTCTTTTCTCCCAATCGTGAAACATAACCTTCCGTCTCGTCTAATGAAATTTGATACAATTTAACGGTTATTTTCGGTAAATAACTATGCAATATGACAGTCAGCCGTTTCATTCTCAAGATTTAAAGATGTCTGACTTTTTGTTCAGTCTCACGTGTCGGCCTCGGGCACGTCACGTCGTGCGCACACGCAGGTCGGCAGGAGATTAGCTTACGAGCTTTATTTATTGACTGGACGCTTAGATCTCGGAGATAGGTCCCGTAACGCGTTATGGGCAATGATCTATTTGGATATTTCGTGACAAGAGTCTTATTTTGTCAAGCTATGCGGCTTAGTGGTAGCATCGAATGTGGGTCATATTGCCGCATTCGTTCTCAGGTTCCGAAAGCTGTTATTTTAGCAGTGGTTTTTCTTAAGAATTTATTTGAATAAAACCCTCTTCACGACTTGTTTGGCGCAGGGGTACTAAACCCATCTCCTGCGCCAGAGGTCCCGGGTTCGATCCCCGGACAAGACAAATATTTTTGTGCATGAACATGTCTATTTGTCTTGGTCTGGGTGTTTAATATGTATATTATGTATGTATTTACAATAAAAAAAGGTATATAAGTATGTTTATCCGTTATCTAGTATCCATAACACAAGTTCTTCATGAAACTTAAAGTGGGCTAGATAATTGTTGTTGTATGCAATTATTTGTTGTTGTTTTTTTTGAATTAGTTAAGCCGTTGGTTCCGGTCGTATTTGCAATGGTTGAATAAAACTCACCGCATTGTAGGTTACGGCCCGATGTCCTTATTTATCCACTAGCTTCCGCCCCGGTTTCACCCGCATGATTCCAGTTCCCGTGGGTGGCAGGGTCGGAGAGTACTCCGTCCTTCCAACTAACTCTGTGCCAAAAGTCAAGTCGATTGGTTGTGTCAGGCAAGCACAAACAAAATACACTTACGCATTTATCATCATAAAAAAAAAACAAAAAAGTTGATAATCTAAGCACGAGTAATAATATTTACTGGTGCTTAGCTACTACTTTTCTCAACTTCTTGAACTTTGTGGCGGTCTTGTCCTTCGTTAGTCAGTGAAGTAGTTACCTTCTGAACAATCTCCGCCTGAGTTACGACTCGCTCCCGGCTGTATCTCATAACCCACGCGTGGACTCGCAGATCCACGCCATACATTAGCATTCCTCGGTCCAGTCGCTCCACCATCGCTGGTCCCATTGAAACAGTCTTAGCGGTAATAATTAATCAGGCCGATATCTTGCGTTTTCACTCATCAACTATGTAAATGACTTAAAGAATGAAAATGGGATGGAAAAATGTACAATATTCAAAGGCACACTATCTGTCTGTACCATGTATCCCTGTCATTTATACAAGGTGTTACAAAAATTCCTGTCGAAAGGGAAGTTTATCCCTGTCCCGATCCTGTCTCAGAGGCCCTACCGCGAAAGTTTAATCGGCATCAACATCGGCTTCATTGGATGGCTACGACAGATGGATGTGACATATTGCTCTTAGTCTTTGGTAAGTTTTCAATTGTGTCAAAAAGAAGCTGTAATGTGTCGCATCCATCAGTCAAATGAAGCCAATTTCGATGCCAGTTGCGCGGTACGGCTACAGAATCAGCTAAAGTAAGTGAACAATGATCACGTGACTGGTTTAGTATCTATAAATAATCCAAAACTTGTTATACCATAAAGTTATGGAACAATTTCTGAGTCCCATATTTTTCATCAAAATTTCTTTGTAATTTTTTTTTCTAATAATTTTTTATTTAATACGTTTGCAGTCTTGCTCTTTTCACGCATGTGTGCGCGAAGCTGACGATGGATGCGGCACATCGATCACGGCCCTTATCCGCGGCCCTAATGCCCTTCTCGGGCTTCGCTTTGAAAGCTGCGTTACAAATCGACGCCCTAATCCGGCCTCCGCCGGACTGCATTCAGGAGGCGCGTTCAGACTGCATTCAGTGCGGGACATAATGCAGACTGATGGAAGCTTTCATAGGATGAACTTCTACAATTTACATAGATACTCCGGTCGTTAAGAAAATTCACAGTAACTATAATATAATGTTTAGTGCCTATTACGGAAATCATTTTATAAAAAATACATCTTTAGTCTTTATAATTGCGGTTTCATTAGGTTTTTGAATTTGTTATCTAAACGGCTCATTATGTTTCATCTGTTTTGTTAAAGTAGGTAAGTAGTTAGTAATAAGTAAGTATGTTAAACTACTTAACCAAGTCCAGAAACCCACATAGACTCATATTCGAGTCTACTCCTACAACCTCACGCTACCTAAACAATTGTTAAGCAATGTGCTGTGCATTAAGGTTTATAACAAAATACCAGTACATATAAAGCTTGGACGAATTAACCACTGGACGCGTAACGAGGACCGCGTTCGCCTTTACCCCTCTGTCACTTACTGAGCCTTTTAGACACAGTAAGCAATATGGCGTCGTCAGTATGACGCGAGATCTCGAAGTGAAACATTATCTCAAAAATGGGTAAATGCGCTGTGTTAATTTGTAAAAATCATACCGGACAATCTAAAAATTTTTTGTTTTCACGCGTAAGTACAATTTCAATCTATTAGAGTAGCAATTTTTCGTAAAATAAATAAAATTTGGTATGTAAACAAAATGTAATACGTCATTTCAAAAAGTAATCAATGTACATGTAAATTCTTCAAAGATATTACATAAGTAATTTGGTTGGGTTATATGTGTCACTCATTCAATCAATTGTCATTTTTATGTCGTATAGGGCTTGAACATATCGATAAACATATCGATGTATGTAAATGAACGAACGAATTCAATTTTAGTGTAGGAACTATTCAAATTAATTTCAGATTTACAGTTGAACCCGTAACAAGAAGAAATTGGGTGGAAGCGGTACGCAGGGAGATAACATGGAAGAGTACTCGGGTCTTAGATAACATCTTAGGTCTGATGATGGAGCCAGAAGATGACTATAGGAACTCTGTAATTAAACGACGCAACCTTACGCACTTTAAGTTCGTTATATTTGAAATATAGCTTCAAACTTTAAAAAAATGTCGCTTATTTCACCCGCATGGTTCCCGTTCCCGTGGTAATATCAAAAATCCTTTCTTAGTGCTCGCCAACATCGTTAAAAGAACCTGTATGGAAAATTTCAGTTTAATTGGTTTAGCCGTTTGGGCTGTGCGTTGCCTGTCAGTCAGTCACGGTATTGTTTTTTAGTATTAGACTTATGTTGTAAATTATCATAGTGTGTTGTACATTAACGTTTAAAATTTATCATAGGTATACAAATTTTAATAGCATTGACAACGCAAAAATTCAAAAATCATAAATTATTAGCTGTTGCATCATAATTGATCGTTAAACATTTGATATTTTTCTCTTTCGAATGCAAGGAAGGATATTCTTACAGCGTATTAAAAATATAAAAGTATCGGAGAATTTCGACATAATTTCGTTCGTGGGTTCAAGTCTCGATAGCTCATTGGTTAGAGCAGTAGGCCGGATTCCCCAAGGGCGTGGGTTCAAGTCCCATCTGAAAATTCACTTGTGGCCGAGTTCATTTGTTCCAATATTCTTCTTGTTAAAATGTATCATAAATGGTGGTTACATTTATTATTTGTTTCTAACATAGACTTTGTTAGGTCACAGCAAGAATAAAATTAATTATATTTATATTATATAATGTATGTACGTAAGCTATATTATACTATTTTTTAATCTTTGATTATTTTAATTTTAAGATCGTTTTATTATATTCAAGTAAAATAATCTTAAAACTACAATAAACTATTGGTTGAAATATTCTTGCAATTAGTATTTCAGCTAGTAGTTGCTAGAAAGCTGCCTTGGCTTTTTCTTAAATATAGGTAATTTATATGCGATGTTTTGTTGATAACTTCTGGGAGTTTGTTGTTTAAAACTGTCATAGCGTATGCTAGACCATACTCTATCCAAACGCTAGTCTACTATTTCTAAGGTTTAGGTTGTGCTAATTTTGTACGGTGGCGTAAATTTTGAGATCTTTAATAAAGTGAACACAAGTTTATATTTTTTCTTACAAATATGCATATTTCTTAAATGTAAATGGATACTAGAGTTGAAATTAAAATGTTTTAGTCTCAACGATCTTTGACAATCCTATAATGTCGATGGTTATTTTCAGTAAGTTTTAGCAAACTTAGATTTTTGGCTCCAAAAAAAAATGTCGAATACGAGATATCAGCTCGAGAAGCACACAGGGTCCCCCAATTGTCTAATTTTAAATCTATCACAATCCCTTTAATTTTTTTATTAAAAAGGTACATATTATTAGGTGCTTTTTATTTTTTCACGAAATAAACAATTAACTTACTAATTACTTTAAAACACACTTGATTCATTAAACTCAATAGGTTTATTCATTCACTCCTTACTTATCGTGCTTTTTATTTTTCCACGAAATAAACAATTAACTTATTAATTTCTTTAAAACACACATGATTTATTAAACTCAATAGGTTCATTCATTCACTCCTTACTTATCGATAAAAAAATTATCGATTACTTCAAGCACTACTGTCATTATTTGACATTAGTAATCGCCCCTCACCCCCGCAAGAATTGGTTGATCGTGATTTCATACATTCTTCTCGAGTTTCGTGTCCAGTGGTTAATTCGTCCAAGATATAAAGGAACATCCATTTTCTAGATTTAAGTTGACTTTGCGTAAATGGTTAATACTTACAAAATACTTTTTATAATATTGATGAATTTATGAACAACGATGTAACTATTACATAAGATATAAGATTAATGGAAATATTTGTAATGTTTGTATAATTTTTATTAGTGATTAGTTAAATATTTATATGCTGACATGTCCGCTAAATGTGTGTTTCTCAATTTTACTTTCCATCTATGTTATGTACCACATTTATTACAAATAAATTATTATATCTAAAATTCGAATTTCTTATTCTAATTTCATTGTTTCTAGATAACATGTCAAACGTTTTTACAAGACATTACATTACAGAAAAGTAGCCAACCGAAGTCCATAACAAGGCTCAGTTCGGCCCCAAGACCGCTAGTTTCCCAAGTAAACCATAAAACTCAATACCTGTCGTCGGCAACTTGCTAAGTGTTCATAATCTTTCCTCAAGCGCGAAATAAGTTTGTAGAGGCACGGGGGTGTGGAGAAGCGGGGAGGGCGGCTGTTTGCCCACGATATTAGTTTTTGTTCGAGAGCCAGCGGGGAGCAAAACCTCTTTGTATTGCTATCTATTGCCTTATTGTGTATTTGATGGCGCCCACTATCTATAAGTACCTTTCATCTTATATCTAGCGTGGAAAACTACAAGTTTAGGTGTTATTCCTGAGCCAAAGATAAAGATAAATAAGTCAGAATAGAGCAAGAGTGAATCGTTACAATTTTTTTCGAAACTTGAACTTATAAACTCAAGATGTCAAACTTGGTAAAATATCGGCTCAAAAATTTATATTTTTGTACTTAATCGTGAAAAATGAGGCCGATTAGCCTCCGGATAGGGTTTTTTCCGAACGTACTTTCCTAGCGATCGATTGCGCTTGATTTTTCCGTAAGTTTGTTAGTATCAAGAAGACAGGGCTGTCAAATTATAGGCAGTTATGGATTTTATAATTCTACCCTTTTGGTAGACACGACTTAACATCTTAGAAATTCCTTTATTTCACATCTAGTTCGCTTACACTGCTATTTCTTCACCATTACTCGGGACTATCTATGTCGCAGGTAAAACCGTTATTACGGCAACCCTGTGGGCTGTTTTTGCATTAACTTCGTGATTTGAAGGCGCGCATTAAGCCCGCCGCGGTAATTGCACCGCTTCTTTGGTCTGCGCCTGCGGTTTCCATCTCTAAATCACCCAGTTCTTCTAAACAGGACTTTATGGCGCTTGGAGTAGAGTTAGGATTGGCTGAAGAGGCAAGTGGGATCTGAGCACGAAGGCATTAGTTCCACATAATGCTATCTGCTGGACGTGACGGCCTGAGCTCGCTAGCGTCGCGCCGTCGGTTTGCATCACAATAGATCCTAGATCGTATCGAGTGTAAGACAATGCCGCACACACAATGTTGTACAAATGTACACGCGTGTAAGTAATGTCTCGAGGAGTGTCCTTTATTCGACTGATAAACGAAGAACATTTTGTGAGCACTTATTTGCAAAATAAACTTCTTCAATATTAGTGTCAAAGCAAGATTTATCTAAAAAAAAACAACGGGTTCCACTCTGGGAGTGCCGGCAGAAGTGAAAACCGCTTAAACGAAAATAACGATCAAAATCCACTATATCTTGAACACAACTTCATAAAAAGTTGATGAAAACGATGACCCACTTGATTTGGCAGGTAAATCCATTAAAACTGACCTGGCATCAATATGAAAGTTGGTAGTAATGAGTGATCTTTATATAATGGTTGTTATTAACTAATATACGTAGATCTTTCAAGTGTGAGACTTTATATAATTTGAAATAGGTCAACAGTAAATGGTCTTACGAATTTTCGATCAGGGTCACGTGTCCTGACGCGACTTTAATTTTTTTTTTACCCATCCCAAAATTTTAAAACTAAAGAAGTTTTCTTTCCGTATCATTTTATTGTATGCATTTTAATTAATATAATTACATAATTATTGACATTGTAATGTGACATCTCGTTTATCAAAGCAATGTGTCTGTTTTTTTAAATAACCCACAATCATCAATTCTTCTTTGATTTGTTTTAAAAATTTACATGCCTACATAATAAAGGCAAATAAATACTGTAAGGTAGATCAAACATTAATTTATTTATTTAAGACACAATAACAGACATTAGACAGACCTTAAAATTTGAAGCTAGTTTAATAAAATTTATTTTATAAAACAATTAAAAAAAAAATGAAAAATGAAAAAAAAAAAGACTTTTACCCACCATTACAGTCACTTATAAAAAAAACAATAAAAAACAGTACAACGAACCTTTCAATTTAAAATACATTTTAGAAAATAGTTACCGTGCATTTTGCGCGGCACGCAGTCACGCGCGCGCGGTCCGGTCTTTCTTTTATAATCGACTTTTTTGACACGTGCGAATTGTAGCCGAGATTTTGAAATGTTCACCTATTCGGGGAATTTACGATCTTTACGTTACGTTACGCCAGTATACGCCATACGCGAGGCGTATTCTGGCGAGCACCTTTTTTTACTGATTTAGTTTTTTACGCTTAGGTGCTTTAAAGCTTGCTTAGGCTTTTTATTTATTATTTTATGAAGAATATGTGTGCAGTATTTTAGTGTGTAACGTCTTGTTTGCTTTGTACGCTTACTGTATCGCCTTTTGTAGATTAGTTTCGTACCAGTTATTTATATGTAAGGACCTGTAAATATGACTTCTTAATGTTATTTCTAGTGCTATTTATGTTTGAGTCAGTTGTTGGTCTTCCTTAAGATTAAATAAATAAATAAATACCTTACGTTCATCGCCATCTTTTGCGGGATTGGCAATCAAATGTGAAGCTTGAAATTAAAAAAATTAAACATCACTCCTCAACGACAGCCACATTTGGCGTTTAATTTTTTTGACTCTTTAGCTTGGACGAATTAACCACTCTTTAGTCATTATGATCGAAGGGAGGTCGAAGTAGATGTCCGCTTTAACAGTGATAGCTGCTGGCCAATCGATCGCCTACAACAGTTCATGTCCGTTTTGAGGCTTTTACTATAATAATAATAATAATAATAATGTTTTTATTTTTCTCTTTACAAACAGTCTTATGTCTAAATCCAATACCAACAAATTATGTAAGCATCTATTTGTAAGGAGATGGCACCTAAGCTAAGCCGAAGCCTGTATTATAGGATACCAGGATCTCCGCCCTCGTGACCATTTTGGTATCCTTATTCTATACATAGTATATATAACTAATCTAAGACAAAATCAGTATAATTATAAGCTGTAAATTTAAAAAAACAATCAACAATAAAAGTTATTTAGAGCTGTTTTATATTAAATATATGTACTTAGGTAACGTATGTATAATTTATATTATGTATTAAAGTGTTATGAATTTAATTTAAGACTTCAGTAAATATTCAGTGTTATCATAGTTGAGCTTAAGCAGATGTTCCTTGATTTTGCTTTTTAATTCATGAGTACAATTGTTAACGATATTGAGTTGTTTGTTCATAATATTATATAGTCTGTATCCTCTATAGTAGAAAAAATTCTGGCCAAAACTAGTATTAACTTTAGTTGTATTATAGACCTTATAAAATCTACGACAACTTATTTGCTTATTATCGGGAATGAGCCGATGTTGTCGCAAGATAGTGCTCAATATGTATAACTGTCTAACCGTCAAAACTTTAGCATCATTGTATAGATCAGCAGTAGAATAGGGTCGAGTCTTAAACAAACTAACCTTCAAAATTACACTATCTTCACTAGAATGCCAGCGGCTGGCGTATTCTATGTTTTTCTTTCGCTCCTAGTAGATAATATTAAAGTGAAATAATCGGGGCCCACGTCCCCAATGTTTGGGTCCATTGCAGAGTGGAGAATGGCGAGATTAGTTGCAGGAACGACGCCAGCGGCTGCACGCTGCCGATGTCCAGTGTATTTTATCTAAATTATTCATGTGCACGCCGCATTTAAATAATAACCCTTCACGCGATCGAGATTTAATCTGCACGGCCGCAGGAGTCTGGAGGTCTACTCTCTAAGCACAAAACCCGTAGTTTGGGCCGGACGTTTCCTATTCCGTATCACCTACGGACCGCTTATTAGTTCGGACACAGAACATTAAATCCTTGTTCTGTGAGTTCGGAGACCCGAACTAAGAATGAATGAGAATACGTTTTGACATTGTCCCAAACGGCACAAACACATTGGGACTACAATGTGTTAGTGCCGTTTGTCCAAAACTAGTACATCCGAAATCAATAGAGAGTATATCCGTAGTTTCGGGAAACTTACGGACCCGTATCTTAGTTGACGGGCTTAGAGAGTAGGCCTCCTGAACATTGTCACCATCTAAACATGGTAGATGCTCCATAATGTTAACTACGACGAGACTTTGCTACAAATTCTGAGCTTTATTACCACAAGCAAGTTTAATATTTTAATTAATTATTTTTCATGTCTCATATTCTGAAAGTAACTCATAACTTGCCTAAAATGCGGGTTGAAAGTGATATGTGGCGGCCCTAGGGCTGTAATAAATTTGAAAAAAGAAAAGGGGGTGTCATGTCAAATCGATATCTGTAATCTCTTTGGACTTTTATTTACCAAAGGTATGTAGGCAAAGGCACAGAAGCCTATACAGCTTATTTTGCTACATTATAAAATAATTAAAATCGTAGAAACCTTAAACCTTTATAAAAACCTTTAAACCTTTTTTACCTTAAATAAAAGTAAATATTTAGGTGTTTTTATTTTTGTAAAATTTTTCTTATTAAATATTTTTTTGAATATTCTGTTTGTTTTTACCCTCCGGAAAACAGGACCCATATCAATCAAATTAAAAGACTGCGTTTCGCGGACGACATGAATTTATTGGAATTTTTAAACATGTTTTGAAGCGGTCTTATATATGTCATTGAAATTAAGATTAGCATTGACTTCAGTGTGAACTTCCACAACACATTTATATTCTGAAGTGACAGCAACCCAGATGATCTGCGGATCAAAATTATTTTGTTGTGAAACACAGGTAGGTAGGTACATTAGGTGGTTGTAAAAAAATATATAATATGGTTCAGCTGGTTTATGCCGATGTAACATACAATAAAATTTAAATTCAAATACAATGTCAAAATTTTAAAAAGTCCATGAAACATTATTTATAGATTAAACCTTACTCATCAAAAATATCAATTAATTTTATATTATTATCATTAAATTTAATTTAATTTAATACATAATAATAGCCTAAAATATAAATTAAAGAAATAAAATTATATATTACAGCCAGTCAAAAATACATTAAGGGAGTAATAACATTTGTAAATAAGAAATGCCTTCAGCTTACGCTTAAATATATTTATGTCATCATTAAAATTTCGTATTGATACCGGTATTTTGTTATATACTTATACCTACGCGATGCATTACAGAACACGCTATCACTCAGCAATTTTGATTTATTTGGAATCATCCGAAGTTTATGTTTATGTCGCGCCCGGAGAAGGATTCAAACATTTCTATATTTGCTTTAGTAAAAACTGCACATTCAAATTATGTAGAGACATGGAAAAGTCAGAAGTTCGTGTTTTTTAAAATAAGGTTTACAAGAGTCCCTGTTTTTCAAATGGTACATTCTAAAAAAATCGGCCAAGTGCGAGTCGAACTCGCACATGAAGGGTTTCGCCTCTCACCCAAGGTTGCCTGGAAGAGACTGCTACGTAGCTATAAGGCCGCCTATTGTGTGTTCCTCTTTTTTGACATTTTCTCTATATGTGTTTGTATCGTGTGCAATAAAGTTTCTATTATTATTATTATTGCCAAAATGCTAAGTTTGTTTTTCATAGTGTTTGTATGAATGACAAAGTTATATTTGCGGTTTTGGAAAATGTGCTATAGCTCTGAAACTACTAAATAAATTTCGTTAAAAGTTTTTATAAAGATCTACATCATATATATTTTATTGATTTTTCACTTTCTTATTTCAAAAGTTAGAGGGGGGGAAAACATACATTTTTCCACTTTGGAAGTGTATAACTTTCAAACGGTTGACTTTGAGAAAAAACTGTTTTAGAAGCCTCAATGTAATTTTTAAAGATCTATCTAATGATATCCCACACGTATAGGTATGATAAAAAAATAATAGCTACAGTTCCATGTATGGGGAGCCCCCCTTTAATTATTTATTTTTTAATTTTTGTGTAAAAACCGTAAGGCGGTTTACAGAATACATCTACCTACCAAGTTTCAACTGTGTAATCCTCATAGTTTTGGAATAAAAAGGGTGTGACATACATCGGTTTGGCCGAATCTATAAGGGTTTCGTTTTTTGCCTTTAGGCTACGAAACCCTAAAAAGAAATGAATTGTCATAGAATTCACTCAGCAATATTGCTAGACCCTCTGATATCTGTAACTCATCACCAGCACAGCATCTAATAAATAAATAATAATAAAGCTTCTTTATTTCCATGCTTTTTACAGTTTTGTTGTAGGTACCTATTTGACATTATTATTATTTAGTATATTAGGTTAGTAATCAATTTAATATTTAAGAAATATCTATTTCTTGAAGTATGGATCCCTTCTAGGTAAAAGCCTCCTCCATTTTATTCCATTCATTTCTGTCTTGTGCTACTTTCATTCACTGTTCTCCTGTCAGGGTAATAATTATATCATCTGCCGTTTTATAAGTCTACCGACATTTATTTTCCCTGACCTGACCATTCTGTGCACCAGCATTAGCACCAGCATCTAATTAGTAGTCCGAAATCCGAATACGGATAACCTCAGTTACAGGCCTCTGTCCACATAATTATACCCCAGAAGTGGTTACGTTGTTACCAATGACCGGCTCCGGTCAACAATACGTCCCTGGGTTATTGCGTTGCGCCTAGAGCCGTCATTGAACCCGTAGCATTACATACGAAGTTACGTATTAATATTGGATTTATGGCTGTTAAAAATGCTTCCCATGAGGTACTGTAATGACGATAAGGTATAACTGAGGTCCACATAATGTATACCCCAGTAGTAGTTACCTTGTTATCTATTACTGTAGACTCAACAATACCTCACTGTTTACTTGTCAGTGGCACTCAGGGCTGTGGGCGTCAACCCCCGTCGCCTGCCTGCAATAACGTCGTTGCGGCGGCGGCTGGAATATGCGCGACGAGTGGCACTCACGGCGGCTGACGGCGTCGGCATATGCGGCCGACTGCGGCGCGGTGAGGGTTATTGCGAATATAGCGATGCGTCTAAACCCGTCATCGCACGCACCGCCCGCACCTTTACCCATGAAGCAATATCGGATTTATGGCCGATAAAAATGAGGTAGCTGTAATAACAAAAAAAATGCCATTTAAGCTTTTGTAGATATAAAAAACGCACGAAGCGTTCCGTACCGTTTTTATTAATATCGAGTCAATAACGACAAAAAAAATACGTTTGTGGTATGGGAGCCTCACTTAAATATTTATTTTATTGGTTATAGCGGCAATAGAAATACATGATCTGTGAAAATTTTAACTGTCTAGCTAATACAGTACATGAGATACAGCCTGGTGACAGACAGACCGACCAGACGGAAAGTGGAGTAAAAAGCTGCTCAACAAGAACAATCAAAAGTAATCAGTAGTATTATTATAATAATTTTTTTTAGGGATGCACCGCCTAAACTTCCCGACGCTCGAGCTACTACGACTTTGTCCAAAAGATGCTTCCAAGTCAGTTTAGTATCCTATCTATCTTTTTCCTACCCCACTTCTATGATTATTATCTTATCCTGTTTATATTAGATGGCAATAGGCTCGCACACTTACCTTTATAGGAAATTGAGAAAACATAGCCGGCAAATCGTAGATGTGTCATAGACACTTGTGTTGTGCCTAACCCTTCTAGCGTAGCGACGCGTGAGGCGTGAGTTATGTACAGTCGGGGAACTTCCAGGTTTAACAGTATAGTTTTTTTAGGAAGCTTTATTTAAAAAAGTACAAGATATACAGAAAACGTTTATATCACATATTATAGAACATTAACAGGTAATTTATTTAAATAATAAATTGTTTCTTTAACATAATGTACTCGTACTTTCCAAGAAAACGTTTCCCAAAACACTCTACTGGTCAACCGGGAAGTTCCCCGATTGTACCTGTGTCATTATAAAAATATCTTGTTATGTGTCAGACTATACAAAGCCACTTAAAAACGAGTCTTAATAACAATTGCTACAATCTTCAAAACAACGCGAAAGTTCTTTTAAATAATCGCGTGACTGCCGCGTAATTGGCCGAATGTAGTTCGAGTTACGCGGGTGGTCCGAGTGGCGTACTCCATAAACTTACCTTTAATTGTGCCGAAACTCACGGAAAAACTATAAATAAATATAAATAAATATTTCCATAGAATCACACCAATTATCTAGCCCACGTTAAGTATCATGAAGAACTTGTGTTATGGATACTAGATAACGGATAAACATACTTATATACTTTTTTTTTGTAAATACATACATAATATACATATTAAACACCCAGACCAAGACAAATAGACATGTTCATGCACACAAATATTTGTCTTGTCCGGGGATCGAACCCGGGACCTCTGGCGCAGAAGGTGGGGTTAACGCTGACGTCACATAATAACATAATTGATGACGTTTGAGGTGCGGTCGGCAGACAAGCCATCGCAATCAGAAATTCAGAATGAATGAAACTCACGGAGCAACCCAAAGATAGCTACAAAGAAAAGCAGCCAAACAGTGACGTCACAGAATAAAATAATTAATGACGTGCGAGGTGCGGTCGACAAAAAAGCCATCGCAATCAGAAATTCAGAATTAATAAAACTCACTGAAGAACAAACTCAATGATACCTATCTGCAAAGATAACCCAGCGAACGCTAACGTCACACAATAAAATAATTGATGACATGCGAGGTGCGGTCGTCAAACAAACCGTCGACGTCGCAATCAGAATGCACTCGACGGGATCGGGAGGGCGGGCGCGCCGAACGAACGTGACGCGACATCGGATGCATTTTGCGATGAGGGGTTGTCTCGTCTGCCGTGGGCGGTATGATATTATACAACCGGTTGGCGATAGACGGGAAATATGGTTACAGGTAATCGTAGTCTGTCTTACCAGTGTCAAAAAATAAAAATACGAGAGAAAGTACTTGTTAAATAACATAAATGGTTTGAATACAAGAAATGGGCCATCATTTTGTAAAAAAGAATAGAAAAGTGTAGTTTTTAAATAATTCAAAAACCTATTTAGGTTTATGATTTTGTAATTTTTACATTTTTCAATGCTATTTTTATACTTATGGTACTCATCTATTTAGGTGTTTTATGATTCTTTATGATTTTTGAATTTTTGCATTTTTATACTTATGATATTTTTTTTAATAGAAATATATTGGTAAATATCAACTCGGCCGCAAGCGATTTTTCCAATATTTTTCTTGTTAAAAATTTATCACCTAAATACTTTCGTGAACGAAAATTAACCAAGAGATTAATTTCTTAGATTAAATTTAGAGAAATTAATCTCTTTCTTTTATAAAAAATGGTTAAAAATACATTTCAACATTAGGTAGTTTATGAAGTTAGTGAAGCTTATGCAGCAAAGCAACGGAAATACGCAGCAATCTTTTCCTTAACTTTATTTTTTATTTGCCAGCAAACGCTTCATTCAGCAGACGGCAATAACGCCCGAAAAGCGATAACAGTGTTTGGTTTGTGTAAAAATTGTGTATTCAAGTGTTAGAGCGTGTTATTGTGAAAGCCGTCACGTTCGGGAGGGTTGCCTCTCTCCCCCCACTTCCCCTCTCATGGGGGGGATTAGGCCCTTCACGCTGCGATAATTTCATTTGCAACTGAAAAGTGCTTGTTAAAACACGAACAAAGAGCTACCTATTCGATTTAAGCCCTTTTTGATATTGCAATACTATACAGGATGATGTGGACGTGGCTATGAGGTATTAATAATGTGACTGACTTATTCTCTGTACAGCACTAAGCATGAGTTTTATTTAAAAAATAAAGTTATTAAAAGAAACATTCGTTTTGAAAGAAACATCTTTTGTAGATTCTTATTTACTTTGCTACAACCTACTTCGCGTCCCGTCTGAGTGATATAACTTGTATATTTCTAGGATATTTTTGTTTAAAATTTAAATTGCTAACATTAATATTCAGCACACCCCATATGTATAGCGAGCTAGGCAGAGAATATAGCTAAAGGGATGAGTACACTCGACGCGTTCTTATTCAGTTGCAGCTCAAGTAGCTCGTACCTACTAATTTAAGCACAGCAAATTGAACCTTACATATACTTGTATAAAGTTTAGATCAAACTCCTAATAAAGAGAATACTAACTTTGAAATTTTAACTTTAACACCTTAACTTAGAGAATAGTTTCCCTCGCACACGTCCGTAGCTTTTTAAGTGGTATGATAACGTGCCATGAATTTAACGAAATCAATAAAGCACCCCATGCCATTAGTGTTATTATAAATTAAAAACGAATTTCGAAAAAAAATATAATGTTATTTTTCTCGCTCCATGAAAGAAAGTGGTCGTTAAAAGAGCGACAAAAAATACGCAAACCCTCCTGCCGCTGGCGCCCGCTGTCGATGTATTATTTTGATCCTTTTCTAAATAAGTGCATTTTTGTTTTCATTAATAATAATAATAAAAATATTTTACCTTCTGATGTTACAACTTAATCTAATTTCAATATTAATTTTGTTTACATTTTTCTATGTTGCGGCTACATATGATGTTTGCGAGTTTTAACTAGCAATCTACTTTGATTAAATAACAAAGATTTTTGACTAATTTGCATTCTCAAGGAGTGTTTAAAAAATGTACAGAGTAGGTATATTAGGTATTATAGAGTGTTTACATCTTTCAAATAATAGACTCCGTTTAAGGTATAAATCCGTCGGCATTTCTGCCATCTGTACAACAAATATCACTATGCGATATTGAAATTGCATGTTCCGCCCAGGTCTCTGCAAATATCATGTTGTGTACAGTCAATAGCACGTCCTGCTTTACACTTGCACTGCGAAAACCTCCGTTATTACGAGTGACATAAGGACGCTATCTTGGTCAAAATGTAAAGTTCGACTAGTGGTTGGCTGTACATACATCAGTATGCACACCCATCCCCCCCGCCGCCTGCCGTCAGTTTTCATCAAATTCAATTCACTTTTGTATCGCTGCAGGCGACTGATTCTCATATTGCTGCTGTATAACGTATAAGTGACTTATTTTCAATTTTGGGCTGTCGTTTCATAGACAGTTCAACATCTACTACATTTTAGAGCACGTAAGAAAGAAGTGTTTTATGGTTGGTACTTTTGTTTTAAACTGACACTGAAGTTTCTGAAAGCTCTCAAATATTCTTTTACCTAAATTAATACTAAGTTAAAATAATTATTAGAGCTATAGGAATGAAAGTCATGTATGTACACACGTAACGTGTTTTTTTTTACATTAAACTTTGGTGCATGTCTTAATCAGGTTAAACCGCTTTTTATGCTTTGCAGATTTTTGTTAAAAGAACATTGTGAATGTCATAAAAAAGGTGCTATGACATCAGAGATAATTTTATTTTGAATAACTTTTACTATCCTGTACGGCTGGTCCTTCTCAGTAGTTTGCGGTCGTCCATGTTCGTGCTACGATGCTCAAATTTTATGGAAAGTAGCCGCCTCGTTAACCCAATATTCAAATTGCAAAATGTCGTAACCATTCGTGATCATTACTATGCTGTTATCATTGATGAACCGACCGAATCATTATATTAAGTATAAGGGCCCACCATTACCATTTCGTCAACATACATAATATGATTTGTTTTTCGGAAAAATGTGAAACCGCTCTACGGATTTCTGATTCATTTTGATTTTAATATCTAGCGTATTAAAATATGAAGTAAAAGGCTAATAATTTAAAGTTTCTTATTTTTATAAATTCCAAAACTCTAAATAATAAATTATTGTCAAGTGACTTAGCAAATGTAACTCAAAAGCTGTTGGCGGTTCCGTTAGTAACTAAACGATTTATATTTTTAAGAAGCAAACGATTTGCCTATACTCCACGATTTACAAGTACGGCTCGCGCAGCAAAGCATGAATAGAGCACTCAGAACGTAAATCAATTATCAAAGTGTATAGTAGTGTAGGTATAGTAAATATAAGCACGTCTGACGGTATATACAATTCAGTTTGTTTGGCAATTTGAATGGCATCAGGATGTGCAACACGGGTGTTAGCCAAACGGCCGAGTGCCGCGCGAATGCCAAGCGACATCCACAGGCGCAGGCGGTGCGGGCGGCGGCGGCGGCGGCGGCGGCGGCGGCGGCGGCGGCGGCGGCGGCGGCGGCGGCGGACGCACATTCGACGGCGAAAGTTGGCGCAACACCGGAAGGTTGAACAATTACTTGAATACCTTTCACAATTTTGGTATCATAAATCACAAAATGGTTTACTTAGTAAGCTCGAAACGCTGTCTGAACTAGGTAGGTACTAGATTACGACTTAGTTCTTACAGCAATATCGGACCATTAAGTATCTCAAGATATTTTTCTTTTCCAATATTTTACCATTTAAAATTTATTATAAATATAAAAAATAGCATTGAAAAGTGCACAATTTCAAAGATCTAAAAATATCTCAGGAAAAGTAAGTACTTTTAACCTATCATACACCGCTTTATCACGCGATATGATATAGCGCAACATGCTGCGGTGTGAGCGGGACAGTGACATGAGTCGATAAACGCCGCTCGTGCTAGACCTAGTATCGGAAATAGAAATAGAATTTATGATTTTTGAATTTTGCACTTTTCAATGCTATTTTTATACTTATGATAAATTTTAAATAGAAAAATATAGTAAAAAGTCAACTCGGACACAAGTTATTCTCAGATGGGACTCGAACCCACGACCTTTGGAAATCCGGTCCAATGCTCAAACCACTGAGCTACCGAGACTTGCGGACCACCGTCGAAATTTTTATATTTTTAATACGCTGTAGGCCAGCGTTGTCACATCAATGCTAGGAATATCCTCGCATTCGAAAAAAACAACTTTTCAGGTGTTTCAACAGCCAATAATTTTTGAATTTTTGCACTTTTCAATGCTATTGTTATACTTGTAATAAATTTCTAAATAGAAAAATATTGGAAAAAGTCAACACAATAGATAGAAGGGTCTAACCTACCTTCTAAGACATTTAAATTGCATTAGCATCAGGGACTCCACACGCACAAAGTAGAACGCGACCTAGTTTTATAATAGCGGATTTGCTTATACTTTGTAGTCTGTGTAGTTGGCGGCAAACACAACAACTAATGGACAACATTTCAAAAATATATAATGCAAATTTTCCTATGCATAATAAAACTAGATGTTAAAATACGAGACACGTATTTTTTATTTTTATTATTAGCATTATATTTGTGTATAAAATCCGTATTTCAAAACTTGCTCATTCTAAAAGAGCGTAAGTGCGTTCTCAGGAAGTTAAATTGGTAAGGCTGTTGCTTATTTCGGATTTAAAAAAAAACTGACGTAATGGTTTCTAGTAGTGATGTCACTGTGGCAGAACTTAAATATCGATTACTACATAAAAGTTGTAATTTTCGTTATTTAACCAAAACATAAAACATAAACATGTTTCAAAGATTAACACTTTGGTTAAGATAAAAAAAACTTAATAAAAAAAAATATGAATTTAAATTTATACGCACAAATTCGCGTTAATGAACAATATAAACATTTTGGGTATTTAGAATTGAAATGTATATCAAACCATATTGAAATTTATGGTCTGGTATTTCATTAGTGGAACAAAAAATAACCACTTCGTTAAACACACACAAATTTCCACCTGCCTGGTGTCGCGTGGTGGTTTACCTCTCACTCATCAGCCTGTGGACGTCCACTGCTGGACATAGGCCTCTCCTAGCTCACACCTATTGTGGCGTTCATAGGAGGCTACCTAGCAAACATAAAAAGTAAATCTATTCAGCAATAATCATAAAAACAATGTATTCCAAAAAACTCAAAACAATCACAAACTGTTTTTTCATGAGGTTTTATTGACGTTAAGTAAATTAGAAAATATCGAATATCGATATCTTAGATTTTGATCGCCCTTTCACTACTTGAATAATTGATTGTCATTGTCAACTCAGCCAGAGACAACCATTTTTTTTTTATATTAGACAGAAATGAAAAGGAATGACGGGTTCAAATGCCTGATTTTCTCGATTTGGACTACATTTTAGTTTTTATTAAATATCTTACAAATTACCGATCAGAAAATTCTAAAAGAAAAACTGTGAGCTTATGACACTAAAACCTCGAAATGGTTTTTTTATTTTAGTGCTTTATAGAAAATGAAATGTTGTCCATTGGCTGAATGCCACCGGGCGCTGGTTTCCTGGCATCACGCAGTTGAGGACCTTTGGCAGTTCATTCAGGAAGCATCGCAGCCTCCTCGGAACAATAGGACGTTACGTCGGCAACTCGCCTTTATTCTTTTTCAAATGTTTTCCTATTATCTTTAGTCCTCACTCCTCAGCTTCGAATTCTTCGTAGCTTTTTCCGAGAATTCAACCAATTGTTTTTGTAGAAACATCTCTTTTAATTTAGAAGCGAATACATTAAATATTTCGGTGTCTACTCGAGCGGCCCGAACGTATCTCGAATTACAGTCTGACAATGAAGGCATATTTGCGACTTCGTTTCTGAGATGTCGCGATATTGTGGCGGGCCTTTTATGTACCTACCAATGATTATAATGTCTCTAAATTCAAATTCAATTTCAATATCATTTATATAGTCTTAGCCGTTACAAGCACTTATGAACGTCAAAGAAGCTACGCCATCGGTTCACAAACCCTACGGCGCGGCGGCGGGAGACGTTCTAGCCTTATCAGTCTATATATAAGTAAGTAATCATGTAAGATAGATAGACACTGTAACTTGTACTTCGGTATTTATTTCGTTTCGACTAGACCGTTATACCTACCCACAGAACATTAATGTTCTGTGGTTATACCACTTAAAGAAATATTGCAGTATTATTTGCATTGAGTAGGTATTAGCTATGATAATAATGCGAAATAATGCCAGCCACCACCTTGTTGGTATACAGAAATACTAGCTCACGTAGAGGTGTTCACAAATGTGTTTCCGTATAACAATCGGCCATCCACGACATCCATTTTTGACGACCTGTTTGGCGCAGGGGTACTAAACCCGCCTTCTGCGCCAAAAGTCCCGGGTTCGATCCCCGGACAAGACAAATATTTGTGTGCGTGAACATATCTATTTGTCTTGCTCTGGGTGTTTAATATGTATATTATGTATGTATTTACAAAAAAGTTTATATGTATTTTTATCCGTTACCTAGTATCCATAACACAAGTTCTTCATGAAACTTAACGTGGGCTAGATAATCGGTGTGTTTGTACGAAATTATTATTATTATTATCCACAACTGCTCTAAGATTATACTTCGGTTCCCCCCACGTCATCGTAAACATAAAAAAAACATTGTTAGACGTAGCAATATCACGTTACTGACAATATAACCACACACATTGATTAACGGAGAGACAAAGAGGTCAATTCTGGTAACGTTTAGTCAATATCGTAAGTATCTCAATCGTGTTTTAATTCTAGTGTTTTCACAATAACAACACTGTAGTTATATCAGTCTGAAAGTGCAATCGCAACACGATTGAAATACCTACGATTATGTCTAAATGTAAGCTGAATGAATGGGTCCAGTAACAACATGGTGTGACGTGAGTATATCCCGCGTCACATTCACTCGCCTTCGAACTCTGTAATTGATTCGACATTCGGCTCTCGCGTAGAGGATATTAATTATGGTATGCCTTAATATGTTATTTTCGTTATAAATGGGGTCCATTCGGACCCCACACGCGCGGGTTCCGTGCAGCGCAATTCTTATTGTTGTGTTTACGTTCGAGGGGAAATCATATTTTTCCGCTGAATGAACAGACGTGCTTTTACCACATGTGTAATTTTGAGTATCATTATTCAATTTAGTAGTATTCAAAAAATAAAACGCCACTGGCCATTTTTCATTTTACTATTTCGAAAAGAATTTGGTAATAAAAAAATTTTAACGTAACCACATTTTTTATCCAACAATACATACAGCTAACAATGAGTTTCTTTTATTACGACGGTAAATGGCGTTTTAAAACGCCAATTTTTATCGGTCGCCGCAACTTCATGCGGTTCCCGCATTTCCGTGGGAAGCCGACGGGTTAGCTTAATAAAGGGCAATGGACATAAACGCATGCTGAACTTACTATGCGAAACTACAAAATTGTAAATTATGGTAGTTTTGTCTGCTAAGTTATTTAACTGATCTATGACAACTTTACTAAGTACACTGCAGCGTTTGTTAGATGTATACCTGTCTATTGCACATAGTTTCTCCGATTTCTTCAATTTAAATGTAAGCAATTCTCACCAATCTATGAATCTAGATGTAAAAAGTAGCATTTCCTACCGCTAGAACTCTGTAGAAAAATTGCTGATCTTATTTTGCAAAAACGCCATCGACTCTCCTGAATTATTAAGTGAAATTTATATTTACACACCTCCTCGGCAGTTATGTAATCATCGTCCCCTTCACACACCAACATGTAACACAAATTATATCTTAAATATAGAAAGAACTCATTATTCTGTAAAGCTGTTGAACAATTTAAATAAAATCTCTTTGGAGCATCCCGCGGTTGAAGCCTGCTGAAATGTGTCGCTTGATTACCACCTCATTTTTCCGTTTTTAATTTGTGTTTGTAGTTTGTATTGTAGTTGTTAGCTGATCGCACTTTGCTTCTTATCAATTATTAGACATCTGTTGTTTAATACTCAATATACTCCACAATTTCTAGATACTTATAAGTGAAAACCTGTAAATGGCTCATTAGTCACCTCAGTAAGTATTAATATATTTAACTACCTCGTATTTATTTTAGAGCTGTAAGTTGTCCTAAATAAATAAATAGATTATCTAGATTAGGTAGAGACACAACTTTACACCCGCCTTGCCATTTTTATACAAACATGCTCATTTTACAGTCTCACCGAAAAAGTTTATGAAGGTACTGTGGAGATCGTATATGTCTCCGCACTACAAGGAGGCCACTACACAGCCGTTGCTGGCTGGTATTGTTTATAGTAAAAGGAGGCCTGTCGTGCGTAGATATGGATGGTCGCCTTGTCAAAAATTATTATAAAATACTAGTATAATTACTGAATATAAAAACAGTATCGAATTAAACGTAGTTTTAATTCGATAATAGAGCCGCCCCCGTTATAGTACTTACGCAACAACTGTTGTGACTTCTTTAGTGTAAGTAAGTTCTTCTTTTAAATCAGGCTATTCCTTGGTGCTAAGTTAGCACCAAGGAAACGCCTGATTTAAAAGAAGAACTTACTTACTTAGCACTGCTAACACCGAAGTTATTCGATTCGATATTAAGATATATATTTCTTCATACCTTTATCTAGATTAGTAAAGTTTCACAAACACGATATTATGATTTTGCCACGACACCTTTTTTCGAAATGACCCCTTAATAATGCGAATATTCAAGATTATTCTCAAATGGGATTACACGTACTATTGGAAATTGGTATAATTAGTGGACATCAATAACATTTTAGAATCGTATAGTTTCATTTTCTCTTTAATCGCTATAGTTATTTACTACGAAGTGTATTTCGTGGTTTTTTCGGTCGGTCAAAATCGGTCTCGCTCCTGCGCGCGTCCTTTTATCATTACTGTCTTGCTTTAGTCGAGTAGTATCCTGTCAAAGGTTTTTTTTCTGGATTCATTCAGAGCTTTATAAAAAAATTAGAGGTGTTACGAAATTTCACGTCTGGCTACTCTACAGCGACTACAGCTTGTTAGAGTTAGTGGGATTACGTACCGAGTTAGAAGCGATTGCGTAGCGTAACTAGTTTACAAAGTGGCTATGGATCCGTCCATGTTTGTTTGTTTTTCAATGTTTGTTTTTTATTTTGTAGTACTTTGGAAAAGCATGGTACGTACCAGGCTACCAGCACTACCAGTTGATTCTCCAAATCCAAATGTTTCTCTAATGTAATCTTCTTTCTTTCTTATCGTATGATGATTAATGGCCCCCTCTGGTGAGACTTTATCAAGCCGCTTATGAGACCTCTGATTTGACTAAGAATGTAATTAGTCAATCGAAAAAAGTCAGCGGTTTCTAGGATGATATTGTTTTTTAATACAGTACATTTCCGTATAGTCCTGAGTTGTGGTGCTGGTAAGTGCGCGGAGTTGTGGAGAAGGTAAGTGCGCTGAGTTCTGATGCTAGTAAGTGCGCTGAGTTGTAATGCTGGTAAGTGCGCTGAGTTCTGATGCTAGTAAGTGCGCTGAGTTGTAATGCTGGTAAGTGCGCTGTGTTGTGAAGCTGGTAAGTGCGCTGCTTTGTGATGCTGGTAAGTGCGCTGAGTTGTGATGTTGGTAAGTGTGCGGAGTTGTGATGCTGGTAAGTGAGCTGCACTGTGCGCGTGAGTCGGCACTTTAAACCAATTAGCAGGCAGATAAATTTAGGGCCACATAAAGCCAATGACGAATCAACCAGCGTATAAATAGGTTTTGAACCATTGCACTTTTCTTGGTTTTTTTATTAAGGACTCTTTAGAGTACATCATAATATGTGATACGCGTTTACATAAACTTTTTTTCCCAAACTACAAGTAGGAGAAATAAATTAGGTACTAAGACTGCCATTCCTAACGTCTCGTTAACTACTTTATGCAAGCAGACAATCTAATTCCAATAACTGTTTCGGATACATTTGGCATGCTTGGCAACAGGAGGGACTGATGCCAACGAAGCCAATACAGCTGCGTCATTTCTGCTATAATATGTGACAGCTTAACGAGGAAATGCCTAAATACTTCCTCCTCGAGTTGTGTCGAGTGTGCACGCGGCCCAGCGGCGCCGTGAGGGCGGCGAGCCCGCAGCGTGCACTACACGGACTTCACCGTAACTCACACAACCACGGCGAGCTATTTGTGTGCTATTTGCTTAGGACGCCCGTGTGAAAACATCACCTAAACGACAATGCACGCCGTTACTTCTGTCGAACCGATGCATTATGCGTCGACCGTCGACATATTTTTTATGAGGCGGTTTACTTTAAAACATGGGGTGCGCACCATAAAGCAATTTCACAAAAAGCTTGCGTTCAAAGAAGCGCTCATTCTCGGATGAAGTGATTAATGTAGCGAGAGGCGAGATGTAATCTTATAACGGTTCGATAATGGGTGGTTGCGGGAAGCGATTCTTCTTGTCAGCGATCTTATCGTGCAGCAGTACGGGCGTGATTTGCGTGCGCGGCGGACTCTATGGCTTCCGAGACATCCCTAATTCGTGATGCTGATGCGTCTGGTGTCGGCATGGTCTCACTATTCCTGTGTAGTGTAATATTGTCATTTGACTGGACTTAGAACTGACGCGCCTCAGTATTCCTATAATACAAGCAATGAAAGTGACAGGTGCGTTTTTAAACAAAGTAGGTAACTAAGTTTAGGATACGTTTTGTAGATAAGTACGTGTAGGTATGTCTGCAATCTGCAACAAGGTCACAGAATATACAAGGTTTATTACCAACCAGAAGCACCTTAATTTCATAATTTTTCTCCTAGTAGTACCTACTGCGATTCTTTTTATAAAAGCATAGTGTTGACGAGACAGGCCCGTTAGCGGCGCCCAATTATAGGTGTAATGTAAGTTTGTTATGGCAGCGCCTGCACTCCGCGATAGAATTACATCTACGGCGCAGATAACACAAATTGCCTCTGAGAACGTGGCCCCATTATGTTACAATTTAAGCCAGCCATTGTGAAATTATGACAGGAGATAATTACATCGCTATCGCGATGCATCGCAAAAAATGTGTGCGTTTCCCTGGGCGGTGTGCGTTAAGCCAGCGGGGCCTTCGGGCCGGTCGATCGCGCTCAGCTGACGTCGCATAATGGTTGAGAAATCGGTTATTCATTGCCTGTCGTTGCCATATGTGGTCCACACTTTATTATAACTATCGAGAACTTAATACCTATAAGGCATGTCACATATACGATATGATATGAAAAGGCAGAAAAAAAATTATGTTTGCATCGTAGGTATATCGTTTTTAATGAGGTGGTTGTGCTTGTGGTTAAAGGGGGTTGAATGAACAAACAAACTAGAAGTAGGTATCTAGAACGCAGTAACAATACTCCTAGTTTAACTTCGAAGGCAAGCCGTGAGCCGTGGTGGCGGTGATCTGGTTACAGCTTACAATAAGCGGCGTAACAGCATTATGAAGCCACACGGGCCTTGGGCCCGATACGTGTCTCTGCGGACTCCGCGTAATTCAAACTGAACAAGTCTAGGTATCACTTGCAGACGGGTTAAAGTACATGAGTTATTAACTAAGCAACACTTTAAACTTTAGATAGATAGATAGATAAGCAGTTTTATTGACTACGACACACACACATACACACACACATTCATTATATTACATTAATAAAAAGAGAAAAGAAAATAACAGTAAACATGATTTAAAACATACGACATGGCAAATCAAAAGACGAAACAATGAACAAACTGAATGCATTTGATAGAATCAGGCGTTACTTGGCGGAAATCCATATCTTAGTAGAAAACGAAAAATATGTCGCGTAATTCCGCAAGAAAAAATGCAGATGCAGCCCAGTGACACACCTTGCACCTTCACCGACTACTCTACACGTGTTTCGCCCACACACGGAGCATCCTCAGGAGTTGTTAGACCGTGCCAATCTCAGCACTCGGTGCTGAGATTGAGACATATTTTTCGTTTTCTACTAAAAAACTGAATGCACGCGTGTGCAGCAGCAAGTAGGGTCCAGGCTCGGTGTGTGGCTTTTGCCGGTCAGCAAAAACACCGATTTTCAGCCGTCACCCTCCGAGGAAACGCTCATGGTCACTATACTATAACAATTAGGAAAAACGGGATTTTTACCATGTTTGTATTTTCTTTCGATTCCGCGATATTTCGGCGCTAGCAGTTGCCCCTCAGATTATTTCGACAGGATGCCACTATGTACTTACCAAGACTGCTCAGAGAAGCGATTGAAAAAAAAGCCAAATAATATCAATCGTGAAGATGGGTTTAAATTCTCTAATGCCTGGAACCCAGGGATTCGGTTATGTAAAAACCGCAAAAATAATAAAAACCTTTCTCGGTGTGATACTGTGAGGTTAAAGAGGGTAGACCGTTTCGTCAGCTCCCAACACCATCCACTCGCATTAACTTCAGTCACTGATGAAGACTCGAAAGAAAATAAAAACGGGTCCATATTAGTTTGCATAAATCAGAAAGGCATATTTTAGAGCTCCATAAAGTTTTTTGGCATACTCCGCATTTCGCATAACCTGCATACAGAATAAATCATAAAGCATACTTCTTTTTCTCATAACCTCTCTTTTTTAGGGTTCCGTAGCCTAATGGCACAAAACGGAACCTTTATAGATTCGTCATGTCTGTCTGTCCGATGTATGTCACAGCACTTTATTACAAAACTATGAGGATTACACAGTTGAAACTTGGTAAGTTGTTGTATTCTGTAAACCGCTTTACGTTTTTTTAATTAAAATATATATTAAGGGGGGGGCTCCCCATACATGGAACTGAAACTGAACACGATTTTGGTGGGCATATTCCGTGCTACAAATGCGTGTGGATTTCAAGCAATTGGTGTCGTGAATTAAACACGGAAAGGGAAATACGCACTGCACGACGACAGTAACATGATAATTCTTAACTAAATTATAGAATGCACCAACTTATTTGTGTAATTCCCGTAAATAGGCTGCATGCGGACACTTTCTAAGTATTAGCCTGATGAGATGACGTTGGCCATGACGCGCATTACGGGTCGTTACACTCAAATTAAGTATTAAGCTGGTCAATTACGGCACGACGAGACGCGGCGTCACGTGCTTTTGGTACTACCTATTCGACAGATTACACTAGTCACAGGGCTGACACCTACGTCATACCACCATGAAATCAAGAGGTACCTTCTACGTTACCTATTCATTTTATGTATGACACATAACACACGCGATATATTCCTTGCGGGATTGGTAGAGAATCGATGGTGCAGTGCAGAGTGCATACCCAGATAGCCAGAATCACCTCAACGAGTCAACGACGCCGCATGTACTGGGTCTTATCATCATGATGAACGAAGTTCGGTTCGGTGGAGTCTAAAATGTTGTCCGGAGAAAATAGTAACACTTTGCAGGTTTGCTAGCCCATCGTGGCCAAATATACCCCAAAACCCTGCCCATTAATAGGCTTTTACAACCTGGACTGGAAACCTGGTTTCTGATTTTATTTCACTCCCAGTAGTTCTGTGATTTTTAAGATTGACCGGCAAATTGTGTTATTTAAAAAAAAGTAGTAAAAAATTGCTTAATGCTAAGGACAAACTTAGGTATGAAACATATTAATAAACCCGTTCAAAGCTACCGACCGACGACTAAAACTGCCACCCCTACAGCTACGGTCCCACCCAGGCCGTGTCTCGCCCGTCAAACTTAAATTGAATGAAAGTGACCGAATTATTAACAACAAATCAGAGTTACCGAGTCGTAAATTTGTGTGGAAATTAGTCTGCATTAAGCCCCGCATGCACTAGGCGCGCCGAGCGAGCCGAGCTAAATCGAACCAAGAAGTCGCCTGCTTTATGAAACCGCATTCCAATAATGACGCGCCGAATCGAATGGAAAGCTCTCTTTACCCCCAGGTGAATTTCGATTTGCTTACTTTGAAAAAGCATGTTGCAGTCGTATGTTATTCAGCCTCCTTACTCCCAACAGAGGTGAGGTGACCTTGCTTGTTGCCCCATCAAGACTAGACGGTAGATATAATCCAAATCCAAACAGAGTCCGCGGATGGTACCAAGCTCCCAACATGCTTAAAGTGTTGCGATTCATCTCAGATGAAAGCGCACGAAGAAATGTGATTCGATTCTATTCTGCTGCAGTGGAAGCCAGGCTTTGCGCAGGGTGTCTACGTCGCCGGCGTCGGGATTATAAGCTGGGATTACGATTTATGTCCATTTCCGGATCTGGCTTAGGTCCGATATTGTAAATAACAGCGTAGCTTACGATGCGGCCGCTGGCCCTCACTAACTTACACTAAACCCTGGAAATCCCCGGCAAGCAAAACTCGGATTGACCTTTCAAAACGGAAACTACTCGAATTTGTCTTTCTTTAGTAAATAATTTGATATTATAGAGTTGAGACTTAACACAGTCGTTTACCTACTACATTTCCATTCACATTTTACACAAATATTTTATAATAAATTATTCAGAATAGATTGTTTTAATTAAAGGAAATAGATAAATCATTCAAGATGCTTTCTTTATTAGAAATTTCGGTAGGCTCTCTGAATTGAATACCTACAACGCGTCTGAGTTTCTTATGTATTTTTTTTAAATTCGTAATGAAACATTTTTATCCCCTCCCTCACCCTTTCAAATTAAACACCTAAACTCCGGCAGTGTATACTTATTTGCTGCTATCATTGTTATCAGCAGTAGCGTCACCTCGCGACAAGCAGTCGACAGTATGCATGCGGGCCTGCCAGCCTTCGCATACCCGGGTGCTCGACGGCTGATAAAGCTGCGACCTAATTGCATTAGCCCTAGAGTATCTTTTGCCTTGACCCAGTGCCAAACGCTCGCGAAACATGCATGTGTCGAGGGTAGGGCTGTCTCGCTGCTCACAGCTGAATGATGATCATTGATGAAGATGATAATGCTTCATTATAATGTTTTAGACAGCTGTTGTACATTTCTGGTGTACACTTATACTATCTGCTGATACAATTCACAGACCATATATAGGCTCTCTCCCGCAGAGCGGTAATCAAAGACCGTTCTGAACAGAAAAAGTTAAATATTTTTCTTGCTTCTCTTCTCCTATCACATTCTTCTTGATGACGATGACAGTTAATACTTTCTTTTCTAATGTTTCAATTCCAACCCAACACTTTCTCTATCCCTATCTACCATTGACAGCAAGGCATGTTGAAAAGGCTTTTATCTTGCAGAAAAGATGTATACGAATACTTGCTCATATTAACCAGATGGATTCCTGTAGTGTAGACCATATTTTGTAAAATTTAGCATATTAACTCTGGTATCAATTTATATTATGGAATCATGTAATTTTTTTCTAAAACACTCACATTAAAACCGTAATTTAAATAAATTTAAAACACCATTTTCCAAAATGAAATTAGTTGCAACCAGCCCCCATAGCATGTTCATTAAGATATACAATCATACTCCAAACTTCATAAAAAACCTACAAAATCCTTACCTTATTGTGAAACGTTTAAAAGAGTTTCTAATTTGCAATACAACAACGCGTTTAGGGCGATGATGGGGTTGCCGCGCTGGTGCAGTGCGTCCGCAATGTTCGCGGAGGCGGAGGTACCAGATTTTTATGCAGTGATGCGCTTACGCAGCGCTTCGTTATTAAGACGCGTGCGTTGCAGCTCCAATATCCTCCTGGCGACGCTGTCTGAAAGGTGGGATTCACCCATGCTGCGAACCTGGGTGGGCTATCACTCTCTCGCTAACGACGGGAGGGCCAGGCCCTAATATTAATGTCTTTTGTTTTTAGATATAGGATACTAACATTAGCGTATAAGTTTCATATGTACCTACTAACAAAAATGGAACCAGTTTTCTGAAATAAATGTTATTATTATTATTATAATTTCAAAATGCTACTATGACTTAGGTGAATTTTTTGAGGATAAAACTAATTAGAACTCACGAATAGAATACTTCTTTAGCCCTATTATTTGACAGTTATATTATTTTATATTAATCATTATGAAAATCATTCATACTTAATTGAATATTGTGTAGAAATTTTATATAAGTTTAAATTAATTTGTTAAAATAATTTGATGATGTACTTAATTAATTTAATTTGTATTTTTTATTATAATAATAGCCCTCAATAGTTGCTGCCCCCACGGGGCGTCACATAGTACCTGACATGCCTATTATATGTACCATCCTAATTTATGTAATGTGACATGCAATCTATGAATAAATAAATAAATAAATAAACAAGTACTTGAAGTATTTGAACCCTAGCACTCGTCTAGGCACGTCTGGCCGTGCGCGCCGGGACCCAGTGCGTGTCCGGGATATAAATTGAATTCTCGGCGAACGGGATGTTATGTATGACGACGGGAATTTAAGCGGTGAGGCATTCCCTGGCGGGGGCGGGGGTCGGTCGCCGCGCCAGCTGCTTTTAATTCAGATCTCTTCGAGGGGACTTCGCTGTGATTTTGTAAGTTTATTTGGATTGGATTAGTGTTAAAATATGAAAAAAAATGCAGAACCATAGACATAAAAAGCCGATCAGAGTGTAAACATGAATACAAGAGCTAATCATCAATGTTCGCAAACAAACGGATGTTTGTGAAAAATTATGTTCACCTACTTACATTTTTGAAAATCTTATATTGACAACACTCCGCGCCGGTGTAGCTGCGATAAAATTACCCCTACTAAATAGATGAGACTATTAAACACGGCAGCCTTCAGGCACGGCAGTTAATAACTAAAGGCAAGACTAAACTGAGGGTTGACGACCACCTATTATACCTCTACCTATTAACCTAAAAGTAAAACATAAAGGCAGACACTAAAGGGAGTGTTGCGAAACTTATCATAACCAGAGATCGCCAAGGCACAACCCAACTTTACGGCCATCCAGATAGGCTATTTTGACGAAGTAAACCTAAATACATTTTATTCGTAGTCTGTCAGGACTATTCCATAATTCTTTTGCACCCGCGCAACATCCATCTCTCCTACTCACTTCACTTCCTTCGCATTCATATCTTCAATTACTTTTTATTATCTACTAAAGATCTACTTACTTAGGTTGTTTTATTAGGTTGATTGATCATTTGGCATACTAATAGCTTGACAATAATGGAAATGGACGAATGTGTCCCAGTTTTGAAACAACGACCGACGTCATTGGACGTTTGTTTCTGACAGCGGCAAATGAGTGACGTCATTTGCGTGCAAGCCTATAATCGGCGCGGACGTGGCGTGGACGTGACGCGCCTTGCACGCCAGGGATCAGCCGCTGCAATCAAGTGCACACACGACCGACCATTATTCAACCGGTCCAACTACGAGGGTAACGAAAAACGCACTATGCTTCTTTCCACCCTATTTATGTAACGGCTTACGGCAAATTAGGATTAAAACTTTAAAATGTGAACTCAATCAGTATTTGTCGAAAGGTTATGTCTTTGGAGTAGTCCATTTAGGGCCACTATCCCGGTATTCCCGGTACGAAGGACGTGTTCGCTCGTTTGCTGGATCAATAAACTGGGATGGCATGCATGATGATAACAGCTCCGTTGAATTCTCTGGGTACTTTACTTACACTCTTTGGTAGTTTAAAAGTACAACTAGAGTTAGGAATTATAGGATACGTTGAAATAGAATTTATAGGTCTATGCCCTCTATACTTATCTACTTATCACCATCCTAATACAACCAACAGCCAGCATAAACGCTAAACAGGCGTTACCTAGTGCCTAAAGTCTATAAAGAACCTCGGGCACAATGCTTGGCATGTGAAATAAGTAGCTCATTGTCACACAAATCTTTGCTGAAATACACACACATTTTTTATTTAAAGACCTTGAAGTGAGCATGTTTGTGTGAAAATAACGCAGAAGCTCGCTTTATTTATTTTCGAGTGTATTTTGTTCTGAGCTCAAACCTGTCATTGTGATCATGCGCCGGAGCAGGCGACGTCGGATGACATTAGCAGCGTCGCCGGCACTCGATGAGACGACGCGTGATGACATTAGCAGCGACAACCGGATGGGCCAAGAGCAGGCGATTATTCAATTAATGTATATAGGTACAGTCACATGCAATAATATAAAAACACTAAGTCAAAGTCAAAGTCAAAGATTTTTATTCAAATAGACTTATAGATAAGTACTTTCGAATAGTCCAACATTTTCAACAACTAAGCAACCTAATCTCTTCTCGTTACAAGGTCTCCCGCCGTAGGGTTTGTGAACCGATGGCGTCGCTTCTTTGACGTTCATAAGTGCTTGTAACAGTCTAGACTGAATAAATGAAATTGAATTTTGAATTTTAATCAAATTATAATATTGAATGACATTTGTGGACCCAGAGAGTATTATTTTCGTGTGTTTCAATGCGTAAGGGTGTTTACATATCATTGCTCGTGACTGTACATACACACTTAGGTAACTATTATCCTTTGTACCCCGGTATTCCCGGTACGAAGAACGTGTCCGCTCGTTTGCTGGATCAATAAAATGGGATGGCATGCATGATGATCAGTTCAATATTAAAAACGACTGAAAAAAAAGCTTTTGTTGTCCATGGATCACCTTTGTAGTCTACCCAGCTACATTTCTATGCAATATGAAGAAAGTTCCTTCATACCATTCTATAGAATATGAAGGAAGTTCCTTTTAAACATTTCTAAACATTTGTGGCCGCACCTACCTGACGCCGCACATACTACAACACACGGTGCTAGAACCATGTATCCACCGTGCATCAAATAGATGGCGCTGATAACAATTGAGTATGGCGATCGAATAACACGTATGGAAACCTACACCGCGCTTACAAAGTTGCACCAGCCGCTTCACATATATACCAAATCCGACGATCATCTGTCGGACCGCCTACATAGGTCTCACCTGGCGGGGCTGACCGCGCTGAGGGCGACGTGTGAAGAGTGAGACGGGGGCAAGCCCAAGGACCGACCGCTCGAAAGCGGTTCGCGCAACCGCCACGGCAGAAATGGCCAATGCCAAATACCTGCCTGCCTGCCCGCGCGCCTACGGCGCCTTCGACGCGACGAGACGAAGAAGAAAGTATCTGTCGGACTGCGGTCCCCGGACTACCAACATCCAGTCTGGAAGAAGAGCTCGCAATTCGACCTTCCTACTAGTGGCTTACCATCTACCACCCTTTTCCTTACCTCCACCGTCTTCCCTACACATTTGTTTTAGTCGCTAGACGTTTCGCCATTCGCACCGCGCGAATATTCGCCATGGCGAATGTCCCGAGGTCAGGCCGTGATTTAAACTCAAAGTCCTAAGATTTTATTGTTACCATGTGGTTACATAGGCCAGGCGCTCTATTTTGGATCGCTTGTTTCGGTTGCCTGCAACGAGTGGGTAGGGGCGCTCATTGCGGTTGAGCAATTCAAAAATATGGAAATGCGTATGTCGAACGAAACATTTTATTTGCCAAAATATGGTTACAGTTCGGATCGTGTTTACAGAGATAGACTAACATTTTCTGTCGCCTTGAGCAACGTGCAAATATTGATGATATAACATACATAACTAAACAAAAATGTTAGAAAAATAAATTAACCTATGTACCAAATAGGCCTCTGCTCAGTATACGCCGTGATTACGTAGGTAACCGTCACCGGCACTGGTTTTGCTGATGCCCTTATAGTCCAGTCAAAATAAATTTAAATTTTCATTAAATCCTACAGTGTTAATTTCTTTTTCTGAACATTATTAGCGGTAATTGGAAACCCACATTGCAGTTTTAAGAAAACAGACACGAAACTCTCGATCCTATGACTCCTGCTGAAAAAATCAACAGTAGGGATTTGAGTAGGAGTTCATTTGTTTGAACATCCTGAACCTTAGACCCAAAAATCACTTTTTTAATTTGGGAGGTTTCGGAAATTAGATTGTTTTAAAGTTTTTTTTTACAGGAAATGTTTCAATAATAATTAGGGGTTTTTTCATATTTTTAAATATAATAAATTAAGACAATATTTTGGAATAAAATAGACTAGAATTAATGGCTTCAAAAACATAAAAATTGTTAATAAAAAAAGCTATAGAAGTCGCCTTTCTATTGTCGATTATAGTCGTTTAAGTTTGTTGTTTTGTGTATTGTTTAGGTGCTATATTTTTTTCACCTTTATAAGTACGTTTTTTTTGCAAATCTTTTGCCATTTCTGGGGTTACTTTTAAGATATAGTGTTTATTGGTTATGAAGCGCCCACACATAATAATTCCCTCGTGTAGATTTAAATGTTTTTAAGAGAGAAGTGTTATAAATTTTAAACAGCCTTTAAAAAATAAGCTCCAATCAAGTTTTGGGAAAAACTTAAAAGTTATTATTGCATACTCAAGTATAATCAATAATTATAACACATAGTGTAGGAATTAATGTAGTTTTCAACAAAATAATTTTCCAATGTAGAGAGTAAAGGCGCAAGACATTATAAACAAAATTTTACACTTATTTTTATAACATATAAACAAAATAAAAAGCCAATAATATCAACATTAAAAGAACAAATCAATCAAATCACAAATACAATAAACTAAATAAGATTGCGGATGCCTCTATGTGCAGCAGCAAAACAGGTAGGTCTAGGCTCGATGTAGTATTTTCGCTCGTGGGATGAGTGAAACATCGATTTTCAGTCTTGACGCACATAAGTGCAAATAATACTTTTTTTTTTATAAGAATAAAGTCTATAAAAATTGGGAAGGGAAAGGATTGCGAAGAAGACTAATAAGCAGTAGTAGATACATAGTTTATTAATAACTTACAAGATTATAAAATTTAAATAGTTTAGTAGTTAATGCAAATAAATAAATTTAAAAAATGTGAAAGGCGATCAACGTCGCTATGAATGAATCTTTAGGAGCTCTAGCAAATAGAAACGTAATTTATGTTTAAAAGTAAAGATGCCAGTTGGAGCTCTAAGTGGACGTCAGACGACGTGGCAGATCGTTCCAACATTTAGTAGCTTGAAAGCAAAAGCTGCCTCTAAAAGCTGCGGTGTGGGTGGTTGACCAGGGGCATAAGCGTAGATCTTATGCCGCCATACTTATAATAAGTCGAGGAGCACTTAAACTTCTTGAACAGGTATTCTGGTTGTCTGTTTTTGATGATCTTAAAAATAAGGCATGCAAAATGCAGCTTCCTACGCAACTTTGTTCGAAGCATGCCTGCCTTAACTAAGGCGAAACGTGAGTCTTGGGAGGTATATAAGACAGAATCTGCAGCAAGCGTTCTGTACGCTCAAGCGTTGGGTCCTAGATAATAAGCAAGGACCTATTACGACGTAGGCATAATTTTAGTCGGGAGAGAATCAATAACTCACAGTTTTATGCGAACTCATTCACTAAGAAATACATACAACTCATGACCACATTCAGCTCATGAGTTTTAAATCATAGCCTGCTATCAAAAGTCACCCCTAAGTTGCGGGCCTCATCAACTTTTTCTATAAGCTGATCACCAATATTTACAATCGGACTAAAGTTTAACATTTTTGTAATCTGTGAATCTGTGCCGAGCACCATGAACTTGGACTTAACTGGGTTTAGTAGTAATCCATTATCCCTTGACCAATCGGCGATTCGGTTCAAGTCTGAATTTAGTTTGTGGCAAGCTTCTTGAGCAGCGGCGGGACTCGTGGAGACATAAAGTTGTACGTCGCGGTCGTCAGCGTAGCAATGGTCCTACCTACATTCTTTGATTACTTTCACGAGATCTGCTGTGTACACTATGAAAAGTAAAGGAACAAGTATTGAACCTTGAGGTACGTGCGTCGTCTGTCTCGGGGCTGACAAGCATGCCGCAAAGCCATCATCACATTTGTTAACTTTTTCAATATTACCAGAAATTAAGTAAGATAGACAAGTCTTTCTTTGCCAGTTAAAAATTGTTTACAGTTACAATAACCATAAAATGTAATATATTAATTAGAATTTTCCTTTTGTGATGGAAATTGACCTTACTGATATGTAAAGGTCTTTTGAAGGACTTTTGAATTTAACGACTCTGTATGAAATAAAACAGGGAGAAAAAATCGGCCAAGTGCGAGTCGAACTCGCACATGAAGGGTTTCGCCTCTCACCCAAGGTTGCCTGGAAGAGACTGCTACGTAGCTATAAGGCCGCCTGTGTGTTCCTCTTTTTTGACATTTTCTCTGTATGTGTTTGTTTTTGTATCGTGTGCAATAAAGTTTCTATTATTATTATTGCCAAAATGCCATAATAATTTTTCGTCTGCAAAAATAAGTTTGTTTTTCATAGTGTTTGTATGAATGACAAAGTTATATTTGCGAGACAAAGAAAATGTGAATTTGAAACTACTAAATAAATTTCCTTCAAACCAAATTTCGTTAAAAGTTTTTATAAAGATCTACATCATATATTTGTTTTTGATTTTTCACTTTCTTATTTTAAAAGTTAGAGGGGGGGGACACATTTTTCCACTTTGGAAGTGTATAACTTGAAGCCTCAATGTAATTTCTAAAGACCTATCTATAGATAGTGTAGGTTTGATAGAAAATAAAATTTTCAGTGTCAGTATGGGGAGCCCCCCCTTAATTCATATATTTTTTTATTTTTGTGTAAAAACCGTAAAGCGGTTTACAGAATACATCTACCTACCAAGTTTCAACTGTGTAATCCTCATAGTTTTGGAATAAACAGGGTGTGACATACATCGGTTTGGCCGAATCTATAAGGGTTTCGTTTTTTGCCTTTAGGCTACGAAACCCTAAAAAAACAGCCCTTGACGAGTTTCTTGCCGGTTCTTCTCGTTACAAGGTACGGCGGGCGTAGGGTTTGTGAGCCGATGGCGTAGCTTCTTTGACGTTCATAAGTGCTTGTAACAGCCTACACTGAATAAATGATATTGACTTTGACTTTGACTTTAAATACGGCATTTCGGGCTGACATTCACACATTAGCTATTTCATTTGAATAATACATTATTTATGATTTTTGAATTTTTGCATTTTTCAATGCTATTTTTATACCTATGATAAATTTTAATAGAAAAATATTGGGAAAAATTAACTCGGCCACAAGTGAATTCTCAGATGGGAATCGAACCCACGACCTTTGGAAATCCGGGACACTTGTGGCCGAAAAAAGTTGTTCCAAAAAATCAACCGATCAACCGGTACGTTCCCCGACATTACCTAAACGACTGTTCCGATTTGACAACTTTGTAGTTACCTATTTTTGTGTAAAACCCTTAATGCATTTCACGTTCAACAAATCTCGTAATCGTAACCGTACCGACGTCGCCTCGCAGGACACTGAGCTCAGCAGCGTGACGCAACCGCGCCGCGCCCGTGACGTGACGTTACGACTATTCCGCGGACTCTTTATTTAGATTTACGTTGGGGTTATTTTCATAATGGCCGCGAAACATCGTTCAGAGGTGGCTTAATTTAATCGCTACGTGTATTAATAGAAGACGCGACTGAATGGATCGCACGCGGCCGCCGGCGCGGGAGTTGGGCTACATGCTGGCAGATGCTTAGACAGCTTTTATGAGAGGTTGCTACGGTTTTAAGCTCTGCTGGTACAAATACATCTAATGGTAAATGTTCTTAATAAATAAAAATATTTAAAATGATATAAGCAAAGCACTGTAGCATAATGCATTAATATTTTAACGCCATTTTTCATAACATTCAGCCACTGACTACATTATTGCTTGAACACACGCCTAGTCATGGGACTTTTACACAAATCAAGCTTCGCATCTAATGTCGCATGACATCGTGCTGTGCTCCGTATGCGATGTTTATTTAGTAGACGAGTGAAGTGGGCCCAAAATGGAAACAGTCACGAAAGGCGCAAACGGCAAAGGGCGTGACGTGTGTCGGACTGTCGGCACGACGCGACGGGCGGGACCTCGGGGAGTGTATTCTGGTTGTGACACTCCGTGGAGAATTGGAGATGGAGTTGCTAATGAAACACGAACGAGAACATGCCTCTTAGTGCCTTTTCACACATTCCGGTTTCCGGGCACACTATGCTAAAGACATTCAATAAGGTATAAGTATGTAATTTTCAAACGTGCCCATAATTTGCTTCTCTCGCCGACTACCAGTTGCCCAGTAAACGGCGGCTACCCGGCAACCGAAACGTGACAAGGCACTAAAAACTGTAACATCTTTAAGCACTATCTGAGGGCTGATTAGCTGAGTTAGCAAATTAATGTCCAAACGTCACCATCGCGTGAGAGCAAAATTTTGACAGATAGTCTTAATGCAATGGGAATAAGGTTGAGAATTAAACTCAATTCACAAACTGTGGCGTAAGCGAGTAAGGTGAGAGAAACTCACACTAAGCACTCTGAAATACTTACTTAGGTAAGTACTTAAGAAAATACGCACAGCTCGTTCTCATAGATTTGTTGGTATGGCGTGACTTTGTGTTTGTTGGTTTAGTCCTGCCTGCCTGACACACACAGTTTAGTGTACCTATTGGTACCTTTCATTCTAGGTTCTTAGTAGCGAAATCGGTTCACTTCATGCGGCTAGGTTCGCTTATCACTATAAGTTGCCCGATTTTTCTGAAGCTGACTCGCTAGAGTTTCTTTAGTAATTGATATCTTAATATTTGCAAGACCAAGACAGTCTGTGACAGCTCTGACAAATGACAACCGGCCAGACAACACCGACACGCGACACCGCGCGGTCACCGCCTCCACGCACTGGGCCCTTATTCACTATGACCAATTAGCGATTCTTTGTTCAAACCACGCCAATGTCGTACTTGGTTTTGACATTTTCAAAAGTCGTTTTCTACAAGATACTTCCAAATTATAAAGTTATTGTACAAGTACATGAAAGTCACTAGTTGTATAATTATCAAACAAGTAAAATAACTTTAAAATTTGGAAGTGTCATAGAGAAAACGAATTTTGAAAATGTCGAAAACAAATACGACATTGGCGTGGTTTGAGCAAGGAATTGGTAAGTGGTCATAGTGAATACGGGCCCTGATTGCCTTTTATGTCCAGTCGTCGTCTTACAAGTCACCCACCCTTTGTAGAATTGCATAGAATACTCGCAAAATATAGAACAGAATAGGATCACAATTTCCTTAGAACTAGCGTGACATAGGTACCTAGTCGCCAGACAACTTAGTTCCTACCTAAACTGACGACTACAAACAATATTAATAATAATAACGCTGTCGCAAAGCTTCTCCTGCGAGTTTGGGTTATTTCAGGGTTCTCAACCTGGGGCCCGCGGACAATGTAAAGCTATAAAATAAATTACGAAAGCAAATTTTATAGGATTTATCGATCATGGCGAGTTGCACCGCATGCGGTTGGGAAAGCCTGATTTCCATGTCCAAATATGAGAAAATAGAGAAGATAGAGATGCCAAAAAATAATTGTAAAATTATTTCCATACTTAAAACATTTAATACCTCTAAGTTCTATTTTAATACGATTACGGAAAGTGACTAAATTCGGAAACAAGTCTTCAGAAGCCACCGCTAATGAAAGCCACCAACCAACTTTGTTTCTAGGGTTTTATATTGTTGTACGAAATAGGCCCAGGCCTGAGGCTGCGGTTTCGGATCGTTCCCGAGCTCGCACCCGAGCCCGACCCGAGCACAGTTTGACCATAGATGATAAAATAGGTATCTAGGTACTTCGTCTTTGACTACCATTCATGCTGAAATTGTATTTAAGTCCTCTAAATTCAATACAAAGTTTCAAATAATAAAAAAAAAAAATTTCATACAATCACACCAATTACGTTAAGTTTCATGAATGAAGAACTTGTGTTATGTTATGATGGATACTAGACTAGATAACGGATAAGCATACTTAAGTATTATACTTTTTTTTTGTAAATACATACAAAATATACATATTAATATTAAACACCCAGACCAAGACAAAAAGACATGTTCATGCACACAAATATTTATGTCCGGGAGTCGAACCCGGGACCTCTAGCGCAAAACCTCTGGGTTTAGTACAACTGCGCCAAACAGGTCGTCTAAAAATTTAAATATACTATTCAAAACCTTTTTTTTTTTAAGTCGGCTTAAAATATGATCTCGCAATATAAAGTTACGATTGTAGCAACTGAAAGAAAAAAATATCTCTACCTGACCTATCCCTGTATTGCTTACGAAGTGAGTATTTATTAATCTGTGGTTCTGCCCTGTAGAAGAGAAAGGCTGTATGTATGAATGAGGGAAATAATGGAGTTCTCTACCACCGCCGAAAAATACACGTAGCGCCATCTATACACCATATCTGGAACTTCTCACAAACAACGTGCGATAACTTTGTTAGACTCAAATAGTATAATGTAATAAGTTATGGAAGATAGAGTCCGCGCCAAAAAAGAAGTCCCTTGAGAGGAGCGCTGCATTCTACGGCATGACACGTTCAACATTCGAAAATAAGCTCTATTACTATGGACATAATTTTAGTTCTTTAATATTCCGCGGGACTTCTTTCGTGGCGCGGACTCTATAAATTCTAGACTATTTATAGTATACAACAATAAATAGTCTAGAATTTATAGAGTCATATCGACCACGTAGTTAATGTAGCAAACGCACACTAAGTAATGAAATATATTATATTTATGCAATGTTGTTAAGTTTTTCGTATTAAGAAGAAAGTCTGTGAATGTAGGTAGGTAAGTTAAGTATTGATGTTGCTCGAGTTGGTAGGTACGACAAATACTTGTGATGAAGGAATTCAAGTCATTAATTAAAACATCTTACTTAAGAGTTTTGTTGGTGGTCGGAATTTTAAAAGCTTTTCGGTCAAACTGCGGCGCGCCGTAAATCGGAGGCGAGGCGCTGTTTGTTACAATATCTAGGAAATAAATATACATCAGCCCGCTCCCGCACTAAGTAGGAAGATGGTTATTTATTATGCGCCTTTTATGTTGCTCCGTGTAGCGGGCGACCCGCAGGACCATCTACAAATGTCATTTTATGTCTCTAAAATATCTTAAAAGTTCACCAAACAGTTAATATAATATTCACTCAGGGAGGAGGTACTTAGCCAGACTGGTGGGACATTTACAAAAAGTCTGTCTCCCTGCGCCACCCCCTTCCTAATCGGCTCCGGAGGATTTGTCACTATTGATGACCGCCCCAGACCCAGGGGGCAGGGCGCACGCCGACAGAATTAATTAATAACGCACAGTCAGACAAGGCTAAAGAAATCTTTCTTATCCTCCTCTTTGTCATTTCCGACTTGCTTTCGTTATGGAACATCGTTCGACTAAAAACTACTAAATTTAGGTCGGAGGGCCTAGTGCGAGTTTGCAAATCTCCTAACGTTACCATTGCGTAAGAGTAAAATTTTGACAGATAGTCTGAATACAATAAGAATAAGGTTGAAAATTAATCTCTATTCGTAAACATCGGCGTAAGCGAGTAAGGTGAGAAAACACACACTAAGCACTTTGGTTAGATTGACGACTAAGTGGTTCATCTAGTATTTTTGACAAAAAAATATTTGTCGATCGGTTAATTACAGTACAGTACCCATTCGTAATTTGCTAGCAGGACACCGGCGGTGACCGTCCCGTGTACAACAGAATAAGTATCTATTGTGTTGTTTTGTCTTGTAACCCGGGGCTAAAAACGGCGGGGCTATTACTTATCTTTGCAACAGCAACGCGACAGCAGAAATTGCGCGATTATTGCTTTAGGTCACGTATCAACAGTGCGGCTTCTACAGAACAAACGATGAACTAGGATGTGCATTCATTTAGTTCCTGTTATAGCTACCAAATTATTTTTGGCGCTAGCATCATAGCAACACGTGGCGTCTCACTCTCGCACCTAGGTAAGAGCACGACCTATATATAATACCTACCATTTTTATTTTGAAGTTCCGCAGCGATCGCGCGATATCTGCGCAATAATTGTTAATTTATACGCAATAGCCCCGCGGATGTTAAAGTAAAGACAAACTCTAGCTACGACATACACTGAAAATAACAACCCCGGCCAGATAACATGGCCGACACGATCCATTTGGCGGGAACAATTCGCGCCATGAACGAGTTGTCTATGACTGCCATTACTCAAATAAACATTACGAAAATGTTGCGAGCGCACACCCGCCGACTCCGACGACAAAAATAGTTAATTTATTATGCTTTTTGCGTACGAATTCCCGAGAGTCAACAAAAACGGCGAAATTAAACGAAGCGTACATAACAATAGAGTCGAATGTTTTCGCGATGTGAGAGCGTAAAAAATAAGCGGCAGCTGCTCTGCTTTCCGGGCGCAGGTTACGGGGGGGGAGGGTACTCAGACAAACAGGACGCAACTAATCGCGTTGCGTTATCGCCGCCATTAATCCCGCTCGAGATAACCTGCTCGTTACACCAACAATGCAATTAAAACGCGGAGCCGCTCGCGTGCCCTAATCACTGACATAAACCCCATTCCCAGTGTGCTCCCACTCCCGACGATCACGCGCAGTCGTGCGGGGAGGCCCCTGGCAGGATTGCCTGCGACTGCAATGTCTGCTAGCCTAGCTCACTCTACAGCCTCATACCATACTTATGCTCTATAACGATTAGATACAATACAACATCTCATAATCGCCACATCAACTCTAACTATCGAGAAAAGTGAGGAATCATTGCAGAATAGATGGTTATTATACTTATATCGCCGTTATAGATACATCCAGTACTAAGTAATTGACTAGTTTATATTACAGTAGACGCGGTCGACGTGGAACTTATCCTATACTTATAGGTTTTCATGCTTAATCTTGCTTATAATATACATATAAGATAGAGAGGAAGTATATTATAGAAAGAAAGTGCCTACTCGATATTAACCCGATACAGGCACCTAATAAATTCCACAAACACAGAGAGGTGGGTGGGTGTGAGCAAATATCGCAATAATATTAGCAAAGAATATTAACAAATACTAACGTAATATTAATTTGTCACGTCCGGTAAGCGTATAATACTTAAATAAATAAATATTCCATATAGTAGGTACTATACCTACAGCGACACGCATACAATTTACCCCGCACAGCGACGCTGATAAGCTCGCGAATAAATAACGGGAGGCGAGCGACGCGGGCAAACACAGACGAATATTAATTGGAAATGATTAATTCGCGTAATGCTCGTCCTAGTTAATGATTCAATATCATGGGATGGTGCAATGCAAGCACCTTTGTTTTGGGTTTTAATGGGGAAGTGGGTGAATTCTCAATTTCAGAGCAATAATGCATCATAAAAAATATCTTTTTAAAGTACATAAGTGCTTAGAAACTGCCAGCTTTAGAGTCAGTCGATTGAGTGTGTAATAATAAGGCCTTTAAAAACCCTACGTGGCAACACGACGCCGACGACGTGTCAAAATCGTGTAGTACCACTACACGATTTTAGCTAGACGATAGACTTAGCTAGGTTAAAATTTAACCCCGAGTAAGTCAATACAAAAGTAGCAATAAGTCTGAGGTAAATGCGTTAGCTCCTCAGACTTTATGCTAATTCTAACCTAACTTGGCGCAAGTGGGCCTAATCTAGATACTTGATCTGAAGATGTGACAGCACAGACAAGAAGTATCGTTTTGATTTTTGAAGTCGGTTTTTATTTTTTTATAAAATAAAATAGAGAATAAAAAGTTTTTAAATTTTCCTTTTTTACTGGTACATAGCTCTTGGCTCTGATACTTGTGCTGTGTAGTAGTGTAGGCAACTACTAGTTTGAGTCAAACGGTTTGTGTCAAACCGCTAGCCCGAAAAAACGACAGTTTTTTCAAGATTACAGAACCGAATTCAAAATTTCAAAAAATCGGGCAAGTGCGAGTCGAACTCGCATATGAAGGGTTCCGTCTCTCACCCAAGGTTGCCTGGATGGAAGAGATTGCTATGTAGCAATACTGCCGCCTATTGTGTTCCTCTTTTTTAACCGACTTCAAAAAAAGGTGGAGGTACTCAATTCGGACGGATTTTTTTTAATGTTTTTTACTCTATTACTCGAAGACGGCTGGACCGATTTGAGTAATTCTTTTTTTGTTCGAAAGGGTATACTTCCCATGTGGTCCCATTGACATCATGTCAGGATCTGATGATGGGATCCTGGAGAAATCTAGGGAACTCTTCAAATATTATAGGCACTCATATAGCGATTTCGGTGTTTTCTATAGTAACTTATGCATATGCTTCCGGAAAGCACCATTTGGTGAAGTGGAACTGATGATGAAGACCACAAATGGTCATCGGAACTATTAAATACTAAGCATTTCACGGAAGCGATACGATTACTTTCATGTGGTTCATAAGCAATTTATGCTCGCCTCAATGCATATGATGAAGTGGAGCTGGTGATGAAGTATCGGAAGAACTCCTCAATAAGTAACGTCCCTGCGCCGGGAAAAGCAGCATTTTGTAAAAGGTGATCAGGAGTTGACATAAGGTTAGAGCGTAGGCACAGGACCTCTTCTACCTTTAAAAATTGTGAACTAAAAAACATTTGATAAAAAAAAAAACTGACTTCAACCCAAAACGCCGCCATTATTTTTTCGTCTGCAAAAATAACTAAGTTTTTCCATAGTGTTTGTATGAATGACAAAGTTATAATTGCTATGCTATAGCTCTGAAACTGCTAAATATATTTCGATCAAACCAATTTTCGTTTGAAGCTTTTAAAAAGATCTAAGTACAGCATATATTTTTTTTAGATTTTTCACTTTATCAGTTTTAAAAGTTAGAGGGGGGGACAACATTTTAACATTTTGAAAGTGTATATCCCTTAATGGCGCATATATTATTTTTGTGTAAAAACCGTAAAGCGGTTTACAGAATAAATAATAAATAAATATTTCCATACAATCACACCAATTATCTAGCCCACATTAAGTATCATGAAGAACTTGTGTTATGGTTACTAGATAACGGATAAACATACTTATGTATATACTTTTTTTTTGTAAATACATACATAATATATATATTCAACACCCAGACCAAGACAAATAGACATGTTCATACACACAAATATTTGTCTTGTCCGGGGATCGAAACCGGGACCTCTGGCGCAGAAGGCGGCGTTAGTACCCCTGCGCCAAACAGGTCGTCAATACATCTACCTACCAAGTTTCAACTGTGTAATCCTCATAGTTTTGGAATAAAGTGGCTGTGACATACATCGGACAGACAGACATGACGAATCTATAAGGGTTCGGTTTGTTGCCATTAAGCTACGGAACCGTAAAAATGGGACCAACTTAGAAACAAATCCGATGTTATAATGTTTGAATCATTTCGATCGGTTCAGGCGTTCTCGAGTATTCGGTGAACATACATAAAAAACGCGAAGAATTGATTACCTCCTTCTTTATTTTAAGTCGGTTAAAAATGCCATGTAAACACATTTAATCGGCAGCAGAACACAAGTGACACCATTTACAATAAGTACATTATGCCGTATAACTTTTTAATTTTGCATTTTACTGTGTTTTTTTTCTGTGATAAATATTAAACAAGAAAATATACTATAGCCGTATCGATACTATGGTCTCATATTTACTTTACTTACTTTACTTACCTGCTTATTTGAAAAGGCTGCGAAGGGAGGTTCATAGTAACCCTTAAGGCCCAACAAGGCCACAAGTGAGGTTAACACATTTAACTCTAGCTAGAGATTAATGATAACTTGTTTGGCGCAAGTGGGCCTAAGTGTCGCAGGTTAGTTGGGCCCTTGACGGGAGGCTTCGAACGTTGGCAGCGCTCACTGCGGCTGGTGCCAACAACGCGACGAGGCCGCGACGATGACGTGGCGAAGAGTGTCGGTGGCGGCAGGTCTCGACTCGGAAAGCCGGACGCTCTCGAGCACGTACGAACGACGATAATAAACAAACCTACCTAATTAATTGCTGAAATGCGTTCTATAGATAGAGGTAAGTATTTTTACTTCAATAACTTTTTTATTAATTTGGCAAATATAGCAAAAAAATCCAATCCTAATTTGACATTTAATAATAATATTCAATCTGTTGACGTCCAAGGTTGACGCCATGTATTTTTCTTTACCCTACTACACCAGACGAGATATTTCAGATAATTAGATCGCTAAACAACACACCATCGGTAGGTTTTGACGAATTCCCTTCTAAAATACTTAAATGTTGCGCTATTATCCTTTCTGAAATATTGAGCTATTTAATCAATCTTTCTTTCACTGAGGGATATTTTCCTGAACTACTGAAACTATCAATTACGAAACCCGTGTTCAAAAGGATGAAAAGGCTAAAATATAAAATTATAGACCTATCGCATTAATACCCGTTACTGCAAAGTATATGAAAAAGCTATGCATAAAAAAATTATGAATTTTTGGAGAAGTTTAACATTCTGAAAGACGAACAAAATGCTTTTCGTAAAGGCAAATCTACAGCCCTAACAGTTTTTAAATGAATAAGTAAGATAACTGAAAACATTGATCGAAATAAATAATCTATGGCAGTGTTTTTCGATATGAGCAAAGCGTTCGACTTTGTCTCACACGAAATACTGCTATTAAAATGTGAAAAATATAGTCTTAGACGTAGCACTACAGTGGATTAAATCATATCTTCAAAATGGGCGCTAATATGTAGAACTAAAAAAATTAACAAACTCAAAGAAGAAACAGCATTTAAATCGTCTACTACTGAAAATAATGTAGGAATCCCGCAAGGTACTGTTCTAGGTCCGCTATTATTTATTATTTATATAAATGACCTGCCTACTTAACGTTACAAATAATCAGATTAATTTATTTGCGGATGATATCTCGGTTATCATAGAAAAAGAGATGATATGAATTATAATGAGGACCTCAATACTACGTTAATCAATATCACCAACTGGTTAGAAGCAAATAATTTAAACAAAAATATTAAAATAACTAAATATATGAGATTTTATAATAAAAAACAAAAAGAAAATAATGTAACTCTATCAATCAACAATGAAGTCGTAATGGAAACCAATGAAATTACCTTTTTGGGTATTGTAATTGATAACCAATGCAGATGGAAAATCCACATCAGTAAGGTGTGCAAAAAAAATGAATCGGATTGCATATGCTCTTTGGCGTTTGACAAAAAACCGCGTTAATGGCCTATCATGGATATGTTGCATCGACCCTAAAGTATGGTCTACTACTCTGGGGAAATTCTGTAGATGTACCCAGAGCGTTTATATCACAGAAACAATGTGTCCGTGCTATATGTGATGTCCCTCCTTTGACATCCTGCAGAGAATTGTTTCCAAAACTCAATCTACTCAAGTTACCCTGCATGCATTATCCATGCATGCATGTATGTCCCGTGTACTAGCGCTGCAGTCGCGTTCTACATTCGAAAATAAGCTTTATTAAGCAAATGAATTAATCGCAGATTTCGACTAAAAACCAATATTAATAGTTGCGAACATATATTGACTTCTGAAGGAAAGCTCTGTCGCGTGTTGCCATATCGTGCGAACAGAAGTCTGAACTCTGAAACAAATATGGGAATATAGACTAAAAGGGGCAAATGATACTGGGACTACTTGGGAATGGTACACGGGCAACAGCACGTGCGGCTTCACATTTGCACTACAAAAACCGCCGCTAGTACAACCGACGTAGTCACGAGCAGACATGTGTACACTTTACAACCGTATCGCATTGACCGTATCGCTCTCTGTCCACAAATGTCATTCAATATTGTAATGTGACAAGGTTGCTTGGTGTTTCTATGTGATTGCACGTGACTGTACCTACCTTAGGGCGCTCTCGAGGTCAATGTGTTAAGTCGTAGCTGCTGTTGACTGTAGAAAATATTGGTAAAAAATATATATACTTAGTAAATATATAATAAGTCAATGTTTGTAACTAACATATTTATTCAACTACTTAAACTTTTAACACATTTACAAAAAAAACAAAACATCTCATAGGTATCCAAATAAAGAAAAGTTTAATTTCACATGTCACGGTGTTTCACAGCCCCCATCATCTTCAAGAATGATTTATAATAATATTATAAAGAGGAAAGATTTGATTGTTTGTTTGTTTGCATTGAATAGGCTCCGACAACACAACAGAGGCCTAGGTAAGTGCGAGTTTGAATGTCCAAACTTTACTATCGCGTGAAAGTAAAATTTTGACAGATAGCCATATTGCTATGAAAATAAGGTTGAGAATTCGCGAATAGAGTTTAATTCTCAACCTTATTCTGATAGCATTAAGGCTACCTGTTAATATTTTACTATGACGCGACTATGACTCTGTTGATTTCTTCTTGCTTCCCTCTCTGTCCAAGACAAAACGAAGTAAATCATTATATTGTATGAATAATCAGATACAGAAACGAGATAAAATTATAGACTTTAATAGTCCATAACTTAATCTAGGAAGTCTCGGTAGTTCAGTGGTTAGAGCATTGGACCAGATTTCCAAAGGTCGTGGGTTTGAGTCCCATCTGAGAATTCACTTGTGGCTGAGTTGATTTCTTTCAATATTTTTCTATTTAACATTAATCATAAGTATAAAAATAGCGTTGAAAGATGCAAATAATTCAAAAATCCAAAATTAATCTAGGTAGTTTTCAATATTTAACTTTTATAGAAACGTAATGTAACTTCAGTTGACATTCGGATGCAGTTTCTTGAAACACTGTTAACAACATTATACAGTTGGAATAGCATCAGTATTACAAAAGGCCATTTTACTTCTATGTTCTGGCGTTAAAGTACTGACACCTCAAAACGGATGTACTGTTACAGCCAGCTGCATTTGCCTCACTGTTAGTAATACTCGTACTTATGTTATCAATCATTATACCTCTATTATTTGTTTTTGTACAAAATACATTAATGTAAATTACAAAGGCGGACTTAATACTAAAAGTATTAAGGTATCCCGAAGGTGGAAAGGGGCTGGAGGAACAAGGGCGTGCTGTTCACACACACCAAAGTCTGTCCGTAAAACTGTCCGTAGAAAAATAATCCGTTAGCAAGTTGTAGGAACCGGATGTAAGTAACTAAAGCACTATGTCCACATCACATCACATCACTACTCGTCCTTCACATCCCCAGCAGCGCGAGCACGACCACTGATAGCGGTACTGTCTTCGCGTGTATCCCCGCCATCTTTAGCGTCGGTCGGCAAGGAGAGGTCGCCGTCGTCGTCGTCGTCCTTGCCGTAGAGCTCGGGGTAGTGCGACATGCAGTCCTGCATCACGCTGAACTTCTCGTAACAGTCGCTGCCTTTGGGTTCGGCTTCGCTGTGGACACAAAATAACCATATATCATTCCTGGGTGCCCTTCGACACGCATAAAATCATTAGTCCTAATTTCATCTCGCCGTATGGCTTTGGGCTAAAATTCTTAAGCACTATTATTGTTTAGCATAATAGATTATTTCGCATTGTTATAATTCGGCCTAACGTTAAAATCCCTAATAATCAAAACCACTAACTAATATTCACTGTCCTAAAATTTTATTAGCATACATACTTTTGACATAACAATTTCTATTACAGTTTTGCATAATAGTCAGTGACAGAAACGAATCGCCGAAAAACCAACTCCACGCAGTCTCGTATGTGGATCCTAGGCCTGCCTGCTTGCATGCCTGCTTGTATGCCTGCTTGCAAGCCTGTTTCCATGCCTGCTTGCTTGGAAACAATTTTAGGCCTATAATGTGTGCCAAAGGCCATAGGACAAAAACTTATTAGGCGTTCCAATATATACCCATTATTCCTACTATTATTATATATGTGACAGTATGTTTTGTTTTTATGACCGACGGGAAGTATCTTAGCCTTCATCATACCTGATGTTAAGTTTGATGAGGCTGAAGATGGAAGCGAGCCTCTCCCAGAATCCTCAATCACTGGGGAACTGGCTATCTTATCTCTAACTGCCGAAACACAACAATGCTGAAAACATTGTTGTTATGGCGTCATACTTAGATAAGGTGGTGGTAGCTAGCCAGGCGGCCTTACAACAAGACCTACCACCAACCAAACCAAGGTCTGATACCGGGTAGTTGTACCACTAGACCACAGAGGCGGTTAAAATTAGTCAGTTTATTACTCTTTCACGCAAAAACTAGGTACCGACGGGATTCGAATGAAATTTGATATGGAGGGACTTCAAGTGGACTAACACATAGGATACATTTTATCCCGATATTCCCACAGGAACAGAAACCACGCGAGTGAAATCGCGGGCGGCCACTAGTGGGGGTATAAGGCTTCATACGGAATCGAAAATCAGGTGCAGCCGCGGGTGGCCCCTAGTCCTCCGTAATGGGGAGACACACTCAAAGCCAATGGGACCACATCTGATGGTTCCAAAAATCTACTAAACCAACAGATTTTGGGACTAGCAGTGGTGATGTGACGGCATTACTTTTCTCAGTGTGTCTCCTCATTTTAATTTTAATAATCAAAAATCTTTATTTTCTGTAATTTGTTTCTCAAGTGAAAATAATGGGCAGGAGCAGGGGCAGCCCCAACAACAAGTAGCCAACTTATATTGGCTGCAGGAGCAGGGGCAGCCCCAACAACAAGTAGCCAACTTATATTGGCTGCAGGAGCAGGGGCAGCCCCAACAACAAGTAGCCAACTTATATTGGCTGCAGGAGCAGGGGCAGCCCCAACACAAGTAGACAACTTATATTGGCTGCAGGAACAGGGGCAGCCCCAACAACAAGTAGCCAACTTATATTGGCTGCAGGAGCAGGGGCAGCCCCAACAACAAGTAGCCAACTTATATTGGCTGCAGTAGCAGGGGCGGCCCCAACAACAAGTAGCCAACTTATATTGGCTGCAGGAGCAGGGGCAGCCCCAACAACAAGTAGCCAACTTATATTGGCTGCAGTAGCAGGGGCAGCCCCAACAACAAGTAGCCAACTTATATTGGCTGCAGGAGCAGGGGCAACCCCAACAACAAGTAGCCAACTTATAATGGCTGCAGAAGCAGGGGCAGCCCAACAACAAGTAGCCAACTTATATTGGCTGCAGGAGCAGGGGCAGCCCCAACAACAAGTAGACAACTTATATTGGCTGCAGGAGCAGGGGCAGCCCCAACAACAAGTAGCCAACTTATATTGGCTGCAGGAGCAGGGGCGGCCCCAACAACAAGTAGCCAACTTATATTGGCTGCAGGAGCATGGGCAGCCCCAACAACAAGTAGCCAACTTATATTGGCTGCAGGAGCAGGGGCAGCCCCAACAACAAGTAGCCAACTTATATTGGCTGCAGGAGCAGGGGCAGCCCCAACAACAAGTAGCCAACTTATATTGGCTGCAGAGTAGGGGCAGCCCCAACAACAAGTAGCCAACTTATAATGGCTGCAGGAGCAGGGGCAGCCCCAACAACAAGTAGCCAACTTATATTGGCTGCAGGAGCAGGGGCAGCCCCAACAACAAGTAGCCAACTTATATTGGCTGCCGGAGCATGGGCAGCCCCAACAACAAGTAGCCAACTTATATTGGCTGCAGGAGCAGGGGCAGCCCCAACAACAAGTAGCCAACTTATATTGGCTGCAGGAGCAGGGGCAGCACCAACAACAAGTAGCCAACTTATATTGGCTGCAGGAGCAGGGGCAGCCCCAACAACAAGTAGCCAACTTATATTGGCTGCAGGAGCAGGGGCAGCCACAACAACAAGTAGCCAACTTATAATGGCTGCAGAAGCAGGGGCAGCCCCAACAACAAGTAGCCAACTTATATTGGCTGCAGGAGCAGGGGTAGCCCCAACAACAAGTAGACAACTTATATTGGCTGCAGGAACAGGGGCAGCCCCAACAACAAGTAGTCAACTTATATTGGCTGCAGGAGCAGGGGCAGCCCCAACAACAAGTAGCCAACTTATATTGGCTGCAGGAGCAGGGGCGGCCCCAACAACAAGTAGCCAACTTATATTGGCTGCAGGAGCAGGGGCAGCCCCAACAACAAGTAGCCAACTTTTCTAATACATTAACTATAGTAGAAACTCGAGAAGGCATCTTGGAACTGCACACCGCAGGTTCAGAAGGTCTACTCTCTAAGCACGAAACCCGTAGTTTTGGCCTAAGTTACGGACGTTTTCTACTCCGTATCACCTACGGACAGATTATTAGTTCGGGGACCCGAACTAAGAATAAATGAGAATACGTTTTGACATTGTCCCAACTCCCAACTCCCAATGTGTTTGTGCCGTTTGTCCAAAACTAGTACATCCGAAATCAATATAGAGTAGGCTCCATCAGTAGTTTCGGGAAACTTACGGACGGGGGCAAGTATCTTAGTTGACGGGCTTTAAGAGAAGGCCTCCAGGTGGCCATCGCATTTAAGGCGTGAGAGTACCGAAAGTGGAAGTAGGTAAAAGCGACACGGAACTCGTTCAACTTATATTATACTTTACACGACCTAACTATCCAAGCCGAACTAATTTTTTTTTACTGTTTTTGCCTAACTGAATTGTGGATCGGTGGGGTGGGTTTTCTAATTAAGGGAGGCCGATAGGAATCGAAATGTAGGCATCTCTAAATTGGTCCAGGGGCTATCCCCACCGAGACATGGGGCAGCCGCAGTCAATAGACCCGCCCGTCGACATCACGGCGACGCGGGCAGCGTCACCAGTGTGGTCGTGGTATAGTGGATACACTGCTTATATTGAAAACAAAGGGCTAATTGTCTAATTTAAAAATTTATCGCAATCCCTTTCAATTCGTCATTTAAAATATATTTACATACTTCATTCAGGCCGTCACTATTCGACATTTGAAAGGGATTGTTTCGAAAGGTATCGAATGAACGAAATTGAACTTTCTAAGCAAAGTATCTTTCAAATGTATGGAGAAGTGTCAAATGAAGTGTCATTTAAAACATCATTCGTTCTGAAAGGGATCGTGGTAGATTTTGAAATTAGACAATTAGGGGGCAGGACAGGGAATACCAGTGGACTATGGACAAAATACCTGTAGTGGAAGCACTCGAAGGCGTCTCTGAACTGTTGGCCGCAGGGCCCCGTGGCCATGCCGCCGAGGCAGGGGCAGCCCCAGTTGATGGAGCCGTCGGGCAGCACGAGGCCGGGCGCGGGCGCGGGCGGCGGCAGCGCGGCGAGGGCGGGCGCCGCCAGCGCCTCGCGCGCCGCCACGATCACCGTGTCCTTGCCCGAGGGGCCGGACGACATCACCATTTTAGCCATCTCGGGATCAGCTGGAACCAGTCAATTAGGGTCATTACAAATAACTGTGTAAGATTAAAATATGTAAAAAGGAACGTAAGTGCGAGTGAGAGATGAATTAGTGAAAGTAATGTGTATGAAAGAGAGAAAAGACAGAAATGGCAGTCGTGTGGAAGCGAAATAGTTAAGTAGTTATTGTAGTCAGTAAGAAAGAGAAAAAAGAAATAAAGCGCATTATTATGGCCAAATCCTGTCTTTTATTTACATGGCGCTGCGGACAGGATTCGGCCATAATGCTCTTTATTTCTTTACTAGAAAAAGATAGTGAATAAAGGTAACTAGCGATGGTAAAATAGTTATTTGTTATGCAATTTTGCTTTTTGTACCCTAGGGCGGTAAACTACTTTTTTTTATTATTTCACAATGCGTTCCGAATCGCACTATTGACTTTTTTGTTACATTTTATTCTTATTTTAAATAGCTTTGAATTAATTATAATACTCCGTTTTAGTTTTATTATTATATTATTTTAATTAATTGAATCATTAAAACAATAACAATATGATTAAAATATTTGTTATAAAAAAATTATATTAGACTGGGTGAGATTTCGCAACCTATTTGATTGAATATACTTTTATTTTTAAATTGTCTTTGTCTTATTCCTCATGTCAATGTCAAAATTTACCGAATCGTTGTTATTGTTATTTATAAGTAACAATATATTTCTATTTTAAATAACTTTAAATTAACTATAATACTCCCTTTTTCATTATTTTAGTTTTTTATATCATTAACACAACAAGAATAAAGTATAGTTAGAATAAAAAAAAATCAAAGATTTTTTTACCGGAAGTTGACCGCGGAAACAACCATAAAATGTTCCTCGCTGTTGTGAGGTGAGAAATGGTGTGTTGCGTTCGGCAGAAAAGTTTTTAGCGTCTTATACCTTTGAAATCCTCGCTTCGCTCAGGATTCAATCTTTTTTGTGTTTTGCGAAAATTCATATTATGTAATTGTGTTTAGCGGCCAAATAAATTACATAGTAAACTAATATCTGTCATGTAATAAAAAAATGGAATGATTTTTTACTTCGTAATATGGCAACCAAGAAGATAACTTATCAAATATTATATTTAAATTTCGAAAACAGGCTTGCAATATTGAAAGCTGTTTTAAAAAAAAAACAACAAATGAACACTTTAATGCGGGAAAATATATTGTTGTTCATAGGTCGTCTGATTTCAAAAAGTAGTTTTAATTTCTGCTCATTATTTGAGAAAAGTACTATACAAGCCTTGGCTACAACCAGGCATTGATGGACTTACGTATCTGTGCCTCAATACCTCTTTTGCTGGCCGCTGCAGTTATGTACTATTATTCAGTCTAGGCTATTACAAGCGCTTATGTCAAAGTAGCTACACTTTGTCATTCTACAGCGGGAGTCCTTGTACTAAATTATTTCATTCAATTAAATAAGGCTTGTTAAAATGAAAATAATCTTTATTCAATTAAGCATATTACACACATTTTTGAATTGTCAGTTTTGCCCTATGACCCGTTTCAATTGTCAAGTGACTGACAAACAACAGATTTTCTGTTAACTCAGGCACAAACAACAGAGAAAGTGTATGATTATTATCAGGAAAACATTGTGTAATATTTTCAGAATGACTCTTGAAAGACTTTAATTATTTCAGTCATAGCGAAACTGTAGGTAGCAAACTCTCAACAGTGTGCTTTGAACAAAAAAAAGCCATACTTCACTTCAGGGCCTATAACATTAATCAATCTGATAACTTTTTATAACCAATCTATAGACTGGAAGTGTGAGAAACTCCTCTCCTTTAACACCCTCCCATTTGCCCATCATGTAATTAACGATCTTTTCTTTATTTCTACCACCTTTTGTTCACACTGTGGCATGCAAATAAATGATTGAATATTTAAAAGTTGCCTACCAGTCATGTCTAAAAAGATTTAGAGTAGAGCCTGCAAGGAGGGTGCCTGCGCGAGAACGCGTGCAGGGCGCGGTGCGAACGTGAGCGCAGCACGTAGCTGGCGGACGTCAGATGAAGGCACCCGAAGCAGCGCCCTAGATCCCTCCACTCGCAGCACGTCGGCCTGCAACGCCGCCGCGCCACACTCGCCGAACAACGACCGCACTGCCTCTTCCACAAGGCGGCGGACGCTCAAGTCGTTCGTCGGCGCGTCCCTGCACCGTGAACCGGCATCCTCTTTACAAATTGAAAGGATTTACAATCTCAAATCACAGATACAGTATTTGTACTTACAAGTTTACGTCGAGGTAGAAGTAACGACTCATCAGACGTCTGACGCTGGTGATCAAACGCAACACCACTATTGAATTTAGTTTTAGTTTATTGTATGTTGGACTATCGAAATAATTTGAAACTTTGGTTTGGTTGTTTGGAAAGAAAATATGGCTTTCTTCTTTTTGAATTGAATTTGAATGGATTTCAATGGATATAGGTTATGTGTTTTTTTTTTTTTTTTTTTTTTTTTTTTACTGTTTTTACGGCACTGGCTACTAGGCCCTTTTGTGCCAAACTTAAAATGTCTGTAAATAATTATCCTCATAAGTCCAATTCAATGTTTAGAATAAACTTAAATATTGGTTCGAAAAAAATCACATTATTAAGTAATTCTTTAAGGTCACAAGGAATCACACTGGTTTCAGTTTCACTGACTTCACTGTCATTGTCATTTTTGTTAACAATTACTTTGGGATTTGAAACAACGGCTGCTAAATCTGCTGCTAATAAAAGTCTAAAAATCTTCAAATTTGGGCTTTGTCACTTATCTTGAATATTATGTGATCTAGATCTCTATCTTCTTTCTCGCAATAAACACATTTGGAATAAGAGGTAGACAATAGTAAGAAGTGGCCGTATCCCGTCAGGGCGACATGAGACTAGTTGCTTTTTCTAGTATATTTTCTTGTTTAATATCTATTGCACTAACACTCTACTCTTTATTGCACTAACAAATACAGTTACAGAATGAATTTGAGATATGTGTACAAAGGTGGACTTATCTCTAAAAGAGATCTCATCCAGCCAACCTGAGACGTGACAGAGATATTTAATATAAAGAGGGTGACTCTAAATGGAAAACTTAAATAAGAAAATTGTTAAACTAAATAAAATCTACAACATACTTATACACATAAATAGATATAATAGATAATCTACCTGTCCTATACATAAATATACAATACACACATACTCATAACTATAAAATATACATACAAATAAATACATAAAAGAGACATCTTGGTGAAGCCAGGCCGCCTGGGGCGAGAGGGAGGAGGGAGCATCTGGAAACGGGAAGAAAGTTACTTAGGAGAGTTAGGGTCTTTGAGAATTTTGAATACGGTAGAGAGGGTGTGCATATCACGGCGAAGGCGGATGGGAAGCCAAGTTAGTTGACGGCGAAAAACGGACACATAATCGTACTTGCGCAAACCGAAAATGAATCGAATGGGCCGATTTTGTAAGCGTTCTAGCTTGTTCAGCTGTTCCTTTCCTCGGTCACATCCAGATAACAAACATCGGCGTAGTCGAGTAGGGGAAGGAGACGGGATTGCGCCAGCATAATTTTAGTTTTAAAAGGAAGGAAGTATTGAAGTCGCTTGAGGGAGTGAGAGGAATAATGGATACCGTTTACTGACTTCACTAATATGCATGCGGAGACCAAGACAAGGTGCATTCCATAATAAGGCCTAGATTTTTCACTTTGTCAGTAAGTGGGATAATCTTGTTATTATAAATAATGGGAGAAACAGATTTTATATCGAGATTAGACCTAAGCCGGCTGCTGCCTACAATCATAGCCTGACATTTGCTAGGGTTCACGAGTAATCAATCCAAAAGTTGTTGCCCAAGCCCTAATAGCGTCCAGATCCCGATTCAAGGAACTAATTGCTTCTGTACCCTCAGCAATAGAAAAGTGTCGATAGATTTGTAGGTCATCAGCATAGAGTTGGAACGGGGAAGATATAACACTGCAGATTTTATTGATAAAAATAGAGAATAGTAAGGGAGAGAGAACGCGTGGTCCATCGCATTGCGAACGTCTTCGGTTATGTTCAATAGTGCACCAACCGTGCTACGGGAAGGGCGGAACCCTGATTGGAAAGGACACAAGAGGCTGTTAGATGAGAAAAAGAAATATAGTATGAACAAGAGACTCAAGGACCTTGGAAAGGATAGGGAGTATGGAAATGGGGCGATACTGAGGCAGAGAAGATGGATTAGGAGTTTTAGGAAGGGGTATGATGTGGGCTTTCCTCCACGCTGATGGAAAGACATTGTGTTGCAGGGAAAAGTTGATAATGTGAGTGATTACAGGCACAATGTCCTCCAGCACGGGCAGAATCATTTCCATGCTAAGACCGTCACTACCAATAGCCTTGGTAGTGATGGACCTGATACTCTTCGTTACCTCATCTTCAGAAACTAAACTAAAGGAGAAAAGGGGTTGAGTAGAGGGTTCCTGGCTTGATACCAAAGAAAGAGCGGCCGACTTGGAGGGCACGTTCAAGATAAGAGATGGTGGTGGTGATGTGACCCAGAGTCCTTAGAAAACCCCAAATATGCTTTTGGTCTAAGCTTTCGACTTGTGAGTGCATATATTTGCGTTTAGCATCACGACACATTCTATTGCAGAGGTTCCGAAGTTTTTTAATACGCAGCTAAATTATTGGAAGAGGGCAAGGTTTTAAGGCGTTTTTTGGCTTTATCACGCTTTGCCATGACTTTTCGAATAGCCGGAGTCAACCAAGGAGCAGGCAAATGTTTAACTGTTACAGGACGCATTGGAGCATGATTATCATAAAGCTTGATGAGCATAGAAGTGTAGTAATCAACCATAGTATCGACGTTGTCAGACGTGAGTAACGGGGACCAATCTATTTCTTTCACATCCGCACCCCGACCGCCTAACGGTATAGCTTGTACTAACGCTATAGCTATCGATTTTTCAAACCCCCTACAAGGGCTCTCGCTGACGCTATCACTTTCATACTAAAAATGCAATAGTGAATCCAATAGGTGAATAGAAATATGCGGGAATTAATCAAAAACCCTATCGTTGAAGGGTTTTATGAGAGTTTGAAGTTTGATAGCTATAGCAATACCACACGCTATACCGTTAGGCGGTCGGGCCGCAGACCTCAAGCGTTTGAGAACTATATTTTTAAAGTTGCGCCGTAGACGCACCTTAGGCTTTAATTGACGCACTTTGTGTGTAAGAAAAATCAAATCATGGTGGGAAAAGGAGCAGTCATTTGACCGTGAGATCCGACAAGATCAGATCTGTAGCTCTATTACGAGTTTTGTCAACGATACTCGCTAGCGTCTAACGTATAGGCATTTGTATGAAAAACTGTTCAGAGCCCCAAGCGCTGAGTAGCTGAACTAAAAATGGTATTATGAGTTGACAACGTTGACATTAGGTGACTTAACAGCTCCTGTTACGTAAGCTTCACGATTCGCGGTCACGTTTTTCATACAATTTGGTATTATGAGTTACTAATTTGGCAGATGCTCCTGTAATTTACGTTCACAGGAGCTGTTACGGCACTCACGGCATTTCTTTTAGTGAGAAGGTATATTATTCAATTAAAATTAATAAATACACGACATATTTTGAAACAAATTGATGACAAGGCCTTTTATAGATTAGAAAATAATTTACGCGGCTGAACGAAACAAAGAATACAATGAATTAACTAATTTGTATTGAGGCAAAATTTCGAAAACGGGTAACATTCCTAACATTGATTTGTCCTTCCAAAAGCGCATTTAGCTAAATTATGCCTACTATTACAACACACAACTTTAAAATCGACGTAAAGAATTAAACGACGTCGTAAAAAGTAAAAAATAAGAAAATATAGCTGTATTTATTTTGCAATGATTCCACGTAATAAATTATTATGGAACTTATTTAGTAAACGGCGCCTATGGGCTTATTAATTGAACCGTGGATAACTAAGGCCCTTTTCGGGTCTTAGGATGTCTCTTTTCTCTATAGAAAGTTTTCTATTTTAGCAATGACAATATTTTTTCAATATTTTAGATTGTCCATAATTTTATAGATTACTTTTAGGTAAGCGGTCTATTGTTTTAATGCAAAATATATCAATTTATCGTCGGCATAGTGATTTCATATTTTCAGCCGATAATGAGCAACTACATAAAGATCGGTTATTTATTTATAAACAAACATTTTAGTGTATATTAATACACTGTGTTCTTTTACTATTATTTTATTCTGTGTCTGTGATGACACTTGACACTTGACTGACTCTGATACTATGATAAAATGTAAAAGGCCATACATAGTCAGGCAGTGAAGCTTTACTTCACATTTCTTAATTTAGTAGGACTATACGCCGCCATGATAAATGTACTCGTTTAATTTCTCTATTTTTGCCTCTATGGTAAAGGTGTCTTTCTGTCCTTATCCTCATCATATAGACAGATAGAGATAGTGACAATTTGACGTTACGTATTCAAATTTATGCCTCGACGCTGCCTTCACACGTATTTACGTACCAGCTAACGTAGCGTTTCCGAAAACTCATAATACCGATCCGATAGTCGGCGATTCGAGCACCGTATTTACGTTAACAGCAGCTGTCACGTCACATACGTTTACAGGAACAACTCATAATAGAGCTACAGACCATGAGTTGATGCTAACTGTTTACGTTACCGTAAACTATCGGATATACTGCTTACAGTCAGTGCGAGTGAACGAGACAAAACGATAGTTTACGGTAACGTAAACAGTTTGCATCAACTCAATAATGCGTGGGAGAAGTGGTTTGAAGAACGTGGAGATTAAGGGAAGTTAGAATAGTCAAAAGTTTATCAGCTCTGACGTTACGTTTTAAGAGACAGGTGTTTAGATCACCAATAAGAACTACATGGTCACAGTCAGGAAGAAGACTTTTGTGATGAACAGCTACTGTAGTGTCGTATGTTTTGTAGGTTGTATGTGACTGCACATCGGTCAATTTTAAAGTTCCTTTCATTAAGATATATATGGATATATATGATAGGTGAGGTAGGTAGGTAGGTACGATGGGTGGGAAAAAAAATTGAATGCTTACAATATCAAAATAAACAAAGTACATTAATATTTATTATTTTGTAATAATCTTAGTAATTATAATAAAACAGTTTTCAAATTAACACCAACAATATAACCCGTGGATAAGCCGCCACCGCGCTGCCGTCGTCGCCGCGCCGCCGGTCGTCGCGTTCCTCAAGAAAACGAATTTAACCGAGATCAGCACTAACATTACCGACCGCTGTAACCGACGCACGCACGGCGCACCGATAAGCGCGCTTAATAGCGCGCGCGCGAGATTCAAATTACTTTTCGAACCTTTTTTTTGGTTTTATTCTGGAATAGAATTCAATATTACGAAATACGAGAGTATTATTTTTGCTGTCGGCGGCCCACCAGTATTCCACCGGTCTGTTCATCCCTGCTCTACATCATAAAGAGAATATTTAATTTTGCCTATTCCTTGTACAAAAGAGAATATAAATTAAAATGACAACTTCCATTTCGACGTACAAAAACAACTTTTTACATAAAACCTATAACAAATTCTCAACAAATAACACATCTTGGATCATATGCTTATCTTAGCCCTTATTATAACAAAATGTTCATTTAAATCAGTGAACACGACAGACATGAACGCATCGATGTCGAGCAATGCAATAGAACCCGTGTTTTCCACAACAGCACAGCACTAACACTTGTAAAAGGAACACAATCCACTTACTTGGCTGGTGGTTATCGTATGACACAAACGATCTTCACGCTACTTCATACGTACGAATCGCATGTAAAATATGGAGCACTATGGGGCACTCCTTTTTTCTTACGAGAGGTAAGGAACGGCTGGTGTCTTCTCACCTTCTGTCACTCAACGCCTTTCCCAATAATTATAACGTAGAAAATCTCCGCTTGCAAAATTTTCTTCCCGAAAGAGAAGAGAAAAAGAGGCTTCTCGCAGAAAATTTCTTCTAGAAAATAAAGCAGAAAAATTATTCACCCAATTCGCTTTGGCGCCTCCACCATGTAGCGATCGGAGGCAATCAAGAAGACACTGATTTAACTAGAAATCCATTTATTTCATTAGAATTTACACATTTTGTGCGCGAGCGGATCAACCGCTGCTCCGCAACTGTTTTTAGAAAACGATTCTTTTTAATATGTATATTCGAACCATGACATACCGTTCGATTATACGGAGGAGTTTGCATTGCGATGCAAATACTCCACAGTACCAACTCCGCTTTTCTTCCTAATGTTTTTTATTTAAAACAAAATCACTCAAGTACATACACATGATTTTAAATAAACTTTATTTTCCCATACAATCAGGAAGATATCTCTTTTAGAGATAAGTCCACCTTTGTACACATATCTCAAATTCATTCTGTAACTGTATTTGTTAGTGCAATAAAGAAAGAGTATAATATTAAACAAGAAAATATACTAGAAAAAAGCAACTAGTCTCATGTCGCCCCGACGGGATACGAATACGACCACTTCTTGCTATGATCTACCTCTTATTCCAAATGTGTTTATTGCAAGAAAGAAGATAGAGATCTAGATCACATAATATTCAAGATAAGTGTCAAAGCCCAAATTTTAAGATTTTTAGACTTTTATTAGCAGCAGATTTAACAGCCGTTGTTTCAAATCCCAAAGTAATTGTTAACAAAAATGACAGTGACAGTGAAGTCAGTGAAACTGGAACCAGTGTGATTCCTTGTCACCTTAAAGAATTACTTAGTAATGTGATTTTTTTCGAACCAATATTTAAGTAACATAACATTGAATATTTGACTTATGAGGATAATTATTTACATACATTTTAAGTTTGGCACAAAAGGGCCTAGTACCCAGTGCAGTGAAAACAGTTAAAAAAAAACATACATAACTTAAATTAAATTAACCCAACTCATTTCAAATAATAGTAAACTTATCACAATCTTTAAAATTTGTAATCACAAATTGTACATAGCTAATTTGTGTAATGTAGTTTAGTGCCTTTGTTTGTTTTTGTCATATCAAGCCATTCAAGAAGAAGAAAGCCTTCCTTAAAGTTAAGAAAGACTGTATTTGTGTATATAATTTCATTAAGTAGTGACAAAAAAGTGAAAGATAGATGTAATATTGATGCAGAGTTGCCGCCGACACTACTGGATAAAGGCTTGTCAGAGACCGGACCTAGTAAACACAGAAGTCTATGAAATCAGCATGTTTACAGCCTACATTTTGATAAAATAAGGTAGGTAAACTATTACTTGACCTTAACACTTGACAGGTCATGTAGGTATTGAAAGTCTAGGAGTGATCTGGCAAACTAATTTATTGTTAATACGGAGAACTCACAACTATACAATACTTTATAAAAACACAATTCACATCTTAGCCCTATGAAACTCGAAACTGAAGTACACCATTGTTTATAAACATACTTTGACATTATGACGCATGTGCAACTCGAAACTGAAGTACACCATTGTTTATAAACATACTTTGACATTATGACGCATGTGCATTTGTTCTTTATGGACAGCATTCCATAAAGTTCCATACCTCCTTTCAACACACCCCTTCAATTAAATGCACATGCTGATACACTAAAGAAAACTGACACAAAATAAACATGATACAATTTTGAAAGAACAACTCAGAAAAATAACCACTAAAAACCAAAATTTCAAATACCGACCACAACTTCAAACCTACAGATACCTACTACCTACTGAAATAAATATCACCTATAAACATACTCGTCTAACCCCTCACAGTAACAAAAACCTCATCATCAATGAATATATCCATAAACATAATAATCCATCAATATTTATCATAATACACCATCAATATTTATCATTATACTCCTACTCGATCAATAAATCAATATCATCAATAAACATAATACTTTCTAAACATAATACACCATCAACATCATACTCCTCCTCGACTCCTCTAAACATTTTATAATATACCTTTACTTACTGTGGACCCGTGTTTTTACAAATAAATATATCTTTATCTGCCACATAACATCAAAAATTCTGTCTCCTTCTCGACACATCACCTATAAACATCAAACTATATATCTCCTTCTTGACTTGTCACATCAACATCAGAAATCTATATCTCCTTCTCGACTCATCACATTTAAACATAATACATTAATATAATAAACTCAAAACTGACTCAACATTTATAAAACATCTTAAAAAAATCCTCTACTAAAACTGACACAACATATAAAACCTTTATAACTTTTTAATTTTGCATTTTACAATGCTATTTTTATGTGACAAATATTAAACAAGAAAATATACTAGAAAAAAGCAACTAGTCTCATGTCGCCCTGACGGCATGACTGACATGAGACTAGTTGCTTTTTTCTAGTATATTTTCTGGTTTATATATTTATTATTTATTTATTAATTTTAACAATATTAATACATTATAACATTACATGAAAACAGTGTCACAAAAACCTGTTTAGGTTTAACCTTACACTGTTTGGTTTCGTCATCTTGTACAATCATACATTATTATAATTAATTAAAATAACTTCTATTTATGATATACAATACTTTATAAAAACACAATTCACATCGTAGCCGTATGAAGCTCGAAACTGAAGTACACCATTGTTTATAAACATACTTTAACACTGGTTCTTTATGGACAGCATTCCATAAAGTTCCATAAAGAACCTCCTTTCAACATCATGGCAATAGACTTTATGACACGGACAGTTCCTGTACAAGGATTAATTTTAGCTAGATCTTAAAGCGCGAAAACACATGCTATGTAGCAGCACATAATCTTGCTAGTTTTGAGCATGTGCCATTTAGTAGCAAGCAAGCAAGCACGTGTATACGAAAAGAGCATGCTAGTCATGTATACACTCGGAGAATGCTAGTTAGTAGTAGTAGCAAATGATCAAGCTTATTAGTAGCATGTGTATTCCAAGCTTAAAGGTGAATTCTTCTTCTTCTCTTTGTGTAGTGGCGTTGCCCTTTTGGATTTCGCCAATGTCCAGTTTTTGGCTCAGTGGGTTGTTTCCACAGACTTATAAATCTTATAATTTAAATATAATTAAAACCCGCTGTTGAGCTACCTGAAATAGGGACAAACACAATACATGTATATAATAATAATAATGTTATTTGCCGACGAACACAATACATCACAATCTTATATTGTTAGTTGTTATATAGTCACATAGAACATCAATACACGGAGAATTTACAAAGGTGAGGACAGTTTAAAATTGGTAGGTTTGGGGACACAGGGTGGGAGAAGGTCATACAAGGAAGGAAAACCCTATGGAAAGTAAGGTAAAAATAAAAATACACTGAGACAACATCAATATAATGTGGGTACTTACAGTACCTAAATCTATAAAACTACCAAACGGCATCACATGCCTATACCAACCCGACAAAAGAATGTAGGCAAGTACAGTCAGACTTCCTGGAAGAGCAGTAGAGCTTTTAGAAATGCTTATTTTAGAAAATGTTTCAAAATGATCACATCATAATACCTATATAACCGAACAGGGGACACACAGAGGAACAAACAATGTTATGATATATAATATAAAAATATGAAAACTGAGTTAGATCAACTGGTTTTGATTATTGTGCGGAAAAGTAAGTGGTGTGTCTAAAGAGCTTACTAATTCGAATAACGAATCCTAGCTTACGAAACGCGGCCTTTGTTATGTGATAGTTAAAAGATAGTTCTGAATCCATTATAATTCCAAACTCGCTAATTTGAGTAACTCTATTGAGATTAATAATTCAATACCTGTATACTCCCGATCCTTTGCTATGGTTGTGAAACATGGGCCCTTAACAAATTTCACAGAAACCTACTAAAAACATGCCAAAGAGCAATGGAGCGAAGTGTCCTCTTCTTGAAAAGGCAAGACAGAGTTAGCAGCGTCGCCATCAATACAAAGACCAAATTTGCTGACGTGCTCAAGCACATAGACCAGAAGAAGTGGCGCTGGACGGGGCACATGCTAAGAAACAAGATAGATAAGTGGAACAAAAGGGTTACAGTGTGGCTCCCGAAGAACGGCAAAAGAAGAAGAGGGCGTCAAACGAGGAGATGGGAAGACGAGCTCAGACTGACAGCCGGCCCCTACTGGCTGAGAGCAGCACTTGATAGACGACACTGAAGATAGCTGGAGGAGGCCTTTGCCAGAAGGCACTCAGAGCTGAGAGACCTAATTTAAACATTTGTAATGTACATACAAAAATGTAAATCTTTCATCTCTGAAATAAAAGGCTTAATAAAAAAAATATTGAGATTAATATTATTTAAAGGATATTCGAAATTTATTTGATTCTTTTTTCTAGTACATGATATAATGTGACATTTGTTGATATTTAAGAACAGTTGATTCCTCAGACAATAGTTGTGTAAATCATTCAGGTCAGATTGCAATTTGGCACAGTCTTCGCGAGATTTTACAATTTTATAGAATTTGGTGTCATCTGCATATAGCAAGTGATTACTATTTTTGAAGACATTATCGATGTCATTTATGTAAAAGGAAACAGAAGGGGACCTAAATGGGATCCTTGAGGAATGCCATTAGTATTTCGTTCGTGATATGTTAATGATAACTTACGTCACTCTTGTCAAGTAAAATCATAAATTTTACCATAGCTTATTCTACAACGTTATTTTGTAACTTATCAAATTAGATTATAAATAAATATTTTAGTGTGTGTATTGACATTTTGGCTTGAGGAAAATTCTGTATCTCGAAAACTGCTTAATGGAACAAGCATATTAGCCGCCAAAACTATGTAACTTGGAGCTATACCTATTTTTCAAATTAAGTTTTGTACTACTACTGCCGCCTAAGATGGAGACTAAAGTCATGATGATGGAGCTGTAAAGCTTACTGTAAAATCTTTGTAATAAATGATATTTTATTTCACCAAGTCAAAATACAATGTTTGGCAAGTTACAATAACTTACAACTATAAACATATCTTAGTTCTTAATTGTATTAAACCGTAGTTGGAACAAGCCAATAGTAAACATCTGCACCTGAACTAGGAAGCCTGTATCTCAGGTGCAGTGCTCTTTCTCTCATACATCTAATTGTATTAAACCTTAGTTGGAACAAGCCAATAGTAAACATCTGCACCTGAACTAGGAAGCCTGTATCTCAGGTGCAGTGCTCTTTCTCTCATACATGTAATTGTATTAAACCGTAGTTGGAACAAGCCAATAGTAAACATCTGCTCCTGAACTAGGAAGCCTGTATCTCAGGTGCAGTGCTCTTTCTCTCATACATGTAATTGTATTAAACCGTAGTTGGAACAAGCCAATAGTAAACATCTGCACCTGAACTAGGAAGCCTGTATCTCAGGTGCAGTGCTCTTTCTCTCATACTATGTAACCCTGTCGCATTTGGGCTCATATGGTTTGTCTTCATTAGCACTCTAGCAATTTATTAATCTGTAACTCTAGTCTAATCTGAAGCCCAGAGTTTGATGTGGACACGGAAGGATGCCATAGGAACCCGTAATGAAACAATGTAACCCCATCTTAACTCGATGGGATTCACGTCTTGTGTCGATTCATTACAGATGATGACTTATGATTATGGTGTATGATGTCTGTGACTAAATTGGTCACCATTATAAAAAATATTTCTCTATTTTTCATACCTACTCATGTTGTTTCAGATGCCAGCGTGTAAGCCATTTGGAAAGTCTCGCAAAAAACTTCTTGTATGTAGAAGTAACGCAGAAAAGGCAAGAATGTACGCATGATTATTCTCGTAACTTTCATTTAGCTAAATAATAGGTTAAATTTAAATTTTGATTGTTACTTGATTCTCGTACTCATAATCTCAGGAGCAGGTTAATGGCCAGCAGGTAATGCCCTACGGCCTACTATTGTAGGTACTTCAGAAAAGAGCTATCAGTACTGTATACAACCCCCAGCCAGCCGAGAGATTCTTTAAGATATCTATTTAAATAAATAATAATAATATGTATGTACGACCTGTTTGGCGCAGGGGTACTAACACCACCTTCTGCGCCAGAGGTCCCGGGTTCGATCCCCGGACAAGACAAATATTTGTGTGCATGAACATGTCTATTTGTCTTGGTCTGGATGTTTAATATGTATATTATGTATGTATTTACAAAAAAAAAGTATATAATTATGTTTATCCGTTATCTAGTTTCCATAACACAAGTTCTTCATGATACTTAACGTGGGCTAGATTGAGTGGTTTTTTTTTATTTATGTTAATTTAATGTATGTAAAGAAGTATTATGATTCATTAGTAAAGCACAGTGACATTCATAGTTTTATCGCAACTCTGTCGCAACAAATAAAGATAAACTTGCCGTTCCAAAGTTCAGTCCCAAAAAAACTAGTCTCAGTTTTGGGGTAGAGCATAGCGTTTTTTGTTAAAGAAGTTCCACACTTTTTGGATCTGCCTTTGTATAAATATAAAATTATGTGAAAAACTCGCTTAAAAGTGAAAACCGACTTCAATAAGTAAAAAATTACACTTTTGGAGTCGGTGCAAGCCAAGGCATTCTAATCTTCATTGCACTTTTATAATCTACATTTGAATTTTTCTTACCTTGGCTAATTGCACCGACTTCAAAAGCTTTAGTTTTTTACTTTTTGAAGTCTGTTTTTATTTTTTAATAATTAGTATTGATATAGTCCTTATGGCTGAGACCTTGGAGGACCTGAACACGATGTTTCCAAAAGAGTGGGTCTTAGGATGAACATGAATCAGACGAAAATCATGTCGAATTCCCCATGTTGCACCCTCCCACTCCAATTCACGTTGGGACAGACAGTCCAGTTAGGTAAGTCCAACTTCGAGAAAAAGATCTCTCGTCGAATCCATCTCGGATCGACAGCATTCGGGAAGTTCCGTAAAATCTTCGCGTCCAACATACCTGAGTGTCTCACTCATGACGAAAAGTCTATGTCCAGTGTGTATTGCCAGTGATGAGATGACGTATGATAGTGAAAATGTGAAATTAATATTGTGTGTTTGGCGGACGAGGGGACGGACGCTCAGCATTCGCCTCCAGCACTACATTTCGAATTCAAAGTCAAAGTCAAAGTCAAAGTCAAAGATTTTTATTCAAATAGACTTATAGATAAGTGCTTTCGAATCGTCCAATTTTTTTTTTTCCTACCAGCCATTCAGGACATCTTTTAACTGATAAGAAGAACGGCCGCAAGAAACTTATCAGCTTTAACAAAAGCAACAACATTTACAAAGGAACATGTCGTTGCCAAACACAAATCTACAATCTTGAAACATATTTAATATAAGAGGAAAATTTTCTTATACTCAGTTATTAGAATATTTTCCTTTTATACAATTACAATAGTCATGTTTTATGTTAGTATCACTTCCATGCATTTTTGTCTTTCAAATAATCTTCTACCTTGTAATAACCTTTGCTTAAGAGCGTTTTTTTAACATGTATTTTAAATTTATGCAAAGGCAGCTCAATCACTTGTTGTGGAACTTTATTAAAAAAGGCTATGCCTTTCCCCAAAAACGAGCGACTGCATTTTTCAAGTCGAAATCTTGGAACGGCAAGCTTATTCTTGTTTCTAGTATTAAAATTATGAACATCGCTATGCTTAATAAATAAATCGTGATGTTTCCTTACATATACTATATTATCATAAATGTATTGTCCCGCCAAAGTTAGTATATTAATCTCTTTAAACAATTCTTTAAGAGAATCTCTCTGTCGAAGGTTGTAAATGGCGCGCACAGCTCTTTTTTGAAGTATAAAAACATTTTCTATATTGGCTGCTGAGCCCCACAACAACAGGCCATAGGACATTACACTATGAAAATAACTAAAGTAAACTAGTCTTGCCGTTTCAATATCAGTTAGGAGCCTTATTTTCCTTATTGCGAAAGCCGCAGAACTAAGTCTACTCGACAAGGTTTCAATATGTGGATCCCATTGTAGTTTTGAATCTAATGTAATACCAAGAAATTTAGTACTCTCAACTAACTCTACTACATCCCCATTCAAATTGATGTGCATGTCGACCTGCCCTACATTAGGTAATGTGAATTTAACAAATTTCGTTTTGGTAGGGTTAAGAGACAAATTATTACTGTTGAACCAGTGTGCGACTTGAGAGAGAGCACTATTTACTTCGTCAGAACAATTGTTTCCTCTATCAATTTTAAAAATTAAAGATGTATCATCTGCAAATAGTACTGTCTCACATAAATTACTCGCGTAGTTAGGGAGATCGTTAATATATATTAAGAACAGCAGAGGGCCCAATATTGAACCTTGGGGCACGCCCATAATAATGGGGGCTCCAGTAGAAGCAGTATTATTTACAATTACTTTTTGATATCTATTGTGCAAGTATGACTGCAAAAGGCTAACTGATTTTTTAGAGACACCATAATGTTCTAGCTTCTTTAAAAGTGTAACGTGATCAACGCAATCGAAAGCTTTAGACAGGTCACAAAATATACCAATTACGTCTTGCTTGCCCTCCCAAGCCTCAAAAATATGTTTGAGGAGTGCTATTCCAGCATCTGTAGTATTTTTACCTTTAGAAAAGCCGAACTGATTATTATGAAGGATTTGATTTACTGTTAAATAGTCTAATAATTGAGAGTATATAATTTTTTCAAAAATTTTACTAAGTGCCGGTAAGACTGATATCGGCCTAAAATTTGTGGGGTCACTTTTGTCACCTGATTTAAAAAGAGGAATAAGCTTACTATATTTCATTAAATCGGGAAAAGTACCTTCATCTATGCATTGATTAAAAATGAAAGCTAAATATGGAGCTATTATTTCAATTATAGATTTAATAACGCTGGTTGATATGCCCCATAAATCTTCAGTCTTTTTAATATTTATAGACTTGAAAGCTTTTAAAATGTCTTCACTATTAATATGCTTAAAATTGAAAACTTTATAACACTTATCAACACATGACTCTAAGAGGGCAGCAGCAACGTTTGGACAGGAATTTAAATTACTGGTAGTTTCTAAGGGTACCCGAGAGAAGAAATCTTCAAAAACACGGGCAACCTCAACGTCAGATTCAATTAATTTATTATCTACTTTAAGGGAGAAGGAGTTTACATTATGTTTAGTTTTCCCAGTTGTTTGGTTAATAATATTCCAAGTAGCCTTTATTTTATTATCCGCTAATTTTATTTTATTTGAAAAGAACATCGCCTTAGCAGCTACACATACATTTCTAAACATTTGAGAATACTTCCTGACATATTCAATAAAATTTGGGTCACAGGAAGTATGCTTTGACGCATAAAGGTCATATAGTTTCCTTCTACTTGTATAAATTCCCGGTGTGGCCCAATCACTAAACTTTACTTTATCCGAATTACCATTGATCACTTTTTTCTTAAACGTTTTACTAAATTCGCCTTCAACCACATGAAATAAATCATTATAAAGGTAATTAGATTCCATAATGGGAACTGGTAAAGACTCAATTTTATTAATCACATTGTTTCTAAATACATCTATGCCCTTTTTAGTTATTGGCCTACATACAATTTTCCGCTTAGGACAGACATGATGGTGCTCTATAGAGGCTAGTTGTCCACTATGGTCAGATTTAATAACATTTATTATAGATTTTTCAGTGACTACACAGTTTGAAAAAATGTTGTCTAAGCAGGTGGCAGATGTGGGTGTTATTCGTGTAGGCTCATTAAAGGTATGTGATAAATTATACGATTTAAATAAATTTAAAAATCTGCTTGAGAGCTTTGACAACTTTGGGTCTAAAATGTCAACATTAAAATCCCCACATATGACAACCTTTTTATTACTTTTACTAGTTATTCTTAAAACTTCCTCCATAGTGGACTCAAACTCTAAGTAATTACTCTGAGGGGGTCTATAAACACATATTACAATTATTTGGTCTAGTTCCACACAAGACAATTCAATTATTCGTTCAATTGAGAGGGATATTATATCTTTGCGCTCTTTGTATTGAAAATTATTATGTAAAATTATAAGAGACCCTCCTCTAATAACAGATTGCCTACTAAATGAACTTACAATACTATAATTATCGATATTTAAAATTAATTCGTGACATTTTAACCAATGCTCAGTGATACACAACACATCAACATTTTCACAGTTTATAAATAAACTAACTTCTAGATCTTTATCAGAAAAGCCTTGTATATTTTGGTGTACAACTCTTAAACAATTAGGCTTTCCTGTTGTCAACACTGGGCTAGAGGGCGCCTCTGTTGTCTCTAATGGTAATTTAAATTAACCAAGTCAGTATTGGGATTCAATAGAATCAAATTACTTGGAAAAGATTCCAAGGTTGTATTAGAAAAGTCTGAATTTAACTGCTCAATAAAAGCAGAGGTTCTACTAGCCAGATTATTGGCTAATTGTTTAAAATAAAAAGATAGCGAAAGCGCTATTTGTCTCATAAAATAAATAGGCAGATAATATTTATCCTTGGTCAAGTTTAAATCCTTAAACAATGTATTTATGTCAATCAAATGTAGTTGTTTACTATTATGATAAGCTATTGTACTTAACGTTACATTTAAATTGTATCTTACTTTATTTTCCAATTGAGAGAAACCTTGACTATAGGGAAATGTAAACATAACTACTTTCCTAACATTTAAGGAGCATATTGAGTTATAGTATGATATTAATTGGTTTTTATTAATATCACCCCTATCCCCAATCAAAATTACCAAATTTGTATGGTCATCATACGACTTCTTAACTATTGATTTCATTATACTATTTATAGTACATCCAGGCATACAATAGTTAATAACATTTTCCTTACATTGTTTCTGGAACAATTGGCCTAAGTTTTTTCCAATCTCATCACAGAAAATAATTGTTTTAGTCATCCTTTTTTTAGAAGGGAATTCATTTAAATTATTGAGTAATACACAATCAGAAATATTAGAGACTGAAGTCTCCAACATCTCCGACCGCGCACCACTCAAGGTCAAGGAGGCCCGTTTACCTAGCAGCCCTGAAGGGCTGGCAGGCAAACAAACCTCCGGAGCAGCCTGGCTTAGTGACTGATTATGGCTTAAATGATTGCTGTCAATCATACAACTACATCTGCATTTCTTACCTAGGGACTCAAATCGGTCGGTATTAAAATTACAAAGGTCGATACATGATTTGCAGCCAATTTTTGATAATTTAGCTGCTTGCGGGAGAATTCACTAAAGTTAGTGTTCATTTCCCGAAGTGAAAGTTCCAAATTATCAATTTTGTCACTTAATTCAATACCTACAATTTTACTATCTTTATTCTTATTACATGTTTCTTTGGTAATCACTTTTAATTGTTCTAACAATAGTGTACGTTCTTTCTTTAAGTTACCATATTTTTTATAATAATTTTGTCTTTTGATTAATTTCTGTGTTTTCCTTATGTATCTATTAATTTTAATATATTTTTTTAATTTCTTACCGCTACTAAACTGAAAAATACTATAATTGTTTTGAGATGGTTTACTACCATAGTTAACACATTCCAAAGTTGAATTGTCATGTGTTGCAGAACATTGCATTAACTCATTAAAAAGGCTCTGAGAATGCTTTTTTTCTGTTATACATTTTATTTTATTTTCTAAGTTTATAACTCTCTTTTGAGAAATAGACAAACTTATTTCTAGTTCCGTTATGCGACTCAATGCCTGTTCATGAGTGTCAGAACAAGCCCTAAATGACAGAATAAAGTCTTCCATTTGGTTACACTTGTCCACCACTTCCGCATATTTAACATGAAACTCAGCAAGTTCATTCTAAGTTCAGAGTCACGAGTAATGGTCTTGAGAATCTCACGCTCGCTGTCCTCTCTTTCCTGTAGTAATGTATCATTCAGTTCTTTTGCTGCCTTGAGGTCCTCCAGAGCGTTCTTGAGTTTAAGCTCCATATCCTTTGCCGATATCCTTCGGGTCATCATAATTGCGAATGAAGGGTGGATGTGACGTTCAATGCAGCTATCACTAAAATATAAAAAAGTGATTACTATATAATAATTAATCAAATAAGTATCTACTACAGGTTTTATTTTTATGAACTGAAATATATTATTTATAACAATAGAGAGAAAAAAAAAATAGTCAAAAATGTTTACTTTTATTCATTTATTTATTCATTTGAACAATGCCGACTTACAGAGTAACCCAACTCGCCGGCAAGTCAGACAAAAGACATAACATTACATTAATTATTTAAAGAAAAAAAATCAAAGAATAAAAAAAAATAGCGTAGGAACCTTCGCGTTGTGTGTACTCTCTATAACATTCTATTCGATCCACTTACCCCAGAATACCTGAAATCCAGGTTTCAGTTTCTGGGTGACTCGCATCAACGTGATCTTCGTTCTAGCAGCAATCTTCTTTTAAAAATTCCTTCCCATTCTTCCGGCTTCGTCTCCTATTCATTTTCTCTTTCGGCAGTACGACTCTGGAACGCTTTGCCTCATAGCATACGTAGTGCCTCCAGTAAGTTCGCTTTTAAGAGATTGGCCCGAGAACATTACTTTAGTTCTGTACCTTAGCTTCGTCATCTCTGATTAGTAATAAGTTATGTTGTGATATAATATTGTATTTATGCTATAATATAATATTTATAGGTATTGTATTTATATATGTATGTATATGTATCTATGTGTTATATAAACGTAGCTTTAAGTTTAGTAGGTACATATGTGTAATGTGTTCAATATTGTTTATTTTAAAATCAGTTAAGTACTTTTTTATTGCCGCCTAGATATCTCTTACATCCTTTCCGGTTGACTGGTAGAGAATGCCTAAGGGCATTAAGTCCGCCATTTGCTGTATATGTGCAATAAAGAATAAATAAATAATAAAGAAGTAAATATAGACGGATTAAAATAATTGAATTTAGAAAACATAATAAGTTAACATGCAAACAAAGAAAAGAGAACTATACCTATAACAATTTAAATACCAATACGTCAAAAAATTAATGATTACACAAAAAGTCAAAATTGTACAAATAGTCAGTAAATAGTTAAAGGAAAGAATCATCATAAATTGGATTTACATGTCAAAGAAAATTAAAATTAAATATAATGTCATATGATACATAACAAATGTTAAATACAATAAAGAAACTGATATGCAGCTGCCATCAAATTTCCTAAACCGTCAGCAAAGAGATCGATATCGTAGTATTGAGCGAGCATGTCCCCAATGAGGCGAAGTGCGCGTGCAGTGGGTGCGTGTGCGGCGTGCGGCGTGCGCGTGACCGGCCTGCGCAGCAAACGGGGCCGCCGTCGCGGAGCAATAAGCCCATCAGCACCTTGCGGGGTGCGCGGGGGCACTGCCAGACACACACTCTCCACTACGTGTGGACTGTCAATTTTATTGTACAGCACCGAAAGATAATGTGCCACGAGGAGGAGCTTTCTTCTTAAAGCCAGCGTATCGAGACCCACCATGCCATAGCATAGACGAATAAGGATGGGTAGAGAAAAGAATAATATCCATTGTACTTTTTATATAACCAACGGGCATATTTTCTCTGCAGTTTTTCTACCATGGTACTATATTTTTTCTCATGTGGATCCCAAATAACTGCCCCGTACTCGAGTTTGCTTCGCACTTATGCATTGTATAATACTCTAGCCACAGCAAAACTGCCTAACGGAGCATGTTCTTAAAATAAAACCTAACAATCAGCTCGGTGATTTGCATATATTTGTTACATGATTATGGAAGTTAATTTTTTTGTCAATCGTTATGCCTCAATCTTTAATTTCGTCAATTCTTTCCAAAGGGTGTCAAATAGTTCGTAGTCTCTGTGCAATACGTTTCGTTTTCGTGTGAATGTTATCGTTTTACATTTGCGATTTCTGACTTTTATGGTACTCATACCTCAGTTGGTGTCTTAGACCGTTTTGATCCTCATAAGGAACAGGACCGATAAACATCAAAAAGTAAAAAAAAAAAATTGCTGACTGTACTTTTTTTCAAAATCTGTGTATCCAGTTCAATATTTCTCAAAAAATTAAGGATGGTTTCCCAAGAAGGTTTTCATGTAGCTATAACGGTTAGGGTACCTGCCCTTCGTGCCCCGTTTTAGATTTCCACCCTGTATAGTACAATAATACTCCATTGGTTAAGAGAATTGTAGTTGGTTGCCAATACGCGTCGCGAGTCATAGAGGCGTTTGCGTACTATTTCCGTTTTATACAATCAAATAAATCCATACCTTACTGTAAAACAGCGCCATCTAACGATGGCTTGAACAACGTCGTAATTTATTAGTCATTGATCTTTGTACGTTTATCGCGCAACCGTAGCGCGCTAGTGGTTAAGAAAACGCCAGATGGCGCCTGCGGTAAATTAGTTGAATATGAATACGGGCCCGCTCCACGAGCGCCGCCACTCTGTCTGCGAACCTCTTCCTGTGATAACCGACAATAAATCCCAGTACACGAAGCATTGCTTTTCTTTCGGGGCACATCCTTACACTTACCCTGTTAAGGAAAAAGTAATTTTATAGTATTTAACACGACTTTTTGCACTGAATAAAAAATATTAACTTTGTTATAGGTTCATTTCAATGTACCTTTTAGAACCCATGGCACTATACGAATATAAAGTTCAATGAGTTTATCGGAAGATGAACCGGCAAACGGCACATTTGTTAGTTTAGGCGAACTTGTCGAAATCATTCTTTCAACCATTATACTTGCAACCATGAGACCGTTTCGGGCGAATTATTCTATAGGTATTTTATTAGAATAAAATTTGCTTTTTTTATTAAGTAGTTCTTTCGGTTTTTTTTTGGTATTGATGCTGTTTTACTCCTGTGTAGAAAGAAACTAAATGATTGTCCTAGGAAACGTTTAACTAATTACAGTGTTCTGTATGTCAGATAATTAAAATAATGTACTTATGAAACACTTGCTTACTACAGAGCCAGAGCCAGAAGGTGCGGTTTAGCTTAGTTCTGAAGATATAGGTTTCAAAAGAGAAAAGGTCCGTTAAAAATAGGCCACTCCACTCACTTTGTCCGGGGCCGCCCTTCATCTCGTAATGGCCCTCGAGCGGCCGCCGCCCGCCGCCCACCGCCCGCCGCGCCCGCGCCTGCCGACCGCCGGCCGCAGCTCGCGACTCCACTAACCCTTTATTCATTTATTATGTGCGAGCATTTTACGGAATATAAAAATACTAACGTAAAAATAAACATTTACGAAAAAATTAAAAGTAAGTACTTACCTATCAAGATGTGTTAGTTCAATAGAGTCGTTGTGTCTGTATGACCTGCGCCTCGGCATGTAGTAGTACAATTCAGTACCTAAAATTGAAGCACCTCTCTTCACTTCGTAAATGCGTCTTTGTCTAAAGTCTTACTAAACGAACAAACTGGTTTGAAACCTACGTGTTTCAGTCCCTCGTTGACCGTTTGACCGTCTCGGAGTCACCTTTAAACTCGTTTGATCTATACTCCTAATATCGATAATAAAGTAAATATTTAATTTCAGGCGAAAAGCAAGCAAAGACGAAAAGCGCGGTAGCAGACTTGATCTGGGGGATCCTGACCTGGAGGACCTCATAGTATGTCAGCATGAGCTTGTTTTGTTTGTAATGTTATAATAATCATTTTTTTTACTGAATACGACTCATATCATAAGAACGTACTTAGTTTACCAACTCTCAACTTGCAGATGCCAAACTGCAGTGCGATTTCGAGTAGGGCCAGAATACAGTTTGAACCTACGGACGAGGTTGATGATGCAGAATGCAACAACGATGCAGCTGCAGAACACTTGGACACGAAGGGAAACTTTAATATGAATTACTGCATCAGAGTCGAACAAACCGAAATTAAGCAGGAACCTGGCGACGATTGGTGAGCGATTACTTGTTTCATTGCTTTTAAGGGTTGGGCCACACCGATCAGCACGCTTTCTACCTTTTCTGTTTGTTAGAGCGAGAAATACTGACGGAATGCTTCGACGGTATCTACGGACGGCATGCGATACGTCAGACTTTCTCGCTCTGCCGGCCTAGCATGAGCGGCTTTTATCGACTATTGACGCATGATAAAGATCCTATATCTCGCTTACACCTTAGTGGGGTAAGCAAGACAGCATGACGTATCATATCATATTGCGTGATATAATGATGGCCATGCTAGGCAGGCTGGGCCCTTATTCACTATGACCACTTAGCGATTCCTTGCTCAAACCACGCCAATGTCAGTACTTGGTTTTGACATTTTCAAAAGTAGTTTTCTCCATGATACTCCCAAATTATAAAGTTATTGTAACAAGTACATAAAAGTCACAAGTTGTATAATTATTAAACAAAAGTAAAATAACCTTAATTTGTAAGTGTCATAGAGAAAACGAATTTTGAAAATGTCGAAATCAAATACGACATTCGCGTGGTTTGAGCAAGGAATCGGTAAGTGGTCATAGTGAATACGGGCCCTGACTAGTGACGCTTCTGAACGACAGAAAAGTATAGTATAAGTACGTACGGGTAGTAGTAGTAGTAGTAAAGGGTACGTACGGGTAGGGTAAGTATAGTACTAAGACGACAGCAGTGGTCTTTAGGGTAGTTGTAGTAGCCGCCTGGTCTTAGGGGTGATTGCGAACCCTACCCCCCGTGGTAGCCGTACCGATGGCGGCCTGGAGGGCAACTACTATACTAGAGCCATTACAAACGTGCGAACTGAGTCATAAATCATTTTTATCAGACCTCTTGCTCACACTTATAGGCATATCGGAACTCTCGCTCGCACTCCTAGTGTCGTGTGTAACAATAAAAAAGGGATTTGTCGATAGTCAATACCAGGGCCCTTAGCCAAAGTAACAATTCAAAAACGATAACGAAGTTCGAAAATAATTAAATGTATGGGATTGGTGGATTGGCATAGGCCACGCTAAATCACGTGGTCTTACCGCAAGTTAATTGGCGCATATAGACAATAACGAATCGAATTATCGTTTCGCTACTTAACGATGTTACTTTGTCTACGGGCCCAGGTAATGAGAGCAAGGTCAAGGAAATAATGCAAAATATTTTTTAACATGAATTTTTTATTTCATAATTCATTTATAGATTCACAGATAATAGATACCAATTATATACTAATGACAACTAATTTTATCGCATTAGTCATCAACGACCTCGGCGTCCTAGCTACCTGCGTCCGACCGAGCGGCATCCCTTTATCGATAACGATTGACGCGGCATTGTCACATTCCTATGACGTAATGATTTATGACTGTAACATTTGTAATGGCTCTAGTAAAGGAATATTAGTTGGTAGTACCCGCTCGCCTCCCATGCCCCCATCTAGCCTTAGGACTCGATGGGAGGGGAGGGTGCGGGTGCCCCCCCCCCCCCTTTCTCATTAGGATGGGAAGGTGGGGATACAAGGGGATAGATACCCCTTGTGAGCCTGCACCGAGCTTACACGCTGGGTGGGGCACGGGAAGGGCGTGGGATGCGTAAAAGCATTTCTCGTAGTATAAGAAAAGGTAGTTGTAGTAGTAGCAATAAGGCTGACAAGCACGGCTTAGTATAGGCACTAAGCTGGCGACTTGGAGACGAGAGCATCTAACACTTTTCATTATGTTACTGAGTACGCATTGCACAACATTTACTAATAACATACATAAAAAAAAAGATTCAGTCGAATTGAGAACCTCCTCCTTTTTTTGAAGTCGGTTAAAAATGCGATTCAATAAAATTTAATTATAAATTTATTTCAATAAACATTGACTTAATTTTGAAAAATTCTGAAAAAAATTGATATTTTCAAAGCTGAATTTTTTTATATGCTTTTTCTATTCTGTTAATGAATTTAAAGTCAGTCAAATATTTTTATTCAATTAGACTTATAGATAAGTGCTTTCGAATCGACTCAATTTTTTTTCCTACCAGCCATTCAGGACATTTTTTTTTTAAGTAGATACATATGATTATAACTTTAAAGATTATAGTTACATGCCTTTAATTTATTAATGTTTCCTTCAGATGGGCGGAGTGGTCGGGGAGGGGAGGCTCTCTCACCATGCGCTCGACGTACACACAAACTAATATCGATACCAATAGTGATATCAAGTGCGATGTTTGCCAGGAACTTGTAGAGCCTGTTTTCACCCCACCTCCATCCCCCGACGCGACCGGGCCGGGGAAAAGGATATTGAACAATGTAAAGGACGAGATCACCATACTCACCACCGCCCACCGAGCCCTAGAAAAAGTGAAAAAGCGTTTAAATGCACGTAGAAACGTGGACGAAGGCAAAAAAGACACACTTTACAAATTAATGATTATGAAGTTTTTCTTGACGAGCCCTTCGGCATATCGACTATTATATAAAACTTTGAATTTACCGAGTGAAGCAGAATTGAAAAAAACTCACATCACCACCGGGACCGTTCTGTCGGAAGATGTCGTCGCTTGTCTGCGAGCTAAGGTCGATACGCTGTCGGATCACGAAAAATATTGCGTATTATCCGCTGCCGAAGTTTCCCTGATGCCGAATCTATTTTACAAAATCGACGAAAATAAAATCTACGGACTCCACGACGTGAACGAAACGCAAAAGAGGGCGCTGGCCACCCGCGCCCTCGTGCTGCTGGCGGGGGGGCTCCTCACCCGCTGGCGGCAGCCGGTGGCCTACTGCCTGCTGGGGCCCACGCAGCGGCACGCGGAGCTGAACGACTGGCTCGACGCCGTCATCGCGAAACTCATGGGAATCGGGCTCACGGTCGTCGCTTTTACCACGAACCACGGCACCGACTTCGTCGGCTTAGCCAAAATAAAAAACGTCAGCGCGGAGAACCCCCATTTTCGCGTCAAAGGGAAGAAAATATACTACTTCTTCGACGTTCCCCGTCTCCTGAGCAGCATCAGAAATAGACTGACGACTCACGATTTCGTGCACAGAAACGTCGACGGGACGATAGAGACGGCCTCCTGGCGCGACGTGAAGGATCTGTACGAGGCGGAGCAGGCGCGGGGCTATCGGCTGGCGCCGGCGCTGACGCTGCGGGGCGGGCGCCGCGCCGCCGCCGCACTGTTCGCGCGCCCCGTCGCCGCCGCGCTCGCCCGGGCCGGCGCTACTCACACCGCCGCCCTCGTCCGGCTCCTCAGCGACGCGGTCGACGTCCTCGACTCCGCCCCGGCGGAAGAAACGCGCGCCCCCCGGAAACCTTTCGCCGCCGAAAGCGATCAAATCGAAGCGCTCGAGAGAGCCCTGGCGTACGCGAGGGACGTCCGAGCGGTCCGGCGAACGGGCGGAGGAGACGCGGCGGTCGTGACGTGCCTGAAGTATCTCGCGGTGACCATAAGGGCTCTACTCGAGCTGTCGAACTCTTTGAAGAGGTTCGACATGGGCCCGCTGCACACTCGGCGCCTGAGTCGCGGCGAGCTGGGCGCGTTGCTGGCGTCGCTGCGGAGGCGCCGCCGCCCGACGCCGGTGCGGTTCGTGCGGGCGTTCGGGCGGCACTTGCTGGCGCACGCGCTGGCGGCGTTGGCCCGCGCGGGCCCGAGCGACCTGGACGCGTTTCTGCAGTCGATCGGGCGCGCGGGCGACAGTAAAACCTTTCCCAAGCATCATCGCAAAAGATGTGAAGTGATCCTCCGACCGACCGATTGCGAGTTGAAGTTGCCGCCGAAGAACGCCCTACATTTTGTATGTGAATATTTGTTAAAAAAATGTTTCGCCGTTCACCACGCGAGCTGCCACGTGATGGATTCGTACGTGTTCAATTTTAATAAGAAATCCGCTGAAAGGGTCCAGTTCAAAAAGTATGTTTTGCAAATAGATCGAATCGTCGTGAAGATGTTTAGGAGCGAGGACGGGTCGCTGCCGCGCCGGATCGGGAATAGAATTCTGGAGAAGGTGGAACAGGTTCGTTTCGTCGGCCAGCCGTGCGAGTGCTTCCCGGTGCGATACCTCGCGAAACTGTATGTTTGTATTCGTATATATAACATCGTAAAACACAACAATCGCCGACTTAAAAATGATCCAGTTCCTCATAATTTACTTGAAATTCCTGATTTATGGGTCTTAGCGAACGATATTTGCTAGGCTAATAAAAATTAAGATAGGTGTGTTTACGTCTACGTAAATTATGACTTGTTCAATTTTCTACTGTCAGTAGAAACTGAAGGGAAATATAATATTAACAATGTTATCACTGTTTTTATTTATCTTGTGAATGTGATCTGAGTGTGAAGTGTTACTACACGACCAAGACAATTAGGCGCATGACAGGAATGCAGTTTTGCACTTTTGGCACCTGCAGCCCACTTCTATCACCGCACTTCTCTTTATGCCATTCATTAGCGCTCCAGTGATTAACTTATTGACTTGATTGAGCTTCTCGAAGTTTTGGTTTTTAAGATTTTTTTAAGTTTTTCTCAGCTGTCATACGCCTAATTGTCTTGGTCACGTTGTACCACTCGATCTGGGGGCCAACTGGGCCAAGTCTGCTTATTTTATTAACACCACATGATATAGTCATTCAAATGCTTTGATCATCAAAAAAATGAGTCTAGATTACGAATCAATTACTTACGACTAGAAAAATTGGGTGTTCTGTTAAATCTTTAGTAACTCGTAATGCGGTCATAAGGACTCTCGTAGTATGATGTTGATTTAAAGTTGTCTTCTCAAATACTTAAAAATAAAATTGATTTTTTTCTGTTTTTTTTTTGTTTTTCTTTTTTGTTTTGTGTTACAAATACATTTTCGTTTGTCAGCAATGAAGGGCCTTGTTGATAAAATATACCTAAGCTAAAGAAATTAATAGTTATTTGTTATTCAAGGCTGGAAAGTTGGTTATTTAGCGGCGAGTTACCTCTATTGAAAGCTGAGCAAGTGAAGGATACTAGGATTGAAAGATTGAATCCTGAGCGAAGCGAGGATTTCAATGGTACAAGACGCTTTTCTGCCGAGCGCAACACACCATTTTTCACCTCACAACAGCGAGGAACATTTTATGGTTGTTTCCGCGGTTAACTTCCGGTAAAAAAATCTTTAAACATAAAGTTTTATCTAAATATACCTTATTTTCGTTTAAAATAATAAAAAAGGGGTATTATATTTAATTCAAAGTTATATAAAGTAGGAATATATGGTTACTTATAAATAAGAATAAAACGATTCCGTAAATGTTGACACTGACATAAGGTACAAGACAGAAAAAAAAAAAAAAAATCACGTTCCGAAATCCAATCATAGGTTGTGAAATCTCACCCAGCCTAATATAAAAATTTTATAACAAATAGTTTAATCTTATTGTTATTGTTTTTATGATTCAATGAACTACAATAATATATAAAACCAAAACGGAGTATAATAATTAATTCAAAGCTATTTAAAATAAGAATAAAATGTAACAAAAAAGTCAATAGTGCGATTCGGAACACATTATGACATATTTTTAGGTATTAAATTAAAAAAGTACTTTACCGCGCTAGGCCGCAAAAAGCCATTTTCTACGCCGAAACTGAATGACAAAACCTCCTCTTCCGAGCGTGTGAGGTGAAAAACATTTTTTTCAAATATTGTGACTGTACTCCGCTGCCTAGTGGATACCAATAGTCTAGTAAAGGAAGTTTATTTTGTTCGAGAAAATGCATTCTACTTTTTTCTTGGCTTAGCTGGCACCGACTCCAAAAGGATTATTTTTTGCTTTTTTGTTTTTGAAGTCGGTTTTTTTAACGCAGTTTTTTTATTATAGTTGTGTGCAATAATATTTTTTTATACATCACCTGCATCTGTACCACGTATTAAATATCAAGTATTCTCAAATTTAAAGTACGCTTTAATGCCCGGAGGGAGCTAATGTTGTAGTGAACTTCCCTTGGGTAATTAATTATGATAACATTTAATGTCAACAAAAACTTCTTTCATAAATAGTAAAAAAAAATGCTGTTCAAGGCGTAACTTCCTGCACCCCGACCGCCTAACGGTATAGCTTGTGCTTCTTCTTCTTCTTCTTCATGCATTACGCGCGGTTTCCGCAACTCGACGACTTTATGCGCCTATTTTGCGTCAGGAGGGTGTTAGGCCGGATCACTCCAGCCATCCCAACTCAACCAGGAATGCTCCCATCGCCTTTACATCCAAGACGGCTTCACGGAGACTACCAGGTGAGCCGAGGTATTTTGCCCGGTAGGGGGCTACTCCGTCACAGTCCAGCAGGACATGAGCAGCTGTTTCTTCTTCCTCCATGCAGCCTCTGCATAGTGGACTGTCCGTGACACCTAAATTGAAAAGGTGCTTGTTAAAATTACCATGACCAGTGATGGCCCCTGTTATCAAGCGTAACATCGGTCTACTAAGTTTAAGGAGAGCTCTGGAGAGACGAGCGTCCACTCGCGGTAGTGCTAGCTTGGCTTGTCTGCATGTCTCCAGTGAGCTCCAGTAATTTTGATGAATGTCGTTTGTATGCTCACGGATTCTGCCATTAAACCAGCTTGCCGGGATAGGGGCAAACGGTTCCGGTCCATGAGGAGTAGAGTCTGAGCCTCGCCTTGCTAACTCGTCTGCTTTATCATTACCTTGTGAGTCACTGTGGCCTTTAATCCACTGCACTATGAGATTGTTAGAAACACCTACCTTGTTGAGGGTGTTGTAACATTCTAGTATTAGGCTCGACGTGCTGCGACTGCCGTTCAGAGCTTGTAGTACTGATTTGCTGTCGGAGAGGATGATTATATCGCAGTTTGTTACCTCTCTGGATATAATAGCTTGTGCTATTGCTACAGCTATCGATTTTTCAAACCTCCTACAAGGACTCTCGATAACGCTATCACTTCCACACTAAAAATGCAATAGATGAATAGAAATATGTAGGAATTAGAAAAACACCCTATTGTTGAAGGGTTTTATGAGAGTTTGAAGTTTGATAGCTATAGCGATAGCACACGCTAGACCGTTAGGCGGTCGGGGTGCTGGTCCAAGGAGTTTTTATAGATAAAATTGACTCTTCAAAGAGACTTATGAAAAATATAAAACGTGGCTGTATGTATCGGGGTCCCTAGCATCAAGAAATTTGAATTATGTGATATTGTGCATGTGCACTCAGTGAAATATAATAATAAAATAAAAATAAAAAATATTTATTATCAGACCAGAGATCCATACATTTTAATTTTGCATTTTACAATGCTATTTTTATGTGATAAATATTAAACAAGAAAATATACTAGAAAAAAGCAACTAGTCTCATGTCGCCCTGACGGGATGACGGGGCGACATGAGACTAGTTGCTTTTAAAAAGTTATAATCTATGTTAGTAGGTAGTAAATTATGACAACAAGGGATACTAAAAAAAATAACATTATACACCATCCTCAGGACTTGGTTCGAGCTCCGTCGCACCCTGTTCACCAGTGAGGCAACCATTTCCGCAATAATGCGTAGAAGTCATCCACACTGGCGTCGGCAAACACCCAACGCACTACAGTAGCGTGGGAGGTGGGAGCCGGAACAGAGCCCTGAACATGTTGTATTGCACACGCAGGGCATTGTAGGATTGCTGTGTAAAGTTGGTCCACAGGCTACTCGTGTAAAACTGTACTCGTGTACGCCGGCCCAATGCACTAACCAATTATGCTACAGAGACCTATGAGGACACGTCGAATTTTTTAATAATAATTGGTTAGTGCATTGGGCCGGAATCCCAAGGATGCGGGTTCGAATCTCGTCTGGGCGACATGAGACTAGTTAGTTGCTTTTTTCTAGTATATTTTCTTGTTTAATACTTATCCATAGAATAGTATACATAACTTAACCTATGTTAGTAACAGTACATTTACCGACTCAAATACAATAATAATCGTAATAATAATACTTGGGCACAGTGCTTGACAAAAGGACTGTCCCATTTATTTGCAAAGACAGACAGGATGCTGTTGGGGCTCCCGTAAAGTCTGGATAATAATGAGGCTATTTTCTCGCATACAGGCGTGAAAACCGTCTGTGCGTGCTTCTGCAAACATACCAGAAGCACTACAGAACCTTATCATTGTTATATTGGCAGAGATGTGCAAAATACTTTCTAAAATGTATTTGAATAGAAAATGCAAATACTTTTTGATTTTTCTACTTCAAAAGCAAAATACAAAATTACCTCTGGGTCTGTGATCAAGTGGTAACACCACCGGTATCATACCCAGAGGTCATGTTGAGGCGGTAAAAAATTTCGGAACATATTTCAAAATTTCGGTATTGAGTTCATAAGGAGCCCCTGGCGTAGTTGTTCGCGCGCACGGCCTGCGATTGTTGAGGTTAAGCAACTTTCGCAATGGTCGGTCACGGGATGGGTGACCAGATGGGTGACCATACAAAATGTCTCCCGTTTACTGTACAGTGGTCGGAAAGAAAAACTCATGGTAGGCCCACAGAACTAGTAAAAAAGAAATTACTAGTAAAGAACAGTTAATAGTAAAAAAAACTATGTCGAGGTCCTTCGTGCTTCGGAAGGCACGTTAAGCCGTTGGTCCCGGCTGCATTTGCAGTCGTTAAAAACCCACCAATCCGCATTGGGCCAGCAGCGTGGTGGGTCATGACCCATTCTCCATATCCATCCATAAGAAAGGCCAGTGCCCAGTGGACCAGTGGGGACATTAAAAGTGGGGACAAGTTCATAAAGCATGTCATTATAAACTCGTTTAAGTAACTCGAACTTTACGATATGAGATTCGGTAATAAAAGTATTTTATTTTAGAAAAAGTATTTCGAAAATACGTATTTTGCATTTAGTATTTCAAATACAAAATGAGAAGCTATTTTGCATTTTGCATTTGAAATAGAAAAATCAAAAAGTATTTGCATTTTCTATTCAAATACATTTTAGAAAGATTTTTGCACATCTCTGTAAAGGAAATGGCTCACAATCATATGTTAATTTAAGTAAAAATATTATTTAAATTAATAAACTGTACCTACATAAGTAACCGTTATAAAAGTAAGTATATTATTTTATAATATCCGCAAAGGGGTTTGGGTAACTTTGTATGGACTAGTGGCGTAATTTTTTTTTCAGCGGCCACTAAATTATTTATTACTGTTTCAAAGCATAACAACGAGCACACATATCTGAGTGATTAACTTTGTCGTAGGTATATCGGAGCTTAGATTTTGTATTTTTTGTTTTTTAGTAAAAAAAAAAACAAAAAAATACAAAATCTAAGCTAATAAGTACATTATACATATAAGACAAACGTCTGAAATCTCAGTTCCGATATAGTTTAGCTATATATGTTCCATAATGAGAATTGTATCTTTTAATATGTTTTTTTTTTTCAAATTGACTATTTCCGTAAGAAGCCGCCATTTTCAAATTTTAGTAGAAAGTTGAAAATGACGCCAACTTTACCCTTTAAGGTTGACATTGACATTAAAAAGACTATTCGTATTTCGTCATTCAAATATTTTTTGTTACTTAGTTAAGTCGGCTGCATTCGATTTTTTTAATGTTTAAAAAGTACAGTGCTAAAACAAAAGCACTAGTTAGTGCGTGCTTGTTACAAAAACTTTTTATAAAAAAATGAAAACCGACTTCAAAAACTAAAAAGCAAAAAATAAACCTTTTGGAGTCGGTGCCAGCCAAGGCAAGAAAAATAAAATAGTAGCACCGCAAAGTAGAATGCCTTGGCTGGCACCGACTCCAAAAGGTTTATTTTTTGCTTTTTAGTTTTTGAAGTCGGTTTTCATTTTTTTTTTTAAGTTTTTATTATTTCACAATTTTAAAAGGTAGAAGAGGTCCCGTTTCTACGCTAATAACCGTATGACAACTCCTCATCACCTTTTACAAAATGCTGCTTTTCCCGGTGCAGGGACGTTACTTATTGAGGAGTTCTCCCGATACTTCATCATCAGCTGCACTTCATCACATGCATTGAGTCAAGCCTAAATTGCTTATGAACTACTTTAAAGTAATCGTACAGCTGCCGTAAAATGCTAAGTATTTAATAGTTCCGATGACCATTTGTGGTCTTCATCATCAGTTCCACTTCACCAAATGGTGTATTCCGGAAGCATATGCATAACTTATTATAGAAAACACCGAAATCGCTATAGGAGTGCCTATAATATTTGAAGAGCTCCCTGGATTTCTCAAGTATCCCATCATCAGATCCTGACATGATGACAATGGGACCACATGTGAAGTATACCCTTTCGAACAAAAAAGAATTACTCAAATCGGTCCAGCCGTCTTCCAGTAATCGAGTAACATACATAAAAAAAAGATTCCGTCGAATTGAGAACCTCCTCCTTTTTTTTGAAGTCGGTTAAAAACAGATGACGAAAATAAAGGTGACTGTAATGGCTCCTCTTTACAACGGCCCATGATGGGCGATTACAGACGAGCATGATTGTGTAGAGGGTGTGATCGGCCATCATCGCCGGTAATCATGAGAAAAAAAAACACCAGTAGCTTTCAGGCGGGATTCGAACCCGCGCCTCCGGGAATCCGGCCCAATGCTCTGACCAACTAAGCTACCTACCGAAAGGCTTACACGACTCGTCGAATTTTGCTATCACTTGTTAACGCTGTAGGCCAGCGTTGGCCTACAGCCTATATGTATAATTAAAATATTGTACGTGTGTTATACACTCATTTGCAAAAAAAATGGATCTAAATAAATGGAAACGGCTAAAAAGAAGTGGTTATTACTAGTGATGGGCCGAACATAGATTTCACCGAATACGAACATTCGGCCGAATATTCGGTTAAATTTTCACCGAACCGAATATTCGGCATACCGGAGCAGGTCTATAAGTGTTTACGCTAACCGCGCGAAATGGCGCGAATTGACGCCGGGCGCACCCGCCCGCTCCCCTCGCAACCCCCTCTACACTTGTCAATACGTGTCATTATTATTGCATCATCCAGTGCGAAACGAAACGGCACCACGTGCATTTGTTTTGTTTATGTGTTAATAGTTTTTTTAACGTTTATGAGCAAAAACGAAACAAACTTTTGCCCTTCAAAGCAGAGCAACTAGTGCTTTTGCACCATAATTTACCTCTCTTAAATTTTAAAAACTAAGTGAGAATTACATGCTACTTAAAAGTATTTTAGTTTTTTGTTTGCAAGGTCAATTGTTTTGTTATGATAATATTACAGTTTTGCAATAATGTGCTCAATGTAACTACTTTTCAATAGGAACTTTTAATAAATGAAATCTATCAACGTAAGTTAATGTTAAAAGATTTCATTTATTAAAAGTTCCTATTGAAAAGTATTTAAAACGTTCCTTTTGAATTTGATCACACAGTCATAAAACTTTTGAGTTCTGGATAGTTGATTTTTAAGTTAATATAATTATTTTTTGTTCGATTCATCTCTTTTTTTCTGACATGCTATTCTTTTGTTAAATAAATGTTTGAAACAAAATTTAAGAAATGCTCGCCACATCAATGTTATTTTACTAATAACATAACCAAAAATATGATTTATTAAGAAATCGTTGTAATAATGCAACTAATTCTTACCAATAACAATAAACAGTTATTATAATTTCGAATATATATTTCATTTCTTACACTAAATAAACCCTCTGATTAAATTTTAATAATAAATAGGGTCTCAAATTACTGTATCTTGATATTCTTGTTCAATTAGCATATTTTCATTTACGATTATAAAGAAATACAGCTACACTATCTCAAAAGTATAAAGCTACACAGTGATTTACTTAGGTTAGGTCTACCTATAATATGCACATGCATCGTTCAATCAATCAATCTCAGTCTAATATAGTTCACAATAGAGAACCTGTTATTAAAATCTTTAAGTACCACTGTCCCGAATATTCGGCAGGTTTACCGAACATTCGGCCGAATACGAATGTTCGGTAAACCTGCCGAATATGCCGAATACCGAACATAAAACGAATATTCGGCCCATCCCTAGTTATTACAAGCGAAAAGTTCAGAAAACCTATAAACAAATAATTCAGGTGCCGCGTTCTAGCTTTTTATCTGGCGAAGAACGTATCGTAGAAACAGGAGAAGGTTCAAAATAGTTTCTGTGAAAATTTTAGACAAAACGACGTTTTGTCAATAACAAGTGATTTAAATTTAGACTTAGAAGATTGTATTAGTGAGGAACCTATCCAAGAAGATGAAAGCGATATTGAAGACTATTCCAATTTTCAACAATATACGACATGTAGCATTAAATCCTTTTATTAGAAATTTTGAATAAGAAGATAAAAAAAATCCTGTCTAATGATGCCCGTACACTTCTTGACACTAATAAAGAAAATCTGGTTATCGCTAATTCAGCACCAGGAGAATATTGGCATAATGGCTTTATCAAATGTTTTAAACATTTTTTATCAGCAGCTTCCCATTCTACCAGAAGAGATGCTATGGTCTCCCAAGAAGCGTCGGGTCGGCAATTTTCTTGTCTTCTTAATTTTTCTGCTGATTTTTTCGGACAAAAAAAACATTATAGTGTACCCATAGATCTGGTACAGCTGCTAACTTTAACTGACCTTTTTCATTAGTTTGCACCACGTGAAAAGGCATGGCAAGACTGCGAAAGAATAAACATAGATCACTTTAATGAATAATTAAATATAATTTAATATCCAATGTTTTGTTACTGTTTTTGTTTTGTGTATTTTTGATTTCAAGATAATATTTAATTTTAGTTTGAATTTAATTTACCTTTCTTTCAAATAATATTAAATAATGTAAGTGTTTTAATATTGTTATAAAAACTTAATGTAAGATTTCAAATGTACCTGAAACATGAAATGCAATAAATAATTAATATTCTATTCTATTATTTCATCCTTAACAAAGTTCATAAAATTTTCATAGAAAAATTATTCTAATCAGAAAATGGCATTTATTTTAAAAACGTCCTATAACATACGGAATTTATAGGTGCCCGTTTTTTTTGCAACTGAGTCTATATATATTTATATAAACTCATTTGCATAAAAACGGGCACCTAAGCAATGAACCATTTCAAATGTTAATATTGCTTTGTTTGATAATTATAGGTAGTTTTATCCTCACAATTTGGTAAATTAATAAGAAAATAATCGTTTTCATCAGTATTTCATAAAATTTAGATACAATTTATGGAAAATAATGCTAAACCTCGCTAGTAGTGTATGTTCGCTAGTAGTGCATATACTCATGAAGTAAAAATAAAAAAGTTTTTTTGATTATTTTTCTTTAATAAAGTAAAAGCAGATAAATGTTTAGTATCGAGTGTGACCCTCTCTAGCTAAAATCACAGCTTGAATTCGTCTGGGCATGCTAGCGAGTATATCCCGGATACTTGCTTGCGGAATACGTTCCCACTCCGCAGTAATCACATTCTTCAGCTCTCTGATGGACTGCGGAGCCAGGTGTACTGATCTCACACGTCGTTTCAGAACGTCCCAGACATGCTCTATGGGATTGAGGTCGGGACTTCGAGCTGGCCAATCCAAACGACGAATGCCGACCTCTTGCACATACGCATTAACATCGCGGGATCGGTGGGCGCGAGCATTGTCGTCCATAAAAATCGAGTCTTCACCTAGAGCGGCCAATGCGGGTTGTGCATGAGGAATTAGAACTTCCGTTATGTATCGATGCCCAGTCAGTGAGCCGTTTTCAATGAAGACTAACTCTGTACGATCCATTGAATTTATTACTGCCCAAAACATAAGAGATATAAACATAAGCTTCATCAGAGAACAAAACCCTATTCCAATCTTCTTGAGTCCATGATTCACAATTTCTAGCGAACCTAAGCCTGTGAACTCTGTGCTCACGGAGTAATTTGGGGCCGCGGGCCGGGCGGTGACTGCGTATATTGGCAGCGAGAAGCCTCCTCCTGACCGTCCATAGACTAATATGCACATTTCTTACTTCTTGGAGGTTGTTCTTAAGATCCACATAGGAAGATTTGCGATTTCTCAATGCGCGACTCACAAGAAAACGATCATCCCGTGTTTGGGTACATGGTTTTCTTCCAGTGGTTGGTTGGTTGGTTGGTTGGTTGGTTGGTTGGTTGGTTGGTTGGTTGGTTGGTTGGTTGGTTGGTTGGTTGGTTGGTTGGTTGGTTGGTTGGTTGGTTGGTTGGTTGGTTGGTTGGTTGGTTGGTTGGTTGGTTGGTTGGTTGGTTGGTTGGTTGGTTGGTTGGTTGGTTGGTTGGTTGGTTGGTTGGTTGGTTGGTTGGTTGGTTGGTTGGTTGGTTGGTTGGTTGGTTGGTTGGTTGGTTGGTTGGTTGGTTGGTTGGTTGGTTGGTTGGTTGGTTGGTTGGTTGGTTGGTTGGTTGGTTGGTTGGTTGGTTGGTTGGTTGGTTGGTTGGTTGGTTGGTTGGTTGGTTGGTTGGTTGGTTGGTTGGTTGGTTGGTTGGTTGGTTGGTTGGTTGGTTGGTTGGTTGGTTGGTTGGTTGGTTGGTTGGTTGGTTGGTTGGTTGGTTGGTTGGTTGGTTGGTTGGTTGGTTGGTTGGTTGGTTGGTTGGTTGGTTGGTTGGTTGGTTGGTTGGTTGGTTGGTTGGTTGGTTGGTTGGTTGGTTGGTTGGTTGGTTGGTTGGTTGGTTGGTTGGTTGGTTGGTTGGTTGGTTGGTTGGTTGGTTGGTTGGTTGGTTGGTTGGTTGGTTGGTTGGTTGGTTGGTTGGTTGGTTGGTTGGTTGGTTGGTTGGTTGGTTGGTTGGTTGGTTGGTTGGTTGGTTGGTTGGTTGGTTGGTTGGTTGGTTGGTTGGTTGGTTGGTTGGTTGGTTGGTTGGTTGGTTGGTTGGTTGGTTGGTTGGTTGGTTGGTTGGTTGGTTGGTTGGTTGGTTGGTTGGTTGGTTGGTTGGTTGGTTGGTTGGTTGGTTGGTTGGTTGGTTGGTTGGTTGGTTGGTTGGTTGGTTGGTTGGTTGGTTGGTTGGTTGGTTGGTTGGTTGGTTGGTTGGTTGGTTGGTTGGTTGGTTGGTTGGTTGGTTGGTTGGTTGGTTGGTTGGTTGGTTGGTTGGTTGGTTGGTTGGTTGGTTGGTTGGTTGGTTGGTTGGTTGGTTGGTTGGTTGGTTGGTTGGTTGGTTGGTTGGTTGGTTGGTTGGTTGGTTGGTTGGTTGGTTGGTTGGTTGGTTGGTTGGTTGGTTGGTTGGTTGGTTGGTTGGTTGGTTGGTTGGTTGGTTGGTTGGTTGGTTGGTTGGTTGGTTGGTTGGTTGGTTGGTTGGTTGGTTGGTTGGTTGGTTGGTTGGTTGGTTGGTTGGTTGGTTGGTTGGTTGGTTGGTTGGTTGGTTGGTTGGTTGGTTGGTTGGTTGGTTGGTTGGTTGGTTGGTTGGTTGGTTGGTTGGTTGGTTGGTTGGTTGGTTGGTTGGTTGGTTGGTTGGTTGGTTGGTTGGTTGGTTGGTTGGTTGGTTGGTTGGTTGGTTGGTTGGTTGGTTGGTTGGTTGGTTGGTTGGTTGGTTGGTTGGTTGGTTGGTTGGTTGGTTGGTTGGTTGGTTGGTTGGTTGGTTGGTTGGTTGGTTGGTTGGTTGGTTGGTTGGTTGGTTGGTTGGTTGGTTGGTTGGTTGGTTGGTTGGTTGGTTGGTTGGTTGGTTGGTTGGTTGGTTGGTTGGTTGGTTGGTTGGTTGGTTGGTTGGTTGGTTGGTTGGTTGGTTGGTTGGTTGGTTGGTTGGTTGGTTGGTTGGTTGGTTGGTTGGTTGGTTGGTTGGTTGGTTGGTTGGTTGGTTGGTTGGTTGGTTGGTTGGTTGGTTGGTTGGTTGGTTGGTTGGTTGGTTGGTTGGTTGGTTGGTTGGTTGGTTGGTTGGTTGGTTGGTTGGTTGGTTGGTTGGTTGGTTGGTTGGTTGGTTGGTTGGTTGGTTGGTTGGTTGGTTGGTTGGTTGGTTGGTTGGTTGGTTGGTTGGTTGGTTGGTTGGTTGGTTGGTTGGTTGGTTGGTTGGTTGGTTGGTTGGTTGGTTGGTTGGTTGGTTGGTTGGTTGGTTGGTTGGTTGGTTGGTTGGTTGGTTGGTTGGTTGGTTGGTTGGTTGGTTGGTTGGTTGGTTGGTTGGTTGGTTGGTTGGTTGGTTGGTTGGTTGGTTGGTTGGTTGGTTGGTTGGTTGGTTGGTTGGTTGGTTGGTTGGTTGGTTGGTTGGTTGGTTGGTTGGTTGGTTGGTTGGTTGGTTGGTTGGTTGGTTGGTTGGTTGGTTGGTTGGTTGGTTGGTTGGTTGGTTGGTTGGTTGGTTGGTTGGTTGGTTGGTTGGTTGGTTGGTTGGTTGGTTGGTTGGTTGGTTGGTTGGTTGGTTGGTTGGTTGGTTGGTTGGTTGGTTGGTTGGTTGGTTGGTTGGTTGGTTGGTTGGTTGGTTGGTTGGTTGGTTGGTTGGTTGGTTGGTTGGTTGGTTGGTTGGTTGGTTGGTTGGTTGGTTGGTTGGTTGGTTGGTTGGTTGGTTGGTTGGTTGGTTGGTTGGTTGGTTGGTTGGTTGGTTGGTTGGTTGGTTGGTTGGTTGGTTGGTTGGTTGGTTGGTTGGTTGGTTGGTTGGTTGGTTGGTTGGTTGGTTGGTTGGTTGGTTGGTTGGTTGGTTGGTTGGTTGGTTGGTTGGTTGGTTGGTTGGTTGGTTGGTTGGTTGGTTGGTTGGTTGGTTGGTTGGTTGGTTGGTTGGTTGGTTGGTTGGTTGGTTGGTTGGTTGGTTGGTTGGTTGGTTGGTTGGTTGGTTGGTTGGTTGGTTGGTTGGTTGGTTGGTTGGTTGGTTGGTTGGTTGGTTGGTTGGTTGGTTGGTTGGTTGGTTGGTTGGTTGGTTGGTTGGTTGGTTGGTTGGTTGGTTGGTTGGTTGGTTGGTTGGTTGGTTGGTTGGTTGGTTGGTTGGTTGGTTGGTTGGTTGGTTGGTTGGTTGGTTGGTTGGTTGGTTGGTTGGTTGGTTGGTTGGTTGGTTGGTTGGTTGGTTGGTTGGTTGGTTGGTTGGTTGGTTGGTTGGTTGGTTGGTTGGTTGGTTGGTTGGTTGGTTGGTTGGTTGGTTGGTTGGTTGGTTGGTTGGTTGGTTGGTTGGTTGGTTGGTTGGTTGGTTGGTTGGTTGGTTGGTTGGTTGGTTGGTTGGTTGGTTGGTTGGTTGGTTGGTTGGTTGGTTGGTTGGTTGGTTGGTTGGTTGGTTGGTTGGTTGGTTGGTTGGTTGGTTGGTTGGTTGGTTGGTTGGTTGGTTGGTTGGTTGGTTGGTTGGTTGGTTGGTTGGTTGGTTGGTTGGTTGGTTGGTTGGTTGGTTGGTTGGTTGGTTGGTTGGTTGGTTGGTTGGTTGGTTGGTTGGTTGGTTGGTTGGTTGGTTGGTTGGTTGGTTGGTTGGTTGGTTGGTTGGTTGGTTGGTTGGTTGGTTGGTTGGTTGGTTGGTTGGTTGGTTGGTTGGTTGGTTGGTTGGTTGGATGGTTGGTTGGTTGGTTGGTTGGTTGGTTGGTTGGTTGGTTGGTTGGTTGGTTGGTTGGTTGGTTGGTTGGTTGGTTGGTTGGTTGGTTGGTTGGTTGGTTGGTTGGTTGGTTGGTTGGTTGGTTGGTTGGTTGGTTGGTTGGTTGGTTGGTTGGTTGGTTGGTTGGTTGGTTGGTTGGTTGGTTGGTTGGTTGGTTGGTTGGTTGGTTGGTTGGTTGGTTGGTTGGTTGGTTGGTTGGTTGGTTGGTTGGTTGGTTGGTTGGTTGGTTGGTTGGTTGGTTGGTTGGTTGGTTGGTTGGTTGGTTGGTTGGTTGGTTGGTTGGTTGGTTGGTTGGTTGGTTGGTTGGTTGGTTGGTTGGTTGGTTGGTTGGTTGGTTGGTTGGTTGGTTGGTTGGTTGGTTGGTTGGTTGGTTGGTTGGTTGGTTGGTTGGTTGGTTGGTTGGTTGGTTGGTTGGTTGGTTGGTTGGTTGGTTGGTTGGTTGGTTGGTTGGTTGGTTGGTTGGTTGGTTGGTTGGTTGGTTGGTTGGTTGGTTGGTTGGTTGGTTGGTTGGTTGGTTGGTTGGTTGGTTGGTTGGTTGGTTGGTTGGTTGGTTGGTTGGTTGGTTGGTTGGTTGGTTGGTTGGTTGGTTGGTTGGTTGGTTGGTTGGTTGGTTGGTTGGTTGGTTGGTTAGGTTAGGTTTTTTTTTTTTTTTTTTTTTTTTAGGACTATTATTTTCGGAGATTTGGGTTTTATTGGTTAAAAAGGCGGTGACAATGGGTTTGAATGACTTTAAAAATACAATGTTTATTGAGACGATCCACGTCCCTTTCCGAACTGCGATTCCATACAGAACGGGGTGTGGGAACGTGGGAGGGTGGAAGGAGGGTAGAGGACGGAGTAATAGAAAGAAAGGAAAGACAGAAAAATAGAAAAGAAAGGAAAATGAAAAGAAGAGATAGAGAACTTTGTATCGGGGGCGGAGAGCTTTGTGAGAGCGCTGCACATCACAAGACCACTGCTCAATCCGCTGGACCATAGTCCACCCGATCCTTGATGCGCCTGGACATAACTCGCACGCGGGGACAAGATGACGAGTCCGCCCGGTGGTTGGTGTCGCCTTGGACCTTCCTTCGGTCATAGTGGGTTCGGCAGTTGATGCAGCACATCTTGGTTTTCTCGCCCTTGTTCGGGCACTCGCTGAAGGCGTGGTTTTCGGAGCAGTGTAGGCAAACCTCCACTGTACTCGTGCATTTGCTGCGTATGTGCCCGAACTCCATGCAGCGATAACACTGCATGAAGGGCGAGAACTCCTCAGCATGCACGCGGGCGTAGTCAACATTGACCTTTTGGGCCTTTACGATTGCCTTGAAGGCTCGAGACGAAGTAAGCAGGACCGCATTGTATAAAGCCGCGTTCCTATTTTTGCGCTCAAACTTATAAACAATCTCTTCAGGGGTGGTGGCTTCAGAGATGCTGGGATTCTGGGTTCGGATAAGTACGGCCAGATCTTCGCGGTTTATGTCCTTTGGTATCCCCTTAAGGATGACCATCGGCTTCAAAAGTCTCGCGGGTTCTGCGGTGATGTTGTTTGCGGAGGCGGATGGAGAGCCAAGCTTCTTCAGCGCGGTGTCTAGGTGTTCAGCCTTATCGAACTCGACACGGACCTTGCCACCGGAGATTCGTAAGATTTTCGCCGGGGCAAAGTCAAGGCTCTTGAACCCCATCGATTTGCTAAAGCCGGTGATGATTTGTTCAGGAGTGGTGTCTTCTGTTTTTCCCGCAAGGATGATTGCTGGCTTGGTCTTGGCCGTTTGCGGAGCAGATTTTTGTTTCGGGACAGATGGTATAGTTCGACGTGGTGCACAATTTCTTCCAGCGACAGCAGCATAACTGCCGGTGGAAGTCGTCTGGTCAGGCTGTTGTTTTGGCGCTTGGGTGGTTAATGCCTTAAGTTGCTTTTCCATACTGTCCATTTTGGACGTGAGGGTCGTAAGAGCTTTGGTGATGCAGTCTGTCTTGTCAGTAGTAGCGGTGGTGGGGAGAGCAATGGTACTGGAAAGAGGAGCCTTTGGTCCGTTGTTGCACGTAGAAATGGTATGTTCGCAAAGGGTGATGATGCGGGCCTTTTGGGCCTTGTTGAGGCTCGCCCCTTTGCCCTTCTGGGAACTCTCAACGAGGGTCTTGATCTCCTCGGCATAGCTACGAATAGTGGCGAAGGACCCATGGTAGTTCGGGTCTCCTTCGTCCTCATGGTCCGACAAAATGTCGTCATCGCGTGGGCCGAATCGGCTGCCTGGCATGTAGTCCATGAAATTATGGTCGTTGTCGCACTCGTAATCTGACATGTTGATCGCGTTCGTATTCGTTGGCTCGCGATGGGATGTTGTTAGCCGGTCTAGGTCACTGCGTTACCGTGAACCTAGCCGTTTCCAGGGGGCGCCGCGGGGAGGCCAACATCCAAACCCCCCGGTTAGGTTAGGTTAGGTTAGGTTAGGTTAGGTTAGGTTAGGTTAGGTTAGGTTAGGTTAGGTTAGGTTAGGTTAGGTTAGGTTAGGTTAGGTTAGGTTAGGTTAGGTTAGGTTAGGTTAGGTTAGGTTAGGTTAGGTTAGGTTAGGTTAGGTTAGGTTAGGTTAGGTTAGGTTAGGTTAGGTTAGGTTAGGTTAGGTTAGGTTAGGTTAGGTTAGGTTAGGTTAGGTTAGGTTAGGTTAGGTTAGGTTAGGTTAGGTTAGGTTAGGTTAGGTTAGGTTAGGTTAGGTTAGGTTAGGTTAGGTTAGGTTAGGTTAGGTTAGGTTAGGTTAGGTTAGGTTAGGTTAGGTTAGGTTAGGTTAGGTTAGGTTAGGTTAGGTTAGGTTAGGTTAGGTTAGGTTAGGTTAGGTTAGGTTAGGTTAGGTTAGGTTAGGTTAGGTTAGGTTAGGTTAGGTTAGGTTAGGTTAGGTTAGGTTAGGTTAGGTTAGGTTAGGTTAGGTTAGGTTAGGTTAGGTTAGGTTAGGTTAGGTTAGGTTAGGTTAGGTTAGGTTAGGTTAGGTTAGGTTAGGTTAGGTTAGGTTAGGTTAGGTTAGGTTAGGTTAGGTTAGGTTAGGTTAGGTTAGGTTAGGTTAGGTTAGGTTAGGTTAGGTTAGGTTAGGTTAGGTTAGGTTAGGTTAGGTTAGGTTAGGTTAGGTTAGGTTAGGTTAGGTTAGGTTAGGTTAGGTTAGGTTAGGTTAGGTTAGGTTAGGTTAGGTTAGGTTAGGTTAGGTTAGGTTAGGTTAGGTTAGGTTAGGTTAGGTTAGGTTAGGTTAGGTTAGGTTAGGTTAGGTTAGGTTAGGTTAGGTTAGGTTAGGTTAGGTTAGGTTAGGTTAGGTTAGGTTAGGTTAGGTTAGGTTAGGTTAGGTTAGGTTAGGTTAGGTTAGGTTAGGTTAGGTTAGGTTAGGTTAGGTTAGGTTAGGTTAGGTTAGGTTAGGTTAGGTTAGGTTAGGTTAGGTTAGGTTAGGTTAGGTTAGGTTAGTTTAGGTTAGGTTAGGTTAGGTTAGGTTAGGTTAGGTTAGGTTAGGTTAGGTTAGGTTAGGTTAGGTTAGGTTAGGTTAGGTTAGGTTAGGTTAGGTTAGGTTAGGTTAGGTTAGGTTAGGTTAGGTTAGGTTTTTTTTTTTTTTTTTTTTTTTTTTTTTTTTTTTTTTTTTTTTTTTTTTTTTTTTTTTTTCTCTCTGCTCCCCAGCCATAAGCCAGGACTTTATTGATCTACTCTCTCATATCAGTTCTCGCAAATATTCTTCTCGCACTTTTATTCTACATACTTTATCTTTCTTTCTTCCATCATCTTTCACAACATTAACAGGTGGGATGCCTGCCTAACCTAAGTTATCAACTTTATTTATTTATTTCTTTATTTAAAAACAAGGGGAAATAAGTTTTGTACGCAATTTTTACATTTTTCAGTTACAATAGAGTTTGTGTGCTTACATTTTTGTTTCCTTTCATTTTACAACTTTCTTTGCTTACTATTATAAAATGTTCTTAACTCTATACATTATTTCTATATTTTGTTACAGTTGTTTATTCCATATCTATTTCTATAACAATTCTTATCATTAACATTTATTATCTACTTTGCCAGGGTTACATTTGGTGGCTCACTTTTGTTGTTTCTTAGCTAGTTTATAATGTTTCTTATTTTACAGGGTTCTTAAGCTATTAACAGTTTTTATGCTAATTTTAATTTTATTACTAATAGTTTTCGGACAATTTCCGGCTGGTGGTATAACATAGTTTGCTAACTAGTAGTTAGTAAACCAACAGCGTACACACATTTTTACATTTGCTTATATTTCTATTAAATTATATTGCTTATATTTAAAACCTTATTTGCCTACTTCTTAATTTCTAACACAATTGTATACTAGGGAAGAGTTTATATATATGACAATATATATTTCTACACCTATTTCTTATTCTATATATTGTTTTATCTTATTATCTATATTTGGGCTTTGTGGTTTTTCATAGGTTATATTATAGTTTATCTACTTTTATTTTATATTGTAATTAATTTGTTTCTCGTTTCTATGCTGGTTTTTACTAGGCAGTTCTAATATATTCAAGAATATATAGTCCTTTCCTATTTCTAGTGCTTCTTTTTCTTTGCTACTATTTTACAACTTTTCTTCTTATTTTTGACGAGCTATTTTCACGGATCACTTTAATTTTATTTGATTTTAATTCTGAATGTTGTGTTTACTTTAATTTCGTGTCGAATTTCTAATCCAAATTAGAGATATATATACATAATATATTTTCTAATTTTTTATAAATTGTGTTTTTTAAAATAAAAACTTGATGTCGGATCTCAAGATCATCTTGAGGTTCCGGTATCGTGTTGTGTGGATGTGTGTGTACTATTTTGATGTGTGTGTATACGCCGTAGTTATCCGTGCCAGATAGTCCCACTTCTGTCTGACTGGGCAGGTTTCGCTAAACGCGTTGTGGTCCGAGTTGTTACCTAAGGGAGCGCAGTTGCAGCACTCCGGGGGTGATCCAGTGATCATCAACTCGCATTTGGCCCGCAAATGCGGTCCCCCGCAGTGGCTGCATCTGTCCTCCCCGTGGGTACAGAATTTTCTTCCATGCCCGAAAGCCAGACACTTTGTACACTGGATGAGAGGAGACTGGTCCTCCACTCTGACCCTCTGGAGATCAATGTGGAGAGCACCAGCCTCCGTCATCCTCTGCCAAGTAAGTGGGTCCACCTGGAGGACTATGTGTTTTGCCTGTGGGTTCCTTGTCCTCTTTTTGTACTTGACCCGGATTCGCACAGAGCCTTCTTCCCTGCTTCCAAAGATCTCCGGGTTCTGACGGAGTGCCGCGTCTACGACGATTTCATCGTCTTCCTCGTCCAGCAGCACGTCCAGGATAACTTTCTGGTTTTTGGCCTTTCTGATTTTGTCCACGCGAATGCCCCCAGCTCTGGCGTCGACCGCCCTCCTTACTCGTTGGAGAACTTCATCGCTAGTCTCCTGATCGTCTTCGGAGGTAATGGCGATCGACTCCAGGGTCGGGGGGAGCTTCGGTGGTGGGGCCCTGGCCGCGACACTGGCGTAAGTGACTGAGGTGTTTGGTGTCACTTCTTGTCGAATGGGGTCGGTTAACTTGGCTTCGACCTTAGCAAGCTGAGCAATAATTTCGCTGTTTTTGTTTTTTAGTTCTTTGGATAAGTTTCCGAACTCCTCGTAGACTTTTACTTGGTTATCCCAGGTTAGTTTTAGGTCCTCTGGAGTAACTGCCACGTCTTCCCTGTCTATATAGGCCTCTATTTTTTCCAGCTGTTGGTGGATTACGTCGTGCCCAACGCTCAACGTGTCAAGCTTTTGTTCAATTATGAGGTTATTACCTCCTGAGGCTTTAGTCCCGGCTTCCCCTTGCTCCTTGATGAGCGTCCGGCTTCCCCTTGCTCCTTGATGAGCGTCTGGAGGGTTTGGATAGCATTATCCATCTTCTCCAGCCGCTCATCAAGGGCGGCAGTGGATGGTGGTTCGGGGCTCGTTCTAGTCCGCGAGATGGGTACGGTATGGCTTGTTGTTTTTGCCAGGAGGTTCTCCATCGTGCGGGTTCTCCTTGATACCTCGAAGATTGAGACCAAGCTGTGCTCTGTTATATGCTCCAGGAACTGTTTAATGTCCTTACGCATTCCCGTGAAGGACTTTATTTTGTCGGGAATGTCGTCTATCATGGCCATTGTATTTGTTAATAGCTCATCTGTAGGTATCAGGTCTCTACCGGATTCCGGCTGGGCTCTCGTGTTTCTCAACCATTTTAAAAGTCTTACTTTGTTCTTACTTTTGTTGATGTAGGTTTCGGCAGCGTCCTCGGCTTTATAGTGGCCCTCTGGGATGAAGCCTGGTCTCGCTGTCGAGAGAGCCTTGGGGGTTCCGGGTGACCGAGTTTCGGGGGACATTGATTCGCTGATGGTGCGTGGAGGCGCAATAGGTGCCCTCTGGAGTGTCTGCGATGGCGAAAGGGTAACTGTTTTCGGGCTAGGCAGCCTTTTGCCCACCGGTGGTGTGTGGTACATGTTAATGTGCTTTGTTTAAGGTGGTGAAAGATGTACGAGTGGTGTGGGAGCAGTGTCGTCAGGTAAGTGTAAAATGTATAGTAATATACAGTGTAAAATAAAATATAAAATTGTGTAATAATAACAATTTTGTTATTTCCAGGTCCTGTCTGGAGCGGCAACGAATCTACAGATCAGGTAAATGTGTTAGGTAGGTATTTTGTACCGTTCTGCCCTTTGCTATACCTACGAGGTCAATTTAACACAAATTTTTTAAAATATTTTTGGTAGAGTCAGCTCTATAAAATGTTTCGCGTTAGCCCTTTGCTATACCTACGAGGTCAATTTAACACAAATTTTTTAAAATATTTTTGGTAGAGTCAGCTCTATAAAATGTTTCGCGTTAGCCTCTATACCGGATAGAGGGTGTCAAATAGCATTGGTTAGTGAAAACCAAAAGTCTCTAGCTAAAAATTTGCGAAAGTTATTAACTTTTTAAATAAAAACAAGATGGCCGACAAAATGGCCGCCGCTACCTTAAAACTAAATTCCTAGCTGCGCTCTCCTCGTCGAGCCCTTTCACTGGATACCTCGCACGTAGTTCTCCGACCAATAGCCACCGAGAAATCCCAGGGCCAAAAATTGGGGCCAGCTTGGGCCAAAATGGTCCAAGTCGATTTACTCGGGAACTATGAGTCGCAGAACGCCCGTTCTTTGGGCAGTATTGTGGAGGGTCCCCTCCTCTACCCGAAAATGGAGTCGGTTTGGTTTACTCCCGGGAGTCACCGCAGGGTAAAATCACCCTACGAACCTGGTAGGGGGGGTGAGGGGAGCCACCACAGTAAAAGCCCCGCCGTTCTAGCCCCAATAGTTTGGGAGGTATTGCCCTCCAAAGTTTTCCAAAATGGCGGATTCAAAATGGCCGCCAAACTTTGAAGGGCTATAGCTCCGGCGCTATTGGTGCTAGGTGGGTAGTGCTTGGGTCTACCTTGGACTGCTTCGCGAGCTCTTTCTGGTGGGCCACTCAAAAGTGGTCCTAAAATTTGGTACTCCCAATTTGGGTTTTGAGGGGTTGAGGGGGAGCGGGGGGTCGGGGGACACCCTTTGGTCCAACTCCCGTGGGAATCGGCCCAGTAGTTCGTGAGATATGGGGCTGCAAACTTTTTAAAAATGGCGGATTCAAAATGGCCGCCGATTTTTAAAAATTCGCTACGCCTAGACTATTGGTCGTAGAGGATCGGGGTTTTTTGCACCGTGGTGAGGGGGTCCTTGGGTATTAGGGACACTGGTCAAATATGCGAAATTCCACAAAAGTGGAATTTTGGACTTTCACCCCACCAGGCCGCAAGAGGGGGGGATTTTAGGTCCTCCTCTGGAAACCCCGACTCTCTAGGCCCAATATTTCCTGAGAAAACTCAGGGTCAATATTTTGGCCCACAAAAACAAAATGGCCGACTTTTGGGCCAAAACTTAGTTTAAGGCCTAGGGCACCCAAGTTTGGGCTTCAGGATGATGCCCTAGGTATATAAGACCTATGGTAGTCTTTGTTCTACCCTAATATAACACCCCTAGACACAGTAACACAAAAAATCACAAAAAATTTAATAAGTCCTAGAATATACACCCTAAAAATATAAACAAAGTACCTAAAAATAGAGGGGACAAAGCACTATAAGTCACAGAAACAATTTTTGTAAAAACATTAAAAACAAAGCCGGAAATGGAGGGGGAAGTTTCAACCCTTATCTTCAAAAAATCATAACTTCAAAAGTATTTGTCCGAATTCAAAAATTTAAATTTTAATATGTAGGAATTAATTATATCTATATAAATAAAATAAGCCAAAAATTACTATAATACAAATTTTTTGAGATATAATTTTTTGAAGATTTTTCAATTTTTAAAACACTAAAACTTAGCTATTTTTCAGCCGATTTTGATGACCGATGTGTCGGGTGACTCGTCGCGCTGCGCCGCTTCCGCTGAGCACCTCAAAAACACCCGGCCGCTCCGGGAAGTCCGTTCACGCTTTTTGAGGTTATGTTGTTTTTCCCGATTTCCCGCTTGGTTATCAGCGGGAAAAATCGGGACTTTCTGCAGCTTCGTAGAGGGCGCTTTTGCGCACACGCCGACAATCGCCAATCCCACGCGTCTCACAAATTGCGGACACAGTGGGCAAAAAACAGCCGAAATTTTTCACAATTTTCACTAAACTTTCACTGTTTCTTGAATAACTTCTCCAACTGTGATCCAATTTTCAAGAACTTTTCACCTTCGGGTGCGGCTCGACAGCGCGCAACTTTTGATGTATGGCTCGTCACTATACGCCTTAGAAAACCCACTATTTCAAATTTTTTAGTGCGGAGCGCCACGTGTTCCGATCCGTTCACCGTGGCGGACAGAGCGCAACTGGGTTAGGTTAGGTTAGGTTAGGTTAGGTTAGGTTAGGTTAGGTTAGGTTAGGTTAGGTTAGGTTAGGTTAGGTTAGGTTAGGTTAGGTTAGGTTAGGTTAGGTTAGGTTAGGTTAGGTTAGGTTAGGTTAGGTTAGGTTAGGTTAGGTTAGGTTAGGTTAGGTTAGGTTAGGTTAGGTTAGGTTAGGTTAGGTTAGGTTAGGTTAGGTTAGGTTAGGTTAGGTTAGGTTAGGTTAGGTTAGGTTTTTTTTTTTTTTTTTTTTTTTTTTTTTTTTTTTTTTTTTTTTTTTTTTTTTTTTTTTTTTTTTTTTTTTTTTTTTTTTTTTTTTTTTTTTTTTTTTTTTTTTTTTTTTTTTTTTTTTTTTTTTTTTTTTTTTTTTTTTTTTTCTCTCTGCTCCCCAGCCATAAGCCAGGACTTTATTGATCTACTCTCTCATATCAGTTCTCGCAAATATTCTTCTCGCACTTTTATTCTACATACTTTATCTTTCTTTCTTCCATCATCTTTCACAACATTAACAGGTGGGATGCCTGCCTAACCTAAGTTATCAACTTTATTTATTTATTTCTTTATTTAAAAACAAGGGGAAATAAGTTTTGTACGCAATTTTTACATTTTTCAGTTACAATAGAGTTTGTGTGCTTACATTTTTGTTTCCTTTCATTTTACAACTTTCTTTGCTTACTATTATAAAATGTTCTTAACTCTATACATTATTTCTATATTTTGTTACAGTTGTTTATTCCATATCTATTTCTATAACAATTCTTATCATTGACATTTATTATCTACTTTGCCAGGGTTACATTTGGTGGCTCACTTTTGTTGTTTCTTAGCTAGTTTATAATGTTTCTTATTTTACAGGGTTCTTAAGCTATTAACAGTTTTTATGCTAATTTTAATTTTATTACTAATAGTTTTCGGACAATTTCCGGCTGGTGGTATAACATAGTTTGCTAACTAGTAGTTAGTAAACCAACAGCGTACACACATTTTTACATTTGCTTATATTTCTATTAAATTATATTGCTTATATTTAAAACCTTATTTGCCTACTTCTTAATTTCTAACACAATTGTATACTAGGGAAGAGTTTATATATATGACAATATATATTTCTACACCTATTTCTTATTCTATATATTGTTTTATCTTATTATCTATATTTGGGCTTTGTGGTTTTTCATAGGTTATATTATAGTTTATCTACTTTTATTTTATATTGTAATTAATTTGTTTCTCGTTTCTATGCTGGTTTTTACTAGGCAGTTCTAATATATTCAAGAATATATAGTCCTTTCCTATTTCTAGTGCTTCTTTTTCTTTGCTACTATTTTACAACTTTTCTTCTTATTTTTGACGAGCTATTTTCACGGATCACTTTAATTTTATTTGATTTTAATTCTGAATGTTGTGTTTACTTTAATTTCGTGTCGAATTTCTAATCCAAATTAGAGATATATATACATAATATATTTTCTAATTTTTTATAAACTGTGTTTTTTAAATAAAAACTTGATGTCGGATCTCAAGATCATCTTGAGGTTCCGGTATCGTGTTGTGTGGATGTGTGTGTACTATTTTGATGTGTGTGTATACGCCGTAGTTATCCGTGCCAGATAGTCCCACTTCTGTCTGACTGGGCAGGTTTCGCTAAACGCGTTGTGGTCCGAGTTGTTACCTAAGGGAGCGCAGTTGCAGCACTCCGGGGGTGATCCAGTGATCATCAACTCGCATTTGGCCCGCAAATGCGGTCCCCCGCAGTGGCTGCATCTGTCCTCCCCGTGGGTACAGAATTTTCTTCCATGCCCGAAAGCCAGACACTTTGTACACTGGATGAGAGGAGACTGGTCCTCCACTCTGACCCTCTGGAGATCAATGTGGAGAGCACCAGCCTCCGTCATCCTCTGCCAAGTAAGTGGGTCCACCTGGAGGACTATGTGTTTTGCCTGTGGGTTCCTTGTCCTCTTTTTGTACTTGACCCGGATTCGCACAGAGCCTTCTTCCCTGCTTCCAAAGATCTCCGGGTTCTGACGGAGTGCCGCGTCTACGACGATTTCATCGTCTTCCTCGTCCAGCAGCACGTCCTTCAAAACAACTAGCGGGTCTTTGTTTGGGATTTCCTCGGCTTTTAGTTTTATATCATTTTCCCTTATGCGATTTTTTATTTTGTTTAGGTCGTCTTTGCTTCTACAGCTGAGGATAACTTTCTGGTTTTTGGCCTTTCTGATTTTGTCCACGCGAATGCCCCCAGCTCTGGCGTCGACCGCCCTCCTTACTCGTTGGAGAACTTCATCGCTAGTCTCCTGATCGTCTTCGGAGGTAATGGCGATCGACTCCAGGGTCGGGGGGAGCTTCGGTGGTGGGGCCCTGGCCGCGACACTGGCGTAAGTGACTGAGGTGTTTGGTGTCACTTCTTGTCGAATGGGGTCGGTTAACTTGGCTTCGACCTTAGCAAGCTGAGCAATAATTTCGCTGTTTTTGTTTTTTAGTTCTTTGGATAAGTTTCCGAACTCCTCGTAGACTTTTACTTGGTTATCCCAGGTTAGTTTTAGGTCCTCTGGAGTAACTGCCACGTCTTCCCTGTCTATATAGGCCTCTATTTTTTCCAGCTGTTGGTGGATTACGTCGTGCCCAACGCTCAACGTGTCAAGCTTTTGTTCAATTATGAGGTTATTACCTCCTGAGGCTTTAGTCCCGGCTTCCCCTTGCTCCTTGATGAGCGTCTGGAGGGTTTGGATAGCATTATCCATCTTCTCCAGCCGCTCATCAAGGGCGGCAGTGGATGGTGGTTCGGGGCTCGTTCTAGTCCGCGAGATGGGTACGGTATGGCTTGTTGTTTTTGCCAGGAGGTTCTCCATCGTGCGGGTTCTCCTTGATACCTCGAAGATTGAGACCAAGCTGTGCTCTGTTATATGCTCCAGGAACTGTTTAATGTCCTTACGCATTCCCGTGAAGGACTTTATTTTGTCGGGAATGTCGTCTATCATGGCCATTGTATTTGTTAATAGCTCATCTGTAGGTATCAGGTCTCTACCGGATTCCGGCTGGGCTCTCGTGTTTCTCAACCATTTTAAAAGTCTTACTTTGTTCTTACTTTTGTTGATGTAGGTTTCGGCAGCGTCCTCGGCTTTATAGTGGCCCTCTGGGATGAAGCCTGGTCTCGCTGTCGAGAGAGCCTTGGGGGTTCCGGGTGACCGAGTTTCGGGGGACATTGATTCGCTGATGGTGCGTGGAGGCGCAATAGGTGCCCTCTGGAGTGTCTGCGATGGCGAAAGGGTAACTGTTTTCGGGCTAGGCAGCCTTTTGCCCACCGGTGGTGTGTGGTACATGTTAATGTGCTTTGTTTAAGGTGGTGAAAGATGTACGAGTGGTGTGGGAGCAGTGTCGTCAGGTAAGTGTAAAATGTATAGTAATATACAGTGTAAAATAAAATATAAAATTGTGTAATAATAACAATTTTGTTATTTCCAGGTCCTGTCTGGAGCGGCAACGAATCTACAGATCAGGTAAATGTGTTAGGTAGGTATTTTGTACCGTTCTGCCCTTTGCTATACCTACGAGGTCAATTTAACACAAATTTTTTAAAATATTTTTGGTAGAGTCAGCTCTATAAAATGTTTCGCGTTAGCCTCTATACCGGATAGAGGGTGTCAAATAGCATTGGTTAGTGAAAACCAAAAGTCTCTAGCTAAAAATTTGCGAAAGTTATTAACTTTTTAAATAAAAACAAGATGGCCGACAAAATGGCCGCCGCTACCTTAAAACTAAATTCCTAGCTGCGCTCTCCTCGTCGAGCCCTTTCACTGGATACCTCGCACGTAGTTCTCCGACCAATAGCCACCGAGAAATCCCAGGGCCAAAATTTGGGGCCAGCTTGGGCCAAAATGGTCCAAGTCGATTTACTCGGGAACCATGAGTCGCAGAACGCCCGTTCTTTGGGCAGTATTGTGGAGGGTCCCCTCCTCTACCCGAAAATGGAGTCGGTTTGGTTTACTCCCGGGAGTCACCGCAGGGTAAAATCACCCTACGAACCTGGTAGGGGGGGTGAGGGGAGCCACCACAGTAAAAACCCCGCCGTTCTAGCCCCAATAGTTTGGGAGGTATTGCCCTCCAAAGTTTTCCAAAATGGCGGATTCAAAATGGCCGCCAAACTTTGAAGGGCTATAGCTCCGGCGCTATTGGTGCTAGGTGGGTAGTGCTTGGGTCTACCTTGGACTGCTTCGCGAGCTCTTTCTGGTGGGCCACTCAAAAGTGGTCCTAAAATTTGGTACTCCCAATTTGGGTTTTGAGGGGTTGAGGGGGAGCGGGGGGTCGGGGGACACCCTTTGGTCCAACTCCCGTGGGAATCGGCCCAGTAGTTCGTGAGATATGGGGCTGCAAACTTTTTAAAAATGGCGGATTCAAAATGGCCGCCGATTTTTAAAAATTCGCTACGCCTAGACTATTGGTCGTAGAGGATCGGGGTTTTTTGCACCGTGGTGAGGGGGTCCTTGGGTATTAGGGACACTGGTCAAATATGCGAAATTCCACAAAAGTGGAATTTTGGACTTTCACCCCACCAGGCCGCAAGAGGGGAGGATTTTAGGTCCTCCTCTGGAAACCCCGACTCTCTAGGCCCAATATTTCCTGAGAAAACTCAGGGTCAATATTTTGGCCCACATAAACAAAATGGCCGACTTTTGGGCCAAAACTTAGTTTAAGGCCTAGGGCACCCAAGTTTGGGCTTCAGGATGATGCCCTAGGTATATAAGACCTATGGTAGTCTTTGTTCTACCCTAATATAACACCCCTAGACACAGTAACACAAAAAATCACAAAAAATTTAATAAGTCCTAGAATATACACCCTAAAAATATAAACAAAGTACCTAAAAATAGAGGGGACAAAGCACTATAAGTCACAGAAACAATTTTTGTAAAAACATTAAAAACAAAGCCGGAAATGGAGGGGGAAGTTTCAACCCTTATCTTCAAAAAATCATAACTTCAAAAGTATTTGTCCGAATTCAAAAATTTAAATTTTAATATGTAGGAATTAATTATATCTATATAAATAAAATAAGCCAAAAATTACTATAATACAAATTTTTTGAGATATAATTTTTTGAAGATTTTTCAATTTTTAAAACACTAAAACTTAGCTATTTTTTCAGCCGATTTTGATGACCGATGTGTCGGGTGACTCGTCGCGCTGCGCCGCTTCCGCTGAGCACCTCAAAAACACCCGGCCGCTCCGGGAAGTCCGTTCACGCTTTTTGAGGTTATGTTGTTTTTCCCGATTTCCCGCTTGGTTATCAGCGGGAAAAATCGGGACTTTCTGCAGCTTCGTAGAGGGCGCTTTTGCGCACACGCCGACAATCGCCAATCCCACGCGTCTCACAAATTGCGGACACAGTGGGCAAAAAACAGCCGAAATTTTGCACAATTTTCACTAAACTTTCACTGTTTCTTGAATAACTTCTCCAACTGTGATCCAATTTTCAAGAACTTTTCACCTTCGGGTGCGGCTCGACAGCGCGCAACTTTTGATGTATGGCTCGTCACTATACGCCTTAGAAAACCCACTATTTCAAATTTTTTAGTGCGGAGCGCCACGTGTTCCGATCCGTTCACCGTGGCGGACAGAGCGCAACTGGGTTAGGTTAGGTTAGGTTAGGTTAGGTTAGGTTAGGTTAGGTTAGGTTAGGTTAGGTTAGGTTAGGTTAGGTTAGGTTAGGTTAGGTTAGGTTAGGTTAGGTTA